>OU612058.1:122363322-124974572 GCA_914767635.1 Melanostoma mellinum
TGTTAAATAAGGGTCTCAATTTTGCAATCACACGAGAGACGATTCCCAAAAAGGAAATAATTATAGATGTGGAATCAAATATACATTTAATCAATATAGATGATAGACCAATTCTACGAAAAGAAATATCTGATCTCATATCAAATAATAAAGTAAATAATAAAATTAAAATGCAAAATGTTCTAAAATCCATTAATAAAAAAGAATTATTTGTCACCAAAGCTGACAAAGGCAATGCAGTAGTAGTGATGGATAAAACAAATTATAACAACGGAATACAAACATTAATAGATAAGGGTCCATACACACGCGTTAAAAATCCACTAAACAAAATGACTAAACGTACTCATGAGACCATTGAAAAATACGTTGACCTATTTGGTTTTAATTGGAAACGAAACGTAAAAACTTCTTTAAATTATGTGCCTCGCATCTACGGTTTGCTAAAACTACATAAACCTGAAAATGAAAGCTTCCGACCAATAGTTTCAAATATCAATTCACCATGTTATCTACTATCGAAATGGCTTATAAATAGATTTAACACACTTAAAAACTTTGATAAAATTTCAATTAAAAATTCTATTGAACTTACCAAAAAACTTAAAGACGTAATCATAGAAGAAGATGAATGCATTGTTTCTTTCGATATAACATCATACTACACAAATGTTCCTGTAAAAGCTGCTCTCGATTCTCTAAATATTTTTCTGGATAAACAAAACCTGAACCCAATTGAAAAGAGCGCCCTTTACGATCTCACAAGTGCATGTGTAGAACAAACGTTTTTCCAATTTCGAGGGACATACTACCAACAAACAGAAGGCCTAGCCATGGGCAGTCCCCTATCAGGATTTATGTGTAATTTATATGTAAACAGTTTGGAAGAACAATTGTTAACAAAAAACAATTTACCAAGATTATGGCATAGGTACGTGGACGATGTAATAGCCATCGTAAAAAGAAACGAAATCGAAAAAACTTTAAAAACAATAAACGGTGTAAGTAAGTCTATTCAATTCACCGTAGACATTGAAAAAGACAAAAAACTTCCTTTCTTGGACCTTATTTTAAAAACAGAAAACAAAAAAATCATATACGAAATCTTTAGAAAGCCGAGTAGCACCGAACGTTATATAACTAGTGATTCAAACCACCACCATTCACATAAACGAGCGGCATTCAATTCCATGGCCTATAGACTTTGTAATGTTCCTTTAAAACCAAAAGAATTTAACGCAGAATTGCAGCACATTTTAAAAATTGGAGACACAAATGGATATAGCGAAAAAGAAATTCTAAACATAATTAATAAACACAGGAAAACAAAAACTAAAGCAGAAGCAACATCTCTTTTACCATTAAAAACACCAAACAAACGCTTAGCTATCGAATTTGACTCGAACATCTTTAACAAATTGAGTGCCATATATAAAAAGTTCAACATCGATGTCGTTCCCAAAAGTTCTACAAAAATAAAAAATTTGCTCCGCTCAACTAAGGACCCAATCAATAATGAAGATAAATGTGGAATTTATGTTGCAGAATGTGCCTCAACCGATTGCAAAAAAGTTTACATCGGTCAAACCATTCGTCGGCTAAAAACTCGAACTAACGAACACCTACGTAACATACACAAAAACGAGCCTTACGCAAGTGGGATAGCTGAACATATTATTGAAAACGCACACACAATTAATGCTGAAAACTTTAAATTGATAGAACACGAATCCAATAGACGTCGCTTAAATGTATTAGAGTCGATGCATATCCATATGCAAAAAGAAAACGTCAACAGAGATGCCGGTCCAGCTTATTCACCTCTCTTTCGTGCACTCACATAATTTTCCTTTTCTTTTCATAAATTGTCAACAACTTAACATTATTTTCTTTTGTTTCTCTTTGACATTATGCTTAAAAACTTTTGTTCATGTACTTTCTTTGTCTAGCTTCAATTTGCACTTACACACACATGTACATTATACTTGATTTTTGCATTTTGCTTTACATCCAAATTCAATAATTAGTCGAATCATATCGCTGATGATGGTATCGTGCCGATACCGAAACAATTGTCCGAAAACCTTTGTTAAAATAAAACAAATAATCAAAATTTGATTTTTCTTTTTATTTATTTACGTGACCAAAAGGTGATATATAAGAACTAACGTCCTTTCGTTACAAAACAACATTTATAGTCACGTAGCATTCCAAAATTAACAATAAAATAAAAATATGAATAATCAAAGCAGATGAATAATAAAGAAAAATCGTATACAAGCAAGAAGAGCTGAGAGATAAGGACAAAAAATTATGGTTGTCCCTTTTACGAAATATTGGACATTTCGTAAAAGGGACAACCATAACTTTTTGCATAAGAAAAAATATAAATTTAGGGGTATGAAATAACTCCCACTTTACAAAACGAATTTATTCCCACTCAAAACGAAATAAGTCCCACTTAAAATAAAAACGCGTAACGAAATAAGTCCCACCAATTGACGAAATAAGTCCCACTTTTAAAAACGAAATAACTCCCACTTTCAAAATAGCAATTTTTGGTGGGACTTATTTCGTTTTTAAAAGTGGGACTTATTTCGTGGGAGTTATTTCATAGACCCATAAAATTTACCTATTCTATAAAAAAATATAGCATACTCCAAGCTTTTTCTTTTTAAAAGGAGTTTCAGGTGGAAAATCAACATTTTCAGCAAAGGAAACAATTTACACTAAAAATGTATCTGGCAAAATCAGAACAATAACGTGATAGCGTGAAAAGTTACAATTTTTATAAGTCATTGTTGAAAGGCACATTCGCTGTTTGGCAACAACGTTCTTGATGCTTTAAATACGAAAAACGTGTTTATTTAACAATGAACACGCTCCGGTTTGAATGTTTATGCTTGCATGAGTATGAGGGGCATACTTACTAATGCAAGCATAAACATTCAAACCGGAGCGCGTTCATTGTTAAATAAACACTTTTTTCGTATTTAAAGCATCAAGAACGTTGTTGCCAAACAATGGGCCATATGCATAAAGGCTAGTAAATGCTTTTACTGGTAAATTTCTATAGTATATACTAATTTTCGTATGCATAAAACCATAGTAAATACTGGAAAAAAAGTATTTACTAGGTAACAAAGTATTTACTGGTTTCGGATGAATTAAACCAGTAAATACTTTAATCGGTATGCATAAAAACTATTCTGTTCAAGTATATACTGGAATTTTTTCAAGCTATTGAAAACCAACTTGAACATTTGCTAGTAAATACTTTTTCATGTTAAATGTCCATTTTAGTCGGCAGTTTTATATCCAAGTATTCGGTAGAATTTTTTTTTTTAAATGGCCTCTTTTTTAAGTGTAATCGCAGAAAAAAATTATAAGTAGCGAAGAGATTCCGGAGATAACAATTTCAAAATACTTTACTGTTTTGAAAAGGAAAACGTTGATTTATTTAAAATTTAGTGAAACTAAGAAATAACTAATTTATTTGCAATAAAAAAATAATAATATTAATAGTAATAATAATAATAATGATATAAACATTTAGGTACTCAAACTGAAAAAAATAAAGTTTAAAATTTTAGTCTAGATTGTTAATATATAAGTTATCTCCTGGCCGAAAGGCATTAGCAAATTTAATCAAAATCATTACAACCATGTTTTAAAAAATAGGTTTTTTATTTTTGATGTTTTTTAAAGACGAAATTTTAAAAATTTAACTACTCAAATCTTAAGATCTTGCTGACATTTGTATTGACAAAAAATTTGAAAAAGGTCACATATATCGCTTTGAAAATATTTGAAAAAACAATTTTTTTTTTTAAATTAACGAAAATTCGAAACTAAATTTTTCAAATGGAGATACGCAATCCTTCTAAAACAATCTAGGACTTCTAAAATATAAAATTTCGTGTTAGCCATTAGTGAGAAAGTCGGTTTTGAAAAAACGGTACTATGGGTGTTACTGTTTTTAGACTTCTTCCAAAAAACATTTTTACATCATTAAAACAGCTGTTCAAAAATAATACCTCAAGTAAAATTTTATCAAAATCGTTAGAGCCGTTTTTGAGAAAAATAAGTATTATCATATCGGTTGTATTGCAAGTACCTACCGTTATTTCAAGACCTAGAGACCCAATAAAAAAAGTGAATTTAAAAACGAAAAAAAATAAAAAAAGAGAGGATCTACTACCCCTGATGAAAATATCCGAATCTTTTTGAGATATGTTAGAGATCCAGGATTTCAAGCAGGGGTTGGAGAAGACACAGGCTTCCATCAGAGTACTGTTTGCGGAGCTGTGCATCACGTAGCAAATTTAATTATTAATAAATTATATACTTACCTAGTACCTACTGCCAATTTCCGATGAATTGGTAGTATTTACTTGGATGAACCCAGTATATACTGCTAGTATAGTCTTGCCAGTATAAACTTAACTTTATGCATACCAAATGAAGTAAATACTCCAAATTTGAGCTTTTACTGGTAGTACTAGTATATACTATAACCATTATACTACTAGTAAGTACTTCTCTTTTATGCATATGCCCCAATGAATGTGCTTTATCAACAATCCCACCGTACTAAATCAAAAATCCTATCATGCTCATGCAAGCATGTTCATTGTTAAATAAACACGTTTTTTGTATCAAAAGTATTTACGAACGTGTTTCGATTTTTTAATTTTATTTTCTCAAATACTCAAAAATTCAAATTTCTTAAGTTTCTTTTTGAAATTAAAAAAAATTTACTAATTTCTACAAGTAAAATATTATCTCCTGATTCCGGAAAACCATATCTCTAATTTTGAATGCGTAAAAAGTCGGAGGAACTATATGTGCAAATACCTCAGCTATAATTGAAGTAAACATTTTCCATCGCCCACTGCCCTTAAATCATATTTCGAACAAAGCCTTCGAAACGGAATTCAAAATTTTTTGAGTTTCTTTTTTAAACTAAAAAATGTTTACTAAATTCTTAAAGTAAAATAACATCTCCTTATTCCGGATAACCATATCTCTACTTTCTAATGAGTAGTAAGTTTGCTTTTTAAAAAAAGAAGCTTTAAGAATTTGACAAAAACACAGACAATTTTTCAAAAGAGCTTCTAAAAAAATGTTATAGCTTGTAAAAAGTATATTCGGTGGGACAAAAGTCCCAGTTTTTATTTTTGGGACTTATGTCCCTTCTAAGTGAGACATAACTCCCAAATCGAAGTTGGGACTTATGTCTCACTTAGATGGGACATAAGTCCCAAACTTAAAATTTGGGACTTATGTCCCGGGGACTTATGTCTCTGCGCCATTTGAGGCGCAGGGACATAAGTCCCCGGGACATAAATCCCAACTTTTATTTTTGGGACTTATGTCCCATCTAAGTGAGACATAAGTCCCAATTTCGATTTGGGAGTTATGTCCCACGGCATCGGGACATAAGTGCCAACTTTTTTCCGTTGAAGATGGGACATAAGTCCCAACTTTTCAGGAATAGAGCTTAGTAAATCGTCGTACATTTCTACTAGGCAACCAAACAATTTTTGCTTGCCATAAAGTTGTTGGTCCTTGATATCTTTCTCTCAAATGATTTTAAGTTATGGAACCAATAACCTATATAAATAGTCTCAGAATCGTTATCTACTCTCTCAATACTGATTCGAAGGCTCTGTTCGAAATATTATATTCCATCCAGCGGGCGATGGAAAATGTTTACTTCAATTATAGCTGAGGTATTTGCACATATAGTTCCTCCGACTTTTTACGCATTCAAAATTAGAGATATGGTTTTCCGGAATTAGGAGATAATATTTTACTTGTAGAAATTAGTAAATTTTTTTTAATTTCAAAAAGAAACTTAAGAAATTTGAATTTTTGAGTATTTGAGAAAATAAAATTAAAAAATCGAAACACGTTCGTAAATACTTTTGATACAAAAAACGTGTTTATTTAACAATGAACATGCTTGCATGAGCATGATAGGATTTTTGATTTAGTACGGTGGGATTGTTGATAAAGCAGGAGGAACTATATGTGCAAATACCTCAGCTATAATTGAAGTAAACATTTTCCATCGCCCACTGCCCTTAAATCATATTTCGAACAAAGCCTTCGAAACGGAATTCAAAATTTTTTGAGTTTCTTTTTTAAACTAAAAAATGTTTACTAAATTCTTAAAGTAAAATAACATCTCCTTATTCCGGGTAACCATATCTCTACTTTCTAATGAGTAGTAAGTTTGCTTTTTAAAAAAAGAAGCTTTAAGAATTTGACAATAACACAGACAATTTTTCAGAAGAGCTTCTAAAAAAATGTTATAGCTTGTAAAAAGTATATTCGGTGGGACAAAAGTCCCAGTTTTTATTTTTGGGACTTATGTCCCTTCTAAGTGAGACATAACTCCCAAATCGAAGTTGGGACTTATGTCTCACTTAGATGGGACATAAGTCCCAAACTTAAAATTTGGGACTTATGTCCCGGGGACTTATGTCTCTGCGCCATTTGATTCTACCAAGGTTTTTCTTTCGGTGTTCTGTGTACAGGACTGACATATACTGGATATACAGCTCACAATACTGGACAATGAACATAAAATTGAGCGTGAGTTGACGGCACCTGCGATGAAGATGGAGCATCTTATATGACAGCAAGGTTAACTAATCTTTATCGTATTAAAAATAAAAGGATCAATGGTAGTCTCCACGTCAGAAAAATACTGTCTGATCTAGCCACTTCGATGATGAAAGCGGTGACGTGACTTAAGGCCAAGTGACATAAGTCCAAATTTGAATGTTTGGCCTTATAAAACTTTGCGAAAGCTACATAATGCCAAATTTTAGGAGTTGGCCTAGGCTAAGCGTCATATGGCCAATTTGGCCTTACATCACTCAGAAGTCAGAACTGGTTGTACTCCAAACAAAAAAAAAAAGACAAAAGAATTTGACGATGATGATGATTTGGCAACCGGGAAATAGCTTAAAGTGTTTGCGTTGTAACAAACAACAAACCCCGGGGTTGAGACTATCCAATTTGTTTGTCAAATTTGTTGGATGAAAAGTAGGACGAAAAAAATCCATAGCGTTCACACTCATCAAACAAGTCGTCAAACTTAATTCCGATTTGAATTTCAACCATGAAGGACATAGCAGCAGCAGCGCAATTTAGAGATGAAATTTTAGAAAAGCAAGAAAAACAAAACAAAGTGTGTAGGGACTAAAGAGGTACACTACCTAAAACCATCATAAGTTCTATTTTCGATGTGCCCAAAAAAAAAAAACATTTTTTCCTTGCCATGTGCACTACTTGAAAACATTTTTGAAATGAAATTTCTTCTAAGTTTGACGACGAGCGTTCACATTTATCGAACTTGTTGTCCAACTCACAAAAATATCAAAAAAATTTTAAATCCATCCAACAAATTTGACAAGCCGCTTGATGGAGTCGAAAAAAAGTACCCTAGTATTGATGTTTCGTCGAGCATTGTTATTATTATTTTTTTGTCTAGTGGTTAATAATCTTTTTTTTTCCTTTAATAAAAATTCGTTTTTATCATTCAGGAGATTATATTAGAAAACAAATCACATATGATTTAATTTTATTGAAAATTATTTTTCTATTGCATAAAAATGAATTGCTGTTCGTTAGTGTGGCTAAAACTGACAGCAAAAAATTTAAATAATAAATAACAAAAAATGAGATTTGGAATGTTTGTTTTTAAAAATTCTCTTAATTTTTTGACTTTAAGAATAAAAGTTAACTTTTTTTATTGTCCCTGAGTACCATAGACCATAGATATTTTTCATATGAAATGACAGCACATTAAACTTGATTTATATTCGCAAAACAAAATGAATTGATTTAAAGTGGTAGTATAGAGTATACACTTTGACCTAAACAATGACAGCGTCTTCTAAGCCTTTGGTAGAGGTAAGGATCTCGAAGGGATATGTGGTTCGACTGCAAATGAAGTAGAAGGTTTTTGGCTATTATGTAGACAAGAAGCAGTGAGGAAAGTAATAAAGGCTCGAAAAAATTTTAATTTTGGCTCAGACCCAATAAGGGTATTGTTATTGTATAACCACTTGGTGGTCTCTGTGACCATGTTGAACGGTGCAGATGCTGATACTTTGATGTACTCAACAAATGTCAAGAGCTTCAGAAACGGGATGGGAACAACAACATAAGCGAGAACTTGGAAAATATTTGAACAATTCCAAAAAAGTTTTTTGTTAGAGTGCTTCATAGATCCTGAGTATTAAAGACTATATTTCCTTTCCATATTCTTTCGGGAACGGAAACGGTAATGGCAAAATAAACAGGAAACTGGAAAATATCGAATCGATTTCAAAAATTCTTTCACTGTTAGAATGCTTCATTGCCCCTGAGTAATTTAAACTATATTTCATCACCATTTTCCCACAGGAACTGGAACGGGAATTCAAAAACCACTGAACCGATTTCAATACGTATTTCACTTTTACAGTACTGAACCGATTCAAAAAAACTCTGTCATCGTTTGAGTGCTTAACTTTTCCCTGGCTAGCAAAAACTATGTTTCGTCCTTATTTTCCCACTAGAATGGAAGCTTGGAAACTACTTAACTAAACTTACTCAATTCGATCAACGTAGGGTCTGACCTACGCCGCGCCGGGCGGGTCAGCTAGTACTAAATAAATGATAAAATGTTGATTTCCCGCTTCTTTGAATGATAATAATAATTTTTGAGGTTATGCTGACAAATGGTAAATAAAAAAAATTGTAGATTTTTTCATTATCTACAACCTTTAATTTCAACTTTTTTGGATACGAGGTACAGATACCATTTTATACTCAAAAAACAGTTTTTTTACCATTACGCGCTGCATACATTATTTTTTAACAACAACAATTGAAAAGTCTCCAAATCCATATGTTATAAAATATGATTTTTGCATAATATTTGACGCAAAATACGATAGTAATAATAAAAACTCGATTCATTTTGGGGGATATTGTTAAAAATCGATTAAACAATTAAATTGTTAATAATAATACTAATTTGTTGAAAACTTTTTTTTAAATATTTTTTCTTAAGGTTCAACTTTTAGTTACAAAGGTGAAAATTTTGTAGCTCTTAAGCATTCGGAGCTATACATTGCTTAAATGAGTCTCCCCACTATTATGAAATTTCCTATAACTTATAAAATCGAAAATAGGCGATAAAAAAGAAATTCCTCGCACATGTATCTCTTATTTTTCAATATAGAAACTGGAAAAAAAATTTCAGCTGAATCAGAGAGGTGAAGTTCAAAAGCCGTTCGATTTATAAAAGAATTACCCATATATCGTTCGTTTTTATCAAACTTCGGTGAAAAATGAAGCGAATTTGTTTTGAGAAGTCAAAAGTGACATAATGAACATAACGTTCTGTGGACATAACTCGATACTTACCAATGTTTTAGGGCTACGGAAATTTTTTTTACGAATATATATTTTTAAAGCCTACAAATAGAATCTACCAGCAACTGAAAATTAAAATAATTTATTCTTTGTGCTTTTTCTCTATTTATATAAATTAAATGCTGTTCGCTTGTCTCGCTGAAATTCGAGAACGGCTAGACTGATTGTCAAAATTTGGTTTTGAATTAAGGTACGGGGGCCAAATAAGGCCCTGTTCCTAATAAGGCTCATTTCTCAGAAAACACAGAAACGAACAAATAACGGGACTTTTTTTCCTTTGCGTAAATAAACCATATGTCTGCAAGAACACACTCAAAGGAAAAAAAGCCAGCTGCGCGATTCGTGTCGTGACGTGACCTGCAGTTGAATGAAGTTCGTCGACGGATGAAGACCTACAAAATCATAAAAAAGTTGTGTGATTTTTGTGTTTTTTTCAACGAATTTCAACAAAGTAGGTACATATTTTTTTTTTTTACCGTATAGTATATAATACTAGCTGACCCGCCCGGCGTAGCTCAGGCCCTACATTCATCAAATTGCAAGTTAAGTAAAGTAGTTTCAAAGTTTCTATTCTAGTGGGAGAATAAGGATGAAATATACCTTATGTTACTCAGGGACAACTAAGCACTCTTACGATGACAGAATTTGTGGGATCGGTATAGTATTTTCCAAGTTCTCGAACATGGCCCAGTTCCTGTTCCATTCCCATATGGAGATGAAATATAGTATATGTAGCACCGTATTGTTATTGCGAAAACCGTACTGAAATCAGTACAGTGGTTTTTGAATTCCGGTTTCCGTTCCTGTGGGTAAATGTTGATGAACTATAGTCTATATTACTCAGGGATATTGAAGCACTCTAATCAAGAAAGAATTTTTGGAATTAGTTAAGTACTTTCCAGGTTCTTGATTATGTCACCATTTCCGCTTCCGTTCCCGGAAGAATATGTAAAGAAAATAATTAAAGTCTTTGTTACTCAGGAGCACTTTACACTCTAATGTTGAAAATTTTTTGAAATTGGTCCAGTATTTTCCAAGTTCCCGCTTATGTTCTTGTTCCCGTCAAATTCCCATCTGCGGGGCTGATTTGTGAATCTAAACTTTCCAGGGCGCCACTCAAACGCATACAGAAAAATTCATTTAAATCGGTCAAGCCGTTTAGGAGAAGTTCAATTACATACACACGTACAGCAGAATTATATATATAAAGAAGATATTGAGTAAATTAAAACATTTGTTTGTAAAAAATGTTTGATAGTTAGTTTTATATAATGTTTTTTTTTAAGTCTTACATGTTCCTAATAAGACCCAAAAACAAAATAGGTGGGCTTTATTGGGCACACGCTAATTTTGTTTTCAAGTTATTGGTTTTTATTGGAACGAAGTTCCTTATCGCGCGTTATGAAAGGGGGCTAGATGGAAAAAATTCTTACGAAAAGTTGTCACGACATAAAACGACATAAAAAATTCATACGAAAAGTTGTCACGTTTGTTATAGTAAGCTATTGTAAGCTGTGCGGCGTCGCATGTTCCTCTGTCTGTCTGTCTCTCTCTCTCTCTGTCTCTCTCTTATAGAAAGCAATTTCTCTGTCTGTTTGTCTCTTTCTCTCTCTCTGTCTCTCTCTCTCTCTCTCTCTCTTATAGAAAGCAAGCCAGATATTGGAAGGGGAAGGGGAAGGGGAAGGGGAAGGGGAAGGGGAAGGGGAAGGGGAAGGGGAAGGGGAAGGGGAAGGGGAAGGGGAAGGGGAAGGGGAAGGGGAAGGAATACTAATACTTATACAAATACTAATACTAATACTTATACTAATGCTAATACTTATACTAATTCTAATACTTATACTAATTCTAATACTAATACTAACACTAATACGAATACTAAAACTTATACTAATACTAATACTTATACTTATATTAATACTAATACTAATACTAATACTAATACTAATACTATTACTAATTAATGCTGCTGTACCTATTGAATGGCGAACATCCAACATAACCATGACAAGGAATAAAGCAGTTACTGTTAAACGTAAACACTTTCCCATAATTTCTGCTTGTGCTATAACTATTCATAAGTCACAAGGTGGAACATTTGATCAAATTGTTTACGAGTATGACAAAATACATCCACAACAACTTGTTTATGTTGCTCTCTCTCGTGTAACAAGCATTGAAGGTTTATTTATTGTTATATTTGATGATGATGAAACTAAATTTCGATTTCATCATAATCGAGTACAAGCTTCATCAACAATATCTCTAGTACAAGAGTTTCAGAGATTGTCATTAAATAAGCTTGAAACGAAGGCAAACTCGTCATTGATTTCATTACTCGAGATAAAGGCATTTCATTGTGTACGTTCAACGTCCAAAGCCTTCGTAAACATTCAGTTAATTTAATAGACTCTGTTACAGAAAAAACGGACATTTTGTTATTATCAGAGACATGGTTGGACAATCGAGAAGAATGTGATATACCGAATTTTAATTGTATTACCCACTTTAAACGTGATTTTGTTCGTTCAGGTAGAGTTGCGATATATCACAACATGACAACATAAATGATACAACCAATCTTGTAACACCAAATATGTCGTTCATAATGAACAATATGCAGAACTTGCACGTAAGACGTACAAGTGTTGCAGATTTATGTGCAGCAGAGTGTGTAATGGAAAACGGTGTTACCTTAATCATGGCAGTCATATTATATGTCTCACCAAATAACAAATTAATAGATATTCAGGAGTTCATTCATCGAGCACTGCTAGAGTATTCTAAAGATGTATCTCGAACGCTTAGCAGATACAACAAAAATTTAGATAAAGTTCCACTCATTTTAGCCGGTGATTTTAACATCAACTTCAGTAATGAAAAATCAAAACCATTGCTACAGTTTCTAGAGGAAGAATTTGATTTAAGAATTAACAATAATCCAGCAGAATCAACAACAAAATATAATACTACCATTGATGCAGTTTTTTCAAGACATTTAAATAAAATAGAATCCCAAACATATGTTTCCTACTTCAGTTACCACAAGCCAATTAATACGAAAATTGAGCCTACTGATTAAGTTTATATAACATTATATTTGTTAATAATAAAAAAATATTATTATAACTTAAAAAAAATTAAATTTTACTACAATTCGTTCACTAATTAATCGAAAGGAACTTCGTTCCATCCGGGTGTCCCTTGACACCTCTCTTCTTTTTTTTTGTATTTTTAATGTGTTTCAGACAAAATGTCAATTTTACCAAAAAAAAAGAGCTTCTAATTGGACAGAAGTCGATATGGAAAACGCGTTGCAGGCTGAGGAACGTGGTTTAACACAGCGTGAAGCTTCTAAGCGCTTCAACATTCCACGAAAAACGCTTAGAAATCATATCTCGAGCGGTTCATCTAAAAAGAAACTTAGGCGTCCTTCAACATTAACGGCAGAACAAGAGACAGATCTGTCTCAAAGGATCGTGAGGCTCTCTCAGGTTGGCATGCCAATCACTCCGAAGATGCTGTGATACCAAACCTCCGTTTTTTGCAGATTAAACAACTTCCCTAACAACTTTTGCACGTCAGAAACTGGTGCTGGGAGAAAATGGCTACGGTTATTTATGAGACGTCACCCAGAATTATCCGTGAGCAAGGCGCAAATAATGAATCCAGCTAGAGCTCAGAAATTAAACAGGTACATTGTCAATGATCACTTTGAAAAAGTAAGGATCCTAATGGAGAAATTAAACATCCAACATAGACCAGAGAGTATATATAATATGGACGAGAAAGGCTGCAGGATTTCGCTCTACCACCAACAAAATTTTATAGCTCAAAAAGGGTCGAATAGGGTGCACCAAATTTCCAACGAACACGCCGAAAGTGTGACTATTGTAGGCTGTGTCAGCGCAATGGGAAAGGTCACTCCACCAGTTGTCCTTTTCAAAGGAAAAAGACTAAAGCCTGAATTCACGGACAATTTGCCAATCGGGTCTTTAGTGAAGATGACACCAAAAGGATACATGAATCACTCTACCTTTGTAGAGTTCATATCCCATTTGGGCAAATTCAAGACTCCGGGCCATGTTTGCTAATTTTTGATGATGCAGCATGTCACCTGGACTATTCAATCGTAGAGGAGGCAAAGCGCTATCAAATAACTCTTTACTGTCTGCCATCAAATACGACGCATTAAATGCAACCTCTGGATAAATTAGTCTATCGATCTTTTGAGCACCATTGGGATCAAGAATTGCTTAGATTCACAGCAAAGCATCCCGATAGGAAGTTGAACAAAACCAGTTTTAACGTCATATTATCTAAAGTTTGGTCCAAATGTATGACTTACGACAATATAACGACAGGATTTCGTGCGACAGGACTGTATCCCTTCGACCCAATCGCCATATCTGAGCTCGCATTTGCTCCGTCAGCTCTTTCGGAAAGACCATATCCAGATTCTGTCGACAATACACATAGAACGCATCAGTGCCCATGCAACAATATAACGCTTCGGATGATGACTCAGACGATATGCCTCTTTCCACTGATTGAAAATGCGAGTGTCGCTGACGTACCGGATCAGAACCTGCTTTGGGGCTAGCCGCAATGATTCAAGCTGTCGAGCGCATGAAGAATGAGGAACGAAGCAAGACTGATAAATCTCAATTCCAAAAACTCCTTCCAACGCCTCAGATCAAAATTAAAATCAACGTCAAAAAGTGCAAGGAAACAAAACCGTGGAACTTGGTATTGTCATGCCTGTAAGGAGGACCGAATATAGGACCTGCGGAAATGTCAAAAGTGCGAAGCTTGGTTCCATGACCTTTGTGTTAGCAAATTGTATGAGAATGTCCGTCTTTACCTCTCTTACCTTTATGATAAGTCGGAAGCGGTTTGCATCAATGGAAAAACCAAGATGAACGTATTAGTATCGATACAAAAAGAAGGTCTTCCAACCGATCCTATCGCTCTCAAAAAAATCTACTTTAACTTCCATGAAACTTTAAATATTTCCCCATCCACTGTTTCAAATGATCTTACCACATACGCTTCCCACCTTGATTTAAAACGCTTACCTTTCCCCCGTTCCAATAACAAGCCTAGTCTTTAACTCTAATCCATCTTTACGCCCTGTCTCTTTTCTTTCCCTATATTATCAGAATGTTAGAGGCCTTCGTACTAAAACTTCTGACGTATACTTGAACTCCCAATGCCTCCCATATGACATTTTTGCCCTCACTGAAACAAATCTGTGCTCTGATTTTCTAGATAGTGAATTATTTACATCTGATTTTGCTGTTTTTCGTGCGGATGGTCAAATAAGTGACATTGCTCCTACTGGGCGTGGTGTTCTTTTTGCCGTACACACATGTTTCAACGCGTGTCTAGTCGAAACATCTAAATCTCCTCTTTTTGAATTTGTGTGTATTAAATTGTCTTTCCCCAAACGCTGCCTTTACCTTCTTTGTTATTATATTCGCCCTTCACAACCCTGTCTTGTCTATCAACAATTTGTTGATTCAATAGGTCCTTTAATTGAGAGTATATACTCCAATGATGACTTCATAGTACTAGGGGACTTCAACTTGCCCGATTTGAAATGGACTCCTTCCGAGGACGAATCTTGTTTCGTTCCCTCTAATCCGTCTTCTGATAAAGAATTCATTTTCACTGACAGATTTCTTGAATCAGGGCTCTTTCAAATGAGTTGCATCTTAAACAATCTTGGGAGACAACTTGACCTTGCTCTCTCCTCTGATCCTTTCAACTCCGCCCTCCTAAAAAGCTCACATCTTTTATCCACCCTTGATCATTTTCATCCTCCCCTGTCTTTCAATTATTGTCTTGATCATAGCACTCCAACTATGGAATCTGAGAACAATTCCAGCTTTAACTTCCGTAAAGCCGATTTCATTATGCTTAGTCATCTTCTGAGCGGAATCGACTTTAATCTCTTTATTAACCTCTCTACACCCATTAATATAGCTCTCTCCTTTTTCTATTCTTCAATTTTTACATGCTTCATGCAATGTGTTCCCTATACGTCTCAAAAAACCTGTGTATCATCTCCTCCCTGGTACATAACTGAGTTAAAAAATATCCGTAACATTAGAAACAGGCTATGGAAACATATTTAAAATCCCAGACCCCTTCCAACTACTATTACTACCAACAGGCCTCTTCTAACTTTTCAACTTTATGCCAATCTCTATACTTAGCCTATCTTGATAAAATGCAATTCTCTCTAATCACTGATCCAAAGCGTTTTTATCAATTTATTAACGTCAAGAGAAAATCTGACGGTCTTCCTTCAACGCTTAATTTCCTTGACAAATCTTCCGATGAACCCAAAGTAATCGTTAACCTCTTTGCTACCTTTTTCAGACAATCATATGTCAACGATCAGAATGATCCTGACCTTGGCTATCACAAGTTTCTGATGAATAGCCCGCAAACATCTCTTGTCTTTCTTAATGTTAGTCCCCAGACTGTTTTTGATAAATTAAGGTTACTGGATGACGATTTTTCACCTGGTCCAGACGGTGTTCCAGAAATTTTCCTTAAAAAGTGCGCATCAGAGCTCTATCAACCCCTTGCTAATATTTTTCAACTTTCTCTTTCCCAGGCAGTTTTCCCCTCTCTCTGGAAGGAATCTTTTATCTTCACAATTTTCAAAAAGGGCTGTAAAAACCAAATCTCGAACTATCGAACTATAGCCAAGCTTTCCGCCATCCCTAAACTTTTCGAAAGTATTGTGTACGACTCTCTGTATTTTCAATGCAAACCAATTGTCTCTTCACTTCAACATGGTTTCCTAAAAGGAAGATCTATTACGACTAACCTTACCCAATTCGTATCAAAGACTCTTTTGGCCATGGAAGGGGGCAACGAGATCGATGTAATTACTACTGACTTTAGTAAGGCATTCGACAAAATAAACCATCAAATTATCTATCTCAAATTCAAAGCCTTTGGGTTACCACCCCTAATTATCCAATGGGTCAAATCATACCTTGAGAACCGAGTGTATATAGTAGCTTTTAGAAAAGCAGTTTCTAACCCAATATTTGCCTCTTCTGGCGTTCCCCAAGGTAGCCATCTACGTCCACTTCTGTTTGTGCTTGCAATTAATGACGTCGCTAGTATTATTTCTTTTTCTGATCTGTCTATTTATGCAGATGACATTAAAATTATAAAAGTCATATCCTCTTCTCATGATTCCTCTCTTCTTCAAAAAGACCTAAATGCTTTTCTTACTTGGTGTAGTAAGAACTTTCTTGAGCTTAACGTTAATAAATGTCAATCTATGTCTTTCTCGCGTAAGCGCTTACCTTCTAGTCTTCGAACGTATTACTTCAGTAACGTGCCTATCCCCAGAGTTTCGTCTATTGATCTTGGGGTTATTTCTTATTTGTGATAAAGAGCTGAATTTCCACTCTCACATAAACTATATTATTGCGAAAGTAAACTCCTCTCTTGGGTTTATCAAACGGTGGTCTAGAGAATTTTCCGACCCCTACGTCACTAAATCATTATTTAACACTTATGTTAGACCAATTCTTGAATATCCTAGTCAGGTTTGGTCTCCCTACCAAATAACTCAATCTCGTAGAATTGAAGCTGTGCAACGAAGATTTTTAAGATTCGCTTTGCGTAGATTGCCTTGGTCTGATCCGTTCATTTTACCCCCATATGAAAACCGTTTGCGACTAATTGACATGGTCACCCTTTCTAAACGTCGTCGTGTCGCCGACATAATTTTCGTCCATCAGATCACGACCGGTACCATAGACTCCCCGGAATTACTTGAGCTGATTTACATGAATACTAATCCACGTAACCTACGTTCTGTTCCCTTCTTCCACCTCCCTACTCTCCGCACAAATTACGCTTATTTCAACCCCATATGCAGAATGCTACGCTCAGCGAATGTAGCAGGAAATACCTTTGACTTTTCCCTTAGTTCCTCTTCTCTCAGAAAAAATCTATACTCCTCTTCCCCTTTCAACCTCTAACCCTTTCACTTCAACCTAGAATTAAGCACTGTATATTTGTACATATATTTATTTGTTTATATTTTTAAGTTTAAATATTTTTTAAGTTTAAATTAATGTTCTATTCGCTTGCAGTAAGCTAAATAAGTATAATGTTAAATATAATGTTAGGTTGACCTTAGAAGATAAGGAATTTGAATGCCTTAAAGGATGCACATAAACACCTTCAAGTCAAAAAATCATAAAACTTTGTTCCTACTGATTTTTAAGTTTTTCTGTGATATTTTTTTTGAGGATATTTAAGTTTTATTTTTGTATGAAAAAAGTGGAGTTTTAAGTTTTTTGTTTATGTTTGTTGTTAAAGTTAAGTTCTTGTTTATTTTTATGTCTTTTTTTTTATTGAAAAGACTGTTTTCTTATGAACATTGTTTTCTTGCTAGAAATTTTGCGAAATTCTTAAGAAAACTGAGTGGGCCTTATTAAGACCCCATGGGCCTTATAAAGAACAACATAAGACGTTTTTAAATGTCAAAAAAAAATATTTTTCAATTTAAAAAAACAATAAAATCTATGTATTCATGTAGATAAAATGACAAAGAATCATAAAATTTTTAGTTTACTCGGATATTCTCAAAAATCTAGAAGATATTTAGATATATCTGTTAGGTGGGCCTTATTTGCCCCCCCCCCCCCCCCCCTACCTAATTTGTGATTTGTGGAAGTTCAGGGAAGGTTTATGAGGTAAGTACATAAATATCAAGTCATTAAGTTCCGGTTAAGTTTTGACTTATTTTTTTACTAAATTTGAAACATTCTGCAATTCGAATTCATTTGACTTTTTAATTTATTGATTCTGATTCGTACCTCGAAGTTGGCCGGGTCAGCTAGTATTTCAAATTTTTCATTTTTAGCTTCAAGGTCTTACCAGCTCTGATTTCTACACACACACACACACACCTGGACAGGCGTCTAAGCCAAAAATGTTTTTAACCACACTGAATAACTTGACGCAATAAGTGTTGTGCATTAAGTCACAAAGAACAAGACACATTTCCCACAATTACCCAATTCCTATGATTTGCATTCAAGACACATGACATAGTTCGATTACGACCTAGTGTTCCGCATTGTTATACAATCATAGGAACGGCAATCGAACTATGTAAGCTAAATAAACACCATACAGTAAGGGATCATATTGCAATAATGACCCATCGAAGTGCAACTATGTGAAGTGCGACATTATGTTGATGTTGCACTATTGTATTGTTATTGGTTAAAGAAACTGTGTCAAGCGAATGGAAACAGAATGCGTGGTTGACCTGAAAGAAGTGACGATCTAGGCAATAGCAAAGATAGCGTAAGAAATGATGAGTAGAAGTTCGGTCACTCTGTATTAAAGACCAAAACAAGAAGGTTGTTTTCACTCGCTAGTCGGAAAGAACAACATAAGTAAAAAAGAAATGTATAATGCTAACACAAGTTGCTTATTCTGAATACTTTTCTATAATCTCTGCCTTTAAAAACAAACGTATATTCTTCCATATAAATTTTCTCAAGAAAAATGATGTGACATATTGCCTTAAACCTAAAGGTACACTCTACAACATACGCAAACGTTCTGACGAATAGTTTGGCAAAACTAAAACAATTTACATACCATATTATGCACATCAATCCAATCTGTCAGAATGAAAAATGATTCCATAAGGATATGGTCGGTTATTAACGTATTTTAAGCAAGGTTTCTTGCTTCAAAGCTTTTTATGCATACCAAATAGGGTTGGTTCTGTTTCCTAGTAGGTCGGTAGCTATCCCACACAAAATTTATTTGAATGGTTAGTCCATTTAGCAGTGGTAAATTGTTCACGTCCAGTCCGCCTGGGGTTCCAGATATAATCGCTTGATTAAATGAAAACTAAAGGGAACCTAATTGATTAAAATTGATTACTTCATGTCAGCTTGTAGTATGTAAATGATGGCTTCTTTCTTGTTCTATGCTTCATACGATTCACATGACTCTATACTCCTTCATTGTAAGATCGCCAGGAATTAGTTAAGGCATAAAGTGTTTTTAAAGTTCATGAGGGCATGTATTTTATTGCATCGATATTAGTACTTTTAAAGGTGAATTTGTCTTAGCCACAATTCAGTAAAGCATTCAGTAAAGAAAAGGATGAAATAATCCACGAGCTTTCAATTTGAGGAATTATAAAATTTAAATGTTTAATTTGGGTGATGCTTTTGGCACATTTTATTACGCAATCCATTGTTTTGATTTTAACACAATCATTTTTGCTTACTTCGCATTGCCTGTTTTGTTTTTCCGTTACTTAGATTCTCAATCACTTCGCTGCTTACTAACTTTGCATTTCTTATCTAGTTTACCATTTATTTCGCATTTCCGTTGAACTTACAATGATTACTTGGACTTTGGCTATGTCCATATCTGTTTTTTGGCATTTTGTATCTATGCTAATCTATTGTTTTGGCATTCAATTTCTTCATTCAGGTCAATTGTTGGCTAAAGGTGTAAAAATTAGAATTCGAAGGGAGTTTTTACACCTTCCTTTAGCCCAGTGATCCCCAAAGTGGGCAATATCAGGGGTCTACAATGTCTAAATCTGATTTTGGAGGTCGAAAAGCTCTGCAATCGACCCCCTTTAGACAAGTTCTTACTTAAAACTTTTAAGCTCGTTACTTTTCTCATTCAACGAATTTCTTTTCAAACATAAGTACCTACTGTTTCGACGAATAGGTAGTTGGTGTAGTTACATTTTTATTGAGGTATATTCGGTTTTCCAATCCTAACCCTTTTTATCTGGAAATAACTGTTGGTAGGTAGTTTCAAAAACATTTACTCTATTTCAGCAAATTTTTGAATGGTGACTTATGCTACTATTCTCGGAATATGTATATACTATCTTAAGATCTTTTAGAAAGCACAAGCATATGTTTTTGCATAATTCAGGTATTATTTGTAGATTTTTTTCTTAAGACTTAATATACTGAAGTTCCGTCAAAGGCGGTACAAATAAGCGGAGTAGAATGAGAACATTTGATAGTGTTCGAAATTTTTGAAGAAGCCCAAAAGAAAGCAGGAAACCCCACATGCAGTTTTTCCGAAAATAAAAAAAAAAATTTATTCGAAGTTCAATTGTGGCTTAGTGAACAAACCAAAAGATTATACTGATAGCCCAGGAGGTTACCTCGATAATAGTCAGCTATTTTTTTCTTTTAAGTTATGTCAATTTTTATTAAACTGTCCCTCCTGCCTAAATGGAGAGAGATCCTCCCTCCAGTATGATCTACATCTTAGAATATGACCAAGAATCATATGACAGAGTATGTAACACGAACTACGGGACACCCTGTATATAAAGGAGAACGAAATCATCACTTCACCAGAAGAATACAGCACTGTTCCTTAGAATCATTGTACAGTCATTTTCGGAAAGGACTGGGCTTGCGTGAACTATAAGAAGACGCTAAAAAGCTCATTTAGTCAAAGCTTCAACAGACATGGGTAATAAGCTACGAAAAACAAGACCAAAAAATAACCAAATCTGCGAAGAAAACCTTCAACGGCCTCCCCACTATGGTTAAGCCATTTTAAAAAGAAGTTTTTAACTATTTATGAAAATTGCTTACTTGACGAAGTTACATCATAAAACAAAGTGTCAAAGTGTCTGGCCGATGTCAAGAAACTCAAGAAGTTCTTTACTGTTCCAAAAGATGCCCAGGACTTTCATAACAAAGTACTGTCAGGAATTGCCGAAGAATGTACTGAAGAGAAGAAGGATTTACATATGAAGAAAATCTGAAGAATTGAATGACTATCAGTCATTTAGTAAATATCTTTGACCTGTTCAACAAAGTCAACTTGCTGCTGCAGGGTGATAATCTGAACTTATTACAAAACTAGCTGTGCCCGCGACTTCGTCCGCGTGGAATAGTGACTTTCGGCAGCATTCCTAATTTTTTAGGCTACTTATTTTGCAAATAAGACACATTCATGCGTTTTAGTAAACCATTGTTATATTATTTTATTTAAGTATATGTTTGCACACGACGTTCTTATTTTTTCCATATTTTGCGAAATAAAAAGGTTTTTGGATTGATACACGTGATTCTGCCGCATAAAGTTGCCATGGGATTTTTTCTAAGCGAACACCTGCAACTTAAAGCGTCTGAGCCTTATTTATAATGACCAATCAGTGGGAATTAAAGGAAAACGGAAAATCAAAACAGACAGACAGAGTTAATTTCGGATTTATAATGTTACTAAAGTCTTCCATTCCCGTGGGAATATGAGGGTCGTTTCCGGAGGATGACTTAAAGTTTATATTACTCGGGAATAGTGTAGTATTCTAACGGTGGACATTTTTTGAAATGCGTGCTGTATTTTCCAAGTTCCCGTTCCCATGGGAATACAGGGATAAAACATATTGCATAACATATATGTCCATCCTCAGGTTCTAGACTGTCTCTGTACCAAAATTCATGTAAATAGGTTCAATAGTTTGGGCGGTTAATGGTAACGAAGAGAAATATACAGACAGATTTAACTTCGTACTTATAATATTAGTAAAGACTCCCGCTCCCGTAGAAACATGGTGACCGTTCCCGTAAGGAGTATGGGGGTGAGTAAAAGTTTATGTTGCTCGGGGATTATGGAGCATTCCAACGGTGGAAGAGTTTTTGAAATCGGTGCTGTAGTGTCAAAGTTCCCGTATACGTTCCTGCTCTCGTGTGAATGTAGGAAAAAAATATATAGCCTATGTCCTTCCTCAGGTTTTGAACAATCTTTCTAAAAAATTTCATTTAAATCGGTTTATTAGTTTGGGCGGGAGATGGTAACATAGAACGACGGACAAACAGAGCTACTTTCACACTTATTATATAACTAAGGACTCCCTTTCCCGTAGGAATATGTGGATGACTTACAGTTTATGTTACTGGGGGATAGTGTAGCATTCTAACGGTGGAAGAATTTTTGAAATCGGTGTTGTAGTTTCTAAGTTCCCGTATACGTTCCCGTTCCCGTGGGAATATAGGTATAAAATATAAAGCCTATGTCCTTCCTCAGGTTCTGAACAATCTTTCTAAAAAATTTATTTTAATCTGTTCATTAGTTTGAGCGGGAGATATTAACATAGAATAGGGAACAAACAGATCTACTTTTGCACTTATAATAATAGTGAGGACCGATTCCCGTGGGAATATTCGAATGAAATACAGCCTATGTCCGTCTTTAAGTTCAGAACAATCTTTGTACAAATTTTCATTTGAATCGGTTTGTTAGTTTGGGCGGGAGCTGGTAACATAGAACGACGGACAGACAGAGCTTCTTTCACACTTATTATATTAGTAAGGACTCCCGTTCCCGTAAGAATATGTGGATGAATTAAAGTTTATGTTACTCTGGGATAGTGAAGCATTCTATAGGTGGAAAAATTTCTGAAATCGGTGTTGTAGTTTCTAATGCTATTTCCGCACCTGAAGTTAACCTGGGTTTCGTTCCAGGATGGTTTGAGTTAACCAAGTAGTGTCCGCATATGCCAAAAAGTTTTGAGTTTATCTTTTCGTCTTAAGTTAGAAAGAGACAGATATAAAGTGTGAGCAGAACGTCAACGACGTATGAGAGAATTCATTCTCTCTCCACTCAGTTCCACTCTCTTAAATGTCAAACTCAATGGAATATTGGAAATAGTGCATTCAGCGCGATTGGTTTCGAGTAGGTTATCACGAAACCCAGTGACTAAAAAGGTTTCATTTTGTATGGCAAACCACTTGGTTATCGTGTTGGTTTGGGATTGTTTTGAGTTAAACAAGTTTAACTCTCAGGTGCGGACATAGCATAAGTTCCCGTACACGTTCCCGTTCCCGTGGGAATATAGGGAAATAATGCTTATGTCCTTCTTCAGGTTCTAGACTATCCCTGTACAAAATTTCATTTAAATCAGTTCTGTAGTTTGGGCAGGAGACGGTAACATAGAAATCCGGACAGACAGAGTGACTTTCACATTTATAATATTAGTTAGGATTAATTATATCGGCGTTTGTGGGAACATTTATTCCTTGACAAAACTTAAGCGGGAATGAATACTTAAATTTTCCACATTTGTCAAAATCATCTGAAATCCTTCAAGAGGACACCGTATGACACCCTTGGAAGAAGACAATGTGGTTATGCAAGAAGTGTCAATCACCCTCAGGACTGACGAAGAGCTTAAGCAAAATTTCAATGAATCTAGAAACGCAATTCTAACACAACTGTAATCTAATCTAAGTTTGAAGAAAATAAGTCAAGTAGTTCAGGCTTTGCATCCATATACGGAGAGACAGATAGATAGAAAAACATTGGAGTCTCAACTGTTTTGGTATTCTTTATCATATTAATGTCATGTTTTATTGTTATCCCAAAATTTTCTTTCTACAGGAATGCAAAACTTGCCTCACAACAACAAGTACATATAAGAGCAAGTAAAAAAGTTGACAAATGATTTCGAATGTAATTTGGCTATGGGGGTCTAGGGTATCAGTTCGTTTTGGAAAAGGGGTCTCTACCTCAAAATAGTTTTTGAACCCCTAATTAGTCTCTTTCATCCATAAAAAACAAAATGCCAATCAAACGATTGCGAAATAATCAAAATCTATATAAACCAAAGCGAACTAATCGAAAACGAAACGAGCCAAATATTAAGTAAACAAAGCCCAAATGATCCTTAAACTAAACGAATGCAATGCGAAGCAAGAAATAGCGAAAAATAAATAAACTAAAAAAACGAAAAATTTAATAACAAAATGCAAAACAAATTGGGCGAAATAACAAAAAACGAGATAGATATGCCGAAACGTACCTACCATACCCGTTTGATTTAATAGATATGTACATGCTACATGGTCTGTACTAGAATGTATATTGAAAAAATAATGAAAAATTCTCAATCCTTGCACTGCTAATGAGTAAGGAAGTTCTTTAAGGATCGGGCAAACGATACTGAGGTTCGATTCATCGGGCATACTTTTTTCCCATACTTCCTTCCAACTTCCTTCCAACCGCCTTCCACACCTGCAGTTTTATTTGATTTGAGTTTGCATAAATGTCAAGACTGGCATGATCTTTTCACTTTCGGTGTTTATCCCTCTATTTCTCTTGCATTTGTGGTCAAAAGCAGCCATTGTTCTATGTCAAATTAACATTTTTTGATTGCTTGTACATATTTGGCTGCCTGCGCTTTCTTTATCAAGCCCTGAGTTTCGTATTGGGCGCCGAGTGAACAGAACATCAAAGATTGCGGTTTGCACGCGGCATAAGAATCAAGGCTACTTGAATGTTGTTTATAAAAGACATTTCCAATCTCTTGCAATTGGAGCTTTCCGATGTCATATCGCTTCACAGCGTTAGTTCGCGAGTGTAGAATCACCCACCATTCGTAGATTGGATACAACACGGCAGTAGTCCTAGCCGAGTGGGCCCATCCTAAAGTTCGAAGATCAATATCCTTAAGAGTGTCTTGCAACATGGCTAATTTGGTTGACGGTTGATTAGCTTGGGGTTTCTCCATGAACGTTTTGATTGCAGGATTCTACAAACAAAAAATAGTTTAACCTGAGATCGTTTTCTAAGGTTTAATCATTCAGGCTATGCTTACCGATTGTATTCCTAAGATGTTCTCCTTCTTTAGTTTTGCGTTGAAATTGAATTATTTTCCCAACATGTTTAAAGCAGTGCTCATATTATATTTTTCGAAGAGCTCGTAATTATAGTTTTTATGTAATTCTGGTTTTTCTCTTTTGTAGGGGTGTGAGCGCACGAATTTCGCCCTGATATGGACTGCTAAAATATGTCAATATTAATAACTAGATTTTGGAGTAGCTCATTCAGCGGCTTTTGGTTGTTTTTTGACCGCTGCATTCCACCGTTGATTCTGTCGAATTCATTCGGCATGACATTTGCCATAAGCTTTGGTAGTCCATTTAGATTCGTGTAGTCAGTTATTACTCGCAGAGCATTAAAATGCTCTTCTGATTCTTCTTCGTCCCGCTGTCAACACTCGCACTTATCAGTAGGTACGCAGTTGCTACTCCTTGGAGGTATAGTATCATCCTATGTACTAAGCATTGCAACATTTAAGCACTGCACTGCGCCACCGAGTTGACACAGTTTGAGCCTTCACGAATATTACACAGCCAACCGTTGAAAACGCGAACAGAAAAACAATATGGATTAAAGACTTGCACACACTGACTACCATTTCCTATAAATATTAACAAAAAATTGCTGTTTGTAATATTTTTATTTTTGAAAAATCATACAATTCATTCAAATTTAATGTTTTATTTGTTTGTCTTTTTGACGGCAAACCACAGAGCAGTGAACAATGTAAGCAGCTAGTGCAAATGGTTATCACAATACCAAAAAGTTGACTCCCTAGTCCCTACTTGTTAAAAGTTATTATAATTTTATTGTTCATTGCTAAACACATTTGTGGATATATGAATCTTATTACCCAGCATTGGGATTCACGGTTGAGTAAATTTTCTGGCTTGTGCATATTTTATTTTAACTGCGGGTGTTTCTAAAACTCAACTATAATACTTCGGTTTATGCTGAATGCTTCCCACAACACAACACATTTCAGTCGTTTGTAGTTATAAGGTAAGTTTGCTTTCTAGAAATGTTTTTTTAAGTGGACTTAAAAGTTATATTAAGAGGTCTTCCCTCGCTAAAACTCTCAAAAAAGCAATTACTTTCTAATTGCATTTTTCACAGAATGCCTAATACATATTTAAAAAAGTTGTTCTAAAATGATATAAGGATCCGAGCAGTTTAACGGTACTTTTAGGTGACGTTTATGTTTGCTAATGGACACCTTAAACTCGTTTTTCTCGGAATGACAGTTTTGAGCGGCTTGTTGATGAAATCTCGGAAAATATTAAACCAAATTTTACCAACATTTTTGGCAAATGCTTCTATGACTACACCCAAAGAAATATCTTAACTAGACTCAATCTTAACAAATATTATAAATGTGAAAGTAACTCTGTCTGTCCAACTTTCTATGTAACTGTCACCCGCCCGACTACTGAGCCGATTTGAATGAAATTTGGCACAGAGATCTAGATCTAGGTCTAGAACCTGAGGAAGGACATAGGCTATGCATTTTATCCCAATTTCCCATGGGAATGAGAACGTATACAGGAACCTTGAAACTACAGCACCGATTTTTAATATTCTTCCACCGTTAGAATGCTACACTATCCCTGAGTAACATAAACTTTAAGTCATCTCCATATTCCTACAGGAACGGGAGTCCTTACTTCTTTTATAAGTGCGAAAGAAGCTCTGTCTGTCCGTCTTTCTACGTTACCATCTCCCGGTGCCCTGACATAAGGCCATACGACATAAGGCCATATTCGAATATATGGCGCTATGACGCTTTCAATTGTGACTTAAGGCCATATTCGAACATATGGTCTAATGACGCTTTGTCAAAGGGTCGTAAAGACATATTTTTTTGCGACTTTAGGCCATACATTGAAATGCCCTAATGACGCTTTCTAAATTATTTTGTTAATAGTTGACCTTGAAACATTATACAGTTTTTAGAAAGCAACACAATGTGCAATCTCACAAAAAAAAGCAACAGTTATGAGCTTGACGAAAAATTTTCATTGATCAGTGAAAACTTGCATTCATTCATTCATTCATGCCTTAATCAAATCATTGGATACTTCTTAATCAGTTGCACAAGTTGTCGTTACAATTGAGAAAAAAACAAGTGGAATTAAAAGACCTTATACATATACATATATGCATATATAGTTTTTGCGAAGGGTTTCGAAAAGGCAGCAAATGGCTTTATACTCCGGATTTCAAATAAGTTTATAAATGTAAATATGAATCCAAGTATTGAAAATACCAAATTTTAACACAATCACTTTCTTTATCGCATGAATTTTGCATTCATAGAAAAAAACAATTTGTTCGTTTCTGGATAACCGTACGATGGCAAATTTATGCAAAATTATGTTCGTTTGGCTTTTTACTCACGATAGACTAGGATACCCAGAGGAGTATGGATGTGTGGTGTAAAAATAAAAATTCGTGGAAAATAGTTTAACTATATATTCTAAAAACACTTTCTTGAAATTTAAGCTGTTAATTTGATTATTTATCAAAGATTTATCTTTGCAAATAATGTGATGTTTTTTTAATTTGGAAAGAAAAATTCAGTTTCGTTGTTATAATGTTTGGTGTTTATTTTTTTAACTGGGAAACGGAAGAATGGGTCGTAAGGCCATGATGGCATTAAGACGCTTTGGAAAGCGTCATTAGACCATATGTTCGAATATGGCCTTAAGTCACAAGTCAAAGCGTCTTAACGCCATATATTCGAATATGGCCTTATGTCGTATGGTCTCATGTCAGGGCACCCCATCTCCCACCCAAACTATTGAATCGATTTAAGTAAAATTTTATACAGAGATGACCTAGAATCTGAAGAAGCACATAGGCTACATTTCATTCGAATAATCCTACGGGAACCGGTCCTAAATAATATTATAAATGCAATACTAGCTCTGTCTGTTCGCCTTTCTATGTTACCATCTCCCGCTCAAACCACTTAACCGATTCAAATGAAATTTTGTACAGAGATAGTCTAAAACCTGAGGAAGAACAGAGGTTTTATATTTTATCCCAATCCTAACTAATATTATAAATGTGAAACTAACTCTTGTCTGTTAAGCTTTCTATGTAACCTTCTAAACTACAGAGCCGATTTGAATGAAATTTGGTACAGAGATAGTCTAGAACCTAATGATGGACATATGCTATGCATTTCATCCTTCAATTCCCATGAGAACGGGAACGTATACAGGAACCTTCTACAGCACTGATTATAAAAATTCTTCCACCACACCGTTAGAAACTACACTATCCCCGAGCGAGTAACATAAACTTTAACTCATATCCCTATTCCTATGGTAACGATCAGACGGGAACGGGAGTCGTTACTAATATTATGAGTAAAAAATTAATTGGATCTATTTTTTTTTTTTCTTTGTTTCCATCAACCGCCCAAACTATTAAACCTACGCATAAGAATTATGGTTCAGAAATAGTCTAGAGCCTGAGGATGGACATTGGCATAGGTCATATTATGTTTAATCAATGGGAACGGTAGCTTGGAAGCTACAGCACCGATTTCAAAAGTTCTTCCATCGTTAGAATGCTACTTAATTCCCGAGTAATATAAACTTTAAGTCACCCTCCGGGAACTGTCTTCATATACCCACGGTATCGGAAGTCTTTACTAATATTACAAATCCGAAATAAGATCGGCCTGTCTGTTTTCTCTGTTATTATATAGGGCGTTCCGTAATTCGGAATACATACTTTGAGATGTAATTTTTGGTCATATTCTAAGAAAAAAATTGTTTTACAGTATACATAGTCCGTTTCTCAACTTTGACATTACTTTTTGACAACTTAAGAAAAGGCCAACTTTAATGTGCCCCGACCTTTGTTAAATTCGATATCTCTATCAATACTAATGATAGAGACCTTATCTTAGATTTAATTTTTTGTAGAAATAAAAACTTTTAAAACTATATTTAAATTGAGCTTCCATATGTTTAGGGTTGCCAGATTTTCAATGATGTTCAAATTTTCTTCCCCATGCAAGACTTTGAGGTCATTTTATTTTCAGAAATTGCCTGTAAAACATAGAGTTTCTTTATTTTACAGACGTCAGCTCCATAGATAAAGCTTATTTGATAGCAGCTCAATTTGCTGCCAGCTCGACAATTCCCGATAGCATATTGGCTACACCTGAGCCTGAGTCTGCAAATTCTGTTTGTCCAGCCGGTCCCTAAAAAGGCGAATCTTCCTCACCGTCAAATTGCACTAACGTCCCTCCTTTCCAAGGTCATGCAAACGTTGATAAACCGTCAACTTATGAAATATCTTGGAGAACGAAAGCTCCTTAATGACCGTCAGTTCGGCGTTCGTAACAATTGGTCCACTGGTGATTTGATGGCTTATCTCACCGAAAAGTGGAACCAATCCTTACATTGTTTTGGAGAAAGTAAGATTATGCGCTTTATATCTCTTTTATCGAAAATGCGTGCTTTCGTATCGATGAATCTCTTCTTCGTTGGATTAGAAACTCCTTTCCGACCGTTCAATACAAGTTGTATTGAATGGCTTCAAGTCTGATACCCGACTCATAAATGCTGGTGTGGCCAGGGCTCCTTTTTGTCTCTTTTCCTCATTTTCATTAAAGATCTCTTGTCTGAAACTTCTAATCCGCTTAACGTTTTGCTGACGACTCGACCTTCAGCTTTCCATATTCATTTCCAAATTCACGTCCCTCCTCTTCAGATGTGGAACTGGAACAGTTGCGTATGATAAGCTCATTGAATTCTGACCTTGACATCATTGTTACATGGGGTAATAAAACCCGAGTAAAATTCAATTTTTCGAAAACTCAATGCTGTCTCTTGTCGTTGCAGCTTAACATTCCCCCATTGCCATTATCCATGAATGGTACCTGCATCGAAGAAACCGAAAAGCTGTGTCAGTACTTGGTATGTGTGTAAACGATGATCTTCGTTGGAATGACCACATATGTATTTGAAGTCACCAAAAAAGCTGCTTAATGCTTAGGCTTATTGATAAGATGCAGAAAAATCTTCACCCCTTCTGATCTGGCCACATTTTATAAGGCCTTCATCTGCCCAAATCTTTAGTATAACTCCCATATCTGGTCAGGTGCTCCTCAAACATCTTTGCGCCTACTTGTACTCTACAAAATAGAGCGTTAAAATTGGTAGGTGATAGTTCAATCGTAGAATCGATTGATTCTCTTCGAAATCGTAGAAACGTCGCCTGTCTCTTTCTCTTTCTCTCTCTCTGTCTCTTTTATTGTTATTTTTTTACAAACAGTGCTCTAGTGAAATAGCCAGTTGCATTCTTCCCCTGAATCAATTTGGCCGCAACACCCGCCTCGCTAGGAATGCCCACCAGTTTTACCTTGAGCCCAACTTCGGGCGTACAGTCAAGTATAGGGATTCGTATTTTATTCGTACCACCCGTATGTGAAATGCTTTACCTCTGTGTTTCCCTTGCATTACGATTCACAAAAGTTCAAAAGCAATGTGCATCGGTGTCTCCTATTAAAACCTCTCCTACTTTCTTAATAGCTCTCACTGTGTTCTATAACATTATAAGGGTAATTATAACCCCTTGATGTGCGCGATTATTATATATATATGTCGCGTTATCATTCTCATTTCTCATGTTACCTTCCATATTAGTTCAAATCGTTATTCGTTCAAATATTTATAATTTTTATTTATTATGAAAATAATTTCAAAATTAGTTTTTTTTACAATTTAAACCAGGCAGTCTCGATCTGCTCTGATTCCTTTTTTCTTCTGATTATTTTCTCGCAGTCGATTCTCCCCAGGCTCTGACATAATAATCTCGCCTGCCGTTTATATTGTATATCAAGTATTCAGATCTCCGACACGGCCATCCTGCCGTTTCGCACGTCCTCGTGCGACTGGTCTATAAAAGAACAAAACAAAATCCTATACAGTATCCAGTTCAATCACTCCGCCAATTCTGACCGCAATACAATTTCATTAACAAAACAAAATTTTATTAGCAACAAGTAAACTTAATTTCTATTACAATTTCATATTTCCTTAAGAATCAACAACTTATGAAATTATTTAAATATCAAATGTCATGTCCCATTAAATAATCATAATCAAATAAAACATCAAATTAACAAGAAACATAATACACATTGATCAACTCAGTAATTTTCTCAATAACTCAAAAATCTATTATCACTTCTATCCAGTGACATTTTTTAACATGCAGTAACTTCTATCCAGTTACTTTACTCAACAATCACTTCTATCCAGTGACATCACAGCGCCTCTATCCGGCACAATCTACACATACCACCTCTAACCGGTGATATTTATATCAATTTTACACTATTGCTTCTAACCAGCAATATAATCATTTTTGACAACAATGCGTATTACATATTTACATCACAAAATTAATTATTTAACTTTTCATTAATTATCTACTTCAAATTCAACAGGGACATGACCTTCAGGCATTCGTCTCATGCGATCATGAGCGTACTTATATGTTCGATTACTTTTTAACGATTTAACAATATATCTATCACCGTCTAAAACTTCCGTTACTTTAAATGGACCTTTGTACTTTGGGTCAAGCTTTGTTTGGTTACGTTCTTCATTTTTTAATAAGACCAAATCGTCTACCACAAATTTGTCAAGTCTCGCTTTAGTACTATCAAACCTTTTTTTATCATAGCAAGCGTTCTTTTCCATATTACAAACTGCATTATTTCGAGCTTCATCAAGGTTTACTGCTACATCATCTGCATCAGACAACAATATTTCGATAGGTCTAGCTACTTTACCTATAAGCAATTCTAAGGGGCTATATTTAGTTACTCTACTTTGTGTGCAATTTATTGCTAATTGAACATCAGGAAGAGCATCCTGCCAAGCGCGATTACTAGTTTCTACTGCAGTGAGCTTGTTTTTCAATGTACTCATTACGCGCTCAACTTGGCCGTTAGCACGAGCACTTCCGGTTGCTACCAAGTGTAGTTTAATACTATGCGAACTACAAAATTCACAAAATTCACGACTAGTGAAACAACGACCCTGATCGGCAATAATTCGTGTTGGAGCACCAAATAAAGCGATTGCTTGTCTCAAAGCTGCAATGCTATTAACACTATCAATGCTTGCGGCATGATGCAACAAAACGTACTTTGTGAACGCATCTATCAACACAAAAATATACTCTTTTCTATCACTTTTTCCGCTTAGTTTTCCTGTTGCGTCCATATGTAAAGTGTGCCAAGGAATTGAAATTTTGGGTATAGAATGCAATTCAACCTGAAGTTTTCCTGAGTGAGACTTGGAAATTTTGCACGTTACGCAATTGTCGACAAATTTTCTCACAAATTTAGACATTTTCTCGAACCAATAATTTTCGTAGACTTTCTCTAATTTTTTCTCATAGCCGAGGTGCATTAGTGCTTCATGGGTATTATTGATAACAGACCATCTTAAGGACCGAGGAACTATTGGCAAGCATCGTGATCTACCATTACGTTGTATCTTTCTATAAAGAACACCTGATCGAATATCATAAGTTTGAGAAATGTTATCACTAAGCCTTTTCTCAGTTATGTCAGATATAATTTTTGAAATTTCGTCGTCTCGCTGTTGCTCTGCTAAAATCCAATTATCAGACAATTCAGCAAAGTTAACATATTTGGGCTCAATTTTCTCATATATCCTAACAGAAGAAGGCAGTGGATTCCTTGAAAAAAAAGTCTACATGGCACATCTGAGTTCCTTTTCTATAAACAACTTCAAACTCGAAAGCTTGTAAGAATGCCCACCACCTATGGACTCGAGGAGTAAGATCCAATTTCTTACGTGAGGCTTGCAAAGAGTTACAGTCAGTAACCACAACAAAATTACGACCATGTAAATAGTGCCTGAAATACTTAATCGCATTAACTACAGCGAGAGTTTCTAACTCGTATGAGTGGTACTTAGACTCAGAAGCCGAAGTTCGCTTGCTGTAATAAGCAACCACAGAGCACTTAGTGTCTTTTTTCTGCATTAAAACAGCACCGTAGCCAATAGCACTGGCATCGGTATGAAGTTCTATTGGATAAGAAGGATCGAATATAGCTAGTACAGGTTCCGAAGTCAAAACAGATATTATTTGTTGTCTTATGGTTTCATGTACAGGCTCCCAATTAATTCTACCTTGCTAGATGTCAAACGATATAATGGGGCCATTACTTGAGAAAATCTGGAAACAAACTTCCTAAAATATGATGCAAGCCCTATAAATTGACGTAATTGGGTAACTGTTTCGGGCGGAGGTAAAGCTGTCAAAGCTTCAATTTTTTTAGGGTTTGGTTTCATTGTACCTTCACTGATTTCAAAACCAAGGTATTGTACTTTCTGTTTGAGAAAAGAACACTTTTTCAAATTGAGTGAAAATCCTTTATCGGTGAGTACTTTAAGTACAATACGGAGCCTTTCTTATGCCTCTTCAGCATTAGAAGCCACTATAAGAATGTCATCCATATACACAATAACAAACGAGTTTACCAAACTACCTAAAGCATTCATTACTGCTCGTTGAAAGACTGATGGTGCATTTCTGAGACCAAACGGCATGGTAAGAAATTCATATTGGCCATCAGGGGTTACAAATGCTGTATATTCTATCGAATCAGAATGAATAGGAATCTGGTGAAAACCCGAAGCCATGTCTAAGCTTGAAAAAAAGTAAGAACCATGTAACCTATCAATCTGATCCGAGATAAGCGGTAATGGAAATCTATCTGGGATAGTATTATCATTTAACTCACGATAATCTACGCACATTCGTTCGGAACCATCCTTTTTCTTTACCAGGAGAATGGGACTAGCAAAAGGTGAGGAACTTGGACGAATAATACCACAATTTAAAAGTTCGTTAATTCTGTCTCGAACAATACTGCGTTCCTCAGTGCTTAATCGATATGGACGTCTATAAACTGTTTTGCTAGGATCTTTTAGTCGTATTTGCATTGGTGTTGTATCAGCACGAGTATTAGGTATTCCTGTTATAAAATTCGCCTTGAACAAGTTCAAAATGTCAACTAACTTTGGCCTTAGGTTTTGGGAAATGTCAGTGTTTATTAAATCGAAATTTATTTCTTTAAATGCAACTGCTTCGCAATTATAAACAAAATTTAATTTACTAAAACATAGTTTATCCGACGTCATATGCACAGCAATACCTTGATCAAGAATTTCTCGTCCAATCATTATTTGATGACGCAAATAGGAATCTGGCAAAACATGAAATACAATTTCTAGAACAATGCCATCGACTTCAACACGCGTTAAGATTTGAATAGTACTATGTACGCTTGTTTGTCCAATCCCTGTCATTGTCACTACATTTAAAGTACGTTTACCACTAAACTTACAACTCACAGATTCTAGCATAATTGAACATTCTGAACCAGAATCATAAAAAAACAAAAAGTTCTCACCAGAGTGATTCAATGTTCCGCTGGGTGTACCGATAATACATAAATCCACACGTCGGCGTCGTTCCGTTGAAGAAATGTCTTCTTTCATCTTTTTGTGCACACTCTTTTGACAGCATAATGACCAGTCTCCTGACAGTTGAAACACGTCACATTCGGCTTCACCAAATTCTTGAAAGTATCACTGTTGCTTGAAATAGTTGCTTTATTGTTCTTGAATTTGCATTGTAATGCCTTATGTCCCTGCTTTCCACAATTAAAGCATTGCACGTTTAACGATAATGTTGACAACTTGGATCTTTTTATATCCGGAGCACTTGAGTCATTCTGTGAAACAGCTCTCTTCTTTAAAAACGACATAGCCTTCAATTCTTGTTGTAACTGATTCCTAGTATCAATGTTCGCAGTAAATGTCAGTCGTTGCACTCATGGTTCAAACTGAGAAATGTGTGCTAGCACTGTTGAAACAGCTATCTGCTCTTTTGATAGTTCCTTCCACCGAGCCATCAAAGATGTTATTAAAGTTGCAGCATATGCGGATAAACACTCACCATCCTTAGGTCGACCGTTGTTTAAGTTAGTCAAAAATCCTGCTGCGGTTTCAGGGCAATCATATCGAGCAGAAAAAATATCCTTGAATTCTGCCCAGGTCATTTCTGGATATGAAACTTGGGCTAACCAGACGGATGCCTGTCCTTTGAGAGCTCGACTTAAAATATTCATCAAAGCTGCTTTTTGAGGTGGCTTTTCCGAGATGCACATATCCGCCATTGCGACCCAAGCACGAGCGTCGGCATTATCAGCATCTGGATTAAATTCCGGTAGATACGTATCAACTCCAGATGGTTGCTTGATTGCTTCCAGAAGACCTAAAAAGCTGCGATTTTGCTGTTCGAATATGAGACGCCATTTTTCTTCGCTTGAATCTTGTAGGGAATTTTGGGCCAATCCCACTTCTGATGTCGCGTTATCATTCTTATTTCTCATGTTACCTTCCATATTAGTTCAAATCGTTATTCGTTCAAATATTTATAATTTTTATTTATTATGAAAATAATTTCAAAATTAGTTTTTTTTACAATTTAAACGAGGCAGTCTCGATCTGCTCTGATTCCTTTTTTCTTCTGGTTATTTTCTCGCAGTCGATTCTCCCCAGGCTTTGACATAATAATCTCGCCTGCCGTTTATATTGTATATCAAGTATTCAGATCTCCGACATATAAAAAAAAAAATTTTTACTAACGAACAAAGCATTAATTTTCAAAACACTAAAGTATGAGAAAGTAAGGTGCTTAGTTTTTTTTAATAATTTTTTAAAAAGTTGAGTCAATTTCTTTTAAAACTGCCCCTCACGCCCATACAATTTTTTTCTTGTCTTGACCCAACCTATTCATCCTGAGCTTTTGGCAAACGGTATTTCAATCACCCTACATAAATAAAAGAAAATTTTAAAAGTTAATAATTAATTATAAAAATAATTAAAAAAATTGAGAGCGGTGAAAATTTTTTGTTAACTATTTTTTTATACGCTATTTAAAACTCATTTCCGAAAATTTCATGAAAATCCATGGACTGGCTCTGGATTCCTAAAGCTAAACGGCACTATCAATGAATTAACTACATAATTAAAATCAAGTGCTAAAAGTGTTCTTAATTTCTTACTTGTTTAGATGTTAATCTTTATTTTATAATATGCATGCACTTCTTTTTCTATTTTGAATTCGGTGCAGTGGTTTTTATTTCCAGCCAAACCGCATCATATCGCTTTTTAGGAGGAATGTTCAAGAGATGTATTACAAATGTTTTGCAATTCACATGACTGTCTTCATGTTTCGGAAAAAAACTCAAACTAACCACACTTATAAGAAGTTATTTACAAATACGCATGAAACTTAGTCGTTTCACAAATATAATGACTCTTTAAATGTATTCGAATGCAAATTAAAAGCCTCAAAGTTTTGGGTTCAAAAACGTCGGGCCTAATTGACTTATCCTAAGCAATTTTCTGAAGAGTTTGGATTTACTACACGATTTTATTGTTTCTGTTTTCTGGTTGAAGGTATGTTAGTTATCAAAAGTGTCCTGAAGCTGCGAAACCCAAAACCTAACTTCAGTCTGGCGTTTTGTCGTTTTGCATTCAATTAATCTATACCTACACATACAAAATAAGCTGCAGTTAAAAGCAAAGCAGAATGGGATAGTCCTTTGCATCAGTGGATGGTGGAGACCCCCATCTCTTTTGAATCAATTACTTATTTCGTTTTGTGGTGAATGAAAATGCAGAAAATTCAAATTAATTGCTGTTCTGCTTGAATTACCTGTATTCTCGAGGTAGTTCTAGCTGAACAGGAACACTGCTGGAGGGGTGCAGCACACTTTTCGGGTCAGAACCTGTAGGAGTAAGAATGGGTTATAATCAGGGAAACTGTAATCCTTTTTATCAGCTTCATTCTTTGGAATTCAATTGTGTTTCGTTAAAATTGGAATTTCCAGGAACGTTTCAATTCACAAATTGATTTCACTAAAAAATAATTTAGTTTTCAGTTGCTTGGAAAAAAACAAAATCGATTTTGTTTTGTAATACGCATGCCCTTATGCAATTTTTTATTTCTTTATTTTATTGATTTGTGCCAGACTTACAAAGGTAAATAGGTTTGTGGTAATGAAAAAAAAATATACTGATAGTAAGATGTGCCAACCGATACCGATAGCTTGCATGAGTATTGTCTATGTGTATTGTGTATGGTGTATGCCTTTGGAAGAAGGTGCATTAAATGCTGACGCTGCAGCCGACCAACTAAAAATCATTTGGTTCCCTTGATATACCAATGTATACTGCAGTATAGTTAATCATTTTTCCAAATAGTCCTACTCCTGAGCCCAAACTTAAATCAAAGAATACGCAGCGCGCGCCACAAAACGGTTTTCATTTATGTATGGGTCGATAAAATCTATAAATTTTGCATGAAATTGCAAAATCGAAAAACTTACATAAATAAAGCTAAAAAACTGTGTACTGATAGCTTAGAAAACGTTCAGTGAAAAAAAGTTTCCAGCTTCTTTTTGGATTTTCCTAGAAAGAACCAAGTTAAATCTTATTCATGATTCGGACAGCTATAAGACTTTCCCAACATATATGAAGGATAGCCGAGCGGTATAAAAAATTGGAAATGATTTCATACTTATATGTAGATGTAAAAAAAGGTTTCAGAAAATATTTTAAATATCCTACGGTACATTTTACAGCGGCACTGATAAAACTTAAGGTGGATACTTCAGTGTAGAGAGTACAGAGTAGAGTAGAGATAGATCGACTTTTAAGTTTTTTCATCGAATGCACTACAATATTTATTTGTTTAAAAATACGGACATAAAAAGTTCATTGATAGATAAATATATACATATACCTACACAGACTAAAATTATATTTCTAATAAGAAATGGTTTCGCAAAATTCAATTACTATTTCGATGATCTGCAACACACAAGATAACAATTTAGAGTGATTTGAAATATAAAAAGTGAGTTTTGACAATTTAGTTAAGACTTTAATGTACATTGGATATACCTATCTTTATTTGATTCATTTTACATAACATGCACGAAAAGAGAATGCAAAAAAAGTTTTGTGTACATTTTATGACATTTGCTTAAAAAAGGAAGCGAGTTTTTTGAGATCATATATAGTTTTCCTAAATTTTCCTAAACAATGGGCTAAGAATTTCGAAGCCATTACGACAAGTAGGTAATAGAATGTTTGCAATATTTGTACAAACAAGGCCACCTACGGCTGCTGTTTAATATTCATAGAGACTATTTAAGGACAGAAAACTTTTGTGGAAACATAACCGTCGGATTTCTTGTAAAATCGGGAACATAGAAAAAGATCACTTCTGTGCGGAATGAAACTTAGATTAAGTATTTCAACCCGAGCTCTGAAAATGATGCTTATAATTTCAGATGAGTATATATTTGTAAAATAGTTTTCTCCGGCTAATAGGTGATTCAGGTTTCGGTAGATTTATCTGGAATTAGATGTTGATGCTCTCGTTAGATACTGGCCACACAGCTTGTCATCGATTTTGGATATGATCCTGGCACTCTGCTACATTTTCCTCTGTTAACGACATAGTGAAATCATGAGCTAGTTCCCTTCCCCAAAAGGCGATGCGTTTATATACTATATAAATGCTATATAAATGCTTAGAAGACTGTTTCTAAGCATTTATTTTGGGGGGTTATTGTCACTTCTCCCATCACTTTAATTAAATAGTCAAAATGCACTTTAAGGTTTTGAATATCGATAGTGTACATTTTATTCTTCCTCCCAGAGGATCAAAAGAAAACTTAGGAAGACTGTACAGCAAATACTACAATTCAAATAGAAGGTACAGGAAAATTGGAATTGACGTCTTCAAAACTCTTTCCACGTAAGAAGACAATTCCAGCATAAGCTCAGAAGAAGAGCTTGAAGCAGCTGGAGTTAAACATGTCTTATTTGCTTATCTTTATTTTATTTTACAATTTTTTTAATAAAACTATTCATATGCTTTGTTCAGAGAACTGTTTTGCTGACAAGAAATGGCTTCAACTGAACAATTCTCTGTGGGAAAAGGTCAAATCAAAATAGAAGAAAATATATGCGCTGATAAAAAGGAAATTTTTTAATTATTGAAATTTCCTTTGCTGTTGAATGATTGTCCGCTATTGAAACAATCGGATGGAATAACTTTGGTAAACATTGTATTATTTATTTATAGGTTTTACATTTTTTAATATTTGTTATGTTAAAGTTGAAGGTTTTTGCTAAGCCTATATTTTTATAATATTTCCATATACATTCCGAATTCGATAGTATAAATACCCCAAAAAGTCGAATTGCTTGATAGAGCGTAGGGAGAAATTTAAATCACTGATTGAACCGATTTTCAATTCTTCAATAGTTGAAAAACTAATATGTAATTTGTTGGTCAACATCGATCGCCTTCAATGTCATTTTAAATCGAGCACAATAATTTTCACACAAAAATGTTCATAATTAACTAGCTGAGCCGCCCGGCATTGTTAGAGTCTGTAATATTAAGGTTCGCGTTCTCGTTCTTCCACTTCCGTCACTTCCGTGGGATTGTAGGGAAGAAATAAAATTTTTCTTTACTGAGTGATAGTGTAACATCCTAAAGTTGAAAGAATTTTTGAAATCGGTCAAGTAGCTTTAAGGTTTCCGTTCACGTTCCTGTTTTTATTCCCATGGGATTATAGGGATCAAATCTACGCTTAGTTACTGAGGGATTGCATGGCATCTCAGTGCTGAAAGAATTTTTGAAATATGTCTAGTAGTTTCTAAGTTTCCGTTCCCAACCCCGTTCCTGTGGCAATCTTCCGTTCCCTTAGATATGTGAATGAAATATAAGTCCCTGTCACTGAAGGATAGTGTAACATTCTAGAGTTGAAAGAATTTTTGAAATCGGTGAAGTAACTTTAATGTTCCCATTATAGTTCCTGTTTCTGTTCCCGTGGTATTATAGGGATGAAACATAGTCTGAGTAACTGATGGAGAGGAATAATGTAGCACCCATATGCTCAAAGAATTTTTGAAATCTGTCCAGTAATTTCTAGGTTTCCGTTCCCAAATACGTGCCAATAGGGATCACACCTTGACGGAAACCATCTCCAGACTAAACTATATCTACCCTGAAAATTTCATAAAAATCCGTTGGGTGGTTTAAGAGTCTATACTGGACATATACATACATACACCCTATGTTATAAGTTGTAATGCACACCCAACATTTGATACCAATTTCCTAATCGAAACATTCAACCGAAAACACAAGCGGCAACACTATAATGTACATCTAATGAAAGGCATTGCTTGTAAGCTATTCTGTGTGAGTGTAAAGTTATACCTGGAAGGGAAATGGTTGACAGCTAAATACAGGAATGTGGAAACCATGTGGAACAAACTGGAACGCTCTAGATGTATTGTTATTCTATATAAATAGGCCGCTGACGCAACCAAAATTCAGTTTTGATTATAGAGTGATAATGTTAAGAGTCAGTTAATGTAATTATTACTCGAGATGAAATCGAATAAAGTAGATACTGAATAAAAGTGGTAGAATTAAATTGAAAGGTAAATCTTTATTTTTGCGAACTAAGCGCACGTTACAAAATATAGATAAAACACAATTCTGATGATTTAAACACCGTAAACGTTGTTGATCCACAACGATCATTAGGTATCAAATTCGTATTAAGTCAAGCACAAAAATTGTTACATCAGCAATTTCATACTCAAGGAAACACGGTTTGTATGTTTCTAGATTCTAGTATCACAACCGTTGTAGGTTAACTATGCTTTCGCTCAATGTTTAAACAAGAAATTGAAAATGACGTTGTTGATTTGAGCAATGAAAATTGTAGCATAAATAAATACAATGAAAATGACAGCTTGGTCACTTTAAGTACATATGTTCGTGCTTGACGCAAAAACAAACAAGCTACATGTTTGATTTTACCAAGGTTTTTCTTTCGGTGTACTTGACTTTTAAGAAACTTGCTATTAAAAAAATCTAAAAATAAAATCCAGTTCTCAAAAAACTCAGTGTTTATATATCTTCTAACAATTACAAAATAATAATATTTCCGCATTTTCTTAAACTTAAGTTTGAAATGTTAAAGTACCTTTTTGACACTTCAGATGATTTTATTCAATGTTGGTAATTAGTTTGCAGGTGGAAACCCTGCATAAGAAAATTTAATGTGAAGAGTGTAGTACCGCCTAAGGTTGTTTCGTTTTCATATCTTGTTTGTTTCTCAGATACACTTTGGCACTGGCGAGTACTATTTATCATTTTCATTCGGTATATAGGAATAAGCGATTTTCAAAAAGACTTTTATCTACAACAAAAACCTCAGGATACTAGTTTTTCCAACGCACTGGATAATATACATTATTCAGCACGTTGTTGGATAGTGTGGTATAAATGTTAATAGCCTCAATCGGTAAGTGTCTTAGTATAACGTTGGGTATACCATCGACACCGGCTAACTTCTTATTTTTTATGCAATCGAATATAAGCTGGAGCTTCACCTTCGTGATGAGCAAGGGTCTGGGTCCCGTTATTTCGGCGATTATGGTGTTTGCCAAAAAATCATCATCAAACCGGGTGAAAACTGGGTTCTCGGATCGCCAAGTTGTTATAGCGTTCAGGTAGAAATGGTGCACGAAGGCTCTGTTCTCTAGGTCGTGATTCGGACGAATGCTAGCATTCACCTGGTATGTACACTTGTAAACTCGTTGGAAAGCAGCTCCAACTTTTCCACTTTCTCCTGCATAAAGAAGTCATCGTCTAAGATGGATTCCCCTGGATCAAAATGCGCAGTAAAAATACGTTTCTGTTCTCTGCTGTCCTCTGGAGTTTAAGACATGGGAGGTCATACCTTAATATCTCATTAATTTGATGAAACATACTTGGCTCACTAGAATTTTGTACAAATAAATAGATAACCTGTGGTTTGACCTTTTTGATAGACGACTTCAGTGTAATAATCTCCAGGTCGTGCGGGCCTGTGAAAAGTCCGTACAAGTTTTTAAGTCTTGTCAGTAGTCCACTTTTCTGTATATGCAGTGCGTCTATCGTCGGATATGCTGTGGACGTAGTTTGGTCGCGTTCTTTGTACTTCGGTGTTATCCGTCTCATAGTTCGTTTAATAATATCGTCGATCTGTTGAAAGTGTTGGTCGATTTCAGTGTTTGTAATGTTTCTTTTATTTTGTGGGGCTATGTTACTCGAACGTAGTTCTCTTGCAAGGAAGTTGACGAAGCGTGGTCATTGCATCCTACTGTAATTGTAAAGGTCCCGGCCCATAGAACGCGTTGCGTGCGGTAGGAGCGGCGCGGCAACTGATGCGGTGGGTTTTGCCGCACGCAACTGATAGGGGTGACCCAATGAACGCGGCGCGGTATTTTGACGGCTGTGTATCTGCGAAAATTATTTTGAAATAGGCAACACAAACGTCAAACGAACTAGGGATCAGTCGTTAATTCACTAAAACTAGAGGTGGGTGAGGTTTTCACTGGTACATGGATTATATTTTCTTGAATGCTTGAAATACCTCATTTCCACTTAAAATTAAATCCCGTTTCAGATCGAATTAGTGTCAGGTTATATTTTTTTGATACGTTGACAACAAAACAAATAAAGTTTTCGACTTTTGTAAGGCCGGCTACTGACTACACAATAAAACTGCGCAAATTGGAGCTTGTGCAGTTCATTTGTATTGCGAATGGGGTTGTTTGTGCAGTTAACTGTGTAAAAATCAAAACGATTTGATTTTTGCTCCAGTCAGTTTGCGCAGTTATATTGTGTAGTCAGTGGCCGACCTAACCAAAATATGTTGTAAGCTTGCTTACGAAAAAGTTGTTCGTGAAACTGTGAATACAGGTGGCGATACCAGCGTTTTCCCTACGTAGTTTTGATTCTGAATACTTTCCTTAGTACTATAGAGCTACGCCACTGACGCTGCATTTTTTCTGTTGTCACAATATTTCGTCATGTTTGTGTGATAACTTACATATTCTTGAAAAAAATTAAATTTTTAATGTGAAACTGTTGCCGTCACAACAAAAAATCGCTTCGGTTTGGGAAATCTCTAAATAACCTACTCTCACTGGGACAAAAAAGCAATATTTTACGAAAACGAGTGAACCGTTCGAGTTCCTCTCCATCTTTGCACTTTTTGTTTAAAAAAAAAAAAAAACACACTTTTATTAATGTTATTGTATTTTTACACTCATTTATTGTAGAATGGAAAGATTGAGTCAATCACAAATAAATTTATATCATAAAACACTTATATTATTATATTTTCGAAGTGAAGAGAAAAGATTTGTTGTAACATTTATTTATGGTAAAGAAATTTAGAACATAAAATAGCTTCTATTCCGTCACTTCTTCGCTATTGGTTTTATCGCACGCTAATTGAAAACATCGCGCTACTGAAAACATGAGGTTCTAAAAAAATGTATGTGAAAATTTGTTAGCTTTTGGGAACTGCTACGAAAACCAAGTTTTAGTCCCAGTGGGAATAGATTATAAGCCTAAGAAGTACATGTCGGAGTTCTTATATTCATATATCCTATATAAGGAAAACATTGTATTTTGTAGATAATTTATTTAATTTGGAGTAAATATTGGCACTTGACTTCAAAGAATTGATTCTTTTGCAACAAATGAAACAAGAACTTTTTAAATTGTGACTACAGTAAAATATAACAAAAAATACGTTTTTTAATACTTTTTTTGTTGTTAGCGTTTTCCCTACGTAGTTTTGATTCTGAATACTTTCCTTAGTACTGTAAAGCTACGCCACTGACGCTGCATTTTTTCTGTTGTCACAATATTTCGTCATGTTTGTGTGGTAACTTACATATTCTTGAAAAAAATTAAATTTTTAATTTGAAACTGTTGCCGTCACAACAAAAAATCGCTTCGGTTTGGGAAATCTCTTTTTGTTGTTATAAATAAAAAATAAATAGGGTGGCGCCACAGAGCGAGGAGCCCCTGGCCTAGCGCATTTCTCACAACCATGCCTTGTGAGGGAATGGAGGGGACCTACAATTGTTCGCCGGTTCCGAACGGCTAATTGAGAATGCGCTTTTCATATGGCAATGAATTTACTAACGGAGGACTTGCCAATTCCTCGCGAAAGGCGATACCCGTGGAAAAACATTTTTGCATTTTGCCTCTGCTGGGACTCGAACCTCGAACCTCTGGCTTAGCAGGTGGACATGCTAACCATTACACCACGGGTACCACTTTTTTTGCTGTTGTCAAACTTTAAAATGCTTTTGTTTCATTATTTTCAAAAAGAAAATTGGTCTTTATGGCTTAGCTAACATATTTTCAACATTAAAAATATTTTGACAATAAAATCTTATTGAAAATGCTACTTAAACTGTTATTTTACCAGCAGTAGCAACCACATTTGAGTCACATCTCTGAGGTATCAGTTTGTCCTATCTCATCTCTAGCAACAAGAGAGAACTTCAAATTGGTTTGACAGCAAATGTCACCGCGTGAGAGCCGCGGCAAAGTAGAAGGTTGGGCTACTCGGCGCGTTCGGCGCGTTGCGCGCGGTGCTTATGGGTCACCTCTCATAAGATCGTGTGTATTTAATCGAGCTGTCAGTTGGGAGCCGTGCCGGACGCGCGCAACGCATTCTATGGGGGGGGGCCTTAAGGGTGCGTTGCGACGAATTCATCCAACTTCACAAGCTCGTTCGGAATTTGTACTACAGCAGCCAAGCCGTAGTGGTCACTGTCGTACTCGACTGTCTGAAGACAAGTTCGCGTGTGATTACCCACTTTGTCTGTTGCTGCGTGTCTTATATCGTACAGCATAAGGTCATGAAAAGAGCTGCTCCTTGGGAACGATGGTCTATTAGTAGCCAGCAGGTCGTCACTATATTCAACGCTGCAAAAATTTATCAGGCAGACGCCACGGGTATACTGCCAACCACAAAGATGAGGCCACAAATTTTGCGATGGATTATCACTTTTTATACCTGGTGTAAGTTTTGTACCCGGAAAAGTTTTTTACCAGCTAATAGATACGTATTTTCCCAAAACGAATTCATAAAATTAAAGGGTTTATTCGAAACGACCGTTTGAATTTCCCAAGATCAATTAATGAACTACTGAAAATAGGTATAAAAATGTGGTCCACTAGGATGAGGCCAATGCGAATATTTCCGTGTAGCAGTGCGCATATGCGAATTCTTGTATAAAATATCTAAGAGAGTGTTAAAAATAATCGTTTTATTTAGTTTGAAGCACACATGGGTTCCGGAAAGACTTTGACAGCGATAGAAAGAGCAAAAATAGATGATTTTAAGAATAAGACTCTCAGGCCGAGGAATAGCAAGGAGACTTAACAGGAGCAAGACAGTTGTAAACAAAATTATCTTGCTGATCCATAAAACTATGGTAAACATCAAAAATGACGCACGGGAAAAGCCACAACACCAAAAGAAAATCGGTTGATTCTACAACTTGCCTCAAATTCCAGCGACGATGATAAGGGCCAAAAGCGGAGTTTCAGCCAGCATAACAACGGTTCGAGGAATAATACAAAAAAGTGATACTATTCGAAGGAGGAAACTAAAAAAAAACCTGTTTTGAAGCCAGTACACAAGGAGCATCGTATGGACTTTGCAAGACGGCATGTTGATCCAATCCATACTAGCAGGGTTGTCAGAAGCTGGATTCAATCAGAAGACGTGGTACTTTTGTCATGGCCGCCATATTTATCGGACTTAAACATTATTGAAAACGTTTGGTCGTGGGTATCTCGTAAAGCTCATGATAGTGGCAGACAATTTGAAGACAAGGACACCTTAATTGATGCTATTTGTAGTGCCTGGGCCCAAATTTCATATGATTATTTAAAAAAAACTGTATGATTCTCTTCCAAAAAGTCTACTAAAGGTTATATCCAAAAATGGCGGACATACTCATTATTAATGTAAAAAAACCTTATTAATAAATAAATTTAACCATAAAATGTAAACATTTCACTAATTTTTTTGTTTTTTTCTAAATTTTTGCATGTGGCCTCATACCAGTGGAGAACCTTTTTATACCTATTTTCAGTAGTTCATTAAGGGCCAGTTGCTCAATCGAATCATAAATTTAAGTTCTACATAAAGTTCTACTTTAGTATGGGGATTTTATGTAGAACTTAAGAATTCCGAAACGTCTTATACAAAAATGAAAACTTTCTGTAGAACTTAAATTTATAATTCGATTGAGCAACTGGCCCTAATAGATCTTGGGAAATTCCAACGGTTGTTTCGAATTAACCCTTTATTATTATGAATTTGTTATGCGAATTTCATTGAAATATTGTAATGTTGTCGGAAATGATCAATCGTTCCTGTAATGACAAAAAAGGCACCAAAATTATTATGTTTATATTGTAAGATGTAAGGTATTAAGTAAGGAAATACTTAAATTTCAAGCAATTGTTTGAAAAACAAATTTCGTTATTTATATTGCCATATTAATATATAAAGATTTTAACATTTTCATGAATCAGTCTACTGGAATTTCTATAATCACAGTTGTATCTTCTTGATAATTTCCAACAGTTTGAGTCTTTTGACCTTAATCCGAAAATCATTGTCTACTTCACTGTAATTCTACAACAACAAGAAATATATGTATATAGGTATGGGACAGACAAGAAGACGTATTGTTAAAATATTTAAAGAACATTTGCACATCTTAAATATAATGAAAAAGAAAAGTCAAGTGTTGCTGAACATAATTATATGTATGCTAGAAAATAGTCATAGTATCATTTTACAAAATTAAAAATAATTTCATTCAAATGGCTGCCTCGCCTATACGCTCGGTCCAATTTTTTAGGTAAATTATCGATTATGTGCAGCTGTATTTCACCAATGGCTTCACGAATATTGTGCTTTAAAGCGTCAATTGTCTCTGGCTTGTCGGCGTAACACTTATCTTTTACAACACCCAACAAATAATAGTACAACGGTGTTAAATCGCAGCTCCGAGGTGCCCAAACGACATCAGCTCTGCGGCTGATAATGCGATCTTCAAAAACAGGGCGCAAAACATCGAGTGTAGCTTCGGCTGTGTGGCACGTAGCGCCGTCCTGTCGAAAGCAAATGTTGCCAATATCCTCCTCCTTAATTTTTGTGAACAAAAATTCGTTCAACATGGACCGATAACGATCGCCATTGACTGTAACGGCCACTCCTTGCTCTTTTTCGAAAAGAAAAATGGCCCAATTATGCCCCTGGACCAAAATCCGCACCAAACATCGGCTTTTCTGTGTATGCGTGCGGGTTTTCTGTGCCCCAAATGCGACAATTTTGCTTGTTTTCATACCCGCCAAAATAAAAATGAGCTTCATCTGAAAAAATTATTTTTTTGGCAAAATCAAAATGATTTTCAAAGTATTTTCCAGCAATGTTCAAGCGTATACACAACCATATTCGTTTAGCGAAAAGATAAAACTAATAATCTTTCAAATCAGACATGAGCTATGTGGTACCATTCGCAAAATTAGTACTAGTTGGAAAAAAAAAACGTTAGATGGCGCACCCTTTAAATAGCAATTATGAATTAAACCCTAGAATATTTTTATATATTTAAGACAAAAATAATAGTGATCATGTTTTAATAGAGATCCAGTGTTCAAAAGATTTTTTAAACTCAGTTGTTATTTTGTTTAGGAACATTTTCGTCTTTTACTAATTTTTTGACAAATAATTGCATTTTATTTATAAACCTCACTGACGATGGAAGCATTGCTTCCGAAATGTACATTTGAGGAAGTATAATAAAAGAGTTTAGAGAGTTACTAATCTCACTTATGTACCTATTAGATAAAAAAAAACACGTGGCAAATCTCATCTATAAAACTCATCACTAATTTCATAATACTTTTCAAACACCCACCATTCTGAATCGAACACGAACCGTCAATGAGCTTCTCAACTGCTTCATGCATCATGCACCTCCACATCGTTCGAGAGAACGATGATCTAAAAGATTAATTGAATATTCAAAATAAAAATTAACCGCATGATATTTTTTTAAATTTGGCTATTCACTTTGTTTACTCCTTACTTTTTCCTACATAAAAAACTCAACTTCAAATGTGTGAATTATTATTATTATTTTTTAACATATGACATACTCGTATATGCATACCTATACTTCCATCCAAAAACTGGATTTAATTTTGAAACTAGAAGAAAGTCACCTTAATGTCGACGAGTAGATCCTATACAAAGAATGTGAAGATTTGAAATATGTAAAAAATAAGTCACAGTATTATTGTGTCTCACCTCAAAAACTACACTCCTGCTGATTTCAGAATCTTCAGCATTGTCACTTAAGTCAACAACTTTTGGGAAGTTTACTAACATTCTTTTCAGCTGTGGCAGTAGCAATGACTTTTTTCTGACCTAATGTTGCAGATGAAACTACCTCAATTTGTTCACCTCACCTCATACCTTGCGGCGCGGCGGCGGCGGGTTTCTTTTAACTTCTCAAAACATCACAGTCATAAAAGGGGAGCAAGTTTTCTTTCTAAACACACTCAAGCGCCAAGCATAGCTAGTTCTTTACTTTCTAGTTATTATGCTTTCTTGAGCCCTTTGGCTGACTGTATACATTATCAAGATATAACTTTCATCCGTTCTTATAACTTTTTTGTGATTTATTATGTACTGCACGAGAACTTGAAAATAAATCAAGAGAATGCACTTTTGGTCCTGACAGTGTCAACACATTAAGGACCCATAAACTCTAAGTTGCATAGTAAACAGTTGCTATTCTTAGTTTGCGAAAGATCAGAGTTTTTTTGGACTTTAAATACACTGACTGATATAACCACGTACATACACATTTTTGTAATTTGTATAATATGTACAGTCAGAAAAAAGTTTGGGAGACTTGCAAACAAAATTTTAATATAACGTTTCATTGCAATCAAAACTTTTGGCCTGTTAATGTATTTTTATGCAGTCTATTAATTTTTATTAGCAAGTTAAAAAGTTAAAGAAATGTTTAAGTCTTGCTTAAATCGAAGTATATTTTTCATAAGCCGTTAACTTTTTGTTTTTCCAAGACTTTTTTGTTTTCATGGAAGAATGCATAACGAAAGAAGAACACCCTTGATATGTAGAAGCAATGGACATTTACTATCTTTTTATAGTCCTGTCTTGACCCTCCTGAGGCTGTGGTTTTCACGTAATGAACACTGGGCAAGCTTGTCTAAACTTATTGAAATTTATGCAAAGAATACAGCTGGCAAAGTTTAAAGGATTAAAAGTTTTTAGATTTTGCTGACATCATGAAAATAAAATCACAAAACACTTACACATAAAACACTAGTCTTTCATTGTTTTGCTCAAATTGTAATGTAAGGCCAATGACCATTCCAAATAAGGGGTTGTTTGTGGCCCATTGTGTGTGCTTCTGTGCGTACACAAATATAATTGAGGAATAGATACCAGGTGAGTTTAATATACAGGGTGTCCCGTAATTCGTGTTACATACTTTGGGATGTGATTCTTGGTCATATTCCATGAAAAAAATTGTTTTACAGTAAAGTCGGTCTCTCAACTTTGACATCACTTTTTGACAATTTAAAAAAAAAAGCCAACTTTGGTGTACCTACCTTGGCCTGTGTTAAACTCGATTTCTCTGTCAATACTTGTAGTAGAGACCTTATTATAAACTTAATTTCCTGTAGAAATAACAATCTTCAAAACTGTATTTGAGTTGGGCTTCTATAGGCTTAGGGCTGCCAGATTTTCAAATTTTCTTCCCCATGCAAATCTTTGACTTTGAGGTTATTTTTTTTTTTTTCAGAAAATGCCATAGAGTTTCTTTACAGATGAACGAAACAATAATAAAAAAAACTCATTGATAAATGCACTCAAAAGCCCATACATTTTATGATACTTGGAAAAATACAAAATCGTTCATAAGAAAACTTATATACAACTGAACATCATCTGCATATACTATTTGGAACTGACAATACGACAAAACACTTGGCAAATCATTAACGAACATAGATAATAATAGTAAAGGTCCAAGGATTGATCCCTGAGGGCTGAGGAACAGCAGTATGAACAGGAAGGAACGAGGAAAGTTTAACATTGCAAGATAGAGCTTGCATGCCTTTTGTCAAGAAAGAATATATTAAATTTTAAGTTGTATCACAGAAATTGAAGTAGTTTATCACTGAGAAGATAAGGGTCCCAGTCAAACGCTTTGGAAAAGTCAAGTAAGGTTATCACAGTTGTATGATTATTGTCTAAAGCTTGTCTTATATCATCAGAAACTTTAATAAGGGATGAAATGCAGCTGTGTCCAGGTCTAAATCCTGACTGCAAAGAGCAAAGGAGTGGTTATCTTTGATAGGTATATGTTCTTATTTGATCACTTCAAAAGCCTTGGATAGGAAAGAAAGGATGGCTATGGGTCTATACTATTTTTATTACCTTGCTTAGGGATTGGAATAGTTTTTGATTTTTTCCAGGATTTGGGATAGTTTGAGGTCATTATTATGGTGTTAAAGATATAAGTTATGAAAAGTATGAAGGGAAGGAGGATTTTAATAAAATCTGGATGAATGTTATCAAGTCCCATGGATTTTGATTTGCATTACCAACTTGATAAGCATATACATACTAGACTTATAGAAAATTTATCATCTATCATCATTTACCGCTATTTCCGGACCAATAATAAATTGTGCTGGGGGTGTGACGAAATTTTGATTTAACTCATCGAAATCAATCCGGAACAGATGCATCTTTTTTTAAACCAATGTTCTTAATTTCCTTCCATAAAAATTTAGACGAACGATCTGAGTTAAATCTGTTATTATAATAATTGTATTTTGCAGGTTGCATTAATTTAGTAACTAAGTATCGGGAAATTTTAAATTGTCTTAGCATTTCTAAACAACCAAATCGTTTTCAACGACGGTATCCTATATCTCGTGTTTTTATTGCACTTAGAATTTCAGAAGAAAGCCATGGAAAGCTACAATTAATTAATTTCACAATTAATGTTTAGTTGACAACACCAAATATATTAAAAGCTAATACTAAAACCGTTTACTCAGTCTTAAGATTTTGGAATTGTAGTTAGCTCATAATCGCAAGTTTGTACGACCCAGTCGTGCCCATTTTTTCTGGATATTTCCCAAATTTTTTATGATTATACACTTTTTTGAATCAATATCATCAACTTAAACTATCATTTCTTTATTTTCACAAATTTGAAAAAAATTATTACATATCTTACCGTGTAAGCTATTTGAAAAATAAACTTAAACATAAACTATTGTATTTGTTAGATTTTTGAAATGTCCCTTGACTCTCAAACAGTTGCCTTTCATGTTTTTTTTTTTTTTTTGAAAATCGCTATTAAATAAATTTAGCCTGCCTGCTTATAGACCTAACACAAATTAGTTCATTGTTTTCGAATTGGAACACGTTTTCTAGGCAAATGCTAAGAAAAGCCGGCTACTCGTGAAATTCAATACCTACTTTATAAATAATGTATAGTACAAAATTAAAAAAAAAAAAGTTCGCTACTCTGAAAAGCCCCTTGGGTAATAAAAATTAAAAAAAAACCCCTTTTTCTCCAAAGACATTTTGATATCTCTCGAAACACAAAGATAAAGCGAAAAAATACACCCAAAGACAGAAAATGAACAAACTCAGCTGCTTCTTCCACTGACATACCTTAATCAAAAAAAAAAAAAATGACACAAAAAGATTTGAGCTTTTGTTTCACCAGCCCAAGGTGGAAGTCTTGTCAGGTGGGAAAAAAGGAAAAAAAAAACAGGAGCTCTGTTATCACCGCAGCGGGTGTTGCAAATTGTGTTTGATGGTTTCTTTGCTATTGTTTTGGTTAAAAAGACAAACATTATGGCGACATAAACATGCTTTTGTGTTGCTGGTACAATTTATTTTCATGGAAGAAAAAAAATTTAATTTCATCTAACGTAGCCTGTCTTGAAGACATTTTCTGGATATAAAGAGAAATAGAGATTATTGCTTGGTTTTCAACTTGAAAATAAAAAAAACACTACGACCTTAGACTAAGATCTGATTCTTGAGCGAATGGAAAAGTCCTTCAGTAAAACTGCAATTCGTTTTTCTTTTTTTATGCTAGTGTTGCCTAAAAATACGACATAAGAAGTCTTCGTGTTTTGAATTTGTATAGCCAAAAATAAAATGCAATTACAAAAACACACAGAAAAACTCCCACACAAGAGAGAAGGCCATTTATTTCGATATGAAATTCAATGCTACTTAACAACAATAACCAAAGGGAATTGATAAAGGTAGACGACAGATAAATGGCAGGTGGCAGATACCAGAAGACAGATGAAAGATATCATAAATTGGTTGGGTCACGACAAGAAGAAAATTGTATAGGATGGGTGTGTATATCCCTCCGTTTAAGCAGGAGGAGAAATTTTATAAAAATAAACTTTATTTTTTGAACAAAAATCATTACAAAAATAATGTTTGGTTCGCACGATTGGACGCATAACGCGCTGCGTCCAATATTCGGTCGACAATCGACGTAATCGAACAGCAGTGTCGATAGGTCAACCAACCGTAGATCGGTTTCGACCCGTGTTTACTTAAGTGGATAATGCTCATCCTCAGAGACGCCACGCTGCGCCGTACAGTGATCAGCGAAGGTTTTATTGCTGCGGTGGTGCGGAGTATCGAAGAAGACCCGAATGAGTCCATCCGCCATTGCATGCATCAATTGGAGCTGCGGCCATCCATCAGCATACCTGAGAAATTTAAAAAAGATAACAACAGTTGTTCCCACAGTTCAAAATTTTAATAGTAATATGATGACACCAGGTAAACAAATGCATTCGCCAACGGTCTTGGCTCGTTAACGATTCCTAGAATTGAGATGCTGACATTGGAAAGTTACTTGGCCGACATAAGCCGAGTTTTATTGAGAATCTACAATCTATATTCACTTATATTCACTTCAGCAAAACATCACAAAACATCGCTCATGGGAAAACAACAACTCCTAAGTGAATAGCCGCAGGGTGGCGAGTTTGTGAATTAAAAAATCATTAAGTCATAACTTTGTAAGTGTCTTATGAATTAAAAAAAAAAAAAAATTCACAAGCTAACAAGTGACTTATGAACTAAATAAGTCACAAATCTTTAATTTTAAAAATAAGTCACTTACCACGCTGTTAATAAAATTATTCTTAATTCATAAGTCACTTGCTAGCTTATGACTTACGGCCATATTATTCACTCAATAACCCCGGGTTTAAATTTACATCCGGATGTAAAATCACATAAACCCAGTTGTCAAACGCAAATCCATATTATTCACTCCAAATAAACCCGATGGATTTAAACCGCATTGCGTCGTCGGGTTCAAATTTTTACATCCGGATGTATTTTGGGTTCGTTCGCATACTATAGGGAAATTTCAAATATTGCAGCCAAATCAAGCAAACTTACCTAGATTTTGACATAAAAAGTGTGCTTTATATATGTTACGCGAACAAACCTAACCCAATCTGTCAAAAGTAAAAGGTGAAGTAAAAGAAATTATTTGTTGTATTTTGTTCTCAGATTATTTATTGTAATTGTTTTACTTCTTTTAGCTTACAACTGTGACAAAACCGATGTACAGGTCTCCAGAAATGCTAGACACTTGGAACAATCATGTGATAGGACCGCAGTTAGATGTGTGGGCATTAGGATGCATACTTTACTATCCACCTGCAAAAGTTAGCATCTATAACTTCGGCAATCGCAACTGTCCCCGTCTACCACCACCTATCCGAACAGTAGAAGCAGGGTCTATTTACATTTGTCCCCAGTCGAAGGCTCCACACTTGCATGGAATGTTTTCAGTGGCCAAAGATATGTATGGTTTCTTGACAGCAGATCCCAAAAGTATTGTGATAATTCAACAACAAACGATCTGGATGAGCTACCCGATCAGGAACACGTTCCATCTAACTTCACGGTATCTCTTTCAATAGTTGTCACAGAGAATGAAAGTCGGCCATCAAAAAATCCTCCCTGGATCCCTGCAAAACCACAACGCAACCAAACTAATTCGCAGTGAATCTTCCACCCCGGTTATTTGGTAAAAAATGAGCAATTTTGAAGTTCTAAAAACTAAAATGTGAATTTTTTTTTTTTGGTATTTGGAAGACGAATTGAAACGAAACATTTTCAAGAATCCACCGACATCACGGTTGTGCAAGAAAACAGACAGTTTCGCCTATGCCAAGGTGGTCATGGATATATATCAGCATTCAAAGCAGCTATAATAATCAATCACACACAGAAACTCCACGATTCATCACACTGGGATGCTCAGCTTGACAATGTTTTGTTTACTTGGAACTACATTCGAGCAACTCCCGTCCGGTTCAATAACTCGCAAAACGCAATACGACGCCGATGGCAGTGCTTCAAAGTAGCCGTCAGCCGTCTTGCAAAGTAATGCTGCTTTTCTCTCGATTGGAGCTACAATTCATTGCACAACTTGAGGCACTTAAAGATGTAAGTAGGGAAGCTTATAAGTTGCATTGCAAATAAATAATTTTTATTTTTTATATTCTCCATACAAATTCATCTTCTACATGAACGAAAACATTGCAGCCAATTGGGATTCATATTCATATACATGATAACAGTATTGACGCTTCTTCTGGGTTTCATTATTTACACCAGACAACCTCACCAAAACCAGCCTGCTATGAACATGATGAACAAAGGCTATCGCAGCCTAATCATGATTCTCCTACGCCCACACCACCTCCAGAACATCATGAAAACTCAACAGGTAGTTCTAGACAGAGTGGCAGTCAACAAATGATCTTTTTTTTTGCCAAATTCGCACAAAAAAACGCTAAAAATATTTGTTAAAAACCCAAAGCAATTGTATAAAGTGGAAAATAAAAATATTCCGTAGTGAAATTAATGCAGGTAAACAATTTATTTTGTCCGTCACATGTGTGTGGCAATAATCGACAGGTACTTGCAAGCTGTGAAAACTACCTCGCGCCAACACCTGCAAATGGTTGGTGTTACGGCACTGTTTGTGGCCTCAAAATACGAAGAGCTTTTTCCACCGGCGATTGGTGATTTTATTTATATAACCGATGATACCTACACAAAGAACCAGGTTTTAGAAATGGAAATAAAAATCATAAAAGCTCTTGATTTTAATTTGGCCAAAAGGCATTTCTACATAATCTTTTTTTATGTAATGTTTATTGTTTAATAAATGAAATGAACATAATGTAGACGAGAAATTTTGTTTTCTTTGGACGAAGGGGAGCACAAAAGCAGCACCACAGTCTGTAGATGTTAGTTCTTCTTTTTCTTTTGCTCCTCGGGTCGTGCGGCGCCAAGAGTTGGGAAGTAATCCTCGTTGGTAATATCAGGTGCGGTGCCTTCGCGTAGTTTGTTCATCCGCAAAGCCGAAACATTTTGCTGGAAATATTAATTAAAAAATAAAAAGACAATATCAGTATAATTTTGAAGTGTTTGAATATATTTTAATCATATTTGATTATAAATACAATACTTTCAGCACTTTCAACAATTTGACGTTTCTCACTTTGACAACTGGGTTTATTTTAAATCCGGGATCAAAATATAAATCTGGGATCAAATTTTGACAACTGGGTTTATTTCTATTGGGTTTAAATTTAAAGAGTGAATAATATGGCCGTTATGGTTTATTTAATTCACAAGTCAAATACTAGCTTATGAATTATATTTTTTCTTATAATTCATAAGTCACCGACTAGGTTATGAATTAAAGTCAAGAGTTAAACTATAACAGCCGTATTTATTAGATTTTCTTAAGACGTCTCTTAGACGTCGATTAGTTAAGTTTCAATTAAAATTCAATTGGAACTTAAAAGAGGTCGATTGAATTCTTATCGATAAATCGATTCTGCGCTGATGCTAAACTAATTGATAGTTGTGTCAAAATAAAGTAGTAAAAACAGAAATCTAGTCCAATTTAAACTGCGTTTTGACAACCATTCGTTTGTAAACAGATGTGGGGCCCTTTTGCTTATCAAAAAAAAAAAAAAACACTATGTACGAGTATCATCAAACTAAAATGTGATGAGGATTTCTTTCGAATATTCATTCAAAACTAACGCAACGCATTGTTGGTCTTAGGCCCTTATTATGAGAAGCAAATCGACCGCTCGACCATGGAACAATCTTTCTTTGCCAAGCAAAACTGCAATTCCCTGACAATCTCTAAGCTCTGGTTGTAGGCACACGACATCCATAGCGAAATGGATAAAGCATAACTACTGCGTGGGCGTTCGACCACCATAAACATACAAAATGATTTTTCTCTAGTAGGTATCACCTCAAGGCAGGAAAATATGCCTTGAAGAATGCTATTCCAATTTAACCTTTCAGACCCGCATCACGCACGAGAATGGTTGTTGCGAGAACAACGCGTTTGGCCTTGTAGCTCTGTGGAGCTTTTGTGCCAGCTTTTTATGTTTCTATTTATTAATCATGACATCTGAAAAATTCTTAGCACATTGAAAACATTTAAATCGCGACGAAAATCTTCCATATTTTTATTTTAAGAAAAGTTTCATTTTATTACCAAAACAACAGAGCGAAATTGACACCGATTTTCCCGAAACGTCAGAATGAATTTTTAGTTTGGATTTAAGAGACCTTTAAACGTCATTATTGGCATTTAAGTTAAGAGGGCTCTTAGCAAGGTTACTTAAATGTGAAATTTGATTATCGATACGGATTCGTTACTTAAGTGTTACTTAAATGGCAATTAAATCTAATCGATGATTAAAAGTTCTTTATAGATACGGCTGTAAAAGATTTAAGCCTTTGCATCCCTTGAATAGCGTAAGTGGACAAAAATAACTCACTTACCTAAGTGAACAACAGGGGTAAATTTATTTTTTGGAACCCAGAGGTTGGCAGACTTTGGGATGTGTTCGTTAATATTTCTGAGTTTCGACAACAGATTCAATAACTAATAGATGAGTCAGGTGGTGACTTGGTGGGGACATAAATAGACACACAGCTACTAACACATACACACACACAAGGAAAGCTTCGCAATCGGTCAGAAAAAAAATTTCCAAATAAGAACATCAGAACCAAGGCAACCAAAAACATGAGTCACTTGACTTTTAACCACAGAGGAGACACAAGAAGAGACAAAACCACACACACACCACGGAATATGTCCTCAAACTGTCTTAAAAAGCCCCACTTTATTTTCAGCTTTCAAAATCAGTTTGAAATCCAAAATAAAGTGGTGTTAAGGTGGTGGTGGCAGGAGAAGCAATGGTTTTCCTCTTGTTCTTTATTCCTCTAAGCTTTTGACTTATTTAATTCAGTCATAAGTCACTTACTAACTTATGACTTAATGAGTTTTTAATTCACAAACTAACAACCGTGAAGTAAATACCTGCATCGAAATCTGAATCCTAATTCGATTCGATTATCCGCTCTAAAAATAAAAATGAATCTTTTGAACACAGACATTGCGAAAAAAATTAAAGTGACATTTGTTTGTTTATCTCGAAAGCCATAAGTTGAAATGCGGCAAATAAATTGAGAATCACGAATTAAATTGAGAAAAATAGAACTGAAAAATAAAAAGTATGCATTTATATTCTTCTGATTGCAAATTTTTAATGTTTCTTATCCTTAGAAGAAGTGAAAAGGGTACCAACATTAAAAATAAAATTGAAAGTGAACTTGCTAAGTGAATATAGCCAAAAAATCGTTTTAGTGATACTCGCAACTGAAGTGAATATAAGTGATTATAGAAATTCCCAATAAAACGCGGCTATAGTTTCTTCCACTCGCTCGTTGCCAATAAGTTCAAAGAGTAGGCAGCGCAAGGAACGAAAAAAGCAAAAGGAGCTTGGTTTTGGATTTAAGCTTGCACGCAATTATTCATATACACCAGACATATTCGCAGCATTAAAAATTAAGATCATTAGTACTTTCAAGTGTCCTCTTTTTGAAACGTCAAAACAGTTGTAGTTTAAAAATATATTTTATTAATTGGTTGACATTATCATTTTCACTCTTGAAGTAGCGCTTTTCATTTCTTCATAGGCAAGACAAATTTCACTCCGGTACCCGTCGAAAAAAATTATATTGAAAAAAATTACAAAAAAATTACTCGGCAAACTGAAAAAATATATTCTTAGACTACAACTATTTCGTGCACTCATGCTTGAAGAAAAGAGGGAAGTTGCAAAAAAAAATATTGGAAAAAAAATATCTGCGAAATTTTTAGTTTTTTGGTTTAAAAATGGCCATATTCATATTTCTATTGGACATAACTTAATTTCCCAGATTCGGAAAGAGGACACTCGAAAATACTAGGAACCATAATTTTTACTTGAGAATTATTTTTCTTCAACGACAATAATCTGTCTCGAAAATGAACAAAAAACTACGATTCGTCGGCATTGATATTGTAACGTGAACCCAACATTTAATACCAATTTCCTAATCGAAAACGTTCAACCGAAAACACAAGCGGCAACACTAGTGTAAGTGTAGAAATATTCTAGGAGAGAAAATGTTTGACAGCCAAAATAGTGGAGAGTGGAGACAATGTGGAAATTGCTGGAGATTTCTAGATGAAATGTCATTCGATATAAATAGCCCGCCCGAGGCAACCAGAGGGCAGTTTTGATTATAGAGTGATAAAGTGAAGAGTAAATTGTTTACAAGTGATAGTCCAAAAGTCGAGTTGAGATCGAATACAGTATAGATACTGAATAAAAGTGGTTGAAATAAATTGAAAACTGAAGTTTTATTTTTCGAACTAAGCGCACATTACATTGGTGTCAGAAGTGTAAATAAAACTTATTTGAAAAAAAAACCATTAAAGTGTATATAAAAAAAAAAAAAGTAAAAAGAAAAATAAAAACAATATACAGTGAAAATAGGTAAGTTGTTAGAAGAGCTCAACTGCATTGAGCTTAAAAGTGAGTTAGGTAAGCGAAATCTTTCTAGAGCGGGATCGAAAAATGAACTCGTCCTGCGCTTACGTAACTTTTTGGAACAGCTGGGGGAAGACGTAAACACTTTTGCTTTTGAAACAGAAGTGGAGGAAGAGGAAGTAAGTGAAAGTGTAGATTTTTCTAGTATGATGAAACTTTTGTTAGAGCAGCGAAACGAACAAAAGAAGAAACAGCAGAATGTTCTGGAACAACTTGAAGCACAACGAAACGAACAAAAGAAGGAACAGCAGAATGTTCTGGAACAACTTGAAGCACAACGAAACGAGCAAAAGAAAGAACAACAGAATATTCTCGAAAGATTTGAGAAGAAGTCTTAGAAGGTAAATTGGGTAACATTGAGAAAAATGTATGTGGTTTAAAAAAACGCATTGATTGTGTTGAGAAAAGATTTGCCAAGCTTGAGAGTCAATGCGAAAGTCAGCTTGCCACTTTGGAGAAACGAATCGAAAACATGGCTAAGGAATTAGACCAGATGCGGAAAATGGAGTTACGAAAAACTTGTGGAGATTATCTAAAGCAAAGAGAAGTACAATCACCAACATTCGACGGACAGTCGTCTTGGTCAGTTTACAGGAGACAATTCGAGGCAGCTGCGACAGCAAATGGCTGGGATGACGAAGACAAGTACATAGCACTGACTCTTGCTCTTAGAGGACCAGCAGCTGAATTACTTCAAACTGTTCCAGCTGGTAAGAGCGACGATTTCAGTTCTCTCGTGGCAGCTATAGATAAACGCTTCGGTGACAGCCACTTGAAAGAAGTCTTCCGAGTCCAACTCAATAACAGAGTCCAGAAAAGGGGTGAAAGTATACAGCAGCTCAAAGCAGACGTCGAAAGACTGGTTCACCTGGCATACCCGGATGCTGGAGAAGAAATCATTAACCATCTGGCTGTTGAGTCCTTCGTTCGTGCCATTTCTGACAAACATCTTCAGAAATCTGTGCGAACTGCTAGAACACGAAATCTTTCGGAAACTCTAGAATCTGCATTGATGATGGAAGCATCTAAGCAAGCTTCTCAAATGGTACACTGTTAAAGAGAAGCCATAGTCGAGGCTGGATCATGCCCAGGAGTTAAGCTACAAAGGGACCAGCGGAACGGACTTGCCAGATGTTGGAATTGTAATAAGACGGGGCAATTACAGCGACAATGCCGGTTGCCACCAATTAAAACTGAAACTGCTTGTCGACGTTGTGAAGTCCAAGAAAATCTACGAGCTAGAGTAAGACCGCAGACTTATCAATACCGAATTGGACATCAGGTAGAAAACCCCCAATGGAATTGCTGGCGGAAAGTAGAGACCAAGACTCAGCGGATGAGAATGGAACCCATATTCGGATGGAACAAGGAAGAATTGAGGTCTGCTCAAAAGAAGGATCCAGACATCGGACCGATTCTCAAATGGAAAGAGAACAACACGAAACCTGACTAGAACGACATTTCTGACCAAAGCCCTGTTGTCAAAGCCTATTGGGCACAGTGGGACTCGCTTCGCGTGCAAGAAGGCCTACTGCAGCGCAAATGGGAATCTCCTGACGGTAAATCTTTTGTAATGCAGCTTATTGTTCCTCAATTGAAAATCAAGTTTTACAAAAGATGCATAGGAGCCCTACAGGAAGCCACCTGGGAGTCAACAAGACGCTGGAGAACGTGCGAAAACGCTTTTACTGGCTGCATGTTAGAGGTGACGTGGAGAAGTGGTTCCGAAATTGTTATGTCTGTGATTCAAACATAGCGGTGGGTAGGCTTACAGATAGATCTAATAGAACAGGGACATGGGCCACAGTGTATAGCGACCGGATGAAGACAAGCAGGAGATCGTGTGTGGCCTTATAATCCTAATCTTCAAATGGGATTGTCACCGAAACTTCAGTAAAACTGGTAAGGTCCTTATACTGTTGTCACGAGGATTAACGACGTGGTTTACCGCATCCAAAGAGGACTAAGAGGAAAGTTAAAAGTAGTTCATTGTGACCGGCTGCATCGATATAGTGGCGAGGCTGCAGATGGAATTATTCGGGACGAACAATCTTAAGGAGGGGGCAGTGTAACGTGAACCCAACATTTAATGCCAATTTCCTAATCGAAAACGTTCAACCGAAAACACAAGCGGCAACACTAGTGTAAGTGTAGAAATTTTCTAGGAGAGAAAATGTTTGACAGCCAAAATAGTGGAGAGTGGAGACAATGTGGAAATTGCTGGAGAGTTCTAGTTTCTAGATGAAATGTCATTCGATATAAATAGTCCGCCCGAGGCAACCAGAGGGCAGTTTTGATTATAGAGTGATAAATTGAAGAGTTAATTGTCTACAAGTGATAGTCCAAAAGTCGAGTTGAGATCGAATACAGTATAGATACTGAATAAAAGTGGTTGAAATAAATTGAAAAGTGAAGTTTTATTTTTCGAACTAAGCGCACGTTACAATATGTTAAATTTGCCGCCCTAGGCTCAAGCCAACTCAGCCTGCTCTTTAACCTTAAACTCTCATAATGAACTTAGTTTAAATTTAGCAGTAATTTATAAGACAACATGTCTTACATTGTAGAAGCATTCAATGAAATAAATAAAGTTAGAAAACTAGAACTATACATAAACTAAAACAAACTTTTAGTTCCGAATAGGGCGTTTTGCCTGACAGCGGAATTAGTGTCTTCATCACCCTTAAGAAGTCTGCCGAAGCGGTCTTTCCAAAACTTTAAAATCGACTGCGATTGTATTACTATAGGTATCCGTGTTTTATTGGGAGATTTTGTAGTCATCTTCATTAACGAATTTCAATAAAACGCTGTACTCACTAATGCAACTTTATTCCATAAACTCCATTAACCAGCCATCTCTTTTGTTCATTTCTGAACACTGACTTATTTTTGTTCACTAAGCGTTGTTTACTAATCGCTGTTGTTTTCCTATGTGCGATGTTTTGCTATGTATTGCAATCGTTAGTATAGATTCCCAATAAAACACGGCTTATGTTATCTGCTGGTTTTTAGAGGCTCGTGTTCGGGTCAGATCTTTTAACCTTTGGTAAAACTTCCGAATCTCATTCTCAGTTTTGTTCAAAGAAGTGCTTCTCATGCTGTTTCTTTTTTCTTGTGAGAATTCGGTGTTCTTCTCATATTTTCTACTTGTAACGTTATACTGGTTCAAGGCAGTCCTTGTTCTCTTTTGAATCATTATTTGCCCTGCTTTTTGTTTTGACTGGATTTGCCTGCCTGCATTGTTTGTCGAAACATGGGTTTTGTTTTGGAGGCCGGTGAAACCTAGAACATCAGACTCTTCGGCTCTAATGGTGTTACGAATGGCAGCTTAAACCATTCGTGTTTTGAAGAGTCATAGAATTACGCAGTAGTTATTTATGTCTCTCTTTGAATTATATACTTTAGAATAAGAGACATGGGTAGTTCTTTAGTCTTGTTCTGTCCAGCAGACAGGCAAGTTGTATATTCTTTTCTGTAAAACCGGAGATAATAAATTGTGTGTTTTTTTATATATTTTTTCACACAACTAAAATTCGTACCGTGTTTTGTGTTTTAATGAAAGGATTATACATTATGGTCCTTTGAGTCGGTATTGAAAAAAAAAAAAAAAAAAATCGGAGTGAAAAGTGTAATTAATAATGGAACCAGCGCCAGGAGGTACCTAAAAGAAAGAAGTTCTACAAAGGAATCTACATCTACGCAGGAGCAAAACAAATGGAATCACGCAGACTTATGGTTTGTAAGTGGTGAAAAACTGTAACAATAATATTCATTTAATTCTAAATTGGAATCGAAAATGAAACATTAACCATTAATAACATCGTAACATCTTTGAATATTCATTTCATAAAATAAATAAACTTTTCAGTGCCTAACAACCACCATTTCCAGCATTTTTCGGTGATTTACAACCACCACATCTCGCTAGGTAGTTATCTATATGTAGTACATTGGTCATTGGTATTCATTTCTATATTCATTACCACAGCGTAGCGTCTCAATATGCAGTTTTTTATTATGTACTCAGCGGAGCTACATTGTGAACAAAATGTTGTTCAACAGGAAAAAAGGGGTAAATTCAAAAGTAGGTACATACATGGAAAGAAGAAGAGAAAAAGTGAACAAAATATTACGTGCATTAATTGAGTGGTGTGAGATTGTAGTTTGTAGGGTTAAGATAGGAAGTGCGTGAAAAATAATCTTTGGATATCAAGATCACACTAGGAAGCGCTTGAATTGAATTTTATTTTAACCCTCGTTTACAAACCGGCAAAAGTCGTGTCCACCCGAACTGGGGTCCAAATGGACCCCACGATTTTTTCTTCGAAATTTTTTTGATTTCTGACTTATATTGTTCAGTTATAGTTCTTCTGGCTATTGTATGAATTGTTTCTAAGTATTATATATAACAGGGATAAAGAAATTTAAGCAGAGATGTCATTATGCAGGTAGGTAGGAGGTCAGCAATAAAATTTTTCAATTTCAAAAACGATGGAAATTGCCTAATTTTGCAAATCTGGGATTCCCGCTTATCCCTTTCGATATGTCTGTTTTACGTAATTACTGATTGTAATATTGATGCATATCAATGTTCTTGCCAGGTCCGCCTATCAAAAGAAAAAAATAGTCATTATTTCACTTTGTTCAGGTAAAAATGATTGAATTTCCCCAATACATGCCAAGCAAGCCTGCCAAAAATGGCTTGAACTTTAGGTGGATGTATGAAAGCTCAACGGGCTATCCACTGAAGTTTTCTGTCTACACTGGTAGCTCTGACCAAAGTACAGGACTTGGTCGTGGATATGATGTGGTGATGTCGTTGATGCCATCATATTTCAATTCTGGACGCAACCTCACTATTGATAATTTCTTTACGTCGGTGGATTTGGCGTTGAAGTTGCTGGATAGGAAAATCACTATTCTTGGCACGATTCGGAAAAACAAAAGAGATTTGCCTAAACCTTTTGTAGCGAAGAAGGTTCTTGATGAGCAGAATGAGCCTGTAAAGGTCAATAACAAAAAGCAGTATCGTCCAGTCCACTCATCCATTTTTGGATTTTCTGGAAAAATGGCGTTGGTGAGTTATGTTCCGAAGCCAAACAAACAAGTGGTATTGCTATCAACACAACATAGCTGTGAGAAAGCCACTTCCGGTTATCAAAGTAAGCCTGCAATGATACTGGATTATAACAGCACCAAAGGTGGAGTCGATGTATTCGACCAAATGGTCTCAGTTTATTCATGTACACGCAAAACAAATCGCTGGCCGATGGCTGTATTCTACAACTTACTGGACGTAGCAGCCCTAGCAACTATTATCATTTTTCGACACTTCAATCCACCTAGAAGAAACAAAAAATTGTACAGAAGTGATAAACTCATCGAACTAGCGGAGGAACTGGTTGAGTCAGAATTGAATAACCGTTCTCAACATGCAACACAATCTGGAATTGGAAAATCTGCAATGGATGCTCTCTGTATTTTGGGGAGAGTTCAGGAAAAATTACCAACAGTCCCCGAAAGGCTCTCTTGTATAAGAAGCAGATGTCACCTTTGCCCAAGAGCAGATGACAAGAAAACCAGAACCACCTGCGATGGATGTGGCAGATGTTGTTGCCCTTGCCAGACTAGAACCTTATGTATTAAATGTCTCCCGAAACTGCCCACAACTTCAAGTTAAATTCTTCTAAACATAAACTAGGCTGCTTTTAAAAACAAATAATTATTTATTAGAAAAAATATGATTTTTCATAGAATTTCAGTACTGGGGTCCAAATGGACCTACAGTGTATGTAGGTAGGAAGGAAAAGGAAAAGTGTTCAGGTCGAACTCTAGTTGCCATAACAACTCATTCAGTTTGTATGTTCTGGGAAGAATAGAAAATTTATTTAAATGAAAAAAGTGGAACTCAAGTTTCCGGAGATCAAGTAAAAATCGCAAAGATAAGAGATTTCCTTTATCTTGAGGACAAGATATCATAAAGTTTTTCTCCTTTCTCTTGAGAACAAGAGAAAATGGATATACATATGGTTGTTTTGAGGACAAAATATTTTATTTAAGTTATTCCGTTCTCTCTTGAGAACAAGAGAGTAGGAATATATTATTTTGAAATTCGTTTTTTCTCTTTCACACACACTCACATTGCACGCCAGTTAACAATCGAGGGGATAGACAACAGTGGAAAAATATATTCACAGACGAATATACATACAAATATCAATTGCTAGGAAGCTGAGATATTCTGTGTCTCTGTCTATACACAGTGGAAAAATATATTCTCATATGGATATTATGATCAATGGCTAGGAAGTTAGGAAAATAGTGTTCATACTTCGTACAGTGGAAAAATATATTCTCATACGAATATATGATCAAGGGCTAGGAGACTAGGAAAATAGTGTTCATAAACACAGTATAAAATTTATTCTCAAACGAATACCTATATATTAATTGCTAGGAAGCTAGGAAGTGTTCATATACACAGTGAAAAATATATTCACAAACCAATATAATATTAATTGCTAAGAAGATAGTGAAACACAGTGAAAAATTTATTGGCAAAAGAATGAATGAATTGTGGCTAGGCGCTTGGCGGCAGAGGGGTGTTCATAAGCACTGGGAAAATATGATAAGAGCAGAAATATTTATATATTAGCAAAAAGAATAGTGGAATTTCGCAAGGAGGGTTATAAGGTGTATATTGTAACGTGCGCTTAGTTCGCAAAATAAAACTTCACTTTTCAATTTATTTCTACCACTTTATTCAGTATCTACTTTCGATATACACTTTATTCGAACTCAACTCGACTTTTGGACTATCACTTGTATTTACTCTTAACTTTATCACTCTATAAACAAAACTGACTGCTCGTTGCGTCAGCGGCCTATTTATATAGAACAACACTCATCTAGAGCGTTCCAGTTTCTTCTCCATGTTCTCCACATTTGCTGTCAAGCATCTCTACACTCACACACACTGGCTTACAAGTAACGCCTGTCATTTATACCATTCCATTATAGTGTTGCCAGTTGTGTTTTCGGTTGAACGTTTTTCGATTAGGAAATTGGTATAAATGTTGGGTGTTCACTACAGTATTTATAAATATAAATTTGGACTAGGAAGATATACTAGGAGGAATTAAATTTGAAAATATGTTTGGAAACAAAAAATAATATTCTAGGAAGGATAAGGAAATTTTCCCAGAGAATTAGGAGCGGATGGATGTTCAGCGCGCACACAGAGATGCCATGATCGCTAGCATTAATTGAGGAAAAGAAATTTTTTTTTTGCGTTTTCTTTCAACATGAATCTAGAAAGGTTCTGTGCATAGTGTTCTCTATTTTCCTTGCAGAGAAGGGGGAATAGTCAGGAGAATATTTTTTTTAAATGATTTCTAAATTTTCAGGAGAAAATAGAAATAAGATTTATTAGTCAAAGGAAATGTAACTTGATTGATTGATTTCTTTTGTACCGACATAAACACACATACGTTGATTTCTATTAATATTAGGCAGGAAATATTTCAAATAGAGCAGGCCGCTCCCGCAACCGACGAATCAGGAGAAAAACAATTAATATCGCTCCAACGGGCAATTAAAAGATCGCTGACATTTGCTGAATCTGAGGATCTGAGTTCAGTGTCTCAGGAAGGGCTATTGATTCGAACAGGTAAATTCCTACAAAATTGGGAGAAGGCCAACCAGCTTTTGATGGAGTTGGCTAAAGTTGCAGAGGACGAGCAGCTAGACCGACTGGAAGTCCAAATGGAGAAAATCGAAGTGGAATACTTTGTGGCCACGGAAATTCATAAAAAACAGCTAAATGATTTAGTTAGGCGAATGAGGAGGACCCGAAAAATAGAATTAATGTAAGCCTGACGTTTCCTGTACAGCAGCACGACATTTAATATTAAAAATACGTGGATGGAGTTTGACGGATCATTATTAAAATGGATAGAAGTTCAGTGCCCTGTATTATATTGCAAGGAGGGAATTTGTGTTACGACATAACATCTGTTTTAATTCTTTGAAAAACGCCATCGCAAAGAACGATGCACCGCTATAAAGTGCAGGAACGAGCAATGCCGAAAGGATCCAAACCACAACAACATGCTCTGTCCAAGTAAGCAGCAAACGAGCAAAGCAACATTCTGGCTCTACGGATGGAGTAAGGTAGAGTAGAAAACATGCAGGGGAAAAGGAAACCCTGACTCATCGAAGGATCGACAAAACGCAGGAGGCTGCAGGAATCAGAACCGGAAAACAAAATTCAAGCTTACCTTGGAAAAATTAAGAAATAATGATATTGGAATTTGGAAATCATTTTTTTTTTTCTCTATACACGCAAAATTATTCCTACTTTTCTATTTTTATTTTTATCATTTCTTTTCGATCCTTTAGGTACAATTGGTATAAAGTTCAGTATTATGGCAACTGTTGCAGTAAGTATTGAGGTAGGGGAGTTAGATATGGCCCAGGTTTTTTTTTGGGTCACAACCAAATTTTTTAAGTCACAGAATAGTACAGGAGTACAAGCTCTCAACGTTGTCCACTAGCAGGAAGGCTGTAGGTATCAACGGGGCACCCTTTTTTAAAAACGAAAAGAATTAAACTAAAGATAATTCCTTCGTATAACTCACAAAAACATGAGGACCTGGAAGGAATTTTTTGGGTTTTACCCAAACATTGTAATTGAGAACTAATTGTACCATCCTTAATTTTAGATCCCGAGTTGGTTCATAATCCAACTGACATTCCCTGGGGGAATCCAGAATTTTGGAAACCAGATCCGATTCATTTAATCTTTGGGGTGGGATTTTTTGCAAAGGTGGTATAGTCAGTTATATTGAGAGATATGAGGGGTATAACGTTAATACAAACTTAGGTAGGGCGTAGGGGTTATGATATTTGGAGCTCATGCTGATCTGGTGAATGATCTGACTCGACAGTCAATATCATGTATCCAATATAAAGAGGAGAGCAACTGGATAAACTCTAGGAAAGACTGTTGGAACAGAACCAAATAATACATGTCCCCAACGGACCGAAGAGGAAATGTTAGTTGGAAACCTTTTAAAAATACTTTCAAACGGGATGAATCAGGAAGATTTGTCGTATAAATTCCGTTGAGAGAAAGAATAAAAAGAGCTTGGAAGTTCTGGGGAAATTGCTTTAAGACACTTTTTGTATTTAGAAATACGTCTTGTTAAAAATCAGGTGATAAAAGAAATTTACGTTGATAAAATGAGGGAGAGTCTGCAAATCGGACATCTTGTTTTAGCCACGGAAAAGCCAAGATCAATGGAAATAGTATATAACATACCGCATCATTGTAGTCCGAAGGATAATACGATTGTTTTCGACGCAAATTGTAAAACGGACACAAGTTTGTAACAAATTATTCAAATGCTGGAACCGACGCCGACGCCGACGCTTCAAAGAGATTTACACGAAACTATTATGCAATTCCGAAGGCATAAAGTTGCTATAATGGTGCAAACTTTAGAAAGATATTTAGTCAGGTAGGGCTGGATAGGAGTCAATGCAACTTGCAAAGAATTTTTTGGAGAGAGAACTTTTCACAAATATTACAGGAGTATTGGCAAACATTAGTCACTTTTGGATTAACGGCATCACCATTCTGTGCCGTCTGGTCGGTCATAGAGACTGCCAGAAGGGCAGAAGAAGAACATACACTTGCAGTTAAAGCAATAAAAGAGGATTTTTACATGGATGATTGTGTGACAGGATCATCGTCACAAGCAGCTATCAAATTGGCAAAGAAAATCGATTGCATCTTAAAGACTGTAAAATGTTAGTTGCGCAAATGAAAATCAAACAATCAGGAGGCTGTTAAGGCAATGGATGTTACACCTGAAAAATCTTTGATATTTTCAGAGGGGGAAGGTACAACCATTTTAGAACTGAAATGGTTGATAGATGAGGACATATTTAGTTTTGTTGTCAAAACCCCTAAATTTGATGGCAAATAACAACAGAAGGATTGTGAGTCATGGGGTACAATTATAATGACCCAAATGGATATATTTCTCCGTTAACAATTATTGGGAGAATTTGAGTTATGAAAATTATAAATTGATTGGGATAGTAGACCGCTTTTGTATCTGGAGAGCAGGTGGATGGAACTCTATTGTTTATTTAGAATATTTTAAAATAGACAGATGGCTGGGGACAGCAAGGAATCCAAGGATTCAAATCCATGGATTATCGGATAGCATAGAGTCAGCATATAGGCAGCATATAGTTTATATTAGGAGGTTAGAAATGAAATAAAGATATTTTCTATCTCATATTTTGAGGAAATAGTACAAATAAGACTTAACAGTAGTCACTCTAGTGTTTCAATACTGGATTACAGAAATCAATTAGAGAGAAAAAGTTAACATTCTCAATTATGTCGGGAGATATGAGGTAAACTGGATTAAACAGAGAAAGGAACGAAACAAAAACTCTAAAGAAATAGAGAGGAGATTTAAAAGAGGAAGGATCGAACCGAAGTGTCGCCACTTACTTTAACGGAACAAGCGACAGCTATGATATATTGGATCAAGAAAAATCAATAAGAATACTATAGCCTGAAAATTACGGCTTTAAATCCTGGAAGGCGTTTGTCAGATAAAAGTTTGTTGATAGGCTTACAAACTATAATGAATGAGCAAGGATGCTGATGTTAGGGGGAAGATTAGGTAGGTCGGATTATTATCAATATTTATATATTTATATTTTAGTGTATTTTAAATTACCTTTTATTTATCTTCAGTTTTACAGAGCAATAATTTCCAACATTTTTGATTTTTAAAAAACTTTATGGTATAAAAATAATTTAAGTTGGCAATGGCGTTGTCGTCTGCCTAATTGATTATTCTCAGCGGAGCATGGAGGCGTCCAAGTAATAATGCAATTTATTAGACAATTACATTGAATACCGAAATTACGTAGTGAACTACGAAATCACATTCATAAATGTGTAGTTTGCGTGCGTTTGAACGCAAAGATGGAAGGGCCAGGTCCAGGTTAGGAAACCAGTTTTTGGCCACAGGAGTGGATTACGCGGGTCCCTTTGAATGAAAGGTGTCAATCGCGATTGAAAATAGAAATAGGAGAAAGTGTTGGGTGGCAATATTTGTTTGTCTCAGAACCAGGATAGTTCATATTGACATTTGTATCAGATTTGTCCTCAATGGTATTTATTGGTTGTTTTTAAAGGTTTATCGCCAGGAGGGGTAGAAGTGCAAAAATATTCTGCGACAACGGAACAGCTTTCGTTGGAGCTTCAAAAGAACTAACTAAGGCTTTAAGCATATTTTCAGATGAAGAAACAGTACATCATTTACATCTAAGAGACACGGAGTTGCATTTTATGACCCCAGCGGCACCTCACCAAGGAAGGATATATGAGGCTGCTGTCAAATCGATGAAGTTTCATCTGAGAAGTATATTAGGCAAAGGACGTTGCCCTACGAGGAGTTTGGACTTGGAGCATTAATCACCTAGAGAGAGGCTATCTTCAATTTTCGTCCTCTGTACCTATTGAGCGACGATCTTTCGGACGTTCAGGCGCTGACGCCGGGACATTTTTTGGTAGGTGAACCATTAATTTTATCTCTTTCTTTCAGATTTGACGGAAGGTCAGAGAAGACAGGAGTTAAAATTTAGAAGGAAACAAGTCAGATGGTCCAGCATTTCCGGGAGCGATGGCAATCCGAATAACTGACTACCCTGCAGGAGCGGAAAAAATGCAGAATCCAAATGAAGAATTTAAAAACCGGCCAACTCGTAGTTCTCAGGAACGAGAATTTCCCACCAGCTAGTTGGGCTATGGGCCGAATATGCGAGCTGCTTCCAGGAAAGAATGGCCTCGTAAGAAATGTCATTGTCCAGACGGCCACTAACAAACTGAGCCGTCCAGTTCAAAAAATCTGTATCTTACCGGTTAGTCAGGAGACACTCAGCTAGAAGACCACAGATCAGGAGATCATCAATTAAGATACAGGAGTATAAAAACTGAGGTTTTTAGCTGGGACTGTTACGAATGGCAGCTTAAACCATTCGTGTTTTGAAGAGTCATAGAATTACGCAGTAGTTATTTATGTCTCTCTTTGAATTATATACTTTAGAATGAGAGACATGGGTAGTTCTTTAGTCTTGTTCTGTCCAGCAGACAGGCAAGTTGTATATTCTTTTCTGTAAAACCGGAGATAATAAATTGTGTGTTTTTTTATATATTTTTTCACACAACTAAAACTCGTACCGTGTTTTGTGTTTTGGCATTGCTACCAACAGCTTTCAATGCTTTATGCTAGCGGTATGGGATTCATGGAGAGTTGGAGGGTCACTGGATTGGAAATCTCTTGTGATTTGATATAATCTAAGTAGGCTTTACAATTCATTTGTATGGTTTATTTAACGATTATACCAATTTTCAGTTTTATGGGAATTTTGACTAACTTAAAGTTATTTTGGCTGCATTTGTTGGACGATTTGGTTTATTTGACCAATTGTATGTATCAATTGATTTGCAAGTTTTTAATTTTTTTTAATTGAAGTGAAAAAAAAAATAACCTAGCTAGGTCAAGATTGATTTATTTTCGTTTCCCGCGCCAATATACTTCGTTGAGGTCGATTTATTTACTCTTTAACTTTGGTAACTTTTTCCATAAAAGGTCAATCATGTTTTATCTTCCTTTTATCTTGAACGCTAAGTCTTCCTCTTACCTGAATTGTTATTGCTCAAATTTTAATTTAAAATCCTTTTAGCGGAGAGATTTATCTATATACCTATCAATTTTTTGTTCACTTCCAGTCTAAACCATAACCAAGCTAAGAGAAAGAGACCAAATTCAATATTCAATTATCTTGTTCATCGATATCCAATTAATTTTGCAAATTTCAGGTGAGCGCCAGGGCGTAAAAATAATCCAAGAGAACATCAAATGCTAAGGGTTTCATTAAGACTTCGTTCGTGGTATTTTGTCGTCTATGGAATAAAAAGGTTGAAGATTTTCCCAAACAACTCAACGAGAAGGAAGCAAAACGCGAAACACGATTATGATGCTGATTTTTCTGTTTTGTAGTCCATTAGATTAGCTGTGGTTATATGGCATCGAACCGGAAAGGCGAAAGGTAAAAAAGGATAATGGTGACCTGATCGGAATTCAATTATTGGTTCACTACGTACATAAAGGAAATGTAATTAAAAATTAAATGAGATAATCCCGGCACCCTTGAAATAGTAGTTACCGAGTTTAATAAAGGAAAACACCATTTTCTTGCCTGGCTAGAATTATCTATAGATGACTATAATACACATGGAATATTAAATGGAAAATTTCATGAGTACGAATCACTAAGATCGATTCTGAATGTCTTCTAAGGCAAGAAAAATTAGTTTCAGAAAGTAGTTCAAGGCAATTCCAAAATGTTGCCAGTTTTTGGGCCTTTACAGTTTGTTTACACAGTTTTATGGATTAAATATTTCAACATTATTCTCTTTTCGAGCAGAAACTCGTTGTTTCACTACTTACAATTGTAGAAATTTTCAAAAATATTTTTGGGGGTAGTTTCTCAATAGGGCATACGGAAATATGCAAAACAATGTTCTTTTGGAAGGCCTTTTTGAAAATGTGATTAGTTTGAAATAAAATGGGACTAGTTTGAAATAAGTATGATATAAAACTAAGCATTTAAAGCCCTTGCGAATATTTTGGTCATAAATGCATATTTTTGCAAATTTTACCTTTAAGAGCATATTTGGGTATTATTTTTTTTTAGTTTATAGGACATAGTTTTGGCATGTTTAGGATTTGCGGAAGAGCGTGGATCAGCTGTGCACCATCAGGTAAAGTTTGTGTCCTATGTGGCTGTCTCTATACACAAATAAGCTAGTAAGCTCTTTAACATCGGGTCACTAAAATAGTAATGGTGACAAATGGCTAGAAATAATATCTACTCATTTTATACCAATCTTCAATGTAAAATGGCAGCTTGTTATATATCTACAAGTGCAATAGGATTGCACCACAGAGAAGATATATTATAGCAGGGTAAGCGTTACACACCCAACTGCATCTGTTCATTCGTTTTACACACACAACTTTATTTTGAAATCCGAAAGGTTAGGGTTAAGTGGAAGTGGCTGTCAGCCAATGAGTACATTGCCTGACACACTTTGGCCGCAAGGGCCCATTGTGATACCACGGAGATCAGCAAGTTAATCACCTATACTGATCTCAAAACCCTATGTAAGATTAACGAGTTGATCACTTATTAATCTTCCATTACGGAACTAGCCGGTTAATCACCTGCTAGTCGAACCACGCGGAACTTTTAATTTTTCGTTGCAGGGCATGAACAAAGAAGGTGTTGAACGTTTTCCTCCTCCTTTTCGTCCATGCAGCTTCTGCAGAAATCATTGGAAAGCACACCAAGTCTTTTGGCGTGTCTCCCTATTAGACAGTGTCCCGTAAGAACACCTATGGTAGAACCAAGATACAGGTTCAGGGCTAACAAACTCTACGAGCGTTTTGAGTCTACATACGGGCAAACTGTTTTTGGTTGCAAGGCAGTTGTTACTCTCAGTCCATGTAGTGTTTGTTATCCCTGAAGCGTCTTATCTAAGTAGGAGTCTTATCCTACATGAGTGATAGGTGTACCTATGTTGTTCCATTCTGAGCGTAGGGAAGTGGTCGTGCCCTTTTTGGCTAGTTCGTCTGCCATACAGTTGCCTGGTATATACCCATGAAAGGTGAATGTTGAACTGATATGACATATCCCTCAGAGACATTTTACAAATTTGGACCGCGATAGATTTTGTAGAGATGGAGGCAAAAGCTTTAAGGGCAGTTTGGCTGTCCGAGATGATTCGAATATCAGTGGAGGATATGTATGACGTTTTCTTTGAGCCAAGACAGCACCTCCTTAATCGCCAGAATTTTCGCTTGGAAGTTGGAACACACTACAATGATCGGGTAGGCGGAAGAAGAAATCCGAAAACAAAGTGGTATTAGTAATTTCACCAACAGAACTTTATATTCAGCTGAATATGTGTATCACAGATAGATCTCGTGTTACTAGAACAACAATCATGTCTGTATACTTTCGCATTTACTAGGCACTTTCACTGCATAACTTAATCAAATCATATCATACTTTTTCTTTCTTTATACTCGACCGTTTTTCTGTCGGGACCGTCTTTCCCGATATTCGTCTTCAATCGCTGCAGCTCATCTGTTATCGCCTTCTGCCTGGCAACGATACTGAATATCTTCAATCCATCCATGGTTTAGATTTGGATCGGACTTTCAGGTGATAAGGTTGGTGGTGGTGTTGGATTGGTGTTGATTGGAATTTCTGGACCTTGGTCGGCAGACCGAGTATTTGGAAGAGTCCCAAATTTCTGGAATCACGTCCCTGGATCTCTGGAGTTGTCTCTGGCACTCGTCTCGTCGCTTGGAGCAGAAGAACCTTGTGGTGCAGGAACGCAGGAACTCAGGAAGGCAAGAACTCTGGAACTTTGTAGTCGCCTCAGGAACTCGTCTTTGGAGCTCGCCCTTGGAGCTCGCCTTTGTAGCTCGCCTTTGTAGCTCGCCTTTGGAGCTCGCCTTTGTAGCTCGCCTTTGTAGCTCGCCTTTGGAGCTCGCCTTTGGAGCTCGCCTTTGGAGCACTAGAACTTTGTGAAGTTCCAAGTGTTGAAGCCCTTGGAACGCTTGATAACGCTTAGGTACAGGAACGCAGGAACTCAGTAGCTCTAGCCTTTGTGTGGCTTGTGTAAGACCAAGTGTTAAAGCCCTTGGAACGCTTGATTCTACTTATGACCAACAGGTTGTGCGTGTTCAATCACGTCGGGGTCACCAATGTCAAAGTCGTCACTAATTTGCACCGACTGCCTGGACAGGGTACATAAACCTTGACCAGACCGAAGAGGGCAATACAAACGGTTCTTGTACCTTTGTATGCTGGAGTAGATTCGTAGTTGTGTATTAATACTTCATTACCACTGGTGGGGTGAAGTAATAATAACAAATGAACACAACAACCTGTTGATCGTAAATGATATTCTTAATTGGCTTACAATACTATTTATACAAAAGAAATGCTTACGATAACTTATTTACAAAGGTATGCTAAAGGTATGCTTATGCTGAATGTACACAAAATTTGTATTGATTGAGTTCAAAAGAATTATGTTACAAAAGTGAACTCGGCATAAGTGCTGATTCATTGATAAATGCATGAGAATGCATATGGCAAGCAAGTTAGTATTAATTCAATTATTTACAGTGTGTCAAGAAAGAAAGAAAAAGTATGAAATGATTTGATTAAGTTATGCAGTGAAGCTGCCTAGTAATTGCGAAATTATACAATGTTTGGAAGTTGAAGGGCAAAGGAATCAAAGGCTTTTCCTCTTCTTCTTTATTACTATATCACTTGTGATCCACATAGATACAGACAGTCGTATTTATAAAATTTCCTTAGAACATCCTTAGACTGTTGTCCAGCTAGACGGTGCCTAAGGAGTTGGACAAGCCTTAGCCAATTTTGAATTTATAAATGCATTCCAACAGTTGTCTAAACAACCCTTCAAACTGTCAACTTGGAAAGAAAAACTAAATGGTAACGTTCATGATGTATCCGTGCAGTACCATTGTCTGTGTTTTGGTATACGAGTACAACAACTATAAGGCTCTGAAAGAGAGTGGCGTAGGACTTGAACTAGACCAAAAAACAGCTGACTTGACTTTGTGTTACAGCTTTTCCAAGTCTCATAAAATGATCAAATTTGTGCAATTTATAAATGGAATTGTTGAAAGTAGTATTTTTGCACCTCAAACTTCTTATTTTTTTCGATCTTAACACTCTCAACAGTGTTTTATAACATGTACAACAAAATTGTTTTTTGCTGTAAGAGTGTATTGCTAAAGATGCGACAAAAGCTCGGGACGTTTAGCTGGGTAAAGAAAAGAACAAAATCGAAAATGAAAAGTGGGTCTATCTCCCTCTGATTAAGTGAAACACAATTTAAAAAAATTAACTTATTTTTTTGAAAATAAAAAATAAGTAAATATGGTGGCGCAACAGAACGAGGAGCCCCTGGGCCTAGCGCATTTCTCACAACCATGCCTTGTGAGGAAATGGAAGGGATCTACAATTTTTTGCCGGTTCCGAACGGCTAATCGAGAAAGCGCTTTTCAAGTCAATGAATACTAACGGAGGACATGCCTATTTCTCGCGAAAGGCGATACCCGTGGAAAAAACATTTTTGCCTCTGTTGGGATTCGAAATCGAACCTCTGGATTAACTGGCGGACATGCTATCCATCACACCAAATTTTTTTTTGAAAATAGTTATTAAAAATTAACTAAGCCACCCATTACCACAAACACTGGCTTGTATTTTGTTCTTTAGTAAACAATTTAATTTAAGTTTATTCAAGAAATACTTTTTGAGTAAGAACGGTTTTTCTTTAAAAAAAAATTGTTACAAAAACTTATTTTTATAAAAAGTCAATGTTCTTTTTAGTTCTGAGTCAAACATAGAAAACTATAAGCTAAAATTTTTCCTAATTCTTAATAAAACAAAAAAAACTATAGGTACTTTTTCCGGAGAACCTCTTTTCTGCTCAGGGAAATGGATTTTCTGAAAATAGTTACCTTAATATTTTTTTTATTTTTTCGTTTTTTGAAAAACTAAGACTTCATTTAATAAACTCGAACTAAGATGTTAAAGTATATGTATATCTTAATATATATAAATTACGTGTCACGATGTTTGTCCGCGATGGACTCCTAAACTACTTAACCGATTTTAATAAAATTTGTACACCGTGTGCAGTTTGGTCTATAACTTAAAGATAGGAAAGTTACATCTCAATACACAGTCGCAATATTATTTTATTGCAGATTATTTGTTTTACATTCACAATTAACTGTCAGCTTCAAACGATTTTAACAGATGGCGATACCTGTGGACTGGATTGAGAACGTAAACAATAGATGACACTGTTGTTTGAACTTCCTTATCCCTTATCTTTATATTTGCAAAATATGAACAAAGCCGCTTACCGCTGTCTGCCTGTACGCTGTTTTGAAATCTTTGAAACTTCACAATTGATTTTGACGTGGTTTTTTTTTTCAGTTGACACAATGACCCAAGTAAAACGTTTTTATGTTTACATATTTCCACAGTAACGGAAAAGAGAACTTAGAAACTGGTCGACCAATTTCTAAATTCTGTAACTTTTAGAATGATATTTGTTCCCATATTCCAACGGGATCATACGATAATTGGAACAAGAAACTTAAAACTTTCAGACAATATTCAGTTTACCCCAGCGGGTTTTCTCACAATTTTTGTTTTTAAGCGATTTTTAGTAAACAACGCTTTTGAATGAGACCTGCGTAACGCCGGGCGTGTCAGCTGTATATATATGTATTAGACTGGGCCAAGAAAAAACTTTTTCTTTTTTGTTTCAAAGTCCGTATTAAAAAGATTGTTAAGGATAGCTAAAAAAAATCCAAAAAAATGTTAGCTCAAAAAAAAGTTATTTAGAGGTCTATCAATCGTGTTTTATATTTCTTAGTGTTCATAAACAGAATGAACATAAAAGATAGTCCTGTGTGCAGCTGTGTGTTATCTTAAATAAAGCAATAAATACAAGATACAGTCCACTCGCGAAAAGGAAGATTATTTTCTCACACACAACACACAGCTGAACACAGAAAGGGTCAGGTCATAAAGATATTTTTATCTTGTTGTAAATAAGTCTTTTTAGAATTGTAAAATGTATAAATAGAATAGGTTTACAAGAAATAAAGCAGTATCAAATATATACTCAACGTGTACAGTTTGTTTTGTACATTTGGTCCATCGAGCCACAGAAATTGAGCTCAGCCATAAAAAGAAAAGACTAAGTAAAATTCTAAGCAAAAAATAAAATTAAATACCCCACAAGTGGTAAGAGACTTAGAATTTAAAAAAAGTGTAATCAGAACTATATACTGGTTAGCGTTAACGTGGCTATACAACGTTTAAAAAAAATATAATAAAGTGTAATCAGAACTTATACTGGTTAGCGCAACGTGGCTATACAACGCCAAAAAAAAAAAAAAATAGAAAGTGCAAATAACAAGTTGTGAGTCGAGGCACAGCTAAGTCAACGTGGCGACTAAACAAAAAACACCTCCAACGAACACCTTGAAGTAAATAAAATAAAGTTAAGAAACTCATTAGCGAGATGGAAATAAGTATTAATAAATTCAAAAACATCAGTAAAACATTTATTGAGTCTTATGAAAAACGAAGACACAATATTGAAGGATATTTTGAGGTTACCAGATCCAACTGCTCTCGATGATGTAAAAATTCTAAACTGTTTGGGATCCAACCTGTTGAACCGGAAATATACGAAGAATATTGAAGTAGCAGTCCAGGACTACGTTTTACTTATTTTGATGTCAAACACCAACAACGCAGAAGACGATGATGGCAAAAGCTTTGACCAGAAATGCGTCGCTCTATCCGAGCTTATGGAGCTTTCACCGAACATTCAACGATATGCCACAAAGTATTTTTTGAATAAACCTGCACCTTTTGCTAGTCCAAATGATGATATTACGATAAAAAAGAAAGCTAAACTTTCACGAGTCTCTGGCGGTTTCAGATTTGGAGATCGTAAAATGCTGCTACCAATTGCTTTCATGTGATCCTGTCTTTTTCAAGGATCTTTGGAACTGGTCACCATTTGTTACTTATTTTCTTAACCAAGGTTGTCCTATCCAAAACTTCTTCTACAATCGTGCCATAGCCATTATCACACACACGACACCGCTTCAATTATTGAAGGAATGGAGAGATGAAGACACAATTTTAATATTTCCCAAAGAGCAACACACCATTCCTAGTCTGTTGAAAACAAATGAAGTTGAAGAGAACAGGCTACATTCAGTAATTTATTTGCCCTTTACCAGTGAAGTAGCGACGAATGTCGAGGGTGTGCTTCTTCCTATTTTCAATAATGAAAACAAAATGTTCTACGATGAAACTGATAGTCATTACGACTCCAATGTAAAAGTGGGCTCCCAAAAAGTCAATTTAGGGAGCATAGCATTGGGGGTTTCTTCAGGTAAAGAAGTTTGTTTGTCTGGACCAGTTGGTTGTGGTAAAACTGCACTAGTTGAATACCGAGGCAGAAAGACAGGAAGGGTTTGTCCGAAACAGCTTGAAATTGATAATTTAACAAACAAAAAAGAAGGCAAACGATCAAAGTCGAAAGCAAATAAAGAGAATACGGAAAAAGACCAACGCAATGGAAATAAGAGGAGAAGTGAAGTTGGAAATGAAGAAAATGCGGAACTCAAAAAAGTTATCAAAAACACTACGAGTGTTCCATCAATTCTGGCAGATGAAAAGGTAACCTGGCATTTTTCGCGCCCGGCAGGACCACAATTTGGTGGAATAAGGGAAGCAGGTGTAAAAGCTATGAAGTACCACATGAAAAAAAAAAAAATTACGACGACAATGAAGAACCTTTTGAAGAGGAGGATGACGATGGAACTTTTGAATCTCTTGAATCAGTGGTAGTCGATAATGATGCTGAGGAGCTGTTGATTCTCCAAGAAAAGCAAGTTCAAAGCAAGAAGAACCCAAAGAAGAAGAAGAGTCACCGTCGTATACATCGTCACAAATAGAACCACGAGGTGGTGGTCAACAGTCAGTAGATGACGATGAATTTGAAGAGGAACTCAAAAGAGCAAACGAAGAAATGCTCCGAGAGAATCTTAACTCAGCGCTTACCTCGTTTGAATCATTATTCCGAAAATTCACCGATAAACCTCAACCATTCCTTGGAAAAGCCAAAATTCTCGACAAGTTATCAGAGATTAATCGCAGTAATTCAAAACTCTCTGAAACCTTGGATGTATACAAAAGATATTTAGCCTTTGGAAATGATGTCTTTAATGATAAAGAATTCACTGAGTTTGCCGAAAGATGCGTGGATCGTATGCGGTTTATGGGACTTTATGTACAAGCTGTGCCTATCCATGAAATGCTAATTGAAAGATTTCCGAAAAATGTAACCCATCGTAATCAACTGGCGGTCACATATCTGATGGTAAATCGTCTTTTAGATGCAAAGTATGTCTTGGAAGGAGTTTTAGCTCGTTGCCCAAGTGATGGATTCGCCATGGTTCATTATGGATTTGTACTTAAAGAATTGTAAAATGTATAAATAGAATAGGTTTACAAGAAATAAAGCAGTATCAAATATATACTCAACGTGTAGAGTTTGTTTTGTACACTTAGACCTAACCTTTCTTGAGTGTCAGAACTGTTCAATTATTTTGAGCATAACAAATTTAACGACAAATATTTTTGTAGCAAATTAAATACGACCTTTTTTAAAAGGTCATATTTAAAATTTTTCTTAGACTAACCGTTTTCGAATAATCAAGCTTTGAAAATCTTTCAACCCTAAGCCTATGGAAGCTAAACTTAAATACAGTCTTTAAAGTAGTTATTTTTACAAAAAAAAAGAAGCACTCCGGGAGTGCCGACAGAAGTGAAAACAGAATTGAATTTTCAGTAAATATTTTAATTGCAGAAGCGTCTTCAGACTAAATAAATAAATATTTATATAAAAACTGTCGTATTACACTTGAACACGTATTCGGTGAATTATAAACGCCTACTGTTATAACTTGCTGTCCATTTCCAGAGTGGCAACGACAAACACACAAATCGCCGATATCAAAAACTAGTTTACCTCGTATGCAAATCCATATGATTTGAGCAAAATATGGCAGTTGTATAAGACAACCTTTTATAGATAGCTACTCCTGCTGCTGGACGATCATGCCTTCTGAAACTTGCAACTAAATTGAAATCTGAAATACCTATCATATCTATATTTCTTCGTCACCCTTGTGAAATTCTGTTAAAATCAATAAATAAATTCTATTTTTTAACGATAGTGTCTACAGATCTCGTAACTGCGCTCGTAAACTTTGACAATGAAATGAAAAAAAAGGACAATGCAGAATGCATTAAGTTTAGAAACGAAGTTAATTAATATTGAGTAATGGTTTTCAAACTATTTTCATGCAACCATTTCAACTCCATCGATAAATCATCGCGACGAGTTGTTGATCTCTCTTAATTTGTTGTAAAGTTCGAATCATCGACCAGTGCGTCTCCTACTCTGCCATGATGAAATTTCCAGCTTCACTCATCCACTTCATTGTAATGATAGTAAAATATTTGGTGCTTTTTATTTTTTCTGCGTTGCATAAATTTTTCTCTGTCCTTCAATTCCTTTCTTTCTTCTCTGAATTTCTCTGAGTCGGTAATATGACTAGGTAATGTTGCTATTACATTCATTAAGATATTTCTTGGTTCAATGGTCGAGTCTTTGCTTTGCAAATGACTACTACCTACACACTACACTACAAATACTAAATAATCTGCATTCATTGCTCTCTGATCTGCTCAGTGGTGTATCGTGTATGTGTGGCCAGCCATTTCGGAATGAAGCCGAAAAATATGCAACAAAAAAAATGGTGTCGGTCGCGAATTCATTGCTTTACCCCCATCACAAAAGTGCCAAACGCGCCTAAAGAAGTTTTCACTTCAAAAATTAGTCTAAGAATAGGTTTCTGTCATTAGTATTGATAGAGGTATCGAATTTAACATAGGTCAGGGTACACTACTACACTTTTTTTAAATTGTCAAAAAGTGATGTCGAAGTTAAGAAACGAACTTTCCTGTTAAATAATTTTTTTCTAAGAATATAGCCAAAAATCACACCCCAATGGATAATACACAAAATACGGGATACCCTGTATACTGCGCTCAACCGTCTATTATGTCTTATGTGGCAGCGCTCCTGCTTTATTTTCTGTGTCCTTTTGTCAAAACACGCACCACTTGCTATTTTGGCAGGTCACCTCCGTTTTGAAAATATCAGTAATCAGTGGTTACCGCCAGGGAGTAAAGCAAGTACAGAGCCTTCCGAATTGCACACGCCTAGCCGATAAATACAAAAAGGTGACGACAACAACTTCCCCACAAACCACAGAAATCTGCGCCATCCACCTAAAGCCTCATCTTTACATCATACAGGTTTAAAAAAAAATTATCACTAACAAAGGAAAACTGAAAAGTAACAGCAAAATAAATGTCACTACAGCAAAATATATTTTTTATACATTCTATGCTATACAGTATACATAAGTACACATAAGAACATCTAGGTTGCTTCAGACTCGTAAAATGTATGCTTATGTTAAATTATCTTCTTTAGCTCCCTTAAGTGATAAACTTTCAACAATTAGAACTAAAACTCCCCACCAGATCGCCTCAGGAAGCTAAAGGACAACCAAAGGGATTGTATTTGCATAGTAGTCGCCTTAACACGGTTTACTTTGTCTATTCTTTAACGTAATTTGTATGCAAATAAAAGAAAGTTAAACTATTTTGCCTCTCATGCCAATATACTGTTAATTGCCTCTTTAGATGCTACTATACTAGACCGTATTGAAAGCAAAAGGCATGTCAAGTTTTTATGTACCCTACCTACACTTTTCTTCTCTTTGCATATTCTTTATGTAAGAGGGATATTAGTAACAGACGCCTCACGTCTATGGCAAAAATAAATTTTTTGGTGTGATTTTGGGGATCATGGAACTAGACCCAGCAAACATTTTGATTCATAAGTGAATCATAAATGGATCACAGAAATGAAGAAAACGACCAAGAACAATGATGAAATGATTTATTTTGAATCCTTTTACCTGGGCAGTGGAACACCGATGTGAATCATTTTAATTAATCAGTTATAATACAAGATCCTCCAATTCTGTCTGTCTGTCTATCTATCTATCTCTCCGTATTTGGATTAACAGCCTGAATTTTATTCAAAATTTACAGTTGGTCTTGGTTTTCTAGATTTTGAAAAAACGGTACTTGCGAACCAATATGAAAAAACTTATTTTTCGCAAAAGTGGCTCTAACGATTTCAATGTGTGAGGGATAAGGTGTTCCTTTTGATATAAGACTTACCAGTTTTAAAAATTTGCAGTTGGTTAAGTGATTAAGCATAACATCATTTTCTCCTTAAAATAATACACAATAAGCAGGTATGAAATTTAATAAACGTGAAGATTGATTCATTAATAAAATTATTAATGCAAGTTACTTAAAATTATGCTCTTAGTTGAGAAAAAAAAAAAAGAAGCACTCTGGGAGTGCCGACAGAAGTGAAAACAGAATTGAATTTTCAGTAAATATTTTAATATACAGGAAAATCTTTTATAATATATGTAGAGTAGATGTACAATATAGAAGAACATCAATGAAACTTATGAGTTTTCATTCACAATTTCATCTCTTCTTTATCATCTCTACAATCATCGTATTCTAATAATGAAATAATATAGGTCTATGGTAACTTAAATAGGAATCGAACAATTTTGTCTCGAATCTGTTTAAATATATCGCAAAAACTGCATCAATCGTAGCGTCGCTTTATATTTCGTTGTACTAAGGCTGCGGTCATTCTTCATTGTAAATTAGTGTTCTTCTTTTAAAAATTGAAAAAGTGGCAAATTTGTAGCATCGGCGAAGTTGATGTTAAAATCACCACTCAAAATCATTGGGAAATCATCAAATCCCTCCCCAATTTTATCGTGAAGGTATGCGAAGCGTCTTCAGACTAAATAAATAAATTTTTATATAAAAACTGTCGTATTACACTTGAAGACGTATTCGGTGAATTATAAACGCCTACTGTTATAATATTTGCTGTCCATTTCCGGAGTGGCAAAAACATTAGTACTAAACATACTAGTGTACGGTGTACCTCGTATGCAAATCCATATGATTTGAGCAAAATATGGCAGTTGTATCAGACTTCAGACAATCTTTTATAGATAGACTTGCAACTAAATTGAAATCTGGAATATCATACCTATGTATATTTCTTCGTCACCCTTGTGAAATTCTGTTAAAATCAATACATTCAATTTTTTAACGATAATGTCTACAGATCTCGTAACTGCGCTCGTAAACTTTGACAATAAAATGAAAAAAAGGACAATGCATTAAGTTTAGAACAAAATTAATTGATATTTGAGTAATGGTTTTCAAACTAGTTTCATGCAACCATTTCAATTCCATCGATAAATCATCGCGATGAGTTCTCTTTTAATCTGTTGTAAAATTCGAATCATCGACCAGTGCGTCACCTACTCTGCCATGATGAAATTTCCAGCTTCACTCATCCACTTCATTGTAATGGTAGTAAAATATTTGGTGCTTTTTATTTTTTCTGCGTTGCATAAATTTTTCTCTGTCCTTTCCTTTCTTTCTTCTCTGTATTTCTCCGAGTCGGTAAGTAATATTCCTAGGTAATGTTGCTGTGGTTGCTATTACATTGTTTTAAATCATTTAGCAGCACAAAAATTAAGGTGTTTCTTGGCTCAATGGCAGAGTCGTTGGCTATTAAACTCAAGGTCTCAGGTTCGAATCCCAGCCGTGGCACAATTTTTATTTATGTTTTCACTTTAAATAAATAAATAAATGTAAGTGATGGCTGGGAATCGAACCTGAGACGCTGGGCTATGACGACTTTACATACGAAATACGATGAGCCAAAAAATGGTGTCGGTCGCGAATTCATTGCTTTACCCCCATCGCAAAAGTGCCAAACGCGCCTAAAGAAGTTTTCACTTCAAAAAACTTTGACTTTCAAACGGTTGCTTAATTTCGTCAAAACGTTTGCAACCACACTGACGCCTTTTTCAACCAAATATGACGATGGAAAAGTGAAGAGAATTTTTTTTTCAGCAATGTTCTTCCATTCAGTATATGGTATATCGGGTTTCAATGCTGTGCTGCAACGAGAACTTCTGATAGCTTTCATTGAATTTTTGCTTAAGCTATTCGTCAGTTTTGAAAATGATCAACTTTTCTTGCATTATCTAATTGGCTTCTTCCATGGCTTTCAAGCTGTATGTATTCATCATCCACTCAGGAATTTGTAAATTCAAAACATCCTCAGACAAATGTGGACACTGTAAGTATTCTTGAGATCATCGCCCTACAGCTGCTAGTTGACTTTATTTAACATTTCAAAGACATCATAAATACATAACAACAAAATAGGGTGGGCGCAACAGATCGAGGAGCCCCAGGGGGGACTAGCATATTTCTCACAGCCGTGCCTAGTGGGGGAATGGGGGGGACCTACAATTTTCAGCCTGTTTCGAATGGCAATGAATTTAGTAACAAAGGACTTGCCAATTCCTCGCGAAAGGCGAAACCCGTGGAAAAACATTTTTGATAAAGATATCAGTCATTTCATTAATATGGAGGAATGTTTGATTTCATTTATATGTCTTTCGCTTTGGATCATTTTCTACTAAACATGCACAAGTATTGTAACTTTGTATTTCAAAATCAAAATAAGCAGATTAATTAACAGAGATAAAAAATTTCTTTTTACTCACCACATTTGTAATGAACATAATATGCTTTCTAAAAAATTCTGCCAACTCTTACAAAAAAAAAAAAAAATGAAAAATGAAAAATCAATGGTGGAGCCGTTTTTGTTTTAGAACTTGAAACTTTTTATCCACAGCAATGTGATGTGTTTACTATGGTAAAATACGACAGCAGAATGCTATGCTGTTGTTCCCCAAGTGAAATTTTTCTCTACTGTCTACTGGCTTTAAAGAAATGGAGGTTTATGCTAATATGCTGAGTCAGACAAACGTTAAATCTATCCGTCAAATCAAAGCTGCTACTCAGTTTTATCTCTCCATCAGGGTCTTACTTTTATATTCACTCTACTTTTCTCTGAAATGTACAAAACTAGCATAATTTTTTAATTCATGCTAGGTTCCTGTTCATTTAAAATTAGGTATCTTATGGTCTGACTACTCTTATGCCTTAGATTTCCTTTGTTCACTTTGTTCAGGCGCTTACTGTCACTTTGTAAGATTCCTTGCTTCACTGTCTCGGGTTAATATCGAAGATGGGACTGTTGTATGGTGGCTAAAACTGATGAATATGCATACGGCATCTCCATCTCTACTGTGGTAAGGCACTCTATTGTTTCTTTGTGTTTTAGTTATCCATCGACAACGATCGACCATCGTTCGAGTAGCAAGGATAAAATGTGGAGTCTGGAGTGATAAATCTCACACATTCGCAGTTGCTTCTGCACCTATAATACTGTAGGTAGTCAACGAATGTTCTTAATCCACATTAAGGGCAAATATTTACCTACAGCATAAATATGGAGAAACGGAGGAAACCGCTTATAAAAAGCTTTTTATCATAATGCAACCCAACCCTACATTCTTAATAACAAGCAGAAATTTTACTTTTGTTTCTGATGAAAAAGTATTGTAACGCGAACACAACATTTGATAACAATTTCCCGATCGAAAACGTTCAAATGAAAAACACAAGTGGCAGCACTAGTGTAAGTGTAGAAATATACCAGAAGGAAAAATGTTTGGCAGCAATAGTGTAAGTGTAGAAATATACGAGAAGGAAGTGTGTTTGACAGTGGAGAGTGGAGACAATGTGGAAGTTACTGGAGAGTTCTAGATGGCATGTCATTCGATATAAATAGCCCGCCCGAGGCAACCAGAGGGGAGTTTTGTTTATAGAGTGATAAAGTTAAGAGTAAATACAAGTGATAGTCCAAAAGTCGAGTTGAGTTCGAATAAAGTGTATATCGAAAGTAGATACTGAATAAAGTGGTAGAATTAAATTGAAAGGTAGAGTTTTATTTTTGCGAACTAAGCGCACGTTACATTGGTGTCAGAAGTGTAAATAAAACTTTTTTTGAAAAGAAAAAACGAGTTGACTAGTAAAGTGTAAAAAAAAAAAAAAAAAAGTTAAAATAAAAATAAAAACAATACACAGTGAAAATGGGTAAGTTGTTAGAAGAGCTCAACTGCATTGAGCTTAAAAGTGAGTTAGGTAAGCGAAATCTTTCTAGAGCGGGATCGAAAAATGAGCTCGTCCTGCGCTTGCGCAACTATTTGGAACAGCAAGGGGAAGACGTGAACACTTTTGTTTTTGAAACAGAAGTGGAAGAAGAGGAAGTAAGTGAAAATGTAGATTTTTCTAGTATGATGAAACTTTTGTTAGAACAACGAAACGAGCAAAAGAAAGAACAGCAGAATGTTCTGGAACAATTGGAAGCACAACGAAACGAACAAAAGAAAGAACAACAGAATATTCTCGAAAGACTTGAGGCGCAACAGAATGTTTTGGAAGGTCAGAAAAACATTCTAGAAGGCAAATTGGGTAACATTGAAAAAAATGTTTGTGGCCTAGAAAAACGCATTGAATGTGTTGAGAAACGATTTTCCAAGCTTGAGAGTCAATGCGAAAGTCAGCTTGCCACTTTGGAGAAACGAATCGAAAACATGGCTAAGGAACTAGACCAGATGCGGAAAATGGAGCTACGGAAAACTTGTGGAGATTGTCTAAAGCAAAGAGAAGTACAACCACCAACATTCGACGGACAGTCGTCCTGGTCAGTTTACAAGAGACAATTCGAGGCAGCTGCGAAAGCAAATGGCTGGGTTGACGAAGACAAATACATAGCACTGACTCTTGCTCTTAGAGGACCAGCAGCTGATTTACTTCAAACTGTTCCAGCTGGTAAGAGCTACGATTTCAGTTCTCTCGTGGCAGCTATAGATAAACGCTTTGGTGATAGCCACTTGAGAGAAGTCTTCCGAGTCCAACTCAATAACAGAATCCAGAAAAGGGGTGAAAGTCTACAGCAGCTCCAAGCAGACGTCGAAAGACTGGTTCACCTGGCATACCCGGATGCTGGAGAAGAAATCATCAACCATCTGGCTGTTGAGTCCTTCGTTCGTGCCACTTCTGAGAAACATCTTCAGAGATCTGTGCGAACTGCTAGAACACGAACTCTTTCTGAAACTCTAGAGTTTGCATTAATGATGGAAGCATCTGAGCAAGCTTCTCAAATGGTACATTGTCAAAGAGAAGCCATATTCGAGGCTGGATCATGCCCAGGAGTTAAGCTACAAAGGAACCAGCGGAACGGACTTGCCAGATGTTGGAATTGTAATAAGACGGGGCACTTACAGCGACAATGCCGGTTGCCACCAATTAAAACTGAAACTGCTTGTCGACGTTGTGAAGTCCAAGAAAATCAATCCACGAGCTGTAAAGTAAGACCGCAGACTTATCAATACCGAATTGGACATCAGATAGAAAACCCCCAATGGAATTGCTGGCGGAAAGTAGAGACCAAGACTCAGCGGATGAGAATGGAACCCATATTCGGATGGAACAAGGAAGAATTGAGGTCTGCTCAAAAGAAGGATCCAGACATCGGACCGATTCTCAAATGGAAAGAGAACAACACAAAACCTGTCTGGAACGACATTTCTGACCAAAGCCCTGTTGTCAAAGCCTATTGGGCACAGTGGGACTCGCTTCGCGTGCAAGAAGGCGTACTGCGGCGCAAATGGGAATCTCCTGACGGTAAATCTTTTGTTATGCAGCTTATTGTGCCTCAATCGAAAATCAAGGAGGTTTTACAAAAGATGCATAGGAGCCCTACAGGAGGACACCTGGGAGTCAACAAGACGCTGGAGAACGTGCGAAAACGCTTTTACTGGCTGCATGTTAGAAATGACGTGGAGAAGTGGTTCCGAAATTGTTATGTCTGTGATTCAAACATAGCGGTGGGTAGGCTTACAGATAGATTTAATAGAACAGGGACATGGGCCACAGTGTATGGCGACCGGATGAAGACACGGTATGACACAAAAGCGACAACGACAGGATTCCAAGCAGGTGATCGTGTGTGGCTTTATAATCCTCATCGTCAAAAGGGATTGTCACCGAAACTTCAGCAAAACTGGGAAGGTCCTTATACTGTTGTCACGAGGATTAACGACGTGGTTTACCGCATCCAAAGAGGACTAAGAGGCAAGTTAAAAGTAGTTCATTGTGACAGGCTGCATCGATATAGTGGCGAGGCTGCAGATGGAATTATTCGAGACGAACAATCTTAAGGAGGGGGCAGTGTAACGCGAACACAACATTTGATAACAATTTCCCGATCGAAAACGTTCAAATGAAAAACACAAGTGGCAGCACTAGTGTAAGTGTAGAAATATACCAGAAGGAAAAATGTTTGGCAGCACTAGTGTAAGTGTAGAAATATACGAGAAGGAAGTGTGTTTGACAGTGGAGAGTGGAGACAATGTGGAAGTTACTGGAGAGTTCTAGATGGCATGTCATTCGATATAAATAGCCCGCCCGAGGCAACCAGAGGGGAGTTTTGTTTATAGAGTGATAAAGTTAAGAGTAAATACAAGTGATAGTCCAAAAGTCGAGTTGAGTTCGAATAAAGTGTATATCGAAAGTAGATACTGAATAAAGTGGTAGAATTAAATTGAAAGGTAGAGTTTTATTTTTGCGAACTAAGCGCACGTTACATTGGTGTCAGAAGTGTAAATAAAACTTTTTTTGAAAAGAAAAAACGAGTTGACTAGTAAAGTGTAAAAAAAAAAAAAAAAAAGTTAAAATAAAAATAAAAACAATACACAGTGAAAATGGGTAAGTTGTTAGAAGAGCTCAACTGCATTGAGCTTAAAAGTGAGTTAGGTAAGCGAAATCTTTCTAGAGCGGGATCAAAAAATGAGCTCGTCCTGCGCTTGCGCAACTATTTGGAACAGCAAGGGGAAGACGTGAACACTTTTGTTTTTGAAACAGAAGTGGAAGAAGAGGAAGTAAGTGAAAATGTAGATTTTTCTAGTATGATGAAACTTTTGTTAGAACAACGAAACGAGCAAAAGAAAGAACAGCAGAATGTTCTGGAACAACTGGAAGCACAACGAAACGAACAAAAGAAAGAACAACAGAATATTCTCGAAAGACTTGAGGCGCAACAGAATGTTTTGGAAGGTCAGAAAAACATTCTAGAAGGCAAATTGGGTAACATTGAAAAAAATGTTTGTGGCCTAGAAAAACGCATTGAATGTGTTGAGAAACGATTTTCCAAGCTTGAGAGTCAATGCGAAAGTCAGCTTGCCACTTTGGAGAAACGAATCGAAAACATGGCTAAGGAACTAGACCAGATGCGGAAAATGGAGCTACGGAAAACTTGTGGAGATTGTCTAAAGCAAAGAGAAGTACAACCACCAACATTCGACGGACAGTCGTCCTGGTCAGTTTACAAGAGACAATTCGAGGCAGCTGCGAAAGCAAATGGCTGGGTTGACGAAGACAAATACATAGCACTGACTCTTGCTCTTAGAGGACCAGCAGCTGATTTACTTCAAACTGTTCCAGCTGGTAAGAGCTACGATTTCAGTTCTCTCGTGGCAGCTATAGATAAACGCTTTGGTGATAGCCACTTGAGAGAAGTCTTCCGAGTCCAACTCAATAACAGAATCCAGAAAAGGGGTGAAAGTCTACAGCAGCTCCAAGCAGACGTCGAAAGACTGGTTCACCTGGCATACCCGGATGCTGGAGAAGAAATCATCAACCATCTGGCTGTTGAGTCCTTCGTTCGTGCCACTTCTGAGAAACATCTTCAGAGATCTGTGCGAACTGCTAGAACACGAACTCTTTCTGAAACTCTAGAGTTTGCATTAATGATGGAAGCATCTGAGCAAGCTTCTCAAATGGTACATTGTCAAAGAGAAGCCATATTCGAGGCTGGATCATGCCCAGGAGTTAAGCTACAAAGGAACCAGCGGAACGGACTTGCCAGATGTTGGAATTGTAATAAGACGGGGCACTTACAGCGACAATGCCGGTTGCCACCAATTAAAACTGAAACTGCTTGTCGACGTTGTGAAGTCCAAGAAAATCAATCCACGAGCTGTAAAGTAAGACCGCAGACTTATCAATACCGAATTGGACATCAGATAGAAAACCCCCAATGGAATTGCTGGCGGAAAGTAGAGACCAAGACTCAGCGGATGAGAATGGAACCCATATTCGGATGGAACAAGGAAGAATTGAGGTCTGCTCAAAAGAAGGATCCAGACATCGGACCGATTCTCAAATGGAAAGAGAACAACACAAAACCTGTCTGGAACGACATTTCTGACCAAAGCCCTGTTGTCAAAGCCTATTGGGCACAGTGGGACTCGCTTCGCGTGCAAGAAGGCGTACTGCGGCGCAAATGGGAATCTCCTGACGGTAAATCTTTTGTTATGCAGCTTATTGTGCCTCAATCGAAAATCAAGGAGGTTTTACAAAAGATGCATAGGAGCCCTACAGGAGGACACCTGGGAGTCAACAAGACGCTGGAGAACGTGCGAAAACGCTTTTACTGGCTGCATGTTAGAAATGACGTGGAGAAGTGGTTCCGAAATTGTTATGTCTGTGATTCAAACATAGCGGTGGGTAGGCTTACAGATAGATTTAATAGAACAGGGACATGGGCCACAGTGTATGGCGACCGGATGAAGACACGGTATGACACAAAAGCGACAACGACAGGATTCCAAGCAGGTGATCGTGTGTGGCTTTATAATCCTCATCGTCAAAAGGGATTGTCACCGAAACTTCAGCAAAACTGGGAAGGTCCTTATACTGTTGTCACGAGGATTAACGACGTGGTTTACCGCATCCAAAGAGGACTAAGAGGCAAGTTAAAAGTAGTTCATTGTGACAGGCTGCATCGATATAGTGGCGAGGCTGCAGATGGAATTATTCGAGACGAACAATCTTAAGGAGGGGGCAGTGTAACGCGAACACAACATTTGATAACAATTTCCCGATCGAAAACGTTCAAATGAAAAACACAAGTGGCAGCACTAGTGTAAGTGTAGAAATATACCAGAAGGAAAAATGTTTGGCAGCACTAGTGTAAGTGTAGAAATATACGAGAAGGAAGTGTGTTTGACAGTGGAGAGTGGAGACAATGTGGAAGTTACTGGAGAGTTCTAGATGGCATGTCATTCGATATAAATAGCCCGCCCGAGGCAACCAGAGGGGAGTTTTGTTTATAGAGTTATAAAGTTAAGAGTAAATACAAGTGATAGTCCAAAAGTCGAGTTGAGTTCGAATAAAGTGTATATCGAAAGTAGATACTGAATAAAGTGGTAGAATTAAATTGAAAGGTAGAGTTTTATTTTTGCGAACTAAGCGCACGTTACAGTATCAACAGTGGTTTGCTTGGCAGTATTCAATACCTAGTTCTTTTGGTTTTTAGTTTGGGAGCATGCTGATTACCTACATCAAATGACTTAATTAAAAGTAAATATTTATGGGTCATCATTAATTAGACTGTGCTCTTAAGTGCGCCTGCTGAGCGTGTTTCCACATAGAAATGTCTTACTTAAGGAAAAAATGTGGATGTAGAATAATCTGCTGTAGATTAAAGTGGAGAATCTATATGCATAGGGCAGAGCACAAGTAAGTTTATGAACATAAGATATTCAATTATTTGAGATAAGGTTTAAAGTTTTCTTTTAGCAGATGTACCCACTTCTTGCAGTCTAAGGATTGCAAGGTTATTCCCAACTCTTTAAATTTTCGTTTCCGTTTTATTCTTTCGTGTAGGTATTAAAAAGAAAAACTGATATGGTGGAGAGCTTGTCTCAGTATCCAGGACTTGTTCATTGTGATTTATTTATGCATCCTTTCAAAATATTTTTTTATTATTTTTCATTTTTAATGGTAAAACTTTTAGTGTCTGAAAAGTTGGAAAAGTTTTTCTTTTTTCTCCTTGTATAATCTTGTTGCGGTTGTTTTGCTTGTTCAAATATGTCTCAGAGGGCCATGGAAAGAAAAATTACACAAACCACGAAGCTCCGACGATGACACTTTGCCTACATTATACACATCTCATCAGATAGGGAAAGTACAGCAATAAAAATTTCTTCAGAGTGCTGAAAAAATAATGAAAATTTAAATGGCTTATATTTAGCATACCTATGCTTTTGACAAAAGAATGTCGAAAATGATTCTAAAACTTTAAGCTTATTTGAAAATGTCTTTTATACATCAACAGCATTAACATAATTTTCGATAGAGCGATTTGCAAAAAGATCAAGGGATGATTGTTTTTTTTTTTTAAGTGGTTCATTAAGAAGTCAAAATACAGGCAATTTAATGAAAGGCTTACAAGATTTTGAACTTGAGGATAAATAAAAGAGGCCCTCCAGAAGTAGTCCAAGTACATAATTAACATTTTTTTAAAAGACAAACAGACTCAGTGCCCTTTAGGGAAGGTGACTGCTCCGCATATGAATAATGGACAGTTGCTCACCATCAAAAATACGAAATCTAGGTATACGTGCATTTATGTAAACCACCATTTCTTATCCAAACTCTGTACATCGTAGACATAATTAGACAGTTAATGTTAAGTTTTTTATTTTCTTATTGACCGCAAAATTATTGATAAGAGATTCAAAACACAATATGTAATTCGGTTTCAATATTCTGACCGACAAAAGTATGGAAACCCCTGGAAATATGGCAGAATATGCGTTAAAAAAATATCAAAAACCCTTTATCCGACGTATTTTTCGACGAGGAATCCGATGGTGACCTTGAATTTGACCTTGGACGTAACCTTGAAGCCCCAGCGACCCAAAAATCGATTTTGCAAATGGAAACCCCCATCTTTTATTGCAGATTTGGAGAGAATGCAAAATTTTACGAAAAAAAAAGTATTTTATTTTATTTTGCGCTCTTTCCAAATCTGCAATAAAAAAGCCTGGAAAGGCTGGAAAGGGCATTCAAACTTAAGATTGCGCACAACAAAAAAAACGGGCAGCGATAGAGCAACGTGTCCGTATGAAAAGTAAGTATGTCTCTGAAAAATTGCTTTTTTTTAATTCTGCATAAACAATCCATTGGTGATTGATCTTTAATCAAAATAATGTTTTTTTTTTAATTACCACCATCCATTATACCTTCTAATTTGCTAGGAAGATCCAAGAGCAGCGGTAAGACGAGGAATGACTTCCTGGTTGAATCGGGTTTTTCTGAAGGTATTGATTGTGTTGCAAAAGAAAATTGAATAAAAATATAATTAATTTTTTTTTTCATTTCGCTTTAGCACCAAGTACTTCGGATGAAGTCCTTCCTTCACCAATGGTGGAAGCCAATGAACCTGAGCCACTACCTCCTGGCAATAATGATGCTACGCTGCAAATAAGTCCTCCTCGCAGGATTCACAGAAAACAGACGGAAGCTGCTGAGCTTGGCAAGTGGAGAGAACAGTACGCAGAGGAAAATCGACAAAAAAAGCAGTACAGGCAGGATAAGCTGCAAGCCAATCGTGAAAAGCTGGAGGCTTACAAAGACCGTACCGCTATATTGAAAGGCCGAATGGAAGCCTTAACAAAGACTAAGTCATTTATTGTAACTTGTTTTTGTTTTTATTGTGAAATGTAATGTAATGTAATGTAATTTCCTTTATTTTCTATTATGTATAATGCAAAACGAAAAAGACTGTGTACTTGTTTTAGAAATAATAATGAATTATGTATAATTATGAAAAAGACTGTACTTATTTCAGAAAAATATATAGTATTGAAACTTTAACTTTAACTTTTCAATTGAAATGGGAAAAAACCGCATCGCAGAGCCGATCTCGAAGGGCGAATCCTTCACTTTGTTCGGGTGATCTATAGTACTCAATATCCACTGTATCTTCTTCCATTCCATTTCAAAAAGAAGCTCTTCTTCGTTACACATTAGAGTGGGTCAAAAAAGTCGATTTTACAAATGCTACGGAAAAATGGGTTGCTAGACACCTTAAAAAAATTCTCAAAAAGTATGAGCTCTTAATTTTAATATTAAGATCCTCCGCATCGCAGTTTTGTATATTTTTCTCAGTCCATTAGAAAAAAAATTCATACCTCATCATACATCGATTGAACAGAAAAATCTTTCAAAAGAATATTTTAGGAAATTTAATACTCTACAAAAAAGGTATCTTGTATTTTTAAACCTCACCATTTGAAAGATATTAAGGAATAATAATATATATTATATTATTATTCCTTAATAATAACTATAACTCGACAGTAAATGACTTTTACAAAATGCACAATAGAAATTTTAAATGGAAATAAACTATTCTATAAAAATGGTTTTAACGCTGAAATTAACCGTTCAAAAGTTATTCATCATCAAACTTTCATGTGTACGGATTTTTAAAGTTTTGGATGAGATATTCGAAAAATTTCAATTTAGTTTATGAATTTTATATGAATTTCAATTCTTGTCATTAATATCAGTATTATTTGAGTTTTATTTTCACAATTCAAACAGATGAAATGAAATACAAACCAGAAATTCTCTAGAAGAGAAATTTTTCCTAAAATCGTGATTTCTAATGATTAAAAATAAAATGTTTAGAATAATTGAAGAAAAATTTTGATAATTGTGAAAATAAAATTCAAATAATACTTATATTAATGACAAGAATTGAAATTCATATAAAATTCATAAATTAAATTGAAATTTTTCGAATATCTCATCCAAAACTTTAAAAATCCGTACACATGAAAGTCTGCTATGTCTCTAAAGGAACAAGCTTCATGGCCTGCAAACCACAGAAACAAGGTGATATGCGTTTCAGCAGCATATGTTTTGATGGGATCCAATCTCAGATACCCTTCGGACACAGAGAATTTATCAACAAGTTCGCTGAAAAGGTTTCTACTAATTCGAAAATGAGTTATAAACTCATTTTCTGTATAAGTAGATACAACTTCTTCAATATATTTATTTATGCAATTTCTTTTGCATTTTTTCAAAAACAGCAGCACCACGTTCAGCTCCTCAAAAGATTCTGTTGATGAATCAGTGGAGGAATTAGTGGACAGCTCACTATCACTGTTCACATCACCCATTGCAATCAAAAGTTGAGTTAATTCTGCCATTTATTTATTCAATTCGTTCAATTTATTTATTGCAGTAGTTTCTTAAAAGAAAAAACTAAATTTTTCCACTTCACAGGTAAACAACACTCTAGGTGTTTTCTTTCAAACTGGCATAGGTCATCAGTCAGTCATCAGTTTGACGTTTCTCACTACTTTTGTTCTGACATTTCTCACTGCTTCTGCGCTGCGCTGTGCTGTTCTAATCTTAAAAAAGGTCATTGAACACACTTTGGTCATTGTATATGGAATCTATAGTACTATCGAAAACAAAAACGATCGCTCAAAGCCATCTATGTATCCGCCGGCGCGGCGCTCTAAAAATAACAGGGGAATGTTATACGCCGGCGGATACATAGATGGCTTTCAGGGACCATTTTCGTTTTCGAAAGTACTATAGATTCCATATATGTACAATGCTTTGGTAGAGTTGAAATCGAATAAAGTAGAGATCGAATAAAAGTGGTAGAATTGAATTGAAAGATGAAAGGTAAAGTTTTATTTTGCGAACTAAGCTCACGTTACAATACATATTTCGTACCTTTCCATTCATTATCAATAATTGAAGAGACATCAAACGGGCACTAGACCTCGGAATGATCAACATAGTATGTCAAATAATGTGTGTTTTTAGAAGTGTGGTTTTCAATCAGCAGGCAATACCCTTGTTGTTGGTCTTTTTGACAGCTGTCGCTTGATTTGTGTTCTGAACGGTTTCGCAATGCGTTTACTCTAGTTGATACTGCGCTCAGTCACAGACGCCGTAAAGAGCTCACCGAAGACGCTATTGCTGCTGTGAAGCAGAGTAAATATCGAAGAAGATCTAAACGAGTCCATCCGCCATCCATCAATTGGAGCTGCGCCCATTGACTTCGTGGAAGATTTTGCGGAAGTCTAAATCCAACTCATGCAAGAATTAGACCCGAACAAGCATCAAGCTCGTCAAACGTTAAATGAATGGGCCCAAAATGAGATGGCCGCCGATTCCCATTTTTACAAGAAAATTTTGTTAAGCGATGAAGCTCACTTTTGGGTAATGGGTACGGTAATCAACAAAATTGTAGCATTCTTCAAAAATGAAGACGGCCAAAATGTTACAGCTATTGGGTAATGCTATGGTTAATGACATTTTCTTGTCTGAATTGGGGGATTTTGACTTTGACGATCCTTGGTTTCAACGAAATGGCGCTCCGTGGCATTCAGCCAACGGTACAATCAATTTATTTCATGAAACTTTTGCGCGTTATTTTGCGTAGTATGTCTATGGCGTGGCCTCCTACTAGCACAGCGCATTCGCTTTCGCATAGTTGTCACTTGTCACCCTTTTGTTCTGCTTATGCAAGTGCGTAATTTTTTTCTAGTCTCTGCCTCTGGCTGTTGCCGAGACCAAAGAGAGAAAGAAAATAGGGAGAATTTGAAAAGTCATTTTTTTTTTTTGTTGGAGGTTTTTAAAATACCAGCTGGAGAACTCAGACCTAAATACCGGTCCATTGTACTACCAGATAGCAACCTTCTATTTGTTATAGCTTTCCAGATGTTCGGAGAAAAGCCAAAAGACGCTGCCATGATAAGGAGCCTAAGATACCAGCTCTCACCATGTCTGCGCCGAGTACCTATCTGTAACCTCATGCGAGAAAAAGCAGGACATTCACAGAGGAAGTGCTCTGCGGTGTCCTCATCTTCTCCACAAGATTCACAGAGTGTGGTGTCACTTAAGCCTAACACGTTTAAATGCTTGGCAAAAGAGAAGTGCCCGCTGGCAACGCCAATAAGCTTTCTACAGTCTTTTCTGCTACGAGCTAGCAAAAATGTTGCAGTCTTCTTACTAACGTTGGGGAGCATACGCTTGGTTTGTCTGCATCCAATGGAGGCATGCCATCTACGATTTTGCTCTTCACAGATCCAATCGTTGATTGAAGCTCTCACTGAGGACGCTGGCAAACCTAGCGACGGTTCAGGTCCTGAGAAAGCTGTCTGAGATCCCTGCCTAGCGAGTTCATCGGCGATCTCATTTCCAGTTATGCCGTGATGGCCCGGAACCCAAATGAGACTCAAGGAATTTAATCTTCCGATCGCATTCAGAGAGCTCTTGCATTCCTGGATCACTTTCGAAGTGGTTAGAGGGTTGAGAAGGGCCTTAAGCACAGCTTGGCTGTCGCTGCAAACAAAGATACTTCTCCCCGTCCATCCATTGTTCGTTACGTGGCTCAAGGCCATTAGGATAGCATAAGTCTCCGCTTGGAAAACGGATGCGTATGATCCCAAAGATGAGTGCAGTCGTATGTCGTCGTTCTCAACAAAGGCACCAGCACCAGAACCCTCGTCGGTTTTGGAGCCATCTGTGAAGATACGATAACAGTTCTTTCCAGGCTCAGATTCTGGAGTGAACCAGTCCTGAACCGAAGGAAAGTTTACTGAGTAATTTTGACGCAGTTTGAGCCTTGGGATCATCGTGTCAGACGGCATATCCATTAGACGTGAGTCAAAAGATATGCTGCTTGCGAGTTCCTCAAAGCTCCGGTGCGAATTGTGCCAGAGACCACATCGCTTTAAACGAGAAATGGTCTTGAGAGTACACCCCATGATGTAGGTATCAAGGGGAGGAAGATTCAACAGTGCGTCGAGAGCAGCTCCCGGTGTGCTGGGGAAGGCCCCCGTAACACCTAGACAAATTGTTCTTTGAAGTTTGGCAAACGAGGCAATAACGTATTTGCGCGAGAGCTTATTCCACCAAACAACTGACGCATAGGAGATGATTGGTCTTATCATAGCCGTATAGATCCAAAGGACCCTTTTCGGTGAAAGACCCCATGTCTTGCCAAAGGCTCCTTTACATTGCCAGAAAACTGACAGTGCTTTAGTAGTTTTAGACTCGACATGTTTTGACCAAAGAAGTTTGTTATCCAGGATTACTCCAAGATGTTTGACTTCATTTGAAAAAGGAATGTTGACGCCTTTAAGCGTAAGTTGGGTCAAACCAGTCAATTTTCTACGTCTCGTGAAGAGGACAACCTCGGTTTTAAGAGGATTGACGGAGAGACCGTTTCTAACACACCAGGTGACAATCATATAAATCGCAGCCTGTGCTCGGGAACAGACATCTTGGAGGCTGGATCCAACCGAGAGCACGGCGACGTCGTCTGCATATGCTTGGGCATGAACGTTAGAATTAGATTTTTTTTTTTCAAGTGGACGCCATTTAATGAATTTTTTTGATTGTTCGATTTAGATCACTACAAGGAATTGAATCATGTCAATTAGGGAGCACCGTTTGAATGGCAACCCTGACTTCACCGGCCTTTCACTGGATGAGTTTTTGACTTTTTTTTTCTTAATTTTTTTTTAAATGCTTTAAAAATCAATAAATATTGTATAAAAAAATGGACACTAAAAATGTTTTTAGTTTTCTTTTTATCCAACTTTGAAAAATACCCAAAAAGTAGGGCTCTAGACCAGAATACCCCCTTAATGCAGAAAAGTTTTGTAAATTTGATTTTTTTCCACAATTTTGGCTTTATTATGTACTCAAAAAAAAAATTGAGAACAAAATTATAGAACAATGCATTAGCTTTCAGAAAAATTGTGATATGTGGCTTTGTTAATTTTAAACAATTTTGTCTAGAAAATCAAATATCTAAGTTTTTTTTAGAGAATTTCATAAATAAAAAAATATATAAATACGGTGCTACAACAGAGCGAGGAGCCCCAGGGCCTAGCGCCCTCTCACAACCACGCTGAGCTAATGGAGTGGACCTACAATTTTCTGCCGTTTCCAAAACGACTTATCGAGAAACCGCTTTTCATGGCAATGAATTTACTTACGGAGGACTTAGAAAATCTTCATGAAAGGCGATACCCGTGGAGAAAAAATTTAACGAACCTCTGGGTTAACAGCAGACATGCTAACCATCACGCCACGGGTACCACATTAATTATAATTGAATTACTAAACGAAGGGAATAAGATCCCTCAGTACGAATTTTTCCTTGTCTAAACCCAACTTTTCTGTCATAAGCTTTTGTTGTATCTTATGCAAAACACTCTGTTTAAATGTTTGCATTTTTCAAAAGCTGCGTTGTACCCTAAGGTGAACGAGCAACCTCAAGAAGGTTGAGTCATCTGCATTGCATATTGCATTGTTTTCTAAACTCCTTAACTGTTTTGATCCCTTCGTTCGCATAATAATGTCATTTCAATCACTACGACAGTCTTGACCAATTAGTTGACATCAAAGCGCGATTTAAAAGTCCTTTTTGAACCCAAGAACAAACACTTTACAAGCGAAAATTAAGCATTTATTGCAAATCCTTTGGAGTTTGATTGAATGCATGGATGATTAAACAGACAATAGTATGAAATAAAACAGACAACTCAAAGCTCAGATCATTCCACATGCAATGTGTAACCTTCGCACTCAACATGACATTTAACAAAATTTAGTATGCATGTTTTTGCTGATGTAAAATATTTTTACGATAATTAAACACTACATCTGATTAACATTATCAACGGCCTTGTCGACGTGGTAGCACAAAAATGGCCAGTTACTGGTCGTATTTAAATATGATATTCACGTATCCTGCTTTTTCTCTTGCATATGTACATATGTATAGTGTATATGTTTACAACAATGAACAGGGTTAATGTAATAACGTAACTAAAATAAATTATGTAGCTTGTTATTCATGGTAGCGGCCAGCCAGGTCTTAATCTATTTTTATCTACATGGTCCTCCTCATGTTAATATCGATGGAGAATGTATGGTTGGAAATGAAATGGATTAATTCTCAACCATTATTACACTATAACAGATTTAAATTAGTTTTTTTTTTTTTGGAACATCATTAAATTTTTTTTGAAATAACTAAAGCCTTTTGCAACAAATTTCTTCAGAATATTTAAATTCCTTTTATAAAAGAACTAGCTGAGCCGCCCGGCGTTGCTTGGGTCTGTAACTTTAAGGTTCCCGCTCTCGTTTTTCCGTTGGAATATAGGGATAAAATATAATCTATTTTTTTGTGACATTATGTGGCATGCTAATGCTGAAGCAATTTTTAAGTTTCCCGACCCCGTTCCTGTGGAAATTCGGGAAACAAACCATGACAGGAACCATCTCTGGACTAAACTGAAAGTTTTATAAAAATCCGTTGTGTGGTTTAGGAGTCTATACCGGCAGTACATACATGCATACAAACATACACACATCCTGTTTTATATATAGTATATTATTAGAGTCTTGGTTTTAATGATGAAAAAGGATAAGTAATTTATTTGAATTTATAAATTAGATGTTGTATTCACAACGTACAAAATCAGAATGAGAAAATTTATGAAAGTAAATTTTCTCTAAATAATTAATAATAAAATCCTCGATACGTTACAGTTCTCAACACCCCTTCTCAATCGTTTAGTCCAAGTTGTAGACTGAAATCTTGAAAGCGTGTTGAATCAAGGGATTTTGTGAAAACGTCTGAAAGTTGATTTTTTGTTCCAATAGGCTTGACTTCAATTTGTCCATTTTGAATGTGATCCCGAATGAAGTGATGTTTTATATCGATGTGTTTAGACCGTTTGGTTTCTAAGTTGCTTGCCATTCCAATACATCCCTTATTGTCCTCAAAGATTATAGCCGGTTCATTTCCTATTTGCTTAAGGTCCTGCAATAATCCTCTAATCCAAATGGCTTCAGATATAGTTGCACTAAGTGCCATATATTCTGCTTCGCTTGAGGAAGTTGCAACTGTGGTTTGTTTCTTGCTTGACCAAGATATTGTGCATCCAAAAACTTTAAATACATATCCGCTTACCGATTTTCTATCATTAATGTCGCTTCCCCAGTCGGCATCAGCATATCCAATCAGTGGATGATCATTACTTATCTCGAAAGTAAGGTTTTTCTTCTTGGTCCCTCTTAGGTATCTCACTATTCGTTTGAGAGCTTGCCAATGATATTCAGACGGATTTTGCTGATATCGTCCCATGTACCCGATTGGAAAACATATATCAGGTCTCGTGCACATCATAATATACACCAAGCTGCCAAGTAATTCTCTATAGGGTTTGTCTAATGTGGAATCTGTTTTTGTTGACTCAAGTTGTAGTCCTTTCTCCATTGGACTTCTTGTAGGGCTGCAATCTTCCATACCAAACTTGGAAAGTAATCTTTCAATACTGGAGACTTGAGACAATTTTATGGTTTTTTCTTGAACATCGATTTTAATTCCCAGATAATATTTAAGGCTTCCGCAATCTGACATCTTGATTGTTTTCTCCAGTTTGCTCTTCAAATTCTCAATTCGTTTTAAACTTTTTCCGGCAATTAATAAATCGTCAACATACAAAACTAGTATTATGATGTCATCTTCTTCTTGTCCAATATTTGTATAAAGACAATAGTCATGATAGGATCTCGTGAATCCCAATTTAAGAAGAAAATCATTAAATTTTTGGTTCCAACACCTGGGTGCTTGTTTCAACCCGTAAATGGACTTAATTAAGCGGCAAACACTTCCATCAGCTGCAGAAACCCCTTCTGGAACAGCCATGTAAAGTTCTTCTTTTAACTCACCATGTAAGAATGCCGTTTTCACATCCAGTTGGTGAGAAATTAGTTTTCTGTACAATCCAACAGCTAGCACAATTCTTATGGTGGTCAATTTTGCTACAGGTGAGTAGGTTTCATAGTAATCGATCCCTGCCTTTTGTGTAAAACCCTTAACCACCAGTCTAGCTTTGTATTTCTTCGGCTCTCCATCTTCATTAAATTTGATTTGAAAAACCCACTTCGGCTTAAGGATTTTAGCATTTTTAGGTTTCTTGACGATTTCCCAAACACCGTTTTCTTTCATTGAATGAAAGGAATGAAAATTGCTCCAAACCATTTTCTAGCATCGGATCGGGAGTTAATTTCATCAAAAGAATTTGGAACACCTGTTAAGAATTCATCGGCAGAAGTTGCCCTATAACTTGAATAATAATAAGCAAACTTACTTGGAGGTTGGCGCTCCCTTTCGCTGCGCCTCACAATAATCTCACCTGGAGGATTAGTGTTGTTATTATGCGAAGGGAGCGCATCTGCACCATCGTTGACATTAAGATCTTCATCACCTAAGTCTTCAACCGTTTCATCTTCAGTAACATGCTGTACATTATTAGAACCATCGAGTATTTCAGATGACTCATCCCCTTCTTGCTCGTGGTTGCTTATAATGATCATAACTTCTTTTTTCTTACTTTGGTCTTGATTGTATGGAAAGTTGGTTTCATCAAATTTGACGTCTCTAGCGGTAAATATTCGTTGAGTTTCCATATCCAGAAGTTTGTATCCATTCGGTACATATCCAATCATTATTGACTTGCGACTTTTGGAATCAAGTTTCTTTCTTTTCTGATTAGGAATCCATGCAAAAGCTTTGCAGCCAAAAACTCTAAGTTTTTCATAATCGGGTTTGGTGCCATACCACATCTCAGCTGGCGTCTTGGGACAATCTAAGGCCTTAGTAGGTGTTCTATTTATCAAGTAGGTCCCAGTAAGCGCTGCTTCACCCCACATTCGTTTTGGCATTTTGGACTCTAGCAACATCGTTCTTACTTTTTCGATCAGTGTTCTATTAAACCTTTCTGCGACTCCATTTTGTTGTGGTGAGTACGCAATTGTCGGTTGAACTTGAATCCCAAGTTTCTTGTACCATAAGTTTTGTTCCTTTGAGCAGTACTCTCGTCCTTGGTCTACAGTGAACTTCGAAATTGATTTTCCAAACATAGATCTTGTCATAGCTTCGTATTCTTTCATTGCTCCGAAAACTTCAGATTTTCTTTTCATAAGATAAATCATGGCAAAATGTGTGAATTTATCAATGAACGACACGAAATATCTCGAACCATTACAAGCAGCTTCGTCAATAGGGCCGCACACATCAGAGTGAATTCTTTCCAATACTCTTGTTGCTCTTGGTCTCATGGTCTTGAATGGATCACGACTTTGCTTACCTTCTGTGCAAATACCACAGAAGCCAATGTCATCCATTGAAGTCATCTTCAGCCCCTTAACTGTGTTTTCTTTGGCAATGGTATTCAACGCACCATGTCCAACATGACCTAAGCGCTTTTGCCACAGCTTGACATCATCAGTTTTGCATAGATTTGCTGAATGTCTTTGAACTTCAAATTCAACTTCATACAAGTTTCCTTGTAGGTGCCTCTGCTATCAGCAAACCATTTTTGACAAGTCTTGCTTTATTTTTGAAGAACTGCACATCAACTCTAACACTTGTAAGTTTTCTAACAGACAGTAAGTTGTCTCTTAGTCCTGGTAAGTAAAGCACATCTTTTATTATGACTTCTATATTCTCTGTACTCTTTCCGTTTATGATTCCTGAGCTCTTTGCCATTAAAAATTGATTATTTTTGGGAACATTGATTTTTATCGGTTCATTCAGTTCATTTTCTTCAGAAAAATACCAATTTTCATTTGAAAGATGATCACTGGCTCCGGAATCTAGCTTAAACTTAATTCTTGTGCCAAGCTCTTTCATTCCCCCTGATTCGTTCCGATCTGACATCAAACAGACGCCCTTTGAAGTTTTGTTATATCTTTGATTCGGTGTCACATTTGGATTCCTACAATCTTTTGCCAAATGTCCAAACTTGTTACACTTGAAGCATTTACCTTGAAACTTGAAGGTTTTCTTTGGATATTTCTTCCCAGCAAATGCCGATCTTTCTTGAATTTCTTCCCCATCTCTATCTTCTAACTTCGCTTCTTCCAAAAGAAGCCTATCTTTGACCATGGCAAACGATAGTTCCCCACCCCTTAAATTTTGCAAGGCGGTAACTAACGGATCAAACTTTTCGGGAAGTGTCAGGAAGAACTGAGCCAATAAATCACTTTCATCTAGCGATGCCCCAGACATCTTCAGTTGTCTGATTAAGTTTTCAAACACCATTATGTGATTAGCTACTGCATCACCCTCTTTCATACGGAGCTTCATAAGCTGCTTCCGAACCAAAAGTTGGTTCACGACAGATTTTCGAGATGATTGAAGACTCTCCCACATTTCCTTAGCCGTATTCTTTTCACGAATGTAACTTAAATAATCGTTATGTACATAAGCTACGATTCTTTCCTTCGCTTTCTTATTGTTCACAAGAATCGAGTGTGAACACTGCCACTCCCTTACTCTCTTAATTTTATCACCCTATGTACAAAGCTAGTACTGTTTGATTTAAAAGTAGTTCGTCGCATAGCGACGTCTACTCATTATACTGTCAACCACCATCCATAAAGCATCTTAAAATTTTTACTCTGGGCCATCTGCCATTTTCTTTTTTTTATTGTTCTAAATTTCATCTTTTCATTCCATAATTAAAATTACAAGTCACATTATAATTTTATATATATATCTGTAAAGGAAATAAAATCAAAAAAAAAAAAAAATACAAACTCTACGTGTCAATAAAACAAAAGAAAAAAAACCAAAAGGCAAATGTGTTGTTCTTCCTGGGAAGATTAAGGGAAAGGCATTCTTCAAAGGCGTAAATGTGCTCTCCTCAAATAAAAGCAAATTCAACACCACATCACACTTCCCAAAAGACGCTCTTTCCTGAGAGGAACAAGTGGACGGCGTTCGCAATAAACGAAACTGGGGTCAGCTTATTTGTGGCCATTTCAACATTTGGTCCTTCGAGCCGGATTGTGACGCCATCGACAAGACCACGCTGCGCAAAAGTTTTTGGCTCCAGACCACGCGCTCACTTTGCGATCCAGACCACGCTATTTGTCTGGTGCTCCAGACCACGCGCACAATTTTTGCGCTCAAAACCTCGCTGCGCAAAAGTTTTTGGCTCCAGACCACGCGCTCACTTTGCATCGCCAAACCACGCTATTTGCCTGGCGCTTCAGACCACGCGCACAATTTTTGCGCTCAAAACCACGCTGCGCACAAATTTTTGCGATCCAGACCACGCTATTTGCCTGGTGCTCCAGACCACGCGCACACATTGCGATCGAGACCACGCCAGCCTTTCACCACGCGCTCCAGACACGCTGCGCATAATTTTGCCTGGCGCTTCAGACCAAGCTGCAAAAAAGGAGGGCACAATCTTTGCCTGCAACGCTGTGGAATAGTGCCACGTGGAAGTGTGCCCATCGTCATCGTGGGACCAGCCTGAAGCGGAGTTCCTGTTATTTCACTTACCCTTTTCAGTAGCAGTTAGGATGCAAAATAACCGGCTCGAAGGACCAGTGAAAGGCATTCTTCAAAGGCGTAAATGTGCTCTCCTCAAATAAAAGCAAATTCAACACCACATCACACTTCCCAAAAGACGCTCTTTCCTGAGAGGAACAAGTGGACGGCGTTCGCAATAAACGAAACTGGGGTCAGCTTATTTGTGGCCATTTCAACATTTGGTCCTTCGAGCCGGATCTGGCCGATGCAAATTTATCGCTAATCAATCGGTGGGAAAAAGTAAAATGCCTCCAACAACAGTTCTGCCACAGATGGAAAGATGAATATCTCAAGGAACTACATCAACGACACAAATGGAAAACACCTCAAACCAACATTAAAGTTGATGATTTGGTCGTCATTAAAAACGAAAATCTGCCATCCACCGAATGGCGTCTAGGCCGTGTTATAAATATACACCCGGGTTCCGATGGTCGAGTCAGAGTTGCAACATTAAAGACCCAAAATGGAGAAATAGTCCGCCCCATAGTAAAACTGTGCCTATTGCCTATTAACTAAATTGCCAAATAATCAATTTTCACTTTCAGCTTCTAAATTTTGACTTTTTTAATAATTAAATTTAAATTTTGACCTTTTTTGAAATTTTTTATCTCGTTCGTAACGGTGTCTTCAAGCCGGGGTGGTTGGCCCCCAGTAGAATCTTTCAAACCTTTTGAAGATTCTTGCGCTTTAAAATTTTAATTTTTTTTTTTGAAATTTTTAGATTCTCTCAAGCCGTTGAAGAGTCTTGCGCCTTAAAATTTTGATTTTTTTGAAATTTTTTTTCTCATTCGTGCCGCACACACCGTTCGTAACGGTGTATTCAAGCCGGGGTGGTTGGCCCCCAGTAGAATCTTTCAAGCCTTTTGAAGATTCTTGCGCTTTAAAATTTTAATTTTTTTTAAATTTTTAGATTCTCTCAAGCCTTTTGAAGAGTCTTGCGCTTTAAAATTTTGATTTTTTTGAAATTTTTTTTCTCATTCGTGCCACACACACCGTTCGTAACGGTGTATTCAAGCCGGGGTGGTTGGCCCCCAGTAGAATCTTTCAAGCCTTTTGAAGATTCTTGCGCTTTAAAATTTTAATTTTTTTTTTGAAATTTTTAGATTCTCTCAAGCCGTTGAAGAGTCTTGCGCTTTAAAATTTTGATTTTTTTGAAATTTTTTTTCTCATTCGTGCCGCACACACCGTTCGTAACGGTGTATTCAAGCCGGGGTGGTTGGCCCCCAGTAGAATCTTTCAAACCTTTTGAAGATTCTTGCGCTTTAAAATTTTAATTTTTTTTTGAAATTTTTAGATTCTCTCAAGCCTTTTGAAGAGTCTTGCGCTTTAAAATTTTAATTTTTTTTGAAATTTTTAGATTCTCTCAAGCCTTTTGAAGAGTCTTGCGCTTTAAAATTTTGATCTTTTGAAATTTTTTTTTCTCATTCGTGCCGCACACACCGTTCGTAACGGTGTATTCAAGCCGGGGTGGTTGGCCCCCAGTAGAATCTTTCAAGCCTTTTGAAGATTCTTGCGCTTTAAAATTTTATTTTTTTTTGAAATTTTTAGATTCTCTCAAGCCTTTTGAAGAGTCTTGCGCTTTAGAATTTTGATTTTTTTTAAATTTTTTTTCTCATTCGTGCCGCACACACTGTTCGTAACGGTGTATTCAAGCCGGGGTGGTTGGCCCCCAGGAGAATCTTTCAAGCCATTTGAAGATTCTTGCGCTTCAAAATTTTAATTTTTTTTTGAAATTCTTTGAATCCTTCAAGCCTTTTGAGGATTCTTGCACTTTAAAATTTTAACTTTTTTGAGAGTCTGCGTTGTGCTTTAGGCCACGAGTTAAATTTTCTTGGTTTCGTGTCGCTTCCTCGTCGTTTATTCAATCTTGAAAACACTTTCTGTGATGGCTCTGATGGAAGACTTCATTTTCTCGACTGATCAACTGGTCAAGTTCCACCAAGCGGCGAAAGAGGTGCCGGAACACGTGCACACACTTTCCGCTCTCGAAGTCAGAAAGTCAGAGCTAAGAGAACTGTGGCTCGAAGTCAAAGAAAACTATGCCCTATGCATAAAATTCAGGCCAAAGACAAGAGAAGCAGCATTAGACATTGAAGCCATAGAAACCAAGTATAAATTGTGCAACGAAAATTATGTGGCATGCTCAGCATTTTTCCTCGATCATGAAGCACGATTGAAACCTGAGGGTACTGGCAAAAAATCGACATCCGAACCACCATTAGCTCCTCGCCACCTCAAATTACCTCCATGTGAGACGGAGGTTTTCAAGGGGGATTATATCTCCTGGCCGGTTTTCCGAGATATGTTTGAGGCAGTCTACATTAAACACCCCCAGTTGGGTGAAGTAGAAAAACTCTTCCACCTTAGAGCCAAAAACAAAGACGAGGCTTATCGGATTGTCAGTCAATTTCCGCTAACCAATGCCAGCTTTTCACTAGCCTGGGAAGCGTTGCGGGCTACGTATGAAAATACTCGAATCTTAGTCAACAATCAGGTAAAAAATATCTTTAACTTGCCAACAGTACATGAAGAGTCGGCCAAATTGATCCGAGCCCTTCAGAGTACTGTAAATGATTCGGTATCAACGTTGCAAGCGCATAAGGTTATAACACAAAACTGGGATCCGATTCTCGTCTTTGCGTGTTCAAGTAGACTGCCCAAAACTACCTTGACTCTTTGGGAACAATCCCTGGAAGACCCGACGAAGGTTCCAACCTGGCAGCAATTAGACTCGTTCTTGACGTCACGCTTTCAGGTGTTGGAGTCCATTTCCGACACCACTTCGTCAAAAGGCACAGGGCTTCATAAACTTCCAAAAAAGGATACGAATGTTCGAAACAATAATAGAGTCAACACATACCTTTCCAAAACAGGGGGGGGGGGGGAATGCAAGATCTGTGCGGCTGCGCACTCCATTTATGAGTGTGCCAAATTTTCGGCAATGTCAATCCCAACGAGAATCAAAACGGTACGGCAGCACAAACTGTGCAACAACTGTTTAAGCGCAAATCATGAAAAGGTCGCTTGTACGAGCAAATATTCTTGTAGCCACTGTAAAAAACGGCATCACTCACTGTTGCACCTCAACGCTAACGAAAACGGAAATAAAATACAGTCCACTAATTTCCCTAGTGCAACAACAGCTCCTCAAATATCGGCGTCGTCACTTCCATTCGTGCCTCAAGCGTCGTTTCAAAACTTTCACGTCGGTGCTCCCAAGAAAATATTGCTTGCAACGGCACTAGTTTGCATTGTTGGCAAAGAATCCAAACACATAGTTCGCGCTCTTATCGACCCTGGTTCCGAAATATCCTCTATCTCAGAGGCAGTACAAAAGCGTTTGAACTTGCCCGTAACGGATAAGAATACAACCATTTCCGGAATCAGTGGTAATCTCGCCATAACGTCGAAAAAACTCTGTGCGTTTGCAATCACGTGCTTAGATGAAGCCCAGATCACCATTTCTGCCCAGGCAATTGTGCTTCGATCATTGACGAACAATCTGCCAAGTTCATCGTTTAGTATCATCGATCCTAACCTTTGTGGCGGCCTCAAACTGGCTGATCCCACGTTTAATAAATCGTCCCAGGTCGATCTGCTGATCGGTGCGGATTTATACCCATCGATCATAAGGAACGGTCTCCAACTTATCGCAGATTCCCTCGTGGCTCAGAACACAATGTTCGGCTGGGTACTGTCCGGACCAGTTCCGGAGTCGTTCCAATCGTTCAATACATGCGTAGTATCGAACAGTTCGAGTACTTCCAATCTGGATACTCAGCTACGAAAATTTTGGGAGCTCGAGGAACTGCCGTCCACAGTCATTCGGTCAACAGAAGACTGCTACTGTGACGAACTTTAAAAAAACACAACTTCGAGACGTTCGGATGGGAGGTATGTTGTTCGTTTGCCGTTCAAGGCACAATCGTCAAAGGGCAAGTTAGGGTTCTCTAGGCACATCGCACTAAGGCAGTTCTCTAGAGTCGAAAGATCGTTAGCCATGAAGGCGGAGCTCAAGTCTCAATATTCAAGCGTTATTTCGGAATACCTCGCCCTCGGCCATATGCGGAAAGTGCCTCCGGTCGAAAAGATTTCCAGAGGTCAAGTAAACTCGTTCTATCTGCCACATCATGCGGTCATAAAGCCTGAAAGCACGACCACCAAAGTGAGGGTTGTTTTTAATGCGTCTCAATCGTCGTCGAATGGGGTAAGTTTAAACGATTTGTTGTATCCAGGGCCCATATTGCAGCAAGATTTACCATCACTCATTCTCCGCTGGAGATTTTATAAATTTGACTTTAATGCGGACATTGAAAAAATGTACCGCCAAATCTTGGTCGACCCTAGAGATACTCCATTTCAACGAATCCTCTTCCGCAGTTCGCCAGAGTCCGAAATCGAAGACTTTGAACTTCAAACCGTCACGTTTGGTGTAAATTGTGCTCCATATTTGGCCATCCGCACCCTCTTGCAACTGGCAAAAGAAGGCAGAACCGTGTATCCCCTAGCGTCTAGAATCATTCAATCGGAGTTCTATGTCGACGATGTTCTATCTGGTGGTCATTCTCTCAGTTCGGCTAAACAGGCACAAATCGAACTTATAGCGTTGCTTAACTCAGCTGGGTTTCCACTACGTAAGTGGACCGCAAATTCGTCTAGCTTACTTAACCATTTGCCACCAGAACATGTGCTGAACGAAAGTTTCTTGAAGCTCGATGCTGACAGCACCACAAAAACACTAGGGGTACGATGGAATGCCAAAGGAGACAATTTTTACTTCACCATGTCTTCTCTCAAATTGCTCGTCTTTTCGATCCTGCGGGGTGGTTGGCCCCCGTAGTGATAATCGCCAAAACATTGATGCAACGCATTTGGGCTGAGCACACTGAGTGGGACGAGCGTATCAGCCCTGAATCATTTGCCACTTGGAAAGAGTTTGCAGAGTCAATCAGCCCTATCACAGATTCCATCGTAATCGAAAAAAGTATAAGTTTCCCGATGTTGCTATCACATAATCCATTCGGAGTGGAACGAACTTCGAAATTCGTATTTTGGTATCACTAATTCCGAATGAAACGGAAATATGACGTCCTTTTCTACGACAAGTTTCTTCTGTCGTAGAGCGTAGAGCCATAGGTAAAATCTATTTGTAAAAACATAAAAAAACACATTTATATGAAACAATTTTACAAAATATAATTCTACTTAAGAAAAAACAAAAAAAACAAAAAAAATCTCGTAAATTAAATTAGATCCAGCTCTGTTTTTATTTCCTCCCAGTGGTCATTAAATTCCTCTTTTGGATGTTTAGTGTATCCTTTTGTTATGTCTGGATTACAGGATAACATTTCATACAGCATGTTGTTTGTGTGTTTGTAATTTTCACCCTTTAAGGATATCGGTTATATTTATAAACACATATCAATGAATAAAATTCTTTCCGAAAGAAATTACATTTTTTCAAATGACTGTCTTTGTTACGCCCGTTTGATTGTTAAATTACTTTTTTATCTGTTAGCACTCAAAACAACACTTGAATTTTATACGGAAAAAGCTTGGATTTCACAAATTATTTTATGATTTGTTAAGCGAATGAAATTCTATTTGACAGATTGGAAAGTACTCATGGACCACCTAACAAAAATCCTCTTTAGGGAATTTATAACTTGATGAAGAAAATATTTGATTATATTCGACAGTGAAATTGTTTATTTCATATAACATTTAAGATTTGATCAATGATACAGATCTATTATAACTTATCCTAAGCACAAAAAGTGCAAATACATCAATTTTTACTAGAAAACAAAATTCGGTAAAAAATGTGTTTGGGAAAAGTTAAGGGATTTTTTTTTTAAGTTTAGGGATTTTTGTTTCTATTGCTTCGAGTATTTATTTTGACATAGTACAGCTGACTTCGAAAATGGACACTCATTTTTTCAATCAGGCACTGCTTTTTTCGAATTCGTTCGGAATGTGTGATTGCTTTTTATCGGGATTCGTATCGTGATTTTTCACTCGGGGATTTCTCCGAATGGATTTCATGATAGGGGTGATTACCTGAAATACAGGTTATAGAAATCCCACGTTGGGTTGAATACTCGCCCACTGTGGAGATTCAGTTTCATGGCTTCTGTGACTCTTCCGAGAAAGCATATGCGGCAGCGCTTTATATACGCGCAAGTCACCCTAATGGAGAAGCATCCTCCTACTTGATGTGTGCGAAGTCCAAAGTTGCCCCTCTAAAGACGGTCTCTTTACCGCGTCTTGAGCTGTGTGGAGCACTTTTGCTTTCAAAAATGATAAAATTTTACTTACCCAATTTTCCAGTCCAGACATATCAAATCTTTTTATGGACAGACTCATCCATAGTTTTGGCCTGGCTCAAAAAACCTCCGTGCGTTTGGAAAACCTTTGTTGCAAACCGTACCAGTGAAATACAGGACAATGTCGGCAACGCAGTTTGGAAGCACGTCAGATCTGCCGAAAATCCCGCGGACTTGGCCACTCGAGGTGTAATGCCCTCCGATCTGAAGTAGAATCGTATGTGGTGGCAGGGCCCATCATGGCTCTGTTAACCAGCCTCTCAATGGCCGGTGGCATTACCAGACGCTGCACGTACTGAAGATCTAGAACAGAAAGATGTTTCCTTGGTAGTGGTCTAGCCAAATTTTCAGAGTCCTCTAGTGGGACTAACAGGCATTTCTCTCGACGATTCTGAGCAAAACACCAACTCATTGGTAGTTCAACAAGAACCAGAAGATTTTCTTGACCGTTTTTCGACGTTATCCCGCGCTATGCGCGTATTGTGCTATGTTTTTCGCTTCTTCGGGTCTGTCTCAAAGCAACAGCCCAGCAAATACAAGTCTCGTGACATCTCGCAACCAGAAATGGAGTTTGTGAAAATTCGTCTAATCCGATTGGCTCAAGAAGCTCACTTTTCGACGGAATATTCTCTGCTTGCAGCTGGCAAGCCAGTGTCAACGAAAAGTTCTATTTTGTCCTTTAATCCATTTTTGGATTCAAACAAGCTTCTTAGAGTCAATGGGCGACTTTCGAACTCAGACATTTCGTACAATGAACGTCACCCTATAATACTACCCTTTGAATCCCGTTTTGCTTGCCTCCTGGTTCAATTCATTCATGAGATTTCTATGCACGGTGGCAACTCTTTAATGGTGCGACTAACACGACAAAGTTTCTGGGTACCAAGACTCCAAATTCTGGTTAAGTCTTGCATCCGTCGTTGCACCATATGCGCGACCAACAAAAGAGACTTAAGCAAGCAGATGATGGCTGCCCTACCGCCCGAAAGAGTTACCTTTTCTCCACCGTTCACATTTACTGGAATCGACTTCGCGGGTCCCTTCACAATCAAGAGTTTCAATGCACGGAATTGTCGTATGACCAAAGGGTATGCATGTGTGTTTGTCTGCTTTTCCACCAAGGCAATTCACCTTGAAGCGGCAAGTGATTTGTCATCTGAAGCGTTCCTCGCGGCCTTTGCCAGATTCACCTCTAGACGAGGTTTACCTAAAGAAGTGTTTTCCGACAATGGAACAAACTTTACAGGTGCCGATGCAATTTTACGCAAGGAGTTTAAGAAGTTTGTAGGCACCACTCCCAAAGAAACGAGCCTTAAGTATGGCGTTCAGGGTTTGAAATGGAATTTTATTCCACCCGGGGCACCTCACATGGGAGGTCTATGGGAAGCCGGCGTTAAAAGTTTCAAAAGCCATTTAAGGGGGCTGGGGACCAAGGCCAAGTTTACGTTCGAAGAATTTGCAACGGTTTTAGCACGTATCGAAGCATGTTTGAACTCGCGTCCAATATCGTCCATGTCCACAGATCCTTCTGATCTGTTGGCATTGACGCCGGGGCATTTTTTACGCGGCGGTCCGCTTTTATCTTTTCCGGAACCGAATCTGGCCGATGCAAATTTATCGCTAATCAATCGGTGGGAATAAGTAAAATGCCTCCAACAACAGTTCTGCCACAGATGGAAAGATGAATATCTCAAGGAACTACATCAACGACACAAATGGAAAACACCTCAAACCAACATTAAAGTTGATGATTTGGTCGTCATTAAAAACGAAAATCTGCCATCCACCGAATGGCGTCTAGGCCGTGTTATAAATATACACCCGGGTTCCGATGGTTGAGTCAGAGTTGCAACATTAAAGACCCAAAACGGAGAAATAGTCCGCCCCATAGTAAAACTGAGCCTATTGCCTATTAACTAAATTGCCAATTAATCAATTTTCACTTATTTTATATTTTTTTTTTTTTCTTTCCGTAACTTTTTTTGGCGTATCTCGCCAAGGGGGGCGGTAATGTTCACAAGAATCGAGTGTGAACACTGCCACTCCCTTACTCTCTTATGTCGATTTCCAGTGGTACACAAAAGCACTTTTTAAAGTGCTTTTTTGCTCGAAATATGTTACATTGAGGCACTAGATCACTTTTTTTTTGCCCCGAAAAAGCACTTTTACGAATCTCGATTCAGAGGCAAGATTTACACGCACTTTCACGTACACCAACACAAAACATTTGAGATTTACCAGTTTGCAGTTTGATTATTTTGCATTTTTGGTTAAAGGACTAAACAATAAACTATTTTGTGAAAATGGATCGCTCAATTTTAGCTGAAATTATCAAAATATTTATGAGTCGTCATCTAGTTCTGATTCCAACGAAGAAGTATTTGAAATTCTGAAATTCCTTACACAAAACGAAAGGCATTCTGTGAATAATTTTGTTCAAAGTGTTGTGTACAATTATTCGGATGAGGAGGTTTCTTCCTAGTGCATTTATTAATAAAGTTTCGAAAACATTCTTTTTATATAAATTGCAGAACAAAACAAACGGGAAGAGTTGGCTGTCAAAAATAGCACACATACAATGATAAAAAAAGAATTTTGTCTTTTCTGTTCCAGTGAGCACGAAAAAAAAAGCACTTTTTTAGAGTGCTTTTGTTTTTGCAAAGGAAATCGACATTAATTTTATCACCCTATGTACAAAGCTAGTACTGTTTGATTTAAAAGTAGTTCGTCGCATAGCGACGTCTACTCATTATACTGTCAACCACCATCCATAAAGCATCTTAAAATTTTTACTCTGGGCCATCTGCCATTTTCTTTTTTTTATTGTTCTAAATTTCATCTTTTCATTCCATAATTAAAATTACAAGTCACATTATAATTTTATATATATATCTGTAAAGGAAATAAAATCAAAAAAAATACAAACTCTACGTGTCAATAAAACAAAAGAAAAAAAACCAAAAGGCAAATGTGTTGTTCTTCCTGGGAAGATTAAGGGAAAGGCATTCTTCAAAGGCGTAAATGTGCTCTCCTCAAATAAAAGCAAATTCAACACCACATCACACTTCCCAAAAGACGCTCTTTCCTGAGAGGAACAAGTGGACGGCGTTCGCAATAAACGAAACTGGGGTCAGCTTATTTGTGGCCATTTCAACATTTGGTCCTTCGAGCCGGATTGTGACGCCATCGACAAGACCACGCTGCGCAAAAGTTTTTGGCTCCAGACCACGCGCTCACTTTGCGATCCAGACCACGCTATTTGTCTGGTGCTCCAGACCACGCGCACAATTTTTGCGCTCAAAACCTCGCTGCGCAAAAGTTTTTGGCTCCAGACCACGCGCTCACTTTGCATCGCCAAACCACGCTATTTGCCTGGCGCTTCAGACCACGCGCACAATTTTTGCGCTCAAAACCACGCTGCGCACAAATTTTTGCGATCCAGACCACGCTATTTGCCTGGTGCTCCAGACCACGCGCACACATTGCGATCGAGACCACGCCAGCCTTTCACCACGCGCTCCAGACACGCTGCGCATAATTTTGCCTGGCGCTTCAGACCAAGCTGCAAAAAAGGAGGGCACAATCTTTGCCTGCAACGCTGTGGAATAGTGCCACGTGGAAGTGTGCCCATCGTCATCGTGGGACCAGCCTGAAGCGGAGTTCCTGTTATTTCACTTACCCTTTTCAGTAGCAGTTAGGATGCAAAATAACCGGCTCGAAGGACCAGTGAAAGGCATTCTTCAAAGGCGTAAATGTGCTCTCCTCAAATAAAAGCAAATTCAACACCACATCACACTTCCCAAAAGACGCTCTTTCCTGAGAGGAACAAGTGGACGGCGTTCGCAATAAACGAAACTGGGGTCAGCTTATTTGTGGCCATTTCAACATTTGGTCCTTCGAGCCGGATCTGGCCGATGCAAATTTATCGCTAATCAATCGGTGGGAAAAAGTAAAATGCCTCCAACAACAGTTCTGCCACAGATGGAAAGATGAATATCTCAAGGAACTACATCAACGACACAAATGGAAAACACCTCAAACCAACATTAAAGTTGATGATTTGGTCGTCATTAAAAACGAAAATCTGCCATCCACCGAATGGCGTCTAGGCCGTGTTATAAATATACACCCGGGTTCCGATGGTCGAGTCAGAGTTGCAACATTAAAGACCCAAAATGGAGAAATAGTCCGCCCCATAGTAAAACTGTGCCTATTGCCTATTAACTAAATTGCCAAATAATCAATTTTCACTTTCAGCTTCTAAATTTTGACTTTTTTAATAATTAAATTTAAATTTTGACCTTTTTTGAAATTTTTTATCTCGTTCGTAACGGTGTCTTCAAGCCGGGGTGGTTGGCCCCCAGTAGAATCTTTCAAACCTTTTGAAGATTCTTGCGCTTTAAAATTTTAATTTTTTTTTTTGAAATTTTTAGATTCTCTCAAGCCGTTGAAGAGTCTTGCGCCTTAAAATTTTGATTTTTTTGAAATTTTTTTTCTCATTCGTGCCGCACACACCGTTCGTAACGGTGTATTCAAGCCGGGGTGGTTGGCCCCCAGTAGAATCTTTCAAGCCTTTTGAAGATTCTTGCGCTTTAAAATTTTAATTTTTTTTTAAATTTTTAGATTCTCTCAAGCCTTTTGAAGAGTCTTGCGCTTTAAAATTTTGATTTTTTTGAAATTTTTTTTCTCATTCGTGCCACACACACCGTTCGTAACGGTGTATTCAAGCCGGGGTGGTTGGCCCCCAGTAGAATCTTTCAAGCCTTTTGAAGATTCTTGCGCTTTAAAATTTTAATTTTTTTTTTGAAATTTTTAGATTCTCTCAAGCCGTTGAAGAGTCTTGCGCTTTAAAATTTTGATTTTTTTGAAATTTTTTTTCTCATTCGTGCCGCACACACCGTTCGTAACGGTGTATTCAAGCCGGGGTGGTTGGCCCCCAGTAGAATCTTTCAAACCTTTTGAAGATTCTTGCGCTTTAAAATTTTAATTTTTTTTTGAAATTTTTAGATTCTCTCAAGCCTTTTGAAGAGTCTTGCGCTTTAAAATTTTAATTTTTTTTGAAATTTTTAGATTCTCTCAAGCCTTTTGAAGAGTCTTGCGCTTTAAAATTTTGATCTTTTGAAATTTTTTTTTCTCATTCGTGCCGCACACACCGTTCGTAACGGTGTATTCAAGCCGGGGTGGTTGGCCCCCAGTAGAATCTTTCAAGCCTTTTGAAGATTCTTGCGCTTTAAAATTTTATTTTTTTTTGAAATTTTTAGATTCTCTCAAGCCTTTTGAAGAGTCTTGCGCTTTAGAATTTTGATTTTTTTTAAATTTTTTTTCTCATTCGTGCCGCACACACCGTTCGTAACGGTGTATTCAAGCCGGGGTGGTTGGCCCCCAGGAGAATCTTTCAAGCCATTTGAAGATTCTTGCGCTTCAAAATTTTAATTTTTTTTTGAAATTCTTTGAATCCTTCAAGCCTTTTGAGGATTCTTGCACTTTAAAATTTTAACTTTTTTGAGAGTCTGCGTTGTGCTTTAGGCCACGAGTTAAATTTTCTTGGTTTCGTGTCGCTTCCTCGTCGTTTATTCAATCTTGAAAACACTTTCTGTGATGGCTCTGATGGAAGACTTCATTTTCTCGACTGATCAACTGGTCAAGTTCCACCAAGCGGCGAAAGAGGTGCCGGAACACGTGCACACACTTTCCGCTCTCGAAGTCAGAAAGTCAGAGCTAAGAGAACTGTGGCTCGAAGTCAAAGAAAACTATGCCCTATGCATAAAATTCAGGCCAAAGACAAGAGAAGCAGCATTAGACATTGAAGCCATAGAAACCAAGTATAAATTGTGCAACGAAAATTATGTGGCATGCTCAGCATTTTTCCTCGATCATGAAGCACGATTGAAACCTGAGGGTACTGGCAAAAAATCGACATCCGAACCACCATTAGCTCCTCGCCACCTCAAATTACCTCCATGTGAGACGGAGGTTTTCAAGGGGGATTATATCTCCTGGCCGGTTTTCCGAGATATGTTTGAGGCAGTCTACATTAAACACCCCCAGTTGGGTGAAGTAGAAAAACTCTTCCACCTTAGAGCCAAAAACAAAGACGAGGCTTATCGGATTGTCAGTCAATTTCCGCTAACCAATGCCAGCTTTTCACTAGCCTGGGAAGCGTTGCGGGCTACGTATGAAAATACTCGAATCTTAGTCAACAATCAGGTAAAAAATATCTTTAACTTGCCAACAGTACATGAAGAGTCGGCCAAATTGATCCGAGCCCTTCAGAGTACTGTAAATGATTCGGTATCAACGTTGCAAGCGCATAAGGTTATAACACAAAACTGGGATCCGATTCTCGTCTTTGCGTGTTCAAGTAGACTGCCCAAAACTACCTTGACTCTTTGGGAACAATCCCTGGAAGACCCGACGAAGGTTCCAACCTGGCAGCAATTAGACTCGTTCTTGACGTCACGCTTTCAGGTGTTGGAGTCCATTTCCGACACCACTTCGTCAAAAGGCACAGGGCTTCATAAACTTCCAAAAAAGGATACGAATGTTCGAAACAATAATAGAGTCAACACATACCTTTCCAAAACAGGGGGGGGGGGGGGAATGCAAGATCTGTGCGGCTGCGCACTCCAGTTATGAGTGTGCCAAATTTTCGGCAATGTCAATCCCAACGAGAATCAAAACGGTACGGCAGCACAAACTGTGCAACAACTGTTTAAGCGCAAATCATGAAAAGGTCACTTGTACGAGCAAATATTCTTGTAGCCACTGTAAAAAACGGCATCACTCACTGTTGCACCTCAACGCTAACGAAAACGGAAATAAAATACAGTCCACTAATTTCCCTAGTGCAACAACAGCTCCTCAAATATCGGCGTCGTCACTTCCATTCGTGCCTCAAGCGTCGTTTCAAAACTTTCACGTCGGTGCTCCCAAGAAAATATTGCTTGCAACGGCACTAGTTTGCATTGTTGGCAAAGAATCCAAACACATAGTTCGCGCTCTTATCGACCCTGGTTCCGAAATATCCTTTATCTCAGAGGCAGTACAAAAGCGTTTGAACTTGCCCGTAACGGATAAGAATACAACCATTTCCGGAATCAGTGGTAATCTCGCCATAACGTCGAAAAAACTCTGTGCGTTTGCAATCACGTGCTTAGATGAAGCCCAGATCACCATTTCTGCCCAGGCAATTGTGCTTCGATCATTGACGAACAATCTGCCAAGTTCATCGTTTAGTATCATCGATCCTAACCTTTGTGGCGGCCTCAAACTGGCTGATCCCACGTTTAATAAATCGTCCCAGGTCGATCTGCTGATCGGTGCGGATTTATACCCATCGATCCTAAGGAACGGTCTCCAACTTATCGCAGATTCCCTCGTGGCTCAGAACACAATGTTCGGCTGGGTACTGTCCGGACCAGTTCCGGAGTCGTTCCAATCGTTCAATACATGCGTAGTATCGAACAGTTCGAGTACTTCCAATCTGGATACTCAGCTACGAAAATTTTGGGAGCTCGAGGAACTGCCGTCCACAGTCATTCGGTCAACAGAAGACTGCTACTGTGACGAACTTTAAAAAAACACAACTTCGAGACGTTCGGATGGGAGGTATGTTGTTCGTTTGCCGTTCAAGGCACAATCGTCAAAGGGCAAGTTAGGGTTCTCTAGGCACATCGCACTAAGGCAGTTCTCTAGAGTCGAAAGATCGTTAGCCATGAAGGCGGAGCTCAAGTCTCAATATTCAAGCGTTATTTCGGAATACCTCGCCCTCGGCCATATGCGGAAAGTGCCTCCGGTCGAAAAGATTTCCAGAGGTCAAGTAAACTCGTTCTATCTGCCACATCATGCGGTCATAAAGCCTGAAAGCACGACCACCAAAGTGAGGGTTGTTTTTAATGCGTCTCAATCGTCGTCGAATGGGGTAAGTTTAAACGATTTGTTGTATCCAGGGCCCATATTGCAGCAAGATTTACCATCACTCATTCTCCGCTGGAGATTTTATAAATTTGTCTTTAATGCGGACATTGAAAAAATGTACCGCCAAATCTTGGTCGACCCTAGAGATACTCCATTTCAACGAATCCTCTTCCGCAGTTCGCCAGAGTCCGAAATCGAAGACTTTGAACTTCAAACCGTCACGTTTGGTGTAAATTGTGCTCCATATTTGGCCATCCGCACCCTCTTGCAACTGGCAAAAGAAGGCAGAACCGTGTATCCCCTAGCGTCTAGAATCATTCAATCGGAGTTCTATGTCGACGATGTTCTATCTGGTGGTCATTCTCTCAGTTCGGCTAAACAGGCACAAATCGAACTTATAGCGTTGCTTAACTCAGCTGGGTTTCCACTACGTAAGTGGACCGCAAATTCGTCTAGCTTACTTAACCATTTGCCACCAGAACATGTGCTGAACGAAAGTTTCTTGAAGCTCGATGCTGACAGCACCACAAAAACACTAGGGGTACGATGGAATGCCAAAGGAGACAATTTTTACTTCACCACGCAACGCATTCCACTGTCGACAAATCCGACCAAAAGAGAGGTCTTCTCTCAAATTGCTCGTCTTTTCGATCCTGCGGGGTGGTTGGCCCCCGTAGTGATAATCGCCAAAACATTGATGCAACGCATTTGGGCTGAGCACACTGAGTGGGACGAGCGTATCAGCCCTGAATCATTTGCCACTTGGAAAGAGTTTGCAGAGTCATTACCTGAAATACAGGTTATAGAAATCCCACGTTGGGTTGAATACTCGCCCACTGTGGAGATTCAGTTTCATGGCTTCTGTGACTCTTCCGAGAAAGCATATGCGGCAGCGCTTTATATACGCGCAAGTCACCCTAATGGAGAAGCATCCTCCTACTTGATGTGTGCGAAGTCCAAAGTTGCCCCTCTAAAGACGGTCTCTTTACCGCGTCTTGAGCTGTGTGGAGCACTTTTGCTTTCAAAAATGATAAAATTTTACTTACCCAATTTTCCAGTCCAGACATATCAAATCTTTTTATGGACAGACTCATCCATAGTTTTGGCCTGGCTCAAAAAACCTCCGTGCGTTTGGAAAACCTTTGTTGCAAACCGTACCAGTGAAATACAGGACAATGTCGGCAAAGCAGTTTGGAAGCACGTCAGATCTGCCGAAAATCCCGCGGACTTGGCCACTCGAGGTGTAATGCCCTCCGATCTGAAGTAGAATCGTATGTGGTGGCAGGGCCCATCATGGCTCTGTTAACCAGCCTCTCAATGGCCGGTGGCATTACCAGACGCTGCACGTACTGAAGATCTAGAACAGAAAGATGTTTCCTTGGTAGTGGTCTAGCCAAATTTTCAGAGTCCTCTAGTGGGACTAACAGGCATTTCTCTCGACGATTCTGAGCAAAACACCAACTCATTGGTAGTTCAACAAGAACCAGAAGATTTTCTTGACCGTTTTTCGACGTTATCCCGCGCTATGCGCGTATTGTGCTATGTTTTTCGCTTCTTCGGGTCTGTCTCAAAGCAACAGCCCAGCAAATACAAGTCTCGTGACATCTCGCAACCAGAAATGGAGTTTGTGAAAATTCGTCTAATCCGATTGGCTCAAGAAGCTCACTTTTCGACGGAATATTCTCTGCTTGCAGCTGGCAAGCCAGTGTCAACGAAAAGTTCTATTTTGTCCTTTAATCCATTTTTGGATTCAAACAAGCTTCTTAGAGTCAATGGGCGACTTTCGAACTCAGACATTTCGTACAATGAACGTCACCCTATAATACTACCCTTTGAATCCCGTTTTGCTTGCCTCCTGGTTCAATTCATTCATGAGATTTCTATGCACGGTGGCAACTCTTTAATGGTGCGACTAACACGACAAAGTTTCTGGGTACCAAGACTCCAAATTCTGGTTAAGTCTTGCATCCGTCGTTGCACCATATGCGCGACCAACAAAAGAGACTTAAGCAAGCAGATGATGGCTGCCCTACCGCCCGAAAGAGTTACCTTTTCTCCACCGTTCACATTTACTGGAATCGACTTCGCGGGTCCCTTCACAATCAAGAGTTTCAATGCACGGAATTGTCGTATGACCAAAGGGTATGCATGTCTGCTTTTCCACCAAGGCAATTCACCTTGAAGCGGCAAGTGATTTGTCTTGCGTTCCTCGCGGCCTTTGCCAGATTCACCTCTAGACGAGGTTTACCTAAAGAAGTGTTTTCCGACAATGGAACAAACTTTACAGGTGCCGATGCAATTTTACGCAAGGAGTTTAAGAAGTTTGTAGGCACCACTCCCAAAGAAACGAGCCTTAAGTATGGCGTTCAGGGTTTGAAATGGAATTTTATTCCACCCGGGGCACCTCACATGGGAGGTCTATGGGAAGCCGGCGTTAAAAGTTTCAAAAGCCATTTAAGGGGGCTGGGGACCAAGGCCAAGTTTACGTTCGAAGAATTTGCAACGGTTTTAGCACGTATCGAAGCATGTTTGAACTCGCGTCCAATATCGTCCATGTCCACAGATCCTTCTGATCTGTTGGCATTGACGCCGGGGCATTTTTTACGCGGCGGTCCGCTTTTATCTTTTCCGGAACCGAATCTGGCCGATGCAAATTTATCGCTAATCAATCGGTGGGAAAAAGTAAAATGCCTCCAACAACAGTTCTGCCACAGATGGAAAGATGAATATCTCAAGGAACTACATCAACGACACAAATGGAAAACACCTCAAACCAACATTAAAGTTGATGATTTGGTCGTCATTAAAAACGAAAATCTGCCATCCACCGAATGGCGTCTAGGCCGTGTTATAAATATACACCCGGGTTCCGATGGTTGAGTCAGAGTTGCAACATTAAAGACCCAAAACGGAGAAATAGTCCGCCCCATAGTAAAACTGAGCCTATTGCCTATTAACTAAATTGCCAATTAATCAATTTTCACTTATTTTATATTTTTTTTTTTTTCCGTAACTTTTTTTGGCGTATCTCGCCAAGGGGGGCGGTAATGTTCACAAGAATCGAGTGTGAACACTGCCACTCCCTTACTCTCTTATGTCGATTTCCAGTGGTACACAAAAGCACTTTTTAAAGTGCTTTTTTGCTCGAAATATGTTACATTGAGGCACTAGATCACTTTTTTTTTGCCCCGAAAAAGCACTTTTACGAATCTCGATTCAGAGGCAAGATTTACACGCACTTTCACGTACACCAACACAAAACATTTGAGATTTACCAGTTTGCAGTTTGATTATTTTGCATTTTTGGTTAAAGGACTAAACAATAAACTATTTTGTGAAAATGGATCGCTCAATTTTAGCTGAAATTATCAAAATATTTATGAGTCGTCATCTAGTTCTGATTCCAACGAAGAAGTGTTTGAAATTCTGAAATTCCTTACACAAAACGAAAGGCATTCTGTGAATAATTTTGTTCAAAGTGTTGTGTACAATTATTCGGATGAGGAGGTTTCTTCCTAGTGCATTTATTAATAAAGTTTCGAAAACATTCTTTTTATATAAATTGCAGAACAAAACAAACGGGAAGAGTTGGCTGTCAAAAATAGCACACATACAATGATAAAAAAAGAATTTTGTCTTTTCTGTTCCAGTGAGCACGAAAAAAAAGCACTTTTTTAGAGTGCTTTTGTTTTTGCAAAGGAAATCGACATTAATTTTATCACCCTATGTACAAAGCTAGTACTGTTTGATTTAAAAGTAGTTCGTCGCATAGCGACGTCTACTCATTATACTGTCAACCACCATCCATAAAGCATCTTAAAATTTTTACTCTGGGCCATCTGCCATTTTCTTTTTTTTATTGTTCTAAATTTCATCTTTTCATTCCATAATTAAAATTACAAGTCACATTATAATTTTATATATATATCTGTAAAGGAAATAAAATCAAAAAAAATACAAACTCTACGTGTCAATAAAACAAAAGAAAAAAAAACCAAAAGGCAAATGTGTTGTTCTTCCTGGGAAGATTAAGTGAAAGGCATTCTTCAAAGCGTAAATGTGCTCTCCTCAAATAAAAGCAAATTCAACACCACATCACACTTCCCAAAAGACGCTCTTTCCTGAGAGGAACAAGTGGACGGCGTTCGCAATAAACGAAACTGGGGTCAGCTTATTTGTGGCCGTTTCAACACTTATCTTTTCTCGAAAATTCTTCATATCCTTCATCATTCGTTTCAACGATCCTTGTTAAAACATCAGCGACGTTAAGCGAGTCCAGATGAATTCGAACTCTGAACTGCCAGTCATCGAATGCGGTTCCGTAGAACTGCGGAATTCCACAAATCGACTCCTTAGTTTCGCCCATAACCTATTAGAGTCTTGGTTTTAATGATGAAAAAGGATAAGTAATTTATTTGAATTTATAGATTAGATGTTGTATTCACAGCGTACAAAATCAGAATGAGAAAATTTATGACAGTAAATTTTCTCTAAATAATTAATAATAAAAACGATTGCTACAATCCTCGATACGTTACAGTTCTCAACATTTATATAGATTTGATTTTATAGTAAACTATGCGGCAGCTAGTAAAAATATTTGATTTAAATAAAATAAATAAGTAAATAGTGTTAGGCAACAGAGCAGGATGCCCTAGAGCCAAACGCATTTCCCATAACCATTCCTTGTAAAGTAATGGAGAGGACCTACAGTGTTTTGTCGATTCCGAACGGCTAACCGAGAAAGCGCCTTTCATGGCAATGAATTAACTATCGTAGGACTTGCCAACTACTCACGAAAGGCGATACCTTTGGAAAATCATTTTTGGTTTCTGTTGGAATTCGAGCCACGAACCTTCCTCCTAACAGGCAAGTTGAATACACAATGGGTCATATGTACGGTGACCATATTTTCCAAAACAAAATAATGAACAATAAGAAAAAAACAAATTTTAACCAATTCTTTTCTATTTATTAAAAACTTTATAAACAGAAAAAAATATCTCAACATAAACAAAATTCATTTTGTGCATTGAGGGAATTCAGTCTTTGAATTATAGGAATACCGTCTTACATGGATTTAAAATGAAAAAGACGTTATTAAAAACAAAAACTTATGAACAAAAATGAAAAATGAAAAAAAAAACTTAGCATGAAACTGTTTTTTGTAACACGAAATCCGTCTGTTATTGTCCCAAAGTTGTATTAAAGGTAGTGTAAGTAGATAAAGGGAGTCTAAGCAAGTCCTTAAGTTGAACTCACAGTTGTGTAGGTATAGAAATGCTGTCCAAAAGCTGTACTAAAAGATGTGCCAGTAAAATCAATTTTTAGGTAGATTTCATTGTGTGTGTACGGTTTGCCTTTGCCTATGCAAATGACAGATGATGTAGAAACCGATAGAGTGCGATCAGAAAACAGTTAATTTGTACTAGATGATTTGCATGCTCCTCGTTCAGCAGGTTAGGGCACGTAAGTATCATCGTTTGGTCACTGAATTCTTGACACACTTTTTGTTTACATTTTGGATTTTAGGAATTGATATAAAATACAGAACAAATAATGAACAACTTTTAAAATACAGAACATTTATGTGTTTTTGTTTCCATCAAAATTCATAATGAACATCGTCTTCAAATACAGAACAGTTCATTATTATAATGAACGGATGGTCACCGTAGTCATATGCTAAAAGACGAGAATGTTCTCAGAGTCAGAGCTGACGAGCTTGAACTCGCATGTGAAATAGATTGAGCAGACTCAGACTTGGTCTCAGGTTCATATGCAAAAAAACGAGTTAACTCTTTACAGTTCTGACTCAATGATATAACATAATATCCAAATGTAATGTAGTAGCAGTATGTAGGCTAGATACTATTTTACTGAGACATCAATAAATGAGAAATTACTGCTGTACGTTGTTGTCCGGCACTTTGAATACGAGTTGAGGTCGTTAGAGTCTGATCATCATTTGGATCGTTAATTTGCATGGACCTATTGCTTTAATCCATAAAATCGTCTTCACTTCTACTTTGCAAAGTTATGTAGGAGAAAACAAGAACTCATTAAGGATGGAATTGTGTCTTTGTTTACTCGAACTTTTTAAATACTGTAATGCAAACCTAAAATTTAATACCAATTTCCTAACCGAAAACGTTCAACCGAAAACACAACCGGCAAATAGAAAGAAATATCCCAGGAGAGTAAATGTTTGACAGCAAAAATACTGGAGTGTGGAGACCATGTGGAAATCACTGGGAAGTTCTAGATGTTATGTCATTCGATATAAATAGTCCGCCGAGGCAACCAGAGTCAGTTTCGATTATAGAGTGATAATGTTAAGAGTGAGTTAATGTGATTATTGCTGGAGTTGAATTCAAAAAAGTAGATATCAAATAAAAGTGGTAGAAATAAATTGAAAGGTAATGTTTTATTTTTGCGAACTAAGCGCACGTTACAATATGTATTGCAAAGTCGGAAAACGTTGCTTTATTTTTCCGAAACATCTTTCAATTATTACTCTTTCCTTTGTTAGAACAGCATTAAATGTATCGTTACTTGTTTGTTAAAATGGTGTCAACCAAGGCGTTATGCCATACCCTTTATCGCCAAGTAATATTGCTGAAGAATTATTATTCATATGATTAAAAAGGATTCGTGGACTGATCCTGGCCAGCAAACTTAAACGCTTGTGAACTTTTCATTCGCGTTGCACGTAACCTGTAAATTTATGAAATGTGGTGATAGAGTGGTATCCTTATGCGCACATGTGTACAATCCAGAGCACATAATTATGGCGTACGGAAACTCATACTTATTGCTCCATAACCTTTGCGCTTCTTCTATTTCTTCAGGAGTTTGTGGGAATGGGATCCAATCAGTTGCACAGCTTGCAAGTTCTGTAGCTATTTATTGTACCACTCTAGATATCGTTGATTGATTGGCACCAATGTTACCCTATCCGCTTTGTAATCCAAGATCTCCTACATAACGCAGAAAAATTATCATTTTTTCGTGATGAGTCTAAGTACCACCGCGTATTTCCATAATTGCACACCTGCAGTGGCGGATTAAGGGTTATTGCCGCCCTAGGCCCTGTCTGATACGCCGCCCTTTTTGATCAGTAAAATTCTATATATTTTGAATTAAAACTGTTATTAAAATGAACTTTTTATTTTTTATTCAAACATACCTAATTATTAAAAAAAAAAAAACAGGAAAATGTTTACTTAACTCTAGCTAGCCCAACAAATAATAATAAGCATTTTTTTCAAATTATAGTGTATTGCTTCATTTGTAAATCTCTTCTTCCTGACTTTCGTCCGAGCAAAAGCATCAACTATGTCATCATAATCAATTTCTTGAACTAGTTGGGCTTCAATAGACAATAATGCCAAGGCATTAAGTCTATCTTGGCCCATACTTGCGCGTTAATAAGATGTTACCCTTTTCAAGGTAGGAAAAGATATTTCTCCTGAACAATTGCTGGCGGGAATACTCAAAAAAATACGCAGAGCTATGTCTACGTTCGGATAGACATCTCGAAGATTTCGAGAATGCATGACATTGTATATTTCTTGAGCGGAGCGTACATCTTCCGTATTTGCTAGGGAATCTTTGAGCTGACATTGTAAATGAATACATTCATTCCCTAATGTCTCTTCCAAATCATCAGGATACTTTTTAACTAACTTATTCGCAAGATTTTTTAGTTCAATCGTATCTACATATGTCAGATAAATTATCAAGAAAATTAAAATTTTCGTAAAGCTTTTGGTAAGCACTTTTACGTCCGGCCAATTGTACGCTCAAAGTGTCTAAAATTCGGTAATACACATTGGTGCGAAAATGTTCGTGACCAGATGAAGGTATTGTTTCATTAACTCGTGACTCATCTGCTTGAATTTTTCTAGTTTTCTTGCTACCTGTATCATAACGATAGTTAACTTGAACTCCAGACAGTGCTTTTGCCTTTTCCTCATATTCAGAGTATTGTTTGTCCCTCATATCTTGAAGAAATAATAGAACCATAAATTTGTACGACAGATGATAAATCCACATGAAATCCTTGAAGCTTCTTACTTGCACCATTAAAACGATCTAAGATAACATTCCAAACTATGATCAAAATTGCAGTTTCTAGGTGCAATCCTGTAGCTTCAGATCGCGTAGTCGGTTTTTCATCACGATTTTGAGCAATAAAGTTCAGTGCATTAATTATTCCAGGCCATTCTTTTTGTAAAGCATAACATGCATCATGACGAGCAGGCCAACGAGTTTGAAGAAGACTCTTAAGTCTTAAACTTGTATGCTGAACTAAGATTTTCCAACGATGTGTTGATATAGTGAACAAATTATATAGTTCTTGTAAAGTAGAAAAAAAGTCAACTGCTTCGGTTACAGATTCAGCTGCACAGGTTCCTACCAAATTTAACGAATGGGCAGAACAAGGAACATATTCTGCTAATGGATTAATCGTTTTGATTCTTGACTGCACTCCTGAATATAAACCTGACATATTGCTTGCGTTATCATAGGATTGACCACGACAGTTCCTTATATCCAAAGCATTGTATTCAAGAGATTTTAATAAAGCATCTTCAATGTCTTTAGCCTTATGGCCAGTATTCGGTAAAAATTCTAAAAATCTCTCAACAATTTCACCGTTACCACGTACATATCTAATAATTACCGTAAGCTGGTCAACATGTGCAATGTCAGGCGTAGAATCCACAATCACACCAAAATACTTAGCAGATTGCACTTCTTTAGAAATTTGTTGCAATACTTTATTTTGAATTAATAACATAATTTCGTCATATATTGTCTTAGATAAGTACGAAGTATTTCCACGGCCAGGGTGCGCATACAATTTTAAATGTTCCTCTAAAAACGGATCAAACTCAGCAAGAAGCTCGACTGCACCTAAGAAATTTCCATTATGAGGATCTCTCTTCTTTCTGAATGTCCTCTAAAGGAATTTAACAATCGCAATAACTCGATATAAGATTTTTTGCAGAACAAAATTTCTTCATCTAGCTGTTTTATTAGACGTTCATCAATGCGCCCTTGAACGACTGCTCGAGCTTTTAAATTGCTAACGTTAGTTTTGTGAAAATCAGAATTTTCATGAGCTTCAATTCGAACTTTTGAGTTTTTCCAATTGCGAAACCCTTCACCAGTAAAAGCGTTCGTTTCACTGCTTTTACCAAATAGGTAGTAAACAAGGAACACAAAATAAGGATCCTTTAGTTTCGGAATAAATCAACCATTCACGACGTTGAATTTCTCCGTTTTTTAAAGTACGTTCGAATAAACTTTTAGAGCGAAACCTCGTTTTATCCTTATAAACATTTCTAGAATTTTTCAAATCCGTAACTTCATTTTGTAGCACACCGTTCATAGTTATAAAACCTCAAGTTTTTTCGTTTAAATTCCATAGAAAAGGATCACTACTTAATTGTAAAATATCAGTTGGTTTGTGTTTCCTCGTTCGCATCTGCGTCTTGTAACAACGTCCTGTAAAACTACTCAGAAAAGCTTACTAAGACCTCAAAACGTCAAAATCTGATAAGAACTCGATTTTTGAAAATCGAGGTGAAATCTTCGATTTTCAAAGAAAAAGCGGGAAAAGGTTAAAAACCAATAGGTATGTAATTTCAAATGCTTAATATACATATGTAAGAGTAGTCTCACCAAAGATACAAAAGTGAAAAAATATTTAAGAGGTAGGTAGGTAATTCGCAAAGAACATAATCAACTTGATTGTTTCCTTTTTATAGCCTTATTTGATATTACACTATGATTGATTCCATCAAAAATTAGTAATGCACTTGAAAAGTCAATGAAAAAATAAATTATGTAACAGTCCATAGAAAATTTTTAATAAATTCAAAAAAAAAAAAACGTAGCCAATTTAAAAATAAATTTTTGCTATATTTCTACGGCTCTTAAATTTTAACGTTCTGAAAAATTTTGCCGCCCCCCAAATCGTGCCGCCCTAGGCCCGGGCCTCACGGGCCTAGGCGTTAATCCATTACTGCACACCTGTTTTACTAAATATATTCAATTTTTGAAAATCTTCATCAATTGAACATTTTCTATTTTTATAAACACGATTTGTAACAAAATTATTCAGAAACTCGGGCATTTTGATATTTGTTTATCAACTGAGTAAGAGAAAACCCATGCTCAACAATTTGTGAGATCAATCGCATGAAATCGAGCTCTTTTCTCACCTTTTTGCATATCAAAACTAGAACTTTCTCATACAGAGCTTTTGCCGAGAGATCGTTCTCAACACTTTGAGTTTGAGCTCACGGCCTGAGATCGATCTCGGTCTCTGTATTTTTTTTAAATACCACTATAAGAAAGTTCTAAAGTGAGTAAAGAGCTTTAACTCGTCTTTTTGCATATGACCCAGTAATTTACTAGATACACTTTGTAAGGCTGATCTTTGCAAGAAAGCTTTCAATTAAATCGAAAATTCTCTATTTGCCAAAGCAATTCATTCAGTAAGGTACCTCACTTGCTACTCTCTACAATTCGCAAACTTGGGCGTCGAAAAAGTAGATAACTTATTAAATAGAGAAATTTTGCTCAAAGATAAATAAAATCGATAGTTCTACTATTTTTCGCAGAGGGCTACTCAATACCCGCACAACGATCTTCAAAGTGTGGGATATTAGCTTGGTCAGTACCTTGAGTATATGTCGTCCTTTTGTACATTGATAGAAGGTAGCTGTTCTTCCATTAGTTAAGCAGGCTTTCGCCATATACACAGGCTTAGAAATAAGAATGGTGAGCCATCCAAATAGCAAACCTGCTGCCAAGTAGCTGCAAGGAAGATACCGATCTCACAGATACTCAGATGTCGCTACTGTAATAAAACGTTCATGCTATCTTTTATTAAATACATATTGGTACCATAATGTACATCCGGAGTCAACAGCACCGCACAACACCAAGAATAATGTAGGAAGTAGTGTCCGACCGAAGGTCGATTTCTAGCCGAAGCCGAAGCCGATTGTTCGGCTTGACATTAACGTTCGGCCGAAGCCAAAGCCGAAGCCAAAGCCGAAGCCAAAGCCGAAGCTTCAATGACTTGAAGAATTTTCGTTCCAGATTGACTAAAAATGAAAAAAAATGATTTTATTGGATTTTTTTCTAGAATAGGTTTGTTTGTTGAAGCCCTGGTGTCGCTCTGTGGTCGCCAGAAAGCGTTTTTTGAAAAACCTAAGCTCGCCCTGAATGTCAAACTGAGTGTTTTTTGAGGCCTGGGGTTGACCTGGGTTTGGTGCAAAAAGATTCGCCCTAGGTTCTGCATGCTGGGGCGAGTTGAAAGCTGTCAAATGGCATGTATTTTTATTCTAATGACAGGGATGTGTGGTGATTTTGTGGTTTAGTGTTTTTTGAGGACTCATAGAGTTCTCAAGGAAACCTGGGTCAACTCCGGGTAAAGCTCAAAACGAGTCTAGTGTATGCATGCAGTAAATAAATTAACGGAATAAATTAAATTAACGTTTCAAAAAAAAATAACAAATTGAACTAGTATTAATATTTAATTGAAATTAAGGAAAAGAACAACAAAAAACTCAACACGGTTCTACGTTCTACGAAAAACGATATTGAATTTTTTCAGTCCCTACCACAACGCACGACTGCCAAAACCTTAACCTTCGGCTTCGGCCAAAACTTCGGCCTATTTTGGCCGAAGCCGAAGGTTTAGCCGATTGTAGTTTTTTTAACCGAATGTGGCCGAAGCCGAAGCCGAAGCCAAAGCTTCGGTAGGACACTAGTAGGAAGCAGAAGATTGCTTACTAGGCGAGTAGAACTCTTATTCCGTTTTTTTATAAAAATACCTTGAACTTTACTATCCATCAGTCTGTGTTGGTGTTCAGTCAATAGCCGAAGCTGAGTAGGAATATTTAATCATCAACCGGAGCTGAAGGATAGCTGTAAGACTACGTTAAATTATCAGCCATCCAACCATAACAAAATCCAAAAATCGGTAAGTGGTTATTTAAAAACAAACCATTTGGGCACGCTTTTCCAGACTGTTACGTCCAACTATTCCTTTCTGTAGCAGGAAGTTATAGTTGGCGGCTTTCTTGTGCTCTCCGTGCACCAGGCCGTAAAGAAACCTGCTGGCCAGCCAAAGCTTTTGACTGCTGTTTTACGTGAACTAGCGGCGGATAGGGCTATTGAAGACTACGTATATCGGCTGTATGGGAATTGTGCTCAAGATGACATACTTTTTGTTTAAAGTAAGAAATAAAATTTTCTACAAACCCTAGCGTTAAAATCTTTACATAATTAAATAATTAATGATTGTATGGAAAAAATAAACTTGGAATGAATAGTTTAAAGTAAAAAGAATTTATTTAAAAAAATTAGTTAAAAACAGTCCGAGGCTAAGGCTAAGATGACATAGTTGGGTATAAGATGACATACTGCATGAGGGTAAGATGATATATTGTAAAAATGCCTGCTTTATTTGGCTTTTCAGCTTCAGTCAGTATATAACTCACATTTTCAACTTAGATTTTCGGCCATTTAGCTTTCATAATTTTTTGTTTTATGCTTGGTGAAATATAATTATGTACTTTAAATTTGCATTTAAATGTTTGAATTAAAAAATAAGTTTTGTGTTTTTAGTAGGAATGTCATAGTATTTATAGTATGTCATCATGGACTGATAAGCAATATGTCATCTTACCCGATAGGAAATAAAACTTTTACAACCATTCAGGAATCAAAATATTATAATTTAGGAGCCAAATCACACAAAAAATATTCTCTATACACATAAATGCAAACATAAAACACAAAGGATATAGAAAAACACTAAATTTTTTAAGCAATTTTGAAGTAAACAATGACTCGCAAAAAAATTTATTTTCTAGCTTTTTCCTTTGAGCCGATCACGATGGCAGCAGGTAGTATACTGGCAGCTGTAAGTTTATTCTGGCAAAACAGATAGAAAAAATGCATGTCTGGATATGTTCGAGAGAACTGTGGCGGCTTTATAAACAGAGAAAATACGAGTATGTCATCTTACCTGAGTATGTCATCTTGAGCAGAACTCCCCTACGTCTTTGTCATCTCATCTAATGTTAAGTGCTTTAGTCTTTGAAAGCCAATGCATTTTTAATATAATTTTTTTTAGTCCCTTTGAAAATTATTTCGAAGTTCAATACTAAACATAGTTTGACAATGTTTTATTTTCAAGTGTCTTGGAAGAAGATTCCACAGACGGATAGCGTTGACGAAGAATTGTTGTTCTGAGGTCCGACAAGAATACCGAGGATGTATCTGCATTAAGGATTTGTTTGAGGAGCTGAAACGTCACCTATTAAACATTCACAGAGGAAGTTTCACAGAATTTGGTATCAGTTAAGCCTAACACGTTTAAATGCTTGGCAAAAGAGAAGTGCCTGCTGGCAACGCCAATAAGCTTTCTGCAGTCTTTTCTGCTACGAGATAGCAAAAATGTTGCAATCTTGTTTACTCACGTTGAGGAGCATCCGTTTGGTCTGTCTGCATCCAATGGAGGCATGTCATGTCATCTTTTTATTTTTTGGTAATTTCCAGTCTTATAAAATCCAGGCCCTAATCTGAAAGTGGAAAATAAAAATCAATAAATTCATTATAGTGCTGTATTAGTTTCTGGTGTTAATGTCAGAACATGTTTTGAATTTGTTATATTGTACTTTTTATTTTTTTTTAGTTTGAAGAAGACACAGTATAGACAGAGCTAGAAAACAGAAAACCCTTCCAATAAACTAGAACAGTTAAGCTCGTTTTCTACGACAACTACGTACGTTACATCAATTTATTTCTTCTAAGTATTTCAACAGTATCGCAAATATGCGTTCTTTTCTATCGCAATTCCTTCTTTAAGAACCCTCCCTAGTTGGCAATAAATTGTGTGTGTGAGTTTTTTTTTAAGATTTTTTATGTCGCGTTTTTGTCACATTTTTATTTATGGTTCATGTTATACTCATTTTCGCAGCGGTAAAATGGGGGAGCCAGCTATAAACGTCTTGAGTGGACCTGAGTTCACACATGTGGTTCACATTTAGGGAATGTCATGGTTTCACAAAACAGCATCAGTTTCCAACCCGTCCCAAAATATTTTCCCCTCAGAGACACAGAAAATTTCATCGTCCTTAAAGGTTTTCCTTAAAGGCTCGTTTATGTATGGCGCAGTACAAGTGTAAACACAAGATATTCTTTGTGAAGTTTATTTTGAAAATTTCAAACACTTAGAGGGGGGAAATCTTGTATAAATATCAGGTCACGTAACACATAAATTTAGATGAGTATATCCGTCTAAAAAAACCTATTATATCGAGTGGGTGCTGCGGGATGTTTAGAAATTATGTTGTTATTTTTCACTTTAAAGATTTCAAATTGCAAAATGAAAAACTCAAACGATTAGTAAAAATGTTGAATTCTAAGAAGTTGTTTTCTTCGCATCAGCACAAACAAAAAAGGGCCGATATTTTCATAAAAATTAATATAAAACAGGAGCTTATTTTGAATTAAGGCAAATGCAAATCCATTAATTTCCAAACACCAAACAATTTAACGAGATACGTACGTGAATGCAAGTTAATAAATTACAAAATAAACGCAAGGTTTTACCTATGCGATTAGTTTATGTTGATAGATAATAATAGTTCGACCTATGATGGAGACATTAAGCTTCGAGACGTATATGTAGCTGAAAGCTAAAAACAACTTGTAAGCATAATTTGGATGCGATGCCCTTGGTGTGAAGATTCGCATATCTGTCTGTTAGCCGGAGGGTTTGTGGTTCGAATCCCAGCGGAAGCAAAAAAGTTATCCCCTTCCACGAGTAGTTGACAAGTCTTCCGATAGTGAATTCATTTCCATGAAAAGCGCTGTCTTGTTTAGCCGGTCGTAACCGACAGAAACTTGAAGGTCTCGTCCAATACCTAACAAAGGCAATGGTTATGACAAATACGCTGGGATCCTCGTTCTATTGCACCAAACTATTTAGTTTTATTTAAAGTTATTATTTATGTAAGAAATACAATATTGATATAATCAAACTAACACTAATCTCACAACACTAAGCACAGATAAACTTTCAATAAACTGTAAAAATTCCTCATCTCAAACCATGGTAATCCAGGCCCAAATACTCCGAACGATTGAATACAGCCAATGCATTAACTTCTTGAGCCTACTGCCCTCTACATTTGAGGATTATATTTTCCCCAAATAAAAGTTATTTGGGTTAAAAAACTGATTAGTTTCAGTCAAGTTCAGAGTTTTTGATTCTGATGTGGAAAAAAAAAATGATGGAACACTAATATCAATGAGTGTGTAACTGTCAAATCCTTTCATAGAATACAAATTTTTATTTTATAACAATATGTTAATACATATATGAAAGAAGCGAATGATTTCCTTGAAACATTTTAAGTTTATTGCGACGAATAAGTTGCATACAGTTAAGTTTTAAGTTTAAGTTAAGTTTAAAGTTTAAGTTTATTCCCTACATTATTACATTAGATTAGGTCACAATTATTAATCTTAAGCTAAGTAAACATTACATAAGGGGCCAGTTATAGCGATAAGGGAAACGAATCAGGAAACATTTTCAAATGAAATAATAACTATGTTTTCGTTGCAATTGAATAACAAATGTTATACCAACCGATGGCAAATCACTCAACGAATTTTTTGTGCCCAAAAAATATATAATAGAACAAATATTTTCTGTTTAATTTGTATTTTTCTATTTTCCTGTTCCAATTCCATCAGGAAAATAGAAAAATACAATTTTACGGCAAAGTATTTGTTCAATTGAACATTTTCTTGACAAAAAAAATTCTCTGGGCTGTTAACTATTGATTGGTATAACATTTGTTATTCAATTGTTACGAAAACATAGTTATTATTCCATTTGAAAATTTTTCCTAATTCGTTTTCCTGATCGCTATAACTGGCCCCTAAAGGAAAAGGATTTAACGACAATCGGTCTTTTTTTACGAGAAGTAAATAGTTATTTTAGGCGTGTTTTTTTTTATGCTAGTATATAGTACAGCATTTGAATTGAGATAAAAAATAATCTATCCACTGTATTTTCAGTTTTATTTTCAACAACGAGATGGTGCTCAACGAAATAAAATCAAATTCATACCAGGTTTGTTTCCTTTTTTGTTCTATCAAAAGAATAACGATACAAAACTAGGTATGAATTTGTTTTTTTTTTTTTTTTCTTATTTTCCATACATCAGATTCTCTCTTACACAGCTCTTTTTTACTATTTTTGGGGGCATCGTCCCGCAGTAAAGAAAGCTCTATGTCAAAGTCAGCTATTCTATTAAAAAAAAAAACTTTCGGGTATGTTCGGGGAGTATGTAAAAAAAAATTAAAAACTAATCTTTAATGAGATTTTCCATTGACAAACAGAATCAGTTTATTTTTTATCCAAATCTGTGGTAAAGCAATTTTACACTATTGACCAGTCTTTTCGATTGGTTAGGAAAGAAAATAAGTTGATTCTATTTGCAAAACTGTGAAATTGAGCTATAATACTACCGCGTAAATAAACACAACCCAAATTAAATTAAGTTGAAACACGTACTCCTAGTCTCAAACTATTAGAGAATGTTTGATTTCCATACATATATCTTTCCCTTTTGATCATTTTCTACTGCTTTGTTTGTTTGGTTGATTTGTATTTTGCTTGCATTGGACTATAATTTTTAGTCAAATAATTCCATAAGGAAACCTATTATCTTCAGCATAAAAGAATTAGTGCAAAATCCTGCGTTATATACACCACCATACCAGGTGAAAAACAAGGCGAAAACTCAATCTTAATATATATAAACTACGTGTCGCAATGTTTGTCCGCGATGAACTCCTAAACTACTTAACCGATTTTAATCAAATTCGTACACCGTGTGCAGTTTGATCCAACTTAAAAGATAGGATAGTTTACATGTCAATTTATGATCGACCACCCCATATTGCTGAGACTAAAGTTTAGTTTAAATTTATTTTGAAGTAAACAAAATACATTGAATACTACTTATTTTAATTTTTGGAGTAAGTATGGCCGGCTACGTGTTACTTGACTTAAGTATAAATTAAATATATATTAAATTCATTATCTATCTATCTATATCCTATATATATATAAAAGGTTGTTTGCATGTGTGTATGTATGTATGTCCCATGTAGACTCCTAAACCACTCATCGGATTTAAGTGAAATTTTCAGGGTAGACAAAGTTTAGTCCAGATATGGCTTCTGTCAAGGTTTGATCCCCATATTCATACAGGAACGGAGTTAAACTGCCAGACAATTTCAGGAAAAAAATGAATTGATTCAGAGTATTTTTCCGGATATACAGAGTAATTACTTGAATCATAACTGGCTCAGTCATCGGGCTATTTTGGCAGCTAAAAATGATGAAATTAACTTCCAGATACAACAGCTGTTACCAGGCTATTTGATGTCTTTTAAATCAATTGATATACTATTGTTTTGTTAATGAAAATCATAGTGTTAATTTTCCAATTCAATTTTTAAATTCACTAGATATACCCGGAATGCCACCAAATTGGTTCAACTATTATTCTCCTGCGTATTTTGAACCCACCTCAATTATGCAACGGTACACGTTTGGTCATTCAAAAGATCACCGTAAATATTCTTGAAGCAATCAATTTAAAGGAAAAGTGGTCCTGTTGCCGCGTATTCCAATGATACCTAAAATGCTGTAGAAAAAAACTACTGAATATTTTTTCAAATTTAAGGCGTCAATTGTCTCTGGCTTGTCGGCGTAACACTTTTTTTTTACGGCACCTCACAAATAATAGTCCAACGGTGTCAAATCGGAGCTCCGAGGTGGCCAAATGATATCAGCTCTGCGGCTGATAATGCTATCTTCAAAAACAGGGCGCAAAACATCGGCTGTGTGGCAAGTAGAGCCGTCCTGTTGAAACCAAATGTTACCAATATCCTCCTCTTAAATTTTTGTGAACCAAAATTCGTTCAGCATGAACCGATAACGGTCGCCATTGACTGAAGCGGCCACTCCTTACTCATTTTCGAAGAAAAATGGCCCAGTTTTGCTTCTGGACCAAAATCCGCACCAAACAGTGACTCGTTTTGGGTGTATTGGCTTTTCGATGTATGCGTGCGGGTGTTCTGTGCCCCAAATGCGACAATTTTGCCGCTTGTGTTTTCGGTTGTTGAATGTTTTCGATTAGGAAATTGGTATTAAATGTTGGGTGTGCATTACAAACAATACATTCATTTTATATCTCGTTCAGTAATTTGACTTCATTAGTTGCTGTAAAAGACTAGTACTCATTTGTGAACCATGTTGTGAATCCATACAAATTTGTCGCTTCATTTCAATCTTGAACGTGCTCGTGAAGCCGTTTGGAGACCAAAGTGGAAAAAAGTCACCGCCCCATAGCCCTCACTCTTATCATCATAGCAACGCGAACAACAACAACAATTTTCATTAATAACAAAGTTCCCATTCCGGAAAATGCCTTTCACCATACTCCCAATCTCTTTGTTCGGCCTATAGGAGTAAAAGTACGAAATTTTATTTAAGTATACTCCAAAAAACGACATCAGCTATGCATTGCCGTCAACCACATAGTAGGTAATCACGGAAGATGATGATACCCAAATAGATTCTTACTATTCTACCTGCCGCCACTTTCTACGTCGGCAACTCAACTCCTGGCCAAGTGGCTGGGTCGTAAAATAGATGTTGATTCTGTAGATGTTGCAATAGCACCTTCACCTATAATTGCAGCTTCACCTGCAATAGCGGTTGACGGTCAACCGTTGACCTAGAAGCAGAAGCATCAAGTTCACAGATTACATTGGAATCGGACGTATCTTCTTCGCGAGATGGAATCTCAGCTATAGCATCGTTTTCTGGGATGGGTGACAATGGTTTGCTTAGATTCCCTTTTTTAAAAAGTCCTGTAATTCCCGTGTTTGCTTTCGTCGCTCTACATCCTTTTCAAGTCTCCGTTTTTTTATATTGGTGTCCCGACAATCGCTATCTACCTACAGCCATTTTGTACGGTAAAAACTAAAAACAATTATAGTGGTCGCGGGAACGTAGCTGAGAGTGACATCTTGTAATATTATGCAAAGCATAAAATACTACAATTAACCCCAAAATTCTTAACCGTGCTTCCTCTTTCTTTCGTAGATTCCCTCCTCAAATGATTGAAAGCTTCACTTTCGATTTATGCTCACGTTCTAAATCTTTGAAAAATTTAAAACCCACCACTACATTTAAGGGTCAGTTACTAGTATTATTTTAACATGAATAAATTCCATATACTGAACTTAAATTTTCTTATATTTAAAAATGAATCGTGTTTGTTATTGCCAGGAGAAGGTTCTTATGACATAAGAAATTAAAAAAACTGCGCGGATATTCCCACAGGAACGGGTTTGGGAACGGAAACTTAGAAACTACAAGACAGGTTTCTAAAACGATTCCAGCACTAGGGGTGCTACATTGTCCCCTCCATCAGTAATTTAAATTATATTTCATCTCTATAATCCCACGGGAACGAGATCGGAAACCTTAAAGTTACTTGACCGATTTCAAAAATTCTTTCAACTCTAGGATGTTACATTATCCCTCAGTGAAATAGACTTATATTTCACATATTTCCACGGTAACGGAAGATTCCCACATAAGCGGGTTTGGGAATGGAAACTTAGAAACTACTGGACAAATTTCAAAAATTCTTTCGTCATTGGAATGCCACATAATCCCAAAGTAAAAACGGTTATTTTTCATCAACAAGTTCCCACTTAAGCGGAAAAACGATAACGGGAACCTTAAAACTACAGACCCGAGCAACGCCGGGTGGCTTAGCTATTCTACTAGCTTAAGGTCACTTGAAACTGCTTTGTGGAAGAATTGGATGTATGTTAATTCGTAATTCAAAAAAAAAAAAAAAAACGATCAGAATAAAAAGTTCCACAAGCACAAGTTTCCAATGCGTTTGAAATATATTTCTGAATGAAACTAAATGACAACGAAATAGGTATTGAAGATTTAACATACGATTTACAGACTTGAGCAAAAGTTTTGCAGTTGACAGATGACAATGCAAATGGTTAAATTCTTAATACAGCAGTCGTTTTCATCTTCTCCCTTTTTAAGCAACGACTTCATTGATGCAAATTTTTCCTTAAGGGACAAGAGAACTACAGATTATATTCGGTTCGAGAATGGTGAAAAATTGCACTCCGTGTGTTGTGATCTTCTGGCTTGTTGCAAAAATAAACATGATTTGATTTTATTTTGCCTACTGCGTCCAAGTCATTTTCGTTATTGGAAAAGTTTTCTTTTCAATTTCTTTTCATATGGTAGAAATGACGATTCGCATTGGCAGTTCTCAACCAAGGAAATGATGAGAAAAGATTTACTTCGTATTGGTAGAGTTTTTTTTAATCAGAAACGTGAAGTCTAAGGCTCAAATGACTTGGCCGGTTTCCAATTTCATTACTCGTACTAAAATCAAAAATATAAAATCCAAACTATGTACATATATCGTGTTTATAGTGCAACGGAAAGTTGTGTTCAGAATGAGTTCACCGTACTCAATTCAATCAAAAAATTAATACCAAGTTGAACACGACATCCTTGGTTTGAGATTTCAACCCAATTGCCTGTGCTCTCTCAGTTTTGAATGGGATGTCTTCGTCGGCAAAGGCCGGGATTGAAAATTAATGAACTGAATTACGGCATTTTAACAGAATTTCCGTCTACGTGCCACAATCTCTTCGTGGCATAATAGTTGAAGACATTGTACCTAATATAACAGTGTTTTTTAGTTAAGAGAAAAAAAGCAAAGCAGGACGGAAGCCAAAGTGGAAAATGGCAAAATATTATGTTCTTCTATTTATGCTTCGCATACAAATAAAGGCGGTAGAGTTATTATGTCCACTTTTCAACATTCTGCATTCCAAATTTCTGCGATGAGAAATTATTAAAAGCGATTTTTTGTTGGTTTGTACGCAAACGAATTTTTTGTTCGAGTCTTTTTTAAGCCCACAAAAACAACAGATTAAAAATTTTGACCGGAAAAGTGATGAGTTTGTAACTTCTATTTTGTGACAAATTATAAACTCACTTTGGGCAAATGCAGAGACATTATTCGTTATACCTTATCAGAAAGAGTAAAAATGTCATATCCTTTGAAGAAAGCTAAGCACATTGAAGTACATAAGCCGTTCACACACATGCTAAGAACTGATTGCTTTCAGAGTCGTTGTGATGTGCATTTTTTGTAGAGCTGGGGTATATACGGGTCCAGGGTCACAACCTCTGTTGTGAAGCTCCAATCCTTTTAGTAGTAGTAGCTCTTAAGATGCTAATAGAAATACTTATACTTCGTTCTTCAAGGAGATTTTTTTCTTTCAGCACGGGATAATTTCTTGTTGCTTGAGTGGTGCCTAGGGTAGGTCAAGGATTTGTAGCATCGTAACACATTCAAAAAATGGACATACAACAGACGACAGACGACAAACGACAGATGACAGAGGACATACGACAGACGACAGACAACATATGACATATGACAGATGATAGATAGCAGATGGGAAATGAGAATTGAAGAAAAGGACTGATTTCAGATATCTGGTTCCAGTGGGAATATGGGGATGAAGTACCTCTTTGTTACTCAGGTATAATGTAGCATCCTAACGTTAAAAGAATGTTTGAAATTGGTCCAGTAGATCTTGTCTCCAGTCCCCTCCAAGTGGGAGTATGGAGAGGCATGCCTGAAATAAGCTATACACCCTCAATATTTGTGGCAACCGTGGTGTGATGATTAGCATGTCTGGCTGAGATGTTCGTTGTTGAGGTCCCAACAGAATCCGAAATTTTTTCACTGGTATCTCCTTTCGCGAGGAATTGGGAAGCCCTCTCCCAACTACCAAGCTCTCAAGAGCTAAACTCTTGAAATCAGAAAAAAGTTCAGATAAGATTCTTTTAGATCCCATTGCTATATCTACTTTATTATTATTATTATTATTATTATGCCCCGCCTCCTTTCCCCTCCCAACCGACGTGCGGGGAGTTCCATTAATTAAGTTTTTGTATTATAGTAAGGTTGTTTTTAGTTATAGTTTGAGAAATTAGATGATGTATTGTTTATTTATTAAAGTTTATATTAGAAAATTAATTAACTAGGACAAAGAGTTAAAGAGCGATGCGATTTGGCTAAAAAGCCATTTTGTTGTAATAAATGTTTTAAATACTTATAATAATTAGATCAAATTATCGATAATCCGCTTTCAAATGTTTAATCAATTCGACTTTAAATTTCCGAAGGTTATTCAAAAGTTTTATATGATTAGGAAGATTATTGTATAGTTGAAGACCTCTAAACATCACAGTGTTCTGAGCTCGAGTTGTGTTTTTATGATCTATTTTAAAATTTTGACCACTTCTAAGATTATATGGTTGCGAATCACTAATATATTTCAAGTGAGGTATTTTGGTAGCATATTATTTTTGATTTTGAAAATGAATAACAAAACATTTAAGCTTATTTGCTGCGTAATGTTCAACCAGTTTAATCTTTTAAGCATATGATCAATATGACTTAATCGCGCACATTTAAGGATAATCCGCATTGCTTTATTTTGAAGCCTTTGAAACCGGTTTATATCACCCCGTGAGGACAAAAAAAGAACAGTCGAACAGTATTGAAAGTGAGGTTTAACAACAGCATTATAAATTTTTAAAGCTGTTGCAAGCGATATTTTTCTCCTTATTCGCGCAAGAAAACCTATTTTCTTAGACACTTTTTTGCATACAAAATCTATATTGGCTTTTAAGCTCAATTTGTTGTCAATTACAACTCCCAAATATTTGAATTCATTCACTCGCTCAATGTTATCCCCATCAATTTGCACAATATTATTATCACTCGAACTATTAATACACATATATTTGGTTTTCTTTATATTCAATTTAAGTTTATTCACTCGCAGCCACTCACTTATTGACTGAAGGTCAATATTCAATCTTCGTGTACACTCTCCAATATCTTTACCAGATATAAACAGCAATGCATCATCCGCAAACATACATAATTTAGAATACCGTACACATAGATTAATATCATTTATATAGAGTAAAAATAAGAAAACACCCAACACAGAACCTTGAGGAACACCGGTGTTAACAACATTTTCCTCCGAAACATTATTATTCACCACCGTACGTTGAGTACGACACTTCAAATATGAATCAAACCATTTGAGTTCATTATTTCGCATACCATATCTTTCAAGCTCTTTTACAAGTATTTCACGATCAACAGTCTCAAACGCTCTCTTAAAATCCAAGAACACAGCTACAATCACATTTTTACAATCCATTTCATTTTTCCAGCTCTCTAAAACCCAACTCAATGCTGTCTCACACGAATATTCTTTTCTAAAGCCCGATTGTTGTTGCATTATCAAATTATTCTCTTCCATATAACTTCTAAACTGTTTTTCGACAACTTTTTCAAACACTTTCTCATACGTTGGAAGCATGTTAACAGGTCTGTATTCTTCACACAATTTTGTACCTTGAACTTTTTGAATAGGTACTACCCTTGATTCTTTCCATTTACTTGGAAAATAACCCGTCATCATTGACTTATTGAAAATAGTTTTTAATAATGGACCAAGAATCTCAAAGCCGTCTAAAAACACTTCAGCACTCATATAATAATTATAATCCTTCTTTTTTCCCATCGATTTTAAAATTTCAACTATATCTTTGCAACAAACAGGTTTAAAAATAAATACGGTACTTGCATTATTTAAACTGTCATGATAAATTCTCAAAGGAATCTCAGCAATAATGTCATCAACACTCTTTATAAAATACTTATTAAATTCACCCGCAATTTCCTTACTAGAGTAACACACATGTCCACTAAATGAAACGTTTTTAATCTCACAATGATTCGTATTTAACACACATTTCTTAATATTACTCCAAATTTTTTGAGGGTTTGAAGATGAATCAATCTTTTTTTGAATAAAATTGTTTTTCGCGATTTGAAGCTCTTTTTTGTACACATTTCTAGCGCAAATATACTTTTTCAATTGCGATTCTTGTGAACTAAATTTAAATTGCTCATATTTCAATGGTCTTAACTTTACCAGCTTTTTATTAAACCATTCACATTCATTCGATTTGACACATTTCTCTACCACCATACTTTCTAAAATAGCTTTCAATTCATCACTCAATAGATCTGCCAGATAATCCACACTTTCATTAACAACATCTACTCCAATCAATTTACTATCTAAGAGCTTTGAGAAAAAAGTATTTTTATTATAGTTAAGTACTTTATATTTCGAAGTATCAGATGTTTTATTATTTTTATTTAATGTAATATCAAATCTAATGGTTTCGTGATCACTTATTTTTAATTTAGCATCCGTTTTTGCAGTAATAAATCTTGTACTAGCTATAACATAGTCAATAAGTGTTGACGAATTATTGGTTATCCTCGTTGGTTGATCATTTATAACCGATAAACTATTTTCAACGCACATCGATTGAATTCTATTTTTATAAGTTCCTTCACTTAACCAATCCACATTTAAATCACCAACTATAATTAAGTCCCTTTAACATTCACTCGTTCTAGTACGTTATCAAACAAATTAAAAAATTCAGCCTTTGAAAAACTAGGAGACCTATAGACTACTAGTATTTTTAACATTATATTTTGGTTACCAACATTCACTTCAATGCAATCCGATCCCGAAGTGTTCTTAACCTCACTTAATAATTTAAATATAAACATCTTGTTATGGAACTTAATTGGCCTTGATAACAGTCTTGTTATAAGAGTTGATCAGCTGATAAGTACTTAAATCTTATAGCTAGATCAATTTTTGTACTCGTAACAGGATTATATATATATACTTACAGTCCTATTGGAATCTTGTTGTGAGAGTTAAGCTCTTAACATTGTTTCGAAGCATTTACAGTCCCATAACAAGACTTATTTAAGAGCTTAAGTCACTTTATACTTATATGAAAACTCTTATCGGAGTTCCGTTTTAAACCTCTTAAACAAGAAACTGTGAAGAGGTGAAATAATAAAAGTCTTGTTATAGTATGCTTATGAGATTATAATACCTTTAAGTCTTATTATAAGATTTGCATAACCAAAACTATATTAAAATATGCATTGAAGCAAAATGTTAAAATTGGTAGATATAATTTCAACCGCATGCATTTTTTATGTCTTCCCATTTCAAATATTATTAATGCAGTGGTTAAAGAGACAAGTCAAAATAAGGTCAAGAGAAAACGGGCATTTCCTTAATATTGTAACGTGAACCCAACATTTTATACCAATTTCCTAATCGAAAAACGTTCAACCGAAAACACAACTGGCAACACTTTAATGGAATGGTATAAATGACAGGCGTTGCTTGTAAGCCAGTGTGTGTGAGTGTATAGAGAGACAGACAGACAGAGAGTAGACAGCAAATGTGGAGACAATGTAGAAGTTACTGGAGGGTTCTAGATGGCATGTCATTCGATATAAATAGCCCGCCCGAGGCAACCAGAGGGCAGTCTTGTTTATAGAGTGATATAGTTAAGAGTAAATACAAGTGATAGTCCAAAAGTCGAGTTGAGTTCAAATAAAGTGTATATCGAAAGTAGATACTGAATAAAGTGGTAGAATTAAATTGAAAGGTAGAGTTTTTAATTTTTTGCGAACTAAGCGCACGTTACATTGGTGTCAGAAGTGTAAATAAAACTTATTTGACTAGTAAAGTGTAAAAAAAAAGTAAAAAGAAAATAATAATTATATACAGTGAAAATGGGTAAGTTGTTAGAAGAGCTCAACTGCATTGAGCTTAAAGGTGAGTTAGGTAAGCGAAATCTTTCTAGAGCGGGATCGAAAAATGAGCTCGTCCTGCGCTTGCGTAACTATTTGGAACAGCAAGGGGAAGACGTAAACACTTTTGTTTTTGAAATAGAAGTGGAAGAAGAGGAAGTAAGGGAAAGTGTAGATTTTTCTAGCATGATGAAACTTTTGTTAGAACAGCGAAACGAGCAAAAGAAGGAACAGCAGAATGTTCTCGAAAGACTCGAAGTACAACAAAAGAAGCTGATTGAAGAGCAACAGCAGAATATTCTCGGACGTCTGGAAGAACAACGAAACGATCAAAAGAAGGAACAGCAGAATGTTCTCGAACAACTTGAAGCACAACGAAATGAACAAAAGAAGCTGATTGAAGAGCAACGAAACGAGCAAAAGAAGGAACAGCAGAATGTTCTCGAACAACTGGAAGCACAACGAAACGAACAAAAGAAAGAACAACAGAATATTCTCGAAAGACTTGCGGCGCAACAGAATGTTTTGGAAGGTCAGAAAAACATTCTAGAAGGTAAATTGGGTAACATTGAGAAAAATGTATGTGCCCTAGACGAACGCGTTGAAGGTGTGGAGAAACAGCTTTCTGTTGTAGAGAATCGTTTCGAAATCGTAGAAACCCGATGTGATAAACAGTTCTCTGTTCTGACTAAGGAATTGGACCAGATCCGGAAAATCAAAATTCGAGAGTCTGCTGGGGAGTTTGCAAGGAAAAAGGAGATGAAACCCCCAACATTTGATGGACAGTCTTCTTGGCCAGTCTATAAGAGACAATTTGAGGCAGCCGCGACAACAAATGGCTGGGATGACGAAGACAAGTACATTGCACTGACTCTTGCTCTTAGAGGACCAGCAGCTGAATTACTTCAAACAGTTCCAGCTGGTAAGAGCGGCGATTTCAGTTCTCTCGTGGCAGCTATAGATAAACGCTTTGGAGATAGCCACTTGAAAGAAGTCTTCCGAGTCCAACTCAATAACAGAGTCCAGAAAAGGGGTGAAAGTCTACAGCAGCTCCAAGCAGACGTCGAAAGACTGGTTCACCTGGCATACCCGGATGCTGGAGAAGAAATCATCAACCAGCTCGCTGTTGAGTCCTTCGTTCGTGCCATTTCCGATATACATCTTCAGAGGTCTGTGCGAACTGCTAGAACACGTACTCTTTCCGAAACTTTAGCATTCGCATTGACAATTGAAGCAGCAGAACAGGCTTCTCAGGGAGTACATCGACTTAGAGAGGCCATAGTCGAAGAATGCTCGTGCCAAAGAGCTGAAATACAAAAGAACCGGAGCGGACTAGCAAGATGTTGGAACTGCAACAAGACCGGGCACTTACAGCGTCAATGCCGACTACCACCAAACAAAGCAGGTTGTCAACATTGTGGAAGCAAGAGATCCAGCCCAGAGCAAGGTAACAACAACACCAGCGTTGCCTATCAGCCCGTTTCCCATCAGGGAAACGAGTAAGAACCAACTTCGAGGGGCAGAGGCTGGTTTCTTGTATCGATGGCCCCAGAACCACCATCCAGGTCTCTCAGACCAAACGAGACAACAAAAGTCTGACTGTGGAGACTACTATTAACGGGAACAAACATGTGGCTACCATCGACACCGGTGCCACATCCATAGTACGTCGAGACCTGGTAAAGACGACGTGGCTTCATAACACCAATAGCTACCGTCTAAGAACCGCAACGGGAGAAGCAGCAAGAGTATATGGAGAAGTGTGTCTTAAGATCCGACTGGCCGACCTAGTGTTTACTCATCAATTCCTGGTGGCAGATATATGTGACGAGTGCATCATTGGAATCGACTTTATGAAACAGCACGGAGTTATTTTGGACATCGGTAATCAGGTTTTGAAGTACCAAAATAAGGAACTTCCAATGACTTATTCGAACGAAAGTACGTCGACACTGAGAACTGTCATCAGGGAAGATCTTATTCTGCCTCCTTCTTCTGAAGTGTTCGTTTGGACAAAACTGGAAGGTGAGTTTGGAAGCCTTCGATACCTCATGGTGGAACCAGACCCAGAGTGTTCCTCCCAAAGCGTCATCATTGGGAAAACACTGGTAGCACCTAAGAACAAAATGGTCCCCGTACGATTACTAAACACCAGACCGTACGATGTAAGGTTGAAGAAAGGAGAAGTCGTTGGACGTTGCGAATCGGTTGCAGCAATTACGAAGATCACAGACGAAGCTCCGAGAAAACCTATAACTCCGGAGGAGCTCGAAACCATCAGAGCTAAAATACTGAATTCATCCAACCTTGATCACCAACAAACAAGGATGGCTGAAAGTCTCCTACAAGAGTACACTGATATCTTCGCATCGCAAAAGGGGCAATATGGTAGGACACAGTTGGTGCAGCATCGCATCAACACAGGAGATGCAAGACCGATTCGTCAACCTGCAAGACGTCTTCCACTGGCCAAACAAGGTGAGGTTGAGGAAATGATAACAGCAATGAAAAAGGACGGTCTTATCGAAAATTCCAAAAGTCCTTGGGCGTCACCAGTGGTGCTAGTGAAAAAGAAAGACGGAAGCACTCGTTTTTGTGTGGACTACCGAAGGTTGAATGATGTAACTAAGAAGGACAGCTATCCCCTGCCCAGAATCAGTGATACCCTGGATGCCATGGAGGGAGCGCAGTGGTTCTCGACGCTGGACTTGAAGAGCGGATATTGGCAAGTTGACATCCACCCTGATGATCGGGAAAAGACGGCGTTTTCTGCAGGTAATGGGCTCTGGCAGTTTAAAGTTATGCCGTTTGGGTTATGTAACGCTCCGGCAACATTCGAGCGTTTGATGGAGTGCGTTCTTCAAGGACTGACGTGGAAAGCTTGCCTAGTCTACTTGGACGATGTCATTGTTTACGGGAAAACATTTGACCAACATTGTAAGAACCTTAAAGCCGTGTTTCAGAGACTTCGAGAGGCTAACCTTAAACTGAATCCAGAAAAATGTGCACTTTTCAAAACCGAAGTCAAGTATTTGGGACACATCATCTCATCCCAAGGAGTAAAGACTGATCCTGAAAAAGTTGACTCCGTCAAAAATTGGCCAACACCACAGGACAAACATCAACTCCGAAGCTTTCTGGGACTTGCCACATATTACCGACGTTTCGTTAAGAACTTCGCTGGAGTTGCAAAGAGTTTGCATCAGCTCACCGAAAAGGGGAAGCAGTTTAAATGGTCAGGTGAGTGTGAGAAATCTTTCCAGGAACTCAAATACCGCCTCTGTAACGCTCCAGTGCTGGCACATCCAACACCTGGCAAAACATTCATCGTCGACGCAGATGCAAGCAACGTTGGAATCGGGGCGGTACTATCCCAAGTGCATGATGGCGAAGAGAAAGTGGTGGCATACTACAGCAAGGTCCTATCGAAACCCGAAAGGAACTACTGCGTGACCAGAAGGGAACTGCTAGCTCTTATCTTGGCAACAAAGCACTTCCATAAGTACATCTATGGACAGAAATTCCTTCTGCGGACAGACCACGGTGCTCTGAGCTGGCTGTTGAACTTCAAAAATCCAGAAGGTCAAGTCGCAAGGTGGATAGAAAGATTGCAGACCTATGACTACCAGATCCAACACCGCAGAGGAAAGCTGCACTCAAACGCCGATGCATTATCACGAAGACCTTGCAAAGTGGATTGCAAGCATTGCAAGCGGCAAGAAGACAAAGAAATCATTACCGCTCAGCGACTAAGAGCTGACCCCATAAGCGGATGGAGCAATGAGGAAGTGAGGACTGCTCAACAGGAAGATCCAGATATCGAACCCATTCTCGCATGGAAAGAAAATGAAGAGAAACCGGAATGGGGAGACATTTCTGACAGGAGTCCAGTTCTCAAAGCCTATTGGGCACAGTGGGACTCACTTTATGTGCAAGAAGGTGTCCTCAGGCGAAGATGGGAATCCGCTGACGGTAAGTCATATGTGATGCAGCTGATCGTACCACAATCGAAAGTCAGTGAAGTTCTTCAGGAGATGCACGACGGACCTTCTGGAGGCCACCTGGGGGTAAACAAAACACTGGAGAAGGTGCGACATCGGTTCTACTGGTTACATGCTAGAGATGACGTGGAGAAGTGGTGCCGAACATGTGACAAGTGTGCTGCAACCAAAGGACCTGGTAGGAAGATTCAAGGTAAGATGCATCAGTACAACGTTGGATCGCCTTTTGAGAGGATTGCAGTAGATGTGGCTGGGCCTTTTCCAGAGACCAACGCTGGAAACAAATACATTCTGGTTGTAATGGACTATTTTAGCAAGTGGCCTGAGGCGTATGCCATCCCAAATCAAGAAGCCAAAACGGTGGTCGACCAGATTGTGTTTAACTGGGTTAGTAGGTTTGGCGTGCCTATGGAACTCCATTCCGACCAAGGGAGGAACTTTGAGTCAAACATCTTCCAAGGAGTGTGCGGACTACTTGGCATTAAGAAGACGAGAACCACACCACTTCATCCACAATCTGATGGGATGGTTGAAAGATTCAACCGGACCTTGAAAGAACACCTCACCAAGGTCGTAGGCGACTACCAAAGAGACTGGGATAGGCACGTACCACTATTCCTGATGGCCTATAGAAGTGCAGTACATAGCTCGACAGGACAAACACCATCTGACATCCTGTTCGGGAAAACCATGCGGCTGCCCAGCGAACTTAAATTTGGATGCCCCACAGAGGAGCCACAGGACACAAACGAGTATGTGGACGACCTCAAGGAGAGACTCGCTGACATCCATAAAAGAACAAGGGAACGGATGAAAGCCTACAGCGACCGGATGAAGACACGGTACGACACAAAAGCGACAACGTCAGGATTCCAAGCAGGAGATCGTGTGTGGCTTTATAATCCTCATCGTCAAAAGGGATTGTCACCGAAACTTCAGCAAAACTGGGAAGGTCCTTATACTGTAGTCACGAGGATTAACGACGTGGTTTACCGCATCCAAAGAGGACTAAGAGGCAAGTTAAAAGTAGTTCATTGTGACAGGCTGCATCGATATAGTGGCGAGGCTGCAGATGGAATTATTCGGGACGAACAATCCTAAGGAGGGGGCAGTGTAACGTGAACCCAACATTTTATACCAATTTCCTAATCGAAAAACGTTCAACCGAAAACACAACTGGCAACACTTTAATGGAATGGTATAAATGACAGGCGTTGCTTGTAAGCCAGTGTGTGTGAGTGTATAGAGAGACAGACAGACAGAGAGTAGACAGCAAATGTGGAGACAATGTAGAAGTTACTGGAGAGTTCTAGATGGCATGTCATTCGATATAAATAGCCCGCCCGAGGCAACCAGAGGGCAGTCTTGTTTATAGAGTGATATAGTTAAGAGTAAATACAAGTGATAGTCCAAAAGTCGAGTTGAGTTCAAATAAAGTGTATATCGAAAGTAGATACTGAATAAAGTGGTAGAATTAAATTGAAAGGTAGAGTTTTTAATTTTTTGCGAACTAAGCGCACGTTACAATATAAAATTTGAGATTTTGTTTAGACCAAAAGACTTTTTATGTTCAAATTGCTTCTAAATACGCTTACTTACTGATGTGTGGTAAACGGTAGGGACACTTGGTTGCAGGTTGTGTTTTCTTGTGTGAAAGTTGTTAACGGGTTTCTTAGGTGAGTATTACAAAATTCTTCTACTCTTGAAATTACTTCATTATTTAAACTCAAATCGTAAGAAAGGAGTTCTGTCTGCAAACCATTAGCGTACAGAGCTCTGAATGCATTTAATTTCAATGTCAATTAGCTCTAGTCCATCGATATATTCAAAACAACCTTGACAATATCTGATCCGAACACTTTTCTTCCTGTTATTTTATCAATTTCTTTAAATGCTTGTGGGGAGGGTCTTATTTCATTCAAACGTGTTCTAAACTCTTGGTCAAGGTCATGTTTTACTCTTTCTTTTATTATTTTCCCAAGACATTGTTTTTGGGAATGAAGTTTCTGATATTCCGGGTTACGTCTATTTAAGTGCTTGTGAAAAATTCTCTTGAGCTTTCTTAGCCAAATATTACGAATTTTCAAAAGGTTTTTAGTAAAATCGGAAACATTTTTATACTTATTATTTTTCGCAGTTTGAATAGTTTCTGAAGATTTCATACAAAAAAACAACACTTGGTTTCACTTCACTGTTTCTTATAATCTGCTAATTCAAATATGTTCATTTTTCAGCATTAATGCAAAACTGAACTGACGCAACATTAACGTTATGTGAAAGTTTGAATCATAAGTAGTAAAAGCTTTCATAAATCTTTTTTTAACCGATATAGTGGAATTTCAAAATCTTTTTTCGGTGTAACGAAGTGCACCGGGTTCCGCTAGTACTGAATATGTACACGTTCGTATTTTAATTTGAAGGCTTTATAAATATATATGAAAATATGTATTTTGTTGTTTTTATAGAGTTGAATTACCAATTGATATACCGCACAAATGTTGGTTATGTTTAATTACTTGTTCTGGAATGCCTTTTGTAGTTGTTTAAAGAAGGAACTACGTTCCACAGTCCACACATTTATCTTAAGACACCTCATGTCTTTTCCTCCAACATAATCGAATGTAACACTTGTAAGAAAAGGTGCCTATTTCTAGCCATCTTTATACCTATTTCTCGTTATGTTGAGGACAGTATTTTTTCTTAATGTGTGTGTAACAATCTATTCTACCTTAATTAAAGAACGTTTTGCTTTTAAAGTGCTTATGAGTTGATTTCATGGTAATCATTCTGACACCACATATTTACATAACTGAGATTCTACAAGGCGTGATATGAATGTGGCTTTAAGCTAAAATTATTCAATGCGTGCGGGATGCGAGAAATCCTTTTTCGGAATGGGTGTACTGTACATTGAAAGGAGTCCTAATTGATGGAAGTTGGTGTTTACTTGCTTGGGGAGTTCTAACGTTATGATTTAATTTTTCGCTACCCTCGTTTTGGTTAATTAGGTACAATTATTTTTGACGATTATTTACGTGCTTTCGTTACACTTTTTTATAACATCAATGCCTTCTCACGTCATGTTATGTGATTGCCATCTGAGCAAAGTTTAACTTTAACACTGTTTTGTTACAAATCATAGTGATTTTTTCAAAACTATGTTGATAATTGCTTTTGTTGTTGATTTTAGTGACTTTCTCGTGGCATTTAACGAACGATGGCATGTTTTGCAGAGTTATTAAGGAATATAGTCATTAATATGGTCTAATCGAATTGAAGTTATTGGGTGCAATCGCTTGAGATTTATGGACAGTGAGCACGCAATCATAATTATGTATAAGGCTGCATTCAATTGAACATATGAAATTATTTACCAATTAATGAAAGATTTGGCATTCATTTGTATTTGTTGAACTCATTTGCACTCATTACATACCAAAAGTAGAAAAGAAAGAAGACTTATACATATTAAGAAGTGTAACGAATGAAATGTTTAAAAAAGTCTCTGACACTCATGAATATGCAACTATGAATTTTTGTTCAGAAGGCAGCTGCAATTTTACGATCCCGAATGAAATATTGAGAACCCGCTTTTATGGTAGTTTACTTTTGGGAGAGTTGTCAATTTCTTGAGAATGGCGATAACCTTGGAAAAACTATTTTATATTTCTAAGATTCGAACTCTAAACTCCTACGTTAACGGCAAACCTTCCGGTATGTCATTTATATTGTTACAAAATGTTTGGATTTGGTAATCTTAACTTTAGATTTTTTGAGTCACAACTTGCGAATAAGTTCAATGAACCTGGTTCCGATTCCCACATACCGCACCACAGCATTCCGTAATTTTTACAGTGTAGCTTCTTTTCGTTTCAACAAATTACCCCGCAAACTCAAAACATTAAAAGTGTCTAAAAAAATTGGAATACATTATAATTGATTGGATATTAGATTTTCAACCAAAAGAACTTGAATGCTTACTTAATACTCAAACATAGGTACAAAAATGCTTGAATTTATTAATAAATTGAATTTTGCATGAGGCTTTGTATTGCAATTTGATAAACCTATAACCTATATGAACTATTACATTTTCATTATGTAAGTTAATTAATTATCATGTACCTTCCTACAATATAAGATATGTATTTTTAAATTGAAGTGACAAAAACACTGTTTTTTTTTATAAATATAAATGCCACTTAATTTATTTTGACATGACCGACCACCCGAATCCCATAATAAGGAGCATCATAAGCCAGCCAAGACATCCCAGCCCACGGTACCTTCTAGCAATGGAACTTCTGGATGAGGATCTTATCCCTACAAGTGATGAAGTGAACATCAACTTCTATGCTGACCCGGGGTCAGCATACCACCGCGGCTGGGAGCCACAAACCACCCACACTCACCCCTCCCCATCAAAACACAGTGACAACCGGACTTGAACAATTCGAGAGAAGAAAACGACAGACGAGGAGATTAACCAATCACAGCAACAATTAATTTTAATTTTTTTTTTATCTAGTTCAATGTAAGAACGTTAGGCCCCCTCTGTGCCAACAACATATAAATACCCACATTGTTAACTTTAAGTAGATCTAAGCAAATTGTACATATTTTAACGTGCACTTAGTTCGCAAAAATAAAACTCTACCTTTCAATTTAATTCTACCACTTTTATTCAGTATCTACTTTCGATATACACTTCATTCGAACTCAACTCAATTACGTTTATTCAATATTTACACTATCACTTTCTAAATAAAACTGACCTCTGGTTGCGTCAGCTCCCTCTTTATCTAGAAGTGTGAAACATCGAGAGATTTCTGGTAGTTTTTCTATGAACCATGATGTCTAGACAAGTTCCCCTCCCGGTATTTTTCTGCACACACACACTCACTCACAAACAACGTCTTCCATTATAGCACTCCATTATAGCGTTGCCAGCACTTGTGTTTTCAGTTTAACGTTTTCAATTGGGAAATTAGCATGAAATGTAGGGTTCACGTTACACTGCCCCCTCCTTAAGATTGTTCGACAATCCCTTTTGACGATGAGGATTATAAAGCCACACACGATCTCCTGCTTGGAATCCTGCCGTTGTCGCTTTTGTGTCATACCGGGTCTTCATCCGGTCGCCATACACTGTGGCCCATGTCCCTGTTTTATTAGGTCTATCTGTAAGCCTACACACCTCTATGTTTGAATCACAGACATAAAAATTTCGGAAGCTCCAAATGGTTCTGTTAAGTGTGGTTCTTCCTCACTTAATTTATTATGGTATCACAATGGACCTAATACTGGTCTAAGTGTGTCAGTTGTTTTCCTGACAGCCATTTTAACCTAACCTAACCTTTGCAGCTTAACTCCTGCGCATGATACAGCCTCGACTATGGCTTCTCTTTGACAATGTGATTTGAGAAGCTTGCTGGGATGCTTCCATCATTAATGCAAATTCTAGAGTTTCAGAAAGATTTCTTGTTCTAGCAGTTCGCACAGATCTCTGAAGATGTTTGTCAAAAATGGCACGAACGAAGGACTCAACAGCAAGCTGGTTGATGATTTCTTCTCCAGCATCCGGGTATGCCAGGTGAACCAGTCTTTCGACGTCTGCTTGGAGCTGCTGTAGACTTTCACCCCTTTTCTGGACTCTGTTATTGAGTTGGACTCGGAAGACTTCTTTCAAGTGGCTGTCACCAAAGCGTTTATCTATAGCTGCCACGAGAGAACTGAAACCGTCACTCTTACCAGCTAGAACAGTTTGAAGTAATTCAACTGCTGGTCCTCTAAGAGCAAGAGTCAGTGCTATGTATTTGTCTTCGTCATCCCAGCCATTTGCAGTCGCAGCTGCCTCGAATTGTCTCCTGTAAACTGACCAAGACGACTGTCCGTCGAATGTTGGTGGTTGTAATTCTTTTTGCTTTAGACAATCTCCACAAGTTTTCCGTAGCTCCATTTTCCGCATCTGGTCTAGTTCCTTAACCATGTTTTCGATTCGTTTCTCCAAAGTGGCAAGATGACTTTCGCACTGACTCTCAAGCTTGGAAAATCGTTTCTCAACACATTCAATGCGTTTTTCTAGGCCACAAACATTTTTCTCAATGTTACCCAATTTGCTTTCTAGAATGTTTTTCTGACCTTCCAAAACATTCTGTTGCGCCTCAAGTCTTTCGAGAATATTCTGTTGTTTTTTTTTTTCGTTTCGTTGTTCTTCAATCAGATTCTTTTGCTCGTTTCGTTGCTCTTCCAGATTCTTTTGTTGTACTTCGAGTCGTTCGAGAAAATTCTGCGGTTCCTTCTTTTGATCGTTTCGTTGCTCTTCCAAACGTCCGAGAATATTCTGCGCTTGTTTTGTTCTAATAAAATCTTCATTATACTAGAAAAATCTACACTTTCATTTCCTTCCTCTTCCTCCACTTCTGCTTCAAAGACAAAAGTGTTTACGTCTTCCCCTTGCTGTTCCAAATAGTTGCGCAAGCGCAGGACGAGCTCATTTTTCGATCCCGCTCTAGAAAGATTTCGCTTACATAACTCACTTTTAAGCTCAATGCAGTTGAGCTCTTCTAACAACTTACCCATTTTCACTGTATATTGTTTTTATTTTTATTTTTACTTTTTTTTACACTTTACTAATCAACTGGTTTTTTTTTTCAAATAATATCACTCACAAACAACGTCTCTCATTATAGCACTCCATTATAGCGTTGCCAGCACTTGTGTTTTCGGTTTAACGTTTTCAATTAGGAAATTAGCATGAAATGTTGGGTGCACATTACAATATTATATACTAAGTTCAATAAAAATTAATGCTAAAAATGCTAAAATTTATTTTGATTAATATTTTGAGCTCTAGATAATTGGGTTATTAAATTTGTTGTTATAATCTGGATGTATTGAATTCAAAATAAATTAAATCTCGACGAGCTTTATTACAATTCAAACAGTGACAAACATTACATAAATAGAAATTAAAAGAAATTATAAAAAATTAAAAGATTCGAATTTTTCGGCTTTGGGCCTCACTGAACTCTTTCAGGATTATGCCGTACAGTGGCCAGTTTCAATAGATAGTACTAATTATTTTATATTGAAATAACACCGCACTGAAACAATACTACACTATAAAAAAAAAATAGGTGAAAATAATGATAAAATAATATAATATGAAGCTTGCACCGTTTGCATTAATTTTTGGAAAGAAGCTTACCGAAAGGAGGTGAAATGGAGTCATTTGCTTCGCCAAAAGGAACAATGAAAAAACAAATTTTTATAAATTGTAACGCAGCTATATGGTATAAAAAAACTAGCTGACCGGGCAAACTATATTCTGCCTAAGAGGCAATAAATGAGCAGATTTTGGATTTTATTAACACCTATCAATTTTTTGCAACATCTGGGCGTCGCAAACTTAGAGGCGCCCAGATGTTGCAACTCACACGCCTGCAGCAGGGTACTGACACTGGATATTCAAGCTCCTTATGTCCGGAGAGATCCAAAAGAACCTGGCCCTCATGGTTGGGGGTTGTGCGTAGGGTAAACTACCCAACAACGTAAAAAAGATCTAGTTCCGAAACAACAAATAGCCTCAAATAACGATAACGATTTCAAAATTGACGACCATGCAAACGAAAAAAGGATAATGACCTCCGGATCTGCACGTGGAACATAAGATCTCTTAACGAACTACTTGCAGCTGGAGAATTAGCGGACAACCTGGACTGCTGCAAAGCAGACATAACCGCCATCCAAGAAGTGCGATGGAGTGGACCTGGCATAAAGAAGATGAAAAACTACTGTGACATCTACTATGGCGACTGCTACAGACAACAGAAACAGCTCTTATTTGGGTGCGGATTTGTCGTTTGAGGAAGACTCAAGGATAAGGTGATTAGCCAAAATCGAGTTAATGAGCGTATAATGACCATCTACACAAGGGCTAAGTTCGCCAACATTTGCCTTATAAGCGCCCACGCCCCCACAGAAGAGAAAGACGACCATTCCAAAGACTGTTTCAAGAGTTCCTCGAAGAAACATATGAGCAGTGCCCTAGACACGACGTGAAAATCATTCTTGGCGATTTTAACGCAAAGCTAAGGAAGGAGGACATCTTTGAAAATACAATCGGTAAGCATAGCCTATATGACAAAACCTCCGAAAGCGGACTGAGGCTAATCGATTTTGCTGCGGGGCTAAATCTTGTTGTAAGTAGTACACGCTTCCCGCATCTCAAAATTCGTAAAGGTACATGGCGATCCCCAGATCAATTAACCGTCAACCAAATTGATCATGTTACGATCGACGCAAGGCACTCTTCCAGTGTGCTAGATGTCCGAACTTTCCGAGGGGCCAACTTTGACTCGGACCACTACCTTGTTGTAGCCAAGGTACGAATGAGGATATCTTGTTCACGACCAGCACGAACTAAAGCTGTGAAGAGATATTACGTCGGAAAGCTACAATCGCAAGAGATTGCCAATGTCTTTTCCAATCGAGTGTCCCTTCAATTATCCTTGAATCCCATGCTGCCAGCATTAAGCTTTGAAGACCAGTGGCAGCAATGCCAAGAAGCCATCAGAACCGCTGCCTCTGAGGTTCTGGATTTCACTCGGCCACCTAAACGAAACCCATGGTTCGATGAAGAATGCAGGCAGGTAAATGCAGCCAAATAAAAAAGCACGACAAATGTTGATTCAACGAACAAGGGCTGCTTACGATCAGTATAACGAGATCTACAAGGAGAAAAGAAGGGAAAAAGAAACAGAAACAGCATGAGAAGTGCTCGTTTGAGGAAATAGAGAGGTGTTATGACAGGAACGAGATTCGGAAGTTTTACCAAAAGGTAAAAAGATCCTGCCAGGGTGGCATGCCCCGAACTCAAGCCTCAAAAGACCAGCAGGAAAACATAGTTGTAGAGTCACAGTCACTACTGAAGATCTGGAAAGATCACTTCTTCTACTTAACGGCGATGAGGACACAAATTCCGCTGTCAGGCAGGTTGAGATTGCACCATTCAGCTTGGACGATGATCAAGAATGCCGTTCCCCCGACCTAGAGAAAGTTAAGCTTGCCATATACAAACTTAAATCAAATAAGTCTGCAGGTACAGATGGCCTTGATGCCGAACTTTTCAAGGCAGCTGGAGACCAGTTGGAAAGGAGCATGCACCAGCTGATCTGCATGATATGGTCGAGAGAAAGCATGCCCGACGAATGGAACCTCAGTATCGCATGCCCGATCCTAAAGAAGGGAGACCCTCACAATTGCGACAATTATAGAGGGATATGCCTCCTTAACGTCGCTTAAAATATCTTGTCTGCTGTAATATGTGAACGTCTGAAACCCCATGTCAGCAACTTGATAGGTCCTTATCAATATGGTTTAAGACCAGAGAAGTCCACAATAGACAAAATTTTCACATTACGGCAGATCTTGGAAAAAACCGAAAACACAATATCGATATTCACCATCTTTTTATCGATTTCAAGGCCGCGTATGACAGTATCTACAGAGACGAGCTGTACATAGCCATGTCTAGTTTCGGCATCCCTGCAAAACTCGTACGACTATGCAGGATGACTTTGGAGAATTCACGCTGCTCCGTCAAGGTCGGTTAAGAACTCACCGAGACCTTTGATGTCTAAAAAGGTTTTAGACAAGGCGACAAACTGTCATGCGATTTCTTCAACATCATACTTGAACAGATTGTAAGAAACTCAAACCTTAACAACAGAGGAACAATCTTTCAAAAGTCTGTACAATTACTCGCCCAGGCAGACGATATTGACGTAATGGGAAGAAAAAAGCGTGATTTCATAGGTGCTTTTGCGAGTATTGAAATAGAAGCGGCAAAAATGGGTTTGATGGTCAATGAGGGCAAAACGAAGTATATGCTGTCATCAAACAGGGACACAGAACAACGACGAATTGGATAAATCGTGACAATAGACAGACATAACTTCGAGGTAGTACAGGACTTCGTCTACCTAGGATCCGCTGTAGACACGGACAACAACATCAGTGCGGAGATCAAACGGAGAATAACTCTTGCCGACAGTTGCTTCTTTGGGGTAAGAAGGCAATTGAGAAACAAAACCCTCTCTAGAAAAACCAAGATGACCTTGTATAAGACCTTGATCATCCCAGTCCTGCTTTACGGCGCGGAAGCATGGACTTTATCAAAAGCGGATGAGGAGACCCTTGATCGTTTCGATAGAAAGATTCTCCGAATCATCTTTGGTCCCGTATGCGAAGAAATGTGTGGAGAAGAAGATACAACAACGAGCTGTATGAGCTGTACCGCGACGTGGGCATAGCCAGAAGAGTGCGCATCGCGAGGCTACGATGGTTGGGCCATGTAGATCGCATGGACCCAAACGCTCCAGCTAGTCGGGATTTCCAAAGCACATTGCAGGAAACCTTAGAAGGGGAAGAGCTCGTCTTAGGTGGCGCAATTAAGTGGATGAAAACCACAACCGACTTAGCGTGCATAACTGAAGAGAGCTCGCCCGAAATCGAAGTTACAGAAGGATGTTGGTTGAGGCCCAGGTTCACCCCGAACTGTAATGCCCACCTTAGTAAGTAAGTAACAAAACGACTCGCAGTGAACCACAAACGAATGTTAGAAATGTCAGTAAGTACTAACTTACAATTTAATGTATTAAGATCTAACTATGAAAGTTATTCCACACAAAATGACAGGATTTGCACAAACAGGGATTTCTTGGTGAAATGCGTAAGTAAGTTGAATGGTGCAATCTGCCTGATAACGGAATTTGTGTCCTCATCGCCGTTAAGCAGTCTGCAGAAGTGATCTTTCCAGATCTTCAGTAGCGACTGTGACTCTAGAACTATGCTTCCCTTCTGGTCTTTACAGGCTTGAGTTCGGGGTTTGCCACCCTGGCAGGATCTTTTTACCTTTTCGTAAAACTTCCGAACCTCGTTCCTGTCATGGCACCTCCCAATTTCCTCAAACGTGCGCTTCTCAAGCTGCTTCTTTTTCTTTTTGAGAATTCGGCGTTCTTCCCTTCTTTTCTCCTTGTAGATCTCGTTACACTGATCGTAAGCAGTGCTTTCGTTTCTGAAAAGTCCAAAGCATTTTTTGCATAATTTTTGGACAAAAGCAATGCGCATGTAATTTTTTTTAAACTTATATTTTTTTATATTCTTTATAACAAAAAATAAACTTCGATACATATCTACTTTATCTTTTTTTTACTTCGATTAAACAATTTCGATGTGGATTGTTTTGTTTTTCCGAATGGAGAAGGAGATTGTACGTTTTTAATCGCCCTGGAAAAGATCTAAGGACAATAAGAAACAATTAGAATCGAATTGCGCAAATTCATTTTGTTAACCTACGCAGAATTCGACTCATCTGTCAAAAAACATTCTTCAGAATCAGAAACATTTTTATCCTCAACAACCTGCCTCGATATTCTTTTTGAATGGAAGCGCTTAGGTCACAGCTCATATGTTCCATCTATATCTATATCTATATTACTATATAAACGAGCTTTTTTGTTTGCTCGACAGAAAATTCCTAAGAAAGAGGTAAACGTTAAACTTACCTGTTTAATTGGCCTGAAAATTATCCGATATGGTAGCCTATAACCATGGTTTGGTTATAGGCTATACTGAAAACCTAAAAAATATCAATTTACTACGAAATATTATAATTTTAAAAATTTTTCGTACTTACCAACCTTTGTTTACATTCGAAATGACGTTTAGAATAATATTAATTTACAGAATTGCAGCCCATACTCTGTTTCCATAGTGGGTTGAACCAAGGTTGACTTTGCCAACTCCATGGAAATAGGAATAATCAGTGAAAAGAAAAATGGGTGCGTTCAAGAAAGTATCTAAAGCGATATATATCCCTTTCGTGACATTTTTTGTTGTTGACTCATTTTGTTTTGCTTTCTGGGTTGTAGTTTGTTGGGTTTTTGTTGGAAATAAAGTACCTACATAGCAGTTTAAAAAAAAAAATTGTTCACAGAAAATTATGTGGATTGCTATTTTCTTTTGGTTTGTTTTGGTTCCGTTTTTTCAAATGTTTATGATTTGACAGATATCTACTTTTAGTCGTTCGAAAACTCACCTGTGGTCTCAGCCAGCAGCATCACATCTACCGAAAGTCCAACGGAGATCAAAAATTCCATGTCTTCAAATGACATGTCGGTGAAATTCATTTTTTGAGTGGTGTTGAAACTCGGGCATGGATTTGACACTTCACAAGTGGTTTTGTTATGTAGGAGCGATCGAAGATGAAGTAATCGCAATGTAAGAGTTGTGGTGAGTGCACATATAGAGGGGTGAGTAATAATTTTTCAATCAGCGCCGAAAGTAAGCGCAATGATAGGTTTCCTTTTGCAATTTGCTAAGGGCCAGTTTTTCAGTGAAGAGTTATCCTATGGTAAGGAGTTAGTTCTGACATAACTCATGATCGTATCTGTTAATTCGAAAACTCTCACCACAGGACAACTCTGCACTGAAAAACTGGTTCTAAATGACAAATGAGCTAATTTGATGTAGTTCAGAAAAATGACAATGGCAAATTGCTGAGACTCATGGTGAGTTAAAATTTTTCATTCTGTCTTTCATATTTTTCTATCCTATGGTGAGAAGTTAACTTTGACATAACTCATGATTATATGGGTTAATTCGAAAATTCTCACCACAGGACAACTCTGCACTGAAAAACTGGCTCTAAATGACAGATGAGCTAATTTGACATAATTCAGAAAAATGACAATGGCAAATTGCTGAGACTCATGGTGAGCAAACACTGAATGGTGAGTTAAAATTTTTCATTCTGTCTTTCATATTTTTCTATCCCATGGTGAGAAGTTAACTCTGACATAACTCATGATTGTATGGGTTAATTCGAAAATTCTCACCACAGGACAACTCTGCACTGAAAAACTGGCTCTAAATGACAGATGAGCTAATTTGACATAATTCAGAAAAATGACAATGGCATATTGCTGAGACACATGGTGAGTTAAAATTTTTCATTCTGCCTTTCATATTTTTCTATCCTATGGTGAGGAGTAAACTCTGACAACTCTGACATAACTCATGATCGTATGGGTTAATTCGAAAATTCTCACCACAGGACAACTCTGCACTGAAAAACTGGCTCTAAATGACAGATGAGCTAATTTGATGTAGTTCAGTAAAATGACAATGGCAAATTGCTGAGACTCATGGTGAGTTAGAATTTTTTCATTCTGCCTTTCATATTTTTCTATCCCATGGTGAGAAGTTAACTCTGACATAACTCATGATTGTATGGGTTAATTCGAAAATTCTCACCACAGGACAACTCTGCACTGAAAAACTGGCTCTAAATGACAGATGAGCTAATTTGACATAATTCAGAAAAATGACAATGGCATATTGCTGAGACACATGGTGAGTTAAAATTTGTCAGTGTGTCTTTCATATTTTTCTATCCTATGGTGAGGAGTCAACTCTGACATAACTCATGATCGTATGGGTTAACTCGAAAATTCTCACCACAGGACAACTCCTTTCATATTTTTCTATCCTATTGTGAGGAGTCAACTCTGACATAACTCATGATCGTATGGGTTAACTCGAAAATTTTCACCACAGGACAACTCTGCACTAAAAAACTGGCTCTAAATGACAAATGAGCTAATTTGACGTAATTCAGAAAAATGTCAATGGCAAATTGCTGAGACTCATGGTGAGTTAGAATTTTTCATTCTGCCTTTCATATTTTTCTATCCTATGGTGAGGAGTCAACTCTGACATAACTCATGATCGTATTGGTTAACTCGAAAATTTTCACCACAGGACAACTCTGCACTGAAAAACTGGCTCTAAATGACAGATGAGCTAATTTGACGTAATTCAGAAAAATATCAATGGCAAATTGATGAGACTCATGGTGAGCAAGCATTGAATGGTGAGTTAAAATTTTTGATTCTGTCTTTCATATTTTTCTATCCTATGGTGAGGAGTAAACTCTGACAACTCTGACATAACTCATGATCGTATGGGTTAATTCGAAAATTCTCACCACAGGACAACTCTGCACTGAAAAACTGGCTCTAAATGACAGATGAGCTAATTTGACATAGTTCAGAAAAATTACAATGGCAAATTGCTGAGACTCATGGTGAGTTAGAATTTTTCATTCTGCCTTTCATATTTTTCTATCCCATGGTGAGAAGTTAACTCTGACATAACTCATGATTGTATGGGTTAATTCGAAAATTCTCACCACAGGACAACTCTGCACTGAAAAACTGGCTCTAAATGACAGATGAGCTAATTTGACATAATTCAGAAAAAAGACAATGGCATATTGCTGAGACACATGGTGAGTTAAAATTTTTCAGTGTGTATTTCATATTTTTCTATCCTATGGTGAGGAGTCAACTCTGACATAACTCATGACCGTAAGGGTTAACTTGAAAATTCTCACCACAGGACAACTCTGCACTAAAAAACTGGCTCTAAATGACAAATGAGCTAATTTGACGTAATTCAGAAAAATGTCAATGGCAAATTGCTGAGACTCATGGTAAGTTAAAATTTTTCATTCTGCCTTTCATATTTTTCTATCCTATGGTGAGGAGTCAACTCTGACATAACTCATGATCGTATGGGTTAACTCGAAAATTCTCACCACAGGACAACTCCTTTCATATTTTCCTATCCTATGGTGAGGAGTCAACTCTGACATAACTCATGATCGTATGGGTTAACTCGAAAATTTTCACCACAGGACAACTCTGCACTGAAAAACTGGCTCTAAATGACAAATGAGCTTATTTTGACGTAATTCAGAAAAATGTCAATGGCAAATTGCTGAGACTCATGGTGAGCAAGCATTGAATGGTGAGTTAAAATTTTTCATTCTGTCTTTCATATTTGTCTATCCTATGGTGAGGAGTAAACTCTGACATAACTCATGATCGTATGGGTTAACTCGAAAATTCTCACCACTGGACAACTCTGCACTGAAAAACTGGCTCTAAATGACAAATGAGCTAATTTGACATAATTCAGAAAAATGTCGATGGCAAATTGCTGAGACTCATGGTGAGTTAAAATTTTTCATTCTGCCTTTCATATTTTTCTATCCTATGGTGAGGAGTAAACTCTGACATAACCCATGATCGTATGGGTTAACTCGAAAATTCTCACCACAGGACAACTCCTTTCATATTTTTCTATCCTATGGTGAGGAGTAAACTCTGACATAACTCATGATCGTATGGGTTAACTCGAAAATTTTCACCACAGGACAACTCTGCACTGAAAAACTGGCTTTAAATGACAAATGAGCTTATTTGACATAATTCAGAAAAATGTCAATGGCAAACTGCTGAGACACATGGTGAGTTAAAATTTTTCATTGTGTCTTTCATATTTTTCTATCTTATGGTGAGGAGTCAACTCTGACATAACTCATGATCGTATGGGTTAACTCGAAAATTCTCACCACAGGACAACTCTGCACTGAAAAACTGGCTTTAAATGACAAATGAGCTTATTTGACATAATTCAGAAAAATGTCAATGGCAAACTGCTGAGACACATGGTGAGTTAAAATTTTTCATTGTGTCTTTCATATTTTTCTATCTTATGGTGAGGAGTCAACTCTGACATAACTCATGATCGTATGGGTTAACTCGAAAATTCTCACCACAGGACAACTCTGCACTGAAAAACTGGCTCTTAATGACAAATGAGCTAATTTGACGTAATTCAGAAAAATGTCAATGGCAAATTGCTGAAACTCATGGTGAGTTAAAATTTTTCATTCTGTCTTTCATATTTTTCTATCCTTTGGTGAGGGGTTAAATCTGACATAACTCATGATCGTATGGGTTAACTTGAAAATTCTCACCACAGGACAACTCTGCACTGAAAAACTGGCTCTAAATGACAAATGAGCTTATTTGACGTAATTCAGAAAAATGTCAATGGCAAATTGCTGAGACTCATGGTGAGTTAAAATTTTTCATTCTGTCTTTCATATTTTTCTATCCTATAGTGAGGAGTTAACTCTGACATAACTCATGATCGTATGGGTTAACTCGAAAATTCTCACCACAGGACAACTCTGCACTGAAAAACTGGCTCTTAATGAAAAATGAGCTAATTTGACGTAATTCAGAAAAATGTCAATGGCAAATTGCTGAAACTCATGGTGAGTTAAAATTTTTCATTCTGTCTTTCATATTTTTCTATCCTATGGTGAGGAGCAGAGATAAGAAATTAATTAGATGGCAAACTTCACACACACATTGAAACTGCCTACAAGCTGATTTCACCTCTACTACTTTGAGTACAGCTTCCACTTCACCTTTACTTTACACAAAATCTCACTACTACCACTTTGAGTACAGCAAATCTCACTACTACCACTTTGAGTACAGCTTCCACGTATTCACAGACAGAGGATGTGATAACAAAAACAACAATGTAAACAAATGGTTGTTGCGGGGCAAGAGAAGTAAAGGTTTGCCATCTAATTAATTTCTTATCTCTGGTGAGGAGTTAACTCTGACATAACTCATGATCGTCTGGGCTAACTCGAAAACTATCACCACAGGACAACTCTGCACTGAAAAACTGGCTCTAAATGACAAATGAGCTAATTTGCTAAGCTGAGGTGCTCTTATTTGTTGCTCATTTTTTCTTCCATTGGGTTTCCTTCAGACGCTTCCTGGAAATCTTTAAATTCATTTTGATGTTATTGCAATAAAACAATTGTACAGAAAACAGAAGTTAATAAGAGGTAAAGATAAAAAAAAAAAATAAAAATTGGATTTTTCGTCTTTGGATACTTCCAGCTTTGTGATAAGAAGCCTTCGCAAAAAGGAACCCGGGCAACGCCGGGTATTTTCGGCTAGTTGAAAATATAAAGAAGCGATTGCTGCGCCTCCTTGGACTGAGGGCCAAGGCTTCTTAAAAGGAAAATCGATTTAACTATTCCATAAACATATGTATAAACAGTGATCTAAGTATGTTTAAAAGTGTTACATGCCATTCATGTTTGCGAAATTGAGGTTGTGGAATGTGGATATGGAACTTGGAAGTGCTTTTTCATCGAAAATATGTAAAGTGATGCCATCACTACATTTTTTTCGATATTTGTTTTTATGAACAACGAATTTGAAAAAGCAGTTCAACGGCAATACAAAAAGGAAAATGCAGTAAAACAAAAAAGTGTGCAGTACTGCAGTACGCACCAAGCTAAAGCAATACAAATATTCCTTTTGCAGTACATTCGACAGCATTGATCGTAAGCAGCCCTCGTTCGTTTTTGCACCAGCGAGTCGTTTCATTGATAGAGAATAAAGCTACGGAATAGTTTTGAAGTCGTATATATCATTCAAATCCTTCCACTAAACAAATCAAATCAAAGAATAATTCTTTGTTATTATTATTTCATATTTTTTTTGTCAACACTTGGCATCCTAAACTATTATTTTTTGGTTTTACAAAATCCATCACATTTAAGTAGAATCAACTCTCAAAAGACCGAATGCACATTGTGCACGCAAACATAAAAAACACAAGTTTGCCACGTTCCTATGACATTGCTTGAAGCTTTCCTCTTTTAATATCATTTTTTGGTGTAGCTTCCTGCAATAGTAGAGTGTACACTGTACACATGGTTTCTAGGATATAGATTTAGTGTGCAGAAAGAAAATAAAACTTGTGTTTATTTTTGTAAAGTGAGCAAATTTGCTCTTCTATATTTCGTGCCAAACCACACCACACTTTAATGGCAGGGGAATGTGTGTTTGTTTAGTTCTATTTGAGCGAAGTCGTAGGAAGGTCTTACGGTAAGCAGACTTTCAAAGATTTCATATCTGGCGAGGCGTTAATAATCTTTACTTTAATTCCTTGCACGAATATTGACTTTCTTATTTAAAGATGTAGTAAGTATTTCGTTATAATGCTATGCTTTGTTTAAGTAACGTTGATTGTAATTTTGTAAGTAAGAGTAAGTTGTTAAGTAGATTGAAGATAACGTTGATAAAATTTTAAATTTAATTGAATTGAATTAAACATTAAGGAAGAGTTTAGATTTGAGATAAAAGTCTGCGCAAAGTCTGGCTTGTAGAAATTTGAATGCTGAATTTGAAAGCAAATTCGTTGAGTGAAAGAAACCAGTGTTTCCTTTTACTTATCTGATCAGAGAAATATGCTTGGCCCAGCGCTCCTCGTTCTGTTAAGCCACCCTATTTATTATTTTGTTTATAAGCCCAGTTTTAATAACATTAGATCTATAGCTTAATCTTCAACACTATTTTTATTTGATTGAAATCTTAATATATAAAAATTACGTGTCACTATGTTTGTCCGCGATAGACTCCTAAACTACTTAACCGATTTTAATAAAATTTGTACACTGTGTGCAGTTAGGTCTAACTTAAAAGAAACGATAGGTTACATCTTAATATACAGTCGCAATATTATTTTATTGCAAATTTATTTGTTGTACATTCACAATATCTGTTAGCTTCAAAGGATTTTAACAGATGTCGCCATCTGTGGACTGTATTGAGAACGCAAACAATAGATGCAGATGGCTTTGCTATGTTAAACCTACAAACGTGTCATATAACATAAGCCACAATTCAAAAACACCAGGAGGTGTTGTTGAGCCTAAATATCTGCAACAGTTGGATGATTGGCAGCGGGATACATTCCACTTTTATTTGAACTTCCTTATACATATCTTGTCTCAATATTTACAAAATAAGAACATAGTCACTTTCCGCTGTCTGTCTGTACGCTTTTTTGGAATCTTTGAAACTACACAACTGATTTTGGTGTGTTTTTTTTTTCAATTGACACTGTAAACCTAGAGAAAGGTTTTTAGCATACATATTTCCACAGAAACGGGAAAGAGAACTTAGAAACTGCTCGACCAATTTCTGAATTCTGTTAGAATGATATTTGTTCCCATATTCCAACGGGATCATACACAAGAACAATCACGGGGACCTAGAAACTGCTTAACCGGTTTTAAAAATTCTTTCACTTTTCAAATGTTAAAATGCTTTCGCAAGCAGTTGACATAAATTAAATAATAGATAAAATTCATTGCCACTAAAAGCGCTTTCTCGATAAGCCGTTCGGAATTGGAAGAAAATTGTAGGTACCCGACATTTCCTCACAGGGCATGGTTGCGAGAAATGCGCTAGGTCCTGGGTCTCCCCACTCTGTTGCGCCGGCGCAGTCTTATTTACATATCTTCATATATAAATCTCGTGTCACAATGTTTGTCCGCGATGGACTCCTAAATTACTTAACCGATTTTAGTCAAATTTGTACACCGTGTGCAGTTTGATCCAACTTGAAAGATAGGATAGCTTGCATCTCAATTTATGATCGACCACCAATTGTTGTTGAGACAAAAGTATAATTTAAATTTATTTTAAAGTAAACGAAATACAGTGAATTTAAATTTTTTATTTTTGGAGTAAGTACAGCCGGCTAAGTGTAAATTGAATAAAGATTGGTTCAACTATTATTCTCTTGCGTAATTTAAATCCACCTCAATTATGCAACGGTACACGTTTGGTCATTCAAAAGATCACCGTAAATAATCTTGAAGGAATCATTTTAACTGGAAAGTTTAATGAAAAAATGGTCCTGTTTCCACGTATTCCAATGATACCGTCAGATTCTACTATCCCCCTCAGAAGGTTACAGTTTCCAATTGGTTTAGCTTTTGCCATGACTATAAAAAAGTCTCAAGGCCAAACAATGTCCATTTGTGGCATAGATTTGGAACATCCATGTTTTTCTAATGGGCAGCTATATGTTGCATGTTCACGTGTAGGAACGCCGTCGAACCTACTTCTGTTAGCAAAAGACAGGTAACCAAAAATATTGTGCACCGATTAGTCCTAAATTAAATTGAAATTAAAAGTATTTTTTATTCAAAATAATAAATATTTTTATTTGAAGATTTGAAACCATCCACCTTACCTACCTCATTTATAAGTTTAACTGTCACATGTTATTTATGTAATATACTCATTTCTTAAAAGTTTGAATAAAAATAACAAAAAATTTTAAATCTAATTCTTTTGTTTTGATTCTTGCTTTATATCAACTGTACGAAAATTTAGATCAATTGTGTTCAAAGTCCTTCCCCTTCAAATCCCGAACCAGTAAATTTTTATACCAGCCTTAACGTTTCCGTCTTCTTTCATAAATAACAATTTCATTTTAATAAGGGGTAACGGTAGTAGAGAATCAGTAACGAAGGTCGCCATGTCTTTTTTTACAAATAGCATCTATGTTAAAAAGCACTATGGTGCCATGGTGTGGTGTTCTCCCAGTGGTGTTAGCCAGGCATGAACAGGCATGAACCTGCATGTAGGGATATAGACCACCTCTTTAAATTTTTTTTTCTTCTCTTGACCTAATCTATCATATGTGGGCCTTTGGCATCTGTATTTAAAACACCATACATATATAAAAGACAATTTTAAAAGTAAATTATTAGTTATAAAAATAGTTAAAAAATTAAGCGCGGTGAAATTTTTTTAAACTTTTCTTATACGCTATTTAAATAACATTTCCGAAAAATTCATAAAAATCCATTGACTGACCCTGCATTCCAGGGCATCTTTTAAGTAACACGAACGTGGCCAAATGGCCGCGTAGTAGTCCGCCGTGGCCACGTAGTAATCATAATCTGGCCACAACCAATTTTCGAAAATGCGTGAACAACACCTAACTGAAATAATGTCAGAAATTTTCTGAACATACATGATTTCCCCAAAATGTCAAAAAATATATAACTTGCTAATTCTAATGAAGTTTTTAGGTGCTAATCAAAGAAATTTGTCAACGAATGAATGACAGTTCATCAAATATACTGTCAATGAGGATTTATATATGGAAAAAAACATACTCACGACTTCCGTTAGATATATAAATTCTATAAATTCTGCACGTGCTCGAGGATTTTTCTCAGCATATAATTAAAAATTTATGGGCAAGTATACAGGGTGATTCGCATAAGGTGTGACAAAAAGATAGGGTGTGTAGGTTGGACCTAGACAAGCAAAAAATCGTATGGGAGGGGGGGGGTCCATTTTCCCCCGTTTAGGCGGGAGGGGCAATTTAAGAAAAAAATCACTAAAAATGGACAAAAAATTATTTAAAAATAACGGTAATACCTACAGAGTCGTGCTATAGCATTTTGAAAAGCCAAAAACTAATAAATTAATTTAAATTTAAAAATAAGTTTTTCAAATAAATAGTTTTTGAAATATTAATTTTCCAAGCCAAAATTTTGAAAAAAAACATGATTTTTTTTTAAAACCACTTTTTTTCCAAATTTTACGTAATTAAGTAGTATTTTTCTGGCTTATTTTCAATGCTCTTATTTATTTTTGATCAAACACAAAAAACCGGATGTCAAAATAACCTGTAGTTTTTGAGAAAACCAAAAATTACAAAAACTACTTTTTTCAATTTTTTTTTTTAAAGTTTTTTTTTTGTTATTGGATTTTTAAGTGAATTCTCAATAAAAAATGTAAAGAGAAAATTCATCTTTTATTTCGTAATTTCACTTAAGAATCCAATAACGAAAAACAAAACTTAAAAAAAAAATTTGAAAAAAGTAGTTTTTGTAATTTTTGGTTTTCTCAAAAACTACAGGTTATTTTGACATCCGGTTTTTTGTGTTTGATCAAAAATAAATAAGAGCATTGAAAATAAGCCAGAAAAATACTACTTAATTACGTAAAATTTGGAAAAAAGTGGTTTTAAAAAAAAATCATGTTTTTTTTCAAAATTTTGACTTTGAAAATTAATATTTCAAAAACTATTTATTTGAAAAACTTATTTTTAAATTTAAATTAATGTATTAGTTTTTGGCTTTTCAAAATGCTATAGCACGACTCTGTAGGTATTACCGTTATTTTTAAATAATTTTTTGTCCATTTTTAGTGATTTTTTTCTTAAATTGCCCCTCCCGCCTAAACGGGGGAAAATGGACCCCCCCCCTCCCATACGATTTTTTGCTTGTCTAGGTCAAACCTACACACCCTATCTTTTTGTCACACCTTATGCGAATCACCCTGTATAATAAGTTGGATATGAAAAAATAATAAGTTGGATATGAAAAATAACAACAATTTCTGGGACTACTTTTTTTATTGCAAATGTTTTGGTATGAGTGAGTCACAACCCGTCGATCACAATTCGTCTATTAAATAGATATGATTATAAGATCACAAACCGCCATTTTTACGAAAAAACTTCCGAACGAAATCTCTGTCGGAGTACAAGGTGAGATCAGGTTCGCGGTAACGCCTCTCTTTCTTGCGAAGGAACTCTGCTACAGCTGGCCTCGGATCATATAATGCCATTCCATTCCATTCAGGGCCACAAACAATCTCGAGTTCATGGTCTCATCTGAAGCTGACAGTCGGTCGTTTGATTTAATTTGATTATAATGAGAAAGCACTTTCTCAACAATCATGGAGTGAGGTGAAGTGACCATTAAAGAGCACAACAGTTTCTGCAAAATCCCACATGTCACTGGTATCAGTCGAAGCAGCTTATGCGACATTTTTGCACCTTCGTCATAGAAGTGTCGAGATCTCTGATTTCTTGAATTGCTGGCTAACAATCGCAAACATTTGATGAAAAGTCGGAAACTTTTTCTTCGCCAAATATGGTTTCAACCAAGAATCGACCCTCTTGAATCATTTCTGCTGTGGTTTTCGCCATTAGAAATGTTGAAAATCTTTTGATCAGCTCATTTTCTTCAATTTTGAGCCGGATGTCAAGAAAATTGATCTGATATCATTTCGATTCGGAGTGCCGTCCATGATCGGGTGCCTGTTGTGACGAGAGAATGCGAAACTTTGCGTCTTTTCCTATCGTCTTCTTTATTGTCAGTGTTGTCTTAAACATTTTTTTGGTGTAAAGGAAACTTCTCTTCCTGTCCGCCTGGATATGGACCCTGGAGCATGAGTTTCAACTCTCTGAGAGCGTTTTGTTTCAAAGTTAAAACATCAAGCAGAATCAAACGCCCTTTCTGGAGATTTTTTTGCAAATCTTTTTTTTTATTTTTTAGTTTTATTTTTTTGTCTTGCAGCTCGCAGTTTCACAACGATAATCCCTCATGTTAAATAAAAAGAATAACTACTCGTTTTGCGTTAAGTGCAAAATGATTCTCAGCAACTAGCTAAATTTTTGTCCACTTTTTCACACGAACAAAACAAAGTTTTAGAAATTTCTGACTTACATATATGCATACTTTTCAATTAATTCATTACAATTCAAATTCGAGATAATATCCGCATTTCGCTATGAACTGCCCATTCCATATGAAAACGGTCAATCCGAAATGTTTCTATACCTCCGATTTTGTTCAAACTTTGTATAAATGTTCCTTTGCTATCGAAATACGAAATAGTCAATGTTTTTAATCAGCTGTAACTTCAGTGTGCGTGCGAATAACAAAATGAAAGGACTTGAAGTTGAAGAATAGACCTTTAAATCCTGCCTACTCCCGTTCTGATATCTGGTAGTCAAAATTCCCAAAAATGTGCCCAAAGATTGGCTTTTTTCAAAAACTCAAAATTTGAAAGGAATGTAAAACACATAAAAATTTTTTTTTTAATCAACTTTGAATTTTTTATTTTGTAGGTACTTATTGTAAGGTTTAATTAGGTAAATTTTTAGGGACTTACTATTGATATTTTAGGTACAGGACTGCTTCAAAAATGTCAAAAATGTATATAAAATGTGTTGATTTCAAAAGTATAAATAAAATAATAAAATAATAAAATAACTCAAATCTTTTAATTGATTTGAAAAGAATACTTTATCGGCTTTAAAATGACACCTTAATCGTCCTAATCGCTTGAACAGACAATTTTAGAGTCCAAAGTCTGAAGCCAATAAAATCACTATGTTCGGTTCTTTGAGTAAGGCTGGAGGGGAGAAGAAAATTACAAAAAAAAAAAAATCCTTTGATTATTTCGTATTTATAGCAAAGAAACATTTATACAAAGTTTGAGCAAAATCGGAGGTATAGCAACATTTCGGATTGACCGTTTTCATATGGCTCATAAGGACGTTGTTCGGGCTTACTCCATTCTTAAAACACGCTTTTTATATTTTTTTTTCTAATTTTTGAGACCTATTTTGGTTTTGGATTAGGGCTATTAAACTTGAGAATTAAAATTTTTCGTGATACTTATAAAACATTTCTTTTCAATGAGCAAGATTCGTAAATACTCACCGATAATTTCATTCTCTTTAAATTGAGGAGAATTGTCTCTATCGTCGTTATTCTCCTTTATAGCGTTTTTGGAATCGTCCTAAACACATACAAACAGACAATTAGCTTTATCGGTGAATTACTGGTGTCGAAAAAAGTTATCAGTGAAATATGTACTTACTCTCTTCAGGTCTTTATTTCCATTGTTTTGATCTTGATTCGTCGAGGTCTTTAAATCAACTTTTTTCAACCACTTATCAAGAGTCGACATCTCAGTTTCAAAATTTCCTTGCAAGTAGCAAGTAGTTGAATGACGAAAGTTTAACAAACGAGAGTAAACAATAAGTAAAAGTCACTAAATAGAATTAACACAACGAAATATGTAAACAGCTCACAGCTAACTGCAACACAATGCGATACAAATCAGTAGTTGGCAGCTTTTTTAGCGAAATCAGAACTCATGTAAAAGTGCTTGCTTGTATTAGTAAATCATTTTATTCTCTTAAAAGTAAGGGGGTGTTTGAGGAGATATTTTTCTTTTGGCCACCTAGTGAAAAATCCTTAAAGGATGCCCTGCTGCATTCCTAGGTATTGCCATTATTATGTCTAACTGCACTCCACTAATAATAATTATATTATTCTGGCAGTTCCTTATTTCAATATATCTTAGGGGTCAATTATAGCAATCAGGAAAATGAATCAGGAAATTTTTTTAAATGGAATAATAACTATGTTTTCGTTACAATTACAACAAATGTTATACCAATCGGTGGCAAATCACACAAAGTATTTTTTGTGCCCAAAAACGTATTAAAGAAAAAAAATTTCTATTAAAAATTTAACTTTCCATTTTCCTGATTCGATTTCATCAGGAAGGTGGAATAATAATCTTTTAAGGGAAAATATTCGTTCATCAATTGAACATTTTCTTGGCAAAAAAGTTCTCTGGGTTATTTACTATCGATTGGTACAACATTCGCTATTAAATTCTACCAGATTCTATTTTCTGATCCCTATAACTGGCACCCTAACATACTGTAACGTGCGCTTAGTTCGCAAAAATAAAACTCTACCTTTCAATTTAATTCTACCACTTTATTCAGTATCTACTTTCGATATACACTTTATTCGAACTCAACTCGACTTTTGGACTATCACTTGTATTTACTCTTTACTTTATCACTCTATAAACAAGACTGCCCTCTGGTTGCCTCGGGCGGGCTATTTATATCGAATGACATGCCATCTAGAACTCTCCAGTAACTTCTACATTGTCTCCACATTTGCTGTCTACTCTCTGTCTGTCTGTCTCTCTATACACTCACACACACTGGCTTACAAGCAACGCCTGTCATTTATACCATTCCATTAAAGTGTTGCCAGTTGTGTTTTCGGTTGAACGTTTTTCGATTAGGAAATTGGTATAAAATGTTGGGTTCACGTTACACTGCCCCCTCCTTAGGATTGTTCGTCCCGAATAATTCCATCTGCAGCCTCGCCACTATATCGATGCAGCCTGTCACAATGAACTACTTTTAACTTGCCTCTTAGTCCTCTTTGGATGCGGTAAACCACGTCGTTAATCCTCGTGACTACAGTATAAGGACCTTCCCAGTTTTGCTGAAGTTTCGGTGACAATCCCTTTTGACGATGAGGATTATAAAGCCACACACGATCTCCTGCTTGGAATCCTGACGTTGTCGCTTTTGTGTCGTACCGTGTCTTCATCCGGTCGCTGTAGGCTTTCATCCGTTCCCTTGTTCTTGTATGGATGTCAGCGAGTCTCTCCTTGAGGTCGTCCACATACTCGTTTGTGTCCTGTGGCTCCTCTGTGGGGCATCCAAATTTAAGTTCGCTGGGCAGCCGCATGGTTTTCCCGAACAGGATGTCAGATGGTGTTTGTCCTGTCGAGCTATGTACTGCACTTCTATAGGCCATCAGGAATAGTGGTACGTGCCTATCCCAGTCTCTTTGGTAGTCGCCTACGACCTTGGTGAGGTGTTCTTTCAAGGTCCGGTTGAATCTTTCAACCATCCCATCAGATTGTGGATGAAGTGGTGTGGTTCTCGTCTTCTTAATGCCAAGTAGTCCGCACACTCCTTGGAAGATGTTTGACTCAAAGTTCCTCCCTTGGTCGGAATGGAGTTCCATAGGCACGCCAAACCTACTAACCCAGTTAAACACAATCTGGTCGACCACCGTTTTGGCTTCTTGATTTGGGATGGCATACGCCTCAGGCCACTTGCTAAAATAGTCCATTACAACCAGAATGTATTTGTTTCCAGCGTTGGTCTCTGGAAAAGGCCCAGCCACATCTACTGCAATCCTCTCAAAAGGCGATCCAACGTTGTACTGATGCATCTTACCTTGAATCTTCCTACCAGGTCCTTTGGTTGCAGCACACCTGTCACATGTTCGGCACCACTTCTCCACGTCATCTCTAGCATGTAACCAGTAGAACCGATGTCGCACCTTCTCCAGTGTTTTGTTTACCCCCAGGTGGCCTCCAGAAGGTCCGTCGTGCATCTCCTGAAGAACTTCACTGACTTTCGATTGTGGTACGATCAGCTGCATCACATATGACTTACCGTCAGCGGATTCCCATCTTCGCCTGAGGACACCTTCTTGCACATATAGTGAGTCCCACTGTGCCCAATAGGCTTTGAGAACTGGACTCCTGTCAGAAATGTCTCCCCATTCCGGTTTCTCTTCATTTTCTTTCCATGCGAGAATGGGTTCGATATCTGGATCTTCCTGTTGAGCAGTCCTCACTTCCTCATTGCTCCATCCGCTTATGGGGTCAGCTCTTAGTCGCTGAGCGGTAATGATTTCTTTGTCTTCTTGCCGCTTGCAATGCTTGCAATCCACTTTGCAAGGTCTTCGTGATAATGCATCGGCGTTTGAGTGCAGCTTTCCTCTGCGGTGTTGGATCTAGTAGTCATAGGTCTGCAATCTTTCTATCCACCTTGCGACTTGACCTTCTGGATTTTTGAAGTTCAACAGCCAGCTCAGAGCACCGTGGTCTGTCCGCAGAAGGAATTTCTGTCCATAGATGTACTTATGGAAGTGCTTTGTTGCCAAGATAAGAGCTAGCAGTTCCCTTCTGGTCACGCAGTAGTTCCTTTCGGGTTTCGATAGGACCTTGCTGTAGTATGCCACCACTTTCTCTTCGCCATCATGCACTTGGGATAGTACCGCCCCGATTCCAACGTTGCTTGCATCTGCGTCGACGATGAATGTTTTGCCAGGTGTTGGATGTGCCAGCACTGGAGCGTTACAGAGGCGGTATTTGAGTTCCTGGAAAGATTTCTCACACTCACCTGACCATTTAAACTGCTTCCCCTTTTCGGTGAGCTGATGCAAACTCTTTGCAACTCCAGCGAAGTTCTTAACGAAACGTCGGTAATATGTGGCAAGTCCCAGAAAGCTTCGGAGTTGATGTTTGTCCTGTGGTGTTGGCCAATTTTTGACGGAGTCAACTTTTTCAGGATCAGTCTTTACTCCTTGGGATGAGATGATGTGTCCCAAATACTTGACTTCGGTTTTGAAAAGTGCACATTTTTCTGGATTCAGTTTAAGGTTAGCCTCTCGAAGTCTCTGAAACACGGCTTTAAGGTTCTTACAATGTTGGTCAAATGTTTTCCCGTAAACAATGACATCGTCCAAGTAGACTAGGCAAGCTTTCCACGTCAGTCCTTGAAGAACGCACTCCATCAAACGCTCGAATGTTGCCGGAGCGTTACATAACCCAAACGGCATAACTTTAAACTGCCAGAGCCCATTACCTGTAGAAAACGCCGTCTTTTCCCGATCATCAGGGTGGATGTCAACTTGCCAATATCCGCTCTTCAAGTCCAGCGTCGAGAACCACTGCGCTCCCTCCATGGCATCCAGGGTATCACTGATTCTGGGCAGGGGATAGCTGTCCTTCTTAGTTACATCATTCAGCCTTCGGTAGTCCACACAAAAACGAGTGCTTCCGTCTTTCTTTTTCACTAGCACCACTGGTGACGCCCAAGGACTTTTGGAATTTTCGATAAGACCGTCCTTTTTCATTGCTGTTATCATTTCCTCAACCTCACCTTGTTTGGCCAGTGGAAGACGTCTTGCAGGTTGACGAATCGGTCTTGCATCTCCTGTGTTGATGCGATGCTGCACCAACTGTGTCCTACCATATTGCCCCTTTTGCGATGCGAAGATATCAGTGTACTCTTGTAGGAGACTTTCAGCCATCCTTGTTTGTTGGTGATCAAGGTTGGATGAATTCAGTATTTTAGCTCTGATGGTTTCGAGCTCCTCCGGAGTTATAGGTTTTCTCGGAGCTTCGTCTGTGATCTTCGTAATTGCTGCAACCGATTCGCAACGTCCAACGACTTCTCCTTTCTTCAACCTTACATCGTACGGTCTGGTGTTTAGTAATCGTACGGGGACCATTTTGTTCTTAGGTGCTACCAGTGTTTTCCCAATGATGACGCTTTGGGAGGAACACTCTGGGTCTGGTTCCACCATGAGGTATCGAAGGCTTCCAAACTCACCTTCCAGTTTTGTCCAAACGAACACTTCAGAAGAAGGAGGCAGAATAAGATCTTCCCTGATGACAGTTCTCAGTGTCGACGTACTTTCGTTCGAATAAGTCATTGGAAGTTCCTTATTTTGGTACTTCAAAACCTGATTACCGATGTCCAAAATAACTCCGTGCTGTTTCATAAAGTCGATTCCAATGATGCACTCGTCACATATATCTGCCACCAGGAATTGATGAGTAAACACTAGGTCGGCCAGTCGGATCTTAAGACACACTTCTCCATATACTCTTGCTGCTTCTCCCGTTGCGGTTCTTAGACGGTAGCTATTGGTGTTATGAAGCCACGTCGTCTTTACCAGGTCTCGACGTACTATGGAGGCTGTGGCACCGGTGTCGATGGTAGCCACATGTTTGTTCCCGTTAATAGTAGTCTCCACAGTCAGACTTTTGTTGTCTCGTTTGGTCTGAGAGACCTGGATGGTGGTTCTGGGGCCATCGATACAAGAAACCAGCCTCTGCCCCTCGAAGTTGGTTCTTACTCGTTTCCCTGATGGGAAACGGGCTGATAGGCAACGCTGGTGTTGTTGTTACCTTGCTCTGGGTTGGATCTCTTGCTTCCACAATGTTGACAACCTGCTTTGTTTGGTGGTAGTCGGCATTGACGCTGTAAGTGCCCGGTCTTGTTGCAGTTCCAACATCTTGCTAGTCCGCTCCGGTTCTTTTGTATTTCAGCTCTTTGGCACGAGCATTCTTCGACTATGGCCTCTCTAAGTCGATGTACTCCCTGAGAAGCCTGTTCTGCTGCTTCAATTGTCAATGCGAATGCTAAAGTTTCGGAAAGAGTACGTGTTCTAGCAGTTCGCACAGACCTCTGAAGATGTATATCGGAAATGGCACGAACGAAGGACTCAACAGCAAGCTGGTTGATGATTTCTTCTCCAGCATCCGGATATGCCAGGTGAACCAGTCTTTCGACGTCTGCTTGGAGCTGCTGTAGACTTTCACCCCTTTTCTGGACTCTGTTATTGAGTTGGACTCGGAAGACTTCTTTCAAGTGGCTATCTCCAAAGCGTTTATCAATAGCTGCCACGAGAGAACAGAAATCGCCGCTCTTACCAGCTGGAACTGTTTGAAGTAATTCAGCTGCTGGTCCTCTAAGAGCAAGAGTCAGTGCAATGTACTTGTCTTCGTCATCCCAGCCATTTGTTGTCGCGGCTACCTCAAATTGTCTCTTGTAGACTGGCCAAGAAGACTGTCCATCAAATGTTGGGGGTTTCATCTCCTTTTTCCTTGCAAATTCTCCAGCAGATTCTCGAATTTTTATTTTCCGGATCTGGTCTAATTCCTTGGACAGAACAGAGAACTGGTTATCGCATCGACTTTCCAAACGATTCTCTACAACAGAAAGCTGTTTTTCCACACCTTCAACTCGTTCGTCAAGGGCACATACATTTTTCTCAATGTTACCCAATTTTCCTTCTAAAATGTTTTTCTGACCTTCTAAAACATTCTGTTGCGCCTCAAGTCTTTCGAGAATATTCTGTTGTTCTTTCTTTTGCTCGTTTCGTTGCCCTTCCAGATTCTTTTCTTGTACTTCGAGTCGTTCAAGAACATTCTGCTGTTCCTTCTTTTGCTCATTTCGTTGTTCTTCCAGATTCTTTTGTTGTGCTTCGAGTCGTTCGAGAACATTCTGCTGTTCCTTCTTTTGATCGTTTCGTTGCTCTTCCAGACGTCCGAGAATATTCTGCTGTTGCTTGTTTTGTTCTAATAAAATCTTCATTATACTAGAAAAATCTACACTTTCATTTCCTTCCTCTTCTTCCACTTCTGCTTCAAAGACAAAAGTGTTAACGTCTTCACCTTGCTGTTCCAAATAGTTACGCAAGCGCAGGACGAGCTCATTTTTCGATCCCGCTCTAGAAAGATTTCGCTTACCTAGCTCACTTTTAAGCTCAATGCAGTTGAGCTCTTCTAACAACTTACCCATTTTCACTGTATATTGTTTTTATTTTTCTTTTTAATTTTTTTTTTTTCTTTTTACACTTTACACTCGTTTTTTCTTTTCAAATAAGTTTTATTTCCACTTCTGACACCAATGTAACGTGCGCTTAGTTCGCAAAAATAAAACTCTACCTTTCAATTTAATTCTACCACTTTATTCAGTATCTACTTTCGATATACACTTTATTCGAACTCAACTCGACTTTTGGACTATCACTTGTATTTACTCTTTACTTTATCACTCTATAAACAAGACTGCCCTCTGGTTGCCTCGGGCGGGCTATTTATATCGAATGACATGCCATCTAGAACTCTCCAGTAACTTCTACATTGTCTCCACATTTGCTGTCTACTCTCTGTCTGTCTGTCTCTCTATACACTCACACACACTGGCTTACAAGCAACGCCTGTCATTTATACCATTCCATTAAAGTGTTGCCAGTTGTGTTTTCGGTTGAACGTTTTTCGATTAGGAAATTGGTATAAAATGTTGGATTCACGTTACAATACATTATATAAGTGACTTTATACCATTTCTTATACATATAATTACCCTTCGAATTATGTATATACTTACTCCTTTCACCCATTTGCAGTCGACTGCTGTCGCTTTCGATTCTTTTTTGGGCATTTAGGAAAATAAAAAATAGCGATTTTTTTTATGAATGTGTATGCATCCAATTGACGGATAAAGAAAAACAAGCACCAAAGAACAAAACAATAATACTCATACAGTCGTATTTATAAAATTTGCTTAGAACATCCTTAGACAATCTGTCCAGCTAGACGGTGTCTAAATAGTTGGACAAGCCTTAGCCAATTTCGTATTTATAAACACATTTCAGCAGTTGTATAAATAACCCCTGAAACTGTCAACGTTCATTATGTATCCGTGCAGTACCATTGTTTGTGTTTTGATATACACGACTACAACAACTAAAAGGCTCTGAAAGAGTGTGGCGTAGGACTTGAACTAGACCAAAAAAACAGCTGATTTGACTTTGTGTTACAGCTTTTCCAAGTCTCATAAAATGATTAAATTTAATGTGCATTTTATAAATAAAATTGTTGTAGTAGTAGTATTTTTGCACCTCGAATTACTTCATTTTATCGATCTTAACACTCTCAACAGTGTGTTACAACATGTTCAACAAAATTGTTTTTTGCTGTATCAAATGCCACTTTAGCCACAGTTTAGACAACCAATTATTTCGGTGTCTAAAGTTAAACATTCCTTAGACAGCGATGAAAGTGTTTATAAATACGATTTGGAGTTGGACACTGTTCTAAGAGCTGTCCAAAGTTAGACATACTTTGGAATGGGATTATAAATACGACTGATTATGTATAAGGTTTTTAATTTTAAGAGCCTTCTAAAGCGGGATCCAACCCGTAACACTCTTTCCAACTTGTACTGGATAGATACATGGTTGTTGACAGTCAATGGACCGGTGATCCGGTAGAGGTATAGGCTTTTTTAAGTAAGCATCTAAAAGCTTATTATACCAACGGCTACAATATATTGATTCGCCATCCGAGGGTGCCACACTTACACTATATCATGGCCAAGCACGAACGGATTAAAAATATTATCTTTAACGTCATTTCTAGAACAATTTTCTTTAAATCCAACTTCCTAGCATCGCCTTCTCCCATGTTCATATGAGTACTCGGGAAAGTTTTGAACATTTCCAATATTCATACCCTTCACATAAATTGTGTTTGAACAAAACGCGGGAGATACACTATTCGATTTAAGTCTGAAATATTCCTCTATAGTTATGGATATAACAATAGAGCAGAACATAAAAGCAGACACACAAAACAAAGCAACAGAATTCATAACAACAAAAAACCTCCTCAAATACAATTTCGGGATGTATTACTTGTAACAAACAAGTGCCAGTGCCAGTACCAGTATCCTCCTGTCCTTTACTAGGTACTTCAACATTCTCGCTGCTTTGCCAACCGACTGTTGCAATTTTTACGGACTTTATTAAAAAATGTCTTGTTTGCTTTTCTTCAATTTCTGGATGTGAATAGTGGACAGACCGATGGAATTCACAATTTGCATATTGCAGAGCGATACAGAATAAAGAACACCAACAACAGAGTTTCTCATAGGATGGGAGGAAATTTTCGTTTACACAGGTAAAAATTGAACTTTTATTTTGAAACAACGCAAAGTGAAAATTCAGGCTTTTATTTTTGTACAAGACATACGCAGACGTCACGTTTTTCTCCTCTAAAATGCATTACTTTGAACAAAAAGTATAAAAGGAGCGTTCGCTATTCAAATGCAAATAATTTTAAATTGATCTTGAGCTCAAGTTGTTCTTCCGTAAAATGGAATTTCGAAAAAGTATTTGTTGAATTGATTATAATAATTTTTGATCCTTTGAAATATTTTTGTACGATATAAAATCAAATGGTTATAAGATTTTGAACTTAATTTGCATTAGAGGTTGATTTACCGAAGAAAATTTGTCAAGGGGCTACGCGAACAACGTTTCATTTTGAACCATTTTTTTTTTTTTTTATATTATAAGAAATAAAACATTTTAATCAAATTTTTAACGGCCTTGAAGATACACATTTAATAACTAGTTTCCAAAATTTTCTTAAAAAAGTATTCAAAACTCCGCCCTTGCAATATATTTCCGGCGACCCTCGGGAAAAGATGTGTCGGCGTAGACAGCAAAACTTTTTACTGAATTATCTGAAAAATACCAAGTACTAGAACTCAAACGAAGGAACAATAAATGAAAATTGGAGTCGTTGTGTATGTGTATTGTATTTCAAAGACCTTTTTAAATTTCATCAAGATCCGTTGAGTAATTTTCGAGAAATATATGCCACCGATTTCAAAAAGATAGTTTAGGGAAAAACCTGTTCAAAATAGCGCTGAGGCTAACTCACTCCGGGTGTGCGACTCGAGGCTGTATCTCCAGACATTTATAGGATCAACTAGAAAATAAAGGACAGTATTCTAAGGAAATTGTAGAATCTAATGAGCTAGGTAGTAAAAAATTCGTAGTAATTGATTCATCCCCCGCGTCGACAGTAGGTTTAAAGTCCAAAAAAAAATATAACAGGCTGAGTCCAAAAATAACGCGTGCTGGAATTTGAAAAGAAAGTAAGTAGGTATTACTTACATATTCAACTTTTGAACATTAAACCATGCCAATGCCATTCATGACTTCAATACTTTTTTGCATTTTTATTTTCATTACTTTAGTTTCAATTGGTCATACTCTCTGGGGATACAGGCAGAAATTTGTCTCCTGCTCTTTCTTTGCTGAGCCAATTTTTAAGAAGAACCTTGTCAATGTCATTTACGCTGTCGGAAAACTGTCAAACATGTCCAGGCGGCTTTTTAATTCAATGGAAAAGCACAGCACAAAGACACAAGCATGTAGAACGTTGGATTTTTAATGGTTTTCTTTCGATTCCGTTCCAGGTGACATGAAAGTATGTAGGTATACTCGAATATATGATGAAGGGTTTACCTTTTCTATTGTTAGTAATTCAATTGAATATTGATAAACGGAAAAGAGGAAATATATCGGCTGCCTTTTCTTACCATTGTTGTCCCATTGCGGAATGTTTTATCTCCGCGTCGTTTTCAGTTGAAGAGGGAAATTGAATATTTTCAGGGATAGGTAAAAACGCAGTATAGTGCCTAACTGAATACCTGTTGAGTATTGTCGGCAATGTTTATTTGGAATGTTTTGTTGGTTGGCATGAAAGCGTAGCAGGTAAAACTCTGACAGTTTGACACACATCATTCAACTGAAGCAACCAGAAGTATAAAATATTTTTTGATTGTAGTGGAAATAAATCGATGCCAGTTGAATAAGCTCAACTGAAACCTGTTCTCGATTTGCTTGGAACATATAGAGAGAGAGTTTCCTGAAAAATATTCGCACATAGTGCTGTTGAAACTCAACTCCAAGTTCAATTCAATAAACTTCATTAAATCTAGGAGTTGGATTTACTTAAAACATATCGAAATTTTGTTCAAAAGGCAATTAGATATACTAATGGGTTAGGGTCACTATTTGGTGTTAAAAACAGAATAAAAGTTAATCTAGAAAAACCAAGGTAGCCCTTTCAAAGTCCCCGATCATCTCAGCTAAGCTTTGCAACACAGAAGCAAGGACTTTACCCACGGCGAATAAAGAAATCTTTGGTCGTTTCGGTAGAAAAATAGTTCCTGTTATCCCCTTCGAGAAGACAATATGGGAGAAGGTATTCAACAACGCGCTGTATGAGCTGTCAAGCGACATGAGCGTAGCTAGAACAGCACTCATCGCAAGACTATGTCTAAAACATCAACACTCCGGCTCGACGGGTTTTCGAAACACACTGAAGGGAGGATGTGGAAGGTAAATATTTCGTCTTAGGCGGTGCAATCAAGTAGAGGAGAACCGAGAACCTTAGTTGGTAAAATTGGAAAGAGATCGCTGGAAACCGAAATTGTTGACGAAAGATATTGGATAAGGCCCACGTTCACCTGTAATGCCTACCAGAGTAAGCAACTATGCGCTGAGTCAATTCAAAAAAACTCCTGAATGAAGCTAAACAATAGGTTTATTCGTTGAAGCCCTAGGGTCACCCTGGGTCGCCACAAAGCGTTTTTTGAGAAACCCAAAGTCGCCCTGAATGTCAAAATGAGTGTTTTTTGAGCCCTAGGTTTGACTTAGGTTTTCCCTCAACTCGCCATAGGTTTTTGCTGTGGCGAGGAGGTGAGTGCTGGCAAATGGTATTCTTTTAATGACAGGTATGTGTGGTGATTTGTGGCTTAACGTTTTTTGAGGACAGGAAAACAGAGGTTTTCTTTACAACTCATAGGGTTGTCAAAAAAAGCTGGGTCAACCTTGGGGAAAGTTCAACGAACGAACCTAATATATAGACTATGTTTGTACGTAGAACAATGTCCCCTTTGAAAAGGTCTTACATGAACTGACTTAAAGTATAGGATTCATATACATACATAGTTTTTCTTATGAATTACAATATCTTCAATAAATTAATAAAACTTTTTTCGTTAATAAGCCTGATAAAAAAGTTGAGTTTATAGTTTTTGAATAGTTTTTGGGTAACCATGTCTCAAGGTCCAAGTTTTGAAAAATAAAAAAATCTTTAAATATTTTTTTTACAAACCTTTTTTTTATGATAGCTTTTTCTTTGAATAAACAACGCTCTTATTAGTCTCCAATCAAACACAGTAAACCGAAAGAAAATATTATTTCTAGTCTTTGAGAGATTAAAAAAAAACGAAATGTTATCTTTCCCGGAAACTACTTCTTTGCTCAGAGAATAAATTCATATCAGCGGAAAACCCACAAAATTCCACTTTCTGGAGAAAAGTAAGTTTTATTTTATATATCTATTTCTCAAAAACTAGGAAAGTTCTCTTGTTCGGTTTTCTGTGTTTGATTCAAAACTAATAAGAGCATTGATTATTGAAAAAAGCGATCCCTAATGAAGCAAAATTTTTAAAAATTGTACCTACTTAAAAAGAAATTCAATTTTTTTTTTTTTCTTCAAAATTTCTGTTTCAAAACGCGACTACTTAATAAAATGCTTGAAATACAATGTTAATTCAAGAACAAACTACATATATTATGCATATAGTGAGTAGAATTGAGTGACTTTGTTGATTTTAGAAACTTTTTAAATCACGTCCAGCCATGTGCCAATCCTTGTTGAAACGGTTTGGGATGCCATTTGCTGTGGCATATTGGAAAAATAGCTTCCGCATTGCCGGAATTGTCATTCCATAATATAAATTGTTCATTTTCTTACAATACTCTTCTTTTTCTTTTTTTTAATCAGGAGAAAATATCGTTTCGAAGTGACCCAGGAAGCTGACAGCTGTGTACGCTGAAACTTAATTTTTTGTCGAAATAATAATCTTTAAAACTGAATTCAAATTGGACTTAGGGTTGCCAGATTTTAAATTTTATTAAATTTTTTTAAGACGTCTCTAAGACGTTGATTAGTTAAGTTTCAATTAAAATTCAATTTGAACTTAAAAGAGGTTTATTAAATTCTTATCGATAAATCGATTCTGCGCTGATGCTAAACTAATTGATAGTTGTGTCAAAATAAAGTAGTAAAAACAGAAATCTAGTCAATTTAAACTGCGTTTTGACAACCACTCCTTTGTTAACAAATACAGAAATCAAAACAAAAAAAATTCGTGTATTTAAGTAGCTTTCTTATTTGATTATATGATAGAAATCTGTTTGTTAAAACTGAATCAATTTCAAAAATGAAGAGGCAAAATCATTTTTGAGATTAATGAGTTGATTTTCAAATTCTTTAAATGAAGAAATGTAGGTATGTGGTGTCTTTTTGAAGTGGCCGACGTTCTGAAGCGCTGCACACTTGATAACATTGAGCACAAGTTTCTTTCGGATGAACCATGAACATAACAAGCTGCTCGACAAAATTATGGGGTAAGCCAAGGTCATACAAAAAACATTAAAAATTACCTACTAACGTGAGTTTTGCAGAGTGAAAAAACAACAGGCCATGGATCAAATGTTCGAAGAACTGATGGAAAAAATATGTCGACTAGAAGAAGACCGACACAATGTGAATATCTCATTGGCAGATGGGGGAACTGATAAGAGAGCAAGTAAAGTCCGAGGCCCGGGACGCAAAAAAGCAGTTAAGTCACCGGTCCATAAATTTTTTATATGCTGCAAGTAGAGGGCATAATCGAAGACTGGAAGGCTATTCGGAAGTCACTTAAAAGAACCGCTACATTAACGTGATGGTGAGTTAATGGCGAGTTCTCGAGATGTCTTCTTACTTGGATTACCAACAAAACTTGGTGATACATTTTGATAATTTTTTAATAGAGTTTTAATGTGAAAAGAGTGCCATACCATAGTATGGTAGTTTTTTGTCAATGAAACAGCCTGCTTTTATTTGGTAATCTAGAAACCTTTTTCAAGTAGCCAGTCTGTGACTACCTTTACATGATCTCCATGAAAGTATGTTTGTCCACTGAGCTCGTTTACACGGCTTGCAACAGTCCTTCCTCCTCTAGAGTCTTCCAAAACTTTATGTAATTCTTTTTCAAGCGCCCAAATACCACTCTGAATGTATCTGATGATTGTCAAACGACGAAGACCGCGGTGTTTGGTTTGCAAGTAAACAGGAACCATATAGTTTTTGGTGCGTGCAGCAAAATAATCGTGTTTTAATTCGCTGCTGGCTGTGGTGGTTTCCATCCAGATGGGTACTCAGCTTTTGCGATAGGCTTTGGAACGACTGGACTTTGCAGTAGTCGCTCGACAAATGTCCATTCAGGAGGACTTTTAATGACCTCAACTTCGGGGTATTCTGAGATATCAGCAACTGGGTTGGATGATCTAAAGCTGGAATAACGATGTGGAATTTGTGTAAAAGTTGCCGGAGAAATAATCTGTAAAGACAAATCGTTAATAGCAGAGGTTAGGAATTGTATACATAAACCGAGATTACTTTAAAATATTTAGTAAGAAATATATAAAAAAGTTAAAAGAATAAGGAATTCAGCAGCAGGAAAATATGCCTTGAAAAATGCTGTTCCAATTTATCTTTTCAGAACTGTACTCACGAGAATGGTTGTTGCGAGAACAACGCTTTTGGCCTTGTAGCACTGTGGAGCTTCTTGGGCTATACTTCCCCACAACTACATTCTTATATCCTGACTTTGGGGATCCAATGCAAATGAATTTGATATGGAGTGGTATGTTTTTTCCATTCAGTTGATGAAAGGATGTTGTTGACTTTGGCCAGAATTTTTGCTGTATGACGAAGGTTGCTTTTCCACTGAAATTATAAATATGATAAATTGATAAATAAGAAACAAATATATCTTTACTTACCTTCGTACGTACGTGTATAAATATCATTCCAGAACGATACAACCAACTTTTCTTTTTTAGAAAATATATTACCAAAACAACAGATCAAAATTGACACCGATTTTCCCGAAACGTCAGAATCAATTTTTAATTTGTATTTAAGAGACCTTTAAACGTCATTATTGGCATTTAAGTAGAGAGGGCTTTTAGCAAGGTTACTTAAATGTGAAATTTGAATATCGATACGGATTCGTTACTTAGGTGTAACTTTAAGGGCAATTCAATCTAATAATGATTAAAAGTTCTTTATAGATACGGCTGTTATAGTTATAAGAACTGCTAAAACATTTTATAATGTTCCCGTGTATATTCCCGTCCCTGGGGATGAAGTATACAACCTTGCTCTTGGTTTATTCTATATGTATATCAAAAAAAAAAAAACCATACAAATCCACTGCGTAGCCGTAGTTTTAAAAACCTAAGCTAACAGACAGCGAAAGTGACTTTGTTTTATACTATGCAATGATTGGTACTTTTTAAGTCTGGTTATATTGTCTGCGGTTTGAAATTTGGATTTGTCTATAAGCACTCACGGTCTGCATCGTGTTAGGATGTGTAACACGACCTCAATGGTGTTATATGAAGGGAAAAAAACATATCGTGTGACTCGTGAATCGTGATGGTTCTACAAGCAACAAGAAGACAAACACAAGCGCTGACTTTAAATTCGTTATTTGTTTCTTATTGCTTTCAATTAAACAACCTAGAATTAATGTTTTATTCGATGCTGTCTAGTGTCGCCATTTTATATACATACATTGTATATGTTGTAGCTGGCTGAAATGTATTTTTGAAAGGGGAGTCCCGCGTGACTTTTTTTTTTCATTGAAACAAATTTAATATCAATTTCATTTCTTTTATTTTATTTGCCTTCAGTTTAATATCTTGTCCAATTACAAGAAAATTTTGAAAAGAAATGAAATGAAATAAAGAAACAAACCAAAAAACAGATTCTTAGATCCCTACTCAATATCACAACTCATCACAGAAAAATATTCCAAAGAAGACTCGTTTTTGTATTCCAGACTAAATGTGTCTCTATCATCCACGAATGGAAAATAATACTCCAGAGAAACCAGAGACCATACAGCTTCATAAGCTTCAAACAAACACTCAGAATATATTACAATTTAATGGTTTAAACAACTGAGCCATGGCGGATAAAAAAATCCATATCATTCTTTACAAAGCAAACAGAGGGCGACATCAGCAGCAAGAGGAATATTTAATAATATATCCTCGAGATGCAGTCACGTTTGGCAGCAAGGAACTGCAAGCCTTATAACAGTATTATACCCAAGAGTGCCGCTTAAATGGAAAGAAAACAATATTCAGAAGGAAAAGCAATTGTATACCCCATCCCATCGCCATCACCAACGCTACCACAAGCGAAACGAAACGAAACCATCCACACAGCACACACACCCACACCATTTTATTTGTCTGCACTTCTGTTAAAGCACATTTGTCACTATAAATAATTCGCTACAGCTCAAGTGTAATATTCTGTTGACTATTTTCTTTATTTTGAAAATCTGGTATATATCCAGCTTACACTTCGGATTAGCAATACCATTGTTTTGTCGTCTTTTGAATTCCTTCTCGATCGTCTTGTGTTCTAGTATGAAGGTGTCAAATAACCTGAGACGAAACACGGACAACACACTGCTCCTATAAATACATACAGATGAGAACGTCCCCAAAACATAGAAGAAATGTGATTTTTATCAATCTTGGCTCTCGAGGGAACATTTTTGATAATTTCGCCAGGAGTAGAGAAACATATACTATCAACAAAGTCAATATGAAACTAAATATTAAGTGCTCTTGCTGTTTTAAAAATTCAGCTAATTATTAGCATAAATAGAGGACAGATTCAAAAGGACTGAAAATTAGCTATTGATAAATCTATTCGTATCTTCAATGTAACTATTATTTTATTGGATGAATGCCTCCTGTGTTGGTAAAAATTTGGGCTTAGTCACACGAATTTGTAAATAGACAGACATAGTGATAGATATAGATAGATAGATTCTATATTTTTTCTTCTTAGTTGACTAAGAATACGGATATGGCAGTCCTGCCGTCTGTGGGAGAAGACATTTCACAAATTAAAAAAATATTTGAAAAGTTTATGAAGAGTTCACATATCTACTAAACACTATAGGGATGAATATAATACAAATATTAAAATTTGGTATATATCCAATAAAAGTTTATGTACAATTTTGAAGGTTTGCAAATTGCAACATAAAAGAAAGAAATTTTAAATGATTTGAATTATAAAAAGTGATTTTATACAATTTGGTTAAGATTTTAATGTTCTAATATTTTAGATGCATTTTACATACATGATATCTGTGCATATTTTATAAAATCTTTATATATATAATTCTGCTGTACGTGTGTATGTAATTGAACTCCTCCTAAACGGCTTGACCGATTTAAATGAATTTTTCTGTATGCGTTTGAGTGGCGCCCTGGATGGTTTAGATTCACAAATCAGCCCGGCAGATGGAATTGGAATATAGTAAAATTGGCAATTATTCTTAACTGTAATGAATTAAAAATTAAATTCAAACAATGATTTTTTTTTGACAACAAAAAATTAAAATAATAAATATGTAACAAATAATAAGGTTTGTTTTGAAAAATTCTGTTAAATTTTTGGCTGATGTGATAAGAATAGAGATTTAAATTTTTTTTAATTTATTGCACCTGGTATAGACAAATTTTTGTTTGTCCTAACTAATATTATAAATGTGAAAGTCCCTCTGTCTGTCCGGCTTTCTATGTTACCATCTCCCGCCCAAACTACCAAACTGATTGATATGAAATTTTGTACAGAGATAGTCTAGAACCAGAGGAAGGACATAGGCTATATATTTTATCCCTAAATTCCCACGGGAACGGGAACGTATACGGGAATTTAGAAACTACAACACCGATTTCAAAAATTTTTCCACCGATAGAATGCTTTACTATCCCAAAGTAACATAAACTTTAATTCATCCTTATATTCCTGCGGGAACGGGAGTCCTTACTAATATAATAAGTGCGAATGAAGCTCTGTCTGTCCGTCGTTCTATGTTACCATCTCCTGCCCAAACTAATAAACCGATTTAAATGAAATTTTGTACAAAGATTGGACTGAACTTAAGGACGGACATAGGCTTTATTTCATTCGAATATTCCCTCGGGAACCGGTCCTCACTATTATTATAAATGCAAAAGTAGCTCTGTCTGATCACCTTTCTATGTTACCATCTCCCGCCCAAACTAATGAACCGATTTAAATGAAATTTTGTACAAAGATTGCTCAGAACCTTAGGAAGGACATAGGCTATATATTTTATCCCTATATTCCCACGGGAACGAAAACGTATACGGGAACTTAGAAACTACAACACCGATTTCAAAAATTTTTTCCACCGTTAGAATGCTACACTATTCCTGAGTAACATAAACTTTAATTCATCCACATATTCCTACGGGAACGGGAGTCCTTACTAATATAATAAGTGCGAATGAAGCTCTGTCTGTCCGTCGTTCTATGTTACCATCTCCTGCCCAAACTAATAAACCGATTTAAATGAAATTTTGTACAAAGATTGGACTGAACTTAAGGACGGACATAGGCTTTATTTCATTCGAATATTCCCTCGGGAACCGGTCCTCACTATTATTATAAATGCAAAAGTAGCTCTGTCTGATCACCTTTCTATGTTACCATCTCCCGCCCAAACTAATGAACCGATTTAAATGAAATTTTGTACAAAGATTGCTCAGAACCTGAGGAAGGACATAGGCTATATATTTTATCCCTTAATTCCCACGGGAACGGGAATGTATACGGGAACTTAGAAACTACGACACCGATTTCAAAAATTTTTCCACCGTTAAAATGCTACACTATTCCTGAGTAACATAAATTTTAATTCATCCACATATTCCTACGGGAACGGGAGTCCTTACTAATATAATAAGTGTGAAAGTAGCTCTGTCTGTCCGTCGTTCTATGTTACCATCTTCCGCTCAAACTAATAAACTGATTTGAATTAAATTTTTTACAAAGATTATTCAGAACCTGAGGAAGGACATACGCGATACGCCATATATTTATTCCCTATATTCCCAGGGGAGCAGGAACGTTTACGGGAACTTTGACACTATGGCACCGATTTCAAAAACTCTTCCACCGTTGGAATGCTCCATAATCCCTGAGCAACATAAACTTTTATTCATCCCCATATCCCTCACGGGAACGGTCACCATGTTTCCACGGGAACGGGAGTCTTTACTAATATTATAAGTCCGAAGTTAAATCTGTCTGTCTATTTCTCTTTGTTACCATTAACTGCCCAAACTATTGAACCCATTTTTATGAATTTTGGTACAGAGACAGTCTAGAACCTGAGGAAGGACATATATGTTATGCAATATGTTTTATCCCTGTATTCCCATGGGAACGGGAACTTGGAAAATACAGCACCCATTTCAAAAAATGTCCACCGTTAGAATGCTGCACTATTCCCGAGTAATGTAAACTTCAAGTCATCCTCCGGAAACGCCCTCATGTTCCCACGGGAATGGAAGACTTTATTAACATTATAAATCCGAATTTAACTCTGTCTGTCTGTTTTTCTTTGTTTATATTTACCACCCAAACTATTGAACCGATTTATATGAATTTTGGTACAGAGATAGTCTAGAGCCCGAAGATGGACATCCTTACTAATATTACAAATCCAAAATTAACTCTGTCTGTTCGTGTTTCTTTGTTACCATCTCCCGCCCAGAAAACTGATCCGATTTAAATGGAATTTAATTAAGAGATAGCCTAGAGCCTGAGGAAAGACATAGGCTTAATAAGTAAACCCTATATTTCTACGGGATCGACACCGTAAACGGGAACCTTAAGACTGCTGGGTCGATAAAAGTTCTTTCACTGCGGGGTGATTTCTGTCAAACTGTCGAAAATACATTAGACCTGAGAAGAAATGTCTATCTTGATCTTCAAATAATAATTGGCAATCGGGAATGGCTGTTTGAAAGGCGATTTCGGCGCCGACTAATGAGATAGTTAACCATATAAACTAATAAAATATGTTTGACGTATTGGGGGACGTTGGCGAATGTCTATCAATAGACAATATAATGGACACTGAGCAAGTCACATCATACCCTATAGAGTTTCTCAATTTCTTAGGATTAATAGGAGTGGCAGCAAGTTGGTGCTCCAGTGCCAAAAATGAGTAATCTAGAATTGTACGCAGCTACAAATTACACATCTGGGATGCGGCATTAATAATGACTGGACGTTTCGATTCCCCGTTTTCCTTTAATTCCCACTGATTTGAGTTGCAGGTGTTCGTTTCGAAAAAAATCCCATGGCAACTTTATGTGGCAGAATCACGTGTATCAATCCCACAAAACCTTTTTATTTCGCAAAAGATGGAAAAAATAAGAACGTCATGTTCAAACATATACTAAAATAAAATAATATAACAATGGTTTAGTAAAACGCATGAATGTGTCTTATTTGCAAAATAAATAGCCTAAAAAATTCATAATGCTGCCGAAAGTCACTATTCCACGCGGACGAAGTCGCGGGCACAGCTAGTTTTATAATAAGCCACACATCAATGGGTTATGACTACACAGTGCGAGTATTTAGGAAAATAAGAGAGGATTTACTAGGATACACCGATACACCTTTTTTTTTAAATTATGTAGGGTGAAGGTGAAAATTACCTTTACAAGCACGTTGACCTGAAAGATCTTTTGTGCTGTTCCCTTAGGTTTAAAAACACGTAGTGTATAGGTTTGTTCATTCGAAGCTGAGGTCATGTAAGAACATAAGAATCTTCGAGGAAGAGGTGTTTCTGATATCAAGGGGACAGGGGAACCCTTTATTGAATATTTTAAGCCTGGATCTAGCTGAGGCAGGGCATTCACATAAAATGTGTTCAGCTGTTTCTATGTCTTCAAGACAGAGACGACAGGTGTCATCCTCGGATGATACCCGAGAGAGCAGTGTCCAGTGAAGAAGTCCGTAAGTAACTTTGCGTCACGTTTGCTCATGTCAAGAATTTCTTTCATACGTTTGTGGGATAAGTCAATGAATAGTTTTGACTGACGATGGCCATTTGAGTTGTTCCAGGTGCTGATCATGTTCTGTCGTTCCCAGGTAGCTAATTCGTTTTTAGGGCTACTGATTGGGAGACCACAGTAGGGTTCAGGGCCTTTGAATTGGGACTGAGAGCCAAGTCTAGCAAGTCGGTCAGCCTCTTCGTTACCCGGTACGCCTTCATGACTAGGCACCCATGAAAGAGTTATTTTATTGTGAGTAGCTAATTGAACTATACATGTCAGGCAGTTCCAAACTAGTTTGGATTCGATTTTTGTCGATGACAGAGCCTTTAGTGCTGCCTGACTGTCAGAGCCTTAGTCCGCTTAGTGCAGCAGTCTTCTTTACTCTTTGATGTAGCGGAGGAAAATTTAATAAACTTTCTAACGCTAAAGTTGGGCAGGTGCGCATTGCACCTGTGATACCTACACAGGTTAGTCTTTGTAACTTTTGCAAAGATTTGCGGGCATAAACTTGTTCTGTTTTTTGCCACCAGATCAGCAAATCATAGGTTATGATGGGTGTGATAATAGTGAGGTATGTCCAGTAAATCATTTTTGGCCTAAGTTCCCACTTTTTACCAAAGAGTCTAGAACAGGCCCAGAAAGCATTTGTTGCTTTTGCTATGGTTTTGTCTAGATGTGGTTTCCAATTGAGTTTATTATCCAGGGTTACTCCACGATCGATTTTACGTCTCCTGGTGAATGGAATGATGACTGTTTTGGTGGGGTTGACCTTAAGCCCTTCTTTATTGCACCAGTCATTAACTTTGTTCAGAGCACTTTGCATACGGTTTGTGACCTGTGCTTCTCGTTTGCCTTGAATAGAGATGACCAGGTCATCAGCGTAGCCTTGTCAATCCATTTAATGGTTGGTGTGTCAATTCCTTTGACAGTTGCAGCGGTTTGAATTGACAAGTACGTAGTATTGTCAAAGGCGCCAGAAATATCAAGAAAAGAGCAGAGTATGATGTCTTTCTTAGCAAACGCATTCTCAATTTTGCTGACCAGCTGATGGAGAGCTGTAACAGTGGATTTACCAGTTTCGTAAGCGAATTGGTTAGCATTGAGAGGATTTGCTATTATCAATCACTTTTTCCATGACCTTTAGAAAGAAGGATGTGAGACTGATTGGTCTGAAGGATTTTGGGTCTGAGTTTGATCTATTGCCAGCTTTTGGTATGAATACTACTCTCACCTTTCTCCAAGTTTGAGGGATGTAGCTTAATTCAAAACTGGATCTATAGATAAGTATAAGTGAGCAGATTATGGTATCAATTCCATACTGCAAGAGAGCAGGAAAGATACCATCTTCCCCGGGCGCTTTGAAAGGCTGTTGGGAGGATATTGCCCATTTGATGGAGTCTTCGTTAAAAATTTTTCTAGCTAGACTTCTTGTTGTGCTATTAGGTGTAGTGTAACTCACATTTGTGGTTAGAGATTGATCAGTGGTATGTATACAGTCAGGAAAATGAGTGGCCAAAAGTAGGCTCAGAGTTTCACTGTAACTTTGGGTAAAACTACCATCCGATTTTTTTAAGAGACCAATACCGTTGTTATGATCTTTAGCTAAGGCTTTTTGAACTCTAATTGATGAAGGCAAGTTATCAATACTTTCACAGAAGTTTTTCCAGGTAAGTCGTTTTTGCCTTTTTATCATCGAGTTGTAAGTCGTTAGAGTTGTTCGATATTCGCTCCACGAATTGGCTCGTTTAGCTTTGTTGAACAACTTTCGAAGCTTTCTTTTTAACTTCTCCAACTCACTGTTCCACCAGGGAACATCGCGATTTGAGTTGGTCTGTCTAATGTGACAGCTGGACTCGTATGCGCTTGTGATTTGTGAGCTTTAAGCGTGTTGCTTCCCTTTCAAGTTGATAAGGAGAGTCAATGTTTGGATCTGATGGTTCAAATTCACAACGAAGTGTCTCTGTGTAGAGATTCCAGTCCGTGTGTCTTGGTAACCTATTGTTTTCTAGATTGTTGTGATTCGGCCTTGACAGATCAAATCTGTTGTGCCGGTGGTCCGAGAATGATATCTTTTTCGAGACATGCCAATTGAGAATGTTGTTGGCTATGGCAAAACTTGCCACTGTCATATCCAACACTTCTTTCCTAGTGGAGGTGACAAAAGTAGGCTCATTTCCCTTGTTTAGAATGTCTAAGTTTGAATGCATGAGAAAATCTAAAGGGGACTCACCTCTTTTGTTGATGTCTTTGCTACCCCATATGGTGTGATGGGAGTTGGCATCACAACCAAGTAGTAGCTGTCTTCCCCTTGCGTTGCAGTAGCTAACAAGTTTTTTAACCTCTTCAGGTGGTGCGGAGGTAGTATCACCCGGGTAGTAGGCTGAGGCTATTACAATGTTTTGTAAGCCTCTTGCCGTGGGGATCTCAGCTAGTACCGCAACGAGATCATTTGTGATGAATTCTGGAATGGGAAGAAAGTTAGTTCTTTTATGGATAAGAAGCGCAGCTCGTGGTTGGAGTTGCGTGTTGTCGTATATTAACTTACACGATTGTGTTGGAAGGCCTTTTATTTAGCCTCTTACCACCCATGGTTCCTGCACTAGTAAGCAATCCAGATCCTGCTTGACAAATTCCCTGCTTGCCGCAGCTGAGGCAGCTTTGGCGTGCATGAGATTTAGAATTTTAGGGTGGTGTAGCTCATTTTGATTTTTAGGTTGAGGTTAAGCTCGCTGGTGCTTTTAATAGCCTCTGCCGAGCTTTACCTTTGGGCCTGGGGTCCCGTTTTTGAGCCATGAATTTGGCTGTGCTGCTTTTTGCAGGTGGTGTTGCATTACCGCTTTTTGGTGCTGGTTTGGCAACGGTAGTTGAGCAGGGAGGGGGGGGGGAGTTGTTGTTGTATTGCCAGAGGTACCTTTTGGTGAGGAGGGCCTCTCGGCTGACTCCTTTGGTAAGGTAGTTGTGGCATTAACAACTGAGGGGGGAGGACCAAATGTTATTGGAGCTGTCAGCCTGTTTTGTAGATCTGACGTTGGTGAAGGCTGTGGAGCACTATTACCTGTCGTCAGAGTCGTACAGGCTGTCTTGACAGGGGAGTTAGGTGGGGGTTTGGGGCACCAGTTCTGTTAGGGGCTTTAGGATGGCGGAGTTGAACATCGCCAAACCTAAAGTCTATTATGTCTTTTTTGGTTTTCAGTAGAGCCGCAGATTTGTGGTCCACCGAAAAGGTAAGAATAGAGACGGCACCTTTGGCTTCTCTTCTTATGACTCTCCATTCAGGAACGGGGAGACCCTCATTCTGGACTTTGATCGCAGTGAGAATCTGTTCGTTCGTGCATGTAGGGCCAACGGGGAAATGGCCCACCAGAATTTGGTTTTTGGGAATTTCTTCCTCTTCGACCGCATTCAGTGAGGCATTCTCCCAAGGCTTTACTTTTGGAATTTTGCCTTTTAGCCAATCAGCCGTGACCTTATTTTTGCAGTTGAAGACAAGCCATCCTGGTGTGAAATTGGTGCCAAAGAATTTGGGGCTGATATCCCCTGTCTTTTGGCTGCAAATCAAAGATGGTGTCTTGCACTGCTGTCATTTGGTCAGTGTTAAGTAGCGTTTCCGGGAAGTCTGAGGCAAGGATACCTATTTTGTAACTCTCCAGCGCTTGCTTAAAATTTGTTTTCTCTATTTTTTGTTGATTTGGAGGCGGATTTAATGTGGAAGGCACATCAACAGACCCCTGCTTGTGAGCAATGTTAGGTTTTGCCATTTTGGCACGACTTGTGTCCCTAGGGATGGATTCAGAGCGATTCCTTTTTTCTCCCTTTGGAACAGCCGTTCTGGCTCTTTCCCTGGCTTCGGCTTCGTTAAGGCCGCTAGCCAGAAGGAATTTAAAGCGTTTGCGAGCAGCTCCACAAAGCTTGACGCGCGCTTTTTGGGTGGTTTCGATCGTTTGATCAGTGTGTGTTGTAGGGGCAGCCTCGTTAAGAAGTTTCGCCTCCTCCAAAGAACCAATAGGTGGAAGGTCGTCAAGACTTGTCTCCATTGGTGTGGATGCACTTAGAGCAGCATCACTCTCTTTAAGATTTTCATTAAAAATATTAATTTTGTACCCACGAGTAAAAGGGAAAGGAGGTCACCATTGGCAGAGCCCTATGCCAACGTAAAGGACTTATAATTTAAACTGGATTTGCCTAGGTATCCAGAGTTCGCAACTAGCGGCTAAGAACTCCTTAGCCATTCAGCCTTCGGCGTCGCTGTTCAACCACTGGCTTGAGGATTGTTTATCGACCTTTACTGTTCTAGATCCGTTATGTTCGGTTATTGCGTAAGCAAGTTGCAGTGGTACCTCGAGCAAGATGTTATTTGCTAACGCATAACGGTCTTGAAAAGGGAGAGGCTAGAGTTTCATGGAATACCAGACTTTTATTGCACTTCACCTGTTCCTGGGTCTTATGTCCCTGGCCACCAAGATACACCTTGCTTTTGAACCTTTGTAAATCGTAATGTAGTTGAAATACAGAGCCAGGTAAATACGGGTGGTGCGACTAAAATAAGAATCTCTATATTTGACTGTACGCCTGATGTTGGGCTCAAGGTAAAACTGATGGGCATTCTTAGCATGGTGGGTGTTGCGGCTAAATTGTTTCAGGGGAGGAATGCATCCCATAACTGATAGCGACTAACGCTCTATTTTATACCCTATCAAGTAGGCGCAAAGATGTTTGAGAAGCACCTGACCAGATATGGGAGTTATACTCCAGTTTTGGGCAGATGAAGGCCTTATAAATTGTAGCCAGATCAGAAGGGGTGAATAACTTCCTGCATTGTCTAAAGAAACCTAAGCATTTAGCAGCGTCTTTGGTGACTTCAAATATGTGGTCATTCCAACGAAGATCGTCGTTTACACACATACCAAGTACTGACAGCTTTTCGGTTTCTTGGATGCAGGTACCATTCATGGATAATGGTAATGGGGGAATATTTAGATTCATCCTCGAATTCTCCCAGGAACGGTAAAGGGAACGGGATCGGAAATTCAAAAACCACTGGAACGAATTGTAATTTATGTCGCTATTACAGTACGATGTCATCCCCATATTCCCACGAGAATGGGACGGGAACAAGAACATAAGCGGGAACTTGGAAAATACTGGACCAATTCCAAAAAGTTTTTAACGTTGTAAAGTGCTCCTGAGTAACAAAGACTATAATTATTTTCTTTAAATATTCTTTCGGGAACAGAAGCGGGAATGGTGACATAATCAAGAACCTGGAAAATACTTAACTAATTCCAAAAATTCTTTCTTGCTTCAATGTCCCTGAGTAATATAGACTATAGTTCATCAACATTTACCAACTGGAACGGGAACCGGAATTCAAAAACCACTGTACTGATTTCAGTACGGTTTTCGCCATTACAATACGGTGCTACATAGACTATATTTCATCCCCATATGGGAATGGAACGGGAACTGCGACATATTCGGGAACTTGGAAAATGCTATACCGATCCCACAAATTCTGTCATCGTTAGAGTGCTCAATTGTCCCTGAGTAACATAAACTATATTTCATCCTCACTCTCCCACTAAACTAGAAACTTTGAAACTACTTTACTTAACTTACAATTTGATGAATGAAGGGCCTGAGCTACGCCGGGCGGGTCAGCTAGTTCTAGTTCTATAAAATGAATCACAATATAAAGCCAGGTACGAGTTTGTATTTTTTTTTTTTTTTTTTTTTTTATTATTATTATTATTATTTTTCATGCTTCAAATTCTCTCTTACAGTTTTTTTTACTGTTTTTGGAGGCATCATCCAGCAGTGAAGAAAGCTCTATGGCAAAGTCAGCTGTTCTGTTGAAAAAAAAATTTCGGGTATGTTCGGGGAGTACGTAAAAAGACATTAAAAACTAATCTTTGATGAGATTTTCCATTGGCAAACAGAATCAATTTATTTTTGATCCAAATTCCAAATTTGTGGTAATGCAATTTTACGCTATTGAACAGTCTTGTCGACAGGTTAAGAAAGAAAATAAGTTGATTCTATTTACAAGAACGTGAAATTGAGCTATAATACTACCGCGTAAATAAACACAACCCAAATTAAAAAGTTGAAACACGTACTGCTAGTCCCAAAAATGTATTTCTATTGGAGAATGTTTGATTTTCATACATTATACATATCTTTCCCATTTGATAATTTTCTACAGCTTTGTTTGTTTGTTTGTTTGATTTGTATTTTGCTTGCATTGGGCTATATTTTTTAGTCAAATAATTCCATGAGAAAAGCTATTAGCTTTAGCAAAGTAGAACTAGTGCAAAATCCTGTGTTAAGAACACCACCAGGTGAAAACAGGGAAAATTCAATATGAATATAGTTTTAATTTCTTCAATTTTTAATCAAGAGAAAAAATTTCTTTGCAAATATAATTTTTTTAACACGTCCTTTAGAAAAGCTTTGATGAACTGAAATCAATGGTGGCGGCATCTTATTTTCAAAGCTGGAAACTATTAATCCACAGCAGTGCCATCCCTGTTTTTACTGTGGAAAATTACGACTGTAAAATGATTTGTTCTTGTTCCCCAAGGGATGTTTTTACTGTAGGTACTATATACTAGCATAAAAAAAAAACACGTCTATTATGAACAGCCAATACCGAAACCTTTTACTCAGCCTTAAGGTTTTGATAATCGGAAGTTCGTGCGACCCAGTCGTGCCCATTTTTTCTTTTTTCCTCATCACTTTTTTCAATCCTCTTGTTAATTTAATTAATCAAATGATACTTATCTTAAAAATTTTCATTTTCAAATTTCCTACGGACATTGTTCAACATATTCAATTTCGAAATATAAATCTCCCAGTTCACATGACTGGATCCCAGAAATAATTAATTATGTTTATTTAATAACTTATGAAACACATACAAGCAACATCTAAATCACATGTCGAGATTCTTGTTTGGGGTGAACTCCGAAACTAACTGATCGATCCGATTGTTTTTTATTTTGAATGTTTCTTTCCTTTCGAATTGAGAGAAAAAACAGGTTTTGTTAAAGTTTACCGAAAGAAAAGACGTCTGTCTGCTTAAGAAGATTAACAGCAAGTAGTTGTAATTTAATAAGTTCATCATCTGCTTATGTAACTGGTACATATACATCTTTAGAGTGGGTATATAAAGAAAAGAGAATGTCAGATAGGTACCAACAAGAAGAGTGTAGAGTACAGTAATGTCACAAATTACTTTGCATAATAATACATTTTAACACTCCCACTTATTATTACATTTCAAATAAAGGAATTAGTTACAATTCTAAAATATTTATATTTTTACGAAATAATTCAAATTTTACTGCTGGAAGTGGCTTTGTAAAAGCATCAGCTAATTGGTCGTTTGATGGCACAAAACAAAACTCGAATCGGTTTTCATGGAATTTCTCTCGAATGAAATGAACACGAACATCGATGTGCTTAGTTCTGGCGTGAAATTCGGGGTTCTTCACTAGTTTTAGGGCACTCTGGTTGTCAATATATAGCGCTGGTTTATTGTTTTGTAGAACGAGCAGATCATGTATGAGCGCGTCAAGCCACTTCAACTCTTTGACTGCTTCCGATGCAGCTACATACTCTGCCTCAGTTGTACTTAGTGCTGTACATCGCTGCCTCTTCGACCAAGAAATGGGACTACCTCCAAGAAGACAAACTTGTCCACTCGTTGAACGTCTTGTCGAGTAATCTGCTGCAAAGTCAGCATCACTATATAAATAGAAAAAATAAGATTAACTTTAGCTTTAAATAATATTCCGAAATTTTTGGTATTATTCAAATATTTAAAAATTCGTTTGACAGCCTTGACATCCTGAGAGCCTGGCTCATCTAAGAAACGGCTCACTACTCCCACTGCATACGAAATGTCTGCCCTGGTTCCGATCGCTAAATACATCAGACTGCCTACTGCCTCACGATAAGGAAATCTGGTCACTGTTGATGAATTTTCTACTATTTCGGAGCATCTGCTGCCAGGTTCACTGGGTGTAGAGACTGGACATGAATCAAAGTATCCACCATTTTCTTTTTTGATAATTTGAAGCCCAAGGTAATAGTTAGCTTCAAAAAGTTTAACCTCGAAGTGTTTGGCTAAGAATGTTTTGATGTACTCCATGTCATCTGCATCTCTGACAGCAAGCAAACCGTCGTCAATATAGACTGCAAGATAAACAATCCTTCGCTTATGTTGCAGCACGAAGACACACAGATCGGATTATAACGTTCTTCAAATTTAATGCAGAAACAAGGCTACTATTTTTTTATAAAAACTATAAAGCTATAAAGCAAAATGTTTCATCCTTAGATTTAAGACTCTTGAATCAAGAGGGTGTATTCATGAGGAAATGTGTTGTGAGGAGTGTCCCAATTTTGCCACACGATTCGTGTACCACTGCTGGACAAATTTATTCCTTAAACAGCTATGTTCTCACTGTGCGACAATGGCTGACCAAGAGCAAATGAGTAACAGATCTGACAATATTTTCAATTGTAACAATTTTCTGAACTTAGAAACCAAAAACTCTGTAAATCAATCAATCAAGTTTACTTTAACAAAGAATATAATATAATCAATAAGATATCAGAGACTCATGATAGTAACTCATATCATAGCTAACTTGATTGTGAGTAGTAGCAATTACTTACTCGCATATGAAACTAATAGCTTCTATCCTCCTTATTCAGAATGACAAGCAATCCTTTACCATCTGCAAAGGATGTGAATTAGTGGGTGTTTTAACAGTTCTCTGGCTTTACACACCTACATCCGGCAGATATGCGATATTCAATATAAGCTGCTTCGTGTTCTGTGAAAAAGTGTTTTCCTTCTGAATGTTTTTATTCTCTTGTGTATTGTGGGTATATCCTAACCGGAAATGATTGCACACAAAAGCGTTTCCTTCTCCGTTTATTTCATACCGCGGCAATGGGTTCACTCCTTTTCATCAGTTCATAGATTTTTATTGAGTGTAGGAAATGTTTCTCATGTAGCGTATTATGAAATCATTATTGACAGACTCCTTACAGCGCACTTGTTAGAATTTAGTTGCGACTAGCGAAAATGAGTGGGAATTTCAAGTGTTTTTGCTTTTGACGATAAGTGGAAGCGAATAAATTAATTTTAAATGAATATTGGTTGATTTATAGAGCAATTTGTAAATATGAGGCAAACTCGTAAAATCAAATAAATGTAGAAGGTTGCTGCTGTTCCAGTTTAAAATAGGTAAACATTTATTCCCAACAATGGAAAATTATTGATTAGTAAAGGTGTTACTTGTTGCAATGATTCCAGTTATACATACAATTGTAGCAAATATTTATATGTTAAGAAAGTGTATATATTTCGTTTTAGAGCGATTGCTAAATAAGTGAGCTTTGTCGTCTGTTGCGATATCGCGGCATTCATATTTCGTATTATTTACTTAGTTTTGATTGAACATTTCTTTTCTGATAAACTGAATAGGATATTTTGCACAGTCGACAGTAATAATGAGTGTTTGATTGGGGATGTAAATAATATCAATATTCTTAATTTTTCTCTAGAAAACTGTGATTACATTCTACAGCTTTTGCCAATAGAATTCCTATAATCAGATGCAATAAGAGTTGCAGAGCGATTAAAAATCTGCGATGATCATGTATTTCTTTAGACTAGATCTACGAAAGATGCATGGTTCTGTTCTTGGTCTACTATTTTTTATCGCATACATTAACTGAATATTCAAAGATCTTGTAGCTGGGAACTTAGTTGCATCCGTTGATGACCTATCGCTGGCCTATGAGTCAAGTTCCTTAGATAATCTATCAATGCAAACCAACAACGATTTAGTTCTTCTTGGGATGTGGATGAGCTCGCATGACATGATTTTAAGCATTAAGTCAAAGGCTATTGTTTTCATTTTGTCTAAACCACTTGAAGCTCCATCGTTAAAACATCATCAGTCATCGCTCCTTATGTGACAATGCTAGATTTGATAAACTTTGTTTTCAATTCGAATTTGTTTCTGAATATTGATATTTAGGTATAAAAATCCACAGTGTGCTTACGTGGACACTGGACACCTCATGTAAATCAAGTTTAACAATCTCTGCACTATTCGATCAACAATTTCTTTTAGATGCGTATAGGGTATAGTAAGAAACTGCTGCTTTCCAGGTATTGGGCTAAGAACTTTTTTCGAAAAAAAGACAACATTTAAAAAAACAAAAAAAAAAAAACAAAGAGCACTTGATATTTGATACGACGGGAACAGGAATACAAAAGCCACTGGAGCAATCTAGAAAACTATTTTAGCATATCCTAATAACATTCCTTTTTAAGACCATATCTTGGGATCTTTTGTTTCTGCTACGCAAAGGTAATATAACTTCTAAATGGCGTACATAAGAACACATACACACGAATTTATACTGGCGATTAGAGCAACTATAGAGAACACGAAATAAAGACTCTACAATCCTGCCTGTCTGTATATCTGTCTGTCTGTCCGTACATGGACCTACAAACAGATCTGCTTGGCCGACTTTCTTCAAAATTTGCAGTAAACATATAATAACACAAGTATTTTAGGAATCAGGTTAACAGGTCTTGAAAAACACGATACCTGCCATACAATCTATAAGATAATACTTATACTTCTCGAAAAAGACTCGAACTATTTCGATCAAATTTTGTTTGAGATATTAGTTTTTGATATTTTCCTTTTTATCATGTGAGAAAACTTGTGAAAAAGTTTGACAACAACATCGTTATTCTTAAATCGATTTTTTCGTTAAGTAGCAAGCACGATTTTGAAGAAATTTTCTATTTGAGAAGTCTAACGTGGAATACCTATACAAAAAATCTAAAGTCGAAGTAAAAACTTCTAAAAGAGAAGAAGATCGTGCAGATCACCACAGTTAGATGTTGTCGTACCTTTCTCAGACGCAAACTTTGTTCAGATTACACCGAAACTTATAAAATTCAGTGTACTCACATGCTGCAAACTTTGTTACGAAGTGAATGTAGAAGACGTTATGATACAAAAATTGTATGAAAGTGACAAAAGATTAAGTAACAACATTTGGAAATTTTTAATTTTTGATTCTTTTGACTATTTCTTAGCCTTAAAACTAGCAAATTTGATTTATAAATGAACTTTTTTCTAATAAAGTGAAAGATAAACTAATTTAACAAGTTTCATATAGCTTTCAGCCGAACAGCTAATCTAGAAAGCGCTTTTCATGGTAATCTATTAAACCACCGGAGCACTTGCCAATTCCTCGCGAAAGGTGATAAATAAAGAAATAAATAAATAAACCTTCAGGTAAACAGGCATTGCCATTACGACATGGGCACCTTTCTTTTATTATTAACCGCAAAAAATTACTTTTTGATGTTTTCCTTATCCTTTGAAATTTTTTGTTAGTATTTTAATTTGTTTCAATGTCACATGACATTTTTTTCAATTTTCATAATTATTGTGTAGTTGGCAACCCTTCACAACAAAATTAATAATATGAAGAGCTAATACTAAATTCTTGTAATCATCCTTAAGATATTGATATTATACTTAGCACACAATCGCGACTAAAAAGAGTTGTTCTATATAAGTTAAAGAAGTTCAGCCAACAAGACTCAAATTTAATTGTAATAAAGTCAAATAAGAACACCTTATAGTTTTGTTAAATCAAAAAATTTCAATGACTCGTTTCGACTATGCAGTCATCTTCGGATCACAATCGACTAATAAATAACATGAATTTAATTTTCTTCTCTATGACAGTTTTAATAAATAAACAACTATAAACAACTGAAAAAGCTCTTTTTTAACATACAAAGATATGTACAAACTACAGAAAAAAGGTAAACACAAAATTAGAGTGAGACATTCAAGTTAAAATTTTAAGTAAAGTTGATTCAGCGAAGCCCTTGTTGTCATTCAGCGCTATGTTATGTAGTTTGTTTATGAAAATTGATTCCCAAACATTTAATTGCCTAATCCCATGTATACCTCTTTTAGCAATGATATGTTATCGGTCATCACTCCGTGTTGTTTTTGGTATCTTCTCCCTCTACCCAATGCACTGCTCTACGTGTTTTGCGAAAGCTGTTTTTTCCGTTTTATTTATGATGTCTAACTGATGGTCTCGAAATCTTTTTTGGAGAGAACGATAGGTTTGGCCAATGTAAACAGCATTACACCCGCTACAGTCTAGCTCGCTGGATCCCAACCCATGGGTCGCGACCCAAAATTGCGCTGTCGCTTGTGTGTATTTAAAAAGAGATCGAACACATTTTTCTCATATAATATACAGACAGGCAATTGCAACACAAAACAAAACAAGTACCACAACATCTGGTATCATCTGTTTCATATTTCACCAAAATGAATGTTACAACCACATATTTGTACTTGTAATTCACAATTACAAATTTTTAAGCTCGTTTTTTGTTTCAACAATGGCAAGATCTTAGTTCACAAAATTGTGATCAATCCTAGTAAAGTTGTAGAAAAAAGAGTTGTATGTCACAAGTGTTCAAAATTCCCGGCATCAAGAATAACTTGTTATTTATAACAGTCTCTTCACAATATTGTTAAGCGTTTTGCTGCGTAGACAGCAAAATGAACAAGGAAAATAAAATATTTGCAGCCTCTTTGGTAAGAGGCAGAAAGATATATTGTTCGGAAAGTTTTCCGATTACTTGACATAATCAGACAAAGTAAGAGAATGGAAAAACGTTCTTAATTCTTTGCAGTTTCAAGTGCGTCTCATCAATAAAGACTGAAAATATTGATGTTCGTCAGGTCAGCATACAACGTTTTCGAACATTTAACTGACGACTACGCTACGGTGCAAACTCTATGTACGCATCTGCAACCTGCTGAGAACAAATTTTGTAAATCTGTTTTTCTTTGGTGAGATGAAAATTCACAAATAAGTGTTATATTAACAAGTTTGTTACTTGTAAAGCACAACTTTAATTTTGTGTAAAATACAACCGCAATATTGTTATTTACAACGTTTGGTGAAGCAACATTTTTATAAAAACTCACAATATAAATAAATAAATAGGGTGGCGCAACAGAGCGAGGAGCCCCTGGGCCTAGCGCATATCTCACAACCATGCCTTGTGAGGGAATGGAAGGGACCTACAATTTTCTGCCGGTTCCGAACGGCTAATCGAGAAAGCGCTTTTCATGGCAATGAATACTAACGGAGGCCTTGCCAGTTCCTCGAGAAAGGCGATACCCGTGGAAGAAACATTTTTGCCTCTGTTGGGATTCGAACTCGAACCTTTGGATTAACAGGCGGACATGCTATCCATCACACCACGGGAACCACAAACTTTGTTAAAAAACACTTGTAATTACAAATTTGTGAATTAGTAAAATAGACTACCTGTTCGTTGTGTGTTCTATTTACCTTTTTGTTTTATGAAACCATTTAACTGTGAAACAAATAAACGTTGATAATTTGCGAAAGTCAGTTCTGTTGCTGTTTGTTCTTCATTTAATAAATATTGTGTTTCTATTTGCAGAACTTTGTAAAAACTGTTCAAAAAAGATAAGGCAAAAAAACTTTTCCTCTTTTTTTGTGAAAAAATGTTTGACTACTAGTCAATGACTAGGTATAAATTTTATTAGGAACAATAATGGCAAATAGAAAATATTGTGAAGGTTATTTATAATTCGGTTTCACTTCATTGATCTCGAATTGCATCGAAAAGCCTCAATGTGTTCTTTGTAGTAAATCTTTTGGACACACGATAAATTATTTTTTCGAACTAAGAAAAGAAATTGAAATGTTTTAAGACATGGGAAAAAAACGAATTTTCAGATACCTATAGTGAAAAATTATGACTATTTGATTAAGGTTGCATATTTGGCAGATTTATTTGAAGAATTCAACAAATCGTACCTTACAAGGACAACCAAAAAACCAAAACCAAAACCAAGAAACTAGTCAAAGTGAAAACTGGAGTAGAAGGGTAAGTGAGCACTGAAGATGAATTTATTGAATTAAGAAATAATTCTTTTGCTAAAGTTAATTTATAGAAGCAACGTAATTGGTGACTTTTGGTGATCAAGGAATAAATTGGATGTAAAACACGATATGAGACTGGCCCTGATAACAACACTTCCTAGTTGATGAATTGGTGTCTAAATGTCAATATCAAGTTTCTCACTAGACAACTAATTGCAAATGTAAATATTCTTTTGATTATTATTAATTTTCAAATATGCTATGTATAAGTATGTATATATATATATAAAATTATATAAATATATTGTATGTATGACATATTCTCTTTTCAATTGAATAAATTTGGCACTTTATATATATTAAGGTTTGCTTTGAAGTTATTGTCACTGCGAACTTTGAAAGTAGATTTCTAGAAAACTTTTAAGTATGTACCTAATATGTAGACGGGAAGGTTTATAATTCAACATTTATTCAAATACATTGGGTCGCAGTGTCTTTCTAAAACTCCAATTTGGGTCGCTAGTTCTAAAAGGTTGGGAACCACTGGTCTAGCTTATAGATTCCTGATTTGTCAAGTGGATCAGTTTTGTGTTCTGTGCTTATGAATGAGCTTTTAAGCGTTTGGCTGGACTTGTATGCTAGTTTTATTTTGTTGCGACTTAAAACATTGGAGATTTTGTTGGTTAGAGCGGGATAATAAGTCATTTTTGTCCATTTTTCTGTTGTAATAAAAGATCCAGGAAAGGAAGTTGTCGGTTTATTTCAATTTCTACGGTGAAATTAATAGAATTGTATTGCGAGTTTATTAGATTTAAAGTGTTTTGATACTTTTCTGGTGTGGAAATAGCAAAAAAGTCATCCACATATCGTAAAAAGATTCGAGGAAAATCATTATGGCTCTTAATTTTTTCTTCAAAATGGCAAAGAAAGAGGTCAGCAATAAAAGGGGAAAGATTATTACCCATCGCTGTTTCCTCATTTTGCTTATAAAATTTACCGTCAAAAATAAATATGTTTTGATTCATGCAGATCTTAGTCATTTCAACTAGCATGTCAACTTTTTGAACGATGTGATGTTTTTAGTGCTGAGCCAATCTCTCAAGATAACAAGTGTTTCGGGAATAGGGACACTGGGAAATAAGGCTGTAACGTCAAAAGAGACTAAAATCTCATTGTCATTTAAGCATAAATTATTTGTACGTTCTATCAACTCATCTCTGTTGTTGACTCTAAAACCTTCTATGTGTCCAAGTTGACTCAATTCTTTGTGGATCCATCGTGATAGTTTTTGAGTCGGTGCATTAATATTTGACACAATTATGGTCTCATCTTATCTCCTGGCTTATGAATTTTCGGCAACCCGTACAGCTTAGGAACTTGTGGATTAGATTTCTTTAGATTTCTTCTCCAAAACCTATCAGAAAAATAACCTTCATACTTTTTAAGGCATTCATCAACCTCGGCTATCATTTTGGGGAGTGGATTTTGACTTGACTTTATCACAAGGAAGCGGGAGAACAAAAGCTCCGTCTAAGGATATCAAGATCTCCGCTGACTGTATATGTGTATATGTGTTTACCACAACTAAATTTAAAAAACATCTTTTTTTGACTGACTGACGCAATTTTTGAAGCATTTGAGAGCACTTATTGTCCTCTCACTTTTCCAGAATGCAGGAACAAGAGATAGCTTAAGTTTTTTAAGAATATATGTGTATATTCCCAAAAGCTAAAAAAAATCCTTTGTCTTGTCCATAGATTGTCACTGGTAGCACTACAAGAATTTTTATATGTTATTTTTTCTCCATTACTTTCAATTCTAGTGCCATTCGGGTATGAACGGGTATGAAGATGTTCGAACGTTGAAAACACATCGGCAGGGCTCAATTGTGGAAGTACTTATACTAACAACTTACGGGAAGAGTTAGTTCGTTCCCATGTTCTTGCAGGAAAGCCACAAAAAGAAGCCATTTTCTTTTTTTTGCATCTCATAGACTTAAGCGGCAAAGCTCATTTGTACACACTTAACTACGCTCTTCATTATTAATGCAAGTGTTAGTGGTTAGTAAATAACGCAAACACAAGTACAAAGAGAACGTATAAATAAACAAAGAAAAAAAATTGATTAAATTAAAATTAACATTTGTAAAACAAACTAAACTAGTGAAACATTACTAAACAAAATCTATAAATAAAAAAATTAATTGAATTTACAGTAGTAAAATATCTACTAAACATGAATCATGCAGATGGTATCTATACTGGTTCTTAGTTTTAATTTTAAATTTTTTTTACTGATGTTATAATCGGCAGTAAAAGGATAAGAGTTGAATTACCTACTCATGCGAGCTAATGGCTCATACATGCCATAGTTAGTTCACGGGTAGGAGCGATGTATAAACTTTAAATTACGTAGTTGATGAGTTCCTCCGCGATAGTTGAATCATAAATGTGGGAGAGCAAGTCGGTAGTATCAATTATACTGGTTATTAATTGATAAAAGAATGCTAAAACATTGCTCATTCGACTTTGTGAGAGGTTTTGAAGATTTAATATGCGAATACGATTTTCATAAGGAGGGAGATTGAAAAGATCTTCCCAAAGAACAACTTTGAGAGCGAAACGTATGAATCTGTGATGTATTGCTTCGTTTCGAAATTCATGAATATCATAAAATGGTGACTACACCTGAGACGCATATTCTAAATTCTAGATGAGGGCGAACATAACAATTGTAAAGGAGAGGGTGACATTGGGTTCATTTAATTCTTTTGCCCATAGCTTAATAAACCTAAGCATTGAATTTAAAAATGAAGTTAATGTGTTCATTAAATTCGAGGTTGGTAATCAAAAGAATACCGAGGTCACGGAATCTAGAAACTTGAGATAGGGATTGTTGCGATATTGAATATTGTCCAATACTAGTAGATCTTTTGCGGGAAAAGGTCATACTTTAGCAATTGGAAGTGTTTAAAATAGCCCGTTTTTAGAACATACAACAAAACTATCGATATCTTTTTGTAAGAAGTCAGCAAAGATTGATATGTCGCTATAAGAGATGCAAAAAACTACACCATTTATTGCAACAACTAAAAGCAAAGGACCAAGATGACTTCCTTGTGGCACGCCAGATATAACATTGAAAGGTTTTGATAAAACGTTACGAATTTTGACTCCAAAAGACCTATTTTTTAGGTAGGAACTTATCTAAGCTATAAATACTGGAAAAAATGCAAAAGCTTTTAGTTTGTAGATGATGGTGTTATGAAAAAGTTGGTTAAACGCCTAAGAGAAGTTAGTGTAATTGCAACCAAGCTCGTTGCCACATTCAACGGCATTGGAACACTTATGAAAAAAAGATAGAAGGTTATTAGACGTCAATACGTTTGATAAGAGGTATAGACATCATTTTATACTCAAAAAACAGTTTTTTTACCATTACTAAATATTTAATAAATTATTATCTTAACAATAACAATTCAAAAGTTTCCACATTTTAAAAACATGATTTTTACGTGAAATTTGAATACGATGCAGAATACGATGGTGTTAATAAAAACTCGATTCATTTTAAGGGACAATTGTTAAAAATCTATTAAGACAATTAAATTATTAATAACAATATCAATTTGTTGATAATTTTTTTTTTTTTTTTTTTTTTTCTATAAGTTCAACTCCTTAGCTACAAAAGTGCAACTGGTAAAAATTTTGTAGCCCTTAAGGATTCGGAGTTATACATTGTTTAAAATCTTAGTCTTTATATAATAATATACATATATACAGTTATAATTTGCTATAACTTATAAAATAGAAAATAGGCGAAAAAAAAATTCATCGGATACGTATCTCAAGTTTTCAGCCGAATCAGAGCGGTGAAGGTCAAAATCCATTCGATTTTTAAAAGAACTACCCGTGTTCAAAAATCATTCACTGTTTTTCTCAGAGTTTTTGATAAATGTGCTACATTCACGTTTTCTTCCAAAAACCTCTCTCACCATCACCATCAAAAATGGAAGTTTTAATCTCATATACACACGACTTTCATCGCGCATCCCAACCCTAGCAAATCAGTATCTATTGTTATAGGGGCATTTTTTAGCCATTTTCTTGTTTATTTGTAGGAATATCATTTTTCTAGTTCTGGAATGTATACCTAACAGAACACTTCCATTTGTAAAGCTCTCACAAGATTCGCGTGGACAAGAAGTTACTAGTACTTTTTTTCACAATCGCTGTTTGATTTTAACAATTCTAAGACTTCCATGCCATTCAATGAATATTAGCCATGTTTTATTATACTTCGTGATCTGATCCTGACCAGATCTGTTATAAAAACAACTTGCATAAGAAGAAAGTATCACTTTTCAGCGTTAGTTGCTCTGATTGAAAGCTTGACAGATAAACGAAATAGTTTCCAAATTTATATTACATTTACATTTACACGAAACCTACTCCACACATAAATCTGCTGAGTAGGGGGGTTGCAGCCGGGCGACAAAGACCATTTGGCTGATACACCACAAGACTAACTACACAAATACCACATAGAACAAATAACACATGACAACAGCACGCAGTAGTACATGACGGTACATGACACTACGGTGTTCTAATGGGAACCGACTCTTTTCGGTTGACAAGGCCGTTGCCTTCTCAAAATTATTTTTCTGGCTCTCTAGGCATCTAATTATCTGCTATATACTAAATATTATTAAGAATAAAAATTTTTTATTTGTTTGAAACAGCAACTAATGCGAAAACTTTGTGTTTGTATTGAAAAAGATCAATGAAATTTGTAACAGAAACGGTCAAGAATCTGGGAAATAACATGGGCTATTTTTCTTCGCCATGTTTTTTGGGAACGGAAACAGGAATTTTGAAAATACTGGACCGATTTCAAAGATTCTTTCACCTTACGAGTACTTCATTATCCCAGAGTAGCATAGTTTATAGCTTCTCCCCATATAGCGCGATATGAAAGGTTTGTAGATGCCTCCGTATACTATAACGTTACAAAAAGTAGCTTCTGCTTGCAAAAACTCTATTACTTCCTGTATTACTTTATGGATGTGAAGTTTTCGGTGACTTAGACTACGCGCTTACCCCTAAACTTAATGTTGTTTTGAACAAAACTGCCCGATTTGTATACAACCTATGCCAAAGTGATCATGTTTGTGATCATTTTCGAAACAAATTTTTGGCTGCAACCTTGAAAGACTGTTGAGATTTCGGTCACTAAGTTACCTGCCAACCAAGCAAGGCTATACATTTGGCTTTTACAGCAGGTGTTTCACTCCATCTTTCACATTGGGAAAGTGTTATAATGCCATACAATTGTGTGTGGTGTTACTATTGCGTGCAAATGTGTCATGTCAAACCTTCCAAACTTGGCCTCCTTTCTTGGCACTTCACATCGGTAATTAAATAGAGCTAGTTGAAAATATTTCAAAAAGGATTTTCAATTGGTTCTCTTAAGTCAATATTTTTCCTTAATCAGCTTATTATTTTTTTTAATTCATTTTCTGTACTTAGTATCATGCTCCGTCTAGTTCTGAGGGAAGAAAGAAAAAATTATGTATGAATTTGTTAACTTTAGTTGTTAACTTACACCTACATAAGAATAGAACCCAAATTTTAGACTTTCAGCAAAAAAAAAAAAAAACAACAAATATGAGTTTTTAGATTTAAACCACGTTTCTAAAAGAAAGAAAGAAAGAGAAAGAACGTGGCAGTCAAATTGTAAATAACCAATAAAATCACACAAAATCGTCTGTCGCAAGTCATCCGAATTAAAAGTACTCGGTTTGAATTTTTCTGAATTGTATTCCGTGAAGAAAAATCTTTAAACTAAAGCCAAAAAGTAGAACGTATTTATATGTTGGGTGGAGTAATGATTCTTATATTCCTTGGAAGCGACCATGATATATTTGCCCATCTACGTTTGATGTACACATAAATATCATGTACATACAACATACATCCAGGACAAACCAATTAAGAAGTCCACACAGATGGAGTCCTTTTTAATCGTACCACTCCTTCCATCAATCCGTTTCCAATTTAACTAGCACAAAGAAGTACGTACCGCTTCAGTATGTGGTCGTTAAAAGTTCGTTCAAAGAACTTCAGTTTGAGTTTCAATTTTAGTGATCCTTGTCTCTCAAATTACTTAAAAAACAAAAGCAGAAATCACAATTAAGAGAAACTCTACCAAGGAAAAAATAACGAAAAAATTTAATGTTATGTCAAAGTTGTAACATACCTTTTCGTCCTATTTTTTCGTTCCTATTCGCCGTTTCTGTTGGAATTAAGATGCATTTAAAGTTGTGAATAGATCTTAGTGCTTATTCTTTCAACGACTTTGAAACAATTAAACTGATCGAAATTAAACTTTCAATCTGACCTGTACAGTGTACAATATATCTACAAAATGCGACGAAAGCCCAGGATAGATACTCGTAGGATGGGTTGAGACAAGAAAAAATGAGAACGACTGAGTCGAACGAACTTGCGATTGTTTGCTGAGTACAATACCGAAATCTTAACGCTGGAGTAAAAGGTTTTAGTATTCGCTCCTAGTACATTCGGTGGTACAGGATGGCCAACTACACATTAAATACGAAAATTGAATTAAATCATGCAAAATATTGAAAAAAATTAAATTAAATATTCTAAAGGTTTCAAGCCAATATCTAAAACCGCCATTTTTCGCAGTTATTAATACATATAAGACCTAAGAGTTTAATCGAAATCGTTAGAGCCTTTTTTTTTTAAAACCAGTTTTTTATTTTCTATTGTTTTGAAAGATAAAGTTTTAAAAATTAAAGTACACAAATCTTAAGATCTTGCTGAAAGGTGTATTGACAAAAAGTTTGACATCAATCAAAGATACAGTTTTGAAAATATGTATTCAAAAGAAAAACAATATCTTTTTGAGAAATTAATGAAAATATGTACTAAAAAACTAAATTTTCAAAATGTTGATATGCAATTTTTCAAGCCTAGGTCCTAGGACTTCTTGAATATGAAATTTCGTCAAAATTGAGTTGACAGTTAGCGAGAAAGTCGGTTTAAAAAAAACGGTACTATGGGGGTACCGTCTTTAGACTCATAGCAAAAAAAATGTTTGCATCATAAGACTAGCTATTTAGAAATAATACTATACGTAAAATTTTATCAAAATCCTTAGATGCGTTTTTGAGAGAAATTGGTATCATCGTATAGGTTGTATGGCAGGTACCTTTATTTCAAGACCTAGAGACCCAGTCCAAAAACCCATCTGTAGGCTACCCCAGGGCTGTAGATACACTGTTGTTCACTTAATTAGACGCACAAGTTTTTTTTTACATTACCCTAATTTTGTAAGTGTGGGCACTGGGCAGCAATTGTCAAACAATCGTATTTATTTGAAAGCTTACTAAATTCTCAACAAAATAACACTAACAAGTCCACGGTGAGTGGAAGTAAACGGACATTTTTTCTCCCTTTTGTCTATGCTCCTAGAAAAAGTACACTTTTTTTATGTTCACATGATTAGACGCACCTGTAAAATTAGCTAGTTGGCCACGATCTGTTACGTGGATTACAGTTAGGTGCAAAGTTTAAGTAATAAAAAAGTGTTTGCCACAGATTTCAGTCCAAGCTGTTGGAAAAAAAGTTTTAGCTGCAGAAAAAAAGGGAAAATTGACGTGTTGCAATCCGAAGAGTTTTCAATGAGAAGAATTGCAACAAAAATAGGCAGAAGTGACCATGTTGTGATGAATTTTATTAAAAACAGTGATTCATACGATAAAAACTTCAAAGGAAGGACAAAAACTGCTTTAACTCCTCAGGATAAGAGAAAATTTTAAAAAAATGCATCAAATTCAGCTCTCTGCACCAGTAAAATAAAGGTAAAAGCGGGGGTAACAGCCAGCACATTAACTGTTCGTCGAGCTATTTTAAGTGCAGACCATCTTCAATTAAAAAAGCAACAAAAAAACGCCTCCACTCAACGCCATAAGAGAGAACAGCGGTTGGAGTTCGCACGCGTTCAAATGACCTGGGATACTAACTTTGGAAATGAGCTAAATTGTCAAAATTAACTAAATTTAGTGAGCTTTCAAATAAATGCAATTGTTTGACAATTGCTGCCCACACTTACAAAAAAATTTGGGTTATGTAAAAAAAAACTTGTGCGTCTAATTAAGTGAACAGCAGTGTACATATATGGACATTCAGACATACAGACAGAAAGAGAGGATTGCAGGGCTCACTCTTTTTGAATTCTCTATCATAGCAATGCCAAATTTAATTGTTGTCTCCAAATATTTTTTTCTGTGCGATTGCGAAACTTGCCTTATAGAACCTATAATAACAAGTAAAAAATTGTATGGGACCCCTTAAAGTTTCAAAAAAAAATATTTTTGGTCAACTAAGGTACCTACTACCACGTGTAAGAGCGTTTTTGAAATTTAAGATGTACTTCGTTCTTTAAATAGTATTTTATTTCAAGTTTTTTTTTTTTTGTGAACAATTTCTGAGTAATTAAGGGCCAGTTGCTCAATCGAATTATAAATTTAAGTTCTACATATAGTTTTCATTTTTGTATGAGACGTTCCGGAATTCTTAAGTTCTACATAAAATCCCCATACTAAAGTAGAACTTTATGTAGAACTTAAATTTATGATTCGATTGAGCAACTGGCCCTAAGTCTCAAAATCGAAATGTTTAAAAAAAAATTATTTATTTTATGAAAAACGATATCTTATTTCAAAACATAGGTTTGGTAAAAGTGAACACTGTGAAGAAGGGCAAACAATTACACATACAATTTTATGTATTTTTTGTTTTTATTAAATTTCAAATATTTGTAAGTTGATTACGGTTATACAGTTCTTGGTTCTTTATTCAACTTTGAAAAGCAAATTGATAAGGCAAGAGGAAAAATTATTCCTAGATTGCCACCGCTATTAGGTCTTTTGATGAAAAACTATAAATCAAAAGAAAATTTACAAAACCACGGACATGGATAAAACTTCAGTTCATTCTGGATACAGGAAGTCTTGGTAGATATAAGTGATATCAAATCAAGTTCAACAAAGCCGCTGGAGTATAGATAGTCTCATGTAGGTCTGCAATGAATGAAAACCTTCAAAATCCTTGAAAAAAAGATATACTCTGATACTCTCTATTAATTTAAAGTTGCCTAATCTAGCGAGTTTTTGACAGGTTGTAAACGGCAAATAGGTATATACCTAATTTCTTTGACGTCACAAATTTCCTGACGGTACAAAGTGCCATTATTGCTACTTTTCAACATTATTCTTTATGCGATTGTAAGGAAACTCGAAAACAAAATATTTATAATCTACGGAGATGATCTGAACTCCAATTCGTTTTCTAAGGTTAAGGGTAATTAGTAACGTTGTTAAAGCTTTGGCTAGATCGGGCTCTATTTTCCAAACAAAAATTAAAAATATTACAAACACATTAGTGTACGTTACACACGTGTATGATGTTTAGTAAAAGTATAGGAAATTTTTGAATAAGTCTGAAATAAAATATAATAGTTGGAGTTACAAGTTGACATTTTTGAATAACTCTACTCTATATGTTTCTCATAGAAGGAAAAGATGCCAGTTCTACGAAGGAACAGTTCTTGCAAATAGCTGTTTGTTCGGCTTGAAGCTTTCTTATTACAAAGTTCTTGTCTAATAAAACACGGGCGACATTATAAATAACCATTATCATACTGTTGTTTTTCCCAGAGGAAACACGGGATCTGTCAAATCTTAAAGAACTTCTACTGCGTTGTATTGATCGGATGTTTGCTCATGTAATGTTCACCTCAGCTTTTACGGATGCAGTATGAAAAAGAATGTTGAACAACATAGTTAAAAGCCCTACAACGACGTTTTGGCGATCGGTAACTGAAAATTTAGCAGTTGGGGTTGCTGCGGTGGGACCCATGAAGTATATGATTCTATATCTCAAAGACAAGGCTGCAGCGCAAGCTCTACCTTTTTTGATGCGAATATTTGCTAACCATAAGCTTATAATGTGCAAGGACGTATTTTATTTTCCCAACCATTTCAAGAATAGCTATTATTCTTCTTGTTGAAGAGTGTTATTTTTTATTTATAAAAATAGTATAGTGTTGATTTCTACCAAAGTTACTAAATTTACGGCTTTTGCAAGCCGACCATAGTCTTCATTGTATAAAAGTGTTTGAAGAGATACAGATTTTTAATGCTCCCACAAAGTTTGATTTTTTGCATAATTATTTTGACTCATCTGATTTTGATGATGCTAGATTTTTTATTGAGATCCTTTCAAAGGGAATGGGATAGTGGTTATAGCATTTTCTTTCATTCATTCATTAATATTAAAGTTGCTGGGAGAGTTTTCGATACCAAGCAGAAAAGAACGCTCTTAAAATTTATCCTCACGGGACACCATGAAAAAATTCAGAAAGAACTTTTAAATCGTAACGCTAAATTTTGACGGAATTCCGATTTTGCTATTTTAAATTGGATTAGACTCTTGGATTATACAGGTCATAAGTATGTTTGGTATTACAATTATTAGCATTGTTCAAACCGGGTACGTCCCGGTTTAAGGAGGTTTAATTAACTCATATAGGTTAATAAAAAGTTTCCGAACATCTGTTAAGGTGCGCAACTGTTAGGAAAATCATTTTATTTATTAATTGATATAGAGCCGCTTTTGCGCGTGAGTAAAACATTCAATTTCAATTCTCGACTAAATCATTTTAAAATTAAAAATGAAGTTTAAAATAAAAATTTAAGCAAGTGCTCCATGTGCATGATTTGTTGAGTTTAACATCGCAACATAACGGAACGAATATAGACCTTTTTTTTAGGCGTGTTGTTTTCAAGAAGAAATAAAACGGAAATGACTTAATGTTATGCGGCCAAGAATCCGGTCTTATTTTAAAAGTAATGAATGGGTTCCCATTATGTTTTAAAAATGATTTCGGGCAAATGGCACCCGCGACTGGCTATAGTAAATTCCAGTATATAGCATGTATATGTGTGTAAGTGTGTATGTATAACACCATGTCTTTCAAACACCAACTAGGTATCTGTTGCATAAACATATGAACTTCATTGATCCTCTGATTGCTCTGCTCAACCGTTACAATGGGCCCAACGGGTCTAAATGTGTAAACTTACAATTTGTTGCTTCTGTTTTGATTCGAATTACGAAGTTCCAAGTGTAACAGGCAGACATGCTAACCATTACGCCACGGGCGCCGCAATTATGATGGACTAGTTCAATTAAATGTTTTTTAACGCAACAACCTAATCAAGAGCTATCTTGGTCATTTCAAGAAAAACGAATTTCATTGTTCACACTTATTACCCATACAAATATGCCAATTCTTATTCTTTCACTATCAAATAGGCATTCACCCCTTTCAGGAATTGGTATTGTTGGCATAGATGTGCAGCAAATCTACTACCCAATATACAAATAACATTATTCTATTTACCTCTACACACTTGTAACTGACAAGAATCGTTATGTGTTATTTTACGAATCAAAACAAATACACCCTATCACCTAAGTATAAATAAAAAAAGCTTACACTAACAAGTGCCAGACCAATCCAGCAAACGACCAGAAAAAGTGGTAAAAAAAACACTCCCAACGTCCGAACGTGTTCATGCAATCTTTCCACCCACTGACCACCCTCTCCCATTAAATGAATTTCAGCAATCAAGATTACGACAGTCGTTCCCACTTGCCAACAGAAGCATTGCCTTAACAGCGTTACAGATTCCGCACATCACCCGTGTTGGCCTAGGCGCTCACCGGCTATCTTTACCACCCAGTCATTTTCTACATCAGTGTTACCACTTGTTTATTTTTTTCGGAGCATCAGTAATGCTGATAAATGCTATCTAAAGATGGCATCCAAGCACCAATTAATTTGATTTATGAAATATCAGTTAAAAGATGCTATTGGTATTCAGGGGCTAATGGCGGAGACGGGTATATATCCAGGAGTTCAAGACGTGGGTGCTAGTATTTTAACAAAAGCTCCGCCAATTTTTTTTTTTTTTTTTTATTGAGTAATATTTCTACCGATTTTTGGTGCGGTGAGTATTGCATTTGCCAAGAAATTGTAAATTTCTGTGAGAGGAATAACACAGCCTTGAAAAACATTTTTTCGTTGAGCACTCCATAACCAGCAAAAGAAAGAGGGTCCTCTTATTTCCCTCAAGCTATGGATGAGAAAAACTCACTAGGCTCCATTTCTCCCCAAACTTGTTGTGCCAATAAATATACATTATTAATTTTGGTGGTGTAAGCCGTTAAACTAAAAAAACTCAAATTAAAACTTTGTTACATTTATTCTTGCATCAGAACATCGTCTTCAGCCGAGTACTTTATTCAGACTGACTTGTCATTACAGAAAATAATATGAGAAAAGCTTTTAAGAAGCATAAATGATAAGCTGTTTGTTACATTACAGTAATCTAATAGCAATTATCCAAAACTGTGCAAAGATCGTGCGATCATTCAGTTATTTAAGAGAGATCTTAAAATGAAACGAATACATACATAATATGTGTTTTGGAAATTAAAGCTTTCGTTTGACATTTACGCAAGTGCATGATATCGTTAATAGGTTGCCAGGTATATTAATTGGAGAGCACATATTGTGAGAGATGAAGTCTCTTACAGTGGCGTTCTCAGCTTGGACGTATGTGCTTAAAGAGATGTTCAGTCCTACCTTACGGGATCGCACTCTTGAAACAACAGCTGCACCTTAATTGTTGTATTTATTCAGCTAACAAAAAAATACATGCTCTGGGACCGATTTACTCCTTTTAAAACTTTCAGCCTGGCATCACTGTTCCACTCAACGCTAATTTTCGCACTATAGTCTCTACATCAGAGATTGTAATTTTACTCGCATTCATGAAGTAACAACGAAATAAAGAGCAGGACATACCGAAACGACGACATTTCCTCCTTTTTTATTTGTACTTTCCATTTCGACGACTCAACAGTTTTTTGCGTTTACGTGTCTGTGATTGCTATTTTATAGCTAGGAGCAAAGTATGTAGGTACACGTAGATATGGAATTCTCATTTTTTTTCCTAAGCGAAGAGACACAAATATTTGGCAGAACCTCGAAAGTATTGTTTAATCGCATTTTTTGAGTAAATCAAGTTGATGTGATATCAATTATTGAATTTCAAATGGATTATAGACGCATAGATATAATACATACATCTCGTACATCAACGTGCTTTTCATTGTTATATTCATACCCATCTGGCGTAAGGCTTCCCAAATTCTGCTCATAGATCTATGATTATTGTGTCGTTGTACCAGTTGGTGCTGAGTTGTATAAGACCTTCCATTTATCTTTTCTGTGAACTTTGACAGGAAGACCAAAAAAATGGATATTAAGAATTAGAAAAAAGCACTTTTTGTGAGTGCTTGGCAAGTTCTAGTAATTGATTGTCTATAGAAAAGCTTTTAATTGGATGATGGAGTTGAGTTGTGTTAAAGTTTGAATTTATTCAAAAATGAAATAAGCTCATGAATGGTTCGATTCATAGTCGATAGGTTTAGATAAAAAAAACATTTTGACTCTAACTTTCTTAACATTTGTAGCTTGTGGCGTTTGCATATATGAGTTTCTGACATATTATTACATATTATTGGATCCAATTGAAAAAGAGGAGTTAAAAAACAAAAAAGAAGCTAAGCAATTTGCTCTCCTCACAATAAGAACGATAAAGATGAAAGTAAGCTTCTCATTTTTTACGAGGATAATGTAGTTCCATCGACTCAAGTGTAAATAAAAAAAGAGAAACGGTTTTCTGCTAATGCTGTTAACTTTGCTAAAAAATAAATATGCTACTCATAGACTAAGTTAGGTTAAGCTTGTAATTACCATTATGGCTCTGTCGGAACTTCAAACAAAGCACTTGTATTCTAGTAGGTGTTTCATCTACACAAAATCATTCATCTGAGAAAATTGCAAAGTGTCTAAGATATTAAAAAAAAAAAAAATGGGAACAGTACGTTACCGTGGCCGGCACTCTGACAATCAATTACTTGTTAACTAGCTGTGCCCGAGACTTCGTCCATGTGGAATAGTGACTTTCGGCAGCATTTTTAGTTTTTTAAGCTAATTATTTTGCAAAAAAAAAACACATTCATGCATTATAGTAACCTACTGTTATAATATTTTATTTAAATGCATTTTTGCACACGACGTTCTTACTTTTTTCATCTTTTGCGAAACTTTCTTTTTCTATTTTAGTTATTATTAAACTTTTATAGTGCCGCATTCCTGATACTCTTAAGGAATTTGGAAACTCTATACGGTATAATGTGACTTGCTCAGTGTCCATAATATTGTCTACTGATAGACATTCGACATTATTTCCTAACAGGTCTGACATAATTTAATAGATTATATTGTTAACTATCTCATTAGAAGGCGCTGAAATTGACCTTCAGCTCCCGATTGCCAATATCTATATGAAGATTGTGATGCTTCTTTTGCGAGGCTGGGTAATGACTCAGGGTGTCCAGGGTCTACCCAAGAAAGCTTCGTAAGACTTGGGTATCGGCAGTCCAACTTCTCAAAATGAATACGAGGAAACGGTCGGTTTTATGCTAAATAACTCTAAATTTATTTTAATATCTTCTCTCAATAATAAGTTCACAATTTAATGAATTTTATATTCAAGATTACTAACAAAAGCAAATTTTATGTTTTCTTGAGTTGGGTCTGCTCCAGGTACTGGTCCACGGAATGGCTGGTTTTGATCCTCACTGGTGTAATGGCGCCGGTGGCGCGGCGGTTCCTCTGGAGCTGCGGTTGTATAATACGGTGGATATTTCCTTGGCTCGGTGGCGCTGAACTTCTGTCTAGATCTGCGTCAGGCAGGGCGCTCTATCGGCAGCCACGGATTTCGAAGCAAAGGTCTGCGTTGCTTGAAAGGCAGAGCAATTTATCGGCTGTGGCAGATTGCGTAGGAACTGCCTGCGTTGAATCAAACGGCAGAGCAATCTATCGGCGGCAGTGGACTTCGTAGAGAGTGCATGCGTTCACTTAGAGGCAAAACACTCTGTCGGCGGCCGGCGGCGGACTTCGTAAAAAATACCTGCGGTTGTTTATTGCGATGAAAACTCCCTTTTTGGAGACGCAATGCCTAACTAAGGAAAGTTTAATCGCCCGGCTGAAACAAGCTACAGCGAATAAGCTTCCTACAAGGACTTTAAGTCGACGCAATGTCAAAGGAAGGCTATCTAAGGAGAATTCAAACGCCCGACTGAAACAAGCCAAAACTATTGAATTCCCTTCGTAGGAACGCAATGTCTACAGGTAAGGAGAATCTAAACGACCAGCTGAAAGAAGCCACAACGACTAGATTTTCTTTACGGAGACAAAAAGGTTAGGAGGATTCAAACGCCCGGCTGAACAACGATTAAATTCCCTTCGTGGAAACGTAGTGTCTACAGGTAAGGAGTATCTAAACGCCCGGCTCAAACAAGCCACAACGACTAGACTTCCTTTACGGAGACTAAAAAGTAAGGAGGATTCAAACGCCCGGCTGAAACAAGCCATAACGATTGAGTTTCCCATGCGGGGACTGTCAAGGTAAAAAAGTAAAGAAAATATAAACGCCCGCCTCAACAAGCCACAACGATTAAATCTCTTTTGCAGGGAGAGGAGAAAAGTATCAGGTAGGTAAATTCTATTTGCCCGGCTGAAACAAGCCACAACAAGTAGAAACCTATGTGAAATCGTTTTCTGAATTATGGTGAATAAACCACCTCTATTCATTGGCTTTTCCACTGAAACAAAATGTGAACTGTATCATGTCAGTGACAATTTTGCATACAAAAAATTTGATGGAAACTTGCAATGTATTTTCCCTAAAGGAAATGCACAACAAGTGCAAAGGTACGGAAAAGTAAACAATGTTTGACCTTGGAGTAGGCATTTACTTTGTAATATAATTATGTGTGGGGGATTTTAATAGAAATAAACACTGAGGCATTTTGGGGGTGAGGTAGTAGAAAGAAATTGTGACGCTTCGTCACAAGATCTAGGTAGACATTTCTTCTCAGATCAACAATGTTGTTGACAATTTGACAGAAATCACCTCACGGTGAAAGAACTTTTGAAATCGATCCAGTAGCTTCACGGTTCCCGATTACATTGCCGTTCCTGTAGGAACATAGGGATAACAAATGCAGCCCATGTCCTTACTCAGGCTCAATAATATCTCTGCACCAAAATTCATACAAATAGGTTTAATAGTTTGGGCGGTAGACGGTAACAAAGAAAACAGACAGACGGAGTTGATTTCGGATCTATAAAGTTAGTAAGTACTTCTTTTCCCATGGGAATGTGGGGATAAATTAAAGTTTGTGTTGCTTGGATATAGTGTAGCTTGCTAACAGGGAAATAGTTCTTGAAATCAGTTCAGTAGTTACTAGGTTTCCGTTTACTTTCGCCCTCTCGTGGGAATATAGGGATAACATATATAGCCTATGTCTAATGCCCATCTTGTACCAAAATTTATATAAATAGTATTAATACTTTGGGCGATTGTTGATAACCCTGGTTTTGCTTTGTTGAGTTAAGTTTCACGGTCACTCTTATTAATTTTGCTTTTTTATCAGTACAACTAAAGTAATAAATTTAAAATATAGTTCAATAAAATTCCTTAAAAACACAGTATTCGAATAAGGTATTATTTTATGGTGAGTCCTTCCGTTTTCACTCTAAGTATTAAAAAGGAAAAAAACCCAACGGTGCACATATATATAGTTGCATAAAACAAAGAAACAAAAATGAATCGAACCCCTCCAAGCAAATCTATTAATATAAATAAACAACAACCAAAACGACCGCATACGGAAGTTGTTCCCGAATTCCCACTGAAAGAAACACCCGACACAAGTAAAAATACCACAGCTGTTGGAGCGATGGAAGTGACGGATTTGAGAAAAATGATCCATGAAATAATGACGATGATCTTAGATAACAAAATGAAGGACATGCCAACAAAATCGGATCTAGATTTACAACGAAATCCATGGTCTACAATCGAAAAAAATTTAGTGGTTCACATTCCTGTGCAACAGGGGGTAGATGCTGCGGAGGAGGCAAACAAGTGTTGCATGGAGCTATTGCAAACAAACGACAAAAACATTATTGCATCAACACGGGTCTTACGCTCAAGTAACAACAATATTGCCAATGTCATCGTAAGGCTGAACCGAAGGGAGGATGTTGGACGTATCTTGAAATCAACTATTAATGCATGGAGCAAGGGAATTTCAATACACCGAGATTTACCCGCATCTGCACGAGCCCGAAGAAGACGTGTAATTAAATTAAAAACGGATATATTCGCCAAGAACAAAAATCTAAAAACACAAATCCGAGGACAAACATTGGTGGTTGAAAATAAGACGTTCTACTATGACAGCGAAAACAATTTGAAATGTGACGGCATGTGCGGAGACCATTTATTAGACCAACTGGTAAATGACATTACTGCGGGATGCGTTCCGGGTCGGAGTAAAATTGTTGAAAACATTAATTCTCACGCGACATCTATGATGCCTCGACATAATGTTTAGTTTTAATGCCGTCTGCCTATTAAATAATTCGAAACAAGTTATTGTAGAAAACAAAAATATTGAAAATTGTATAAAAAGCTTAAAAATTATGAAAATTTTATCATACAATGTAGCGGGACTTAGTAATAAGTGCATTTTTATAGATTTTTATAATTTTATTAATCAATTAGAAATATTTTTTTTATATGAGACATATTTATCTGATAATTGCTTTGTAAATTACGAAAACAAATTTAAAAACTATGAATTAAGAATAATACCTGCAGTTAGGAACCATACAAAAGTAAGAGCAAGTGGAGGTTGTATTTTTGGTTGCAGAAAAGAAATCGACAACATCAACTGTGAATTCAAAAGTTATGGAGAGATTATTTGCTTGGATTTAAATATCTGTGGAAAAAGTTTTCGTATATTACCACCTTATATCAATTGTAACCACTGGGATACGGATTTTGAAAAAATCAAAGAATTTTTAAATTGTGGAGATAAATCAAATGTTTTGCTTGTTGGAGATTTAAATGCAAGAATAGGAGGTGAAAGAGGTATTGAAAACGAAAGAATTGGGCGCGACAGACAAACAAAAGACACATCAAAAAATGCGAGGGGTACTAAGCTGCTTGATCTGTGCGACTCATTTGGGCTTCGAATCCAAAATGGTACGAGTGATGGAGATCAACACGGTGAATACACATTTGTGGGCAAACAAGGGAGTTCCGTCATCGATTACAGCTTAGAAGGTAGCGAATGGTGCTCAATTATAACGGACTTCGAAGTGCAAAAGAAACCTTTTTCTGACCATATGCCGATTATTGTGTCATTTGTATGTGAAGAAAAAAACAAAAAAGATATATGTGCGGAGTTGGGACTCCTTCCTAAACTGCAATGGAGAAATTCAATAGCCCCTAACTATAGACTACAATTGGATACACTGTTACTGGAGAGTGACGATCAATGTAATTTAAATACTACCGAAATATGTATAAAAGGAGCCCACGGTCGATCGGGCAGTTACCCTGAACACAAAAAGCCTTTTAGAGAACCATGGTTTGATAAAGATTGTATGCAAGCGAGAAAACTTTCATACGCTTGGCTAAATGAGTTTCGACGTTTTAATGAAAGCTTCGCAAGATACATGTACATTGATTATAATCAAAGATATAAAAAGCTTTGCAAAGAAAAAAAGAATAGCTATTATGAATGCCAAGCTCTCCAATTGGCAAAGTGTAATAACTCATCAGAATTTTGGAAGTTGGCCCGGAGACTAAACGGCACAAAATATGTCATCGGTAACGGACTTGATTCTAATAGGCTGCAAATCCATTTTAGGCAATTGCTCAACCCATCCCCTACAAGTTTACACATGCTACAATACGCACAACCTGGCTTCCATGATTACATTCTGGACTCGACTATAACCCAAAGAGAAGTTCTTCTCTCGGTAAATGAACTATCTGATGGAAAGGCAGCTGGATCGGATAGAATTCCAGGAGAATTCTATAAATATGGTACAGAAGAACTTAACAAAAACCTTGGAAGAATATTTAACCAAATTTTAGAATGTGGAATCATACCTGATCAGTTCAAGGAAGCCCTGATCTTTCCGATCCACAAAAAAGGAAATATTGAAGACCCGGCAAATTATAGAGGAATCTCCTTTTTAAATGCGTCCTATAAAATTTTTACATCCATCCTTCTTAAACGATTGAACGCATGGATACAAGCAAACCATCTACTAGGAGAATTTCAGGCTGGGTTCAGATCAGGGTACTCTACCGTGGACCACATCTTCTTACTAAGAAGCATCGCTGACTCGTTCCTTACAAGAAATAAAAAATTATATACTTTTTTTGTAGATTTTCGAGCCGCCTTTGATACAATCGACAGAAAAGCAATGATATACAAGTTATTTGGATTGGGAATGTCACGGAAATTTGGACGAGTACTGGAGATTTTGTACATGGATACAAGGGCAGCAGTTTGGAATGGTAAAAATATATCTGAGTGGTTTCAGACGACGACAGGAGTCAGGCAGGGTTGTGCGCTAAGCCCAAGTTTGTTTGCACTCTTCATCGAGGATATAACGACGGCATTACCTGGAGGTGTAGATTACGCAGGTGTAATTATTAAAGCTCTGCTTTTTGCTGATGACATTGTGCTGTTTGCATACACTCCGGAATCGCTTCAACTTATGATAAACAAGCTGTCCGAATACTGCACGAGTTGGAATCTGATTGTAAACTTGAATAAGTCGAAGGTAATGATATTCAAAAAAGGTGGAGGCAGATCAGGCTCAAATGAACAGTGGTATTTTAATAACGAACGAATCGAAGTTGTAAAAGAATATAAATATCTAGGAGTTCTTTTCACAAAAAATTTAAGCATGGATAAACATCTAAACGAAAAGTTGGTGAAGGCGAAAACTGCCATTAATATGGCTTGGAGAGAATGTTTTAATAACAAAAACATGCGCACAGCAGCAAATATAAAGTCTTTAAAGCAGTATCTGAGTCGGTTCTTTTTTATGCAGCTCAAGTGTGGGGAGGAAAGAAGTACGAGGCCGTAGAAAAATTGCTTAGGTTTTACATAAAACGTATTTTTCACCTACCTCTAAGCACCCCGAACTACACGATAATGCTGGAAACTGGAATATCTCCACTATTCATCAAAACACTAAAACTCCAAGTGGACTATATTTTGAAAGTGCTCGATATGTCAAATGATCGTCTTCCGAAAAAAGCAGCTCTACAAGCTATACAAAGTAAAACAGGGTTTTTCAAAGACTGGATGGAACTGTCACAGGAAACTGGGGTTGAATTAGTAGCTAACGAAAGGAGAACCTGGAAGTCGACTCTGTACGAGCTAATAAAACGTTTGGATGAAAAATATAGAGAAATGTTCATGGATGAAGCATCAAGTTCTTTACATCGGGTGGTTTATAGCAGGCTTAATCACAACCTCAACCAGAACAACTATTTTCGGGATGAGTATACCATCGATCAAATCTCAAACATGTTCCGACTAAGAGGAGAGCTTCTTAACCTAAATTTTGTACCCCATCGCGAAGATTTACCGATACTTTGCCAACTGTGTAATATCGCGGAACAAGAGAATATTTTTCATTTTGTTGGGAGGTGCCCGATTCTTAGGGAAACAAGAAGGTACATATTGGGTCGTGACTTTCTCACGGAGGACGAAACAATACAACTACTCAATGAAATGGATGTGTCGAAGTTATTCAAATTTTGCAAAACTGCGTTAAAATATAGAAGCAGAATATTAGAAGAATGTTTTTAGTTTATAAAACTGTAACTCTTTTTATTTTAATTAGTTTAGTATTAGTATTCCTGTCAATCAGGCAGACGGCAATGCCATGCTTTATTGATTGTATATACATATATAATTGTTAAAAGAAACAAAAACCAAGGCAATAAAAACAATCTTAATCTCTCTCTCTCTGTTGATAACAAAGAAAAATTGACAGACAGATTTAATTTCAGACTTATAATATTACTCCCATTCCTATGTGAATATGGTGACCATTCCCGTAGGAATATGGGGATCAGTTACAGTTTATGTTACTCGGGAATAGTGTAGCATTCTAACGGTGGAAGAATTTTTGAAATCGGTGCTGTAGTTTTTAAGTTCCCGTATACTGGCGGTGGCACAAATAACAGCGCTCACTCTTTAAATTTTTTTTCGATTATAATCGTTGCCTAATTGTATTAATTTATAATTAAAAATTTTATTCTAGCACGTATTGTATTGTTTCATGTAGGCAAACAGGCTGGTTGCAGTTTTTCTATTGATGTTTTTTTGTCAATGAAGTCAAGATTTACGGCATTAAGTTGCTTGCAAAGCAGCTTGGTGATTTTGATACAAATTCACTATTTATTTAATTGATAACTCTAATAATGAAATCAAACACCGTTGTGTCTTTAATTTCAATCCTGTAATGAAACGAGATATGTTTAAGCAACTGTAACAGCTCCAACATGATCTTAATGCTAAAAAAGTGATAAAAGAAAATAGCAGGTAAACATGAAACAAACTGCAATGCTTCCACTATGAATGAAGTTCCGATTAAGGTTTTTGGGGATGAATGTAGAGTCTCGCAACATTGTTTTTATAATTCCAGGTGATAGTGATCGTACCAAGAAACATTCTTTTATGATTTTTGAAAACGCTTTAAATAACTTAGATCAAAGCAACGACACCGGCACGGCAGGCGGCGGCGGTATGCGGACAAACTATAATCAACTATGTACATTATTTGGTGAAGAAGTCATCTACACGGACAAAAATTTTGGTGTTGATTTTAATATTTTAACGGGTGCATAATTGCCAGCAGCATAAATTTATTAGAATCTAATAAACTGCAAATATTAAATAAGAGCAATTAATAAAACAAACATTAAAATGCAGTAATGTTAAGAATTTTCAAAATAATGCATATTTTTTAGATGGCAATGAATTTAGGTACTAGCGGAGGAATTGCCAATTCCTCGTCAAAGGCGATACCCGTGGAAAAACATTTTTGCCTCTATTGGGACTCGAACCACTAAACTCTGGGTTGACAGGTGGACACGCTAACCACCGTACCACGCGGGTACCACCAAACTTTTGAATCCAATGTAATAAATTACATTGACATAGCCAAAGGAATAAAATAACCCCTTCCTGATTATTCAATTGTAATAAAGAAGAAGTTGAAAGCTAAGAATTATGGAAATAAATTTAAATAGCAAATTGGGCTACAATTTTAAAAAAGGTCTGAATAATTAGATTTGAATACTAAAGTATTGTTTTTTAATCGTGTTGATTACATTTTAATCGGTTTTGTATTACAAACTGTAAGCCTAATACAGAAATATTATACTGAAACACAAAATAATGAAGAAAGAAAGTTAATATTTGGGAAATATTAAAAACTAGTTTTGACTGTATGCATACAGCTGTAATACAAAGGCTGTATTAAAAAGTATATAAAAATTTTTAACCGTGTTCATATCGATATTTTTTCCATTGGATTGGAAAGGATCTGATGAAATTTACAGATAATCATCAGCAGGAGCACCTGCTGGACTCGCAGGTGTTTATCACATTTTTTAATAAATTGTAGATAGCGTACGAAAATCAAAAAAATAATTCGATGTCTTTTGGTCCATGCTCCAGCCATCAGACCATTTCATATCAATGAAGGATATTGATCAAACTAAAAAACAAAGTCATTGGGCGACCTACTTATTTTTCAGATTTTATGCTTTATGTTCAAATGCTTGTCAAGCATGCGAGAGTGTGTAAGTAAATACTGAAGGGCCCGCCAAATAACATAATTTTTTCAAAAACAGGGCTCAAAACATCAAGTGTAGCTTCGGCTGTGTGGCACGTAGCACCGTCCTGTTGAAACCAAATGTTGCCAATATCCTCCTCTTCAATTTTTGTGAACAAAAACTCGTTCAAAATGGCCTGATAACGATCGCCATTGACTGTAACGGCCACTCCTTGCTCATTTTTGAAGAATGCCTCTGGACCAAAATACGCACCAAACAGTGACTCGTTTTGGGTGTATCGGCTTTTCGTTGTATGCGTCCGGGTTTTCAGTGTTCCAAATGCGACAGATTTGCTTGTTTACATACCCGCCAAGATCGAAATGAGCTTCATCTGAAAAGGTGATTTTTTTTTCAAAATCGACATCGGATTTTCAAAGTAATGTAACGTAATATTTCCCATCGTTGCTCAGCCGTATACAGGATACACATTCGTTCAGCGGAAGGATAAAACTAATTGTTTGTCAGATCAGACATGAGCTTAGTGCTACCATTTACGAAATAAACACTAGTTGAAGAAAAAAACAATAGATGGCGGACCCTTTATTTCACTTTGGATTGCATATACACGTTAAAACACTTTTTACTTATTATGTTAAAAAAAAAATGAAAAAAATGAAAAATTTGGCAGAGGTTCTGCCTGGTTGAACTGTAGTGAACAAGTGATTTCTCTCAGAATAATTCTAACATATTTTATACCTTTATTTTGCTGACCAATCAATAAAGTAGCGTGGGTCGATATCGATGGATGGTTTGGTGTGGCATCTCGGGTGGATTTCTGCTGACTTGCACATTAGATCACGTAGACAGTTTGTGCGCGGATTTGGTTTGTATTTCTGTGATCATCTTATGGGTGATATTCTGCTGACTTGCAGATAGGGTCACGTAAGCAACTAGTGCGTGGATTTGTTTATTTTATGCGATCGTTCGCTGGCAGCTTGTGTGTGGATTTCTATGTCGTCTTCTCTTGTGTGTTTTGGCTTTAGGGTAGCTTTTGCTGCGTCTGCAGAATGGGGATGGTGAAATAGCAATTGGAAGACTTTGTTGATCGATGATCGGAAATGATTTTGACAGCGCGTTAATGTATTGGCGTTAACTTACAGACTTCAAGCTTGAGTCTTCGATCATTTTCGTTTTGTTTTTCTTTTCAATGACATATAAAAAAGGGTCTTCTCGTTTTTTTTCAGTGAGTCTGAGTCCAGAGCCACTCCTCTTTAATGCCGAAACTCTTTGTTATTCTCTCCTGAAGTTTGTCCGCAGGGCGTTAATTTTTTGTACAACTTCTTATTTCTTTTTTTTTTTTTTGTCGTTTCAGGAAATATTGCCTGATACTTTTTGAGAAGCGTTTTGTTTGATCTTGAGGTCCCAATTAGAGTATTCATTTCTTTCTATGTTCCATAACGCTGGTAGTGATCGGTATATGTACTTCTAAAAATTCTAAAACACAATTTTGATTTCTCTATTATTTTCTTCATTATTTAAAACATCCCGCTTTATGACTCTGAGTGTTCGCTTATGGTGTCGCTATGAATATGAGTGATTGATCAAGCATTCAATTTCGAATATACATTCTTCAATGCTGAAATCTGATTGAACGAAAATTAAACTAATTTGTGTTTGGATAAACAATTTTTTTCTAACAATTTAATATGAAAAATGAAACACAAAAATTATAGTTTTCTTTTCATTGTTTCCTTCAGATGTTTTACACCACAGACTTATGAGGGCACAAACTGTAGGCTACTCGTTACTCCCGATGGATATAGAAACCTATGTCTCTATACAATTGTTTCAATTTTTTTTCATTTCCTATAACTGTATCTGGACCGTTGTTGGCGTCGTTTGATAAACTTTCAGACTCAAATAAGTGTGTTTTATACAGATTTGTTTTCTGTGTGGTTAATAAAAGTGTTTTTGTTATGGCACTCTCCCAAAATGTTGTCTTTGTACAAAAAGGACACGCAAAACATGTGTAGTAGTAGGAATGGTGTTGAAACCCTACCTTGAGCAAAGAACAACAAATTTTAAAGTTAGATGGTGTGTTTACGTGACTATTGTTAGTACCTACTTTTATTGTGAAAGGTGAAATTGTGCAAAACTCAGTCTCACTGAACCATTTATATCTTTGCACTCGATGGATTAAATGAGTCCAGTGGATAGGAATATTTGAAGGTGTTCTTCAAATGATTCTGGTCTGTAAATTTATTCAATGTAATTTGTGTACTTTCTTTAGATGCTCAGATCTGGATGCGTTTTTTGTTTTAACAACTTCTAGCTTATTAGCATTAGTATTTACCTAAATTATTGAGTTACTTAGAGTTCCAGTAGAAGGTCAGTAATTTACTGTTTAAGCTAGTCCACACATTTCGGGAACCATGTAAGTAGATATAAGTTCATTGAACAATAAAATTGAGATTTGAAACAAAATAAAATAAGAATAGGAATGCAAAGATAAAACAAAATCAGGAAAGGGGAAGAGAACCAGAGCAAATAGTGGGGAAAGAGAGAGACAGATAAAGAAAGCATTTATTGAAAATAATAAATTTACTGTTTGAAGTATTTCTGAGTATATAAAGTCATCAATAGCGATTACTTGTTCTAAATAGTACGAAGGCTTCCTTCTGAAATGATTGCAATGTAAAAATCTGATGGGTTGGTTAATCTTTTATCCTTTATGTAGGGGCCAGAGGGTCGGGGCATTTTTATTTGAAATTGACTTACCTAAGTTAAAACAAAAAAATGGGCACAACTGGGTCGCACATTTTGTACTAAGTACAGTATCAAAATCTTAAGGCTAAGAACAAGGTCTTTGTATTCGTTTTTCGTTGCATATTTGGTGGTAGGTACAGGATTGCCTACACATTAATTATGAAAATTGAATAAAATCACATAGAATATTAAAACAAAAAAAAATATCCCAAAGATTTTTGCAGAAAATATAGATAGGTACGACAAATGTGCTGTTGTTAAGACATAGTATAAGCACTGAAAATTTTATCAAAACCATTAGACTAGCTTTTTTTAAAACCAGTTTTTCATTTTCAACTTTTTTGAAGTTTAAAATTCAATTATGCAGGTTTCGAGACCTTTTATCTTCCAAATAAAAACATTCAAACAAATCAAAATATTTTTAAAAAGTAAGTAAAAATTTCTAAAACTAAAATATATTGAGCGAAGGTTGGTACATACAGCTGTGGACAACTAATTAGAAACAAAAATTGAGTGTGCTTTCAGAATTGTTGATTAGTTCAATTGTTTTTCAAATTTATTTGTTTTTTACAATATTTTTTATTTTTTATTCAATCAATCATTTTATTCATCAATTGGGATAAACAATATAATATTTGAAAAACGTAACACTTTTCTTCTTTTCCTCCATTTTTTGCAAGAAGAATCCTTTTGTGGAGAACAACTAATTAGAAACAAATTGAAAAGGTGTATTTTGTGGTGCAGTGCAATAACACCCGCGGCAATAACCCCTGCAGGGGTTATTTCCCAAACGAAAAGGAAATAGCCCCTGCAGGGGTTATTTCCTTTTTAATGTGGTAATAACCCCTGCAACAAAAAGGCATTTACACCTGCAGGTGTAATTGCCAATTTGAATTGGCAACAAGCCCCACACATGGGTTAAGCTTTAACTCTCCATTAAAAAATTGTTATAAAAAGCTTATAATTCATATTGGCTACCTTGGTCATGTAAGTACAAACAAAAAAGAGTAGATATTGTTCTTATTTTTCAAAATTTTTTTGAAATAAAATCTTAAAGTTTACGCACCAAATTCTTTTGACAAGAACAACAATACACCAATACAAACTTAACCGCAGGACTACTTTTTTGCATTAGTAAAATTAAAAAATTCTTATTTTGAATTTTTTAATTTTACTAATGCAAAAAAGTAGTCCTGCAATTAACAAAAATATACCAATATAAATTTAACAGCAGGACTTTTTTTTTGCATTAGTGAAATTAAAAAATTCGAGCGAATTTTTTTATTTCACTAATGCAAAAAAATATTTTCAATGGTTTTCTTTGGTTTCTTAAAATAAAGCGAAAATGGTTATTTTGTAAAATTTGTTTTGTTCTATTAGGTTTTCTATGGTGGGCTTTATTTCCATTTGAAATTGGAAATAATCCCCACAGGTAAAAGGCAATAAGACCTACGGTTTTTATTGCCACATTAAAAAGGAAATAACCCCTGCAGGGGCTATTTCCTTTTCGTTTGGGAAATAACCCCTGCAGGGGTTATTGCCGCGGGTGTTATTGCACTGCACCGTATTTTGTACCAATAATTTTTATTAAAATATCTTTACCTTACAAAACTTTTAGTATTTTGTTAAAAAGCCTCTTTACTTTAAAACTTCTCGGCAACTTCTTCGCTCCATTGATTCTATAAGTCGCCTGCAGCGCTTTCAAGTCAGCTTCAATATTGGGGTATAAAACGTCCATGTTTGTATTATTTTTGGATGCCACAGCTTTTTTGACATCAGCCCAAAGATGTTCAATGGGAATAAGGTCGGGACTTGTGCATGCCCATTGAAGAACAGTGATTGAGCTGTTCTTAAAAATCTCTTTCGTGATCCCAGTGGTATGTTTGGGGTCGTTGTCTTTCTGGAACTTCCATATGGCTGGCATCGTGATATTTTAATTTTGTTTTCTTAAATACATACTCAAAAATTAAAATTTTTAAGTTTCTTTTTTCTAAAAGCAAAATAACATCTCCTAATTCCGGAACACCATATCTCTTATTTCTAATGAGTAGAAATGTGCAAATTGAAGTAAACATTTTCCATCGCCCGCTACCTTTACAACCTATTTCGAACAAAGCCTTCTAAACGGAATTCAAAGAGTATATTATAATGATTCTGAGATTATCTAGAGGTTATTGGTTCCCAGGGGCGAACGCAGAAAAATTTTTCGGGGGGGGTTTTGAAAAAATATATTAAATATTAACGAACAATTTGTTTTTAACATTTTTATGCTTTTTTTATACTCTGTATTGATTCGTAAAATACATTGCTAGGAGGAATCCTAACTAATACTATAAATGTGTAATGTGTAATTCTGTCTGTCCAGCTTTCTGTGTTACCGTCTCCCGCCCAAACTACTCAGCCGATTTGAATGAAATTTGGTACATAGATAGCCTAGAACCTGAGAGAGGACATAGGCTATGCATTTTATCCCTTTATTCTAATGAGAACGAGAACGTATACAGGAACCTAGAAACTACAGCACCCATTTTAATAATTCTTCCACCGTTAGATCGCCTCACTATCCTCAAGTAACATAAATTTCAACTCATCCCCATATTCCTACAGGAACAAAAGTCCTTACTACTATAACAAGTACGAAAGAATCTGCCGCCCAAACCACTGAGTCGATTTAAGTAAAATTTTATACAGAGATGATCTAGAATTACATAGACTTCAATTCATCCAAATATTCCCACGGGAACCGGTCCTTACTAATATTATAAATGCAAAAGTAGCTCTGTCTAGTCGTCCCGCCCAAACAACTAAACCAATTCAAATGAAATTTTGTACAGAGGTAGTCTAAGACCTGAGGAAAGACATAGACATTATGTTTTATCCCAATTTCTACGGAAACGTAAACGAGAACTTAGAAACTACTGCACCGATTTTAAAAATTCTTCCACCTTTAGAATGCTACACTATCCCCGAGCGAGTAACATAAGCTCTAACCCATTCCCATATTCCTATGAGAACAATCACCATATTCCTTCGGGAACGGGGGTCGTTACTAATATTCCAAAAATTCCAAAATTAAATCTGTCTGTTTTTTTCTTTTTTCTTTGTTTCATTATTCCCATTGGACTTACTTGTACTTACTACTTGTAAGTAAACAATTCTATTTGGCAAAATATGAAAAAAGTAAGAAGATAGGTTACTGAAAAATTCAAATTGCTGCCGAAAGTCAGCTAGTATTTTATAAAATTAAATCAATGCGCCTTGGATTTGTTGCCATTTTTATATTTATAAAGTTCTCATAGTGAACCTCAATACTTTTATAGATGTACAGCAACATCAAACCGTTCAGTTGCTCCTCGCTGGTTCTTCCTCGCAGAAAAGTTTTTAATCTGCGCAGATATGAAAAAGATCGCTCGCTTAAAGCCACGGATACCGGAAGTGTGGCACCGATCTGCATATAATAATGAACTGTTTTATATAGGGATGAATCGCACATATTTAAGGTGTCTATAAAGTTGTTGGGCTGTTTTTATTTTGGCATACTCAAGCAATGTTCATTGGTATGCATAAGTATACCCTTTCCTAGTTGCCATTGTCGATCCCATTCTTATACAGAGTCAGAGCGACTGCTTTTTAGTATGTGTGATGAAAATTTTAATTTTCGTTAGTTTTGAAGTGACCAATGCGATGTGTTTGCAAATATAAGTAGGAAAGCGAATTTTCATATATTTCTATCGCAGGTCCCATTTTATACGACCCAATACTACCTCCACATCAACATATGAAATTTACTTACACTAGAAAAGGGTGATCATGCTAAAAACATACCAAAACCAAAAAGTAATTCCAAAACATATGAACTACCTGCAAATTAACTTATCGATAGAAATGTATTTCGAATTTGGAAGGATTTTTTCAAAAAATTTTGACAGAATGAAATTTTCAGATGAATTTTATGCTTCCATGTTTTATATTTTGATTTTTGTTTTAAAAAACTAGTGGTTATTTTTTTATTTCAAAAATTTCGGGGGGGGGGTTTCAACCCCCAAAACCCCCCCTGCGTTCGCGCCTGTTGGTTCCATTACCTTAAACCATTTGAGAGAAAGGTGTCAAGGACCAACAACTTTATGGCAAGTGATTGTTTAGTTGCCTAGTAGAAATGTACAACGATTTATCTATTTCTGAAAAGTTGGGAGTTATGTCCCATCTTCAACGGAAAAAAGTTGGCATTTATGTCCCGATGGCGTGGGATATAACTCCGAAATCGATGTTAGAACTTTTGTCGCACCAAATTTTAAAGTTGGGACTTATGTCGCTGCGACTAAAAATGATAGTTGTTTTGTTTTTGGTTAATGTTTTTACTATTCTGAAGTTTTTAACTGCTTCTGTGCAATGCTGTTTTGATCTGAAAAATTGCTTTGAACACTCTGCTTATGAACAGTTTGCTTTAGCTATCTTTTTTGTCGGTTGAAGTCATATTTATTGTTAAGTATGGAACGTTTCAAGTGATGGAAAATACAGGTTTTCTAATTTTCATTATTTTTGCAGTTGAAACTCTTTTCAAAATGGCAATTTTTATTTACTTTTGACGATTTCGATTTTCAAAACATGACAAGTCCAGTCGTGACTCGTGACTCTCGATGCAGTCCGAAATGCACACAGTTACGCGTTTGATGTTTATTTTTGGTTTTGCTTTTATTTTCATTCGTCTTGATTAAACCTAAAGTGGGAAAACAGTAAGGTGTTTTAATTACCTATATTACCTACTATAGTAAATTATGTTAACAAAACGATTGAATGGAGTAAAAGATTATAGTTTGTATAAATTGCCAAGATTGTTTGTTTTTTTTTTTTTGTGTAAGTTTTTTTCCAGTGAAAATACATATATACGTACTTTAAAGGATGTGCCGACCACGAGAGTCCTCATTCCCATATTCAATCATAACTTAAATTCAAACACTCTACGCTCACTTTAAATGTTACTTGTTAGGTGTAGTGTGCAGCCGTTGCCATTTGCCCTAGTGTTGTTGGTGATTTCAATCTTTTTTCAAATGTCCCCAGCCAAGCTCTCACCGTTGCCTAACTGCAATGGAGACATTTTTTCTTTTTTTTAAGTGAAACCGGATGGTGAGAAGATAATAATTACTTCGTTGGACCATGCGGCGCGCGTAGTATGCGACAGTAGGTAACTTTTTTTGATTGCATTATGCTATGCACATTGTACATTTTATTCTAACCTTATTCACGAATGACTCATCCACATTCTCTGCTAAGATAGACCGAAAAATGTCGGCTTCAGCTGTTGCACTCCGCTATAAATCATAGTTTTTATATGATGCTTTTAAAGTCCATTCCATGTGAGGAGGATAAATGCAAATAATGGGGCTAACAAAGACATCACTGAATTATAACTTAAATTAGACGGCCTTGAAATAATTTGGCATGTTGTCAGAGTTATTCGTTTTGAAATTTTATTTTGGTTTGCTTAGAGCTCTAGTGACAACGGCTTTTTTCTGTGGAAGCTATAAATACATTTGTACATACATATATGTAGATACCTGAAAACAACTCCAACTCGCTTTGAAACAAAGCTTCTTCTAATCGGCCTTGGCATACTTAAACCACAGATTATAGATTTTAGATATGTTTATGAAAATATAAATAGGGTGGCGCAACAGAGCCAGGAGCCCCTGGGCCTAGCGCATTTCTCACAACCATGCCTTGTGAGGGAATGGAGGGGACCTACAATTTTTCGCCGGTTCCGAACGGCTAATTGAGAATGCACTTTTCATGGCAATGAATTTACTAACGGAGGACTTGCCAATTCCTCGCGAAAGGCGATAACCGTGGAAAAACATTTTTGCATTTTGCCTCTGCTGGGATTCGAACCTCGAACCTCTGGGTTAGCAGGTGGACATGCTAACCATTGCGCCACGGGTACCACATATGTTATACGTTGTATATGTTTATACTATTTTTTTTATCAGTTTTCATAGTTCAGTAACAAAGTTTACAAAAATAAAATCATGGCATTTTATTTGTTTGTTGTTAAAACATAAAAAATGAATCATTTTATATCAATAAGATTTTTTCCTCTCAATTGGAATATATATGAGAATTGAGAATATCACCAAAGCTAATATTCACCTTGAACCTATGCACTAACACGGCCGTGGTGAAGTGGTAGGATGTTTAGTGGACAAGCTGGACGCGTGAGTTCGAATCCCGCTCCTGACATCTACCATTCTTTCAGCCTTTCAGTTTCATATGGACACCGCTCTTGATGTTATATGTGAAATATACCACCATATTTCCCATCGACTGCACCACAAAAAAGGGAAAGGTTGCTACACTGGTAGTGCAATGAACCGGCCATCAGTCTGAGTTCTGCAGGGTGGTAGAGCCTTCTCTTTCTTCTTCTTCTTTCTTCTTCTCTTTTCAACGAAGAAGACGAGACAGCTCAGCAAAGTACTTGCAAAAAAAGCAATCTCAATAAACAATCACTATAAAAAGGGCTAAGATAACATTGCGAGTAAACTCAACATCATGTAAAACTTTAACACAAATACTTGTCCAATTGGCCGGGGCTCACCCACTGATTTTCATTCCATGTGGAACAGACAATGGGAATGAGAAAAAAAGCCAAAAGTGAGAGCTCCAGCTGACGATCATTGTATCGTTACTTTATTCTTCCTTTACATCATACGGCTCAATTTGGTTTTTTTTTTTTTTTTGTTATAAATACCCGGTTGACGAAATTCAATTTTTTATTCATTGAACTTAATAGATTTACATATCTTAATTTTTTTTTTTTTTTTTTTTAGTTTTTTCCGAAAATTAGAAAACCATCCACCTGACTTGGAGTCCTTACGGGTTGGGTTCAATGTCCCGCTTTTTATATTCCCGATTCTTAAATCCCGCTATTAAAATAACGCCTTTTTAAAATCCTGTCTTATACTCCCATTTCTTTTTATCCAGCGGGATAGTGAGAAAACTGAAATGAATTTAACAGTAAGTGTTTTTTTGATATGGTAATTATTTTAACATTTATCTTAAAACTGCACCTTCTTTTTTCATTTTCGAGACTTTTGAAAAGCTGGACTCCGATAGGCTCCCGTTCTTACGAACCTGACTTCTGAAATTTTTTGAAAAATCATATTTTTCTAATAAACATATCTATATAATATACAAAAACTAATTGCTGTTCGTTAGTCTGGCTAAAACTCGAGAACGGCTGAACGAATTTATCTTGTCTTGGTCTTGATGTTCGTGGAGGTCTCGGGAAGGTTCAAAAGGTGAGTTTATATGAGAAAAAGGAATTGGAATAAAGTAAAAGTAAGAATTTCTTTAATCTTAAGTGTAATGAATTAAAAATTAAATCAAAACATTTATTTTGTTTTTGTTTTGACAATAAGAAATTAAAAATAATATGATTTTTGGATTGTTTGTTTGTAAAATTTTTTGAATATAATCATTGACTGGTAAGAACAAAGATTAAAGTTTTTTTATTTAAAGTGTTGCTTAAACCATAATCCAGGTTATTTTTCATATAGTCCCTGGACTTCCATAAATAATTTAAAATCTCACTCGCTGACCTGCCCGGTGTAGCTTTATAGATAGATATACCCATTATCGAGTTTTAGTAAGACTAACAATGCCAGTGAAAAAAAGATCTGACCTACTTAGGTCGTAGAAGTAAGGGAAATGAGCGAAAAGAAACATCACGTGCTAACTGATGACCAGCGAGAGACATATAACGAAAATAGTCGTATAAGTATGTCACAAATACTTTCAATAGTGAGTGGAAATGGAGTGGATAGGTTAAGAATGCAACGATCTCACGCCCATCAGACATAAAAACTGCGAGCACAACAAAATGAAGTTAAGCGCAGAGCTTTTGTGGTTCTGAAGCTTTCAGCCTTCTACTTTGATCTGAAAATAAATTATTGTAATTTTTTTGACAATAAATCGCTAACTATAATTATAAATTCCTATTTTACTACGCGATTTACGCAACTTCAAAAGTACTCGGGAACGGGAATGGGAACGTTAACGAGAGCTAAGTGTTTGTATTGAAGAGAAACCAAAACTATTAATCCAATTTGAATGAAATTTGGAACACAAAATTGGCCCAGACCCTGAGAAATAACATAGGCTAAATTGCCTTTTCATATTCCCTCGGGAACGGAAACATAACCGGAACTTGAAAAATACTAGACTGGTTCTTTCGCCGTTGGAGTGCTTCATTGCCCCAAAGTACCATGGACTACATTTTATCCCTAAATTCTCACAAGAACGGGATTGGGAACGGGAATTCAAAAACCACTGGAAAGATATCAAATTTTTGTCGCTATTACAATACGACGTTATCCACAAATAGCTTCAACAATATTTTATTCCCATATTCCCACAAGGACGGGAAGGGAAAAAGAAAACATGCGGGAACTAAGAAAATTCTGAACCGATTCCAAAAATTCTTTCACTGTTATAATGCTTCATTGTCTCTGAGTAGTATAGACTATATTTCAGTACCATTTTCCTACAGGAACGGGAACGGGAACGGTAATTCAAAAAATACTGTTCTGATTTCAATACGGTTTTCACTACTACAGTACAGTGTAATTCTCAAGTTACATAGACTCTGGGTGAATTCCTAAACGCAAGTCCTGCACAAATAATGCTAAACAAGAAGTTCCTAAATGCCTCAAATGTCTCAAATCGTAGTAGATTGCTTTTTTCCCGCAGTTGCAAGTGAATTTGTGTAACTATCGTTAAAAACTAGCATACTTTTAATTGCATTGCAAATGTTGTTTGAGATTTTTTTTGCTTAGCATTAGACTTACTTAGCAGCAAAGCTCGCGTTTAGGAATTCACCATATATTTCATCCCCATACGGGTACGGAATGGGAACTGGAAAATAATGGACCGATTCCAAAAATTTCGTCATCGTTAAAGTGCTCAAATGCCCCTGAGTAACATAGACTACATTTCATCCCCACTCTGCCACTGGCATGGAAACTTGAAAACTACTTTACTAAATTTTTGATTTTATCAACATAGGGCCTGAGCTACGCCGCTCCGGGCGGGTCAGCTAGTCTATCTATATCTATATCTAATATATGTAGATATGAAATGAATTGCTGTTCGTTAGTTTGGCTTCAACTCGAAAACGGTTGAACGGATTAATCTTATCTTGGTCTTGAAATGTTCGTGGAGGTCTAGGGAATGTTTAAAAGTTAAGTAAATATCAAAAAAAAGAATTTGCATATAGTGAAAGTAACAATTTCTTTATTCTTAACTGTAATGAATAAAAAATCTTATTCAAACCATACTTTTGTTTTTTCCTAATCGTTTTTGACAGCAAAAAATTAAAATAATAAATAACAAATAATAAGATTATTTAATTGTTTGTTTTTGAAAATTATTTTAACTTTTTGGCTGGTAAGAATTTAATTTATTGCCCATGAGTACAAAAGACTATATTTAAACGTCAAATTCCCACAGGAACGGAAATGGGAACGTCAAATAGTCAATTTATCAAACTAGATTTCTGAAAGCAACCGTAATATTTAAAATTTGACAACCAATCTTTGTGAGTGAAGATTACCGCTACGTGCGCGAGAACTTTCTGTACTTTTGTGATTCTTTGTGATAGTGACATTCCAGGTAATGTGCTTTTTCCAATAATTTTTTATTTTTTTTTTGATATTCTGTGATAGTGACAATTTCTTACTAATTTAGAAATTTACGATGACATGGAGAAGCGACCTGACTTAGGTCGAGGATCTCAATGCGACCTTTCAGAATTTTCTTCCATGACAGCTGGTTTCCTTTAAATCAGTTGACACCGTTATGAACCAGGATGACGTAGTCAACTATTCCACGGAAATTGTAAATTCACTGGAATTGCCTGGACTACCACCTTAAAATTTGTAGTTAAAAGTAGGATCAGTTGTCATCATGCTGCGTAACATTAATCAACCTCGACTATGCAATGGAACAAGACTGGCTGTGAAAAAGCTGATGAATAACGTCATTGAAGCAACAATCATAAAAGACAATACAAAGGAGGGGATGTCTTTATACAGCGAATACTCATGATTCCACTCCACGGACTCATTTCGATTTAAAACGGTTACAATTTCCAGTACGTCAGGTCTTTGTGATGACCATAAATTAATCACAAGGCAGTCGTTAGAAGTTTGCGGAATCAACTTGGAGTTTTCCTGTTACGCGCATAGACAGTTATACGTCACATGTTCGCCCGTCGGAAAACCGTATTCTTTGTTTATTTACGCACCACAAAACAAGACAAAAATATAGCTTATGAGAAAGCTTTAAATTGACTAACAGACTATATAATAACAGTGTGTGTCTGTCATCAAATTTAAACCTTCTAAATAGCCAGTATTTCAGAAAAACACTGTTTTGTAAGTAAGCAACATGATGTGCCGAAAGTAATAATAATATTTCAATCTTCATAAAAAAATGCTTTTTTATTAAATACGGATTCGTTTTGTTTGTTTTGAAATTAATTTATACAAAAGGTCTTTTATTTATCGGAACACAAAAAAGACATATTTGATACATTTTCTTAAGTGTTGACTCTGGCGTATACGTACTGTTTTTTTTTAAGCTTAATTCCGATAATAAATTGTAACTACTATCAATATATTTTATATTTAATAGTTCAATAAGAAAAATTTTAGTTGCTGATTGTTGCTGATTCAATTTCGTCTGTATCAATAAATTCAAATTCATTGAACTTATCCCTCAGTGACATAAACTTATATTGCATTCACATATTTGCACCTGAACGAAAGATTTCCTCAGGAAAGGACTTGGAAATGGAAACTTAAAAACTACTGGACAGATTTCAAAAATTCCTTCGGTACTGGGATGCCACATAGTTTCTCAGTAACTTATTGGGCCCCTACACTACACAAACCGTTTGTGCAAACATATATATTTTATTGTTGTAAAAATTTTTGTGCAAACTGTTTGAGTAGAGTGTAGCGATGTTGAGTGTTTGCACAAACATGTTTGTGTCGTGTGTGTTCAATTTTGCTCAAACAATTGTCAATTTTCAAGAAGTAAAGATGAATAATCAAGAATAGGTTTTTTGGACGGAATTTGTCGAATCATATAAAAGTTTACCGTTGTTGTGGTGTGTTAAAAGCAAAGTTTATTGCAGTAATTAAAGCAACACATGCGAAATCGCTCATTACTAAAAGGTCTTGAACTCTTGATTGATATGAAAAACATCAAGAAACTAATATCTCTCAAACATGTTTGTGTAGTGTGGCAAAACTATGTTTGGACAAACTCACGTTTGTACAAACGTGTTTGCGTAGTGTAGTGTAGCGTATATTTTATCCGTCTGGATTAAAACTGCAGGCCCAAGCAACGCCGGGGGGCCTGGACCTCTGTCATCGTTAGAGTGCTTAATTGCCCCTGAGTAACATAGACTATATTTCATCCCCACTCTGCCACTAGAATGAAAGCTTGGAGACTGCTATATTTAACTTTCAAGTTATAAAAATAGGACCTGAGCTACACTGGGCAATACGAGTTTAGCTTGGAGTTGTTTGCAATTCCGGGAGACATTTATACACATAATGTTCTTGCACCAACACCTGCCACATCCATCGCAGGCAGTTCTGCTTTTTTGTCTTCTGCTCTAGGACAAAAGTGCCAAACATATATCCCTCTACAAAGTATCCTTTCGGAGACTGTTTGTTAATTCTGGCTGAACTTTCCTTGTAAGAGCCAAGGCATCCGAGGCAGAGTGTGAACAGTAGTTCCGGATTATTCGGTCGTTGCCCCAGTTCGGTAACCTTACCGTTTCTGCCGAAATTTTTGTTTCTTCTATAGGAATTGTTGGAAAATGGTGAATAGGGCTGCTACAAACAGTAAGTTCTAAAATACAACAATCGGCCAGCGTTTTGTTGGAAGCATTCAAGAATAATCCGATACCATTTGGACAAAAACATAAATTCCGCCTTTGACGCAGTTAATCAAGTATCAATGCCGGTTTATTTTGATGACCAAAAGTGGCTTTCTCATAATAATGTTCTGTTAACAGCAAAAGCACGTGGTTTTGTAACATAAGTTATTAACGCTATTTCTTCAGAAAATCCAAAAGGCAGATCAGTGAACTGGACAATATTGCTTTTTGTTATTAAATTTTACCAGTTCATTAAAGTCACTATTTATCAATAATCTCTACAAAAGGCTTTGGCTCATCTGTATAGTTTTCTGGATTTTGTAAAGGATACTGATTTTTTAAAGAGCAACCCCTATGCAAAGTCCTGTACTTTGGTTAGAGCTTCCAGAGTAGGTTGGAAATTTCAATGAATATCCAGTTGAGAATAAAAGAACGTGTTTATTTAAACAAGCTGTCAGTTGAATCCGGCAACGAACGGACGCAACGGATTCTATGGGTCGGGGCCTTAATTAGGTTCGTTCGTAGAACTTTGCCCAGAGTTGACCCAGGTTTTCCTGAAAACCCCATGAGCTGTAAAAAAACCTGGGGCTTTTAGTCCTCAAAAAACGCTTAGCCACAAAATCACCACACATCCTTGTCATTTGAACAAAAATACATGCCAATTGACAGCCCTGTTCATTACCTAAACTCATCCAGCAAAAACCTAGGGCGAGTTGAGGGCAAATCCAGGGCAACCCAAGTGTTCAAAAACATTCAATTTGGCATTCAAGGCGAGTTTAGGTTTTGGAAAATACGCTTTGTTGCGACCACAGGGTGACCCCAGGGCTTCAACGAACGAACCATTTTGTCAAACAGGTAATGCATTTTTAGAATCCGGTCGGAACTTGTAGATTGCTTTTTTCGAGATTCGTATCGTAATTTAAATGTGAATGGAGAAGAAGATACATCAACGACCTGTATGAGGTGTACCGCGATATTGGCATGGCTAGAAGAGTACGCATCGTGAGTCTACGGTAGAATTTACATCATCGCTTTGGCCTGGCGGGTTTTCGAAAGAACTTTGCGAGGAAATTGCAGAAAGGGAAGACCTCGTCTTATGATATGAGGCGAAATCAATTTGTAGAAAACCTCAACCGACGTAGTTTGCAAAACTGGAGATGATGGTTGAGAGTGAATAAGTAAAACAGAACCGATGTTAGAAAATTCATTGAATACGAGCGTTGGAGCTGATGATGTGACTAAGTTCTCGACGTTCTTCTCAGAATTTTTCACCTTACTCTTTGGTCATGCAAAAATTTGGTGTTATTGAAGTTAGAACAACCAATGGATGTTTAATGCTTCGGTTTTTTGCTGTATGGTTGCTTTTTACTTACGAAAACATTTTTCTCTATCCTTGATCACCTCTTTACACTACACCTTTGCTCAAATAAAGAATAATATTTGAAGATGATGCTTTTAGTTCTGTTGGGAACATAGGTCTCTACGCCGTAAAGAATTAATTTATTACCAGTTCTGCAGCTTGTTCAGCAATATCTACATATCAAAATCAATCGAATAAATTGTTTTGAATTGTTTTAGCATTCGATTTTGAGATTAGTCAGTAGGTCGAAAGAGTTGAAGGCTGCCTTTAAGTTGCTGTTGCAATTCGACCCACTTAATAATCTGATATACATAACAATTATTTGCACATTCATTTCAATTTATAAAGTATAGAATAAATACCTCTAATACACCCTTGTATGCGCAAGACCTTTTGTAGGTTAAATGTAATGATACGATAGAGTGTATTGAAATAATCTAATAAATAAAGTCTCCGACTTCATCTCATGCGTATAATTCTTAAACCTAACAGCTAACACAACCCACTGCTCATGAAATAAATGATTGTTGTATTCACAAACAGTTTTATTGTAAATATAATGCGATTGGGTTACTTTAACTTTGCTAACTTATTTATCGTTGGAAAAGTTTTGCTTTTGTTTCGAGTGCTTAAATTAAGTTGAGTTAAGTATGGTCTATGGAAACTCGAAAAGAAATGAAGAACAGTAAAGCTACGTATGAACAGAGCAACAAAAACTTTTATGACACTTTTTTAAATTCATGATGGTGATGGGTAAGCAAATATAAAGTTTTGTAAGTTTGTTAGTGAATTTTTGAATATCGAATTCATAAATCTTGCATAATCATTAGGCTGCGGGAATGAATGAGTTATTCCCACAAAAAAACTTTTGTTTTCGTTAATTATGTTAAAGTCGAAAAAAATGTTTTTGTTAGACGTGTGGTTTTCAATGTGGCAATACTTTTTCGCAGTAAGAGTTTTTGACAGCTGTTACTTATCATAGAAATTTGAACTCAGTGCTAAAAACTGCATTGTTAAAAGATCATACTCATCGAATTATCTTGAAAAACTTTCCAATACCGGCTCTTAACTTTTTTTATTTAGTCGTTAGTTTTAAAATTCACTTAAGACTTATTTTATTTAGACTGAACAATTTTGTTTCTCAGAAACTGTTCCTCATACCAGCTTTAATTAAAGACACAATAATTTAAAACTACAGTTTGGCTAATGTGAAATAAATTTGTGTTGTATTCCTAAAATTACATCTTTGCGATGGAGTAGGAATTAGGTTTATAAAAAAAGAGACCCACAATCATATGAATGTCAGGGTAACATCTCAATTGCATAACCGAACATTATTCTTGATACATTTTTCACTGTCATCCCAAAAATGAGAACCGAAATAAAAAATTGAACAAAACTCTGCTGAAAAATCAGTGTACATTGTACAGTGTACACGCCTCTTAATAGCGTTAAAACAATTTAGCGTGACACTTAACCTACACGCTTTCCATATGGCATAAGCATCCCCTTGGTAGACATTGGCAAGCACGTACTTTTCGTTGCTGTTGGTAGCTTCGCGGCGCAGGTCGAGTTGGCCTTTGCGTCTCGATGTTCACATCATTTCACAATTCACATTCACGTATTCTACAGCCGGTAAAATGCTTTGATCACACACAACCATCGTCCTGGATGATGACGATTTAACACGTGTAATTTATTTTATATGCACCAGTGCTGCCCTCCTACTTCAACATTCCACTAGCTTCGTAGAAGCATACCCTTTCCGCACAACGTTGGTTGCTTGTTTAACGGGAAGGGTTATTATTTCTGTTTATATTTGTCTTTTGTGTGCAAAGAGACATCTAGGCTGTGATGTAAATTGCTGGTCGTGGGGTCGATTTTAATAAAATAAAAAATTATGTAAAAAATTTAAGTCAAGTTAAGTTCTGCGATTTATTCCACATACATTCGTATTCAATGAATAATAAAAAATATTGGATGAACCACCTGTACTTGTCTCAATAAATATCGATGCTAGCATTTTGGCTCCCTGAAACTTTTTTGTAGGAAATTAGATTTCCTACAGTTGGTACCTCGCCGGTGTGAGTTACGACTTCACTGCAATGAGCACTTTTGTAGAGCATTTAGTTTTAAAGAAAACCTACTAATATCCTATACCATACCCTAAAATGACTGTAGAATTTTGAAGAAAAAAAATTTAAGTTTACGTGTATTTTAAGCGGAAAATCTTTGCATGCCTTGGGCTTAAAATTAATATTAAGGGCTCAAATTTTGAGGGAATTTTTTTTAAGGTAATTTCCACAAAATTTCGGGATGGATGAACTTGCAATGATGACCGATTCCTTTGTTTCGAATATGAAAATCAAGTATGAATAAGAACGGCCCAGTTGTACGTTAAGTTTAGTTTTCTTTTGAACATAATAAGATCCGGCATAAGAAATAAAGCTTTTTAAGAAATCAATGTACATAATATTAATTGGCGACCGTGACAGGACATACATATTTTTTGTCAACCTGAAAATACAAAGTAAGTGGAAAAATACTATGGTCTCGTGAAAATCCTATCAACGAGTCCAAACATGCCAAGTTCTTAAAAAGATGAAAACGGCAACTAGACCAACTCATATGAAGAAACACTAAACTTGCTACTGGGTACTTATATCCCTGGTAGCTCGTTGACAATAACAGACGAGGAGCATTTACCTCGACTTGCAAACCAAACATGTAAAGGTCTTATCTCTAGAGAAATACTGTTATGGGCAATAAAAAGCTTTGACTCTTTTAAATCACCAGGGCCTGACGGAATCATCCCTGCGGAGCTGCAGCAGATTTCAGATAACAGATATCATCATCTATAACTAAGAGATGATCATGAAAGGATCCATCAGCTAAGCCTATATCCCCAAGGCCTGGAGAGAAGCTAGGGTCGTCTTCATACCCAATGCCGGCAAAAGCTCTCATGTAAGTCCAAAAGATTTAAGACCTATAAGTCTATCATCCTTCCTCCTTAAGACACTGGAAAGAATAATTGACATACACTTAAGACAAGAAATTCAAGTCTGATCTCAACGGCGCAACATGCCTATACAAAAGGTAAATCAGTGGAAACTGCACTCCAATCTCTGGTTTGCACCATTGAAAAATCTCTTTACTACAAAGAATATCCTCTCGTCGGCGTCGCATTCCCAAACATATGTAAGCAATACAGAAATCATTAATGCTGAACATACCAAGAACATGATAACAACAATGCTCAGTAGCAGAATCTTTAGTTCCGAAATGGGGAACTACAAAACAAGCAGAATGGCCAGTAGAGGAACCCCGCTGGGAGGAGTTCTTATCCTCTTCTGTGGAATCTGGTCGTTAACAAATTGCTATTTGACCTAGAGGACGAAGGTTTCAAAACCATAGCTTATTCCGATGATGTAGCAATTGCCGTTTCAGGCAAGCACCCACAAACCATAGCTGAGCTGCTACAAACAGCACTTAACAAGCTTAGCAATTGGGCTGAAGATTGTGGACTAAATAAAAATACCCACAAACGGAACTAGTTCTCTTTACGAAGAAATACAAAATTCCGGACTTCAGACCCCAACTATCAAGGGGGTAACTCTCACACTGTCAAATCAAATTAAATATCTAGGTCTCATTTTTGACAAAAGACTGACCGGGAAAACCAATATTGAGTAATGAGTAAATAAAGCCAACGTGGCACTCTTCCCTTGTAAGCCATTGGTAGAAAATGGGGTTTCTGGTTTCTCCCCCCAAATCACCCATTGGCTTTTTACCTCGGTAATAAGACCGATACTCACATACGGGGTAATTGTCTGATGGACCGCACTAGACAAGATGATCAACTACAGCAAGCTGGCCAAAGTTCAAAGAACGGCTAATCTGTGTTTTAGTGGCGTACTGAGGACAACTCCATCGGAATCGGACGACCTCAATGTACTACAGGATCTCGCACCCCTAGATATCTTCAGCAAACAAGTCACAACTAGCTCAGCTACTCGACTCCGACTACACCACCCCCAAGTTGGTGTTTGATATTAATTTCCAAGTAACCATACCTTCAAGAGATGCTTGGGAAAATGGCACTCTCTTGGAAAATGAAGCAATACACTTTTACACCGATGGTTCAAAAACAAGCTAAGGTTTAGGAAGTCGAGTCTACTCAGAAAAACTGAATCTCAGTCTTTTCTTCCGCCTACCCGATCATTGTAGTGTGTTCCAAGTGGAAATTCTGGCGATTAAAGAGGTGCCGTCACAAAGACAATATCCACGGATATTCGAATCTTCTCGGACAGCCTCTGTCTCTACAAAATCCATCACGGTCCAAAATTGTAAAATGTCTCTGAGGGAGATGCCAAAACAGTTCAACATTCACCTTTCATGGGTGCCAGGGCACAGGGACATACCAGGTAACTGTATTGCAGACGAACTAGCCAAAAAGAGCACGACCATTTCCCTTCGCTCAGAATGGAACAATATAGGTATACCTATCGCCACATGTAAGCTCCTATTTAGACAAGACGCTTGAAGGATAACGAACACAAGATGGACTGAAAGTAACAACTGCCTTGCAACCAAAAAAGTTTGGTCGTGTGTAGACTAAAAACGCGCGAAGAGTTTGTTAGCCCTGAACCGCCTGTATATAGGTTCTGCTATAGGTGTTCTTACGGGATAGGAAGACACGCGAAGCTGCATGGACGAAGTAGAGGAAGAAGTCGTTCAACCACCTTCTTTGCTCATGCCCTTCATTACTTCATAGGAGGAAAACTCATTTTGGTGAATTCCTCTTCGATGATACTAGCGACTTAGCTTACGTATAGACCTTAAAAGCCTTTCAAAATACATTGAAAGTTCCTAGTGGGTTATTAACCGGTTAGCAATGGAAGAGTAATGATTGATCAACTCGTTAATCTTACATTGGGTTTCTGAGATCAGTAGGTGATTAATTAGCTGATCTCTGTGGTATCACATTGGGCCCTTACGGTTTAAGTGTGTCAGGCAATGAACGTAGGTATTACTACAGCCACTTCCACCTATCATAAACTAGGAGTCTTTCCAAAAGTGAGGAATTCGAAAATGAGAGTTGAGAGGTTCAAAATAAATGGTCAGTCAGAAAGTATATCTTTATCGATATGTGTGCAAAACACAAGAAAATTTAAAAAAAGTCTTGTTTTACTGGACTTTCTATAAAGCCGGTTTATTCTTAAAATCGTTCAAAAATTTTCTTGTTTTCCATTCAACTCATTGAGAACTTTAAAAACATAAAGTGGACCATTTAAACAAAAAATTCACTGTAATTTTACGATAAGTTATGTAATGTCCCAAGAGCAATTCGGTTATCCCTCATTAAAATATTGATTAATGTGCAAAGAAGGCATCCAAATTAATGACGCTTAGAGATGCAGAAAATTAAACGACTTTAATTTGACGCATGGTAAACTTTAGTACAATGTTTTTGTATACCAACAACATCTATACAACTCATCGGAGTGAAACACAGCGCAGTTTATCTTTTTGTAGAATTATATTGGTCTCATTTTAGCTGTTGAACTTTGCAAAAACAAGATTTTATTTCATTTTCACGCAGGGGATGGTTTTAAATAGATATATTTACATTTACAAAAAAATCCCAGCGATGTTCTTCTCAATTAAATTAAAAGCGTTGCCGATGAGTGAACTACAAAAATTGAAATGTTCGAATAAAAGTTATCAGTTTGAAACTGCTGTCTCACACGTCTCGATGATGTCCAAAATGTTAAAAAGCTAATTTTTTTTCTATTTCAATTGATAAAAATATTTGATTTCGTTGAAAGCTTTCGTTTCCTGGGCGTACGGTTTACAGCTATATCGAAGATATGTGTTATAAAAGTAATATAACAGAGACTGAATGGCAAGATGATATTTTAAATGGGATGGTTAACATTTCAATTACAGGTGCTTAACTCGTTTTTCTGAATCAATAATTTTATTGAGATTTAATTTCACTAACTTTTCTATGTTACTTTTTGCCGAAAACTCGCAAAAGAAAACAATTCATGAAAATTTTTCAATCTTTTGAAAAAAGCTATGAACGTCTTTTGACCAGGATTGTAAAAGCTTAAGCTAATTTATAGCTTAAGTCTGGATTTAATTCACAAGCTAGTAAGTGTATTGTGAATTTAAAAATATTCAATTCATTAGCTAGCTTGTGAATTATGAACTGAGAAATATTCAATTCATAAGCTAGCTTGTGAATTATGAATTGAGAAAAACTCAATTCAAAAGCTAGCTTGTGAATTATGAATTGAGAAAAATTCAATTCATAAGCTAGTTTGTGAATTAAGAATTGAAAAAAATTAAATTCATAAGCTAGCTTATGACTTATCCGAATTATGAACTGGAACACATTCAATTCACAAGCTACCTTATGACTTATCCAAATTATGGATTGGAACACATTCAATTCACAAGCTAGGAAAATATTCAATTCACAAGCTAGGTTATGAATTAATTATGAATTATCAACATTCAATTCACAAGGTAGCTTATGAGTTTGTTATTATTTATGAATTGGAAACCATTCAATTCAGAAAATCTTGTCGGCAGATAATTTCAAAGTGTTTACAATTCACAAAGAGAGAAATACTTATTCCTATGAATTGGATTTGAAATAAAAGTATAAGTTTTTAACATATTCATTTTTTTATTGCAAGGTTAAATTTCGTCAGATGTACATTTCAGAAGCAATGCTTCCATCGTCAATGAGATTTATAATGCAAGAAATGTAAACCTATTATGAAAAAAAAAATTATTAGTTAAAGTTATTTCAAAATATACAAAACCTATTCACTGTATTACAGTTGTAATACACCTATAAAAATCTTTTTGTGCATTAGCTTTGCAAAGCACCCTCATTTCAAATTGCTCATTACCCAACCTGTTGTTTTTTGGTAAATGGGTAATTCTTTTGCAAATCGAACGGCTTTTGAACTTAGCCTCTCTGATTCGGCTGAAATTTTTTTTCCAGTTTCTATATTGAAAAATATAAGATACGTGTCCGAGGAATTTTTTTTTTATCGCCTATTTTCGATTTTATAAGATATAACAAATTTCATAATAAAGTTTGGAGACTCATTTTAAACAATGTATAGCCCCAAATCCTTAAGAGCTACAAAATGTTCACCAATGACACTTTTGTAGTTAAAAAAGTTGAACTTTATCAACAAATCAGTACTGTTATTAACAATTTAATTATTTAAATCGATTTTTAACGATTGCCCCCAACATGTATTGAGTTTTTATAACCATCATCGTATTTTGCGTCTAATTTTACGTAAGAATCATGTTTTTTATTTATGGAGACTTTTCAATTGTTAGTTTAAAAAAATAATGTATGTAGCGCGTAATGGTAAAAACAACTGTTTTTTAAGTATAAAAAGGTATCTGTACGTCGTATCAAAAAAAGTTAAGAGTAAAAGTTGTAGATAATTAAAAGATCTACAACTTTTGTGTTTATCATATGTCAGTATAACCTCAAAATTTAATATTATCATGAGAAAGAAGCGAGAAATCAACGTTTTATCATTTATTTAGTATAAATTTTCATTAAAATTAAATCATGAGTAATTTTTTTTGTATGAAATTTAATTTCCTACAAATTTGTGAAATACATTTCCTTGTAGCTATTGTCATTTACGGGATAAGGGCAAAAACAAATTAAGGAAAAAATTGGGTTTGGTGATCCGTACTACCTCGATGGTGTGTGTTACGACTTCACCGCAATGAGCTTTTTTGTAGAACTTTCAATTGTAAGGAAAACCTACTAGTGCCCTTGACTTTACCATAAAATGCCTCTGAACTTTCGAATTTTTAAGAAAAACAATTTAAGTTTACTTGTATTTTAAACGGGAAATCTTTGCATGCCTTGGGCGAGCACTTAATGGTAATATTAAGGGCTCAAATTTTGAGGGAATTTTTTTTTTTTTAGGTATTTCACAAAATGTTGGGATGGGAGTGAGAAAAAGTCGAAAAAAGCACCCTAGCGTAGTATTTCATTTAAATGAAATTTTTGATTTTCATTCAATTTGATCAACATGCTTAAGCTAAAATGCGTCTGGCATGGAGAAGGCTAAAACCAAACCGTCTTGGACCGACTTCTTTGTAATCAGCGAAACTTTTCTGATGTTTTGGCATACCACTTTCTTGGTTATATGTGATACGAAAAAAGTTATCAGTACTTTAAGTATAAAAATGCATTTTACTAAAATGCTAAAGAGCGTCTGGCAAGCAGTAGACTGAGACTAAATCGTCTGGGACACACTTTTTTGAAATCAGGTTAACTTTTCTTATTTTTTGGCGTACCACTTTCTTGGTTATATGTAATAGGCAAAAAGTTATTAGTGCTTTCATCTGAAAATGCACTTGAAAATGTTAAAATGCGTCTGGCATGCAGAAGGCTGAAACCAAATCTTCTGAGACCGAGTTTTTTGTAATTGGGGGAATTTTTCTGATCTTTTGGCGTACCCCTTTCTTTGTTAAATGTGATAGGAAAAAAGTTATCAGCTAAATTGAAAAATGCATTTGAAAAATGTTGAAATGCGTCTGGCAAACGGAAGGCTGAAACCAAATCCTTTTGGACACACTTTTTTGTAGTCGGGGGAACTTTTGTGATTTTTGGCGTACCATTTTCTTGGTTACATGTGATAAGAAAAAAGTTATTAGTAATTTAAGTTGAAAAATCCGTTTAAAAAAATGTTAAAGTGCGTCTGACAAGCAGTAGACTGAAACCAAACCGTCTAAGACACATTTTTTTCAAATCAGGGTAAATTTTCTTATTTTTTGGCGTACCATTTTCTTGGTTAAATGTAATAGGAAAAATGCACTTGAAAAGTGTTAAAATTCGTCTGGCAAGTAGTAGGTTGAAAATCTGAAAAATTACCATTTTCGAACGCCCAACCCCGCCCCCGGCTGAAAAAGAAACCTGCCAGACGGTTGAATCTGATATAATGGTGCGTGTATCTACACATACATGTGCAATATTTTTGGTTATCACTCCACTCCAAAAATTTGCATCCAGCTCTTGGTCTAGAACTTTGAAATTCAAAAAAAAAAGATGAAAACCTCTGGTATGAAAACTTTTGAGTTGAGATCTTTACCCAAAACAAAGTAACTTATATACCAGTTTATTAAATGTTATCTCCTTACAAATATTGCCACCAAAATAATTTAAGAATTGCACCACACAACACTCATTTTTTTAAAGACAAAACGAAAATTTCTCTCAAAACATCGCTTGATAAAGTGCTCAGAAGTTTTGTGAGAACCTTGCGACAGACTCGCAAGTGTTCCATCAAATATCGCTTCACTGTACGCACATGAAAAAGATTACATGTAATTTTCCTCGCGCTCGCACTACTGTGCGTTCACCCTAACAATTACTAATGTAATGCGCTAATCCCTCGAAATGTTTGAAATGTAACCAGCTAGACGGCTCTTCAATTCATTAATTGATTGAGAATACCTTAATCATTTTAATTTCATACAAGTTGCATTGAAAGTAAAATGTAGGTACATACCTATAAACTGTCAAAATCATGCATAGATTTTGTACACAACAGGACACCGTTGTATTATTAATTTACTACCAAAAGGAGTACGTAGAAGTTTCCGTTCTGTCCATATAAGAAATCGGGTTTTGATTGCTTCTCAAATAAGCAATTTTTAATATCACGTTATACATATATAATGTGAACACTGTACATATACACCAGTGGCGGATTATCCTATAAACTTGAGGCAGCCGCTTCAGAGCACTACGATTTGCACAAAACATCTCTCTCAATAGAAATTATTCAAAATTCATTGAAATCTTTATTCTGCCGGTAGGTATACAGCTAAATTGAATTTTTTTGATGCCAGATCTATGAAATTTAAATTCGATAACATATTTGTCTAGAAGACCAGCATCAAAATTCTTTCGAATTGATTTTCCATCCAAGTCACCAAGCACCAAGCAGACGTCATAAAACAAAAAAAAAAAAAATAATAAAGGCAGTATTCGAATTGCTGTTTACATTTTGCGGTTGAAAGGTGTTTGTTACTTTAGGAATTTTCAATATATTATATTTTAATAATTAGCATTTTCTATCCATTATTTGTTTCTCTTTATAAAAATCTTATTTTTTTTTATTCACAAAACTCTTCAACAATAATGTTTGAGATTCTTTAGTTGTAACACAAAGGCAATGGCCGGGTTCAAGATAAATTTCGAAAGTTCGAAGAGATCTGTCAGTCCATGAACGACTATCTTAACTTTTTTTTGTCTTAAAGTGGTAGTGTGATTCACCTCTCGATTTTACATAGTTAGTAGTAAATTTAATTTTAAAACACAGATTTTTCAGTTTGAAATTCAACAATTTGACTTCCAAGTATTTCCAAGTTGAGCAGTTTTAAAATTACATTCATTTTACTTAATTTTGATAAAAAAAAAAAAAAAAATGAAAATCGTGTGCCTTTAAAAATGTACTTCCTTTGTTGATAAACTCACTTTTAATATTGATTTACAAATTAGAATATCCAAACACCAATAATTATCAATTTCAATTCAACAAATAAGCGAAAACTTGTAGAACCAAAAAATAACCCAAGAATACCGAGTAAAGTTCGATTGTAATATACATATGATATTAAAGAACATTTTAAAAAGAAAAAAATTTTATTAAAAAATGTATGTTGAAGATCGTAAAGATCACCTCAACTCCATATTGCGTTTCGCCCAGGCACGGCAATTGGGCTCATCAGTTAGATGATTGCCGTACCCTTCTAAGACGCAATTTTAGTTCGGAATACACCGACACTTATAAAATTCACTGCGCTCACATGCAGTGAATTTTAATTTCTAAGCAAATGTACAAGACATTATTAAAAACTTAGAAAAGTAAACAAAAGTTTTCCTTGGTAAGGTATAAATTTATTTAAAAGAAAATAACAAACAAGTGTTTGTTATTGTTTTGGTTTTGTCCTGGAGTTGTAATTGATATTAAAGAACATTTTAAAAAAATTTTATTAAAAAATGTATGTTGAAGATCGTAAAGATCACCTCAACTCCATATTGCGTTTCGCCCAGGCACGGCAATTGGGCTCATCAGTTAGATGATTGCCGTACCCTTCTAAGACGCAATTTTAGTTCGGAATACACCGACACTTATAAAATTCACTGCGCTCACATGCAGTGAATTTTAATTTCTAAGCAAATGTACAAGACATTATTAAAAACTTAGAAAAGTAAACAAAAGTTTTCCTTGGTAAGGTATAAATTTATTTAAAAGAAAATAACAAACAAGTGTTTGTTATTGTTTTGGTTTTGTCCTGGAGTTGTAATTGATATTAAAGAACATTTTAAAAAGAAAAAAATTTTATTAAAAAATGTATGTTGAAGATCGTAAAGATCACCTCAACTCCATATTGCGTTTCGCCCAGGCACGGCAATTGGGCTCATCAGTTAGATGATTGCCGTACCCTTCTAAGACGCAATTTTAGTTCGGAATACACCGACACTTATAAAATTCACTGCGCTCACATGCAGTGAATTTTAATTTCTAAGCAAATGTACAAGACATTATTAAAAACTTAGAAAAGTAAACAAAAGTTTTCCTTGGTAAGGTATAAATTTATTTAAAAGAAAATAACAAACAAGTGTTTGTTATTGTTTTGGTTTTGTCCTGGAGTTGTAATTGATATTAAAGAACATTTTAAAAAGAAAAAAATTTTATTAAAAAATGTATGTTGAAGATCGTAAAGATCACCTCAACTCCATATTGCGTTTCGCCCAGGCACGGCAATTGGGCTCATCAGTTAGATGATTGCCGTACCCTTCTAAGACGCAATTTTAGTTCGGAATACACCGACACTTATAAAATTCACTGCGCTCACATGCAGTGAATTTTAATTTCTAAGCAAATGTACAAGACATTATTAAAAACTTAGAAAAGTAAACAAAAGTTTTCCTTGGTAAGGTATAAATTTTTCAACTTTAAATCATCTACATCCCTTGGTAACACAACTACTATCTTTCAGGCAGAGGTAATGGCTATAGAATTCTGCATTAGGGAATGCATTAGAAGAAACCTCCGAAGATCAAGCATCCTAATCTGCTCTGACAGTCAGGCAGCACTAAAGGCTCTGTCCTCGACAAAAATCGAATCCAAACTAGTTTGGAACTGCCTGACTTGTTTACTTCAATTAGCTACTCACAATAAAATAACTCTTTCATGGGTGCCTGGTCATGAAGGCGTACCGGGAAACGAAGAGGCTGACCGACTTGCTAGACTTGGCTCTCAGTCTCAATTCAAAGGCCCCGAACCCTACTGTGGTCTCCCAATAAGTAGCCTAAAAAACGAATTAGCTACCTGGGAACGACAGAACATGATCAGCACCTGGAACAACTCAAATGGTCATCGTCAGTCAAAACTATTCATTGACTTATCCCACAAACGTATGAAAGAAATTCTTGACATGAGTAAACGTGACGCAAAGTTACTTACGGACTTCTTCACGGGACACTGCTCTCTCAAGTATCATCTTAAAAACATGGGCATCAGCCAAGATGACACCTGTCGTCTCTGTCTTGAAGACATAGAAACAGCTGAACACATTTTATGTGAATGCCCTGCCGTAGCTAGATCCAGGCTTAAAATATTCAATAAAGGGTTCCCCTGTCCCCTTGATATCAGAAACACCTCTTCCTCGAAGATTCTTAGGTTCTTACATGACCTCAGCTTCGAATGAACAAACCTTTACACTTCGTGTAATTAAACCTAAGGGAACAGCACAAAAGATCTTTCAGGTCGACGTGCTTGTAAAGGTAATTTTCACCTTCACCCTACAAGTTAAAAAAAAAAAAAAAAAAAAAAAAAAGGTATAAATTTATTTAAAAGAAAATAACAAACAAGTGTTTGTTATTGATTAATATCAATTACAACTCCAGGACAAAACCAAAACAATAACAAACACTTGTTTGTTATTTTCTTTTAAATAAATTTATACCTTACCAAGGAAAACTTTTGTTTACTTTTCTAAGTTTTTAATAATGTCTTGTACATTTGCTTAGAAATTAAAATTCACTGCATGTGAGCGCAGTGAATTTTATAAGTGTCGGTGTATTCCGAACTAAAATTGCGTCTTAGAAGGGTACGGCAATCATCTAACTGATGAGCCCAATTGCCGTGCCTGGGCGAAACGCAATATGGAGTTGAGGTGATCTTTACGATCTTCAACATACATTTTTTAATAAAATTTTTTTCTTTTTAAAATGTTCTTTAATATCAATTACAACTCCAGGACAAAACCAAAACAATAACAAACACTTGTTTGTTATTTTCTTTTAAATAAATTTATACCTTACCAAGGAAAACTTTTGTTTACTTTTCTAAGTTTTTAATAATGTCTTGTACATTTGCTTAGAAATTAAAATTCACTGCATGTGAGCGCAGTGAATTTTATAAGTGTCGGTGTATTCCGAACTAAAATTGCGTCTTAGAAGGGTACGGCAATCATCTAACTGATGAGCCCAATTGCCGTGCCTGGGCGAAACGCAATATGGAGTTGAGGTGATCTTTACGATCTTCAACATACATTTTTTAATAAAATTTTTTTCTTTTTAAAATGTTCTTTAATATCAATTACAACTCCAGGACAAAACCAAAACAATAACAAACACTTGTTTGTTATTTTCTTTTAAATAAATTTATACCTTACCAAGGAAAACTTTTGTTTACTTTTCTAAGTTTTTAATAATGTCTTGTACATTTGCTTAGAAATTAAAATTCACTGCATGTGAGCGCAGTGAATTTTATAAGTGTCGGTGTATTCCGAACTAAAATTGCGTCTTAGAAGGGTACGGCAATCATCTAACTGATGAGCCCAATTGCCGTGCCTGGGCGAAACGCAATATGGAGTTGAGGTGATCTTTACGATCTTCAACATACATTTTTTAATAAAATTTTTTTCTTTTTAAAATGTTCTTTAATATCAATTACAACTCCAGGACAAAACCAAAACAATAACAAACACTTGTTTGTTATTTTCTTTTAAATACATATGATGTTTTCCTTGTTTTGACAAGTAAAATCTTATGTTAAGATTTTCAGCCAAGTTTTTCCATCTGAAAATCTATGTTCGAAAGTCTGAAAATCTAAACGTCATCTGAACTGTCATCTGAAAATCTAGAACTTTTTACAAGGGAAAACTGACAGAATCTGAAGTAAAGATTTTCGAACATAGGTCCCAGGAACGCGGCCAATCAGTGCAATATCTCAAAATATTTACGGATCCGTTTAGCGAAAATTTAATTGCATATTACATATACATAATTACATATAAATTTTGGAGGCTATTTAACTTGTCATCTGTCTTTAACTAACGTTCAGTTTGACAAGGCCTTTTGAGACCATAATCCGCCACTGATACACACTATGGACAACAGTGAGTAGTTCGGGTTTCTATCTACACATTTTTGTTCGTTCAAAATGTACATATGTATTAGCAGAAATTAAAAAAAACTCATGGGCTTACCGGTAACTGTCACTGGAGTACGAATAAATAATTTTCTTTAACATTTCCAGCTATTATCGTTTTTGCTTGCATAACAGTAACAACCTACCTCACCAATTACAGGGTCCTTTCTTGACGTTTATGAATACGAATATAATAAATTATATGCAGTAATCAATATCAAAGTCATGTCATATGTCAAAAAATATTTTAGTGTGACTCTTGGCATATCCGTCTGAGAATATAAAAGAATCAGATTCCGCAATCAAAAGTCATTTCATAACGAAAGTTTCAGTGGTTCTTACTATCTCCAAAATAAAGTTTAACTTCATCATGGATAACATTTTCTCTTTTTTGTTTTGGGCTTTAATCTTACATCAGGTCTTATTGGCATCCACAACAATGCTTAACGAGAAAATAAACGAAAATCCGAAAATTGCATCTTATTATACTGCGGGGCTATTATGCCAAACACCAACACAATTTTACAACGGCAATCGGTTTGTTTACCAAAAGAGAAACAATATTGATTTCAACCATCTAGAAACTACTGCAAACTTAGTGATGCCACACCATTTAATTTATGAACTTACCCAGTACAAGCGTATACCCAGGGTAAGTTTGCTGTCATGCCCAGGCGGGAACGGGTCACCAGCCCGACAGCTGCGAGAGCAAACAAGGACATCGATTAATATTGACACTCTGACAATATTGAGATCGTTTTTCACAGGCAAGGATAATCGTCAGTATAAGGGATACACGATTGATGGTGTCAACATTTCCAACAACTCTAGTTCCAGTGACCGTTATCGTCTTCGTCGACGCATTGAAAATTTTCAGCCAAAGAGTGTTTTAATTAAAGTTCTCCAAATAGATCTATTAATCAATAGACAAGCAGGCGAAAGCTTTGCAAACAATACAAACTTTGGTAATGCTGCATCCGATATACTTGAAAATTTCCTTCGTAGTGAGGTATTACGACAAATTGTAGTTTTGGATTTATCTTGCAGTGTTGCAAGTCAAAGAGTCATAGAAATGGTGAGTTCTTTTTGTTTACACAAGGTAGTGTGTCCTGCTGGTATACGCGTTTGCTCCCAAAAACGGGAGTGGTGTAAATTGGTTTTTTGATTACATACTCTTTGGCTTCTTCGTAAGGTTCGTTGTTTTTGCCAAACAATCTTGAGTTCAAAAGTTAACATAAAAAGTTTTTTTTAGTTTCTGAACAGAGAGCATAGACTTCAATAACGATAATAAACCTGTTAAATAAATTATTTCAATTTCGTCTGACCCTTCGAACTGTATTACTTTTAAGCTTGGAGCACTTTTCAAACTAACAATTCTCCACATTTAAAAATTATAATCCAATTAGGTATACTATATTTTATTACAGCTCCTTATACATTTAAATAAAACAATTTCTTCCAGTGCTTTCATGTCCCAACAATCCTCTTATTGACCTTCCGTCCATCCCATAAAATCTGTTGCATTTCCAAACAGTCAGCATTTACCATCACAATCGTGCCATTACCATAATCCAGTGGAACGATAAAAATCAGTTGTTGAATTTCCGTAATTGTCGAGAAAGACTTGGTAATCCACAATTATCTCGGCTTCATCCAGAGCCAGAGAACAAAAAACACTTTCTTTTGTCCAGTCTATTCCCCCGCTTTCATTTTTCTCTTCCTCTCTTTTTCTATGCCTTCAAGAACTCAAGTCTATATAAAAAAAGAAGAATAAATAAATACGTAATTAGTTTGTTTTTCCGCCTTCTTTTTTTTCGTTTTATGTCGTCGTTTATCCTCATATCACACACACACAGGCCTCGAACAAAGGGCTTTTCAACTCCTCATATCATTGGCTCTTGATTGAGGATTATGCTTTTAATCGGAGAGGAGATGAGGACGATGGTTATGTGCGGAATGATTCCCAACTGCCACAGGATTTCCTTGCTGGTAATGCTTTACATCCTGAAGCTACCGACTCAAAATCGTCAAGGAATGGTGAAATCAATAGTGGACGAGACGACAGTGACAACTACGTCTCTAGTCATGCTACCAAAGACAGAAATTTATTGCTTATTGAAAAGCTTCTAGAAAAAATCAACATCAATATAAATACTGAGCTAATATTTGCAAAGCGAATCAATGAGGGTCCAGATCCAGATTCAGAGGAGAAGGATTACTACATGCTGTATGATGTTTGGTGAGCATACCTATCAATGTTTATCTGCTCCTCGCACCAATTTTCATGTATATTAAAGAAGGATTGTTAGTTGATATCTCTGCAAAGAGAGTAGATATACAAAAACTCATCTAGTTTGTACAAGTAGGTACGTATTTTTTTATTGAATGATGTTTTAGGGACTACGGACTACACAACATGTAGTTATTGATTGATGCAGAATTTTAACTGAGTTGGCGTGCAATCACGACAATATTGTGTACTCTGGAGCTGTATTAGAATAAAGTGGCATTGTTTTGTCATTAGAGAATGAATACTTCACTTCGGAGAAACCAAATTTTACTATGGGTATTTTGTAGGTTAGAACTAGCTTCACGCGTCTGTTTGATTGTTAATACCGTTTTACTTGGTGTAAAGGAAAAGAAGGTATACATATTTTTTGGTTTAGTGTAAAGAAGTTAAAACTCATAAAAACTTGGAACACAATAGACCGTATGAAAGTTTTCGTTAGACTTTAGGGTAAACGGGTGATGGACCATTAACTCTATTGTATAGTTTACTTATTTTCATATGGTATCCCCAAATGTATAACTTAATTCAAAAAGCAATGCTTATTTGACTACTTTAAAAGTCTGTTAAAAAGGAGAGAGAAGGTGGAACGCAGTTTATATGTCCACCATTTAGGTCATATACCCATATAAAACGGATAGGAGTTGTGTAATTAATTTTCTTAGCGGGTTTGCGCTTGTTATTTAGTGATGGAAAAGACTTCGTTATGGCCCGAGCCCAGCTCATTTCTCTCTTCTATACGTTTCGAGGGATCGAAGGGCCCTACAATATTTTTATTGATACCGTCCTTCGAAGTGAGAGTTGTTACTCTGGTAGGAAAAAATTATTCGTTTCTTATATTTGAGGCTCGCTCACGTTATTAAGGGCGCTGAGTAATTCATTGAAATTCAAATGACATGCTTAAAGGTTGACATAATTCTATAGAGAAACTTTAATTTTTACTAGTCAAATAAATTGAAATATATTGTCTTCTTTCTTTTCTTACGAGCATAGTGATCTCGAAGGGATTACAGTTCTTCAACTTAACTGTCTCACTCTAGTGGTCCTCTAATGAGGCTCACAGCGTTATTTTCATAATGCGTTAGTAAGCCAACCGGCTTTGGACTATTCCATGTCTGAGGCTAACCAAATACAAATGTTCGTTGCATTTGTTTATACCAGCAGTGATATGGTAGTTAAGGATTTTATATCCTTGCAAATGAAAAAAACTGAACGCCAACTTACTTTGGCCCAACTGTTCGTACCGTGAATCTAATAAAAACAAGTTAAGTATCTTTAATCGTTTATTGCGTCTATCGAGTCCTGCTATAATCCACCAAGACTAACTGTCCCAATCTACCTGAGGCCCCACGCCACTTCGCTCGATATACCTCGTCATCAATTTCGTGTCGAAGCTTGCAAGCCATATGATCTGCTCATAAACACGCATATTGCCTTCCTATGCATTTTCCCATGCACTCCCGGTGCGATGACCCACGATGAGTCGAGGTCAGCTCAAAGCTCGCGCATTGGATCGTGTTAACTTGGTCTGGGTTTTTTTTTTATTTCCTTTGTGATCGTGTCTGAACTTTATATGATATTGCTTTTTTGACGTGGTCCTCCGGATATCTCTTTGGAACAGGACATTTTTCTTCAAGATGGTGTTTTTGACGTGACGGCTTCAACGGATCTTCGTACGAGTATACTTCTAATACGATACGATTCATCTCAGTTGCACTTCCCTACTTTTTGTACATTGTCCAACCTTGCGAACTGTATGTGTGTACTGGATCCACAACTGCGGTGTAGAGTCTTTCCTTCAGTTTCTATATTACAAAATATTACGGATTTTTCTCACGACATCGTCTACGCCATTCTGACGCGGAGCATAATATCCTCGTCACGAGCTGTTCTACTATTGATCTTAAATCCTAAGAATCTAAACTTTTCACACTTGAGAATCACATTTACATTCAACTAAATGTTTGGAATTGACACATCTCGATCAGAAAATAGGCAACACAATTACTCAGACTTTTTTCTACCCATATAAGTATTAAGTGCTTCTTGCTGGGATGTGGAATAACCACTTATGATGGCTGTATCGCCAGCAAAGAAAAGTTTGTGCACTTAGGTGTTCTGTATTTTATCTTCCAGTAGGTAGTTAAGGGCAAGTAAAGCACATACGCACCTACTGTGACTTTGAATGCTTCAGTCACACCAGCTCAACCCTTGTCACTGCTCCTTCATACATATTCTCAATCATCGCACATAGGCCTCTGAAATTCCTCGTTGTCTGAGGGTCACCCATATTCAATCTCACATGGTTGCCTATCGAATGCTTTTTCAAAGTCAACCAGCAGAACGTGCGAATAATCTGAGGAATCTGCCAGGCTTTCAGGTAGATTTAATATAATTGCATTTTCCGCCATCTAATATACCACCTTAGCGATCTACAATGTGAGCGACATGGGCGTAGCCAGGGGGGGGGGGGGGTCATATTTACTCGTTGCTACAGATATTGGCTACCATACCTGTTTGCACTGCTACACCAGAAAAGATTTTTTCTAGCCTGCGGAGACTTAAAAACTGCTTGAGGAACACAACGAGTGAAAATAGACTGAACGGCTTATGAATATTCACTATGGAATAGATATTGACGAAGATGAAGTAGTGGATGTATTTGAAAAGAAAAACAGAAGATTGATTCTATAAAGCATAGGTAATCAAATCCTTCTTATTTTCATATTATTTATTTCATGCACTTCTATTGGTTTTATTTTCTTGATACCCCCCCCCCCCCCCCCCCCCCCCCCCTGAACTGAACCTGGCTACGCCCGTGGTGAGCGACATCAGCTTGATCGATCGGTAGTTTTCACAATTCCGAGTATCTCCCTTCCCTTTTTATATTGAGTAAGGAAACTCTCCCTTGATTACGTTACGAGGCAGGCTTATCACCTTCCATTAGGCTGGAAAATGAGAATCGCTCTGTGCCCGATGTCTCCCATTTTTTCCCAAAACTTTTGTGGTGTGTTGTCTAGCCTCGCATCTTTGCTGTACTTTTGAGTACTTAACTGCTTCACTAACATCTTCCACTGTGATTTCAGGTATTTCCGTTTAGTTGGGTCCAGCTTCTTTAAAGTATTCTGGAGAAGCTATAAGTTCATTACAATGCTGTCACAACTTGTGCAGAATTCTGCTCCGTTATTCCAGCTGTTTTGTCGCATTCTCGTATTGTTTGAATAACTTGGTCTGCACCAGCAGCCGTTGACTTTTCATCTCTATTATTTGAATGGCACTTTGACCATGCCGTTAAACCCGGTTTCTTCTTACTTACAACTGCTTAAGCTTTATACATGAACCTTAACATAGCCTTATAAAAAACAGTCTTCAAACGTCAAATTGCTTTAAAAAGAGCCTTCAAAGAACTTTTTTTTAATTTACAGAGTTCAAGTATTTGTAAGGTTGCATTTGAATTAAAACGGAGTGCGGACTGTGAATTGATTTTTTGACCTCGATTTACCGGCATATTTTCATTTTACTTGCGATTTGCTATCTTACAGAAAAAAAAATTGAGATAACAAAAAAACATGACACAATGGTGATAGAGAACATGAAAAAAGTGGGTCCTGCGATTCTGTGCCTGTCTGCCTGTCTGTACGCAAATGAATCTACAACCTGAACCGCTTGACGGTTTTTTCTTCCAAAAATGCAGTAAGGTTCAGTAGGGTAGACTACAGAGGAGTTTTCTAGGTCTTCAATAACGGTATAGATATCTGTCATTTAGGTTATCTGACACTTTTTTTTAATAATAAACTACAACACTTTTGAGTTTGATTAAATTTTTCGTGAGGGAGCACTGAAACCATTTATTTATGATGTTAGAAAAAATTGTATGCAAAAATTCTAAGAACGGTACTTCCAATAGCCGACTTTCACAACCGATTTTCTCGTTAATGCATTGTGCGAGTTTAAAGAAGATCAATATTAAAGAACCCTTTAGATGTTTTATAAAGATTAAGTGTCAAATTCGAACAACTGTAGCATTTGCAACGAAACCATTTGAAAACGAAACCATTGACTTTGTTTTTGTCATAACATTTTCTGGTAGGGTAAAAATTTTATAGTTGTTCTTGTTCAGGGCTTCTGTATAATAAATTATACAGGGTTTTGCATAAGATGCCACAAAAGTCCGGTGCGAATAGGTTGGGCCGAAACAAGCACAAAATTGTATGGGTTGGGAAGGGAATAGGGGTCTATTTACCTCCGTTGACGCGGGAGCGGCAATCTTTTAAAAGATTTACTTACATAAATTTGAAAAAAAAATTATCAACTGAGCCACTTACTAAAGTCAAAATTTGGAAAAAATCAGATTTGAATAATTTTTTCAAAATTTTTTCATTTAAGAGCCACGGTACTCGGGGCGTGATGGCCTATTGACCGGGAGGTTTGTGGTTTGAATCCCAACAGAAGCCTTTCGCGAGGAAATGGCAAGTCCTCCGATAATATATTCATTGCCATGTGAAGCGAATTCTAGATTAGCCGTTCGGAAAATTGTATAGCTTCCCTCTATTCATTCACAAAATCCCCGATTTAGTAATTCCTCTATTAGGGTGGTCGTTATTTGTATGGATGAGAAAAAAATGTTTTAGTTTTTGTTGAGCACCCTTTTTTTTATATGCTATTATATTTCAAAAGTGCACAAAAAAAATATTTAAAAAATCGGAATGTGTTAACACGTGCCGCAACAGCCTTGAAATCTCAAGTCCTCCCTAACATATATAAAAAAAATCAGATAATTTTTTTTTTATAAGGTGTTTTTTTTTCATAAATAGTAACATATTTTAATGATTTTGTAATGAATACATTTATTGGTAATGTTTTTAGGTGTAATTATTGCACCGACCAAAAATATATGTCTTCATGATATATTTTCAAAAATTCATTTGAACGCAGGGTAATAAGTTTTGATTGCCAGAAGAAAAAAAAATTATTTTTGAGTTCCATTTACGCCTACATAGTAAAAGAAAATTAATGAAAGAAATAGAAAGTAGCATATACAAATGCAAAAATGAACCTTCATAACAGCGTCAGCTTTAAGCTCAATGCGGCACGTGTTAATGTGGTCGTAAAAAATAAATAAAAATTGGATAATGCTTTAAGAAGTCAAGGAACAAGAAAAAAGGGTGCTCACTAAAAAAATACAACCTTTGAAAATAACGACCACCCTATCCTCTATAGTTCCCGACATTACTTTTACTACCCGACTCATAAACTGGAAATGCATAAGACTATTTCCAGTTGTCTAAAAAGTTTCCTTCAAAAAGTGAATTTATTATTATTTATTATTATTATTATTTGTTTATTTCATCAAGCAGATATATAAAATTCAGCATATATAATATAATCTTATAGACTAAAGAATTCAATAGATAAAAAAGAAAAGAGAAAAAAAAAATAAAAGAAAAATGAAAATAAAACCACATATCTGTGGATAATGAAAAACTGCAAACTAAAACTTAAAACACCAGTTAAGATTTTATATAAATTCAAAAAACTTTTTTTAAAAGACTCGTGACTTTGATGAGAAAAAAAATCTACATGAATACAAATTTTATTGACTTCTCTGCATCGCCGTGTTAAGGGTTCATCTAAGCCATATGGTCTACAGTGGTTCTGTTGCCAAAAGCAAGTTATATTATTTTAAAGGTTTTTGCTTCGGTGAATTTAAAGATTAGCTCAGAATCTACCTAACAGCTCGCGTTTCTGAGATATTAGGCGTTCAAAATCAAAAAAATTCAGTTTTTGCTATCTTTGAGCCTCTGTTTTAACATCAAAAATATGTTAGCCCAAAAACAAACCAGAACCAAGTGACTTCCTTGGGGAACACCAGACGTGACATAAATATCATCAGAACACACATTATTGATTCGAACAAATTGTTTTCTTCTACTTAGATAGGATTCAAACTATTTAATAATGGTAGAGAAAAAACCAAAGGACTCCAGTTTATTAATTAAAACTTGATGGTTAACTCTGTCGAATGCCTTAGCGAAGTCGGTGAATACTACGTCGGTTTGAAAACCATTTTCAATGTTGTTGATTATTTCATTGCTAAACAAACTCAGATTAGTAGTTGTTGATCGACTATAAATCCATGTTGATAAGGTGATATAATTTCCTTTAGAATAAAAGAAAGCTTCTTGAATAAATCAAAAAACAAATGCACAATTTAAATCTTTACAATCTTTATTAGTCACTTGGGTATGTGATCGCTTTGAATGTCTACAGTAGAATGAAATAATAAATCAGTGACAAATGGTAAGATTCGATGAGCTGCGATGTGGGAACGTGCGAATCGTGGGAACTGGCCATTCAGCAAGCGAGTAGACAGTCCACGCAAGACTCGTATTTCGTCCAGTGAACGTCCGGACTTGAGCGTTCACATCACAGCTCTCGTTACAAATAAAAAATTTATTATGAAGATATGATGAAACCCAAATGGTTGCGTACTACGCAGTTTTGAGTTCCAACATACACCCCTCCTTGAAGGTTCCTAACCTTCAATTTAAATAGTTGCTTGAAAGCGAGAACCTCTTCTCCGAATTGGAATTTGTAGTGCGGCTTGATGTTTTCGATATCGGCAAAAAATTACTATCATTCCAATGGTGATTGCCAGCAACAAGTAGCTCAAGCCATAGTGATGAAAATCATGTATGTTGGCGGGTGGTAGTTCATCAGAAGTCATTGCTCTCTTAAGGTCTTCTATTTCCTGTGAAAGATTTTTAACATCTGTTTCATTATTATTTCTTACCGTCAAGGGGGAAAAATGGTCGTCTGTCAAGTTGCGATTTCTGATCCAATTGCTTAGCCTTGCACTTGGAACAAATGACTTTGTTATAATAGTCTTTAAATTTAAATGACCATTAATTATCATTGTATCAATTTTAAGGGAGCATATGTTGTTAAAGCCAATCATTCCAGTGCCTGATAGAGAAATGCTTCTTGTTTGGCCATTGCAAATCAGAAGGCCTGTTACATTGTTCATCACCGAAAATATCCAAGAGTCTGTTTGCCTCAGCGCATACCAATGATCTTGTGGAGGCACTTCCTTTAGATCACATATTTCCAAAGCGTTGTCCTCGTGGTTTAATAGAGCCATTTCGCACACTTTAAAATCTTTGGAGTGAACTCTAGTAGGCACAATCTGTCTGCAAAGATGATTTCTCGTTCCTATTAGTTTACAAGAATTGAATTCAATATAGGAGAGTCCAAAATACTTATCTCTTGCTAATGTAACCGCAAGGTATGGAGATGTTACATCGACGAGTAGGCTCATGTTGTTGTGAACAATTGGCAATGGAATGAGGTTAAAAACTTGGAATTCTTGATCTTCGGCTAACGGGATTAAGACTTCAAACACGATTGTTTCATGTAGTGTCCGTCCTTTGACTGTTATTAGTTTTAACATTTCCAAGGCCGAAACACTGGGCAGCCTCAGCGATGAAGGTAGATTTCCTTGAATCAGTTGCAGTTGACTACTTACTTGCATTGGTGTTATTATCTGCGGGTTGATCTTCGCATGATTTAAGTCCAGGATAACATCTAGCAGGACATCTTGAGTGCGTTCGTAATTATTAAGCATCATACTTAAATACGTAGTGAGCGCAAGAAAATGTTGATTATTCACAATTTCGTTTTGTTGTTTTCCAATTGTATTGAAAGTTTTTGTTAAATATGTATTTAATGTGTTAAAGTCATTTTGAACTTCCAATGAGTTGCGCCTCAGTATATTTGCCGTAGAGTCTGCAATGGAGCTCTGTTTTCGGATGAGAGAATATAAGTGTTGATCCTGTTTATTTGCCAATTCAATTTGATTTTGAATATGTTGAGCATCTTCCTGATCTAGCACACCAAACAAACTATGCGCTACGCTTCCAACAAAATCAAATGGAGATCTACGATGTCGCATTGAACTCTGGGTTGTAGTATTGAACCCGTTTATAAGATCGTTCTTTTGGTCAATGTTTATTATTCTTTTTCGAAGAATGTCGATTGTCGAATTGCAGTGATAAATTCTCTCCGATTTATCCGCCATACAAGCCCTTTCTAATTCCCTTAAATACCCTTTCGTTTCGCTCAATTCAAGCCAGTAATTGGTCAGATTGTAGTAAACGTAAAGACTCCAAAAATTGTCAGCTACTCGCAGTGTTCCCATATCTTCAAAATAAATTCCAATGGCCTTATCTAGGTTGCTTATTACCACTTGGCTGTCTATGTTTGTCGAACTGATTGGTGCTACAAAAAATGCAAAGAGACAAGATATTAACACAAGTCCCTTTGTTATTTTTCCACCTTGGGATTTCCTGGATATTGCAGGTTTGGTTGAGTCTGCTTCAACTGTCAATAGAGGAATTTCTTCTTTCTCAATTGGATGATCTGTCTTGACAGTTTCAGGATATTTTTTCGCTTCTTCTACCGGCAAAGGGCACAAATTATGAATAGCTCGCTGTAGCACACCTCCTTGGGTTTTGATGTTAGCAACACGAACAAGCCCGTCACTTCCCTCAATCCTGATGCTTCTAAGGTCAAAAAATTGATTAATATAATCCTTCCACTTACTTGCGAGATCCAAAGGAAGCTCATCATCCCACGAGAAGTTCGTTTTCCACAAATCTTGAACAAAAAGCTTTCCAAGCATTATTGCAGGACTCAGTAAACCTAAAGGATCAAATAAACGAGCGAGGTCAGATAACACGCTTCTGCGTGTCACAGTCGCTTCTGGCGTTTTAAATTTTTCAGAATTAAAGCCAAATTCAAAACAGTCAATGGTTGGATTCCAAATTAATCCCAAGGTTTTAATAACGTCAGACTGATGAAACCTTACCAATTTTTCTTTATGTGCATCAGGGATGTTCTTTAAAATGTTTTCATCATTAGAACAAAATTTTCTTAATTCAAATTTACCCTTTTCTAGAAGTAGTATAATCTCCTCAAGGAGTTCTCTAGCCTTTGACACTGAGTCTGCTCCAGCAAGTAAATCATCCACGTAAATGTTTTGACTTACTGTTTGGGATGCGTTTACGTGAACATTTTCGTATTGTTTTGCAAGTTGAACCAGACATTTAGTTGCTAAGTATGGAGCGGAAGCCGAACCATAAGTCAAGGTGTTGAGCCTATAAGTCCTCAGAGGTTGATCATTTTTTGTTCTCCAAAGAATAAGTTGAAAAGCTCTGTCTTCTGGTCGAAGTAAAACCTGTCGATACATCTTGCTGATGTCTGCTGTGAATGCATATCTTTTTAATCTAAATCGAAGGATTATTGAAAACAAATCAGGTTGAACTGTTGGTCCGATTCCCAGAACATCGTTTAGAGAACTTCCAGAGGATGTTTTCGCTGAACAGTCAAAGACTACACGCAGTGCTGTTGACGAGCTTTCTGGTTTCAAAACGCAATGATGCGGGATGAAATAGTGTGTCTGTGGAATATCCGAGTTCTCTATTTGACTCATATGGCCCAATTGTTCATATTCCAATAAAAATTGTGTGTACTGCAGACGTAATTCATTGTTGAGTTCCAGTCGACGTTCCAGTGAAATAAACCTTTTGCGTGCCTTTTCAAAGGATGCTCCTAAGGACGATGGATCTTTTTTGAACGGAAGACTTACCATGAATCTTCCACTGGGTAGAATTTGTGTAGTCGAGTTGAAGAAGTCTTCACAATTACGCTCTTCATTGCTCATCCGTTTAATTGGAGAATCATGACTTTCACACTCCCAGAATCTGCTTACAAGTTTTTCGATTTTTGAAAGAGATGGTGCTGTGGCAATGCTGCATACAGCATTATGTTTGGTACCTTGAGCACCACCTGCCACAATCCAACCCAGTTTCGTGTTTCGCAGTAGAGGAAGTTGAGGACCAATAAAGATTTCTCCTGGAAGTAAAAGATCAAAGAACAATTCAGCACCAATCAGCAAATCTATTTTTTGGTTTGTCATAAATCCTGGGTCTGCCAACTGTATGTGAGCAGGTAGGTCACGTAGTTCAGTGTGACTGTCATGCGGCCTATAGTCAGTTATCTTAGCCAAGATCGTTGCTTCAATATTGCCTTTGAAGCTTCCATTTCGCGATTGAAATGAGAGTTCTATGGCAAATTGTGTTGGCGTTCCATGCCCTCCAATCCCACTTATGGAGGTTTCGGATCGATGCTTCCGAATTCCTAAAGCTTGTGCAAAGGCTGCTGTCACAAAATGGATTTGTGATCCAGAATCTAATAACGCACGACAGGGAAGTAATGTGCCGCATGCGGACCTTACGTTAACTAATGCTGTCGCTAGATAAATGCTACGGTGATTGGATCTGGAAGTGCTAGCTGCGTTTGACGACTGACCTTCCACCCCTTGACCTTGTTTTATTTGCTGGTTTCGATCACCTATGGAAGATATAGTGTTGGCATTAGAAATTGGGTTAGAAATTGGTTTTGCCTTTAAATTGTATCTATTTTCTTTTTTGTAGTGCAACAATGTATTGTGTTTGCCATTGCAAAGAAAACACCCCCTTGCGTTGCACGAATTTTGAGTATGACCGGATCTCAGACAAATTCTACAAATTCCAATTCGTTGAACAGACTTCTCACGATCAGCACCTGAAAGAGACAAGAATTTTTTGCATTTATATATTTTATGGTTACCTAAGCTGCACATCACGCAGCCGTTGGATTCAATTGCTATGGCGGTTGTCTTCCTTTTTTCATCGGAATGCGTGATGGTTTCAAGCGTTTGAAACCTAGATTCGATGAATTTCAGGAACTGTGATAGCGATGGACTGCTCCTTGGGTCATCTAGGGACTGTTCGAAGAGGGTCCTACTCTCTTTGTCAACCTTTTTCAGGATCAGGTGGACGACTATGGGATCCCAGTCATGTGCCGCGAATCCTAGATTGATCAGGGCCTGAATTCCTTCCTTTGTGTTGTCATGCAGTTTCCGCAAGCTAGAAGCAGTTCCCGATGCTGATTGTTGGGACAATAGGTTTTCGAGCTGTGCACACAAAAGTAGCCGTTTGTTATCATATCTGTCCATCAGTGTCTTCCAGGCTGCTTCAAAATTACTATCTGTCGCTGGAAATCCTTGAATCAAACTGAGTGCTTCACCTGTCAGATTAGTCCTCAAAAAGTACAGTTTCTGGGCCGGCGAAATCGGTTGTTCAAGGATCATTGGTTTAAATAAATCATAGAACTGACGCCACTTAAGGTAACATCCATCAAACTTTGGAAGTTCAATTTTCGGTAGCTTCAAAGAAGCAATTGCCACTTGATGATCCGATGTAGTACCTTTTGTTGGTAAGCCAGTCAGTCGAATCTCTAGCTGTTTTTGAAGATGAAAGTAGATGTTGACATCTTCTTCTTCCAAATCGCCATCCACGCGTTGAAAAACTAATTTTAATTGTTCAAAATTATCCACTAGGTTCTTAACTTTAATTTCGAACATATGGGGATAGGTATTTTTTAGTTCCGTACTGCAATTATCCAATGAGGATTGAAAATGCCTTGACAACATTTTATACCTATCCCTTGTCGTAAGTGTTCTGGTCATCTTCATCTTGTCTGCTTCTGTTGCTGCTGCTGCTGGTTTTACCGATGATCCTGATGGAGTTGCTGCTGGTGGCTTCTCCATGGTCTGGTTTGCGTCCAGGACTGGCAGACTGCTCAAGCGACTGATGATGTCCGCTTTCATATTTTCATAAGCGCCTTTTATCTTTTCGTAAAAATCCTTCGTGAAATACTCGTGATGAGGTTTATCTGAATACTTGTCACGGATTTGGGTGTCGTTTGTGTCGAAATAGTCCCATAGATTTTCTAGTCTTTCCTTTTTCTGTAACAGTTTATCCTTCGTTTTTCGGGTTTGGCCATCCTTACCGTAGTTGCGGACAAGATCCAAAATTTCTTTCCCCGTTGCATCTTGAAGATCAGAGAGCTCTTCAAGACCTTCTGGAAACACTTCATCGTTCGACATATCCTTTTGTTTTTCTTTTTTTTTTTTTTAAACAGAACACTGATTCTACTGACTTATTTTTTTTTTTTTTTTTAAACAGTACACTGATTCTACTGATTTATTATATTTTTTTTTTTTTCAATGAAATTAATTAATTCACTAATTAATACAGGTACACTTAAAACTTTAAGAAGAGTGTCCTGTCACGGTCGCCAATGAATAAATCAAAAAACAAATGCACAATTTAAATCTTTACAATCTTTATTAGTCACTTGGGTATGTGATCGCTTTGAATGTCTACAGTAGAATGAAATAATAAATCAGTGACAAATGGTAAGATTCGATGAGCTGCGATGTGGGAACGTGCGAATCGTGGGAACTGGCCATTCAGCAAGCGAGTAGACAGTCCACGCAAGACTCGTATTTCGTCCAGTGAACGTCCGGACTTGAGCGTTCACATCACAGCTCTCGTTACAAATAAAAAATTTATTATGAAGATATGATGAAACCCAAATGGTTGCGTACTACGCAGTTTTGAGTTCCAACACTTCTCATAAACAATTGTTTCAAACATTTTTGGAATAGTTGATAATTTGCTTATTGGGCGCTAGTCGCTAGTTAGAAATTTCTTGTTTAGATCCGGATTTATATGAACAGGTATGACATAAGATATTTTCCAGTCATCAAGGAAAATTCCCTTATCAAGAGATCCATTAAACAACAAAGTTAATGGCTTTGAAAGAGCGGCAGCGTAGTTTTTCATATCCCGGTTGATTATCATCCTTAAGACCTGTTAAGACAATTCCAACATCTTTGTTGCTTAAAACTATGCTACCAATATTGATTGGAGTTGAGCACATATTAGGGGAGAAACTAGTAGAGACACTTGGGGGTGAATAAACAGAGCGAGAAAAACTTGCGAAAAGATTACAAATTACGACAGAATCACTTGAAGTAGTGCCAGAGTACTGCATGCAATTTGGGATACCATTTGATCATTTCTTATCATTAATAAATATCCAGAAATACTTACTATTGATTTTCAGATTGGTTTCATTTCGAATTAAGTAGTCTTTATGTAAAAATTAATTTAAATAATCAAATTCTTTTTGCAAAAGTAAGTATTTTAGTCGGAAACATTCATTGGAAGGAGATTTGCAAAATAATTTGTAGGATTTATTTTTTTTTTTTTTTTTGTTATTTAGATTGCACAAGCGCTTATTGAAGCAGGGAGGCTTAGAATTATTTTTAGTACTTATTTTAGGAACAAATAACTCAATTGACTTATTTATTGTCCCGAGCAATTTTTAGTATGCAACAGACAGCAAAATATTTATATATATATATTACAAAAAATATCCTTCCATTAAACAGCTAGTGTATTTGTAGTCAGGAATCATTTTTTGTCCCAATACAGGTTTCATGTAATCAAAAATACTAAACTGAACACTTAAAGCATTGTGGTGAATCTTGTTAGGAAAAATAGGGCAAGAACACTTTAATACATTGGTTACAAATTCTTTTTCGACAAATACAACATCTAGTATACGATTTAAGCTATTCAAAATATTATATATTTGAACAAGGTTAAATTCTGCAAAAGAATCCTTTAACTCGTATTCATTCATTGACTACATTAAAAGGAAAAAGACACAATTCATCTGGGTCCCAAACCCAGTTAATTTCACCAAGATTGAAGTCACCAAGAATTATTACGTGATCATCACTATTTAATAAAGATAAAATAGAACGGCAATTGTTGATATGTATGTATGTATTTTAAATAAGTCTAATGAATTACCTGGTGGTATATAGCTTAATATAATTACAACATCACGCAGGTTATTTAGATGAACACAAACAGCTAGTTGGTCGATGTCGAAGATTTGATCAGATGATGAAGATGGTAGATTGATTTCATAGCAGGAAAATGATGAATGCACGGCAATTAATACACCGCCACCTCTTGTTAATTTAGAAAGATAGATAGATTTTTATTTTTGTATACGATTTTCATTTGGTAGGCTACCGGACAGTTTACATACAGAGATATGATATTTTATATTACATCTTTCTACTGAATAAGTATATTAATTACATTTTAATAGTTTAATGGAAGATATGGCTGTGAATAAATGAAGGAAAATACAAAAAAAACCTTCAATACGAATGAGAGGGCAGGTACATTTGGACTAGATATAAAGCTGTTCTTAAAACAATTATTTAACAATTTAATCAAAAAGTAAATGAATATATATCTAGTAAATTAATAAATAAGTAAACGAATAAATTAACAAATATATTAATAAATAAATAAGTAGATAGATAGATAGATAGATAGATTATTTATTTATAAATGACTAACAGTTTTTTTACACATTCATATATACAAAAAATCATATAGCATGGCATTTGCCGTCTGCCAGATTGACAATAAACATTATTTCAATTACTGTAATAAGCTTTCACAATTAACAATTATAATAATAGATAAAAAAAAATATATATATAACTTGAAAATAATAATAGTTACTGTATGTTAACTCAAAAGTCTTCATTCATTATTCTTTCTCTATAACGTAATGCAATTTTGCAATAGTCATATAGCTTGACAACATTCATCTCATTCAGCCTACTAATAACTTGAGCCTCTGTCAAAAAGTCGCTTCCGAGAATGCTTCTTCTAGTTTCTCTCAAAGTTGGACATCTTCCGACGAAATGGATTACGTCTTCTCTTTCCTCTAAGTTGCATATACTGCACTCCAGTGGTAAATCTGGTCTGTGTGGTATAAAATTCAAATTGAGTAATTCGCTCCGAAGCTTGACCATTGTAGCGATCACATCTATCTTGTTCGAGTCACAGAAGTAATTTCTCTCTCCAAGATTATGGTTCAGCCTACTGTATGTTGTCCTGAATAATGACCCAGAAGCTTCAGCTGCATATTCTGCTCTACATTTCTCATCGACCTTTGCTATAACGTCATACAGGAGAGTTTTACTGTTTAATATATTTTGAACGTTCAAATCAAAATTTATATTGCATCCTTCCGCAAGACTTGACCATTCTCTGTACCAGCTGTTTTTGTCTTGTACCGCTTTAAGAACTACCTTCCTGACCAGCCGGTGTTCAGGCATCTTGAAGACGGTCAGTAAATAGTCGGCTTGAATCTTCAGGGTTTTCACGAATAGAGGTGGCAGACCGGTTTCTAACATAAGAACGTAGTTAGGCGTATTTGTTGGCAGACGAAATATTCTTTTCACGAAGTGTGTTAACAGTTTCTCAACCGTGTGAAACTTTTTACCTCCCCACACTTGTGAGCCGTACAACAGGATACTCTCTGCAACTGCTTCAAAAATCTTGTGCTTACTGCTGTGAGCTATGTTTACGTTCATAAAGCATTTTTTCCATGAAATATTAATAGCAGTTTTCGCTTTTTGCAGTTTTTCGTTTAAGTGTTTCTCCATACTCAGGTTTCTTGAGAAAATTACGCCAAGGTACTTGTATTCATTTACACACTCTAAATTTTCTCCGTTAAAAGTCCATCTTTCATTTGCTGCATTCCGACCCCCACCTTTTTTAAATATCATCACCTTGGATTTCTGAGTGTTGACTATTAAATTCCACAAACGACAGTAATCATATACTCTGTTTATCATGAGTTGTAATGTATCCGCGGAGTAAGAAAACATGACTATATCATCTGCAAAAAGCAAAGCCTTAACACGCACTCCTGCATAATCAACACCACCAGGAAGGTAATCGATGAGATCATCAATGAAAAGTGAAAACAGGGTGGGACTCAATGTGCAACCCTGTCTCACTCCTGTTGTGGTTGAGAACCACTCCGAAAGTTCCGCTCCGTTCCATACTGCAGCCCGTGTCCCTGTGTATAATCTTTCGAGAACGCGTCCGAACTTCCGTGACAAGCCCAGCCCATATAACTTGTAGAACAAGGCGTCTCGATTGATTGAGTCGAAAGCAGCTTTGAAATCGATAAAAAATACGTACAATTTTCTACCCTGCATAATAAAGCTCTCCGCTATACTTCTCAGAATAAAAATGTTATCAATTGTCGAGTACCCTGATCTAAAGCCAGCTTGAAACTCTTTCGGCATGTTTTGTGTTGCTATCCATGTTGTGAGTCTTTTATGTAATATCGATGTGAATATCTTATATGTTCCATTCAGAAACGAAATACCTCGATAATTCGTTGCATCCACAAAGGATCCTTTTTTATGAATCGGAAATATTATCGCATCCCGGAATTCATTCACCATCAGATCTCCCTCAATCACCTTATTAAAAAGCGTAACAAGACGTTTTTTGAGTGTAACAGTTCCGTACTTATAGAACTACACTGGAATGCCATTCGAACCCGCCGCTTTACCATCTTTAAGGGACCCTAGCACTAGTTCCAATTCTTTTAAAGTGACTTCAGAGTCTAAAGTTTCATTAGTTAATCCAGGTACCGCATAAAACCAGTTTGTAAATGTTGTTGCAGGGTTCAGCAATTCTTTGAAATGGTTGGAAAGAACGCTTGCGCAGAGCTTTGTGTGGACAGCAAATTTTTTTCCATTCAATTCCCATGCAAGTTTCCAAAAATCTGCTGCATTTTTACAAGACGCAAGTCTGGATGCTTGTAGTTCCGCATATCTCATTTTTTTAATCTTACATAATTTCTTGTATTGTGTATTAGCCTCAATATAGTTCCTTCTAAATAAATCTTGGGAAGAGTTGCGGAAAATTCTAAGCCATGCAAACGAAATCTTTCGGGCCTTTTTACATTCTTCATCAAACCAAGGGTCTTTTCCAAATTTGCTTACTTTTCCGCTACATTGTCGTTGTAGGTAAGAAGACTTTATGATATTCTCCAACGTGGGAAAGTCAATAGTTTCGTTCGATTGAAGTTTTAAATCAAGTTGTTGTCTATAAACCAGTGCTTTTGAAATTTTCCAGTTGAGTTTAGGTAGTACTCGCGAATTAGCAGATTCATCGTTTGGTTGCACACGTCGTTGGAAGGTAACAACAGTCGGAAGATGATCCGAGTACGGCAATTCTTGGATCTCAAAATCAACCACAAATGGCTCCCAATCTTCTCCTATGATCGCATAATCTATCACTGACGATCCTTGTTTACCTACAAATGTGAAGTTACCTGGGACGTCGCTCAAACTGGTTCCATTTTGGATTCTGAGTCCAAAAGAGTCGTATAGTTCCAACAGTTTTTTTCCTCTTACATTAGAAATAGTATCTTTTGATTGCCTGCGCATTCCATTTACCTCGTTCATAACTCCTGCCTCTAGGCCAGTTCTCGCGTTCAAATCACCAATCAACAAAACGTTTGAAGATCCCTTATTTATTATCTCAACTAGTTCTTTGAAGTCATTCTCCCAATTGTTGCAATTAAGATATAAAGGCAGTATCTAAAGGCGTTCGCTGGTGATTTCCAAATCAACAAACGTTATATCGTTATGGACGCAAAACTTACATTTCAAATTTTTCAGCTTTTTCTTAACTCCAAAGTAACACCCTCCACTTGCTCTTCCCCGTGTGTGAGTTCGCGTTGCCGGAATCCACTTGAACATAAAATCTATGAGTTTGTTTTCAATACTTGCAAAGTTGTTTTCCATTACAAAAGATTCATACAGAAATATTAAGTCAAAGCTGTTTACATAATTATAAAAGTCGCTAAATAGAGATTTATTAATGAGACCTGATACATTATACGATAAAATTTTAAAATATTCATTTTCATTGCTTAAGTCATTTGAAATTAAATTAGAAATATTATGACAGACGGCTTTAGTACTAAACACTAGAATTTATTCTCCCAACGGCACCACTGGGCCCCGACAGTTGCACTGCATTATCGACGATGTTGACTGAATGCAGATTTTCTGTCACTTGAGAGCTGTCACTCCAATCTGACATAATTTTTTTGACAATAAGCATTCCATCTTCTTCGTCGCATTTTAGATTGTTGTTTTGGTCCAAATAAAATGATTTATTCTCAAATAAAAGCGTTTGTCCACGAATTAGAACTTTGGAGTTTTTGTCGAATGCATTTATTTTTGCTTTAATCTGTAGAAGATGTCTCCTTTTTTCACGCGCCGCTTTAGTAAAATCGCGGTGAATAGATATTCCGGTGTTACGCAATTTAATGGCAGCCCTTAGTATGCGCGGTACATCATCACAATCCTGCATTTCAACTATAACATTCGCTATTTTGTTGTTTCGCGAGCGAATAACTTTTGTTTTCAATATTTTTGCTGGGTTGTTTTGTTGTAGGAGATCCAGACAGACATTTCTTGCTTTCTCCTTCACACGTTGATCAGATCAAATAAATAAGTAAATAAATATATATATGAATAAATAAAGAAATAAATAAATAATTGGGTATATAAATAAATAACTGAGTATATAAATAAATAAATAAATTAATATAAAAAATCAAATAAATAACAAAGACTGAAAACAAAATAGATTAATAAATTAAATAAATAAATATATTAATTTTTCAGTGGAAAAATTTACACTTAACATTCATTTACATATATACGAAAGTGCTATCTTCCCCGCAGGCACATGGTTAAGAGGTAATTTGATTGATTAGCGGGTTTTCAGAGAATTGACAATTTTGATAAAATGAATTATTCAGTTTAGTAATTCTTGCGGAAATCATTTCCACACTTGCTCTTTCATGCAAATCTTCAGTAGAATGATATCGAGAAAGGTTAAGCATCATTTTGAGTAATTTGTTTTGAGATACCTGTAATTTATTAATATGGCAGTTTGAACATTTTTCCCATACCTGGCATCCATACAACAATATTGCTTGGAAGATAACTTTGTGCATGATTATCTTATTATCCGCGCTAAGACATGATTTTCTGTTTATAAATGGATACAGAATGTTAATAGCTATACTCACTTTCTTTAGAGTTCTAGTAATATGCTCTTTGAAGGTTAGCTTTTGATCTAAATAGACACCTAAATATTTCACACATGATTCCCATTTGATATTTACCCTATTTACATTAAGCTGATTGCTAGGAAGAAAACAACGTTTTCTTTTTCTACTGAAAAAGATAGCTTGTAACTTATCAGCATTAAGCTTAATTTTCGATTTATCATAATACAATAATATAATTATCATCGATTGGACAAATAGCTTTGAATAATTTTTACGAGATAAATGGGAAAGCCAAAACACACAATTTTGTGTACAACCACACAGTGGCGTGGCGTGGATATTTTCAAATGGTAAGTCGAAAGTCGAGAAAAATGAATCACTTACACAAATTAATAATGAATAAATAGAAGATACCTTAAATTCCAAACGTGGATTAATCGAAGCCAATTTTTCTATACTTTAAGTCATTTAGGTTAAAATTCACAATGAGCTTAAGCATAAAAAAATGCACGTTACTTAAAATTCACTTTAAACTTGCAAATAATCCAAAACAATGATCAGTAAAACAAAACCGAATTCGCCGTACATTACTCGAAGGCGAAAACTGTATTATTTTTTCCAAGCAAACATTGCAGTAAGACGAAAATTATCGTCTTACTTTTTTCAATAAGAGAACGTGTATTGAAAAAGAAAGCACCGCGGTGCACCGGGGTGGAAATATATCGTAGAAAAGACAGGGACAAACACAAAATATGTTCTGCGCGGCGATTTTCAATGCTTTGTGTATGCTTTGTGTATTGTGTGTGTATCTCGCAAATTTAAAAGTGCTTGAAGAACATTGTGTGTATGGGCAAGGATAGGCTGTTGACTGCTTAGTTGTAGACTTATGTTGCTGGTTTTTTCATGAACAAGGGATAAATTTCAAAAGGTAAGACGATGGGAATCGTGTTATATGGACGCCACGCCACTGCGAACCACATCATGCCACACTGTATCGAATGCCTTTTCAATATCGAGTAGGATAAGACCAGTGGATTTACCATGAGAACGATTCTTTTTAACATGATCACAAATTCTGAACACTTGATGGGAGGTACTGTGAGACATACGGAATCCAAACTGTTCGTTTGGAAGAATATTTAGCTCCTCAACAATGTTTAATACTTTGTATTTTAGTACCTTTTCCAATAGCTTACTAAGGCAACTAAGCAAGCTGATAGGCCTATAGCTGGATGGAGGTTTAGCAGGTTTTCCTGGTTTCGGAATATGTATAACTTTGGCATGTTTCCAAGTTATTGGGTAATATTGAGTTTTAAACATGCATTCATCAAAAAAACAACAAATTCAGACCCTTCCTTAGGTAGGTTTTTAATATAAACATTTTTAATATTATCTAGGCCATCAGACTTTCTTGATTTTAAGGTGGATACAATTTGTCTAACCTCCTGAATAGAGACAAACTGGTTCGTGGGAGTATCAATGTTTTGTTGGTTAATCGCATTCACCGTTTGCCTAACTTGTTGCTCAGTGGCGTTGTCTGAGGAAAGCCATTAGAACTCAGAGTAGGAGTTGGGGCGGTCTGGCGTGGGAACTTTTTTCCGGGGTCTTATCAGTATTCTGTGTGTGAAGGGTATTTGAAGGTCGTAAAAGTGGTGTGTCATGCATGTTAATGAGTGTTGATCGTGTGCCGTGTGTTAGTCAGCAGGTGGTGGCGCCTAGTCGGCGTTATCAAAGAGTTGGTTAAGTGTTTTTTTATTGCTGTGTGGAGGTTTGTTTTGTTCTTGCGTTTTATCAGAGAGTTGGTGTATGCGGTGTATTTTTTTAATATTTTTTTTGGCTATCCGTTTTTGTTTTGTTTTCATTTATAAGGTTTATCTAGCGTTTGTGGTTTGCGGTTTGCGGTTTGCGGTTTTTTTATCATTTGTTGCGTGCCATATTTGGATTATCTAATGTTTGTGGTTTGCGTTGTGGTTTTGCGGTTTTTTTTATCATTTGTCGTGTGCCATATTTGCATTATATACATATGTATCGACGGTTTATCAAAAGAGTTGGTGTTGTGTATTAGTTTCGTTTTTCTCATATAAAACGATAATGTATAAGTAGACTTTTGATCATTTATTGAGAAGATGGATAAAAGGAATGTTGTTAATGAACTTCACAAACCTGCTCGACGAAATTTCAAGAGAAGACGCGTGGTTATCAAGGGGTTAGATGATTTATGGCAGGCTGATCTGGTTGAAATGGGCGTGTACGCACCTGAGAATGAAAACTATCGATATCTTCTTACAGTAATCGATACGTTTTCAAAGTTCGCTTTTGCAATCCCGATTAAAAGTAAAACAGGTACTTTAGTTACCGAAGCTATGAAGAAAATACTCAATAGAGGGCGTATTCCGAAGAATCTCCAAACAGATGATGGAAAAGAATTCTTTAATAAACATTTTGAAAATCTTATGAAGCAATATAAAATTAAACATTACTCAACATTTAGTGTTCTTAAAGCTTCGATCGTTGAACGGTTTAATCGTACCTTAAAATCACTCATGTGGAAAGAATTCAGTGTGAATGGGTCATATCGATGGATTGACATGGTAACACTGCTAACTAAAAAATATAATAATTCTGTGCACCGTACAATAAAAATGAGACCATCTGAAGTTAATCATACAAATGAAAAACATCTACTCTCATCAGTATATAATCATGTCAAACTTCATGTTATTCCTAAGTTTAAAGTTGGAGAGTCTGTTAGAATAAGTAAATATAAACATGCATTTGAAAAAGGGTATACACCTAATTGGACTACAGAAATTTTTAAAATATCTAAAGTTCAATTTTCAAACCCTGTCACATATCTCTTAGAAGATTTTCAAGGGCAGCCTGTAAAAGGTGGTTTCTATGAGTTTGAACTACAAAAAACAAAGTTTCCCGATATTTATCTAGTAGAAAAAGTGATTCGAAGGAGAAAAAATAAAGCTTTTGTAAAATGGCTTGGTTTTCCTTCTGAACACAACTCCTGGATATCTTCACATCTACTAACTAGTTTATGATATTTTTAAGTAAAACATGTAACTGTATGTATTAATGAAAATATTTATTTTTCAAATATGTTTTGTTTCTGTATTTTTTTCATCCTCATTAAAGAGAGCTTCGTCATAGTTGTTAATATTATTTTTATAATCGAGGAATTTTTTTTCGATTTCCTCTATTTGATTTTGAAAATATGTTCTAAGTTGATCACATACTTCATCAACATATTTCTTTGAAGCTACATCACCACTTTCTTCAGGATCTTGAATATTTTTTAAACGTTTCCTCTTTAAATTATAATCCCCGTTTTCGTTTTTGACAAATCCTTCACCAGGTGGACCAGGTAACCCTCTTTCTCCTTTCAATCCTATAGGGCCCTGCTCTCCTTTCTCTCCTTTCTCTCCTCTCGGGCCAGGTCTTCCGTTACTTGCTCTGTCTGAAAAACGTCCGAACTTATCAATAGTCATGTTGAAGGTGATACTTTTTATTGTACTATATTGGCCTCTTTTAATTCTTCAATAATAGAAACAATCTCATTAGTGTGATTATTGTTCCCTGCTTGTTGTGATGCAATAAGAAGTCTTAAACGATCTACGAGTTCGTTTGGATTGTCCCAGAAGATATAGTCTTTTTTATTGTTTGATAATTGCATCATACCGGTACCTATTGAAGGTATAGCTACACTATTATCATTATCATCGTTTAATAGTTTACTTATGATTTCCCTGTATTTATATCCTTTATGGCCTACTATTTGGCTTCTGGAATCGAAAGACCTTCTGTAAGCATTGGTATTATACATTATATCTTTATACGCTTTTAAATCTTCTTTACTGTATAAGGAAGTGTTAGGTTTTTTCTTGAATATTAGTTCAAACAAACCCCTTGTACCATTATATGTCTTATTATTTACTTTTATTTCTTTTCCGCGAATTTTTAACTCTTTGTCTCCGATTTGTAGCTTACCATTGTTCAAATACACTCCATACACATCATCAAGCGATTTCGAGTTATTTATAAATAAATCTATATATGACTGTGGAATTTCTTCGAATTTTTTTTGTTTTAATTGCAAGCCAAAGTTGCGAGCAAGACTTCTTCTTCGCACGCGTTCACTTCTACTAGTTCTGTTCCTGCCTGACGATGGTTTGGACGTTTTAGGGGTGGATTCACTCATGAACGAAATACTGGAGTTGTTAATATTAGGTGTTCTAAATTCATCATTAACATCCTCATCATTATAGTAATCGCCATCATTATCATCAGCATCACCATCTTCATTTTTATAATCCAGTTTTATTTTCTTGTGGGGAGACTCGAAATGCTGCTGCTGTCCGGGTTTATTCGAATTTTTGTTATTTGATTGTTCTATTATATCTTTAAGAGGCTTCGTAATAGGTTTGAAAGTTTCTTCAAGTTGAAGTTCGAACGCTTCCTTCCCGTTTCTCAGAGCTTTATATTTTTTGCGTAAAGCATCAGTAGTTTTAATAAGCTCTTTTGTTAAATTTTCATTTATTTGCAACATGTTGTTGAATTATAGATGGTAATGGTAATTAATTATAAATTGTTATGATCTGCTGGGTACTGTTATAGATTGAATCCTGTATACCTTTCGAACTGATACTGTACAACTGCTGTTCGTGGCTGATGTAGAGCTGTTTTATAGTTTTAGGAAACTATCAAAACCTTTCCTATAACGACCATTATTGCGGGGACTATCCTTGTCAATAACTAAAAACCCATATGCTGCATTCCAGCATTCAGAACACGCTTTTTGAAATGTTTGAAATGTCATATCAGAATTGACATGATCGTTGAAAATATGTTTTAAGTTCATATCATCCTGTTTAAAGATAATAAGAAAATTTGCATTGTCGCGTATCAAATGTTTAGGGATTCTTGTATACGTTTGACAAAGGTAAAAACTATCTATGTAATGGTGACGACCCATACTAAAATAATTTCGAATAGAGTCTTGCTTTTCACATGCAATGTCGTCAAAAATAAATACAGAATTTGGTTTAGCCTCTTCAGGTGGGATGACGTCACTATTATTGGAGAATGTAAAGAATCCCATCTTTTTGATAGGTTTTATGGCTCTTCGTAAAAACTCATACTTTGGTTGTTGTAGAGACTTTGAATAAATGTAAATGTTTTCGAATTTTAGACCATTTGGTTGTTGTATTAGACTCATCATTACATTTGTTTTTCCACAATTTGAGGGGCCAGTAATTAAACCTCTTATACTATTTGGTAATAGTTCACTATGTTTTCTCTGTTTTGTTTTAGTATTTTGAATCAGATCCATATTTTTTATTGGTAAAAGATGTCGCTGTTTAACGAACCGCATGATGACAACAACTAAATAAATTTCTATAAATTTGAAGACTTTATTTAAATAACATCATAAAGTTGTTAACTGTTTGAAAGAGAGTAAGTGTTTGTATAAAATGTTAGACTTTTCAAAAAATTTAAACAGTCGGTCAAATGTCATCAAAGGTAGCGGTTTATTAAACTCTGCAATCAATAATTTACCATTTGAATTACATCTACCTGGATATCAATACTGTGGACCTGGGACAAAACTTCAAGAACGATTAGCTAAAGGAGACCCTGGAATCAATTTACTTGATCAGGCGTGTAAAGAGCATGATATATCTTATTCTAATTTTAAAAATACGTCTGATCGACATATAGCAGATAAGATTTTAACTGAAAAAGCGTGGAAAAGGGTGATTTCTAGAGACGCTAGTGTAGCTGAAAGATCAAATGCATTACTGGTTACTAACCTTATGAAAGCTAAATTAAAATTAGGAATGGGTTTGAAAACTCCTTCTACTATAAAAAAAAAAAATACAATAAATAAAACAATTAAAAATATTGGAAAATTACTTCAAAAGAAAAAACCACACAACCTCAAAAAAGCTATCAAATTCGCCCTAACATATGCAAAGAAAATATTTAAGAATGATAGTAATAGCATAAAGACTCCTCGAATTATTTCGATACCTAAAATTGGAGGAGTAATTCCCTTTCTTATACCTCTTTTCGCTGGTTTATCGGCACTTGGATCTTTGTCAGGAGGAGCTGCAGGAATTGCTAAGGCTGTCAACGATATCAGCATTGCTAAAAAAGACCTGGAAGAGAAAAGACGACACAACCAAAAAATGGAAAGTATTTCACTTGGAGGTGGTTTACATTTAAAACCATATAAGAAAGGACTTGGACTATATTTACATCCCCAGACAAAAAACTTCTAAGTTCGCTACCCAATCGGGCCTTGAATGAAAAGGATTTGAAAAAATTTACTAAAAATCTAAGACCGCAATTTCGAGGGGTGTTTATGCGTGATAATTTACCGAAAGATAAACCCTTAAGAAATGAATGTGGAATAATTAATCTTGATTCCTCAAATGGTCCAGGAACACATTGGGTAGCGTATTGTAAAAAAGGTATTAACATCGAATATTTTGACAGTTTTGGAAATCTTCCACCTCCAATTGAATTAGTTGAGTATCTAGGTGAAAAAATTAACTATAATTATCATAAGTATCAGAACTATGACTCAGTGAATTGTGGGCATTTATGTTTAAGATTCTTATATGATTGTTATTTCAAATAAATAAAAGTTCTAATACAAGAGCCTCTTCATTGTTTTTTTATCGTCATGGCGTTGACACTTACGCTAAGTGGAAATTCTTCTCTTTTAACATCGGATTATTTTCCATCATTAAATTTAGATCGTGAATATGTTTGTGGATTGATTGATTTTCAAACATATAATTCTATACCTAATGTTGATGAACGAAACAATTTGTTTCATATAGGAGATACTATAATCGAAATCCCTGTTGGATCATATGAAATCGATGATATTGCCTCATATATTTCCGAGAATTTGCTCTTGCTTAATTCCACCGCCAGTGTAAACATAGAAGCTAACAATAATACTCTGAAAAGTGAAGTTGTTAGCAGCGAGACTATTTATTTCAATAAGGATCGAACCATTGGAAAATTGTTAGGATTTAGTAAACGTATACTAGAGCCTAAAAAAATACACTTTTCAGACTTACCTGTTGATATAAATAATGTAAATGTGATACGTATTGAGTGTAATATTATTTCAGGGTCATATTTTAATAGTTCTCCTGTACACACAATACATGAATTTTCACCGGAAGCAGGTCCAGGGTATAAAATCATAGAAGTACCACGAAATGTAATCTATTTGCCTGTGAATGTCAGACGAATAACCTCGCTAACATTGAAACTGGTAGATCAAAACGGAGACTTGATTAATTTTAGAGGAGAAGAAATAACAATACGGTTACATCTAACCCCTGCGAATTGACAATGTTGACCTATAATAATAATAATATATTTACTATCAAAAACGAACATTCAATTAGTTCTACTGGAACCTCTAAGCTGCTAAGACCGAAGCTTACTACAGAAAATAAAGTCTTTCTATTATCTTTAGGATTCGTTTTAAAACAGTAACAATGAGCACCATATTAAATATTTCACAGGGTGTCACTCACGATAACAGTATATCCAAATATGAATATCACAGTTACTCACCATTTCTACAATCCTTTAATACAAGTGATGAAATTCGGATACCCATACAACAACAAGACCTATGTGTTTTACCCTGTGAAAGTTTCATATACATCGAGGGAGGACTAACACAGAAGAAAGACGATACACCTTCTACTAAAACAAAACTATGTAATAATGCTATGGCATTTCTTTTCGAAGAGATCCATTATGAACTAAACGGCGTAGATATTGAGTACACTAAAAATGTTGGTATAACAACGTCGATAAAAAATTATTTATCTTTGAATGAGAATGAAAGTAGAAGTTTGGAAAATGCATCCTGGACAGGAAAAGAAAATATTACACCTACTTTGGGGACTTTTAATTTTTGCATACCTTTAAAAAATCTGCTGGGGTTTGCTGAAGATTATAAAAAAGTCATAATAAATGCTAAGCATGAGTTGGTTTTGATTCGCTCAAGAACAAACGAAAATGCTCTTTACGCTGATGAGGACGAAGACTTGAAATTTACAATTTTTAAAATGCAGTGGAGAGTTCCGCACATTACTTTAGCTGATTCGGAAAAGCTTACACTACTTAAGGAAATACAATTAAAACCCATTAAAATTCATTTTCGAAACTGGGAGATGTATGAATACCCCACTCTACCAACAGTTACTGATCATATTTGGACGGTGAAAACTTCAAGTCAACTTGAAAAACCTAGATTTGTTATTGTGGGTATGCAAACGGATCGTAAGAATAAAAGAAGCAAAGATGCTAGTAAATTTGATCATTGCGATTTGAGCAATATCAAGGTACATTTGAATTCAGAGACATACCCTCATGAGGATCTAAATCTCAAATTTAAGCTAGATCGATATGCTGTTGTTTATGATATGTACTGTAAATTTCAATCATCGTTCTATAAGAAATATCCAGAACCACTCTTATCACGCCAAGAATTTAAGGAATTTGCACCAATCTTTGTAGTTGATTGTTCTCACCAAAACGAATCGATCAAAACTGGCCCGGTCGATATAAAAATCGAACTCAAAACATCAACACCAATACCTGCTTCAACATCAGTATATTGTTTAATAATTCATGATCGTATTATTGAGTACAGTCCAATTACTGGAGAAGTTCGTAAGCTTACCTAATTAGTGAAACTACTCGAATTGCTAATATATTTTTCCAAAAATAAAAAATAAAAGAAATAAAAAAAAGAAAAACATGAATTTTATATTGTTTTTATTTTAGAAATCTTTTAAAACCATATGGTAAGGAACTGTGATCTTTTAGAAAACGTCGTTTTTCCGCTTTTGGTTTATATGATTTAACTTCCGGTACAGTTATTACCTGATGATCTTTTGTTCGTCGAATATTTGTTGATTTTGTAATTATACAGCCATTATCGCCATCATCATCTGTAGAAGATTTCAAAACTGCTTCTTTGATAGTGTCAAAATTTATTTGTTGATTTGTTTGAAAATCAAGACATATACCTTTTACTTTACATTCAATGTGCTCAGTACCATCTTTTGTACTAAAAACCTTATAGCTATAGTTTTTAGGACCACCGCTTACAAATTCAGTTATATAACTACCTTTACCATAACTTTCAAGTTCATCAGTCATATCACCAATAAATTCTCCAGTAGGCGGTTCATATTCTCCTGGACGACTTACATAGATGACTGAATCAGTATCATAGTATAGAACTCGATCCTCTAATTTTTCTAAGTAACTGTAAAGTTTAAGACGAGCTAAAGTTGTAGTAAAGGCGGCAACACATACGTTAACTGTACTTAAGGAATCAGATGCTTCTTCTTTCATTTCATAATTAATCACAATGTTTTGTTCATTAACTGGCTGTATATGTAACACTTCTACCGATGGATTTGTTAGTAGTTGAAACAAGTCAGAAGGATTTTTCAGAATACTGGTCTTTTGTTGATTTTCACGCTGTCCAAATTTTCCCCAGAATGAATTCAAAATCAACTTCGCCAATGATCTTTTTCCAGCATTGTTGCAAATTTCTGTTGGTTCTAATTTTATTTGTTCCTTATGAAGAAAATCGTCAGTATATTTTTCTCTTTCTGAAGGAGTTGTACATGAACTAGGCCACCCCGATGCTTCTTGTTTCATTTTTAAAAATTTGTTCATCATAGAGGTAAAAAGTCCATCAGTATTTGTATCGGGGTTATTCTGAACCACATCATATTCCCATATTTCAAAAACATAAAGTAATTTATAGCCTTTTTCAATTGCTTTTAAGACTTCGTCTATTACCCACGTTCCTATAAGTGCTCTTTCTTTATCAGAATGTGTACAAAAGCGTTCCTGATTTTTTTCATTACTACAACTTCTACAAAGAGAAAACATAAGTTTATTATTTTGTTTCATAGGAAGAACCGGATGAAGAAGATGTTCTGGGGGTAGAATTTCACACTTGACTAAGCCATTTATATCATTCAAACTCGTGTTAGGTGAGATGTGAACTTTTGGATGACCAATCGGGAACTTTCCATTTTTACAAACCCATGGGTAAAGGGAGCAAACATCAATATATTGAATTTTTTCACCCTCTTTACATTTATAATAATTAAAAGAATTTCCAGTCCGTCCACCGTAGAAAGCGTCTCGCGGATTTAATGGTGAATGGTTAATCAGTGTATGAGTATTTAAAAAATTTAAATCTTCTTTATTCAAAGTCTGTAACAATCTTTGAAACTCGCAAGACCACATTTCAATGACTTCGTAATTGAATTTTCTTAAACGTTCAGTTTTATATAGCGTTCTCTCATATCGACGATTTAAAGTGTCGTTTTTATCTTCGTGTAAGGGTTTATCGCGATTGTGTTTCAAACAGAGAGGGTGTCCATGATAGTAGCATCCATGAAACTCGAAAATTAGATTTTTTTCCTCACAAAAACCATCAACTTTCACTCCTTTAATAATCGCTTCTCTTCCTTTAAAGGCGTGCTCTATAACAATTTTTCGTTGTTTTTCCTCCCAAAGCATCCATTTAATAGCAAATTTTGATTGATTATCTACGCATCTATACCCGTTTTTTGGAATTATTCCTATAGTGTTCGGTTGAAGAAAGCTTCGCCTGAATAGAAGATTGCATGCAGAGGCGATGGTAACTGATTCCAAAAATGGTTCTACATTACATTGATTGAGAAACAATTGTCTAAATTTCAAACAAGCTTCAGTCAAAATTTTAACATCACTGATACAATATTCCTCAAGTTCGAGCTGAAGATCAAAATCATCGTTTATATGATCCGCATACCAATTTAAAAATGTCTTACGATCTTCATTCTTCATGGTATCTGGACTGTAGTATTCCATAGGAGGTAGTTTTCCAACATATTTGGCATTTTCTTTAGTATTAAAGAAATGAGGAAAATATCCCTTCTTCAAAACTGGAGACAGTTCGAATGCTTTTGGAAGTTTCGATAAAGCCATAGGAAAGTAATTCAAAGAGTCTATAAATTTAACATTTCCGATTTGCATCAATATTATTTTCGTTCCTCGTACGATCAAATCAGGAAATAGACTTGTGTTGTCCATTATGTAGCTTAAAATGAATTGATGATCGTACGACTGGCCATTATGAGCAATCACAATAACTGTTTTGAACAATTTCCGAATGTCAAGTATATGTTTCACAAAATTGGGGACAACATCTCCGTCTTTTTCCCTTAACACATTTAGGGTTATTTTACATTTTTGACAGCAATATAGAGTAGGTAGGTGTATACAACTATCACATTTATGTTGAAACACACACAAGTTTGGCTCATGTATTTTAACCGGATAAACTGTTGATTCATCTTCAAATATTTTTTCTCCTACAACCTTCTCTTGTCGACTCTCCAAATCATAGAATATGTACAAAAAACTTTCGCAATTGGGTATTCTTTTATCAGGTTGAATGTAGCATAAATGATTTTCTGGAACATTCTCCATGCAGATTTTACAGTAATAATTTCCACAGACATGATCTCGATCTCGTATCGAATTAAATGTTTTCAAACAATTTTTGCATATTTTTAGTATTTCACAAATAGAATTTCTTCCGGATGGTCCAATTGTTTTGTGATTATTAAAACATTGATTTCCTCTAAAACTTCGATTGCAATCTTCACATAAAATTTGTTTTGGAGTATTACTACATTTCGGAGTTTGTTGACATTGAGGACATGACACCTCACATCTGTGATTATTTTTTGAATTGTATGGTATATGACAAGTTTCACAAAAATATGAACAGCAAAATGCCGCAGTTAATGATGTGATAACGTTGTAATGATGATTATTGTATAGTAAGTTTAAATTTTTCTTTTTTCCAGGTATGATACTAATTCCTTCAAAAATAACTTTTCTTCCTTTTGTTCCGTATTCATAGACAGTGATCTTATATTCCTGTAAGTGATTTTGGAATGCCGTCAACTCTAAAATTCCTGAGCCTTCAGGGGGAATAGATACTTTCGCATCATCTATGAGTTTTAAAGCTCTTTGGATTTGTACCTTAGAATTATTTCTTCTAACATGATTAAAATTAGATTCTTTATCCACAAAGGCTTTTGCTACAATTAAGGCACGAGGTAGACATAAATTATCTTTGTTATTTATCGAAATGATTCCTTTCCGTTTAATGCATTCTTCTTCAAAAGTGTTAAACATAAATGAGGGGTGTCTTGTTTTTCCTTTTCCTGAAGGTACTCTTACAGATGTTACAGCTAAACAGAAGTCATCTGTACTCAAGCCTTGAGAATTGCTCTGGAATATTCTGCAAATCATATTCCATACATCCTCTAGTTTTAATTTTGAGCAGTCTTGGTAATTGATCCAGCCATTTCCTCGTTCGACATTAAAATTTTTTCCGCAAAATGTAATACCTACCTTGTCTGTAGGGTTAAGTCCGATAACAGCATGTTGAACCATTTCTTCAATGGCTTTTTTAATCCAGGTTGTCGGTTCAACATTATTCGGAACTGATCTAATTCTGAACTCTATTTTACGCCCAGTTAAATTAAATCTTCTGACTTTAACCAGTACATCGCTCCCAATACGAATTTTCTAAAAAGTTTTTGAAAAAATACCAAAAATAAGTGGAAAGAACTACTCAATGATAAAACGAAGTATTTTTGTTTTAATTTTTTATTTTTCATATTAGTTTCTATAAAAAAAATCGATTTTAGTTTTTGAAAAAATACCAAAATAAGTGGAAAGAACTACTCAATAATAAACGAAGTATTTTTGTTTTTTAAATTTTTTTATTTTTCATATTTTTTTTTATTTTGAATATTAGTCTCTATAATAAAATCGATTTTCATTGACACTCTTGAGCACATTTTTATGACGAATTACCTCTGGCTCTGTAAGGATTCCCTGTTGCAAATTGGTGTTTTGTAGGCGGAATTGTTCTTCTTCTTCATCAGGGTTTTCGTTTTCGTCATCAGTGTCCGGTTGTTTTTCGTGAAAAGCTATGTTGAAAGTTTGATTATAAGGCTCGACTACTTCTAAGCTGTATCCATCCAGTTTCCTTAATTGCTCATCGGTTATCTGCTTGACACAACGCTTCGGTAGATAAACTGAGTTATGCTTTAACTCAAGAAATATCTGCTCTCCATACACGGTATTAACGCGTTTTGCACTTATTATATTATATTTAGCTTTTAATTTCAGATCCTTCAAGCTTTTTAGCGGTTTGTTGTTTGAGGGTTTGATAGCATTATTAATTTCGTTTAAGAAAGACATTATTGTTATATGATATTTTAATAAAAATTTTAGAAGTTCAAATCAAACAAACAAAGTAATTGTTTACTAATGTAAAAGTATCAAAACTGAACTGATCATGAAAACCATTCACTTCGAGCTTTTATACTCTCTACCTCATGAGTATAAATATAAGTAAAACTATAAAATTATGCTTATCTAAACAAGAAACTCACTTTCTTTTCAATGATTCAATTTGAGTCATTAACCTAGTCATTGGTCTTACATTAAAATCATTCTAACTGCATGTTGAGTCATTAATTGGTCATTGGTCTTACATGAAAATCATTCTAACTGAATGTTGAGGGTGTGATAAGTTTACGGTAGTTATCATTATCGGTCATTGGTCGTACATTCAAATCATTCTAACTGTATGTTGAGAATATGATAAACCCGAGTCATAAAATTTTTCATCGGATATTCGCTGAGGGTATCACGTTTTCTTTTAATCAAAATAGGGAAAAAAGCAGTTTCAAAGCAGTAAAACTGTAAATAGGAGTCATCATTATTGGTGATTGTACATTTAAATCATTCTAACTGTATGTTGAGTCATTAACTTGGTCATTGGTCTTACATTAAAATCATTCTAACTGAATGTTGAGGGTGTGATAAGTTTGCGAGAAGTATCAAACCCTTTATCGGAACAGTTCTAATCGTTTTTAACAAGCTTTTTTTTTTTTTTTTATGAGACATTATCATTTGGTTATTGTTTGAATTTATCAAAAAGGTAGTATGAAATCACTTTTGTAATGACTGAGACATAAACTATGCAAGTCTTGCTTCATATTGAGTGTGTCAAATCTATAAAGGAAAATGAAAACCTATAAATACCAGATGTTTTAAAGTTTTCAGTAACAGTCAGAAAGAACCATGACAAGCTATAAGGAAGGAGTTCTCGGCATTTTCGATGTTTTTGATAACTACGCCCTGGAATTCAACGATAATTGTTGGGAATTGAGGCACTTGCTGGCTGCCTTAATGGAGGAGCTGCGATTGGCGAGAGAGGTGCCAACGATAGGAAGACTACAAGGTGTGGCTTACCTTATAAAAATAATAAATTTAAGGAGCTGTGAGTTGGGGTTTGATACCCCTAACATCCTTCAAGAAGCGTACTTTTTTTATGACAAGTATTAGAAAAATGTGTCATATAATAAAAATATTTTTTATCAAATTTTTTCTTGTTTTTTCTTTTGGGTTCCGTGTTTCGTTGATTTTTGTTTCCCTTGTATTTCATAGGTTTCGTAGATTTTTGTTTTTAGAACCATCTAGAGAGTGTCGTTTTCAAAAAAACAAGGAAAACAGCATACATTTATATGTTGAAATTATATTTAGGATTTCATTTCATTCTTTTATACAAAGACATAAGTTTTTTCATTCTTAATAATTCATTTTCAAGCATATAACATGCGCAGGTATCCGGGCCCATTTTACACAAATTTGAAGACCAAGGACAGTTTGCAAAATGACATCCGTACTGTGATAAGGTGCTGGATACGTTTTCAAATTTCCGTAAAAAAGCTATAGAATTGATGAACTCTTCATAATGCTCCTCCAATAATATGTCTTGATAATCCTTTAAGAACTTAAGAATGTCGTCAAAAACTAAAGAACTATTCAATCCGGACATTTTGTAGAGTCCTTACAAAGAGAAGTACGAATTAATACTGAAGACACTTTCACTTGAATCTCTCTCTTTATTAATATTTCTTTTTCTTCAGTTTTTCATTCACTACTTAGCAATCTTAACTACAACATGACATACAAAATATATATCTTTTTACAAACATTTTATTTGTTTTATTTATACAATAAACGAGAATGAGATACAAAAGATTACGAAATATTCATTTTGTAAGTCTGTTTCATTGATTTGAAGTCCAGCAATTCCACATCAGATTTGTATTCAAGATCCTCTTTCATAAACAACTCAACATCTCCATTACTCAATACTCTTTCTGTTTCGTATTCATGGTATTCATAACACTTAATGCTAAGCGTACGCTTGTTATAGTTGCTATCATAAGTACATCTCACGGTTAAGATTTTGTCGTCATCGAATTCCAACTTAAAATGTCTATAAAAAACATCTTTACTTTGAATTATACCAGATATTTCGTTTTCCTTTTTTATTAAATCTTGCCTAAAACTTTCAATTGCTTCATCAACAGTAACGATTTTCCTTGATAAACTACTTTCGGTTGATACTACTGTTGACTGTATATCATTTTGTAATAAAGATGATTCAGTTGTTGAGGCTACCGTGCTATTCAAAGTTTTCCCGTTCGTGTAAGTTAACAATCGAAATGATAAGCCAATTTGTACTGTATCATTGTTAGGTAAATTTAGTGCAAAAGATAGGTTATTAGCAATATTTGAATGATGTAAGTCAATATCCAAAGGCAAAGGTAGCCCAGAAATAAAAGGTGAAATGATTGTAACTGCAAGGTATGAAAAGACGGTTAAGAAAAACATTTTTTTAATTTTGAAACAGCTGTAGCAACCGATATATGGGTCAAGTGAAGAATATAAACTGTGGAAAAAACTTCCTCTTTATGATATTTATACTTTCTTTACAAGCTTTTCTAAGAAATATGTTGTCGAGATGTATGATCAGCTGATGCGTGAACAGATAAACGGTCATGTGATCCTGACTTGTGATTAGCTGAGGAGTGATCAATTGGTCGAACATGTGATCTTGCTGTGAGATCAGCTGAGTTGTGAGTTGTTGAACGACTGGTGTAATCAGATAAAGTCGGGTGAAGAGGTAATCCTGTATAATCATATTTAGTGTGAGGTATTGAGCGTTCAGTTGAACCAAATGACCCTGTTGTATGAACGTTTGATGTGTTAGCTTTTCCTGTACTCTCTTTCTCTGTACTCTCTTTCATCTTTTTCAATGAATCACTTTCTTGTACTTCGATTTCGTTAAAAGGACAAAGCATAGGATATTCATTTTCTCTTCTTTTAATAGAACTTGCAAGAGGGTAAATGTCACCAATCAAAGTTAGCTCTCCGCCTGAATAAATAAAAAATATCCTTATTAAGCTCGTTTTTTTCTCTTATCTCATTTTACATTTTTACCTAAAAGCTTAAGCTTGACATGTTGTAGTGACTGAAACACTGCTCTAAAGTTGAGAAGAGGGGGGAACGTCTCTCCATTCCTTAAATGAAATATAACACACTCATATCCATTCTCAGGTTGTGCAATTAGCTTCACAGATTCACCGTAAATTACCACATCTGTAAACCTCATTTCACACCATCCATTTCCACAAACACAAAATGTATCTCCTTCTCTTAATCGCTCACACCAGAACATTGTTTCAAGCTCGACTGATCTATTTGTAATGGTTATCACATGACAAAAACATAAATTTATATACATATATGTATATAATCCAAATATGGCACACGACAAATGATAAAAAAAACCGCAAAACCACAACGCAAACCACAAACATTAGATAATCCAAATATGGCACGCGACAAATGATAAAAAAACCGCAAACCGCAAACCGCAAACCACAAACGCTAGATAAACCTTATAAATGAAAACAAAACAAAAACGGATAGCCAAAAAAAAATATTAAAAAAATACACCGCACACACCAACTCTCTGATAAAACGCACGAACAAAACAAACCTCCACACAGCAATAAAAAAAACACTTAACCAACTCTTTGATAACGCCGACTAGGCGCCACCACCTGCTGACTAACACTCGGCACACGATCAACACTCATTAACATGCATGACACACCACTTTTACGACCTTCAATTACCCTTCACACACAGAATACTGATAAGACCACCGAAAAAAGTTCCCACGCCAGACCGCCCCAACTCCTACTACTCAGTTTTAGGGAGCTTTGCCTAGGTTCGAGGGCAGGTCGTTTTTTTTTTCTGTGTAGTAAATTTTTTTATAAGCACTGACCTAGGCCAAATTTGGGGATCCAAAGCAGCAGGGAGCAAATTATAGGGAACACTGATTTTAAAATTCACAAATTTAAGATCCGATAGTTCAGTATTAAGTTTTATTAATTTTAAACACTTTATTTGATTGGCAGGAATATCAGTCTTAGATGCAATATGATTAATTAAAATATTAGGATCGGTATCAGCGCGGGATTTTGAAATGTGAAACCATTTATAATTAGGAACAGTTTTTCATTTAAAGACGAAAATAAATCGGTTCCATTATTTTTGTTGACACTGTTTTAGAATGAGTATTTTTTTTACTGTTGGGATATGCATTTTTAATAATGCTTACGACAGTTATGAAAGATTCACTATTGCCATCATTAGAGAAGTCTGAGGCAGATGGAAAGAGAGAATTAGGATCATAGGAAACAGTAGGTATAGCATCAGTATCAGTGGTATGTTTTCATATGATCATCAATAACAACAACATCAGCATCAACAACAGCATTGCTGTGCGAAGTGTAGCACAATCGGCAATAAATGAAGTGCCAGCTAAAATGTCATCAGCGAGAGAATCATTTTCGCCGAAAATAACATTACCGAGAGAAACATGAACAGCCGCGGGAGCAGCAGTACAATCAACGGTTGTTGCATTCGTTGCTTCAACAAAACCCACATCTGAGACAGCATTTACCATTAAACATGAAAAGGAGCGGGACACTTAAAGAATTGCAGCAATTTTTTAACACTATTGCAGGTATGCCATCTGGACCAGGACTAACATTCGATTTTAGATTGACGAAAGCAAAATATACTTCCGTGTTATTCAATTGGATTAATCCAAGATCATTCTTGTTGACTACATTGTTTAATGAACAGCTATTAAAATTAGACTTAGATTAGATTAGATGCAATGACGAAGATGAACATGAGGACACCACTCACTTCCTTTATCAATGCCCAGCAATCTGCCACTTCAGGAAAAAAATTCTAGGCAATTACTTCTTTAATGAACTAGAAGAATTATCAGACACTTCAAGAAGCAGCCTGTTAAACTTCATTAAGGCCACAAAATGGTTAAGTACCTACCAAACATAAGACTCATAGGTTTCAAGGACGTTACAATACTCCAGTGTATCACAATGGAAAATGGATCTACATTGATCTAAGTTTGACGGTAATAAGATCAACCGTCAGCCCAATCTTCCTAACTTAACCTAAACTTACAATAAATTGACTCAAAAAATTTTCCAAATTGCTCGACGGCAGAATCCTAATCCTAATAATAATTCAACATTTTTGAGAAACGCATGTTGCTTGGAAAACCCATAGAATTTCTTTTTGAGTTGACAAAAGACCAGAAAGACTTACTATCACTATTAATTTTAGTTTCTTTATTCATGGTATAAACCTTATAGAGAAACTTACTCAGAACCACAAAATCCTTACGAAGCTTACTAAACTTTAAATAATCAGATTGAAGCTTGCTTGAATCTACAGAACAACTTATGAGATTTGCGCTTCTGTTTTTTTTTTTAAATCAAGGAGCTGCTTGTTGCTCCAAGGAGAACATGAATGTTTTTTATTGTTTTAAAGAGGAACAGACCTATATCTAAACCTATTCTAGAATTTCAATGAAGCGTTCATACATATTTTTAAAATTCAAATTCATAAATTCACTAGACCATTCAATGTTTTGCAAATAATTATTAAGCCCAACAAAATTAGCTTTATAAAAGTTTAAGGATTGTAAATTATCAAAGATATATTTTGGAATGAATCTATAAAATTCAATTATAAACATAAGCTCTTTATGATGCATTGAATCATTTAAAAGGGAAAAATATGGGTTAGTTAGATTAACACTAAAATCATTGAGCTATTTAAAAAAAAGATCTAAAACCTTCATTAAATCATTAAGAATATTATTAAATTGTATAAAATTTAAAGAAAAAACGTAATCGACAGATAAAATGTCAAATTCTTTAGTCATATTGATATTGCAAAGAATCAACATTTTATCAAATTCAGACCAATTCCAAACAATTTTTTGTATTTTTTTGGTAGAAATATAGGTACCTTATACTTTTGTGAATATAAATAATGAAATTCAAAAAAGTGAACTATTTATTTATTTACACTATATTCAATGAAATAATAATTTATGCATACTATTATGCCCTTTTTCTACCAAATTTAATAGTTTTGTAATCTTTATCAAAGTAAGCACTAGGTTTTGTTATGTGCTCTCAAATTAGGCATACTTTACAGTAATGACCTAGAGGCTCCAATATTAAAAAAACGAACGAATGGTACAAAGGCATTACTGCGCTCTGGCGAAAATTAACTGAATCTAAAGAGTGTCTTTGTTCCTACAGGAATAAATTGGTTTTTGAGGCACATTGGAGCTTTTTTAGAGTTTTTAGCACTTCAGCCCTTGTCTTACCGAACGAAGGTGCGATATGTGAAACTATTAATATAACGACACAGTTCTTCAACTAAAACAAATTTTAACATCATTGATATTCAAAAATAAAGGAATGCAGGAAGTAGTCTCAGAAGTGCTTATAATAAATTCAATAAATCCATGATTATTATTTTCAATTAATATACATTCAAAAAAAAACTCCCTGTTTCATAATCACTACATACCATGTGGTTTAAACAAATATAACACAGGAACCCCGGGTTCCAGTTCGGGGGCAGCTTAAACATAACGGAAATTGGAAATTTCTCGGACAAAAATGGGTTTCGATTACAAAAGTGGTATCACCAGAGCACAACCATCATCCGCAGAATGGACATGAAAAACGCTCCCATCCGGTGCATGATTGTGGTGAGTACATTAATTCAGTCACTCTGAGGAGATTCGAAACCCTAAAATTTGTATTGTACGTCATGTCATCTGATTTCCCAAGTGTAAGGTGTCATCCTTATTTTAAGGGTCAACCAGTGAAGATTTACAATATGTCCTTTTGTTTTCTTACTCCTTTTACATTCTAAATTATGCCCTGAAACCATCTATCCTTTGCTGCTTTCTAAAGTCAAGAAAATGCGATCCCCCGAGGACACCCATTTGCCATTTTGTCAAACTCCAGTCAAGCTTCTGTAAACCGAAATCTGAGAACATTTGGTGCCTTTCGAATCTAGCATGCCCTTAAGTGGGTTGATGGTGTCGGCCGTGGGTGGCATTAAAACGTCCTTTTTGTTCCTTTTCTTCTTGAATTAAATTCTTTATATTTTACCCGAGAATGTTTGTTTTGTTTCTTAATACATTCATATGTGAGCTGATTTACTTTTTCCGTCCTTGCAAGATTACCAACAAGAATCATTTGGACAGTTTAATAAATTACTTAACCCAACCAAATGATGTGCACCTCGATTCAATGCACCGATGCAACTTCAATCTGTTATCATACGTTCGGGATTTATTCAACTTTAGGTTAGTATAATGATTTTATATTTTGTTATTGTGCATTATATCTTAAAGTATTTATTAAATTGTCTCTGCTCATGTACTACACACTGCTATCAATTATTATTACTTTGAAGCTTGGTCATGTCGCGCACACCCTCTTGGGGCTATCAGAAAAATGGAAAATGGGATGGGATGATAGGAGCACTTGTACGAGGTGAAGCTGATATCGGTGGATCACCGATTTTCTTCCGGACAGAGCGTGCGAAGGTGATTGATTGCACTACAAAGACATGGATTGCCAGGTGAGTTGAGATGGTAGATGTTATTGTGGTGGGGTTTTAATTTGGCATATTGTTACCTGTCAATCGGATGAAAAATGATGACACTGCTTCTATATGTTTAGATTGTCATTTTTCTTGGTTAACCACAATAAAAGTGTTTATAGGCAGGCAGGACAGCAAACAAATAGACGGGGCGGGCGTTTGCCACATTAATTGAGAATAAATCCTTCGACACAGATGGGATATAAATTTTCATTTTACAAGTTAAGTGCAGCTTAGGTAGGTTGTGAAACTTGTATTGAAACTGGTGAAGATTGATTGTGAGAGCAAACGAAACGAAAATAAAATGAAAACTTCGCACAGCACCTTGTTAGAGGGAAATATGTCAACGTGTTTTGGCATGTTTCAAATGAAATATTACCTTTTGGATTTAAAGTATCAACTGGGCTTAACAGGAAAGAAGGTGCCATTTAAGTGAGATTAATATTAATTGAACAATTTACATTTTTAAATTTGCGTTTAGAAAGCTAACGTTTCCCGACTAGCTGATGAATACATTATCACGGGCATCTAAGAGGAAATTAAATAAATATCATGCTTATTGATTTAAGATGGATAGAATTCAGGTTTCTTAAATTTTTTCTGAAGTAAATAGTGTTGCTCCCTTTTTATTTTCACCTTTCTGATATGGTAATTTTGTAGAGCTTTTGCATCAAATAAGAACAGATAATAATTTGTCGAAAATCTGGTTTGCTATATATACATTGTTGAACTCGGAATACCATTATGTAGGTACTGTGTAAAGATTATTAACAGCTAGAGAAACAAATTAAATTAATGGTTTATGGATGGTTTTGCTTTTTGTTGGCATTTAATCGAAACTTTATATTTTTATTAGTTTTGAAATACATAAATGCACTTTTATTATCATAATTAAACATAATATCATAATGAAACAAAACAAAAAATCTAAAATTATGTATGTATGAACGTAGATACGTATAAGTTTAAAAAAAGGGTGTTGAACCAGCTGATCTGTGGGACAACTCTTTCAACTAATAATTAATGTACCTAATATATTAAATTAGCTTTGCCTTGAGGACACGTATTGTACATACGGAGATAATTGTGGAAAGGAGATGATTTTTCTATAGAGCCTGGGCCCAGGGCGTACACACCCATGAGACTTACCAAATGAAAGCTTATACGTTTAGCCCAATCTATCCGCCAAATATTTTTGCATTTGGCCTTGGCGTTGAGATAATTGGATTTGACATTGAGCACCGGAAATGGGAAAAATCCGACATTTTTGCAAATAATTACGTATATCTCGAAAGGTATAGCATGTGGGATAATGACTTAGGTATCGTATGAAAGATCATAAAAATATCTTAAATTTCATGTAACGTTTCTTAAAATGCCTTATATTTCGAAAAATGAACCCTTAAACTTATTTGAAAAGAAACATTTTCGTTGATATTTTCCTGCCAATATTTCGAAAAAATTAGTGATGACTTATATTTTATTTTTTGCACCACTGTAATCCTTAATTCATAGCCTTCAATTTGATATATCATACACGAAGCATATCACATACATTATACACAATTCTAAAAAAAAAATTTTACAAAAAATTTGTTCCACAGCAAATGCATTTTTTCATTTATTCTTTTGCAGTATCTACTCTTTTTTTTACATAACATAAAAACAGAATGAATATTAGAGCTACAAATGAAAAAAAAACTGGCCTTCGTTTAGATCCATCAAAATGTCATCCAAAAACAAAGCTGGTGCTATATTCTTTGCTTCCTGATGTCTTGCGTAGCCCAAATAACACAAAATGCTCATTAGGGTGGTCGTTATTTGTATGGATGAGAAAAAAATGTTTTTGTTTTTGTTGAGCACCCTTTTTACTTGCGATTATGAGTACTATAAGGCAAGTCTTGCAATCGTGCAGAAAAAAAAATTTGAGGTAACAATTAAACATCACATTAGGATGATAGAGAATACGAAAAAAGTGGGTCCTGCAATTCTGTCTGTGTGTCTGTCTGTCTGTCTGTCCGTATATGGATCTACAGCCTGAACCGCTTGACCGATTTTCTTCAAAATTTGCAGTTATGGTCTCTAGAGTAGCCTTCAGAGGGGTTTTTGGAATTGGGTCTCTGAGTCTTGAAATGACGGTGCCTGCCATACAACCGATATGATAATATGTAATTATTTTACTCGAAAATGGCTCTAACGATTTTAATAAAATTTTACTTCAGGTTTTATTTTTGAATATCTAAATATCTAAAAACGGTACCTCCCATAGTACCGTTTTTCTTAAAATCGACTTTCTAGCTAATGGCTAACACGATTTTGACGAAATTTCATATTTGAGAAGTCCTAAATTGTTTGAAAGAGATTGCGTATCTATATTTCAAAAATCTAGTTTTTTCGAATTTTCAAAATTTTTTTTTTTTTTTTTTAATTTGTTTTACGGTATCTTTAATTTATTTCAAATTTTTTGTCAATACATCTCTTAGCAGGATCTTAAGCCTTGTGTACTTGAATTTTCAAAACCTCATTTTTTTAAAGAATAAAAAAACCGGTTTTTTTAAAAATGGCTCTAACGATTCTAATTAAATTTTAAGATTTTGTATGTAATAGCGATTGCAAAAAAATTGCTTTTTAGATTTTTGCTAGAAACTTTTGGAGCATTTAATTTAATTTTTTTAAATATTTTGCGTGGTTTAATACAATTTTCATAATTAATGTGTAGTTGGCAGCCCTGTACCACAAAATATATTAAGAGCTAATACTAAAATCTTTTGTCCAGTCTGAAGATTTTGGTATTGTACTTAGCAAACGATCGCAAGTTCGTGCGACCCAGTCTTGCCCATTTTATTATATGCTTTTATATTTCAAAAGTGAACAAAAAAAATTTTTTTAATCAGAATGTGCTAACACGTGCAGCAACAGCCTTGAATTCTCAAGTCTTCCCTACCATTTCATATTTATATATTATAATTCAAAAAATTTGTTTTTTATTTCTTAATATGTTCTTTTCATAAATAGTAACATATTTTAATGATTTTGTAATGAATACATTTATAGGTAATGTTTTTAGGTGTAATTATTGCACCGACCAAAAATAGATGTTTCCTTGATATTTTTGCAAAAACTCAATTGAACGCAGGCTAGAAAGATTTGATTGCCAGAAGTAAAAAAATGATTTTTGAGTTCCATTTACGCCTAAATAGTAAAAGAAAATTAATGCCTGAAAGAGAAAGTAGCATATACAAATGCAAAATTGAACCTTCATAAAAGCGTCAGCTCTAAGCTTAATGCGGCACGTGTTAATGTGGTCGTAAAAAATAAATAAAAATTGGGTAATGTTTTAAGAAGTCTAGGAATAAGAAAAAAGGGTGCTCATTAAAAAAATCCAACTTTTGAAAATAACGACCACCCTTATGCTCATGATATGAGCGCAAAAACCAACTGGCCTCATTATAACGTGACAGTTACAATAGTAAGCTTTTATTGCGTTTGAACTATGTGCTGCGTTTGCATCGCTATTCACTAAGATTTATGTGAGATACACTTTTTTATACTTACATGCCTGGATTTGATTCGCCCTCGCAATAAAAAATTATTGTTTTATCAATTTTTTATTTTTTTATCAAAATATAATTAGCGATATTTTGTATCTACAAATTAAAATAGTGGTAAATGCCGATTTAAATAGAAAGTTTTATATATCCATTATAACGGACCTTGTGGGGTGCTTATTTTAAAAATACATTCAAGAATACGAAAAAGTTAATTACTTAGATATAGAACCATTGAAGACAGTGCTGGTGCGAATGTTCTGCTAGAACTGGCTTTGAATCGTTTGAATACTCCTAATTATTTAGATGCCTTTGTAAGAGAAAATAATCTTAAAATGAACCAGAGCCATGTTCAGTTGCATCGAGGGTAACGTCCCGAGCTTAAGTAATTTCCCACAACTCACTATTCAAGAACTTTGTATGATATCATTGGGGAATAACCATATTAACCAGGCTCGATCCTACTGTGCCGAACATTTAAAAGACCATGGAACTTATAAAATCGAAGTTTGCGAAGATTGGATGTGAATTACCATCATAGTCGTGAAATCGTGATTTTCTTGTGACATCGGTCCGTACCACTCATCTAAGGAATTTTTACTCTATTGTGTCCTGCAAACTTTTTAATACGTTTCTACTAACTATTCGTTCTATTTGTGTAATGTCTTTATTCTTAAAAAAAAAACTAAAGCATGGCCAATTTAGCTCATTTCCAAAGTTGGTATCCCAGGTCTTGTGAACGCCAACCGCTGTTAACTCTAATGGCGTTTAGTGGAGGTTTTTTTGTGTTTTTTAAATGGAGATGTCTGCACTTAAAATAGCTCGACGAATATTTAATGTGCTGGTTGTTAACCCCGCTTTTTCCTATATTTGGCTATTGATGCAGTTTTAAAATTTTTTTCTTATCCTGATGAGCTAAAGCCATTTTTGTCCTTCATTTGCAGTTTTTATCCTATGAAACACTGTTTTTAATGAAATTCCTCACCACATGGTCATTTTGGCCTATTTTTTGCAATTCTTCTCATTGAAAACTCTTCGGATTGCAACACGTCAATTTTTGCAACACGATTGAACAATCAAAAATTTGTTCGGACTACAACGCCACTTTTAAAATTCACGGCATTTTCATCCGAACAAAGTTTGTATTTTAGAAGGGTACGACAACATATAGGAACACCGCAAGGTGGAGTCCTATGACCCCTTCTATGGAACATAACTGTAAGCGAACTTCTAGTTAGCTTAGAAGTTGAGAGATTCAAAGTGATTGCAGAAAAATTGAAAAACTTATTTTTCTAGTTTGCTCACGTCCTTACGAAGCTGATGCAAACCGCTCTTAGCACACTAGTTAAATGGGAAAAAGTGATCTGGGGGCTAACCCCGAGAAAAAAAAAATTCTACAACTAATAACTCCACCAGAAAAGCCATTGGTAATAAATGGGGATTTTCTCACCAATCCACCCAATGGCCTGACACTGCTGTCATGAGGCCAATACTTACTTACGGAGTAGTATAGTGTTGTGGCTTGCTCTAGTCAAAGTAACCTACTGCGATATTCTAAGCAAGGTCCAACTGCCGGTGTGTGCATAAGCGGAGCACTGCGATCAACACCCTCAGCTGCTCTATTCTCACACCCCTAGATATCCTCAGCAAACAAATGGCCGTCTGCGCTGCTGTTCGTCTCAGAGCAACAGTTTTCACTCTACAACCCTGAACTTGCTCGATCAATATTTAATTGGTCTTTAAAACAAGTTCCAAGTCTCTATATTACACCGAGGACAATCTGGGAAGACGAAGAAATTCTAAAAAATGACTCTATTCATTTCTATGTAGATGGTTCAGAAACCGAAGAAGGGGTTGGTTGCGGGGTCTACTCAGACAGAGCAACCCTCAAAGCACTTGGTGCTGTTTGTATCACGAACTCAGTAACCGCCCGCAATTGTCTCAAAGAAATGGCTGAACAGTTTAACATACACCTTTTTTGTGCAGGTGCACAAAGATATCCTAGGTAACTACAAAGCGATGAACCCACCAGAAATGGAAACGGTTAACCGATCTCAATCAGCAGGTTGAAAATTAATATACCAATCCCTATATGCAAACTCATGCTGGATAAATCAAACAACAGGTAAAGTAACATCACTACTTGTGTGGCAACAAAACAGATATAGCCAAAGCTAGATCTGAAACGCACAAGACACTTGATATCCATAAGCAGATTGCATATTGGTTCCATAATCAATGCCATTAGCTGATATTGCCTCATAAAGGTAGAGACGCCATAGGACTCAGCGTTCATTCAAACAACTTCTGCAGATGCTGCTTAGATGAGGCGGAAGAGGAGGCAATGCCACTATTCCTCTGTTCATGTCCTGCAATCTCCCTCAAAAGAAAACTGTAAGTGAGGTACTCAATCACGCACTTCATATGATATCTCGATGGACCAAATACTGGTCTAAGGGTGTCTGTTGTTTTCCTGACAGCTATTTTAACCTTAATTAATTTAGCTGCTTTTTAAGTACTACCGAAGGTCTTTTGGTCAAGCCAATTCAAATCAAAAACGGAGAATGCTTTCATCTCTACGATTTCAAGGCCTACGTTTAATAACGTACCGATACTTATCATTTATTAAAAAGTTGAAAGCCTATTTTACCTTTATTTTTCTAAGCAACAAAGTGATTTAGCATCTCAGATGAAACATCATAGTCTCAAATCATACATATCCTTATTGACATCGACCTTTTGAGGAATATAATAAAAATAAGGCACACACAATTCACTCTATTTTGTGCCATTGAACCACATACAATCAAAAGACAAGAAACCACATGGAATTGTAAGGAACCCACTTTTGATCTCTTCTAAAACGTTGTATGCTCACAAGTTTTCTTTTGATGTGACTGGTGATTTCGAAACTATTTGCCAACGACTATTTGCCAACCCCCTTTTGATGTTGATTCTACAAGGATTTGTGTTCACCAGATGCTCCAAAGCTAAGTAGTGGTTGACCAAAAATTATTTCATGTTTGTCAAGTTGCTTGGGGTAGAATTAAGGATGAGCAGATGCCCAGGATGGCCAAACTAACCCTAATGCTGCCCCAAATTAGTTATATTTTGGTGTTTATTTAAATTAGGGTACGCAAGATGTCACCGTCATGGATCACATCTTCCATGTTGTTTGTATTTGATTTAACAGGCCTCGCTTCGTATTTCGACATCCCCGCTCCATTCGAACAGACCAGATTGTATTTCTTCAACCATTTGTAAGTGACGTTTGGATACTTGTGGCAGTTTTTGGAGCAGCAACAATCCTTTTTTTGGTAGTTTTGACTATAGTTGAACAAAAAATATACCAAGGTTTATTACTCAAAATTTAAAAGCAACTTAAACTTTTTCTAATAGTTTTAAACAATTCGTCAGATTCTTTCGAACGGGAAGTAATCGATGTGGAAAAGAACACCAATAGCCTTTTTCGGAAGAAATATAAAAAGCGACTATGCATCAAAATCAATCCTAACACATGTAAGGGTAAAATGACTTTTTCACAGTTTGGATCCCGAAAAAAAGGAACCACATGTAAGTTTACCCGTAGCTAAGACAGCAGCGTATGAAAATCGTAAATCAAGTCTTTCAACTTAAGGGCATACAAAGACTATCAGGGCTGATGGCAGTAACAAGTCAGAAAACAAAAAAAAAGAAGCAGTTTCATCGGATACTACTAGCGGTATCTTGACACAAAGTGAAAATGATTGTCTTAGTAATGGTGACAGATTTAGTGAGCCGATCAAAAAAAAATGTTCACACAGTAAAAATAGACTAGCTACAAGCACAATTATAGAAGAATCTTCGAGGAGCTTACCGAATCAATATTTTCGCAAAAATTATGAGAAGGATTTAAGTAAGAGCAAAGCGGAGATAGTAGTGGAGTCGATTCTCTTTTACATTGGGTCGATATGTCAGCAAGGTATAGATGAACATTTTTTTATTTCAATTCAATCAATAATGCTCCTTTTAATTTGTATGCATTCACAACTTTTAGGATTATCCCTCTCTACCAACTGGTTGTCCTCTCGTTGTGTTATTATCACAAGTCTTTTATTTTCGTTTTCAATCTATCAGTTCTACTCGGCAAGCATCGTAGGAACACTCCTCATGGAAAAGCCCAAAACAATCAAAACCTTACGTGATATCATACATAGCTCACTAGAAATCGGAATTGAAGACGTCCTTTACAATCGAGATTATTTCTGGGTGAGAGAGGTAGAACTCATAAATTTAGATATAATATTTGATAATATTTCTGTTCTTTAGCGCACAAAAGACGCAGATGCTATCCAATTATACTCAAAGAAAGTTGCTCCCCTACCCATACCGCATCCTTCGTCATTAGACAACACAAACCAGACAGAGAATCAGGGAGGAAAGCTCCTCAACCAGCGAAAGAGTGGAGCACAATCAAAAACTACCGAAGCATCCAACTGGTTCGATGCCGAGTATGGAGTGGCAAGAATTAAACAGGGAGGTGAGCACGAAAAAATAATCAAGCGAAACATGCATCCTTAATCAAAACAGCAAGTCCTACAAATGAGCTTACAACGTTATGTAATCCAGGTCTTGTGCTGAGACATGCATTTTCATTTTCGTTGGAACATCAGAAATCCTTTTAATGTACTTTGTACTTTGTTCGGTTCATAGATGGGTAAGCCGATTGCATTGCAGAGCTGTGAGTCCTCTTGCTAGTCAGTGTTGGATCTGTGAATTATTTGACTGAAATGAACTGAATATAATATTCATTCCGTTTGCAAATTATAAAAATTATATTTTCTACTACAAATTTCCAATTTTTTCGGTATGAAATGGAATCTTCTAACAGATTAAGATAGCCCATCCAAGCTATAAGTAGGATATATGGGTAAAACTGTAGCCCCGTTTTTGGTTACTAGGTATTACGTTTGAGGAAACCACAGCCAACTGAAAAACATAAGCTTTTAATGTGCACAGCTTTTAAAATATCATTATTTGTTTTCTGTTCTCTTTGCAAGGATTTGCTTTCCATGTGGACGTTGCTGGAGCATACAAAATAATCTCTGATACATTTACAGAGAAGGAAATTTGTGAGTTGACAGAAATTGAACTATATCCACCCCAAAGGATGGTCAATATTGTGCGGAAGGCGTCGCCCTTGAAGAAAATCATCACATACGGGTGAGTACCTACTTATTCATGAACATACGAAAAAACAGATTTTTAGACACTGTCGAAGTTTAAAGCTTAATTAGCAACATCTTTGTACGTGTAAAGTAGGTTATCTAAGTAATTTTGCTGTAACGGAATGTTATTTGTAGTTAGAAGGCGAAAGACAAAGAGAAATCAATCTAGGAAAATAACATAAATGCGAGTCTAGCAATACCCATAATAACACCTAAAACTTTCCCACAAGGGTGCATACAGATGCGGGTCAACCAGTAAGTAATATATCGTCAGTTAAAGTTCAGAGTGCAGTGTGCAGTACCTCGCAGGTATTTAAAGCATGTTCTGCAGAAATCGCAAAAAATGTATGTACGTGTGTATGTTAAATGTTTCAGACTTTTTAAGTTTCTATGAAAACTTCAGAATAATATAAGTACTTTGAAAATGCCAAAAGATGGTCCTGATTTTGAGTATTTTTTTGAACAAATAATATTTTAAATTTTTAACTTACATTTCTTAATCAATAAACGACAGTAGAAATAGAAAAATCGTAAAATTGACTTAAGCTTCAAGCTTTAACTATGATTTAAAATAACTCAGAAACCGTTAGAGTTAGCAAAAAGTCATTGGGGACCTTTTTTGTAGAGCGTTAAATTTTCTATCACACAAGAGGCACAATCTTTCTAAGATCCGTCCAATTACTCGGATATGCCGACGATATTGACATAATTGGAAGAACGCAGCATGATGTCAATGGCGCGTTTATGAGCTTTGAGACGCAAGCGAAAAAGATGGGTTTAGTGGTCAATGAGGGCAAGACCAAGTATAAGCGCGCGCGGTTAAAAATCCTGGGGTGTTTTTTAATACGGCCCTCGTATTACAGCCGTATGCAATACAGTAATAATTTGTTTTTAATATTCCTACTTTATTAAACATTTTTTTAAATAATTTGGTATTAAAATTCAATACATCTCCCACTAAAATGCCCTTTTTAATACTTTTCCACTGAAATTTAACCTTCAAATATTAAAATCCAATAATTTATTATTTGATTTTAGTAGAGGATTTAGATAAAAGTGACCATAATATAATGTTCAAAAATAATGTATTGAAATTTAATATTTGATTGTTATTAAATTTTCTATTTAACGTGAAACTGTACTGTATTTTACTTATGGAACAGTACATTCTAATACACAATAATATTTATTTTTAGTATTTCAGTATTACATTCAAGTAGAAACTGCATAGTAAAACAAAGTATTGGAATTTAATATTTGATTGTATTACAAATCTCTTAAGGTATTTATTTTGAACACATTAATGTAAGATTTTAATACCCACCAGGTATTAATTTTTAAGACCCAGGCATTGATTTTTAACCCTTTAGCCTTAGATTTTAATATTTTGGTATGAATTCTTAGCCCTTCAGTATTACATTTTAATATCGAAAATAGCTTTGTCGAAAGAAAACTCCGTTAGTTTGTTTCAACATGTCGCGTCGGTCGTTCAACATGGACTTCCAAATGGAAAATTTAGTTACACTAAAGTGTAACCTTACTCCTTACAAGTAAGTATAATAAACAGCGAGTTTAAGTGTAATATATATTTATTTCCTGGTGAGTGCAAACCGTGCTAATTTAAAATTTGTTTTTGTTTTAGTCTTAGAAAACGAAGAACTAGTGAACAGATTCACTTTGAAAGATCGATATAGTGCGGCACTGTTCAGGCTGTGCCTGCTTCCTTGTGGTTCTTGGCACTGTTGATGAAGAGTCTTCTAATCAAATATCTGAAAATTTGAACAAAACAAGGAGCAGCAATTGGAAGCAGTCTTCTTTTATACAAAGAAGTAAGTAGTTTTTTCAATATTGAATTTACTGTAATTGTATAAATAAAAATTTCCTAATGTTACAGGGATTAAAAGCATTTGTAAAAACAAGCCCAGCAGCGTACATTTTAGATGAGTACAGCCGAACAAATAAGCTCAAGGACTCTTCTCGAAGGGCGTTAGTGACGGCGCGAGCTGAGTACCTACGGTTAGTAAGTGGGAACCAGATAGTTTTTTTTAAAGTTCAATAAAAATCAATTAAAAATCCATTCAAAGTTTTCATATTGAAGTCTTTTTTTGTGAATAATATTTGTGTTCAAAAGCTTAAGCTATTACATTGTTATAAGATTCCTTTGCTCTCGTTTTCAATAAAATAACTTTTTTAAAAAAGAATTGTTTCTTTGTTTACTTTGAAAGTTCAAGATTAACAGTTTGATATTCACAGGATTTAAGGTTTTGTTTTGAAATTCAATAAATAAGTATTACTTTTTAATACTATGTGGATTTAAAAGTAATCCTATCAAATCTTCAATAGTATTGAAATTTAATAAATAAGTATTAGTTTTCAATACCAAGTGGGTTAAAAAGTAATCCAATCAAACCTTAAGTAGTATTAAGATTTAATAAACTTGCATTAAATTTAAACCCGCTTTGGGTTTAAAACATGTAAGAAAATATTGAAATTGAATAAATAAAAACATGTTTTCAATACCCAGCGTAATTGGTTCTAATATAAATTATCTTAAAATCAATAAATGAAGTAATGAACTGTAATATTTTGGTTTAAATACTAATACTTATCTGTGTTACTATTAAATAATACGAACTTGTTTTTTAATATAAAACAGTATTGAATTCCAATATGTCTTCTATTGAATTTGAAAATTAAATATTTTCAAAGTATTACATTTAAATACGATTTTGGACTGGTCATATATGCAACCTCAAAAATATTAAATTTAACGCCAGGATTTTTAACCGTTTAATTTTCTTGCCAATCGCTGTTTCTTCTGACTAAGAAAGCAATTGAGTAGTGAAGTCCTCTCTCGAGCAACAAAGGTGTTCCTGTATAGTATAATACACTTATCATCCCTGTTCTTATGGCGCAGAGGCATGGACCTTGTCAAAGGCAGACGATAACGTTTTAGGGTGCTTCAAGAGAAAAATTCTTCGGGTGATTTTTGGTCCCGTCTGCATAGATTGAGAGTGGATAAGAAGATTTAACCACGAACTGTACGGTCTATACAACGACGCTGACCTGGTCAAACGAGTCAAGGTCTAGATGACTGGGTCATGTAGAGCGAATGGACACCAAACATCCGGCCTGGAAAGTCTTCGAATCCAATCCCTAGGGACGGCGAAATAGAGGAAGACCGCGACTCAGGTGGCGCACGCAAGTAGGAGAGGACCTCAAACAACTTGGCGTGCAAAACTGGAGTCAGCTGGCTAGAGACCGAGCTGGCTGGAGAAGCAAACTGGTTGAGGCCCTGGGTGACTCGGACTGTAGCGCCACCTTAAGTAAGTAAGTAAGTTAAATTTGCTGTAAGAATTGCTATTGGTCGACATGATCTGTTCATTATTTCATGATGAATAGAATTTAAAGAAATATAACTGAATTGTTTCCATTTAAATCTTTGGCTGTCGGGGGAGTCGGGTTAAAATTAAGAACTATAACTTGGCATAAATTTGTTTTAATAGATTTAAAACTGATTTAGGACTATCGTGAAGAAAATTTGGACAAACCCTAAATAAGGACCACCCTAATGTATATATTTATATTATATACATATATGTATGCTCATTATTATGTTCAGGCTGGTCCTTAGGAAAAAAAATGGGGACGCCCCCCAGATTGGTTATAATTCAGGAAAAAAAATTCCCTAATTTTTTCAAATTTTTATTCCTAACCCTTCCATTTCATTTCATTAAGAAAATCATCAAAAAAAAATAATTTATGCCGAAATGTTGCTTACTTTTCGTGTATTGAGCGGAATAAAAAATCTACCTCTTTGTTTATAAATATTTTTGTATTTGTATTTGTATTTATTTATTTAGAACTTAATATTAAGATTTACATCTTTTAAATAATTAAGCCTTGATGTGGATGGATTTTATGATAACTAATTCAAAATTAAAACTAAGTTGTACATACAAAATTTCAAATTTTATATCTTAGAAAATGTACGACTAAAATTAAAATGAATTTCAAAAAGAGAAAAGAGAATAGGATTTACATATTTTTATATATATATATTTATAAAAGTAAATAAATAATTAAAGAGAAATAATTCGAAGCAATTTTATTTTATTAAAGCAACATCCCCAAAACAGACACCTACCAAATAATGATACAGAGACTCAATCATGTTCATTAAAAAAAAAAAACAGCTAATTTATGAATGCTTGTTAAAAAAAAACTTAAATTTTAATGATTTGAAACATAAAAGGTGAAATTAATGATTCGTTGATAGGTATTCAATTAATTTCTTTTGAAATATACTTATACTATCCGTTCTTCTTTATTCACGTGGGAGAGAATTCCAAAGGCGAGCAGCGTAAACGAAAAACTGTCGTTCGGTAGTAAGACAGGTAAAACTGGGAATTGAGATTTGGTTGGTTCTATTCGATGACAAAAACTGGATACAATTGCAAAGGTCGGGTGGCTGTTTAGTTTGGACAATTTTGAATAGCATTGTTAGTGTCTTAAATTTTAAAAGGTTAATACAACTAACACCATATAAATTTGAAGAATAACTGGAGATATGATCATATCTATTTAGCCCAAAAACATATCGATATATTGTTAAAAACTACGCTGATTTTCCTACGAGAAACGGAATCCATATTGCAAAAAATTTCGCAGCCATATGTTAGTATTGGGACTACTAATGTTTTAGCCAACATTTTTCTAGATCTATTGGTGTGAATTTTTTTGCAATAGATAATGTTCTTAAGGCTCCATATGCCTTTCCAACGGCTGAGTTTATGTGGTCGTTCAAATAATAAAGTTTAAACTGACGATCGAAGTTTTTTCGAATCTCCACGCAGCTGTGAGTTTTCAAAAACGCTTCATTTGATCCCAATCAGAAGTTTTTTCGATCATCCGTTCAAAAATGGCAGCTGTTATAAAAAATTCTCTATCGAGTTTTCGTCAATGACAAATGAAATGATAAATAAAAAAAATCTAGTTTGATGTTAGGTCATTAAAATTGCCGTAGATATCTGGGTGATTCTTTTACAAATCGAACGGCTTTTGAACTTCACCTCTCCGATTCAGGTGAAATTTTTTTTCCAGTTTCTAAATTGAAAAATAAAAGATACGTGTCCGAGGAATTTTTTTTTAATCGCCTATTTTCGATTTTATAAGATGTAACAAATTTCATAATAGTGGTTGTAGACTCATTTTAAACAATATATAGCTCCAAATCCTTAAGAGCTACAAAATTTTCACCAATGACATTTTTGTAGTTAAAAAGTTGAACTTTAAGAAAAAAAATTTAGAAAAAAAAATTATCAACAAATTAGTATTGTTATTAACAATTTAATTGTTTAAATGGATTTTTAACGATTGCCCCCAAGATGTATCGAGTTTTTATTACTACCATCGTATTTTGCGTTAAATTTTACGTAAAAATAATGTTTTTTATTTATGGAGACTTTTCAATTGTTATTGTTAGAAAATAATGCATGTAGCGCGTAATGGTAAAAACAACGGTTTTTTGAGTATAAAATGGTATCTGTACCTCGTATCAAAAAAAGTTAAGAGTAAAAGTTGTAGATAATTAAAAGATCTACAACTTTTAAATTTACCATATGTCAGTATAACCTCAAAATTTAGTATTATCAGGCAAAGAAGCGAAAAATCAACATTTTATCATTTATTTAGTATAAATTTTCATTAAAATTAAATCATGAGTAAATTTTTTTGTAGGAAATTAAATTTCCTACAAATTTGTGAAACACTTTTTTTTTGTAGCTATTGTCATTTACGGGACAAAAACAAATTTAGGGGCAAAAACAAATTAAGAAAAAAATTGGGTTTGGTGACCCGTACTACCTCGATGGTGTGAGTTACGACTTCACCGCAATGAGGTTTTTTGTAGAACATTCAATTGTAAAGAAAGCCTACTAATGCCCTAGACGTTACCATATAATCCCTCTGAACTGTAGAATTTTTAAGAAAAACAATTTAAGTTTACTTGTATTTTAAACGGGAAATCTTTGCATGCCTTGGACGAGCACTTAATGGTAATAATAAGGGCTCAGATTTTGAGGGAACTTTTTTTTAGGTATTTCACAAAATTTCGGGATGGTAGTCTAAACTCCTGAATGATAAAAAACGAATTTTCATTAAAGAAAAAAAAAAGATTATTAGCCACTAGATAAAATAATAATAATAGCAATGCTCGACGTAACATCAATACTAGTAGCACTAGGGTGCTTTTTTCGACTTTTTTTTTCACTCCCATCCCGAAATTTTGTGAAATACCTAAAAAAAAAGTTCCCTCAAAATTTGAGCCCTTATTATTACCATTAAGTGCTCGTCCAAGGCATGCAAAGATTTCCCGTTTAAAATACAAGTGAACTTAGATTGTTTTTCTTAAAAATTCTACAGTTCAGAGGGATTATATGGTAACGTCTAGGGCATTAGTAGGCTTTCTTTACAATTGAATGTTCTACAAAAAACCTCATTGCGGTGAAGTCGTAACTCACACCATCGAGGTAGTACGGGTCACCAAACCCAATTTTTTTCTTAATTTGTTTTTGCCCCTAAATTTGTTTTTGTCCCGTAAATGACAATAGCTACAAAAAAAAGTGTTTCACAAATTTGTAGGAAATTTAATTTCCTACAAAAAAATTTACTCATGATTTAATTTTAATGAAAATTTATACTAAATAAATGATAAAATGTTGATTTTTCGCTTCTTTGCCTGATAATACTAAATTTTGAGGTTATACTGACATATGGTAAATTTAAAAGTTGTAGATCTTTTAATTATCTACAACTTTTACTCTTAACTTTTTTTGATACGAGGTACAGATACCATTTTATACTCAAAAAACCGTTGTTTTTACCATTACGCGCTACATGCATTATTTTCTAACAATAACAATTGAAAAGTCTCCATAAATAAAAAACATTATTTTTACGTAAAATTTAACGCAAAATACGATGGTAGTAATAAAAACTCGATACATCTTGGGGGCAATCGTTAAAAATCCATTTAAACAATTAAATTGTTAATAACAATACTAATTTGTTGATAATTTTTTTTTCTAAATTTTTTTTCTTAAAGTTCAACTTTTTAACTACAAAAATGTCATTGGTGAAAATTTTGTAGCTCTTAAGGATTTGGAGCTATATATTGTTTAAAATGAGTCTACAACCACTATTATGAAATTTGTTACATCTTATAAAATCGAAAATAGGCGATTAAAAAAAAATTCCTCGGACACGTATCTTTTATTTTTCAATTTAGAAACTGGAAAAAAAATTTCACCTGAATCGGAGAGGTGACGATTGATTTTTGACAAAATCCGTTCGATTTGTAAAAGAATGACCCATCTTTGAAAAAAATATTCTTGTTGCTTACTTTTCGCGTATTGAGCGAAATAAGAAATCAGCCTTTTTTTGTTCATACACGCAGCTGTAGAGTGTTTAGAGACGCTTCATTTGCGCCTATTTCGAAGTCTTTCTGTTGATTAGTTCCAAAATGACAGTGTTATATAGCATACATTAGTGTTACATTAAAAAAAATAGGGCCAGGAAGGGTTAGAGATAAAAATTTGAAATAATTAGAGAATCTTTTTTTTTAATTTTTTTTGGCGTCGCACTCAATTTTCGTAAAAAAGTAAAACAAGGATTAACCTAATATACATAATATATATTATATATATATAAATATACCGGGTGCCACAAAAATATGGAAATCCCTGGCAGAATATGCGTTAAAAAAAATCAAAGACCCTATATCCGACGTATTTTTCGACGAGGAATCCGATGGTGACCTTGAATTTGACCTTGGACGTAACCTTGAAGCCCATTCATTTCACATCATTTTGCACTTTTTTTTTTATTTCAAGCGCTGCACTTCTAATAATATCGTAAAAAAAAAATTAAAATTTTTTTGTAAAATTTTGCACTCTTTCCAAATCTGCAATAAAAAATGGGAGTTTCTATTTGAAAAATCGATTTTTGGGTCTCTGGGGCTTCAAGGTTACGTCCAAGGTCAAATTCAAGGTCACCATCGGATTCCTCGTCGAAAAATACGTGGGATATAGGGTCTCTGATTTTTTTTAACGCATATTCTGCCATATTTCCAGGGGTTTCCATACTTTTGTCGCACCCGGTATACTAGCTGACCTGCCCGGCGCGGCGCAGCGATGCTCGGATCTAAGTTACTTAAAAAGCTGAAAATAGCCGGAAGGTTTCTAGTTTTCGTGGGAATATGGTAATGAAATAAAGTCTATGTAAGGTGGTATTCACATGAGTACGACCAAAGAACGACGAAGAAATCAAGAAATTCGATTTTAAGTACCTTACAAGCATAAATTCCTCACGAATTTTTTAGGTCACGATGGAAATATAGTTCATACTTATATTTAGGTGGATAAACTCTCATTTTTGTGCCTAAAATTAAACCAATAGAGAAACGTAGTTTATTCGTTACGAATGAATTTTATTGAAATGAATTTTATTCGTAACGAATAAATTTCTTTTCTCTATTGCTTTAATTTTAGTCACAAAAATGAGAGTTTATCCACCTAAAAATAAGTATGAACTACATATATTTCCATCGTTTCGTAAAAAATTCGTGAGAAATTTATGCTTGTAAGGTACTTAAAATCGCATTTATTGATTTCTTCGTCGTTCGTTAATCGTGCTCATGTGAATAGCACTTAAGGGATAATGAAACATCCTAGAATCGAAGGAATTTTTGATATCGGCTCAGAATTTTTAGAGTTTAGATTAGTTTAGTTTAGTTTATTAGTTTAACAGTATAACAATTCACAGTAAGATCAAGCTTATAAGTTTGTGAAAGTTCAAAAGAAAATTATACAATGCAAGAAAAAGAGTACATATTTGTGAAAAAAAAAGTTATAAATAGGGTCGCGCAACAGAGCGAGGAGGCCCTGAGCCTAGCGCATTTCTCACAACCATGCCTTGTGAGGGAATGGAGGGCACCTACAATTTTCTGCCGGTTCCGAACGGCTAATTGAGAAAGCTCTTTTCATGGCAATGAATTTACTAACGGAGGACTTGCCAATTCCTCGCGAAAGGCGATACCCGTGGAAAAACGTTTTTGCCTCTGCTGGGATTTGAACCTCGAACCTCTGGATTAGCAGGTGGACATGCTTACCATCACGCCACGGGTAAAAAGTTACTTATTAAAATATTACAATATATCAATTATGTTTCAAAAATATTTACAAAAGATATTAAAATGGAGAAAAATAGGGTTTTGATTTTGCTTGATGAAAGAAGAAATAGAAAAGATTTGAGATGTAGTTAGTTAATTGCTTTGAGTAGTGAAGAACAACAATAATTCTTTCTTAACTTTTTTGAGGTCATTTAGTTCTTTTATATTGCGCGGTAGTGCATTTCATAGGCGGAAGCAGATATGAAAAACTGTCTTTCAGATGTTTGGTAGGTAGGAACTGTGATAGAATCAAACTAACTGACCTATTTGATGCCGAAAACCTGATCTTGTCATAGAGATATGTTGGTTGCCTTGTCTTTACTATCCTGAATAAAATAAATGAAGAATGAAACTTTATATAATTCGAGAAAGATACATCTAACAATTTGGTTTCCAAATGAGATATGTGTTCAAATCTCCTAAGGTTATAAATATATCGGAGGGTACTGTTAAATGCTTTTTGAAGCTTTTTTTTACTTACACTATCACAAATATATGATAACTAGAGTCTTAACTAGGAAGATTCTTGTGGATAAAGGTGTGAATTTTTGAGCAGTCCATAGGTTTCGTAGAACTGAATGTATTTTGCCAACAGTTTGATTTATGTGACTATCCCAAGTTAACGTTGTGTTAAATAACAGACCCAAATTTCTGGAAATTTCAACAAATTCAATTGAAAAATCACCAAGTTTTATTGTTGGAAAATAAGAAAGCTCTAGCTTTTTGTTCGAAATGACCAAACATTTACATTTGCTAGGATTGAGTGACAAACCATTGTTCATCAACCATTCTGATATTCGTTAAAGATCTTCGCTTATGTCATGGGCACAGTTTTCTATTAAGCCAAGTAAGAGGGCTGCTCTTATGTATTTGAATATCATCAGCGTAAAAGTGTTTCGATGAATTTGAAATTGTATCTGCTAAGTCATTTACATAAAGGGAAAATAAAAGCGGTCCTAAAATTGATCCCTGATGTACACCATTTACCAGAGAAAGAAAATCTGACAGCGAATTGTTTAAACACACAGCCTGAAAATATTAATTTCGAAGCTGCAGAAGACATGTTGAAATATTGACGAAGTTTATTATCAAGAGGTCAAGAGGAAGAAAGGTGACATGGTTTTCATCAAATTTTGAACCTATATCCTCAACAACATCCAACAGTGCTGTAATACAACTATGCTTGGATCGAAATCCAAATTGATTAAAAAAAAAAAAAAAAAAAAAATAGATATACTTATTCAAACATCTTAATATCTTATAGTTTAATAATGAAGTACTTTCAAGAACTTTGTAAATTTTTAAACAATTATATAACTAACCTTCTGCAGAAAAGCCTGTTTAGACTTCGCAGATGCCTATGTGTAAACAAATTATTGTAAAACTTACTGAATAAACTTGAAACTTAAAAAAAAACCTTGAAACTTGCCTAAAGTGAGTTTTTTGGGATTGGTATTACCTTGGCCTGTTTCCATTTGCTAGGAAAAACACTGGTCATAAAAATAGTATTGATAATGTGTGTTATATATGGAAGCAATATCGGTAGTATAGTTTTCACCAACTTAGGATGAACTCCATCTATACCCACAGCATTACTTTTTATGTTTAGGAGACTTTCCACTACATCAGTGCTCTCTATTCTAGTAAAAGAACTTACAGAGGCAGCATTTGAACAAGATGCGTTGTACACAAAGTTTGAATCTGAATTGGAAAAAAAAACTACGATTCAGTTCGTTAGTATCACTGTCATTAGTACAAGTCAACTTCTGTTTACCCAACCCTAATTCACGTCAATTATTCCACAGTTTACAGCCGTCGATATTTGTACTGATTTTATCTGCGAAAAACCTCTTCTTAACGGATGTCTCTTCGCGAACAATATCATTCCTTTTTTGTCTATAATATGATAAGGACTCTTGAATACGGAATATTTTCCAACTATGATAAGCCTGGTCCCTTTGACTTATTAATAATCGAATTTTATTCGTGAACCAAGGCTTTGTTTTGGCCCTTATTCTTCTTGTCGTTATAGGAACACATGTATCAAAGGCATAGTTTAAGCTATCCTGATAAAAATTTGTTTGATCATCTACCGAGGTCATACTGTATACCAAGTTCCAAGGAATAGAAAGGAAATGATTTTCAAGACCAACATAATTTATATTTTTAAAATTGCTGTACATTTCTGTGTAAAGGGAAAGATTTGTGTCAAAACCAAATGTGAGAAAAATGAGGTCGTGTTTTGAAAACCTAGGTGCAGATATTTGATCATAAAAAAGAATTCTTTTGGTATCACTGACAAAAAATAAGTCAAGAAGAGTACTACTGGTATTTGTATAGTGAGTAGGTGTAATTATATTAACTAAATGTAGATCAAATGTCTTCATGTTGTCAGTTAAATGGTTTTCAACAAGTTTTCGATCCCATTCCGGTTCGCTTTCCTGTCCCCGTTCCCGTGGGAAAACTGGTATGAAATAAAGTTATAAATCTACTCTCGGAGCCACAAAATATATTTAAATAATTTCATCGAAATCGGTCAAGCCGTTTCGTAAAATACCGTAGATACCGACTGCGACGCCATCTGCTGAGCTGACATTTAGGGGTATGAAAAGTTGACAGTAACCAATTCTCAGACGTACTGAATATGCATATAAAATATCATTGAAGTCGTTCAGGCCGTTTCGCAGGAGTGTGGTAACTAACACTGTGACACGAGAAAAAAAAACAATTTAGAGGATTAGCTTTGAAAATAACACACTGTCGGATGTGGTGCAGGAAACTCTGTTGTTTTTTTTTTTTTTTTTTTTTTAATTTGAGGATTATTTTTGAGAAACGTGTTCAACATTAACTAATGCGTGCAACTAGTATAGAAAAGCACCAAGGAAGGCTTAACATCATTTTTAAAAGCTTATTTTTTATTTGACTTTTTGCGCAATCTCCCCATGCAGGAAACCCGTACAACATGATGTCTTGAAAAATCAGTTTTAAAATGATCTATCTAAAAGCTTACTTTTAGCTTCAAATTGCATCCAAATGCAAAGTGAGGACAAACCCATAGAAGAAAGAAGTAAATTTTGACGTTTGTTTTTTTATTCTTCAATCTTCAATAACTTTATAACTTTATTAGGTATATTTTCGTAAATGTTACCCAGTAACAAGTTGCACAAAGTAACTCAATAAATCGAATAACTGCTGCTCACTGGTAAGACTCAAATCACTCCAACTCTCCAACTTATACGATCCGAATTGGGTAGCTTGTTCAAACATTTTTTCATGAACAGCCGCTAGTGCCTATTGTCAAAACTAAAAACATCTTTATTGGCCCAGTTAATAAATCAAAAATGAAACCCCGACTTCAAACGCCCATAGGGGGTCATTCATCCTACACCTGAATGTCTGTAGAAGAAGTTTACATGAAATTTATTACAGCATTGAAATGCACGATGTAGTATGGTAATTTATGCTGAAAATAATATTTCAACGTGAATCCAAAGGCGGACAAAATTTCAAAATTAACCTCTTATAATGTTTAAAATCATTGGAGTGTGTAAAATTGTAAACCGGGGTTCCCTCAAGTAATTGGAAGGGAGGTTCCAACACTCGAAATGAATAAACTTAAATGATGTGACAGAGACCAAAGCTCTTGCAATGGTTTTGAATCCTATATCAAGATCCTTGTCAGCACATTATGAATAGAATGTTTCTGACTGCCATCTGATGCAAATCAAATCGAAAAGAAGTAAAATTTGTCTTAAAGTCTATGTACAGGGTGTTTAGTCCAGTCATTTTAGTCAAAATTAGGTAAGAATCTCGGAATTTGAGATACCCAGCTGTAAATTTGTATAGACTTCTATTTTGACACCACAAAAATTGTATCAAAACCTGCATACTGTAGGGTGTCTGTTAAAAATCAGAGGTCAAAGGTCTCAAAAATCCTTTTTTCGCAAATATCTCGTTTGATATCGGTTTCTTACAATATTATAGTAGATTAAATTCTCTACAACTTTTGCCTCAAAAGTTTTTTAATACGTTGAACCGTTTTCGAAATAGACGATAGAGCGCGCACGATCAAAGCATAATTCTACGAAAAACGAAAATGAATTTTTTTTTCAGCGCCTACCACGACGCATGATAGCCAAAAACTAAACCTTCGGCTTCGTGATGGTCTTACCAATATTCCAACAAAAGCTTGGTACGATAGTAAAAAATTAGACCCTGAAGCAGAAAGACTAAGAATTGTAGAACTTCTACAATTCTTAGCTTCTACAGTAGAAGCTGTAGCAGCTGTCATTAGAGAAGATATCCGTTAATCAACAGTTAAAAGCAAATCTTATCCACCTCCCAGTAAAATTTGGATAGTATTAATCAAGAAGTTCCTAAAACATTATTGCATTTTTTACAAGAAGTTATGGTGAAAAACAAAAAGGGAAAAATAGATAATTTGAAAGCGAAATGTACATCCATAAGAAATGCAATAATGGCGGCCATACGGGAAAGAACTTTTTCATCACCGCTACAATTAAGCCTTTCTGTATTTCTTCACAGAAGATATGGATCGAAAAGGCTTTTTGATATTTTATGTAGTTTCGAATTTGCCTTGAATTATGCTCTAACCTTGTGCACTCTGGCCTCTATCTCATAAACGGTTCAACGTATAAAAAAAACTTTTGAGTCAAAAGTTGTAGAGAATTTAATCTTCAACTACATTGTAATAGACACAATTAGAAAAAAACTGATAGCAAACGAGATATTTGCGAAAAAAGGATTTTTGTGACCTTTGACCTTTGATTTTTAATAGACGCTGACAGTATGTAGGTTTTGATACAACTTTTGTGGTATCAAAATAGAAGTTTATACAAATTTACAGCTGGGTATCTCAAATTTTGAGGTGAATTTGGTGAATGAATGGGCTAGTTGTCGACTTCACTAAAATACTGTGAGAAATTTTTTTTCATTTTCTTTGCAAAGACTAGCTTTAATTCCTCACTGAGGAATTACTTCTTCTCTTTCTTCTTTTTTCGAGTTACGAGCATCGTTATCTCGAAGAAATCACAACTATCCCACTTATCTGCTTCACACTTGTGATCCACCGGTGGGGTACACCGTCTTAAATCAGAAAGCGTCGCGTCGCGTCGGTCGGCAAGCCTCACGGTTTGCAGATTTCGTTGCATTTCCCCGTACCAGGATTGTTTTGGTGTGCCCTTCTTCAGTTTCCTTGATCGTATCAGAACGATGTAGTAATATGCCTTTTCAACGGGTTTCTCTGAAGCTCTGTGGTACCCGTGGCGTTATGGGTAGCATGTCCGCCACTGACCCAGAGTTTCGTGGTTGGAATCCCAATTCCCAACAGAGACAACAAGAGCTCCTCGCTCTGTTGCGCCACCCTATTTTGTTATTCAATTCCTTGAAGTTCTCGTTTAAAAACCATGACAACCGCAACTGAAACGCAAATTTTTTTCGGCAATTCCACTTTGCGGTATTCTCCCTGCGCTTTTGAACTGTGGTAATGATGATGCATATATGGTGCAGTGCAATAAGCCCCGCGGCAATAAGACCCGTGGGCCTTATTGCTCAAAAAATTGGAAATAACTCCCACGGGCTTTGTATCACCAAAGAAAAGAATTTAGGCCGATGTCTTTTGTTGCCATTTTGAAGCAGCATATACATGAGTCTAATGCAAATGAGATCTTAAAATTAGTTTTACTTCTAAGAAAGGATTAAGAACATAGTGGATGAGCTCAATGTTTCTTTTTATTTGAAGGAAAATCATTTTGAGGTACCGAAAAACAAACCTCCAGAATCTGGGAACTTATTTCAGCTGTCAATGGATAAGAATTCATAGCTCACGTTGTCTCCCACCTCGTTACTCAGCCCACTTTCTTATGCGCACTAGATTACTTTCTTAATGTTTGTTTTGCTCTTAGCTACTTTCTCCTGGTCTGTTCGTGTGAATCTTTTATGTTCAAGCCCGTACTACCCGAAGGGAAATTTCGTTCGCTTCGATTCGCTTTTTATTCACGGAAGCGAAGCGGAAAAAATTTTCTTAAGGGAGTATTAATTACATTAATTAATTAACAAATTAGCTGCCTTTATGTGATTTTTTTCTGTATATACTACATAAATTACACGTCACGCTGTTTGTCCGCGATAAACTCCTAAACTTTCAAACCGATTTTAATGAAATTTCTACACAGTGCGCAGTTTGGTCCGATTTGAAAGATAGGATAGCTTACTTCTTAATATATACGCACAATATTGTTTTATTGCAAATTATTTGTTTGACATTCACAACTATCTGTTAGCTCCAAACAATTTTGAGAGATGGCGATATCTGTTCACTGGATTGAGTAAATAATTAAAAGAAGGCCCTGCTATGTTAAACGTTCAGGCATTGAGTTGATATACATAGATCTATGCACAAATTACCATCTATATCTTGGGAAAGTGTCCTGTTTTAGTGGAAACAAGAAGAAGTACACTTGGTGTAAACTACCTCAATGAAGAGGAAAGCATAGGAATTTTAAATGGCGCCATGGACTGAGAAGCCCTTTACAATTACATCAAGCTAGCACTTAACTACAGGAAACGAATCGTAGATGAACTATTTTAAAGTTTCAATTTATGTATTAAACAATTAAACAAAAAATATTAATAATAATAGTCAACTGACAGACGGCGTAAGCCATGTTAAAAAAATCAAAGATATACTAAGCTATTGTAACTTTTATGAAATAAAAATCATTTGAAACTTGAACTTGAAAGACAAGACCTATGCTTACTTGCGTTCAGCCGTCGATAGGTGTCACAAAGTAAATAAAATTGACATTTAAAATTACAAAGCAACCGAAAGAAAAATTAAAAGTGTTTTAACTGTTAAAAATTTTACTAATCTTTTCATTTATTGGACTTTAAAGTTTTCCTAAACTTCGATGACATATATCTCGGCGTATTTCACGCTACTATGAAGTACAGTTGATCATTTCAAGATCACAATAATCGCAACGCTTCTTTTTGAAAAGAAGGAACAAAAAGAATTTGGCACTCTAGAACGTTCCTGAATATCTCCAAATTTTAAAAATCTTAATAATTTATTAATTTTTTTTTTGTTTTATTGAATCACTAGCTGTGCCCGCGACTTCGTCCGCGTGGAATAGTGACTTTCAGCAGCATTTTTAACTTTTTTGGAAATAACACTTCTAGCCTCAAAAATGGCGGTACATATTTCCAAAGAAAACATTCCACCCCTATTTCAACACCTTGTACCCCTGTTAAAAATACTTTTGAGACCGTAGTTTTTGAATTCCCATTTCCGTTCCCGTGGGAATATAAGGATAGATATAAAGACTTTATCCTTCCGCATGTTCTAGATCATCTCTGTAGCTAATTTAATAAAATCTGTTTAGCAGTTTGAACGGGAGACATACGAAAAACATACCGACATAGCTACATTCGCATTTTCAATATTAGTAAAGACTCCCGTTCCGGTGGGAATATGGTGACCGTTTTGGTAGGAATATGTGGATAAGTTAAAGTTAATGTTACTCCGGGATTATGGAGCATTCCAACGGTGGAAGAATTTTTGAAATCGGTGCTGTAGTGTAAGAGTTCCCATATACGTTCCTTCTCCCGTGGGAATATAGGGAAAAAATATATAGTCTATGTCTTTCCTCAGGTTCTGAACAATCTTTGTACAAAATTTCATTTAAATCGGTTTATTAGTTTGGGCGGGAGATGGTAACATAGAACGACGGACAGACAGATGCTCCTTTCACATTCATTATATTTGTAAGGACTCCCGTTCCCGTAGGAATATGTGGATGAATTAAAGTTAATGTTACACAGGAATAGTGTAGCATTCTAACGGTGGAAGAATTTTTGAAATCGGTGTTGTAGTGTCAAAGTTCCCGTATACGTTCCTGCTCCCGTGGGAATATAGGGAACCGTAAGAATATGGGGATGAATTGGTTCTTATGTTACTCGCGGATGGTGAAGCATTCTAACGGAGAAAGAATTTTTGAAATCGGTGCTGTAATGTCAAAGTTCCCGTATACGTTTATGCTCCCGTGGGAATATAGGGAACCGTAGGAATATGGGGATGAGTTAGTTTTTATGTTACTCGGGGATAGTGTAGCATTCTAACGGTGAAAGAATTTTTGAAATCGGTGCTGTAGTGTCAAAGTTCCCGTATACGTTCCTGCTCCCGTGGGAGTATAGGGAACCGTAGGAATATGGGGATGAATTAGTTTTGATGTTACTCGGGGATAGTGTAGCATTCTAACGGTGAAAGAATTTTTGAAATCTGTGCTGTAGTGTCAAAGTTCCCGTATACGTTTCTGCTCCCGTGGGAATATAGGGAACCGTAGGAATATGGGGATGAATTAGTTTTTATGTTACTCGGGGATAATGAAGCATTCTAACAGTGGAAAAATTTTTGAAATCGGTGTTGTAGTTTCTAAGTTCCCGTATACGTTCCCGTTCCCGAGGGAATTTAGGGATAAATTGCAGCCTATGTGTTATTCTGATGTATAAGCTATATTATTGGAAAGTTTAATTGAAATCCATTCAGCAGTTTTTGCGTGAACGAGTAACAAACATACATCCACACATACAAACTTTCACGTTTATAATATTAGTAGGATTTTTTAGTTTTCCGTTACTCAGCTTTTCGTCCACTACCGAGTTAGGTAGAAGCTGTATTTGCACATACCCCCAAAAAAATATTTTGAAAGTGTTGAAAACCGCTGTATGCTCGATGTGATTTTCAAAACCTAATGGCGAAAATTGCGAAATCTAAAGCATTCACTGTTGAATGTATAAAACATAATGTGTAAATGACACAATTTTTACATGTTAAAACTACTTATATCCCTTTATGTATTGTATTTTTGACTAAACTTTCTGTTAAAAACCCAGTTTTTACTGTCGAACCTATGTACAGTTCAATTTGTACTAACTGGATTTCAAACAAAATTGCCTGGCCAAGGGGCAACTTTTACTATCTAACCTATATAACTCAATTTTTAATAACTACACACTTTTGTTGCATTTTCAATTTGTGCAGTAACTACAGGCTTTTGCTGTATTTTTCATAATATATCCTGGTTAAAATACAATTTTTGTTATCAAACCAAAATCTAAATAATCGTTTGTCTTTATTTTGATATCTCCCACATACGGTGCTCTGCAATAAGGCCCGCGGCAATAAGACCCGTGGGTCTCAGTCAAATTTCCTTCGGTTCAGGACTGGTCCACTCTAGAATCTGAACCTGAAAATAACTGTTATCGAATCTTCATAGATGGTTCCAAAACTAACGAGGGATATGGTGCTGGTGCATTTATGAAGAACGACGACATACGACTGCACACCTCTTTACGATCATACGCATCCGTTTTCCAAGCGGAGACGTGTGCTATTCAAACGGCTTTAAGCTATGTTACGAACAATGGCTGCATGTTAAGGCCCTTCTCAACCAACATTTTTGCTATCTCGTAGCAGAAAAGGCTGTAGAGGGCTTATTGGAGTAAATGATCTCTTGTCTGAAACTTCTAATCCTCTCAATCAAAAAATAACAACAGATGGGAAACCGACTAAGAAACCTTCAGTTCCTTCTTATCAGCAACTAATACAACAGCAAACGCTTGTTAATGAAGAAACACATCCAAATACAGATGGTGTCGTCGAGACAAGAGAAAATGAGTCTACTTTCGCAAGACAGCAGCAGCAGCAGATTTCAACACATGAGCAACAACATCAATCCCCCCCGTTAAAAAAGTCAATCACGTCACGTTAGATCTGTTATATGATGAAATACTGTGCTTGAAAAAAATCAACAGTAACTTTCTCACCACACTACACCAACTCCAAGATGAAAATAATTCTCTTAAGAAAAAAATCAACACTCTTGAGAGTAAAATTAATTCAAGAGAACAAAGAGAATTGGAGAACATCATCGAAATAATTGGAGTACCTGGTGTAAACAATAAAGGCCCCGGCCCATAGAACGCGGTGCGTGCGGTAGAAGCGGCGCGGCAACTGATGCGGTGGGTTTTGCCGCGCGCAACTGATAGGGGTGACCCATAGAATCCGTTACGGTGTTTTGACAGATAAATTTAGTCAAAATGGGGGCGTTCAAGAATCGCATCCGGATAGCTTGTTGTTGTTGTTTACGTGTGGGAAATCGAAAAAAATAAGTTATAATCGTCTAGCAATGATATTTTGAATGTTTTTCTGTTTTCAAAAGTCGAATTTTAATATTTCACAGCTGTTGTCTGTTGTCGATTGTTCAAAAAGGTATCTAAGATACGGCTATCCGAGATAGGTATCCGATAGGTTCTTGAATGCGCCCATTGTCACTTTTTCCATATAAGAGAAAACTTTAAATTGGTTGTGACTGCGCATGTCTCTCTTCTGTCACCGCGTGAGAGCCGCGGCAAAATAGAAGTTCGGCTACTCGGCGCGTTCGGCGCGTTGCTCGCGGTGCTTATGGGTCACCTCTCATAAGAACGTGTGTATTTAATCGAGCTGTCAGTTGGAAGCGGTGCCGCACGCACGCACCGCGTTCTATGGGCCGGGGCCTTAACAATGCAACTGATTGCGTCGAAAAAATTTTGCAATTTGGTTTGAATATCTCCGTACCTACAACAGATATACAAAAATGCTATGTAAAGCGCATTAAGAATAAAAATAAAAGCTTACCGAAGATCACCGAAGTCATTCGTGTTCATATGGCCTCTCACCAAGCTAAACAAAACATTATGAAGAACAAGAGAACACAAAAGGGAAAGCTGAACTCATCGCTATTCGTCGCCAATGGAAAACAACCCATATATATAAACGACTGTTTTACAAGTTACACACGGGCTCTCTACAATGAAGCTAAAAAACTTAAGATTAATAATAATTACAAATACCTATGGTTTAATAGTTCAAAAATTTTAATGAAAAAAACAGATAATGGAAGTGTTGTTGTAATAAGGTCGTTCGATGACTTATCACTAATTAAAGATTAAAATCAAATCTAGAATGTTAAATTCATTTATAAACATCGATCTTACAAATAGCAACCCTTCCATTACCACTATTAATTCCATAAGAGACGAAATTTTCTTTAATAATAATCTTGATGAAGTTAATATTCCATTCTTTATTGTTCAACAAAATATACGCAGTCTTCGATCAAATTTTGATTTGCTTGTATGCTATCTGGAAGCTCTTACTTATTTACCGGATCTAATATTCTTAACTGAGATTTGGATTTTTAAGAACGAATGCGATAATTACTCGATTCCCGGTTATAACCTTCATTTAAATACAAATGAAACGTATTCTGCAGGTGGAGTAGGAGTTTTTGTACGTGAGTCATTGAATTATCATGTTGTATGTCCTAGTTTGTCTTCTGTTGACGTTTTACACCTATGCTGTCATATATGTAATAAAGTCCTCAACTTTGTTTGTGTCTATAGATTACACTCGTTTAATGTGGAGATGTTTCTTAATGAATTTTCTTCGTTCTTGAGCAGTACTAAAGCTTCCAATCTCACTGTTATTGGCGATTTCAATATAGATTTACTAGCAAAAAATTCTAATAGCGAGTCATACCTTGCTTTGATAGCAGAGCATGGGTTGTCCTCCTTTGTAAATGAACCTACTCGACCAATATCGCAGTCTTGTCTTGATCATGTTCTTGGTCGATTTAAAGACATATGTCTAGACCATTGTTTTGGCATCAATTTTGAGTTACATATTACCGATCATAACATGACTGGTATGTTGTTCAAATCCTTAAAAATCTTGGAACCTAAGCAAAGTACATCTTCTTCATTTATAAAAAAGATTAATTTTAATGTTTTGAATAATGCCCTTCGCTTTGAGAACTGGGAAGCTGTGCTAGCAGAAAATAATGCTTCAAATGCGTATGACATATTTATCAAAACACTACTATCTTACATTGATTGCTGCAGTTATGAAAGGCTGATTAAAAAAACCGATAAAAGACTAAAGCCGTGGATCAATCCAAAACTACTTAAGAAAATTAAACAAAAAAATAAAATACGTTTGAAATGTTATAAGCATCCTTCCAACATCGACCTGAAACGAAGATTTAAAACTATGTGTAGAAATATCAACATTGAAATCAAGTCATGTCGCGATAATTATTATAATTCTCTGCTGATTAAGTCTATGGGTAACCCAAAAAATGAATGGAGAGCTATAAATAGTATCATTAATCCGAATTCTAAGAATACTTCTAACCATATCGTACTTAATAGTAACGGCTTAGAAATCAATGATTCTACTGCGGTTGCTAATACTCTTAACAACTTTTTTGGTTCAGTTGGTCAATTGAGTGAATCACACTCTTTTTGCAATGTGTGTAATGATGATTTTGGTTCTATTGAACAAATATCTCAAGGAAGCTTCTACTTTGCTCCCATCAGTGGATCAGAGGTTAATTCTCTAATCAACACACTTAATAAGTCAAATGCATGTGGTGAAGATGGTTTATCGAATCTTATTTTAAAAATGATTGCACTTAATGTATCGGATATTCTATCTCATTTGTTTAATCAAAGTGTTGAAAATGGTATTTTCCCAACGAGGCTAAAAAGCGCTATTGTGATTCCGATCTTTAAGAAAGGCGATAATAAGGTAGCTAACAACTATCGACCAATTTCAATGCTCTCCTCGATTTCTAAAATCTTTGAAAAAGCCATAAAACACAGGATGTTGGGTTTTCTTAAAAAGAATAATTTTTTTAGTCCTTCACAGTACGGTTTTAGAAGTGGGCTTTCTACAGAAGATGCCTTGCTTGATTTTTTGTTAATGAGGGCTTGGACAGTAAAAAATTTTGTTCTGGTTTATTCGTAGACATAAGCAAAGCTTTTGATACTGTAGACCATGCCATACTTCTATACAAACTTCATGCTATTGGCTTTAGGGGCCAAGTCTATAAATGGTTTAAGTGATACCTTAAAAACAGGACTCAAAAGGTCAAAGTTGCAAATTGTTATAGTGATAATAGAATCTGTAACATTGGCGTACCACAAGGGTCTGTCCTGGGTCCCATCTTGTTTTTAATATATATTAACTCTTTGTTTAGTCTACCCTTTTCAGCTAATATTACAGCTTTTGCAGACGATTTAGGCTTAGCTTACACTTCATCTAGCGCTCTGGATCTTATGACTGATTTGAACCGTGATGTCCATTTATTGCGTATTTGGTTTGCTACTCATAAACTTTGTGTCAGCGACAAAACAAAAGTTATGTACTTTAGCTTAAGGACAAGAAATGATCCAGATTTGGATATCGTTTTTCACGCACCTAACTGCCAACAATATAAAATTTCTTACTGTGCATGCAATGCTGATATAAACTTGTTGTCTTACGACATGCACAAAAAGTGTAGTAGTTGTTGTTTTAAAATCCAAGAAGTGAATGATTTTAAATACCTTGGAGTTTCTTTCGATCCGATGATGAGTTGGACTAATCATGTAACGGTTCTAAAACAATATTTACGTTCATCAATTAGAAGCTTCTACCATCTCAGGAAATACTGCAGTAATAGTACGCTCAAAAAAGTTTATTTTGGTATATTCCATTCTAAACTACAATATGGTTTAAGTTGCTGGGGTGGAGCTTATCAATCTAAAATAAATTCACTTCTCATCTTACAGAAATGTGCAATAAGGAAAATCTGTGGTGCGAATCGATTAACTCCGTCTATGATTCTATTTAGATCACTAAACATCTTACCCATAAGGCATTTGTATTATTTTAAGACATCTAAAATATTTTTTATGAGGGGTGGTTATTTACAAAGTCCTATTTCTGATGTCCGTTCTATGAGTAGAAATCGTGATTGTCTTGTGACTGTACCATCATTCCGTACCACTCATCTAAGAAATTTTTACTCTATTGTCTCCTGCAAGCTTTTTAATACGTTTCCATTAACTATTCGTTCTATTCGTGTAATGTCTTTATTCTTGAAAAAAACTAAAGCATGGCTTCTGGAAAATGATCACAACCAAATCGAAATTTTATTGAATTTATATCATGTAATCTGCACTTATTTTAATTGATTTATTTATTTATTTTCTTCTTAAACTTCTTTGTTCCATATCTAATGATCTACCTTTTTCGTATTCTGGAATGTATCTTTTAAATAAGCACCCCACAAGCTCTGTTATATTGGATAGATAAAACTTTGTATTTAAATCGGCATTTACCACTATTTTAATTTGTAAATACAAAATGTCGCTAATTATATATATACTAAATAAATAAAAAATAAAATAAAATAATTGTTTTGCTAACGACTCAACCTTCAGCTTTTCATGTTCGTTTCCAAATTCACGTCCATCCTCTTGGGATGTGGAACATTCTTGACTTAAGTTTTCACTCCTCCACTGCCACTATCTATGTATGGTACCTGCATCCAATAAACCGAAAAGCTGTCGTTACTTGGTATATGTGTAAGCGATGATCTCCGTTGGAATGACCATATATTTTTTGTAGTCGCCAAAAGTGCTGTTTTTAGGTTTCTAAAGGGGATGCAGGAAATTTTTCAGCCCTTCTGAACTGGAGTACAATTTTCATATCTGGTCAGATGCTTCTCAAATATCATTGCACCTACTCGATAGGGCACAAAACAGAGCGTTGCGATTGATTGGTGAAAGTTTAATCGCAGTATCAATTGATTCTCTATAACATCTTCGAAACGTTACCTGTCTTGTTCTCTCTTATCCTCTCTTATTGCTTTTTCTACTAACAGTGCTCCAGCGAAGTAGCCAGTTGCATTCGTCCCCTGAAACACTTAAGCCACAACACCCGCCTCGCTAGACTCATCAGTGTTACCTCGAACCCAACTTTAGGCGTACAGTAAACGTAAGGTATAGAGATTCACATTTAAGTCGCACCTAGATAACAAGCTTCTTTGCTCTAAACATGTACAGACTGCTAAGGCTCTGTCAGCTTTCTGGCAATGTAAGGAAGCGTTTGGCAAGACATTGGGTCTATCACCAAAAAGGGTCCTTTGGATCTATACGGCTATGATGAGACCAAACGTCTCCTAATGCGTCAGTTGTGTGGTGGAACAAGTTCTCGCGTAAATACGTTACTGCCTAGTTTGCCAAACTTCGAACAACTATTTGTCTTTACTGTACTGGGGCCTTTCCCAGCACTCCTGGTGCTGCTCTCGACGCACTGTTGAATCTTCCTCCCCTTGATACCAACATCATGGGTGTAACCTCAAGACTATTTCTTGTTTAAAGAGATGTGGTCTCTGGCACAATTCGCTCTGGAGCTTTGAGGAACTCGTAAGCAGCATATCTTTTGACTCACGTCTTATGGACATGCCGTCCGACACGATGATCCCAAATCTCAAACTGCGTCAAAAATACACAGTCAACTTAACAATCGAAATCGATTGTAAATTTAAATTTTACTACTTTAAACCGAGATCATTTTAACAAGCTAATTGCATTAATGAAATCTATAAAACTTGCATATAATAGTGTATGTGAACTCTTTTGCTGTGAAATGCACAAATTCAATTTTAATTGATTTCCAATAAAATGTATGAGTTTTTGAGGGCACTTATTACTGAGTTTTTTTATTATTGTTTTGTTCATCTGTAAAAAATAAAGAAACTCTATGTTTAACAGGCATTTTCTGAAAAAAATGACCTCAAAGTCAAAACTTTGCTTGGGGAAGAAAAATTGCACAGCATTGAAAATTGAAAATCTGGCAACCCTAAGCCTATAGAAGTCCAATTTGAATACAGTTTTAAAGTTCTCTTCAAAAAATTAAGTTTTGATTGATCATAGTTGTGGCGACTAAAATTAGAATAAGTCTTAAGTTAAACTTCATTAGAGAAAACTTAGTTCTATAATTTGAGTGCTGAAGATAGTCTTTTCTTTTGCATAACAATAGACGAAAATTTGATGTAATATGAGGCTCAACACTTTTTATTTATATTATTGCATCAATGTCGCTTCAAATGAGTTGGTCAGTTAAGGTATTCGTTTATATGTAAGTATATTAACTGTGGCACCCGTGGTAGACATGCTAACCATCACTAGCATGTCTACCTGTTATTCCAGAAGATCGTAGTTCGAATCCGAAGAGAGGCTAAAATTTTCTCCCCGAGGCTCCTCGCTCTGCTGTTTATCTTTTATATCACCAGCTCAAAATTTAATTTTTAATTACAAATTTTGAACAATCTCCTATATTTTAGTACTAACTATAGCGGTTTTTACTGCATACACATGTACAAAAGTAAAAAGTTAGACGAATTTAAGATAAAAAGTGATGAGAAATCCAGAAACAAATTTTGACCATGCTTAGTAATAATGCGATAATGTTGTCCATCATGATTATGTACTGGGTTTCAATTAAAAAAAAGTACCTAGTGCTCACATGGATTTCATTAATAAAGTTTTTACCCTAGAAAGCCTAACTATACCTGTTCAGGTAACAGAAACGGAGTCATAAATAATTACAAATATATTCAGTCTAGTCAAACCAACCTCTCGTTCGCAAACGAAAGTCTATAGATTATCATTTTCTGCTTTCACAGACTACGTCGGAGCACAGAAGCTGGCCTAATGGATTACCAGAGGAAAGTCTGGCACTCTCCAAAACCGCGGTGCGTGAAGCAGATCCGTACTGATGATTTGAGGGTAAGTAGTTTTATGCATGGCATGAAAACCAAGCCAAAGTTTTTGGGTAGGACACTGTTAATGGATTTTCTCGGTTCGTAGCTTTCACACGAGAAACGACGTAAACGGAGTAAAACGATAAATTTGTTTCCGGAGTTATTTCACGAATACCTCATCTCTGTGCAACTGCAGTTAATCCATTTTTTCTCAAAAATGTTGCCATGTTGGTGTTTTTTTTTTTTTTTTTTTTTTGTTTTAAATTGATGTAAGAACTTCAGGGATACAGGGATACAGGGATACAGACTGCAACGTGGCAGATTTTTTTATTGTGTGCCATTGTGGCGTCTTATATACAGTCGTTCCTTCAACTGGCGTTGACCTTTCTCGTCTGACAAGTAGCATGCTTGTTTGAAAAATGAGTACCATTATGGGAACCTTCTTCTGCTCTTTTCACAGTATCAAAGGTTGAAAACGTTGTACCAACATGAGGTAGGTACATTCTACCGAATAATATTATTTTAAGGTTTGCTACTCGGGGCTGCTAAAATGTTCCCTTATCCGTTGAAAATGAGTTTTTATCCGTTTTCCCTCGTTTGCATGATATTGTGGTCTCGTCGTTACCATTTGCAAAGGTGAAAACAAGAATCTTCCAACAAACAGCTCTTGCCACAGAGGGAGTTAAATTAAAAAAGAAAAAGAAAAATAAAACAACCACATTCTCGATTTAGGTACATTTAAGTTAGTGTGAGTGTGCGCTTCGTTTTCTCCGAATTCTAGCACCTCACTTCTCATTTCCACCTTTCATAGTTATGTATTGGTGTATAAATATATATATATATATATATATATATATATATGCATATATATATATATTTATATGTATGTATGCACGTATACACAGTTTTTTTTTTTTTTGTTTCTCAGGTTGATATGCAGACATTCACATCAGCAGTTTTCGTACTTATCTTTGGATTTGCAGCTAGCGTAGTCGTCCTGGCTCTGGAGATGGTTCATAATAATTTATGGCAACAATTTGCAACATAAGCAGCAAAAATAGTAGCTTTGGAATTTGGATTGGTGACGATGACGGTGACGGTAGACGTTTGTGGTTGCGCTGCATTTTTAAGTTAGATACCTTTTAGCTTCGATGTTAAAAAGAGTGCAGTTGACATCATTGAAATGTTTGGTTTGTGGTGATTTATGCTTTTGATTGAGTTGGTTGTTATTATTTTTATTATGTTTTTTTTTTTTCTTCATAAAAATGCTCCTTCAAAAAATGTTGCACTATTGTTCATTTATGTGGAACATTTTTTTGTTGGGGATTTATTGCTTTCAAGCACTGACTAACTAATCACAGTGCTTTTAAAATTTAATAATGTTTACTTACAAATCTTGCAAGGATGTGTATGCAATGATCATTGAATATAAATACGTAGTTATGGTTTTTCTTTGAACTGTTGTTTTAAATGTCACAATGCTGATTTGACTGGTTTGTGGTTCAGTGGTTGATACATATTTGTTAATAAAGAAAAATAAAATTAATTTCAGGGTTGTATTTGCTTAAGCTCATGCTATTTTGATGAAATGATTCTCTAGTCTCTGTTACGTTTTGCAAAAATCATATTTAGTTTTTTTTTTCATTTGGGCGAATTTTAAGCAGTTTCGACTCTTCTTTAACCCTTTGTCGACCGACGGTACTTGTGAGTACCACTGAATTTTATTTCAAATAAATTCCCTATATAAGTTGAATTTGAGACTGTCGACCAAAGCAACTTTTATAAGAACTATGTAATCTCCATGTTTCAGCTTTTTTTTTTTGTTCTTATGTAAGTTCACGGCATGTTTACAACGGCATTTTTCGGCAACATGTCTTTCATAGCTTGGTCAACAAAGGGTTAATTAAATGCGATTATCCTCTTCTTTATAACTAAATTAACAAATATATTTGCACTAAGTTCTCGATAAGCAAAATAAAATTAACGGTTCTGTGGCCGATACAGAACTCTTGGGACCGAATCAAAATCGGTTTCAAATGAGAAACTCACTTGGACGCATTACGCAAGGATTTAACTTCAGTAACGTTGTGATTGTTGAGAGATTTACACCCACAGCGAATTTTTTTTTTTGTATTTACATGCCTTGTACCTGTGGTCGGAAGGTGGATCGAAGTGATGATTGCGTTCAATGTTATGACTGTCGAGTATTGTTTCATTAATTTGCATTAAACTTAAACCAAGTGTGTGTACATAAATGAAAAAAACAACAATATTCCATTTCTCTGTGCTACTTGCGTACTAGAAAGAAACGCAATTCCCTTCGCTCCCCACCAGACATTGCACAAGTATTAAACAGCATCAATGATTCTACTAATGATTCTTCTCTCATCATCTCGCCATCGAAACCACTGTCTGGTCTGCCATCGACACAGCTACCATCGTCTGATGATATTGAAGTCTTGCTACTTCTTTTCGAAGCGAAGTAAATAACGCTGCTTCCGTCTCCATCCCCATCACTCTTGAGGTATTATACAAGTTAACGCCAAATACATCTACTGCGCCACAAAATCATTTCCGATCAACAAAGTTTTCCAATTCCTATTTCACCATCCCCATTCTGCAGATGCAGCAAAAGCTACCCTAAATCCAAAACACATAAGAGAAGACGACATAGAAATCCACACACTAGCTGCCAGCGAACGATCGCATAGAATAAACAAATCTACGCACTAGTTGCTTACGTGACCCTATCTGCAAGTCAGCAGAATACCCACCATAAGATGATCACAGAACAGAAATACAAACCAAATCCGCACACAAGCTGCCTACGTGGTCTAATGTGCAAGTCAGCAAAAATACCCCGTGAGATGCCACATCAAACCATCCATCGATATCAACCCACGCTTCTTTTTTGATTGGTCAGCAAAATATAGGTATAAAATATGTAAGAAAAATTCAAAGACAAGTCACTTATTTACTAGAGTCGAACCAGGCAGAACCTCTGCCAAAATTAAAGTTTTAATAAAGCATTTTTTTTAACAATATAAGTAAACAGTGTTTTAACTTACACAGAGATCTTTTCTCTAAGGAAACTGCAGGCTGATGCATTACTGTTTATCAAGAAAGTACAATTATTAGAAAAATAAATCTTGAGTCCATGGTGTACAAACTGCAACAAACAGTCAACACTCTGCAACAAAATCCGTCCCGTAAGTGCATTTTGACATTGTTGGTACCTATCCCAAATGTGAAAAATGAGAATTCATTGGAGACTGTTTTGGAGGCATTTGTTGAATGACTAGGAGAAAATGCGAAGATGATGTTAAGTCGTGCTATGTCAAAACTATTCCAATGAAGTTGACTGACAAGAATAAGAACACTACATCTTATATATAAAAATGAATCACAAAATGTGTTGGTAAGCGCATAACTCAACAACGCCTGGACCAATTTGGCCAATTCTTTTTCTGTTGTGTTTGTTATTCTAAGGAGAAGGTTTTTATGACCTAAAAAATTAAAAAAAAAATTGCGGATATTCCCACAGGAACGGGTTTGGGAACGAAAACTTAGAAACTACTAGACAGGTTTCTTAAACGATTCGAGCATAAGGGGTGCTACATTATCCCCCTCCATCACTAATTTAGATTATATTTCATCTATATAGTCCCACGGGCACAGAAACGGGAACGAGAACCGAAATCTTAAAGTTACTTGACCGATTTCAAAAATTCATTCAACTCTTGGAAGTTACATTCATACCTCAGTGACATAGACTTATGAATGACTCCTGTCAAGGGTTGATCCCCATATTCCGAAAGGAACGGGTTGGGGAATGGAAAGTTAGAAACTTACTGGACAGCTTTCTATATCCCTTCCTGCACTAGGATTGCTACATTATCCCCCTTCATTAGTGATTTAGACTATATTTCATCCCTATAATCCCACGATAACAGAAACGGGAACGAGAACGGGAACCATAAAATTATTTGACCGATTTCCAAAATGCTTTCAACTCTAGGATGTTACATTATCCCTCAGAGAATTAGGCTTTTATTTCACATATTTCCACAGTAACGGAAGATTCCCACAGGACCGGGGCTGGGAAAGGAAACCTAGAAACTACTGAACAGATTTCAAAAATTCTTTCGTCATTGGGATGCCACATAATCCCAAAGTAAAAACGATTATATTTCATCCCCAAGTTCCTACTTAAGCGGAAAAACGAGAACGGGAAACTAAAAACTACAGACCCAAGCAACGCCGTGGCTCAGCTATCTATCTATATATATAAAAATCAATTGCTGTTCGTTAGTCTGGTTAAAACTCAAGAACGGCTGATCGGATTTATCTTATCTTGGTCTTGAAATGTTCGTGGAGGTCTAGGGAAGGTTTAAAAGGTAAGTTATTACGAAAAAATGAATTGGAATATAGTAAAAGTAACAATTTCCATATTTTTTAACTGTAATGAATAAAAAATTTAATTCAAACAACACTTTTGTTTTTTATTTTAATCATTTTTGACAGCAAAAAATTAAATTAATAAATAGCAAATAATAAGATTATTTGATTGTTTGTTTTTGAAAATTACTTGAATTTTTTGACTGGTAAGAATGTAATTTATTGCCCATGAGTACAATAGACTATACTTCATCCTCAAATTCCCAGAGGAACGGGAATGGAAACGTCAAATAGTCAATATATCAAATTTACTTCTTCACAGTCTGTCAAAGTGATGATTTTACTTGCACTTTACTGCTGACAAGCCACGCGATGATGTGTAATACATACATGCAATGCATCATCGAAATCGTTTCAGCGTCGAAAACAAGGAACACCAGTTGAAGGGAGTCCAAATGTATTTGCTTCAGACGCTCTGGGTTGCATCTACACAGTACATCCAAATAACGATGAATGTAATTATTTGCGATTGTTGTTGGTGAATGTTCATGGTCCAACATCGTTTAAACAATTGAGAACAGTTAATGGACAGCTGTGTGCGACTTACCGTGAGGCATGTCAATTATTACATTTACTTGAGAACGATTCACACTGAGATGATACGCTCAAGGATTCCGTAAAATCTTCATCGCTGCATCAAATTCGTTCATTGTTTGCGATTATCATATCGACATGTTTCCCCTCGAATCCAAAAGATTTGTGGGTTAAGTATAGAGATGACATGTCTGAAGATATTTTGCTTCGTTTGCGCCGTCGAACTTTGAATTCTACACTACAAATGACTGAAGAAATTTATAATGAGACATTGATCTTGATAGAAGATATTTGTCTGTTGATAGCAAAATAAAATATTGTCGTGTTTGGGAATGACAGCACCCAATCGTCATATGCACGATGCATTAAACCACGAGTTGTAAAGAGAGCAACTATACGACATTGAAGTATTTGCCGAAACAGTTCGTTCAAGTGTTCCACAATTAAATGAAAAACAAAGAATTGCGTACGACACTTTGATAAAAGCTGTGAGCAGTGGATCTGGTAGAATTTATTTCCTCGATGCTCCCTGAGGAACCGGAAAAACATTCTGGCTCTTATAAATAGCCTGGAATAGCTGCGACTCTGCTTGATGGCGGGAGAGCTGCGCATTCTGCCTTAAAATTGCAACTAAACATGCAAATCACCGAAACACCAATTAGCAAAAATTGCCAAAAATAGCGCAATGGCCAATATATTACAAGTATGCAAATTGATTGTTTGAGATGAATGCAAAATGGCCCTTAAGAGGTCACTGGAGGCACTGGACAGAACGTTGAAAGATCTTCGCCTAAATATTTTTGGTGGGGTCATGATTCTGTTGTCAGGTGATTTTCGTCAGACTCTTCCAGTTATTCCCCGATCAACTGTAGCTGATGAACTAAAATCCTTAAATCATCGAATTTGTGGCGGTTCGTAGAGACACTCCAATTAACAACTAACATGCGAGTATTTTTGCAACATGATGAAACTGCAAATGTGTTTGCGAAGTAGTTGTTAGACATTGGAAATAATAAAGTTGCAGTTTACACCTCGACCGGATTCTTCCTTATTACCCACAGATTTCTGTCACATCACACAATCAAAAGAGGAGCTTATTCCACGGATATAGCGCAAAAGTTCAAAAACCACAATTGGCTGAGTGAACGAGCAATAGTGGCAGCGAAAAATAAAGATGTCGAGGATTTCAATGCGACCAATCATAATTTTCTTCCCGGACAGTTGGTTTCCTTCAAATCAGTTATGAACCAGGACAACATAGTCAACTATCGTACGGAATTTTTAAATTCACTGGAATTGCCTGGACTACCACCTCACAATTTGCAGTTAAAAGTAGGATCAGTTATCATCATGCTGCGTAACATATCAACCTCGACTGTGCAATGCAACAAGACTGGCTGTGGAAAAGCTGATGAATAACGTCATTGAACCAACGATCATAGAAAGAAAATTCAAAGGTGAGAATGTCTTGATCCTGCGAATACCGATGACTCCAACGGATTTACCATTCGATTTTAAACGGTTACAATTTCCAGTACGTCTGGCCTTTGCGATTACCATTAATAAATCACAAGGATAGTCGTTAGAAGTTTGTGGAATCAACTAGGATTTTTCCTATTTCACGCATGGACAATTATACGTCGCATGTTCGCGCGTCGGAAAGCCGTCTTCTTTGTTTGTTTACGCACCACAAAACAAACTAATAAATATAGCTTATGAGAGAGCTTTAAATTGACTAACAGACTGTATAATAACAGTGTGTCTGTCAATATCAAATTTAAACCTTATAAATAGCCACTATTTCAGGAGAACTCTGTTTTGTAAGTGGGTCATTCCACGGTAACACCCGAAACGAACACTTTTCGACTCATAAAATTGTTTATAATTTTGCTAAAATCTACAAATCTTACAATTGAGATAAGGCAACTAAAAATGTAAAAAATAAAAAAAAAATTAAAACCCTAAAATATCAGCATAAAGATTAACAATTTTATGAGTCGAAAAGTGTTCGTTTCGGGTTTTACCGTGGAATGAGCCAAGTGAGGAGCATGATGTGCCGAAAATAATAATAATATTTCAATCATCATAAAAAAGCTTTTTTTATTAAATACTGATTTGTTTTGTTTGTTTTGAAATCAATTTAGGTAAAAGTATAGGTCTTTTATTTATGAGAACACAAAAAATACATTTTTGATACATTTTCTTAAGTGTATACTATTGACTCTGGCGTATACGTTATATTTATTTTGATAACAAATTGTAACTACTTTCAATACACTTTATATTTAAGAGTTTAATGAGAAAAATTTTTGTTGCTGATTGTTGTTGAATTAATTTCGTCTGTGATTTTATCAATTCAAATTCATTGAACTTATCCCTCAGTGACATAGACTTATATTTCATTCACATATTTGCACGTGAACTTCGATTCTTTCAGGAAAGGAGTTGGAAATTGAAACCTAGAAACTACTGGACAGATTTCAAAAATTATTTCGGCACTGGGATGCCATATAGTCCCTCAGTAACTTATAAGCGTATATTTCATCCCTTAGGGATAAAACTACAGACCCGAGCAACGCCGGGTGGCCTATTCCAAAAAAATTTGTCATCGTTAGAGTACTTAATTGCACCTGAGCAGCATAGACTATATTTCATCCTTACTCTGCCACTAGAATGAAAGCTTGGAGACTGCTTTACTTAACTTTCAATTTGATAAAAATAGGGCCTGAGCTATGCCGGGCGGGTCAGCTAGTCTATATATAGAAAAATGAATTGCTGTTCGTTAGTCTGGCTAAAACTCGAAAACAGCTGAATGGATTTATCTTATCTTGATCTTAAAATGTTCGTGTAGGTCTAGGGAAGGTTTAAAAGCTTTTATTTCATCCCTATAATCCCACGGGAACAGAAACAGGAACGGGAAAGGGAACCTCAAAGTTATTTGACAGATTCCAAAAGTTCTTTCAACTCTAGGATGTTACATTATCCCTCAGTGACTTATATTTGATTCACATATTTCTACGGGAAGGGAAGATTCCCTCAGGAACAGAGAACGGGAACCTTAAAGTCACTTGACCGATTTCAAAAAATTTTTCAACTCTAGGATGCTACATTATCCCTCCAGAACGGGGTTTTAAATAGAAACTTAGAAACAACTGGGCAGATTTAAAAAATTCTTTCGGCACATAATGCCTCAGTAACCACGGAAACAGAAACAGGAATGAGCACGGGAGCCTTAAAACTACAAACCTCAGCAACGCCAGGTGGCTCAGCTAATTAAATAACAAATAGTAAGATTATTGGATTGTTTGTTTTTACACACTCTTTTGACTTTCGCCTGGTAAGAAGAAAGATTGAAACTTTTTTTAGTTAAAAGTGTTACTTTTACAATAATCCAAACTATTTTTTCATATGAACACATTGAACTTTATTTACATTCGCAAAACAAAACGAATTGATTTAAAGTGATACTATACACTTTGACAAAAGCAATGACAGCGTCTTCTAGGCCTTTGGTAGGGATAATAAGGATCTCGAAGGGATATAGGGTTCGAAATGAAGTCGAAGTTCTTTAGTTATTATGTAGTCAAGAAGAAATGAGTAAAGCAATAAAGGCTCGAAGAAAATTTTAATTTTGGCTCAGACCCAATAAAGGTATTGTAAAATCGCTTGGTGTTCTCTGTGACCATGTTGAACGGTGCAGATGCTGACACTTTGATGTACTCAACAAGTGTCACGAGCTTCGTCAATTGGACGGGAACAACAACATTAGCGGGAACATGGAAAATATTGAACCAATTCCCAAAAATTTTTCAATGATTGAATGCTTCATTGCTCCTGAGTATTAAAGACAATATTTCCTTCCCATATTCTTTCCGGAACGGAAACGGTAATGCCGAAATAACCAAAAAACTGGAAAGTATTTAAGCGATTACAAAAATTCTTTCACTGTTAGAATGCTTCATTGTCCCTGAGAATATATTTCATCACCATTGTCCCACAGGAACGGGAACGGAAATCCAAAAAAAAAACCACTCTACCGATTTCAATGCGTATTTCAATTTAACAGTACTGGGCTGATTCCAAAAACTATGTCATCGTTAGAGTGCTTAGCTGTTCCTAAGTAACATAAACTATATTTCATCCCCATTCTCCCACTAAAATGGAAACTTGGAAACTACTTAACTAAACTTACCTAATTCGATTAACGTAGGGCCTGAGCTACGCCAGGCGGGTCAGCCAGTAAGGTATAAAAATTGTGGCTGTCAAATTCAAAATATTTGATTATGAGCAGAGTATCATCGCTGTTAAAAAAGAAGAATATTGGGGGTAAAGCTAATAGTAACCAAATTTACATTAATGAAAGTTTTTCTCACTGATGATAACTGAATTATCAATTGAACTCAAACAATCACACTACACGAAGTCAACAAACTCATCAAAAGTCTATGTTAACTCTTTCGCCTCACTTGAATTAAGTAACAGTAAAAACAATGAATCCCTTCGTTTGGAACTCGAAGACCTTGATACCTCTATCACACCAATCCAAATTGACAACACGGTTCAACTTAATCCTTCTACAAGTATACCAACTGAAAAAGAACAAACATCATCCATTAATGAAGACAATCCTCCTACACTTTCTGAACCTGTCCTCATCAACCGGTTTGGCACAACCTGGACTCCTACTGAATGGAACAACAGAATTATGAAAATTAAAAACCAAACTGAGTTCACACCTCTCTTCATAAAAAATACTCCAGCCTTCGCTAATTTATCCTGGATTAGAAATTTTTTCTCTTCTTATTTAAAAATTTTAATTCAAAAGTGTTATAAATTGAGCTCTTCTAGCCTTAAAGTTTATATCCCCTCTAAATACCAATATCTTTTTTGTCCACTGACCAACAAGTTTTTCGGGTTGGCAGAATTGAAATATCAACTTGGGGTCTTAAATCTCATAAGTTAGTAAATGAACATATTGAAAAAGTGTCAATATCTAAAACTAGTTTTCAGTCCTTCAACCCCTCCATCAATCCCTTACCTGAACCTAAGAAATATCGCATTTCTCCTAAGCCTAGACCGATTTCATCCAATTACAATAATATTGCCTTTCCATCTCCTAACCTTCCTCAACAGAAAGTCCTTTCAAGTGATGCCTATAGCAATTTTGTTTGTTCAAACTCTTCAAACTCTATCCCACAGCCTCTCAGTATGTCCCCCTACCTTCATCCTCCAGGTTATCCTTATCAATCAATCCCAATTTTTCTCATCCCCCGGTTCTCGACCCTATTGGCGCTTTCCATTGGTTTCACTCGGGGAAGCACTCATTTTAAAAACCAATGGAACACCCAAAATTGTTTCTGATCAGTTTAACGTAATTTTCTTTGTGTGAGTGAAACACCTATGGCTCTTAAAAAATATTCCTTGAAGAAACTTTTCATTTTGACATTTGAGTAACATGTGTTAGTGCTTCTGAGTCGATTCTCACTTCAAATCGAGAAGCGGCTGTCACTCGTTAGAATTATGAGAAGCGATCTTTTTGCACCAATGGAACGGTTTGAGAATGCTTCTGGACGCTCCTGGACGGTTCTTTTCGTCCAATGGAAAGTGCCATATGTATCCACCAAACGTCAAATTAACCGCGAAGTTTAATAAGTCCAAAACGACAACAAAAGACATGGATAGCCGGTACTCTATGGCAAGGCTGCGTGACAATCGTGACAGTAAACTCTACGAAAATGTCCGTCTTTGCCTGGCTTTTCTATACGACAAACCGGAGTGTGTTTGCATTAATGGCAAAACGAAAACTAATGTCATTTTATCTATTTTAAAAGAAGGTCTTTCAGCCGATCTTCATGAACTAAGGAAGATCTACATACGTTTTCATGAAGGTTTTGATATACCTCCCTCAACTGTCCTAAAGGATCTTGCCTCGTACTGTTCACATATGAATTTAAGAAACCCTATTCACTCTAAGTCTTCTAAAAAAACACGTCTTTAACAATAAAACACTATCTCTTCTTTTTCCTACCGAAACGACTTTGAACTCCTTGTCCCTATATTACCAGAATGTAAGAGGACTACGAACTAAAACTTCTATGATTTATCTCAACTCCCAAAACCTGCCTTTTGATATATTTGCCCTCTCTGAAACTAATTTAGATTCCAGTTTCCTTGATAGTAAATTATTTTCAATCCGACTTTGCAGTATTTCGTGTAGATGGTCAAACCTCTGAAAATGGCCGCTCCGGGCGAGGTGTTCTTTTAGCAGTACACAATTGATTGAACGCAACTCTTGTTGAATCATCCAGTTCACCACTCATCGAATTCATTTGCATAAAATTGTTGGTCCCCAAACGATGTTTTTATATCCTCTGCTGTTATTTTCACCCATCACAGCACACTCTTGCTTATCAACAATTTGTTGATTCTTACGACTCTATCTTGGAAGCTGCAGAACCAACTGTTGATTTTATCATTATTGGTGATTTCAATTTACCCTACTTACTTTGGGTTCCATCCGAAGATCAATCAAACTTTGTTCCCTGTAATCCCTCCTCGGAGAAAGAATGTATTTTTTGTGACCGCTTATCTGGCTCTGGGATTTTCCAAATAAGTAGCATTAAAAACAACTTAGGAAGACAACTTGACCTTGTTTTTTTCTTCTGATCCTTTCAACTCTGACGTTTCTGAAAGTATCCATCTTCTATTGACCCTTGACCACTTCCATCCCCCTCTTTCTCTTGTCTTCTCCTTCGATAAAGTTATTTCTACAGTAGATTCGGAAGTCTCCCTTCTTTTTAACTAAGTAAGGCTGATTTCAATCAACTTAATGTCTTGTTAAATCAGATCGATTTTAATCTTTTGTTGAATGCTCGAACTCCCATCGACATTGCTCTTTCTTTCTTCTATGCTACCATCTTCAAATGTATCATATCATCCACACTGTTTCTCATTTACCACAAAAAAACCGTATGTCATCTCCCCCATGGTATACTAAAGAAATATGTACACTTCGAAACCTTAGAAATAAGTTATGGAAAACTTTCATAAAACCAAATTCTTATATTGATTACTTAAATTATCAACAAGCTTTCTACAACTTTTCATCCTTATCCGAAATTCCTTACAACAATTATCTTGATAAAATGCAGACTTGTGTTAACTATGACCCTAAACGTTTCTATAAATTTATTAACGTTAAGAGAAATGAGCTTCCTTCCTCTTTCAACCATCTTAATACTTCCTCTTCAGATCCTCAAACAATCACCATTCACCAATCTATTTGCGAATTTCTTTAGTCAATCATATAACCTTAATAAAGTTCTACCTGACGAGTTTTGTAGTAGAGATATTCCACGTGTTTTTTAATCTATTAAATAAAAAGATTAATATAATATCCGTATGAGTGAGTGCAGCGAAATAAAAATAAAAAATCTGATTGGAGGATCTAATGATAAAATTGAACAGCTTCAAAAATCAGGAATTTATTCTATCGGATGTAATGATTGTGCAAAAGAATATATAGGACAGGGGTCTATGAAATAACTCCCACGAAATAAGTCCCACTTTTAAAAACGAAATAAGTCCCACCAAAAATTGCTATTTTGAAAGTGGGAGTTATTTCGTTTTTAAAAGTGGGACTTATTTCGTCAATTGGTGGGACTTATTTCGTTACGCGTTTTTATTTTAAGTGGGACTTATTTCGTTTTGAGTGGGAATAAATTCGTTTTGTAAAGTGGGAGTTATTTCATACCCCTAAATTTATATTTTTTCTTATGCAAAAAGTTATGGTTGTCCCTTTAACGAAATGTCCAATATTTCGTAAAAGGGACAACCATAATTTTTTGTCCTTATCTCTCATGGCTCTTCTTGCTTGTATACGATTTTTCTTTATTATTCCTTTGCTTTGATTATTCATATTATTCGACGTGTGTTTTTTTCGAAGAGCCAAATACTCCTTATTTGAAATCGCATTAAACAATGAAAAAGTGGGACTTATTTCGTTTATGAAAGTGGGACTTAATTCATTTAAGAAATATATTATTCAAGGGGGAGTTATTTCATTTTGAGTGGGAGTTATTTCATTTCAAGTAAATTTTTAAATCATTTCATTTTGGTGGGACTTATTTCGTTTTCAAAAGTGGGACTTATTTCGTGGGAGTTATTTCATTTTTTTAAGCAATTTTTGGTGGGACTTATTTCGTTTTTAAAAGTGGGACTTATTTCTTGGGAGTTATTTCATAGACCCATAGGACAGACAAGAAGACCTATTCTAAAAAGATTTAAAGAACATTTTGCACATCTTCTTATATATAAAAATGAATCGCAAAATGTGTTGGTAAGCGCATAACTCAACAACGCCTGGACCAATTTGGCCAATTCTTTTTTTGTTGTTTTTGTTATTGTCAGGAGAAGGTTTTTATGACATAAAAATTTAAAAATTGATATTCCCACAGGAACGGGTTTGGGAACGAAAACTTAGAAACTACAAGACAGGTTTCTAAAAAGATTCGAGCATTAGGGGTGCTACATTATCCCCCTCCATCAGTAATTAAGACTATATTTCATACCTATAAACCCACGGGAACAGAAACGGGAACGATTACCGAAACCTCTAAGTAACTTGACCGATTTAAAAAATTCTTTCAACTCGTGGATGTTACATTCATACTTAAGTGACATAGACTTATGAATGATTCCTGTCAAGGGTTGATCCCCATATTCCGACAGGAACGGGTTTGGGAATGGAAACTTAGAAACTACTGGACAGATTTCTATAACGTTTCCTGCATTAGGATTGCTACATTATCCCCCTCCATTAGTAATTTAGACTATATTTCATCCCTATAATCCCACGATAATAGAAAATTCTTTCAACTCTAGGATGTTACATTATCCCTCAGTGACAATGACTTATAAATGGTCACCGTCAAGGTTTGATCCCCATATTCCTACAGGAACGGGGTTGGAAACGGAAACTTAGAAACTACTAAATAGATTCCTAAAATTCTTTCGGCACTAGGAGTGCTACATTATCCCCCTCCATGAGCAACCTAGCCACGGGAACAGAAACAGGAACGAGAACCGAAAGCTTATCCTTGCTTGACCGATTTCAAAAATTCTTTCATGGCATTATCCTTCAGTCAAAAAGACTTTTAAATGGTTCCTGTCAAGGTTTGTTCCCCATATTCCTACAGGAACGGGATTATAAAAAATTTCGCGGATATTCCGACAGGATCGGGTTTGGGAAAGGAAACTTAGAAACTACTTGACAGATTTCTATAACCCTTCCACTTACTGCCTTAGGATTGCTACATTATCCCCCTCAATTAGTAATCTAGATTTTATTTCATCCCTTTAATCCCACGGGAACAGAAACGGGAACGAGAACGGGAACCTTAAAGTAACTTGACCGCGTTTTCAAAAATTCTGTCAACTCTAGGTTCTAGGATGTTATATTATCCCTCAGTGAATTAGGCTTATATTTCACATATTTCCACCTTAACGGAAGATTCCCACAGGAACGGGGCTGGGAACGGAAACCTAAAAACTACTGGACAGATTTCAAAAATTCTTTCGGCACTGGGATGCCACATAATCCCTCAGTAACTTAGCGTAGATTTCATCCCTATAATCCCACGGCAACAGAAACAGGAATGAGCACAGGAGCTTTAAAACTACAGGCCCGAGCAACGCCAGGCTGCTCAACTAATGAAATAACAAATAGTTAGATTATTATGGATTGTTTGTTTTTGAACTCTTTTAATTTTCACTTGGTAAGAATAAAGATTTAAACTTTTTTTAGTTAAAAGTGTTACTTTTACAATAATCCAAACTATTTTTTCATATGAAATGACCGCACATTGAATTTGGGATATAGGGTTCGAAATGAAGTCGAAGTTCTTTGGTTATTATGTAATCAAGAAGAAATGAGTAAAGTAATAAGGACTCGAAGAAAATTTTAATTTTTCTCAGACCAAATGAGGGTATTGTAAAACCACTTGGTGGTCTCTGTGACCATGTTGAGCGGTGCAGATGCTGACACTTTGATGTACTCAAGAAGTGTCACGAGCTTCAGCATCGGGACGGGAACAACATTAGTGGGAACTAAGAAAATATTGAACCAATTCCCGAAAATGTTTGAATGATTCATTGCTCCTGGGTATTAAAGACTATATTTCCTTCCCATATTCTTTCGGGAACGGAAACGGTAATGGCGAAATAACCAAGAAACTGGAAAGTACTATCAAAAATTCTGAGATTCTGAGCAATCTAAACAATATTTCATCGCCATTTTCCCACAGGAACGGGAACGGGATTAAAAAGAAACACCTACTACCGATTTCAAAGCGTATTTCACTTTTACAGTACTGGGTCGATTCCAAAAACTATGTCATCGTTAGAATGCTTAACTGCTCCTGAGTAACATAAACTATATTTCATCCCTATTATCCCACTAGAATGGACACTTGGAAACTACTTAACTTAACTTACTTAATTCGATTGACGTAGGGCCTGAGCAACGCCGGGCGGGTCAGCTAGTCTTAAATATAATGAAAAAGAAAAGTCAAGTGTTGCAGAACATATGCTAGAAAATAGTCATAGCTTTAGTTTGCAAAATTTAAAATTAATAAGAAATGTAAATAGCAATTATGAATTAGATGCTTTTGAATCATTTTACATATTTAAAAACAAAAATAATCTAATGAATAGTGATGATGGACCAATCAAAGGTTCAATATTCAAAAATTTTTTCAATAGATTCAACTCAACTCAATTGTAATTTTGTTTAGAAACATTTTTGTTTTTTGTTAGTTTTTTTGACAAATAATTTAATTTAATTTAATTCATAAATCTCACTGACGATGGAAGCATTGCTTCTGAAATGTGCATTTGAGGAAATAAAATAAGTGTTTTTAACTGTTGAAAATTATATTAATCTTTTTATTTAATTCTACCTGACCTTGAATACTTCAGTTATCTTGAAAATTGTCCTCAAAGCTCTCTTGTTTCAATTGGTGTTAGTCTCGACAATGTGTATGATAAAATCAATGCACTCAAAGATGACTTTTCTCCCGGTCCTGGCGGTAATCCTGCCATATTCCTAAAAAAATGTAAAAACGTACTTTGTCAACCCCTAACAGCCTTATTTAAACTTTCACTCCCTCAAGCAGTTTTTCCAACATTATGGAAAGATTCGTTCATTTTTTCAATTCATAAGAAAGGCAGTAAAAGTTATATCTCTCACTTCCGTCCTATTGCTAAACTCTCCGCTTTTTGAAAGCGTTGTCTATGACTCTTTATACTTTCGTTATAAGTCTATTGTTTCTCCACTGCAGCATGGTTTTCTAAAGGGAAGATCTACCACGACTAACTTAACCCAATTTGTTTCTACGACGCTCTGTGTTCTTGAACTGGGCTACGAGGTTGACGTAATCACTACGGACTTCTCGAAAGCATTCGATAAAATCTCACACCATATAATTTATCTGAAGTTAGGTGCTTTTGGATTTCCCCCGCATTTTATCCAATGGGTAAAATCCTATTTAGAACAACGAATCTATAAGGTATTGCTTAGAAGTTTCTTATTTATTCCAATTTCTGCCTCCTCCGGTATGCCTCAAGGTAGCCATCTCGGTCCTCTCCTTTTTGTCCTTGCTATAAACGATGTCCACATGATTATTTCACACTCAAATCTTTCAATCTATGCAGATGATATAAAAATTATGAAATCAATATCGACACCGCGTGATGATTCTTTACGTAAGCATGCCGGGAGCAGGCATGCACATAATGCGCTGAAATTATTTATAACTATGTATTTACATATTATTACTTGATTTTGATAAAGATACATAAATTCTTTATGCAAAATTCTTTTTTGTAGCCAGGCATATCTTGAAGCCGGCTATAAGTTATATTAAGATACAATATATATTATATATGCTGTTTTTAAGTCTCAATAAAGAAAATTGTAAATTGTAAAATGTGATAATTCTTTACTTCAACATGACTTCTGTAGATTCTTTCCTTAATTGGTGTCATGAGAATCTGCTTGATCTTTATGTGAGCAAATGTCAATTCATTACTTTTTCACGAAAACGAATATGTACCTACTCTCCCTCGGACTTATGACTTTTGTGGGTACCCGTTCCAGTTGTTTCTTCTATTCGAGACCTTGAAGTTTATTGTGATAAGGAGCTCAACTTTGGTTTCCATATAGACCAAATTATCGCTTAGGCGAACTCTTCCCTTTGTTTCATAAAACGGTGGAATTTTCCAATCCTTATGTAACCAAATCACTATACATAACTTTTGTCAGTCCTATCCTCGAGTACGCATCTCAGGTTTGGTCCCCCTATCAAATCACTCAGTCACATAGAATTGAAGCCGTCCAAAGTAGATTCCTTCGCTTTGCCTTACGTCATCTACCGTGGTCAAACCCTCTCATCCTACCTCCATACGAAGATCGTTTACTACTAATTCAGTTACAAAGCCTCGCCAAACGTCGTGCAATTGCTGACATACTGTTTGTACAACAAATAATGACTGGTGCAATTGAATCTCCCGCTCTCCTTGAAAATTTTTACCTTAATACCAATCCTCGTCGTCTACGGTCCATCCCTTTTTACAACCTTCCCACTCACCGCACTAACTATGGCCATTTTAACCCCATTACTCGAATGATGCTCTTAGCCAATAGTTCACAAGATATTCTTGATTTCAACGCAAGCTTACCATCTCTTAGAAAAAAATTATCCTCTAATCATTTTCAACTTCCTAATTAATTATTATACTAAACCGAACACGTGAAAACCGAACACAAATTTCCCTTAGCTTCTCAATTATATTAACTTAATTTAATAACATTTATTGTAAATAGTATTTAGTACCTAAGAAAGTAATTTTTGTAAATATTTAAGTTTCCTTTTTATTATATATGTATGTTGCTTGAACTAAGCCCGATAAATAAAATTGAATTGAATAGATCTTTTTTGAATAAAGCAAATTGCAAATTGCAGCCATGGATGTCTGATCATTTGTTAAATAAAATATTTATGAAGAATATACTACGCTCGAAATTTATTAAACAGCCTAATAATTCATATATGTTGTCATCAATGTGTGGAGAAGAAGATACTACAACGAGCTGTATGAGCTGTGCCGTGAGCCGTGACATGGGATTAGCCGGAAGAGTACGCATCGCGAAGCTACGACGGTTGGGCCATGTAGAGCGGATGGACCCAAACGCTTCGGCTCGACGGGTTTTCGAAAGCACATTGCAGGGAAATCGTGGAACGGGAAGACCTCGTCTTAGGTGGCGCAATCAAGTGGATGATGACCTCAACCGACTAAGAGTGCAAAACTGGAGAGAGCTCGCCCGAAATCCAAGTCGTTATAGAAGGATGTTGGTTGAGGCCCACAGGTTCACCCCGAACTGTAATGCCCACCTAAGTAAGTAAGTTAAGTATTAACTCACTCACAAAAGTTAAAATTCTATGTTTGAAGTAATTTGAATCTAATTTGAAACAGTACCAAAAACAAGTAAACAAACCAACTTTAGTGAGATAGTGAGAAAAGTGTTGTTTTTTGTCTAGCTATTTACTTTTGCTTTTTGATATACAAGAGTACGTTACTCAAATATTTTACGGATGGATAACAAGTCAAACAGTGAAAAAAGCATTTAACGTAAAGTCGGCTTAGGGTTTACTTATGCCTTTAAGAAATAGTCGTTTCTTCTGATAACTAAAAAATTTAAAGAAAGTTTATCTGCTACGTTTAACTTTTATTCCTCGTCTTATTTCTAGCCTAACTTCAGATGCAGCAAAATACTTTCCTTGCTAAGAAACTATTAATTAATCTCATTTAACTTATCACTTTTTAGTTATAGAGTCTTTTCATTTCAATGGGCCATTTCCGACAACTTGTTTAACTACCCACTACAAAGATAAGCCTTCCTCTTTCCTTCGTGAATATAATTTCTTTTGTTCTCTCTGAATTGCCGTAACTTCACTCACAGTTTCATTTTTAAGTTTACTTTGTGTTTGCTCATGACGTGTTGGCTGGAAAATTGTCTACTTTTTCGTTTTGCATAGTCACCGCACCGAACGCCCGCCCGCCACTCGAATTTTAAATGCACCTCTCCTAATGTAGAGGATTGTTGTTTGCATTTTGCATACTCAAGCTCAAGCATAGAATGGGAGGATTATATAAAAGTTAATGAATGCCAGTGACAGCTATAATGGTGTAAAAAAGAAATTTGCTTTTTGTTCCTCGCTCCTATCAAAACCTAAACTTTTTATAAACAACTCAACACTTTGTTGTGGGAACAAGGGTTTCACCGGGAAGTACAGCTAAAATGGGATGTAATATGTAAATTGTAAAGGATCGACTTGGTTCAAAGTGAGATATCTAAGTCACTAAATTGAGAAATGTTGGAATATATTGCTTATTCAATACAAACAGTGTTTGCTTGTTTGATTAAATGGGCTTACTGTATATTAGGCTTTTTTTTTAAGTAAAACTAACTTTTGAATAATGCCGTGTGTGAAATGCGTTAAAATATTCTGGTTATAAAAAAATATGTTAATATATAACAAGCTTTGGAGTTGGAGAGTTAAAACTTGACGTTTCTTAAGATAGAAGGAGCAGTTTGTTGGTATATGCTTTTAACCTGTTCGAAAGATGATGGACGCAAATAAATCAAGACCTCTTGCCAAACCATATAATTAGTTTCGATTTATTCAATTACAGCTGTGGACAACTAATTAGAAACAAAAATAGCGTGTACTTTCAGAACCGTTGCTTACTTCAATTATTATTTGTCAAATTCATTTGTTTTCAACAATAATTTTGAGTTTTTATTCATTAATTAGGAGAAACATTAAAATATTTGAAAACCGTAACACTTTTCTTCTTTTCCTCCATGTTTTCAAGAAGGCTCCTTTTGTGGCAGACAGCTAATTAGAAACAAAACGAAAAAGTGTATTTTGTATGAATATTTTTCAATCTATATATATATAAATGAATTGCTGTTCGTTAGTCTGGCAAAAACTCGAGAACGGCTGAACGGATCTATCATATCTTGCTATTGAAATGTTCGTGGAGGTCTAGGGAAGGTTTAAAAGGTTAGTTTATATGAAAAAAGCAAAAAACGAAAATAGTCGTATAAGTATGTCACAAATACGTTCTATAGTGAGTGGAAATGAAGTGACACAACGAGCTCGACAAAATGAAGTTGAGCGTTGTGCTTCTGGGTTCTGGGACTAGAAGCATTCTTCTTTGATCTGAAAATAAATTATTGTTATTTTTTGACAATAAATCGCTGAATATAATTATTTATTCCTATTTTATTGCGCAATCAAAAGTACTCGGGAACGGGAACGGGAACGGGAAAGTTAACGAGAACTAAGTGTTTATATTGAAGAGCCACTAAGACTATTAATCCAATTTGAATGAAATTTGGAACACAAAAATGGCCAAGAACCTGAGAAATAAAATAGGCTAGATTTCCTTTTCACATTCCTGGAAACGTAACCGGGAACATGAAAAATACTAGACTGATTCCAAGAATACTTTCGCCGTTGGAGTGCTTCATTGCCCCAAAGAACCAATTCGCACAAAAACGGGATTGGGAACATGAACGGGAATGGGAATTTAAAATCACTAGAACGATATCTAATTTTTGTCGTTATTACAATACGACGTTATCCTCAAATAGCTTCAACAATATTTTATCCCCATATTCCCATGAGGACGGAACGGAAAATAGAAACATGCGGGATATTGAAAAGTTCTGAACCCATTCCAAAAATTCTTTCACTGTTAGAGTGCTTCATTGTCCATGAGTAATAAATAGACTATATCTGATCACAATTTTTCCACAGGAACGGGAACGGGAATTCAAAACCACTGACTTTAATACGGTTTTCACTACTACAATACGGTGTTATTCCCAAGTTACATAGACTTTATTTCATCTCCATACGGGTACGTAATGGGAACTGGAACAGATCAGGAAACTTGGATACTGGACCGATTCCAAAAACTCTGTCATCGTTAGAGTTATCAAATGCCCCTGAGTAACAAAAACAATATTTCATCCCCACTCTGCCACTAGAATGGAAACATGAAAACTATTTTACTTTACTTTCAATTTGATCAACATAGGGCCTTAGCTACGCCGGGTGGGTCAGCTAGTATTTAAATATCTTTACTTTACAAAACTTTTAGTATTTTGTTGCAAAGCCTTTTTGCATTTTCGCTCCATTGATTCGATAAGTCGCCTACAGCGCTCTACGGGTATAGCTTTTCAGGTGGCTTCAATATTGGGGTATAAAACGTCCATGTTTGTGTTATTTTTGGACGCCACAGCTTTTTTGATATCAGCCCAAAGATGTTCAATGGCCTTCTTGCAAAAAATGGAGGAAAAGAAAAGTGTTACGTTTTCCAAATATTTTATTGTTTATCCTAATCCTAACTAATATTATAAATGTGAAAGTCCCTCTGTCTGTCCGGCTTTCTATGTTACCATCTCCCGCCCAAACTACCAAACTGATTGATATGAAATTTTGTACAGAGATAGTCTAGAACCAGAGGAAGGACATCCTAACTAATATTATAAATGTGAAAGTCCCTCTGTCTGTCCGGCTTTCTATGTTACCATCTCCCGCCCAAACTACCAAACTGATTGATATGAAATTTTGTACAGAGATAGTCTAGAACCAGAGGAAGGACATAGGCTATATATTTTATCCCTAAATTCCCACGGGAACGGGAACGTATACGGGAATTTAGAAACTACAACACCGATTTCAAAAATTTTTCCACCGATAGAATGCTTTACTATCCCAAAGTAACATAAACTTTAATTCATCCTTATATTCCTGCGGGAACAGGAGTCCTTACTAATATAATAAGTGCGAATGAAGCTCTGTCTGTCCGTCGTTCTATGTTACCATCTCCCGCCCACACTAATAAACCGATTTAAATGAAATTTTGTACAAAGATTGGACTGAACTTAAGGACGGACATAGGCTTTATTTCATTCGAATATTCCCTCGGGAACCGGTCCTCACTATTATTATAAATGCAAAAGTAGCTCTGTCTGATCACCTTTCTATGTTACCATCTCCCGCCCAAATTAATAAACCGATTTAAATGAAATTTTGTACAAAGATTGCTCAGAACCTTAGGAAGGACATAGGCTATATATTTTATCCCTTTATTCCCACGGGAACGAAAACGTATACGGGAACTTAGAAACTGCAACACCGATTTCAAAAATTTTTCCACCGTTAGAATGCTACACTATTCCTGAGTAACATAAACTTTAATTCATCCACATATTCCTACGGGAACGGGAGTCCTTACTAATATAATAAGTGTGAAAGAAGCTCTGTCTGTCCGTCGTTCTATGTTACCATCACCCGCCCAAACTAATCAACCGATTTAAATGAAATTTTGTACAAAGATTGCTCAGAACCTGAGGAAGGACATAGGCTATATATTTTATCCCTTAATTCCCACGGGAACGGGAACGTATACGGGAACTTAGAAACTACGACACCGATTTCAAAAATTTTTCCACCGTTAAAATGCTACACTATTCCTGAGTAACATAAATTTTAATTCATCCACATATTCCTAAGGGAACGGGAGTCCTTACTAATATAATAAGTGTGAAAGTAGCTCTGTCTGTCCGTCGTTCTATGTTACCATCTTCCTCTCAAACTAATAAACTGATTTGAATTAAATTTTTTACAAAGATTATTCAGAACCTGAGGAAGGACATACGCGATACGCCATATATTTATTCCCTATATTCCCAGGGGAGCAGGAACGTTTACGGGAACTTTGACACTATGGCACCGATTTCAAAAACTCTTCCACCGTTGGAATGCTCCATAATCCCTGAGCAACATAAACTTTTATTCATCCCCATATCCCTCACGGGAACGGTCACCATGTTTCCACGGGAACGGAAGTCTTTACTAATATTATAAGTCCGAAGTTAAATCTGTCTGTCTATTTCTCTTTGTTACCATTAACTGCCCAAACTATTGAACCCATTTTTATGAATTTTGGTACAGAGACAGTCTAGAACCTGAGGAAGGACTTATATGTTATGCAATATGTTTTATCCCCGTATTCCCATGGGAACGGGAACTTGGAAAATACAGCACCCATTTCAAAAAATGTCCACCGTTAGAATACTACACTATTCCCGAGTAATGTAAACTTCAAGTCATCCTCCGGAAACGCCCTCATGTTCCCACAGGAATGGAAGACTTTATTAACATTATAAATCCGAATTTAACTCTGTCTGTCTGTTTTTCTTTGTTTATATTTACCACCCAAACTATTGAACCGATTTATATGAATTTTGGTACAGAGATAGTCTAGAACCCGAAGATGGACATCCTTACTAATATTACAAATCCAAAATTAACTCTGTCTGTTCGTGTTTCTTTGTTACCATCTCCCGCCCAGAAAACTGATCCGATTTAAATGGAATTTAATTAAGAGATAGCCTAGAGCCTGAGGAAAGACATAGGCTTAATAAGTAATCCCTATATTTCTACGGGATCGACACCGTAAACGGGAACCTTAAGACTGCTGGGTCGATAAAAGTTCTTTCACTGCGGGGTGATTTCTGTCAAACTGTCGAAAATACATTAGACCTGAGAAGAAATGTCTATCTTGATCTTCAAATAATAATTGGCAATCGGGAATGGCTGTTTGAAAGGCGATTTCGGCGCCGACTAATGAGATAGTTAACCATATTAACTAATAAAATATGTTTGACGTATTGGGGGACGTTGGCGAATGTCTATCAATAGACAATTTCTCAATTTTTTAGGATTATTAGGAGTGGCAGCAAGTTGGTGTTCCAGTGCCAAAAATGAGTAATCCAGAATTGTACGCAGCTACAAATTACACATCTGGGATGCGGCATTAATAATGACTGGACGTTTCGATTCCCCGTTTTCCTTTAATTCCCACTGATTTGAGTTGCATGTGTTCGTTTCGAAAAAAATCCCATGGCAACTTTATGTGGCAGAATCACGTGTATCAATCCCACAAAACCTTTTTATTTCGCAAAAGATGGAAAAAATAAGAACGTCGTGTGCAAACATATACTAAAATAAAATAATATAACAATGGTTTAGTAAACCGCATGAATGTGTCTTATTTGCAAAATAAATAGCCTAAAAAAATCATAATGCTGCCGAAAGTCACTATTCCACGCGGACGAAGTCGCGGGCACAGCTAGTAGGCTATATATTTTATCCCTAAATTCCCACGGGAACGGGAACGTATACGGGAATTTAGAAACTACAACACCGATTTCAAAAATTTTTCCACCGATAGAATGCTTTACTATCCCAAAGTAACATAAACTTTAATTCATCCTTATATTCCTGCGGGAACGGGAGTCCTTACTAATATAATAAGTGCGAATGAAGCTCTGTCTGTCCGTCGTTCTATGTTACCATCTCCCGCCCAAACTAATAAACCGATTTAAATGAAATTTTGTACAAAGATTGGACTGAACTTAAGGACGGACATAGGCTTTATTTCATTCGAATATTCCCTCGGGAACCGGTCCTCACTATTATTATAAATGCAAAAGTAGCTCTGTCTGATCACCTTTCTATGTTACCATCTCCCGCCCAAATTAATAAACCGATTTAAATGAAATTTTGTACAAAGATTGCTCAGAACCTTAGGAAGGACATAGGCTATATATTTTATCCCTTTATTCCCACGGGAACGAAAACGTATACGGGAACTTAGAAACTGCAACACCGATTTCAAAAATTTTTCCACCGTTAGAATGCTACACTATTCCTGAGTAACATAAACTTTAATTCATCCACATATTCCTACGGGAACGGGAGTCCTTACTAATATAATAAGTGTGAAAGAAGCTCTGTCTGTCCGTCGTTCTATGTTACCATCACCCGCCCAAACTAATCAACCGATTTAAATGAAATTTTGTACAAAGATTGCTCAGAACCTGAGGAAGGACATAGGCTATATATTTTATCCCTTAATTCCCACGGGAACGGGAACGTATACGGGAACTTAGAAACTACGACACCGATTTCAAAAATTTTTCCACCGTTAAAATGCTACACTATTCCTGAGTAACATAAATTTTAATTCATCCACATATTCCTAAGGGAACGGGAGTCCTTACTAATATAATAAGTGTGAAAGTAGCTCTGTCTGTCCGTCGTTCTATGTTACCATCTTCCTCTCAAACTAATAAACTGATTTGAATTAAATTTTTTACAAAGATTATTCAGAACCTGAGGAAGGACATACGCGATACGCCATATATTTATTCCCTATATTCCCAGGGGAGCAGGAACGTTTACGGGAACTTTGACACTATGGCACCGATTTCAAAAACTCTTCCACCGTTGGAATGCTCCATAATCCCTGAGCAACATAAACTTTTATTCATCCCCATATCCCTCACGGGAACGGTCACCATGTTTCCACGGGAACGGGAGTCTTTACTAATATTATAAGTCCGAAGTTAAATCTGTCTGTCTATTTCTCTTTGTTACCATTAACTGCCCAAACTATTGAACCCATTTTTATGAATTTTGGTACAGAGACAGTCTAGAACCTGAGGAAGGACTTATATGTTATGCAATATGTTTTATCCCCGTATTCCCATGGGAACGGGAACTTGGAAAATACAGCACCCATTTCAAAAAATGTCCACCGTTAGAATACTACACTATTCCCGAGTAATGTAAACTTCAAGTCATCCTCCGGAAACGCCCTCATGTTCCCACAGGAATGGAAGACTTTATTAACATTATAAATCCGAATTTAACTCTGTCTGTCTGTTTTTCTTTGTTTATATTTACCACCCAAACTATTGAACCGATTTATATGAATTTTGGTACAGAGATAGTCTAGAACCCGAAGATGGACATCCTTACTAATATTACAAATCCAAAATTAACTCTGTCTGTTCGTGTTTCTTTGTTACCATCTCCCGCCCAGAAAACTGATCCGATTTAAATGGAATTTAATTAAGAGATAGCCTAGAGCCTGAGGAAAGACATAGGCTTAATAAGTAATCCCTATATTTCTACGGGATCGACACCGTAAACGGGAACCTTAAGACTGCTGGGTCGATAAAAGTTCTTTCACTGCGGGGTGATTTCTGTCAAACTGTCGAAAATACATTAGACCTGAGAAGAAATGTCTATCTTGATCTTCAAATAATAATTGGCAATCGGGAATGGCTGTTTGAAAGGCGATTTCGGCGCCGACTAATGAGATAGTTAACCATATTAACTAATAAAATATGTTTGACGTATTGGGGGACGTTGGCGAATGTCTATCAATAGACAATTTCTCAATTTTTTAGGATTATTAGGAGTGGCAGCAAGTTGGTGTTCCAGTGCCAAAAATGAGTAATCCAGAATTGTACGCAGCTACAAATTACACATCTGGGATGCGGCATTAATAATGACTGGACGTTTCGATTCCCCGTTTTCCTTTAATTCCCACTGATTTGAGTTGCATGTGTTCGTTTCGAAAAAAATCCCATGGCAACTTTATGTGGCAGAATCACGTGTATCAATCCCACAAAACCTTTTTATTTCGCAAAAGATGGAAAAAATAAGAACGTCGTGTGCAAACATATACTAAAATAAAATAATATAACAATGGTTTAGTAAACCGCATGAATGTGTCTTATTTGCAAAATAAATAGCCTAAAAAAATCATAATGCTGCCGAAAGTCACTATTCCACGCGGACGAAGTCGCGGGCACAGCTAGTTAATGAATAAAAACTCAAAATTATTGTTCAAAACAAATGAATTTGAAAAATAATTGAAGTAAGCAACGGTTCTGAAAGTACACGCTTCTAACTAGTTGTCCACAGCTGTACATAAAAAAGTTATGATAATACTCTTTTTGGTTCAGGGTCTTACGAGGAAAGAATAAAACCCTTCAAAGCTAGCAATAATGCGTTGATATTTTAAGAAATTTTGAAGAAGTAATACAAAATTTATACTCAAATTCTTAATCATTTTGGAAAAACTAAATAGGGGTAAGTGGGGCTAGTTTGCCCAAGGGGCAAGTAGTTCAATCGGCAATAACTTCAAAAGAAGACCAAATAACTCGAGTTTATTGCACTTGTTACATTGGGCACACCTGCTTGCTGACTCTCATATTGTCTTTCACTGGTGTCGCACGTCGTTCGGGTGATATCTCCAAAAAACAAATTTTGGCTTTCATGAGTATTTTTTTGTTGTGTTTTCTTTTTTTTCTTTCTTGTGATTGTTTGTGTTCAATGCAAAAATTTTTTTTAGGAAAAAGAGTAGTGTTAGTGTGGTAGTTGTTTTTTATATTGATATCTGAGTGCCAAAAAAAGTCGTTGAGTGCTGAAGGACCGAACGGGGTAGGTAAGTTCACTATTTTTTCGGGGTAAGTTGACTCATTTTTTCTATGGTAATTTCAAAAAAAATTATGACATATTATGTGCAGAAAACCGCGAGGGCGACGAAACCAAAGATTTTTTCAAGTTTTCAGTTTGTTATCACACGAAGTGGCTTAAATTCGCTTATTTAATTTAATTGTTTTTACTTATTTCGTGATATTACAAGGAGTGGATTTGGTTTGTTAACTCAATTTAATTTTTTTGAAATAATTTTTTGAATCTAGTTCTTATGGAGTGTATTTATTTATAATTTCAAGCTTCAAATGCTTTTAGTTTTAGTATCAAAAAGCTGGAAATAATATTAAAGTCAACTTGCCCCATAGCCTTGGCCAACCTACGGTTTTGGGGTTAGTTGATCAATTTGAGGTCGTTTTGTAGAATTTGGAAAAAATGTCTTTGTATTAACAATGTTTACAAGACATATTTATTTTAATAGCAAAAATTATGTTCTATTAAAAGGCTTTTTATCCGTTTTGATATCTCTCTTAGTTTTTTTTTTTTTAAGACAAGAATATTTCTAGTTAATAGCCCCGCTCTCCCCTACGTAATGTTTGTTTTCTTCAACAGTGAAAACAAGGTGCGTTAACATACGATAGTTAGTTTGCTAGTTAGTTTGTTTTCTTTCCCTATATTTAAACTATACAATTTTTCATGATATAAATAACTTTAGGTCTTGGTTATGAAACCGTCTGCAAGACACAAACTTCTTCTTCTTTTTTTTCATTGGTTCTATCTTTAGTATAATAATGTCATAATTTTCCAGAAATACAAATTTTATTGAAAATATTTCACAATTTTTTTTCCATTTTGAAATTTAAGTTCATTATCTCTCCTCTTATTTTAAAAATTGTGCTGATTTTGTTACCTGTGTTAAGGTGCGTCCACACTATGCCGACCGGCATAATTCGGCACATGCCGATCGGCAATACCGAAATAATGGGAACGTCCCGATCGGCCTTTCCCATTTGCCGAAAGCCGGGCCGATTGAACCCGACTATCGATATTGTTCTGGTGAATAATAGTACTCATCATCACTTGATTGCAGTAGAGAGCCTATATAAAAATGAATTGCTGTTCGTTGGTCTGGCTAAAACTCGAAAACGGCTGAACGGATTTATCTTATCTTGATCTTAAAATGTTCGTGTAGGTCTAGGGAAGGTTTAAAAGCTTTTTTTTTCATCCCTATAATCTCACGGGAACAGAAACAGGAACGAGAAAGGGAACTTCAAAGTTATTTGACAGATTCCAAAAGTTTTTTCAACTCTAGGATGTTACATTATCCCTCAGTGACATAGATTTATATTTCATTCACCTCAGGAACGGGGCTGGAAATGGAAACTTAAAGACTATTGGACAGATTTCAAAACTCTTTCATCACTGGGATACCACATAATCCCTCAGTAACTTATTATTTCATGTCTATAATCCCACGGGAACAGAAAAAGGAACGAGAACGGGAACCTTAAAGTTACTTAACAGATTTCAAAAACAAACTCTTTCAACTCTAGGATGTTACATTATCCCTCTGTGACTTATATTTGATTCATATATTTCTACGGGAACGGAAGATTCCCTCAGGAACAGAGAACGGGAACCTTAAAGTCACTGGACCGATTTCAAAAAATGTTTCAACTCTAGGATGTTACATTATCCCTCCAGAACGAGGTTTTAAATAGAAACTTAGAAGCAACTGGGTAGATTAAAAAAATTCTTTCGGCACTATGATGCAACATAATGCCTCAGTGACTTAGCGTAGATTTCATCCCTATAATCCCACGGAAACAGAAACAGGAATGAGCACGGGAGCCTTAAAACTACAGACCCAAGCATCGCCAGGCGGCTCAGCTAATCAAATAACAAATAGTAAGATTATTGGATTGTTTGTTTTTAAGAACTCTTTTGACTTTCGCCTGGTAAGAAGAAAGATTGAAACTTTTTTTAGTTAAAAGTGTTACTTTTACAATAATCCAAACTATTTTTTCATATGAAATGACCGTACATTGAACTTTATTTACATTCGCAAAACAAAACGAATTGATTTAAAGTGATACTATACACTTTGACATAAGCAATGATAGCGTCTTCTAGGACTTTGGTGGGGATAAGGATCTCGAAGGGATATAGGGTTCGAAATGAAGTCGAAGTTCTTTAGTTATTATGTAGTCAGGAAGAAATGAGTAAAGTAATAAAGGCTCGAAGAAAATTTTAATTTTGGCTCATACCCAATAAAGGTATTGTAAAATCGCTTGGTGGTCTCTGTGACCATGTTTGCTTCTCATATTCTTTCCGGAACGGAAACGGTAATGCCGAAATAACCAAAAAACTGGAAAGTATTTAAGCGATTACAAAAATTCTTTCACTGTTAGAATGCTTCATTGTCCCTGAGAATATATTTCATCACCATTGTCCCACAGGAACGGGAACGGAAATCCAAAAAAAAAACCACTCTACCGATTTCAATGCGTATTTCAATTTAACAGTACTGGGCTGATTCCAAAAACTATGTCATCGTTAGAGTGCTTAGCTGTTCCTAAGTAACATAAACTATATTTCATCCCCATTCTCCCACTAAAATGGAAACTTGGAAACTACTTAACTAAGCTTACCTAATTCGATTAACGTAGGGCCTGAGCTACGCCGGGCGGGTCAGCTAGTTCAAAATAAAATAATCATACAAATAAGAGCATTTGCTAGACTCTGTACGAATGTTTGGCAGGATTAATGGTTTTTTAATTTTTTTTCTGGAATTCAGCGATCGATTTCAGAATGTTGTTCTTATCACACGGTGAGCTGAACTTCAATAGGTACTATGGGTGTGTCATTACAACCATCAAGTTTGTTGGAGCGAAATATCGAACACAGGGTTGGAGGTTGGTGAAGCAGAGTTGGTCAAAAAGAGCAATTAGATTTTCATTCGGCAGCTCTGGTATTCCGAAGAGAATAGCGTTAGCGTTAGCGTCCGTAACAAGCTCTCTTCTCTCGAGCGAATTACATGCACATCGTTTCGCGAGATCAATCAGTTGCTCATTGCTCTTCATTAGGATAGCATATTTTATGTTGTAGCTGGGGAAAGGCCAGTTGTTGGTGTGGGTACGTTCCTATTTTTTTGGTTACAGAACGGGTATTTTTTTGTTCAAGAGAGACAGATTTATAACCCATTATAAATTAGAGTATAAGGAGCACAAAGCAAAAGAGAGAAACTAATGTAAAATGAAAAAAAAAATCACTCTTCGGACAGAAAGAACAGCTAAAATGATCGATTTTGATTTATACACCTTTTTAATTTGTCTTTTTTATTTTATCTCTTACACTGATGTAAGAGATAAAATAAAAAAGTTTATTTCTGGCCGTTCATCAATAACAATTCAATGTGAAGGCTTAGGGTTTTGCTATGTATGACTTTCGGAGTTCTTAGACTAAGAAAAATTACTTTAAACGGATATTTCAACTGAGACTTCAAGAACACGTCTTATCACTCTGACGTTATATTATGTTTGTGATGGATTTTTTTAACCTATCCAGATGTTAGATCCAGCAATTTTTGTTCTTACTTTGGTCCTCAGCCTGTTTTTTGTTTTATTTTAAATGAAAATTTTCTACAATTTAAAGAAACTCTGATATTTCTGAAACTCTTTGTTTTCGGAGTACTTCACAAAACCACTGCCCTTTTTGTCAAAAAAAGTAAGATTTCTTTCATTATTAATGTACTGTAGTTTAAGAAATATTGCAACCTTTTTTGTTCCAACATAATCCTTGAGCTTATATGAATGGTCTAGTAAATGTCATATACTAGCTACCGATACACGACAGTAATATCCAGATTTTATTTACTCGTAGCTAACAACAGCAAACGAAATATGAATCAATCAATTATGTATAAAGCACGCTTGGTCATCGTTTTTACACAAACTGCATCTCCTTTCTCCATGTTCTTATACTGTCCACTGCTGCCGTCGTGTCGTCCTGCTGAAGACAATCATAATAAATTTTCTCCCTGAAATCTCTTTTGGCATATGAATTTGTCTGAGGTTTTCATAGTAGTGCTTATACAGCACTCCCCACGAATGCTGTTACATTGAACCGGGTTGAAGCCATTTTACTCGAAAAACGTACATTTTTTGCATTTTTATGTCCAGGGAGAGAGTGAAATTTATTAGCAGTACACAGCTGCATAAATCACTTTAATGGAATGATATCCGCCATAAATACACACAACAATCAAATTTATCAAGTCATTTGACTTACTGACACTCTTGCCCAACAATATAATGATACAAGTAGTTGAAACGACAATTCATTCCTAAATCTGTTTGTTTCGGTTTGAAAAAGTAGGCAAAAGTTACTAGACAACTTCGTTTGTAATAATCATTGAGATTATTGTCATACAGAGCAGTTTTTGGCAATAACATCTCTTTAAAAGAAAACAAAATTGGCAGTTAAAGATATTGTGAGACATATGCATATAGTGATGAATATGAAACGCAGAGTTTATATCTATTAAATGTATTTATTACAAAGAAACTTGAACAAACGTGTTACTTCAAAGCAAGTTGGTTCTAGAAGAGAAAAGTGACATATTCAGTCGTTTGTAATTTGAAAAATAAACAGTATTGCCAAGTACTAAACTAAATGTTAATTGCTCTGTCATTGGCAGGGCATTCCCAGGAGTGCTGGTTGTACCTTTAGTTCTAACACGCCTTCCTCAATCATCACTTTTCAGCAAGTTGATATACCGATGTCTTCCATACATCTGTAGTGGGCTGGTCCAGGCAGTGGTTTGGTGAATACATCCGCTGGCATCATTTCAGTTGGTGTGTAGATGACTGTTACCTTTCCATCTTGTAAGAGCTGCCGTACAAAATGATACCTGGTCGCAATATGCTTTGTTCTTGAATGACAGACCGCATTTTCGGCTATTTGCACCTTGGTTGTCCGTGCCAATACTTATTTTTGTGAGTAGAGGCAAATTCATCTCGGTCATAAGATTCTGAAGATATGTTGCTTCCCTCGATGACTCGGACAGCGCTACATATTCTGCCTCAGTACTTGAAATAGCTACTGACTTTTGTTTCTGGGAACGCCAAGTGATTGCAGCGCCGCTTAATAAAAAGACGTATCCGGTGTATGATATTCTATCATGCTCGTCGTTCGCATGATCAGCATCCGAGTATCCTCGAAGACCCAAAGTTTCCTTGGTGTAAGTGAGCCCGTAAGTTTCCGTTCCTCGTTAATAGCGTAGAACACGCTTCGCAGCTGACCAGTGCACATCTTGATAGGTTTCGTTATACTGTGCCAAACGATTAACTGTAAACGATATGTCTGGTCTGGTTGCGACCGCTAAATACATAAGTGATCCGATGAGCTGACGATAGGGTTTTTCACTTTGACGCTTTTCTAAATTGCCTTTTCCAGGAGGTAGTTTCGACTTTGTATCGCTCGGTGTACTTATTGGTTTCGACTCGTCCATATTGAACTTCTTTAATATTTCCCTAATGTATCCTTGTTGCTTCAGTTTAATCTCGCCTTCTCCTTGAATGATTTCAACGCCCAAACAATATCGCGCCAGTCCGAGATCCTTCACGTCGAACACTGCAGCAAATCCATCACGTATGTGCTTCAATGTCTTCTCACTTTTTGAGATGTACAGGATGTCGTCGACGTACACTGCAACGATGGTGAGTTCTTTTTCATTTGTGTTGAAGTAAAAACATGTATCGTTAGCTGCTGGTTTCAAGCCAAGTTCACGAAGTGTTTCGTCTAACTTTTTATGCCATTGTCGTCCAGCCTGCCGCAGACCATACAGAGCTTTCCTCAATCGACACACATAATCGCCATTCTTGAGTTTTTGCAGCATTTGTTTGGCCTTTTCCTTCACACTATCATTGTTTCGACACTCTTTTGCAAGTATTTGCAACGACTGCTGAAGATACTTTGGGGTTTCAATAAAAATCTCTTGATCTAACTCACCATTTAGATACGCTGCCACTACGTCCATTTGATATACCTTCAAATTTTCACGTACTGCTAAAGCCATCAGGAGCCTGATTGATTCAAGGCGGGCTACAGGAGCGAAGGTGTCTTCGAAGTCCCTTTGCTGCGTAAAACCCCGAGCAACGACACGAGCCTTCTTTCTTTCCAGGGTGCCATCTGCTTTCATTTTGTTTCGTAACACAAGTTTGCTCGTTACGACATTTCTATTCTTTGGACGCTCGACTAGGCTCCATGTGTCATTCTTGATAAGCGTTCGAATCTCTTCTTTGATTGCTTCCAGCCAATCTTTTGTCTCTGCTCCAGACATCGCATCCTCTAGTGACAGCTCTCCAATGTTTGCTATTTCATCTTCGTTCATAGCATCAACGAAATCTTCATCGTCGATTTCATTTTCATCATCAGAACAGTCTTCTACTCGTTCAATTTGATTCTGCTTGGCCAGCTTCGAAACGGACCGCGTTTGATACACTTCACGAACATCATTCTTCTCAGTCAAAGGATCATCATGTTTATCAAAATCCATAGAAGTTGACTCCAATTCGATGGTAGTTTCGTTATTTGAGATGGTAACAGGTTTTTCTTGACGTTGCGTAGCAACAAATTCATGTTCTATGACCTTGACGTCTCTTGTGATGACTACCTTTTGTTTTTCAGGAATCCACACACGATAACCCTTAGACACTTCAGAATAACCAACAAGGATACCCTCCATTGAACGCGCTTCGAATTTGTCCTTACCAGGAGATTTTTCAAGAACAAAAGTCCTTGCACCGAAAACTTTAAGGTGTCTTAAGTCCGGTAACTTTTTGTTCCAAAATTCGTAAGGTGTGCGTCCGTTCAAGCTGGCTGTAGGACACTGGTTCCTTATGTAATTTGATGGTGCAATTGCTTCCGCCCAAAATTCATTGCCAGCTTCGGATTGGATCAGGAGGCATCTTGCCATATCAGCAAGCGTTCGATTCTTCCGTTCAGCCACGCCATTCTGCTGCGGTGTATGCGGAACTGTGAGTCGTCTTCGTATTCCGTTCAATCGTAGGAAGTCTTCGAATTCTCGGTTGCAGAACTCTCCTCCGTTGTCTGATGCTAAGCACTTAATCTTTCGACCAGTCAGAGTCTCGACTTGCGCTTTATATTCTTTAAATACACGAAAAACCTCGTTTTTCTGCTTCAGAAACCTTACTTCGCACCAACCAACGGCTCAAATCGGCAATAAAAGTGACGAAGTATCTCGAGTTCGCTAAGGAATCGACTCTGGAGGGTCCCCACACATCAGTGTGCACAAGATCCAAAATATTTGAACTCCTATTTGACTTCTTGGGAAACGGTAACCTCGTCATTTTTCCGCTGAGACATATGCTACATGCGCCAAGCTTTTCGTTCTCGTTTAAGGAAAGTCCTGTCACGATCTTCTTTCGATGCATATCCAAAAGGTCTCGTTCATTCAGATGACCGAGCCTGGAGTGCCACAATCCAAGTTTGGACTCATTCACATTCACCATGCATGCTTGTGTTGTACTTTCTTGAACATAGTACAGGTGTCCAACTCGCCTCGCTACTACCTTGACTTCACCGTCATGTCCTCGGACGATTGCTTTCTCTTTATCGAACGTGATGGTGTTGTCATGATCGGTTATCCTCGCAACGGATAATAGGTTAGTTCGAAGGTTCCTTACTTATAATGTGTTTTCAAGTTTTACTGACCTGTCAGACTTTCCGTCTGTAGTGAAAATCCTTACGGCTCCTCTCGCATCAACATTCGTACTGGAATTGTTCGCCAACATCAGCTTTCCTTGCATCGCAGAGGGTGTGGATGGAAACAGACTCTCATCGTTACACATATGGGACGTGCAACCGCTGCCAAGACACCAACGTCTTTCTAAATCACTCGTCTGTGTTCCTAAAGTTTTCTGCTTTCGCTGACATTTCGCATCGTGAAGAGCTTTTCTGTCTGCCGTTCTTCGTACACATGGATGCATTGTGACCTAGTTCATGACATTTGCAACATCTGAATTTAAATGATGTTCCACGGTCAACTACACTATCATGCTTTCGTTGCATCGCTTTTTGATTGAACTTCGATTTGCTCTGACTAGCACCTCGCTTGATATACATTGTTTCAGATCTGTCGTCTTCCTTTCGTTGACTTGATGCATCGTACTTCTCGAGAATTTTCTTTCTCAGCACACTGGGTTTCGGAAGGTTGTCGTGAGACTCCATTGCGCATTTGAACAATTCAAAACTCGGTGGCAATCCGTTCAATAAAAGAATCGACAACAAGTCTTCGTGTATATCGACGTCCATACACTTGAGTTGTGACACTGCATCGAAAAATTCCATTAAATTCTTTCGCAGATTATCGCCTTCCTGGATTTTATATGTCACCACACGTTTCAGCAATGTTGCCTTCTTCGTTGGTCCAGTAGAAGCAAATTCAGATTTTAATCGCTCCCAGACACCTTTTGCCGTGTCCAATCCTTTAACGAGACGTAATAGACTCGGATCGATGGCAATAATCAAATCTGACTTTGCTTTGGCGTCGTCATCCAACCACTTCGCAAGAGCATTTTTAGACTTCTCGTTGCTTTCAACCAATTCGGGTTTTGATATTGTTCCATTCACATGCTTCCACGTTCCAGCTTTGACCATTACAGCCTCGATTTGCATGACCCACGTGTCATAGTTGTCGCAAACGAGAGGCTTGATGGAATGCATGCTATTTGACATCGTTTCTTTGTTTTCGCTTTATTCCAATATATTTAATACGTTGGGACTGGGCCCATAACCTGATGAATATGAAACGCAGAGTTTATATCTATTAAATGTATTTATTACAAAGAAACTTGAACAAACGTGTTACTTCAAGCAAGTTGGTTCTAGAAGAGAAAAGTGACATATTCAGTCGTTTGTAATTTGAAAAATAAACAGTACTGCCAAGTACTAAACTAAATGTTAATTGCTCTGTCATTGGCAGGGCATTGCCAGGAGTGCTGGTTGTACCTTTAGTTCTAACATATAGTACTTGCTTGTCCATATATAGTATAGGAATGTAAGTAGATAGGTATGAACTATATGAATTAAATACTTTAAACTGATTTTCTTGAAAACCTTATTTTTGAAGTTAGTTTTACATTAATATACATAAAAAAACATATCACACATTAAAAACAAAAATGGCACTAAAAAGAACCTTTTCTTTAAATAAGGCCATTTAAAGTTTTGGACTTAGTTCAATGGTCGATAGCTCTTTAAAAAAAAAAATTAAAAGTTATGTTACTTTGCCAAAATATCATTTCGTTGTGTCGTGTTTAAGGGATTGAAGGTTTTTTGAAAAAGTTCAGTATAGTGTCAGTTTTTTTTTTTCTGTTTTTGTAATTAAGTCGTTAAATTTTTCAAATAAAGAGGAAACCAAGCGAAAATCTTAGAAAATTAACAAAAAGTACTTTTTATTTATTAAGTATAACACCTATTGTTTATTTGATAGTGAATTTTAGTCACAAACAAGAAAATAGTCAGTCAACTCTAAGCCTTACAATAAAAAATAGAACCAATTTTATTTTGAGGAGAAAACCGACACTTAACGAACTATGCCATTTATGAATTTACTTTTACCTTCATTATATGTAATAACAACTCTCAGATTGAAATTTAACTGACATTATGCAAAAAGTGCCACTAAATCACTTACCTCGAAATGGATTTCCTCCAAAGGCTTGACTTCAACTGAAAAGTGTCATTTTATCTATTGCCAATTGAGTGAATGCAATTTAAGGGGGGAAGCTGGTCTAGAGCGTGATAAAAATGGGCATAATTTACGAATTTTTTGTGTCTCAACAAAAAGATCAATCAAAATTCTGTGAAAGAGGTCTTATAATTTTGGTTGTAATATACAAATACAAGTTTTTTTCGTGTCAACTAAATTCAAAATGGCGGCTGTCCAGCATTTCTTCGGAGGCGTCTCATTTTTTAGACGGGTCCATGCCCGAAGATGTAACGTCCTTAATTTTGGTCTTGGAACAAAATGCCGAAAATTTTTAGTTTCTATATAACAACAGCAAGAGACGTTCCATCCTTTGGTAGAGCTCCTGAAGAAACGTGGCGGCTTGGTAGTGAGCTAATCAACACTGTACGTGAATTTAAGTACCTTGGAGTTCTCCTAACATACAATTTAAATTTTAATAAGCATATTAAAGAAAAAAGCAGTGAAGCTACGCTAGCACTGAATCTAATGTGGCCCACATTTTTTGCGAAACAAGACATTGATCATTCCTCTAAATTTAAAGTTTTTAATGCGACTATTAACAGTTGTCTGTGCTATGGTATTCAGGCTTTCGGAGTTACCCCCATTGAAGAATTTGAGAAGGTGCAAAGAAATTTTCTTAAACGTATCTTTTGATTACCAAATTCCACACCAACCTACGCCATACACGTCGAAACAGGGCTACCACCAATTTACATTAGGAACCTCAAAGCGGTTTCAAACTATATTACTAGAGTGATAAGAAGAAGTGACAACAGTCTCCATAAGAAAATAATGTTGAGACTGCTGCAAACAAATGCATCACCTTTCAGGGAATGGAATCAATATGCTCTATCCAATGATCTCACGTGTTCAGTAACCGAAGCAAATCTGTACGAATGGAATGACATTTTTGCAAACATTATTTCAAAAATAGACGGCAGTCTTTTTGATCAGCACCTTACCAGAGCATCATCGTCTTCTTCCAGAACTATCTACAGGAATCTAAATCACCGGTTGCCTACTGCAGAGAACTACTTCAACGATAAGAACTCATCAGAGCTGATAAGCATGGTTTTCAAAGCTATTGTTGAAATTCTTAACCTTAATTTCATCCCTCACAGAATTGATCTGCCGCAAATTTGCAATCTTTGTAACAGACGTGAGTTAGAAGATGTTTATCATTTTATCGCAGTTTGTCCAATTTTGCAAGAAATTCGTCGACTGCATTTCCAAGAAAGTTTTTTGTCTCTCAATAGTTTCCACGAATTACTTAATGGTGCTAGAGGCTGGTCTATATTTTATAAATTCTGCAAGCATGCCCTAACGTACCGAAATAGTTTTTAAAAATTGAAGAGTTTGCTTTATGCAATAATACACTTTTATGTTTTAAATCATTTCAAAATTATTACTTTTTGTGTTTCAAATCACTGTTAAAATTGATCTCTTGTTTATGTTGCAAATCATTAAAATTGTAGAGGAATCGAAAATATTCTCGCTTTCTCATTTGGAAAATGTAAAACCATAGTTGAATACATGTAGGTAGATAATTTTTCTTTTTTTTAACCTTTTCTTTTTTTATATAACTTTTTTAAATTCTTGTGTTTATATTTCCAATTTGTTATTTTTTTATTAAATTACAATATTATAATGTCATATCCGGCAGACGGCAAATTAGCCATGTCCGTATTCTTTACGTCATATTGTACATTTTATTGAAAAAATAAAGAATAATAATAATAATAATAATAATAATATACTCCATCCTTTGGTATGTTATTTTTAAGACCCTAAAGTTCTTTAAAAGACAAAAAAAATTGTAGTTTATTCCAAATTCTAGACCAGCTTCCTCTCTTAAGCTCTTTGTCAGAACCTTTCGGTTCCACGTACATTAGGGTGGTCGTTATTTGTATGGATGAGAAAAAAATGTTTTTGTTTTTGTTGAGTACCCTTTTTTTATATGCTATTATATTTTAAAAGTGCACAAAAAAAAAAATTAAAAAAATCGGAATGTGTTAACACGTGCCGCAACAGCCTTGAAATCTCAAGTCCTCCCTACCATATAAAAAAAAAAAAATTCAGATAAACTTTTTTTTATTTTTTAAGGCTTTTTTTCATAAATAGTAACATATTTTAGTGATTTTGTAATGAATACATTTAAAGGGAATGTTTTTAGGTGTAATTATTGCACCGACCAAAAATAGATGTTTTCATGATATATTTGCAAAAATTCAATTGAACGCAGGCTAGTAAGTTTTGATTGCCAGAAGTAAAAAAATAATTTTTGAGTTCCATTTACGCCCACATAATAAAAGAAAATTAATGCAAGAAAGAGAAAGTACATAGCATATACAAATGCAAAAATGAACCTTCATAAAAGCGTCAGCTTTAAGCCCAATGCGGCACGTGTTAATGGATCTCAAAAAATAAATAAAATTTAGTAATGTTTTAATAAGTCAAGGAACAAGAAAAAAGGGTACTCATTAAAAAAATCCAACTTTTGAAAATAACGACCACCCTAACATACATAGTTATTGGTAAAAGTAATTGAAAAACATACAGATTTTCCCAGTTTGAAATTAAGAAATTCGATTTCCAAGTACATATATGTAAAAGTTAGTATGCAAATTAAATGCGAAACTAGTAAAACAAAAAACTAACCCAAGAATACCGAGTAAAGTCCGATTGTCATATATTTTGTTTTCCTTGTTTTAACAACTAGATCTTTTTTTAATTTCCAGACTTTTTTTTTCGTCGAAAAATTTAAAAATCTAACTGTCAGCTAAATGTCAGCTGAAACTTCTGACACTTTTGACGAATCAGAGCGACGAAAACTGACAGTAGCTTACGAACTCCCGGTACGACGAATGCGAGCAGTGATTTACGTGAAACTCATAAGTGACATTAACGATCTCTTGCACAAACTTGAAGACGTATTAGAACGGAGATCTTCGAAGGTGGGTAGCATAAAATGTATGGAATTTCGAGTGCCCTTATCAATGGTTTTTTATTTTATTGTTTTGTTCATCTGCAAAATATAAAGAAACTCTATGTTTACCAGGCATTTTCTGAAAAAAAAACTTTGCTTGAGGAAGAAAATTTGAACACCATTTAAAATTGAAAGTCTGACAACCCTCAACCTATGAAAGCTCAACTAAAATACAGTCTTAAGGGTTTTTTCTGCAAAAATTTAAGTTTAAAACTAGGTCTCTATTATTTGTATTGACATAGATATCGAATTTATCACAGGTACACCAAAGTTAGCTTTTTCTTAAATTGTCAAAAATAATGTCAAAGTTGAGAAACGGACTTTACTGTGAACAATTTTTTTCTTAGGCCGCGTTTCCATTTGCAAGTAAACTCGTGGAAGTCTTGCAGAAGTTTCTTGCAGTAGCGTTTACATTGCTGTATGAATTCTTGCAATTTCTTCTGCAACAAATGTCTTGCAAGAAGCTCGCGCATCATACTGTCGCAATTTATTGCAGAGGTATCTACACTGGGGAGTCATTAATGTCGCAAGAAATTGGGTTATTTACTTAAAATTCAAATCATGGCGAGAAGACGTAAACGTTTAGCAGCTGCAATTACAATTTTATTGATGTAAAAGAAAAAGAGATCAACTTGGGTGCGCGACTGGATTTTAAAAAGGTGGGAAGCTCGTGCCTTTTTTAATTTATTGAACAAACTAAATATAGAAGACGCTCAACAATACTTCAATTTCACTCGGCTGACCGCAGTTGATTTGGAAGTTTTGTTATTGAAAGTGGGACCTACTATAAAAAAGCAGGACACTCGATTCCGTGATTGAATTTCAATTCTTTTTTTTTTTTCAATTCATTTTGCCATTGGCTCCTTAAATTATGAAGCTTCCGATACACTTCATTCTCATTTGTGAGGAACTCCTCCGCGAACTTATTCAAGTATTGAATTTTTCTTAATTCGATTGATTATATTGAATTTTTCTCAATTCGATTTTTATAATTTTCGTGTCGGTTATTCCATAAACACGTATTGCATTTTTAACTTTTAATTAACCGTATTGTTTCTTCGCCAGATCATTCACGTTTTCCCTTTGGGCTCATTTTTTATTGTAAACAAAAACCAACCCAGGCGCGAGTGCAATATATACGAAACTATTCCGGTAAGCTGCAAGAACTGTCGCGAGTCAATGCAAACCTGTTTCAACCTGCAATTTATTGCACTCGCAAATACTCGCAAGAACTTATGCAAGAACTGTCGCGATCGAACTTGCTTCTCAGTTTCCACTTGCAAGTCACTGTCGGACAGACTGTCAGACATTTCTTGCAGAAGTTTTCTTACAAATGGAAACGCGGCCTTAGAATACGACCAAGAATCACAATCTAAAGTATGTAACACGAATAACGGAACACTTTCAGTCATATTTATAATCCCATTCCAAAGTATGTCTAACTTTGGACAGCTCTTAGAACACTGTCCAACTCAAAATCGTATTTATAAACACTTCTATCGCTGTCTAAGGACTGTCTAACTTTTGACACCGAAATTGGTTGTCTAAACCTCGTCTAAAGTGACAATTGATTGTTTTGTTCGTGAATTTTGTAAAAACTTGAGAACAAAATGCCATTTTCAACTATTTCTGTCTTGGATGACATAAATCTAATTAATTTGACAAGTTCGCCGGGAAATAGAAGAACGCAAAAAAAGTACAAGCCTCGGTTTAATCCGATGAGTCTCAGAGAAAAGGAATTTCGGCAAAAATATCGCTTTTCAAAGGCAAACATGAAGAAGCTTATCGAAATTGTACGCGCAGATTTAAAAGAAAGTGATAAGAGATGAGGTAGAATTCCTATCGACCTTCAAGTTACGGCAGCCATTAGATGATGGGGTCGAAATACGGTGATCTTTGTTTATCAAAAATATGTTTCTGTGAAATAACATCGTTGTAATCCTGTTCAGATTCAAGATGACTGTGGAGATATTCACGGGTTAAGCCAGCCCACTCTCTGCATGAGTTGCGAGGGCTTTTGCGTCGAAGCGACCAACGTTTATTAAAATACCAATAACAGCAACGGAGCAGATAAATGAGATACGTGGTTTTCAACAGATAGCAGCTTTCCCAGAGGTAATTGGTGCAATAGACTGCACACATATTCGAAAACCCAAAATTGGTGGGCCGGCGCCGGGAGAGTATTATGTAAATCAAAAAAAAATACTACTCTATCAATACCCAAGTAGTATGTGACTCGAAACTTAAAATTCGAGACATAGCTTGTCACTGGAGAGGAAGCACGCGTGACTCTAGGATATTTCGCGAAAGTAGAATCCGGCATCGTTTCTAGATGGAGAATCCAGAGGCCGATTGAATCCACATTCGGATCCCGAAATTAAATACAAAAATCCCACTTTTCTACCCGCAACACTGTAAAAAGATGTTTTGACGTGTGGAAAAAAAATGTATGGTGCTACATAATGGGATGCGATGTTCGTTAAAGAATGTCAAGATCTGTGTCATAGCTTTAGCTGTATTGCACAATTTGGCAATTGATTTTGGAGACTCATCTTTAAGCATATATAATATTTTTCATCCTTATAAAGTGTGAATATCAGTCGAAGTATTTTTATACAATCACATTTCAACAATTTTTAGAAAATTGTGTGTCACAGGACGTTGCCTTTGCCAAGTGCTAATCGGAAAAACTTGCAATAACTAATGTTAACATTGAATAAAGAACTTTCTACCTAGAAGTGAAGTAAACCAAAGTAGTTCGGGTCACAGTGTAGCTTTAGTCATCAGCTTAGACTGCTCCGCAAAATAGATCACAAACAAACCGATGACCACCAGTGAATGTGCAGAATAATGTAGAACTCACTGCCTGCAGGGTCTCCAAGGCGCTGATTTTGACATTAAATCTAGAAGCAAATGCAATGGATGAGACCATGGGGTCAATTCCCGATCTGTGAAGCTGTGAAGTGAAAAAAAATATATCATTTCAGTTTTCATACAGTTTTTTCATTTTATCACTTCACGAATCCATTCTAAGCGATTCCGGATCTAAAAAGTACTAAAATGTTCTAAATGATAAATTCTGACAGTATTCTCTCATTTTCTCTCTCATTTCAATTGGATTCCAATTGGATTTTTCATCGTTTGAGTTTTGCGGCCATTTTTCATAATTGAATTTTTCACCGACTCATACGGCAGTGAAAAGTAATTTATCAAATGAAAAAAAAATTGACATTTGAGGTTGGATTTTCACTAATGGAGAATCGAATTTTCGGTGAAGCTGTGATAAATGTTTTCACTTCACAGCTTCACAGATCGGGAATTGACCCCCATATCAGACTGTAATAGTGTTCGAGAGAATCCGATCAATGGAAAGGTTTTGCAATCGTTCAGTTGAACAGTTCACCATCGAAGAAAAGAAACTAAAAATAAAAGTTAAATTAATTACACAAAAATAAAAATAGAAAATTCAGTCTTATACAAAAAAAAGAACAAAAACAAAATCACATTTGTCGGTTTTTCCTCAAATTTTGCATTTTTAGTTTGTGCTCTTCTCTAGCGAATTGAATTTGCTCCTCCATTGCCACAATATTCAAAACGTGTTCTTCTCGGGCGAATTTGACCTTATCTTCAACAGCCTTTCTCTTAAGGTCCAAGATTTCTAGCTTCTTAGCCTGCTCTAGCCCAAAGAAATCACACTCCCTCCTTTTTTTTTTTTTTTTTGATTCAAGAGCTGTCTCAAGAAGCGCACTCTTTAAATACTGCACCTGCAAAAAAAAACTAAACTGTGTTGTTATTGCTATGCATAAAAGTAATAAAAATTTCTAGAAGAAAAATCAAATGTAAATATCAATATTGTGGTATATCAATATTGTGGTATATGTATTGCCGGAATATATCTACATATATAACTTCTCACTATGCTTTAAATCATACCGAAGTAATATCTTAAAATGTTAACAAATTGCTCCATTCTCAACTTGTTCTGAAATAGAACATACATATAGGTAAAGAAACATTTTATATACAACAGATACACATATTATGTATGGTAAACTGGAGCACATTCATTATCGGGGCACATTCGTCAAAGCTATTTTCGACTAGACGCTTGCTGAATTAAGAAATCAAAAATGCGTTGAATGCATCCATTATTGAACTCACGAACACATTCCTAGTTTGACATTACCCAGTAGGAAATTTCCAAAAATTCACTACTGAAAATGCTGCCTTTTCCTCAGGGAAAAGTAGCTGCACTAGTGCATTTCCTACTGAATCCTTTGCTGAATTTAACATGGGGTTGTCATTGGCAAGAAGCACCTGCACACTTTCTCGATGAATGAGATGTAAGGAAATCACCATACCCATGGCATCTTCGTTTTCATGGCTTCATGGTTTTCCTCTATGGGAGTTTTTTGCAGATATGAGGAGTATGTTTTTCACAGGATACCTACTAAGGACAAGAATGCATTTGGGGAAAAACATACATAATGGAAATAATAAATGCATTTAAGAAAAAAGCAATCGTCTGTTGTTTATTTGATACATCTAATAAATGTACATATAAATTGCTATAGTATACTATAGTATGCTATAGTATGCTATAATATACTATAGTAGTCTCGTGTTCAAGAAAGTTGTGTGCAGTTTTGTATTTTCCCGCTCTACGTTGCAATTTTGGATAATTGGTAAGTAGCAGGGGCGAACGCAGAAAAATTTTTCGGGGGGGGTTTTGAAAAAATATATTAAATATTAACGAACAATTTGTTTTTAACATTTTTATGCTTTTTTTATACTCTGTATTGATTCGTAAAATACATTGCTAGGAGGAATCCTAACTAATACTATAAATGTGTAATGTGTAATTCTGTCTGTCCAGCTTTCTGTGTTACCGTCTCCCGCCCAAACTACTCAGCCGATTTGAATGAAATTTGGTACATAGATAGCCTAGAACCTGAGAGAGGACATAGGCTATGCATTTTATCCCTTTATTCTAATGAGAACGAGAACGTATACAGGAACCTAGAAACTACAGCACCCATTTTAATAATTCTTCCACCGTTAGATCGCCTCACTATCCTCAAGTAACATAAACTTCAACTCATCCCCATATTCCTACAGGAACAAAAGTCCTTACTACTATAACAAGTACGAAAGAATCTGCCGCCCAAACCACTGAGTCGATTTAAGTAAAATTTTATACAGAGATGATCTAGAATTACATAGACTTCAATTCATCCAAATATTCCCACGGGAACCGGTCCTTACTAATATTATAAATGCAAAAGTAGCTCTGTCTAGTCGTCCCGCCCAAACAACTAAACCAATTCAAATGAAATTTTGTACAGAGGTAGTCTAAGACCTGAGGAAAGACATAGACATTATGTTTTATCCCAATTTCTACGGAAACGTAAACGAGAACTTAGAAACTACTGCACCGATTTTAAAAATTCTTCCACCTTTAGAATGCTACACTATCCCCGAGCGAGTAACATAAGCTCTAACCCATTCCCATATTCCTATGAGAACAATCACCATATTCCTTCGGGAACGGGGGTCGTTACTAATATTCCAAAAATTCCAAAATTAAATCTGTCTGTTTTTTTCTTTTTTCTTTGTTTCATTATTCCCATTGGACTTACTTGTACTTACTACTTGTAAGTAAACAATTCTATTTGGCAAAATATGAAAAAAGTAAGAAGATAGGTTACTGAAAAATTCAAATTGCTGCCGAAAGTCAGCTAGTATTTTATAAAATTAAATCAATGCGCCTTGGATTTGTTGCCATTTTTATATTTATAAAGTTCTCATAGTGAACCTCAATACTTTTATAGATGTACAGCAACATCAAACCGTTCAGTTGCTCCTCGCTGGTTCTTCCTCGCAGAAAAGTTTTTAATCTGCGCAGATATGAAAAAGATCGCTCGCTTAAAGCCACGGATACCGGAAGTGTGGCACCGATCTGCATATAATAATGAACTGTTTTATATAGGGATGAATCGCACATATTTAAGGTGTCTATAAAGTTGTTGGGCTGTTTTTATTTTGGCATACTCAAGCAATGTTCATTGGTATGCATAAGTATACCCTTTCCTAGTTGCCATTGTCGATCCCATTCTTATACAGAGTCAGAGCGACTGCTTTTTAGTATGTGTGATGAAAATTTTAATTTTCGTTAGTTTTGAAGTGACCAATGCGATGTGTTTGCAAATATAAGTAGGAAAGCGAATTTTCATATATTTCTATCGCAGGTCCCATTTTATACGACCCAATACTACCTCCACATCAACATATGAAATTTACTTACACTAGAAAAGGGTAATCATGCTAAAAACATACCAAAACCAAAAAGTAATTCCAAAACATATGAACTACCTGCAAATTAACTTATCGATAGAAATGTATTTCGCATTTGGAAGGATTTTTTCAAAAAATTTTGACAGAATGAAATTTTCAGATGAATTTTATGCTTCCATGTTTTATATTTTGATTTTTGTTTTAAAAAACTAGTGGTTATTTTTTTATTTCAAAAATTTCGGGGGGGGTTTCAAGTTTCAACCCCCAAAACCCCCCCCCCCCTGCGTTCGCGCCTGGTAAGTAGTGATTTTCTAAGTTAAAAAATTGCCCTGAGAAATGCAGATTTCATTCATTAAACAGTATTATACGTAAGGAAGCCAAATATAATAATGAAAAAGTCTGTTTCTGAGACAGCTAAACATTTGTGAAAAATAAAACAATTTTGTGACGTCGGGGAAGATTCGGCATTTGGCTTTGGGGCAGTTTAAACAGGTGGCGAATGTACCCCGAAACTAAATTTTGATTTTAATCTTTCTTGTTTTAGTGTAGATATGGTTCGAAATTATAAAAGAAAAACCAATAGAAACTCCATTAACGAAGATTTCATGAAGAAGGCAGTTGCGGATGTCTTAATGCAAAGTGAAACTGTTTCGTCTGCAGCAAGAAAATATATGATAAAACGTCAGACCCTGCAATCAAGGCTTAAGAAACGGGACCCTTATTTGGAAGAACCATCGGATTCCGAAAGTGCAATGAAATTTCAATCGAAGTATACCTCCAAACAAGTCTTCACTAAAGTTCAAGAGGAAGAACTCGTTTCTTATGTTAGGAAGTCGGCTTTACGTCCAATTCCTCGTTTACATGTTGACAAAAAAAAATGGGATCTTCTCGAATCTACACCAATTCTTCTCAGAAAAAGAGGTTAGAAGAAGCTACAAACAAACGTCATGCAAATAAAAACTCCAAAGTTTTTAAAAGAAAACTAAAAGCCGTAAAGCGTGTTATCACATTTTCAAAAGGTTAGAATAAAAACAAAAGAGGAAAAACAAATCCTGTTTCTTCATCTGATGAGAGCGATAATGAAATACATTATGCAGAATCTAATGGGTTAGTTGGTGATTTTATTGAAAATGATAGCTTTGCCAATCATGATGATGTCGAAAGTTATTTAGACGAATTGAAAGGTGATCAGGATTCCAGAGAATCAATTATCGAATACGCAAACCTACGCTGATACGCATTCATCACACCAAAAACTAATCACATTTTCTCAGCAAACATTTTGAATCAGAAATGAATCATAAATAGATCACGAACGTGAAGAAAACGACGCGAAAAGAGCTCCGAAATGATTCATTCTACATCCTTTTACCAGGGCAGTGAAACATCGATATGAATCATTTTAAATATTCATTTTGATCCAAGAATTCTTTGTTATAAGCTTTCTTCTATTCATATAAATCAATATTTTATGAACTCATTTTGAATCACAAAAGTAGTTCTAATATATGCACTTCTTAACATAAGTGAAGGAATCCTGAGTAGGTATATAACACTTAATTTTTATAAAGAGTTCTTGGATCATAAATTATTGTTTAAAATAATTCGGTGTTCTACTTCACAGGTAAATGGATTCAAATCGAATCATTTCTGTATTATTTTTTTAAGTGCAGTTTATGATTGATTTCCCTTAAATCGGAATTTTCTGGGTTTGCCTAAAAATGAAAACAATAAATTAAAAAAAGTCAACGAAGGCACTTACAACAACATGATTTACAGAGTAACAAAAATCACAAGTCCATTATCCAAAAGTGAACTAAATTTTATTTCGACAAGATCCCGTTATCAAAAATCACAGAGCAAAACCTGATCAGGAAACTCTGCACTTTAAGAGCTCTCCTACAGAGCAGAAAGAAAATTCAGAATCGAATTGAAAAATTCTCAGGAGAAAACGCATGTTTCTTAACCAGAGGAGGATTATAAGGGGCAATGAACCACTGGAGATCCTCCAGTTCATTTAAAAACTGAATCTCTGAACTTCACTTCCAACTTCCAAGTATAGTCATCATGATTCGTATATACTTGACTATTGCAATTAGGGTCGCTAGTTGTGAGAGAAGTTTTTTCGAAGATGAAGCAAGTCAAAACGACAACGGCCTTGTCACTCGAAATGCATCTTTTCCCTTTAGAACACCGTAATTAAATAGAGTTGAGTGCTGTAAGTGGTTAGATGGGTGACCGTAAGCACAACTGCGTGCTGTTGTCATTGGTTAATTGATTTGTTGCGTCTTTTGTGGGTCTATCAGCCGACGCGACGGTGTTTACAACCAGAACTGCAATGTCTAATGTTTCGTTTTGTTAAAAAAAAAAACTTCTTGTCAAAAATTATCTGAGATCCACTATTAGCACCACTAGACTATCAAATATAGCTATATTGTTCATTGAACAAGAATTTTCTACAAATATTGAGTTTGACAAAGTTATTTCTGACTTCGCTCCTCGTAAGGCCAGTAGATCGTGTCTTACCTTCGATAAGAGATGCATCATTGCCTCTGATGCCTCGAAGCTTAATTTTAATTAATTAATTGAATGAAAGCGGCAAAATGGGTCTTCTGCCCGGGCGCCGAGATGGCACACTGCGCCACTCATTGGACATGGAGACTTTTTCAGTTTTGAAGTCCTTAAAATCTGAGTAGAAGTTTGTTTATTTTCCTGCCTTTTCAAATATTGGTTTCTATTTTCATTCGGGAGCACAACACAACACGTAAATTAGTCCATGAGAAATACGCAAGCATGAAATAGAAAAATTAGTTACCAAGAGCAAAACTCAACTATACTAGTTGTTAATCTGGGTTATTACTCTCTTAGGAGATATTTAGAGTAGTTAAATTAGGGGAATATGTATTTAACATTTGAACTAGATGTGTAGTCTTATCATAAATTTATTTATCACTATTCATAAAGTCTTAAAGTTAAAGAACTACAGTATGATTTTTTAAACTCTTCTTGACCACCTGAGAGCCGTAAAAACTTCTAGGTAGTATAATTTGCAAGAAAAATGTGAAGCATCTGCAAGTTATGTTTGCAAAAATTTGTTGACACCTTTAAATACTTGTGAAACACTTTGTCAAAAAAAGAAAAAAAAAAAACTTTGCAAATAACTCAAACCTCAGCATAGCACAAGTAGTATACATTCATTTTCCTTTTAGTCCCATCAAGATGAAATTTTCACAAACCTTTTAGAAGGATTCTAAAGTGTGTGAGATATTGTCCAACGGTATGCTCAATAAATCTTAACTCACTCATTTAAGCCTTGGGACGTAAGTATACCCAAACAGATGGAACCTATTCTGTGAAATATTTTAGCTCGGACAGTAAGCAAGGAGAAGTTTCACTTTGAAATAATTACAAAAAGGCTTGCAAATCATTCGTATCTTTTTTGTTCTATGTATGCAATCCATCTAACCACATCGTGGTATGTTTCAGAGCATGACCTTCATACTTGTATATTTAATTTAACTCTACCTTTGAACCCAGGTACTCTTACCAAATAATGGTGCTGCGAGTGAACTTCAGAACCAGTTCTGCAGTTTTTGTAATGAAGAAATTAATTATTTGTAATGTTCATGATTAGCCATGAATACCTTATAGGATCTGTTATCAATTCCTTCGAATCTTTAGTGTTTAGTAAGACAATATACTCGTAGGAACATGTTGATAATAGAGTCCGGGTCGCCTGCAAGTGATATTGACAGGACAAACAATAAACGAATTTGTTTGAGTAGGGTTGGTGTGATGTTGAATTCCCCATTCCCGTTCCCCCAGTTTATTGCTGTTGCACTGAATAGGTTGTGAACCATTATTCTAACCCAATTAGATGATTGCGGAAATTATTGTAGAAGTGGTTGTGTAATGTTATCGCACCGGTTGAGAGTCAATTGAAGAATGTTTGTGAAGTGGCTTAAGGCCTGTATTTGAATCGACTGATAAATTTTCAATAGCCGTCACGTTACCAAAGTAGGAAAGGTTCAGTGAATAACAGACGTTGAGTCTTGTCGAATGCAGATTACTTAATTTGATTGTTTATAAATTGATTTGGATTCAAGTTATTTGGAACTCAAGAAGGAAGAGGATGGGTACCCAGTTTGAAAACGATCATAATCCAATATTGGTCAGCAACTTCCCTGAGAATATACCTATATGTAGGTATAACGTATTTATAAATTTATGAGTTTATGCAGATAATGGGGAGTCCTTAATTTAATGAAAAGAGAGCAAATGGGGATGGCATTTTGTGTTTGATGGCATGAATAAGAATTTCTACAGAGTGCTTTGCCTAAGATGCGTCAAAAGCCCCCATAAGTTGGGTCAAACAAAGGAACAAAAATGTATTTTCAGGGAAAAAAGTACCTACCTTTCTTTTTTTTTCTCAGAAACTAAGAAAGATTTTCAAGTTCGGTTCTCAGTGTAACTAAAAACTAATAAGAGCATTGATTAGTCGCAAGAAAATGCCACCCAATAACGCAAGATTTTGTAGAAATTTTACTCAATGAAAAAAATTATTTTTTTCACAATATTGACCATTAGGCTTGATTGCAGAAACACCATTTACTAAATCAACTTTAACCCTAGATGGTCACACGTCAAAATAATCACACAATGGTCACACGGGGTCATTTTGACCCCAGCGTATAAAAACGTTGATAACTTTTGCAATTTTCAAAATAATTTCTCCAATTTTTTTTATACATTCCTGAATGTCAAAACTAAATGTTTCAATAATAATTTGTCCATATTTTAATGTTTATTATATCGAAAAAAATTTAGATATCGGGAAAAAATTGAAAATCGGAAGACTTAACTCAAAAATTAATAACTATGGTAATTTTTAATTTTTTTTAATTAAAATTTTAGGTGAGTACTTCTCAGGGTACGTACTTTAAGGAAAAAAATATGCTTGTTTCCTATCTTTAATAAAAAAAAGTATTCATTCTCGAGGTCGTAAATTATTTACAGAACGTTTATCATAAGGATACCTTAAAATTAATTTTTTTTTACATTTTAAACGTCTCTACGATTACTCTGCTTTCGCACAGTCATTGCAAAGGTAGACACGGCGATCGTCGAACATCGGACGAAGACAAGAAGGGCATTGCATTTTTGTTTTTTTGCCTTGAGGTCGTGAGCCATCTAATGCGTGATGGAAAAACTGGTCTTTCATCATTTTGTTGAATTGTATCTATTTTCAGAATAGATTTTATTCCCGTTTTAAGCGATAATCGAACATTCGGGTTAACTTAACGAGATCGCAAAATTGGTGTTACCAAATAAATTCCTAAATCTTGCAGACATTTCATCGTAGTAACTTTTTTTTCGATTTTATATTAGTCAATGCTGTTTTCAATAAAATTCTTGCATTAACAGCAGCTTGATCTAAGATACCAAAAAAAATTTTAATGGCCACCTATTTGTTTTTCTGGAAACTGTGTAAGCATGACATAGCTGATCGAACGCATCGGTACAACCCTTAATTTCGTTGTAATGTAAAATGATATTTGGCTTACCATTAGTTATTACTGTAGAATTTAAAAACGTGGAGGCGATCAAAACAATTTTTTTTTTTTTTGAGTAAGAGAGAACAAAGTAACTTTGGTATTAGAGAAAACGAACTTTGTGTCAGGTATCGTTTTAGAAGCAACTTTCAATCTCCTGGAATTTCCCTTTTACTTTTTTTTATAGTACCTGTAAGTGTTATATTGTAAGGCTCTGCAAGGAGTCTTTCGAATACGGGTATACTGGTGAACCAATTGTCATATGTTCCAGCCCTATTCGAGTTATGCAACGGTTATGTAATCAAACGGAGGACTTGTTCTGGTTTATTTTCACAAGAAAAAAGCTCTGCAACATCGGCGGATTTACCCAAGTATGGTATACCATTATAAAGATAACAAGTTTTCGCGTCATTTAGAGTAACAACTTTCATTCCATACTTATCCGGTATAGACTTTATGTACTTCCGGAACGAGCATCGACCACCAAATCTCAGAAGTTGCTCGTCAACCGTTAATTTTTCAGACAAACATTAACTTACCTGACAGTTATGTATCAATTTTTCCCATATTGTACGGATGGGGGCCAATCTGTGTTGTCGATTTCGAGTTTCCTTGTTATCAAATCGTATACATATTGTAACGCGAACCCAACATTCAATACCAATTTCCCAATCGAAAACGTTCAACCGAAAACACAAGCGGCAACACTAGTGTAAGCGTAGAAACATACCTTTGGGAAAAATGTTTGACAAGAGTGGAGAGTGGAGTGGAGACCATGTGGAAATTACTGGAGAGTTCTAGATGAAATGTCATTCGATATAAATAGGCCGCCCGAGGCAACCAGATGTCAGTTTTGATTATAGAGTGATAAAGTTAAGAGTAAATTGTTGTATACAAGTGATAGTTCAAAAGTCGAGTTGAGATCGAATAAAGTATAGATACTGAATAAAATTGGTAGAAATAAATTGAAAGGTGAAGTTTTATTTTGCGAACTAAGCGCACGTAACATTGGTGTCAGAAGTGTAAATAAGACTTATTTGATAAAAAAAAGACTAGTACAGTGTAAAAAAAAAGTAAAGTTAAATACAGTGAAATGGGTAAGTTGTTAGAAGAGCTCAACTGCATTGAGCTTAAAAGTGGGTTAGGTAAGCGAAATCTTTCTAGAGCGGGGTCGAAAAATGAGCTCGTTCTGCGCTTGCGTAACTATTTGGAACAGCAAGGGGAAGACGTAAACACTTTCGTTTTTGAAACGGAAGTGGAAGAAGAGGAAGTAATCAAAAGTGTATATTTTTCTAGTATGAAGTATGATGAAACTTTTGTTAGAACAGCGAAACGAGCAAAAGAAGGAACAGCAGAATGTTATCGAAAGATTCGAAGTACAACAAAAGAAGCTTATTGACGATCAACAGCAGAATATTCTCGGACGTCTGGAGGAGCAAAATCCAGTCAATGAGCGTATAATGACCATCCGCATCAGGGCTAAATTCGCCAACATTAGCCTGATATGCGCCCACGCCCCCACAGAAGAGAAAGACGACGATTCCAACGACTGTTTCTACGAGCTCCTCGAAGAAACATATGAGCAGTGCCCTAGACACGACGTGAAAATCGTTCTTGGCGATTTCAACGCAAAACTAGGGAAGGAGGACATCTTTGGAAACACAATCGGTAAGCATAGCCTCCACGACAAAACCTCCGAAAACGGATTGAGGCTAATCGATTTTGCTGCGGGGCTAAATCTTGTTGTGAGTAGTACACGCTTCCCGCATCTCAAAATTCATAAAGGTACATAGCGATCCCCAGATCAATTAACCGTCAACCAAATTGATCATGTTGCGATCGACGCAAGGCACTCTTCCAGTGTGCTAGATGTCCGAACTTTCCGAGGGGCCAACTTTGACTCGGACCACTACCTTGTTGTAGCCAAGGTACGAATGAGGATATCTTGTTCCCGACCAGCACGAACTAACGCTGTGAAGAGATATGACGTCGGAAAGCTACAATCGCAAGAGATTGCCAATGCCTTTTCCAATCGAGTGTCCCTTCAATTATCCTTGAATCCCATGCCGCCAGCATTAAACATTGAAGACCAGTGGCAGCAATGCCAAGAAGCCATCAGAACCGCTGCTTCTGAGGTTCTGGGTTTCACTCGGCCACCAAAACGAAACCCATGGTTCGATGAAGAATGCAGGCAGGCAAATGCAGCCAAGCAAAGAGCACGACAAATGCTTTTGCAAACACGAACGAGGGCAGCATACGATCAGTATAACGAGATTTACAAGGAGAGAAGAAGGGAAGAACACCGACTTCTCAAAAAGAAAAAGAAGCAGCATGAGAAGCGCTCGTTTGAGGAAATAGAGAGGTGCCATGACAGGAATGAGATTCGGAAGTTTTACCAAAAAGTAAAAAGATCCTGCCAGGGTGGCAAGCCCCGAACTCAAGCCTGTAAAGACCAGCAGGGAAACATAGTTATAGAGTCACAGTCGCTACTGAGGATCTGGAAAGATCATTTCTGCAGACTGCTTAACGGCGATGAGGACACAAATTCCGCTGTCAGGCAGATTGCCCCATTCAGCTTGGACGATGATCAAGAATGCCGTCCCCCGACCTAGAAGAAGTTAAGCTTGCTATATGCAAACTTAAATCAAATAAGACTGCAGGTGCAGATGGCCTTGATGCCGAACTTTTCAAGGCAGCTGGAAATCAGTTGGAAAGGAGCATGCACCAGCTGATCTGCATGATATGGTCGGAAGAAAGCATGCCCGATGAATGGAACCTCAGTATCGTATGCCCGATCCTAAAGAAAGGAGACCCTCACAATTGCGCCAATTATAGAGGGATAAGCCTCCTAAACGTCGCTTATAAGATCTTGTCTGCTGTAATATGTGAACGTCTGAAACCCCACGTCAACAACTAGATAGGTCCTTATCAATGTGGTTTTAGACCAGAGAAGTCCACAATAGACCAAATTTTCACATTACGGCAGATCTTGGAAAAAACCCGAGAACATAATATCGATATTCACCATCTCTTTATCGATTTCAAGGCCGCGTATGACAGTATATACAGAGACGAGCTGTACAGAGCCATGTCTAGCTTCGGCATCCCTGCAAAACTTGTACGACTATGCAGGACGACTTTGGAGAATTCACGCTGCTCCGTCAAGGTCGGTAAAGAACTCACCGAGACCTTTGATGTCGAAAAAGGTTTTAGACAAGGCGACAAACTGTCATGCGATTTCTTCAACATCATACCTGAGCAGATTGTAAGAAACTAAAACGTCAACACCAGAGTAAAAATCTTTCAAAAGTCTGTACAATTACTCGCCTATGCAGACGATATTGACGTAATGGGAAGAAAAAAGCGTGATGTCATAGGTGCTTTTGCGAGTATCGAAACAGAAGCAGCAAAAATGGGTTTGATGGTTAATGAGGGCAAAACGAAGTATATGTTGTCATCAAACAAGGACACAGAACATCGACGAATTGGACAAAACATCACAATAGACAGACATAACTTCGAGGTAGTACAGGACTTCGTCTACCTAGGATCCGCTGTAGACACGGACAACAACATCAGTGCGGAGATCAATCGGAGAATAACTCTTGCCAACCGTTGCTTCTTTGGGTTAAGAAGGCAATTGAGAAACAAAACCCTCTCCAGAAAAACCAAGGTAACCCTATATAAGACCTTAATCATCCCAGTCCTGCTTTACGGCGCGGAAGCATGGACCTTATCGAAAGCGGATGAGGAAACCCTTGGTCGTTTCGAAAGAAAAATTCTCCGAATGATCTTTGGTCTCGTATGCGAAGAAAATGTGTGGAGAAGAAGATACAACAACGAGCTGTATGAGCTGTACCGCGACATGTGCATAGCCAGAAGAGTACGCATCGCGAGGCTACGATGGTTGGGCCATGTAGAGCGGATGGAAACAAACGCTCCGGCTCGTCGGGTGTTCGAAGGCACATTGCAGGAAAATCGCGGAAGGGGAAGATATCGTCTTAGGTGGTGCAATCAAGTGGATGAAGACCTCAACCGACTTGGAGTGCGAAACTGGAGAGAGTTCGCCCGAAATCGAAGTCGTTATAGAAGGATGTTGGTTGAGGCCCAGGTTCACCCCGAACTGTAATGCCCACCTAAGTAAGTAAGTAAGTAAGTCTGGAGGAGCAACGAAACGAACAAAAGAAGGAACAGCAGAATGTTCTCGAGCAACTTGAAGCACAACGTAACGAGCAAAAGAAGCTGGTTGAAGAACAACGAAACGAACAAAAGAAGGAACAACAGAAAATTCTCCAAAGACTTGAGGCGCAACAGAATGTTTTGGAAGGTCAGAAGAACATTCTAGAAAGTAAATTGGGTAACATTGTAGAAAAACGCATCGAATGTGTTGAGAAACGATTTTCCAAGCTTGAGAGTCAATGCGAAAGTCAGCTTGCCACTTTGGAGAAACGAATCGAAAACATGGCTAAGGAACTAGACCAGATGCGGAAAATGGAGTTACGAAAAACTTGTGGAGATTATCTAAAGCAAAGAGAGGTACAACCACCAGTATTCGACGGACAGTTGTCTTGGTCATTTTATAGGAGACCATTCGAGGCAGCTGCGACAGCAAATGGCTGGGATGACGAAGACAAATACATAGCACTGACTCTTGCTCTTAAAGGACCAGCAGCTGAATTACTTCAAACTGTTCCAGCTGCTAAGAGCGACGATTTCAGCTCTCTCGTGGCAGTTATAGACAAACGCTTCGGGGATAGCCACTTGAAAGAAGTCTTCAGAGCCCAACTTAATAACAGAGTCCAGAAAAAGGGTGAAAATCTACAGCAGCTCCAAGCAGACGTCGAAAGATTGGTGCACCTGGCTTACCCGGATGCTGGAGAAGAAATCATCAACCATCTGGCTGTTGAGTCCTTCGTTCGTGCCACTTCTGAGAAACCTCTTCAGAGATATGTGCGAACTGCTAGAACACTAACTCTTTCTGAAACTTTAGAGTTTGCATTAATGATGGAAGCATCTGAGCAAGCTTTCCAAATGGTACATTCTCAGAGAGAAGCCATAGTCGAGGCTAGATCATGCCCAGGAGTTAAGCTACAAAGGAACCAGCGGAACGGAGTTGCCAGATGTTGGAAATGCAATAAGACGGGGCACTTACAGCGACAATGGCGGTTGCCACCAAATAAAACTGCTTGTCGACGTTGTGCAGTCCAAGAAAATCAATCCACGAGCTGTAGAGTAAGACCGCAGACTTATCAGTACCAAATTGGATATCAAGTAGAAAACCCCCAATGGAATTGCTGGCGGAAAGTAGAGACCAAGACTCAGCGGATGAGAATGAAACCCATATTCGGATGGAACAAAGAAGAATTGAGGTCTGCTCAAAAGAAGGATCCAGACATCGGACCGATTCTCAAATGGAAAGAGAACAACACAAAACCTGACTGGAACAACATTTCTGGCCAAAGCCCTGTTGTCGAAGCCGATTGGGCACGGTGGGACTCGCTTCGCGTGCAAGAAGGCGTACTGCAGCGCAAATGGGAATCTCCTGACGGTAAATCTTTTGTAATGCAGCTTATTGTTCCTCAGTCGAAAATCAAGGAGGTTTTACAAAAGATGCATAGGAGCCCTACAGGAAGCCACCTGGGAGTCAACAAGACGCTGGAGAACGTACGAAAAAGCTTTTACTGGCTGCATGTTAGAGGTGACGTGGAAAAGTGGTTCCGAAATTGTTATGTCTGTGATTCAAACATAGCGGTGGGTAGGCTTACAGATAGACCTAATAGAACAGGGACATGGGCCACAGTGTATGGCGACCGGTGAATACCCGGTATGACACAAAAGCGACAACGTCAGGATTCCAAGCAGGAGATCGTGTGTGGCTTTATAATCCTCATCGTCAAAAGGGATCGCCACCGAAACTTCAGCAGAACTGGGAAGGTCCTTATACTGTTGTCACGAGGATTAACGAAGTGGTTTACCGCATCCAAAGAGGACTAAGAGGCAAGTTAAAAGTAGTTCATTGTGACCGGCTACATCGATATAGTGGCGAGGCTGCAGATGGAATTATTCGGGACGAAAAATCTTAAGGAAGGGCAGTGTAACGCGAACCCAACATTCAATACCAATTTCCTAATCGAAAACGTTCAACCGAAAACACAAGCGGCAACACTTGTGCAAGTGTAGAAATGTACCTTTGGGTAAAATGTTTGACAAGAGTGGAGAGTGGAGACCATGTCAGATGTCAGTTTTGATTATAGAGTGATAAAGTTAAGAGTGAATTGTTGTATACAAAAAAAAAGTCGAGTTGAGATCGAATAAAGTATAGATACTGAATAAAAGTGGTAGAAATAAATTGAAAGGTGAAGTTCTATTTTGCGAACTAAGCGCACATTACAATATGCTAAGGAACATGAATCTTGCTCTGCTCATTACGCAGCGATAGAACGAGACTCCGTTTTCGGGACCCTACAGGTAGTGACCGTTGACATGAGCAGACTTCCAAAAGCCGGAATAGTACAAGATGCCAACAAACGCCTTCATTCCTTCGATCATACTGATGATGATTATATGTTTGCAATTGTTTGTCTTTTTTGATGAGCTCCAAAGATCAATTTTATCATTTGTATGCTTGATAATTATGTCAAAAAACTCATCGGGAAATAAAACTTACCATAATTCCTCAATAGTCATCAATCCAGCAGCAGGACCAACAGGGCCCGGCATTATCTCTTGGAAAATTAAAAATCGATCTGAAAAACTCATTTGGTATCAGTAACAAAAAAAGTTACTCTCATGAAAGAAAAAATGAAAATAAATGAAAAATAAAACTCAAAAATCCAATAATAATCTACGTTGTTTTTATACGTATACGTATAAAAGAACGAGCGAGTAAGAAAAATAGCATTGACGAAGCACCTGCTGGGCGATGGAATCAAAGATGGGACGTACCTGAACATCGTTCTGGAGCTCTTGTAATCCAACAGAAGTTATTCTTGCCTTATAAAACTGTAGTTGGCCTGCCTCGACCTGTACCAACGCTAGAAGCATTTTCTCCACGACGAACTCGAACTTCCAAAAGTCCTTCTTCGAGCGAGGCATTTTGCTCATCGCTCGATTCTTCGAAGCTTAAATTTTTAAAAATGTAAACAGAAAAAAACAGTCTTTACCAAGGCACTCAAAAGTGTTTCAAAATCATTAAAACTCAAACAATATAACCGAGACTTTAATTGTTTGAAGAATTTTATTGCTGATCTGAGAGTTCTTAGAGAGAGAGGGATTTTAATAAATAACCAACAAGATCATATTGTGTAAAAGCTTCGAAAAGCTGTGGTGCGAAAAATAGGAAAGAGAATAAACTCATGACACTACCCCGAAGATTATGATTGTCAAGTATACTGCAATTCAAATTTCCGGACTTTACAAAAAAGCTTTCAAAACTTTAAAGCAGTAGAGGTGACGTATAGGAAGAATTTTTAAATCTCGAAATAAGGGAAAACTATGATGCACACGATCTTTATAACAGATTTTTGTCATAATATACTTTTGTAAATCCAATAACGGCTGAATCTTATGAAAGGTAGAACCACCCCAACAACATATTCCATATTGCAATCTAGAATGGAAAACTGCAAAGTAAATTGAAGTAAGTAATTGCGATGAGCAAATCCTTCTTAAGTAAAAGAAATGTCTAAGTGCGCAGCGGAAGTAATTTCTCAAAGAACTAGTATGGATAGAAAAAGATATTTTAAAATCAATTATTACCGCAAGGTATTTGAATTCATCATTTGTATCAATCAAAAAACAATTGTCACTGCAATTATGATTACTCAAAAAGGTATCTGAAGAACAACAAGTAATGTTTAGTTAGTCAATTTACATATTTGACATTCGGGTGCATGAAAGACAATATCAACATCAACTGGAAAAGAACTCGTGTGAGATAATCTAAAAATTATTAATTTAGTTTTTGAGCTTATTACTAACTCGTGTTCAGCAAACCACGTTCGAAATAAGTTGAGATTCCAATTAATAAATGAAATTAGATCTAGGAGACTAAGTGACCCATAAACACATCCAATATCTTCAGCAAAAGCCTCTAATACACACTTGACGTTAAGCCTGAAAAGAGCATATATGTAAACCAGGAAAAGAATTGGCCCTAAAAGTGATCTCTGTGGAATTCCTATGCCAATAAATTTTGGTTCACTCCTAATGTCATCAATCTTAACTCTCTGGGTCCTCTTATGTAGGTAAGATTTAAATCATTCCAAAACGAAGCCACGAAAACCTGCTTTATATTATTTTGTCAGCAAAATAGTATGGTTTACCATATTGAATGCTTTCGTTATGTCCACAAATAAACCAACTGTGTTAAATATTCTGTCTTAATTTCTAAATATTTGAGAAGAGAATTTCAAAAGAGCATCTTCGGTTGATTTTCCTCTCTGAAAACAGAATTGAATAGGACTAAAATATTTGTTTTTACTTAAAAACTTAATAATTTTTTTTTTTTTCATAACTTCTTCAAGGATTTTGCTCATAAATGGAATCAGCAAAATAGGTCTGTAGTTTCAAATACAACTAGGCTTACCGGTTTGAAATAAGGGAATAATTAATTTAGAGCGTCCGGAAAAATGCCAGAATTGATGCTCAAACTATAAGGATTGGTAAGTATATCTACGATACGATAACTTTTCGGGGAAATGAAAAAACTGACTGCAGAAACGGCATTTATCGCCTTTGCAACGCTGCTGAAACGTATGGAAGCCGACCAGGGGCCAGAAAGCTGGTCACGTCTTAGCGGCCTTGTCAACTGCCGATACAGCTTGAAGGTAAGGAAACACCAAAACCAATGGAGGAAACCAGTGTACTCAGCGAAAGAAAGGAAGAAGAGGAAATTATCGGCTTGTCTGGGGAGGGGGGGGGGGGCGGTTAATCTGATGAATATGACGAAGATGACGAAGTTCGCCGAAGTCATAGGTAAAAAACGGTAGAAGAAGAGAGCCGTCAAGGACTCCAAGAAGAAGAAACAGGAGCTGCCATCACCAGTCGAGTCAGCCAAAATAACGGAAACCTCTTTACAAAACCCAATCAACAAAGCCCAACCGATAACATCAAAGCAAAAGCAACACCACCGGTGCGCGCCAGCACTAAACATTGAAGACCAATAGCAACAATGCTTACAAGATAACCGCAGGCTATGAGGCTATGAGTTTCATTCAGCCTCCAAAAAGAAACACAGGGTTCGATGCAGAATGCAGGCAGGCAAAAGCAGCCAAACAAAAAGAACGTGATGCAAAAGCGAACAAGGGCTGCTTACGATCAGTATAACGAGACTCACATGGAGAAAAGAAAGGAAGAACACCGAACTCTCAAAAAGAAAAAGAAGCAGCATGAGAAAGGCTCGTTTGAGGAAACTGAGAGGTGTCATGGCAAGAACGAGATTCGGAAGTTTTACCAAAAGGTAAAAAGTAAAAGCAAGCCCCGAACTCAAGCCTGTAAAGACCAGCAAGGAAACATAGTAATAGAGTCACAGTCGCTACTGATGATCTGGAAAGATCAATTCTGCAGACTGCTTTTTTTTTCAATTTCACTTACAGTTTCTTTTTATTATCAAATGGTTGGTACATTAAGATTAAGATCTTTTATAGTACAAAGTGTTTGAGACACCAGTTATAATAATATATAATTCCAAATACTTAAATCGGGGTGTAGCACCCCCCACATTTGTCGCTGGCTTGTTGGCATAGACCATAGACTTGACGTAGCCCCACAGGCAATAGTCTAACGGCGTCAAATCGCACGACCGAGGTGGCCAAGCGACTGGACCATTTCGTGAGATAACACGGTCTCCAATAAACTGATTGTAACATTCGCTGTGTGGCTTGTGGCGCCGTCCTGTTGGAACCATACGTCCTCTAAGAACATATCACCCAATTGGGGCCAAAAATATTCAGTCATCATCGAACGGTAGCGATTCTCATTCACTGTAACGTGTCGGTCGACCAAGCCATTCAGCCAGAAATGAGCCTCATCATAAGTTGGACGTAGAGCTCTTAACGTTGAGGCCACTGACTACGAATTTCGGTAGTAAATTTTAATAATTTCGACTCGTATATATCTTTTCATCATAAAATGGCAGACCTTACTTAAGGAAAATGTCAAAAGAGCGGCAAAGAAATATGGCATCGTTTGCTGTCGCTGTCGCTCTTCTTTTGTAGCGTCCCTGTTGAAAAACCCTTACATCCTTTTTTATAGTATAGATCTATTTTTTGATGCAGTCGGCAAATTCTTAACACTAGTCGACATTTCATACAAATATTCACATCAAAAAGGAGACAAAGGTCAAAATTATTTTTTGAAATGTGAAATATTTTAGATTTTGATGGATTGATAAGCACTCCATTACCTTCAGACCAGGTGGTAATATGTTTTAAATCTTCATTTATGAGAACAACAAGTTCGTTGAGGTTACCTGAAGGTTTTGCTAGATGTGTGTGGACATGGTCAGTATAAAAGTGTACTGAAGTATATTTACAAACTGTTAGAAGGTCATTAATAAACATGCAGAAAAGTATCGGACCTAATTTGGAGCCTTGAGGGACTCCCTGCTTTGTTTCTTTCAACAGTGAAAAATGTTCACCAGAATCAACCCTTTGCGATCTGCCTGAGAGGAAGCTACCAGTGGCGAAGCGTCCATACAAATCGATTATTCCCGACTTACCTTTTGAAATCCACAACCGAAACATCTTAAACTTCTGGCAACATGTGTCAAACTTAATCATACACATGAACTCACTGCCAACATTTTTTTTAACAACTACCACTTTGCTTTCCGTCCTATTTTGCACACATGTTGGCTCCTCAACTCACTCCATAAACAAACGCAAAACTTAAGCAACAACAAGGTAACCCCTAATATTACGTCTTATAAAATTTGTCACTGGATAAAACAAATTTGTGTTTTTTCTTCTTTTTTCTTGTACTATTCACTGAGCTAGACACCTCTCTGTTCAATACATGCTTTCTTATGGAAGAAAATAACAGGGTGTTCTAGCGTCATATTTTTTGGTAAATCTGTTTGTGTCTCTTATTCTTTGCGCTCTGAGCGGATGAATCCTACATCCTAATCCTATCCTATTATGCAGGGCGCAGTGCAGTAGATATTATCCCAGTTCTCATTTGCAGCATTGCTTCTGCGCACTTCAGTGTTTGCTTACTTCGTATTTCTACCAACCGCTGCGCTTATGAGCAAAAATGTATATTGCAGGTTGCAGCTCTAGGTAGACCTCTGCTTGAAGAACAAGAAAATAACACGCTGCTCTCCGACTTATTTCATGAATTTGTATGTAGGCCCCCACCCACAGAATCCGTTACGTCCGTTCGCTGCCGGATTCAACTGACAGCAGTGAGTTTTACCGGATACAACGGATTGGGGGGACCCATAGAATCCGTTGCGGTGTGAAGAGAAAACTTCAAATTGGTTCTGACTGCGCATGTCATCAGTTCTGCCGGACGCAAAAGTTAAAAGTTGCGCTACTTTTTCCGTTGCGTCCGTAGCATCCGATCCTTATGGGTCACCTCTCATAAGATCGAGTGTATTTAATCGAGCTGTCAGTTGAATCCGGCAGCGAACGGACGCAACGGATTCTATGGGTCAGAGCCTTTGTCTCTGCACTAGACTCATGTGTCAAAGGTTGCCACTTGATATCAAATATGCGGGGATATTAGATCTCATAGCATAAAGCATATTTTTGGGAGAAAATGCAAAAAATAATTGAAATTTTTCTGGCTCAAATTAATTCAGTTCACAATAAGCCGTATTCTTATTTTAAAAATTCAGTTTACCAGCAGATAGCTGAACGCAGTGCAATACTTACTTAAATTGATTTAGTGCTTGAAAAATTGAAATTAAGATGCTTAACTGATTTTCTCTTAGAGGAAACAGATAATTTTAATCAGCTTAGTTTTATTTTTTTTTTTTTTTTGTCAGGAGTAAATCTTCAAAAGACACTTAGTAGTATTCGATACCAAGTAGTGTGGGATTTTACCCACTAAAAACTCCTCGTAATCAGAACCAATCTATAACGATCGACAACAGATTTTTCTTTCTCAATAATATTATCGCTTTAAGGGAAGCTTAAACTTTTAATGCTTCTCATGACTTTTAGGCCATTAGCTCGTGTGGCTTGGTTCTTCTTAATCTCCGAACATTGCCTCTCGTATTTAATACGGACTCCATTTCAGAGTTGATATGACTATGCAGTCGCTGATTGTGTGATACAGCATGTTTTCTTACAACTTCTGTAACCGTTTCTATTTGTAGGTAACGATGCTTAGTTTTATGAAGAAAAAAAGCTTTAGATTTAGGACGCTCTACATAATAGCAAAGTTGGTTTGAAATACTTGAATTTTTGGCTTTATGCGAGGATATACATACATACATACATTGCACGAAAAAAATTTCAAACTTTCTTCGAGTTACCATTTGGAATTATTCACGCCTCGCCACTGGAAGCTACTAATCAATTTCAATTCTCTTACTGAACCCAAAGTCATTCTTAAGCTTCCAAAGCAGATATTTGTGACTAACTTCAAAAGCCTAAAAAAAGTCCAGCAAACACAGCAACGAAACATGAACCCGGTCATAATCTTGTCTCAATGATTCAAAGAGGTTAACCATAGCTGTTGAGCAACTGTGGTTAGCTCTAAAACCAGAATGTTGAGCATACAGCAATTTATTCAGTGACAAGTGTTTCGTCATCTGATTTGCTACAACTTTTTTTTCCAAAAACCTTTGATAGACAAGTCAGAATGCTCACGAGTCACCGTTCTGAGATCAGCTGGTGAAGATGCATTTGTTTTCTTTCGAACTTCGCTTAACGGCAATGAAGAGAAGACTCAAACTCCGCTGTCAGGCAAACTGCCCCATTCAACTTGGACGATGAACAAGAATGCCTTCCACCCAACCTAGAAGAAGTTTAGCCTGCCATATGAAAACTTAAATCAAATAAGATTTCAAATGCAAACGGCTTTGATGCCGAACTTTTCAAGGCAGCTGGAGACCAGTTGGAAAGGAGTATGCAACAGCTGATTTGCATGGTATGGGTCGGAAGAAAACATGCCCGATGCATGGAAGCTCAGAATGCCCGATTCTGAAAAAAGGATATTCTCATAATTGCACCAATTATAGAGGAATAAGCCTTCTTAACACCGCGTATAAGATCTTGTCTGCTGTAATATGTGAACGTCTAAAACCCTACCTCAACAATTTGATAGGTCCTTATCATTGTGGTTTTAGACCAGAAAATTCCACAATCGACCAAATTTTCACATTGCGGCAGATCTTGAAAAAAATGCAGGAATATAAAATCGACATACACCATCTTTTTATCGATTTTAAGGCCGCGTACGCGTACGACAGTATTTTCATGTCTAGTCATGTCTAGTTTCGGCATCTCTGCAAAACACGTACGGCTATCCAGGATGACGTTAGAGAATTCACGCTGCTCCGTTAAGGTCGGTAAAGAACTCACCGAAACCTTTAATGTTGAAAAAACTTTCGACAAGATGACAAACTGTCATGCGATTTTTTGAAAGATTGTACACAATTCAAACGTCAGCACCTAAGGAACAATCTTTCAAAAGTCTGTAAAATTATTCGCCTACGCAGATATTGATGTAATGGGAAGAAGGGAGCGTGATGTCATAGGTGCTTTTGTGAGTATTGAAATGGGAGCGGCAAAAATGTGTTTGGTGGTTAATGAGGACAAAACGAAGTATGTATATGTTGTCACCAAGCAAGGACACAGAACATCGACGAATTGGACAAAACGTCACAATAGACAGGAATAACTTTGAGGTAGTACAGGACTTCGTCTACCTAGAATCAGCTATAGACACTAATATCAACATCCAGCCCGGAGATCAAATGGAGAATAACTCTTGCCAACCGTTCATTCTCTGAGTTAAGAAGGCAAATTAGAAACAAAACCCTTTCCAGAAATACCAAGGTAACTCTGTATAAGACCTTTATCATCTCAATCCTGCTTTACAGCGTGGAAGCATGGACCTTTCGAAAGTACATTGCAGTAAAATCGCGGAGGGCGAATACCTCGTCTTAGAAGGCACAATCAAGTGGAAGAAGACCTTAACCGACTAAGAGTGCAATGCGGAGAGTGCTCGCCCGAATTCGAGGTCGTTATAGATGGATGTTGGTTGAGGTCCAGGTTCACCCCGAACTGTAATGCCCACCTAACTAAGTAAGTAAGTACCTAACTTAGTACACAAATATTTTTCTTTTGAATGTAAGAACATTAGTTTTGAAAATGTAAAGGAACTTTGTAACTGGCCGTCACTCTTTGGTTCAAATATTGATTTGTGGTTGCCCAATTTCCAGCTGGTCATGACATCTTTCTAACTTTTGTTTTACAAAACAAAAATATAACCCCAAAACAAGGTCGGGGCTTTTGATGTCTTTCTCTTTACTGATTAGCAATTATATTGAGAGCTCAATCAAAGCTCAATATTAAGTATGAACGGCATTACTTTAAGTCTAAATGAGGTGTATTTAAAGAAGTTTGTTTAAAAATGGGAGGAAAACTAATTTTATCTAGAAGGATGCCTTACCCAAAGCGCACGTAAAAAAGAATGCCGAACTTTTCAAAGAAAATAAGATCCGTCGATATAGGATTTGCAATTTAAACAAACCATCAATGAGACAACGTTTCAGTGTAAAAATTCTTTGTTTGTTATATCAACCACAAGGATAATCATAAGCTTTTTCCGCCTGGTGTTCAACACCAGCTTCTTAAGGTGTCTCTTATATCTACGAATATATAAATAACGTAAGGCACTCAATTCCCAGCCACTATCCTTTCTTCAATTCGCTTTTAAGGATCTCATTTTTATATTCGGAAACGAGTCCCACACGCATTTGATGGCATCTTCAGTCATATCGAACCTTTTATATTTGAATCTCATTATACCCAAAGGCTTAACCGTATAATACATCTCCGGATCTAAATAAAATGAAGGATACCAGCGCAGCGGGAAAATATTTTACGTATGCTACTTTTCCGCATGAACACATTCGAATATGAAAAATCGGTGCTTTTGCGGCACAAACACCTATGTCTTATGTCGAAAAAAGGACCTGACAATAAACATATTGTGAACATTTTGTTGCTAAACATCCTAATAAGAACTTTTTTTTGCTCAAAGGGGCCCACCCGAAAACTCTCTGATGACAATATATTCAGGTCTGTTTTTTGTCCTTGTTTTGCACAAAATAGCAGCACAAGGATACCACAAGGATAGTCTAACAGATGTTTCTTTGGCTGGAAATAGAAGGACAACAAATCTATTTCGAAACTGGCTTGGTTATTGGTTTGCTATTCGCCCACACCCGCTTTGAGGACACGAGTTTACATCTACTTTTAATATATTGCTTTGGCTTCTGTCAATCCTTGTAAGTTCTATACAAAATTTGGATACTTATTGCTGTTTCGTATTGACATCTGGGAGGGATAAAAATGCGTCTGCCAAGAAAGCACAATCAAAGGATGCTCATGATTTCCCCATCATATGGCATTATACCAATTTTCCGATAACAAAAAGAGGACCCGCATGGAGTGCCTGGAACAAAAAAAAACTAGAAAGATTTATTAGGATACACTGAAGAAAGAGAAAGAGCTCCAGTTGGATTGGTTGGGTGTTTCCCACCTTCCGCAAGGAAGAGATATGAAAGGGATACGTGACCGATTGATTTTTGATTGTTTCATTTTGTTTTCCGTTTTAAGATGAACTTTTTTGTTTTATCTGGAAAAAGATTCGTGCAGATTGAATTGATTTCTAAATAACAGGGGAGATTTAATATAAAGACAAACTACACCGGTTGCATGTCAATGGGAATGTGTTTTCAAATATGTACGAGAAGGGTATTTTTAATATCTGCAGATTTATTAGTTTCAATATATTTGGTTCGGTTTTGAACTAATTTTGACGTAACAATGGATACAGATGGGCCGCATATCTAACGGAATTATAAAATAGGACCCCAGACCCAATAAAAATTATGATAAATTGATCTAGAGAACTTCCATATATACATATACATTTGCTATGAACCAAGATTATACATTTCATTTGACCATCTTTTAATTTGAATATATGTACTGCAAAAAATTGAAGTTAATTTCTTCTTTTTTTTCAATAGCGGGGAACATTAAAATTTGAATCACTATTTTTACTGAAAAATTAAAAAAAATATGTTGCTGTAACAAACAATACCCTTTAGATATAGTAGTTCGTTTGTTGAACTCTACCCAGGGTTACCTCAGGCTGACATGAGCTGTTTCCCTATATAAGATGTGAAAAATGACTGGTTTTGGTTCTCAAAAAAGCTAAACCAGGAAATCACCACACATACGTACCTATCTGTCGTTTAACAGCCCTGTTCGTTACCTGAACTCACTCCAGCAAAAACTTAGAGCAACCTCAAAGCTTCATCGAACAAACTTATAAACTAATATGTTCGTACGAGTAAATATTTATGTTACGTCAAAATGGCTGCTTAAAAGCGATCAAAATCGTGGATTTATAATATTTGGACAGTATCGGGTGTTTGAAGAAATGTCTTCCCTACTGCTGATACAAAACAAGCTATTCAAAAATACCAAAAAACAACTTGAATAAAAAATAGCTGCATAAAGAGGAGAAATGCTCAGAAGCTTACTCCTCTGAAATTCATTAACAATGCTTAAGGACAGCTTCTGTAAATCACGACAAAACTCTGCACAAATGGCGAAAGTATTATGATGGCCTTTAAAGCGAATAGGTTGAGAGCAATTTTTAGTAGCTGAACCTTTCTTATTATTATTATTCAGCTTTATTATGAGTTTCGCGTAAAACCATTCCCCTCGAAAAAGGTCCCATTTCACTTTTCCCTTATTATGAGTTTCGAGGGAAAAATTTTCCATATTCAAAAAATTTCCCTTATTATGAGCTATTTTTCCCCGTGAAATGTGAAAACGTTGTTGCACTTTTTTCCGACGAAACGAATATAAATGAATTTAAATGAATCCACAACTTGGATAATATTATACTAATACCTTAATTAATCGCGCGTATAAATAATTAACGATCTTCAGACAATAAATGAAAAGATTAGTAAAGTTTTTAACAATTAAAACACTTTTATTATTTCCTCAGATGTACATTTCAGAAGCAATGCTTCCATCGTCAGTGAGATTTATAAATTAATTAATTAATTAATTAATTAATTAACACTTTTTATATTTCCTCAGATGTATATTTCAGAGCAATGCTTCCATCGTCAGTGAGATTTATAAATTAATTAATTAATTAATTAATTAATTAACACTTTTTATATTTCCTCAGATGTATATTTCTGAGCAATGCTTCCATCGTCAGTGAGATTCATAAATTAATTAATTAATTAATTAATTAATTAATTAATTTATTTATTTATTTAATTTATAAATCTAATAATATAATTAAATAATTAATTAATTTATTTAATTTATAAATCTCACTGACGATGGAAGCATTGCTTCTGAAATGTACATCTGAGGAAATATAAAAAGTGTTTTAATTGTTGAAAACTTTACTAATCTTTTCATTTTAGTGCAGTCAATGAAGCGAAAAATAGGGCCTTACCTCCGAATTTTTTTACTGTGAACCGATTTGCATGAAATTTTGGAATCAGGCTCATCTTACCCTTAACTTCAAAAGTGAAAATGATTTGAACACCGCCACCACCCTGGGGGTGGTTTCCACCCCTTTTCGGGGACGAATTTTTTTTTCAAAATAACCTCGGATATCGATAAAAAACCTAATTTTAAGTAAAAAATCAAATATATAAAGTTTTTCATTAAGTCCAATACTATTCGAGTTATTGGCAATTGAAAATTCACAATTTTTTCACGTTTTTCATCTATTTATTGCAAATATCTCCAAAACTATACGTTTTATCGAAAATTTTATAAGAACAAAATTGTAGCAGGTAAAACAATGAACAATTTGGTGTTTTATAAAGTATTCTAAGAACAATATTAGGCTAGATATAAAAGATCAAAGCCATTTTTTATTTTGTCTGAAATTTAATCGTCGTGGTCAATGCCATTTAGCGGCTGGCAGATGCATTTTATGCATTCTAATACAAGAAGATGTTTTGTAGTGCTTGAAATAAGCTTTAAAATGAGCACTATTAAAAGTCTTTTGCACGTAAAATAAGTGAGCTGTAGTGCAAATAAGGGGAGCATTTAATGTTTTTTTCTTTTAAATCAATGAGTTTTTGGACCATAGCTCCTTCAATTTTCATGCTATCACAACTTATAAAAAACCATTGTAAAGGTAATTAAAAGAGCTACAACATGCTTTATTGCAATATATAGTAAACAACCTTTTGCTAAAACGGTGAAGGGTTAAAGGACTTAAGAGAGGCTGCAATTGCGCTGCCACGCGCTCTTTAAACATCATATCTCCGTCAATTTTTGTCTGACAGAAAAAACAAAAAAAAAACCAAATTATTTGTCAGAAAAATACCTATATTTTTCCTTGCAACACTTTTATACGTATCTGTCGTCATTTTTGAGATATTATGAAAAAAAGTGGGTTTTTTTTAAATTTGAAAATTTGTTGTTTTTTTTAATCGTGACTTTTTTGAAAAATATGTGTCCTGAAGTAGCCAAACTGATACTATCTATCAAACTCTTCATAACAAACTTAATTTTAGGCGGAATACGATTAAATTTAATTTTGGTGGAAATGGCACTTATGGAACCCATTGATTTAAAAGAAAAAAACATTAAATGTTTCCCTTATTTGCACTACAGCTCACTTATTTTACGTGCAAAAGACTTTTAATAGTGCTCATTTTAAAGCTTATTTCAAGCACTACAAAACATCTTCTTGTATTAGAATGCATAAAATGCATCTGCCAGCCGCTAAATGGCATTGACCACGACGATTAAATTTCAGACAAAATAAAAAATGGCTTTGATCTTTTATATCTAGCCTAATATTGTTCTTAGAATACTTTATAAAACACCAAATTGTTCATTGTTTTACCTGCTACAATTTTGTTCTTATAAAATTTTCGATAAAACGTGTAGTTTTGGAGATATTTGCAATAAATAGATGAAAAACGTGAAAAAATTGTGAATTTTCAATTGCCAATAACTCGAAAAGTATTGGACTTAATGAAAAACTTTATATTTGATTTTTTACTTAGAATTAAGTTTTTTATCGATATCCGAGGTTATTTTGAAAAAAAAAAATTCGCCCCCGAAAAGGGGTGGCAACCACCCCCAGGGTGGTGGCGGTGTTCAAATCATTTTCACTTTTGAAGTTAAGGGTAAGATGAGCCTAATTCCAAAATTTCATGCAAATCGGTTCACAGTAAAAAAAATTCGGACCTAAAATGCTTCATTGACTGCACTATTTATTAGATTAAAAAACACGTGGGTTATCTCAACTAAAAAAACTGATCTTCAGACGAAAGTTTTGCAAAATATGCACACCGATGTGCCGCGGCGATGTTGATCGAACTTTAATTTTATGATGAACTGTCAAATGACAGCTGGGTGGATCTCGATGGGAAAAGAATGCAACAGGTAGCAAGATTATATGCTGCCAATGCCAGCTGCTCAGCAAGGGGTGGTCCGTAGGTAATTTTTATTGGTACGTAGGTATAATTGGTTGAATAAAAGAAAGGCATTAATAAAAAAATAAGAATCAATCAAAACACGCAACTGGGTGTTTCATACAATAAAGGGCGCCAGGAAATTTTTGTTTGGAATTTCCAAACCAACCATAACACTGAAAATGGTCTCCAAATGAAATAAGAAGAACGCGATTATTTTCCAAAAGAAATAAAATTATATTTTGTTCAGGAGACCTTTACAAATATAGGTATAAGACCCGAAATCTTTTCATAAACAAGTGGGGGTATACAATGTATGTAGAATGTAGATTGTAGAGTCTGGCAAAGAGCCAGTTAACAATTTAAATAGTATGAAATTTAAGTTCGAAGATGGGGTTTTACCCAGGTAAAAACTCAAAACAACAACTTGTGTGCAAAATACACCCGCAAACAAAGGACTCAAAAAAGGACAAGGTCAAAGAAAGGTCGCGTGTCCTGCAATCTCAGGATTAATTACACAAGGCGAAGGGTTACCGATTCAAACAATATGACTCAATAGTCACAACAAAACAAATGCACTACTTACACTTTTCCACTTTTATAGGAAAATACTTAGCTTTTTCTGTTGACGAATCCTGCCTGAGTTTTATTGCCCGTACCTACTGGCACTAACTCTCCTGAATTCCTGCCCGCGTGGAGCTTTCCTGCACAAGTATTATAAACTGCTATGACTTTGGCCTTTCTGCCAACACAACACAATTTCAATTTGCACTACTAGCAATTATCTCAAATCACTCGATTTTTACAATTTTCGAAACTTTTCAATTTCCTTAAGACTTTTTGGCACTATGTCCTTTTTAGATGTCAACCAAGAAGTGCCATCTTCTTGGCGGTCCCTTCGTTCATCGGGTCTTTATAGGGTAAGTTCTCGGTCTTGGCAGACTACGTGCGTTTAATATAATTATCAGAGAATGTTGGAGGAAGATTACTTAAGAACTTAAGTAAATTTTAATAGTTTTCTTTTCCAATAATTTGGGACAGCGTACAGTCAACATCGCAAAATATTTTTTATTTCCAAGGCATTCTGGGAGAAACTCTGCCACCGGTGCCGGTGTATGCTTCTAAAGGGTCCGCCAAATAACTTTCTTTTTTTTTAAACAGACTGACTGAGTGGCACGTAGCGCCGTCCTGTTGAAACCAAATGTTGGCAATATCTTCCTCTTTAATTTTTGTGAACAAAAACTTATTCAACATGGCCCGATAACGATCGCCATTGACTGTAACGGCCACTCCTTGCTAAGTTTCGAAGAATGCCTCTGGACCAAAATCCGCAGCAAACAGTGACTCGTTTTGGGTGTATCGGCTTTTCAATGCATGCGTGCGCGCATAGATCCGCCAAGATCAAAATGAGCTTCATCTGAAATTTATCCGTCCTAATCTTTTTTCACACAGTGTGCATAGCACCCTGTACATAGTCTTATTTCATATGTATCACCATTGAGTTTGTATACATAGAGGAACCACGCTAGCTTGCGTTAAGACGTCGATAGATGTCACCAAGTGAATAAAATCGGCATTTGAAATTTTTGGGGGAATGCTCTCCACAGAAATTTGACTAAAAAAAGGCAACAGAAAAGGGAAACAGGGAAAACGTCATGGGAATGGAGAAATGCACAAGAAAACTGTTGCTTTGAAATTTCAAATGTCGATTTATTTACTTGGTGACATCTATCGACGTCTTAACGCAAGCTAGCGTGGTTCCTCTATGTATACAAACTCAATGGTATCACTTAAATTGTCTAAATGTTTTAAGCCTTGCGCAAACCAATGCGGTGCGTGCGTGCGATGCGATTGCGATAAGTCAAATCCCTATGTAATCTTATGGACGTTTGACTCAATGCATAGTGATTTGACTTATCGCAATCGCATCGCACGCACTCACCGCATTGGTTTGCGCAAGGCTTTACCCATTGTGAGTCTTCAATGACTGCTTCAAAATTCATTTTCACTAAAACCAAAAACAACATAGCTCCTTAAACCTATTTGGGAATAATTTAGAATTCCAGCTACTCCTACTGAACTATTTATCTATAGCAGACAAAAAATAAGGACAATCTTAAAACGACATTAAAACAATAACTTGCATTGCCAGCTACTGAACTATTTAAAGTTTCTTGATCCTTTGCGGATACTGCGGTTTTTGTTGCCTATTATGCTCTTTTCATTTTCTTGTTTGGATCCAAGTTCCAAGACCGAATCCGCCAAATGCTTTTTTCATTCCGTGTTGCATAAACCTGCAAACTTCAACTATCCCCTTGAGTTTGGTCACAATCTCGCAACAATACTCTTTTGACTGTATGCACTTGATCTGACAGTAAGTGGGCGTCAGTGGAGCGATTGTTTTTCAAAATTAATAAAGAGCCTGTTTCGTTATTTTTGCTTACGCTTTTTAAGGTTAATTATATGAGGGCTTTAGTGGCAAGATTGTGGCTAACCTCAAAGTTGGTCTTGTGCTCTGTTAGTATTCACTTCTGTTTGCGTTTATATGGTGAAGGGTTTTTCTTGTCCTTATCTGAGGGTGAATAGTTTGTTTCCTTTACACTTCATATGAAGCTCGTACATCCCTTAAATTTACATATTAGATGGTGGAATGCTAATGTAGGGAAGAAATTTGAAATTTGAATTGAAGGTAACATTGGATGCGTGGCCGTTTACTAAGGTGTGTGGCCTCCGGAAACTTATGTAATTTTTAGTAGAAGGTCTTTAAAACTTTTTCCCGGAACTTGTTTCCTGTACCTACTGTTAAACAAAGACAGATCTAGTTGTGGGTGTTATAAGGGCATATAGCACATTTGCTATACATAAAGAGTAAAATATCATGATTATGATTACGACTAGTAATGGTACGACCCTGCCAGCCAGACAATACCGAAGAGAAAGGATTGGGTTAGGTTAGAGCAACACGACTTCGAGGATAACAAAATAATACCAAGGATTGGACGAGGCATAATGGTCGCGAGTTGGAACATTGGTTGTATGACTGGTCGAAGTTTCGAATTGGAAGATATGATGAGAAGAAGACGAGTATATATCTTGACTGTCCAAGAAACAAAAAGACGGAAGACAAATGCCAAAGAAGCAACTTTCAAAGCAGGGTCAAAGTACTCCTCAAAAGATATTGTAACGTGCGCTTAGTTCGCAAAAATAAAACTCTACCTTTCAATTTAATTCTACCACTTTTATTCAGTATCTACTTTCGATATACACTTTATTCGAACTCAACTCAATTACGTTTATTCAATATTCACACTATCACTTTCTAAATAAAACTGACTTCTGGTTGCGTCAGCTCCCTCTTTATATAGAAGTGTGAAACATCGAGAGATTTCTAGTAGTTTTTCTATGAACCATGATGTCTAGACAAGTTCCCCTCCCGGTATTTTTCTGCACACACACACACACTCACTCACGAACAACGTTTTCCATTATAGCACTCAATTATAGCGTTGCCAGCACTTGTGTTTTCGGTTTAACGTTTTCAATTAGGAAATTAGCATGAAATGTTGGGTGCACATTACAATATAGACGAAAAAAGCTCGCCTTGAAGTGGAATACACAAGCTGCTAGAAAAAAGCAAAGAAAAAGTTTATCAAAGTCCAAGCAAAGAGCACGAAGGGAATGTATCGGGAGCTAAATTCAATTTCTGTACCGTTTCTGAATGTTTTCAATCTAGCTGCAGGAGATTCGTTCCCTGCTTAAAGACAGATTTTTGTTGATGACGACAAAATTCTGCACAGTTATTGGCAGTTTTCAGATTTCCTACTGAACGAACTATTTCCTCATTTCCCAGAATATGAACCTAACTTAACTGAATGACCTGAAATCACAGTCGAAGAAGTAAATGAGGCAGTCAACAAAATAATAACCACTCAAAAACAATGACTCAAAGAAACGGCATCTATCGCCTCAAAACTAAAAGAGAACAATTTCGTATCAACCAGGATCGCAGTAAAATTGTTCCGAATGTTTAGAATTGATATCTGTCACCCAAGGTATAAAAAGAAGAAGGTCAAAATGTTCTAAATCTTTTACTGACGCCAACCCAGCAAGTTGCATTTCACTTATTTCATTCCTTGTAAATTCAAAGTACATACAATAAATTATCTATCTATCTATATACAGCTATGGACAAAGAAATAGCACACTATTAAGAAAAATCATAAATTCAAAATTTTCGTTATGTGAAATGGTTGTGATGTTTTTTTCTCTTCGGATATGTAGATTTGAGAAACAAATGCAGTCTATCAAGCCTATAAAGTACCGCAATCTTGGTAAATTTCTTGCCTAAGTATACTTTAAAAACGGTGAAACATGGAGGGGGAAATTTAATGGTCTGGGGTGCGTTTTCCTGGCATGGAGTGGGACATTGGGGATTGATATCAAAACTGATAAATTCGCTTATCTTGCCATACTGAAGAATACAATGGAACCATATTCCTTTGAGTTTATGCCAATTAAGTGGATATTCATGCATGACAATGATCCAAAACACGCATCAAATATAATAAAAGCTTGGCTCGTGGATGAACAAATCGATGTCTTAACCTGGCCAGCTCAAATCCCATAGAACACTTATGGAATGATGTTAAAGTTAAAATTGGGCAGATAAAATTCAAAAATTCAAACGATCTTTGGGCCGTAATCAAAGAAGCTTGGTACTCTATCCCACAAAGTAGATGCCAGACGTTAGTTGAAAGCTTACCATGGAGGTGCCAAGCAACTTTCAAAAATCGTGGTCAACCAACTAAGTACTAATTTGGTAATACCAAAATTTAGGTAAAAATAAATATTTTCACTAAAAATAATTTTTTTTTACGATTATAGGTAAGTGTGCTATTTTCTTGTCCACAAGAAATTGGATCATCACTGCCAAATATATTTTTGAAAATTGAATTGTAAAGAAATAATTCCCTATTACAAGTTATTATTAATCCTTAGAAGTCACATCATGTCATAAAATAAGAAATAAAATATTTCAGTTCAAAAGGAAAGACTAAATGCAGTTTTTATAAGAAAATGAATGAGTGTGCTATTTCTTTGTCCATAGCTGTATGTATATAATCTATCTATACATATAAAAATGAATTGCTGTTCGTTAGTCTGGCTAAAACTCGAGAACGGCTGAACGGATTTACATTATCTTGGTCTTCAAATGTTCGTGAAGGTCTAGGGAAGGTTTAAAAGGCAAGCGAATATGAAAAAAAAGAATTGGAATATAGTAAAAGTAACAATTTCTTTATTCTTATCTGTAATTAATAAAAAATTAGATTCAAACAAAACTTTTTTTTAATCGTTTTTAACAACAAAAACTTAAAATAATAAATCCTATTATTAATATTATAAACGTGAAAGTTTGTATGTGTGGATGTATGTTTGTTAATCTTTCACGCAGAAACTGCTGAATGGATTTCAATTAAATTTTCCAATAATATAGCTTATACATCAGAATAACACATAGGCTACAATTTATCCCTAAATTCCCTCGGGAACGGGAACGTATACGGGAACTTAGAAACTATAACACCGATTTCAAAAATTTTTCCACTGTAAGAATGCTTCATTATCCCCGAGTAACATAAAAACTAATTCATCCCCATATTCCTACGGTTCCCTATATTCCCACGGGAGCAGGAACGTATACGGGAACTTTGACACTACAGCACCGATTTCAGAAATTCTTTCACCCTTAGAATGCTACACTATCCCCGAGTAACATAAAGACTAATTCATCCCCATATTTCTACGGTTCCCTTTATTCCCACGGGAGCAGGAACGTATACGGGAACTTTGACACTACAGCACCGATTTCAAAAATTCTTTCACCGTTAGAATGCTACACTATCCCCGACTAACATAAAAACTAATTCATCCCCATATTCCTACGGTTCCCTTTATTCCTACGGGAGCAGGAACGTATACGGGAACTTTGACACTACAGCACCGATTTCAGAAATTCTTTCACCCTTAGAATGCTACACTACCCCCGAGTAAGATAAAAACTAATTCATCGCCATATTTCTACGGTTCCCTATATTCCCACGGGAGCAGGAACGTATACGGGAACTTTGAAACTACAGCACCGATTTCAAAAATTCTTTCACCGTTAGAATGCTACACTATCCCCGAGTAACAAAAACTTTAACTCATCTCCATATTCCTACGGGAACGGTCACCATATTCCAACGGGAACGGGAGTCTTTACTGATATTGAAAATGCGAATGTAGCTATGTCGGTATGTTTTTCGAATGTCTCCCGTTCACAGAACCTGAGGAAGGACATAGACTATATATTTTTTCCCTATATTCCCACGGGATCAGGAACGTATACGGGAACTTTGACACTTCAGCACCGATTTCAAAAATTCTTTCACCGTTAGAATGCTACACTATCCCCGAGTAACATAAAAACTAATTCATCCCCATATTCCTACGGTTCCCTTTATTCCCACGGGAGCAGGAACGTATACGGGAACTTTGACACTTCAGCACCGATTTCAAAAATTCTTTCACCCTTAGAATGCTACACTATCCCCGAGTAACATAAAAACTAATTCATCCCCATATTCCTACGGTTCCCAACATTCCCACGGGAGCAGGAACGTATACGGGAACTTTGACACTATAGCACCGATTTCAAAAATTCTTTCACCGTTAGAATGCTACACTATCCCCGAGTAACATAAAAACTAATTCATCCCCATATTCCTACGGTTCCCTATATTCCCAAGGGAGCAGGAACGTATATGGGAACTTTGACACTGCAGCACCGATTTCAAAAATTCTTTCACCGTTAGAATACTACACTATCCCCGAGTAACATAAAAACTAATTCATCCCCATATTCCTACGGTTCCCTATATTCCCACGGGAGCAGGAACGTATACGGGAACTTTGACACTACAGCACCGATTTCAAAAATTCTTTCACCGTTAGAATGCTACACTATCCCCGAGAAACATAAAATTTAATTCATCCCCATATTCCTACGGTTCCCTATATTCCCACGGGAGCAGGAACGTATACGGGAACTTTGACACTACAGCACCGATTTCAAAAATTCTTTCACCCTTAGAATGCTACACTATCCCCGAGTAACATAAAAACTAATTCATCCCCATATTCCTACGATTCCCAACATTCCCACGGGAGCAGGAACGTATACGGGAACTTTGACACTACAGCACCGATTTCAAAAATTCTTTCACCGTTAGAATGCTACACTATCCCCGACTAACATAAAAACTAATTCATCCCCATATTCCTACGGTTCCCTATATTCCCACGGGAGCAGGAACGTATATGGGAACTTTGACACTGCAGCACCGATTTCAAAAATTCTTTCACCATTAGAATGCTACACTATCCCCGAGTAACATAAAAACTAATTCATCCCCATATTCCTATGGATCCCTATATACAATACCGATTTCAAAAATTCTTCCACCGTTAGAATGCTACACTATCCCTGTGTTACATTAACTTTAATTCATCCACATATTCCTACGGGAACGGGAGTCCTTAGTAATATAATAAGTGTGAAAGGAGCTCTGTCTGTCCGTCGTTCTATGTAACCATCTCCTGCCCAAACTAATAAACCGATTTAAATGAAATTTAAAACAAAGATTGTTCAGAACGTGAGGAAAGACATAGACTATACATATATTTTTTCCCTATATTCCCACGGGATCAGGAACGTATACGGGAACTTTGACACTACAGCACCGATTTCAAAAATTCTTTCACCGTTAGAATGCTAAACTATCCCCGAGTAATATTAAAACTAATTCATCCCCATATTCCTACGGTTCCCTATATTCCCACGGGAGCAGGAACGTATAAGGGAACTTTGACACTACAGCACAGATTTCAAAAATTCTTTCACCGTTAGAATGCTACACTATCCCCGTGGCGCAATGGTTAGCATGTCCACCTGCTAACCCAGAGGTTCGAGGTTCGAATCCCAGCAGAGGCAAAATGCAAAAATGTTTTTCCACGGGTATCGCCTTTCGCGAGGAATTGGCAATTCCTCCGTTAGTAAACTCATTGCCATGAAAAGCGCATTTCTCAATTAGCCGTTCGGAACCGGCGAAAAATTGTAGGTCCCCTCCATTCCCTCACAAGGCATGGTTGTGAGAAATGCGCTAGGCCCAGGGGCTCCTCGCTCTGTTGCGCCACCCTATTTATTTATTTATTTTATCCCCGAGTAACAAAAACTTTAACTCATCCCCATATTCCTACGGGAACGGTCACCATATTCCCACGGGAACGGGAGTCTTTACTGATATTGAAAATGCGAATGTAGCTATGTCGGTATGTTTTTCGTATGTCTCCCGTTCACAGAACCTGAGGAAGGACATAGACTATATATTTTTTCCCTATATTCCCACGGGATCAGGAACGTATACGGGAACTTTGACACTTCAGCACCGATTTCAAAAATTCTTTCACCGTTAGAATGCTACACTATCCCCGAGTAACATAAAAACTAATTCATCCTGTAACGTGTAGCAGTCACACGTTAAATTATTCAATATTGAAATAAGTAATAAATGATTTAATGAAAGTATTTAATACATGACAACTTTATTTGTACGTGGTTGAAGCTCAACTAGTTTGACGTTTTCTACTTTCTTACTACCTACATGTATTCGTGCATGGTTCACAATAGTAAATTCATATATATATAATTCACAAAATATAATTACATTATTACATGATATTTTTTTTTTTTTTTTTTTTTTTTTTTTTTTTTTTTTTTTTTTTTTTTATTTATTTGGTGGTGCCATATCTAGTAGGTGGGACACTAACCCGACCACTTCGAGTCACATAAGGAGTGGAACTAACGTTAGGCAAACTCGGAACCTCTATTTCTTTCTTTGGTTGATCAATTGGATCTTGATGATCAGCTGGTGATTCCAGTTGTTCAGTGATCTCATTTCTAGGTAATAGGTTACTTTCAGTAGATACATTCTTATTGTTACAATTTTTACTTTCAGTGATCTCATTTCTAGGTAATAGGTTACTTCCAGTAGATACATTCTTATTGTTACAATTTTTACTTAGTTCTACATTAACATCGAAATTGGTTTTCTTGAGTGGTGGTATAATGTTGATTTCTTTTGCATTATTTTCTTCATTATTTCTTATATGATCTTCAAATAATAAATCACTAGTATTTACATTATTAATTTTTGTTTTCGCTAAAAATCTTCTATTTCTTCGAAAGTAATTACCAAAATTATCCAAAACAATGTAAGATCTATCGTTTACATTAGCTACTATTTTTGCATAGTGCCAATCTGTTCCATTTTTCTTAAATATTACTTGGTCACCCACATTCAACATTGGCAAAGATCTCGCGGTTCGGTCGTAATAATATTTCTGTTTATCTTTCTTATTTTTAATCTTTTCTTGAATGTCGATTTCGTTCAAGTTGTTACGATGCAAAAGTTGACCCGCTACAGGCAATTTGGTCTTGATTTGCCGACCAAAGAACAATTGAGCCGGCGATAATTTCATGCTCGCGACTTGAGTTGTATTGTATTCCAGAACACGATACTGAAATCGATCAATTTCGTGTGTTTCATAGCACCGTCTTAATAAATTTTTCGCTATGGCAACCCCCTTTTCAGCCAGACCATTGCTTTGCGGATACCTTGGACTCGAAAAGCTAAATATAATATTTGCTTGATTTGCAAATTCTTCAAACGCCGTAGACTTAAACGGGCTGTTATCACATCGGATTTCTGTTGGATATCCTACGCGGTCAAATGATTTGCACAACATTTCAATTATATGGTTTGAAGTTTTGCGAACAAGTTTTTCCGATATGAGAAAACCTGAATACGCGTCAATAATTGCTATATAATCATAACCTGCCATTTCAAATAAATCAATTGCTACTCTTTGAAATGGATATTCCGGGTTTGATTCTAGTACTAACGGTTCTTTTTGAATATTCCGTTTAAATTTTTCGCAAATGCTACACTGCGAAACGATTTCTTTGATTTTATTTGACATACCTGGCCAAAAATACAGGGAGCGTGCTCGCGCAAGTGTTTTTTCAACACCCAAATGTGGTTCGTGTAACAACTTGCAAATTTTTTCCTGCAATGCAGAAGGAATTACAAGCTTATGGTCTTTGAAAAGAAGGCCGTTCTCGAAGTGCAAGTTATCGCGATATTTGTGGAATTTTTGACTTAAATCATCAAGTTGATGGTATCGGGGCCATTCCGTCTGCACAAATTTACAAACACGCATGTATTTGTCATCGTCTTTAATTACACGCAAAAAGAAATTATAATTGTCTTCCGATAAGCAAACCTTTCTAGTAACTTTATGTATTACTCCAAGAAGCTCTCAGTCGTATTTATAATCCCATTCCAAAGTATGTCTAACTTTGGACAGCTCTTAGAACAGTGTCCAACTCCAAATCGTATTTATAAACACTTTCATCGTTGTCTAAGGAACGTCTAACTTTAGACACCGAAATTGGTTGTCTAAACTATGGCTAAAGTGGCATTTGCTACAGCAAAAAACAATTTTGTCGAACATGTTATAAAACACTGTTGAGAGCTCTAAGATCGAAAAAAATAAGTAGTTTGAGGTGCAAAAATACTACTTTCAACAATTTAATTTATAAATTGCACAAATTTCATCGTTTTATGAGACTTGGAAAAGCTGTAACTCAAAGTCAAATCAGCTGCTTTTTTGGTCTGGTTCAAGTGCTACGCCACACTCTTTCAGAGCCATTTTGTTGTTGCACTCGTATATCAAAACACAAAAAATGGTACTGCACGGATACATCATGAACGCCACCATTGAGTTTTTCATTCGGAGTTGACAGCTTGAGAGGATGTTTAGACAACTGTTGGAATGCATTTATAAATACGAAATTGGCTAAGGGTTGTCCAACTCTTTAGACACCGTCTAGTTGGACAGTTGTCTAAGGGTGTTCTAAGCAAATTTTATAAATACGACTGTCTGTGTTTTCCAACTGATCTGGCAACTCGAAAGGCAGTCGGCCACAAGCATTTCTTTGCCCGGTGTATATAGAATAATCATTTTTGGATATTTGAGAAGAAGCATAAACATTCTCTGTAATCGAGGAGTTACGTCATCAATGTCACGTTTGACAAGTACCTCGAGGGGCTTGTGGTCGCTTTGGACCGTGAACTCTCGTCCGTATAAGAAGAAATGAAATCGTTCACAGGCAAATACAATGGCTAACAATTCCTTCTCAATTTGTGCCCATTTTTGTTCACTAGAACTTAAAGTACGTGAAGCATAAGCAATCGGATGTCCACATTGTACCAAAACGCATCCCAAGCCATCCTTTGAGGCATCCGTTTGGATGATAACTTCTTTGCTAGGATCGTAAATAGCCAGTACTGGCTTTGAAGTTACTATATCAGTCAAATTTTTTAATTCACTTTCGTGTCTATCTGTCCAACTCCATTCTACATCTTTTCGGGTCAATTCACGCAAGGCTGCAGATTGGCTAGACAAATTGGGAATAAATTTTGAGAGATACTTAAATAAACCAAGTAACCTCATGACCCCGGATTTGTTTGTTGGCTTTGGCATGTCCAAAATTGCTTTGGTATATCGAAAATCTGGTCTGATTTCACCCTTTGAAATTAAATGCCCCATAAACTTAATTTGTTTCTGCCTAAACTGAATTTTGTCCGCATTGAACTTAATATTATATTTCTGAGCACGTTCCATAACTAATTCTAAAGTTCTGTCATGTTCAAGGTCATTCTCAGCTAGAATAGCCATATCATCAAAATATATGAAAAGGTTTGGAATATCTCCGAAATTTTGCACCATTTTCTTTTGAAACATTTCTGGTGCGCTATTTATACCAAATGGAACACGATTAAACTTGAATCTACCGACCGGTGTGATAAAAGTAGTTAAGTCTGAGCTTTTATCACTAAGTTCCATATGCCAAAATCCGTTACTTAAATCAAGCACAGAAAATATACATTTATTTGTCAGCCTTCCCATCACATCTTCTATTGTTGGGATAAGAAAATGCTCCCGTTTTATACAAGCATTAAGCGGCTTCGGATCAAGACAAACTCGAAGTTTTCCATTTGGCTTTTCTACGAGCTGTACATTGTTAACCCAATCGGTGGGATAATCGACAGGGGAAATTATCCCAGCCTGGACCATCGATTCGAGTTCCATTTTCAAACGATCACACAGACCCAAAGGAATTCGTTTTTTATAGTGCAGTGAGGGTATGGCACCTTCTTTTAATGTAATAGAGCAAGTCCCCGGAAATTTACCAATGCCACTAAAATTCTCCTTATATTTCTGTAAGAACTTCTCTTTATCCCTTGGCGGACATGCTAACGATTGTACAATGTTTAAGCGTTTTATCAAGTCAAACTCAATGCAAGTGGGCAAGCCCAGTAGTGGCTCAAGTGCATCATCAACAACAAGAAATTCGGCAATTTTCATTGTTCCCGTGTCAACATCAAAACATTTTAAATTAACCAATCCATGAATATTAACTTTATTTGCACTGTAATCGAGCACTACAAATTCAGTTTTTTTCTTTTTAAAGGAAACATTAAATTTTTTTACGAAATTAAATGGTATGCAATTGACGTCAGATCCAGTGTCAATCTTGAATGTGGTTAGCCAATTGTTAATTCGATATGATTTCGTCCACCTTATTTTATTTTTTTCATCATTGTTAGAGTTTAATCTAAAAACAATAAAATCTCTACTTAATTTACTAGTTCCATGCTCTACACTACAAATACTACCTTCGTCATTCCAGTTGAGAGTATGAACCTGCTTCTTATTGCTAATGTTGTTGTTGTTGTAGCTATTTTTCTTCCTTGGCTGTGAATTTCCATTTGATTGTTGTTCTTCATTAGATTTTGGTTTTCCCTTTTGCTTGCAGAGTTTAGCGAAATGTCCCTTTCTTCCACAATTAAAGCAATTGACATCGTTTGCCTTGCAAGTGCGCATATGAGTTGGTGTGAACGGTGCACCACAGTTGTAGCAAAAGCGAGATGTAGCATTGCATGCTAGAACAGTTGTTTCTTCTGAGACAGCATTTACACTTGAAGCAATATTGTTGTTTCTTCGATCAAGTAAAATTTTATTTGCATTTGCCGCTTCATAGATTTTGCACGTTTCAATGACCTTTTTTAACGGATCATCCTTTCCATCCAAAAGCTTTAGTTGAAGCTTTTTATCGTATACACCAATTATTATACGATCACGTAACATTCGATGTTCATATGTAGCACCACATTTACAGTTGTATTCGCAAAATCGCAGCTGAGTTCTTAGCTCGGTTTCAAAGTCAGCAAAAGTTTGATTTTCTTTTTGCACAACTGTATTAAATTTATAAGATTCCATCGCAATATTTTTCCTGGGCAGGCAATAATCCTCGAATGCCTTTAAAACGATTTCCAATGTGATTTCAATTTGCGCAGCCCCTTCGTTCTGGTGCTCACCTTCAGCTTCTTCGACATCCTCTCCTCCTTCGCCGTTGATACGTTCATCTGCACTGGCTGGGCCAAACATGCTCTCAAGTGTTCCATCATTCGGATAAAGAGTGTTGTAGATATTACCACCGTCCGGGCCGATTAACCACAGAAACGTTGCTATTTTTTTGTTGCTCCGGCTCATTAATTTTATTATTCGCAATCATGTAGACCATGAATGTGCGCTTCCATGTTGTCCATTCTTTCGCCAAATTGGAACAATCCAATGGTTTTGGTAGACGATCGTTTGATGCCATGATATTCTAAGGTTATGCACGTGATTCTTTTGCACTTTTTAATGTCTTTCTTTGCACTTTGTATTGTGTTTCCAAATTTAGCTTAGAAAGCCACTTCTGACACCATGTAACGTGTAGCAGTCACACGTTAAATTATTCAATATTGAAATAAGTAATAAATGATTTAATGAAAGTATTTAATACATGACAACTTTATTTGTACGTGGTTGAAGCTCAACTGGTTTGACGTTTTCTACTTTCTTACTACCTACATGTATTCGTGCATGGTTCACAATAGTAAATTCATATATATATAATTCACAAAATATAATTACATTATTACACATCCCCATATTCCTACGGCTCCCTTTATTCCCACGGGAGCAGGAACGTATACGGGAACTTTGACACTTCAGCACCGATTTCAAAAATTCTTTCACCCTTATGCGGCATATACACTGTTCAAATGCTTGAACAGCATGTGAGAGTGTATTAGTAAATTCTATTCTACTTTGGATATACACACTTCAAGCTTGAGTCTTCAATCATTGTTGGTGTTGTTGTGGTTTTCCCCATTAAACTTCGCGCTCTGTGACGACAATGTTCGCTTTGCGGTGTCTTTACAAAATGTATGCTGGATCAAGCATTCAATCTCGCATATACACTCTTCAATGATTGAAGCCTGATTGAACGAAAATCAAAACGATTTGATTTTGCTTCCAGCATACACACAATGCATACGTGAGTTTTTTTCACTAATACACTCTTACATGCTGGTCAAGCATTTGAACAGTGTATATGCCGCATTAGAATGCTACACTACCCCCGAGTAACATAAAAACTAATTCATCCCCATATTCTTACGGTTCCCAACATTCCCACGGGAGCAGGAACGTATACGGGAACTTTGACACTATAGCACCGATTTCAAAAATTCTTTCACCCTTAGAATGCTACACTATCCCCGAGTAACATAAAAACTAATTCATCCCCATATTCCTACGGTTCCCTATATTCCCACGGGAGCAGGAACGTATACGGGAACTTTGACACTACAGCACCGATTTCAAAAATTCTTTCACCATTAGAATGCAACACTATCCCCGAGAAACATAAAATTTAATTCATCCCCATATTCCTACGGTTCCCTATATTCCCACGGGAGCAGGAACGTATACGGGAACTTTGACACTACAGCACCGATTTCAAAAATTCTTTCACCCTTAGAATGCTACACTATCCCCGAGTAACATAAAAACTAATTCATCCCCATATTCCTACGATTCCCAACATTCCCACGGGAGCAGGAACGTATACGGGAACTTTGACACTACAGCACCGATTTCAAAAATTCTTTTACCGTTAGAATGCTACACTATCCCCGAGTAACATAAAAACTAATTCATCCCCATATTCCTACGGTTCCCTATATTCCCACGGGAGCAGGAACGTATATGGGAACTTTGACACTGCAGCACCGATTTCAAAAATTCTTTCACCATTAGAATGCTACACTATCCCCGAGTAACATAAAAACTAATTCATCCCCATATTCCTATGGATCCCTATATACAATACCGATTTCAAAAATTCTTCCACCGTTAGAATGCTACACTATCCCTGTGTAACATTAACTTTAATTCATCCACATATTCCTACGGCAACGGGAGTCCTTAGTAATATAATAAGTGTGAAAGGAGCTCTGTCTGTCCGTCGTTCTATGTAACCATCTCCTGCCCAAACTAATAAACCGATTTAAATGAAATTTAAAACAAAGATTGTTCAGAACGTGAGGAAAGACATAGACTACATATATTTTTTCCCTATATTCCCACGGGATCAGGAACGTATACGGGAACTTTTACACTACAGCACCGATTTCAAAAATTCTTTCACCGTTAGAATGCTAAACTATCCCCGAGTAATATTAAAACTAATTCATCCCCATATTCCCACGGTTCCCTATATTCCCACGGGAGCAGGAACGTATAAGGGAACTTTGACACTACAGCACAGATTTCAAAAATTCTTTCACCGTTAGAATGCTACACTATCCCCGAGTAACAAAAACTTTAACTCATCCCCATATTCCTACGGGAACGGTCACCATATTCCCACGGGAACGGGAGTCTTTACTGATATTGAAAATGCGAATGTAGCTATGTCGGTATGTTTTTCGTATGTCTCCCGTTCACAGAACCTGAGGAAGGACATAGACTATATATTTTTTCCCTATATTCCCACGGGAGCAGGAACGTATACGGGAACTTTGACACTACAGCACCGATTTCAAAAATTCTTTCACCGTTAGAATGCTAAACTTTCCCGAGTAATATTAAAACTAATTCATCCCCATATTCCTACGGTTCCCTTTATTCCCACGGGAGCAGGAACGTATACGGGAACTTTGACACTACAGCACCGATTTCAAAAATTCTTTCACCGTTAGAATGCTACACTATCCCCGAGTAACATTAAAACTAATTCATTCCCATATTCCTACGGTTCCCTATATTCCCACGGGAGCAGAAACGTATACGGGAACTTTGACACTACAGCACCGATTTCAAAAATTCTTTCACCGTTAGAATGCTACACTATCCCCGAGTAACATAAAATTTAATTCATCCCCATATTCCTACGGTTCCCTTTATTCCCACGGGAGCAGGAACGTATACGGGAACTTTGACACTTCAGCACCGATTTCAAAAATTCTTTCACCCTTAGAATGCTACACTATCCCCGAGTAACATAAAAACTAATTCATCCCCATATTCCTACGGTTCCCAACATTCCCACGGAAGCAGGAACGTATACGGGAACTTTGACACTATAGCACCGATCTCAAAAATTCTTTCACCGTTAGAATGCTACACTATCCCCGAGTAACATAAAAACTAATTCATCCCCATATTCCTATGGATCCCTATATACAATACCGATTTCAAAAATTCTTTCACCCTTAGAATGCTACACTATCCCCGAGTAACATAAAGACTAATTCATCCCCATATTTTTACGGTTCCCTTTATTCCCACGGGAGCAGGAACGTATACGGGAACTTTGACACTACAGCACCGATTTCAAAAATTCTTTCACCGTTAGAATGCTACACTATCCCCGACTAACATAAAAACTAATTCATCCCCATATTCCTACGGTTCCCTTTATTCCCACGGGAGCAGGAACGTATACGGGAACTTTGACACTACAGCACCGATTTCAAAAATTCTTTCACCGTTAGAATGCTACACTATCCCCGAGTAACATAAAATTTAATTCATCCCCATATTCCTACGGTTCCCTTTATTCCCACGGGAGCAGGAACGTATACGGGAACTTTGACACTTCAGCACCGATTTCAAAAATTCTTTCACCCTTAGAATGCTAAACTATCCCCGAGTAATATTAAAACTAATTCATCCCCATATTCCTACGGTTCCCTTTATTCCCACGGGAGCAGGAACGTATACGGGAACTTTGACACTACAGCACCGATCTCAAAAATTCTTTCACCGTTAGAATGCTACACTATCCCCGAGTAACATTAAAACTAATTCATCCCCATATTCCTACGGTTCCCTATATTCCCACGGGAGCAGGAACGTATACGGGAACTTTGACACTACAGCACCGATCTCAAAAATTCTTTCACCCTTAGAATGCTACACTATCCCCGAGTAACATAAAAACTAATTCATCCCCATATTCCTACGGTTCCCAACATTCCCACGGGAGCAGGAACGTATATGGGAACTTTGACACTGCAGCACCGATTTCAAAAATTCTTTCACCGTAAGAATGCTACACTATCCCCGAGTAACATAAAAACTAATTCATCCCCATATTCCTACGGTTCCCTATATTCCCACGGGAGCAGGAACGTATACGGGAACTTTGACACTACAGCACCGATTTCAAAAATTCTTTCACCCTTAGAATGCTACACTATCCCCGAGAAACATAAAATTTAATTCATCCCCATATTCCTACGGTTCCCTTTATTTCCACGGGAGCAGGAACGTATACGGGAACTTTGACACTACAGCACCGATTTCAAAAATTCTTTCACCCTTAGAATGCTACACTATCCCCGAGTAACATTAAAACTAATTCATCCCCATATTCCTACGGTTCCCTATATTCCCACGGGAGCAGGAACGTATACGGGAACTTTGACACTACAGCACCGATTTCAAAAATTCTTTCACCGTTAGAATGCTACACTATCCCCGACTAACATAAAATTTAATTCATCCCCATATTCCTACGGTTCCCTATATTCCCACGGGAGCAGGAACGTATACGGGAACTTTGACACTACAGCACCGATTTCAGAAATTCTTTCACCCTTAGAATGCTACACTACCCCCGAGTTAGATAAGAACTAATTCATCTCCATATTTCTACGGTTCCCTATATTCCCACGGGAGCAGGAACGTATACGGGAACTTTAACACTACAGCACCGATTTCAAAAATTCTTTCACCGTTAGAATGCTACACTATCCCCGAGTAACAAAAACTTTAACTCATCTCCATATTCCTACGGGAACGGTCACCATATTCCAACGGGAACGGGAGTCTTTACTGATATTGAAAATGTGAATGTAGCTATGTCGGTATGTTTTTCGAATGTCTCCCGTTCACAGAACCTGAGGAAGGACATAGACTATATATTTTTTCCCTATATTCCCACGGGATCAGGAACGTATACGGGAACTTTGACACTTCAGCACCGATTTCAAAAATTCTTTCACCGTTAGAATGCTAAACTATCCCCGAGTAACATAAAAACTAATTCATCCCCATATTCCTACGGCTCCCTTTATTCCCAAGGGAGCAGGAACGTATATGGGAACTTTGACACTTCAGCACCGATTTCAAAAATTCTTTCACCCTTAGAATGCTACACTATCCCCGAGTAACATAAAAACTAATTCATCCCCATATTCCTACGGTTCCCAACATTCCCACGGGAGCAGGAACGTATACGGGAACTTTGACACTATAGCACCGATTTAAAAAATTCTTTCACCGTTAGAATGCTACACTATCCCCGAGTAACATAAAAACTAATTCATCCCCATATTCCTACGGTTCCCTATATTCCCAAGGGAGCAGGAACGTATATGGGAACTTTGACACTGCAGCACCGATTTCAAAAATTCTTTCACCGTTAGAATGCTACACTATCCCCGAGTAACATAAAAACTAATTCATCCCCATATTCCTACGGTTCCCTATATTCCCACGGGAGCAGGAACGTATACGGGAACTTTGACACTACAGCACCGATTTCAAAAATTCTTTCACCGTTAGAATGCTACACTATCCCCGAGAAACATAAAATTTAATTCATCCCCATATTCCTACGGTTCCCTATATTCCCACGGGAGCAGGAACGTATACGGGAACTTTGACACTACAGCACCGATTTCAAAAATTCTTTCACCGTTAGAATGCTACACTATCCCCGAGTAACATTAAAACTAATTCATCCCCATATTCCTACGGTTCCCTTTATTCCCACGGGAGCAGGAACGTATCCGGGAAATTTGACACTACAGCACCGATTTCAAAAATTCTTTCACCGTTAGAATGCTACACTATCCCCGAGTAACATAAAATTTAATTCATCTCCATATTCCTACGGTTTCCTTTATTCCCACGGGAGCAGGAACGTATATGGGAACTTTGACACTGCAGCACCGATTTCAAAAATTCTTTCACCATTAGAATGCTACACTATCCGCGAGTAACATAAAATTTAATTCATCCCCATATTCCTACGGTTCCCTTTATTCCCACGGGAGCAGGAACGTATACGGGAACTTTGACACTATAGCACCGATTTCAAAAATTCTTTCACCCTTAGAATGCTACACTATCCCCGAGTAACATAAAAACTAATTCATCCCCATATTCCTATGGATCCCTATATACAATACCGATTTCAAAAATTCTTCCACCGTTAGAATGCTACACTATCCCTGTGTAACATTAACTTTAATTCATCCACATATTCCTACGGGAACGGGAGTCCTTACTAATATAATAAGTGTGAAAGGAGCTCTGTCTGTCCGTCGTTCTATGTAACCATCTCCTGCCCAAACTAATAAACCGATTTAAATGAAATTTAAAACAAAGATTGTTCAGAACGTGAGGAAATACATAGACTATACATATATTTTTTCCCTATATTCCCACGGGATCAGGAACGTATACGGGAACTTTGACACTACAGCACCGATTTCAAAAATTCTTTCACCGTTAGAATGCTAAACTATCCCCGAGTAATATTAAAACTAATTCATCCCCATATTCCTACGGTTCCCTATATTCCCACGGGAGCAGGAACGTATAAGGGAACTTTGACACTACAGCACAGATTTCAAAAATTCTTTCACCGTTAGAATGCTACACTATCCCCGAGTAACAAAAACTTTAACTCATCCCCATATTCCTACGGGAACGGTCACCATATTCCCACGGGAACGGGAGTCTTTACTGATATTGAAAATGCGCATTTAGCTATGTCGGTATGTTTTTCGTATGTCTCCCGTTCACAGAACCTGAGGAAGGACATAGACTATATATTTTTTCCCTTTATTCCCACGGGAGCAGGAACGTATACGGGAACTTTGACACTACAGCACCGATTTCAAAAATTCTTTCACCGTTAGAATGCTAAACTATCCCCGAGTAATATTAAAACTAATTCATCCCCATATTCCTACGGTTCCCTTTATTCGCACGGGAGCAGGAACGTATACGGGAACTTTGACACTACAGCACCGATTTCAAAAATTCTTTCACCGTTAAAATGCTACACTATCCCCGAGTAACATTAAAACTAATTCATCCCCATATTCCTACGGTTCCCTATATTCCCACGGGAGCAGGAACGTATACGGGAACTTTGACACTACAGCACCGATTTCAAAAATTCTTTCACCGTTAGAATGCTACACTATCCCCGAGTAACATAAAATTTAATTCATCCCCATATTCCTACGGTTCCCTTTATTCCCACGGGAGCAGGAACGTATACGGGAACTGTGACACTTCAGCACCGATTTCAAAAATTCTTTCACCCTTAGAATGCTACACTATCCCCGAGTAACATAAAAACTAATTCATCCCCATATTCCTACGGTTCCCAACATTCCCACGGGAGCAGGAACGTATATGGGAACTTTGACACTGCAGCACCGATTTCAAAAATTCTTTCACCGTTAGAATGCTACACTATCCCCGAGTAACATAAAAACTAATTCATCCCCATATTCCTACGGTTCCCTATATTCCCACGGGAGCAGGAACGTATACGGGAACTTTGACACTACAGCACCGATTTCAAAAATTCTTTCACCCTTAGAATGCTTCACTATCCCCGAGAAACATAAAATTTAATTCATCCCCATATTCCTACGGTTCCCTATACTTCCACGGGAGCAGGAACGTATACGGGAACTTTGACACTACAGCACCGATTTCAAAAATTCTTTCACCCTTAGAATGCTACACTATCCCCGAGTAACATTAAAACTAATTCATCCCCATATTCCTACGGTTCCCTATATTCCCACGGGAGCAGGAACGTATACGGGAACTTTGACACTACAGCACCGATTTCAAAATTCTTTCACCGTTAGAATGCTACACTATCCCCGACTAACATAAAATTTAATTCATCCCCATATTCCTACGGTTCCCTATAATCCCACGGGAGCAGGAACGTATACGGGAACTTTGACACTACAGCACCGATTTCAGAAATTCTTTCACCCTTAGAATGCTACACTACCCCCGAGTTAGATAAGAACTAATTCATCTCCATATTTCTACGGTTCCTTTTATTCCCACGGGAGCAGGAACGTATACGGGAACTTTAAAACTACAGCACCGATTTCAAAAATTCTTTCACCGTTAGAATGCTACACTATCCCCGAGTAACAAAAACTTTAACTCATCTCCATATTCCTACGGGAACGGTCACCATATTCCAACGGGAACGGGAGTCTTTACTGATATTGAAAATGCGAATGTAGCTATGTCGGTATGTTTTCCGAATGTCTCCCGTTCACAGAACCTGAGGAAGGACATAGACTATATATTTTTCCCTATATTCCCACGGGATCAGGAACGTATACGGGAACTTTGACACTTCAGCACCGATTTCAAAAATTCTTTCACCGCTAGAATGCTACACTATCCCCGAGTAACATAAAAACTAATTCATCCCCATATTCCTACGGCTCCCTTTATTCCCACGGGAGCAGGAACGTATACGGGAACTTTGACACTTCAGCACCGATTTCAAAAATTCTTTCACCCTTAGAATGCTACACTATCCCCGAGTAACATAAAAACTAATTCATCCCCATATTCCTACGGTTCCCTATATTCCCACGGGAGCAGGAACGTATACGGGAACTTTGACACTACAGCACCGATTTCAAAAATTCTTTCACCGTTAGAATGCTACACTATCCCCGAGTAACATAAAAACTAATTCATCCCCATATTCCTACGGTTCCCTATATTCCCAAGGGAGCAGGAACGTATATGGGAACTTTGACACTGCAGCACCGATTTCAAAAATTCTTTCACCGTTAGAATGCTACACTATCCCCGAGTAACATAAAATTTAATTCATTTCCATATTCCTACAGTTCCCTTTATTCCCACGGGAGCAGGAACGTATACGGGAACTTTGACACTACAGCACCGATTTCAAAAATTCTTTCACCGTTAGAATGCTTAACTATCCCCGAGTAATATTAAAACTTATTCATCCCCATATTACTACGGTTCCCAAAATTCCCACGGGAGCAGGAACGTATACGGGAACTTTGACACTACAGCACCGATTTCAAAAATTCTTTCACCCTTAGAATGCTACACTATCCCCGAGTAACATAAAAACTAATTCATCCCCATATTCCTACGATTCCCAACATTCCCACGGGAGCAGGAACGTATACGGGAACTTTGACACTACAGCACCGATTTCAAAAATTCTTTCACCGTTAGAATGCTACACTATCCCCGAGTAACATTAAAACTAATTCATCCCCATATTCCTACGATTCCCAACATTCCCACGGGAGCAGGAACGTATATGGGAACTTTGACACTGCAGCACCGATTTCAAAAATTCTTTCACCATTAGAATCCTACACTATCCCCGAGTAACATAAAAACTAATTCATCCCCATATTCCTATGGATCCCTATATACAATACCGATTTCAAAAATTCTTCCACCGTTAGAATGCTACACTATCCCTGTGTAACATTAACTTTAATTCATCCACATATTCCTACGGGAACGGGAGTCCTTACTAATATAATAAGTGTGAAAGGAGCTCTGTCTGTCCGTCGTTCTATGTAACCATCTCCTGCCCAAACTAATAAACCGATTTAAATGAAATTTAAAACAAAGATTGTTCAGAACGTGAGGAAAGACATAGACTATACATATATTTTTTCCCTATATTCCCACGGGATCAGGAACGTATACGGGAACTTTGACACTACAGCACCGATTTCAAAAATTCTTTCACCGTTAGAATGCTACACTATCCCCGAGTAACAAAAACTTTAACTCATCCCCATATTCCTACGGGAACGGTCACCATATTCCCACGGGAACGGGAGTCTTTACTGATATTGAAAATGCGAATGTAGCTATGTCGGTATGTTTTTCGTATGTCTCCCGTTCACAGAACCTGAGGAAGGACATAGACTATATATTTTTTCCCTATATTCCCACGGGAGCAGGAACGTATACGGGAACTTTGACACTACAGCACCGATTTCAAAAATTCTTTCACCGTTAGAATGCTACACTATCCCCGAGTAACATTAAAACTAATTCATCCCCATATTCCTACGGTTCCCTATATTCCCACGGAAGCAGGAACGTATACGGGAACTTTGACACTACAGCACCGATTTCAAAAATTCTTTCACCGTTAGAATGCTACACTATCCCCGAGTAACATAAAATTTAATTCATCCCCATATTCCTACGGTTCCCTTTATTCCCACGGGAGCAGGAACGTATACGGGAACTTTGACACTATAGCACCGATTTCAAAAATTCTTTCACCGTTAGAATGCTACACTATCCCCGAGTAACATAAAAACTAATTCATCCCCATATTCCTACGGTTCCCTATATTCCCAAGGGAGCAGGAACGTATACGGGAACTTTGACACTGCAGCACCGATTTCAAAAATTCTTTCACCCTTAGAATGCTACACTTTCCCCGAGTAACAAAAACTTTAACTCATCCCCATATTCCTACGGGAACGGTCACCATATTCCCACGGGAACGGGAGTCTTTACTGATATTGAAAATGCGAATGTAGCTATGTCGGTATGTTTTTCGTATGTCTCCCGTTCACAGAACCTGAGGAAGGACATAGACTATATATTTTTTCCCTATATTCCCACGGGAGCAGGAACGTATACGGGAACTTTGACACTGCAGCACCGATTTCAAAAATTCTTTCACCATTAGAATCCTACACTATCCCCGAGTAACATAAAAACTAATTCATCCCCATATTCCTATGGATCCCTATATACAATACCGATTTCAAAAATTCTTCCACCGTTAGAATGCTACACTATCCCTGTGTAACATTAACTTTAATTCATCCACATATTCCTACGGGAACGGGAGTCCTTAGTAATATAATAAGTGTGAAAGGAGCTCTGTCTGTCCGTCGTTCTATGTAACCATCTCCTGCCCAAACTAATAAACCGATTTAAAATGAAATTTAAAACAAAGATTGTTCAGAACGTGAGGAAAGACATAGACTATACATATATTTTTTCCCTATATTCCCACGGGATCAGGAACGTATACGGGAACTTTGACACTACAGCACCGATTTCAAAAATTCTTTCACCGTTAGAATGCTAAACTATCCCCGAGTAATATTAAAACTAATTCATCCCCATATTCCTACGGTTCCCTATATTCCCACGGGAGCAGGAACGTATAAGGGAACTTTGACACTACAGCACAGATTTCAAAAATTCTTTCACCGTTAGAATGCTACACTATCCCCGAGTAACAAAAACTTTAACTCATCCCCATATTCCTACGGGAACGGTCACCATATTCCCACGGGAACGGGAGTCTTTACTGATATTGAAAATGCGAATGTAGCTATGTCGGTATGTTTTTCGTATGTCTCCCGTTCACAGAACCTGAGGAAGGACATAGACTATATATTTTTTCCCTATATTCCCACGGGAGCAGGAACGTATACGGGAACTTTGACACTACAGCACCGATTTCAAAAATTCTTTCACCGTTAGAATGCTATACTATCCCCGAGTAATATTAAAACTCATTCATCCCCATATTCCTACGGTTCCCTTTATTCCCACGGGAGCAGGAACGTATACGGGAACTTTGACACTACAGCACCGATTTCAAAAATTCTTTCACCGTTAGAATGCTACACTATCCCCGAGTAACATTAAAACTAATTCATCCCCATATTCGTACGGTTCCCTATATTCCCACGGGAGCAGGAACGTATACGGGAACTTTGACACTACAGCACCGATTTCAAAAATTCTTTCACCGTTAGAATGCTACACTCTTCCCGAGTAACATAAAATTTAATTCATCCCCATATTCCTACGGTTCCCTTTATTCCCACGGGAGCAGGAACGTATACGGGAACTTTGACACTATAGCACCGATTTCAAAAATTCTTTCACCGTTAGAATGCTACACTATCCCCGAGTAACATAAAAACTAATTCATCCCCATATTCCTACGGTTCCCTATATTCCCAAGGGAGCAGGAACGTATACGGGAACTTTGACACTGCAGCACCGATTTCAAAAATTCTTTCACCCTTAGAATGCTACACTATCCCCGAGTAACATAAAAACTAATTCATCCCCATATTCCTACGGTTCCCTATATTCCCACGGGAGCAGGAACGTATACGGGAACTTTGACACTACAGCACCGATTTCAAAAATTCTTTCACCCTTAGAATGCTACACTATCCCCGAGAAACATAAAATTTAATTCATCCCCATATTCCTACGGTTCCCTATATTTCCACGGGAGCAGGAACGTATACGGGAACTTTGACACTACAGCACCGATTTCAAAAATTCTTTCACCCTTAGAATGCTACACTATCCCCGAGTAACATTAAAACTAATTCATCCCCATATTCCTACGGTTCCCTATATTCCCACGGGAGCAGGAACGTATACGGGAACTTTGACACTACAGCATCGATTTCAAAAATTCTTTCACCGTTAGAATGCTACACTATCCCCGACTAACATAAAATTTAATTCATCCCCATATTCCTACGGTTCCCTATATTCCCACGGGAGCAGGAACGTATACGGGAACTTTGACACTACAGCACCGATTTCAGAAATTCTTTCACCCTTAGAATGCTACACTACCCCCGAGTTAGATAAGAACTAATTCATCTCCATATTTCTACGGTTCCCTATATTCCCACGGGAGCAGGAACGTATACGGGAACTTTAACACTACAGCACCGATTTCAAAAATTCTTTCACCGTTAGAATGCTACACTATCCCCGAGTAACAAAAACTTTAACTCATCTCCATATTCCTACGGGAACGGTCACCATATTCCAACGGGAACGGTAGTCTTTACTGATATTGAAAATGCGAATGTAGCTATGTCGGTATGTTTTTCGAATGTCTCCCGTTCACAGAACCTGAGAAAGGACATAGACTATATATTTTTTCCCTATATTCCCACGGGATCAGGAACGTATACGGGAACTTTGACACTTCAGCACCGATTTCAAAAATTCTTTCACCGTTAGAATGCTACACTATTCCCGAGTAACATAAAAACTAATTCATCCCCATATTCCTACGGCTCCCTTTATTCCCACGGGAGCAGGAACGTATACGGGAATTTTGACACTTCAGCACCGATTTCAAAAATTCTTTCACCCTTAGAATGCTACACTATCCCCGAGTAACATAAAATTTAATTCATCCCAATATTCCTACGGTTCCCTTTATTCCCACGGGAGCAGGAACGTATACGGGAACTGTGACACTTCAGCACCGATTTCAAAAATTCTTTCACCCTTAGAATGCTACACTATCCCCGAGTAACATAAAATTTAATTCATCCCCATATTCCTACGGTTCCCTTTATTCCCACGGGAGCAGGAACGTATACGGGAACTGTGACACTTCAGCACCGATTTCAAAAATTCTTTCACCCTTAGAATGCTACACTATCCCCGAGTAACATAAAAACTAATTCATCCCCATATTCCTACGGTTCCCAACATTCCCACGGGAGCAGGAACGTATATGGGAACTTTGACACTGCAGCACCGATTTCAAAAATTCTTTCACCGTTAGAATGCTACACTATCCCCGAGTAACATAAAAACTAATTCATCCCCATATTCCTACGGTTCCCTATATTCCCACGGGAGCAGGAACGTATACGGGAACTTTGACACTACAGCACCGATTTCAAAAATTCTTTCACCCTTAGAATGCTACACTATCCCCGAGAAACATAAAATTTAATTCATCCCAATATTCCTGCGGTTCCCTATATTTCCACGGGAGCAGGAACGTATACGGGAACTTTGACACTACAGCACCGATTTCAAAAATTCTTTCACCCTTAGAATGCTACACTATCCCCGAGTAACATTAAAACTAATTCATCCCCATATTCCTACGGTTCCCAACATTCCCACGGGAGCAGGAACGTATACGGGAACTTTGACACTACAGCATCGATTTCAAAAATTCTTTCACCGTTAGAATGCTACACTATCCCCGACTAACATAAAATTTAATTCATCCCCATATTCCTACTGTTCCCTATATTCCCACGGGAGCAGGAACGTATACGGGAACTTTGACACTACAGCACCGATTTCAGAAATTCTTTCACCCTTAGAATGCTACACTACCCCCGAGTTAGATAAGAACTAATTCATCTCCATATTTCTACGGTTCCCTATATTCGCACGGGAGCAGGAACGTATACGGGAACTTTAACACTACAGCACCGATTTCAAAAATTCTTTCACCGTTAGAATGCTACACTATCCCCGAGTAACAAAAACTTTAACTCATCTCCATATTCCTACGGGAACGGTCACCATATTCCAATGGGAACGGGAGTCTTTACTGATATTGAAAATGCGAATGTAGCTATGTCGGTATGTTTTTCGAATGTCTCCCGTTCACAGAACCTGAGGAAGGACATAGACTATATATTTTTTCCCTATATTCCCACGGGATCAGGAACGTATACGGGAACTTTGACACTTCAGCACCGATTTCAAAAATTCTTTCACCGTTAGAATGCTACACTATCCCCAAGTAACATAAAAACTAGTTCATCCCCATATTCCTACGGCTTCCTTTATTCCCACGGGAGCAGGAACGTATACGGGAACTTTGACACTTCAGCACCGATTTCAAAAATTCTTTCACCCTTAGAATGCTACACTATCCCCGAGTAACATAAAAACTAATTCATCCCCATATTCCTACGGTTCCCTTTATTCCCACGGGAGCAGGAACGTATACGGGAACTTTGACACTATAGCACCGATTTCAAAAATTCTTTCACCGTTAGAATGCTACACTATCCCCGAGTAACATAAAAACTAATTCATCCCCATATTCCTACGGTTCCCTATATTCCCAAGGGAGCAGGAACGTATATGGGAACTTTGACACTGCAGCACCGATTTCAAAAATTCTTTCACCGTTAGAATGCTACACTATCCCCGAGTAACATAAAAACTAATTCATCCCCATATTCCTACGGTTCCCTTTATTCCCACGGGAGCAGGAACGTATACGGGAACTTTCACTACAGCACCGATTTCAAAAATTCTTTCACCGTTAGAATGCTACACTATCCCCGAGAAACATAAAATTTAATTCATCTCCATATTCCTACGGTTCCCTATATTCCCACGGGAGCAGGAACGTATACGGGAACTTTGACACTACAGCACCGATTTCAAAAATTCTTTCACCCTTAGAATGCTACACTATCCCCGAGTAACATAAAAACTAATTCATCCCCATATTCCTACGATTCCCAACATTCCCACGGGAGCAGGAACGTATACGGGAACTTTGACACTACAGCACCGATTTCAAAAATTCTTTCACCATTAGAATGCTACACTATCCCCGAGTAACATAAAAACTAATTCATCCCCATATTCCTATGGATCCCTATATACAATACCGATTTCAAAAATTCTTCCACCGTTAGAATGCTACACTATCCCTGTGTAACATTAACTTTAATTCATCCACATATTCCTACGGGAACGGGAGTCCTTAGTAATATAATAAGTGTGAAAGGAGCTCTGTCTGTCCGTCGTTCTATGTAACCATCTCCTGCCCAAACTAATAAACCGATTTAAATGAAATTTAAAACAAAGATTGTTCAGAACGTGAGGAAAGACATAGATTATACATATATTTTTTCCCTATATTCCCACGGGATCAGGAACGTATACGGGAACTTTGACACTACAGCACCGATTTCAAAAATTCTTTTACCGTTAGAATGCTAAACTATCCCCGAGTAATATTAAAACTAATTCATCCCCATATTCCTACGGTTCCCTATATTCCCACGGGAGCAGGAACGTATAAGGGAACTTTGACACTACAGCACAGATTTCAAAAATTCTTTCACCGTTAGAATGCTACACTATCCCCGAGTAACAAAAACTTTAACTCATCCCCATATTCCTACGGGAACGGTCACCATATTCCCACGGGAACGGGAGTCTTTACTGATATTGAGAATGCGAATGTAGCTATGTCGGTACGTTTTTCGTATGTCTCCCGTTCACAGAACCTGAGGAAGGACATAGACTATATATTTTTTCCCTATATTCCCACGGGAGCAGGAACGTATACGGGAACTTTGACACTACAGCACCGATTTCAAAAATTCTTTCACCGTTAGAATGCTAAACTATCCCCGAGTAATATTAAAACTAATTCATCCCCATATTCCTACGGTTCCCTTTATTCCCACGGGAGCAGGAACGTATACGGGAACTTTGACACTACAGCACCGATTTCAAAAATTCTTTCACCGTTAGAATGCTAAACTATCCCCGAGTAACATTAAAACTAATTCATCCCCATATTCCTACGGTTCCCTATATTCCCACGGGAGCAGGAACGTATACGGGAACTTTGACACTACAGCACCGATTTCAAAAATTCTTTCACCGTTAGAATGCTACACTATCCCCGAGTAACATAAAATTTAATTCATCCCCATATTCCTACGGTTCCCTTTATTCCCACGGGAGCAGGAACGTATACGGGAACTTTGACACTATAGCACCGATTTCAAAAATTCTTTCACCGTTAGAATGCTACACTATCCCCGAGTAACATAAAAACTTATTCATCCCCATATTCCTACGGTTCCCTATATTCCCAAGGGAGCAGGAACGTATACGGGAACTTTGACACTGCAGCACCGATTTCAAAAATTCTTTCACCCTTAGAATGCTACACTATCCCCGAGTAACATAAAAACTAATTCATCCCCATATTCCTACGGTTCCCTATATTCCCACGGGAGCAGGAACGTATACGGGAACTTTGACACTACAGCACCGATTTCAAAAATTCTTTCACCCTTAGAATGCTACACTATCCCCGAGAAACATAAAATTTAATTCATCCCCATATTCCTACGGTTCCCTATATTTCCACGGGAGCAGGAACGTATACGGGAACTTTGACACTATAGCACCGATTTCAAAAATTCTTTCACCCTTAGAATGCTAAACTATCCCCGACTAATATTAAAACTAATTCATCCCCATTCATCCCCATATTCCTACGGTTCCCAACATTCCCACGGGAGCAGGAACGTATACGGGAACTTTGACACTACAGCACCGATTTCAAAAATTCTTTCACCGTTAGAATGCTACACTATCCCCGAGTAACATTAAAACTAATTCATCCCCATATTCCTACGGTTCCCTATATTCCCACGGGAGCAGGAACGTATACGGGAACTTTGACACTACAGCACCGATTTCAAAAATTCTTTCACCGTTAGAATGCTACACTATCCCCGAGTTACATAAAATTTAATTCATCAACATATTCCTACGGTTCCCTTTATTCCCACGGGAGCAGGAACGTATACGGGAACTTTGACACTTCAGCACCGATTTCAAAAATTCTTTCACCCTTAGAATGCTACACTATCCCCGAGTAACATAAAAACTAATTCATCCCCATATTCCTACGGTTCCCTATATTCCCACGGGAGCAGGAACGTATACGGGAACTTTGACACTATAGCACCGATTTCAAAAATTCTTTCACCGTTAGAATGCTACACTATCCCCGAGTAACATAAAAACTAATTCATCCCCATATTCCTATGGATCCCTATATACAATACCGATTTCAAAAATTCTTCCACCGTTAGAATGCTACACTATCCCTGTGTAACATTAACTTTAATTCATCCACATATTCCTACGGGAACGGGAGTCCTTACTAATATAATAAGTGTGAAAGGAGCTCTGTCTGTCCGTCGTTCTATGTAACCATCTCCTGCCCAAACTAATAAACCGATTTAAATGAAATTTAAAACAAAGATTGTTCAGAACGTGAGGAAATACATAGACTATACATATATTTATTCCCTATATTCCCACGGGATCAGGAACGTATACGGGAACTTTGACACTACAGCACCGATTTCAAAAATTCTTTCACCGTTAGAATGCTAAACTATCCCCGAGTAATATTAAAACTAATTCATCCCCATACTCCTACGGTTCCCTATATTCCCACGGGAGCAGGAACGTATAAGGGAACTTTGACACTACAGCACAGATTTCAAAAATTCTTTCACCGTTAGAATGCTACACTATCCCCGAGTAACAAAAACTTTAACTCATCCCCATATTCCTACGGGAACGGTCACCATATTCCCACGGGAACGGGAGTCTTTACTGATATTGAAAATGCGAATGTAGCTATGTCGGTATGTTTTTCGTATGTCTCCCGTTCACAGAACCTGAGGAAGGACATAGACTATATATTTTTTCCCTTTATTCCCACGGGAGCAGGAACGTATACGGGAACTTTGACACTACAGCACCGATTTCAAAAATTCTTTCACCCTTAGAATGCTACACTATCCCCGAGTAACATTAAAACAAATTCATCCCCATATTCTTACGGTTCCCTTTATTCCCACGGGAGCAGGAACGTATACGGGAACTTTGACACTACAGCGCCGATTTCAAAAATTCTTTCACCGTTAGAATGCTACACTATCCCCGAGTAACATTAAAACTAATTCATCCCCATATTCCTACGGTTTCCTATATTCCCACGGGAGCAGGAACGTATACGGGAACTTTGACACTACAGCACCGATTTCAAAAATTCTTTCACCGTTAGAATGCTACACTATCCCCGAGTAACATAAAATTTAATTCATCCCCATATTCCTACGGTTCCCTTTATTCCCACGGGAGCAGGAACGTATACGGGAACTGTGACACTTCAGCACCGATTTCAAAAATTCTTTCACCCTTAGAATGCTACACTATCCCCGAGTAACATAAAAACTAATTCATCCCCATATTCCTACGGTTCCCAACATTCCCACGGGAGCAGGAACGTATATGGGAACTTTGACACTGCAGCACCGATTTCAAAAATTCTTTCACCGTTAGAATGCTACACTATCCCCGAGTAACATAAAAACTAATTCATCCCCATATTCCTAAGGTTTCCTATATTCCCACGGGAGCAGGAACGTATACGGGAACTTTGACACTACAGCACCGATTTCAAAAATTCTTTCACCCTTAGAATGCTACACTATCCCCGAGAAACATAAAATTTAATTCATCCCCATATTCCTACGGTTCCCTATATTTCCACGGGAGCAGGAACGTATACGGGAACTTTGACACTACAGCACCGATTTCAAAAATTCTTTCACCCTTAGAATGCTACACTATCCCCGAAAAACATTAAAACTAATTCATCCCCATATTCCTACGGTTCCCTATATTCCCACGGGAGCAGGAACGTATACGGGAACTTTGACACTACAGCATCGATTTCAAAAATTCTTTCACCGTTAGAATGCTACACTATCCCCGACTAACATAAAATTTAATTCATCCCCATATTCCTACGGTTCCCTATATTCCCACGGGAGCAGGAACGTATACGGGAACTTTGACACTACAGCACCGATTTCAGAAATTCTTTCACCCTTAGAATGCTACACTACCCCCGAGTTAGATAAGAACTAATTCATCTCCATATTTCTACGGTTCCCTATATTCCCACGGGAGCAGGAACGTATACGGGAACTTTAACACTACAGCACCGATTTCAAAAATTCTTTCACCGTTAGAATGCTACACTATCCCCGAGTAACAAAAACTTTAACTCATCTCCATATTCCTACGGGAACGGTCACCATATTCCAACGGGAACGGTAGTCTTTACTGATATTGAAAATGCGAATGTAGCTATGTCGGTATGTTTTTCGAATGTCTCCCGTTCACAGAACCTGAGGAAGGACATAGACTATATATTTTTTCCCTATATTCCCACGGGATCAGGAACGTATACGGGAACTTTGACACTTCAGCACCGATTTCAAAAATTCTTTCACCGTTAGAATGCTACACTATCCCCGAGTAACATAAAAACTAATTCATCCCCATATTCCTACGGCTCCCTTTATTCCCACGGGAGCAGGAACGTATACGGGAATTTTGACACTTCAGCACCGATTTCAAAAATTCTTTCACCCTTAGAATGCTACACTATCCCCGAGTAACATAAAATTTAATTCATCCCCATATTCCTACGGTTCCCTTTATTCCCACGGGAGCAGGAACGTATACGGGAACTGTGACACTTCAGCACCGATTTCAAAAATTCTTTCACCCTTAGAATGCTACACTATCCCCGAGTAACATAAAATTTAATTCATCCCCATATTCCTACGGTTCCCTTTATTCCCACGGGAGCAGGAACGTATAAGGGAACTTTGACACTACAGCACAGATTTCAAAAATTCTTTCACCGTTAGAATGCTACACTATCCCCGAGTAACAAAAACTTTAACTCATCCCCATATTCCTACGGGAACGGTCACCATATTCCCACGGGAACGGGAGTCTTTACTGATATTGAAAATGTGAATGTAGCTATGTCGGTATGTTTTTCGTATGTCTCCCGTTCACAGAACCTGAGGAAGGACATAGACTATATATTTTTTCCCTATATTCCCACGGGATCAGGAACGTATACGGGAACTTTGACACTTCAGTACCGATTTCAGAAATTCTTTCACCCTTAGAATGCTACACTACCCCCGAGTTAGATAAGAACTAATTAATCTCCATATTTCTACGGTTCCCTATATTCCCACGGGAGCAGGAACGTATACGGGAACTTTAACACTACAGCACCGATTTCAAAAATTCTTTCACCGTTAGAATGCTACACTATCCCCGAGTAACAAAAACTTTAACTCATCTCCATATTCCTACGGGAACGGTCACCATATTCCAATGGGAACGGGAGTCTTTACTGATATTGAAAATGCGAATGTAGCTATGTCGGTATGTTTTTCGAATGTCTCCCGTTCACAGAACCTGAGGAAGGACATAGACTATATATTTTTTCCCTATATTCCCACGGGATCAGGAACGTATACGGGAACTTTGACACTTCAGCACCGATTTCAAAAATTCTTTCACCGTTAGAATGCTACACTATCCCCGAGTAACATAAAAACTAGTTCATCCCCATATTCCTACGGCTTCCTTTATTCCCACGGGAGCAGGAACGTATACGGGAACTTTGACACTTCAGCACCGATTTCAAAAATTCTTTCACCCTTAGAATGCTACACTATCCCCGAGTAACATAAAAACTAATTCATCCCCATATTCCTACGGTTCCCAACATTCCCACGGGAGCAGGAACGTATACGGGAACTTTGACACTATAGCACCGATTTCAAAAATTCTTTCACCGTTAGAATGCTACACTATCCCCGAGTAACATAAAAACTAATTCATCCCCATATTCCTACGGTTCCCTATATTCCCAAGGGAGCAGGAACGTATATGGGAACTTTGACACTGCAGCACCGATTTCAAAAATTCTTTCACCGTTAGAATGCTACACTATCCCCGAGTAACATAAAAACTAATTCATCCCCATATTCCTACGGTTCCCTATATTCCCACGGGAGCAGGAACGTATACGGGAACTTTCACTACAGCACCGATTTCAAAAATTCTTTCACCGTTAGAATGCTACACTATCCCCGAGAAACATAAAATTTAATTCATCTCCATATTCCTACGGTTCCCTATATTCCCACGGGAGCAGGAACGTATACGGGAACTTTGACACTACAGCACCGATTTCAAAAATTCTTTCACCCTTAGAATGCTACACTATCCCCGAGTAACATAAAAACTAATTCATCCCCATATTCCTACGATTCCCAACATTCCCACGGGAGCAGGAACGTATACGGGAACTTTGACATTACAGCACCGATTTCAAAAATTCTTTCACCATTAGAATGCTACACTATCCCCGAGTAACATAAAAACTAATTCATCCCCATATTCCTATGGATCCCTATATACAATACCGATTTCAAAAATTCTTCCACCGTTAGAATGCTACACTATCCCTGTGTAACATTAACTTTAATTCATCCACATATTCCTACGGGAACGGGAGTCCTTAGTTATATAATAAGTGTGAAAGGAGCTCTGTCTGTCCGTCGTTCTATGTAACCATCTCCTGCCCAAACTAATAAACCGATTTAAATGAAATTTAAAACAAAGATTGTTCAGAACGTCAGGAAAGACATAGATTATACATATATTTTTCCCTATATTCCCACGGGATCAGGAACGTATACGGGAACTTTGACACTACAGCACCGATTTCAAAAATTCTTTTACCGTTAGAATGCTAAACTATCCCCGAGTAATATTAAAACTAATTCATCCCCATATTCCTACGGTTCCCTATATTCCCACGGGAGCAGGAACGTATAAGGGAACTTTGACACTACAGCACAGATTTCAAAAATTCTTTCACCGTTAGAATGCTACACTATCCCCGAGTAACAAAAACTTTAACTCATCCCCATATTCCTACGGGAACGGTCACCATATTCCCACGGGAACGGGAGTCTTTACTGATATTGAAAATGCGAATGTAGCTATGTCGGTATGTTTTTCGTATGTCTCCCGTTCACAGAACCTGAGGAAGGACATAGACTATATATTTTTTCCCTATATTCCCACGGGAGCAGGAACGTATACGGGAACTTTGACACTACAGCACCGATTTCAAAAATTCTTTCACCGTTAGAATGCTAAACTATCCCCGAGTAATATTAAAACTAATTCATCCCCATATTCCTACGGTTCCCTTTATTCCCACGGGAGCAGGAACGTATACGGGAACTTTGACACTACAGCACCGATTTCAAAAATTCTTTCACCGTTAGAATGCTACACTATCCCCGAGTAACATTAAAACTAATTCATCCCCATATTCCTACGGTTCCCTATATTCCCACGGGAGCAGGAACGTATACGGGAACTTTGACACTACAGCACCGATTTCAAAAATTCTTTCACCGTTAGAATGCTACACTATCCCCGAGTAACATAAAATTTAATTCATCCCCATATTCCTACGGTTCCCTTTATTCCCACGGGAGCAGGAACGTATACGGGAACTTTGACACTATAGCACCGATTTCAAAAATTCTTTCACCGTTAGAATGCTACACTATCCCCGAGTAACATAAAAACTTATTCATCCCCATATTCCTACGGTTCCCTATATTCCCAAGGGAGCAGGAGCGTATACGGGAACTTTGACACTGCAGCACCGATTTCAAAAATTCTTTCACCCTTAGAATGCTACACTATCCCCGAGTAACATAAAAACTAATTCATCCCCATATTCCTACGGTTCCCTATATTCCCACGGGAGCAGGAACGTATACGGGAACTTTGACACTACAGCACCGATTTCAAAAATTCTTTCACCCTTAGAATGCTACACTATCCCCGAGAAACATAAAATTTAATTCATCCCCATATTCCTACGGTTCCCTATATTTCCACGGGAGCAGGAACGTATACGGGAACTTTGACACTATAGCACCGATTTCAAAAATTCTTTCACCCTTAGAATGCTAAACTATCCCCGAATAATATTAAAACTAATTCATCCCCATATTCCTACGGTTCCCAACATTCCCACGGGAGCAGGAACGTATACGGGAACTTTGACACTACAGCACCGATTTCAAAAATTCTTTCACCGTTAGAATGCTACACTATCCCCGAGTAACATTAAAACTAATTCATCCCCATATTCCTACGGTTCCCTATATTCCCACGGGAGCAGGAACGTATACGGGAACTTTGACACTACAGCACCGATTTCAAAAATTCTTTCACCGTTAGAATGCTACACTATCCCCGAGTAACATAAAATTTAATTCATCCCCATATTCCTACGGTTCCCTTTATTCCCACGGGAGCAGGAACGTATACGGGAACTTTGACACTATAGCACCGATTTCAAAAATTCTTTCACCCTTAGAATGCTACACTATCCCCAAGTAACATAAAAACTAATTCATCCCCATATTCCTACGGTTCCCTATATTCCCACGGGAGCAGGAACGTATACGGGAACTTTAACACTACAGCACCGATTTCAAAAATTCTTTCACCGTTAGAATGCTACACTATCCCCGAGTAACATTAAAACTAATTCATCCCCATATTCCTACGGTTCCCTTTATTCCCACGGGAGCAGGAACGTATACGGGAACTTTGACACTACAGCACCGATTTCAAAAATTCTTTCACCGTTAGAATGCTACACTATCCCCGAGTAACATAAAATTTAATTCATCTCCATATTCCTACGGTTTCCTTTATTCCCACGGGAGCAGGAACGTATATGGGAACTTTGACACTGCAGCACCGATTTCAAAAATTCTTTCACCATTAGAATGCTACACTATCCCCGAGTAACATAAAATTTAGTTCATCCCCATATTCCTACGGTTCCCTTTATTCCCACGGGAGCAGGAACGTATACGGGAACTTTGACACTATAGCACCGATTTCAATTCTTTCACCCTTAGAATGCTACACTATCCCCGAGTAATATTAAAACTAATTCATCCCCATATTCCTACGGTTCCCTTTATTCCCACGGGAGCAGGAACGTATACGGGAACTTTGACACTACAGCACCGATTTCAAAAATTCTTTCACCGTTAGAATGCTACACTATCCCCGAGTAACATTAAAACTAATTCATCCCCATATTCTTACGGTTCCCTATATTCCCACGGGAGCAGGAACGTATACCGGAACTTTGACACTACAGCACCGATTTCAAAAATTCTTTCACCGTTAGAATGCTACACTATCCCCGAGTAACATTAAATTTAATTCATCCCCATATTCCTACGGTTCCCTTTATTCCCACGGGAGCAGGAACGTATACGGGAACTTTGACACTATAGCACCGATTTCAAAAATTCTTTCACCCTTAGAATGCTACACTATCCCCGAGTAACATAAAAACTAATTCATCCCCATATTCCTACGGTTCCCTATATTCCCACGGGAGCAGGAACGTATACGGGAACTTTGACACTACAGCACCGATTTCAAAAATTCTTTCACCCTTAGAATGCTACACTATCCCCGAGAAACATAAAATTTAATTCATCCCCATATTCCTACGGTTCCCTATATTTCCACGGGAGCAGGAACGTATACGGGAACTTTGACACTATAGCACCGATATCAAAAATTCTTTCACCCTTAGAATGCTAAACTATCCCCGAATAATATTAAAACTAATTCATCCCCATATTCCTACGGTTCCCAACATTCCCACGGGAGCAGGAACGTATACGGGAACTTTGACACTACAGCACCGATTTCAAAAATTCTTTCACCGTTAGAATGCTACACTATCCCCGAGTAACATTAAAACTAATTCATCCCCATATTCCTACGGTTCCCTATATTCCCACGGGAGCAGGAACGTATACGGGAACTTTGACACTACAGCACCGATTTCAAAAATTCTTTCACCGTTAGAATGCTACACTATCCCCGAGTAACATAAAATTTAATTCATCCCCATATTCCTACGGTTCCCTTTATTCCCACGGGAGCAGGAACGTATACGGGAACTTTGACACTACAGCACCGATTTCAAAAATTCTTTCACCGTTAGAATGCTACACTATCCCCGAGTAACATAAAATTTAATTCATCTCCATATTCCTACGGTTTCCTTTATTCCCACGGGAGCAGGAACGTATATGGGAACTTTGACACTGCAGCACCGATTTCAAAAATTCTTTCACCATTAGAATGCTACACTATCCCCGAGTAACATAAAATTTAATTCATCCCCATATTCCTACGGTTCCCTTTATTCCCACGGGAGCAGGAACGTATACGGGAACTTTGACACTATAGCACCGATTTCAAAAATTCTTTCACCCTTAGAATGCTACACTATCCCCAAGTAACATAAAAACTAATTCATCCCCATATTCCTACGGTTCCCTATATTCCCACGGGAGCAGGAACGTATACGGGAACTTTGACACTACAGCACCGATTTCAAAAATTCTTTCACCGTTAGAATGCTACACTATCCCCGAGTAACATTAAAACTAATTCATCCCCATATTCCTACGGTTCCCTTTATTCCCACGGGAGCAGGAACGTATACGGGAACTTTGACACTACAGCACCGATTTCAAAAATTCTTTCACCGTTAGAATGCTACACTATCCCCGAGTAACATAAAATTTAATTCATCTCCATATTCCTACGGTTTCCTTTATACCCACGGGAGCAGGAACGTATACGGGAACTTTGACACTACAGCACCGATTTCAAAAATTTTTTCACCCTAAGAATGCTACACTATCCCCGAGTAACATTAAAACTTATTCATCCCCATATTCCTACGGTTCCCTATATTCCCACGGGAGCAGGAACGTATACGGGAACTTTGACACTATAGCACCGATTTCAAAAATGTTTTCACCCCTAGAATGCTACACTATCCCCAAGTAACATAAAAACTAATTCATCCCCATATTCCTACGGTTCCCAACATTCCCACGGGAGCAGGAACGTATACGGGAACTTTGACACTATGGCACCGATTTCAAAAATTCTTTCACCCTTAGAATGCTACACTATCCCCGAGTAACATAAAAACTAATTCATCCCCATATTCCTACGGTTCCCAACATTCCCACGGGAGCAGGAACGTATACGGGAACTTTGACACTACAGCACCGATTTCAAAAATTCTTTCACCGTTAGAATGCTACACTATCCCCGAGTAACATAAAATTTAATTCATCCCCATATTCCTACGGTTCCCTTTATTCCCACGGGAGCAGGAACGTATACGGGAACTTTGACACTACAGCACCGATTTCAAAAATTCTTTCACCCTTAGAATGCTACACTATCCCCGAGTAACATAAAAATTAATTCATCCCCATATTCCTACGGTTCCCTATATTCCCACGGGAGCAGGAACGTATACGGGAACTTTGACACTACAGCACCGATTTCAAAAATTCTTTCACCGTTAGAATGCTAAACTATCCCCGAGTAATATTAAAACTAATTCATCCATATATTCTTACGGTTCCCTATATTCCCCGGGAGCAGGAACGTATAAGGGAACTTTGACACTACAGCACAGATTTCAAAAATTCTTTCACCGTTAGAATGCTACACTATCCCCGAGTAACAAAAACTTTAACTCATCCCCATATTCCTACGGGAACGGTCACCATATTCCCACGGGAACGGGAGTCTTTACTGATATTGAAAATGCTAATGTAGCTATGTCGGTATGTTTTTCGTATGTCTCCCGTTCACAGAACCTGAGGAAGAACATAGACTATATATTTTTTCCCTATATTCCCACGGGATCAGGAACGTATACGGGAACTTTGACACTTCAGCACCGATTTCAAAAATTTTTTCACCGTTAGAATGCTACACTATCCCCGAGTAACATAAAAACTAATTCATCCCCATATTCCTACGGCTCCCTTTATTCCCACGGGAGCAGGAACGTATACGGGAACTTTGACACTACAGCACCGATTTCAAAAATTCTTTCACCGTTAGAATGCTAAACTTTCCCGAGTAATATTAAAACTAATTCATCCCCATATTCCTACGGTTCCCTTTATTCCCACGGGAGCAGGAACGCATACGGGAACTTTGACACTACAGCACCGATTTCAAAAATTCTTTCACCGTTAGAATGCTACACTATCCCCGAGTAACATTAAAACTAATTCATCCCCATATTCCTACGGTTCCCTATATTCCCACGGGAGCAGGAACGTATACGGGAACTTTGACACTACAGCACCGATTTCAAAAATTCTTTCACCGTTAGAATGCTACACTATCCCCGAGTAACATAAAAACTAATTCATCCCCATATTCCTACGGTTCCCTTTATTCCCACGGGAGCAGGAACGTATACGGGAACTTTGACACTTCAGCACCGATTTCAAAAATTCTTTCACCTTTAGAATGCTACACTATCCCCGAGTAACATAAAAACTAATTCATCCCCATATTCCTACGGTTCCCAACATTCCCACGGGAGCAGGAACGTATACGGGAACTTTGACACTATAGCACCGATTTCAAAAATTCTTTCACCGTTAGAATGCTACACTATCCCCGAGTAACATAAAAACTAATTCATCCCCATATTCCTATGGATCCCTATATACAATACCGATTTCAAAAATTCTTCCACCGTTAGAATGCTACACTATCCCTGTGTAACATTAACTTTAATTCATACACATATTCCTACGGGAACGGGAGTCCTTACTAATATAATAAGTGTGAAAGGAGCTCTGTCTGTCCGTCGTTCTATGTAACCATCTCCTGCCCAAACTAATAAACCGATTTAAATGAAATTTAAAACAAAGATTGTTCAGAACGTGAGGAAATACATAGACTATACATATATTTTTTCCCTATATTCCCACGGGATCAGGAACGTATACGGGAACTTTGACACTACAGCACCGATTTCAAAAATTCTTTCACCGTTAGAATGCTAAACTATCCCCGAGTAATATTAAAACTAATTCATCCCCATATTCCTACGGTTCCCTATATTCCCACGGGAGCAGGAACGTATAAGGGAACTTTGACACTACAGCACAGATTTCAAAAATTCTTTCACCGTTAGAATGCTACACTATCCCCGAGTAACAAAAACTTTAACTCATCCCCATATTCCTACGGGAACGGTCACCATATTCCCACGGGAACGGGAGTCTTTACTGATATTGAAAATGCGAATGTAGCTATGTCGGTATGTTTTTCGTATGTCTCCCGTTCACAGAACCTGAGGAAGGACATAGACTATATATTTTTTCCCTTTATTCCCACGGGATCAGGAACGTATACGGGAACTTTGACACTACAGCACCGATTTCAAAAATTCTTTCACCGTTAGAATGCTACACTATCCCCGAGTAATATTAAAACTAATTCATCCCCATATTCCTACGGTTCCCTTTATTCCCACGGGAGCAGGAACGTATACGGGAACTTTGACACTACAGCACCGATTTCAAAAATTCTTTCACCGTTAGAATGCTACACTATCCCCGAGTAACATTAAAACTAATTCATCCCCATATTCTTACGGTTCCCTATATTCCCACGGGAGCAGGAACGTATACGGGAACTTTGACACTACAGCACCGATTTCAAAAATTCTTTCACCGTTAGAATGCTACACTATCCCCGAGTAACATAAAATTTAATTCATCCCCATATTCCTACGGTTCCCTTTATTCCCACGGGAGCAGGAACGTATACGGGAACTGTGACACTTCAGCACCGATTTCAAAAATTCTTTCACCCTTAGAATGCTACACTATCCCCGAGTAACATAAAAACTAATTCATCCCCATATTCCTACGGTTCCCAACATTCCCACGGGAGCAGGAACGTATATGGGAACTTTGACACTGCAGCACCGATTTCAAAAATTCTTTCACCGTTAGAATGCTACACTATCCCCGAGTAACATAAAAACTAATTCATCCCCATATTCCTACGGTTCCCTATATTCCCACGGGAGCAGGAACGTATACGGGAACTTTGACACTACAGCACCGATTTCAAAAATTCTTTCACCCTTAGAATGCTACACTATCCCCAAGAAACATAAAATTTAATTCATCCCCATATTCCTACGGTTCCCTATATTTCCACGGGAGCAGGAACGTATACGGGAACTTTGACACTACAGCACCGATTTCAAAAATTCTTTCACCCTTAGAATGCTACACTATCCCCGAGTAACATTAAAACTAATTCATCCCCATATTCCTACGGTTCCCTATATTCCCACGGGAGCAGGAACGTATACGGGAACTTTGACACTACAGCATCGATTTCAAAAATTCTTTCACCGTTAGAATGCTACACTATCCCCGACTAACATAAAATTTAATTCATCCCCATATTCCTACGGTTCCCTATATTCCCACGAGAGCAGGAACGTATACGGGAACTTTGACACTACAGCACCGATTTCAGAAATTCTTTCACCCTTAGAATGCTACACTACCCCCGAGTTAGATAAGAACTAATTCATCTCCATATTTCTACGGTTCCCTATATTCCCACGGGAGCAGGAACGTATACGGGAACTTTAACACTACAGCACCGATTTCAAAAATTCTTTCACCGTTAGAATGCTACACTATCCCCGAGTAACAAAAACTTTAACTCATCTCCATATTCCTACGGGAACGGTCACCATATTCCAACGGGAACGGGAGTCTTTACTGATATTGAAAATGCGAATGTAGCTATGTCGGTATGTTTTTCGAATGTCTCCCGTTCACAGAACCTGAGGAAGGACATAGACTATATATTTTTTCCCTATATTCCCACGGGATCAGGAACGTATACGGGAACTTTGACACTTCAGCACCGATTTCAAAAATTTTTTCACCGTTAGAATGCTACACTATCCCCGAGTAACATAAAAACTAATTCATCCCCATATTCCTACGGCTCCCTTTATTCCCACGGGAGCAGGAACGTATACGGGAACTTTGACACTTCAGCACCGATTTCAAAAATTCTTTCACCCTTAGAATGCTACACTATCCCCGAGTAACATAAAAACTAATTCATCCCCATATTCCTACGGTTCCCAACATTCCCACGGGAGCAGGAACGTATACGGGAACTTTGACACTATAGCACCGATTTCAAAAATTCTTTCACCGTTAGAATGCTACACTATCCCCGAGTAACATAAAAACTAATTCATCCCCATATTCCCACGGTTCCCTATATTCCCAAGGGAGCAGGAACGTATATGGCAACTTTGACACTGCAGCACCGATTTCAAAAATTCTTTCACCGTTAGAATGCTACACTATCCCCGAGTAACATAAAAACTAATTCATCCCCATATTCCTACGGTTCCCTATATTCCCACGGGAGCAGGAACGTATACGGGAACTTTGACACTACAGCACCGATTTCAAAAATTCTTTCACCGTTAGAATGCTACACTATCCCCGAGAAACATAAAATTTAATTCATCTCCATATTCCTACGGTTCCCTATATTCCCACGGGAGCAGGAACGTATACGGGAACTTTGACACTTCAGCACCGATTTCAAAAATTCTTTCACCTTTAGAATGCTACACTATCCCCGAGTAACATAAAAACTAATTCATCCCCATATTCCTACGGTTCCCAACATTCCCACGGGAGCAGAAACGTATACGGGAACTTTGACACTATAGCACCGATTTCAAAAATTCTTTCACCGTTAGAATGCTACACTATCCCCGAGTAACATAAAAACTAATTCATCCCCATATTCCTATGGATCCCTATATACAATACCGATTTCAAAAATTCTTCCGTCGTTAGAATGCTACACTATCCCTGTGTAACATTAACTTTAATTCATACACATATTCCTACGGGAACGGGAGTCCTTACTAATATAATAAGTGTGAAAGGAGCTCTCTCTGTCCGTCGTTCTATGTAACCATCTCCTGCCCAAACTAATAAACCGATTTAAATGAAATTTAAAACAAAGATTGTTCAGAACGTGAGGAAATACATAGACTATACATATATTTTTTCCCTATATTCCCACGGGATCAGGAACGTATACGGGAACTTTGACACTACAGCACCGATTTCAAAAATTCTTTCACCGTTAGAATGCTAAACTATCCCCGAGTAATATTAAAACTAATTCATCCCCATATTCCTACGGTTCCCTATATTCCCACGGGAGCAGGAACGTATAAGGGAACTTTGACACTACAGCACAGATTTCAAAAATTCTTTCACCGTTAGAATGCTACACTATCCCCGAGTAACAAAAACTTTAACTCATCCCCATATTCCTACGGGAACTGTCACCATATTCCCACGGGAACGGGAGTCTTTACTGATATTGAAAATGCGAATGTAGCTATGTCGGTATGTTTTTCGTATGTCTCCCGTTCACAGAACCTGAGGAAGGACATAGACTATATATTTTTTCCCTTTATTCCCACGGGAGCAGGAACGTATACGGGAACTTTGACACTACAGCACCGATTTCAAAAATTCTTTCACCGTTAGAATGCTAAACTATCCCCGAGTAATATTAAAACTAATTCATCCCCATATTCCTACGGTTCCCTTTATTCCCACGGGAGCAGGAACGTATACGGGAACTTTGACACTACAGCACCGATTTCAAAAATTCTTTCACCGTTAGAATGCTACACTATCCCCGAGTAACATTAAAACTAATTCATCCCCATATTCCTACGGTTCCCTATATTCCCACGGGAGCAGGAACGTATACGGGAACTTTGACACTACAGCACCGATTTCAAAAATTCTTTCACCGTTAGAATGCTACACTATCCCCGAGTAACATAAAATTTAATTCATCCCCATATTCCTACGGTTCCCTTTATTCCCACGGGAGCAGGAACGTATACGGGAACTGTGACACTTCAGCACCGATTTCAAAAATTCTTTCACCCTTAGAATGCTACACTATCCCCGAGTAACATAAAAACTAATTCATCCCCATATTCCTACGGTTCCCAACATTCCCACGGGAGCAGGAACGTATATGGGAACTTTGACACTGCAGCACCGATTTCAAAAATTCTTTCACCGTTAGAATGCTACACTATCCCCGAGTAACATAAAAACTAATTCATCCCCATATTCCTACGGTTCCCTATATTCCCACGGGAGCAGGAACGTATACGGGAACTTTGACACTACAGCACCGATTTCAAAAATTCTTTCACCCTTAGAATGCTACACTATCCCCGAGTAACATTAAAACTAATTCATCCCCATATTCCTACGGTTCCCTATATTCCCACGGGAGCAGGAACGTATACGGGAACTTTGACACTACAGCATCGATTTCAAAAATTCTTTCACCGTTAGAATGCTACACTATCCCCGACTAACATAAAATTTAATTCATCCCCATATTCCTACGGTTCCCTATATTCCCACGGGAGCAGGAACGTATACGGGAACTTTGACACTACAGCACCGATTTCAGAAATTCTTTCACCCTTAGAATGCTACACTACCCCCGAGTTAGATAAGAACTAATTCATCTCCATATTTCTACGGTTCCCTATATTCCCACGGGAGCAGGAACGTATACGGGAACTTTAACACTACAGCACCGATTTCAAAAATTCTTTCACCGTTAGAATGCTACACTATCCCCGAGTAACAAAAATTTTAACTCATCTCCATATTCCTACGGGAACGGTCACCATATTCCAACGGGAACGGGAGTCTTTACTGATATTGAAAATGCGAATGTAGCTATGTCGGTATGTTTTTCGAATGTCTCCCGTTCACAGAACCTGAGGAAGGACATAGACTATATATTTTTTCCCTATATTCCCACGGGATCAGGAACGTATACGGGAACTTTGACACTTCAGCACCGATTTCAAAAATTTTTTCACCGTTAGAATGCTACACTATCCCCGAGTAACATAAAAACTAATTCATCCCCATATTCCTACGGCTCCCTTTATTCCCACGGGAGCAGGAACGTATACGGGAACTTTGACACTTCAGTACCGATTTCAAAAATTCTTTCACCCTTAGAATGCTACACTATCCCCGAGTAACATAAAAACTAATTCATCCCCATATTCCTACGGTTCCCAATATTCCCACGGGAGCAGGAACGTATACGGGAACTTTGACACTATAGCACCGATTTCAAAAATTCTTTCACCGTTAGAATGCTACACTATCCCCGAGTAACATAAAAACTAATTCATCCCCATATTCCTACGGTTCCCTATATTCCCAAGGGAGCAGGAACGTATATGGCAACTTTGACACTGCAGCACCGATTTCAAAAATTCTTTCACCGTTAGAATGCTACACTATCCCCGAGTAACATAAAAACTAATTCATCCCCATATTCCTACGGTTCCCTATATTCCCACGGGAGCAGGAACGTATACGGGAACTTTGACACTACAGCACCGATTTCAAAAATTCTTTCACCGTTAGAATGCTACACTATCCCCGAGTAACATTAAAACTAATTCATCCCCATATTCCTACGATTCCCAACATTCCCACGGGAGCAGGAACGTATATGGGAACTTTGACACTGCAGCACCGATTTCAAAAATTCTTTCACCCTTAGAATGCTACACTATCCCCGAGTAACATAAAAACTAATTCATCCCCATATTCCTACGATTCCCAACATTCCCACGGGAGCAGGAACGTATACGGGAACTTTGACACTACAGCACCGATTTCAAAAATTCTTTCACCGTTAGAATGCTACACTATCCCCGAGTAACATTAAAACTAATTCATCCCCATATTCCTACGATTCCCAACATTCCCACGGGAGCAGGAACGTATATGGGAACTTTGACACTGCAGCACCGATTTCAAAAATTCTTTCACCCTTAGAATGCTACACTATCCCCGAGTAACATAAAAACTAATTCATCCCCATATTCCTACGATTCCCAACATTCCCACGGGAGCAGGAACGTATACGGGAACTTTGACACTACAGCACCGATTTCAAAAATTCTTTCACCGTTAGAATGCTACACTATCCCCGAGTAACATTAAAACTAATTCATCCCCATATTCCTACGATTCCCAACATTCCCACGGGAGCAGGAACGTATACGGGAACTTTGACACTACAGCACCGATTTCAAAAATTCTTTCACCGTTAGAATGCTACACTATCCCCGAGTAACATTAAAACTAATTCATCCCCATATTCCTACGATTCCCAACATTCCCACGGGAGCAGGAACGTATATGGGAACTTTGACACTGCAGCACCGATTTCAAAAATTCTTTCACCCTTAGAATGCTACACTATCCCCGAGAAACATAAAATTTAATTCATCTCCATATTCCTACGGTTCCCTATATTCCCACGGGAGCAGGAACGTATACGGGAACTTTGACACTACAGCACCGATTTCAAAAATTCTTTCACCCTTAGAATGCTACACTATCCCCGAGTAACATAAAAACTAATTCATCCCCATATTCCTACGATTCCCAACATTCCCACGGGAGCAGGAACGTATACGGGAACTTTGACACTACAGCACCGATTTCAAAAATTCTTTCACCGTTAGAATGCTACACTATCCCCGAGTAACATTAAAACTAATTCATCCCCATATTCCTACGATTCCCAACATTCCCACGGGAGCAGGAACGTATATGGGAACTTTGACACTGCAGCACCGATTTCAAAAATTCTTTCACCATTAGAATGCTACACTATCCCCGAGTAACATAAAAACTAATTCATCCCCATATTCCTATGGATCCCTATATACAATACCGATTTCAAAAATTCTTCCACCGTTAGAATGCTACACTATCCCTGTGTAACATTAACTTTAATTCATCCACATATTCCTACGGGAACGGGAGTCCTTAGTAATATAATAAGTGTGAAAGGAGCTCTGTCTGTCCGTCGTTCTATGAAACCATCTCCTGCCCAAACTAATAAACCGATTTAAATGAAATTTAAAACAAAGATTGTTCAGAACGTGAGGAAAGACATAGACTATACATATATTTTTTCCCTATATTCCCACGGGATCAGGAACGTATACGGGAACTTTGACACTACAGCACCGATTTCAAAAATTCTTTTACCGTTAGAATGCTAAACTATCCCCGAGTAACATTAAAACTAATTCATCCCCATATTCCTACGGTTCCCTATATTCCCACGGGAGCAGGAACGTATAAGGGAACTTTGACACTACAGCACAGATTTCAAAAATTCTTTCACCGTTAGAATGCTACACTATCCCCGAGTAACAAAAACTTTAACTCATCCCCATATTCCTACGGGAACGGTCACCATATTCCCACGGGAACGGGAGTCTTTACTGATATTGAAAATGCGAATGTAGCTATGTCGGTATGTTTTTCGTATGTCTCCCGTTCACAGAACCTGAGGAAGGACATAGACTATATATTTTTTCCCTATATTCCCACGGGAGCAGGAACGTATACGGGAACTTTGACACTACAGCACCGATTTCAAAAATTCTTTCACCGTTAGAATGCTATACTATCCCCGAGTAATATTAAAACTCATTCATCCCCATATTCCTACGGTTCCCTTTATTCCCACGGGAGCAGGAACGTATACGGGAACTTTGACACTACAGCACCGATTTCAAAAATTCTTTCACCGTTAGAATGCTACACTATCCCCGAGTAACATTAAAACTAATTCATCCCCATATTCCTACGGTTCCCTATATTCCCACGGGAGCAGGAACGTATACGGGAACTTTGACACTAGAGCACCGATTTCAAAAATTCTTTCACCGTTAGAATGCTACACTATCCCCGAGTAACATTAAATTTAATTCATCCCCATATTCCTACGGTTCCCTTTATTCCCACGGGAGCAGGAACGTATACGGGAACTTTGACACTATAGCACCGATTTCAAAAATTCTTTCACCGTTAGAATGCTACACTATCCCCGAGTAACATAAAAACTTATTCATCCCCATATTCCTACGGTTCCCTATATTCCCACGGGAGCAGGAACGTATACGGGAACTTTGACACTGCAGCACCGATTTCAAAAATTCTTTCACCCTTAGAATGCTACACTATCCTAGAGTAACATAAAAACTAATTCATCCCCATATTCCTACGGTTCCCTATATTCCCACGGGAGCAGGAACGTATAAGGGAACTTTGACACTACAGCACCGATTTCAAAAATTCTTTCACCGTTAGAATGCTACACTATCCCCGAGAAACATAAAATTTAATTCATCCCCATATTCCTACGGTTCCCTATATTTCCACGGGAGCAGGAACGTATACGGGAACTTTGACACTATAGCACCGATTTAAAAAATTCTTTCACCCTTAGAATGCTAAACTATCCCCGAATAATATTAAAACTTATTCATCCCCATATTCCTACGGTTCCCAACATTCCCACGGGAGCAGGAACGTATACTTTGACACTACAGCACCGATTTCAAAAATTCTTTCACCGTTAGAATGCTACACTATCCCCGAGTAACATAAAATTTAATTCATCCCCTTATTCCTACGGTTCCCTTTATTCCCACGGGAGCAGGAACGTATACGGGAACTGTGACACTTCAGCACCGATTTCAAAAATTCTTTCACCCTTAGAATGCTACACTATCCCCGAGTAACATAAAAACTAATTCATCCCCATATTCCTACGGTTCCCAACATTCCCACGGGAGCAGGAACGTATATGGGAACTTTGACACTGCAGCACCGATTTCAAAAATTCTTTCACCGTTAGAATGCTACACTATCCCCGAGTAACATAAAAACTAATTCATCCCCATATTCCTACGGTTCCCTATATTCCCACGGGAGCAGGAACGTATACGGGAACTTTGACACTACAGCACCGATTTCAAAAATTCTTTCACCCTTAGAATGCTACACTATCCCCGAGAAACATAAAATTTAATTCATCCCCATATTCCTACGGTTCCCTATATTTCCACGGGAGCAGGAACGTATACGGGAACTTTGACACTGCAGCACCGATTTCAAAAATTCTTTCACCCTTAGAATGCTACACTATCCCCGAGTAACATTAAAACTAATTCATCCCCATATTCCTACGGTTCCCTATATTCCCACGGGAGCAGGAACGTATACGGGAACTTTGACACTACAGCATCGATTTCAAAAATTCTTTCACCGTTAGAATGCTACACTATCCCCGACTAACATAAAATTTAATTCATCCCCATATTCCTACGGTTCCCTATATTCTTACGGGAGCAGGAACGTATACGGGAACTTTGACACTACAGCACCGATTTCAGAAATTCTTTCACCCTTAGAATGCTACACTACCCCCGAGTTAGATAAGAACTAATTCATCTCCATATTTCTACGGTTCCCTATATTCCCACGGGAGCAGGAACGTATACGGGAACTTTAACACTACAGCACCGATTTCAAAAATTCTTTCACCGTTAGAATGCTACACTATCCCCGAGTAACAAAAACTTTAACTCATCTCCATATTCCTACGGGAACGGTCACCATATTCCAACGGGAACGGGAGTCTTTGCTGATATTGAAAATGCGAATGTAGCTATGTCGGTATGTTTTTCGAATGTCTCCCGTTCACAGAACCTGAGGAAGGACATAGACTATATATTTTTTCCCTATATTCCCACGGGATCAGGAACGTATACGGGAACTTTGACACTTCAGCACCGATTTCAAAAATTCTTTCACCGTTAGAATGCTACACTATCCCCGAGTAACATAAAAACTAATTCATCCCCATATTCCTACGGCTCCCTTTATTCCCACGGGAGCAGGAACGTATACGGGAACTTTGACACTTCAGCACCGATTTCAAAAATTCTTTCACCCTTAGAATGCTACACTATCCCCGAGTAACATAAAAACTAATTCATCCCCATATTCCTACGGTTCCCAACATTCCCACGGGAGCAGGAACGTATACGGGAACTTTGACACTATAGCACCGATTTCAAAAATTCTTTCACCGTTAGAATGCTACACTATCCCCGAGTAACATAAAAACTAATTCATCCCCATATTCCTACGGTTCCCTATATTCCCAAGGGAGCAGGAACGTATATGGCAACTTTGACACTGCAGCACCGATTTCAAAAATTCTTTCACCGTTAGAATGCTACACTATCCCCGAGTAACATAAAAACTAATTCATCCCCATATTCCTACGGTTCCCTATATTCCCACGGGAGCAGGAACGTATACGGGAACTTTGACACTACAGCACCGATTTCAAAAATTCTTTCACCGTTAGAATGCTACACTATCCCCGAGAAACATAAAATTTAATTCATCTCCATATTCCTACGGTTCCCTATATTCCCACGGGAGCAGGAACGTATACGGGAACTTTGACACTACAGCACCGATTTCAAAAATTCTTTCACCCTTAGAATGCTACACTATCCCCGAGTAACATAAAAACTAATTCATCCCCATATTCCTACGATTCCCAACATTCCCACGGGAGCAGGAACGTATACGGGAACTTTGACACTACAGCACCGATTTCAAAAATTCTTTCACCGTTAGAATGCTACACTATCCCCGAGTAACATTAAAACTAATTCATCCCCATATTCCTACGATTCCCAACATTCCCACGGGAGCAGGAACGTATATGGGAACTTTGACACTGCAGCACCGATTTCAAAAATTCTTTCACCATTAGAATGCTACACTATCCCCGAGTAACATAAAAACTAATTCATCCCCATATTCCTATGGATCCCTATATACAATACCGATTTCAAAAATTCTTCCACCGTTAGAATGCTACACTATCCCTGTGTAACATTAACTTTAATTCATCCACATATTCCTACGGGAACGGGAGTCCTTAGTAATATAATAAGTGTGAAAGGAGCTCTGTCTGTCCGTCGTTCTATGAAACCATCTCCTGCCCAAACTAATAAACCGATTTAAATTAAATTTAAAACAAAGATTGTTCAGAACGTGAGGAAAGACATAGACTATACATATATTTTTTCCCTATATTCCCACGGGATCAGGAACGTATACGGGAACTTTGACACTACAGCACCGATTTCAAAAATTCTTTTACCGTTAGAATGCTAAACTATCCCCGAGTAATATTAAAACTAATTCATCCCCATATTCCTACGGTTCCCTATATTCCCACGGGAGCAGGAACGTATAAGGGAACTTTGACACTACAGCACAGATTTCAAAAATTCTTTCACCGTTAGAATGCTACACTATCCCCGAGTAACAAAAACTTTAACTCATCCCCATATTCCTACGGGAACGGTCACCATATTCCCACGGGAACGGGAGTCTTTACTGATATTGAAAATGCGAATGTAGCTATGTCGGTATGTTTTTCGTATGTCTCCCGTTCACAGAACCTGAGGAAGGACATAGACTATATATTTTTTCCCTATATTCCCACGGGAGCAGGAACGTATACGGGAACTTTGACACTACAGCACCGATTTCAAAAATTCTTTCACCGTTAGAATGCTATACTATCCCCGAGTAATATTAAAACTAATTCATCCCCATATTCCTACGGTTCCCTTTATTCCCACGGGAGCAGGAACGTATACGGGAACTTTGACACTACAGCACCGATTTCAAAAATTCTTTCACCGTTAGAATGCTACACTATCCCCGAGTAACATTAAAATTTAATTCATCCCCATATTCCTACGGTTCCCTTTATTCCCACGGGAGCAGGAACGTATACGGGAACTTTGACACTATAGCACCGATTTCAAAAATTCTTTCACCGTTAGAATGCTACACTATCCCCGAGTAACATAAAATTTAATTCATCCCCATATTCCTACGGTTCCCTTTATTCCCACGGGAGCAGGAACGTATACGGGAACTTTGACACTATAGCACCGATTTCAAAAATTCTTTCACCGTTAGAATGCTAAACTATCCCTGAGTAACATAAAAACTTATTCATCCCCATATTCCTACGGTTCCCTATATTCCCACGGGAGCAGGAACGTATACGGGAACTTTGACACTGCAGCACCGATTTCAAAAATTCTTTCACCCTTAGAATGCTACACTATCCTAGAGTAACATAAAAACTAATTCATCCCCATATTCCTACGGTTCCCTATATTCCCACGGGAGCAGGAACGTATAAGGGAACTTTGACACTACAGCACCGATTTCAAAAATTCTTTCACCGTTAGAATGCTACACTATCCCCGAGAAACATAAAATTTAATTCATCCCCATATTCCTACGGTTCCCTATATTTCCACGGGAGCAGGAACGTATACGGGAACTTTGACACTATAGCACCGATTTCAAAAATTCTTTCACCCTTAGAATGCTAAACTATCCCCGAGTAATATTAAAACTTATTCATCCCCATATTCCTACGGTTCCCAACATTCCCACGGGAGCAGGAACGTATACTTTGACACTACAGCACCGATTTCAAAAATTCTTTCACCGTTAGAATGCTACACTATCCCCGAGTAACATTAAAACTAATTCATCCCCATATTCCTACGGTTCCCTATATTCCCACGGGAGCAGGAACGTATACGGGAACTTTGACACTACAGCACCGATTTCAAAAATTCTTTCACCGTTAGAATGCTACACTATCCCCGATTAACATAAAATTTAATTCATCCCCATATTCCTACGGTTCCCTTTATTCCCACGGGAGCAGGAACGTATACGGGAACTTTGACACTATAGCACCGATTTCAAAAATTCTTTCACCCTTAGAATGCTACACTATCCCCAAGTAACATAAAAACTAGTTCATCCCCATATTCCTACGGTTCCCTTTATTCCCACGGGAGCAGGAACGTATACGGGAACTTTGACACTACAGCACCGATTTCAAAAATTCTTTCACCGTTAGAATGCTACACTATCCCCGAGTAACATTAAAACTAATTCATCCCCATATTCCTACGGTTCCCTTTATTCCCACGGGAGCAGGAACGTATACGGGAACTTTGACACTACAGCACCGATTTCAAAAATTCTTTCACCGTTAGAATGCTACACTATCCCCGAGTAACATAAAATTTAATTCATCTCCATATTCCTACGGTTTCCTTTATTCCCACGGGAGCAGGAACGTATATGGGAACTTTGACACTGCAGCACCGATTTCAAAAATTCTTTCACCATTAGAATGCTACACTATCCCCGAGTAACATAAAATTTAATTCATCCCCATATTCCTACGGTTCCCTTTATTCCCACGGGAGCAGGAACGTATACGGGAACTTTGACACTATAGCACCGATTTCAATTCTTTCACCCTTAGAATGCTACACTATCCCCGAGTAACATTAAAACTAATTCATCCCCATATTCCTACGGTTCCCTTTATTCCCACGGGAGCAGGAACGTATACGGGAACTTTGACACTACAGCACCGATTTCAAAAATTCTTTCACCGTTAGAATGCTACACTATCCCCGAGTAACATTAAAACTAATTCATCCCCATATTCCTACGGTTCCCTATATTCCCACGGGAGCAGGAACGTATACCGGAACTTTGACACTACAGCACCGATTTCAAAAATTCTTTCACCGTTAGAATGCTACACTATCCCCGAGAAACATTAAATTTAATTCATCCCCATATTCCTACGGTTCCCTTTATTCCCACGGGAGCAGGAACGTATACGGGAACTTTGACACTATAGCACCGATTTCAAAAATTCCTTCACCCTTAGAATGCTACACTATCCCCGAGTAATATAAAAACTAATTCATCCCCATATTCCTACGGTTCCCTATATTCCCACGGGAGCAGGAACGTATACGGGAACTTTGACACTACAGCACCGATTTCAAAAATTCCTTCACCCTTAGAATGCTACACTATCCCCGAAAAACATAAAATTTAATTCATCCCCATATTCCTACGGTTCCCTTTATTCCCACGGGAGCAGGAACGTATACGGGAACTTTGACACTACAGCACAGATTTCAAAAATTCTTTCACCGTTAGAATGCTAAACTATCCCCGAGTAATATTAAAACTAATTCATCCCCATATTCTTACGGTTCCCTATATTCCCACGGGAGCAGGAACGTATACGGGAACTTTGACACTATAGCACCGATTTCAAAAATTCTTTCACCGTTAGAATGCTACACTATCCCCGAGTAATATAAAATCTAATTCATCCCCATATTCCTACGGTTCCCTTTATTCCCACGGGAGCAGGAACGTATACGGGAACTTTGACACTATAGCACCGATTTCAAAAATTCTTTCACCCTTAGAATGCTACACTATCCCCAAGTAACATAAAAACTAATTCATCCCCATATTCCTACGGTTCCCAACATTCCCACGGGAGCAGGAACGTATACGGGAACTTTGACACTACAGCACCGATTTCAAAAATTCTTTCACCGTTAGAATGCTACACTATCCCCGAGTAATATAAAAACTAATTCATCCCCATATTCCTACGGTTCCCTATATTCCCACGGGAGCAGGAACGTATACGGGAACTTTGACACTACAGCACCGATTTCAAAAATTCTTTCACCCTTAGAATGCTACACTATCCCCGAGAAACATAAAATTTAATTCATCCCCATATTCCTACGGTTCCCTATATTTCCACGGGAGCAGGAACGTATACGGGAACTTTGACACTACAGCACCGATTTCAAAAATTCTTTCACCCTTAGAATGCTACACTATCCCCGAGTAACATTAAAACTAATTCATCCCCATATTCCTACGGTTGCTTATATTCCCACGGGAGCAGGAACGTATACGGGAACTTTGACACTACAGCACCGATTTCAAAAATTCTTTCACCCTTAGAATGCTACATTATCCCCGAGAAACATAAAATTTAATTCATCCCCATATTCCTACGGTTCCCTATATTTCCACGGGAGCAGGAACGTATACGGGAACTTTGACACTACAGCACCGATTTCAAAAATTCTTTCACCCTTAGAATGCTACACTATCCCCGAGTAACATTAAAATTAATTCATCCCCATATTCCTACGATTCCCAACATTCCCACGGGAGCAGGAACGTATACGGGAACTTTGACACTACAGCACCGATTTCAAAAATTCTTTCACCGTTAGAATGCTACACTATCCCCGAGTAACATAAAATTTAATTCATCTCCATATTCCTACGGTTTCCTTTATTCCCACGGGAGCAGGAACGTATATGGGAACTTTGACACTGCAGCACCGATTTCAAAAATTCTTTCACCATTAGAATGCTACACTATCCCCGAGTAACATAAAATTTAATTCATCTCCATATTCCTACGGTTTCCTTTATTCCCACGGGAGCAGGAACGTATATGGGAACTTTGACACTTCAGCACCGATTTCAAAAATTCTTTCACCCTTAGAATGCTACACTATCCCCGAGTAACATAAAAACTAATTCATCCCCATATTCCTACGGTTCCCAACATTCCCACGGGAGCAGGAACGTATACGGGAACTTTGACACTATAGCACCGATTTCAAAAATTCTTTCACCGTTAGAATGCTACACTATCCCCGAGTAACATAAAAACTAATTCATCCCCATATTCCTATGGATCCCTATATACAATACCGATTTCAAAAATTCTTCCACCGTTAGAATGCTACACTATCCCTGTGTAACATTAACTTTAATTCATCCACATATTCCTACGGGAACGGGAGTCCTTACTAATATAATAAGTGTGAAAGGAGCTCTGTCTGTCCGTCGTTCTATGTAACCATCTCCTGCCCAAACTAATAAACCGATTTAAATGAAATTTAAAACAAAGATTGTTCAGAACGTGAGGAAATACATAGACTATACATATATTTTTTCCCTATATTCCCACGGGATCAGGAACGTATACGGGAACTTTGACACTACAGCACCGACTTCAAAAATTCTTTCACCGTTAGAATGCTAAACTATCCCCGAGTAATATTAAAACTAATTCATCCCCATATTCCTACGGTTCCCTATATTCCCACGGGAGCAGGAACGTATAAGGGAACTTTGACACTACAGCACAGATTTCAAAAATTCTTTCACCGTTAGAATGCTACACTATCCCCGAGTAACAAAAACTTTAACTCATCCCCATATTCCTACGGGAACGGTCACCATATTCCCACGGGAACGGGAGTCTTTACTGATATTGAAAATGCGAATGTAGCTATGTCGGTATGTTTTTCGTATGTCTCCCGTTCACAGAACCTGAGGAAGGACATAGACTATATATTTTTTCCCTATATTCCCACGGGAGCAGGAACGTATACGGGAACTTTGACACTACAGCACCGATTTCAAAAATTCTTTCACCGTTAGAAGGCTAAACTATCCCCGAGTAATATTAAAACTAATTCATCCCCATATTCCTACGGTTCCCTTTATTCCCACGGGAGCAGGAACGTATACGGGAACTTTGACACTACAGCACCGATTTCAAAAATTCTTTCACCGTTAGAATGCTACACTATCCCCGAGTAACATTAAAACTAATTCATCCCCATATTCCTACGGTTCCCTATATTCCCACGGGAGCAGGAACGTATACGGGAACTTTGACACTACAGCACCGATTTCAAAAATTCTTTCACCGTTAGAATGCTACACTATCCCCGAGTAACATAAAATTTAATTCATCCCCATATTCCTACGGTTCCCTTTATTCCCACGGGAGCAGGAACGTATACGGGAACTGTGACACTTCAGCACCGATTTCAAAAATTCTTTCACCCTTAGAATGCTACACTATCCCCGAGTAACATAAAAACTAATTCATCCCCATATTCCTACGGTTCCCAACATTCCCACGGGAGCAGGAACGTATATGGGAACTTTGACACTGCAGCACCGATTTCAAAAATTCTTTCACCGTTAGAATGCTACACTATCCCCGAGAAACATAGAATTTAATTCATCCCCATATTCCTACGGTTCCCTATATTTCCACGGGAGCAGGAACGTATACGGGAACTTTGACACTACAGCACCGATTTCAAAAATTCTTTCACCCTTAGAATGCTACACTATCCCCGAGTAACATTAAAACTAATTCATCCCCATATTCCTACGGTTCCCTATATTCCCACGGGAGCAGGAACGTATACGGGAACTTTGACACTACAGCACCGATTTCAAAAATTCTTTCACCGTTAGAATGCTACACTATCCCCGACTAACATAAAATTTAATTCATCCCCATATTCCTACGGTTCCTTATATTCCCACGGGAGCAGGAACGTATACGGGAACTTTGACACTACAGCACCGATTTCAGAAATTCTTTCACCCTTAGAATGCTACACTACCCCCGAGGTAGATAAGAACTAATTCATCTCCATATTTCTACGGTTCCCTATATTCCCACGGGAGCAGGAACGTATACGGGAACTTTAACACTACAGCACCGATTTCAAAAATTCTTTCACCGTTAGAATGCTACACTATCCCCGAGTAACAAAAACTTTAACTCATCTCCATATTCCTACGGGAACGGTCACCATATTCCAACGGGAACGGGAGTCTTTACTGATTTTGAAAATGCGAATGTAGCTATGTCGGTATGTTTTTCGAATGTCTCCCGTTCACAGAACCTGAGGAAGGACATAGACTATATATTTTTTCCCTATATTCCCACGGGATCAGGAACGTATACGGGAACTTTGACACTTCAGCACCGATTTCAAAAATTCTTTCACCGTTAGAATGCTACACTATCCCCGAGTAACATAAAAACTAATTCATCCCCATATTCCTACGGCTCCCTTTATTCCCACGGGAGCAGGAACGTATACGGGAACTTTGACACTTCAGCACCGATTTCAAAAATTCTTTCACCCTTAGAATGCTACACTATCCCCGAGTAACATAAAAACTAATTCATCCCCATATTCCTACGGTTCCCAACATTCCCACGGGAGCAGGAACGTATACGGGAACTTTGACACTATAGCACCGATTTCAAAAATTCTTTCACCGTTAGAATGCTACACTATCCCCGAGTAACATAAAAACTAATTCATCCCCATATTCCTACGGTTCCCTATATTCCCAAGGGAGCAGGAACGTATATGGGAACTTTGACACTGCAGCACCGATTTCAAAAATTCTTTCACCGTTAGAATGCTACACTATCCCCGAGTAACATAAAAACTAATTCATCCCCATATTCCTACGGTTCCCTATATTCCCACGGGAGCAGGAACGTATACGGGAACTTTGACACTACAGCACCGATTTCAAAAATTCTTTCACCGTTAGAATGCTACACTATCCCCGAGAAACATAAAATTTAATTCATCCCCATATTCCTACGGTTCCCTATATTCCCACGGGAGCAGGAGCGTATACGGGAACTTTGACACTACAGCACCGATTTCAAAAATTCTTTCACCCTTAGAATGCTACACTATCCCCCAGTAACATAAAAACTAATTCATCCCCATATTCCTACGATTCCCAACATTCCCACGGGAGCAGGAACGTATACGGGAACTTTGACACTACAGCACCGATTTCAAAAATTCTTTCACCGTTAGAATGCTACACTATCCCCGAGTAACATTAAAACTAATTCATCCCCATATTCCTACGATTCCCAACATTCCCACGGGAGCAGGAACGTATATGGGAACTTTGACACTGCAGCACCGATTTCAAAAATTCTTTCACCATTAGAATGCTACACTATCCCCGAGTAACATAAAAACTAATTCATCCCCATATTCCTATGGATCCCTATATACAATAAAAATTTCAAAAATTCTTCCACCGTTAGAATGCTACACTATCCCTGTGTAACATTAACTTTAATTCATCCACATATTCCTACGGGAACGGGAGTCCTTAGTAATATAATAAGTGTGAAAGGAGCTCTGTCTGTCCGTCGTTCTATGTAACCATCTCCTGCCCAAACTAATAAACCGATTTAAATGAAATTTAAAACAAAGATTGTTCAGAACGTGAGGAAAGACATAGACTATACATATATTTTTTCCCTATATTCCCACGGGATCAGGAACGTATACGGGAACTTTGACACTACAGCACCGATTTCAAAAATTCTTTCACCGTTAGAATGCTAAACTTACCCCGAGTAATATTAAAACTAATTCATCCCCATATTCCTACGGTTCCCTATATTCCCACGGGAGCAGGAACGTATAAGGGAACTTTGACACTACAGCACAGATTTCAAAAATTCTTTCACCGTTAGAATGCTACACTATCCCCGAGTAACAAAAACTTTAACTCATCCCCATATTCCTACGGGAACGGTCACCATATTCCCACGGGAACGGGAGTCTTTACTGATATTGAAAATGCGAATGTAGCTATGTCGGTATGTTTTTCGTATGTCTCCCGTTCACAGAACCTGAGGAAGGACATAGACTATATATTTTTTCCCTATATTCCCACGGGAGCAGGAACGTATACGGGAACTTTGACACTACAGCACCGATTTCAAAAATTCTTTCACCGTTAGAATGCTAAACTATCCCCGAGTAATATTAAAACTAATTCATCCCCATATTCCTACGGTTCCCTTTATTCCCACGGGAGCAGGAACGTATACGGGAACTTTGACACTACAGCACCGATTTCAAAAATTCTTTCACCGTTAGAATGCTACACTATCCCCGAGTAACATTAAAACTAATTCATCCCCATATTCCTACGGTTCCCTATATTCCCACGGGAGCAGGAACGTATACGGGAACTTTGACACTACAGCACCGATTTCAAAAATTCTTTCACCGTTAGAATGCTACACTATCCCCGAGTAACATAAAATTTAATTCATCCCCATATTCCTACGGTTCCCTTTATTCCCACGGGAGCAGGAACGTATACGGGAACTTTGACACTACAGCACCGATTTCAAAAATTCTTTCACCGTTAGAATGCTAAACTATCCCCGAGTAATATTAAAACTAATTCATCCCCATATTCCTACGGTTCCCTATATTCCCAAGGGAGCAGGAACGTATACGGGAACTTTGACACTGCAGCACCGATTTCAAAAATTCTTTCACCGTTAGAATGCTACACTATCCCCGAGTAACATAAAAACTAATTCATCCCCATATTCCTACGGTTCCCTATATTCCCACGGGAGCAGGAACGTATACGGGAACTTTGACACTACAGCACCGATTTCAAAAATTCTTTCACCCTTAGAATGCTACACTATCCCCGAATAATATTAAAACTAATTCATCCCCATATTCCTACGGTTCCCTTTATTCCCACGGGAGCAGGAACGTATACGGGAACTTTGACACTACAGCACCGATTTCAAAAATTCTTTCACCGTTAGAATGCTAAACTATCCCCGAGTAATATTAAAACTAATTCATCCCCATATTCCTACGGTTCCCTTTATTCCCACGGGAGCAGGAACGTATACGGGAACTTTGACACTACAGCACCGATTTCAAAAATTCTTTCACCCTTAGAATGCTACACTATCCCCAAGTAACATAAAAACTAGTTCATCCCCATATTCCTACGGTTCCCTATATTCCCACGGGAGCAGGAACGTATACGGGAACTTTGACACTACAGCACCGATTTCAAAAATTCTTTCACCGTTAGAATGCTACACTATCCCCGAGTAACATAAAATTTAATTCATCCCCATATTCCTACGGTTCCCTTTATTCCCACGGGAGCAGGAACGTATACGGGAACTTTGACACTATAGCACCGATTTCAAAAATTCTTTCACCGTTAGAATGCTACAATATCCCCGAGTAACATAAAAACTAATTCATCCCCATATTCCTACGGTTCCCTATATTCCCAAGGGAGCAGGAACGTATACGGGAACTTTGACACTGCAGCACCGATTTCAAAAATTCTTTCACCGTTAGAATGCTACACTATCCCCGAGTAACATAAAAACTAATTCATCCCCATATTCCTACGGTTCCCTATATTCCCACGGGAGCAGGAACGTATACGGGAACTTTGACACTACAGCACCGATTTCAAAAATTCTTTCACCCTTAGAATGCTACACTATCCCCGAATAATATTAAAACTAATTCATCCCCATATTCCTACGGTTCCCTTTATTCCCACGGGAGCAGGAACGTATACGGGAACTTTGACACTACAGCACCGATTTCAAAAATTCTTTCACCCTTAGAATGCTAAACTATCCCCGAATAATATTAAAACTAATTCATCCCCATATTCCTACGGTTCCCTTTATTCCCACGGGAGCAGGAACGTATACGGGAACTTTGACACTACAGCACCGATTTCAAAAATTCTTTCACCGTTAGAATGCTACACTATCCCCGAGTAACATTAAAACTAATTCATCCCCATATTCCTACGGTTCCCTCTATTTCCACGGGAGCAGGAACGTATACGGGAACTTTGACACTACAGCACCGATTTCAAAAATTCTTTCACCCTTAGAATGCTACACTATCCCCGAGTAACATAAAATTTAATTCATCTCCATATTCCTACGGTTTCCTTTATTCCCACGGGAGCAGGAACGTATATGGGAACTTTGACACTGCAGCACCGATTTCAAAAATTCTTTCACCCTTAGAATGCTACACTATCCCCGAGTAACATAAAATTTAATTCATCCCCATATTCCTACGGTTCCCTTTATTCCCACGGGAGCAGGAACTTATACGGGAACTTTGACACTATAGCACCGATTTCAATTCTTTCACCCTTAGAATGCTACACTATCCCCGAGTGATATTAAAACTAATTCATCCCCATATTCCTACGATTCCCTTTATTCCCACGGGAGCAGGAACGTATACGGGAACTTTGACACTACAGCACCGATTTCAAAAATTCTTTCACCGTTAGAATGCTACACTATCCCCGAGTAACATTAAAACTAATTCATCCCCATATTCCTACGGTTCCCTATATTCCCACGGGAGCAGGAACGTATACGGGAACTTTGACACTACAGCACCGATTTCAAAAATTCTTTCACCGTTAGAACGCTACACTATCCCCGAGTAACATAAAATTTAATTCATTTCCATATTCCTACAGTTCCCTTTATTCCCACGGGAGCAGGAACGTATACGGGAACTTTGACACTACAGCACCGATTTCAAAAATTCTTTCACCGTTAGAATGCTTAACTATCCCCGAGTAATATTAAAACTTATTCATCCCCATATTACTACGGTTCCCAAAATTCCCACGGGAGCAGGAACGTATACGGGAACTTTGACACTACAGCACAGATTTCAAAAATTCTTTCACCCTTAGAATGCTAAACTATCCCCGAGTAATATTAAAACTAATTCATCCCCATATTCCTACGGTTCCCTATATTCCCACGGGAGCAGGAACGTATACGGGAACTTTGACACTACAGCACCGATTTCAAAAATTCTTTCACCGTTAGAATGCTACACTATCCCCGAGTAACATAAAATTTAATTCATCCCCATATTCCTACGGTTCCCTTTATTCCCACGGGAGCAGGAACGTATACGGGAACTTTGACACTATAGCACCGATTTCAAAAATTCTTTCACCCTTAGAATGCTACACTATCCCCAAGTAACATAAAAACTAATTCATCCCCATATTCCTACGGTTCCCAACACTCCCACGGGAGCAGGAACGTATACGGGAACTTTGACACTACAGCACCGATTTCAAAAATTCTTTCACCGTTAGAATGCTACACTATCCCCGAGTAACATAAAAACTAATTCATCCCCATATTCCTACGGTTCCCTATATTCCCACGGGAGCAGAAACGTATACGGGAACTTTGACACTACAGCACCGATTTCAAAAATTCTTTCACCCTTAGAATGCTACACTATCCCCGAGAAACATAAAATTTAATTCATCCCCATATTCCTACGGTTCCCTATATTTCCACGGGAGCAGGAACGTATACGGGAACTTTGACACTACAGCACCGATTTCAAAAATTCTTTCACCCTTAGAATGCTACACTATCCCCGAGTAACATTAAAACTAATTCATCCCCATATTCCTACGGTTCCCTATATTCCCACGGGAGCAGGAACGTATACGGGAACTTTGACACTACAGCACCGATTTCAAAAATTCTTTCACCGTTAGAATGCTACATTATCCCCGAGAAACATAAAATTTAATTCATCCCCATATTCCTACGGTTCCCTATATTTCCACGGGAGCAGGAACGTATACGGGAACTTTGACACTACAGCACCGATTTCAAAAATTCTTTCACCCTTAGAATGCTACACTATCCCCGAGTAACATTAAAACTAATTCATCCCCATATTCCTACGATTCCCAAAATTCCCACGGGAGCAGGAACGTATACGGGAACTTTGACACTACAGCACCGATTTCAAAAATTCTTTCACCGTTAGAATGCTACACTATCCCCGAGTAACATAAAATTTAATTCATCTCCATATTCCTACGGTTTCCTTTATTCCCATGGGAGCAGGAACGTATATGGGAACTTTGACACTGCAGCACCGATTTCAAAAATTCTTTCACCATTAGAATGCTACACTATCCCCGAGTAACATAAAATTTAATTCATCCCCATATTCCTACGGTTCCCTTTATTCCCACGGGAGCAGGAACGTATACGGGAACTTTGACACTATAGCACCGATTTCAAAAATTCTTTCACCGTTAGAATGCTACACTATCCCCGAGTAACATAAAATTTAATTCATCCCCATATTCCTACGGTTCCCTTTATTCCCACGGGAGCAGGAACGTATACGGGAACTTTGACACTATAGCACCGATTTCAAAAATTCTTTCACCCTTAGAATGCTACACTATCCCCGAGTAACATAAAAACTAATTCATCCCCATATTCCTACGGTTCCCTATATTCCCAAGGGAGCAGGAACGTATACGGGAACTTTGACACTGCAGCACCGATTTCAAAAATTCTTTCACCGTTAGAATGCTACACTATCCCCGAGTAACATAAAAACTAATTCATCCCCATATTCCTACGGTTCCCTATATTCCCACGGGAGCAGGAACGTATACGGGAACTTTGACACTACAGCACCGATTTCAAAAATTCTTTCACCGTTAGAATGCTACACTATCCCCGAGTAACATAAAATTTAATTCATCTCCATATTCCTACGGTTTCCTTTATTCCCACGGGAGCAGGAACGTATATGGGAACTTTGACACTGCAGCACCGATTTCAAAAATTCTTTCACCATTAGAATGCTACACTATCCCCGAGTAACATAAAATTTAATTCATCCCCATATTCCTACGGTTCCCTTTATTCCCACGGGAGCAGGAACGTATACGGGAACTTTGACACTATAGCACCGATTTCAATTCTTTCACCCTTAGAATGCTACACTATCCCCGAGTAACATAAAATTTAATTCATCCCCATATTCCTACGATTCCCTTTATTCCCACGGGAGCAGGAACGTATACGGGAACTTTGACACTACAGCACCGATTTCAAAAATTCTTTCACCGTTAGAATGCTACACTATCCCCGAGTAACATTAAAACTAATTCATCCCCATATTCCTACGGTTCCCTATATTCCCACGGGAGCAGGAACGTATACGGGAACTTTGACACTACAGCACCGATTTCAAAAATTCTTTCACCGTTAGAACGCTACACTATCCCCGAGTAACATAAAATTTTATTCATCCCCATATTCCTACGGTTCCCTTTATTCCCACGGGAGCAGGAACGTATACGGGAACTTTGACACTACAGCACCGATTTCAAAAATTCTTTCACCGTTAGAATGCTTAACTATCCCCGAGTAATATTAAAACTTATTCATCCCCATATTCCTACGGTTCCCTTTATTCCCACGGGAGCAGGAACGTATACGGGAACTTTGACACTACAGCACCGATTTCAAAAATTCTTTCACCGTTAGAATGCTAAACTATCCCCGAGTAATATTAAAACTAATTCATCCCCATATTCCTACGGTTCCCTATATTCCCACGGGAGCAGGAACGTATACGGGAACTTTGACACTACAGCACCGATTTCAAAAATTCTTTCACCGTTAGAATGCTACACTATCCCCGAGTAACATAAAATTTAATTCATCCCCATATTCCTACGGTTCCCTTTATTCCCACGGGAGCAGGAACGTATACGGGAACTTTGACACTATAGCACCGATTTCAAAAATTCTTTCACCCTTAGAATGCTACACTATCCCCAAGTAACATAAAAACTAATTCATCCCCATATTCCTACGGTTCCCAACATTCCCACGGGAGCAGGAACGTATACGGGAACTTTGACACTACAGCACCGATTTCAAAAATTCTTTCACCGTTAGAATGCTACACTATCCCCGAGTAACATAAAAACTAATTCATCCCCATATTCCTACGGTTCCCTATATTCCCACGGGAGCAGGAACGTATACGGGAACTTTGACACTACAGCACCGATTTCAAAAATTCTTTCACCCTTAGAATGCTACACTATCCCCGAGAAACATAAAATTTAATTCATCCCCATATTCCTACGGTTCCCTATATTTTCACGGGAGCAGGAACGTATACGGGAACTTTGACACTACAGCACCGATTTCAAAAATTCTTTCACCCTTAGAATGCTACACTATCCCCGAGTAACATTAAAACTAATTCATCCCCATATTCCTACGGTTCCCTATATTCCCACGGGAGCAGGAACGTATACGGGAACTTTGACACTACAGCACCGATTTCAAAAATTCTTTCACCGTTAGAATGCTACATTATCCCCGAGAAACATAAAATTTAATTCATCCCCATATTCCTACGGTTCCCTATATTTCCACGGGAGCAGGAACGTATACGGGAACTTTGACACTACAGCACCAATTTCAAAAATTCTTTCACCCTTAGAATGCTACACTATCCCCGAGTAACATTAAAACTAATTCATCCCCATATTCCTACGATTCCCAAAATTCCCACGGGAGCAGGAACGTATACGGGAACTTTGACACTACAGCACCGATTTCAAAAATTCTTTCACCGTTAGAATGCTACACTATCCCCGAGTAACATAAAATTGAATTCATCTCCATATTCCTACGGTTTCCTTTATTCCCATGGGAGCAGGAACGTATATGGGAACTTTGACACTGCAGCACCGATTTCAAAAATTCTTTCACCATTAGAATGCTACACTATCCCCGAGTAACATAAAATTTAATTCATCCCCATATTCCTACGGTTCCCTTTATTCCCACGGGAGCAGGAACGTATACGGGAACTTTGACACTATAGCACCGATTTCAAAAATTCTTTCACCCTTAGAATGCTACACTATCCCCGAGTAATATTAAAACTAATTCATCCCCATATTCCTACGGTTCCCTTTATTCCCACGGGAGCAGGAACGTATACGGGAACTTTGACACTACAGCACCGATTTCAAAAATTCTTTCACCGTTAGAATGCTACACTATCCCCGAGTAACATTAAAACTAATTCATCCCCATATTCCTACGGTTCCCTATATTCCCACGGGAGCAGGAACGTATACGGGAACTTTGACACTACAGCACCGATTTCAAAAATTCTTTCACCGTTAGAATGCTACACTATCCCCGAGTAACATAAAATTTAATTCATCCCCATATTCCTACGGTTCCCTTTATTCCCACGGGAGCAGGAACGTATACGGGAACTTTGACACTATAGCACCGATTTCAAAAATTCTTTCACCCTTAGAATGCTACACTATCCCCGAGCAACATAAAATTTAATTCATCCCCATATTCCTACGGTTCCCTTTATTCCCACGGGAGCAGGAACGTATACGGGAACTTTGACACTACAGCACCGATTTCAAAAATTCTTTCACCGTTAGAATGCTAAACTATCCCCGAGTAATATTAAAACTAATTCATCCCCATATTCCTACGGTTCCCTTTATTCCCACGGGAGCAGGAACGTATACGGGAACTTTGACACTACAGCACCGATTTCAAAAATTCTTTCACCGTTAGAATGCTAAACTATCCCCGAGTAATATTAAAACTAATTCATCCCCATATTCCTACGGTTCCCTATATTCCCACGGGAGCAGGAACGTATACGGGAACTTTGACACTACAGCACCGATTTCAAAAATTCTTTCACCGTTAGAATGCTACACTATCCCCGAGTAACATAAAATTTAATTCATCCCCATATTCCTACGGTTCCCTTTATTCCCACGGGAGCAGGAACGTATACGGGAACTTTGACACTATAGCACCGATTTCAAAAATTCTTTCACCCTTAGAATGCTACACTATCCCCAAGTAACATAAAAACTAATTCATCCCCATATTCCTACGGTTCCCAACATTCCCACGGGAGCAGGAACGTATACGGGAACTTTGACACTACAGCACCGATTTCAAAAATTCTTTCCCCGTTAGAATGCTACACTATCCCCGAGTAACATAAAATTTAATTCATCCCCATATTCCTACGGTTCCCTTTATTCCCACGGGAGCAGGAACGTATACGGGAACTTTGACACTTCAGCACCGATTTCAAAAATTCTTTCACCCTTAGAATGCTACACTATCCCCGAGTAACATAAAAACTAATTCATACCCATATTCCTACGGTTCCCAACATTCCCACGGGAGCAGGAACGTATACGGGAACTTTGACACTATAGCACCGATTTCAAAAATTCTTTCACCGTTAGAATGCTACACTATCCCCGAGTAACATAAAAACTAATTCATCCCCATATTCCTACGGTTCCCTATATTCCCAAGGGAGCAGGAACGTATATGGGAACTTTGACTCTGCAGCACCGATTTCAAAACTTCTTTCACCGTTAGAATGCTACACTATCCCCGAGTAACATAAAATTTAATTCATCCCCATATTCCTACGGTTCCCTATATTCCCACGGGAGCAGGAACGTATACGGGAACTTTGACACTAAAGCACCGATTTCAAAAATTCTTTCACCCTTAGAATGCTACACTATCCCCGAGAAACATAAATTTTAATTCATCCCCATATTCCTACGGTTCTCTATATTTCCACGGGAGCAGGAACGTATACCGGAACTTTGACACTACAGCACCGATTTCAAAAATTCTTTCACCCTTAGAATGCTACACTATCCCCGAGTAACATTAAAACTAATTCATCCCCATATTCCTACGGTTCCCTATATTCCCACGGGAGCAGGAACGTATACGGGAACTTTGACACTACAGCACCGATTTCAAAAATTCTTTCACCGTTAGAATGCTACATTATCCCCAAGAAACATAAAATTTAATACATCCCCATATTCCTACGGTTCCCTATATTTCCACGGGAGCAGGAACGTATACGGGAACTTTGACACTACAGCACCGATTTCAAAAATTCTTTCACCCTTAGAATGCTACACTATCCCCGAGTAACATTAAAACTAATTCATCCCCATATTCCTACGATTCCCAAAATTCCCACGGGAGCAGGAACGTATACGGGAACTTTGACACTACAGCACCGATTTCAAAAATTCTTTCACCGTTAGAATGCTACACTATCCCCGAGTAACATAAAATTGAATTCATCTCCATATTCCTACGGTTTCCTTTATTCCCATGGGAGCAGGAACGTATATGGGAACTTTGACACTGCAGCACCGATTTCAAAAATTCTTTCACCATTAGAATGCTACACTATCCCCGAGTAACATAAAATTTAATTCATCCCCATATTCCTACGGTTCCCTTTATTCCCACGGGAGCAGGAACGTATACGGGAACTTTGACACTACAGCACCGATTTCAAAAATTCTTTCACCCTTAGAATGCTACACTATCCCCGAGTAATATTAAAACTAATTCATCCCCATATTCCTACGGTTCCCTTTATTCCCACGGGAGCAGGAACGTATACGGGAACTTTGACACTACAGCACCGATTTCAAAAATTCTTTCACCGTTAGAATGCTACACTATCCCCGAGTAACATTAAAACTAATTCATCCCCATATTCCTACGGTTCCCTATATTCCCACGGGAGCAGGAACGTATACGGGAACTTTGACACTACAGCACCGATTTCAAAAATTCTTTCACCGTTAGAATGCTACACTATCCCCGAGCAACATAAAATTTAATTCATCCCCATATTCCTACGGTTCCCTTTATTCCCACGGGAGCAGGAACGTATACGGGAACTTTGACACTATAGCACCGATTTCAAAAATTCTTTCACCCTTAGAATGCTACACTATCCCCGAGTAACATAAAATTTAATTCATCCCCATATTCCTACGGTTCCCTTTATTCCCACGGGAGCAGGAACGTATACGGGAACTTTGACACTACAGCACCGATTTCAAAAATTCTTTCACCGTTAGAATGCTAAATTATCCCCGAGTAATATTAAAACTAATTCATCCCCATATTCCTACGGTTCCCTTTATTCCCACGGGAGCAGGAACGTATACGGGAACTTTGACACTACAGCACCGATTTCAAAAATTCTTTCACCGTTAGAATGCTAAACTATCCCCGAGTAATATTAAAACTAATTCATCCCCATATTCCTACGGTTCCCTATATTCCCACGGGAGCAGGAACGTATACGGGAACTTTGACACTACAGCACCGATTTCAAAAATTCTTTCACCGTTAGAATGCTACACTATCCCCGAAAAAACATAAAATTTAATTCATCCCCATATTCCTACGGTTCCCTTTATTCCCACGGGAGCAGGAACGTATACGGGAACTTTGACACTATAGCACCGATTTCAAAAATTCTTTCACCCTTAGAATGCTACACTATCCCCAAGTAACATAAAAACTAATTCATCCCCATATTCCTACGGTTCCCAACATTCCCACGGGAGCAGGAACGTATACGGGAACTTTGACACTACAGCACCGATTTCAAAAATTCTTTCCCCGTTAGAATGCTACACTATCCCCGAGTAACATAAAATTTAATTCATCCCCATATTCCTACGGTTCCCAACATTCCCACGGGAGCAGGAACGTATACGGGAACTTTGACACTATAGCACCGATTTCAAAAATTCTTTCACCGTTAGAATGCTACACTATCCCCGAGTAACATAAAAACTAATTCATCCCCATATTCCTACGGTTCCCTATATTCCCAAGGGAGCAGGAACGTATATGGGAACTTTGACACTGCAGCACCGATTTCAAAACTTCTTTCACCGTTAGAATGCTACACTATCCCCGAGTAACATAAAATTTAATTCATCCCCATATTCCTACGGTTCCCTATATTCCCACGGGAGCAGGAACGTATACGGGAACTTTGACACTAAAGCACCGATTTCAAAAATTCTTTCACCCTTAGAATGCTACACTATCCCCGAGAAACATAAATTTTAATTCATCCCCATATTCCTACGGTTCTCTATATTTCCACGGGAGCAGGAACGTATACCGGAACTTTGACACTACAGCACCGATTTCAAAAATTCTTTCACCCTTAGAATGCTACACTATCCCCGAGTAACATAAAAACTAATTCATCCCCATATTCCTACGATTCCCAACATTCCCACGGGAGCAGGAGCGTATACGGGAACTTTGACACTATAGCACCGATTTCAAAAATTCTTTCACCGTTCGAATGCTACACTATCCTCGAGTAACATAAAAACTAATTCATCCCCATATTCCTACGGTTCCCTATATTCCCACGGGAGCAGGAACGTATATGGGAACTTTGACACTGCAGCACCGATTTCAAAAATTCTTTCACCGTTAGAATGCTACACTATCCCCGAGTAACATAAAAACTAATTCATCCCCATATTCCTATGGATCCCTATATACAATACCGATTTCAAAAATTCTTCCACCCTTAGAATGCTACACTATCCCTGTGTAATATTAACTTTAATTCATCCACATATTCCGGGAACGGGAGTCCTTAGTAATATAATAAGTGTGAAAGGAGCTCTATCTGTCCGTCGTTCTATGTAACCATCTCCTGCCCAAACTAATAAACCGATTTAAATGAAATTTAAAACAAAGATTGTTCAGAACGTGAGGAAAGACATAGACTATACATATATTTTTTCCCTATATTCCCACGGGATCAAGAACGTATACGGGAACTTTGACACTACAGCACCGATTTCAAAAATTCTTTCACCGTTAGAATGCTAAACTATCCCCGAGTAATATTAAAACTAATTCATCCCCATATTCCTACGGTTCCCTATATTCCCACGGGAGCAGGAACGTATACGGGAACTTTGACACTACAGCACAGATTTCAAAAATTCTTTCACCGTTAGAATGCTACACTATCCCCGAGTAACAAAAAATTTTAACTCATCCCCATATTCCTACGGGAACGGTCACCATATTCCCACGGGAACGGGAGTCTTTACTGATATTGAAAATGCGAATGTAGCTATGTCGGTATGTTTTTCGTATGTCTCCCGTTCACAGAACCTGAGGAAGGACATAGACTATATATTTTTTCCCTATATTCCCACGGGAGCAGGAACGTATACGGGAACTTTGACACTACAGCACCGATTTCAAAAATTCTTTCACCGTTAGAATGCTAAACTATCCCCGAGTAATATTAAAGCTAATTCATCCCCATATTCCTACGGTTCCCTTTATTCCCACGGGAGCAGGAACGTATACGGGAACTTTGACACTACAGCACCGATTTCAAAAATTCTTTCACCGTTAGAATGCTACACTATCCCCGAGTAACATAAAAACTAATTCATCCCCATATTCCTATGGATCCCTATATACAATACCGATTTCAAAAATTCTTCCACCGTAAGAATGCTACACTATCCCTGTGTAATATTAACTTTAATTCATCCACATATTCCTACGGGAACGGGAGTCCTTAGTAATATAATAAGTGTGAAAGGAGCTCTATCTGTCCGTCGTTCTATGTAACCATCTCCTGCCCAAACTAATAAACCGATTTAAATGAAATTTTAAACAAAGATTGTTCAGAACGTGAGGAAAGACATAGACTATATGTATATTTTTTCCCTATATTCCCACGGGATCAGGAACGTATACGGGAACTTTTACACTACAGCACCGATTTTAAAAATTCTTCCACCGTTGGAATGCTCCATAATCCCGGAGTAACATTAACTTTAACTTATCCACATATTCCCACGAAAACGGTCAACATATTCCCACGGGAACGGGAGTCTTTACTAATATTGAAAATGCGAATGTAGCTATGTCGGTATGTTTTTCGTATGTCTCCCGTTCAAACTGCTAAACAGATTTCATTAAATTAGCTACAGAGATGGTCTAGAACATGCGGAAGGATAAAGGCTATACATCTATCCTTATATTCCCACGGGAACGGAAATGGGAATTCAAAAACTACGGTCTCAAAAGTATTTTTAACAGGGCTACAAAGTGTTGAAATAGGGGTTGAATTTTTTTTTTTTGGAAATATGTACCGCCATTTTTAAGGCTAGAAGTTTTATTTCCTAAAAAGTTAAAAATGCTGCTGAAAGTCACTATTCCACGCGGACGAAGTCGCGGGCACAACTAGTAACAAATAATAAGATTTGAAGTGTTTGTTTTTAAAAATTCTTTAAATTTTTTGACTGGTAAGAATAAAGATTTAAATTTTTTTAAATTATTTCCCTTGAGTACCATAGACTATATTTCATCGTCAAATTTCCAGAAAAACGCCATCATAATATTGTAACGTGAACCCAACATTTTATACCAATTTCCTAATCGAAAAACGTTCAACCGAAAACACAACTGGCAACACTTTAATGGAATGGTATAAATGACAGGCGTTGCTTGTAAGCCAGTGTGTGTGAGTGTATAGAGAGACAGACAGACAGAGAGTAGACAGCAAATGTGGAGACAATGTAGAAGTTACTGGAGAGTTCTAGATGGCATGTCATTCGATATAAATAGCCCGCCCGAGGCAACCAGAGGGCAGTCTTGTTTATAGAGTGATATAGTTAAGAGTAAATACAAGTGATAGTCCAAAAGTCGAGTTGAGTTCAATAAGTGTATATCGAAAGTAGATACTGAATAAAGTGGTAGAATTAAATTGAAAAGTAGAGTTTTATTTTTGCGAACTAAGCGCACGTTACATTGGTGTCAGAAGTGTAAATAAAACTTATTTGAAGTAAAGTGTAAAAAAAAAAAAAGTAAAAAGAAAAATAATAATTATACAGTGAAAATGGGTAAGTTGTTAGAAGAGCTCAACTGCATTGAGCTTAAAAGTGAGTTAGGTAAGCGAAATCTTTCTAGAGCGGGATCGAAAAATGAGCTCGTCCTGCGCTTGCGTAACTATTTGGAACAGCAAGGGGAAGACGTAAACACTTTTGTTTTTGAAACAGAAGTGGAAGAAGAGGAAGTAAGTGAAAATATAGATTTTTCTAGTATGATGAGACTTTTGTTAGAACAACGAAACGAGCAAAAGAAGGAACAGCAGAATGTTCTCGAACAACTTGAAGCACAAAGAAATGAGCAAAAGAAGGAACAGCAGAATGTTCTGGAACAACTTGAAGCACAACGAAACGAGCAAAAGAAGCTGATTGAAGAGCAACGAAGCGAGCAAAAGAAAGAACAGCAGAATGTTCTCGAACAACTGGAAGCACAACGAAACGAACAAAAGAAGCTGATTGAAGAGCAACGAAACGAGCAAAAGAAGGAACAACAGAATATTCTCGAAAGACTTGAGGCGCAACAGAATGTTTTGGAAGGTCAGAAAAACATTCTAGAAGGTAAATTGGGTAACATTGAGAAAAATGTATGTGCCCTAGACGAACGCGTTGAAGGTGTGGAGAAACAGCTTTCTGTTGTAGAGAATCGTTTCGAAATCGTAGAAACCCGATGTGATAAACAGTTCTCTGTTCTGACTAAGGAATTGGACCAGATCCGGAAAATAAAAATTCGAGAGTCTGCTGGAGAGTTTGCAAGGAAAAAGGAGATGAAACCCCCAACATTTGATGGACAGTCTTCTTGGCCAGTCTACAAGAGACAATTTGAGGCAGCCGCGACAACAAATGGCTGGGATGACGAAGACAAGTACATTGCACTGACTCTTGCTCTTAGAGGACCAGCAGCTGAATTACTTCAAACAGTTCCAGCTGGTAAGAGCGGCGATTTCAGTTCTCTCGTGGCAGCTATAGATAAACGCTTTGGAGATAGCCACTTGAAAGAAGTCTTCCGAGTCCAACTCAATAACAGAGTCCAGAAAAGGGGTGAAAGTCTACAGCAGCTCCAAGCAGACGTCGAAAGACTGGTTCACCTGGCATACCCGGATGCTGGAGAAGAAATCATCAACCAGCTCGCTGTTGAGTCCTTCGTTCGTGCCATTTCCGATATACATCTTCAGAGGTCTGTGCGAACTGCTAGAACACGTACTCTTTCTGAAACTTTAGCATTCGCATTGACAATTGAAGCAGCAGAACAGGCTTCTCAGGGAGTACATCGACTTAGAGAGGCCATAGTCGAAGAATGCTCGTGCCAAAGAGCTGAAATACAAAAGAACCGGAGCGGACTAGCAAGATGTTGGAACTGCAACAAGACCGGGCACTTACAGCGTCAATGCCGACTACCACCAAACAAAGCCAGTTGTCAACATTGTGGAAGCAAGAGATCCAACCCAGAGCAAGGTAACAACAACACCAGCGTTGCCTATCAGCCCGTTTCCCATCAGGGAAACGAGTAAGAACCAACTTCGAGGGGCAGAGGCTGGTTTCTTGTATCGATGGCCCCAGAACCACCATCCAGGTCTCTCAGACCAAACGAGACAACAAAAGTCTGACTGTGGAGACTACTATTAACGGGAACAAACATGTGGCTACCATCGACACCGGTGCCACAGCCTCCATAGTACGTCGAGACCTGGTAAAGACGACGTGGCTTCATAACACCAATAGCTACCGTCTAAGAACCGCAACGGGAGAAGCAGCAAGAGTATATGGAGAAGTGTGTCTTAAGATCCGACTGGCCGACCTAGTGTTTACTCATCAATTCCTGGTGGCAGATATATGTGACGAGTGCATCATTGGAATCGACTTTATGAAACAGCACGGAGTTATTTTGGACATCGGTAATCAGGTTTTGAAGTACCAAAATAAGGAACTTCCAATGACCTATTCGAACGAAAGTACGTCGACACTGAGAACTGTCATCAGGGAAGATCTGATTCTGCCTCCTTCTTCTGAAGTGTTCGTTTGGACGAAACTGGAGGGTGAGTTTGGAAGCCTTCGATACCTCATGGTGGAACCAGACCCAGAGTGTTCCTCCCAAAGCGTCATCATTGGGAAAACACTGGTAGCACCGAAAAACAAAATGGTCCCCGTACGATTACTAAACACCAGACCGTACGATGTAAAGTTGAAGAAAGGAGAAGTCGTTGGACGTTGCGAATCGGTTGCAGCAATTACGAAGATCACAGACGAAGCTCCGAGAAAAACTATAACTCCGGAGGAGCTCGAAACCATCAGAGCTAAAATACTGAATTCATCCAACCTTGATCACCAACAAACAAGGATGGCTGAAAATCTCCTACAAGAGTACACTGATATCTTCGCATCGCAAAAGGGGCAATATGGTAGGACACAGTTGGTGCAGCATCGCATCAACACAGGAGATGCAAGACCGATTCGTCAACCCGCAAGACGCCTTCCACTGGCCAAACAAGGTGAGGTTGAGGACATGATAACAGCAATGAAGAAGGATGGTCTTATCGAAAATTCCAAAAGTCCTTGGGCGTCACCAGTGGTGCTAGTGAAAAAGAAAGATGGAAGCACTCGTTTTTGTGTGGACTACCGAAGGCTGAATGATGTGACTAAGAAGGACAGCTATCCCCTGCCCAGAATCAGTGATACCCTGGATGCCATGGAGGGAGCCCAGTGGTTCTCGACGCTGGACTTGAAGAGTGGATATTGGCAAGTTGACATCCACCCTGATGATCGGGAAAAGACGGCATTTTCTACAGGTAATGGGCTCTGGCAGTTTAAGGTTATGCCGTTTGGGCTATGCAACGCCCCGGCAACATTCGAGCGTTTGATGGAGTGTGTTCTTCAAGGACTGACGTGGAAAGCTTGCCTAGTCTACTTGGACGATGTCATTGTTTACGGGAAAACATTTGACCAACATTGTAAGAACCTTAAAGCCGTGTTTCAGAGACTTCGAGAGGCTAACCTTAAACTGAATCCAGAAAAATGTGCACTTTTCAAAACCGAAGTCAAGTATTTGGGACACATCATCTCATCCCAAGGAGTAAAGACTGATCCTGAAAAAGTTGACTCCGTCAAAAATTGGCCAACACCACAGGACAAACATCAACTCCGAAGCTTTCTGGGACTTGCCACATATTACCGACGTTTCGTTAAGAACTTCGCTGGAGTTGCAAAGAGTTTGCATCAGCTCACCGAAAAGGGGAAGCAGTTTAAATGGTCAGGTGAGTGTGAGAAATCTTTCCAGGAACTCAAATACTGCCTCTGTAACGCTCCAGTGCTGGCACATCCAACACCTGGCAAAACATTCATCGTCGACGCAGATGCAAGCAACGTTGGAATCGGGGCGGTACTATCCCAAGTGCATGATGGCGAAGAGAAAGTGGTGGCATACTACAGCAAGGTCCTATCGAAACCCGAAAGGAATTACTGCGTGACCAGAAGGGAACTGCTAGCCCTTATCTTGGCAACAAAGCACTTCCATAAGTACATCTATGGACAGGAATTCCTTCTGCGGACAGACCACGGTGCTCTGAGCTGGCTGTTGAACTTCAAAAATCCAGAAGGTCAAGTCGCAAGGTGGATAGAAAGATTGCAGACCTATGACTACCAGATCCAACACCGCAGAGGAAAGCTGCACTCAAACGCCGATGCATCATCACGAAGACCTTGCAAAGTGGACTGCAAGCATTGCAAGCGGCAAGAAGACAAAGAAATCATTACCGCTCAGCGACTAAGAGCTGATCCAATAAGCGGATGGAGCAATGAGGAAGTGAGGACTGCTCAACAGGAGGATCCAGATATCGAACCCATTCTCGCATGGAAAGAAAATGAAGAGAAACCGGAATGGGGAGACATTTCTGACAGGAGTCCAGTTCTCAAAGCCTATTGGGCACAGTGGGACTCACTATATGTGCAAGAAGGTGTCCTCAGGCGAAGATGGGAATCCGCTGACGGTAAGTCATATGTGATGCAGCTGATCGTACCGCATTCGAAAGTCAGTGAAGTTCTTCAGGAGATGCACGACGGACCTTCTGGAGGCCACCTGGGGGTAAACAAAACACTGGAGAAGGTGCGACATCGGTTCTACTGGTTACATGCTAGAGATGACGTGGAGAAGTGGTGCCGAACATGTGACAAGTGTGCTGCAACCAAAGGACCTGGTAGGAAGATTCAAGGTAAGATGCATCAGTACAACGTTGGATCGCCTTTTGAGAGGATTGCAGTAGATGTGGCTGGGCCTTTTCCAGAGACCAACGCTGGAAACAAATACATTCTGGTTGTAATGGACTATTTTAGCAAGTGGCCTGAGGCGTATGCCATCCCAAATCAAGAAGCCAAAACGGTGGTCGACCAGATTGTGTTTAACTGGGTGAGTAGGTTTGGCGTGCCTATGGAACTCCATTCCGACCAAGGGAGGAACTTTGAGTCGAACATCTTTCAAGGAGTGTGCGGACTACTTGGCATTAAGAAGACTAGAACCACACCGCTTCATCCACAGTCTGATGGGATGGTTGAAAGATTCAACCGGACCTTGAAAGAACACCTCACCAAGGTCGTAGGCGACTACCAAAGAGACTGGGATAGGCACGTACCGCTATTCCTGATGGCCTATAGAAGTGCAGTACATAGCTCGACGGGACAAACACCATCTGACATCCTGTTCGGGAAAACCATGCGGCTGCCCAGCGAACTTAAATTTGGATGCTCCACAGAGGAGCCACAGGACACGAACGAGTATGTGGACGACCTCAAGGAGAGACTCGCTGACATCCATAAAAGAACAAGGGAACGGATGAAAACCTACAGCGACCGGATGAAGACACGGTACGACACAAAAGTGACAACGTCAGGATTCCAAGCAGGAGATCGTGTGTGGCTTTATAATCCTCATCGTCAAAAGGGATTGTCACCGAAACTTCAGCAAAACTGGGAAGGTCCTTATACTGTAGTCACGAGGATTAACGACGTGGTTTACCGCATCCAAAGAGGACTAAGAGGCAAGTTAAAAGTAGTTCATTGTGACAGGCTGCATCGATATAGTGGCGAGGCTGCAGATGGAATTATTCGGGACGAACAATCCTAAGGAGGGGGCAGTGTAACGTGAACCCAACATTTTATACCAATTTCCTAATCGAAAAACGTTCAACCGAAAACACAACTGGCAACACTTTAATGGAATGGTATAAATGACAGGCGTTGCTTGTAAGCCAGTGTGTGTGAGTGTATAGAGAGACAGACAGACAGAGAGTAGACAGCAAATGTGGAGACAATGTAGAAGTTACTGGAGAGTTCTAGATGGCATGTCATTCGATATAAATAGCCCGCCCGAGGCAACCAGAGGGCAGTCTTGTTTATAGAGTGATATAGTTAAGAGTAAATACAAGTGATAGTCCAAAAGTCGAGTTGAGTTCAATAAGTGTATATCGAAAGTAGATACTGAATAAAGTGGTAGAATTAAATTGAAAAGTAGAGTTTTATTTTTGCGAACTAAGCGCACGTTACAATATTTTAGATTTCACAACCAATCTTTGTGAGTGGAGATAACCGCTACTTGGGCAAGAACTTTCTTTACTTTTGTGATTCTTTGTGATAGTGACATTTCAGGTAATTTTTCCAATACTTTTTTGTTGATATTCTGTGATAGTGATAATTTACTAATAATTTACATTGCAATTTACGATACCGAGCAGAAAATGACCTTAGGCTGTCGCGTCGCAGTCAATCAAATGTGTAAAGAGCTATCTAACGTGCAAATCGCACGAATGAACAGAGAGAGACAGATCAAAAAAATATTCGTATTGCTATGTCGGAATTGCGTTATTTACTGAGTGACAATGAAGTAGATAGGCTTAGAATGCAACGAGTTCGTGCACATTGAACATATTGAATTAAAAATTAAATTAAAACAATGCTTTTTTTCAATCGTTTTTGACTCCCGTTACTTATAGAGGATAACATTTCTCTAACAATTCATTTTTAATTAATTAAAACATTATTTTATTACATTAAAATGTGTAGTAGTTTGTTATTTTCGTTCATTCATAGATTCGGAATTGTGCTAATGTCATTTCACCTCAATTGACATAAGCACCTTTTTAGTTCTAAGTTATTATTATTATCATTTTAGTCGTAAGTTGAAAATACGTTTTTTCTATCACTAGTTTTAATAAAACCTTCACAAACTGTAAATTCTGTAAGTGTCCCTGAGCAACACCTAACAACTTTTTCTTTTTCTCATCTGGTATACTAATTTGTTATTTTAAGTATTAATTTACATAATTACCCTTTACCGCATGAATTAATTTCAGCAGTCAAAAAAAAAAAAAAATACTTTTTTCTTAGTGCTGTTTGAAAACATCCTGCTTTAAAAAAACACGAAAAAGTTAATTTGTTTAAAAAAAAGAAAAAAAGCCAAATTTGGCTTCGTATGGAGGTGTTTAAAATCTAACAAATTTTATTTAATCACTTTAATTCAAGAAAATAGCAAGAAATAAATATTTTTGATTAAAAAACATAAAAAAACAATTCATTGCAAGAAAGTTATGAAACATATAGAACTTTTCATTTGAAAACAAAACAAAAAAATTTATCGTATTGAAAATAACTTAAGTATTATTTCAAAGGCTATGCAACGTGGAACTGAGAAAAGCAATATCTTTTTTCATTATAACATAGAGCTACTTTACATTTTTGACAAAAGGTAAACTAACGTCCATTACAATTATTTTGGCAAATTTGGCGATTTTTTTAATTGTGAAAAATGACCATAGTTATCACAACGTACCGAAGAAAGAGGAAAGTCTTGATGCCTTGTAGCCTTGTAGGATGTCGTCTTTTCAGGGTAGTTGTCGGTGGTGTAATGGTTGTTGTGGTTCGACTTGATGTTGGAGTTCCAATAGTCTCAGAAGTTGCAAGTGAGCTGCATGGTCAACCGCGTCTTTTCAAAGCCATCTAATCAGCCTTGCATAAGCTCTCCGCAACAGCAAGTTTGAAATCAAAAACCTGTAAGTGGAAGTCGTTCCCAACGTCGCCAGAAGATCCATGCATTCACTATACATAAGTCTATCATATGGAAAAATATTCTTTTGTAGCATTTTATGGATCCCAAAGGAATACGGTTTGGTCCAAGCATCGAATCTAACAAATCGACACCGACCATGAACTGAAAATTCGGGCTTTTGTACCAGTTGTCAAAAAATCTCCCAACCAAAAAAAAAAATCAACATTATATGTAGAATTGCAACCCCTTACTGCATACGAAGCCATATATAGCTTCCGTACCTTTTGCTCTTCCAAGACCAAACCAATTATTTTTTTCAATAAAAAAAATTGGTTCATTGCATGCGCAATTTGACACTTAACAAAAATATATTTTTGATTTCACTTTACATATTAAGCAATAGCAATAATTAAGACTCAAAATATTAATATATTCTACACTTCCGTTTTCAATACACCGACCGGACCGACCGGCTTACCTTTGATCACGAAATGCATACTTCTTTGCTTTCGCACTCACAAAAAAAACTACCGTTAAGCGTTCTTAGAATAACAAAGAAGAGGATCGTGCTGTATTTCGATCTTTTCCTTGTGACAGAGAACAGAAAAAAGGATACAAACAGCCAAAGCAATATTTGGCTTCGTATGCGGTAAAGTGTTAAATCAAAACACGCATTTTAAAGCTAGACCAATTCTAAGTCAGCTACATCATAAAAGAACTGTGTATTTTAATTACATAAAATTGTAACTGTAAAAAAATAACTCTCAATAAAAACTCATTATCATTATCAATCGTTTTTGACATCAAAAAAATTGAAAAGTATTAAATAAAAAATAGTAACATTATTGGATTGTTTGTTTTTACAAACTCTTTTGATTTAATACTATACACTTTAACCTAAGCAATGACAGCGTCTTCTAGGCCTTTGGTAGAGGTAAGGACCTCGAAGGGATATTGGGTTCGAATGCAAATGAAGTGGAAATTTTTTGGTTATTAAGTAGACAAGAAGAAATGAGGAAAGTAATAAAGGCTTTAAATGTTTTGATTTTGGGCCAGACCCAATACGTGAATTGTAAAACAACTTGGTGATCTTTGTGACCATATTGAACGGTACAGATGCTGATGTACTCAACAAGTGTCACGAACTTCAGCAACGGGACGGGGACAACAACATAAGCGGGAAATTGGAAAATATTGGCCCAATCCCAAAAAAAAATTTCAATGTTAGAGTGCTTCATAGCTTCTAAATATTAAAGACTATATTTTTCCCATATTCTTTCGGGAACGGAAACGGGAATGGCAAAATAACCAGAAATCTTGAAAGTACTGAACCGATTTCAAAATTTCTCTCACTTTTAGAATGTTTCATTGTCCCTGAGCAATTCAAACTATATTTCATCACCATTTTCCTACAGGAACGGGAACGGGAATACAAAAACCACTGTACCGATTTCAATACGTATATTTCACTTTTACAATACTGGACCGATTCCAAAAACTCTGTCATCGTTTGAGTACTTAACTATTCCTAAGTAACATATATATTTCATCCTTATTCTCCCACTAGAATGGAAACCTGGAAACTCTTTAACTAAACTTACTCAATTCGATCAACGTTGGGCTTGAGCTACGCCGGGCGGGTCAGCTTTTAGTAAATAAAAATAAAGTTAATTGTATGCCAAGATATTATTTCGATGTTCTGTTCTCTTACGCATCGGTTGATCTTTTTCTAATTTCCTATCATTATGCCTATTTGTGCTCTATGCAAAAAGTGGAACCTATCGATTACTTTTCGTGCGGTATCTGCAATTCATTAATACATTTTAACTGTGCCAAAATAAAAAAAAACGATTATAATGCCATTAAATCTAAAAAAACCTCTTTATTAAATGTGATACATGCCTCACAAATGGACTAAGCAAATACATTGCAAATATCGACAACTTAGTTCACAGTGTACTTGCCAATCTAAATTGCCTCAAAAATGATTTTCCCTATTTGTGCATAACCAACAGTGATTCGATTATTGAGATGGGTGTGTCAACTAGAAGTAAAACAAAGCAAAGGGTTATTGAACTGTCCGTTATTGAACTGTGCCAAAGTGCAAAATATCCCTTTCCCCCCGCCTCACGCACAAGAAAATTATCTCTCCCTCCCATGCCCAAATCACCTGTTCTGTCACAAAACTCTCGTCTACTGTCTACTAGTATGAACAAGAACAAGAGTACAATTGGAATAAATAAATCGGTTTTTTCTACTGCAGCTGCTCACGTCTCATCTCCTGCACTTATTACCAAACATAAGGTCAGTGACGATAGTAAGAATGGTGTAAGTCCCTGTCCGGACGTGGTATGCCCATAACGTTATGCCCATAACACCTAGTGTCCAGACGTTGTTATAATTCCTCACAAAAATTCTCCATTTTGTTGTTGGAAATTGTATTGAAATAAGCATAACGTTATGAGCATAACACGTCTGGACACGCAAAGTGTACTGCTTGCGCAGATAATTCAGTTTTCATTTTGCGCATCCAGCCTCTTTCTTCCTCACCCCTCTTGCCTAGAAACGACCGATATAACGTTATGGGCATAACACGTGTGGACAGGCACTAAGAGAAAACCAAAATATAGAGCTAAATGATGACGGTGTTAATGAGGTCGCTGCTTCGGCTACTATTGTTGATGCGCCTTGCGTTACTGTTGCTGCCGATGCTGTTATTAGTATTGATGACGTTGATGTATGTCTCTCCTCAAATGCCGCTGTTTCTGATGCCATTGTGCTTCCCAAATGTAGTGAACCAAACTATCTCTTTCCTCCGCCTGTTAGTGGTTCTATCAGTGTAAATGATGTAAACATCAACACAAACAATATAAACCAAAGTGTGAGGAGGAATAAAATTAATAATAAAAATCGAAACGATTGCTTAATGGGTAGTGGTAATAGTGACTTAAATATTTTGACTTCTTCTGTCTGGTTACATATATCAAAATTTAATGTTGACACTCAGTGAGATGACTTAATTAATCATTTATCTGCTAAAGCTAATATTCCAAAACATTATTTCAAATGCTTTAAATTAATAAAAAAAAGGGTTATCCTTATCTGATGTTTCTCATGTGAACTTTAAACTGAGTGTCCCCTCTGCTTGTTATGATCAACTCATGAGTGACTCCTCGATATGGCCTATGTTTGTCAAGGTGAAAAAGTTTATTAACCATCCAAAAAACGACATTGCCAACAATTCCGTGAATTTGACGTAATAAACATTATTCAAACTGATGCTGCTGGATCTGTACACAAGGATACTTCGACTTAATAAAGGAAACATTGCTGCTTCATCAAGTAATCTATCGTTTTATTATCAAAACGTAGGAGGTATTAGAACTAAGCTTGATTCGTTATATCTTACTTTCTCATCATGTTCATATGATGTTATATTATTAACCGAAACTTGGTTAAACGAAAATCACTTAACATCTGAATTATTTAACTCTGATTACACTGTATTTAGAAAAGATAGATCTTACTTAATTACTGGCAAAGAAAGAGGGGGTGGTGTTATAATCGCCATTCGCTCGTCTTTATCATGTAAAGAAATTAATTTAGAATCAAGTAGTACATCTACAAATAATTTTGATATTGATCAGTTAATTGTTTCACTAACTTTAAATGGAAATATTGAATTATTTGTTATTATTAATTATATACCTCCAGGAAGTTCCAGTGAGTGTTATAATATATTTCTGATGAATTGTAAATCTAATTTTGAAAACTTAAGTCCATTACAACACATTATTTGTATTGGCGATTTTAACCAAGGTGATATTAAATGGCTATTTGACTCAGATGAAAATTATTTGGTCCCATTTAATATTAGATCTGATATTGAGATTAATTTAATAGACTTCCTTAGTCAATTTGACTTTATTCAAATAAATCATATTCCTAATAGCTTAGGTCGAACTCTTGACCTTATTTTTGTTGTAGAAAATTCAAATACGCCAATTGTTGAAAACACTATAAATCATACTGCAGTAGAAGGAACAATTTGTTTTTTTAATTATATGAAAAATGTTGCTAACGATAACACTTTTGTACCTAATTATAACAAGGCTAACTTTGATGCAATGAACGAGTATTTCTTATCTATTCCATGGGGCTCATGCATATCGAAAACTGATTTAAATGTTGCTAATGATAACTTTATATCTATTATCAATGAAGCTGTACGCAGATTCGTTCCAAATAAAAGAATCAAATCTTGCATTAACCCGGTATGGTTCAATAAGAGACTAGTAAATCTTAAAAATAGAATAAAAATAAATCATTCAAGCTACTCAGAAGCAAAAGGGATGATGAAAATTTGCGGAGTAATTATTTGATCCTACAAAAAGAATTCGACACACTAAATAAGTTTTTATATCGTGCTTATTTGTTCTCTTTAGAAGCAAATATTAAACAAAATAGTGACTCTTTTTGGAAATACATTAACCTTAAGCGTAAAACTAATGGGTATCCAAGCTGTATGAAGTATCTCAACAAATCAACGAGTAATATTCAGGAAATTTGTAACCTCTTTGCAACTTATTTTCAGTCTGTTTATTCCTCTAAGCCTCAAGCTCATGTAGACTTACCAAAAGTATCTGCCATTGTTAACATGGGGTCTTTAGATTTAAATTTGTCTGACGTTAAGTCAGCTTTGTTGGGTTTAGATACTAATAAAACGGCAGGTCCTGATGGGATCCCTCAAATTTTACTGTTGAAATGTGCCCCATCTTTAGCTATTCCACTGACGGATATTTTTAACCTATAGCTTTCGACAGGTGAATTTTTAGAGGGTTGGAAACAGTCCTTTATAATACCAGTTTTTAAATCAGGGTCAAAACTAGAAATTATAAATTATAGGCCAATCTGCAAAATATCTGCTCTGCCTAAATTATTTGAAAAAATAGTTTGTGATAAACTAACCTTTCAATTAAGAGGTTATATATCGGATTTCCAACACGGATTCATCTCCGGAAGATCTACATCCACTAATCTTTCATTATTAACGAAGCATATTATAAATGACTTTGAATCAAACTGTCAAACTGATATTATCTTTACAGATTTTGCCAAAGCATTCGATCGCGTAAGCCATCATATTCTATTGAATAAACTTTTGAATTTAGGGTTTCACTCTAAACTTCTTGATTGGTTGAAGTCTTACATAACATCCAGAGTCCAAGTAGTCAAGATTGATAAATGTCATTCTAAACACATTCTGGTACCATCTGGTGCCCCTCAGGGTAGCCATTTAGGACCATTATTGTTCCTTCTCTTTATCAATGATATTCCTAATATATTCTCTAAATCTCAATGCCTTCTTTTCGCAGATGATCTTAAACTATATCGTAGTATAAACTGTCTTGATGATTGTGCTTTATTGAATGCCGATTTGAATGAATTAGCAAAATGGTGCAGATTAAATTTTTTGCATCTAAACATCTCGAAGTGCCAAGTTTTGTCATGTTATCGTAAAACTTCACCGATTTTTTATGATTATCAAATTGATAATACTTCTTTAGATCGTGCAGTGCAAAAAAAAGATCTGGGTGTTATTCTTGACATCAAGCTTTCTTTCCTTCTTCATATCGACTACATTATAAACAAATCTAACCAAATGCTTGGATTTATCAAAAGAAACAGTAAAGCATTTACAGATCCTTATACTATCAAAACTCTGTTTATAGCTCTCGTCCGATCATTACTTGAGTACTGCAGCACGGTTTGGAACCCTTACTATAATAATTCATGCGTAAGAATAGAATAATTAATGTTTAGGTGCGTTTTTTTGCACGCGTATATACTCTTGTTAAAATTTTTGCATGTTAAAAACAACAACAAAATAAGCGAATAGCGAGGATAAACATCTACGTTTATTTCTGAAGCGAATATAAACTGCAAGTGCTACCAAGATGGTGTAGATGAATTTTTGGAAATGTCAAAAAATTCATTCAAAATTCATCTGTTTGACAAAACAAATCAAAACAAATTCTGGTGTTTTTTTTTTTCTTTTAAACTTGTCAATGCCAATTCTGGGCAAATCTTTTCAAGAACCACCAACTTGCAACGCATTATTCCCAATACTAAAACTTTCCGCAAACAAAAACTTATCGGAGGACGTTGGATCGGCCGATCGGAGAACTACCACGAAGCGAAATGTTTCCGAATCGTGAGAAATCGGAGGTAATTCCGCTTCGACGGTAGCCTCAATATGACCGATTGACTTCACTTTTTTGCCCGTTTCTTCTTACTGGTTTATCATTTATTCTCTAACCCCCGTATTAATAAAACGCGGAATAGCTGCGTTCCATGGATTAAGTGAAAAATGGTATAATGGTAGCTTTAATTAAATGGAAAATGGTATAATGGAAACTTAATCCATGGAATTGAATAGAAAGAAACGGCAAGTTGTTGATTGCATTTGTGCACTTTGCATCCCAACCTCAGCACGTCTTTAAAGACGATGTACTATATAGGAGTAAGAATAAAGTGAGGTCAATAAGGCGGCTGATTCATAGATAAATACCACTGTTAGCTGTTATTATTGTTTACTCTTTAAAAGACTTTTGAACATTGCACAGAAATTTAGTAACACTGCATGAGATGTAAAGTAGAATTAGTAAACTAAAAAAATACCCGGACATAATGATTTTTTAATAAATAGCTAAGGCGGAAAAACGAACGCAAATCCAAAAATAAATAAACTGCTTGTGGATCTCTTTTGCGAAGAAAATTCGTATTGACTATGAACCCTAAATCTGTCCAACTTTGACATAGACTTTGGATGATAGAGCGTGTTTTTGAGGCTCCTTTTTCTCGGGAGTATTCTTGACTGTGTTCGCATACTTGCACTGCATCAGGAATCCTAAAGTGACATCATCACCTGCTTTGAGAGTTGCATCCGGTGTGAAATTGAGTTTGATCTTGACCTTGTTCGATTTCCGCCAAGTAATGAATCTAGAAATGAAATTTGTTAGTCCTTGAGTCTTGTTTTCTTTAGAAAAAAAAAAAAAATACTTCGGCTCTTTTTGTTGGACTTGAACATCCTAGTGGAATTCAGTTGAATTGTCTCGCTGATTCAAGGCAAACGAAGACTCTAGCATTTCCAGTGTTTCCCCTGCTTCTCTTGAAGAACGACAGACTGATAGTCGTCAAGAAGAGAAATCAAAGTGTGTTTGATGGGCATATTCGTTGTCTGGCCATGCTCCAGTTGCAACCGTTTGATTGGGAATACCCACATCTCTTGAGGTTCACTGACATGCCAAACAAGACACATAGTACCTACATCTTTTTGGTGATAACCTTTGCTTCGGATTCACCTTATTTAGGGGGTTCATCTGTCTTCCTAAAAATAAGTATCTATCAAAATCTAAAGTGAATATCACGACATGCACTTACCTTGGCAAAACAACTGTGATGGCTCTAGCCGAAAGACTGCGCTGACAGCATGGACAGTTGAAACAATTGGTGCATCGCTTTTTCATACGTTTTGCTTCTGATGAAGGTATGTTTTCCAAACAATTCGAACAGAAATGCGACTCCATCTTATTGAAAAATGTAATTGATGTGCAAAAACTAGTTTCCTATAAATGGGAAGAGATTACTCACTTCGTGGCAGACGCAAAATCCACTTCTTAATTTCAAGCAATGTCTGCAGAAATATAAATGCATAATGGGATTTAAAATGCCACAGCAGCAAGCAAATTTATGACTTCACTATCTTGCATAAAATTCGCCATGGAGTCGAACAGCGTACAGCCAAATAAAACAGCAAACAGCTGTTAAATAAAAATTTGTCATTGGGTGCGTTCGAAAAAAAATGGGTAGCATAACTAGGATACCTTTGTATCCGGGTAAGTTTTCGAACGACTAAGATTAGGTATCTGTCAAATCAGAAACAGCTGATAAATCGAAGTGAAAACAAACCAAACCAAATGTGTTTTAAAAATTGCAACAACACGTACCACTTATTATTCGATTGCAAACTTCTTCACAATCGTTTACTTCGTAAACAACGTCGTTTAGATTAATTAGGAGCACCATATTTTAAATTTTATGTTGACAAAAAACAATTTTGCAACAAAGCACTATGACAGAAAGCAAAACAAAATGAATCCAAGTCAGCTGTTCTCAAATTTCAAATTGGGTAGCTTGCTATACCATGATTTTTAAGGTACCTTTGGATCGCTTTCCCCTCAAAAGATGTTTTGCAGTCAGCTGCTTTTTAACATGGGATTACACTAACAACAAATGTCACGAAAGGAATCTAGTTCGTCTTAGGTAAAAATCCGAACGCAACCATTTATGTCAATTTGCAGTGCTGCCAAACATTTGAATAACGTGGGGAAAACGTTTTTTTGGGCAAAGCTTATATTCGCGTGCAAAAAAACACGCCTTTTATTAGAGATATCCTTACTTACCATATAAAGTGCCCCCAACTTCTTGCACTAATATCTATTCGTGTTCCTAATTATAACTCTAGAAGTTTTGTCCTTTTTCATGAGCAATATCATAGATCAAATTATGGTCGCAATGAACCAGTTTCTCGTTGCATCAGAGAAGCCAATTTAGTTTGTACTAGATTAGACTTTTTTAGAAATTGCACCAGAGATACCTTTAAAAAATATGTTCTAAATGTACTTAGGGAATTTTGAATTTCATGTATATATATACAATTTATTATTTAGTTAATTTTAATAGTGTTCCTTTTGTTTTAAAAACTGTAATCTATTAGTCTATAAAAGAATTTTGTTCTTTGAATGATGAAACGAAATAAATAAATAAAATAAATAAATAGACATACCGAGCAAACCATAAGGTAAAGGCTTTCGGCCAGACCCGATACCATTGCCATATGATTTTCGGAAGATTCTCTTCTCTCAGCTTATAGGAGGTGACAGTCTGTCTAACCAATAAAGAAAGATACCTTCTACCAATGTACATGCAACCAAGGGAAAAGAGAACCCCAATTTTCGGTCACTTTTTGCAGCTCTATTCCAAGGCGTCAATCGTCTCGTGCTGATCTGCGTAGACAAGCGACTTGTGCGGGGGTTGACTACCCAACCACTTAAAAGCAACATGGTTCCGAAACAACCAATAGAATCAGATAGCACATATGATTCCAATGTTGACGACCCAAGCAAACGAAAAAAGGACAAAGACCTCCAGTACTGCACGTTGAACGTAATATCTTTTAACGGATTACGTGCAGCTAGAGAAGTAGCGGACGCCCTGGACTGCTACAAAGCAGACATAATTGCCATCCAAGAAGTGTAATGGAATGGAGCAGCGAGAGAAGTGCTCGTTTAAGGAAATCGAGAGATGCCATGACAGGAATGAGGTTCGGAAGTTTTATCAAAAGGCAAAAAATTCGGGTGGTAAAGCTCGAACTCAAGCCTGTAAAAACCAGGGATGGATTGACAAGTAGGCAGAATATGCATTTTCCAAAGAATGAAAAAGACTTCTAAAATTTTCTAAGAAACAAAAAATTCTAGAGAGTGAAAGAAAAATATAATCAGAATTGAAAATAAATTTTACTCAAATAAATAAAACTCAATTGACCGCATTCAAAATGTGACGACCGACGAACTACACAAGGTTCCTAAAAAGGATATTTCTGACACATTTGACAAATTGTATGAGCGTGCAAAGAAGTGTATCGAAGTGAAAGGAAAGAGTATATTGAATATTAAAAAAAAAAAACAACTATCTCAAAATGTATACTGGTTGTTTTTATTTTGAAAAATTTCGGTTATGTTTGGAACAGAGGGTGTAGAAGCCTTCAAGCGGATATTTCATATAGAATGATGGATGAGTGAATGATTAATGGTGGATGACAAATAAATGAATGTATCATTTAGTATCATTTAACAAACACCTTTTCGTGAATGTTTGAGAATAGAAGTTAATGAAAATAAGCAATACACTAGTAAGTACTCAAACTATCGTTAGCGTCTTAAGTTGTTATTATGTAAAAAATGTCTCGTTCATATTTAAGTGATGCGCAAAAAAGAGTTGCCGAAGAAAAACGATCACGAACAAGTGCAGTGTTCGAAAAAGTTCCAAAACTCGATAATAGTTTTCATCGGAAAGTAAGTAAAAAGACCAAATTCATGATGGAGTCAAGGACTTGCAAATAGTCCTGAACTAAACAATGGGCCAGTCAACTCAACACCTGAATCTTCAAAGCAATCTCTTGTGGGCGAAAATGTACATAAAATCAAGGTGTAGAAAGTTCCAAGGATCCAGGAAAATGCGAAAAATTTACTAGTGAAGATGTTATAGTGTTTTTCATTGAAATCCGAAAGAACTACTCTCAAATCCAAAACTACTCTTTTCAATGAAACATGTTTCAACAGTTTAGTCGTAGTATTGGTGACAATTTTCATGAATAGCATTGGGTGCATTCACTTCTGTAGTCACTATGTATAGTCAAAATTCAATTAGTTTTGTGAATGCAAAATTGAACTACAAACGCAGTATATCCTTTTTTGTTTGTAATCTTTCGTAGTTATTTTTTCCGAACAGCCAATTGTGAAACGTCGAAATGATTCTAAATTAACTTTATCTCTGAAATTTTTACATTACGTGGTGTGAAAAATTTTCAACTCCTTTTGCAGTTGTTTCTAATGACTTGATTACTTAGTTACTAAAGCAGTGAATGCGCCCACTTGCATCTTTTCATTTTTTTTTTACACTCCATGTAGGTGATGGATATAAAGGGGTGACGACGAAGAAAATAACAACAAACAATGCAGCGAACTAACAAATTTTAAATTATTTACTTATTTCTGCAATCATATTCAATTACTTCCTTTTTTCTTTTCAATTTTAATAATCGCCAAACAAATTTCAGAAAATTTTTTTTTCATTTGACGTTTGATACAACAGATGTTTTTGCATGTGTGTGTAATTTTCAGAGTAGATCTCCCAACCGATTGGGAGTAGATCTTTGGCGTTTAGAGTAACTCCAGAACTACTCTTTTTTCCAATGAAACATTAAAAATGGAAAAAGAGTAGATCTTTTCACAAAAGGAGTACCTCTTTTCGTCAATGAAAAACGATATAAGATCTTGGATTTGTTGGTATAAATGAATAAATAAAATGTGTATTCGACTTAAGATTATAAATAATGCCCATGTAAACTACTATTAAGATAGGCGAATTGACTGCGTGAACACAATGGCTTCAGAGATAGGGTTACCATTCGTCCCCCTTTTAGGGGGACAGTCCTTCATTTTCATCTCAACAAGAAACTAGTCCCCCAAAACAGGAAATGATTTAGGGGGACGCAAATGTCCCCCTTTTTTACACATCCTTAATTTTTCACCATTTTATTAAAAAACTGCGGTCTTAAATATGGAATTTCTCGTTCTAATTGTTTTCTTAAGTAATTCTGTTGATACTTCCATCATAACTTTGAATTTCCCTACAACTGGATACATTCATTTTATACCATTCAACGAACCGTATCCAACTTCAACTGCAAAAGTTGTTTTCTTTCTGTCACTCAGCCCGCTTTATTCTAAATTTTATTTAGAAAGATATGTTTTTGTCATATTATAATGTTTTTGGTCACATATACTATAACTACAAATTGAGTTGCAATGACTTTTACAAATTTATATATGGAAATGACAGTTTGTTACAAAAAATATAATCTGGAGATAAATATAATTTGTAAAGGATTTATTCTTACCTTTATCTCACTGAATGTGTATATATATATATGTTGTCCGGCTGCAAGTGTAGCAGCACTTTAACTCCTCCTGGAGCATAGGGCAGCAACCAGATCCCTCCATCTGTCCCGATTCGACGCAACGTGTCTTAGCTGTGACCACGATTGAATACCTTGAGACTGAGCTTCTTTTAAAACAGATGACCTCCATGTTGTTTTTGGTCTTCCAACTCGTCTCTCACCCTGAGGATTCCATTCGAATGATTGTTTCGCTATGTTGTCGTTAGGTTTCCTCAGTGTATGGCCTATCCAACGCCACTTTCGTTGAGTGATGTCTGCATCCAATTTCATCTGTCCGGTCCTATACCATAGTTCAACGTTTGAAATGGTTTGCGGCCACCGGATCTTCAGAATGTAGCGCAGACAACGGTTGACGAATGCCTGTAGCCTGCTCGAGATGTTGACAGAGCATTTCCATGTTTCAGAAGCATATAACAGCACAGATTTCACGTTAGTTTCGAAGAGTTTCAACTTGGTGCGTAGCGATATTTTGCTTGAGTTCCACACAGGAGAAAGGATTCCAAATGCACTGCGGGCTTTGTTTATTCTATTGGTAACATCCAGGTCCGTTCCGCCATCAAGTGCAATAAAACTGCCCAGATAGTTAAACTGCGTGACCTTCTCTATGGTTCCCTGCCTAAGAATAACTTGTTGTGTGCCTTGGCCCGTGGTCATTATTTTGGTCTTATTTGCGTTGATCCTTAAGCCAGCCACTTCTCCATTTAGCTGCAGGGAATGACATATTTGATTTAATGAATGTGTATAGGAAAACATAAATACCTGAGCCTATGTTCCTTTTTTAAATCTTTTTTTTTCTAATTATTTTTTAATAAAAATCAAAGGTATAGTAAAAATTAAGTTGTTTTTTGTTTATTTCTAAAACTAAAAAAGTGGATTTTTTTTTATTTTGTCCCCCTAAAACCCAACTGTCCCGCTTAGCAAAACTCAAAGTCCCCATTTTATCTTTTTCTGAAATGGTAACCCTATTCAGAGACGCAGCCGCAAGAGATGTCAAAACATCAAATACAAGGGAATACAACAACAACGCAAGACGGAGCTGGACAAGTTAACTTGATTTTAAAGGGCCAACTATAATGCACTTTGCCGAACTTACGCCTACTTACGCGAGCGAGCCAATACACTATTTTATATGACAGTAACTATAATAGACGTTCTACTCAGTTTCGTTAAATTTCGTTCACTTTCGCGCAATTAAGCAAGAGCCATTGGATTGGCTCGAACTTACGTAAATGTCAAATTTAAAGCGTATCAACCATAGGGGAAGAAAAGAAGAGAGAAAACAAACACTTCTCTTGCTCCGCAACTGCCATTTGTCTACATTAGGCGTGTTTTTTTCACAGCACTGTTATGTACATAACTACATTTTACACGCAAAGCAAAAACAATATCCCCGACAACCGAGGTTATGGATAAAAGGATGGTTAAGATTTGGTCGGGGATAGAGTTTTGACGTTTAGTCGAGTCTCGAATGAGTTTTTCGACTTTTCATTTCTAAATGTTGGTGCGTCTAGAGACTTTCATGTATCTCGAACAAAAGCAAAATGGGTGTCAGAAGGTCTGTTCACAAATGTTGAACTGAATAAAATCCTCTGCCCACTCTTACACTCCGCAATCTTGTTGCTTAAATTTTTTTTTTTTAGAATTTCATTGATTTCAGGGGTTAGATTTGTATATTTATATAAAGATACATAAAAGAACCTAATAGCAATTAAAAAAGGTCTGTTTTGTGATTGAAAGCACTTTTTGTATATTTTTTTTTCACATTTTTCTGTGAATGTTGACATTTTTTCAAAAGTAATTGTTAAGTAATCCATAAAATTGGTTTTATTATTTTATTATTAATAGTTTAATTCGTTTAAAACAAGTAACAAAATAATTTTTCCAACTCTGACATAAATCACAAGTTTCATATGAATTCAACCCCAGCGTGTAAACAGAGTCAAGAGAAATTATTTGTTACCTTTGTGAACGGACCTATTTTTGACGTTTCTAAACTAACAAAAAACCGACAAAAAAAATTGTTTACCTGCATTAATTTCACTACGGAACATTTTTATTTTCCACTCTATACAATTGCTTTAGGTTTTTAACAAACAGTTTTTGCGTTTTTGTGCGAATTTGGCAAAAAAAAATCATTGTTGCCTCTTATTGGTTTGACAACTGATCGAGAACACCAACCCACAAATAAAAAAAAAACGAAGCGTTTTTTTTGGATTTCATGTTATGTACATAACATCCTTGTGAAAAAAACACGCCTATTGTGTGGTGTGGTTTGCCTTTTTTTTGTGTATCTCTTCTTTTGTATCAACTGAACTCAAATCAGCTCAACGCATGTTTACATGTTAAGTAGCCAGAATCCATTATAGTTGCTCTTTGTTTAACGAACACTTTCGGAAACTTTTCGTCTGGTTTTTGACACTAGCCTAAGCTGAGCTAAGTGCATTATAGTTGGCCCTTAACTCTTGCGGCTCCGGCTCCGTATGCGTATGCGTATGCATTGTGTTCACGCAGTGACTTGTAAAGTAAATGGCGAAGCGAATAAAACATTGTATACAAAAGTGAGAGTAGATCAGACGTGTTTAAAGTAGGTCCTCCATTTGCCATAAAGAAGTAAACGTTTTCAATAAAGAATTTTCATAGAGAATAAAATAAGATTGAACATGGCCCACATGTCAAAATCTAACTGGACCATTCGAATCATCTAATATTTTCGGTGTGGAGAATCAACAAGAAATGAATGTTCGGCAAATGTGTTCGCCGTGTAGGGGATAATGCAAACGAGCATGATGATGGAAAAAGTAAGAAAAAAAATTTCAACACAGTAATAATTATTAATCAATAGTAAAAATTGTCAAAAAACGTAACTCACAGTTTGCAAAAAGGACGGGGAAAAAAAAAATATAGCCTTGCCCTTAACTTTTGCGACCTTATCTTTTTAACATCTGCCATCTGCCGAAAAAAGGCGGTGAATTAAATTTTAAAGCAATTTGCATTCTGCGTTGTGATGTTAAGTGAATCTCAAAAATTATTATAAAATTAAATAAAACTACTCATTAAATACAATGAAGCTTTGTTATTCCAATCTATATTATATGGCTGTAGCACATATAAACATCTTTATGGTGTTAATCCAAATGTTCGCTAAGCAATTTTTTATTTAGTTATTATTCAATTTGAGTAAATACTCGTACATATTTTGTTTAAGTAGGCTATCTTATATAATCTTTTCACCATTGTAAGGAAGGTGTTAAAAGCAAGCAGTCCTAAGAGTTTTTTGAGCAGTGAGAACATTAAAATTAAAATTAATTAAAATTCAAGCAAACGCTTTCAGGAATCAGGATTTAACAAGTACAGGAATAAAAGTTTTACCCGATATCAATATTGCAGTTAGGTTTATACCTCAAAAATTGGATTCATTTGTAGAGAAAAAAATAAGAAAAGTAGCAAGCTTTAGAAGATGAATTGAGTTTAGTGGTACTATTGGCAAGGAGTGCTTTGGTACAGATATTCTACCAAAGGAAAAAGTATCAACATGTCTTTCTAATGCAGGCGAGGTAGGTCAGTTGAGAGAAAAAAGATTAAGCTTTTTTCTTTAGCTACACAATTTTATTTAACGAAAAGTCAGTAATTTCAGCGATAACATCAATAAATACACCGGCTTTAAGTGAATTTTCTGCAACTTCGATTTTTTCTTCTTGTCTACCTTTTTGAGTAGCATCATCGAGTTTTTGTTCCAAGATTGCAGCTTCTTCTTATTAATCCATTCATCTTTCTTCATAAGCCAGTAGATCCTTCTGATTCCAATGAAACTCCACTTTATGAGTCTGTAAAGTCAGTTTGATGACGGATACCACTGAGACTGAAAAATATGTAACAATTATAAAAATTAATCTATATAATTTATGTATATATATATACATAAATATATGTATTATATATATAATATATACAGATATATGTACTTATTTATTATAAAGAAGTTGGTTATGCTACTTAAAATAGCGAAATATGGAAATAAAAGGTTGGAGTGCCACTTGATCACAAAAAGCAAGGTTTGCGATCGACATTTTTCGAATATTATGTTTTCAAGTGACAACTGTTTTCGATTACGAAATGATGCATATCCAGATTTAAATTTGAAAAACTCTCTTACAAAGGATTTTCCAAAATCAGAAAGCTTATTTTAAGAACAGAAAGCACTAGAAATACTCCCAGAACTTTTAGAAATTCAAGAGATTCAAGAAATTCCAGAAATTCAAGATACTCAAGCGATTCAAGCAATTCCAGAACTTCAAGAAACTTAAATTCCAGAAATTCAAGAAACTCGAGAAATTCAAGATAGTAATGAACTATACTCAGAAAACGAAACAAATTTATTGGTTAGTGAAATTGTAGACTCTAATACTCAGACTAGTGCGTAAGAAACAATACTCCAAAGAAGTTAACCCTACTCAAAAAATTAAAAGTCACCGAAAAAAATGTTGCTATAATGAAAGATAGATGCCGAGAATTAGAAGAAACTGTAAGAGATAGGGATCTGCAAATTTTGTCATTTGAAAAAAAAAATTGATATGCAGGAAGAACATAGTAGAAAAGTATAAATGATAGTTTTGACAGAAGCCCAGATTTGAAAAGAATTATTAGTATCTATAGAACAAATTGTTTGCGGACTAGGAATGGTAGGAGATACAGCGATGATCTAATCTAAAGGTTATCGCTTTATCAATACATTTCACTTCGCTGTTGCTTACATGCTTCTTCGACCATCTCTTGGGCTGCCGTCGGTTGCCACTTTAACGACATTTATTTCTCCTTGGCCAAAAAAAAACAAGGAATATTGAATTCAGTGTAAAAAGCTTAGAGCTCAAACTTAGTCAACAACCCTATTTATTTAGATATTGTTCCATTTCTGCTGACGAAATGTCTTTAAAAACACATAAGGACCTTTGCACGAAAAGAGGCTATATAGTAGGACATAAGGATTTCGGTGGGGAAGAAAGCCGATCGGCTGGCCTTTCCGGCGAATAATATTCTAGTAATAATGGTTCAGGGAATCGCAAGACGATGGAAACACATTCTTGCTTATTATTTCGTTAAAACAAGCTGTCCATTTCTTAAGCTTGAAAAAATCATAGTTGAAGCAATACCTGCCTTAAGAAAAAGCAGTTTGATACCAATCCCCTTCGTTTCTGACCAGGGTACTAACTTCAGAAGTTTTCGTAGGTATCTCAAAGTCACTGAATCACAACCGTTCTTTAAAGTTGATGTCGAAAAAATTTTCTTTTTCTTTGACACCCCGCACTTAATCAAAAGTGCTAGAAATCGCCTTCTGAATAAAAATACTATATTTTTTGAGAAAGATGAAAGAACCCTGAAAGCCACAGTTTTACAAGGAAGACTCCCAACTCAATTTGAGACTTGCTCCAAAGTGGACAGCAGCACATACTGCACCTGGTCGATTCCAAAAAATTAAAGTTAAACTCGTCACTCAAGTCTTTAGTTACACGGGCTTTTCCGCTTTATCAACTTACCTCATTTCAGGCAGAGGGTCCAAAACTACAGAAGGTACAGCTCAACTCTTGCTATTTTTTTAATAACATTTTCGATGTTCTTAATTCTTCATCTGTATCAAGTACATATATCTATAAAAAAAAAAAAAACCATTCAAGAACGTTGAGGAGCAAGTACTTTAATTAGATGCTTTTAAAGTGCTGAATTCTATAAAAATAGTAGACCAAGATCACGTTGACGTTACTTAGAAATTTTATTTTATCAATGGTTGGCTACTAAATATTTATGCCCTTAAAGGTTTGTGGAATAAGCTTAGTGAATGTGGTTTTGAGAGAATTCAAACAAGACATCTTAAACAAGACTGCTTGGAACAGTTTTTCGGTGAAATCAGAAGTTCTTAAGGGAACAGCACTCGTCCTTCACCAATACATTACAATTCAGTATTTGAACATAGTTAGTAGAGGAAACTGTGACCAAGTGGATGTACCTACAAGAACTGCAATAACCCACTTGTCACTGAAACATCCTGGATACTAGATCAGTTAGGCACCAAGTCGAGATTAGAGTTTAAATTAGATTTGTATGTGGATGGAACTTCAAACGATTTTCTTAAAGAAAATAGTTTTGTATATGTTTGTTGTTGGCTTTACCGTAAATGTTATGAAAGTCATAAATGTAACTTAAACTTGCCTTTTTTGGCTGATGCCGAGCAATCATTGGGCTTAAGTTTCACTCAACTAAAACAGTTCGAAAATTGTAATCTTCTTGCGCCACCTCCATCTTTTGTCGAATACATGCGTGATCTAGAGGATCAATTTTGCGAACTATTCCCACATTGCTCGCATTTCCACATCGTCCTAGATCATTTAGAAATAGTTATCAGGCCGAACTTTAGCATTTCTTGTTTTGAAAACCTACCGCCTGACTATATGTATTTTAAAATACTTTGTAAGAATTAGAATATACTTTTATTTAAAGTTCTGGAATAGGAATGCTAGTGAACCTTGTTTTAAAAGCAAAAGTCTTCGTGTTGTACATCTCTAAGCTCCGTAATTAAAATTCCTCCTTTAGAATAAAGTTTTGGTGATTTTGTCTATTAAATTTCTATTAATTTTTTTTAATAGATAATTTACATTTAAGTTAAAATTGCTGTGAATTTTTCTTATTATTTTATTGGTAAGTTTTCTGTGATTTTTTTTCTATTATTTTAACATTTCTGTGATATGGATTCGTCTTATTTGTGCATGTACATTGTTTTTGTAGTTTGGGTGTTTATAGGCCTGCTGGGGAAACCTTCCACCACAAAAAAGGTTAACGCACCACTGTGCTTACCTCATGGTGGTGTGAAAATAGCATAAATTTTTTAAAACTATTTATCAGTGCAATTTTTAATAAATATGTACTCAAATTTTTTTGATATATGCAGAACAGAGCGATGACGACGGAAGAAAAAGAAGGTCAAAAAGGGACAGGCGGAGAAAAGGAAGAAGAAACAGGACGTGGACGATGAGGTTTTGCGAAGTCTGATGACTAGTGTGACCAATGAAATATTGGAAATCATGCTAGGTCCAGCAATTAAGCATGTTTTTTTATAAAAATATGCCAAAAATAATGCTAAATATTTTTTCTGGAAAAAAAAGCTAAATATCATGCCGACAACCTCAAACTAATATTTGTGAATTGTGAAGCTGTCACAACGGCGCTCTAAAAATTACAGGGGAATATTTGTACGCGCGCCGGCGGATATATAGATGGTTTTCAGGGACCGTTTTTGTTTTCGATAGTACTATAGATTCCATAGACGCTGTTCACACTGGGGCAAAACTGACGTCTATGTGTTTTTCCTCTTTCCTACATAGTTGTAAGAAAGAGACATGGTTTTGCGCCGGAGTTTTTAAACAATTTAAAATTTTCTTGGTTGAGTTTTGACATTTCTTTATTGTGGCACTTGTATTTTTTCCCCCCGATTAAAGACGCTGTTGTTTGAAAAATAAAAAATGTTGCCTTCATTACTGGAAAATTCAGCGAATGTTTTTCGGATTCTTCCAGCTTATTTTTTCACAACACTACTTTTTTTCAGTTCAATTTCATTTAATTTTAGTCTGAACCACAGAGTAGATAATACAGAGTGCCAACTCGTACCCCCCTTGCCTGAAACACCCTCAAAAAATTTTTCAACTTCAAACATCATCAGCAGACGAGTCCTGTCCGGGGAATTGCAAATCATTAATCATCAGTCAACATCTTCTGAAAGACTTTAACTGAGCTGGATTTGTGGGAAGACGACATGAAGAACGAAATCATAACTAGTCGTGGATCGATTCAGCATTTCAATCGACCTGCGAGAACTCTACAAGACTATTTGGAAATTTCAGTACGTTCTTCGATTAAAATGGCTGTCGATAGGGGTGCCTTCGTATATCAGAGCCAGTAATTCAACTATCACGTTGCTGAGCCCAACTATGGAAAACTTACTTTGATTAACTTCTTTGGCTGGCCTCAAAACGGGCATGTACTACCTTCACACATAACCAACCGCACATGCAATACAACTCACCGTAGATAAGACGCGTCTGGCAGGAGTTGTAACCCAGAAGGGTAGCTCACCAACAACACAATGTACACCAATCTAGGCTACATAATTTATCGAACTGTACTAGAATATCACTCTGGGGATCGAGACGAAGATGTTTACGATGCCTAAGATTAAAAATTAAGAGAAAAAACTCCATATCAACCCTTAGACCTAAGCAAGTATAGATAAAAAAAAAAAAACAAAATAAAGTCAAATTGAAACATAACATTCGTCGTTTACTTTTATACTTTTATTTTGTTTTACATTTCACAAAAACATGTTTTCGTTCGATTTGACGTTGGAGGAAAATCCCAGCTCATCAATTGTTTCCAATCCATGTGAAAGGCGTTCCATGTAGTAACGAGCAAGAATCTGTTGGACATTGTAAATCCAATACTCTCCACGACGATCTTCGCTTTCAAGGGTAATTGTGTGATCCATGTTCAAGTAATACCAGTAAGCGTTCAAATTAACGTCTTCGGTGAAGTAGCTCAATTTCGATTCCTCGTTGAAGATTCCAATATCTCGAGTGTAATCCACTGGCAAGTAGTAAGCCTTAACGTCATTCAACACTTGATGGTACTTGGGGTCGTTTACGAGGTTCTGAATATCGCTATTAGATTAATATTTCTCTTCCTGTTTGGAATCCGTCATCCAAGCCCATCAATTTCCACCATTGCCATGTCTTCCAGTCTTTCAAGTAGAAGTGGTGACAGTTCTCACTCCCCTAAACGGTGTCGTCCTTGTGGTAGATGGTTTTCAGTTCCTTCTCTAGCAAAATTTGTCTGTTGTACACGTCAGAGTCGAACTTCTCAGCTTGGTAGACAAATTTCGAATTGAAGAACGATTTGTGGGAAGATCTCGAAGATGGAAGGAAGAGCGAGGCCTTTCATATCAGGACGATGGATTACAGCTAGGGTCAAGGCATAGACAAACATGCCCTCGTTAACATTTATACGAGCCCATACGATGTTTTTCACAAGTGTATCGTAATCCTTGGCGTAGTAGAAGAAATTAAACAGCCCATGCCCCTGAAGAGCATGGTCTTTATGAGCAGCAATGAAGTATTGTCCTTTAGGAACAAGGCGCCAATTTCGTAGGTATGATAGAAATTGATCATCGATTTATCGTATTTCTAAAAAAAAAAACTGTTTAACTTACGATTCATCAAGAAAGTCATCAAACCCACCTGATACTTTGCAGTATCAATGATCAAATCGCAACCAAGTGGAATGTATTCTTCAAACTGTAGAGGGTCCTCAACTCGATACAAGATCTCGAACAAGAATTTTTGCTTTTCTAGGTAAGCCTTGTCAACTAGGAAGATAGATGAATCATAATTTTCAGAAGGTGACTTACTCAGCATCAACTTACGAACAAAAGCCTTATCTTCAGGAATACTGGCTGCGTTGAATCTTAGAATAGCCACACAGGCTAAGACTGCCAATGCAAGTTTCATTTTGTTGAATTTCTGTACCAAGTTGTGCAGGTTTCGAATGCAAATACCAACTGTCTAAGTTCATGAAGCTGATGTCTTATATACAAGTTACAATTCCAAGTGATAAAATGTATTGTAGTCATAAGAGTACCTTTTTACTATCAACAATTGTTCAGAGTTTTGATTGTTAAATTGACTAGTTAGGTTTATTCTCAGAAAATAGTGCCATCAAAACCTTACCTGATATTTTACTCCAAATAGCAGTTGTAGTAGTGATAAAAGCAGCTACCCACAAGGAGACCATGAAATTTTCGGAATGTTCGTCGAAGACCATCGGAGAGAATTGTTTTTATTGTCCAATTGCTGCCGTTCTGTGCCCAAATGCGAATAGAAAACTTTTCGACAAAAATATTTGTCTTGAACGAAGTTGATTTGTGTTTATTTTGCTATCTGTCATTATGAGTGTGGGGAGTTTAAGGCTATGTGCACCACAGAGTAGAACCAGAGAGTCCACTTCAGCAAGGTAGTGCGTTTTGCCTACAAGCTAAATCAAACCGGAATTTATTTACTTGGTGACATCTATCGACGTCTTAACGCAAGCTAGCGTGGTTCCTCTATGTATACAAACTCAAAGCTATCACTACGTAGTGAACTCTTCTGATTGGTTGAAATCGACAATCGAGTGGAAATTTCCCCTTCCACGATCCACGTAGTTGAAAAATTTCTGCTACAAAGTTAGTCTGACACTTACCGCCGTATTAATAAACGCGGAATAGCCTTATTCCATGGATTAAGTTACCATTATACCATTTTCCATTTAATTAAAGCTACCATTATACCATTTTCCACTTAATCCATGGAACGCAGCTATTCCGCGTTTATTAATATGGCGGTTAAGAATCAGTTGTTTGGGTAAACACACAAAAAGTGCAAAATGAAAGTTGTTTTGCAATATTTGAACAATTTTTATCAAATTGAAGCAAGTGAAGAGATTTGGAATCAAATCGTTTCAGGTAATGTTTTTTTGAGAGCAATATGCAACACGATGCATTTAACAATTTTATTACAGATCCAGTGTATGCCGAGTCATACATGCGACAACTTTTGGGGCACAAACTTCCAACAATGCGGAGGAAGGTAAATCCAAGTTTTTTGTTTTATATCATAACAAGAATTGTATTTAAGAATGCAATAGTTAGCAAAGAAAATAATTTAAACATTTCTATTACAGATCCAGTGTCTTTTGCAGAAACATGTGAACAAAATGTACCAATACCAACAGAGGAAAGACCAAGAAATACAGAGAAAGGTAAAATTAAATTTTTCAATTTCAAATAAAAAAATAAGAATCTTCTTGGTAGCACCGCACGGTTTTGCTGTTTTTGGAGGAGTGCAGGAAGCACAAAACTGAGCTGCGGAACCCAAAAATACGGCGCAGGACGGTGTTTCTGAAGATCAGGGAGGCGATGAAAGAGAAGGGCTACTGTTTCAACGAGAGCTCACTGGAAAAAAAAACTGGCCAACTTTAAGACTCGTTACAATACAATAGTGGACAACAACAAAAAAAACTTCCACAGGCCGAGGACGCATGTGTTGGCCTTATTTTGACCAAGTGGGACTTATTTATGAAAACGAGGTCAGAGTCAGTGATTCGCCGACAGTGAGCTTTCTAGACACTTCATCGTTGAGTGCTTCCTTATGCTCACCGCCCTCCACCTCAAAATCCAGTGCCCCAAATCATCGGTCAAAATTGGTTGCACTGGAGGAGGAAAAAGTCTCCATAGCGCGGGAATATTTGAACGGACTAAGGGAACTCCGAATATTAAAATAAAAAAGGCTGGATTTTGAAATGCAAAAATATTATGATGAAAAGGAAAACCGGACCCGTAAGTACATGTATGTGATTTGTTAATTAAATTATGCTTTTATCATTGTTTCTTGTAGATAACTGAAGCTGTTCAACCGCTGCCATTTTTGACTGCAATTTTTTTTTTTTTTTTTTTTTTTTTTTTTTTTTTTTTTTTTTTTTTTTTTTTTTTTTTAATCACCAACCGCCGTATTAATAAACGCGGAATAGCCTTATTCCATGGATTAAGTTACCATTATACCATTTTCCATTTAATTAAAGTGACCATTATACCATTTTCCACTTAATCCATTGAACCCAGCTATCCCGCGTTTATTAATACGGCGGCAATTGCCTTCTTAAATGTGATTATGTACTAAAACTATGTGGTGTATTGAAATGAATTGGTTTTTTTGTTTGCTTAGTAATAAGTTTTATCTATTATTTTTAAGAACTAGCTATAAGTTAAACTAAGATTTGTTTAGTTAGTAAGAATGTGCAATGAATTAACTTATTTTTGTTTTTTTTTTTCGTAAAGAAAAATTTTTGTTATTTTTATCCATCTATTTTATTTTTAAAAATTATTTAACAGGAAGCTTCTTTTCCTTGCACAGCTATTTCTATTGTCTTGGATATTAATCTTCTCATGTGAAGTTGAATCATTGACATGGTCGTTATCATCTTCAAATTGGATATCGGAAAAATCTTCACTTTCATTAAATAAATGGATGTGATTGTGCAAAATGCAACTAGCTGTCACAAACCTCAAAAATTTAAAAAAATTTACTTTTTTGTCGGGAATTTTATTATTTTGGAAAAACTTCTTTTATAATTTTTCAAAAGAAACATTTCGATGGGAAAACTTGGAAATTTGGAGTTGCATTAAAATTTTGCTTTGTTTTCGAGATATATTGAAAAAAAGAATAAAGATGATTAAGAAAAGAACCCATGTCTCCCATTTGCACCCTCTAATTTAGTAGCACTTTTAGTTTTTTATTTAAAATTACCCCATTAACCGATTCATGCAATAAAAGTACATTCGAGTTCCTTAAGAAATGACATAATGAATAGACAATACCGGAAGGTTCTAAGAGGCGAAATAAATTGGCCGAACAACCTCTGCAGAGTAAATTAAGAACGTAGAACGTAGAAATTTGTTATGTTCATTCATAAGGCGTGTTTTATTGAAATTCTATGTGCACTTATGTGCACTTCAGCAAAACATCGCTCATGGGAAAACAACAACTCCTTATGTCAGTAGCCTAAGTGCACATAAATATCCCAGTAAGCTTACTGCATAACAGGGATGGTTGGTAAATTTCTTTTTTTGGCACCCAGAGGTTGGTAGTCTTTGGGTTGTTTTCGTTCATATTTCTGATTTTCGACAACAGATTGAATAAGTCTGTTTCTTTACTTTTTGTGCACAGAAATTTTTTTTTAAGGAAAGGTGGTAAAATTCTTTCAGAAACTCTCTGAAAGAGCGTATTTGTCTTAAAAGTAAAGAAACGCCTTGAACAAAACATTCGCAGCAACGCAAAAAAAACGTCTGTTTGGCAGTTGTGGTATTTGTTTTGGCTGTGCACGATTTCTGTCCACAGAAATTTTGGTGGCGGAAATCCGCAGGACGGGGAAATTTTTTACTCTCTTGAGAGCACTCTCTTTTGTGCACTGTTACGAAAAATCGGAACGGGATTAGACTGACTTTCACCGAATTTCGGTGCATTTCGTGCAAATTTTCAGTAAAGAAACACACCTAATAGCTAATAGATGAGTCAGGTGGTGACTTGGTGGGGACATAAATAGACACGCAGTTACTAACACACACACACACACACACACACACACACACACACACACACACACACACACACACACACACACACACACACACACACACACACACACACACACACACACACACACACACACACACACACACACACACACACACACACACACACACACACACAATGAAAGTTTCGCAATCGGTCAGAAAAAAATAACATCAGACAGAACACATAAGAACATCAGAACCAAGGCAACCAAAAACATGAGTCACAAAATGAATCTAATTGAACACAGCCATTACGAAAAAAAAATAAAGTGACATTTGTTTTGTTTACATCGAAAGGAAAAAGTTGAAATGCGGCAAATAAATTGAGAATCGAGAATTAAATAGAGAAAAATAGAAATGGAAAGTAAAAGGTATGCATTTATATTCTTCTGAATGCAAATTTTTAATGTTTCTTATCCTTAGAACAAGTGCAAAGGGTACCAACACTGAAAGTTAAAATTGAAAGTGACGTGCTAAGTGAATATAAACCAAAAATCGTTTTATTGATAAGTGCACATAAGTGCACATAGAAAATTTTCAATAAAACGCGCCTATAATCACCATTCATAATCATCAGTGTGTGTGTGTATGTGTAGAAATATACCAGGAGGGGAAATGCTTGACAGCAAAATACTGGAAGGCTCTCAAGTTGGAAATTACTGGGAAGCTCTAGATGTAATGTTATTCTATATAAATAGGCCGCTGATACAACCAGAAGTTAGTTTTGTTTATAAAGTGATAGTGGAAAGCTTGAGTTGAGATCGAATAAAGTATATATCTAATAAAATTAGTAGAATTGAACTGAAAGTAAAAGTTTTATTATTTCGAACTAAGCGCACGTTACAATATGATGAACTGTAGACAAGAAGTGTTTTGATCTCCTTAGGCGAAGTGCTTTTTAGAGTAAAAAGCAATTTTTTTTTTCGTTAAACACTCTCGAAGAAAGATTGGAGTTTCCTTTTCTCAATTCAGTCCCACGTCACGCAGATAAAGTTATTCTTTGTTCGGGTAGTTGGGGTGTAGAGCGATAGATTTCAACACAAAATTTTTATCGTACGGTGACTGAAATTTGTATTAAAATCGCGGAGCTTTTAGATATTTTGTCTGCCGGGCGAATGCGAAAAATGCCGTTTAGAGATAGTGGTTTCATTTCAACAGCGTGACACAAGTGATTAAAACAATTTTTTAAGTTATCTTGTATTGGTGGGATGCCAAAGAGAACAGCATCAGATGAAATTGCGTTTGCTATTTTGGAGTTCTTGATCTAACTCAATTTTCCGGATGATTTCGTCGGAACCTGCAATTTTATTATAGGCGTCCTTTAGCTTTGCGGTGGCTTTTAACAGTTCATTTTTAGTTTTTCCGAACTATGTTTTTATTTCAGTCACAGAAATAGTTAAACTTTTGACATCGGATTGAAGTTTGTTTGCCTCAAGTGACGTTGTTTGATTTACACTTTCAATCTGATCGACGCGTTTGCATAAACTTATCATATCAGTTTTAATTTCAGATAATTTTTTTCGACATTTTTTGTTATGGTTTGCTTGATTTGTGATGAAATTAAATCAATAATTAACTCACTCTTTTGTTCGAAACGTTGATCCATTTTGTCCCACATTTTGCTGTTATCCAGAGCTAGACTTTGGTGAGAGGTTTGAGGGTAAATTTTCATTTTCATTCGGAAAAAGGGCAGTTTTACGCAGAACTATTTTTTGATTGGGGGTGTGGGTTACACAGGTTTTACAATTCTTCGATAGATGTCTTGGTTTTTTTGAATTTAGAACTACCAGACAAATAACTAACGTTATTTTCGGAACTTTTAAAATTCAAATGTGTAGAAAGAGAGAGAATTTATTTACCTTTCAGATGAAAAAAGAATATTCACTTCACTGATTTATAAAATTTTCAATAATTTTTTACTGTGATGTTTAACGATAGATTGAATATTTTAACCCCGATAAGATTTGAATTTGAAACATGGAAAATATATCGATTAAAACTACCGCCAAAAAATAAACACGTCTATTCAGTAGCTTTATACATAAGACCCTGGTTAAGTGAAGAATTAAGCAACGAAAGCGTAAGAAATTATTTTGAGTATACCCAAAGTTCACCAAATCAAAATGCCTTATTTGGAAAAGCGAATTAATTGGGTCACAAAATCTAACAAATTTGAAACTACACTTAGAAAGCAAACATATTTTGCAAAATAACTTAGTCAGAACTTGTGTAGGTAGTGAAGAAGTTCCAAAAAAGAAAAGTAAAATAGTTTTAGAAATTAATAAAGATGACTTTGTTAATTCAATTATAAAAGCTGTCACTGAGGATGGAAGACCATTAAAGCTTTTGGACAGCGAGGGGTTCAAAGAAATTACTGGGCCGTTATTTTTTGGGATTGGGTATAATACCGATAGCATCACATTACATCATGTTATGGACTTCAAGAAATCCAAAATCATATAAGAGAAAATATTAAGGGAAGGATTCTGTCTTTCAAAGTAGATTATGCTAGTACACTGGAAAGGTCAATCTTCGGTGTCGAAAGCACTCGTCCTTCACCAAATACTGTTAACTAGTCTTTTTCAAAAAATTTGCGGATTTCAGTATTTGAACATAATTAGTAGAGGAAACTGTGATCAAGTGGATGTACCTACAACAACTGCAGGTTATTTGCAATAACCCACTTGTCACTGAAACATCCTGGATTAGTATCCAGTCATCAGATCAGTTAGGCACCAAGTCGAGATTAGAGTTTAAATTAGATTTGTATGTGGATGGAACTTCAAACGATTTTCTCAAAGAAAATAGTTTTGTATATGTTTGTGGTTGGCTTTACCCGGGCCGAGCCGCCCCTGTGTGCGATGTGTGCGGCGCACACAGGCGCCAAGACAATAGAGGCGCCACGCCGCCACTGCCACCTAAATTATTTTTTTTTTTTGTAGTGGAGTATCGATAAGTAAGTAGGTACTTTATTACTACTTTAAGTACAGCTTCCACCATTGACCTTACACAAAATCTCACTACTTCCACTTTGAGTACAGCTTTCACCACTAAGGCCACGCCTGGCTGACTTTTTGAATTTTGCATCCAACCAAGTTTGTCCAGCTTGTTGAACAGTGTGAACTGCACTAATAAAAAAACTAGTTAAACGTCAAATGAAAATAAACTCACCTCACACATACCTCCATAAATTTCTTACGCCACTTTTTTTCTGCTCGCACGTAGGTATTCACAGACAAAAGATGTGATAACAAAAACAACAATGTAAACAGATGAAAAAAGTGCAGCAAGAGAAGTAAAAGTTTCCCCTCTAATTAATTTCTTCTCTCTGGAGATAGCCAAAGACAAAACAATCGAACAATCATTTGACTGAAAGTGTGTGAAAGATGCGCATTGAATTTTTATAATAAATAGTTAAATAGTTTGTTTGTTACTGATTGTATTAACGTGTTTTCGCGATGAGTGATAGTAATAATGATACTAAAAAGAAATTATCTGGTTACCAGAATCTAATAAGGAAAAGAAAACAAGAAGATGAACGTAATAAAAATGCAACTAAAATAAGTAAATATTTTACGGCTCTACCATCCACTTCCAAACAATCATTAGAGACAGAAGCCAGTCATGTTATCGATGAAAGTGTTATTATATCTGATTCAAAAAACGCTTCATGTAGTGGTATGTACTTTTTATAAAATTTTCTATACATATAAATATAACTTCTGTTTGTTATATGGATAGAAAAATTAACTTTTTTCCGGCTGTTTTAGAGATTGGACGGAAGGAACAGACAGACAAAAATTGTATTTTGTATTACGTACCGTGTCTTATGTAGTTTTTACTAAATGCTTACATCCATAAGCATTTAGTAAAAAGCAGTTATTTTAATATTACAAACAGACACTCCAATTTGTATAAATATATATAAATTATTCATAGATAGATAAATCAGTTTATTCAGACAAAGAGATAGATAGGTACTCATGTGAACAATATTATGTATTTGTTTGTCTGTTTTTAATTTAAGATGATGCCGCCGAAGCTACGTCTGTGCCTCTTCCTGATACACCATCCTCACCGTCAAGACGTCACCAATACCAACTTTTTCCAAAGATGACACTGGACTCTGGCCAGAAGTTTTAAACGCTACTTCGATCCAGTATTTAATAGAAAATCCGATTAAGCAAATTAAACAGCATAATTTTCCGCGTGACTCTTCGGGACGAAAATTTTCTGAGTATTATTATGAAAGGCATTTAGGAAACGGTGAAAAGTATCACAGAGAGTGGCTGTTGTATTCAGTGTCCAAAAATGCCGTTTATTGCTTCTGTTGTAAACTATTTGAATCGAAGCATAAAAATAAATTCTGTGAGGGAATTAGTGATTAGCAACATCTAGCTTTGTATTGCAGCAGACATGAGAAAAGCTCTGCTCATTTCAATAATTATAAAAAATGGACAGATTTTCGTCATGCTCTTAAAAATAAAAGCACTATTGATAGCCTTCAAGAAAAACTTTTAGAGGTTGAAAAGCACCGCTGGTACGATGTTATCAGAAGAATAATATATGTGGTCCAATTTCTAAGTACACAAAATGTGGCTTTTCGTGGCCAAAGCCAAACATTATATGATCGTAACAATGGTAGTTTTTTAAAATGTATTGAAATGCTAGGAAAATTTGATCTTTCAATGACTGAACACATACGACGCGTAACGAATGATACGGATTTCAAAAATATGCCGACTTATCTTTTAGATAAAACTCAAAACTAAATTATTTACATACTCGGTAATCAAATTCAACATTTTATTTTAAATTTATGTCGAATTAATAAATATTTTTCAATAATACTGGATTGTACTCCTGACGTTTCACACTTAGAGCAAATTAGTATTGTAATAAGATTTGTCAATTTTAACACAGAAACCAGAAAGTTGGAAACAAGAGAGCATTTCCTAGCTTTCTGTCCAATTATCGATACAACTGGCGCTGGATTAACGTCATATGTTATACAAAAACTAGACAACATTAATTTAGATATAAACAATTTAAGGGGACAGGGTTATGATAATGGATCAAATATGCGCGGTAAGAATAATGGACTTCAAAAAAGATTGCTGGATTTAAATCCCCGCGCTTTCTATGTACCCTGCGCTAGTCAGTTTAAAGTTTAAATTTAATAGTAAACGACGCTGTCAACCTCAATCATCATACGACTGGATTTTTTTGTATTGTGCAAGAACTATATAAATATTTTTCGTCATCTACTAAAAGATGGGATTTATTAAAAAAATATGTCATAAATCTGACCTTAAAACCATTGTCTGAAACAAGATGGTCAAGCAGAATAGATGCTATAAAACCGCTGTTTACAAATTTACCAGAAATTTATGATGCCCTTTATGAAATGTCAAATCATATATCATATGATCAGAAAACAAAATATGAAGCTAAATGTCTAGCAGGAAAAATATGCACCTTTACATTCATTTGCTCACTAAATGTATGGCATATAATATTGACAAAAGTAAATTTTGTGAGTAAAATTCTGCAGTCCGTCGATATGAATATGCAAGTTGCTTTAGATGCTTTAACAGAATTAAAAAAGTTTTTGCTAAAAATTAGAGCAGACATATATTTTGAAGAAATTATAAGTGATGCCAAAAAAATTGCCGAAAAATTAGACGTAGAGACCGAATTTGAATCTTCCAGTTCCAGACCCCTAAGACGTCGTAAAACTCCAAAGAATTTTGATTATGAACACGAAGACCAAACTATAAATAATCCGAAAACCTCTTTTAAAATTAATGTATTTTTTTATATATTAGACCAAGCGTTATCCTCCGTAGATGAAAGATTTAATTTATTGAATAATCACAATGAAGTGTTTAATTTTTTATTTAATTTAAGTGATGAGCAAGATCAAAGACTGTTAAAAAGTTGCTGTCATCATTTACAGGAAAAACTTTCAGCAAATGATTCATTGGATATTAATGCCGATGATTTGTGTGAAGAAATTATGTCATGTCAGACTTTTTTCAAAAAATTCAATAATGATGTGGTGAAAATTCTCGAATTTATATATTTAAACAATTTGACAGCTGTATGCCCTAACATTACCATAGCATTACGAATTTTACTAACTATGCCAGTTACAGAAGCAAGCGCGGAAAGGTCATTTTCTAAATTAAAACTTATAAAAAATTACCTGCGCTCCACAATGAGTCAGGAAAGATTAACAAATTTAGCTACAATATCCATAGAGGAGGCCATACTAGACCATATAGATATACATGAAACCATCAAAGATTTTGCAAACAAAAAAGCGAGAAAAGTAGAAATATTATAATTTAAGTAGATATGTTTATGTTCTTGCAAATGTTACTCTTGTTGTTTTTTTTTTTTTTTTAAATTCTTTGTGTTAATAAACTATGTAAAAATTTAGTTCGAGTTTTATTTTTCGCAGTAATTGTATTCAAGCAAAAGCGAACGGGATTTACCTATTTAGTATCTCAATTCCTAAATGTTCTCCAGTTTTGTACACTTAGATATTAACGATTATATTATCTAAGTACTGTAAAACTTGAGAACATTTATTTCGGTCAAAATTAACAATTAATAATATTCGTAAAAAATTTAAATTCGTTTTTTATGAACATTCGTTAAAAAAGAGGCGCTTCATAGGTTCCGCACACAGGCGCTGCCGGGGGTCGGCTCGGCCCGGTAAACGGTTTACCGTAAATATTATGAAAGTCATAAATGTAACTTAAACTTGCCTTTTTTGGCTGATGCCGAGCAATCATTGGGCTTAAGTTTCACTCAACTAAAACAGTTCGAAAATTGTAATCTTTTTGCGCCACCTCCATCTTTTGTCGAATACATGCGTGATCTAGAGGATCAATTTTGCGAACTATTCCCACATTGCTCGCATTTCCACATCGTCCTAGATCATTTAGAAATAGTTATCAGGCCGAACTTTAGCATTTCTTGTTTTGAAAACCTACCGCCTGACTATATGTATTTTAAAATACTTTGTAAGAATTAGAATATACTTTTATTTAAAGTTCTGGAATAGGAATGCTAGTGAACCTTGTTTTAGAAACAAAAGTCTTCTTGTTATACATCTCTAAGCTCCGTAATTAAAATTCCTCCTTTAGAATAAAGTTTCGGTGATTTTGTCTATTAAATTTCTATTAATTTTTTTTACTAGATAATTTACATTTAAGTTAAAATTGCTGTGAATTTTTCTTATCATTTTATTGGTAAGTTTTCTGTGATTCCTATTATTTTATCATTTCTGTGATTTGGATTCGTCTTATTTGTGCATGTACATTGTTTTTGTAGTTTGGGTGTTTATAGGCCTGCTGGGGAAACCTTCCGCCACAAAAAAGGTTAACGCACCACTGTGCTTACCTCATGGTGGTGTGAAAATAGCATAAATTTTTTAAAACTATTTATCAGTGCAATTTTTAATACATACTCAAATTTTTTTGATATATGTATGTAGAACAGAGCGATGACGACGGAAGAAAAAGAAGACCAAAAATTGACAGACGGAGAAAAGGAAGAAGAAACAGGACGTGCATTAATGATAGAAGCATCCGAGGTCTGCTCAAAAGAAGGATCCAGACATCGGAAGGATTCTCAAATGGAAAGAGAACAACACGAAACCTGACTGGAACGACATTTCTGACCAAAGCCCTGTTGTCAAAGCCTATTGGGCCCAGTGGGATTCGCTTCGCGTGCAAGAAGGCGTACTCCAGCGCAAATGGGAATCTCCTGACGGTAAATCTTTTGTAATGCAGCTTATTGTTCCTCAATCGAAAATCAAGGAGGTTTTACAAAAGATGCATAGAAGCCCTACAGGAAGCCACCTGGGAGTCAAGAAGACGCTGGAGAACGTGCGAAAACGCTTTTACTGGCTGCATGTTAGAGGTGACGTGGAGAAGTGGTTCGTTATGTCTGTGATTCAAACATAGAGGTGGGTAGGCTTACAGATAGACCTAATAGAACAGGAACATGGGCCACAGTGTATGGCGACCGGATGAAGACCCGATATGACACAAAAGCGACAACGGCAGGATTCCAAGCAGGAGATCGTGTGTGGCTTTATAATCCTCATCGTCAAATGGAATTGTCACCGAAACTTCAGCAGAACTGGGAAGGTCCTTATACTGTTGTCACGAGGATTAACGACGTGGTCTACCGCATCCAAAGAGGACTAAGAGGCAAGTTAAAAGTAGTGCATTGTGACCGGCTGCATCGATATAGTGGGGAGGCTGCAGATGGAATTATTCGGGACGAACGATCTTAAGGAGGGGGCAGTGTAATGTGCACCCTACATTTCATGCTAATTTCCTAATTGAAAACGTTAAACCGAAAACACAAGTGCTGGCAACGCTATAATGGAGTGCTATAATGGAAGACGTTGTTTGTGAGTGAGTGTGTTTGTGCAGAAAAATACCGGGAGGGGAACTTGTCTAGACATCATGGTTCATAGAAAAACTACCAGAAATCTCTCGATGTTTCACACTTCTATATAAAGAGGGAGCTGACGCAACCAGAAGTCAGTTTTGATTATAGAGTGATAAAGTGAAGAGTATATTGTCTACAAGTGATAGTCCAAAAGTCGAGTTGAGATCGTATAAAGTATAGATACTGAATAAAAGTGGTTGAAATAAATTGAAAAGTGAAGTTTTAATTTTCGAACTAAGCGCACGTTACACTATTAATTTAAAAATTTAAATCAAATTAATAGCATAATCTACCTAAGCACTATAAAAGATTTAGGTCCCTATTATGAGTAGCGAATGGAACGTTCGATTGGAAATGAATGTTTTTGCAAGCTTCTTTCTTTTATAGCGCTATTAGAGGTTGTAGAAACAAAAATTTTGTAGAAAACTTTTTTTCGACGTTTAAGTTATGTCAGATAAGAGAATAGACGAAGTTTAGTGATAATAATAAAATAAATGAGTTTCTCTAAAACATTCGCTTTTCGATTCGCTACTCATAATACGGACCTTAATCTTACTGTATAAACCTCTTTTTTAAGGCAATAAATCAATCAATAAATCAATCAACCAACCTGCCGATTAATCCTTGAGGCTTATTCTGGGCTTTATGCCTTTCACACTGCTACCACTTGGTTTGTTGCCATTCGATTTGCCTTCACTATCCAGATCACTTCTTGGCTGCTTCTGTAAGAGTTTAGCATTTTGCACCTCGTTCTCAACCTTGCTTGGCGCCTTTTACGTGCTAACACATTTATGTACGTATCCTTATTGCCCGCTAGCAAATTTTTTATTACACTGTTCGTTTCAGTTTTCGAATTTCCATGTTTTCGAATTTCTATGTGAGTAGAGGCATCCTACTGGTTGTGCATTACCAATAATAATGCTGTTGCTGATACTCTGCGGGTTGGTAACTCTTTCTATCTCACTCCGTTCATCTGCTGAAGTATTGGTTTCACACATCACAGCATCTCCGTCCACAATATTGTAATGTACACCCAACATTTATACCAATTTCCTTATCGAAAACGTTCAACCGAAAACACAACTGGCAACACTATAATGGAATGGTATAATGCAAGACGTCGTTTGTGAGTGAGTGTGTGTGTGTGCAGAAATACCGGGAGGAGAATGTGTCTAGACATCATGGTTCATAGCAAAACTACTAGAAAGCTCTCGATGTTTCACACTGCTATAAAGAGGCCGCTGACGCAACCAGAGTCAGTTTTGATTATAGAGTGATAAAGTTATTAGTAAATTGTTGTGTACAAGTGATAGTCCAAAAGTCGAGTTGAGATCGAATAAAGATAGATACTGAATAAAAGTGGTAGAAATAAAAAGAAAAGTGAAGTTTTATTTTGCGAACTAAGCGCACGTTACATTGGTGTCAGAAGTGTAAATAAAACTTATTTGGAAAAAAAAACTAGTTAAGTGCAAAAAAAAAAGTTAAATACAGTGAAAATGGGTAGGTTATTGGAAGAGCTTAACTGCACTGAGCTTAAAAGTGAGTTAGGTAAGCGAAATCTTTCTAGAGCGGGATCGAAAAATGAGCTTGTCCTGGACTTGCGCAACTATTTGGAACAGCTAGGGGAAGACGTAAACACTTTTGTTTTTGAAACAGAAGTGGAGGAAGAGGAAGTAAGTGAAAGTGTAGATTTTTCTAGTATGATGAAACTTTTGTTAGAGCAGCGAAACGAACAAAAGAAGGAACAGCAGAATGTTCTGGAACAACTTGAAGCACAACGAAACGAGCAAAAGAAGCTGATTGAAGAACAACGAAACGAGCAAAAGAAGGAACAGCGGAATGTTCTCGAGCAACTTGAAGAACAACGAAACGAGCAAAAGAAAGAACAACAGAATATTCTCGAAAGACTTGAGGCGCAACAGAATGTCTTAGAAAGTCAGAAAAACGTTCTAGAAGGTAAATAGGGTAACATTGAGAAAAATGTATTTGCTGCCCTAGACGAACGCGTTGAAGGTGTGGAAAAACAGCTTTATGTTGTAGAGAATCGTTTGGAAAGCCGATGCGATAAACAGTTCTCTGTTAAGTCCAAGGAATAAGACCAGATCCGGAAAATCAAAATTCGAGAATCTGCTGGAGAGTTTGCAAAACAAGGAGATGAAACCCCCAACATTTGATGGACAGTCTTCTTGGCCAGTCTAAAAGAGACAATTTGAGGCAGCTGCGAAAGTAAATGGCTGGGATGACGAAGACAAATACATAGCAGTGACTCTTGCTCTAAGAGGACCAGCAGCTGAATTACTTCAAACTGTTCCAGCTGGTAAGAGCGACGATTTCAGTTCTCTCGCCTTTCGCGAGGAATTGGCAAGTTCTCCGTTAGTATTCATTGCAATGAAAAGCGCTTTCTCGATTAGTCGTTCGGAACCGGTAGAAAAATTGTAGGTCCCTTCCATTCCCTCACAAGGCATGGTTGTGAGAAATATGCTAGACCCAGGGGCTCCTCGCTCTGTTGCGCCACCCTATTTATTTTTATTTAATAGCTCACGGCGAAAAATTTCCCGGAATACCTTTCAGAACGGTGTGACACTTCTTCATTTCCTTCGGCACAGATGAAAAAGCATCCACCTTATGCTCTTTAATATTTTCCATTAAGAGACGGTGCAACTCTATGTTTTTATCTTCCCAAAACCCTTCGAATCAAATCTTACATTTTCCAAGCTAATATTAGACGTATTTAAAAATTCTACGATTGTTTCGGAACTAGGTTAGGTTAGGTTATGTTGAATGGGGGGTGCAGCCACAAGTGGCAACACCTCACTCGGATCTCGAGGATCCATTGTGCTCCCCGGGAAATCATAGGATGAGGAAATGGGAGGATTGGAGAGGTGGATGGTTATTGTGGTAGGGAACTCCCACTGAACCATTTGGAGCCCTGAGTAAATTTCAGGACGTTGCTCAGTGGGAGGTTAGAGATGTCGCCCAGTTCGTCGAAGAAGTATTCTCCGAGGGTTTTTTTCCGAGTGTGGGCTAAGCTAGGACACTCACAGAGGAAGTGAAAAGATCCCTCCTCTGCCTCCTCATCTTGGCATCCTCTACATAAGTCGGATGTGCTAATGCCCATTCTCATCATGTGGGTACCCAACGAGTTGTGACCCGTGAGAATGCCAATCAACAGAGAGAGCCGAGGTCTGCTTAGCTGGAGTAGAAATTCTGTTTTTTTCTTGGAAATATCTGGCCAAAGGTTTCTAGAGACTCGGCATGTTTTTAAAGACGACCACCTGTCATTGGCGATTTTTAGAAAATTGTGTTTGATTCTGCTTTTTTCTTGCTCTAGTGGCTTTAGAACTGAAGTGTTCGCTTCGCTGGATTCGAGTGCTGACCCGATTTTTGCCAGCTTATCCGCCATTTCATTACCGATAATGTCACGATGTCCAGGAACCCAGGTTAAACTAACTGTGTTTGTCTCACTGAGCAGTCTAAGGTTACTGCGACAGCTGTCTACTAGCCTGGATTTTGTGATAATGGATGAGATAGCTTAAATGGCCGCCTGGCTGTCTATGAAGAAGTCAATATTTTTGTTGATCAAGTTTTGCGTAGCAAGGTGCTTCGCGGCTTCGCACACTGCGAGTACTTCTGCTTGAAAGACACTGCAGAAGTCGGGAAGCTTTATTGATCTATTCATGTTAGGGTAGTCTGAAAAGATACCTGATCCTACCCCTTCGTCCGTTTTGGAACCATCTGTGAAGACGGAAATGTGATTTTCTTTTATAACCCTGTTTTCCTCCCAGCTTTCTCTAGTCGGAAAGACTGTTAGGGCCACTGGATTGAAATCAATATGCGGGGGGGTCGGGGGTATAGTCTGTTTGGATGTCTATATCTGTATGGTTCATGATTGTTCTATGGCCTGATATGCCTGTTTTCCAATTGTTGCATTGTTTGAGTCGCAGTGCGCTTTTGGCCGCCATCTCCTTAGTAAAGAGATCTAGGGGGGCTAGCGATAGGAAGGTTTCCAGAGCTGCAGTTGGTGTTGTTCTCATGGCACTGGTTGAACCAATGCATGCAAGCCTTTGGATTTTGGTCATGGTCTTAAGGTTTGAAGCCTTCTCTAATGATGGCCACCAGACTAGACAAGCATATGTGAGGATTGGTCTTATTATGGATGTATACATCCAGTGAATGGTTTTGGGACCAGGTCCCCATTTTTTACCAAAAATTCTACTACAAGTGTAGAAAGCGATTTGTGCTTTCCTTTCTCTTTCTTTTAAATTTTCTTTCCAGTTAAGTTTACGATCAAGGACTATTCCGAGATATTTTGCCGTACCAGATAAGTTTATTGGTATTCCATTAATGGAGGGAGGAATTATATCTGGAATGTTACGTTTTCTCGTAAACAGAACAAGTTCTGTTTTTGTAGGGTTGACGTTTAGCCCACAGTTTTTCGCCCAGCTGGTGAGCTTGTTTAGAGCTGTCTGAAGAAGTTCACAAAGGGTGGTTGTGAATTTTCCCGAAGTCATGATGACGATGTCATCAGCATAGGCTACTGCTTTTATTCCGCTCCTGTCGAGTTTAACCAGGATTTGGTTAACTACTAGGAGCCAGAGTAGCGGGGATAACACTCCTCCTTGAGGTGTACCTCTACAAGTTTTTACTTTTAGGGTACTTTCACCCATTTCTGCTTTTACTATTCTCGTTTGGAGCATGGAGTCGATCCAGTTTGATAACGTTGGCTCGATATTTATTGGATTGACTGTTCAATGGTTCCGACTACTTCATGAAGTGCAGTCTCAACTGATTTGCCCTTTATATATGCATGTTGGGCTGTAGAGATCACATTGTTATTCAGTTTTGTTCGGATATGCGTTTCTATAATTCTTTCTAGAGTCTTAAGTAGAAAGGAGGATAGGCTTATTGGTCTGAAATCTTTGGGTTCAGTGTGAGAGGGCTTACCGGCTTTGGGAATAAATATGACTTTAACTTCTCTCCAACTAGTTGGAATAAAGGTGAGGGTTAGACAACCTCTGAATATTTCCACTAGTATCGGCACAATCAAGTCTTTGGGACTTTGGAGCATCATTGGAATGATACCGTCCGGACCCGCAGATTTGTATGCTGAGAATGAGTCAATGGCCCACATTACCTTCCTATTATCTACTAATAGATTTCCTATGTTGGATCTAACGTTAGCGCTAGGGTTTCCGCGTTCTGGGGATGTCATTTGAGAACACCCTGGAAAGTGGGTGTTCATGAGTGACTCTAGAGTTTCAGAGCATGAGTCAGTCCATGTGTTATCAGGTCTCCTAAGAAAACTAGGGATATTTTGGACCTTGGACATGACTTTTCTTAGCCTTGCTGCGTCATTTGTGCACTCAATATCTGAGCAGAAGTTGCGCCAGGCTGCTCTTTTTGCGTAGGTAGTTCTATTTTTGTATTCATTTTTACTGATCTTGTATAGGTCCCAGTCAGCCGAAAGGTTGCTAAATTTTGCTCTATTGAAGAGCCTCCTAGAGTTCCTTCTAAGGGTCGATAGTTCGCTTGACCACCATATGGGGTTGGATCTACCTTTCCCTTTGGATAACGGGCATGAGCTTTCGTAGGCATTGATTATGTCTGACGTAAGCTTGTTTACCTGTGTCTCTATGGCTGAGCAGTTAAGCAAAGGCTGATTGTTGTTCTGGCTGAGAGTTAGGGCCAGTTTTTGGTTATAGAGACCCCAGTCAGTTTTCCTAGGGTTTCTATAAGGGATACAGTTTTCAGATTTGTGTTCTATTTCGAATGTTATCATTCTATGGTCAGAGAAGGTTACGTTGTTGGAGACCCTCCAATTACTGGTTACTAGCGTACCAGAGTTGGTGGATAGTGTAACGTCTAACACTTCTTTTCTTACCTTTGTTACAAATGTTGGTTCGTTACCTCTATTCATAATTATCAGGTTGTTCTCAATAATATATTCAAAAAGTGACTCACCTCTTTCGTTCGTGTTTGTACTTCCCCACTGTATGTGATGGGCATTAGCATCACAGCGCATGAGAAGGTCCCAGCCATTCCTTTTTGTAGTGGCGACCAGTTCTGCAACAGCTGCCGGCGGGGGGTTGGAGGTTGCATCGCCCGGCATGTAAACGGAGGCTAGGATTAGGGGTGGAGCCCCTTCTCTTTCGCACTTCACTGTTGTCAGATCATTGCTACTGTGAGGGGTTAGAAGGAAGAGATTTAAATTTGCCTTTGATAAAATACCTGTACGATAGTTACCTTCTGTAGGCCCTTTGCTAAAGAAAAGGAAGTGATCTTTGGATTTCAGTCCGCAGATCCGGCCATGATTTATCCACGGCTCTTGAATTAGGGCTAAGTCGATGTCAGTTTTTGACATCAACGCGGTCAAGGTGGCAGAGGCAGGTTTATTTGTAGCACCTTCATTGTCTTTTTTGTGTTCGTCATTTTTGTTTTGTAAGTTGGCAGCCGTTGCCGGCCTCACCCTAACCTTGTTTAGGCCAATGTTTAGTCTATATCCCCTTTCTGGAAGCATAGCCATTGACTCATGATTGAGCATGACTACGACTTCTTGGCCTGCGCTCGTAGGCTCTTCCATCTCCAGTACTTCCCAGTCAGCACTTGGGAAACTTGGGTTGAGTTTTCGTAAGAAAAGCTCAATTGTTTCCTTCTTCAAGCGCGGCCCAGGAATGTTTATCCGGACTTTGGGTCTGGTGGGGAGGTCTTTTTTTAAGGCAACTTTAAGTGTTGCTCCTTCTATAAAATCCGCCATTTCGGATATCTTTGTTTTTAGCCAGTTAAGGGTAAATTCATCATTGCACATGAGAATTTTGAAACCCTTTAACGTCGAGATGGGTCCAAAATCAGGCACCGCGCCCGAGGACGTGGGAAGCTCGTCAGTCATGCACTCGAGTAGCCTTATTTCCACTCGAGTCCAGTCTTCTTCGCTTAGCCTTTTTTCTGGACTCCCCTCATTGATAATGGCCACCTGAAGGCTCTCTTTTATCAATTCCGCTACAGTACTTTTTTTGTCAGTTGTACTGGCCGTCTTGGGCTTTTTGTTCACGGACATTGGAGGGGGTGTCGAGTCATTGTGTCTGGCTCTCTTTCTTTGACTGCTTTCTTGGGGTTGTTTAAACCTTTCGGGTTTAGGACCATCCAGTGGTGGTCTCCCTGGGGTTTTTTTGGCCACCGCAGTCTTTGCCAATATGGTTTTCTTTTTTGCTTCTTCTTTTGTGACTCTACCTCTGGGTTCTGCCAAGGGCAAGGTCTTGGCTTCCATTTTATTAATGAATTTCCGAGCCCAGCTTAGGCGTTTCCAATCACGGAAACACAGCGTTGAGGTGTCACCTTTACCGAATCTTCTTACGGTCCTTCTGGCATTTTCGAGCCTCTTTTGACCTGGGTCTTGTGCATCTTCCTTTTTCTGTACCCTCGGATTAGGGCCTTTACCTTTTGCCGGCTCTGATGAGCGATGGCTCTTGGTTGGGGCTTTCTCCTCACAGAATTTAGGATTTGCGCTTTTTTCCGGACCCTTGTTTGGCGTTGAGGTCATTTTGCCCGAAATCTCATTTTTCGCCAGGAATTCGCCTCTTTTGGCCTCTGGCCGCCTTGGGACAGGATTTTCGGCCACGGTGACATCCGCGATAGAGTCGTCAGAACTGGTGAAAGATTGATAGTCGTCTTCCTCGAGGATGCGATGTTCCTCTTCCGACGTTATCTCTCGTCCACCTGCTCCTCCTTCTCCATCATCGGAGTCTGTGAAATCCATGAGGTTCTCCGAGAGTCCCTCATTGGTTTCAGCGGCTTTCCTGCTGCAGCCAGGAATGCAATCTTCTGCATTGTCTATCTTTTCATCTTTTCTTGTCACTGGCGACTTATCTTCTTTCGAAGCCAAGCCATCGCCGACAGCCGTGACTACTGCCGACTTTTGAGCGTATATCCCCGCTCGAGTTTTCTCTTCTTCGTTTACTTTTTCCATGTTTTAGATAGACATCTCTGTTTGAGGTTTACTTGGTTGTTTGACTCTGCAACTGGATTGCTGGAGTGTCGAAACGTAAGCTCCCCCACCACGTCAAGGTGAAACCTCGTGGGAGAGTTTCGGAACTAACAGCCGTATTTATCAGATTTTCTTAAAACGTCTCTTAGACGTTGATAAGTTAAGTTTCAATTAAAATTTAATTGGAACTTAAGAGAGGTTGATTAAAATCTTATCGATAATCGATTCTGCGCTGATGCTAAACTAATTGATAGTTGTGTCAAAATAAAGTCGTAAAAACAGAAATCTAGTCCAATTTAAACAGCGTTTTGACAACCATTCGTTTGTAAACAAATGTGGTGCCTTTTTGTTTATCAAAAAAAAAAAACACTATGTACGAGTATCACCAACCAAAAATGTGATGAGAATTTCTCTCGAATTTTCAAATTTATCTTATTATGAGTAGCAAATCGACCGTGCGACCATGGAACAATCATTCTTTGCCAAGCAAAACTGCAATTTCTTAACAATTTCTTAACTCAGGTGGATTTAATTTCAGGAGAATTTAAAGAACAAGACCCAGTAGGAAATTTCCAAAAATTCACTACTGAAAATGCTGCCTTTTCCTCAGGGAAAAGTAGCTGCACTAGTGCATTTCCTACTGAATCCTTTGCTGAATTTAACATGGGGTTGTCATTGGCAAGAAGCACCTGCACACTTTCTCGATGAATGAGATGTAAGGAAATCACCATACCCATGGCATCTTCGTTTTCATGGCTTCATGGTTTTCCTCTATTGGAGTTTTTTGCAGATATGTGTTCTGAGGAGTATGTTTTTCACAGGATACCTACTAAGGACAAGAATGCATTTGGGGAAAAACATACATAATGTAAATAATAAATGCATTTAAGAAAAAAGCAATCGTCTGTTGTTTATTTGATACATCTATTATGAGTTAAATGTACAAAATTGCACAACCGCCTTGCTTAATCACAAAATTGAAACTAAATCCAAGAGCCAAGACCCATTGAAGCAACATGTGACACAAAAATAAAGATATTTTAAAGCGAATAAACGAAAGAAAGAGAAAAGAAAGGGTTGTTTTCTCATACTTAATTTTGTCGCTACCTGATTGGCGTTTCTCAAAGAGGATTTTGCTGTACATCGTGTTTTCTTCTTTATTTTCTTCTGAAAACAACGCACAAGATTCAACTTGAACTGCAGACTGCCTACCAATTGCATGACATTTCATTAGTGAATTCATTGATGACCTTTTCCCTAATGAAAGCACCAGATGAATTCCTCGAGGAATTCATCCTTTTTTTTCACTGGTGAGCAAATTTCCTACTGGGGAGGGAAAACCACACTAACACATTGATACCACCCCACAACCCAGTAGGAAATCTGCTCACCAGTGAAAAAAAAAGGATGAATTCCTCGAGGAATTCATCTGGTGCTTTCATTAGGGAAAAGGTCATCAATGAATTCCATAATGAAATGTCATGCAATTGGTAGGCAGTCTGCAGTTCAAGTTGAATCTTGTGCGTTGTTTTCAGAAGAAAATAAAGAAGAAAACACGATGTACAGCAAAATCCTCTTTGAGAAACGCCAATCAGGTAGCGACAAAATTAAGTATGAGAAAACAACCCTTTCTTTTCTCTTTCTTTCGTTTATTCGCTTTAAAATATCTTTATTTTTGTGTCACATGTTGCTTCAATGGGTCTTGGATTTAGTTTCAATTTTGTGATTAAGCAAGACGGTTGTGCAATTTATATGTATATTTAACTCATAATAGTTGTATCAAATAAACAACAGACGATTGCTTTTTTCTTAAATGCATTTATTATTTCCATTTTGTATGTTTTTCCCCAAATGCATTCTTGTCCTTAGTAGGTATCCTGTGAAAAACATACTCCTCAGAACACATATCTGCAAAAAACTCCCATAGAGGAAAACCATGAAGCCATGAAAACGAAGATGACATGGGTATGGTGATTTCCTTACATCTCATTCATCGAGAAAGTGTGCAGGTGCTTCTTGCCAATGACAACCGCATGTTAAATTCAGCAAAGGATTCAGTAGGAAATGCACTAGTGCAGCTACTTTTCCCTGAGGAAAAGGCAGCATTTTCAGTAGTGAATTTTTGGAAATTTCCTACTGGGAAGCTGGTGCACGCACTCACAAATTTTCACTAGCACCACTTTATATTCGGATCTCAACACTGGGCTTACACAAAATTTCACTAACACCACTTTATATTCGGATCCATGCACAGGGCTTACACAAAAAATTGTACCAATACTACTTTATTCTCGTCTGGGAACCGGTTTTTGTTTTTTTTTTTTACTTTTAGTCACGTTAAGGCTACGTCTGGCAGAATTTTTGGAATTAAAACTTTTTTTTGGGTTTGTAAATAAAATTTATTTGTGATTATACTTTTTAAGTATTTGGAAATAAAAATTTAAGCATCAAAATATTAAAATATTTTCTTTTTTGTTAAACATTTCTCTGAGTAGTCTCCTCCCTTCTATTTCTTCTTTTTTAAAAAACGTTTCTTAAGAGAAATAGACAGAAAAGTATGACTGTTAAAAAAATATATACTAAAGCAAAACAGTAACCAATAAATATGAATTAATTTTGCATTTGTTTGATGAAAGAGATTCCAACTTAAGTTTTCGATTCTCTTCTTGAAGCTGAGTTGAAAATTTAAGCGGTTAATTAATTGAATTAAAAAAAAATCAAAAGTAAAAGAATTGAAAGCGGATATCAAACTATGTAGACATTTTTTGAAAAACTTATCTCAGTCAAAATATTGAAATGCAGCAATCTTGTAGATATTATGGAGAGCTCAGAAAGCCTTCATTCATTTCTGTAGCACAATTACTTACAAAGCGCCAACACTTTAAGTTTTAATTTTTTTTTGTGTTAAGAAAAATTTAAAACTTAAAGTGTTGGAGCTTTGTTAATAATTGTGCTACTGAGATGAATGATGGCTTTCTGAGCTCAACACAACGTGGAAAAAAATTCCACATTTAAAGATTTTGATTGAGACAAGTTTTTAAAAAAATTTCTACCGAGCTTTTAATAAAAACAAAAAATCAAAACTTAAAGTGTTGGTGCTTTGTAAGTAATTGTGCTACAGAGATGAATGAAGGCTTTCTGAGCTCTCCATAATATCTACAAGATTGCTGCATTTCAATATTTTGACTGAGATAAGTTTTTCAAAAAATGTCTACATAGTTTGATATTTAGGTTTTGGTATTAATGAAAAGTTAAGACAAATAACCGAGCTGAGGGAGCGAATCACAATATAATGAGTCCCAATAGAATCAGTATAGTTGCATGTTTATGAGTTTTCACATCTTGCCCAGCTTTACAAAAAAAAAATAGTGCGTGCAGTCCCCCCGCGCGGAAGAAGTGAAACTTCCTAATATGAAAATGAAAATAGGAAGGGGTAGAAATTTATTTTGAGTGAACTCGTATTGTTTCTTTAAAAGAAAAAGAAAGAGATGCGTTACATGAAAGAGATGGATCGGAGTAAATTTTCACGGGATAGCTACAACACCATTTCATAGAACAATTTTTTATTTTTTGGTGGAGATAAGAGGACGAAATCTAGGATTTTAAAGTACATACATAGTACTTATGTATGGAATAGAATACCAGGAACCTTTCTGAAACCGTTGATTGGCCAGTGTCAGTGGTAGCTGACTGACTGACCAATGAAGACCGCAGTCTTAACACCTAAGCCCAAGACGGAGAACATTTACATACATGTTTAGACATGATCAAACATGTTAAGACATGATCAAATATGTTTAGACATGATCAAACATGTTTAGACATGATCAAACATTTTTAGAAATGATCAAACATGTTCAGACATGAACAAACATGTTTACACATGATCAAACATGTTTAGACATGATCAAACATGTTGAGACATGATCAAACATGTTTAGACATGATCAAACATGTTTAGACATGATCAAACATGTTTAGACATGATCGAACATTTTTGAGCCGGGCGTAAATGGAAATTGCTTATATATACATGATTATGCCTCCACTAACTATCCGAGTACCAAACTACCCAAAGTAACTAAACATACCAAATGCCAATCCGATACCTAACTACCCAAAGTAACTAAACATACGAAATGCCGATACCAATACCGAGTAACGAAAGTAACGAAAGTAACGTAAGTAATGAAAGTAACGAAAGTAACGAAAGTAACGAAAGTAACGAAAGTAACGAAAGTAACGAAAGTAACGAAAGTAACGACAGTAACGAAAGTAACGAAAGTAACGAAAGTAACGAAAGTAACGACAGTAACGACAGTAACGAAAGTAACGAAAGTAACGAAGGTAACGAAAGTAACGAAAATAACGACAGTAACGAAAGTAACGACAGTAACGGCATCGTAAAAGTAACGAAATTTTTTTGTGAGTAACGTTTCGTTATTCGGTACAAAAGAGAATACTTGTTACTGAGTAACGAATACATACCATTTGCTACAGCAATAATTTTTAACACGGAAGTGTAACGCTGCATGTAACACGGAAGTGTAACGCTGCATGTTTGCAAGTCGCATAAGAAGTTTCACTTCAAATATTTCCACCGAAAAACACATTTTACTACAGTGAAATCGTTGGGATGAATGGCGCGGAATTGATGACAGCGTTTAACACGGGAGTGTAACACGGGAGTGTAACACGGGAGTGTAACGCTTTCATGTAACGCTTTCATTTTTGCAAGTCGCATAAGAGACAGCGTTTAACACGGGAGTGTAACACGGGAATGTAACACGGGAGTGTAACACAAGAGTGTAACACGGAAGTGTAACGCTTTCATGTTTGCAAGTCGCATAAGAGACAGCGTTTAACACGGGAGTGTAACACGGGAATGTAACACGGGAATGTAACACAAGAGTGTAACACGGAAGTGTCACGCTTTCATGTAACGCTTTCATGTTTGCAAGTCGCATAAGAGACAGCGTTTAACACGGGAGTGTAACACGGGAATGTAACACGGGAGTGTAACACAAGAGTGTAACACGGAAGTGTAACGCTTTCATGTAACGCTTTCATGTAACGCTTTCATGTTTGCAAGTCGCATAAGAGACAGCGTTTAACACGGGAGTGTAACACGGGAATGTAACACGGGAGTGTAACACAAGAGTGTAACACGGAAGTGTAACGCTTTCATGTAACGCTTTCATGTAACGCTTTCATGTTTGCAAGTCGCATAAGAGACAGCGTTTAACACGGGAGTGTAACACGGGAATGTAACACGGGAGTGTAACACAAGAGTGTAACACGGAAGTGTAACGCTTTCATGTTTGCAAGTCGCATAAGAGACAGCGTTTAACACGGGAGTGTAACACGGGAATGTAACACGGGAATGTAACACAAGAGTGTAACACGGAAGTGTCACGCTTTCATGTAACGCTTTCATGTTTGCAAGTCGCATAAGAGACAGCGTTTAACACGGGAGTGTAACACGGGAATGTAACACGGGAGTGTAACACAAGAGTGTAACACGGAAGTGTAACGCTTTCATGTAACGCTTTCATGTAACGCTTTCATGTTTGCAAGTCGCATAAGAGACAGCGTTTAACACGGGAGTGTAACACGGGAATGTAACACGGGAGTGTAACACAAGAGTGTAACACGGAAATGTAACGCTTTCATATAACGCTTTCATGTTTGCAAGTCGCATAAGAAGTTTCACTTCAAAAATTAGTTTTTAAAAAACAAAAACTTTGGTGTTGATCAAACCCTCCCCTTAAGAATTTTTAAATAGTGTGGTGAAAATTAAATTTCAGGTTATGTTTTAAATAGCCAAGCGTCAAACTCACCGCACATATACTTCCATAAATTGTTCGCGCCTTTTTCTGCAGCTCACACGTATTCACAGATGGAGGCTGCGATTACAAAAACAACAATGTAAACAAATGGAAGTTGCGGGGCAAGAGACGTAATGGTTTTCCCTCTTGTTCTTTAAATTCTCTTAGGTTATAGGCACACGACATCCATGGCGAAATGGATAAAGCGTAACTACTGTGTAGGCGTTCGACCACCATAAACATCCAAAATGATTTTTCTCTGGTATCACCTCAACAGCAGGAAAATATGCCTTGAAAAATGCTGTTCGAATTTAATCTTTCAGAACCGCACTGGCGCACTCATGAGAATGGTTGTTGCGAGAAAAACGCGTTTGGCCTTGTAGCACTGTGGAGCTTTTGTGCCAGCATTTTAGGTTTCTATTTATTAATCATGACATCTGAAAAAAAAACTTAGCATATTGAAAACATTTAAATCGCTAAGAAAATCTTCCATATTTTTAAAAAGTTTCTTTTTAGAAATTATCAGTCGTATTTATAATCCCATTCCAAAGTATGTCTAACTTTGGACAGCTCCAAATCGTATTTATAAACACTTTCATCGCTGTCTAAGAAATGTCTTACTTTAGACACCGAAATTGGTTGTCTAAACTATGGCTAAAGTGACCATTGATACAGCAAAAAACAATTTTGTTGAACATGTTATAAAACACTGTTGAGAGTGTTAATATCGAAAGAAAATGAGTAGATTGAGGTGCAAAAATACTACTTTCAACAATTCCATTTATAAATTGCACAAATTTGATCATTTTATGAGACTTGGAAAAGCTGTAACACAAAGTCTAATTCAAGTCCTACGCCACTCTCTTTCAGAGCCTTATAGTTGTTGTACTCGTATACCAAAACACAGACAATGGTACTGCACGGATACATCATGAACGTTACCATTTAGTTTTTCTTTCGAAGTTGACAGTTTGAAGGGTTGTTTAGACAACTGTTGGAATGCATTTATAAATACAAAATTGGCTAAGGCTTGTCCAACTCCTTAGGCACTGTCTAGCTGGACAACTGTCTAAGGATGTTCTAAGGAAATTTTATAAATACGACTGTATATTACCAAAACAACAGATCAAAATTGGCACCAAATTTCCCGAAACGTCAGAATGCATTTTTAATTTGGGTTTAAGAGACCTTTAAACGTCATTATTGGCATTTAAGTTAAGAGGGCTCTTAGCAAGGTTACTTAAATGAAATTGAAATTTGATTATCGATACGGATTCGTTACTTAAGTGTAACTTAGAGGGCAATTAAATCTAATCAATGATTAAAAGTTCTTTATAGATACGGCTGTAACTCTTTTAGTAAAAATCGGAGGGCACCATTACTATTAATTTAAAAATACATCGATATACGTCTTCAGAGGTCTATGCGAACAGCTAGAACACGCACTCTTTCTGAAACTTTAGCATTCGCATTGACAATTGAAGCAGCAGAACAGGCTTCTCATGGAGTACATCGACTTAGAGAGGCCATAGTCGAAGAATGCTCGTGCCAAAGAGCTGAAATACAAAAGAACCAGCGGAGTGGACTAGCAAGATGTTGGAACTGCAACAAGACCGGGCACTTACAGCGACAATGCCGGTTGCCACCAATTAAAACTGAAACTGCTTGTCGACGTTGTGAAGTCCAAGAAAATCAATCCACGAGCTGCAGAGTAAGACCGCAGACCTATCAATACCGAATTGGGCACAGTGGGTGCCACTTGTGTTATCGGTTGAACGTTTTTCGGTTAGGAAATTGGTATTAAATGTTGGGTGTGCATTACACTGCCCCCTCCTTAAGATTATTCGTCCCGAATAATTCCATCTGCAGCCTCGCCACTATATCGATGCAACCGGTCACAATGAACTACTTTTATTTGCCTCTTAGTCCTCTTTGGATGCGGTAAACCACGTCGTTAATCCCCGTGACAACAGTATAAGGAACTTCCCAGTTCTGCTGAAGTTTCGGTGACACTCCCTTTTAACGATGAGGATTATAAGGCCACACACGATCTCCTGCTTGGAATGCTGCCGTTGTCGCTTTTGTGTCGTACCGTGTCTTCGTCCTGTCGCTGTAGGCTTTCATCCGTTCTTATTTGGATGTCAGCGAGTCTCTCTTTAAGGTCGTCCACATACTCGTTCGTGTCCTGTGGCTCCTCTGTAGGGCATCCAAATTTAAGTTCGCCGGGCAGCCGAATGGTTTTCCCGAACAGGATGTCAGATGGTGTTTTTCCTGTCGAGCTATGTACCGCACTTCTATAGGCCATCAGGAATAGCGGTACGTGCCTATCCCAGTCTCTTTGGTAGTCACCTACAACCTTGGTGAAGTATTCTTTCAAGGTCCGGTTGAATCTTTCAACCATCCCATCAGATTGTGGATGAAGCGGTGTGGTTCTCGTCTTCTTAATGCCAAGTAGTCCGCACACTCCTTGGAAGATTTTTGACTCAAAGTTTTTCCCTTGATCGGAATGGAGTTCCATAGGCACGCCAAACCTACTCACCCAGTTAAACACAATCTGGTCGACCACCGTTTTGGCTTCTTGATTTGGGATGGCATACGCCTCTGGCCACTTGCTAAAATAGTCCATTACAACCAGAATGTACTTGTTTCCAGCGTTGGTTTCTGGAAAAGGCCCAGCCACATCTACTGCAATCCTCTCAAAAGGTGATCCAACGTTGTATTCATGCATCTTACCTTGAATCTTCTTACCAGGTCCTACAATGCTTGCAATCCACTTTGCAAGGTCTTTAGAATAATGCGTCGGCGTTTGAGTGCAACTTTCCTCTACGGTGTTGAATCTGGTAATCATAAGTCTGCAGTCTTTCTATCCACCTAGCGACTTGACCTTCTGGATTTTTGAAGTTCAACAGCCAGTTCAGAGCACCATGGTCTGTCCGCAGAAGGAATTTCTGTCCATAGATGTACTTATGGAAGTGCTTTGTTGCCAAGATGAGAGCTAGCAGTTCCCTTCTGGTCACGCAGTAGTTTCTTTCGGGTTTCGAGAGGACCTTGCTGTAATATGCCACCACTTTCTCTTCGCCATCATGCACTTGGGATAGTACAGCCCCGATTCCAACGTTGCTTGCATCTGCGTCATGATGAATGTTTTGCCAGGTGTTGGATGTGCCAGCACTGGAGCACTACAGAGGCGGTATTTGAGTTCCTGGGAAGATTTCTCACACTGACCATTTAAACTGCTTCCCCTTTTCGGTGAGCTGATGCAAACTCTTTGCAACTCCAGCAAAGTTCTTAACAAAACGTCGGTAATATGTGGCAAGACCAAGAAAGCTTCGGAGTTGATGTTTGTCCTGTGGTGTTGGCCAATTTTTGACGGAGTCAACTTTTTCAGGATCAGTCTTTACTCCTTGGGATGAGATGATGTGTCCCAAATACTTGACTTCGGTTTTGAAAAGTGCACATTTTTCCGGATTCAGTTTAAGGTTAGCCTCTCGAAGTCTCTGAAACACGGCTTTTAGGTTCTTGCAATGTTGGTCAAATGTTTTCCCGTAAACAATGACATCGTCCAAGTAGACAAGGCACGCTTTCCATGTCAGTCCTTGAAGAACGCACTCCATCAAACACTCGAATGCTGCCGGAGCGTTGCATAGCCCAAACGGCATAACCTTAAACTGCCAGAGCCCATTACCTGTAGAAAACGCCGTCTTTTTCAGATCTTCAGAGTGGATATCAACTTGCCAATATCCACTCTTCAAGTCCAGCGTCGAGAACCACTGGGCTCCCTCCATGGCCCAGGGTATCACTGATTCTAGGCAGGGGATAGCTGTCCTTCTTAGTCACATCATTCAGCCTTCGGTAGTCCACACAAAAACGAGTGCTTCCGTCTTTCTTTTTCACTAGCACCACTGGTGACGCCCAAGGACTTTTGGAGTTTTCGATAAGACTGTCCTTCTTCGTTGTTGTTATCATTTCCTCAACCTCACATTGTTTGGCCAGAGGAAGACGAATTGGATTCGCATCTCCTGTGTTGATGCGATGCTGCACCAACTGTGTTCTACCATATTGCCCTTTTGACGATGCGAAGATGTCAGTGTATTGTAACGTGCGCTTAGTTCGCAAAAATAAAACTCTACCTTTCAATTTAATTCTATCACTTTATTCAGTATCTACTTTCGATATACACTTTATTCGAACTCAACTCGACTTTTGGACTATCACTTGTATTTACTCTTAACTTTATCACTCTATAAACAAAACTGCCCTCTGGTTGCCTCGGGCGGGCTATTTATATCGAATGACATTTCATCTAGAACTCTCCAGTTACTTCTACATGTTCTCCACATTTGCTGTCAAGCATCTCTACACTCACACACACTGGCTTACAAGCAACGCCTGTCATTTATACCATTCCAATATAGTGTTGCCAGTTGTGTTTTCGGTTGAACGTTTTTCGATTAGGAAATTGGTATAAAATGTTGGGTTCACGTTACACTGCCCCCTCCTTAGGATTGTTCGTCCCGAATAATTCCATCTGCAGCCTCGCCACTATATCGATGCAGCCTGTCACAATGAACTACTTTTAACTTGCCTCTTAGTCCTCTTTGGATGCGGTAAACCACGTCGTTAATCCTCGTGACTACAGTATATGGACCTTCCCAGTTTTGCTGAAGTTTCGGTGACAATCCCTTTTGACGATGAGGATTATAAAGCCACACACGATCTCCTGCTTGGAATCCTGACGTTGTCGCTTTTGTGTCGTACCGTGTCTTCATCCGGTCGCTGTAGGTTTTCATCCGTTCCCTTGTTCTTTTATGGATGTCAGCGAGTCTCTCCTTAAGGTCGTCCACATACTCGTTTGTGTCCTGTGGCTCCTCTGTGGGGCATCCAAATTTAAGTTCGCTGGGCAGCCGCATGGTTTTCCCGAACAGGATGTCAGATGGTGTTTGTCCTGTCGAGCTATGTACTGCACTTTCTATAGGCCATCAGGAATAGCGGTACGTGCCTATCCCAGTCTCTTTGGTAGTCGCCTACGACCTTGGTGAGGTGTTCTTTCAAGGTCCGGTTGAATCTTTCAACCATCCCATCAGATTGTGGATGAAGCGGTGTGGTTCTCGTCTTCTTAATGCCAAGTAGTCCGCACACTCCTTGGAAGATGTTTGACACAAAGTTCCTCCCTTGGTCGGAATGGAGTTCCATAGGCACGCCAAACCTACTCACCCAGTTAAACACAATCTGGTCGACCACCGTTTTGGCTTCTTGATTTGGGATGGCATACGCCTCAGGCCACTTGCTAAAATAGTCCATTACAACCAGAATGTATTTGTTTCCAGCGTTGGTCTCTGGAAAAGGCCCAGCCACATCTACTGCAATCCTCTCAAAAGGCGATCCAACGTTGTACTGATGCATCTTACCTTGAATCTTCCTACCAGGTCCTTTGGTTGCAGCACACTTGTCACATGTTCGGCACCACTTCTCCACGTCATCTCTAGCATGTAACCAGTAGAACCGATGTCGCACCTTCTCCAGTGTTTTGTTTACCCCAGGTGGCCTCCAGAAGGTCCGTCGTGCATCTCCTGAAGAACTTCACTGACTTTCGATTGCGGTACGATCAGCTGCATCACATATGACTTACCGTCAGCGGATTCCCATCTTCGCCTGAGGACACCTTCTTGCACATATAGTGAGTCCCACTGTGCCCAATAGGCTTTGAGAACTGGACTCCTGTCAGAAATGTCTCCCCATTCCGGTTTCTCTTCATTTTCTTTCCATGCGAGAATGGGTTCGATATCTGGATCCTCCTGTTGAGCAGTCCTCACTTCCTCATTGCTCCATCCGCTTATGGTCGCTGAGCGGTAATGATTTCTTTGTCTTCTTGCCGCTTGCAATGCTTGCAATCCACTTTGCAAGGTCTTCGTGATAATGCATCGGCGTTTGAGTGCAGCTTTCCTCTGCGGTGTTGGATCTGGTAGTCATAGGTCTGCAATCTTTCTATCCACCTTGCGACTTGACCTTCTGGATTTTTGAAGTTCAACAGCCAGCTCAGAGCACCGTGGTCTGTCCGCAGAAGGAATTTCTGTCCATAGATGTACTTATGGAAGTGCTTTGTTGCCAAGATAAGAGCTAGCAGTTCCCTTCTGGTCACGCAGTAGTTCCTTTCGGGTTTCGATAGGACCTTGCTGTAGTATGCCACCACTTTCTCTTCGCCATCATGCTCTTGGGATAGTACCGCCCCGATTCCAACGTTGCTTGCATCTGCGTCGACGATGAATGTTTTGCCAGGTGTTGGATGTGCCAGCACTGGAGCGTTACAGAGGCGGTATTTGAGTTCCTGGAAAGATTTCTCACACTCACCTGACCATTTAAACTGCTTCCCCTTTTCGGTGAGCTGATGCAAACTCTTTGCAACTCCAGCGAAGTTCTTAACGAAACGTCGGTAATATGTGGCAAGTCCCAGAAAGCTTCGGAGTTGATGTTTGTCCTGTGGTGTTGGCCAATTTTTGACGGAGTCAACTTTTTCAGGATCAGTCTTTACTCCTTGGGATGAGATGATGTGTCCCAAATACTTGACTTCGGTTTTGAAAAGTGCACATTTTTCTGGATTCAGTTTAAGGTTAGCCTCTCGAAGTCTCTGAAACACGGCTTTAAGGTTCTTACAATGTTGGTCAAATGTTTTCCCGTAAACAATGACATCGTCCAAGTAGACTAGGCAAGCTTTCCACGTCAGTCCTTGAAGAACGCACTCCATCAAACGCTCGAATGTTGCCGGAGCGTTGCATAGCCCAAACGGCATAACCTTAAACTGCCAGAGCCCATTACCTGTAGAAAATGCCGTCTTTTCCCGATCATCAGGGTGGATGTCAACTTGCCAATATCCACTCTTCAAGTCCAGCGTCGAGAACCACTGGGCTCCCTCCATGGCATCCAGGGTATCACTGATTCTGGGCAGGGGATAGCTGTCCTTCTTAGTCACATCATTCAGCCTTCGGTAGTCCACACAAAAACGAGTGCTTCCGTCTTTCTTTTTCACTAGCACCACTGGTGATGCCCAAGGACTTTTGGAATTTTCGATAAGACCGTCCTTCTTCATTGCTGTTATCATTTCCTCAACCTCACCTTGTTTGGCCAGTGGAAGACGTCTTGCGGGTTGACGAATCGGTCTTGCATCTCCTGTGTTGATGCGATGCTGCACCAACTGTGTCCTACCATATTGTCCCTTTTGCGATGCGAAGATGTCAGTGTACTCTTGTAGGAGATTTTCAGCTATCCTTGTTTGTTGGTGATCAAGGTTGGATGAATTCAGTATTTTAGCTCTGATGGTTTTGAGCTCCTCCGGAGTTATAGTTTTTCTTGGGGCTTCGTCTGTGATCTTCGTAATTGCTGCAACCGATTCGCAACGTCCAACGACTTCTCCTTTCTTCAACTTTACATCGTACGGTCTGGTGTTTAGTAATCGTACGGGGACCATTTTGTTTTTCGGTGCTACCAGTGTTTTCCCAATGATGACGCTTTGGGAGGAACACTCTGGGTCTGATTCCACCATGAGGTATCGAAGGCTTCCAAGCTCACCCTCCAGTTTCGTCCAAACGAACACTTCAGAAGAAGGAGGCAGAATCAGATCTTCCCTGATGACAGTTCTCAATGTCGACGTACTTTCGTTCGAATAGGTCATTGGAAGTTCCTTATTTTGGTACTTCAAAACCTGATTACCGATGTCTAAAATAACTCCGTGCTGTTTCATAAAGTCGATTCCAATGATGCACTCGTCACATATATCTGCCACCAGGAATTGATGAGTAAACACTAGGTCGGCCAGTCGGATCTTAATACACACTTCTCCATATACTCTTGCTGCTTCTCCCGTTGCGGTTCTTAGACGGTAGCTATTGGTGTTATGAAGCCACGTCGTCTTTACCAGGTCTCGACGTACTATGGAGGCTGTGGCACCGGTGTCGATGGTAGTCACATGTTTGTTCCCGTTAATTGCAGTATCCACAGTCAGACTTTTGTTGTCTCGTTTAGTCTGAGAGACCTGGATGGTGGTTCTGGGGCCATCGATACAAGAAACCAGCCTCTGCCCCTCGAAGTTGGTTCTTACTCGTTTCCCTGATGGGAAACGGGCTGATAGGCAACGCTGGTGTTGTTGTTACCTTGCTCTGGGTTGTATCTCTTGCTTCCACAATGTTGACAACCGGCTTTATTTGGTGGTAGTCGGCATTGACGCTGTAAGTGCCCGGTCTTGTTGCAGTTCCAACATCTTGCTAGTCCGCTCCGCTGGTTCTTTTGTATTTCAGCTCTTTGGCACGAGCATTCTTCGACTATGGCTTCTCTAAGTCGATGTATTCCATGAGAAGCCTGTTCTGCTGCTTCGATTGTCAATGCGAACGCTAAGGTTTCAGAAAGAGTACGTGTTCTAGCAGTCCGCACATACCTCTGAAGATGTATATCGGAAATGGCACGAACGAAGGACTCAACAGCAAGCTGGTTGATGATTTCTTCTCCAGCATCCGGGTATGCCAGGTGAACCAGTCTTTCGACGTCTGCTTGGAGCTGCTGTAGACTTTCACCCCTTTTCTGGACTCTGTTATTGAGTTGGACTCGGAAGACTTCTTTCAAGTGGCTATCTCCAAAGCGTTTATCTATAGCTGCCACGAGAGAACTGAAATCGCCGCTCTTACCAGCTGGAACTGTTTGAAGTAATTCAGCTGCTGGTCCTCTAAGAGCAAGAGTCAGTGCAATGTACTTGTCTTCGTCATCCCAGCCATTTGTTGTCGCGGCTGCCTCAAATTGTCTCTTGTAGACTGGCCAAGAAGACTGTCCATCAAATGTTGGGGGTTTCATCTCCTTTTTCTTTGCAAACTCCCCAGCAGACTCTCGAATTTTTATTTTCCGGATCTGGTCCAATTCCTTGGTCAGAACAGAGAACTGTTTATCACATCGGGTTTCTACGATTTCGAAACGATTCTCTACAACAGAAAGCTGTTTCTCCACACCTTCAACGCGTTCGTCTAGGGCACATACATTTTTCTCAATGTTACCCAATTTACCTTCTAGAATGTTTTTCTGACCTTCCAAAACATTCTGTTGCGCCTCAAGTCTTTCGAGAATATTCTGTTGTTCCTTCTTTTGTTCGTTTCGTTGTGCTTCCAGTTGTTCGAGAACATTCTGCTGTTCTTTCTTTTGCTCGCTTCGTTGCTCTTCAATCAGCTTCTTTTGCTCGTTTCGTTGTGCTTCAAGTTGTTCGAGAACATTCTGCTGTTCCTTCTTTTGCTCGTTTCGCTGTGCTTCAAGTTGTTCGAGAACATTCTGCTGTTCCTTCTTTTGCTCGTTTCGTTGTTCTAACAAAAGTTTCATCATACTAGAAAAATCTACATTTTCACTTACTTCCTCTTCTTCCACTTCTGTTTCAAAAACAAAAGTGTTTACGTCTTCCCCTTGCTGTTCCAAATAGTTACGCAAGCGCAGGACGAGCTCATTTTTCGATCCCGCTCTAGAAAGATTTCGCTTACCTAACTCACTTTTAAGCTCAATGCAAGTGAGCTCTTCTAACAACTTACCCATTTTCGCTGTATATAATTATTATTTTCTTTTTTTTTTTTTACTTTTTTTTTACACTTTACTAGTCAAATAAGTTTTATTTACACTTCTGACACCAATGTAACGTGCGCTTAGTTCGCAAAAATAAAACTCTACCTTTCAATTAAATTCTATCACTTTATTCAGTATCTACTTTCGATATACACTTTATTCGAACTCAACTCTACTTTTGGACTATCACTTGTATTTACTCTTAACTTTATCACTCTATAAACAAAACTGCCCTCTGGTTGCCTCGGGCGGGCTATTTATATCGAATGACATTTCATCTAGAACTCTCCAGTTACTTCTACATGTTCTCCACATTTGCTATCAAGCATCTCTACACTCACACACACTGGCTTACAAGCAACGCCTGTCATTTATACCATTCCAATATAGTGTTGCCAGTTGTGTTTTCGGTTGAACGTTTTTCGATTAGGAAATTGGTATAAAATGTTGGGTTCACGTTACAGTATTCTTGTAGGAGATTTTCAGCCATCCTTGTTTGTTGGTGATCAAGGTTGGATGAATTCAGTATTCTAGCTCTGATGATTTTGAGCTCCTCCGGAGTTATAGTTTTTCTCGGGGCTTCATCAGTGATCTTCGTAATTGCTGCAACCGATGCACAACGTTTAACGACTTGTCCTTTCTTCAACCTTACTTCGTACGGTCTGGTGTTTAGTAATCGTACGGGGACTATTTTGTTTTTCGGTGCTACCAGTGTTTTCCCAATGATGACGCTTTGGGAGGAACACTCTGGGCCTGGTTCCACCATGAGGTATCGAAGGCTTCCAAACTCACCTTCCAGTTTTGTCCAAACGAACACTTCAGAAGAAGGAGGCAGAATCAGATCTTCCGTGATGACAGTCCTCAGTGTTGACGTAATTTCATTCGAATAGGTCATTGGAATTTCTTCATTTTGGTATTTCAAAACTTGATTACCGATGTCCAGGTTGCATCTCTGGCTTCCACAATGTTGACAAGTGGCTTTATTTGATGGCATTGACGCTGTAAGTGCCCGGTCTTGTTGCAGTTCCAACATCTTACTGGTCCGCTCCGCTGGTTCTTTTGTATTTCAGCTCTTTGGCACGAGCATTCTTCGACTATGGCTTCTCTTAGTCGATGTACTCCATGAGAAGCCTGTTCTGCTGCTTCAATTGTCAATGCAAATGCTAAAGTTTCAGAAAGAGTACGTGTTCTTGCAGTTCGTGTAGACCTCTGAAGATTTATATCGGAAATGGCACTAACGAAGGACTCAACAGCAAGCTGGTTGATGATTTCTTCTCCAGCATCCGGGAATGCAAGGTGAAGCAGTCATTCGACGTCTGCTTGTAGCTGCTGTAGACTTTCACCCCTTTCCTGGACTCTGTTATTGAGTTGGACTCGGAAGACTTCTTTTAAGTGGCTATCTCCAAAGCGTTTATCTATAGCTGCCACGAGAGAACTGAAATCGCCGCTCTTACCAGCTGGAACTGTTTGAAGTAATTCAGCTGCTGGACCTCTAAGAGTAAGAGTCAGTGCTATGTACTTGTCTTCGTCATCCCAGCCATTTGCTTTCGCAGCTGCCTCAAATTGTTTCTTTTAGACTGGCCAAGAAGACTTTCCATCAAATGTTGGGTTTGCATCACAATAGTTATCTACTAGTGCACAGAGTAGAACCAGAGAGTCCACTTCAGCAAGGTAGTGCGTCAAAGCTGTTTCACCAAAAGCTGATTGTCCATCTCTTTTTTTGAACTTTCGTTTTCCTTTGCACTTAGTGTGTTCGAACAGTTTCATGCAACAAATTTAACCGTGTAATAGTACTCTAATAAATTTCTCATCTGTGGAGCTGACCCTCTGTATTAACTAATCTGTAGTTATACTCTGTGCGCAAAGCATAAAGCGCCCAACAGACGATCAATGTTACTTGACAAGTATTATTGATGTTTTCTCTTGTCAAGTAAAATTGATGAACAATCGCCACCACACGTTCAATGAAAATTGACAATTTTTTCCTTCTGTAGTCTCCTAATTGCACTACACAACGACACGAGTGACAGTGAAACTTGATGAAAACCAAATCAGATTTGATTTTCGTCAATGCTTCAATTTTACTTGACAGTAACATTGAAGAGCCTACAAACGATCAATTTTACTTGAACAGAAGCTCCTTCAAGTAATATTGTCAAGTAACATTGATCGTCTGTAGGGCGCTTAAAGAATAGGTTTTATGTTAAGTCTGGCATCACTTTTGTAATTTGTTCCGTTTTTGACATATGGAAAAATGCACTCTTGTTCTCTTGTTAATTGCTTTTGCTATACATGTCAAAATTTTCTTAAGGCAGTTAAGTGCGATAAAAGAAATCTGTATTTTCAACCATTCAATATTCGTTATTTCCTGTACAAATAATTAATAAAAAAAATTAAGATAAAGTGAGGATGAAAATAACTTTGAACCCTTTTCAAAGACATTACACCGTTTAATGCTCTTATCATTTTACATTTGCCTGAACTTTTTCCAATTTGTTCACACAACAAAAATAGACAGTTTTCATTAACCAACATTGGGTCTGTTGGCTCTGTGCCTATGTATATCAAATGTTGGGTTAATCTTGAAAGCAATAATTTTTACATGTACTAATATAATGCAACTAAACAAAGAAGTGCTTCCTGAAAAAACAAAATCCGATATTTTTATCTCAGCGGATGGAGTTGCAAAGTTAAGCTTTAGTTTTCTTGACGACCATGCAGATAGCAGCAGTCTAGAACCCGGTGAGGTTAAGACTCCTCCAGCAAGTCCAGCTGTTAAACCAAAACAAGTTCTTTCTCCTCTTATTCGTTTGAACACTATTGAAATGGATGCGCCTAAAAAACGAGAGGAACCTAAAACAGCATCTCAATCTCAAATCGACGCCGCAAAAAAACGCGAAGAACTCAAAACGGCTTCTCAAGCAGAGGCTGCACTGTGCCAAGATAAGGTACGCGCTATAATGGAACTCGATGCCATCAGAGAAAAAAAAGAATCTGAACGTAAGAAACTAATTGAAGATAAAAAAATCAAAAAGCGTGTACGGTTACTTGAAAAGAAAAAGAAGAAAAGCAAGGAAAAAAGTATGTACTACTCTCATAGTTTAATTTGTATTCAGAAATGTTTTTTTTTTTTAGAAATATTGTCGGAGAACAGTGAAAGTGAGACAAGTGAAGGTGAATTGCCACGAAAGCGGCATACAGGGTCAACAATAAAGGACTATGGCAGTCCCTTAGAAGAAGATCATGACGAATGTAGAAATAGCATTGATAAAGCAATCAAGGCAGCAACTAATTACCAAATTGCTTACCCTCCGGATACATACAAGCGGTTTCGTTCTGTTGGCCCACCAATGCATCCTTTTATTCGTGGAGGTCGTGGAAACTTTCACCAAATACGACCACAACACCGGCCGCGATTTGATGCACGCGGAGGTATGCGTGGAGGAATGCGAGGGTTTTTTCGCCCACATGCTCCTTTTGGTGTTATGGGTGCAGGCCAAAAACAACGCTTTTCTGGATCATATAGAGAGTACTATCGAAGTAGGTGCATAATAGTTACAAATTTTATATGTTTTTTTTTTATTTTTCCAGACCACTTTTGGAGCAGCGTCCTAATAGCCCTGTCAACAAGATACCCAGTTCTGTTGTGCAGTTACAAGGAGAAAATTCCTTTATAAAGTAAGTTAAGAAGATTATAATATACACCTATTACAGTCGCTGAATCTAACATTTGTTCTCAGTTTTATTGCTCAGAAAACTTTTTTTACTCAGAAAATATAGGTAGCCCAATCAGCGGAAAACCAACAAAAAATTTATTTAAAAAAAATTTACTTTTTTTGTGCTTCAAAAATTTTGAATTTGAAACTGTATTAAGGCCCCGACCCATAGAAAGCGTTGCGTGCGGTAGAAGCGGCGCGGCAACTGATGCGGTGGGTTTTGCCGCGCGCAACTGATAGGGGTGACCCATAGAATCCGTTGCGGTGTTTTGACAGATAAATTTAGTCAAAATGGGGGCGTTCAAGAATCGTATCCGGATAGCTTGTTGTTGTTGTTTACGTGTGGGAAATCGAAAAAAACAAGTTATAATCGTCTAGCAATGATATTTCGAATGTTTTTCTGTTTTCAAAATTCGAATTTTAATATTTCACAGCTGTTGTCTGTTGTCGATCGTTCAAAAAGGTATCTAAGATACGGCTATCCGAGATAGGCTATCCGATAGGTTCTTGAACGCGCCCATTGTCACTTTTTCCATATAAGAGAAAACTTCAAATTGGTTGTGACTGCGCATGTCTCTCTTCTGTCACCGCGCAAGAGCCGCGGCAAAGTAGAAAGTTGGGCTACTCGGGAGTCGGGACTCGGCGCGTTCGGCGCGTTGCGCGCGGTGCTTATGGGTCACCTCTCATAAGATCGTGTGAATTTAATCGAGCTGTCAGTTGGAAGCGGTGCCGCACGCGCGCAACGCGTTCTATGGGCCGGGGCCTTTACTCAAAAACCATCAATTACATTAGGTTAGGTTAAAATGGCTGTCAGGAAAACAACTGACACACGGGCGTTTGTTTTTAATTTTTCATTATATTTATCTCCAATATTATTCTTGTTATAGTTCTTTTTTACAAATTTAGTTCACGTGGAAATTGTGTTTGGGATTTGTGGAGTTCTGATGGTAGTGGCGTTAGTGATGACGAGGAATTATTGGTCAGTTTTCTTGTTTTCGAAAATGTTCTTTTTTTCTAACACCAAAGCTACAAGTTTTTCTTCTTCACTTTTGGAGAAATTCGCAGATCGTTGCTTTGATTGTGACATTTTCTTCAAAAATAACAAAAATTATGAATAACATAGAAAAAAAAACATGAATAGTTATAAAATAACTCACTGGGTGTGTTTCTTTATTTTTTCCGGATAAGGAATAGAAAAGACAGAAAAGACAAAATATTTATCCAGAATATCCAGAACAGAATAAATAAAGAAACAGAACTAGCAACAAGCAACAACTGACAATGAAAGTATGTATGTATCTGTCAAACTACAGAATATTCCATTTAAACCACCTCTTGACTAGGAATGAAAAGAATGCATTCCAAATATTCCAGAATGAATAAAGAAACAAGAAAATAGTTTATCCGGAATATTCCATTCAATAAAGAAACGCAAAAATGGTATTCCGAATATTCCGAATATCCAGAATGAATAAAGAAACACACCCACTATGAACTGCCGACAATAAACACATGTCACCAAAAAAGATAACCATTGATTGGGGTTAGTGATTAATTTGACAGATAGACTGGAAAAATATTGGAATTTCTCGATAACCTGCGGTTTGTTAACCAAGGCCGAAAATATAGTGAAAAGACGCAATTCCTTAACCATAGATCCATAACCACGGGTTAAGCAAAATCTCTGGTAACCAAACCACAGATTTAACCACACTTGAACAGACCGGCCCTTAGGGCCGGTCTGTTCAAGTTTGGTTAATTTTTACCCGTGGTTATTTCCAGTGGTTACCATCGAATGCGTCTTTTCAACCTTGGTTTGGTTAAGAAATGAATGGTTCGGTTAACTAACCAGAGAAATTGTTAACCAGTCGATTTTGGTCGGTTAACGCTATTTAACCATCGATTTACTGGAATTTCGTCTTTTCACGTTTGGTTAATCTGTCTTCACGCATTATTTTTGACTCATCATTTGGCTATACAACAATTCAGTGTGATGGAGTGCGTTTGTTTTTAATTTTTCATTATATTTATCTCCAATATTATTCTTGTTATAGTTCTTTTTTATAAAATACTGTTTCATTTACAAATTTAGTTCACGTGGAAATTGTGTTTGGGATTTGTGGAGTTCTGATGGTAGTGGCGTTAGTGATGACGAGGAATTATTGGTCAGTTTTCTTGTTTTCGAAAATGTTCTTTTTTTCTAACACCAAAGCTACAAGTTTTTCTTCTTCACTTTTGGAGAAATTCGCAGATCGTTGCTTTGATTGTGACATTTTCTTCAAAAATAACAAAAATTATGAATAACATAGAAAAAAAAAACATGAATAATTATAAAATAATTCACTATGAACTGCCGACAATAAACACATGTCACCAAAAAAGATAACCATTTATTGGGGTTATACTCTGTCCAACAAAGATTGTCAGTACAGGGAAGATAGGACGTTGGCATCTCACTTTGGCTGCAACATATTGCATAAGTCTATCACACGTGAAAGCTCTTTCAGCGTTCCCATACCATGTATAAAAAATGATACTAAATCGCTTCAAAATGAGAGAGAAAAGTACCAGCGCTACCACTTTTGCTTTTTAATTTCACAATTACGATTTAAACAAAAATTTGATCATCTTTTTCCACACCACCATGAGCTAAGATAATAGGTGCGTTTTTTTTTTAAAAAAGGTATTCCCAGTAGGCCTAATCCTTTTTTAAAAAAAACAACATAAATAACAAAAAATAAATATAACTTCATTTATTTAAAAATAATCTATTTAACAATATAAATAGTTGGTGTCAGTGTTCGTTTGATGGAAAAACCCCAAAAAAGGATTTTCAAATCCAGGCCAAATTCTATTTAACAGGTAGTAAAATGTTGCACAGCCCACCGCAAAAAAACCGCCAATAAATGAATGAAAGAAAAGAAAGGGCTTTTCTGATTCATAATTTGGTGGCGTACCTAATTACCATTTTTTATGATGTCAAAATGCTTCATTCTTTCTTTCCTTTTCTCAGAAGTAGAAAATAAAACTCAAAGTGCAGTTAGAATTGCAAACCACCGATTTGATTGATTTACAAGACTTTTCAGTTTTCATTAATGGAATCATTGCGAAAATTTTACTCAAAGAAAATAACACATAAATAAATTGGGTTTTCTTCTTCTTTTTTTCATTAATTGGAAAAGTTTTTACTTTTTACATACAGACTCAAAAAAATTAATAACTAACCTAGCCATACAAACCTATCGCCAAAATAATAATAGATGATTGCTTAAAGATAGAGAAACAATTCTATACAATTTTCCAAGCATCTTTCCTATCATGTAGGAAAAGAACCAATGAATTTATAAACGTTATGATGGCAGTACTTACATATTAAATTTCTCTCAAGAGCTTCAGAAAAGCATTATTTTTCAAAGTTCTTTAACAAACTCTGAAGGAAGAGTTGTATTATTTCGGTAAAATTTGGTCATGGCAACGCCGTCTGAATGTACGCATTCTCATTGCACTCAGCAAATAAACGAGGGTTGAATAGCAAACACAAGTCATTCTGCCATCGACTGTGTGGCAGACAAGTTGTATGGGGGACTATCGCAAAATTTTTATTAAAACTACATGAAAAACTCATAGGTAGGTCAGTGGGTTGTTTTTATTTCAGTGGGCGCTACGTACATTATTACTTGTGTGGTGTCCTGAGAGCGTTGACAGGCACCACAGTTTCGAAAAAAGCTCTCCCATAAGGCCTGTACTGACAATCTTTGTTGGACAGAGTATAGATATTTCATCATTCACTCTAGTTCTTTGGCTTCTATTCTCTAAATGAGATTTAAATCATTCCAACTTTTCAACTGATTTCATGAGGTAAACATGTTCGAATCGCTTTTACACTTTTCGAGCACATCAGATCATTATTTACTTTTCAACTGATTTCATGAGGTAAACATGTTCGAATCGCTTTTACACTTTTCGAGCACATCAGATCATTATTTACTTTTCAACTGATTTCATGAGGTAAACATGTTCGAATCGCTTTTACACTTTTCGAGCACATCAGATCATTATTTACTTTTCAACTGATTTCATGAGGTAAACATGTTCGAATCGCTTTTACACTTTTCGAGCACATCAGATCATTATTTACTTTTCAACTGATTTCATGAGGTAAACATGTTCGAATCGCTTTTACACTTTTCGAGCACATCAGATCATTATTTACTTTTCAACTGATTTCATGAGGTAAACATGTTCGAATCGCTTTTACACTTTTCGAGCAAAACTCACGACCCCGCACACCATATAAACACAACTTTTCCAATAACATTATGTCTGTCGATAGTCTCAAACGCACGTTTCAGATCCAAGAAAACCGCTATCACCGAATTTCCACAATCAATTTGTCTTTTCCACCTCCACACAACATAATCAGCTCTATCGGGAATTCCTTGGGAAATATTTCTCCCGTGGAATTTTACTATTCTCGAGAATGCATTCCTCCTATCGGGAATTCCTCGCGGAATGCTTTTCTTTGGGAATAAGTTTCACCAACATAAAAATGAGGAAAAAATATTCGAACTTAGTTTTCATTTTGAATAAAAAAACAAAGAAGTTATGCTATGTCCGCACCTGAAGTTAACCTGGGTTTCGTTCCAGGATGGTTTGAGTTAACCAAGTAGTGTCCGCATATGCAAAAAAGTTTTGAGTTGTTTCGTCTTTCGTCTTAAGCTAAAAAGAGACAGATATAAAGTGTGAGCAGAACGTCAACGTCGTATGAGAGAATTCATTCTCTCTCCACGCACTTCCACTCTCTTAAATATTAAATTCAATGGAATATTGGAAATAGTGCATTCAGCGCATTTGGTTTTGAGTAGGTTATCACGAAACCCAGTGACTAAAAAGGTTTCGTTTTGTATGGCAAACCACTTTGTTATCATGTTGGTTTGGGATTGTTTTGAGTTAAAAAAGTTTATCTCTCAGGTGCGGACATAGCATTAGGTTGTATAAAAAGTTTCGATTAAAAAAAATGTAAAGATTATCAGTGTTATTGTTATCAGAAGAAAAACAACCAAGAAGGCAAAATGAGTCGAGAGCCATACGACGTGGTTTAAGAGATCATTCAAATCCTTTGGAGTTACCACAAGCACTGTATGTTGAAATAGATATTCAATCAATAACATTGAAATCATTAACCGATTACTTTTTTCCACTCTGCAATTGATTTCATAGGGGGCCCAATAGAGTTGGTAAAGCTGTTTCCAACATTTTTGGACATCATCCTTGCTTTTATTTGTGACAAAGCCATTTGCAATGTCCTGGTTTTTTTTTCAATTAAGGAAATTAAATTTTCGATTTGCTTGGAATTTGAAGAATTAGACCTTTACAAACAATCATTTTAGTTAGTTTTAATAGCTATGTCTATTTATTTATTTATTAATTTTTTCCAGAGATAACAACATTGTTGATAGCTTTTGTGATTCCCTTGCAAAACTGCAACGGAATATTCCACGAGAAAGAGAAGAAAATTTCCCATAAAAAAATAGTTCATGATAGGTAAATATTTCTCGCGGAATTTTTCCCTAATTTCGAAATTAGTTCACGATACCTCTTTTTCGAATAAGGGAAAATTTTCTTGGGAAATGCGATTCACGATAGCGCTGAAATTAATATCAGTTTCACATGAATGCTCTCTTCTAAAACCAGACTGCCTCGGTGCCTCATAATCAATAAATTATTGGACTCTAAATACTTTTGAAGTTGACTAGCAACGAACTTTTCCAATATTTTCTCAAAAGTAGGCAACATATTCACTGGTGTTAATTCTTCACACTTATTTGTATTATTTACTTTTTCAAGCGGAATAACAACAGATTCCTTCCATTGTTCTGGAAATTTCCCCGTTTCTAATGATTTGTTAATAAGCTTCAAAAGTACTGGACCAATTAATTCAATAGATTGCAAAATTATATCCCTATTCAGTCTAAACACGTCACTCTTTTTATTCAAATCTTTAATCAAGGTATATAGCAATCTTTCATTACAAAAATCAAAAGTAAAAATAGAACTGACACTTATATCCGGTAACACAAATCTTACGTTCTCAAAAGATTGATTTATTTCTCTAATACTATTTAAAAAATATGCATTGAATTTGTCAGCAACTTCATTTTCCCGAGTTGACATCTCATCCCCAAATTTAACACTTCCAATTACATGCGTTTTTACATTCTTCAGCACTATTTTTTTTAAGAGTCTTCCACATTACAATATGATTTCCAGATTACGTTAGCCCTGATCCGCAAGGATATCTAAAAAATTTTCTGAACTACGATCCTTTTGTCAGTAAATCTAAATTAAAATCACCAGTCATTAAGATATTAGATGTGTTCAATGGCTTTTTTTAAGATCAGAACAGCACAGCACAGCACAGAAGCAGTGAAAAACGTCAGGCAAGTTAGAACAAGCAAACTTGTCAAAAAAGGCAACAACAAAAACGAAAAAAAACAACCACCAATTTTTCTTTTTCAGATATCAATTTAATTTAGCGTATTTTCGTCACGAATAAGTAATTTTATTTTCAGCACAAGGTTAGGTGTTATTTTCCTGATTTTTTAAAATTTTTTTGAACTTTTCACAACAAATTAAAATTACAAAACTACGAGCAAAAAGTCAACAGCTGCTTTTGACAGTTTTCACCAAACTTGCACTTGCTCAAGAGGAGGTGCAGAAAATGCTGTGCTAAACTGTTCTAGAACAGCTCATTGAACACAAAAAAGATCAGAAAAGAACAGAAAATTTCTCATTGAACACCAAAAGCCTGATCTTTTCTGTCTGAAACTGTTCTAGAACAGGTCATTGAACATTCTTATTGACTTCGTTTTCCAGCGAATAAACACACCATTCCGAAAAAACTGTTATAAACTCTGCTACTGAGGAGCTAGGAGATCTATAAAGCCCTACCAATGTCTTCATTCAAACATACATACATTTTAATAACCCATACAGAATTCAAAAAATTTAAATTGTCTATCACTTGAAATCGTGTGCCTTTTTTTAAATAAATTCAATTAATACGTGTATCACAGATGAATCTCGTGCTGCAAAAACAACAATGTAAACAAATGGAAGCTGCGGGGCAAGAGAAGTAATGGTTTTCCCTCTTGTTGTTTATTCCTCTAAGATCTCATCTATATTGCTTGTGGTACAAGTTTCCGTTAACATTACAAAATCTGGCTTATAGTTTTGTATTAAAATTTCCACTTCACTCTTATTGGCTAACAATTTTTGGGAGTTTAATAATAGAAAACAAAAGATTCTGAATTCAAACTTCTTTGCTACAAGTATTATTTACTTTTTTCAACTTTAAGTTTTCTTTTATACACTTCACAATCGTTATCAAAAGCATTATGATTTGTATCATAAAAAAAAAAAAATAGGGTGGCGCAACAGAGCAAGAAGCCCCTGGTCCTAGCGCATTTCTCACAACCATGACTTGTGAGGGGATGGAAAGGACCTACAATTATCTGCCGGATCCGAACGGCTAATTGAGAAAGCGCTTTTCATGGCATTGAATTTACTAACGGAAGACTTGCCAATTCCTCGTGAAAGGCGATACTCGTGGAAAAACATTTTTGCACCTGCTGGGATTCGAACCTCGAACCTCTGGTTTAGCAGGATGGTTTTGTAAAAGTTCAGGTTTAATAAACTATTTCAGAGCTACCCGGTATTTTTGCCAGTCAGTTTTCCGATAGTTTCGGAAGACTGGCTGCTTGAGAGGTTCTTCATTAAGATTAAATTGAATGTATTAGAAAAGAAAAAGATCAGAAAAGGAATGTTCAGTTGATACTTTCCAATTAGTAATCCTATGATTAACTTAATCGGAGACAAGAAGGATGTCTAGCACTTCTTGTCTGTTTTTTGTTATGAATGTAGGTTCATTGCCAGTATTACTTACTATAAGATTAGTACTTAAAATAAAATCAAAAAGTGACTCACCCTTTTCATTTATGTCAGTGCTTCCCCATACTTTGTGATGCGCGTTTGCATCGCAACCAATGATGAGGCAGTTCTTCTGCCGTTCTGCTGCAGCGACAATCTTTTTCATTAAGTCGCCTGGAGGAGGGCCAGGATGGTCGTGGTCGAGATAAGTTGATACCAACCAGTAGGTGTTGTCACTGGTTTGGTATCTGGCAGTGGTTACATCACGATTGCTGTAATCTGGGTTCACCTTTGTCCTTTACATATAGTTGATCCACATATCTTTTGTTCAGGCGGAGAAGAAGGGAAGCCGAGGCCTGTTTGGAGTGTTGGAGATTAATCTGTGTTAACTGCACCATCTTGGTAACAGCTAAGCAGACTAACCTGAAGTTGATCGTAATAGATCATATTCTTTCAGGCCGTTTTCGGATCTTGAGTCGTCTGTTTCATCCTCTTCGGATGCTACGGAGGAAGCACATCCATTACATTAATTTGAACCCGTCCAATCGGAGGTAGATAGTTCCCCCTCCCCTACGATTTTTGATGTCTTGACCTAATCTATCCGTCCTGAGCTATTATCGCAACTTATTCAAAAGACCCTTTATTTATATATTTATACATCCATTTTTTTTTTTTTTTTTTTGTTTAACACAGATGGACAAAGACAGAACCATCGATTTCATATTCTTTTAATGTTTCAACACTCAACGTAGGAATCGAAAAAGGAATTGAAAAAATGCATAAGGCTTCCAAAAAAGGGAAAAAGGTAAAGAAAGATAAAAAACGAAATCGCAAGGCTCACGAGAAATCAAGAAAAAAGAAATCCGACAAACCAAAATCAAAAAAAAAATCTAAAAAGAAAATAAAGACTTTGATAAAAAAAGAAAAACCTGAAAATTCTGGTCATGATATGGAAGCAGAAGAAATTCCTATTAAAATTGAAATAAAAAAAGAAAAAGAAGAACTTTGCAAAGAAATTGATGTGACACCAAAGCGTCGATCTGCAACACCACCAAAAAGCTACAAACACATGAATAGTGAGGAGCAGAAATCACTCGAAGACAGCTGCGAACAAACTTTACAACGACGCCACAAGAAACGCCGTAAGCATGGAAAAAAAAGCAAATCCGAAAAGTCGCGGTCGGATGATACACAAACTGAATCTTTCAGTCCTAATCCATTGGATCTTATACAGAAACTAAGAGATTCAAACGACACACCACAGAGGAGAAAATCAGACTTAAAAACAATCATAAACATGGAAGTGAGCAAAGAAGTATCTCCAATAAAGGACACTATAAAAGATGTTGTTAAAGACAGAAGTGCTAATAGAAGTAAAGACAAAACATCAAAAAAGAACCAAGATGATGAACTTAATCTTAAGTCCTTATCCCCTAAACAAAAAGAAAAAACCAAATCGTTAGAAGAGGGATCTAAACAAAGAAAGCGGTCTTCGTCAGTGGATTCGCAGTGTGGTTCTACACCTCCGATTCCAAGTGCAAAAACAGAAATTGAGGAAATAAATCAAGCAGTCAGTCATAAAGATAGGTCACCGATAAAAGCGCCAAAAGTCTCAAATGTTTATAAAGAAGAATTTTCAAAAACAAAGCAGACTGTACAAATACGTAACCCATTTACTGGCAAGCCTATACAGCTAAGCTCTAGGTCAGTCTCAAGGAGTCTAACTCCAGAAAAATGGAACCCGTTTTCATCACGACAAAAAGTTAGAGATACAGCTATTACTTCCTTAAAGCCAACCACTGACAAGATATTGAACCGATCAAGATCAGTTTCGAGAGAAAAACAAGAACGTTCATATAAACGCTCGGCTGACAGATTGAGCAAACATTCGACTCCAGTAATGGAAAAGTCAGTTTCTAAAGCTAGACGATCGAGGTCACCGAAAAAATTTTCAATCGATCAACGAACACCTGAACGCCGATTAGACAGATCTGTTTCGAAAAGCAGCCGATCTCCAACAAGCAACCCATTCAGTTCAAAACAAAGAAGCACATTCCCGGAAAAACAAAACCATAAAAAAATTCCAAGTGACGATCGTTTGCCTAAAATACCTAATAAAGACCGGAAAGATGTTGTAAGAAACAAAAGACGATCACAATCGAATAATCGGTCATTGTCAGGAGAGAGACGAAATTTATCTGATGAGAAACCTAATGAAATTTTAAGAAAGCATTCAACAGATTTAACGTCTTCGGAGACGGAGAAAAGAACTGTTTCCGAGGATGAATATCAGAATAAGGACCAAAAATGTTTATCACTAAACAAAGTGACTAACGAATTTCAAGACAAAACAAATAAACCTTCTGAGCCTGATAAAATTTTTGATATGTTCGCGGAGGATCTTAATGAAAGTTCTAGAATTCGTTCAAATCCATTCAAAATCAGAACATCAAGATCTCGTACACCGCCATTGGATACAAATAAGGTTCATAGTTCTAGCTCATCATCAACAGGCGACAAGCGGGATATTAAATTGGATAAACAAAAGGACATAAGCAAACGGTTATTAGAAACTGCTGAAAACTTACAAAAATCTGACTCTCCAGATAGATCACTCTCCAGAGAAAAATCAAAAACAGTTTTGTCCAACGAATTCAGTGCGTCTCCGTCTAAGCCTAAAACCAAGTTAAGCAAGGTTAATACAGCCAGCAATAGTAAAAATGTTTGTTTGAACGAACTTGAACTGAAAGAAAGAAAGAAAATTAAATCTTTAGAGGAAAGTAAAGGTGATGAAAGTCCAGATACTGATGACTACATGGACAATTGGGAAAATGAAGTTGACTTTATGACAAATCAAGATAGTTCAACACCAACGAAGCGTCTTGAAACTAAAAAGGTACGATCAGATCACCCAGTACAAGAATTTCCTATGATAGAAGTAGGAAAGCTAAATGATGGATTCGAGAACCCTCTGCTGGTAAATCCAAGTCCACCTCCTTTGGAACAAAAAGATAAAGCATTACTGAGCACAAAAAATGACTCTAAAGCAGCGGCTGTTGCTAAAACAAGCAAAGAAATAGTAGACGCCTCAGGGAAGACTAAACAATCAACGGATAAGTCTACAGAATCTCGACAAAATAATAATCTTTTTGAAATGCAGGAACTTTATGATCAATTTATTCGAAGTGTAGAAAGTTCTGGTGTTGACTTAAACAAAATCAAACTTAAAGATAAAACTCCAGAAGGAGATGTTTCACATCCTGATTCCGAATCAACAGATCCCAAAGACAGCAATAGCTCTTCAACGTCTACAACGTCAACTCTATCGACAACATCGTCATCTTCGTCATCAAGCTCAAGCTCATCATCATCATCGTCATCTGACGATGAAAACGAAGAATCTGACGCATCTCAAAAAAAGAAAAACAAACGTGGCAACAGAGTTGCAAGTGACTTCAAAAAAATCCAGCAATTGGAAGAAAATCTTGCTAACATCCAAAGTATGAGAACGAATTATGATTCAGGTGACGAAATTGTGGAAGAGTTGAAAAAAATGGAGAATCTTCTCCTCCAAGAAAAGAACTTAATTCTGCAAAAGTATGCAAAGGACGTAACAACAACAGACTCCGGTGTCGAATCCACCAAAAGTAGCTGCGAAAATCTAGCCACACAACCCCAGTTTGTCCCAACTTTGCAAGAAGCAAATGTGGACGAAACAAAACAATCGGAAGCAGAAGAATTTAAAATGTTCAATGCGAATCGAGAAGCCATCAAATTGACAATTTCACCAATCAAACGACCCAATACTGCTGCAGTAGCTAGCTGTATTTTATCGACACCGAGATTAGAACTCAAGCAGGAAGAGGAAGATGACTTTACGGAAAAATTGCTGGCAAAGCCAGCTAAGGAAGTTGCAATTGTAAAACCTATGATCGATACAAATAGTTCGAGATCAAGTGAAGATCGTCGGTCAAGTGAGAGATATCGAAGGCGTGAAAGTCGCTCGACATCAAGAACCAGGGCTTTAAGGCCACGTATTCGGTCGCTTTCTGTAAGTCCGCGCAGAAGAGGCCGGTTTTCTTCGCCACAAACGAGACGAGGACCAGGTGGTAAATTGTTCATAATTACTTTTCTTTTCAATTAATGAATTTACTGTTATTTTAGTTCGATACAGAGGGCGTCGAAGTCGCAGTCGCAGCCGTTCGCCACTTCGACGTCGTCGAAGACCAGAAACTAATAATAGAAAAGGACGAACACATTCGCGTTCAAGGTCAGTGTCACCATGTCCTGCCGTACGACGTCGATCAAGAAGTTCATCTTACGACAGACCATTCTCCAGGTCACCACTGCCATTCAAACCACCATCACCTCCAATGCGCAGAACCACTTCTCGCAGCATTTCACCCCCAAGACGTCGTTCTCAATCTTTGTCTCCGCCTTTTAGTTATAATACACATCGTTCATCGTACATCCCGCCGGAGTCTTATTACTATGCCGATCCAAATAATCGGCTATCACTTGATGCTCGCATTAATATAGTGCTTAATGGTTCCAACCAAGATAATGTGCCTCAAAATCCTTACGGAGGCTACAACTACAACACCTACGGCTATATGTCTCTTCCACCCCAACCTGGGGGTCCACCTTCAAACTATCATCACATGAATTACACCAATCAGTATGTTAATACTTCTGACCAGCAGGTTTACTCAAACATACCCACAATTAGCTCGGGTGTAACCAACACTTTTTTCTACGACGAGCAACAGTCGTACACGCAGCAATCGCAACCCTCTCCATTGCTTAAAGAACTGCCGAAAGCCGCAGCTGTCGCTGTACAGAAAGGAAATGTTCTTGAAATAGTTCCCAGTTTAGAGTTGCAAACTATTAAGCACGTTGAAGAAAAAAAAGAACCAACTGACACTATTGTAGAAGTAAAGGTTGAGAAACAAAGCCCTGAACAACCAAAACCAAAAGTGAAGAAGGTTCCAACTGTTTCGTGGAAGGAAGAGGTTAGTAACAGGCACATTGCTTCGGCTGTCTTAAAGCTTGGTAAAGATAGCGACGGAACAGCTAGAGGAATTTTAAAAAAAGTGGATTTGGAAGAGTAAGTTTTATTTTTAAGTCCAAAATGTTGATTGAAATTGAATATCAATTTTATTCTTTTTGTAGGAAACCAATTGCGAAAAAAGTTTACTTTGAAGATGGGATTTTCCCAAATCGTGACAGTGGTGAGGAGGATCGTAAAGCTGTTGACACTAAAATACGACACAAACTAAAGGCTCTGAGAAAGAAACACGGTTTGAAACCAGCAAAGGAAGCAGAAGTTGAAAAAACAGAGTTAAAACAAAACGTCGATCCTGTTACGTCTGAGGCAGACTACAAAATCGACCCAGAACTAGACAGTTTACCACCACCCCCGCCACCACCTGGTTCACCACCAGCGTATTTAGAACAACCGCTCTACATAAGGCCACCAACTCCGACACCACTCTTTTATTTCCATTTTGATGCTGTTGTTCATTCTATGTACGTGTCTCAAATGGAAAATCCTATTCCACCACGTCTTTTAAACCCAAAATTAATACCTCCAACTGTAGGAGCTTCAGGTACGGCAGCAGCTACAGTGCCATGTGTGCCAGCAGCACCTTCAACTCAATCTCCTTCAACTACAGTTTCGCCACAATCAGCTAATTCAAAGAAAGATTTAAATAAAGATTATTTGCCACCAAAACTCAACAAAGTTCCAGCTGTCAAAAGGAATGAAAATATCTTACCAAAACCGATCGCGGAAACGCTAACTCAAAGACCTTTATCGCCTAAGGTGTCTCCTCACATTTCACCTGCAGAAACACCTTCCCCCAAATTTACGAGCGGATTTGTTTCAGTAAGTGGCACGGCACGGCAATCTCCTATAGGGTTAACTGGTATTCGGGGAACTGGCTTTTCTCGTCTTCCTCCTTCACCGCTTGCTAGAGCTGGACCTCTACCTGTCATACCACTGCAGTTTAACGTACCTCCACCTAATATGACCGTTCCACTTAACCCACCACAACACAAAATGATGCACGGTACTCAACCACCACAGTTCTTCATGTGTGGGCAACCTCCAATGGAAGGCCATAGCATTCGAAATATTCAACCTATGATGCGCAGTATGCCCCCGCATGGCCATCATTTATCTGGAAATGGACACCCTCACCACCAAATGCACATTCAGCAACATCCCAAGCAGCACTTACAACATCTGCCGCAGCACCCAATTTCACATCCTCTTCAACATCAGCAAATGCATTCTCAACAACATATACAACAGCATATTCCACAACATGTTCAGCTTCATCCGCAGCCTCATGCTCAGCAAATAATGCACCAACACCCACAACAGCACCAACAAATCCAAACTCAAATCAGGCATCATCAACATACGCATTTACCACATCCAGCACATCAACAGCACGCGCCGCATCCACAAGCGATGGTGGCTCCTTTCAATATTCAAAGAAAAGAATTTTAATGTTTTGACAGAGAACAGATGTTAAACATTACGTAAATGTTTAATACTAGCTTTTATCTTATAATAAGTTAAGTAAGCGATTAAGAACGCATTACATATATGAAAAATACATATGTATATTTTCTGTATTTTTTTTTTTTTTTGTTTCACGAAATACATTTGAAACACTTAAGAAAATGATATCTATTAAAAATAGAAAACAAATAATTTTTGTCTTCGAAATTTCTCAACAAAAAAGTTGGAGGGGGTAGGGTATGCCCCCTATAGCCTCATAGTACAAACAGGTGGCGCTTACCCAACCCCTTCAAAAAAGTTATTCCCCCATGTCACGAAAATTGCTGAATTTAATCAAATCTAATTCATCAGCACAGGATTTGTTTGGGGATGGGAGAAATATGATGGTGTTGAAGGGTGCCCCCCACAACAACATCCGAGTGCAAACAGATGGCGGTCACCTCCAAAAACTCCAAAGTGAAAACAGGTGGCGCTCACCACCTTCAAAAATGTTAGGCTTTTATTATTTTTGTGGCTAGAAAATGAAATTTTTTAAGGGGGCACCCCTCACCCTCATCTCCATCTTTGACTTAGTTTTATTGGTTGTTGGTTGGTTGATAATTCGCCTTCAAACCGTTTCTTAAAAGATTCATGTAAATTCATATCAAACTGCGGTAATCAAAACAATCATCCGTTTTTTTTTTTCTTAGACCAGTAGCTAGTGCGCATTCCATTGACAAGTAGAGTATTCCAGTTGATGAAAAACCGCTACAATCCAGCATTCACTCTTTTCGACAGCAATAAAATTGTTGTTCGCCAAAGAAATTATTTCTCATCTTTTAAACATGTAAAGCATAAAAACAAACAAATTGTTTACTTCTTCATCTGTGTTTACGCTCACTATTTATGTATTTTATTAAACCTAATTTATTAATTAATATTAATTATGTAATTGTGTATCGTTTTCCATGCTATTTTTGTCTTATTACAATTGCCCAGTGTTTATTATTTTTCGTACTATTTTGTATTGTTCACAAGTTATTTTTTCGAATGCTTGTTAATTTGGCAAAAATTAAAACAAAATCTAAACAGCCGATTTTTCATTGCTTCAAAGTAATTAATCACATGTTAAAACAAATAAGATCGACGGCAAAGGAAGTCTAAAAACATCATAAAAAATGCAACGCTTTTTAAACGCAAAAATTAATTTACATATATGAACTCTAAACGTATTATAAAATGAAGATCAAAATGACGTTTGCGAAAACGGTGGACATCTTTGCGAAATCATTCATAAATTTCAATTAACTCTAAAGCAACTTATTGAAAATATTAAGAATACTCATTATATGCAGTAGTTTGGCTGAACTGGTCAAGATAGTAACATGGTTGAGGTGTGTGGGATGAAGAGCCAAAGAAGTACATTATAGAATCAAGTCATCACAATAATTATATTCTCCAAGCTTACAAATTCAGGTTTTTGTTTTGTGATTCGAAGGAATTTAGTCGATTTTCACGTTTGAATAAATTTTTCTCACAAAAAAGTTAGTGCCGGCATATCCTACAGTGCCACAAATTAGACCTAATGCCCCGCTGAAAAGCGCCATATATCCGAAATAGAAAGCAGTTTGGAAAAGACCATACATTCTGCAAATAAAGACAAAAATTTTAATTTGTAAAATTATGGTCAGACTGACAGAACTCACTTGGTTTTAAAGAAGAAGTAATAAAATGAATAAGCATAGACGTAAATTGACGTTGATGCGGCCGACAGAAAACTCGTCCACTGCCACCGGTAGTCCTCGGCATTTAGAAGAAAGTATGTACATACAATGGTTACACATACTGTTACGATAGTTAGAATCGTGAAAACCAAGAGCATAAAACCGTAAACGTAATATATTTTGTATGCCCAAAATGATGTAAATATAAAGTACCTAAAAATTAAACATTGAAGTAAATAACAATTCTACTGAGTTTTGAATTCTCACATTTCAATGAAAATTGATCCAAAAGGTAGAACTCCTCCAAGGAGAATAATAATCGCCGGCTCCATGAACCACTTCTTTTCTGGGATCGGTCTTGGAACAGCATTTACGCGACAGGGAAAATCTGGCTGGCCATCCAAATTTCGCCCAACCACTGTCCCTACCAGTGTCAGGGGTAAAATGACAAAGAAGCAAATGCAGGTAACTGCAACCATTGTGCCGAAAGGAATAGCTCTCGAAGCGTGATAGTATATGGCAATAAAATTTATGAAGAAAGCAGTACCACAAACGAACATAGGCACCAAAAATGCTGACGTTACCATTTGTCGTATCCACATGCGTCCACCCAGTCGAGCGTACAAAGATCCTCCAAAGTATCCATTGATAGGAGAAGTTGCAGCATATACAAATATGGCGGTAGAGAGAAGAGAGCCACGTCTTTGAAAAGAGGAAGAAGTTTCTTTAATATGATAGATTTAAGATATATTATTACAGCTTACTCGGTATAAAGTTCTCCTACTATTGCAAATATGATAACACAAAACACAACGAAAATTAGTTGATTTCCGGCTCCAATCAGTGCGGAGAAAAACAAACCATGCTGCGGTGTTCGGAACACGTCTCCATGAACTTGTTTCCAACCATATTCGTCACCCAAATCACGTTCCTAAAAAAAATATTTATAATATTTACGTTAGATATTCCAACTACAAAAAAAAATGCAATGTTTCAGTTAATTTTTCTTGTCCGTTGAATGTTTTTTTCAAGAAGGAAAATCGGTTGATCTGTAGGCAAACCTATTAAAAATTATATTAAAATCCCATCAACAGTTTATTCCTTGAATAACGCTGGCAAAAATTTGGATCCCTTTTTGAAGTATTTTTTTTTTCTGTTGGAGGTTTTTAAAATACCAGCTGGAGCATTTAGATCTAAATATAGGCCCATTCTACTACCAGATACCAGATCTTTTGTTATAGCTTTCCAGATGTTCGGAGAAAAATCAAAGACGCTGCCATGATAAGGAGCCTAAGTTACCAGCTCTCACCATGTCTGCGCTATCACTTAAGCCTAACACGTTTAAATGCTTAGCAAAAGAGAAGTGCCCGCTGGCAACGCCAATAAACTTTCTACAGTCTTTTCTGCTACGAGATAGCAAAAATGTTGCAGTCTTCTTCTTTACGTTGGGGAGCAAACGTTTGGTCTTTCTGCATCCAATGGAGGCATGGCATCTACTGTTGTGCTCTTGACAGATCCAATCGATGAATGAAGCCCTCACTGAGGACGGTGGGACGGTTGCAGACCTATCGACTCAAGAAATTTAAAAAATAAAAATAAATAGGGTGGCGCAACAGAGCGTGGAGCCCCTGGGCCTAGCGCATTTCTCACAACCATGCCTTGTGAGGGAATGGAGGGGACCTACAATTTTTCGCCGGTTCCGAACGGCTAATTGAGAATGCGCTTTTCATGGCAATGAGTTTACTAACGGAGGACTTGCCAATTCCTCGCGAAAGGCGATACCCGTGGAAAAACAATTTTTTCATTTTGCCTCTGCTGGGATTCGAACCTCGAACCTCTGGGTTAGCAGGTGGACATGCTAACCATCAGGCCACGGGTACTCAAGAAATTTAATTTATTTTAATTTAAATTTAATTCAGAGAGCTTTTGCATTCCTGGATCACTTTGAGGGTTGAGAAGACCTTAAGCACAGCTTGGCTGTCACTGCAAACACAGATAATTCTCCACATCCAGCCATTGTTCGTAACATGGCTCAAAGCCATTTGAATAGCAAATCCCCCTCGCTTGTAAAACGGATGTATTATCCTATAGAGGCGTTAAGTCGTATGTCGTCGTTCTCCACAAAGGCACTAGCACCAGATCCCTCGTCGGTTTTGGAACCATCTGTGAAGATTCGATAACAATTCTTTCCAGGCTCAGATTCTGGAGTGGACCAGTCCTGAACCAAAGAAAAGTTGGCTGAGAATTTTTGACGCAGCTTGAGCCTTGGGATCATCGTGTCAGACGGCATATCTGTTAGACACATTTTTGAAGCATTGCTGAGGTCCGGAGAAAGATTTTCTGTTTCCAGTGAATATTCATAAAAAATTAGTGAATCTAGGAAAAATCTCTTGAAATCATATGTATTGCACTGTACAAGTCTACAAGTCCATTACTTAGTTACTTAAGTGGGCATCACATTCGGTTTGAACCTGGCCTCAATCAACATGTTTCGATAGCAAATTCGACTTCGGGCGACCTCTTTCTAGGTTTGTATGTAAATCGTTTGTGATCTACTTCCAATTGAATTCAACTCTTCTTCTTTGTACGAGTTTTGAGCGGACGCTAGAGAGGCCTAGTCAAGCTGGCTCTGTACAGATCGATTTTGTAAGTAGGTAATTTCAAGTTTCGACTAGAAGCGAATGTTTTAGCAAGCTTTGGTTATAGCGCAACTGCAGATCCAAGAAACAAAAACTTTGCAGTAACAGTTGTTTTTTGACGTTTAGAGTATGCTATTGAAAAAAATAGAAGTAGTCTAGAAAAGTGATTTTTCCAGGCCCTCAATAGCAACTGCTTTTCTATAACTACGTTTCCCTTGTGGTCTTTACTGCCTTGAGTCTGGAGCTTGCCACCCTAGCATGGTCTTTATAGCTTTTGGTATGACTTCCGAATCTCATACCTGTCATGGCATCTCTCAATTTCCTTTAATGACCGCTACTTATGCTGCTTCTTTTTGAGAATTCGGTGTTCTTCCCTCTTCTGCCATCAATATTTCTTGTGCTTTTTTGACTTCATTTGGCTACCTGTATTATTCATCGAACCATGAGTTTCTTTTTGGGGAAGAACATCAGAGGAGGCAGTTTGGATGACTTGTTTAGCATTGCTACCTCTGATCTCCAAAGCTTAATGCTGACAACATAGGATTCAAGCTTAGTTGGAGGGACACTCGATTGTATAAGGCAATTGCAATCTCTTGCGATTGTAGCTTTCCGACTTCATATCGTTCCATAGCGTTACTTTTGCGAGAGTCGTAAACAGGATGTCTGATTCGTACCTTGACTACAACAAGGTAATCAACTGGACCGAATCAAAGCTGACCCCTCGGAAAATTCGGACATCTATAGTACTGTAAGAGTTACTTGCAACATTGTCGCTTGGATAAATGTTTGTCGTTTGTTACATTTGGGAAAATGTACACATCTATTACAGATGACAACCCAACTGAAAATTGGGTTGTGGGCCGTGTTATATATATGAGAAGACAACCCAATTTCAGTTGAGTTGCCATCCATAATAGGGGTAGTAATCAAAGTGGAGAACTTTTTTTTCAAAAACATTACGTCAGAATTTCTTGAAAATTTTATGACTTAATAAAATAAAATTGTTAGTTCAAAAACGTCAAAATAAAGTCAAAATATTTATTTAGTGACAATTCAGAGCCCATTTTCCTCAGAATGTTATTCTCGTATGTTACACTTTACCACAGCCTTTTTGTTTCAAAAACACATACGACAAAGATACGACAAAGAAATGGTGAAATAAAGTAGTCTTCGACATTTACGACAAAACGACTTCTTAAAAGTAAAAGGTCATAGGTGGTTTTGTGAGTATTGAAATAGAAGCGGCAAAAATGGGTTTGAAGGTTCATGAAGACAAAACGAAGTATAAACAAGGACACAGAACATCGAAGAGTTGGACAGAACGTCACAATAAACAGACATAATTTCGAGGTAGTACAGGACTTCGTCTACCTAGGATCCGCTATTGAAACGAATAACAACATCAATGCGGAAAATAACTCTTGCAAACCGTTTCTTCTCTGGATTAAGAAGACAATTGACAATTAAGAAACAAAATCATCTCCAGAAAAACCAAGGTAACCCTGTATAAGACCTTTATCAGCCCAGTCCTGCTATGCGGCGCAAAAGCATGGACCTTTCGAAAGCACATTGCAGGGAAATCGCGGAAGGTGAATACCTCGTCTTAGGTGGCGAAATCAAGTGGAAGAAGACCTCCACCGACTTAGAGTGCAAAACTGGAGAGAGCTCGCCGAAAAAATCGAAGTTCTAGAAGGATGTTTGTTGAGCCCCAGGTTCACCCTGAACTGTAATTCCTACCCAAGGAAGTAAAGATAATAATCGAGTTCTGGAATCCCCGGAAGCATATTAATTTCACTAAGCAACTACCTATTTTTGTTTGTAAGATTACATACATATGTAATTGCAAATAAATCAATCGGTGATAAATCGAACTAAAAAAAAAAGAAAATAAATGTGTGTTAGTTTAAAAAACTAAGAAACACTTTAATGACAATTAATTTTTACCTATTAGTTCTATTTGTCATTAAAACGATTGTTTTCTTGTGGTTTTTTTTAGATCGAAGAAATTCAGTTGTTTTTTTAACTTTCACTTGTTAAGAAAACCTGTGTCATTTCTTGGTAAGGTTCAACAAACCTGAAGTGTGAGTGATATGATTTACAAGAAAATTGTTGCAAGTTATGCACACTACCTACGGACTCAAAATGATGTTTATACGCACCTTTTCTTAGTGTTAATCCTAATTTATTGACATTTTGCTAAAATATATTTTTATTTATTCTATATTGTGCGTGTTAAATAGAAATAAAATAAAAAAGGTTGTCAATTTATGGCGGTGAGCCCAAAATAATTGGGTCGATTGTTTGTAAAACTAAAAAACATTTATAACTCTTGACTTTTGAGGCATTTTGAACCCAAAGAAAAAGATCAAAATGATAAATCAAAATAAAAGTTAAATGTTCTTGCATATGTTATGAATTAAGAATAAGAGAATATTTTGATTGTAAAATATAACTTGTCTTGGCAAGCAACGTTGCCACCTTTCTATTCTAAAGTCAATCAGCCCTATCACAGATTCCATCGTAGAAAACTTCCACAGGGAAAGCTAGGTTACGAACTACAAGTTTCGTGTTAACAAAATCCGAATGGAATCGAATAAAGCATAAAGCATTACCAGTTGCCAGTGTGGCAACTACAAATACCGCCATGCTGGTTTTTGAAATCAGAAGTTTTCCGCCAAATTTGCAAGAGGTCATTCACTTTTTTCTGCAAAAACAACTTCTTTCGTATATTAAAACGACGAATTTACATTCCACTAGGATTTGATGATACGAAATCCACGAATTTCGAGATTTTTCCACTCGGAATGGATTATGTGATAGTTACATTGGGAAACTTAGACTCTTTTCGATTACGGTGGAGTCTGTGATAGGGCTGAACGCCTTTTACTTACCATATCGTCCATTTCTTCATCTTTGCTGTAGCGTGCGTAATCCTTACGCAGGGTTCTCATGAGTATCATTGACACGAGTCCAACTAAGAAGATAACCATCATGAAACTGTTGAAAATACTGAACCAATGAATCTGAAAGAGAAAAAAGTTGTCAACAAAAAGAACTAAACAGACGAAAAATCTTACTCTGTGTTGAAAAAAGTTGGGATCTAAGTATTTGTCAAAACGATTTTCGAATTTCACCGGTGTCAGCTTCCAGATAACTTCATATGAGAAGTTAATCTTTGCTCCAGGGACCAGCAGTTCTTTCTTTTCTGTGGTCAAATTAATGTCAACAATTTGTTTGCCATTGTAACCGATTTCGAATTTCTTGTGCGTATAAATGTAGTATTTGTTTTCCCGTTCTGAGCGTTCACCTACTTTTCCCCAAATAGGCAGTCCATCAATGTACATTTGGTACCAATATTCGTTTTTCACTGCATACGTAAAAGCCTTTACTTTATCCTCGGTGAGTTCGACCATGCAGATGATAGATGAAGGAACGTCCACTGTAAATCAAATATTAAAAAATCCACTATGTTCAACAGTTTTAACATACACTTGAATTCAATCTCGTAGCCGCTAAATTCCAGTTCTACACCCTGAAGTGCTTCACTAAGCGTTTCATGGTAATGGCTAATACTTTGCTTGGAACCTGAACAAAAAGGCAGCGAAAAGTAGGCATACGTTTCCTGCCTATTATGGTACGGGCCAACTGTATTCATCCAAAGAACAACTTCTTCTTTTTCATTGTACTGGAAGTATGTTTTTATGAAAATTTTTTCGTTTTGGTTTTACCAAAATTTTCACTTACAATGTGATTGTGTTCGTCGCTCGTTGCACCAAACACGCATAAACAAAAAATGAATACGTATGCAAAAAACATTTTTTTGAGGTGATATTCCAAAAAAAATTATGTGACTAAGATATTCGCGAATGTAACTGCTCCGATATTAATTATTTTTCATTTTCTTGTTGAATTTGAGAAAAAGGAAAAATTGAAATCGGTTATGGACGAAGATGAAAATTCTAAACACGTCAACTGACAGGCGGGGAAATTTTTGTCTTTTTTTGCAGGCGTTGACGTTTGACAGCTGTGACAGTTGACAGCTGTTTATTCAAAAATTAGGTCTGTTTCCTTACTTTGTGCACAGACATTCACAATCTGTCATATTCTTATGTCGTTTTCCATTGGTCGTTCGGAAGCCTTCTGAACGCTTCTCAAATCATTCCATTGGCATCAAATGACAGTTCCTCTCCTCGAAAGAAGAGAAATTTGATTCTTGATTTGAAGAAGGAAGCGAAACCAGAAGCACTCACACACTGAAACACTGATGACGTCAAAATTGACAAATGTGATTTGCCACCTCTAAAAATTGAAAAAAGTGACCTGAAAGCAATTATTAATTAATTAATTTTGTGAGATGAGTTCTAAAAACATTTTAAGACATATTCCTGTCGTTTTAAGTGAATTAAGCTGGGTTTACATGCATCTGTAACTGCGGAAGTGCAGAAAAGTAAAGCGAGACGGATGAAGATTACAAAGCACAAAGGTTAAAAAGAGAGACGAATAGGATTATGGTTGCAGATGAAAAATTATGGTTGCAGATGAACATGTTCATACACCGATACACAATACAAGCAACGAAACTTCTAAGCAAATAAAAGTGTTACTTTGGCATCCCGGATCGGAGAGTTCTTCCGTATTACCAATGGAAAACGACATTACTCTATGAAGGAGTGCCCTATTACATGATGTCTCACGAGCACGAGCCCAGGGGGTCAATTTCCGATCTGTGAAGCTGTGAAGTGAAACATTTATCACAGCTTCACCGAAAATTCCATTCTCGATTAGTGAAAATCCAACCTCAAATGTCAAATTTTTTTCATATGATAAATTTCTTTTCATTGCCGTATGAGTCGGTGAAAAAATTCAATTATGAAAAATGGCAGCAAAACTCCAGCGTGGAAAAATCCAATTGGAAAATGAGAGACAAACTGTCAGAATTCACCATTTAGAACGTTTCAGAACCTTTTAGACCACAGTTGGAGAACTTATTTACATTTTGTGATCGGTAATCGCTTAGTCCCCTATTACATGATGTCTCACGAGCCCAGTCTCACATGAGTGCGAAAAAGAAAGGAGATGTGAGGAAATGAGATGCACAAAAAAATTCCCGATGAGTACCGTGCCGATTTTTAGCAGTCTCATATTGACGTTTCTCTTTTCCCATATTCGTTTTTGCTGTGTTGCTTTGATGTATTTTTTGTGTTGGTCAAATGAGCGTCATCTGAATGTTTTTTCATTTTCGTTGTGGTCTTGTTTTTTATTTTTCAAATCAAAAGTTGAAAAACCAATTTGTTATTTTTGTAATTTTATCAAGCAACTTACTTTATTTAGAGAAAAATAAAACTTTGAAATTTATAAAGTGACAACAAGAAAAGGATTGAAAGAGAAATGAAGAATTGTCAATTTTGAGACGTGAGCCTTCAAAATTGAACATGTAATAGTGATTGTCTCACGGGATGGAAATTTAAAAGGAACGTCAAAAATGAGACATGTCTCGTGAGACATCGTATAATAGGGGACTTACGGCTCGCGTACACTGAATCTGTTTATCGGCCGATATCGGATCGGAACTGTTCGGACGACAATCTCGGACGTTCGTCTGCATACACTGCTGCCGTTCTCTGACGATAACTGACAGACATCCTGTTATTGAATTTATTTATTTCAGTTCAATTGAAACTTTTTTCCATAGATTTTTAGTGACATCTCTATTATTATACGCCTTAGAAAATTTATTCCACAGTGGTGTCCTACCAAAAACGAAATTTATTAACTTTTCGATATCCATTGTGTAGTTCTGGGCCATTTCCCATAAGAATACATGTGTTTTATTCGAGTTGTCAGTTGTGGCCGCTGAAGTCGAACACGTGACGGAGTGATTGGGCCATAGCCTTCGGTATCATAGAGGAAAAGATAACTTTGAACGATATAAAAGTAACAACCAGAACAAGCATTCAAAGCGTAATGAAGAATTGTCAAATTCGAGACGTGAGCCTGCAAAATTAAACGTGTGATAGCGAGTGTCTCACGGGGTGGAAATTTAAAATGGAACGACAAAAATGAGACATGTCTAATGACGCTGTTCAGTCTGGGGCAAGTCAACCAGGCGAAATTGACGTCTATATGTTTTTCTCTTTCCCACATAGTTGTACGAAAGAGACGTGGTTTTGCTCCGGATTTTTAAAAAAATTTAAAATTTTCTTGGTTGAGTTTTGACATTTCCTTGTTGTGACACTTGTGTTTTTTCACCGAGTAAGGAAGCTGTTGTTTGAAAAATAAATGTTCTTTTTCTTGTTCCTGAAGCAAAAATACGAAAAAAAATAAATTATTTTTTCCGTTCAGTTCAATTACAGAGTTTTTTTTTCCCAAATCTGAAGGCAAAATGATCGTCAAAATAAATCCATCGCGTTCACATTTAATTTTAGTCAGAACACGACGGGGTGGCGGAATGTCAAAATTGCTCGGTTGACTTGCCCCAGTCTGAACAGCCTCAATGAGACAGTAGGTCCCCTATTATACGATGTCTCACGAGACATGTCTCATTTTTGACGTTCCTTTTAAATTTCCATCCCTTGAGACAATGGCTGCGTTCTGACGCACCATCTTCGAAAATCTTAACTTAAGTTGCTGTCAGTTTTCCATACAAAAGTTCAGCTGACAATTCAGATTTTCAGATTTTCGAATTTAGATTTTCAGATTTTCGAACATAGATTTTCAGATGGAAAATCTTGGCTGAAAATCTGAACTTAAGATTTTACTTGTCAAAACAAGGAAAACAACATACATGACAATCGAACTTTACTCGGTATTCTTGGGTTATTTTTTTGTTCTGCAAGTTTTCGCTTATTTGTTGAATTGAAATTAATAATTATTGGTGTTTGGATATTCTGTTTTGTAAATTAATTTTAATAGTGAGTTTATCAACAAAGAAAATACATTTTTGAAGGCACACGATTTTCATTATTTTTATCAAAATTAAGTAAAATGAATGTAATTTTAATGATTTTAATACTGCTTAGTTTGGAAACACTTGGAAGTCAAATTGTTGAATTTCAAACAGAAAAAATCTGTGTTTTACAATTAATTTTACTACTAACTATGTAGAATCGAGAGGTGAATCACAGTTCCACTTGAAGACAAAAAAAAAGTTCAGATGGTCGTTCATAAACTGACAGATAGCAACTTAAGTTCAGATGGTGCGTCAGAACGCAGCCAATCGCTATTACATGTTCAATTTTGAAGGCTCACGTCTCAAATTTGACAATTCTTCATTTCTCTTTCAATCCTTTTTTTGTTGTCACTTTATAAATTTCAAAGTTGTATTTTTCTCTAACCCTGCAGCTACACGATCAAGATATGGTAAGCCACCAGCCTACATATACACTATGTCAAATTTTTATTCGTGTTTCGGCTGTGACGTAGGCGACTTACAACTTGCCAGGCAAATGGCTTTCAATCGACATGTCATTATATATTTTCAAAATGGCACCCACAAGAAATTTGAAATTCAAAGTTTTTTCCCAGGCACTCTTTTCTCTGTGTGAGGGTATTTGACGAAGCTGTCAATTTCATGGCTACTGAAACTGCTTCTCGGGTGGCTTTCAATATTCCATACCAGTTGAGTTTCAATTTCGAAAAGTTTGGTTGTGTATGTAAGAAAGTTCGAATGTATTGTAAATGGCTGACCATATCTTGATCGTGTAGCCCCGGGGTAAATAAAGTAAGTTGCTTCATAAAATTACAAAAATAACAATTTGGTTTTACAGCTTTTGATTTAAAAAATAGACAGATTTCGGTATGGAAGAAAAACAATTATTAGAGTTGTTGTTAAACTGTGCATCGAATGCAGTTGAGGGCATGGACACAGACAACAGTGGAGATGAGTGTATTGTATTGGGATTGCTGAACTTGTGCGAGAAAGCAGCTTTGGAGAATGAAAAACCGAAGCAGAAAAGGCTTTGGGTTAAAACGTGGAGGAAAAAAAGAAGTGTACATGGTTCGTTCACCTTCGTTAAAAAAGAACTCCAAACCAACGACAAAACCAGTTGTTCTGTTTGTAAAAGATGCTCGTTTGAAGTGAGTATTTTGAAGTGAGTATTTTTAAAGCTAGCTAGAGTAAAATATTATTTCAATCCATAGATGCCTCAAAATCCTCATAGAGAACCGCAAAACCCTAAATGACAAGATTGTCGTTAAAACTATTCATGAAGCCAAAGTCAGCTATATAGAAGAAGAACGTGTTGCTGCGCCCAGTCGCAAACGAAAAGCAATGGAATCAATGAGTATAAAATCAGGACGCACAGAAACCTCAAAGTACACAGCTGGTGGCAAAGGTATTCACCGACCAGTCGCTGCATCAGTAAATTCTGGTCATTCAGGTTACTCGGTGCAAACGACATCATCTATGTACTCCACAAAGAAAGCTCAAGGTGATATGAAGAAAAAGGAAAAATTGGATCCGTATGCTTAAGTTCCTCTGAGCAGGAATATTTTGAACAAAAGGTAAGTCAGTTCAATTTTTGTTTTCTTTGTTACTATTTTCAAATAGTATTTCTCTTTTAAAAACAGAAAACATGGAAAACACGCTGGAACGTTCAAGGGAATCGTCAAAGGAGCTAGGAAAGGAGCATCTAAAGGTGTTAAAAACAGAATACAGAAGAAATATAAAATGTAAACAACTCCAACTATGTATATTAAAGTCAACCCGTTGTAAAAAGCTTAAACTGAACCATTTTTTTAACAAAATGATTTGTTTATCTTAATTAAAAAATATCGATTGCTGTTATGAAAAATTAAAGCATTTTTTTTACTTGATTGTACACAAGATTATATTTTTTGAGGTAGGTAGTTGATACCAGCACTGAAGCATTGAAAATGAAAATGGACATGTTTAGTCCATTTCCATTTTTGAAAAATTGTTCTACGTTTGCTATTCTATTTGGCAGAAGGATCGTCGCTTAGCATTGTTTCTTCGTAAAAATGCATTTTATCATTGGCATCAATGATAATCACAGTGTGTGTCCTGCTGCCGTACTTAGCATCGAGTACTTAGACATTTATTGCTCTTAAATGATTTCCCCAATTTGGAGCACGGCCAGCTAGCTTCGCATCGGGCCAATTCTTGCGTTCGCCGGTTCATTGACATCCTTGGACATCTTTGAATGATAAATGCTTTGGTATCCATAGGACAGAAGTTAACTTCATCCGTTGTTATCTCATTCCTTTTCCCAATAAATGTCAAGGGAGTAGTGTAGATGTTGGTGTTCATATTGTAACGTGCGCTTAGTTCGCAAAAAAAATAAAACTCTACCTTTCAATTTAATTCTACCACTTTATTCAGTATCTACTTTCGATATACACTTTATTCGAACTCAACTCGACTTTTGGACTATGACTTGTATTTACTCTTAACTTTATCACTCTATAAACAAAACTGCCCTCTGGTTGGCTCGGGCGGGCTATTTATATCGAATGACATGCCATCTAGAACTCTCCAGTAACTTCTACATTGTCTCCACTCTACACTATTTTGGCTGTCAAACATTTTCTCTCCTTCAAAATTTCTACACTTACACCAGTGCTCCCAGATGTGTTTTTCGGTTGAACGTTTTCGATTAGGAAATTGGTATTAAATGTTGGGCTCACGTTACACTGCCCCCTCCTTAAGATTGTTCGTCCCGAACAATTCCATCTGCAGCCTCGCCACTATATCGATGCAGACGGTCACAATGAATTACTTTTAACTTGCCTCTTAGTCCTCTTTGGATGCGGTAAACCACGTCGTTAATCCTCGTGACAACAGTATAGGGACCTTCCCAGTTTTGCTGAAGCTTCGGTGAAAATCCCTTTTGACGATGAGGATTATAAAGCCACACACGATCTCCTGCTTGGAATCCTGCCGTTGTCGCTTTTGTGTCGTACCGTGTCTTCATCCGGTCGCTGTAGGTTTTCATCCGTTCCCTTGCTCTTTTATGGATGTCAGCGAGTCTCTCCTTGAGGTCGTCCACATACTCGTTCGTGTCCTGTGGCTCCTCTGTGGGGCATCCAAATTTAAGTTCGCTGGGCAGCCGCATGGTTTTCCTGAACAGGATATCAGATGGTGTTTGTCCTGTCGAGCTATGTACTGCACTTCTATAGGCCATCAGGAATAGCGGTACGTGCCTATCCCAGTCTCTTTGGTAGTCGCCTACGACCTTGGTAAGGTGTTCTTTCAAGGTCCGGTTGAATCTTTCAACCATCCTATCAGATTGTGGATGAAGCGGTGTGGTTCTCGTTTTCTTAATGCCAAGTAGTCCGCACACTCCTTGGAAGATGTTTGACTCAAAGTTCCTCCCTTGGTCGGAATGGAGTTCCATAAGCACGCCAAACCTACTCACCCAGTTAAACACAATCTGGTCGACCACCGTTTTGGCTTCTTGATTTGAAATGGCATACGCCTCAGGCCACTTGCTAAAATAGTCCATTACAACCAGAATGTACTTGTTTCCAGCGTTGGTCTCTGGAAAAGGCCCAGCCACATCTACTGCAATCCTCTCAAAAGGCGATCCAACGTTGTACTGATGCATCTTACCTTGAATCTTCCTACCAGGTCCTTTGGTTGCAGCACACTTGTCACATGTTCGGCACCACTTCTCCACGTCATCTCTAGCATGTAACCAGTAGAACCAATGTCGCACCTTCTCCAGTGTTTTGTTCACTCCCAGGTGGCCTCCAGAAGGTCCGTCGTGCATCTCCCGAAGAACTTCACTGACTTTCGATTGCGGTACGATCAGCTGCATCACATATGACTTACCGTCAGCGGATTCCCATCTTCGCCTGAGGACACCTTCTTGTACATATAGTGAGTCCCACTGTGCCCAATAGGCTTTGAGAACTGGACTCCTGTCAGAAATGTCTCCCCATTCCGGTTTCTCTTCATTTTCTTTCCATGCAAGAATGGGTTCGATATCTGGATCCTCCTGTTGAGCAGTCCTCACTTCCTCATTGCTCCATCCGCTTATGGGGTCAGCTCTTAGTCGCTGAGCGGTAATGATTTCTTTGTCTTCTTGCCGCCTGCAATGCTTGCAATCCACTTTGCAAGGTCTTCGGGATAATGCATCGGCGTTTGAGTGCAGCTTTCCTCTGCGGTGTTGGATCTGGTAGTCATAGGTCTGCAATCTTTCTATCCACCTTGCGACTTGACCTTCTGGATTTTTGAAGTTCAACAGCCAGCTCAGAGCACCGTGGTCTGTCCGCAGAAGGAATTTCTGTCCATAGATGTACTTATGGAAGTGCTTTGTTGCCAAGATAAGAGCTAACAGTTCCCTTCTGGTCACGCAGTAGTTTCTTTCGGGCTTCGAGAGGACCTTGCTGTAATATGCCACCACTTTCTCTTCGCCGTCATGCACTTGGGATAGTACCGCCCCGATTCCAACGTTGCTTGCATCAGCGTCGATGATGAACGTTTTGCCAGGTGTTGGATGTGCCAGCACTGGAGCGTTACAGAGGCGGTATTTGAGTTCCTGGAAAGATTTCTCGCACTCACCTGACCATTTAAACTGTTTCCCTTTTTCGGTGAGCTGATGTAAACTCTTTGCAACTCCAGCAAAGTTCTTAACAAAACGTCGGTAATATTTGGCAAGACCAAGAAAGCTTCGGAGTTGATGTTTGTCCTGTGGTGTTGGCCAATTTTTGACGGAGTCAACTTTTTCAGGATCAGTCTTCACTCCTTGGGAAGAGATGATGTGTCCCAAATACTTAACTTCGGTTTTGAAAAGTGCACATTTTCCGGATTCAGTTTAAGGTTAGCCTCTCGAAGTCTCTGAAACACGGCTTTTAGGTTCTTGCAATGTTGGTCAAATGTTTTCCCGTAAACAATGACATCGTCCAAGTAGACTAGGCACGCTTTCCACGTCAGTCCTTGAAGAACGCACTCCATCAAACGCTCGAATGTTGCCGGAGCGTTGCATAGCCCAACGGCATAACTTTAAACTGCCAGAGCCCATTACCTGTAGAAAACGCCGTCTTTTCCCGATCATCAGGGTGGATGTCAACTTGCCAATATCCACTCTTCAAGTCCAGCGTCGAAAACCACTGGGCTCCCTCCATGGCATCCAGGGTATCACTGATCCTCGGCAGGGGATAGCTGTCCTTCTTAGTCACATCATTCAGCCTTCGGTAGTCCACACAAAAACGAGTGCTTCCGTCTTTCTTTTTCACTAGCACCACTGGTGACGCCCAAGGACTTTTGGAATTTTCGATAAGACCGTCCTTCTTCATTGCTGTTATCATGTCCTCAACCTCACCTTGTTTGGCCAGTGGAAGGCGTCTTGCGGGTTGACGAATCGGTCTTGCATCTCCTGTGTTGATGCGATGCTGCACTAACTGTGTTCTACCATATTGTCCCTTTTGCGATGCGAAGATGTAAGTGTACTCTTGCAGGAGATTTTCAGCCATCCTTGTTTGTTGGTGATCAAGGTTGGATGAATTCAGTATTTTAGCTCTGATGGTTTTGAGCTCCTCCGGAGTTATAGTTTTTCTCGGGGCTTCGTCTGTGATCTTCGTAATTGCTGCAACCGATTCGCAACGTCCAACGACCTCTCCTTTCTTCAACCTTACATCGTATGGTCTGGTGTTTAGTAATCGTACAGGGACCATTTTGTTCTTCGGTGCTACCAGTGTTTTCCCAATGATGACGCTTTGGGAGGAACACTCTGGGTCTGGTTCCACCATGAGGTATCGAAGGCTTCCAAACTCACCTTCCAGTTTTGTCCAAACGAACACTTCAGAAGAAGGAGGCAGAATCAGATCTTCCGTGATGACAGTTCTCAGTGTCGACGTACTTTCGTTCGAATAGGTCATTGGAAGTTCCTTATTTTGGTACTTCAAAACCTGATTACCGATGTCCAAAATAACTCCGTGCTGTTTCATAAAGTCGATTCCAATGATGCACTCGTCACATATATCTGCCACCAGGAATTGATGAGTAAACACTAGGTCGGCCAGTCGGATCTTAAGACACACTTCTCCATATACTCTTGCTGCTTCTCCCGTTGCGGTTCTTAGACGGTAGCTATTGGTGTTATGAAGCCACGTCGTCTTTACCAGGTCTCGACGTACTATGGAGGCTGTGGCACCGGTGTCGATGGTAGCCACATGTTTGTTCCCGTTAATAGTAGTCTCCACAGTCAGACTTTTGTTGTCTCGTTTGGTCTGAGAGACCTGGATGGTGGTTCTGGGGCCATCGATACAAGAAACCAGCCTCTGCCCCTCGAAGTTGGTTCTTACTCGTTTCCCTGATGGGAAACGGGCTGATAGGCAACGCTGTTGTTGTTGTTACCTTGCTCTGGGTTGGATCTCTTGCTTCCGCAATGTTGACAACCTGCTTTGTTTGGTGGTAGTCGGCATTGACGCTGTAAGTGCCCGGTCTTGTTGCAGTTCCAACATCTTGCTAGTCCGCTCCGGTTCTTTTGTATTTCAGCTCTTTGGCACGAGCATTCTTCGACTATGGCCTCTCTAAGTCGATGTACTCCCTGAGAAGCCTGTTCTGCTGCTTCAATTGTCAATGCGAATGCTAAAGTTTCGGAAAGAGTACGTGTTCTAGCAGTTCGCACAGACCTCTGAAGATGTATATCCGAAATGGCACGAACGAAGGACTCAACAGCAAGCTGGTTGATGATTTCTTCTCCAGCATCCGGGTATGCCAGGTGAACCAGTCTTTCGACGTCTGCTTGGAGCTGCTGTAGACTTTCACCCCTTTTCTGGACTCTGTTATTGAGTTGGACTCGGAAGACTTCTTTCAAGTGGCTATCTCCAAAGCGTTTATCTATAGCTGCCACGAGAGAACTGAAATCGCCGCTCTTACCAGCTGGAACTGTTTGAAGTAATTCAGCTGCTGGTCCTCTAAGAGCAAGAGTCAGTGCAATGTACTTGTCTTCGTCATCCCAGCCATTTGTTGTCGCGGCTGCCTCAAATTGTCTCTTGTAGACTGGCCAAGAAGACTGTCCATCAAATGTTGGGGGTTTCATCTCCTTTTTCTTTGCATACTCCCCAGCAGACTCTCGAATTTTGATTTTGCGGATCTGGTCCAATTCCTTGGTCAGAACAGAGAACTGTTTATCACATCGGGTTTCTACGATTTCGAAACGATTCTCTACAACAGAAAGCTGTTTCTCCACACCTTCAATGCGTTCGTCTAGGGCACATACATTTTTCTCAATGTTACCCAATTTACCTTCTAGAATGTTTTTCTGACCTTCCAAAACATTCTGTTGCGCCTCAAGTCTTTCGAGAATATTCTGTTGTTCCTTCTTTTGCTCGTTTCGTTGCTCTTCAATCAGCTTCTTTTGTTCGTTTCGTTGTGCTTCCAGTTGTTCGAGAACATTCTGCTGTTCCTTCTTTTGCTCGTTTCGTTGTGCTTCAAGTTGTTCCAGAACATTCTGCTGTTCTTTCTTTTGCTCATTTCGTTGCTCTTCCAGCTTCTTTTGTTGTACTTCGAGTCGTTCGAGAACATTCTGCTGTTCTTTCTTTTGCTCGTTTCGTTGTTCTAACAAAAGTTTCATCATACTAGAAAAATCTACACTTTCACTTACTTCCTCTTCTTCCACTTCTGTTTCAAAAACAAAAGTGTTTACATCTTCCCCTTGATGTTCCAAATAGTTACGCAAGCGCAGGACGAGCTCATTTTTCGATCCCGCTCTAGAAAGATTTCGCTTACCTAACTCACTTTTAAGCTCAATGCAGTTGAGCTCTTCTAACAACTTACCCATTTTCACTGTATATAATTATAATTTTTTTTTTTTTTACTTTTTTTTTTTTTTTTACACTTTACTAGTCAAATAAGTTTTATTTACACTTCTGACACCAATGTAACGTGCGCTTAGTTCGCAAAAAAAATAAAACTCTACCTTTCAATTTAATTCTACCACTTTATTCAGTATCTACTTTCGATATACACTTTATTCGAACTCAACTCGACTTTTGGACTATCACTTGTATTTACTCTTAACTTTATCACTCTATAAACAAAACTGCCCTCTGGTTGACTCGGGCGGGCTATTTATATCGAATGACATGCCATCTAGAACTCTCCAGTAACTTCTACATTGTCTCCACTCTACACTATTTTGGCTGTCAAACATTTTCTCTCCTTCAAAATTTCTACACTTACACCAGTGCTCCCAGATGTGTTTTTCGGTTGAACGTTTTCGATTAGGAAATTGGTATTAAGTGTTGGGCTCACGTTACAATATCATCACCCGAAAGACTTAAAAGTCGTTTAATGCTTGTCTAGAAACAGAAGAAACAGCATTAAGCTTTGACTAAGTCAGAATTTTTGAAATATGTGCTTACAATTCCCGATCGATGGCTATCGCTATTGCATTCCATGAGGTTGCTTCTATGAATAATCAACCCCGTGTTCAGTTTCAATTTTTTCTTTTTATTGTTTTCAAGATTTGGAAGGTTTCGCATGACGGCTATCTCAACGCCATCTTCTAGTTGTTCATGAACCTCTCCGAAAGACCTTTCAACACCAACCCAATCGTTTTCCACCCAAATAAATTTGTCAACAGGGTGTAGAAGAGTCTGGTATTCATTATAAGCGATTTTGGTAAGGAATCCACCTGCATATTCATCGATGGGTTTTGAACATGTTTCGATTTTTTCTAAAACCAGTCGGAATATATGCTACACTGGTTTATTGTCAAGAACTCCTTGCCCTAGGCCCCGCTCATCGTCTTGAGCTAAGCGTCTGTCTTGCATGATTTCAACTTCACCTGCACGCAACGAAGAACCACCAAGCGGCTGTGCTGATACAATGGTCAACCGCAAGTTGTCATCTTCAATGTATATGCTAGAAGATATTGGATAGTAATTAGCTTGCAGGGGGATCTTTTGGAATCGTTTTCGTTTTATCATCTAAAATAAAAGAAAAAACTGTTAAGTCGTACGACTCAATATGTTCAGAATTTAATATTAAATTTACTTGTAGTCCGTTGAGATCGGTGTAAAATGTCTCCTCACTTTGAATACGTGTAGCTATCCGCATAACGATTTCAGTTTTGTCCATGACTCCAATGTCTATAAAGTTTCTAATTTCTGGATGAACACCACGCAAAATTGTTTGGTGCACAGCAAATGGCAGCCCAGTTGTAACACTTGCTTCAAGTGTTCCCTCTTGTATGAGCACAACCGGATTGACAATGGGAAGAGGACTCGGTTCGCCGTATGGCAGGAAAAGATACGCACCACTCATCGGCCCTGTCATACGTGTTCCGTAACGTAGAAAATTCAAGTTTGTTGGTATGTGCGGGGAAGCATCATCGAGTTGAATTTATTTCAAGAGACCATTTGCTCGAGGTTCTGCAGAAGATTGCAATTCCTTCTTTGTCATAGGAACCAGCAACGGAGCGTGAGCCAGAGACTATATAAATCATTGCCGCGGCGACCAAACCAGCCCCAGTGCTCTAGTAGTTGAAGAAAAAGGTGAGACAATCTCAAGTAGTTAAAAAAGGTTTGCTTTTACTTACATGGATTTCCTTTGTCAACAGATACTTTTGTCACTATGGTAGGATTTTCTGCAAATAATAAAAAATCTTTATTTTATTGTTAGTCATTAAAATGAAAAACTTACTTTATTTCGATGGCAACAAAGAACAAGAACAAACTGCGTCTGACTCTGACGTCTGTCTTCTTTGTAAGAAAATAATTTTTTTTAATGAAAAAAAAAATGACAAAGCGATGAAAGCAACATAGCAAAAACGAATATGGGAAAAGAGAAACGTCAATATGAGACTGCTAAAAATCGGCACGGTACTCATTGGGAATTTTTTTGTGGATCTCATTTCCTCACATCTCCTTTCTTTTTCGCACTCATGTGAGACTGGGCTCGTGAGACATCATGTAATAGGGGACTAGGTCTGTATCTTTACTCACACGCGGGATCCCGAAACGTGTATCTTTACTTTTTTTTTACGTAAAAGTGGCAGAGCTTTTGCTTTTTTGTCACTTCCCCTCCAGCAAGAATTTACCCGAACAATTTGCTCGTGCACTTTCTTGCTTGTCAAATCGGCTGTTTGTGAAATCAGCTGATCGACACATTTCGATTGAATTCAAATTTATTTTGGAAATTAATTGATAAATGAAAAGCATAGTCAGGAATTACACGAGGTATGGTGAGACAAGTCTCACATGAGTGCGAAAAAGAAAGGAGATGTGAGGAAATGAGATGCGAAAAAAACTTTTCGGTGAGTACCGGGCCGATTTTTAGCAGGCTCATTTGCGTTTTTCTTTTCTCATTTTCTCTTTTTGCTATGTTGCTTTATTCGTTTTTCCGTGTTGGTGAGATGAACGTCTTATGTATCATAGAGGAAAAGATAACTTTGAACGTTATAAAAGCGAACGAGAATGAGCATTCAAAGCGAAATGAAGAATTGTCAAATTTGAGACGTGAGCCTGCGAAATTGAACGTGTAATTGCGATTGTCTCACGGGATAGAAATTTAAAAGGAACGTCAAAAAAGAGACATGTCTCACGATACATCGTGTAATTCCTGACATAATCTCTCTTTATTGGTTTGAAAATTCAAAATAATGTTAAATATGCAATGCAATATTTCTTTGATTTCATTTTAACACGTTTTTCAAACGAAATTGTTTGTATTGTAACGTGCGCTTAGTTCGCCAAAATAAAACTCTACCTTTCAATTTAATTCTACCACTTTATTCAGTATCTACTTTCGATATACACTTTATTTGAACTCAACTCGACTTTTGGACTATCACTTGTATTTGCTCTTAACTTTATCACTCTATAAACAAAACTGACTTCTGGTTGCCTCGGGCGGGCTATTTATATCGAATGACACGCCATCTAGAACTCTCCAGTAACTTCTACATTGTCTCCACATTTGCTGTCTACTCTCTGTCTGTCTGTCTCTCTACACTCACACACACTGGCTTACAAGCAGCGCCTGTCATTTATACCATTCCATTAAAGTGTTGCCAGTTGTGTTTTCGGTTGAACGTCTTTTCGATTAGGAAATTGGTATAAAATGTTGGGTTCACGTTACACTGCCCCCTCCTTAGGATTGTTCGTCCCGAATAATTCCATCTGCAGCCTCGCCACTATATCGATGCAGCCTGTCACAATGAACTACTTTTAACTTGCCTCTTAGTCCTCTTTGGATGCGGTAAACCACGTCGTTAATCCTCGTGACTACAGTATAAGGACCTTCCCAGTTTTGCTGAAGTTTCGGTGACAATCCCTTTTGACGATGCGGATTATAGAGCCACACACGATCTCCTGCTTGGAATCCTGACGTTGTCGCTTTTGTGTCATACCGTGTCCTCATTCGGTCGCTATACACTGTGGCCCATGTCCCTGTTCTATTAAATCTATCTGTAAGCCTACTCACCGCTATGTTTGAATCACAGACATAACAATTTCGGAACCACTTCTCCACGTCACCTCTAACATGCAGCCAGTAAAAGCGTTTTCGCACGTTCTCCAGCGTCTTGTTGACTCCCAGGTGGCTTCCTGTAGGGCTTCTATGCATCTTTTGTAAAACCTCTTTGATTTTCGATTGAGGAACAATAAGCTGCATTACAAAAGATTTACCGTCAGGAGATTCCCATTTGCGCTGGAGTACGCCTTCTTGCACGCGAAGCGAATCCCACTGTGCCCAATAGGCTTTGACAACAGAGCTTTGGCCAGAAATGTCGTTCCAGTCAGGTTTCGTGTTGTTCTCTTTCCATTTGAGAATCGGTCCGATGTCTGGATCCTTCTTTTGAGCAGACCTCAATTCTTCCTTGTTCCATTCGAACATGGGTTCCATTCTTATCCGCTGAGTCTTGGTCTCTACTTTCCGCCAGCAATTCCATTGGGGGTTTTCTACCTGATGTCCAATTCGGTATTGATAAGTCTGCGGTCTTACTCTACAGCTCGCGGATTGATTTTCTTGGACTTCACAACGTCGACAAGCAGTTTCCGTTTTAATTGGAGGCAACCGGCATTGTCGCTGTAAGTGCCCCGTCTTATTACAATTCCAACATCTGGCAAGTCCGTTCCGCTGGTTTCTTTGTAGCTTAATTCCTGGGCATGATTCAGCCTCGAATACGGCTTCTCTTTGACAATGTACCATTTGAGAAGCCTGCTCAGATGCTTCCATCATTAATGCAAACTCTAGAGTTTCGGAAAGAGTTCGTGTTCTAGCAGTTCGCACAGATCTCTGAAGATGTTTGTCAGAAATGGCTCGAACGAAGGACTCAACAGCCAGATGGTTGATGATTTCTTCTCCAGCATCTGGGTATGCCAGGTGAACCAGTCTTTCGACGTCTGCTTGGAGCTGCTGTAGACTTTCACCCCTTTTCTGGACTCTGTTATTGAGTTGGACTCGGAAGACTTCTTTCAAGTGGCTATCACCAAAGCGTTTATCTATAACTGCCACGAGAGAACTGAAATCGTTGCTCTTACCAGCTGGAACAGTTTGAAGTAATTCAGCTGCTGGCCCTCTAAGAGCAAGAGTCAGTGCTATGTATTTGTCTTCGTCATCCCAGCCATTTGCTGTCGCAGCTGCCTCGAATTGTCTCCTGTAAACTGACCAAGACGACTGTCCGTCGAATGTTGGTGGTTGTACTTCTCTTTGCTTTAGACAATCTCCACAAGTTTTCCGTAGCTCCATTTTCCGCATCTGGTCTAGTTCTTTAGCCATGTTTTCGATTCGTTTCTCCAAAGTGGCAAGCTGACTTTCGCATTGACTCTCAAGCTTGGAAAATCGTTTCTCAACACATTCAATGCGTTTTTCTAGGCCACAAACATTTTTCTCAATGTTGCCCAATTTGCCTTCTAGAATGTTTTTCTGACCTTCCAAAACATTCTGTTGCGCCTCAAGTCTTTCGAGAATTTTCTGTTGTTCTTTCTTTTGATCGTTTCGTTGCTCTTCCAGACGTCCGAGAATATTGTGCTGTTGCTCTTCAATCAGCTTCTTTTGTTGTTCTTCGAGTTTTTCGAGAACATTCTGCTGTTCCTTTCTTTGCTCGTTTCGTTGCTCTTCAATCATTTTCTTTTGTTCGTTTCTTTGTTCTAATAAAAGCTTCATTATACTAGAAAAATCTACATTTTCACTTACTTCCTCTTCTTCCACTTCTGTTTCAAAAACAAAAGTGTTTACGTCTTCCCCTTGCTGTTCCAAATAGTTACGCAAGCGCAGGACGAGCTCATTTTTCGATCCCGCTCTAGAAAGATTTCGCTTACCTAACTCACTTTTAAGCTCAATGCAGTTGAGCTCTTCTAACAACTTACCCATTTTCACTGTATGTAATTTTTATTTCTCTTTTTACTTTTTTTTTTTTCTTTTTTTTTTTCTACACTTTACTAGTCAAATAAGTTTTATTTACACTTCTGACACCAATGTAACGTGCGCTTAGTTCGCCAAAATAAAACTCTACCTTTCAATTTAATTCTACCACTTTATTCAGTATCTACTTTCGATATACACTTTATTTGAACTCAACTCGACTTTTGGACTATCACTTGTATTTGCTCTTAACTTTATCACTCTATAAACAAAACTGACTTCTGGTTGCCTCGGGCGGGCTATTTATATCGAATGACACGCCATCTAGAACTCTCCAGTAACTTCTACATTGTCTCCACATTTGCTGTCTACTCTCTGTCTGTCTGTCTCTCTACACTCACACACACTGGCTTACAAGCAGCGCCTGTCATTTATACCATTCCATTAAAGTGTTGCCAGTTGTGTTTTCGGTTGAACGTCTTTTCGATTAGGAAATTGGTATAAAATGTTGGGTTCACGTTACAGTATGTTTGTTTGCTATTTCTACTATGAATGTCATTCAGCAAGAAACATCCCAAAACGTGTATCTTTACTTTTCATTTTCGGATGGAGATTACAAAAACAACATTAAAAAGCTCGAGCCCAAACTTTTTCCCGGGCTTTTTCCCAAACTTTACAGGAAAAGTAAAGAAACAGACCTAGTAGCAGTCATATTTATAAAATTTTCTTAGAACATCCTTAGACAACTGTCCAGCTAGACGGTGTCTAAATAGTTGGACAAGCCTTAGCTAGTTTCGTATTTATAAACACATTCCAGCAGTTGTCTACATAGCCCCTCAAACTGTCAACTTTGAACGAAAACCAGAGATAAGAAATTAATTAGATGGCAAACTTCACACACACATTGAAACTGCCTACAAGCTGATTTACGCATACATTTACCGAAAATCACCTCTACTACTTTGAGTACAGGGGCTAGATTCCGCAAGAGTGAATTTTTATTGTGTACACAAAAAATTGTGCACACTCTCTAATTTGAATTCCGCAAGGGTGAAGGTGAGTTTTTTTTGACAGAAAACGTGTACACTATCCTTCAAATTTATTCACGGTCTTTCAGAGCGTGAGTTTTCAGAGGGCCGTGAGTGTGAGTTTTTTATACTCACTCTTGCGGAATCTAGCCCCAGCTCACAGAGTAGAACCAGAGAGTCCACTTCAGCAAGGTAGTGCGTTTTGCCTACAAGCTAAATCAAACCGGAAAACCGCACCCGGAAAACAGCACTGGCCTTCACTTCCCACAGATCAAAGTCAGTTGAGTTTGAAAATTAAAAAAATTTTTTTTGGTTGCAAAAAAAATCGATAATTTTTAATTTTCATACAGCCTAGAATTTAGAAAAATGAATTTAAGTTGCAGAAATTAACTTTTTTTTCATTCTGACCAGTATTTCACTGAAAAAGACAAAAATTAGTAAAAAATTTCATACCGATGCAGGCGTTTAGTTAAGTTTTTACAGTTCATACTAGTGAGCACAGAGCCTCAAACTCAGAAATACGACGCCATATTGAAAAATTTTTTGCGGGTGTTTTGGGTTGAAGGGGTGGAAGTGGATACTCTGTATTATCTACTCTGTGCCCCAGCTTCCACTCCACCTTTACTTTATGCGGCATCACAGACACAGAGTATAACCAGAGAGTCAACTTCGGCACTACCTAGCCATTTTGCCTACAAGCTAAATCTAGACCGGGAACCCGCGTTTACCACGACCGGGAACCCACGTTTACCACAGCCGCCATTGGCCGCCATTGATTTTTCAGAGAATAAAAATCAGTTGAGTTTGAAAAGTAAAAAATATATTTTTGGTTGCAAAAAATTCGATAATTTTTCATTTTCATGCAGCCTAGAACTTAGAAAGGTGAATTTAATTTGCAAAAATTAACTTTTTTTTCCATTTTGACCAATATTTCACTGAAAAAGACAAAAATTAGTAAAAAAATTTCATACCGATGCAGGCGCTTTGTTAAGTTTCACAGAAAATAACAATGTGCACATAGCCTTAAACTCCCCACACGATAGCACCTGCCACCTGGTGTGGTAGGTCATATAATGACAGATAGGCAAACAAACAAATATTTTGGAAAAGTTTCCGAAACTACTCTTTTGTTATTTCTCATTCGAACACCATTGTATAGAACAATTAGCAGCAATTCAAGAACCAAGTCAAAATCTAGACGCTCTAGATTGCAAGCAAGTGATGAAGTGGATATGTGATTACATCTGTTATCAATGTTCGAGGCCATCGCCTGCCCATAGCAATAGCAGAGAAAATGCACTGCAGCAGGTTCGAAGAAATGATGTCCATTCATGAACATTTGGCCGATCTTTTCTCCAGGGCGATTGCAAAGGCGTTTCCTGGACTGAGTGACGAACTAGCAAAAGCAGTGATATCCGTGTCGGCAAATATGGGTGACTATCAGTGCAACAGTGCTATGTCAATTGCAAATGCCTGAAAAGCAATTGGCCAAGGAAAACCACGGAGGGACATTGCTGCAGCAATTGTTGTCAATCTGGAAACATCACAAATTATAGCCAAGGTGGAAGTAGCCGGACCGGGCTTCATCAACATCTTTTTAGATAAGTAAGTTTCTTCCTCCGTTAAGTTTTTGGCTAAAGTTGAACTTAAATCTCTATTTTAGAAATTATGCCGTGAAAGCAATCAACGATTTTCTTAAAAACGGAGTTCAACCACCGCAATGTTCCAAAAAACGAATTCTAGTTGACTTCTCATTGCCGAATATTGCCAAGCAAATGCATATTGGACATTTGCGGTCAACAATTATCGGCGAATCTATTTGCCGACTTTTGGAGTTCCTAGGACATCATGTTATCCGTCACAACAACGTCGGCGATTGGGGTACACAGTTTGGCATTTCCATAGCTCACTTGGAAGATAGTTTTCCTAGTTTTGCATCACAAAGTCCTCTCATTCATGACTTACAAGCGTTCTGCAAAGAGTCAAAGAAGTGGTAAGTCTAACGTTCGAATCGGTGAGTCATTTTCTAAAACAATTCGATTCAAGGTTCGATGAAGACTAAGAGTTCGAAAAACGAGCTTACAACTTAGTGGTGAAGCTACAAAGCGGCGATCCTGTGTCCATTAAAGCGTGGACCCTTATCTGCGATGTCCAGAAGTTGAAATAGCTTTGAATTCCGACCCAGTACCGTGTCACAGGACTTGCACAATCTCGAGAAACTCGACCTATCTTAAGCCGAGGTGTTGCGACGAGTAGATGCATGTAAACAACCCTACCATCGAAGGAAATAAAGACAGCGAAGAGACACCTTTTACATGCATATATTTACATGCACAATTTACCATTTAATTAAAGGGAGAGATTGAGAAGTGATGAAGTTTGCTGTAACAGATTTGATAGTTTTAAATATGTATATCAAACGCGTCTTAGCGATAGAATTGCTTATTAATATAGTTTATACATTTCATCAATATTGTTCGGATGATAAAACAATAAAAATATGATAACTGATAAGACCTATGCGTTATTTGTATGGCGGAATAACAGTGGCAAGAGGGGTTGGTTTCTCTTCAACGACGAGAGACAGCTTTGGTTTTTGGAAGCATTAAATACTACTGCGGTTTGTTATTGTATTTCCAAATCAAAAGGAATTTTTACTATGCTACCATATTTAAATGGCAAGTGAAATCACTTTTGATCGGGAATTTCTTCAAATTTTGTTTTAATTGAAAATGTGATGATGCAGGTTCGTAGTCAATGCAATACCTGATTAGGAAATATATAATTTGTAACTGTATGTCTATTCATATACAAGTGACGCCACCAAATACACGAAGAGTGTTTCAATTTCTGATTTTGATAGAAATTCTTGGTACATTTTTTGGAGTTACATCTATATTAATAGACATAGAGTTATAAAGTATATATTTTCTGATTAGAAATTATATTTATCACAAAGCTGTATAATTTTTTTTTCAATAAAAAATTTTTTTGAAGAAATTCCTTATCTAAAGCCGTTTCCATTGGTTTTAGTCAAAAAAAAAAAAGTAGAAAATGATAGCTTTTGAACTAAACTTTTTTGAAATATAGCTCGCATTGAAAATCTCATGATGGAGCTTTGTAGCTAATACAATAGAGACTCCGAAAATGTATAGTTCGTAACCGTAAGTGTAGCCATTCATAACCAAATGTTTTTGATTTTTCAGATAAAGTTAGCTGATTGGAAGTCGACATTAAACCATGACGACAATTTTTGAAAAACTTATCACAATGAAAGTCTTAAAATGCCAAAATACTGTCTACGTTATGCTGAGCTAAAAAAGCCTTCATTTGTATCTGTAGCAAAATTATTAACCAATTGTCAACAGTTTAAGTTTCCACTTTTTCTTAACACAAACAAAAGTGGAAACTTAAACTGTTAGCAATTGGTTAATAATTGTGCTACAGAGACAAATGAAGGCTTTACAGATTTTCATTGTGACAAGATTTTTAAAAATTGTCTACATGGTTTGATGTATACTTGTAGCAAAAAAATTGTATACAAATTTTGAAAGTAAAATACTTTAATACGAAAGCAATAAGATATAAAACATAAATACACATATAAAGAAGGATACAAATTTAACTCTACAGCCTGCAACTCATGCAGGCATCTTTGTTCTCCAAGGAACACAGCATGTCTGCCATCTTTCGTTCACGTTCCGATTTCTCAGGTGTGGAAGAAACACTACTTTGGCCAGTTTGGTTATTTGGTGTCGTTGGTGAGCTACCGTTTTGGATTACAGTTCCTGCCAGACGTGTCTTGTCTACGATAAATTGTATTGTCTTGTAGAGTTCACGCAGCTAGATTGGAATCCTCTCGATGTGCTGAATTGATCCACGACTAGCTATGATTTCGTTCTTCATGTCTTCGTCCCACAAGTCACCAGCTCAGTTAAATTCTTTCAGAAGATGCTGATTGACGATCTGGAATTCACCGGACAGGACTCGTCTGTTGTAGATGTTTGAAGTGTACGGTTGAAAGAACTCATTGTTGTGGTTGATGCAGTTGGCATTTAAGCAACAAGTAGAGAGTTCCGAACGCCATGTTTGGCAATTTTTTCTTTAAGAGCAGCCCAATTCCAGTGGTCGGTTGTAGCAGGTTGTAGTTTTGTTCCACATGTCATATTGCAAAATACCTTTGCTGACTGGACTTCCTTCGTACGTTTCATATATGGGCCTTCCTTCTCAGCCAGCTCACAACTGGCTTCCAGAACTCCGTAGTAGATTGTCTGGAAAATCTGCTGGTTGATCAATTTAAAAATTAACTTAGTTAGAAATACTTACAAGAAATAAAACATTACAAAATTTTGTAATATTTTGGAACTGTCAAAGATAAATGTCATCTTGTTTTTTTTTATTTATTGAAGTTTGGAACTTCACCACGACTCCATTTTTAATCAAGAAATAGGTCGCCATTTTGAATTCGTGTTGAAAAATTTTTTGAGGGTGTTTCAGGCAAGGGGGGTACGAGTTGGCACTCTGTATTATCTACTCTGTGATCACAGAGTAGAACCAGAGAGTCCACTCAGCAAGGTAGTGCGTTTTTGCCTACAAGCTAAGCTAAACCGGATGACCCCACCCGGATGATCTCACTGGCCTTCACTTACCACAGCCGCCATTGTGTGTGGCCACAGAACAAAGTCAGTTGAGTTTGAAAAGAAAAAAAATTTTTTTTTGTTGCAAAAAAATCGATAATTTTTAATTTTCATACAGCCTAGAACTTAGAAAAATGAATTTAAGATGCAGGAATTAACTTTTTTTTCCATTTTGACCAGTATTTCACTGAAAAAGACAAAAATTAGTAAGAAATTTCATACCGATGCAGGCGGTTTGTTAACTTTTACAGAATATACCAGTTTGCACATAGCCTTAAACTCCCCACTCGATAGCACGGTGTGGTAAGTCAAAAAATGACAGTTCTACGTAAATAAATAAAGAACTGAAATCGAAAGAAAGAAGAAATAAACAATTTGTGTTACATTTATAATAAATCTTCATTTGAAACCATGAAGAAAGATGCCCAAAGTGGCAAAAGTAATCCCAATCCGTTTAACACCCAACTTAACCATACAAATCTCATACAAATCTTTGTTTTTCAGCTGGCCTCGCCCAAGTATAAATAAATCCATCCTGGCAAGCGGTAAGAAAGCAGTCTTCTCGAAATATCAGCAAAATAAATATCTTACAAACAAGCGGTTCCAGCAGAGGACACTCATCAAACCTTGGACACGACTGGGTTCCAATAAGTTTCATTGGATCATAAGACGTAACTATCGCGCCTGTAGGTGATTGAAGAGTCGATAATTTAGACCCAAGCTTCAAGGTGCCACCTATACCAATGCCGTTACCATCAATTGAATTGCAACCACTTACATTAGATGCGGTCATAAATCAAGATTGACGATTGCTGTTGCTATTACTGTTACTATTGTGTCGCCCACCATCGCCAGGGTGATTCTGATGAGTGTAGTGGTTGTTTTGTTGGCTACTATCAAAAACTGTTGTCGCCGATGTAGATGATGATGTTGACGACGATGAGGATTTCTTTTCCCCAGTAAAAAAGTTAAAGTTCGTTAATCGTTGTGTTATGGTGCTTAGTGTTGATAGGTTCGAATCAGCCGACTTGGTCGACGAACTCCCCGACGATGATTTCGTATTGTTTCCTAGGCCAACACTGCTGCTGCTGTCCACATCGATTAAACCAGACGTGGTTGCACTGATGCAATTGGGAAAAAACCATAAAAAACCATTTTCAGCCTCAACGTAAAATTTGTTTTTGTATTAGTTTATTTTGTTTTGCACAAATGTTGTCTTTCCAATAAACACCACCCTGAATATCAATTCCCTATAGTGTTCAAACTTTACTTACAAGTAGGCTCCTTCTACCTTCAACATTTATTAGTACTTTTTTTGTCAAACAATTTCCATCAAATTTTGTTTTCCTATCGCAAACAAAAATGAAATATGACTCCTTTCAGCAACAACAAGTTGGACCAAACCCCAAAATCAACGTGAAGTAGTTGAAAGCCGTAGTTGGTTGGTTGGTGGTTGCCCCGGCACCAATTTGAATATAAATTTGTAACAAAAAAGTTCCAAATACGGACAAAATAATGGGATTAGTGGCAATACAAATAACAATCCATCATCAGATAATAGCAACAAGAAAGAGAAGAAAAATAAGAACACTGGAGGCGAAGTCAAAAAGTTTTAAGGAGTAATGTTGGCGAGTAATGGTGGTAAACAAAATAAAGAAACAATAATGAAAATAAATCCAATTGAATATTTTAATTGAGTTGATAAGAGTTGGACCGGACTGTTAACACTTTTAACTGTTGGCACTTTTTGCATTTATTGCCAACGCATTGCAAATCCGGCGTTTCCTTGTTGCACTCTTCAAGGCCCTGGTTGATTTGTATGAGAAGGATTTCCCAATTCACCAGTTTTCCCAACTTCGGCACAGACGATGTTGTGGAGAGCTCTTGACGTTGGGTCTCCGATTTGAGGACACTTAACATGCACACAGCTCCAATGTAGTCCTAAGAAAATATATGTTATGAGTTTCAGAAATCGCTTAAAATGTACATAACACTAACACTCTTTGCAGCCATTTCCCTTCTCGATGTGAGCTTCCAATCGGTTTGTATAGCCAACGATTCACCAGTGGAACTTCCCTAAATTTGTTGTCGGCCTTGAGGATCTCCACAATATCCTACAGTAGATAAATCATTTCATATTATTTCATTTCAAATACGAAGTTATAAACAAGGCTCACCTTGTACTGGTTCAGAACGGAGGCACTGAATTTCTCATTAAGTGACACCTATCTATCACTGACCCCACAAGCCATTAAATAGCCTTCTAACTCTCCATCAATGTGGCAGAAGATGAACTCTGCTTTTGCTCTCTTGTTGTATTCAGATTCCATTTTCAAGAGGTTCTTTTGACATTCAATGACAGATTCTTGGGCTTTGCGATACTGCTTGGTGTACACTGTACAGATAAAAGTTTACAAAATCAAAGTACATAGATTTGAGTTCGCAGTTCGGCTAACGAAATAATTTTCATTGCCTCAAAGTTCTGGTTAGTTGATTCAGAGTAAGGATTATCAAGACGAACGTATCATTGGTGCATACATAGAAGGACTCTGAGGACTGCCACAACTGCTTGAAGTAGTCAATGCTTGGTTCTGTTGGGATGTCTGCCCCAAAGTTCGGGTACATTGGCTCAATAGGAACGAAGCTAAAACAAAAATTGAAATTGAATTGTGTAAAATGCTTGATAGGAATGATTGACTTTACTTGTTGGGGGTGGTCTGAAAGCGTTTACGGCTATGTCCTTAATAATCTGCAAACGCAAAACCCAGCGATGATAGAGGTATAGCCAAAGGGAATTTGGTTGGCTTTTCATTTCCCTCCGCGGGTAAAAGAAATTGGATTCAATACTCAAGACAGTCATAACTTTCTACGCGACTTACCAACTGTTTTATTGAAGTCTAGAGGTAAGGGTATAAAGTATATAGTACTCAAGTCTTTCAGCAGTGACACTTGTTTGATGTTCATCTGTTTTTTTAGAGAAGGTCTTTAAAAGATCGGGTTTTTAGAAGTTTCTATTACAGAGAAACTTTATTTGTACTTACCTTAATCTCAATGAAGGAATGTGGGAACCTTCAGACTTCAGAGTCAAGATTTTCCTCGTGAGACGAATGGTATCAGTAGGTGGTGTAATACCAGTACCAGTACCGGGAGTGACCGGGACTCCTCTTACAATATCCGAGTCTCCAATAAGGTCTATTTGAGATTCAGAACTTCAAGAAATTATTTCTCGACATTTACTATTTGCGAATCATTAGTTTCATCACTTGCAGTTTGCAGTCCTTCATTTTTAAGGAATTGATTAAATTTTCTATGAACTCCTATCCTGTGGTGATGGTTTTCCTGCGGCGGTTTTATATTAGTATTTTATTGGTTTTTTAGACTTCGAATAAAACATCCCATGATTTTTCCACATTCGTTGTTTCTCAAATGACAAATGTCAAAGATATGTCATGTTTTTTTTTTACTTTTTTATTGACGTTAGAATCTTACCACTACTCCATTTTTTTATCAGAAATAGGACGCCATATTGAATTCGTGTTGAAAAATTTTTTGCGGGTGTTTCGGGTTGAAGGGGTGGAAGTGGATACTCTGTATTATCTACTCTGTGATGCGGCATATACACTGTTCAAATGCTTGAACAGCATGTGAGAGTGTATTAGTAAATTCTATTTTACTTTGGATATACACACTTCAAGCTTGAGTCTTCAATCATTGTTGGTGTTGTTGTTGCCCCATTAAACTTCGCGCTCTGTGACGACAATGTTCGCTTTGCGGTGTCTTTACGAAATGTATGCTGGATCAAGCATTCAATCTCGCATATACACTCTTCAATGATTGAAGCCTGATTGAACGAAAATCAAAACGATTTGATTTTGCTTCCAGCATACACACAATGCATACGTGAGTTTTTTTCACTAATACACTCTTACATGCTGGTCAAGCATTTGAACAGTGTATATGCCGCATTACACAAAATCTCACTACTACCACTTTGAGTACAGCAAATCTCACTACTACCACTTTGAGTACAGCTTCCACGTATTCACAGACAGAGGATGTGATTACAAAAACAACAATGTAAGCAAATGGTTGTTGCGGGGAAAGAGTAGTTAAGGTTTGCCATCTAATTAATTTCTTATCTCTGACGAAAACTATGTCGATTTCCATTGGTCGTTCGGAAGGAAACCTTCTGAACGCTTCTCAAACCATTCCATTGGCATCAAATGACAGTTCCTATACTCGAAAGAAGAGAAATTTGATTCTTGATTTGAAGAAGGAAGCGAAGCCAGAAGTACTCACACACTGAAACTACGCACTGAAAATAGCGTTTGACGTTTCACACCGATACGGAAAACAAGCACCGAAACTTCAAAACAAATAAAAGTGTTACTTTGGGATCCCGGATCGGGGAGTTTTTCCGGATTACCAATGGAAGACGACATAAATGGTGGCGTTCATCATGTATCCGTGCAGTACCATGGTTTGTGTTTTGATATACGAGTACAACAACTAAAAGGCTCTGAAAGAGTGTGGCGTAGGACTTCAGCTAGACCAAAAAACAGCTGATTTTGCTGATGAATGTATGCCGTAAAAAATTATATTTTTTAAAGATAATACATTATAAGCATTAGTTTGAATATGAACTAAAATAAATATTGATGTAATAAGTAAGATAGTATTAATTTAAAAAATAAGTCACAAAATAAAATCCATTTTTCTGTTCTTTTTAGATAAAACACTAACACAGCAGACGAGCTTACTGTTATAGGTATGATGATGAATATAGCAAGACAAGTCAAACCATTCAAACGATCCTGCAAATAAGTAAACATCCAAAGCTTTTCAGAATATCATTAAAATAGATATATTTTAAAAAATTTCAATTCGTTGGTCATGCCTTTGTATTGTTTTTATTCTCTTTTAACTGGAGAAAGTTCTTTCAAGAGTTGACGTTTAAACCGGCTAATCCTAACTAATATTATAAATGTGAAAGTCCCTCTGTCTGTCCGGCTTTCTATGTTACCATCTCCCGCCCAAACTACCAAACTGATTGATACGAAATTTTGTACAGAGATAGTCTAGAACCAGAGGAAGGACATAGGCTATATATTTTATCCCTAAATTCCCACGGGAACGGGAACGTATACGGGAATTTAGAAACTACAATACCGATTTCAAAAATTTTTCCACCGATAGAATGCTTTACTATCCCAAAGTAACATAAACTTTAATTCATCCTTGTATTCCTGCGGGAACGGGAGTCCTTACTAATATAATAAGTGCGAATGAAGCTCTGTCTGTCCGTCGTTCTATGTTACCATCTCCCGCCCAAACTAATGAACCGATTTAAATGAAATTTTGTACAAAGATTGGACTGAACTTAAGGACGGACATAGGCTTTATTTCATTTGAATATTCCCTCGGGAACCAGTCCTCACTATTATTATAAATGCAAAAGTAGCTCTGTCTGATCACCTTTCTATGTTACCATATCCCGCCCAAACTAATAAACCGATTTAAATGAAATTTTGTACAAAGATTGCTCAGAACCTTAGGAAGGACATAGGCTATATACTTTATCCCTATATTCCCACGGGAACGAAAACGTATACGGGAACCTAGAAACTAAAACACCGATTTCAAAAATTTTTCCACCGTTAGAATGCTACACTATTCTTGAGTAACATAAACCTTAGTTCATCCACATATTCCTACGGGAACGGGAGTCCTTACTAATATAATAAGTGTGAAAGTAGCTCTGTCTGTCCGTCGTTCTATGTTACCATCTTCCGCTCAAACTAATAAACTGATTTAAATTAAATTTTTTACAAAGATTATTCAGAACCTGAGGAAGGACATACGCCATATATTTATTCCCTATATTCCCAGGGGAGCAGGAACGTTTACGGGAACTTTGACACTATGGCACCAATTTCAAAAACTCTTCCACTGTTGGAATGCTCCATAATCCCTGAGCAACATAAACTTTTTTTCATCCCCATATCCCTCACGGGAACGGTCACCATGTTTCCACGGGAACGGGAGTCTTTACTAATATTATAAGTCCGAAGTTAAATCTGTCTGTCTATTTCTCTTTGTAACCATTAACTGCCCAAACTATTGAACCTATTTATATGAATTTTGGTACAGAGACAGTCTAGAACCTGAGGATGGACATATATTATGTTATGCAACATGTTTTATCCCTGTATTCCCATGGGAACGGGAACTTGGAAAATACAGCACCCATTTCAAAAAATGTCCACCGTTAGAATACTGCACCATTCCCGAGTAATGTAAGCTTCAAGTCATCCTCCGGAAACGCCCTCATGTTCCCACGGGAATGGAAGACTTTATTTACATTATAAATCCGAATTTAACTCTGTCTGTCTGTTTTTCTTTGTTTATATTTACCACCCAAACTATTGAACCGATTTATATGAATTTTGGTACAGAGATAGTCTAGAACCCGAAAATGGACATCCTTACTAATATTACAAATCCAAAATTAACTCTGTCTGTTCGTGTTTCTTTGTTACCATCTCCCGCCCAGAAAACTGATCCGATTTAAATGGAATTTAATTTAGAGATAGCCTAGAGCCTGAGGAAAGACATAGGCTTAATAAGTAATCCCTATATTTCTACGGGATCGACACCGTAAACGGGAACTTTAAGACTGCTGGGTCGATAAAAGTTCTTTCACTGCGGGGTGATTTCTGTCAAACTGTCGAAAATACATTAGACCTGAGAAGAAATGTCTATCTTGATCTTCAAATAATAATTGGCAATCGGGAATGGCTGTTTGAAAGGCGATTTCGGCGCCGACTAATGAGATAGTTAACCATATAAACTAATAAAATATGTTTGACGTATTGGGGGACGTTGGCGAATGTCTATCAATAGACAATATTATGGACACTGAGCAAGTCACATAATACCCTATAGAGTTTCTCAATTTGTTAGGATTATTAGGAGTGGCAGCAAGTTCATGTTCCAGTGCCAAAAATGAGTAATCCAGAATTGTACACAGCTACAAATTACACATCTGGGATGCGGCATTAATAATGACTGGAAAGAAAAAAGAGAGAAAACGTTTCGATTCCCCGTTTTCCTTTAATTCCCACTGATTTGAGTTGCAGGTGTTCGTTTAGAAAAAAATCCCATGGCAACTTTATGTGGCAGAATCACGCATATCAATCCCACAAAACCTTTTTATTTCGCAAAAGATGGAAAAAATAAGAACGTCGTGTGCAAACATATACTAAAATAAAATAACATAACAATAGTTTACTAAAACGCATGAATGTGTCTTAATTGCAAAATAAGTAGCCTAAAAAATTAAGAATGCTGCCGAAAGTCACTATTCCACGCGGACGAAGTCGCGGGCACAGCTAGTATGTTTAATAAAATATATATTAGGAGATCTTTCTTCGGGGTAGCTATCGAGTGCTTCCAATAAATTCTTAGAGGAAGTATTATTCGGATCAAATATTTCTTCCAAGTTTTTAATTCTACAAGAACAGAAAATGTTCCGGCAGCCAAATTTGTTTGGTAAAACTCAACCGTTTCATTGAATTTTCTTGCTGATTTGTCTATTTCTGACGAAATATCCTTAAAAAGAACCGAAACCCTTTCTAGTATTTTTTTATAGTTTGTAAATTTTTCTCCAAGGTCCGTTACATAGAAACCGACAAAAGGATTGTAAAGAGTAATACGAAAATATTCTTTTGTACTTTGAACCGAATGGTTCGAACGATTCTTTTGTTGGTCCACTACTCTCTTATGTTTAACATTAATATCAAGGACTTCAGCAATTTTGTTTTTGCAATTTCAAACACTTTCGAAAATGAGTCGTCTTTTGCTCGTTGAATTTTTAGTTGATCCTTTAATTTGGCGAGGTACATAGCTAGGACCAAGTCTAAATTCACTCTTTGAAACTCGTGACTTAACGGCAACGAGAGTTGGTAAATCATAGATATCATACCTTCAAGCTAATCAAGAAGAAATCCTAGCGTTTTTTAAGTTATTTGTGTCACTTTCCAATGTTCTTATTTGGCTAGGAGTCTCGAACACAAACGGAAATAGCTCCTCAAAATCTTCAACTGCCTGATATTTTGAGATCCATGGCGTCAGATTCAGCCTTTTTAATATCTTTTTTTGTGGAGTCTCTTCGCTTTCGCTTATTGTTTTTTGCAGCATATCTTTTCTCTTCGGTGTATTGAAATAATTGTTAACTGCTTCAATTGTGGTCAGGCAATCTCTTATGACTGGTATTTTGCTCTAAACAGATATAGCAAGGTTCAAAGAATGTGCTGCACAATGGTGGTTCAGATCATGCGGAGCAAATTTTTGGCGAATAATTGCTTGCACACCATTGTATCGACCAGACATATTGCTTGCTCCGTCGTTCCCTTGGCCGATCAAAAAAGAAATGTCCAAATAACAATTTTGAAGATGTTCCACTATAAGCTTTGCAAGAGCATCACCTGGGTTGTTAATACAGTAATGTTTGGTAAACTGCTATACTAGAGATTCATACCTATTTTATATACTCCTGATCCCCCCCCCCCCCCCCTATCTATGCCACTGGCATGCAGTAAGCCTATGCATTGTGAAATGGCAAATGTACTGACCACAAATATAATAAATATAATGTCGAATGGTTTAAACTTTGTGCAAATAAAGTGACTGTCTTCTTGTTCTCTTTCTCTACATATAACCCCTATCGACATAGTCAATGCCGACAAGTTGGTGTAACAGTCGCATTATTCGGACGAATTTTCAGCAAATCGACCATTGTTGCCCATTAAAAACCAGAGAGAAAGAAAGAAAGAGAAAGAAAAATAGAGAGAGAGTGAGAGACATAGAGAGTGAGAGAGAGAGAGAAATAGTTAGCCAGGATGAAGTTGGTAGTGTTTGAAGAGTTCTTTACGGAAAAGAACTATGTCACGTAAACTTCTTATTTGCCTCGGTAAGGAATTCCACAGGCTTATAGCATTGACGAAAAATTGCCGTTCTGACGTCAAACAAGAAAATCGAGGAAGTATAATTTGTTCCGATCTGTTAGATGAGGATCTGTGTATTTTTTCAAAGAGGTAGCAAGGCAGACGTGTAATAATTACATTAAAAAGCAAAATTAAAGTTTTGTATCGCAATAAATTGTCAAAGGACAAATTACATACACTTTTTGAGAAGAGAGATATATGATCGTATCTTTTTAAGCAGTATACAAAACGTGCAACATTATTATAAACGACGTTTAATTTACGTTTGCTGACAGAATAACAGTTGGCAAATATCTCACAATCATAGGTAAGTAGGTACCAGAATAATAAAGTGTTTTAGCTAGCATAAGACGAGTTTTAAGGGGCGTGAAATATTAAGATGAATGAAGTTGACGGAGAATTCCGTATGCTTTACCAACAACTTGATTAGTGTGGGTATCCCAGCTAAGATTCCTATTAAAAGTCATTCCCAGATTTTTTGCAGTTTGAACATATTCAATAGCAGAGTCATTCAGTAACAATGTGGGAAAATATGAGAGGTCGAGTGTTTTTTTTACTAATAACTATGCTATATATATAACTACTAGCTGACCCGGCAAACTTTGTTCTGCCTATTGCCTTAGAGGCAATATATGAGCAGAGTTTGGATTTTATAAATTTCAATTTTTAGGATAGTAGGTATATATATATTAAAAAAAAAATCTAGCATTTTAATGATTCTTTATTAGCTATTTATTTTGGTGCATGTGTTGCACTTTTCACAGAAGCACCTTGTGATAGACGATATTTTTTGGCTTATCAGGCGCGAGAACAAATAACGCAGATGTAAAAATAAAAATACAGACCTATGCAACGCCGTGATTGTTGAGGCATAAGGGGTATATGAGTAAGAGTATGTCTAAATAGAAACGGAACGTTTAACGTTCATAAGGTTGAACCAACCTAAACTGCGTTCTGAGGAGTACATCCATTTACGTGATGCAGTTAGTACTGATTACTGAAGGATATGCAGCTAACATTGGTCGATCAACTATTTTGCCGGCGACGGCGACGTTCATTGGTAGTCCACGTCAGATGCATGAATATGTGCAAGATGCAATGACATATGTTCGTCATTACGGTCGGCCAGATCACTTTATTACTTTTACCTGTAATCCAAAATGGATAGAAATTATTCAATTGCTGCTTCCCAGTCAAGCATCAAGTGATAGACATGACATCACAGCACGTATATTCAGGCAAAAAATTCGGCCCCTGATGAACTTCATTTTTAAACAACGCGTCTTTGAAGATACTCGATGCTGGATGTATTCAATCGAATTCCAAAAGCGAAGCCTGCCGCACGCACACATTTGTATTTGTGTAACGGAAAGAATTCAGCCTGACCAAATAGATGATATCATATGTGCCGAGATTCCTGATCAGGAAGCCGATCCAGATTTACATGATGTTATTACAAATATGATTCATGGGCGGTATTCACGGGAATTTACGGCCGACCCTCACTGGCAACGATGGTTATCCGCTGTATCGGCGTCGATCACCAGATGACAACGGTCGAACTCAAAAGTGAAAAGAATGGATTTCGTTATCCGTTGTCGGCAACTACAGTAAGATTGTTCCATATTCGCCACTTATTTCTAAAGCGTTTAAGACGCATTGCAACGTTGAGTACTGCAATTCAGTAAATATGTAACAAAAGGCAGCGATATAGCGGCTTTTGGATTGCAATCCTCAAATACCAACAATGAAATATCACGCTATCAAGTTGGTCGTTATGTGAACTGTAATTAAGCGATTTGGCGTATATTCGCATTCCATATTCACGACGCATCCTACTGTTGTGCATTTGGCGGTGCGTCTGGAGAATGGTCAAGAAGTGTATTTCAGTATTTCACGGCTTCGAATGCTGTGCAATGTGCTGAAACACTTTTAGAAACTACATTGACAAATTTCTTTGCTATGGCAGATCGATCCGTTTGCACGAACTTTGCTTTACTCGGAGATGGCAAGTTATTATACTTGGAATGCTATATCGAAGAATTTTTAAAGAAGAAAGCAAGGCGATGCAGTTCCTGGGTATCCGGATGTGCTTTCTACAGAAGATGCTTTTATATTTATTTGATATTGATTTCATACAAAAATCAAATTTATTTCTCACTATAAGTCAATTTTTTTTTTGTTTTTTTTTTACAGTACAGTGTTTTGTATATATGGAAAACTAACGCATTGCATTGATGTCATTCCCATAGGGATATAGGGATAAAAAGTATCCTATGTCCGTCTCCGGGTCCTAAGCTCCCTCCTCACCAATTTTCAGACAAATCGGTTCAGCCGTTCTTGAGTTATGAATGGTGTAACTAACACGACTTTCTTTTATATTGTAATGTAATGTGCACCCAACATTTCATGCTGATTTCCTAATTGAAAACGTTAAACCGAAAACACAAGTGCTGGCAACGCTATAATGGAGTGCTATAATGGCAGACGTTGTTTGTGTGTGAGTGTGTGTGTGTGCAGAAAAATACCGGGAGGGGAACTTGTCTAGACATCATGGTTCATAGAAAAACTACTAGAAATCTCTCGATGTTTCACACTACTATATAAAGAGGGAGCTGACGCAACCAGAAGTCAGTTTTATTTAGAAAGTGATAGTGTGAATATTGAATAAACGTAATTGAGTTGAGTTCGAATAAAGTGTATATCGAAAGTAGATACTGAATAAAGTGGTAGAATTAAATTGAAAGGTAGAGTTTTATTTTTGCGAACTAAGCGCACGTTACATTGGTGTCAGAAGTGTAAATAAAACTTATTTGACTAGTAAAGTGTAAAAAAAAAAAAAAAGTAAAAAGAAAATAATAATTATATACAGTGAAAATGGGTAAGTTGTTGGAAGAGCTCAACTGCACTGAGCTTAAAAGTGAGTTAGGTAAATCGAAATCTTTCTAGAGCGGGATCGAAAAATGAGCTCGTCCTGCGCTTGCGCAACTATTTGGAACAGCAAGGGGAAGACGTAAGCACTTTTGTTTTTGAAACAGAAGTGGAAAAAGAGGAAGTAAGTGAAAGTGTAGATTTTTCTAGTATGATGAAGCTTTTATTAGAACAACAAAAGAAGCTGATTGAAGAGCAACAGCAGAATATTCTCGGACGTCTGGAAGAGCAACGAAACGATCAAAAGAAGGAACAGCTGAATGTTCTCGAACAACTTGAAACACAACGAAACGAGCAAAAGAAGGAACAGCAGAATGTTCTCGAACAACTCGAAGTACAACAAAAGAATCTGGAAGAGCAACGAAACGAGCAAAAGAAGCTGATTGAAGAACAACGAAGCGAACAAAAGAAGGAACAACAAAATATTCTCGAAAGACTTGAGGCGCAACAGAATGTTTTAGAAGGTCAGAAAAACATTCTAGAAGGGAAATTGGGTAATATTGAGAAAAATGTATGTGCCCTTGACGAACGAGTTGAAGGTGTGGAAAAACAGCTTTCTGTTGTAGAGAATCGTTTGGAAAGCCGATGCGATAACCAGTTCTCTGTTCTGTCCAAGGAATTAGACCAGATCCGAAAAATAAAAATTCGAGAATCTGCTGGAGAGTTTGCAAGGAAAAAGGAGATGAAACCCCCAACATTTGATGGACAGTCTTCTTGGCCAGTCTACAAGAGACAATTTGAGGCAGCCGCGATAACAAATGGCTGGGATGACGAAGACAAGTACATTGCACTGACTCTTGCTCTTAGAGGACCAGCAGCTGCAGTTCCAGCTGGTAAGAGCGGCGATTTCAGTTCTCTCGTGGCAGCTATAGATAAACGCTTTGGAGATAGCCACTTGAAAGAAGTCTTCCGAGTCCAACTCAATAACAGAGTCCAGAAAAGGGGTGAAAGTCTACAGCAGCTCCAAGCAGACGTCGAAAGACTGGTTCACCTGGCATACCCGGATGCTGGAGAAGAAATCATCAACCAGCTTGCTGTTGAGTCCTTCGTTCGTGCCATTTCCGATATACATCTTCAGAGGTCTGTGCAAACTGCTAGAACACGTACTCTTTCTGAAACCTTAGCATTCGCATTGACAATTGAAGCAGCAGAACAGGCTTCTCAGGGAGTACATCGACTTAGAGAGGCCATAGTCGAAGAATGCTCGTGCCAAAGAGCTGAAATACAAAAGAACCGGAGCGGACTAGCAAGATGTTGGAACTGCAACAAGACCGGGCACTTACAGCGTCAATGCCGACTACCACCAAACAAAGCCAGTTGTCAACATTGCGGAAGCAAGAGATCCAACCCAGAGCAAGGTAACAACAACACCAGCGTTGCCTATCAGCCCGTTTCCCATCAGGGAAACGAGTAAGAACCAACTTCGAGGGGCAGAGGCTGGTTTCTTGTATCGATGGCCCCAGAACTACCATCCAGGGTCTCTCAGACCAAACGAGACAACAAAAGTCTGACTGTGGAGACTACTATTAACGGGAACAAACATGTGGCTACCATCGACACCGGTGCAACAGCCTCCATAGTACGTCGAGACCTGGTAAAGACGACGTGGCTTCATAACACCAATAGCTACCGTCTAAGAACCGCAACGGGAGAAGCAGCAAGAGTATATGGAGAAGTGTGTCTTAAGATCCGACTGGCCGACCTAGTGTTTACTCATCAATTCCTGGTGGCAGATATATGTGACGAGTGCATCATTGGAATCGACTTTATGAAACAGCACGGAGTTATTTTGGACATCGGTAATCAGGTTTTGAAGTACCAAAATAAGGAACTTCCAATGACTTATTCGAACGAAAGTACGTCGACACTGAGGACTGTCATCACGGAAGATCTGATTCTGCCTCCTTCTTCTGAAGTGTTCGTTTGGACGAAACTGGAGGGTGAGTTTGGAAGCCTTCGATACCTCATGGTGGAACCAGACCCAGAGTGTTCCTCCCAAAGCGTCATCATTGGGAAAACACTGGTAGCACCGAAAAACAAAATGGTCCCCGTACGATTACTAAACACCAGACCGTACGATGTAAAGTTGAAGAAAGGAGAAGTCGTTGGACGTTGCGAATCGGTTGCAGCAATTACGAAGATCACAGACGAAGCTCCGAGAAAAACTATAACTCCGGAGGAGCTCGAAGCCATCAGAGCTAAAATACTGAATTCATCCAACCTTGATCACCAACAAACAAGGTTGGCTGAAAGTCTTCTTAAAGAGTACACTGATATCTTCGCATCGCAATAGGGGCAATATGGTAGGACACAGTTGGTGCAGCATCGCATCAACACAGGAGATGCAAGACCGATTCGTCAACCCGCAAGACGTCTTCCACTGGCCAAACAAGGTGAGGTTGAGGAAATGATAACAGCAATGAAAAAGGACGGTCTTATCGAAAATTCCAAAAGTCCTTGGGCGTCACCAGTGGTGCTAGTGAAAAAGAAAGACGGAAGCACTCGTTTTTGTGTGGACTACCGAAAGCTGAATGATGTGACTAAGAAGGACAGCTATCCCCTGCCGAGAATCAGTGATACCCTGGATGCCATGGAGGGAGCGCAGTGGTTCTCGACGCTGGACTTGAAGAGCGGATATTGGCAAGTTGACATCCACCCTGATGATCGGGAAAAGACGGCGTTTTCTACAGGTAATGGGCTCTGGCAGTTTAAAGTTATGCCGTTTGGGTTATGTAACGCTCCGGCAACATTCGAGCGTTTGATGGAGTGCGTTCTTCAAGGACTGACGTGGAAAGCGTGCCTAGTCTACTTGGACGATGTCATTGTTTACGGGAAAACATTTGACCAACATTGCAAGAACCTAAAAGCCGTGTTTCAGAGACTTCGAGAGGCTAACCTTAAACTGAATCCAGAAAAATGTGCACTTTTCAAAACCGAAGTCAAGTATTTGGGACACATCATCTCATCCCAAGGAGTAAAGACTGATCCTGAAAAAGTTGACTCCGTCAAAAATTGGCCAACACCACAGGACAAACATCAACTCCGAAGTTTTCTGGGACTTGCCACATACTACCGACGTTTTGTTAAGAACTTTGCTGGAGTTGCAAAGAGTTTGCATCAGCTCACCGAAAAGGGGAAGCAGTTTAAATGGTCAGGTGAGTGTGAGAAATCTTTCCAGGAACTCAAATACCGCCTCTGTAATGCTCCAGTGCTGGCACATCCAACACCTGGCAAAACATTCATCGTCGATGCAGATGCAAGCAACGTTGGAATCGGGGCGGTACTATCCCAAGTGCATGATGGTGAAGAGAAAGTGGTGGCATACTACAGCAAGGTCCTATCGAAACCCGAAAGAAACTACTGCGTGACCAGAAGGGAACTGCTAGCTCTTATCTTGGCAACAAAGCACTTCCATAAGTACATCTATGGACAGAAATTCCTTCTGCGGACAGACCACGGTGCTCTGAGCTGGCTTTTGAACTTCAAAAATCCAGAAGGTCAAGTCGCAAGGTGGATAGAAAGATTGCAGATCTATGACTACCAGATCCAACACCGCAGAGGAAAGCTGCACTCAAACGCCGATGCATTATCCCGAAGACCTTGCAAAGTGGATTGCAAGCATTGCAGGCGGCTCATTACCGCTCAGCGACTAAGAGCTGATCCAATATGCGGATGGAGCAATGAGGAAGTGAGGACTGCTCAACAGGAAGATCCAGATATCGAACCCATTCTCGCATGGAAAGAAAATGAAGAGAAACCGGAATGGGGAGACATTTCTGACAGGAGTCCAGTTCTCAAAGCCTATTGGGCACAGTGGGACTCACTATATGTGCAAGAAGGTGTCCTCAGGCGAAGATGGGAATCCGCTGACGGTAAGTCACATGTGATGCAGCTGATCGTACCGCAATCGAAAGTCAGTGAAGTTCTTCGGGAGATGCACGACGGACCTTCTGGAGGCCACCTCGGAGTGAACAAAACACTGGAGAAGGTGCGACATTGGTTCTACTGGTTACATGCTAGAGATGACGTGGAGAAGTGGTGCCGAACATGTGACAAGTGTGCTGCAACCAAAGGACCTGGTAGGAAGATTCAAGGTAAGATGCATCAGTACAACGTTGGATCGCCTTTTGAGAGGATTGCAGTAGATGTGGCTGGGCCTTTTCCAGAGACCAACGCTGGAAACAAGTACATTCTGGTTGTAATGGACTATTTTAGCAAGTGGCCTGAGGCGTATGCCATCCCAAATCAAGAGGCCAAAACGGTGGTCGACCAGATTGTGTTTAACTGGGTGAGTAGGTTTGGCGTGCTTATGGAACTCCATTCCGACCAAGGGAGGAACTTGAGTCAAACATCTTCCAAGGAGTGTGCGGACTACTTGGCATTAAGAAGACTAGAACCACACCGCTTCATCCACAATCTGATGGGATGGTTGAAAGATTCAACCGGACCTTGAAAGAACACCTCACCAAGGTCGTAGGCGACTACCAAAGAGACTGGGATAGGCACGTACCGCTATTCCTGATGGCCTATAGAAGTGCAGTACATAGCTCGACAGGACAAACACCATCTGACATCCTGTTCGGGAAAACCATGCGGCTGCCCAGCGAACTTAAATTTGGATGCCCCACCGAGGAGCCACAGGACACAAACGAGTATGTGGACGACCTCAAGGAGAGACTCGCTGACATCCATAAAAGAACACGGGAACGGATAAAAACCTTCAGCGACCGGATGAAGACACGGTACGACACAAAAGCGACAACGTCAGGATTCCAAGCAGGAGATCGTGTGTGGCTTTATAATCCTCATCGTCAAAAGGGATTGTCACCGAAACTTCAGCAGAACTGGGAAGGTCCTTATACTGTTGTCACGAGGATTAACGACGTGGTCTACCGCATCCAAAGAGGACTAAGAGGCAAGTTAAAAGGAGTGCATTGTGACCGGCTGCATCGATATAGTGGGGAGGCTGCAAATGGAATTATTCGGGACGAACAATCTTAAGGAGGGGGCAGTGTAATGTGCACCCAACATTTCATGCTGATTTCCTAATTGAAAACGTTAAACCGAAAACACAAGTGCTGGCAACGCTATAATGGAGTGCTATAATGGCAGACGTTGTTTGTGAGTGAGTGTGTGTGTGTGCAGAAAAATACCGGGAGGGGAACTTGTCTAGACATCATGGTTCATAGAAAAACTACTACAAATCTCTCGATGTTTCACACTACTTTATTAAGAGGGAGCTGACGCAACCAGAAGTCAGTTTTATTTAGAAAGTGATAGTGTGAATATTGAATAAACGTAATTGAGTTGAGTTCGAATAAAGTGTATATCGAAAGTAGATACTGAATAAAGTGGTAGAATTAAATTGAAAGGTAGAGTTTTATTTTTGTGAACTAAGCGCACGTTACAATATATATAGATAGAGGTGCCCTGACGGTGCCCTGACATAAGACCATACGACATAAGGCCATAATCGAATATATGGCGTTAAGACGCTTTGACTTGTGACTTAAGGCCATATTCGAACATATGGTCTAATGACGCTTTCCAAAGCGTCTTAATGCCATCATGGCCTTATGACCCATTCTTCCGTTTCCCAGTTAAAAAAATAAACACCAAACATTATAACAACGAAACTGAATTTTTCTTTCCAAATAAAAAAAACATCACATTATTTGCAAAGATAAATCTTTGATAAATAATCAAATTAACAGCTTAAATTTCAAGAAAGTGTTTTTAGAATATAAAGTTAAACTATTTTCCACTATTCTTCTGCAAAAAGAATAGAGGGTTGGATTTTTGTTTTTATTGTAGTTTTCGGTTGGCCGAGGAAGACATTCTAAATAGAATTTAAAGTGGAACAGTTATGAGCTGTACGAAAAATTTTCATTGATCAGAGAAAACTTGCATTCATTCATTCATTCATACCTCCATCAAATCCTTACTTCTTAATCAGTTGCACAAGCGGTCGTTTCAATTTAGAAAAAAAAGGAATTAAAAGAGCTTATATATAATTATCATTTTTGCGAAGGGTTTCAAAAAGGCAGCAAATTGCTTTACATTCCGGATTTCAAACAAGTTTATAAATGAAAAAAGTTTCCCAGAGGAGTATGGATGTGTGCTGTAAAACTAAAAATTCGAACGAATTTTTATCGTTTGGCTTTTTACTCACGATAGAATAATGAAGATAAGAGCGAAGCGGAAAAAATTTTCCCAGAGGAGTATGGATGTGTGGTGTAAAAATAAAAATTCGCGCGAATTTTTATTTTTACACCACACATCCATACTCCTCTGGGAAAATTTTTTCCGCTTCGCTCTTATCTTCATTATTCTATCGTGAGTAAAAAGCCAAACGAACATAATTTTGCATAAATTTGCCATCGTACGGTTATCCAGAAACGAACAAATTGTTTTTTTCTATGAATGCAAAATTCATGCGATAAAGAAAGTGATTGTGTTAAAATTTGGTATTTTCAATACTTGGATTCATATTAACATTTATAAACTTATTTGAAATCCGGAATATAAAGCCATTTGCTGCCTTTTCGAAACCCTTCGCAAAAACTATACATATATGTATTTGTATATGTATAAGGTCTTTTAATTCCACTTGTTTTTTTCTCAATTGTAACGACAACTTGTGCAACTGATTAAGAAGTATCCAATGATTTGATGAAGGCATGAATGAATGAATGCAAGTTTTCATTGATCAATGAAAATTTTTCGTCAAGCTCATAACTGTTGCTTTTTTTGTGAGATTGCACATTGTGCTGCTTTCTAAAAACGGTATAATGTTTCAAGGTCAACTATTAACAAAATAATTTAGAAAGCGTCATTTGGGCATTTCAATGTATGGCCTAAAGTCGCAAAAAATATGTCTTTACGACCCTTTGACAAAGCGTCATTAGACCATATGTTCGAATATGGCCTTAAGTCAGAATTGAAAGCGTCATAGCGCCATATATTCGAATATGGCCTTATGTCGTATGGCCTTATGTCAGGGCACCATAGATAGATATAATTATTAGACTTGATTGGGTTTAAAAACAAACTATTTGTTGGACGACCAGGTAAAGATATTTTGTAAGTCAATGTTAAAAGAAGCTGCAGTTTTCGATCATACCCAGGGGACAACTTTTGTATAGCTGAACATCATCAGCGTACATATGAACAGATGATGTCGTGATTTGCTTGGGAAGTTCATTAATATAGAGCGAAAAAAGAAGAGGTCCAAGGATGGAGCCTTGTGGTACCCTTTGCATGGAAAAAAATTAATTTTGATCATTTTACTTTATTTTTCAAAATAAGCTTGTATTTGACTCGTGTGACTTTATTGTTAAATAAAAAATATTGTATTGGTAGACGCAAAAAAGCTTGAAATTTAATATTAGCGTTTGTTACATCGAGAAGTTAGATTTTTTGATTTTCTTTTCTCACTGGACAGCTACACAAATCACAACTTTATCAAAAAATAGTTTATCTCACCATTCATAACCAGATTTTTTTTTGAGATAAATAAATTTTAGAACTATGTTTTTAAATGAAGCTTTTACAATAATAATTCTTACATCATAAGAGAAAACAAAGAATATCTACATAATTTAAATAACTTAACTAACGCTAGGCTGGCTCTTATAGAGCCTTGCATAGATTCCATCCTTTGCTAAAAGCTGTGAATGATTACCCTGTTCAGCGATACGTCCGTTTTGCAAGACGCAAATCAAATCTGCGTTATGAATTGTTGTTAATCGGTGAGCAACGACTATACATGTTCGTCCTGCGCACGCTGTATCCAAGGCTGATTGGACAATCTGGAATGAAAAAGAATTGGATCAATACATTAGCATAATATGTAGTTGGTTATCTGAGCTAAGGTTATAAGTAGTTTTTCAATACGCAGCGTTAATTTTTCTTCAACTAACTGATGCAATATCTGAGAAATACATAAATACAGCATTTCTCAAAGAGTTCAATTATTATTGGTGATTCAATTTGGCTTGAAGGCTTAGCGCCTAAGATGTCCAAAAATACATTTTCTTAAACCGAATTTTTTTTAATTGCAAAAAAATCTACTGACTGATTTGAAAATTGAAAACGTTGGTAGGTAAGTGTAAAAACACTCTGATTAAATGTATTCCAATTTGATTGCAAATTTTTCTAAATAAAAAAAGTATAAAACAATAATGAATAAATTGGTTCAGTTGTTAGCACAAAAACTTTTTGAATACATTTTTCATCATTACATTACTAAGCTAAGCCTTACGAAACTAAAAAAGAAATTATTACCACACACGACCTACTAAACCGTTACACCACTAAAAAAAAGCTAAGAACGAAAAGAAAACAATTAAGCAGATAAATTAATCTATTATTTGGACTTAACAAAGTGGATTGACTGACTCCTCATCATCGTATGTCACGAAGTGGGACATAAGTGGGTTTTTCAATACCTCAACAAGTTTTTTTTCAATTAAAAAGGTTTCAAAATGGCAGTGAGATCCATGCGTATTAATAATCTACTTAAGTGCAGAGCCTAAGTCTAGACTACTTAAGCCTAGAATTTAACCAAATAAACTCACCCTTTCACTTTGCAAATCTAATGCTGAGGTGGCCTCATCAAGCAACAAAACCTTCGGATTTCTAACCAAAGCCCTTGCTATTGCAATTCTCTGTTTCTGACCACCAGATAGTTGAGTGCCTCTAGCTCCTAGCTTCGTGTCAAACCCACTTGGCAATGATGTTATAAACGCATGTGCATTAGCCATTTTAGCTGCTTCTATAATTTCTGACATTTTTACTTCTCTGAAATTATCTCCATATGCGATGTTCTCAGCTATAGTCTTTTCAAACAAGACAGGCTCCTGAGAAACAATGCCTAGTTGACGACGCAATGTTGTTAAAGACAATTCTTTTTCAATATTCTGCCCATCTAAGCACTAAAACATAAAAATTTACTTAGTTTGCTCTAATTAGATGACTAAGTTCCTCTTACGATTTTTCCCTTATCAGCATCGTAGTATCTCAGTAAAAGTTGAATGCAAGTCGATTTTCCACATCCAGATGCGCCCACAAGTGCAACAGTTTTCCCTTGCAATATTCCCAAGTTTAAACCATTAAGAACCTGAATATCGGGACGCGTTGGATAGCGAAACATAACGTCGTCATATGTAACTCCTTTCAGAGAGGCATCGATTTTCATGCTGTTTTCGCTTTTTTGTGTTGATCTAATTCGTGGCTTTCTATCAACAATCTTAAGCAGCCTATGGCCAGATATGAGAGCTGTTGTAAAGGACGGAGTGAATGCTAAAGCCATAGCCAAAATCAGAAGACCATAAAGCAAAGACTCTGAAACTCTAAAAACATGAATGTGTAAGCAAAGGTTTTTTTTTGGCAACGTGGTATTAAATATCTTACTTAATTATGTTTTGGTACTCGATCTTTCCCTCCGAGCAAAGAATTCCACCATATGTCAAAGCAACGGCATATCCGAAATATAAAATAGACCAACCACTAGAGTTGACAGTTCCTCTAAACCGTAGCTTCCTCTTTAATTCCGAGACATATTTCGCAACCTCCTTGTCGTAAATTTGTATGAGTTCAGGCTCCCGACGTAATCCTGCTACAGTCCGAACGTTTGCTATAGCTTCTGTTGCAATCCTGCTGGTTTCCTCAAGAATTCGTTTTTCCTCGACGGCTGAGCTTGCCATATACCTAATTGTGAACAATTTATATATGATTTTCATTAAGCAGAATGATGTTTGTCGATTCAAATATTATTAAACTGCACCATTTAGTGCCTTGCAAATATTTAACAACTTTATCTTGAATTGAAAAACAACAATACCTTGCTTCAAAAACAATCGATCCTACCATAATAGGAGATGTGCAAAGGCAGGCCAAAGCCATCTGCCAAGAAAAGTAGAAAGCAAGAGTGATACAGCATATGAAGTTAGCCGCTGCCTGGATTAAACCACTCAGAGGTTGCCCAATCGAACCTTGAACACTTGCTGCATCTCCAGATAAACGCGCTGAAAGTGCACCCACACTGTTGCCTTCTTCATCAAACCAACCTACTTCTTGGGCAAGAATCGCTCTAAATGTAAGTGATCTAAAAAAAAAAAACATTAAAATATGCTTTTCCTTTAACGCTCATCGCACAAGTACAAGATATACGAACCTCAGTCTTGTTGTTAGTCCAACTCCAGCCAAATTGAAAAGATATGTTTGAACATAGCAAACGATTCCTGCTAAGAGTCCAACACATGCACAAATTATGGCAAGAACAGAAGTGCGACTTAAAATCTCATCTTTATCAGGTTGCCCAAGAGCGGCATAGAACTCTCCAAATAAAAAAGCGTAAGCTGGCTGTGTACACCCATATAATATGGCACAAAATGTTCCTAGTGCTAGATAACACCATTCTTTCCTGGCAATTTTGAGAAGTCTAGTGAATGTTTTTAAAAATTGCGTTTTTTCGTTCATGTCATCCTCTTCGCAAATGCTTCTTGTGATGGACGATGCATTTGAAAAGCGATGTTTGTTAAGTTGGTTCTTTTCTAAGGTTGTGTTTATATTGTCGAAAGACACATCAAAAGATTTCTCTGAAAAGATATATTTTATTAAATATTTATTTTTGAATCGATTTAGTGGCTATTTATCAGTGTACCTTTTTTTGGATCATCGTCATCTTCATTGTTATCGACGTCGGTGTACTTATTTGCTGTTACCATTTCAAAGTATTTACCTCGCAACTCCATAAGATCGTCATGAGAACCTTCTTCATGAGCTTTGCCCTCTTGAATGAAAACAATTCGATCAGCATCTCTTATGGCTGACAAACGATGGGAAACGACAATTGTTGTACGTCCTTTACTTGCTGCGTTTAGAGCTTTCTGAACAAGTTTTTCAGAGTGATAATCTAATGCAGAAGTAGCCTCATCTAGTAGAAGAATCTTTGGATTTTGAATCAAGGCACGAGCTATAGCTATTCTTTGCTTTTGCCCTCCAGAGAGTTGTAAACCTTTTTCACTGATCGATGTTTCGTAGCTCTAGGATAAATAAAAAACGTAGGTATTAAGGTCTATTGCATAAAAATGTAGGACTAAGATCCCAGCAAAGATTGAGTCATTTCCAATGAGTTTTCTTCTGAAATTAGGAGTAAGTAAACAAAATGCGCTAAGGTTGCCAATACTCGACTCCGAATATGTCTGACTTTATTTACCATCTATAAACATAATCACATTCTTTTCAATTGCTTGAGTGCTGTCCGATAAATAAATAACAATAGTTTAACAATACAAGCTCCGTCTGTTCAATTATTGTACTCAAGGTAAATAAGGTCTCTTTGACAGCCCCATGAGTGCCAAAAAAATAGGGAATACTTTGGGCTTCAACGAAAGAACCCATATATTCCAGCTCTGAGTTGAAATGTTCCAACTCATACCATTTGTATAACTTTTTAAAAAATGGAATTTTAACCGTTGAGTAATCTTCAAACAATTTAACAAAATCAATTGGTAGTAATTCAAAATAGCTTCGAAGTGATACAAGGAAGTAACTTCAGCGCCTTTTCTTCTAAGCCTAATATGAACAGTACATAGCATCAATTTAATTAATTAGAAAAGTCGATGATAGTCCTTCGGTTCGAAGTTGCACTACGAATAAATTGAAATTTCTGATTGAAAAAAAAAAAAAAAAAATCAAAATTGATGTGATGCAACTGTCAAATTTCTTGCAGATACGAACTGGGACCTAAATGTCTTTGTAACCTAAAAACTTACATTTGGTAGTTCAATTATAAAATCATGGGCTCCAGCTGCCTTTGCCGCCGCTTCGATCTCCTTCTGGGAAGCATCCGGTTTTCCGTGTCTGATGTTCTCTCCTTTAGAGTTGAAAAAAATTTCAAAATAATTTATTTAGTATAACAAAATCAAGAACAGCACCTATTGTTCCTTGAAACAAAACAGGTTCTTGCCCCACAACTGCAATATTTGATCGAAGCCATGAAACATTGCACTTTCTAATATCAAGATCATCTAAAACGACGTTTCCAAAATCGGGATCATAGAATCTTTGCAAAAGTTGTATACAAGTTGATTTTCCACATCCTGAATGGCCTACAAGAGCAACTGTCTGTCCTGCTAATACTTTTAAGTTCAGTCCTTTTAACACAACAACATCGTCTCGAGAAGGATATCTAAAAAAGACATCTTTAAATTCGATGTCTCCTTTCAGTCCATAGTTAAGAATCTTTCCATCGGAAGAAATTGGATCAATTTTTGTTGGTGAATCAATAACATCAAAGATGGGACCTGCAGAGGCTCTCGCGGTAGCAAAAGAATCAAGAAAAGGTGAACAACGACCAATATTGTCAGCACCAACAAGAACTCCAAAGAAAGCCTAATTAAACATAAAAATAAAACGGTTGGGTAAAGAAAACCTGAAGAACATAAAAAGAAATACATACTATCATCATAACAGCTGGGGTATATTCAGGGTCATCTTTTCCTCGATCATTTAAAATAAGAATAACTCCATAGTAAAAGGCACCGCCAATCGAGAAGAACAGCATAGCTTTTGTAACCGCATCTCCAATGCCTGAGAAAGCACCCTTCAATTTGCTGGCCTTACAAGCAGGAATAAGCATTTCATCATATCGATCAGTTTCAATTTTCTCTCCACCGAATGCAATGACTGTTCTCACGGCTCCGATGATTTCTTCAACCAAACTGCCAGCATTTACATAGGAGTCCTGCTCTCGTATTGTAAACTTACTTTGATACTAAAATAACACATTAAGTTACTTATAATGAGAACATTGCAAAATTCAACACACCTTTGTTACAATGTAGTGTGTAAACAAAACAATAGGAATATATACACTTATTGCTAGTGTAAGTTTCCAACCGTAGACAAAAGAAATGGCTACAGTAATAAACACACTTAAGCCTAGATTGCAAAAATGACCAACTTTTTCAGAAATTCCGTCTCGAACTTTTTCCATGTTCCTACAAGAATGGAAAGGTACATAAGTTAATAATCAGTGTTTAAAATTCAACGAAAAAATATATTGCTTACTCCGTTATACGAACAGCAAAATTTTGATTGCTTGCTATGTCATGCCAACCAATGTCTTTTCTTATAGTCGCTTCAAAAAATTTACGTCTCATTACTGATGTGATTCTTAATGCAATGATATTCAATAGATCGACGTAAATAATTCCGGATATAAACAAAACTACTGTGACAATAGACAGAACAATGCCAAAAGCCCAAGAATCATTACGAAGCTCTGCCATGTTTTCTTCTCTGGTTGCGTTTGTCCTTTAAAGTTCAATAAATAAGCAATTTTAATTATTGATAAGCACTTTGACACTTACAAAATTTTTCCTCCACCAAACAAAGGTAAGGTAATTGTTTTTGAAGACGTTCCTATGCCATAATTACGGTCGACAAGCATAGCTACCATTTCACTGTAGATGATAATACCAGTTGGATAAACTAAGGTCTTCAGCAGACACGAAATCAGTGAAATAAATAATAGGAAATAGTCCAAAGGCGTTGCATAGCGGAAAAGCGTGAAATAACTGACAGTTTTGCTTTTCTCTTCATCCTTAGATTTTTCAGAACCCCTAGAATATTAAACAAAAGAAGATTTTATAGAAACACATTAAAATATACTAAGATTCGCATGTCTATGCATCTTCTGCAGAAAAGCCAAAAAAAGGTGATAAGCAAGCTGAGCATTAGTTTTGGTTTTGAAACCTATTTTCTTCTAGCTCAATGCATGAATGAATGAATGAGTGGTTTGGGGTTTTGTATTGCACTTCGACCCTGTAGATCTTTTGTTCCCCTGGCCCCTGCTTCTTATTTGCAGGCAATGAAGTCAAACATAATCTAGCATCTGATGTAAGTTCTACTGATTATACAACACCAACAACAAAAAACGCAAAAAGTATTTTAAATAGGTAACTGTGAACTACTTTTGCTTAAAAGAAGGTAGGTCCTGTTCTTAATCGTCTTATGAGCTACAAAGATTTTTGAAATAGTCTTTTTCTGTTAGAAATGGATGGAACAAGGTCATTAACCAAAGTTTCAACAGACCGAATTCCATTCTCATTCTGTTCTTTCAGTTCATAAGCCACTAAGCTACTTCTTTAGAGCTCCAAGGTAGCCGTTTAGGACCAGTCGTATATATATATCATTACAATCAATGATTCCTTTTTGCTAAAATCATACCATCATGATCATAGCTTACTCGTCAATGCTGCGTATAGTAATTTTCTTGAACTCAATATTCAGTTAACAGTCAAATCTCTTCATTTTCAAAACCTTCCATCAAACGTTATGCTGCTCTTCTGTGACTTAAGTGCCCTAGTGAAATATCAAGAGCTAACTCGGCGCTTGATTTTATCAAGAGATTGCCCATTAAGTTTCGAAACTCCTTTGTTGCCGAATATCTCTTTATTTCCTATAATCACCATCTCCTTGAGTATGCATTGCAAGTTTGGAGTCCTTCTCAAGAGGTTCACATCTGAAGGATCGAAAGCGTTCAACGTCATTTTCAGATATTTTTTTTTCTGGGGTTTATGTATCTAGCAACTTCCTATCTCTGCAACTGCAACCTCATCTTGAATGTATATATTACTAATCTACTCTCCTCCGTACGAAAGTTCAACGAACAAAGCTATTCACCCCTATCACAGAGCCCGTCGTAGCAATTTCGGACTACGAATGTCAAATAGAAATGACTAAAAACATCTTTGTAATGAACTCTTGACAACAGATATTTGTGACTTGTTAATAACTTTATTAATAATAACAATTTTTGTGGCAAAACATCCACTACAATAGCGTCTATGATGCTCCTATTGTAGTATTCGTAGTCCAAAATCGCTACGACGCGACGGGTCTTGTGATAGGGGCCATTATTAGAGCTACTTTCACGAGATGAGAATCGTATTCTTATAAGCTTATTTCATTTATTTGTAAGACATATTGTTGAAAAAACGTATGATGATATGATAGAGATATTTAGTGTCCCTCTTTAGTTAACCACTTTAAAGTGAAGCCTGGGATGTTGTTGCCTCTTCCAGCGTATTGAGAATTTCTTGAACTAACTTTGTCAAAGTACTCTAATTTCTTTTAGGAGGTAAATATTAATTGAGATTTTAAGTCTCTGCACTTTGGATTTACAAAAAAAAAAAAACACAAAGAGGGATTTACAAATTTTAAAATGAACTTCTTTAAAATAATACGTTGGGCTCGTGGAAACACAAGATTGATGAGACAAATATTGATCGATGCGATGCTTGTAGTTTTCAACAAATGTGTCTGTGCAGAATAAATGACAGCTTGACAGCTTTTTGTTGTTGTTTAGGTTTTAAACATTTAGCAGCGAAGCAAACCTATTTATACCAAAAAGAGTTTGTGATAAACCATTCTATTCAAATGATCAGCTGTTAAGGAACTTGCACTTGTTTTATTTTCATGTTGGTTAAATGGTTATTTAATGTTTGATTATTTCATTGTTCAAGTCATTTAGGGGTTTATCCTCCTTGGACAGTCAAAAATAGCTATTTTCGAGAATTTGTTTCACCGGTATAAATAATAAATATGAATATAAAAAGTTGTTAGCTTGAAAAAAAAAAAAACACAAGAACATTTTTTTATCTCTATTTTATTCAGTTTTTGTACAAAAAAAAAAAAACAGAAAGAAGAAGAAGACTTGAAAAAGGTGGCTGTGCGCCGTTTGAAATATTTGGAATGTATGATAAGATTCTTACCAAAATTTAAACATGCTCTTTAGGACTATAGCTTTAGCGCATACCATACATTTTAAGTTTTGTTTATTTTGCAATTTCCCCAAAAATAGTTTCACTCAAAATTTCATATATTCTTTGATATGCACTTCAGCTAAAGTCCTAAAGAACATGTGGCTAGGTAGGCTTCGGCTGAGTAGTTACGGGAATTTTATCAACAAACTGTCAAAATACGTCATTCCAAGAAAAACGCGTTGAAGTTGTCTTTAGCGAAAATTCGTCATAACCGGGGCTCGGGTAGCTACGTAGACGTCACCCAAAAATACAGTTAGACTGCTCAAATCTTTATAAAATTTTAATATGATACTTTCAAGTGAGTATTTACAGCAACCTAATAAATCTACATAATACAGTGACTACCATAAATATTCGGTTTTTTGCTGAAATATTTTACGAAGTGCAATTACTTGTCTAAAAACAAATGGATTGCGACCAAATATTTTTAATTTTTAATCTGTGTTATATTGCACCAATTTTATGGGTTGGTTTTAGAAAATCTGTATGGGATTTCACTATAAAGAATCATCATACCTGAAAAACTAAGAAAAAAATACTTTCATTAATATTCGGTTTTTTAAACTTGCAGTTTTTTTCCTGTTATCAGGTAAGCTAATCGATTCACAATTTAACTTTTAGTTGCAACTTACTATTTTACTATTTTACTATTTTAATTTCACTAAACAAAAATTCAAATTTGTACATAAATGAAGACGCAATAAGACGTAAAGGAAAGAATTCTTTGCTTGAGAAAAGAGAACTGGTAGTTAACCATTATGTAAATGGTTTAACTTAAGTATAAAAAAAATAGCGGAATTATAAAACATGGAGGTTAGTACTGTCAGTAACATCGCCAGAAGATTTCGTAATAAGGGACGATTTGAAAAGCAAAAAGGCCAGCCAAAAAATTTGGCGGTGTAGAGTGTACGAAGAGCGGTTCGTTCTTCGAAAAAAGTTTTTTGGATACCGCGTATCTCTATGATTCTAACTGATATGCCATTTCAGTTAAAATTATTACAATATCCTGTGCGTTTATCATTTTCGATGTCCATCAACAAGGCCCTTAGGGGCAAACACAACGTTCGTGCTGTGAATTTGGAGGAATCATGTTTTTGCCATGGCCAATTTTATGTTGCCTGTTCCAGAATCCAGACTCGTTACAAAAATATTGTTTATCCAAATGATTTGGATTAACCCAATTAAGAGCCGAAGGTCTTCAAAACCAAAAATATCTAGGTTTATGTATTTTCTTTTATTGAAAAACACATAATGTACCTAAAAACTACAGAAAATTAGAAAGAAAATATTTGAAAAAGCTTTTTGGAGCCTGTACCCAGACGGGTACAATGGCACAATACATGTGCACATTTTGTACGAAGCACTTTGAAGCATTCCTTTTCGCAAAGCGCAAAGTGCTAAGTGCTACACAATAGGTTTGTTCGTTGAAGCCCTGGGGTCGCCATAAAGCGTTTTTTGAGAAACCTAAAGTCGCCCTGAATGTTAAATTGAGTGTTTTTTGAGCCCTAGGGTTGACCTAGGTTTTCCCTCAACTAGCCCTAGGTTTTTGCTGTGGCGAGTTGAGGGCTGTCAAATGGAATGTATTTTGTTTTGAATGACAGGGATGTGTGGTGATTTGTAGTTTAGCGTTTTTTGAGGACTGGAAAACCCAGGTTTTTTGAAAACTCATAGGGTTGTCAAGAAAACCTGGGTCAACCCTAGGGAAAGTTCAACGAACGGACCTAATGTCGAAAGTACTATGGCTTGAAGACCTTTCAACGAAGTCGAAGTTGCCTCCTAAGTTTTGAAAGTTTCTGCCGTAAAAATATTATGGAATGATGTCTTGAAATGCCATATCGATGTAAACATTTATCTATAAAAAATGCGCACCTTATTAGCCATTGTACCCATGCGAGTACAGTACTTTTGTTGCTTACCAAATGCTATCAAAAGTATTTTTTTTTCGTAAAACTTGTTCACAATATCAAAACACAAGCTGTTAACGTTCCAAATTCACCTTATAATGCTTTCAATTGCAATACGATTTTGACTAGAAGTTGACAAATGATGACTAGACTACTGAAAACTTGCAAAACTGACAAAGACGAAACAAAATAATGTAAACTAATAATAACTGTTTTTCATTGCAGCCACTTTGAGTTTGCAAAGTTATAAAAGCACAAATTGCGTGGGCGAAACAAAAAAAAAATGTAAAAAAAACTCTTATCTATTCGGATTAACGGCTATTTGAAAATGCCTATTTTTCTGTACCCGCTTGGGTACAATGGCTATTAATGGGTTAAGTTTTAAAATAGATAGAATTAATAAAATATTTTTTTTTGAATAAATGAATTTGATGCTCCAATAAATTTTTTTAATTATTTCACTTTATACGTAGCGAAGCAGGTACCAAGCCGCTAGTATCTTATGAAGCCATCTAAATAAATAAAAATAAATAAGGTGGCGCAACAGAGCGAGGAGCCCCAGGGCCTAGTACATTTCTCACAACCTACATTCTCTGCCGGTTCAACCGCTTATCTAGAAATCTTTTTTCATGGCAACGAATTTGCTATCGGAGGACTCTCCGATTGCTCGCGAAAGGAGCGACGCCCCCTAAATCGATTCTAAAAAATTTTAAAAAATCCCTAATTTTTTCATATTTTTATCTCTAACCCTCCCTGGCCCTATTTTAATACTGGTTGTTACTAGAGTATGGGCTATATTCTTTGTCTAGTGTTGGGTAAATGGTGGATGTTTGATCATTCATACGTATAATAGGTATGATAGTATTATGCGTATGATACCGTATGAAAATATAAAAGCAAAGAGGTCGCCACTGTTTTTTTAGAAGCATAAACTGTAATTTTTATTCCTTTAAAAGCTAAAACTTCTTAATGAAATAGGGTCAGGAAGGGGAAAAGAATAAAAATTTGAAAAAATTAGGGAATTTTTTTTCCTGATTTAGAACCAATCTGGGGGGCGTCCCCAATTTGTTTTTGTAAGGACCACCCTAATACACATACCTCACGACTTCAAAAGAACTTTTACGGTATTTAACAATGGTTTTATCTCCACGTTGTGTAGTTATGACGAATTGAAATTGATTTAAATGAGAGATGAAAACAACTTTTAATTTATAATCTTATCTTATCGATTCAAAATATTATATGACTGTGTCGTACATACTTGCGATTGTGTGCTAAGTACAGCATCAAATCGTCGCCCGAGAATTGTTTTGTCGTAAGCGCCAAAATGGGTTTTTTTAAACTGGATATGCAGTCTTATGTTTTCAAAGATGCTCTTTTCATTTCTGTTGTGAGAGTTTGCCTATCTCTTACGGTTGCTGAGATAATTAGTATGCATTCTGTCGTATATCCACAAAATAATCACCCCTTGGGCTTTGTTTTGTCGTAACCGCCATTTTTTGGCATATACGACAAAAATTCCATGTGTTTTCCCTCTTTTTTTTTCTTATGCCGTTTTCGTTTGGAAAAAAAGAGTAGGTACCCTAAGGGTACTCTTTTTGCTGTCAGAAATTGCCCTCAGAGCAAATTTAGCTACTCTAGAATTTTTTTCAGAGTAAAAATCAGAGTACTCTAAAAAAGGGTACTCTAATTTTACCAAACGAAATCGGCATTAATGTTGTCGTAAGTGTATAGGCTTAATACATACGATCAAAAATTGAAAATAAAACCTTAAAATTGCTTTGTCGTACATGCACTTACTCACATACACGTGTTACAGTGGCGGCGCTAGACCTCGCGTGGACGTTGGCGAGATTATGTTCGCGAGGCCCAATTCAAGAAAACGATTAATTTCATACCTTACACAAATTAATGTAAAACTAGAGTATGTGTAAGCGATTTTTATTGCTTATCAAATTACGAAAACTAATTTCTCAATTAAAACATTAAAAAAAGCGAATTTTTCGACTTTTGGCCTCACTGAACTTTTTCAGGATTTCGTGATAACTAATGCTAGCCGCTATTTCAGCTTCAATTGATAGAACTGATAGCGCAAATAATCTTTCTTGAGTCATCGTGCTTCTCATAGTATGGGAGCCCAAGAGGGGATTTTGCGCGTTACTCGAGCGTGTCAGAAAATCATATGGGGAGAAACCTTGCACCCTGTAATGTACTCCTACCATATATGAACCCTAAAAGTACGTTGAGGGCAACCTTTCAGATTAGTAAAAAAAATCGATCCTCAGAAAAACTCAAGTCAGATTAAGAGAAGGTACGTTAATTACATCGAAAAAAGTGTATATTTCAATAATCTGACAATTTCAGCGTGGCCTAAGTAAGTAGGCCAGTCACAAAGATGTAAAAAAATCGACATTGTGAAATACTATAGCGCGATTAACTTTTTTTTATTTTGAAGGTAATCCTATCAGGATTACGGAAAACATATAATCTGACATTTTTCTTGGGGCGATTTAAGTAAAATCGTCAAGAAATGGTATAATATATGATGGTTAATATCTCGCTTATATTGATTATAGCAATATGGTCCAAAAGACCTTTTTTGTAGAAAACTAAATTTTCTACAAGTTTGTTGTTTATAGTTTTTCCATAGCTTTTGTTTTTGTTTACGAGATAACTGCGAAAAAACGTGAATTTTATGGAAAAATGTGATTTGGTGGCCCGTACTACGTCGCCGGTGTGAGTAACGACTTTGCCGCAATAAGCACTTTTGTAGAGCGTTTAATTTTAAGAAAAAACGATCGATGGTCAAAGCGATCCCATGAAATGCCGCTGAGCTATAGAAATTTAAAAATAAAAAATCAGAGTTTCCGTGTATTTTCAATGGGAAATCTTCACACATTTTGATCGAGCACTTTAAACTTATATTAAGGGCTCAAACTTTCAGGGGTTTTTTTTTAGTATTTTCAACAAAATTTCAAATCGAAATTTGTATATACATACCTATGTTTTCATTTTTTTTTTATTGCGTCCAGTCATAAAAAATAGAAACAACAAATAATTGTTTCTTTCAAATTTCAAATTTCAAAATATAATTGCCTCCATATAATTGTCAGATTATCATCCTGGAGGACGAAGACATCAAGTTGATTACTCTGTATAAAAATCTGACGCGCTCGAGTATTTCAAGGTCACTTGTTTTTTTTACATTTTTAAAAATCAGTCAAACTTTATGGCAACGTTTAAATCGTCAGATTATTGATATAAAGAGTTTTTTGAGTACACTTAATATTATATAATAGCTTTTTTTCAATCTCTCTATACGGCCACCTACCCCCAGTTAATCGTCAGATTAATATTTATCGGTTATCAGAAAGACAAAGCGCGTATACTCTATGAATATCTGACGCGCTCGAGTATTTCAATGTAACTGTTTTTTTTTTTTTAAATTTTTCAAAGCTCATACACGCCCATCGCCCCACTAAAATGGAAAACTGCCATACACTTTTTTTCGTTTTAGAACGTAAATCTCACAATCCAATAAGTCCCAATGACGCTTTACTAACTGCAAATTTAGCATCCTGGGCTCCCCTACTATCAAGTATGTCTTAATCGTATTGACGGGTATTGTGAGGATGATTCTAATTGTTATGTAAACATTTGGATATTATTCTTCTAAATTATTTTTCAAAATGTATTGAATTAGTTGTTTCGCATCGTTTATAGAGTCTTTTAAATTATTTTTTAAAAGTTGGAGTTCTTCCTAAAACTCGAAAGGCTGAATGTCGCTGTCCCCGCCATCCCGAAGTACTGTACCCAAATCAGTACAATACTTGAGAAGGTGTTCATTTTGTATAGATTTTAAATAATTAATATCATAAATGAAACCAAAATTTTCGAAATACTTATGGAGCGATTCAAAACGACATTCGGTGTCAACTATAATTGCGTCAATCGTTAGGTTTATTCGTTGAAGCCCTGGGGTTGCCCTAGGGTCGCCACAAAGCGTTTTTTGAGAAACCTAAATTCGCCCTGAATGTCAAATTGAGTGTTTTTTGAGCCATAGGTTTACCATAGGTTTTCCCCCAACTCGCCCTAGCTTTTTGTTGTGGCGATTTGAGGGCTGTCAAATGGCATGTATTTTTTTTTTTTTTTTAACGACAGCGATGAGTCGTGATTTGTGGTTAAGCGTTTTTTGAGGACTGGAAAACCACGGTTTCTTAACAAATCATAGGGTTGTCAAGAAGACCTTGGTCAACCCTGGGGAAAGTTCAACGAACAGACCTATTGTGTTAAGGAAGTTCACTCTGTATTGCATTTCAAAAGATTGAATAGGTTCATCAACATCTTCATAACTGAAGATTCGTTTTTTCCTGGCTACTCGTTTTTCTTTAGACTGAGACTCAATTTCGAAAGAACTTTTCTCTACACATAATCGACAACACAGTCGTCAAATTCTGTATTACGAAATTCTTGAATCCAGCAGCAAAATGACCGTAAAGTATCAATAACGACTTTCAAGTTGTCTTGAACCGATTGCCATAGTTTGCTTATATTGTTTACACGTAGTAAAACCTCATACCATACGTGTATCGCAACAATAAACTCAAAAGTGAACATTTCATTTAATATTGCGTCACAGTCGCTTAGAGTTTAAGCATCAGCACTTTTATTTTTTAGTTCATTCACGCATTCAATAACATCATCAAATTGTAAAAATATTGCTTTTACTGCTGCGATTCTACTCTCCCATCGTGTTTCTGACAGAGGCTTCAACGTCAATTTTAATCGAGTTTTAACAATATCCCAACGCTAATTTGACTTTGAAAATAGCACATTGATTTTATTGATGAATCCAAAAAACGTTTTGGTTGGTTGCAGAAGAATTAGCTGCACCAATCAAAAGCAAATTCTAACTGTGGCGTAACAAAAACAAGAAATGGAAATTGTAATTTTTAATAAAAGAGCCGTCTGCCATAATAATGTTTACAGAAGTGCACATATAATTAAGTGCACATTAATTTTCACGTATTGCAAAGTGGCAAAAACCTATCGTGACAGAATACTCAGCGAAAGCTTCTAAAAACTCATCGAAGTCAAAAAATTATTGTATATACATGGTTACTTATGTTTTTTGTTTAATAATTTCTTGCTTTTTAAAATTATCGTAGAACCAATAAGCTTTATATTATATTAATTTTAACTTGTCAACCTGGCAGACGGCATTGTCATGCTAATTCTGATTTTGTTATTTATAAATAATGTTAAGAAATGATGAAAATAAAATCAATCTAATATACAAGTAATTACTGCGTTATATACTTATTACCAATTAAATATTTCTTACCTTATGTAAAATAGACGAGTACAGGTACCGGTACAAATCACAAAGAAAACAAAAAAACAATTTAAAAAGTCACTGTTTTAAAATTTTGGGTCAGTTTACAGGAGCAATCAATATACCTAAACACTATCTATTTATTCACTAAATATTATTAAAACATTGAACACACTATTCTTATCAAAATAGGTACGTACAGTCATAAAAATAAACAATATTGAATAACACAATTATACGTTTCTATTGTTATGCGCCTAGCGACTGCGTTGCGTACTTTGATTTGATTGGTTGACTTCCTAGTAAAGAAAGTAAACAAATAAACCGGGGATTCCCCGCACTCTGGTCGGCGGCAAATGTTGCCGGACTAAGAAAACATGCTTCACAACAAAATTGATTTATATTTTTTTTGTTTTATTCTCGCTTTAAACATTTTTGAGTCGCGAGGCCCCTTGTACCGCGAGGCCGTAGGCGGTGGCCCACGTCGCCCACGCTTAACGCCGCCTCTGCACGTGTATAATGTAGGAAAAAAAGGATTGCGGTTTGGTTTGTCGTTATATTTCAACTGGGGCGGCGGTGCAGGAATACAAAGATATTGCCAGCACAGTTTCAAAAATACTGCATCAAATATTTTCTGACAGTCCTTTTGTTGAAGTTCTGCGTTCTGCCTCTTTGGAGTGACTCCTGCGTCCCCCAAAATTAAAACAAGGCCATGTCCACTGCTGTGATTTTTCTCATTCAAAATTCAACATTCTTAAAATAAATTACACAATATTTTCAGAGCCTGGACATTCTCTAATTCCAGAGGCAGCTTGGAAATATTTAGCCCGCCTTCGATTATGCGACATCTTAAAAATATGAACTTTAAGAACGTAAAATTAAAATTAATTCAAGTGTTGCCAACAGATTTCAAAAGCATTTTCAACCAGAGTGGGCCAATTAAACATTTCGTCAATTCCATTTAGCAAAATAAAGTTTCTTAAACATATTAAGGACGAAAAATTTACACTCTATTATAAAACGAACAGAAGAGAAAATGGGTATAAAACAGCTTCAACATAAAAAAGGTCAAACAAAAGTAGCCGAGCAATTCCAACAAAGTTGTTCTCTCAAAATCGTCTTGTTCTTAGCAGGTAACCTAACAAGTCAAAACTATTTAATGACAAAATGAATTATCTTAAAAGTTTATTTGTTTTTGTGCCAAAGGTAGACTAAAACTACTACGAAGCCTTGTTCAAATCAAGAGTGTAAGAATGAAATCATCAATAATTTATTATTTGAAACTATACTTTTATACTATGGTGTGCTAATAAATCATACAGTGCTATTTATGTAAGCGTTAGGTTTACTAACAAAAATTACATTTTCGATCTCAAAGATCTAATTTTATATTTCAGAGTCAGAAAATGACTTTTTCGTTAGTTTTTATAACCAAAATGTGAATGAAATTTTGTACCTGTAAATGTAAATATCATTGATATCTTATGGTCATAGGATGCCTTTTTTGTTATTGTATTTTTTTTTTATTACTATTCAAGTTAATTTTTTTCACACCAAGATTTTGCCTATGAACACAAAAACTCTTGTGATGTAGATATGTATTCCTATTTTAACCTTTATAAAATAAATAAAGTTTAATTGTTAACATTGAAAATTTAATTTTTTTAATTGGTTCTCATACAAATTTCTATACGATTTAAACAAGACGCTTGAATATTAAAATGTCGTACGTGCGTTCACTTAGTCGTACGTGTATGGGATGGAAACAAAAAGCTTATTTTGGTGGCGTATACGACAAACTCACTTTGGGTTAAAAGCTCTATAATTTGAAAACCAAAACAGTTAGGACAATTCTGAAAACATAAATAAAAAGAAGATACTCCACACAATATATTCTAATCAAAAAAAGACCAACTTAATCGCTTCGTTTTCTTTTTATAGTAACGTAAACCTTTAAATGCGATTTCCCAAAAATGTGTTTCTGGGAGATACGACAAAACAACTCTCGGGCGACGAAATTATAAAGGTTGAATATAAGGCTTTTGTATTTCTAAGAATCATTTTAAGTTGGCACAGGGTCCCCAACGGCACATGTCACGTAAAATAATGAAATGATTAAGTTAAATATACCAAAGGATTTCGGCGATTTTTTGAAAAAAATCAAAGACACTGCTTTGAAAGTATTTCAAAAAATTAAAATCTTTTATAAATTAATAAGCATTTCAAAAATAGAACTTATCAAATGCTGATACGCAAACTCCTAGAGGGTTAAAAAAATCGATTTTTTGAAAAAAAAAAAAAATAAATATTTCTATATTAAATAACAACATCTGAAGAATATGTTCTGAAATTTTTAAGTCGATCTGAAGAACAGTTTCCGAGTTACGGCCGCTTAGTTGGCGCCTTTCGTTGGAGTCAGTGCCACTTGGTGAGTGAACACGGTACTATAATGCTTACCTACGAATTTACCGACAACTTTTAGCAAGGATATGTGAAGCATATTTTATATAGTGGTGACGGTTAATGGTAGTACATTTGCGTACATATGTAGCTGTGTAGTAGTGTAGTAGTGAAAAAAGTCGATCGTTGCGAAAAAAAACTTTTAATGAGAATATCTCAAAACCACTTTTTTGAATTTGGTGACATTGATAACTCAAAAACAGTTCAACCGATCATCCTCAACAATTGTTGCTAATACAAAAAAAGTAAGTAATAGTAAGTAATCGCGGGGTTTTAATTTTTTCTTAATATAACCGATTTTATAGCCGATTTAAAATAAAATTTTGGGGTGAAAATCGAACTTTTTTTAAATGGTCACGAAAAATTCAAAAATCCAAATTTTTGAAAACTCAGCGATATTAAAAACCGCGGTCACCGCCAAATAAAATTTTTTGTACATGCCCTCACTTATTTGGATGTAAGTTCAATTGTAATGAATTTTTTGGTGTGGAAAAAATTACAGAATATTGTTCAAACATGTATTAATATGTGTGCAAAATTTAGTTTAAATCCATTTCATACTTTTCCGACCAAAAATTCACGTAAAATTGACTTTTTTTGACGTTCCAGGTGCGACAGTGCCCTTAAACAAACTTTGTTTTCTGGAATCCCACATTTCCTCTGATCATGTCCTGCACTCTCCTTTAAAAGAAAACGGCATCTAGGAAAATATTTCCTTGATGATCTAAGCGATCTGGCGAACACAGATACCCTGCATCTCTTTCGCGTTATCAAAAGCTCCAAATGGGTTTGTTAAGTGAGGTACTCCCTCGCATAATTCTTATGGTATCATAATGGACCTAATATTGGTCTAAGTGTGTCAGCTGTTTCTGGAATATTAAATTTTATCAAAATGGTGTTAGCCATTTACAAGAAAGTCGGTTTTGAGAAAATGGTATAGGTAGGAGATAACGTTTTTAAATTTTTTTTTAAATTTATTTATATCATAAGAAAAAGAGCAAAGAATTAATCCTTTACATAAGTCTTGATTGAAATTGTTACAGCCGTTTTCGAGCGAAATAAGTATTGTTGTATACATATATGTTGTATGGCATGTACCGTTGTTTGAAGACCCAATTCCAAAAATCCCTTTGCAAGCTGCCCACAACTCCGATCTGCTAATTTTGAAGTAAATCGGTAAAGTGGTTCAGCCCGTAAATCCAGACAGACATGCAGACAGAGAGTGGGGCCCACTTTTTCCGTAACCTCTATGATCGTAAAGTCATCCCCTTTATAGACTCTCGCTTATTGAGAACACCATTCGAATGAAAAGTTTTTGGTTCAATTGATAGCAAAATTTAATTCAGTTCTGTATAAACATTTAATTTAGGGTGTTGTTTCAGACCACTACCACGAGGAAAAGACTTATATGAAAAAGCGAAGTCAAAAATCATATTAAACGCTTAGAAATCGTAAACAGTATGTACAATTGTACATACTTCCAAAATTAGTTATATCACCTTAAAAAGACTCACTCTAGACATTAGTGATAAAAGTACGGACTCGAATTGATCAGGTAACGGTACTCGTATCTGGACAATGAAAACGAGGTAACCATGTACCATGTGAGCGTCATAGCTACAGCTGTAATCTCGTAGTATATGCGGTATGCCATGCCACTTAGCCATCCATAAATAAATAAACACGGTAACTTTGATTTGGGTTCCTCAGACGTTGTTTACATTGTTTTCATTTTCTATTCATATCGATAGAATATTTAAGCTGACCACTTAGGATTATGTTCTACAAAAAATCTCGGTGAAACACGTTGGGAAGCAAGACCAAGCAGAGTTAAAGCCGTCTATTATCAAATTATAGTTCAATCCATGACGTTTTAGGTATATTTCGGTAAATGATCAGGAATCTTGAAAAAATGATGCACATTCTTGGAAGATGATAGAAATTCAGGCAGTAAAATCACTATTTTAACTGCGAACGAATAAGCTGAAGAATTTGATAAACCTATACGCTAAAAATACAAGGTCAACAAAGATTCGTCGTGTTAAGCGCAATGAGCCTATATAAATTGTGCAGAAGAAATATGAGGGTAAATCTTTGACTTTGCTTTGGGACGCCACGTTGAATTTAGCCAATGAAAAATTCAGATAATTAAACGAGCGCTCTTGGTTCTTTCACACAATATTAAAGAGGTTCCGAAAAAACTCGACCTTGTTAAGCTCTGCGGTCAGCTCCAATCGAAACTCAGTGTAGACTCTAACTCAAACATAGACAACGGCCTTGTCGCATTGGTTCCCTTTAGAACATAATTAAGTCTGTGTGAGACCGTCTGTCTGTACGCACAACCGCGTGCTATTCTCATTTATTTGTTTTAATTGTTCTGTTGTGTCTCTTGTGGGTGTACCTATCAGCCGACTGTTTTTGTGAACCAGTGTGTAATGTTTCGTTTCGTAATTCAGAATGCGTTTACTACTTATTTCATTTTTATTCTTATCTATGATAGAAATTCGGACTGGAGAAGGGTTTCCCTAAACTTAATCCGATAATAACCAACATATTTACGTTCACCAATATCTCAAATAAGATTAACAGTGTTGGCAATTTTGATAACTCAATTAACTTTTTCTTTTCGCTATTTCTTATGACTATTTTTTTTAAATAATCGGTTATTTTATTAAATCCTTGCCTTTCTTTTTACATAGTATATAGGTTTCAATAGTAGTGCGGAGCCCCGTGGAAGTCTCGACTAAGGCGCTGGTAGTACTAAAACCACCTCTGAGATCAATTGTTGAGTAAAGAGTAATTGCACCTTTACGACCTTAACAACTGCACCTTTACGACCTTAACAACTGTTCAAGGAAAAATAGGTATCTAGGATCTGTAAAATTTCCTTAACGCGACAAAAAAAAGGCTAAACTAATGACGTATACACTGATACTACCTATTTCTATTTGTATGGGGGACAAATGAAGCGAATGACTATTTGATTGAGTTGATAACCAACCAGAATAAAAGCATTTATACATTGTTAATTTATTATAAATATTTCGGGAAGCAGCATACGTATTTTCGAACTAGTATTTAGATACTTATATCACAAGGCTTATACCTTTTCACTCTTCAAAAAATAAAGATAAGAAACCAAAAAGTGATAGCCCATCAGTTGCGTCTGTCTATCTTTGTAAATGTAAAGCGTCACAAATTTTAAATCTGTTTACATAACAGCGGTTGTAAATAAATAATAAATATCACTTCAATGTTGATGTTATCTCAATCCACACGGAATCTTACGTTATATAAAAGAAATTCTATGGTACACTGATTTAAAGAAAAGTAAGCCAAAGTTGATCTACTCACATTTTTTCTAATTATGTACAAGGTTGTATAAAAATACGATAAAGATTTTTGATTTGTACTGCGCGTGTTGATATGATTTTATTATTATTAACTTTTTTCCAGACTTCACGATGCCACGGAACCGTTGGAGGTCTATGTGAGATCTGACAGAGTTCTTTTGAGACTGTACGTTAGTGGACAATTTTCTCGAGCCCAGGAAGAGATTTCTTGATTCATTTGAAATATTTCTAGTTTGCGTCAATTTATTAGTTCGGCACTTAATTGTTTTTATTGAGAAGATCCAACCCCAATGGCACGTCTCTTGAACTTAGTTTTCACAACGTCTATGTTTAAGAATTAGTTTCAATTGATTATATTTTGTAAGTAAAAGTAGACGTCGTATGCCGAATACAAGTTAACAAAAATAATTTCGAATAGCGTGGGAGTATTAACAAGGTATCTGCTTCTGCACTCAAACAAATTAAGTACTGAGAAATGGGTTTTTAGAATTCAACTTAAATTTTAACTTTTTAACTATAGGGGTTGAACTTAAGTAAATGCTCGTGTTATAAAATTAACCGAACTTAGGAATTAGAAAAACAGGTATTACTTATGGCCCACTGTGGGGTTGACTACTAACTGGCTAAGTTACAAAGCAGCTTCAGTATTTAAGTATTCAAGTTAAAAGATAATGTTTACTGTGGGTATGCATGCGCGTATGGAGTTCGAAGCGAGCGAAAAGTTTAATTTCACAATGCGCACCAATTTTTGTTATCGCTCAGGACGGTTAATTTGTTTGAAAAGGTATTTCTGGTCCATTAAAGGGGAAATCAAAATAACAAACATATAATTATTGTAATCTTATCGATATGTCTACATAGTTAACTGTTTTGTATCAAAAAGGGTGATACGAAGAGAAGGAAGAATTCTTAGTGATTTTGTGGTTTGATTGGAGGCTCAGTGATTCATTGATTGGAGAGTCAAATAAAAAAAAAAATTGCTTTGCTTATTCATTTTATAAAATTGGAATCATGAATCCTATATTTGCAATAAGTCAAGTCAGTAAGTAAGCAAGAAATTAATAAAAAGTTTTTTTTTAAAAAAAATTGTTTGTCATATTCCTAACTTGTTTTTTAAATCGAAGTGCCACCCTGTTTTGATTGTAGTCAGGGTAGCTCTGCGTGATTTGCTATCTTCACTGTGAGAAATCATGTACTCATACATAGATATGTTAACTACTCGCGTATTTTGTCATTCGTTATTACTTTATAATACCTATATACAAAATGTACTCTGTATTAATTGGGCTTGTTGTCATTTTAAGATTTATATGAACAAAAAACATTGTATGTTCAAGAGCCAGTGCGGTTTTTCTTTCAGATGCGAACTATCAGTAAAGATTTCAATTTAACTGATGTATAAATTTAAAATCTGATGCGAGGATCCTGCCTCTCGTTATTCCGAATAGACACTCAGAGGACACCCAACATCGTTTCTGTTATCTAAAATTTGAATTTCACAATGCACGCTAATTTATGCTATCGGGCAGGTTGGTTAATTTGTAAAAAAGGTACATATATATTTTTCTGGTTCACGGAAGGGGAAACCAGAAAAAAAATTTATGTATACCTAATCTAATCGATACATGCATATTACCTACAGCTATTTGCTAAGTTTTTTGAATCGGTCTATTCCAAATCAAATGAAAATCTGGTTCACCTTTCTGATTGCAATCCAAAAGTAAATAAAGGGTCCTTACAATTAGATCTCAACGATGTCTTAGAAGCAAGATCTCAAGCCGATTGCTAAGCCTGGCGTTGATGGCATTCCAGCAGCAGTTTTAAAAAGATGTTCCAATTCCCTTTCTATTCCATTACTTATCATTTTCAGTTCATCACTGTCATCGGGAGTGTTCTTAGATGATTGGAAACCCTCTTTCTTGATTCCAATTTTTAAGACGGGTTACAAAAACAATGTAGAAAACTACAGAGGAATTTGTAAACTATCTGCAATTCCTAAAGTTTTTTGAAAGCCTTGTCAGAAAAAAGCTTGATTTCCTAGTGAAGGAACATACATATAAGTGGTTCTCAACATGCGTTCATCTCGGGATGATCGACAATCAGCAATTTAACATGTTTCTCTTCTTTTGTTGTTGACGCTATTGAAAGCAAAACACCAAGTGGATGTTATTTATACAGATTTTAGCAAAGCATTTTACTCGATTTGCCACAAAATATTGCTTCATAAATTGGAATCATTTGGTTTCCACTCAAGCCTCCTTAAATGGATCTGTTTCTTCCTCATGAGAAGGGTTCAAAAAGTCAAAATTGACGAATTTACCTCAAGGCATATAAATTGTACTACTGGTGTTCCACAGGGTAGTCATCTAGGTCCTCTACTGTTTATCATATTCATTGATGATATTGTTAACTGTGTTAACTTCAGCAAATGCCTCATATACGCAGATGATCTGAAACTTTTTCTGAAAGTAACCTCTATAAGAGATTGTCAAAAACTTCAATTGGATCTTAATAATCTATGTCGATGGTGTATGTTAAATCGTTTGAATCTAAACACCAAGAAATGTTTTGTGATTTCTCTCTCAAGAAAGCATCATATGCAAGAGTTTTCATATTATCTTGATTGCAACCCTCTTCAAAGAACTGAAAAATTCAAAGATTTAGCCGTAATTTTTGACTCCAGATTCTCTTTTACACCACCTATAAAAGCTATTATATCAAAAGCAGTCTCGATGTTGGGATTTATAAAAAGAAACTCAACTAACCCCTACGCCCTTGTGTCTCTTTATACCTCACTAGTAAGACCCAACCTAGAGTATGCAGACATCATCTGGAACCCTCACCAACAATATCTTTCAGATCGAATTCAGAAAGTTCAGAACAGATTTACGAAGTATGCATTTTACAAAATGCGATGGTGTTTTCTTCCAAATTCCATAGCTAGGCAAAATCTTCTAGGCTTGCAGTCCCTCAAATTCCGTAAACTAGTCATGACATAGTTTTCGTGCGAGATATTTAATGTTATTATATGAAGGGTCCTCCCTTGTTGTCCTTAATTTGTATTTATGCCCCGGAGAGGCAATTGAGGGATAGAAATCTTCTTTTTCAATCAAGGCACAGAACTAACTATGGTCTTAGTGAACCAATTTCTAGATCAATAAGAGAGTTCAATGAGATTTGTGGTAAAATTGATTTGTCCTTCTCCAGAGATAAATTCCGAAATGAATTGTATTACTTACTTTTAAGAAATTGAAACCTTGCTATTATTTCATTTAAAATTAATTTTTTAACTTTTCTTTTATTTCGTTGTAATATGTAATCTGTTGAGCTGATTGCTCGTAGGTGAAATAAAATGAATAAATTTATATTCAAATGTTTTTGTATTCAAAAAGGGAACCTTTCGGAACGTAGGCTTATTTTATTGCCTTCGTTTACATTATTGTCTTCGCAAACGGGCCAAAGATCACTCGGAGTATTTTTTATTCTCTCCCTCATTCCCTCTGTTTGTCATATTTGAGACCATGAGAGCAGAAGTAGCGTGCCAACTGCCAAGATGTAGAAAATTTGGATTTTGTTATACGGAAATCTATACATCTCCACACTATTATAAAGCGTAAAGATTTGTTTGTATGAAATTGAATTAGCTCCAAAACTGCTGAGCCGATTTGAATGAAATTTGGAACAGATATGGTCTAGAGCAGTGATTCCGAAAGTGGTCGACAGTAGGTAACGAAATCTGATTTTGGGGGCCGACAAGTTATGCAATTGACACCATGTCTTTATTTGAAACTTTAAAAATAGTGTTGCGTTACTTTCGCCATTTTACTATAAGAATGGTAAGTAGTATTATTGTCCTTTCAAAAAAAAAACTCATTAAATTTCTGTTCTGTTTTGAGGAAAAGGTAGTTTATGTAATTTCATTTTTACTGAGGTACATTCGGTTTTCTAATCCTAACCCTTTTTGGCTGCAAATAACTGTTGGAAAGAAGATTAAAAAAGATTTATTTACTTTATTTTAGTAAATTTTTGAATGGTGGCGTATGCTACTATTCTCGGAATATGTATTATGTGATGACCTGTTATAGGAAGTACATGCAAACGTTTTTGCATAATTCAGGTGTAACTTCTTGATACTATCCACAAGTTTTATTTTGCTGCTGATCAGTCAAGGGCGGTATAAATAAGCAGAGTCGAATGAGAACAGTTGATAGTATTCGACATTTTTGAAGAAGCCCAAAAGAGGAAACAGGAAACCCACATGCTCTTTGTCCAAATATAAAAAAATTTTTTTGTTCGATGTTCAACCCTGGCTTAATGAACAAACCAAAAGAAGACATAGTTTTTCTTCTTCCGAATTGCACTTCATGTTTATTGAATTTCATACTTCCTTATTTTGTATGATTTTGCGAAGAAAATGAAGTAAGGCATACTCACTTATCCAACTGCAAATTTTTAAAATGCAAAAATTATCATTTTGGCAATATCAAAATTATCATCATAACACATAGGTACGTTTATTTTAAAATCTAGAAACCCAATTACAAAAATAATGGCAAATTTTGAAGAAAATTCGTCAAGTGGTTCAGGCTGTGGATCAGACAGATAGACAGACAGACATAATTGGAGAATCCACTTTTTCGTATTCTGTATTACCATAGTGTCATGTATTATTTTTATTTCATTTTTTTTTCTCTGCACGACTGCAAAACTTGCTTATACCTTGTATGCACCTACCAATAAAAGCAAGTAAAAAACTAGAGACAGGATTTTTAAAGTAATTTGGCAATGCACAGTGGTTCCACACTCGAACAAAGGCAGCCATAATTACATATTCACTTGTTAACATATAAAAACTATTTTTCCTAATATGATTTGAGCTCTCTGATTACAAAACTGCCATCAGTTTTAAGGTATCTCAATGTCTTGAGATAAGTGCGGTAAAATGGTTCAAGATCGGTTTACTTCAGTTTAGCTATTAGGACTAGAAAAAATCCTGTAAGAGGTATGTTTTCTATTTACCGAAATATAATTTTTTATTCTAAATATGTTTACATAACTTTTAACAGTATGCTCGTACTATATTGTGTAAAAATTAAACTCTTAGCAAAACACAGAAACAGCTAGCTATACAAGTATTCAAATAAAGTTTATTTTTTTAAATAAGACTTTTCAAAAAGTGTTTTGTGTACAAAATATGGGTTTACGCATAGGTATATATCTACATTAGAGTGGTCTTTATTTCACTTTTTTGCGAAAATTGAGTGCGACGCTCCCTAAATCGATTCAAAAAAATTTTTTAAAAAAATTCCTTAATTTTTTCATATTTTTATCTCATTGGCCCTATTTTCCTGTCATTTTTTAACTAATTAACGGAAAGACTTCGAATTAGGCTCAAATGAAGCGTCTCTGAACGCTCTACAGCCACGTGTATTTTTGATAAAATTAAGATCATTTGCTTATACTCTATTGCTAATAAACAAAAAGGCTGATTTCTTATTTCGCTCAATCTGCCAAAAGTAAGCAACATTTTGACATGGATTATTTTTTCAAAGATATCTACGGCAATTTAAATGATATAACATTAAATTAGTTTTTTTTTTATTTATTATTTCATTTGTTATTAACATGTTATTAACAAAAACTCGATAAACAATTTTTTTATAACAGCAGCCGTCTTTGAACGGATGATCGAAAAAACTAAAACTTTTTAATGAAATAGGGTCAGGAAGGGCTAGGAATAAAAATTTGAAAAAATTAGAGAATTTTTTTTTCCTGATTTAGAACCAACCTGGGGGGCGTCCCAAATTTTTTTTCCCTAAGGACCAATCTAATCTACATTGGTAGGTACGTATAAATTTTTCAAAAACTAACATTAAAACGTAGGGACCATTTCTAGAGATCTATCAATGTTGTTTTCTATTCCTTAGACCTTACCTAAGCGTCAAAACTGTTAAACCATTTTGAGCTAAGCAAATTCAACGACACTTATTTTTGTAGAAAATTAGATTTCCTTAAAAAAATGTTAATTTGAAAATTTTTGTCAGGCTAACCGTTTCCAAGTAATCAAGCTTGAGAAACTGGTATGTATTTTTGATTTTGATCTTTTACTTTGAATTTTTTTAATTAACAAACAAACAATTATACGATAAATTGCAAACATGTTTCTTAGAGAAATTTTAATGTTCTACAAAAAAGGTGTTTTAATATTTTTCAATAAAGTTCTTCCTTCAAAAGTTATTCACGATTAATGTTGAATAATAAATTTCTAAGTTCGCTTAAAAATTAATTAAAAATCAATCCGCAAATTTCCGCAGCTGATAATAGAACATTTGATAAATAGAACATTTGATAACCTTTCTGGCAATATATAACACTTTGGGGACACTGCGGAACGTAACAGTTAAAAGTTAAAGGTAAATAACATTAAGATTTTCAATTCTTTTTTTGTTTCTCTATCTAGGCCCAATTGCAAACGTTTATATTGAGGCTAGGTAACACTGACTCTCAAAAAAAAAAAATTTTGGACGTTTAACCTTCCAATAATATACCCACATCAAAGAAACGCTCCACAAAAAGATAAGAAAACGTCAAAACCAACAAATGAAGTCTTACTAACATTTGGAGCTCTAAAATTCAAATGTTATGTTTTTGCAATGTTATAGGTAACTTGGAAAGTAAACAGTTAACGTCAATTTGGTTTTCATTTATTATGACTTTAGGACAGGGCTTCTTAAACTATGGGTCGCGACCCCAAATGGGGTCGCGTAGGAAAATTCTGGGGTCGTGAGAGATTTTCAAGTTAAATATTTAAGGGAGGTTTCCCATGCCAAATTATGATATACCTATGCTATGCTATATAATGTTTACTTTAGCCTCTGCACAATGCATATGTTTCAGAAAAAATTTAAGTTTTTTTTTATATTTCCTTCAACTCGACAAGCAAATATCTAAATATAGAAAATACATACATCAAATGCGCTGTCGTGTGACACAGCAACAATCAAAGTAATTGCAAAAATTATTGTAGATCACTTAAAAGCGCTAGAAAAACAGTTCCGTTCATATTTTATATTAAATATTGATTTCAAAAAGGTAGCTTGGATTCAAAAGCCGTTTTGGATTGGCTTAAGCGAGATTGATCACCTGCCACTTAAACTCAAGAGGAATTTGCTGAGCTTTCGAGTGACTCAAACTTAAAACTACAATTTGAAAAAAAGACCTTGACTGAATTTTGGATCGGAACTAGAACTGAATTCCCTACAATCGCTGATATGGCTTTAAATGTTCTCCTGCCATTCAACACCACATATTTATGTGAAGTCACTTTCTCGGCTTTAACACATATTAAATCCGAATATCGTTCATCGCTAAAAAATGTTGAAGAGGTCTTACGTCCAGCAGTGTCAAACATTCCACCAAGATTTAATTTGCTATGCAATAAGAAACAGGCACATCCATCTCATTAATTTAATTTAAAATTAATACTTACCACTTAACGACTGCGTTCGAATATTTTCGAGCGCACTAAGACGATCAGAACTCCCTTTTATTTTTTTTTTTTTGTATGTTTCTAAATGAATTCTAAAACTATATCTTTTCATACATATGTACATTTAAATTGTTACCTAGTAAATAAATCAAAAAAAAATATTTATTTATCTTTCTTTCATATCTATATGGGGTCGCCAGGAAACTCGCAATCATAAATGGGGTCGTGAATGAAAAAAGTTTAAGAAGCCCTGCTTTAGGATGTTCTCAGCTTATTATACTGGGTTTTTATTATGACCGTTGCAATGAATTTTTTAATTTTGGCCTACGGTGGAACCACTGTGCAATGGGGTCTAGGGCATTAGTCCATTTTGGAAAAGTGTCTTTTGCTCAAAGTAGTTTGAAAATCCCTGGCCTAGAGCCTGAAGAATGACATAGGCTGTATTTCATCCGTATGTTCGAAACGAAAACAAGAATATAGCCGGAAACTTTGGAAAAACAATAGACCGATTTAAAAAATTCTTTCACCGTTAAGGTGACTCCCGAGTAACATAAGCAGTATGAAGCCTTGAGAGGAGAAGTGGCGCAACATCAATTTTTCAAATTTGGGTTTCTTACACAACGCGCCGTAAGAAAAAAAAAATATATTTTACCTGAATGAAAATGACAAAGCTCTTTTTGAGCCCGGAAACTTTTCCCGAAGTAGAACTCTTTTAAAAGTTTTTTTTTCTTCAAACAACAGAGACATATGATGATTTTGTAGTTTAACGATTGATAAGCACCGTAAGCCTAGGTCCCCAAGTAGTGTGTCGGACGTTAAAATAACCTCCTAGCCGCATCATAGTTGTTAATAAGAGCATTTGAGTTGTCAAGATCCCTAGTTAAATGGTGTCCTGCGTTTGATGGTATATATTTAATATATACTTACAATCAACAGGCGAAAAAGTGACCCATTCGATCTTATAAATGAAACTGACGCAAGTCACGCGGAAAATATTTGGCTTTGAAAGGGGCTGAACTATACTTGTACTTATAGTAGGATTGCCGTTCCTCTTCCAAAGTCATTTCTAATAATATTAAAACCATCGAACGAAGGTCTACATTGGAAATAGTCTGATTTCAGAGAGCAAGCAAACCTTAGGTTTTTTAGATTTTAACGTGTATAAAAGCTCAAGTTTTCTTTCATGTGAAATTATTGAGTTAAAATTCATCGATATAATTTTGAGTTTAGTTGAAGCCATCATTATACAGTGATGGACATGGATGCCACATTTTCCAAGTAAGAAAACAATTTTTCTTCTTGGTTTTGGATGAGTTTATATTTGAACCAGAATTGCCGTATTTTGGTTAAAAGTTCTACGAACGGTATATTGAACAATTTTTGTGCTACGCTAAGATAATCGTTAAGTTCATCTTTTTGAGCATTTGAATTGTTCAGTCCGCTTAAGAGAGGTTTTTTTCATGCTGGTTTTTATTTTTAGCCTCAGAGTAGGACCGTGATGGCATAGCCGGAGCTTTTATTTTATCAGCGAACGAAATATTGGGTTTAGAAAAATTATCGACCGATTCTTCAACGTAAAACCTTGTGTTCCTAACCTTGTGTTCTTTAGCTTTTTGGGAGTAAGATACTTTCTTTTCTTTGTATTTGATGTAAGCTGGACAACCTTGATAACTGGCTGCATGGGCATGGCCAGTTTCTCTTCTCTTCATTTTTTGTCACGCGGGGTTTTGAACACACTTATATGCAATCACTGGAGTCATGGTTATCCCCACAAAGAACACAACGGCTAATGTAAGTGCAACATTATCTAAAAGTTACTTTTTGTTTTAGCTCTAGATTTTTAAAATATTATTCTCTGCATTCTGACAAGGCTGCTCATGTGTTTTGTTTTTGGTTGAGGAATCTGTGCTGCTTTTATCTACTGTCATATCAAACGGTTTTCCTTCTGTGTTGTTTTTTGAGAGGCTCGAGTCAGTTGTATGGTTCAATAAAGGGTTTTCTTTTTAGAAAGGGTTTTTTTTCTCAATTGCCTTCTGCACCCGAAGCAGCTGCGATTGGCAACAAAAATTCTTTGCTTGATCCCTGAAAAAGAAAGGTAATGACTTTCAATTTTGTCTGTCTGCTGTGATGTTTTATCTGATTCGACGCGGATGGAAAACATCCTTGTTTGATGACAGTATGTATAAACTTCGTTTTGTCTTTATAAAGAAACTATAAAGCCCATTCTTGCCGCTTCTGCTTCAATGCTCGTAAAATTATCTATGACATTACTTGCTCTTCTTCTTCTTTCTAGTCCGTCAATATCGTATGCATAACCGAGTAATTGAGCATACTTTCGAAATATTCGGTCTGTTCGTTGAACTTTTCCCAGGGTTGACCCAGGCTTTCTTGACAACCCTATGAGATGTCAAAAAACCAGGGTTTTCCAGTCCTCAAAAAACGCTGAACCACAAACCACCACACATCCCTGTCATTAAAAAAAAAATACATGCCATTTGACAGCTCATGCCATTTGACACACATGCGTTTCTGACGGCCTGTTGGACTTCCCGCCACTGGTTTTTAATGCTTAATGCTGGCGGCGTACGATTCGAGGACAGTTGGAGGAACACTCGATTGAAGAAGGCACTAGCTGTCTTTTGCGATTGTAGCTTTTCAACACCGACATCATATCTTTTCACAGCATTAGTTCATCTCCGTCGCGAACAGAAAGTGGGAAATTGGTCATGAAGACAAGTTGCTAGAGGGCAAGAGAGAGCACAGACAAGAAGGGCCAGAAGAGCGAGAAGAGCAAGGCAGGTCTGACAAACATGTGGCCAACAATTATGGAATTCCAAAGGAAGGATCTTGTGTGAGATGAGGGTAATGAAAAATAATTTTTATGTTGCAGGATCATAAAAAACGGTAGTTCGAGATTTTGATGTGTGGATAGTTGAAAAATGTAAACGGTTACTTTTCCAATTATTTCTAGAAGTTTAAGGTTGAACGAAATTAAGTAATTGCCTTTAGCAGAACGTGTGAATTTGATAACTTTTTGATATTTACAATGCTCTGTGAAAACAAAAATGGTGAAAACAATGGACATGTTCTGCTAATAGATCTGAGAAAATGCCGTGGGATTTTGGAATAGTTTGATAATACTTCCATTGAGATAATAGATCACAGAATAGGACGTGAGAAGAAAAATTAAGATAATAGATCACAGAATAGGACGTGAGAAAAAATAATAATAGTTATGTATACTGAAAATTTGTTAAGCTTTTTAATTATTTTCATAACATTGAGTGGGCTAATGAATTCATGAATTTGAATCTCAAAAATAAGTACGAACACTTCATTGAAATTTTTATGAATAGTTTTTGATAGGTTGCTCTTGAAAAATAAAAAAGAAATTAATTTTTCCTTGGAACAACAACCTGCTCTTTGATTTAAGGAAAAGCCGAAAAGCTCATTCATCATTCTGTAAATCCAAGCTTTAATCTTACTACCTATTTGGAGTTTAGTAAGCTTCGCAAAGAATTTGTGGTTCTGAGTAAGTTTCTCTATAAGGCTTATATCATGAATATAGAAACTAAAATTAAAAGCGATAGTAACTTTTTTCGGTCTTCAAAGATAGGTTCCAAGTTGGCACAGTATACACTGATTTCAGCAAGACTTAAGACTCAATAAACCGTGCAACTCTATTAAAAAAGCTTGAATTTCATTTTCAGTTGTTTAGTTGGTTATCGCATCGTATCTATTTGGAAGATCACCGCAAAGGTCCTGATTGGTACCTCTTTTTCGAATGAATTCATGTGCTCATCGGGTGTAACTTGTTATTCGTTTGGCAATCATATATGGATTCAAAATCAATTAGTAGAGTCACTAACATTCAAGACATTATATTATACTTGATCCCTTTCAAACGTACGCCATTTTGATTATTTCGTCGCCGGATATGGTACGTTTCGTCATTTTTATCTCGTTTATTGTTGTTTCGCATTTTGTTGTTTCACATTTTGTTGTTAAATTTTTCGTTTGTTTAGTTTATTTATTTTTCGATATTTCTCGCTTCGCTTTGCATTCGTTTCGTTTAAAGATCATTTGGGCTTTGATTACTTTACATTTGGATCGTTTCGCTTTCTATTGCTTCATTTTTCGATTAGTTCGCTGTTGTTTATATAGATTTTGATTATTTCGCCATCGTTTGATTGGTATTTTGCTTTTTGTGGATGAAAAAAGAGGCTAGAGGTGTTTTCATCCATCAAAAGCAAAATACCAATCAAACGATTGTGAAATAATCAAAAATTGAACTGTACCGGTTATTTTTGTATTTTAACAGTACGCGTTGGTACCCGGAACTTGATTATAAGGCAATATGTCAATTACAAGGAATAAAATCATTAGAATCAAGGCGAACTGTTCATAGTGTAACATTAGTAAGAGACTTACTATCAGTGCCGGATTAGACCAGCGCGGGGCCTGTTACAAATTCTGTCAAAGGGACGTTAGTTTGCTTCAGATCCTTTGCCTTAGGGTATTAAATAAAACAGTTACAAATAAAACTATTTAAATAATGATAAAAATCGTGCTCCTTAATGCATTTTTAAGGCGCAAGGACATGAGTCCCAACTTTTACTTTTGGGACGTATGTCCCATTTAAGTGAGACATAAGTGTAACGGGTTTTCACTATCAACGCAATGCAAAGTGGAAAAATACCAATCTGTGCAATGCTTTTACTCACACTACTATTATTTTGACCGCAACTGTAAGTGCCAACTTTTTTCCGTTGGAGATGGGACATAAGTCCCAACTTTTCAGGAATAGAGCTTAGTAAATCGTTGTACATTTCTACTAGGCAATCAAACAATTTTTGCTTTCCATAAAGTTGTTGGTCCTTATTGACACCTTTCTCTCAAGCGATTTTAGGTTATGGAACCAATAACCTCTAGATAATCTCAGAATCGTTATATGCTCTTTGAATACCGATTCGAAGGCTCTGTTCGAAATACTATATTCCATCCAGCGGGCGATGAAAAATGTTTAATAATTCAATTATAGCTGACGTATTTGAACATATAGTTCCTCCGGCTTTCTACTCATTATAAAGTAGAGATTTGGTTTTCCGGAATTAGGAGATACTATATGAATCCCTATATTTCTTGGTCACGCCATCACGTGTGAACGGCTGGACCGATTTCACAAATTTTTTTTTTGTTATGCTTGTTACTGTCAGGAGAGGGTTCTTATGACAGGACAAATTTTGAACGGTAGATTCCCACAGGATCGATGCTGGGAACGGAAACTTAGAAACTACTGGACAGATTTCAAAAATTGTTTCAGCACTGGGATGCCACATAATCTCGCAGTAACTTAGCTTAGATTTCACTCCTATAATCCCACGGGAACAGAAACAGGAACGAGAATGGGATATTAAAGTTACTTCACCGATTTCAAAAATTCTTTCAAATCCAGGATCTTCATTATCATTCACATATTACTATGGGAAGGGAAGATTCCTGCAGGAATGGGGTTGGGAACGCCAACTTAGAAACTACTGGACAGATTTCAAAATTTTTTTCAGCATTAGGGGTGCTACATTATCCCCCTTTATCAGTAACCTAGACTAAATTTTATCCTTATAATCCCAAGTTAACAATAACGGGAACGAGAACGGGAACGAGAACGGGAACCTTAAAGTTACTTGAACGATTTTAAAAATTCTTTCAACTCCAGGATGTTACAGTTCATTCACATATTTCCACGGGAACGGTAGATTCACACAGGAACGGGGTTGGAAATGGATACTTAGAAGCTTTTGGACAGATTTCAACAACTCTTTTAGCACTGGGATGCCACATCGTGAAAAATTTAAAATAGAGGCTTTGTACCTAGGGTAGAGTCGGCACCCTTCGACACCTTAACAGAAAATACATAAAACCATAGTTTCTTTTTCGTTTTTTTCAAAAACTAATTTTTTTTTATTAAATTTATGATTTTATCAACATATACAACCTTAGATTTTTAAAAAAATGTAAAAATTAAATTATTTAAAAAAAAAGTAGAAAATTGTCGAATGTGTACCAGGGTGGGACACCTTCGACAACGAGTGGGGCACCTTCGACAGCAATGCAGATTCTTTAAAATGAATGCATTATAATGTTAGTTTTTTTTTAAATAAAAGTCATGATATAGTTTGCTATAAGAATTCAGTTCATTTTTAAATTATTTTTATTTAAGAAAATAGTTTAAACAAAAAATAAATAAATAGATTGGTCGAAGGTGCCCCACTTGACTTTACTTTTTACTTTTTTTTACTTTTTTTTTATTATTTCCCAAAGTAAGATTAATCAAATTATCTTTAAAAATATAAATAAACACATAGTATTGTATATAAAAAACAACTTCACTGCTAGAAAAAATTAAAAACACGACTACGAAAATCTTAAGAACTTACCCTGAAAATTATAGCACGTGTTCCAAATAAATGCTTTACATCCTAACTTGGCGGGATTTGAAGCCAGACTGCTGAAATTTTTGACATATGTTTGGCATGATTAAAGGCACATCCACAATTTTTTGCAGAATTTTTAAAGGTCTACATACAGAGATAATAGTGACTGTCGAAGGTGCCCCACTGTTGAAGGGTGCCGTCTCTACCCTACTCACATTTTAATTATTATTCGTTTTGCGATGCAATTATCTGATAGCTGCAAAATTGCTTGAAGATTAAATAAATAAATTACAATTTTGTAGGACCATTATTATTATTATTTTGATATCAAAAAATTATGAGTTGATGGGAAATCAAGTCTACGATATTAAACCACCCTACTTTCCCTACGAATTTTTTTTTTATTATAAACCGCTTGAATTAAAGCGATTAGTTTAAAAATATTATGATCATCATTAATTTTCACACGATAAATACTAAAATCGCTTTAATGTTTTTTTGGGAAGTTAGAATTACAATTGTTGTTTTTTTTTTGCTCTACGATTTGTGAAGTTACTTTGACAAAGGAAGACATTTATGGACACCAATAACAAAATAAAATAGCTTACACCAATGACAACAACAACTCATCGATAAACCACAAGACCATTACACAAAATGAAAAAGATGGAACAACATCAACAGTTTATCAAGTTTGGGTAACCTATATAGAAAGTACTTGACAGATTTGAAAAATTCTTTCAGCATTATGATGCTACATTATCACTCAGTAGCATACATCCTAACTAATATTATAAATGTGAAAGTCCCTCTGTCTGTCCGGCTTTCTATGTTACCATCTCCCGCACAAACTACTCAACCGATTCAAATAAAATTTGATACAGATATAGTCTAAAACTTGAGGAAGGACATAGGCTTTATATTTTATCCCTAAATTCCCCCGGGAACGGGAACGTATACGGGAATTTAGAAACAACAACACCGATTTCAAAAATTTTTCCACCGATAGAATGCTTCACTATCCCAGAGTAACATAAACTTTAATTCATCCACATATTCCCACGGGAACGGGAGTCCTTACTAATATAATAAGTGTGAAAGAAGCTCTGTCTGTCCGTCGTTCTATGTTACCATCTCCCGCCCAAACTAATAAACCGATTTAAATGAAATTTTGTACAAAGATTGTTCTGAACTTAAGGACGGACATAGGCTATATTTCATTCGAATATTCCCACGGGAACCGGTCCTCAATATTATTATAAATGCAAAAGTAGCTCTGTCTGTTCACCTTTCTATGTTACCTTCTCCCGCTCAAACTAATGAACAGATTAAAATGAATTTTTGTACAAAGATTGCTCAGAACCTGAGGAAGGACATAGGCTATATATTTTTTCCCTATATTCCCACGGGAACAGGAACGTATACGGGAACTTAGAAACTGCAACACCGATTTTAAAAAATTTTCCACCGTTAGAATGCTACACTATCCTTGAATTACATAAACTTTAATTTATTCACATATTCCTACGGGAACGGGAGTCCTTACTAATATAATAAGTGTGAAAGGAGCTCTGTCTATCCGTCGTTCTATGTTACCATCTCCCGCCCAAACTAATAAACCGATTTAAATGAAATTTTGTACAAAGATTGTTCAGAACCTGAGAAAGACATAGACTATATAATTTTTCCCTATATTCCCACGGGAGCAGGAACGTATACGGGAACTTTTACACTACAGCACCGATTTCAAAAATTCTTTCACCGTTAGAATGCTACACTATCCCCGAGTAACATAAAAACTAATTCATCCCCATATTCCTACGGTTCCCTACATTCCAACGGGAGCAGGAACGTATACGGGAACTTTGACACTACAGCACCGATTTCAAAAATTCTTTCACCGTAAGAATGCTACACTATCCCCGAGTAACATAAAAACTAATTCATCCCCATATTCCTACGGTTCCCTACATTCCCACGGGAGCAGGAACGTATACGGGAACTTTGACACTACAACACCGATTTCAAAAATTCTTTCACCGTTAGAATGCTACACTATCCGTCCGCGAGTAACACAAAAACTAATTCATCCCCATATTCCTACGGTTCCCTATATTCCCACGGGAGCAGGAACGCATACGGGAACTTTGACACTACAACACCGATTTCAAAAATTCTTCCACCGTTAGAATGCTACACTATTCCTGTGTAACATTAACTTTAATTCATCCACATATTCCCACGGGAACGGGAGTCCTTACTAATATAATTAGTGTGAAAGGAGCTCTGTCTGTCCGTCGTTCTATGTTACGATCTCCCACCCAAAATAATAAACCTATTTAAATGAAATTTTGTACAAAGATTGTTCAGAACCTGAGGAAGGACATAGGCTATATATTTTTTCCTTATATTCCGACGGGAGCAGGAACGTATACGGGAACTCTTACACTACAGCACCGATTTCAAAAATTCTTCCACCGTTGGAATGCTCCATAATCCCGGAGTAACATTAACTTTAACTTATCCACATATTCAAACGAAAACGGTCACCATATTCCCACGGGAACGGGAGTCTTTACTAATATTGAAAATGCGAATGTAGCTATGTCGATATGTTTTTCGTATGTCTCCCGTTCAAACTGCTAAACAGATTTTACTAAATTAGCTACAGAGATGGTCTAGAACATGCGGAAGGATAAAGACTATACATATATCTATCCTTATATTCCCACGGGAACGGAAATGGGAATTCAAAAACTACGGTCTCAAAAGTATTTTTAACAGGGCTACAAGGTGTTGAAATAGGGGTTGAATGTTTTTTTTGGAAATATGTACCGCCATTTTTAAGGCTAGAAGTTTTATTTCCTAAAAAGTTAAAAATGCTGCTGAAAGTCACTATTCCACGCGGACGAAGTCGCGGGCACAGCTAGTATATATATATGTATATGGCGCGCGGCTCAGCTAGTAATATTAATTAAAAAAACTATTTTGCAATTCACTATCGACAAATGTTATGGTAAAAGTATGTTAAAATAAGAAGGTCTTGCGTATTTTAACAAGACATAGTTCAGATAAGGGTATTGAAGTCGTTCCTATGTAAAAGTATTAAATGAATATCTTGCAAATAACAATACATGGCTCAACATCGGTGATGTAACTCATTATTTTCACTACCACGTTCTGCATTGTGGTTGAAGAAATTGAAAGCATCCATATGCACAATCTCTTTCTTATAGTGGTTTAGCTCTTAAGTCAGCGAGAAGTGCATCAGCTGGCCGAGAATTGAAAATTTTTATTGTTTGTACTCAAGAACTAATTATACATCATAAAAAACTCCCCCAACGCTCAGAGAGCAGAGCTTTAAGAAACGAATAACTGTAAAAATCTATATATGTAGTTTTCTTTTAAAGAAATAACAGGAGAGGGTAGGTACATCGTACATGTCTAGCAAACTACCCCCAAGTCCCATACATAATTATGTCAACCTAAGAAGTCCCGCAAACGCCTTTTCTACGCACTATAGGTATAGGTACATTATATCAGTTGAATTATTGAAACCAATCGAGTGAACGTTATTTCAAACTATTGCGGTGTGACGTGTGAGGTATGGGGTGCCATGTAAAACGTTACTGTGCGTAGGTACTGGAGCAACGTTAATACGGTGACCTAGAGTATAGCATCGGTTTTAGTCGCAATATTTACACGAAATAAAATATATATGTTACTGACGAATGTTGATTGTTGAAGCTTTCTATTGTTCAAAGAATTTTGGACATCTGTTCAGCAGTTTTTGAGTTTAAGTTTACTTTCTCGTTGCAGTGGGAATATGGAGATGAAATATAGCCTACGTCACTCGGGGATAAAACTGCATTGTAATGGTATAAAATAAGTTTGAAATTGAGTCAGTGATTTTGCGACTTAAAGCGGCCCATACACACCACACAAGTGAACTAAAAAAAAGTATCATACACTACTCCTGAGTAGCATGGATCATATTTTATCCCCTTATTTACACTTGTGTGGTGTGTGGGCCGCTTACGTTCGCGTCGGAATAAGGGGATAAAATATGATCCATGCTACTCAGTAGTGTATGATACTTTTTTTTAGTTCCCGACTACGTTCCCTTTGCCTTGGGAAAATGGGAATAAAATATAGTCCATACTACTTGGTGATAATGAAGCATTCTAACAGTGTAATGCTGGGTTTTCTCATGTCACTAAAATGACATAGTTTGACAGATCAAAATCTTGTCAGTAATTGATACAATTGCCAGTCCATTTCCACTTGTGTCATTTACTGTCAAAAAATGGGTTGTCATTTCATTGATAAAGAAATTTTGACAAAATGTTTTGTCAACTCAATGAGAGCTATTTCCACTTGTGTTGTCATTTCTGAACTGCTAGTAGATTGTCACTGAAAATTATTTGCCTCCTTGCTTCATCGAATTTTTGTTTTGTGTTGCAAGGTTTTCATCTTTTTTAATTAATTAATAAAATTGTGTGAAATGAAAATAAAATGAAAATTAATTTATGTTATGCCTGCTGTGGTTATAAGGCAAAGAAAACCTTTCAGGAAGAGGGACGGGGTGTTTATATACTTTGTGAGGATAATGCCGGGGTGAACAGTCAACAATAAATGTGAAATAAAAGGTTCAGCTATCACTGGTCCTGTTGCAAAAGAGTGTGCTGATTTATAGCGCCGTATCGCATCAAACACAAGCTCGATTAGAGAGTTCCATCTCAAGATGGTTTCAGACTTTGAAACTCCAACAGCCAGAGAAATGCTTTCTCATGAATTATCTTATAGGACTTGCTGTTGGAGTTCCAAAGGTTTTCAAACACAACACCTCCACCACAGAGTAGATAATACAGAGTATCCACTTCCACCCCTTCAACCCGAAACACCCGCAAAAAATTTTTCAATATGGCGTCTGAGTTTGAGGCTCTGTGCACACTAGTATGAACTGTAAAAACTTAACTAAACGCCTGCATCGGTATGAAATTTTTTACTAATTTTTGTGTTTTTCAGTGAAATACTGGTCAAAATGTAAAAAAAAGTTAATTTCTGCAACTTAAATTCTAAATTCTAGCCTGTATGAAAATTAAAAATTATCGATTTTTTTTGCAACCAGAAAAAAATTTTTTACTTTTCAAATTCATCTGACTTTGATCTGTGGGAAGTGAAGGCCAGTGCGGGCATCCGGGTGCGGGCATCCGGTTTAGTTTAGCTTGTACGCAAAACGCACTACCTTGCTGAAGTGGACTCTCTGGTTCTACTCTGTGACCTCCACGTTGCTTAAAATTTTTATGGAGGATTCAACGGGTCTATGAAATAACTCCCACGAAATAAGTCCCACTTTTAAAAACGAAATAAGTCCCACCAAAAATTGCTTAAAAAAATGAAATAACTCCCACGGAATAAGTCCCACTTTTGAAAACGAAATAAGTCCCACCAAAATGAAATGATTTTAAAATTTACTTGAAATGAAATAACTCCCACTCAAAATGAAATAACTCCCTCTTGAATAATATATTTCTTAAATGAATTAATTCCCACTTTCATAAACGAAATAAGTCCCACTTTTTCATTGTTTAATGCGATTTCAAATAAGAAGTATTTGGCTCTTCGAAAAAAACACACGTCGAATAATATGAATAATCAAAGCAGAGGAATAATAAAGAAAAATCGTATACAAGCAAGAAGAGCCATGAGAGATAAGAACAAAAAATTATGGTTGTCCCTTTTACGAAATATTGGACATTTCGTAAAAGGGACAACCATAGCTTTTTGCATAAGAAAAAATATAAATTTAGGGGTATGAAATAACTCCCACTTTACAAAACGAATTTATTCCCACTCAAAACGAAATAAGTCCCACTTAAAATAAAAACGCGTAACGAAATAAGTCCCACCAATTGGCGAAATAAGTCCCACTTTTAAAAACGAAATAACTCCCACTTTCAAAATAGCAATTTTTGGTGGGACTTATTTCGTTTTTAAAAGTGGGACTTATTTCGTGGGAGTTATTTCATAGACCCGGATTCAACACTCCACTCCGTCGTTGATTTCCTCTGCTTTCGATCTTTTTCCTTTTGAATTTTTTCCATACCATTGTATTATTTATTTATGTATGTTTTCTCGTGTTTATTACTCGTCACTTCATTGACAAAAGATTCAACACGATGCCAAAAAAAATATCGATGTCAGTGAATGATGGAGTGACATTTCGTTTGTCAATCAGCCAATTTCCACTTGTCATTCAAACTTGCTGCCAAAAAATGATCGAAGCTGTTCGTCAGTTGAATGACTGTCAATTTTTGCAATTTCCACTTGTCATTTTTCTCGATGACAGAAAACTAGGTCATTCATCATTTAAAAAATGGCAAGTGGAAACCTAGCATAAGAATTTTTGAAATTAGTCCAGTACTTTCAGTATTTATCTATTTTTTCCCATAGTATAAAAATATGCGGATGAAATAAAGCCTCTAATAATTGTCATGCTGTAGACCACCGTTGTTCCAAATATTATTCCATATGGCTCATTAGGTTTAGAATCTATTCTATACTGACTCTAAGATTTCGTTTAGGTTCCCGAAGGAATATGGGCATGAAGTTTAGCCTTTGTTACTTGTTAGGCTCTAGACTAGAACGTCTCTGTTCAAATTTGTATCCAAATTGGCTCAGTAGCGGCCCAAACAAGCAAACAAATAAACACACAAAAAAAATCTTTCTTCTTTATGATTGTTTAAGGTTTAGTATAAATAAATTGCACTTGCAGTTGTCAACTTCGCTGATGATGAGTTGCATATTATCAATGCATACGAATAAATAGATCGAAGTCAAACGGAAAAGTTGCGTTTCTGTTTTTATTTTGAATTTCTTTCAGTTGTGGTCCTTAAAGGATCTTGCTCAGTTATCATTTCTGAGTTACCTTGGCCACGATATTGGTTCAAAACTTTCATTGTTAAATTGAGAAAGTTTACTAGCACAAGAATGATTTAGACATATATGTACATTTGAAGAGGGCTAATTAAATAAAGTACAGGTATACATGTTTTCAATGATGATCACATCGAAATTGAATTATGTATTATATTTAGTTTGGAGGTGATATGACGTTATGAAAGAGACTATTTTAGGATCGAGTAATCAAGCAGCAAAGCTGCGAATAAAAAAATGGGCACGACTGCGTCGCACATATTTTGCGATTGTGTGCTAAGTACAATGTCAAAGTCTTGAGGCTGGAATGCTGGATACATGTTTCACGCTCTTCATTAATTGGTGGTACAGAGCTGCCAGTTTCTCATTATGTGAATGTGAATTGAAGAATATCGCAAAATATAGTGAATAAAATTCAATTAAAAATTCAAAAGTTTTCCAGCGAAAATCAAAAAAACTTCCCTTTTTAGTTATATACCTACGTAAAACAAATTTTTTTTTAATTTTCACTTTTTAAATGAAATGAGTTTTTTAAAAACCAAGCTGCAAGTATTAAGACCTTTGACAGAAAATTTGAAGAAATTAGAGGCTCAGTTTTGAAAATATTCAAAAAATGCATGAAAATAGTATAAGTATGTATTTCAAAAATTTAAACTTTTCAAATATTTTGCAACTTTTCTTAAACAGCTTTTACTACTTTTTAAAAACTTAAGAACTATGCGGAGTACCGTTCTAAGGCAATTATCACAAACTTTTTTTTAAATCATAAGAAAGACCGTTAAGAAATAATCCTTTACATAAAAATTCTATCCAAATCGTTGGAGCCGTTTTCGACAAAAATAAATGTTTTCATATTTGTTGTATAGCAGGTACCGTTATTTCAAAACCTAGTGACCCAATTCCAATAACCCCGCTGTTTGCTGCCTCGCAGACACTAACTACAGTTAATTTTGAAGAAAAGAAAATCAGTCAAGCGGTTCAAGCTGCACAAGTAGATCCATATACGGACAGACAGACAGAATTGCAGGACCCACTTTTTTCGTATTCTCTTTCATCGTAATGTCATTTTTAATTGTTATCTCAAAATCTTTTTTTCACACGATTGCAAAACTTGCCTATAGTACCTACCTTTAATCGCAAGTAAAAAAATAAACACCTAATAGTCTATGGCTTAGGGTCCACAATTTTATCTCCTTCAATATCATCTTCTGATAAATCGGTTATTCAAATATTCAAAGACGTACACACGAGTTCCTGCACTGAACTTAATAATTAATTTTCTTATCTTATAAAAATAGTTACTATCCAGTAATGTAATGTAGCAGTAAATTCTCGTCAGATTTTATAGTCAAAATGGCTCTAATCGTAATTCCTTATTATGGGCAATCAACCCTTATGTCATCTAGAAATTTATTGCTGCCACTCAACTGTGCTAAGGCCAAAAAGCAGATTTAAAAGAGCTTAGCAAATTGTTTTCAATTAAACGATTATTTCTATAGTCACGCGAGTAATGGATTCCGAAAATTTTGATGTCGGAAATTCAGACGTTGTTATATAAAACTTTATACATCTACACTATAAGCACTCTATTATTCTTAATTGGTAAACCAAATTTCTATATCAATTATTAGAAAATATAGTTCTTTATTAAAAATAAAAATGATGCTACAATGGACAGATTCAATAGTTAGTCTAAAATGCCTTGCTTAGATCTAATTTTGAGCTTAGCTATTCAGAGCTTGGTTGAGTCCTGTGGAGTCTTGCGTATAGCCCATTCCTTGCTATTAGTTGATGATGATTTCCTTGCTCAGCAACTCGACCATTTTGCAAAACACAAATGACATCAGCATTTTGAACTGTTGACAAGCGATGTGCAATGACAATACAAGTTCGACCGGAGCATGCAGTATCAAGTGCTTGTTGAACGACCTTGTAAAACAAAATAAAAGAAATATTCCTTACTGTCTTGGATTTTTTTAAGCCTTCAAACCTTTTCACTTTGCAAGTCCAGTGCTGATGTTGCTTCATCCAGAAGTAAGATCTTAGGATTTCTTACCAAAGCCCTTGCAATAGCTATTCTCTGTTTTTGACCCCCAGACAGCTGGGTACCTCTTGAGCCCAACCGGGTGTCATAACCATTCGGCAATGATATTATAAATGAATGAGCATTGGCATTTTTAGCAGCTTCCATTATCTCGGTGATAGACACGTTGCGCGAATTGTCACCGTAAGCAATATTTTCTGCTATAGTTCTTTCAAATAAGGACGGTTCTTGAGAAACCAACCCCAATTTGGACCTTAGTGACTCTAGTGATAGATCAGTTTTAATGTCATCCTGATCAACGTACTAAGATGAGATAGAAGTTAAAACAACATTGGTTTTTCTCGAAGTTATGTTACTTACGATACTTCCACTATCAGGGTCATAATATCTTTGTAAAAGTTGAATGCATGTTGATTTACCGCAACCCGAATGGCCAACTAGTGCAACGGTCTTCCCTCTTAAAACTTCTAAGTTAATGCCGTTTAGGATTTGTACATTTGATCTGGTGGGATACTTGAACTCAATATCCCTGTAGTGTACACCTTCAACATGATTCATTTTGCTAAGACTCCTGCATTTGTTTGTGAGCGATTGAATTTTAGGCTTTCTGTCAATGAATTGGAATATACGGTGTGCCGAAATAAGGGCTGCTGTAAATGCTGGAGTATAAGCAAGGGACTGCGCCAACATCATTGACCCATACAGGAGGGTTTCTGAGACTCTAAATGAAATTGAAAAGGATGTCTGTTCAATAGAATTGAGATTTCATACTTAATAATATCCTGAAATGGTATAGATCCTTCTGATACAAGCACCCCACCATAGCACAAAGCTACTGCGTAGGCAAAAAACATGAAAGCTTGGCCGGAAGAATTAATGAGTCCTCGATAACGAAGCTTATTCCTGATTTCAACTTCAACTTTTCTAATCTCTTCGTTGTACTTTTCAATAATCGCACCTTCTCGTCGGAGGCCAGCTATTGTTCTAATGTTCACTATGGCTTCTGTGGCGATTCGACTGGCTTCTTCGAGGATGGCTTTTTCGCGAAGAACTGCCGCCGACATTGTACTAAAATGAGCGACAAATTAATCAAACAAATTTAGCGCCATTTCATAAGCAAACCTGGCTTCATAAATCACGGATCCGACAATAAACGGACATGTAGACAAGCATAGAAGAGCTAGCTTCCAGGAATAATAAAACGCTATAGTTCCACTGCATATGAAATTTGAGGAAGCTTGAATAAGCCCACTAAGAGGAAAGCCAATAGCACCCTGAACGCTTGCCGCATCACCAGCCAATCGAGCGGAAAGAGCACCCACGCTATTCTTTTCCTCGTCAAACCATCCAACCTCCTGCTGCATTATGGACTTGAACGTTAGAGACCTGCAAGGCAATCAACACATACTTATTTGGCAAGCTTAAGCTACTTTGAGGTTACCTTATTCTTGTGGTCAGCCAGACTCCGGCTAAGTTAAATAGATACGTCTGCAAAAAACAAATTATACCAGTAACGATACCTATAACCAAGCAACATATTGAAAGTATTCCGGTTCTACTCCTGGCCTCGTTTTCGTCGTTTTGTGATAAGGCAGCATAAAATTCACCGAACGCTATTGAGAAGGCAGGATATGTAAAGCCATACAATGTAGCAGCAATAACACCAAATATAAGATAGCAATATTCTGGTCGAGACATTTTGATAATCCTAATAAAGGTTTTGAAGAATTGAGTTTTTTGTTCTTTTTCATCCGCACTCACTGGATTTATAAAAACTGGTGCTTCGAAATGAACAACTTCCTTTTGGTTTTTATCCAAGTTATTGATGTTGAGATCAAAGGTTTTCTCATAGTTTTCAAGAATTTTTTCTGTGGAATAAGAAAGTTAGCTTGGATTTGAAAGATTGTTTTCGAAGTAACCTACTTTTGTCTTCGACCTCCTCGTCATTCCCTTCAACTGTTTGTAGGTCACCAGCATGTACCATAGTGTAGTACATACCCTTCATTTTCATTAATTCATTGTGTGATCCTTCTTCCACAATTTTACCTTGATCGAAAAAAAATATACGATCTGCTGATTTAATAGCTGATAGGCGATGAGAAACGACTATTGTTGTTCGACCTTTGCTTGCCAAGTCTAAGGCCTCTTGAACCAATTTTTCAGATTGATAGTCCAAAGCAGAGGTTGCTTCGTCCAAAAGCAGAATTTTCGGGTTTTGAATGAGTGCTCGAGCGATGGCAATACGTTGTTTCTGTCCGCCTGACAACTGGGCACCCTTTTCTCCAATCGTTGTTTGATAGCTCTGCGAAAGTATTCGGGAAAAACAGATTTATTTGCTTTGAGATTCATAATATGCAAAAAACTCTCACTTCTGGAAGATTAACGATGAAATCGTGAACGCCAGCTGATTTGGCTGCAGCCTCAATCTCTTTTTGAGTGGCTGTGGCCTTACCATGACTAATATTTTCGCCAACGGTGCCTTGAAACAACACAGGCTCTTGGCCAACACACGCGATATTGGATCTTAGCCACGCAATGTTATACTTCTTAATATCTAAATCATCCAAAAGCACTTCTCCAAATACCGGGTCATAGAATCTTTGTAAAAGTTGAATACACGTTGACTTCCCGCAACCTGATGATCCAACAAGAGCAATAGTTTGACCTTCTTTCACTTTGAAATTTACGCCTCTATGAACAATAATGTCCTGTCTTGATGGATATCGGAAAAAAACGTCACGAAACTCGATTTCTCCTCGTAAGCCATAATTAAGAATTTTTCCATCCGTCGACATTGGGTCAATCTTTGATTTGGAATCAATTATATTGAAAATATTAGCAGCACAACCTCTAGCAGTTGCAAAAGCTTCCAAGAACGGGGATGTCCTTGCTATGTTGTCGGCTCCGACAATAATTCCAAAGAATGCCTAAAGCATTTAGGTACTTTTTTTATAAAGTAATTGAAAAGTTCTTCTACACTTACAATCATTAGAATTGCTGGGGTATATTCCTTATCGTCTTTACCACGATCAGCTAAAATCAAATTGACACCATACCAAAATGCTCCGGAACATGAAATAAACAGAAGGGCTTTTAGAACACCATCACTGAAGCCTGAAAATGCGCCTTTCCTTTGACTTGCTTTTCGGGCAGGTATCAAAAAGTTGTCATAACGAGCAGATTCCTTTTTTTCTCCAGCGAATGAAACAACTGTTCGAATGGAACTTAAAATCTCTTCTACGAGATTTCCTGCACTTGAGTACGAATCTTGTTCCAAAGTAGTCAAACGACTTTGGTACTGCAAAAGAAAATTCTCACTTAATATTTGAAAGAAATTAAGTTCCCACAACAAACCTTGGTGACGAAATAATTCATAACAATTACAATTGGAATGTATACACTCACAGCTAGAGTGAGTTTCCATCCATAAGCGAACGAAATAGCTACTGTGATAATGAAACCAATGATCAGGTACAAAAAGTGAGCCACTTTTTCAGAGATTCCGTCTCGAATTTTTTCAACGTCACTATAAGAAAGTGATATAAGTAAAAAAAAGCTTTCTGTTTTGTGCTCTGATGCTAGCACAATTAACAAAACACTAACTCTGTCATGTTCTGTGCAAAGTTTTGTTGTGTGGCCGTGTCGTGCCAACTAATGTCCTGTCTCATTATGGCTCGAAAAAGTTTCATTCGCATTCTTGTGACTTGCTTCAGGGCAATCAAATTAAAAACATCTACCGAAAATATTCCCGAAAAAAGCATGAATAGAGATGTGATGGTCAACAACAATCCGTATGAGATCGAATCGTAGTACAGTTCCTGGTTGTTCTCCTCCTTGGTAGCATTTGTTCTATTTGAATAGAAATTATAATGTTTGCAGTTTCAATAAAATATTTCTTAACTATGATTCGCTGTTAACTCACAATGTCTTACCACCACCCAAGAGCGGAAGGAAGTAAGTAGTTGAGCTTGTTCCAACCAACAGTGTTCGATCGACTAGCATTGCTGTAAACTCACTGTAAATAATCACTACTGCTGGTAATGTCAAAGCCTTGATTGCTGACATAATAAGTCCAATAAAAAGAAGAAATATTTCACATGGTGTTGCAAAACGAAATAGCCTAAAAAAACCAATGGGCTTTGTTGCTGGCTCAGTCGTCTCTTCCTCACATTTTTCTGAGGTATTCTCCTCTCCGATAGAAGACCTGCGAATAATACAGTACTCCTTGAAAACTAAAATAATTGTGTCTATCATTTAAACAACTTTCAATCACAAACACTTTTCATCAATTAAAATGGAAGGTCATACACCTAAACCGCAGCTGAAAGGGGTGTGTACTGTGTATGATGCTTGTGTGTTCTATGTTTTAAATCGTTAAAGATCCAACACACGAGTGTCATAGAAGTCAATTGGAACTTTAATTTCCAATTGAAATTTATATTATTGCTATTTTGTCCAATAGATGTATACATATGTGTTGATTAATGAAACGAAACACCGCGCTCGCCGATTCAATGAAAGTTTTTTTTACAAATCTCTAATTTTCAAATCTTAATTGACCTCTTCAACGTATAACCGATTCTTCTATATGCACTGTTTTAGTTAAATACAAATCGAATATTTTAATTAAGTGTGAGATCTTTCAACACTGACGTCGATTCAATTGGTGTTACAAAAGTGTTGCACTTCACGCATGTTGAGAAAAAAAAACATAATTTTAAGAAGAGAAAATATTTTTTTTTCGGATTTGATGATAAACTATCGTCGTTAGAATTCAAAGTCGAAATAAAATGAAAAAGCACAAGTTCAATATGCTCTTTGCGAAATATCGACGTGTAGTTAGGTTCTTAGACACTCAAAATAATAGAAAAGCCAGAGTTTCGGTTGTAACTTAACATTTCAGAACACAGAACTGAAATTACAACTACATTTAATGCCTTTAGGAAAGCGATTAGTCTTATTACAAATTTAAAGTTGAAGAATACATAAATCGAAGAACTGAAGTACTTTTCTTACATTTTAAGAGTCTCTGAACTGGCTCCTAGTAATCCATGCAGTAAAAAAGATAAATTATCTGACAACGATATCCAACCACAATTTCTAAATTATGCCACTAAAATAAACACTTCTTTCTATTTCGAAACAACAGATCCGATTGCCCCCAAGATATAACCAAGACTGAGAATTCTGCAGGTATTTCGGTCGCTTTAAATAAGATCGATCTTGCTCCAGAATTAGTTTCGATAGTTTTGCATAGTTCTTCCAATTGCCGTCCGCATAAAACGTCGTTCTTCGTATTGTCTTTGTGAACAACACACAACGTCTGCGGCTCATAACACAACAAGTAATAGTTCACATATTCAAGAAATTCTAAACATTGTTTCTTGAGTTAATGAATTTGATAATAGAACCAGCGACTGGTTTAGCGTAAAAATTTAAGAACCTTTGATTGAGCCTTTTGTTCTATCGATTTAAAATAAAAACATTACGTGCAATGCATTGATGGTATTTATAGAAATATGTGAATACCACTTGTAAAAAAAATGTAAATATCAAACATGACAATCGTCGCGTCGCGCGACGGCGAAATTATAGGCAATGAGTTGATGTATCTTATCTTAATTTTTTTATCTGAAGCACACAGTTTTGAAAATTATGATTTTATGGCTTTTTACTTGAGTATCTTTCAATAGTAACATCGTAATCCACTCAACTGCTAAATTTTATCACTCATATAAATAAATGCAAACAGAGAAAATATCTTTAGAGAAAGATAACTAGAAAGGCCACAAATATAATCGCATTACGATGAATCCAGAGGCTTATTTTACCTAGGTTGGCATTATACAGTTCGAGGTGAACCTGGGCCTCAAACAACATCCTTCTGTAACGACTTCGATCTCGGGCGAGTTCTCTCCACTGCACTCCAAGTTTCCAAGTCGGTTGAGGTCTTCTTCCACTTGATTGCGCCACCTAAGATAAGGTCTTCCCCTTTCGCGATTTTCCTGCAATGTGCTTTCGAAAACCCGTCGAACCGGAGCGTTTGGGTCCATCCGCTCTACATGGCGTAACCATCGTAGCCTCGATGCGTACCCATGTCGCGGTGCAGCTCATACAGCTCGTTGTTGTATCTTCTTCTCCACACATGCATGTGTCGCATATAGGTTAGGTTAGGTAGAATGGGCTGACGGTTGATCTTATTACCGTCACACTTAGATCAATGTAGATCCATTGTGATACCCTGGAATATTGTAACGTCCTTGAAACCTATGAGTTTTATGTTTGGTCAGTATTTAACCATTTTGTGGCCTTAATGAAGTTTAATAGGCTGCTTCTTGAAGTGTCTGATAATTCTTCTAGTTCATTAAACAAGTAATTGCCTAGAAATTTTTTTCTAAAGTGGCAGATTGCTGGCCATTGACAAAGGAAGTTAGTGGTGTCCTCATGTTCATCTTCGTCATTGCATAATCTGCACAGGTCATCGGTGCAAAGACCCAATTTCTTTTTGTGGTAACCTAGTAGTTTGTGTCCAGTTATGATACTGATAAGCATTCGCGATGAAGGTCTATTCAATAATAGCAGCTTTTCAGATCCTTTCTTATCATATTTCGGCCATAGTTTCCTGGAAGTAACACAGGAATCTAGGCATTCCCATCTTTCATTGGATTTTCGCATTATTTTGTTACCAATGATCTGTTTAATTTCACAGGTTGGAATCCTGATTGATTTATCAATGAGAGAAGGGTCAAGTGTTGATCCCATCCTCGCTAGTTCGTTCGCTTTTTCGTTTCCCGGTATATCACTATGACCAGGAACCCAGCAGAGTCTAACGTCATACTGCGTGCCAAGAACCCTTAGCTCTTCGCGACAGCAAGAAACAAGCTTTGATTTTGATGTTTTAAGATTCTGAACAGTAATAATATTTATTTTCAATAAATCAAACATATAAAAATTAGAACAATTTGATAACAATAAAATAAACAAAGTATTTAAAAACAAAGTATCAAATCTCAACTTTCAACACCCCCACTAGATTTTTATACTTTTATGCCAATAAGAGTACAACAGTTGTTATGTTTTGTAGCAGGGAGTCCTTTGGTTAGAACATCAGCAGGCATCTCTTCAGTTTTCAAATATAATACTTCTAATTTACTTTCTTCTATAAGATCTCGAATGAAATGATGCCTTATATCGATGTGCTTTGAACGTGCGTGATAAACGTTGTTTTTAGATATGTGCTTTTTCGATTATGGTTCTATTCATTCTCTCTGCCAACCCGTTTTGTTGTGGAGAATATGGAACCGTTGTTTGATGTTGAATACCTGCATCCGCTAGAATTTTCTTCATCTTAAAATTACAATATTCCTTTCCATTGTCACTTCTAATGGCTTTTATTTTGTTACCAGTCTGATTTTCTACAAAATTTTTGAACTCGAGGAACTTTTCCGCTACCTCATTCTTGCTTTTAATGAAAAACGCAAAGACTTTTCTTGAAAAATCATCAATGAATAAAAGCATGTACTTTGAACCTCCAATTGATTTTTGTTCAATCGGACCACAAAGATCTGTATGTATCAGTTCTAAAATTGATTCTGCCCTGTTACCAATTGAGTTAAAAGGCTGGCGTGCCATTTTACCTTTGATACATGTGATGCAATTGATTTTTGAGCTATCGCAATCAATATTCTGCACCACTTTCGGAATCATAGCTTGTGTGGTTTCGATACTTGGATGTCCAACACGCTTGTGCCAAAGTTCAAAGTGTGAAGTTACATTTTTTGTAAAATATGCACTTTGGTTGTGTGGTCTGTTGAGTCGGAACATATTGTTCACCAAGCTTGCAGTTGCAACAACATTACCCCTTTGGTCTTTTACTAAACATCCATTCTTGGAAAAAATCATTGAAAAACCCTTCTGAACAATTTTTGAGACAGATAAGAGATTAATGCATAAGTCAGGAACGTGAAGGACTTCTAAAAATTCAACCTCACTTTCTTTGAATTTTCCAATAGATATCTTCATATCGACTCTACCTATACCTTGGACTTGCATTTTTGAATTATTTGCAACAATTACCTCAGAATTAAGATTTTCCATCTTACTTGAAAAGCATGCACTATTTGAGCACATGTGAGCTGACGCTCCCGAGTCGAAATACCATTCTTCTTTTTCAAGAGCCGAGACAGAAAAACATCCTAACATCGCATTCTTCTTTTCTTGAAGGTTCTTATTCTTTTTTGGACATTTAGCAGCAATATGGCCAAATTCGTTGCATTTGTAACATTTAGGACCCTTAAAGTTCTTATTCCCAAAGTTTTTCTTGTTCTTGCCAACAAAAGCAGTATCTTGACTTGAATCCAGATTAATGTCTTGAAGAATTTTGGTTTTAATACTGTCTCCTGTAATAAGAATCCCAGAGCTTTGGATTCCCATTATCATTGGCTTGTATTCTTCGGGAAGACCAGCTAGAAGCATTGATCCTATCCATTCTTCATCTAGGTTGAGACCAACAGACCTAAGCTTGTATGATGTATTTAACACATCGTTAACGTACGCATCTACGGTAGAAAAATCTTTCAATTTTGTAGAACAAAACTTTTGGATGAGCCCAACTCTCCTCACAAGACCAGAATCTTGAAAAATTTTCTGAAGAGAATCCCAAATCTCCTTAGCGCTTTTGCAATGTCTTATATGAGGATAAATGGATGTTTCGACAAGCAATATAAGCTCCGATTTTGCGTTTAAGAGCTTCGTTGCATCCTTCTCCGTCTCACTACCTTCAGAAACAGCCGTCCAAAGTCCTTTCATTTGGAAATAAGCTTCAACGGAAAATTTCCAGTCTTCGAAGTTTTCGCTTCCTCGAAGCTTTTCAATACTGAATTTCGTTTCAGACATCTTTTCCCAATACAAATTTCCTTATTATTTTGTATTTAGTTCGTGATAAGGCCCATAACCTTGATGTTTTAAGATTCTGAACAGTAATAATATTTATTTTCAATAAATCAAACATATAAAAATTAGAACAATTTGATAACAATAAAATAAACAAAGTATTTAAAAACAAAGTATCAAATCTCAACTTTCAACAGATTTGACAAGAGTGGCAGAAATCGCTTTTATTGCTGCTTGGCTATCAATGAAAAAAGTGATATCAGCATGTGATAGCGCCATCATGGACACCTGTTTTGCAGCGTTTGTAACTGCCAAGATCTTGGTTTAGAAGACGCTGCTGTGATTTGGAAGTCTGAATGAACTGGCTGGGTTTAGGCTTTCTGAAAAGAAACCTGCGCCTGTTCCAACTTCCATCTTTGAACCGTCGTTATAGATTGAAATAGACGTCGCGTTCAGGTAAGGTGTTTCATTCTCTGGTTATGAAGAATTTTTTAAAGTCCAGGTATGGAGTTATGTAATCTGTGCAGATATTGTTATCTGCGTACGTGATAAAATCTGTGCGTGTCCTGTTTGGCTGGTTTTCCAGACATTACACTGATTTAGTCTAAGTGCGCTGTTTGCTGCCGCTTCTTGAGCATAGAGATCAAGAGGTGTGAGATTGAGGATTACTTCCAAGGTCGCGGTTGGTATAGTTCTCATTGCACCAGTTACGCAAATATAGGCTGATCTTTGTACTTTGGTTAGGGGTTTTAAATGCGTGGATTTTTCCAGCGCCTTCCACCAGACCAAATTGCCATAAGATAGGATAGGTCTAACAATGGCAGTATACATCCACAGGATGATTTTGGGTTTTGGTCCCCAGTTTTTGCCAAAAATCCTGCTGTACGAATACAGTGCTATCATAGATTTTTTGTGTCTTTCTTGTATATTGGGACCCCAATTCAGTTTCCTGTCTAAGATCACTCTCAAGTGTCTGGCTTGATCAGAGATCTTAAGAGGGGTCCCATTAAGTGGTGCCGTGACATTGTGCCAAGCGACATTATGCCAAATGTAGAAATTCGGCACAATGACGCTTTTGCAAAGTAACATTGGGCCAAACTTTAGGGTTTGGTATAATGACGCTTTGTAGAAGTGCCATAGTGCCAAATTACCTAGTGACATTTGGCCAAATGTAGAAATTTGCATCATCTTTGTCATCTGTGTTTACAGTCCTTTGCGGCATGACTAAAGGGATTATTGGCTTAATGACATCTAAGAAACTCCCACGCTTATCATTCATAGTGTGAAGGTCTGATGTCTTCAAATGTTTTGCTTTTGAGCATAAGATAAAGTAATAGTGAGAAATTCGCCTGTGTGTGTAAAAGATGTGTTCTTACTTAGTTCAATTTTAAGATATTAGTGACGAACTTAAAAAAAAATCTGCAGCCGCCGTCATAAGTACAGAAAAAGCAGCTAAAAGCGAAGCGAAAAAAAATTGGTAAGGGGAGTATGGGTTTGTGTTCTGAAGATTAAAAATTCGCGCGAATTTTTTATTTTCAGAAAACCACTTATTACTTAAAAATTTTGAAAAACGGAGTACGAATATACAGAAAACTCCCCCAAAAAACTATTCCCAGAAGGGTTACACCATCGATGATGTAAAAGTCATTAGCCAAAAAGAATACCAATGTCTTTGAAAAGATCGACACTGCAGGACAACAGAGTTTCAAAGAAATCAATGAAAACTGCCAAACCGAATCAAAAGATTACTTTGATGAATAGCAAAAGGAAAAAGCAATTTGAAGTCTTAGTGCAAACTCTTCAGAAGCAAGTAAAAAGACTTGAAGAAAGATGTTCTTACTTGACAAGGAACACAAGTCTACGGTTCATACAAGTCAACAAGATACTGTTACTGTCTATCAAACTGACGAAGAAGAACTTAAATTTGAAACTGAAAGAAAAAGAAATAAGCGCACTGCTAAAAAACAAAAAGCGGAAGGTAGCCTTGAATTACACACAAAGAATCAGCAAGCCTCAAAAACTGAAAAAAGGACTAGGGTTCTACAAAGAATAATGCAAATAATGTGCCAGCCAATGCTAAACCGAAGTCTTTGTCTAAAGGCAACAGGAAAACTGTACCAACTCCAATTATGATCACAGGGTTCCCAAATTTTGGAGATCTTAAGAAAACTATTGAGAAATGTACTAAAAATGCTTGCAAATATACATCGTATAACAAAGACAATTGAAAAGTCAATGTCGAGGAAGATGATGACTATAGACTGGTCACTGAGGAACTAAGCAAACATAAAATCCAATGGCACTCGTATGAAAACAAATCCACAAGACCAATAAAAGTAGTAGCCAGAGGCCTACATTCTTCATGTTCTCCAAAAGAATTAGTAGAAGACCTTGTTCAAGCAGGCTTCCAAGCCCTTGATGCAGTCAATCTTATTAAGAATGAGACTATAAGAACTCTGCTTTGGAATCAATAATAATAAAGAGACCCTTGCCTTTATTCACGCTATTTTTCAACAGCAAACAAAGTCTTGAAAATGTCTATAGTATTCGATCAATCTTGGGCATAAAAGTCAAAATTGAACCACTGCGAAAATCAGAAATTGTTCCGCAATGTAAACGATGCCAAGCATTTGGCCACACCCAAAAATATTGCAACCGCGAGTTGGCTTGTGTTAAGTGTGAAGGAAAACACGCAACTTAAAACTGTCCATCAAGCAAAGAACAGAAAGCAAAATGTGTAAACTGTCAAGGTAATAACCCTGCAAGCTATAGAGGCTGTCCAGTTGCTTTAAAATTTCAAAAATCCAAAAGCCAAATCACATTCGGTGAAATAAAGCCTAGCAAACACAAAAAGAACTCCTGAAGCTGAAGATAAAGGTAAGAAAGAACTTCCTAAGGAAGCTGTTCAAAGCAAAAGCGGTGAAAATAAATCCTATTCACAGATTGTTAAAAACAAGCGGATTCTTGAACTTATTCTTAGAAGAATTGACAATCAGGATTTGAACATCAAACTGCTAAGTGAAGAAGTCGCTCTTAAAAAACAATGATGGACAGAATACTAAAAATTGGAACATGGAATGCAAACGGTCTTTTACACCATTTATCAGAATAAAAAATCTTCTTAGACATCGAACACATAGATATTTGTCTGGTGTCCGAAACTCATTTCTCAAGTTTAGGTCCACTGGTGATTTGATGGCTTATCTAACCGAAAAGTGAAACCAGCCTTTACATTGTTTTGAAGAAAGTAAGATTATTGCGCTTGATATTTCTAAAGCATTTGATAGAGTTTGGCATCAGGCTCTTTTATCGAAAATGCGTGCTTTTGGTATCGATGAGTCTCTTCTTCGTTGGATTAGAAATTACCTCTCCGACCGTTCAATACAAGTTGTATTGGATGGTTTCAAGTTTGATACCCACTTCATAAATGCTGGTGTGCCCCAAGACTCCGTTTTGTCTTCGACTCTCTTCCTCATTTTCATTAATGATCTCTTGTCTGAAACTTCTAATCCTCTCAACTGTTTTGCTGACGACTCGACCCTCAGCTTTTCATATTCGTTTCCAAATTCACGTCCCTGCTCTTCGGATGTGGAAGTGGAACGGTTGCGTATGATAAGCTCATTGAATTCTGACCTTGACAGCATTGTTACATGGGGTCATAAGAACCGAGTAGAATTCAATGCTTCGAAAACTCAATGCTGTCTCTTGTCATTGAAGCTTAACATTCCCCCATTGCCATTATCATTGCCATTATCCATGAATGGTACCTGCATCCAAGAAACCGGAAAGCTGTCAGTACTTGGTATGTGTATAAACTATGATCTTCGTTGGAATGCCCACATATTTGAAGTCGTTAAAAACGCTGCTAAATGCTTAGGCTTCTTGAGACGATGCAGGAAGTTCTTCGCCCCTTCTAATCTGGCCACAATTTATAAGGCTTATCCGCCCAAAACTGGAGTATAACTCCCATATCTGGTCAGGTGCTTCTCAAACATCTTTGCATCTACTTGATAGGGTACAAAATAGAGCGTTGAGATTAATAGGTGATCGTTCAATCGTAGAATCGATTGATTCTCTTGATTATCGTCGAAACGTTACCTGTCTATCTCTTTTTTTCACTTTTTTTACAAACAGTGCTCTAGTGAAGTAGCCAGTTGCATTCCTCCCCTGAAACAATTTAGCCGCAACACCCGGCTCGCTAGGAATGCTCATCAGTTTTACCTTGAGCCCAACTTCGGACGTACTGTCAAGTATAGAGATTCGTATTTCAGTCGCACTACCCCAATGTGCAATGCTTTATCTGGCTCTGTATTTCCCCTGCGTTACGATTCACAGAAATTCAAAAGCAACGTGCATCGGTGTTTCCTACTAAATCCTCTCCTATTTTCCTAAATGCTCGCACTGTGTTCTATTACATTATAAAGGTAGTCATAACCCCTTGATGTGCGAGTTAATTATTAAAAAAAAAGTAGACTGGTTCTTGATGATTTAATATCAAAATATATATGCTACCACGCTCCTCATCCAGCTGATAAGGCTAGAGGTGGATCGGCAATCCTGATAAAAAAAAACTAAAAACAACATGAAAAGGCTATGTTTACAAACTAGAATATGCAAGTAACAATAATTAGTATTGGTACGAAAAAGAAAGACTTCAAGTTGGCATCAATATACTGCCCGCCAAGGCGTTTCCCGACTAAAGATGATTATACAGAACTGCTAAATCTACTAGGACATAACTTCCTTGTTGGCGGTGACTTTAATGCTAAGCATACCCATTGGGGATCCAGACTTATAACAACAAAAGGCTTTACAAAGCATGCCTCAAATACAATTGCGAGTTTTATTCTCCCAGATCACCAACTTACTGGCCATCGGATACTAGTAAAATACCAGACCTTGTTGATAGTTGAAGGCATCAAACGTACGAAACCATATGAGAGTCGAAGGTAATTATGACTTATCATCAGATCATACACCGGTGATCTTATCTTAAGCTAGTAAATAATAAAACAAACTGGAGTGAATTCATAGAAAAGCTTGAAAGCTATATAAATCTCAATCTCAGATCCCGTATATGGAAACAAAAGAGCAAATCGACCTTGAAGTAGAACAATTCATTGCCGATGTTCAACAAGCTGCAGAAGAAAGTACACCAACTTACTCGAGTAGGAAGCAAACTGAAACCAAATGCCCTGCCGAGATAAGAGAGTTGATATTGGAGAACAGAAGAGCTCGAAGAAAATGGCAAAATACTAGATTTCCAGACGACAAAACAGCGTTTAACCGGCTAAGCCTATAGAGGCTGTCCAGTTGCTAAAAGATTTCAAAAATCCAAAAGCAAAATGACATCCGGTGAAATAAAGCCCAGCAATCCAGCAAACACAAAAAGAACTCCTGAAGCTGAAGATAAAAGTAAGAAAGAACTTCCGAAGGAAGCTGTTAAAAGCAAAAGCGACGAAAAAAAATCCTATTCACAGATTGTTAAAAACGTGCGGAAGAATGAAGAAACTTCCATTAAAGAAATCCTTGAACTTATTCTTAAAAGAATTGACAATCAGGATTTGAACATCAAACGGCTAAGTGAAGAAGTCACTCTTAAAAAACAATGATGGACAGAACACTAAAAATTGGAACATGGAATGCAAACGGTCTTTTACACCATTTATCAGAATTAAAAATCTTCTTAGACATCGAACACATAGATATTTGTCTGGTGTCCGAAACTCATTTCTCAAGTGGGCTGGTTCTTGATGATTCAATATCAAACTATATTTGCTACCACGCTCCTCATCCAGCTGATAAGGCTAGAGGTGGATCGGCAATCCTCATAAAAAAGAGCTTAAAACACCATGAAGAAGTTATGTTTACAAACGAGAATATGCAAGTAACAATAATTAGTATTGGTATGAAAAAGAAAGACTTCAAGTTGGCATCAATATACTGCCCGCCGAGGCGTTCCCCGACTGAAGATGATTATACAGAACTGCTGAATGTACTAGGACATAACTTCCTTGTTGGTGGTGACTTTAATGCTAAGCACACCCATTGGGGATCCAGACTTATAACAACAAAAGGCAGAAGGCTTTACAAAGCATGCCTCAAATACAATTGTGAGTTTTATTCATCCAGATCACCAACATACTGGCCATCGGATTCAAGTAAAATACCAGACCTTGTTGACTTTTTCATAGTTAAAGGTATCAAACGAAACCATATAAGAGTCGAAGGTAATTATGACTTATCATCAGATCATACACCGGTGATTTTATCACTTAATGAATCGGAGATAATGGAAAAAAGTAATCCTAAGCTAGTAAACAATAAAACAAACTGGAGTAAATTCAGAGAAAAGCTTGAAAGCTATATAAATCTCAGATCCCCTATGGAAACAAAAGAGCAAATCGACCTTGAAGTAGAACAATTCATTGCCGATGTTCAACAAGCTGCAGAAGAAAGTACACCAACTTGCTCGAGTAGGAAGCAAACTGAAACAAAATACCCTGCCGAGATAAGAGAGTTGATATTGGAGAAGAGAAGAGCTCGAAGAAAATGGCAAAATACTAGATTTCCAGACGACAAAACAGCGTTTAACCGGCTAAGCAACGAACTGAAAAAACAAATCTACGAATTCAAAAATGATTCATTAAGTAGATTCCTGAAAAATTTAACGACTGATGCTTCAACTGATTATTCGCTCTGGAAAGCAGCTAAGCGCCTGAAAAGACCGCAGTTACAAAACCCGCCAATTAAATCTCTAAACGGGAATTGGATCGGAAATCCGAAAGAAAAAGCTAACCTGTTTGCAGAACATCTTGCGAATGTTTTTAAGCCATTCCCAGCAAATACATCTGAAATCAGCTTACAGTTTATTGATAAAGTCGATGAAGTTGACATACCAATTGTCACACTCAAAGAAATAAAAAGTGTGTGTCGAAATCAACTATCGAACAAAAAATCACCTGGGTACGATCTAATAACTGCTCAGGTTATGAAAGAAATGCCATCAAAAGCCTTCATAAAACTCCAATTCATAATTAATGCATGCCTAAAGACCCAATATGTCCCACATCATTGGAAAATTGCTGAAGTAATTGTTATACCAAAGCAAGGTAAGCCACCAACAGAAGTGACGTCTTACAGACCAATATCGCTTATACCAATAATGGCAAAAGTCTTTGAAAAATTGCTACTGAAAAGACTAAGCAAAGTCATAGAAGAAAGAAATCTAATCCCAAATCATCAGTTTGGATTTAGAAATAAACATTCCACGATAGACCAAGTTCATAGAATAACGGATACAGTTGAAAAAGCATTAGAAGAAAAACAAGTATGTTCGGCTATATTTTTAGATGTTGCTCAAGCATTCGACAAGGTATGGCATGAGGGGCTAGCGTACAAACTGCAAAGGGACCTACCCAGGCAGTTCTACGAAATACTAAAATCTTATATCTCAAACCGGCTCTTCAGAGTACGGTATGATCAAGAATATTCAAAGCTATGTAATATACAAGCCGGTGTTCCACAAGGAAGCGTCCTAGGACCTACCCTGTATTTGCTATATACAAGGGATATTCCAGTGGATAACAACACCATTATGGCTACTTTTGCGGATGATACTGCAATTTTGGCATCCAGTAAGTGCGTCGTCAAGGCTGCTGAGAAATTGCAAAATGCCGTCGACACCGTTAGTGATTGGACCAAAAAATGGCGTATCAAGCTCAATGAAGCTAAATCTGCACATATAAACTTTACAAATAAAAAGTTAAGCTACGTTCAAATATTCATCAACAATCAAGCTGTACCCTACGCCAATACGGCCAAATACCTTGGGATGAATTTGGATGCAAAGCTAAAATGGAAAGAGCATATCAAAAAGAAAAGGGAAGAGCTCAACTTGAAATATAGAAAAATGTACTGGTTACTCGGTAGAAATTCTGACTTATCTGTCGAAAATAAAATAATGCTTTATAAACAAGTACTTAGACCTGTTTGGACCTATGGAATCCAATTATGGGGCTGTTCAAAGAAAACAAATACTGAAATCATACAAAAGTTCCAAAACAAAGTCCTTCGTGGAATAGTAAATGCACCATGGTATATAAGAAATAGCGATTTACATCGTGACCTACAAATAGAAACGGTTACAGAAGTTGTAAGAAAACATGCTGTATCACACAATCAGCGACTGCATAGTCATATCAACTCTGAAATGGAGTCCGTATTAAATACGAGAGGCAATGTTCGGAGATTAAGAAGAACCAAGCCACACGAGCTAATGGCCTAAAAGTCATGGGAAGCATTAAAAGTTTAAGCTTCCCTTAAAGAGATAATATTATTGAGAAAGAAAAATCTGTTGTCGATCGTTATAGATTGGTTCTGATTATGAGGAGTTTTTAGTGGGTAAGAATCCCACACTACTTGGTATCGAATACTACTAAGTGTCTTTTGAAGATTTACTCCTGACAAAAAAAAAAAAAAAAAAAAAAAAAAAAACCGGCTAAGCAACGAACTGAAGAAACAAATCTACGAATTCAAAAATAATTCATTAAGTAGATTCCTGAAAAATTTAACGACTGATGCTTCAACCGATTATTCGCTCTGGAAAGCAGCTAAGCGCCTGAAAAGACCGCAGTTACAAAACCCGCCAATAAAATCTCTAAACGAGAATGGGATCGGAAATCCGAAAGAAAAAGCTAACCTGTTTGCAGAACATCTTGCGAATGTTTTAAGCCATTCCCAGCAAATACATCTGAAAACAGCTTACAGTTTATTGATAAAGTCGATGAAGTTGACATACCAATTGTCACACTCAAAGAAATAAAAAGTATGTGTCGAAATCAACTATCGAACAAAAAATCACCTGGGTACGATCTAATAACTGCTCAGGTTATGAAAGAAATGCCATCAAATGCCATCATAAAACTCCAATTCATAATAAATGCATGCCTAAAGACCCAATATGTCCCACATCATTGGAAAATTGCTGAAGTAATTGTTATAACAAAGCAAGGTAAGCCACCAACAGAAGTGACGTCTTACAAACCAATATAGCTTATACCAATAATGGCAAAAGTCTTTGAAAAATTGCTACTGAAAAGACTAAGCAAAGTCATAGAAGAAAGAAATCTAATCCCAAATCATCAGTTTGGATTTAGAAATAAACATTCCACGATAGACCAAGTCCATAGAATAACGGATGCAGTTGAAAAAGCATTAGAAGAAAAACAAGTATGTTCGGCTATATTTTTAGATGTTGCTCAAGCATTCGACAAGGTATGGCATGAGGGGCTAGAGTACAAACTGCAAAGGGACCTACCCAGGCAGTACTACGAAATACTTAAATCTTATATCTCAAACCGGCTCTTCAGAGTACGGTATGATCAAGAATATTCAAAGCTAATTAAATACAAGCCGGTGTTCCACAAGGAAGCGTCCTAGGACCTACCCTGTATTTGTTATATACAAGGGATATTCAAGTGGATAACAACACCGTTTTGGCTACATTTGCAGATGATACTGCAATTTTGGCATCCAGTAAGTGTTTTGTCAAGGCTGCTGAGAAATTGCAAAATGCTGTCGACACCGTTAGTGATTGGCCCAAAAAATGGCGTATCAAGTTCAATAAAGATAGGTCTGCACATATAAACTTTACAAATAAAAAGTTAAGTTACGTTGAAATATTCATCAACAATCAAGCTAGACTGACTTATCTGTCGAAAATAAAATAATGCTTTATAAACAAGTACTTAGACCTGTTTGGACCTATGGAATCCAATTATGGGGCTGTACAAAGAAAACAAATACTGAAATCATCCAAAAGTTCCAAAACAAAGTCCTTCGTGGAATAGTAAATGCACCATGGTAGGTATATAAGAAATAGCGATTTACATCGTGACCTACTGTAATGTTCACTGGTTTCCAAACTACCAAATCGCCAAGCATTCACCGCTGTAGGCTCAAACCTCTTCGCACTAGCTGCAAAGTTGAGGGATGGTAGTGGAAACAACTTGGAACTACCCAGGAATTGCCTTCGGCTCAATGCCTTATATCAACAAAAACCAGAGATTGTTCTAGATCGAGTCCACGATCACTATTGACATTTTATTTGTAAATTCATTCCCTATTTATACAAATTTATTAAGCTCCATTTCTGGTTATCGAACAATCGACCACACTTCGATATCCGATTAAAGCGCTTCATCATCACATTCTTTTGGGTGAGCGCCAATGACCTATATCATAAACAAATGCTCATACCCAAAGACTATTGCTGTGACATAAACAGCGCGCATGCAGTCAAAGCAATATGATCCCTTATTACTTCTGTCGGCTGGCAGTGGCCTGCCGTTGGGAATCATATTGTTTTGAGTACAATGCACTCTATGGATACACAAGCAAGTCAAGTGTTATGCATTTCTATGCAATGCAACTGAATGTGAGAGGATCGGATATCGAGGCACAGTCGAAGGTTGACAACCCGTTAATAGTTGTAGAGCAATTAATTAAGAGGTCGTTGGCTGTGACTCCTTCACACCACCCTTCCTGGGGAAAAAGAAGAAATCAAGACAAGAGTGTTGATTTCTACTTTTCCACGACTCTTTTACAAATACGGGAGTATGAAATCAAAAATTTTTTTTTTTCTTTTATCATATTGGATTGAACATTGTGGCTATTTCTGGATGTTTACTTTTAGTTAATATTTTAGTATTAATTGTGATATTTACATTAGTATTATATTTTGATTAGTTTATTTTTCATTACAATTTAGTCAGTGTTTGGTATCATTTGTGATATTTACATTTTAAAATCTAGTTCTCTTTTTTTTCATTATATGTTTTGCAGTTTTTGGTACAAATATTTGTTTTTTTTTCTATTTTATTCAAAACAATATTCTCTTTTCATATTTACTTATTATTTATATTTATATGTATATATCTATATTCAATACGCTAAAATTTTTTTTTTTTTCTATTTACATTAGCTACTATAATTTGATTTAAATACGTCTTAGAATATACTTTTTTTTTTTTTTTTTTTTTCTTCAATACGATATTCTCTTTTTTTTCGTATTTACAGTTACTATTAAACATTGTTTCAATATCAGAACATTTGTTTTGACAATATGTATGATGTATATGTTTCTTATAATTAGTTTAATGTGACCTTAGTTCTAATTTTATAATTACTTTTCAATTAATTTTACATGTTTTTTTTTTTTTTTTCAAAATACACAAGTTTTGTACAATAATAACAAAAATGTTTTTGATATATTTTTCTATTTAATGAACAATTAGTCTCTATTTCAATTTAACAATTCCTCAGATTAAACAATTCTTCAAATTACAATAATAGCATATAAATATAAAATGGTTTTAATCTATTTTTGTGAACAATTAATTTCTTATTTTCACATTGGATTTCACAATTCACTCCTTTTTGTGATAATACTTCGTATGGTCCTATATATGTATATCGGGTCTAATTTCTTTCTGCTTTCATTTCTCAACAAGACTAAACTACCTACATTGAAATCAAGAGTTTTAGCTTTTGCATCAGCATCGTATCTATCCTTCCTAGAAATTTTCTTTTGTATTAAAGTATCCCTAGCGTCTTTATGAGCAATTTGTAGCCTATGTTTAAGGTCTATGACATAGTCCTCGTAGTTGTAAACTGGTTCAACTTTCTTTGTAAGATTGGAAGGCAAGTTACATTGTTTCCCAAATACTAGCTCAAACGGGGTGTATCCTGTTTCTGAATGTACTGAAGTATTGTAACAGAAAACATAGTAGGGCAACCAGTTGTCCCAATCTGTATGTTTCTCATCTACATAATTTCTAAGATAGGCTCCTAAAACCTTATGCGAATTTTCTAGTGCTCCAATACTTTCGTGATGGTACGCGGTGGATTGTAGCTGTTCTATCTTTAATAACTTACACAGATCTTTGAAAACTCTATTTATAAATTCTGTACCCTGGTCAGATGCTATGGTAGCAGGGACTCCATACTTTAGGATAAAGCCTTCTACAAGTCCTTTAGCTACGGTATTAGCCTCCTTATTTGGCAAAGCAATAGCTTCTGTAAATTTCGTTAGTTCGTCTTGAAGTGTTAAAATGTATTTTGACCCATTTTCTGTCTCGTCAAGAGGTCCAACTAAGTCAAGGTATATTTTGTCAAAACATGTTTCTGCTGTTGTAGTAATAGTCATTGGTTGTTTTTTGGGTTGTATATGTTTATTTCGTTGACACATAGGGCAGTGCTTAACGTATGTCGTCACATCGTTTTGCATCCCTGTCCAAAAGTATTTTTTCTTGATGTTACGCAACATGCGATTTATTCCGGCATGTCCACTTGTAGGTAACACATGGTAATCGTTGAGTATAAGTTTTTGTTTTCCAGGGTCCGTTACTTTTATTTTATTATCAATTATGTGCACTTTTATTTTATTTCCTTTGAATAATTCTTCTACCTTTTTCTTTAATATATATAATTTCTCTTTACGACGGCCGTCTGAGAGTTTACCTAACTCTTCTTTAGTTATACAGTGGAACCCGCTTAAGAGAAAAGGCGAATTGTCACAGTTTTTCTTTCACTTAAGCGTGAAAAAAAAAGTGAAAAAAAATTGTACTTAAGCGGATTTAAAAGTTCCATTATGCGGAAGTTTAATGCTTCATATACAGTTATACACAATAAACAATTTGATGTATTTATCTTTGGAGTTGCCTGGAAACAATTTATATAAAAGTGTTTGAATAACTAAACATCAAAAAAAAAATAATTTATTGAATAACAAAAATAACATAAGTATGTACATTGGAATTCATAGGTATATTTAGTAGTACATAAATATATTACATAAATCAAATGAAATCTCATTTGAGTTGGGCACAAGAAAAGAGTCCACTCCCATGTTTGGCTTCAGAATTCAAATATGTACATATTCATATTTTTTAATATAATTGGGTACGTTTTATGAAGACAAAAATAATCTTACTTTTTTTAAAAAAGTCATCAATTTTCGTTTGTGACAAATTCTGAAAATGGGAATTCATCATTTTATATTCAATTTCATCTAAGATTAGATCTCAATTCAATTTATTGAGTAGCATAGTATAATTTGTTACATTTTTCTGAATTAATACCTAGTTAGAGATATAGGAAAATTTGTTTTCCTTTACAGCTATGATAATATGGCAATATATAATGAAATTAAGATTTTATTATAAATTTTGTTTTTTCAAGATTAGATCTAGTTCATTATCCCCATAAGAAAACTGCTTAAGAACATTGAGAGACTTAAAAGCTTCTTTGATTGTTGCTTTCTGGATTTCCAAAATTTTCAAACCTAAATCATTGTCAGATAGCAGATACAGATCTGCTAGCATCAAACTTTTCAAATTGTAGTGCTGCTTCATTGTTTAACAGGAATTGTGCTTTTTTAAAGCATCTCGGATTATGAGATCTACCTATGTACATATTTAGAAGAAAAACAAAATGTGTTTAATCTTAGTCTACACACCTATAAAAAAATAATTTTTTCTGTTCCAATCGAATTGAAAATGAAAAGGACGGTGATACGTTCCTTTGGTAGCTTCATTCCTGAAGGTTTTCACATCTATTTACCAATGAACCCGTCGTGTCGGTAGAACCTTAAACATTTTCCCGGATTCATCAGCATTATGCACGTCATCTGGGTTGCAGCTTTGACGAATGTTTGGCCAAAAATTTTCAAGCCAATGCAATGGTAGGCAGCAACTGTGTCAGCAGAATTATTTTCACCACAAATCTTCTTAAAATGAATATTTTCACGTTTTTTCCACTGATCTAACCATCAATTTTTTGTTGGCTCGAATTTTTCTGTTAGATAAAATTTTTTTTCACTTAAGAGAGTTTTTTTCAATGAAAAATATGAAATTTAATAGAAAATATGTTTCAGTTATCCGGGTTTTTCAGTTAAGCGAGTTTCACTTAAGCGGAGTGTTTAATAGGCAATTGGTCTACAAATACTCGGGGATGAAAAAATTCTTTCAGATAAGCGGGTTTTTCTCTTAAGCGGGTTTCTCTTAAGCGGGTTTTACTGTATAAATATCTTTAGTTGATAGAGGTCCGCAAATTGTACGCACGTCCCTCAACAACATTTTGTCAAATGATGCCGATCGAGCAATAGTGCTATTTCTGGATTCCTCTTCATTTTTTAATAATGGTTCACCGTTATTTTGCACGTCCCTCAACAACATTTTGTCAAATGATGCCGATCGGGCAGTAGTGCTTTTTCTGGATTCCCTTTTTACTATTTAAAAATGGTTCTTCGATAGTTTGCACGTCCCTCAACAACATTTTGTCAAATGATGCTGATCGGGTAATAGTGCTTATCTTTGACCTATTTAATATCAAACAATTATTCCCTGGAATGTATCCTAAAATGAGGTTTGGACTTATAACTCTGGTACCTTTTAATAAACTGTAATCTTTGTCTTCATCTTTGAAGCTATTTAATATTTTCAACTCGACTATTTTTAGCCCCTTTTCTGGCGGTTTAAGAAGCTCACTTATGATTTTTTCTTTCTCTAATTTACTTGTTGTTGGGTTTTCTTCTTCTAAATTTGAGTTTCTAGCTTGTGCTCTTGTTGTGACACACACAAATAAAGTCTGTAAGTCCTCTGACTCTAGTTGTATTCTACTTAGTGCATCCGCAGTGCAGTTGTCTTTGCCTGGTGAATACTCCACAGTAAAGTTATATTCCTCTAATATTAGCCTAAATTTAGTTAATCTACTTGAAGGTTCTTTTAGTGAGAACAGATATACTAGTGGTCTATGGTCTGTTAGTATTTTGAAACGTCTTCCGAAAAGATACGATCTGAAATGTTTTACTGCCCATACTATAGCGAGCAATTCTTTTTCTATAGTACTATAGTTCTTTTCGGCTTTATTTAACGATTTACTTGCGTATGCGATGGGTTTATCATCAAAATTCGATATAACAGCACCTAAGGGAAATCCAGAGGCGTCTGTTCGGAGTATGAATTCTTTTTCAAAATTTGGAAACTGTAAAATATTTGGGCTTATCAGGAATTCTTTTAGCAAATTAAATGAGGTATTGCAATCTTCGGAAAATTTAAATTCTACGTTCTTTCTTAATAAACGGTTTAAAGGAATTGCTAGTGTTGCAAAATTTGGTATGAACTTTCTATAGTAGTTAGCAAATGCTACAAATCTCCTTACTTCGTCTGCATTTTGTGGGATTGGAAATTGGATAATTCTTCATTACTATGGATTTTGATGGATCTGGTATAATACCTTTGTCTGATATTATATGACCTAGATATAAAACTTCTTTTCTAAGGAAAGCACATTTACTTGGATGTAGTTTGAGATTTACTTCTCTCAGTGTTTCGAATACTTCAATGAAATTTTTATTGTGGTGTTCTAAATTTTTCCCGAATACTATAAGGTCGTCAAGATACACAAAACATTTTGAATACGTTAGACCGGACATTGCTATAGACATCATTCTTGAGAATGTACTAGGTGATATCTTCAAACCCATTGGCAGTCGTTTTAATTGATAATGACCGTTTTCAGTGGAGAACGCTGTGTATGGCCTACTTTCTTTTTCTAATTTCATCTGGTAGTATCCTTGGCTTAAATCTATACAGGAGAAATAAGTTGCACCTCCTACCATATCGAATATGTCAGTTATGTTAGGCAATGGAAATTTATCATCTTCGATGACGTCATTAACTTTTCTATAATCAATTACTAATCGGAATTTTTGCATTCCTGTTACTGGGTCTTTCTTTTTGGGCACTACAAGAATAGGTGAGTTCCATGCTGATACCGATGGTTCAATAATGTCGTTTTTAATCATCTTCTCTACTTCGTTTTGTATGTCATTTTTCTGTGAATGAGGTAATCTATATGGTTTAGTATACTTCGCCGTTGCTCCTACTTTAAGTGATATTTGGGCTTGACCTATATGTGTGTATGTTAGTTTATCGTTTTCTAAATGGAAAATATCTTGAAATTTAGTGCAAATAGCTTTAAGTTCTGATGCTTCTTCTGGGTTTAAAGTGTCAAAATTAATTTGTGAAAGTAATTGTTGTGTTCGTTTCGTTTTGGAATTTGTTGTCTGTTCATACGCCACAATGTGGTACTCTGAAAGAGCTTTGGAGTCTGGTTCTACCCATTTTAATTTCACTTCTTCCTGTCGAGTGTTTAAAATTTTTATTGGTATTTTTCCGTCCCTTATCCTAGATATGGAACCGGCCATGAATACTCCTTCGCAAAGTTCTTTGGAGTCAAAAATTCTTGTGTCTGTATGTTTACTGTTCAACCAATAGGTGGCTTCAGATCTGGGTGCTATTGTTAATGAGTTAAGTTTATTTTGACTTTCTATAGGTAAAGAAATTTGACTATTGTTTAGAGATAATTTTAAAATGAAATGTTCTAGGTCAATTATAGCTCCAAAATCTGTAAGGAAGTTAGCACCAATAATGCCATCAACGGGCACGGGAAATGAATCTCTTACTACGTGAAAAGGATAGTCCGTTAATTGCTGTCCCAATAACAGTGTATTTTTGCAAGTTCCTATTGTTGTTAATTCTCCAGAAATACCTACTACTGTTGTTTTATTTAATGTGTTTATTTGCATGTTCTTGTCTAATGCTTGTTCTTTTATGGTGCAAATGGATGCGCCTGTATCTAGTAAAAATTTTGTATTCTTATTATTAGTATTGAAAACTACATATAGGCCGTTTATTATGCCCCCTGTACATATTATATGTTCTATTGGGCTTAAATAATCCCCCCGATAGGTCGGCTCCCCCCTCGGTGGGTACTTCGTTTCCCTCATTTAAAATATAGGCTGATTCTCTATGTGTGCTACGTCTTATTCTGTTATCATTAGGGTCGCTTTGATTGTTACCTTGTCTGTTATTTCTGGGATGAAAATTATTTTGGTTGTTGTTTATTCTACCTCCGTTGTTATTGTAATTATGTCTATTAACGCTATTCTGTTGAATTGGGTAGCGAGTCTGTGTTGAGCTAAATCTTGATTGATTTTGGGAAGAAAAATTGTTGGATCTTGGAAAATTTCGCGGGTAATTATTATTACTAAAATTATTTTGCCTTATTGAGTTCCGGTTTCTATTGTCGTTATTGTGGTAAGCAGGTCGGTTGTAGTTGGGTCGATAGTTATTTCGGAAATTTTGCGCATTATGGTTAGGATTCGGATTGTAGCTATTATTTGCATAACGGATTGTTTCTGTTGCTCCTGCAGGGTTCGGAGCTAACTCCAACAAATGGGAGATAGCCTCCTGCATTTTGACGTGTCGGGCGCTATCGAGGATAATTTTGTATCTTTCATTAACCCCTTGCTTTAAGAAAGCTAAACCTCTGCGTTCGTTTGCTAAAGTCAGCGTTTTCCTAGCTTGTTCCCCTTGAATGCTAATTTCTAATTCTGTCATTTTTGCTATAAGATCTTCCACTTCTGATACGAATTCTCGCATCGGCCTATTTTTCTGGCGTGATCTGTCTAATTTTGATTGTATGCTTTCAATGGTTTCCCTATCTCCACATTTTTCTGTTATGTTGGCTTTTAATTGTTCTAAGTTTTCAGGTTTGAGTGAGCCTAGTTCTGTTAACGCCTTACCCTGTATTTTGCACTTTAATAAAAATTTAATAACAATAGGTTTTGACGTGTCGTTAAGGGTGTCATGGTAAAACTCGATGCTATTTAAAAAATCCCTAATATTTTCTGTTCGCTTGTTGACTGTTTCGCAGTTAAGTACTGGCAACTTTTGTGCCTTGCTGTAGTCAAAGTCTGTCATTTTGTCTATTGTTTTATTGTTTGGTGAACTAGCTGAAGGTTTATTTTCTTTGTCTGAATTACTTCCTACTTCTTCTGTGGCTGGTTTTTTGGATTCTACCTCTGATTCTGGTTCTGAATATACTTCTTGAATGTTTTGATTAACAATAGTTTTAGACAACTCTTTGTATTCATTGGCTTTAGTGGTTAAGTGCGTTAAATATTCGTGTTCCTCTTTTGTGGTGTCGTTTATGTTACAAAGTGTGAATTCTTTGATGAAGACATCAAATAAATCAGAGATTTCAGTTAGCTTTAAATTCGCTCCTTTTGGTTTTCTCTTCCGATTCGGACTTTTTTTTAAATTTTCATATAAATTTTTCAAATTCGCTAAAGCTTCTTCTAGTGGTTTAAAGTCCATTAAGAATTTTATGTACGTTCAACCCGATATCAATGAGCAGAAAAAGGAGTGAAAAGGAAAATGTTTGGAAATTTGTGTTTTTTTTTTTATTTTTTTTTTTTTTTATTTATTCTATTTTATACAGACATTCTCCGCCTTGAAACATTGCTTTGCATTATTTGCTGCCTAACATTTGACCTGAACTTATTCTTTAGGTGTTTCCATGTATATTTTAATGTAATACAAATTACTAATACATAGAGAATTGTCTTAACATCCAATCCAAAGTGGACTGGAGTAGAGTTGGTGGTGTCTAAAGAGCCGTTGTTATTGACAACCACCTCCTCTTTGGACTGGGTTTTTCCCATTCCCTCAAAATGATTTCTTACCCTAAAATAATAATATTTGCTGATTTTGTTTAAATAGTCCAGGTTTGGCGGTACTGGATTCCTTCCTTGATGGAAATTTTTTCTTTTTGAGAATTTAGACATTTATATCACTTAGCGCGTGTTGTATTGAAATTAACATTTATGTTTTATCATTTTGCAAGCACATAGCAAAGATTTGATATTTAAATTTACATTACAATTCTTGGAACTTTTTGTACACGTTTCTTAAACACTGAGCGAAAAAAAACACAATTTATTTTGGCTGGCTTTTGGTATGTAGTTGGACCTTTAGGTCCGACGTGTTGCGCTGCTGCTTGATGAAGCTTGGATATTGGAGGTCCAACGCCGACTTCATGTCTATTGTTATCGTCTTCAGTGTCTTTTTTTTTCTTCATCACTGGTTGATGAAGTTGGTGGGCCCAGGTGGGGCTGATTTTTACGGGGCGTGAACTCACAGCCCAGAGTCCAGTATGGATCTAACCAGGCAGTTGTCTGCATTAGTTGGAGTTTTATTCCTCGTTTTGAGGTTATCGGTTGCTTGAGTTGAACATTACAACTCTGTAGAAGTTAATAAAAAAACGTGCGGTATCGGCCACAGTTTTACACTTTTTTTTACAGTTTTAGATAAACAGTTAATGTTTTACGGTTTATGTTTTAATTTTTCAGTACCGACAGCGCGGCGAGAGAAAAAAAAAACTTCTTGGAACAGGAAACTAGGGAAAAAAAAAACACTTTAACTTTGTCTTGCCCCAAAACACTCTCTCTGAACACTCTCTGGCTCCTGATTCTGTTGATTTAGAATTATTCTCCTGGCAAGATCGCCATGTAAAGTTCACTGGTTTCCAAACTACCAAATCGCCAAGCATTCACCGCTGTAGGCTCAAACCTCTTCGCACTAGCTGCAAAGTTGAGGGATGGTAGTGGAAACAACTTGGAACTACCCAGGAATTGCCTTCGGCTCAATGCCTTATATCAACAAAAACCAGAGATTGTTCTAGATCGAGTCCACGATCACTATTGACATTTTATTTGTAAATTCATTCCCTATTTATACAAATTTATTAAGCTCCATTTCTGGTTATCGAACAATCGACCACACTTCGATATCCGATTAAAGCGCTTCATCATCACATTCTTTTGGGTGAGCGCCAATGACCTATATCATAAACAAATGCTCATACCCAAAGACTATTGCTGTGACATAAACAGCGCGCATGCAGTCAAAGCAATATGATCCCTTATTACTTCTGTCGGCTGGCAGTGGCCTGCCGTTGGGAATCATATTGTTTTGAGTACAATGCACTCTATGGATACACAAGCAAGTCAAGTGTTATGCATTTCTATGCAATGCAACTGAATGTGAGAGGATCGGATATCGAGGCACAGTCGAAGGTTGACAACCCGTTAATAGTTGTAGAGCAATTAATTAAGAGGTCGTTGGCTGTGACTCCTTCACACTACAAATAAAAATGGTTACAGAAATTGTAAGAAAGCATGCTGTATCATGCATAGTCATATCAACTCTGAAATAGAGTCCGTATTAAATACGAGAGGCAATATTCGGAGATTAAGAAGAACCAAGCCACACGAGCTAATGGTCTAAAAGTCATGGGAAGCATTAAAAGTTTAAGTTTCCCTTCACTGAGAGAAAAAATGCATTTTATATTTGAAAGCGATCACTTTCAAATCGGATTTAAAGTGTTTCTGTTAAAAATACCAAAAAAAAACAAAAAAATTTAGTGGAAACGCTCTTGTTTTCAAAATTTCACTTTAAACTTTAATGATTTTACTTTGAAATTAATATTTTAATTGAAACATTTTGAAATTGAAAGCTTAAAACTTTCAAATTCAAATCAAACAATTTAATAACTCAAAGTTAAATTTTGAATTTGAAAGAGATGACTGCTGAATTAAAAGTCTGAACTTTAAAGCAGAATTTGAAGTTAAAAACTCTTGAATTCAAAGTGTTTTTACCAAAAATTTTAAATTTCAAAGTGTTGGCCAATCTAAAATTCAAAGCGATTGTGTTGAATTTTAAAGTTTTAGATTTAAAATTTAAAATTGCTTGTTTTACAGCTCTAACTTTGAATTCTAAATGATATTGTTTTTAATTTCAAAGTCAAAAAATGCTAAAACTTTTAAATTTAAAACGAACTCTGAGAAATAAAATTTAACAATTTTGAAATTAAAAGCTTACGACTTTCAAATTCAAATGAAGCAGTTTAATAATTTAAAGTTTAATTTTTAATTTAAAAATGATGACTGATAAATTAAAAGTCTGAACTTTAAACCAGCATTTCAAATTAAAAACTCTTGAATTCAAAGTGTTTTTACAAAAAATTTTAAATTTAAAAGTGTTGGCCAATCTAAAATTCAAAGCGATTGTGTTGAATTTTAAAGTTTTAGATTTAAAATTTAAAATTGCTTGTTTTACAGCTCTAACTTTGAATTCTAAATGATATTGTTTTTAATTTCAAAGTCAAAAAATGCTAAAACTTTTAAATTTAAAACGAACTCTGAGAAATAAAATTTAACAATTTTGAAATTAAAAGCTTACGACTTTCAAATTCAAATGAAGCAGTTTAATAATTTAAAGTTTCATTTTTAATTTAAAAGTGATGACTGATAAATTAAAAGTCTGAACTTTAAACCAGCATTTTAAATTAAAAACTCTTGAATTCAAAGTGTTTTTACAAAAAATTTTAAATTTCAAAGTGTTGGCCAATCTAAAATTCAAAGCGATTGTGTTGAATTTTAAAGTTTTAGATTTAAAATTTAAAATTGCTTGTTTTACAGCTCTAACTTTGAATTCTAAATGATATTGTTTTTAATGTCAAAGTTAAATTTTTGATTTTATTTTAGAGTATCAAAGCGATCACTTGGAATATAAACAAATTCAGTTTCGAATTCAAAATCTCAAAATACAACCATTTGAGAAAATAATACCGTAGAATTGAGTTTCAAAGTATTCGCTTTCAATTCTAACGAGTTTGCTTTTAATCTCAGCTGCATTGAAAATAATTTGAAAACTAAAACGAACCGTTTCATATTCAAACAAAACGCTTTAGATTTTAAAGTCAATTGTAAAATACAATTTCAAATCTCAAGCAACTAGTTGTTGCTGGTAACATCATCAGCTTTCGTGTGTGTGTTTGTGTTTTGTTTTCTTTTTCTCATTGCGAAAATAACTCAAAAACGTGAATTTGAAAGTGTTAGCTTTCAGTTCTAATGAGTTCGCTCTAAATCTCAAAGTCTCAGCTTTGAAAATTAAAACGAATGCTCACTTATTCAAATGAAAAACTTTAAATTTGAAAGTGTTTAAATACGAGCACTCTCATATTCAAATGAAACACTTTAAATTTCGGAGTGAATTATAAAACGCAATTTCAAATCTCAGACATCCAACTGTTGCTTGTGCATATGCGTATGTGTTTGTGTTTTGTTCTCTTTTTCAGCGTTGCCAACAACATTTGCCAAAAAATGGCTCATTATAAAAAATGCCTTTTTCTATTAAAAACAACGCGTCACTAACTTTTTTTTAAGTTAAGGGAAAGAAAAAATCGAAAATTAAACACAAATAAACGAAAAGAACTCTTACAAACTTATCTTCGTCCTATTAAAGTTTATAGTTGACTTGAAAAAAGCATTTCAACTTCATTCGAAGAATTCGGGAAACATGGTTTATGTATTTTTCAAAAAAAAAGGAAATATTTTACACCATTTCCTTTTTCAAATGAAATGCCTTTCCCCAAACCTCGAAATGTTTAAGAAATCAGTAGCAACATTTTAATGCCTTTAAGTCAATAGCGCAAATCTTTAGTAATTTAAAATGAGATTTAGTGCCGGCACTAGTATTAACTCAAAACGACTCTTGTATCATTAATAGTTGATTTTAATACACACTTTCTTTACGTGTCACTTTAAATTTAAGATCATTTGAATCCCAATTTAAAAAATTTAGAGCAAGCTTTGCTCTATTTCGTCTGCCGTTATTCATTGGTGTGATATATAGTACTTTGGTTTTGTTCACAAAACAGTTTTTGGAGGAAGATAATTTCAAAAACTGGGAATGCCTAAGGCATGAAAAAGTGCCGATGGCAATCCTGCTTTTTATTTTCGTTGCCAAAAAAATATTTAAAAAGTGAATTTCATAGTGTTAGCTTTCAATTCCAACAAGTTCGCTCTGAATTTCAAAGTTAAAACTTTGAAAACTAAAACGAACACTCACTAATTCAAATGAAACATTTTAAATTTCAAAGTCAGAAAAAAAATCAGCCAGCCAGCAAGCGTTGCCAATCGCACATACGACGAAAAAATACCTCTCTGGAAAGAACATGCCTTTTTCAAAAAAAAAAAAGAAATGCTCCACCAAACTTTTATAAAGTAAGTTGAAACAAAAATCAAAAATTAAACACAAATAAACAGCAAAAACATTAACAAAAAATTACTTTGAACTGTAGCCGAGGAAAGTGGCGAACATAAAATAGTTTTAACCAATTTTTCAAGGAAATGAAACATTTTACAACCATCCAATTTTTCAATTGAAATGCCTTTCTCCAAAACTCTGAAATATTTATGACAGTAGGATCAAAATTTAAATTTCTTAAAATTCTGAATTCTTATGCTGCTTAAAAGCATGTCATGCATGTGAGACGTGAGAGTCTGTTTGTGAAAATAACTCACGTAAACATTGTCAGCTGTATCAACAACATTTTTCTCAGATGCATCTTAACCGTTGATAAGTTAAGAGTAAATTAATTGTTGATAAGTTAAGATTAGAGTGGAGTGGAGTGGAAAATCCAAACGCATCTGAACTACAGTCGATTAAATACTTATTTATAACCTTTTCTCAATTAATCGGTTGTTATGTCAAATAAGGTAGAGGCAAAACCGAAAACTGTTACTTTTAAATGGGTTTGAAGTTCATTTGAATTACATCTATGTTTGGTCGAAAAACGTTAAGACACCTTTAAATGCCGAGTTTGGCTTTTAAGTTTACAGACCTTTTAGCAAGATTATACTTGAATGCGAAAATTGGTTATAAATACCGATTTCAATTTGAGTATTAATTAAAGATGTCTAAAAAACAATCAATGATTAAGATTTCTTTATAAATACGGCTGTGTGTGTATGTGCTTAAAACAAAATAAAAACTTGATTTTTGATTAATTCGACAGACAATATTGACATATGCATATTCGAGAATGACTGATTGGCCATGCATATGTGTCGAATCGATTCAAAACTGTCCTATTTAAACATATCTATTTTTCATACTACAGCAGAAATAGATCTGTTTTGAAAACAACATTACTTAAAAAGTTATTCCTCGTTTTCAATTTCCTATGCATTTCAGAATCAAAACGGTTCTTTCTACTTTTGTTTCTGCACTCCTTTTTCATTTTTCTTCCTATTCATGAATGAATCGAATAAACTCGCGCATAAGTTTTTCAACGGAATTCAAAATTATAGAGCACGCATAACTCGCAGCCAGTTGAAATGAAGAAAAAGATGACTTGAAAAAAATTTTGCCTCAACCGATGAAATAATGCATAAAAGGCGTAAAAAGCCTCAGTTGGCAACGCTGCGATCAACTCTAATTTGTGCCTGCGTCTGTGTCTGTGTTTTGTTCTCCTTTTGCTCATTCTCATTGACAAAAAAAAAATTTTAAGTGAATTTCAAAGTGTTAGCTTTCAATTCTAAAGTAATCGCACTAAATTGTAAAGTCTGAACTTTGAATATTAAAACGAACACTCACAAATTCAAATGAAATAATTTGAACTTCAAAGTGTTTAAATACAAAACTTTGAAACTTAAAACGAGCGCTAGTCATTGATCATTGTTCTGTTCATTCGTCATGTTCTGTTCGTTGAATTCAGTTTATGGTTAGTTGTCGCGGAGAAAATTTTTATTAGTGGAAGTGGAGTATAGATACTTTTTATTTTTGTGCGTCGTGCAAATAAAATTCAAGTTTCTACTTGAAACAAAATAAAAACTTAAAAAACTGCTGTTTCAAAGTTCTGTGCAAGGAGTTTAAGAAACTAAAAAAAATTAATGAGAGGTGAGTACCCAAATTTTTTTACATACCTATATATTTTATTTTTTGCTTGCGTTCATGATATTTTGTATATCATATATATATATATTCTAAACGAGAAAACCAGATTGGCGCCAGATCGTATGTTGTATACCAAAAATGTATCTCAAAATAAGTGTTTAGTGAATATATATTATCATGCCTGTTCTGATTTTCCATCAGAACCAAATCAGTACGAATTCAAAAAAATTTCTTCACAAGCTCAAAACATTTTTATTTGAATACGTACGAATTTGATTCCGAACGAAAATCAGAACAAGGGTGTATGTGTTCTCAAAAAAAAAAAATCGTAAAATTTGGTAGCTTAAGTTGGTATTTTCCTCTGTTATGATTTTCATTCGGAAACAAATTCGTTTTTTATTTCGAACTCCAAAAATATTTCATTTAAAAAAAAACTTTTCCTCAAATTCACTTTTTTTTTAATTTCAACGAAGAACGTTAATTCAAATAAATATTTTACTTCCTTTACTAAATATGCGTTGAATAGTCTAAAAGCTTCTGACTATAAGTATATAAAATATTTTAAAAGCAGATTGCTGCTGCTTCCACTGTAGTTGAAACTAAGGATGGATCGCTTTTATTTTTAAATTTGTATTCGTTTAATAGATAGCCGTATCAGAATCATTTACGGCCATATTATTGACTTTTGATAAAATTGGTTTTGAGTCAAAACTAGTTCTATGAAAAAGTTGATAAAAACCAACTAATAAGAATGGAAGAACTCGTTTTATTTGCATTCATTCAGACATCAAACGATTGGAAAGCCAATAAAAAATTTGATTTACTTTACCAACAACAAACGTTTTGAAATTTGATAGAACTGGTTTTGACTCAAAACTGGTTTTATAAAAGTCAATAATATGGCCGTAAGTTGTGAGTCGCAATACTAATCATTCAAATCCGACTTTTGAGCAAAAATAGTTATCAAAATCACGTCTTCCTGACAAATATTGAATGAATTATTGTAAGATTTTTGTATCACTCTTGTCTAGATGCTCGAATCACTTTCAAGAACTTAAAATATCTTAAAGAAGATGACATCAAAGAAGTGGTAAAACCAGTAGGGTTGCGGGCCGAGTTTCGAGAGAAGCTGTTTCGATACATAAAATCTGAGGTAAAAAGAATATGAAATGGATTTCTATGAGCAGCTTATTAGGTACCTATATTGATTTTAGAATCTCCTTGAGGCGGAAACTGTAAGCAACAACTCTAAGGTGATGCGATGGCTGGGCAGGGATCGGTTAGCTGATTCGCCTTCTTCCTCGAATCCACCTGGTATTGTAACTTATAAAATACAGGCAAGTGTTTAAGAAATGACTGTTTTTGTTAATTTTATTTTACGTAAGTTTTCTATGTATTCGGCAGCCACTTTCTACATTATTACAACAAAGCGCGAAAGGACAAATGATAATCAGTTATTATTCTGAAAATTCTACTCTTACGAGATGATTAAATTAACATAATTTTAGAGGAAATCGTGGCACGAGAAACCAAATTAAGGCCTGAAGATTTTATAAAAATTGTTGAAGAGATAATTTCAAATTTTCGAAACGAAAAACGACATCAGGTAAACAAGTTATAAATATAGATATAATACTTCTTTTGTTAATTATATATCCTTAAACAATTTAGCAATTTTACTTCATTCCGAGACATAATAAGAAAAACCCTGCTGGGAAACTGTATTCCAAATAACCAAAAGACGTAAGCTACATACGTCAAGTCAGTCCCTGAATACACTTGAAGAGCTGGAACCAATTGAACTTGTAAAAGACGTGGAAATAGACGAGTCTATTTCAGTTTCCCTTAAAGCAACTTTAAAACGAGACTGCAGCAATTGGGACGAAACCGTGGACAAATGGGAGAAAACTTTTTCACTGCGACAAGCTGATTTTAAAAAATTATCAAAGATTGACTTCTTATTAGAATGGCCGCGATATAGCGATTCAAGAGCATCATCTTTGGTAATTTTTTTTTTCCATTAATTTCAAAAGTCAATTTCATTAATTTTCTTTTGCAATATAATTTGATTTCTTAATGTTTTCTCTTATTTCAGATAGATGTTGATTTTAAGTTGATGTATCCGGGGAAGGCCCACTTGTTAAAAAGTAAATGGGACCCTTTTAAAAAAAACATCATCAAATTTTACGAAAATAATATCCGCAATCCCCAGTCGAAGACCTTACTTCAAGAAGCAAAACGAACAAAAAAAATTGGTGAGTTTAAAACATAAAAATGCTTTCTTAGATCATAGCAATCTTTTTTTTCGTTGTTTTAAACTACCTATAAAATTTTACTTTTTCTTCCTTTTTCAGATTGTGGGACTATTTAATAACAATTTTGCTGAACTCAGTCTTAATTCCGTCAGCAAAGTTGAAGTCATTGGATGGATCCACCATACGAAAGGTCACAATCAGTGATGCTAATGAAAGCTTCGTTCTTGAAGTCTCTTCAGCTGGAGAAATTCAAATTAAAATAAATGAACTCATAAGCAAGTACCATAATCTTAAGAATACTGTTCAGCCATTTATTATAGTGGAAGGATGTACTCCTGAGCACTTAAAATCATTTTATACTTATTTTGATAAAACTATTTATAAATTTGATAATTTTTTAGAAAGCTTAGATACTTGTTTTAAGATTTTTCAAGTTTTTGATTTAAAATATCCACAAGCATGCGAGGCTCCGTGGGTTTTTATCCAACAATTTTTTTATCAGGTATATACGAAGAACGATTGTAAAAATGCAAATTTAAGCATGATTACAAGCTATTTACAAGAAAGCGTACCAATAGAAGAAGTTTTATCATCCTCTACACAATGATGAGTGTTATAAAACATTTCCTCCTTTAAAATTCCTTTGATTAAAACTCCTATGATTTTTATAAGTCTTGCTATCCGATGAGTGATAAAATATTTCCTCATTTAAAACTTCTAAGATTTTTATTAGTCCTGCTATCCGATGAGTGATAAGGTACTTCCTCATTTAAAACTAATAAATTTTAAGTCTTATAAGTCTTGCTGTCTAATTTAAAGCATTTCCTCATTTAAATTGGTGGAACGTATAATATATTATATAGTTTTCCAATTACTTCAATTAATGATCCCACCAGTCACTTAAAACAGCCTTATATTTCAATAACCTTAACAATCTGGAACACTATATAAAACAACATCAAAATGTTTGAGTGCTTTAAGTGTCACGACAAGTTCCTTTCAATTAAAGATCTGATAAATCATTTAAAACTTTATCACTTAGTCTCTAGTAAAACCGTACTTAAATGTGTGCAAAATAGCTGCGGTCAACTATTTTCCAGTTTCTATCTTTTGAAACGACATTTATATACACACATAAAGATGAAAACATTCTTCATTCACCTTTTTCTCAATTTAAGGAAGAAGAACCATTAAACTTACCTTCAAGCTCTTCACAGAATTATGTGGTTTCTTCAAATCCATCAAATTTACCTTCAGGTTCTTTACAAAATGCTATTGTTTATTCAGTTGACTTGCCCAAACCCAATACACAAGAAGTTATTTCTAATTTAAGAAATAAAGCATTAGCTTTGTCTCTTGAAATGTATGCTAAAAGTTCTATACCTAGGAAAGAAGTAGTACACTTTCAAAAGATTATAACGGAACTAGTTTCCGGAATTTCATCTTCTATACAATTATTGTTCACTAATTCATCTTCAACTTTACCATTCGATTTTCAAGAAGATCTTTAAAGCATATTAGAATTTTGTAATAATCCATTTCAAGAAATTGCATCTGAACACAGAATGCTCAAGGTCTTAAAAGAAATGCGTATTTATGACTCTTTCAAATCTTTTGTTATTATGAGCGAAATAGCTGAAAGGATTGTTCATGGAAATCCTACACTTGATGCAAAGTCTTTTAGTTTACAAATAATGCCCTTGACATTTCAAATTAAATTTTTATTTGAATTACCGAACGTTTTGAAACTTACTCTTCAAAATACAGATAAATTTTTGAATGATAGCAGTTTATCTAATTTTTGTAATGGAAAAATTTTTCGTTCTAAAAAGAGTAAATTTAAGTCCAATTTAGTAATACCGTATAATTTATATTTAAGTCCTATTTTTCTGAAAACGACATAGACCACTTACGTCAGCTTATAAAAAGACACCATACGCTTTACATTGAACTTTATGGTTTTTTGAAACCGAAACATCATTTTTTAGTACACTATCCCCGGGCAATTCAAATGTGTGGGCCTCTTAAATTAGTATGGGCAATGCGATTTGAAGCAAAACATAAAGATACTAAGATTTACTTTAATAGTATAACTTCTAGAGTGAATCCTTCATATACCGCAGCCTTTAAAAGTGGATTGGTTTTTTCAAACTTTTTATTGAAATACAAAAATGGTTTGCCTGACGCTTATGATACTGAACAATTCTCTGTTAAAAATATTACGAAAGAAGATTATTTTCCATTATTAAGAGTCGATATATAAATTTTAAGTCAGCACAAATTGCAAATTATGTCAAGTATAAAAGCACTGTTTATAAGGAAAATATGTATTTAGCTAATGCCAATAATAATAATTCGAATGACTTAATTTATAAGATTAAATTATTTATACACGAAAAAGACACTATTTTTGTCCTATGTTTTCCTTTAAAAACTATTAAATTTGATAATCATTTTCAAGCTTTCGAAATTGGAAGAAAAGAAGATTGTTTAAAATTAATTGAAATTACAGAATTCACAAGCCCACCGCTTAATTTATATCAATTAAATAACGGAAAAACATATGCAAGGCTTAAGACTTTGTAAAGTTCAGATTTGTCAAATATTAAATTTTTTATAAAAATGTCATTATGTAATTCAAAAGCTCACGCTTATTTCACTATCCAGAACGAATATGTTCAAAACAAATACGAAACTGTTTTCATAGAAAGATGTTTAATAAAAACAAACAAAAAATACAAACAAATTTTTTTCATTTCCTATTTCTTTTTTCAGCAAAAGTTGATAAATAATGGAACTTCTTCAATTAAGAAAGTAAGTATACGGTTTTCACCTGAGAAAGGGATTCCATAAGATTAAAAAGGAACAAAAAAAAAATATTTTAACATATACACTTTAAAATCACTTTTAAATTTAAAGGAAACGTATTTAAAAATGTCTTCAAAGTGTCACTTTAAATTCTAAAGTGTCCCACTTTGTATTCTAAAGTGGCCAACTTTGAATTCTAAAGTGTTCCACTTTGAATTCCAAAGTTCCCTTTTTAAAATATTTTAACATATACACTTTAAAATCACTTTTAAATTTAAAGGAAACGTATTTAAAAATGTCTTCAAAGTGTCACTTTAAATTCTAAAGTGTCCCACTTTGTATTCTAAAGTGGCCAACTTTGAATTCTAAAGTGTTCCACTTTGAATTCCAAAGTTCCCTTTTTAAAATATTTTAACATATACACTTTAAAATCACTTTTAAATTTAAAGGAAACCTTACGAAAAGTGTCTTTAAAGTGTCCCACTTTGAATTTTAAAACTGGCCATTTTAAACTGAATTTTAAAATATACACGGAAAAACACTTTTAATTTAACGTTGAACGTTTTAAAAAACTTGAAAGTGAACATATTGAAATTAAACGGAAAAACTTTAGATTCCAAAGCTTTTTATTTTTAATAAAAAATTCAAAGTGCTCGGTTTTAATTTGAAAGCATTCAAATACAGTTGCAAATCATATCTGTTTACTTTCAAATTTAAAGTGTTTTACTTTACGGTTGAAAGTGTTTTTCTTTGAAAGTAAACATATTGAAACTAAACGGAAACACTTTAGATTTTAAAGCTTTTAATTTTTAATGGAAAATTCAAAGTGCTCGGTTTTAATTTGAAAGCATTCAAACACAGTTGCAAATCATATCTGTTTACTTTCAAATTTAAAATGTTTTGTTCTACGGTTTAAAGTGTTTTTCCCTCAGTGTTAAAGCGATTATATTATTGAGACAGAAAAATCTGTTGTCGATCGTTCATAGATTGGTTCTGATTACGAAGAGTTTTTAGTGAGGTAAGGATCCCACACATCACTACTTGGTGTCGAATACTGCCAAGTGCCTTTTGAAGATTTCCTCCTGACAAAAACAAAAAAAAAAAATGACTGAAAGAATCTTTGACCTGGTGGCAAAAGTCAGCTAAAAAGAAAGCAACAAACATTTTGGGACCTTAGCTAGTTTGCAAAATTATGTTTGGCATCCTATTATAATAAAAATCTATATTCGGAAACATTGGAATCAACACTTAACTAACATGCGATGTTAATTCAATTGATTTTAAATTAAGTTCGATTTCAAATAAATTGCAAAATATAAACAAAAGTATTTGAAGCAAATGTCAACAGCTGACTTTTACACTTTGCTCGAGTCTGCTCTGACTCAAAAGCAAGTGCAGAAAATACTGCTCTAAAGTGATCTAGTGGAGGTCATTAAAAACAAAAAATTTTGTTCGGAGCAGAAAAATTGTCATTAAACAACAAAAAACTTCTTTTTTCTGCTCTAGATCGATCTAGAGAAGGTCATTAAACAGAACTAATAAGAACAGCACTCATATTTACATAAATTTTTGATCAGGAAACTCAAAGAACTATTGATATCAACTAAATTGAGTATTACATTAGATGACTGGTATCATCTGTTTTCAATTTCACTTGAAACACGGAAAAAATTGAAGAATCGCTTACTGCGAATCTCTAGTTTGTAATTTGTGAAACCCTTCTTTTTTGTAAGCTACGCCACTTTAATTATAAATCGATCAAAAAAATAGTAATTCACTCTTAAGGTTCTCCCAAACCAAAGCGTTTTTGTCATCGCGGCAGCGGCATTTGCAGTTGTCAAAATTAATTTACATTACACAGACTGCATATGAGAGTCCATACTCAAACGCGGCGAAGAGCAGCGATAGTCCTGTACATGCAGCGTTTTCGCCGCTGCCGATGTCTTTTCTCTCACTTGTCAGTTAATCAATGTCAAAATCGTGTTGTAATTTGTAATTTGTTGTCCACAACCCAAAATAATTTTTAATTTGCTCTTTTGCAAAAAAACTTGTTGGAAACTAAATAAAAAATAAAGATAAAAAAATTAGCTTGTTTCATACTAAATAAAAAATAAGAAGACAACAAAAATGACAGAAAAATTAATAAGCTTAAGTTTATGTTTATTGAACGATATACAGGGTGTTCCGTACTTAGTGTATTATCCTTTTGGGTGTGATTCTTGGTCATATTCTAAGAAAAAAAATGTTATACAGTAAAGCTCAATTCTCAACTTTGACATCACTTTTTGACAATTTAAGAAAAGGCTTTCTTTGGTGTACTATGACCTATGTTAAATTCGATATCTCTGTCAATACTAATGGTAGAGACCTAATCATAGTCTTAATTTGCCTTTGTAGAAAAAACAACCTTTAAGACTGTATTTAAGTTTAGCTTTCACAGGTTAAGGGTTGCCAGATTTTCAATTTTAATTGGTGTTCAAATTTTCTTCCCGAAACAAAGTTTTGACTTTGAGGTCATTTTTTTGCAGAAAATGCCTGGTAAACATAGAATTTCTTTGATTTTAACAGATGAACTAAACAAAAATAAAAAAAAAACTCAGCGTTAAGTGTACTCAAAAACCCATACATTTTATGATATTTGAAAAAATACAAAATGGGTAAAACTAAAAAAAAAAAAAAATTTAAATTTGAGGTTTGTTTGAATAAAACAATAATATGGGCACTTTTAGTAGTTTTTTTTATGTATTTTATACAAATACAGTTATAACAAGTGCTCAAAGTGCCCTATTTCGTTTTGAATGCATGCCAGAGCCCGTTTTTGAATTTCATTGTAGGTGTTTGCTCTCGATAACTCTTGTCTTACTTGTAGTTTTGTAATCTTTGAAACTGTATTTAAATTCGATTCCTATAGGCTTAGGGCTGCCAGATGTTCAGTAAGGATAAAGTTCCTGGTATATTCGTTGTGCTCTTCTTGAATTTCCATTGTAAAACTCATATAAGAAAAAAATGTCTGCGTAGGCACTTTGAGCACTTGTTTTTATTGTATTTGTATTAAATACATAAAAAAACTACTAAAAGTGCCCATATAATTTTTTTATTCAAACAAGCCTCAAATTTAAAATTCTTCTTTTTTTTTAATTTTACCCATTTTGTATTTTTTCAAATATCATAAAATCTATGGGTTTTTGAGTGCACTTATTAACAAGTTTTTTTTTTATTATTGCTTAGTTCATCTGTAAAAAATAAAGAAACTCCATGTTTACCAGGCATTTTCTGCAAAAAAATGACCTCAAAGTCAAAACTTTGTTTCGGGAAGAAAATTTGAACAGCACTTAAAATTGAAAATCTGGCAACCCTAAACCTGTGAAAGCTAAACTTAAATACAGTCTTAAAGGTTATTATTTCTACAAAGGCAAATTAAGACTATGATTAGGTCTCTACCATTAGTATTGACAGAGATATCGAATTTAACATAGGTCATAGTACACCAAAGTTAGCCTTTTCTTAAATTGTCAAAAAGTGATGTCAAAGTTGAGAATTGAGCTTTACTGTATAACATTTTTTTCTTAGAATATGACCAAGAATCACACCCCAAAGGATAATACACGAAGTACGGAACACCCTGTATATATACAATTGATCCTTATACATACTAGGTAATTTAAAAATTAAGGAAATGATATTAATGTAGGAATGTTGGCACATAGGGGGCCTAACCGAATACATTGTTTAGAATAAAAATAATAACTTAATATTATATAGCTGAAAAGAAAGAGAATTCTTGATTATAAGTCGGCTGACTTGAGTTATCTCGGGATGTTCCGTCCCGGTTGTCCCTCTTTATGGGGAGGTTGTGGGGTTTGGCATCAGCCACGGAAGAATGCTGACCCAGGGTCAGCGTAGAAGTTGGTGGCTTCGTCGTTGGCTGGAATTACTTTTTCGCCCAAAGTGTTCATCACGCATAGGTATCTTGGCTCAGGGTGTCGGTCCTCAGTGATCATCCTTCTCACCAGGGGATTAGGGTGGTTGCTAATATTTGCAGCCGTTTTCAATACAGCCGATAAGACGTATTGCTCCAAGGGCGTCATCTTGGCTGTCTCGTACAGATGCTGGTTACTGTAATGTCTCTGACGCTGGTAGTTGAAAGAGAGACCGGTGCAGAGTCTCAGAATCTTTCTTTCGAAAATTAGGAGATCCTTTATCGCGGTCTTCGAGATGGTGAACCAAACTGGGCTTCCGTAGTTGATGACGGGTCTCAGCAACTGCTTGTACATCAGTAGTTTTGCTGGCTGACTTAGTCCTGTCCTTCTCCTCAGCAAAGGGTACAGTCGGTGGAAAGCGAAGTTGGCCTTCTTCAGTACGGCTTGTGAGTGCGGGTTGAATCTAAGCACCTCATTGAAATTGATGACTAGATATTTCGCGTTTCTTTGGGCAGCCAGTCTGGTTCCATCAGGTAGAGTAATGGGTGTGGCTCTGCAGTTACCAGCAGAACGACGGCCTCTTTCTCCGGTCCTTCTAAAGCAGACGAGCTCTGACTTAGCTGAGTTGATCCGGATACCCCACTTACTATAATAAGAATATAGTTTGTGGATGTGAGTTTCCACTCTCCGGGCAGCTATGGTTGGTGATATAGATGTGCTATATGTCAGAGAGTCATCGGCGTAAAGCAGGTTTTCGCAGTCCCTTGGGGTAGGTTGGTCTGACGTCATGATGTTGAAGAGGAATGGTCCTAGTTTTTGCTTTTCGACATCCAAAAAGCATGCGACGGCGACATGTTAAGGTCTTCGGCGACGTCATTGTGTAGCTTCATCAGTGGATGCAGATTTGAATGCTTTTCCCGGAAGCCGAACTGCATGTTTGGGATGATGTTATTATCCCTGCAGAACTTTTTCAACTTCCTAAGTATTAGCTCCTCCAGGAGTTTACTTAGATTGTTGAGTAGAGAAATGGGCCTGTAGTTGTTGATAAGGTTCGGATCGCCTTTCTTCGGGATCGCCATAATCTTGGCCGTTTTCCACTTCCTGGAAAAGTAGCTGTTGTTAATGCAGTTGTTTAAGATGATAGCCAGAAAGATCATCACCGTCTGTGGGAAGAAAAATTAATTGAGATGGTCAAGCTGTACCCTATATTGTTTGACCTCTCCAACGAGGAATATAAAAATATAAGAAAGACAAAATATGGAAGGACATCGGTGAGGAGTTGAACGAAAGTGGTAATACTATTTTTTTTTTTTTTTGACGAACAAAACTATTCGGCTCTTCATCTGTTGTAATTTTGGCTTTATTAGGTACGTTTATCGACTTAACACCCTCTTTGAGGAGTTGTAAGAGACAACAGTTGCTATTGTTCTCTTCTTCATTGGTTCAAGGTTTGTACTAGGCAAAGTCACAGGAACTCCCCAAAAGTTTATGGCTTCTTGTTCTTAGGCCTGCCAAACTGTTGGTACCGTTGGAAGCAATCGTGTTTGTTTATCCGATTCGTCATTAAATTCTTCCGTGGAGTTTGTTGATTGTACAGGACCCCACAAAGTGCTGTTTTCGTTGTTATTTTCAAGAATACATTGGTTCTCGAGGTCAGACATTGGTTCGTAATCTTATGTTTTGCTTTTCGCCCTAGGTGATCTTGAAGCTGCCGAGAATGCTGTTGATAATACGAAAGCGGGCCCAGTGTCATTGGAATCTGTTATGTTTATAGGCAAACCAGTCAGCTCTCCTTCCATATCATTGGATTCTTCGACAGTACATTCCTATGAAGCGGTCTCCGTTACGAGATTATCGCCGTATACGTTTTCGATTGACTCATCAGTTTTAGTTTGCATTTGAGGTTGTAGTGGTTGGTGATTAGGTGATGGTTCGGCTGGTCCGACTGGTTCTGGTGGTGGTGGAAATATTCTGACGTTCTGAGTTGTGGCAGGGGAACAGTGTACTTTGTTTCTGCTAAGAGCTAAAAACATTGTAACGTGAACCCAACATATAATACCAATTTCCTAATCGAAAACGTTCAACCGAAAACACAAGCGGCAACACTAGTGTAAGTGTAGAAATATTCTAGGAGAGAAAATGTTTGACAGCCAAAATAGTGAAGAGTGGAGACAATGTGGAAATTGCTGGAGAGTTCTAGATGAAATGTCATTCGATATAAATAGCCCGCCCGAGGCAACCAGATGGCAGTTTTTTTTATAGAGTGATAAAGTGAAGAGTAAATTGTCTACAAGTGATAGTCCAAAAGTCGAGTTGAGATCGAATAAAGTTTAGATACTGAATAAAAGTGGTTGAAATAAATTGAAAGGTGGAGTTTTATTTTGCGAACCAAGCCCACGTTACATTGGTGTCAGAAGTGTAAATAAAACTTATTTGACTAGTAAAGTGTAAAAAAAAAAGTAAAAAGAAAAAAAATAATTATATACAGCGAAAATGGGTAAGTTGTTAGAAGAGCTCAACTGCATTGAGCTTAAAAGTGAGTTAGGTAAACGAAATCTTTCTAGAGCGGGATCGAAAAATGAGCTCGTCCTGCGCTTGCGTAATTATTTGGAACAGCAAGGGGAAGACATGAACCCTTTTGTTTTTGAAACAGAAGTCGAAGAAGAGGAAGTAAGTGAAAATGTAGATTTTTCTAGTATGATGAAACTTTTGTTAGAACAACAAAAGAAGCTGATTGAAGAGCAACAGCAGAATGTTCTCGAACAACTGGAAGCACAACGAAACGAGCAAAAGATGGAACAGCAGAATGTTCTCGAACAACTTGAAGCACAACGAAATGAGCAAAAGAAGCTGGTTGAGGAACAACGAAGCGAACAAAAGAAGCTGATTGAAGAGCAAAGAAACGAGCAAAAGAAGGAACAGCAGAATGTTCTCGAACAACTAGAAGCACAACGAAACGAACAACAGAATATTCTCGAAATACTTGAGGCGCAACAGAATGTTTTGGAAGGTCAGAAAAACATTCTAGAAGGCAAATTGGGCAACATTGAGAAAAATGTATGTGCCCTTGACGAACACGTTGAAGGTATGGAAAAACATGTTGTAGAGAATCGTTTCGAAATCGTTGAAAGCCGATGTGATAAACAGTTCTCTGTTCTGACCAAGGAATTGGACCATATCCGGAAAATCAAAATTCGAGAATCTGCTGGAGAGTTTGTAAAGAAAAAGGAGATGAAACCGCCAACATTTGATGGACAGTCTTCTTGGCCAGTCTACAAGAGACAATTTGAGGCAGCCGCGACAACAAATGGCTGGGATGACGAAGACAAGTACATTGCACTGACTCTTGCTCTTAGAGGACCAGCAGCTGAATTACTTCAAACAGTTCCAGCTGGTAAGAGCGGTGATTTGAGTTCTCTCGTGGCAGCTATACATAAACGCTTTGGAGATAGCCACTTGAAAGAAGTCTTCCGAGTCCAACTCAATAACAGAGTCCAGAAAAGGGGTGAAAGTCTACAGCAGCTCCAAGCAGACGTCGAAAGACTGGTTCACCTGGCATACCCGGATGCTGGAGAAGAAATCATCAACCAGCTTGCTGTTGAGTTCTTCGTTCGTGCCATTTCCGATATACATCTTCAGAGGTCTGTGCGAACTGCTAGAACACGTACTCTTTCTGAAACTTTAGCATTCGCATTGACAATTGAAGCAGCAGAACAGGCTTTTCATGGAGTACATCGACTAAGAGAGGCCATAGTCGAAGAATGCTCGTGCCAAAGAGCTGAAATACAAAACAACCAGCGGAGTGGACTAGCAAGATGTTGGAACTGCAACAAGACCGGGCACTTACAGCGTCAATGCCGACTACCACCAAATAAAGCCGCTTGTCAACATTGTGGAAGCAAAAGACCCAACCCAGAGCAAGGTAACAACAACACCAGCGTTGCTTATCAATCCCTTTCCCATCAGGGAAACGAGTAAGAACCAACTTCGAGGGGCAGAGGCTGGTTTCTTGTATCGATGGCCCCAAAACCACCATCCAGGTCTCACAGACCAAACGAGACAACAAAAGTCTGACTGTGGAGACTACTATCAACGGGAACAAACATGTGGCTACCATCGACACCGGTGCCACAGCCTCCATAGTACGTCGAGACCTGGTAAAGACGACGTGGCTTCATAAGAACACCAATAGCTACCGTCTAAGAACCGCAACGGGAGAAGCAGCAAGAGTATATGGAGAAGTGTGTCTTAAAACTCGACTGGCCGATCTAGTGTTTACTCATCAATTCCTGGTGGCAGATATATGTGACGAGTGCATCATTGGAATCGACTTTATGAAACAGCACGGAGTTATTTTGGATATCGGTAATCAAGTTTTGAAATACCAAAATAAAGAAATTCTAATGACCTATTCAAATGAAAATACGTCAACACTGGAAGGTGAGTTTGGAAGCCTTAGATACCTCGTGGTGGAACCAGGCCCAGAGTGTTCCTCCCAAGGCGTCATCATTGTGAAAACACTGGTAGGACCGAAAAACAAAATGGTCCCCGTACGATTACTAAACATCAGACCGTACGATGTAAAGTTGAAGAAAGGAGAAGTCGTTGGACGTTGCGAATCGGTTGCAGCCATTACGAAAATCACAGATGAAGCCCCGAGAAAAACTACAACTCCTGAGGAGCTCAAGACCATCAAAGCTAGAGTATTGAATTCATCCAACCTTGATCACCAACAAACAAGGATGGCTGAAAATCTACTACAAGAGTACACTGACATCTTCGCATCGCAAAAGGGCAATATGGTAGAACACAGTTGGTGCAGCACCGCATCAACACAGGAGATGCAAGACCGATTCGTCAACCTGCAAGACGCCTACCACTAGCCAAACAAGGTGAGGTTGAGGAAATGATAACAACAATGAAGAAGGACGGTTTTATCGAAAATTCCAAAGTCCTTGGGCGTCACCAGTGGTTCTAGTGAAAAAGAAAGACGGAAGCACTCGTTTTTGTGTGGACTACCGAAGGCTGAACGATGTGACTAAGAAGGACAGCTATCCCCTGCCGAGGATCAGTGATACGCTGGATGCCATGGAGGGAGCCCAGTGGTTTTCGACGCTGGACTTGAAGAGTGGATATTTGCAAGTTGACATCCACCCTGATGATCGGGAAAAGACGGCGTTTTCTACAGGTAATGGGCTCTGGCAGTTTAAAGTTATGCTGTTTGGGCTATGCAACGCTCCGGCAACATTCGAGCGTTTGATGGAGTGCGTTCTTCAAGGACTGACATGGAAAGCGTGCCTTGTCTACTTGGACAATGTCATTGTTTACGGGAAAACATTTGACCAACATTGCAAGAACCTAAAAGCCGTGTTTCAGAGACTTCGAGAGGCTAATCTTAAACTAAATCCAGAAAAATGTGCACTTTTCAAAACCGAAGTTAAGTATTTGGGACACATCATCTCTTCCCAAGGAGTGAAGACTGATCCTGAAAAAGTTGACTCCGTCAAAAATTGGCCAACACCACAGGACAAACATCAACTCCGAAGCTTTCTTGGTCTTGCCAAATATTACCGACGTTTTGTTAAGAACTTTACTGGAGTTGCAAAGAGTTTGCATCAGCTCACCGAAAAAGGGAAGCAGTTTAAATGGTCAGGTGAGTGTGAGAAATCTTTTCAGGAACTCAAATACCGCCTCTGTAACGCTCCAGTGCTGGCACATCCAACACCTAGCAAAACATTCATCGTCGACGCAGATGCAAGCAACGTTGGAATCGGGGCGGTACTATCCCAAGTGCATGATGGCGAAGAGAAAGTGGGGGCATATTACAGCAAGGTCCTCTCGAAGCCCGAAAGAAACTACTGCGTGACCAGAAGGGAACTGCTAGCTCTTATCTTGGCAACAAAGCACTTCCATAAGTACATCTATGGACAGAAATTCCTTCTGCGGACAGACCATGGTGCTCTGAACTGGCTGTTGAACTTCAAAAATCCAGAAGGTCAAGTCGCAAGGTGGATAGAAAGACTGCAGACTTATGATTACCAGATTCAACACCGCAGAGGAAACGCTGACGCATTATCCCGAAGACCTTGCAAGGTGGATTGCAAGCATTTTAGGCGGCAAAAAGAAAAAGAAAATATTACCGCTCAGCGACTAAGAGCTGACCCAATATGCGGATGGAGCAATGAGGAAGTGAGGACTGCTCAACAGGAGGATCCAGATATCGAACCCATTCTCGCATGGAAAGAAAATGAAGAGAAACCTGAATGGGGAGACATATCTGACAGGAGTCCAGTTCTCAAAGCCTATTGGGCACAGTGGGACTCACTATATGTGCAAGAAGGTGTCCTCAGGCGAAGATGGGAATCCGCTGACGGTAAGTCATATGTGATGCAGCTGATCGTACCGCAATCGAAAGTCAGTGAAGTTCTTCGGGAAATGCACGACGGACCTTCTGGAGGCCACCTGGGAGTAAACAAAACACTGGAGAAGGTGCGACATCGGTTCTACTGGTTACATGCTAGAGATGACGTGGAGAAATGGTGCCGTCAATGTGACAAGTGTGCTGCAACCAAAGGACCGGGTAGGAAGATTCAAGGTAAAATGCATCAGTACAACGTTGGATCGCCTTTTGAGAGGATTGCAGTAGTTGTGGCTGGGCCTTTTCCAGAGACCAACGCTGGAAACAAGTACATTCTGGTTGTAATGGACTATTTTAGCAAGTGGCCTGAGGCGTATGCCATCCCAAATCAAGAGGCCAAAACGGTGGTCGACCAGATTGTGTTTAACTGGGTGAGTAGGTTTGGTGTTCCTATGGAACTCCATTCCGACCAAGGGAGGAACTTTGAGTCAAACATCTTCCAAGGAGTGTGCGGACTACTTGGCATTAAGAAGACGAGAACCAACTCGCTTCATCCACAATCTGATGGGATGGTTGAAAGATTCAACCGAACCTTGAAAGAACACCTCACCAAGGTCGTAGGCGACTACCAAAGAGACTGGGATAGGCACGTATCTATTCCGCTATTCCTGATGGCCTATAGAAGTGCAGTACATAGCTCGACAGGACAAACACCATCTGACATCCTGTTCGGGAAAACCATGCGGCTGCCCAGCGAACTTAAATTTGGATGCCCCACAGAGGAACCACAGGACACGAACGAGTATGTGGACGACCTCAAGGAGAGACTCGCTGACATCCATAAAAGAACAAGGGAACGGATGAAAGCATACAGCGACCGGATGAAGACACGGTACGACACAAAAGCGACAACGTCAGGATTCCAAGCAGGAGATCGTGTGTGGCTCTATAATTCTCATCGTCAAAAGGGATTGTCACCGAAACTTCAGCAAAACTGGGAAGGTCCTTATACTGTTGTCACGAGGATTAACGACGTGGTTTACCGCATCCAAAGAGGACTAAGAGGCAAGTTAAAAGTAGTTCATTGTGACCGGCTGCATCGATATAGTGGCGAGGCTGCAGATGGAATTATTCGGGACGAACAATCTTAAGGAGGGGGCAGTGTAACGTGAACCCAACATTTAATACCCATTTCCTAATCGAAAACATTCAGCCGAAAACACAAGCGGCAACACTAGTGTAAGTGTAGAAATATTCTAGGAGAGAAAATGTTTGACAGCCAAAATAGTGGAGAGTGGAGACAATGTGGAAATTGCTGGAGAGTTCTAGATGAAATGTCATTCGATATAAATGGCCCGCCCGAGGCAACCAGAGGGCAGTTTTTTTTATAGAGTGATAAAGTGAAGAGTAAATTGTCTACAAGTGATAGTCCAAAAGTCGAGCTGAGATCGAATAAAGTTTAGATACTGAATAAAAGTGGTTGAAATAAATTGAAAGGTGGAGTTTTATTTTGCGAACCAAGCGCACGTTACAATATAGAGAAAAAAAAATTTACTGAGAAAATAGAAGCATATATACAAAGAGGTATAACAAAATGGAAGGCACAAATTCAATTGACAGATTTGAAAACATATCAGAACTAAGAATTAATATTTAAGGTAAAGGTGATTGGCTTAGCATCCAAATCCTTCGCATCGTCGACCAGACATCGTCCCTCAGTAATACCTATCGTATCGTCGCTAATCAATCGCTGGCTGAAGAAATTAAATTTACTTGGTTACAAAGCAAGTCGATCTGTTTAAATACTTGCTCGACTGCTGTTTTACTAGTGGTGGCGTAAAAATGACACCAACCGTTAAACAGCAAGAAAAATCAATAATTACAATATAATTATTTTGACTCACTTTTAATAAGTCATTAGTTGTTGTTATTTCATACTTTTCTATCATCCGTTATATTTTCTGCTTCTGTACGTTATGAATGTTCTTCGCAGCCAGTTTAACAGCTGAGTTGCGCCACGGTGTTGTTGGTTCCATAATTTCGATTATATAAATATCCATTCTCAACTCCGGTTTTAACATACGGCATCATCTCCCACTGTGCCATCTGGATGTTGTCAATAAAAACCGGACTCCATCCAAGTGAAGTTTTCTCTCGAACACGCGAATGACAATAACAATGAGCTTCGCCAAGGCGATCTTTGTTGTATCTATACCTTCCGAGTGCATCAATAAAATAATCATCAGCACCCACGACAAAGTCTTTCCAATCTCTACCGGCCAGAAGCTTTCGCACTATAGATTTAGCCAAATAAGACTCCACTACCAGGCGGCCACGCATAAGGATAAGTACCTTATAGCCGTTAGTGATTTCGGTGTAGACGTTCGTATAAACACCTGGAAGATGTTGTGTTTGCTGCTTTGCTGGAATAGCAGATGCGTAAACAGCTGGCTTGGGAACAGCACCACTAGCATTCTGTAAAGCCTGACTGTAATTTGGCGCTTTGGTCAGGCTTTCAGCACTTTTGTTGATATCCCCACTGCTGCTTATGAGCTTTTCAATGCGTAAATCCAATATCATAAGTTGCAGTAGCGATTGAGATAATTTTTTTCATTCTTTCTCCTATAGATTTTAGTTTGAAAATGCGTTGTTTACTGTTTGTAATGAAATTGCACCTTCCTTAAAACCTTAGGTCTAGGTCCCTATTATGAGTAGCAAACCGAACGTTCGATTGGAAGCGAATGTTTTTGAGAGCTTCTTTTATAGCGGTGTTATAGGTTGTAGAAACAAAAACTTTGTGGAAAACTTTTTTTTCGACGTTTAAGGTATGTCAGATAAGAGAATAGACGAAGCTTAATGATAATAATCCAATAAATGAGTTTCTCTAAAACAGTCGCTTCTAGTCGAACGTTCGATTCGCTACTAATAATAGGGACCTTAATCTATCTTCGGTTAAGTCAATAATGGTAGATTCTATACCAGAAACTAGCTCGTCATCTTCAATCACTACAGATAAATGTTGCTTAATGGATTGTGGTATATCGTTTGCCTTATATATGTACACTTTTTTTTCCTAAAATCTCTGTTTAATGATAAAAAAAGTTTTCAATGAGGCGAAACACTGCATGCGTTTCTTTAAACTTCATATACTGGAAGGGATTGTAGAAAACTCAAAAATTAAAACCAGAGATGTATTTTTTTTAAATAAATATATACAATTTAGTTATACGGTCAATCGCACCATATTTATTTATAATATTTTTTTATTTTTTCATGTTACTTTTTTTCTATTTTTTTTTTTTAAATAATTTATTTACCTATGTAACAATAACAAAAAATTTGGCATTCTTCTCTATGAGTTATTGAAAAAATTAACAAAGTTATCTCTTACCTACATTAAATGAGAAATTTGTTGCCCGCCTTGGATCGGGATGCATTTGGTTGAACCAAATTTGATTACTTCCGCCTTCAAAAACTTCTCCGTTAACCCCTTCACTTTTTTTGCTGATCAAGAAGTTGTGGAGAACGCATGTTGTATTGACAACAATTACTGTTGTCTCAACTTTTCCTCAAAAATACCTGCCACTTCTGGGAAAGTATTCCAAAAGCATTCTCCTCAACCGTTCGTACCTTGGATAATCTTTTATTAAACACTTCTTTCCTTTGGTCATTTCTTGCCTGTTAATATAAAAAATTACATTATTATATGCTTATGTATATATACATATTGTTTAGAAACCAATTATCTTTTTATGTTTTGTAAAGTAAAATTATACAGTGTATACCTTGAGCTTTAAAATTTTTGTAAAGACGTATTTTTTTTATCTACACACAATATTTGTAACGTTATGAGAGCGTAATTTTATCTATTCGTCTTGGTTGTGAAGTTGTGATGACCGATGGTGTGGTGACTGGTGAATTCACGATGCTCGCTCTTATACTCTTATACAATACACAATTGCTAATCCGTACAATTGCTTATCGCGAAACAGTTCGCTAATCGTTCAATTGTAAAACGATCGCTGACCAGACCACACCATCGACCACATCATTGATCACAGATAAGTACAACCGTTGATTAATATTGATTAATATAATTTATTATAACGTTGCTGAGATAACTTGTGTTTCATTACATTTTGGTGCTAGTTATTGGAAATTTTCAATGTGCTTTAGCGTGGGTTGGTCATCTTCAAAACGAATGAAGAAGATATCGAACATTATCTTTGGATAAATTTAAAATAAATTCTCTACGATATATTTTCGAAATATATAGAAATACATTTGATAGAGAATTTAACATGGTCCTTCTTTAGAGCCGAATTTAATATCTGTGAATCGATTTAATTGTGCGTAAAAAGTATATAAATTACACAGGTCTGCGAAAAATATTTTTTTGTCAGCTGCATGAGATATTTCAACTGACTTATATGTTTTAAAGTGCGCTGATTTCAAACGTGATGGCCATTTTTTTCTATCACATAAGGATTTGTTGCAAATTCAAACACAAGAAAACACAAAACTCATCTTGCAGCCTTGAGCTTCGTATGCTGCTAGCATCCGTTCTCCGTTGCACAATGGTTTTATAGTTAGGATCCTTAGTACACTTCGCACAAAAATTAAGGGAGCGGAAAAAAAATCCAAATTTTTGGGAGATTGTCAACAGGCTGTAACTTATACAAAAATGGTCGCACATCAAAAAAAGAAGAAGCAAATTGTAGCTCTAAGTGTCTAGTTTTCGAATCTGAGTTTGAAATTTCCAATCATTACATGAATTTCCCAAAAACTTTCGCACTACGTTCTTGAACGATACCCATGCTTCTTTTTCCTTCTCAAATGAAGGGTGCGTTAAAAGTTTTCTTATGTCGGAGCCGGTGAAAACTCTCTCTTTCAACTTTGCTTCTGACAGCTTCGGGAATTTTGTACATAAATATTTGAAACAGTCTCCATCCTTTTGGAGCGATTTTACAAATGGTTTCATTGACCCCAGTTTGATACGGAGAGGGGGCAACAAAACCTTTTCTGATGGTACCAAGGTAGTGTTTATAACATTTTTCTCTCCAGGTTTTAAAGTTTCTCGGGATGGCCAATCACTTTTTTTCCAGTGCTGTTCTCTGGCTCTACTATCCCACAAGCATAGGAAGCATGGGTATTTGGTATAGCCTGCCTGCTGACCCAAAAGCATTGTCAGTATTTTGAAGCCCCCACAAATCATCCATGTCTACTGAGAGCTTTTCTTTGTTTCAAGCGATATACTCGTACGTCATTTGACTTGTCTCAACATGTTAAAACATTCCTAGTCTCACCCACAGTTCAGGTTGTTTTTCTCCATTATCAAATAAAAATCATAAAGGTTTATTACCAATGAACATAGATACTGCAATATACATAAAAACTTATGTGATATAATAATTTGAATTTTTTTTCTGTTTTTGGGAGGTCTAAATCTGTAAGAAAATGTAAAAAAATCCTATGCAGTTTTTTGGTCGCAGACCTGTGTTATTGTTGACTGTAATTTTCAATTTATATGGGTTTTGAGCTCTCAGACTAATCGCAACCTCGTGACTCGGGCGTATATGTAAACGCCATAATACTTTGCCTTTCGAAATATTCACACGTGGATTCAATCATTTGAAATTTTTTTTGATTTTGCGCATCCTTCGAATAAATAAGTATTTCGCCTTCGAACATTATTATTTCGTGAAATATGAACGCGTCAAAGCAAAAACATGGGATTGCAAAGGCAACTTTGACACGTGCAGTGGAATATTGTCAATCGATCGAAGAATCGGCAACATTAGACATGTTGGAAACTCGGCTAAACAGAGTTCTTGAAGCCTGGGATGACTTCAAGTCTTTTCATTATGAATGCCTTGCGGTTCTCAAAGAAAGTGAGGTTGAGGAATTCAATTCAGACTTTGCGGTCTACGAACATAAATATTTTGTTGCACATTCAAGATTGAAAGCTGCAATTCGAATTAGACATAAACCTGAAAGTGAAGATTATATAACGCAAAATGATCGGTCGGTATTGGAACTTATTGCTAATAACCAAATCGATTTATTAAAGACTTTAACCAACTCGTCGGTAAAAGATGGTAAAAAGGTTCGGTTACCACCTATCGTAATCCCAAAATTTTCCGGTGATCATAAGGACTGGCCATCCTTTCGGGACTTATTTTTAACTACAGTGGATACCAAAGAAAATTTAACATCCACTCACAAGTTTCAGTATTTGAAATCTTTTTTGACTGGAACTGCAGCAGAACTTATACAGCATATTAATGTCTCTGAAACAAATTATACTGAAGCTTGGGATCGGTTGGAAAAACGTTTCGATCGGGTTAACTTAATCGTTCAATCATTTGTTCAAACCTTCATGTCGCTTCCATCAATATCAACTCCAAATATACAGACTCTTAGGAAAATTAGAGATGGTGCCGATGAGGTTATTCGCGGGTTAAATGCATTAAATAAGAACGGGCGTGATCCTTGGCTTATTGTCATTCTACTCGGCAAGCTTGATAATGAAACAAAACAAGCATGGGCAGAAGAAGTAGGCAGCCGCGAAGATTTGACCATAACCGAATTTATTGAATTTTTGGAAAAACGTTGTGACGCGTTTGAGTCTTGTCAATCGTTTCATCGTACTTCAAATTCACGTGTAAAGCAATCAGGTCCAGTCCGAGCACTAGTAGCTAACTCATTCGACAAAGTCTTGCAATGTCCGTTGTGTAAAAACAGTCACTTCTTGTACCAGTGCGATCAATTTCTCGAACTAGACATTTCATCGCGAAGAGACTTTACAAAACAACATTCGATTTGCTTCAACTGCCTTAAGTCAGGACATTCGGTAAAAAAATGTAAATCGAACTTTCGTTGTCGCGTATGCAGAGCTAGGCATCACTATCTCGTTCACCAAGATGAGCCAAGCAATGCATCGTCGTTAGGATTGATCGTTCCTACTTCAAATCAATCGCCGTCGTTACCATCGTCGTCGTCAGCAGAAGTTTCGCCTCTTGTAAATAATGTATCGCGAGAGTTTGGCGCTTCAAAACAAACTGTGTTACCGACCGTTCTAGCTAAACTTAAAAATAGTCAAAATCAATTGGTTAGTGTTCGTATGCTATTAGACACAGGCTCACAATCCTCATTTGTGTCAGAATCATGTGTGACTAATAGAGTGGTCCTTAGGAAAAAAAAATTTGGGACGCCCCCCAGGTTGGTTCTAAATCAGGAAAAAAAAATTCCCTAATTTTTTAAAATTTTTATTCCTAGCCCTTCCTGACCCTAATTCATTAAAAAGTTTTTGTTTTTTCGATCATTCGTTCAAAGACGGCTGCTGTTATAAAAAAAATTGTTTAAGTTTTTGTTAATAACGTGTTAATAACAAATGAAATAATAAATAAAAAAAAATCCAATTTAATGTTATATCATTTAAATTGCCGTAGATATCTTTGAAAAAATAATCCATGTCAAAATGTTGCTTACTTTTGGTAGATTGAGCGAAATAAGAAATCAGCCTTTTTGTTTATTAAAAATAGAGTATAGGCAAATGGTCTTAATTTTATCAAAAATACACGTGGCTGTAGAGTGTTCAGAGACGCTTCATTTGAGCCTACGAAATTTTGCCGTTAATTAGTTCAAAAATGACAGGAATATAGGGCCAGGAAGGGTTTGAGATAAAAATATGAAAAAATTAAGGAATTTTTTTTTAGTTTTTTAGAATCGATTTAGGGGGCGTCGCATTCAATTTTCGCAAAAAAGTGAAATAAGGACCACTCTAGTGACTAAGCTTGGACTTAGACGAACACACGCTCGAATTCCTGTGTTAGGTTTAGGCTCAACGGACGCTGGATACACAAAAGGCCTTGTTTCTTTGGATATCCTGTCTCGCGATTTTTCAGCTTCGTTACCAGTGGACGCTTTTGTTCTAAGTAAACTAACGTCAAATTTGCCTTCAACAACTTTTGACATTCGCGACTTGGGAATATCTAAGATTCCTGGATTTAGCGGATCCATTCTTTAATGAGTCTTGTCTTGTTGACATTATTATTGGGGCTGATAAGGTATGGTCCATTTTGAAACCCGAGCACCATTTTGGACCTGAAGGTAGACCTATTGCCCAAAATACGACGTTCGGTTGGGTTATTTCGGGAGAAGTCATTGAACCATGCAACTCTAATTTAGCATTAAGAGTGTGCCATTCCACTATTGACATAGACTGTCTTCTACAGAAGTTTTGGGAACTAGAAGAAGTTCCTTCTCATAACTCTCGTGATGCATTTAATGATCCTGCTGAAAAGCATTTTCAAGAAACATTCGGGCGTGCTCCAGATGGCAAATACGTAGTTTCGCTTCCCTTTAAGACACCATGTCCCCAATTCGCCGGTACACTTCAGCCAGCTGTGTCAAGACTTTACTCTATGGAGCGTCGTTTTCGTAAGAACTTGGAGCTGCGTCAGCAATACACAACGTTCATGAAGGAATACCTCGAGTTAGGACATATGGAGCTTATTCCTCGTTCTGAAGTTGATAAAAATTCTTTGGGTCAGTTCTATTTATTATATATAAAACAAAATATCCAAACGCGTCTATGATTCTGCTTCGCGACGTCTACGTGGACGATGTCATGACGGGCTCAAATTCAATCGCAGCTTTATTAGAACTTCAATCAGAACTTATATCTTTACTCTCTGAAGCACAACTCCAGCTTCGTAAATGGAGTTCCAATTGTTGGGCTCTATTGGCAAACCAAAAACGCGAAGACTGTGAGTATTCGTTTGTTGACCCGGAACGCTCGCAACCACTCATAAAGGTCCTAGGAATGTATTGGAATCCTGCAACAGATATGTATTCATATCGCTTATCTATTACCAACAAACAACCCTCGATAACAAGAAGAATCCTACTTTCTGAAATCGCTAGCATTTTTGACCCGTTAGGATTTTTAGCTCCTTCGGTGGTCCTGTTCAAAATGCTTTTTCAACAATTATGGTCATCTCAGCTGAATTTGGGATGGGATGATGCCCTTCCCTCTGATATTTTCGAGAAATGGTGGACCTATCGAAACCAATTGCCATGTTTTGAAAATGTTCGCGTACCGCGTAATGTATTTTTTAGTGACGAGTCTATTGAGCTTCACGGGTTTTCCGACGCCTCATCATTAGCATACGCCGCTGTTGCTTATGCTCGGTCGATATCGGTCGATGGAAATATAAGAATTGTTATTGTAGCTGCAAAAACTAAAGTTGCCCCTCTAAAGCCTGTGTCCATTCCTCGGCTTGAACTCTGTGGTGCGGTGTTGCTCGCTCGGTTAATAGTGTCGGTAAAATCAGCATTTAATGTAAAACTAAATAAAATATTTGCATGGTGCGATTCGGAAATAGTACTACATTGGCTGTCGTCACCACCACGTCGTTGGACAACATTTGTCGCCAATAGGACAGCTGCCATTTTGGAAACATTACCTAGATCAGCATGGTTCCATGTGCCAACAGAATCGAATCCTGCTGATTGTGCTTCTCGTGGAATACCACCCTCACAACTCTTCAATCACGACCTTTGGTGGACTGGTCCAACCTGGCTGTCTCAGTCCGAAGATTTCTGGCCAAAGTCAAATCTATCTTCAAATGCAATAGACATGGATTCGATTAAACAAGAGGAAAAAATGAGTCCAAGGCATGCACTCGTCACGTCGTTTGATGGACATGTCTTTCAAGATCTGATTCAAAGAATTTCTTCCTGGTATCGTCTACAACGGGTAGCTGCATATATTCGAAGATACCTTTCAAATCTACGCAAAAAGACACCTCGGATCTTTGGTGTCTTGAGTTTCATGGAAATAAGAAGTGCTAAAATCGCTATATTAGTGTTTGTGCAAAATAGCTCGTTCAATGACGACATTCGGCATTTAAAATACAAACATACTCTTCCCGCGAAATCTAAATTATTAAAGTATTCACCATTTTTAGACAACGACGGTTTACTTCGAGTTGGCGGACGTATTAAACAAGCAACCGTTCCATTTAACATCAAACACCCAATTATTTTGCCTAAAACTAACCCCATATCTATACTTATAATTACAGATATTCACGAGCATTATCTATATCCAGGTATTTCTGAAACGTTGGTGGTTGGCCGATGTAAAGCGTGTTTTATGCAACGAAAGGCAACCAGCCAGCAGATCATGGGTGAACTTCCAACTTGCCGCATCACACCTAGCCGGCCATTTACAAATACAGGATGTGACTATGCGGGCCCGATCACCATCCGATTGTCACGATGTCGAAAGGCAAAGATGTCCAAGGCCTATATTGCGTTGTTCGTTTGTATGGCTATAAAAGCCATTCACTTAGAGCTTGTCAGTGATCTGACCACTGACGCATTTATCTCAGCTCTACGCCGATTTGTTTCTCGCCGCGGCAAATGCTCAAACATATATAGTGACAACGGAACAAACTTTCAAGGAGCCCGCCGATGTTTGTCCGAAATGCACAAGTTATGTTTATCGCAATCTCATAACGATGAAGTTACAGCCAGCCTTGCCAAAGATTGTATATCGTGGCACTTTATCCCACCCTCTACCCCACACTTTGGTGGGTTGTGGGAGGCTGGAGTAAAATCGATTAAATTTCATTTGCGACGGGTTGTGGGAAATTCAATTCTCACATTTGAAGAGATGTGTACACTTCTAACCCAAATTGAAGCTTTACTTAACTCTCGTCCATTATGCTCATTGTCCGACTCTGATTTAAACCCACTAAATCCATCTCATTTTTTAATAGGTGAACCCTTGACGGCCATACCCGAACCAAACCATCTTGACACTCCACCAAACCGTCTATCTCATTGGAACCACATCCAAAGCATGGTGCAGGGATTTTGGAAAAGATGGCATATGGAGTATTTAACCTCTCTTCATGAGCGACCTAAGTGGCACAATCTTTCTGACACTCTTCAGTCCGGAGACTTGGTGGTTATTAAGGAACCAAATCTTCCACCAGCTAAGTGGGTCATGGGTCGAATTTTATCTGTCACGAAGGGCAAAGATCAACAAGTACGAGTCGTCACTGTTCGAACAGCCACAGGAACATTTGTTCGTCCTATCACAAAACTTGCCTTACTACCACGGTCCTGAAACTCGGTCCAGGGGGGCCGGGATGTTTAGAAACCAATTATCTTTTTATCTTTTGTAAAGTAAAATTATACAGTGTATACCTTGAGCTTTAAAATTTTTGTAAAGACGTATTTTTTTATCTACACACAATATTTGTAACGTTATGAGAGCGTAATTTTATCTATTCGTCTTTGTTGTGATGACCGATGGTGTGGTGAATTCACGATGCTCGCTCTTATACTCTTATACAATACACAATTGCTAATCCGTACAATTGCTTATCGCGAAACAGTTCGCTTAATCGTTCAATTGTAAAACGATCGCTGACCAGACCACACCATCGACCACATCATTGATCACAGATAAGTACAACCGTTGATTAATATTGATTAATATAATTTATTATAACGTTGCTGAGATAACTTGTGTTTCATTACATTTTGGTGCTAGTTATTGGAAATTTTCAATGTGCTTTAGCGTGGGCTGGTCATCTTCAAAACGAATGAAGAAGATATCGAACATTATCTTTGGATAAATTTAAAATAAATTCTCTACGATATATTTTCGAAATATATAGAAATACATTTGATAGAGAATTTAACACATATATATATTTCAGATTGACATTTACTCACCTGACGGTATGGAAAAGGCCTCATAAGATATGGACTGAGAGCAAACGCTTCATCCTCAATTAAAACGTTAGGACAAGGCTGATTTTGTCCTGGCAACGGTTTATCGCTGGGAGTGGGAATGTCCATTAGACCAGCTTCAAATTTTTGGCCCATATGGGAAGCTTCAAAGGATCCACCATCGCTATTTTTCCCATGGCCCCCGATGTCGATACAAATGAATTTGTAATCCGGTCCGACTATAGCCATTAAAACGATTGAAAATTTGTTCAAATAACAAAAGTGATTTGAACCGGTTTTGTTCGGACACTTGATGGTCACATGCTTTCCATCAATGCTCCCAATGCAATTAGGAAACTGCCAAACCGCTTCAAATCCTTTTGCCGGCATTGTTCCGGCATGTAAATGTTTCCCATATTTTTACATATGGCTTTACAAACTTCATTTACTATTTGGCTAACAGTCTCAAAAACAACTCTGAAGCTGTGGCCAATTGTAATGAAACTATCGCCAGTTTCAAGATATCTGAAACAAAGCAAATAAATATTATATTATATTTTTCTTTTGTCAGGTGATGAAGTTAAAAAGAAGTGGAAGAATTTAAGAGACGGTTTCGCGAGATACCTAAGAGGAACTAAAACAACTACTGGTCAAGCCGCAAAATCAAGAAGAAAATGGCAATGGGCTACTCAGATGGAGTTTCTTACACCTTTTTTAAAATTGGCCAAAACGTCTTCCAATGTAAGCAGCAGGTAAAGATATTTTTCAATTGACTGATAGTCAAAGTTGTGAGGAGATATATCCATCTGCCAATGTCAGCTTTGTAAGTGCTCTGGAATCAATGCCATCACAGCAGCATTTTTATCCGCCACATTCAACACCAACACCAGCAAAAAAAAAAAAAGAAATGAAGAAAAACCAGGTTCATCGGTGGATAGCTTAATAAACTACTTTTAAAGTAAGAAAAAAAAAGAAATGCATGAAGTTGACCTGATGTTCTCTGCATTCGCGTAAACCGCAAAACAGTTTTCAAAAAGAAGGCAAGCGAGAACAAAAATACTGGTTTCTCAATAACAGAACAGGAGTTAGGATAGGTGGAAGAACAAGAAATTTTTACTGAAAATCAACTCAACAACTCGTCATTAATAGAGCTAGATTGCTATATTGAATATGTCGACGAGGATTTAAGCCCAAAGGCAAGCAGTTAAAATAAAAAAATAATAAAAACTTCATAAAAGATGCATGTTTCATTTGACATAAATAAATATGTACTTTGTTTGTCTTACCTAAGTGCTATTGTTAATCTTTCTTTTCTTCCGGTATAATTGCTTCGCGATAGTTGGTGTCCTTTTTCTTTGTATCCACCTTAATGTAGTTCAAGATTTCCTCGAAACACTCCAACGGCATTCTAAAATATTTAAAAAAATCGTTTTGGATCCTTTAATAACTCCGGCATCAATGTTTTGAATTCCCCGAATTCTCTCCGGTTCATGTTCATGTCGTGAACCCATTTTCTTTTCTTTTGTCTGGTGAACAAAATTAATTAAAGTACATAATTTAGGTATCTATTTTTGCTGATTTTAAACAAATGAATAGTAACCTTAAATGTTCTTCGCTTTCTGTAAGCAAAAATAGCAAAGCCTCTTCTTCGTCCGATGAGGAGCACGTTTTTTCCGGGATATATGTTTTGTTAATCTATTTTCTTGAACGTTCAGAAAGTTTTTTTTAAATTTTAAACTCTTGCTAACGACAAAAATATCACCAAGCCTACCAAGTTTTTTCTACTTGCAAAGTTGCAAAGTTGAAATTCTCCATGCATGATTAAAACTTGGTACTACAGCCTGAACCGCTGATCGATTTTCTTCAAAACTTGCAGTAAGGGTCTGTGAGGCAGCCTACATAGAAGTTTTTGGAATTGAGTCTCTAGGTCTTGAAATAACGGTACCTGCCATACAACCGATATGATATTACTCCAATGATTTCGATGAAATTTTGTGTAAAGGATTAATTTTGGATTGTTTTTATGATATAAATTTTTTTTTGGAAAAAGCCTAAGAACGGAACCCCCCCCCCTTAGTACCGTTTTTTTAAAACCGACTTTCCCCTTAATGGCTGAAACGATTTAACTTGCATACCTAACTTTAAAAACATTTTTTTTTTTTAATGAAAAATAGAAAAACGGTTTTAAAAAAAAACTACTCTAACGGTTTTTTTCTTTTTTGCTTCGACCTAACCTATCTATTCTGTGCTTTTGTTGCAACGCAAAACATCCTGTTTCTAGATAGATTCCCCGTTTAGCCCGTAGAATGCCACCACTTGGGTATTGTTTGCAACAATAGCGAGACCTGTCTCGAATGGCTTTGCTTTGACACTCGATTGAGTTCACAGCATTCTTACCATCATCGTCACCACTGGTTAATCTTCCAATTGTTTTTGTTCCGCCCACTACCAGATCTATCGTGGAAAAACGAGGACTCATCGCCCGTCAACGAAGACGACAAACAACAGGAAGCAATACCTACCAGAGAAAAATACACCACCAAGCATATTCCTATACCAAAAAAGACGCAATTTTTTTCATTTTTGAAGTAAATATATGCCACTATAACAACAGTAGGATAATCCATTAGGTTTAAGATAAGCTTATTCATAGTGCGCTTTCCAACTGTTGATTATAGAAATAAGTTCAATTTCCTCCAATAGTTCAGGTGTGTCTAGGGTGTTACCGTGACGTCTTCAGTCATGTCAGGCAGGGTGACATTGGTGTTCCGCTCGCTGTACCGCGGTTTGCTCAGTTCTTCAAACCAACCTTCGATCTGTGTTGGAAAGTAACAACATAAATATAGATCACACTCATAATTAACATCGGGGTGGTGTGTAAATTTTACCTCTTCGAAGCATGGACTTGGATTGAAATTTGCAAATCTGTCCCTTATCCTTTGCCGCAAATGCCACAGAGATTAGAGCTAAGGCTGTTCCCATGTGTGGGTTAAAATATGTGTGCGCATTGGGCTATGCTGTCGATATGTTTTTTCACAAATACATACATATATATGTATGTGTCTTCATGTGGCGTTTCTTGTTTTGAATTTCTCATCACAATGGCTACAGAGGAACGGAGTAGCATCCGAATGCAACTGCATATTATAATACTAGTATGAACTGTGATTTCTGAAATGTTTGCTCGACGTAATCACAGACAATCCAGTTGCTGTTGTACTGCAGCAACTCACAGATACTATCAATGTATCAATGGTCCATTCAATTGCTTGTCCTTGCATAGCCGTGACTTTTCATTAGGCAGAGAATCACTTATACGAGAGATCTCATATTGTGTTCGCCAGTGTTACTTCTTTTTACAGATAAGCGATTCGGTTTTCGCTCGTTGTGAAAGAATTTACTGTCGTACATATGTAGTGGAGTTAGGTATAAAAGTAGTATGTGATTTTTTTATTTACATTTATAAGAAGTAATTACATAGTTTGGTATAAATTTATTCACAAAAAAGCATTGGCATGTGCCGTCAGCCGAAGAGAGAGCTTTGAAATTTCTTTATACAAAGTATGAATTTATTAAACGTTAAATTTACATTAATTACAAGTAGATAAACTAATACAAAAATTATAAAAAGGAATTATATGGACATAAAATTAAAGGCCGGATCAAAAAGCTTCATTTATGATTTGATTTCGATATTTATAGGCAGTTTTGATGTAGCAGTAAAGAAGTGTCCAATTATCGCCATTAAGAATACCCTGTATTTCATCTCCAGTAAGAGTATTTTTTCTCCAGATTGATCTTCTGATTGAGTTGAAGATAGGACAGATGCCTATGAAGTGACATATGTCTTCTCTAGTTCTCATATTGCACAAGGTACATTCCGTATTTTGTTCCCTTATGTAGGGTACGTAATTTAGTCTGAGGAGTTCGCCTCTCGCTTTAAAGATAGTACTGATAACATCTAGACTATTCTGGTCATTAAAGTAGTTGTTTTCACCCAGGAGATGGTTTAAAAACTTATAGGAGCTTCTTGTTTGACTTTGTTGACATTGTTCGATGAAAGCATTTCTAGTTGAATCTTCAATTTTACTTAAAAGAGTTTGCAGGTTTATTCTTAAATAATCTTCATTTTCTAGCTGGAGTTGTACACCATGCTCGAGGCTCAGTCTTCTCCATTCCGAAAAAAATTGTTCCTTTCTGTTTTTAAGATGTAAGGCGATTTTATTTGTGAGGCGATGATTAGGGTGTTTTAAAGTCTTTATTTACATAATAAGTGAGAAGTGTATATCAAGTGTGTACATAAACAGTGGTGGTAGACCAGTTTCAAGGTGCAACATGTACGTTGGTGTGTTTTCTGGAAGTCTGAATATTCTTTTTAAGAAAAATCGTAAGAGTTTTTCTACTTCTTCAAACTCGAGAATACCCCAAACTTGTGCCGCATAACACATAATTGATCGGACTACAGCATCAAAAATTCTGTATTTTGCACTTGTAGCTATATTTCGATTGCAGAATACTGTTTTCCAATTACAATTTATCGCGCGTTTGGATTCTTTAAGTTTTTCTTGTAAGTGTTTTTTGAATGATAGCGTTTGAGTAATCCAAACACCGAGGTATTTATATTCCTTAACAGTTTCAAGTTTTTCCCCAAGTCCAACTTTCATTTCTTGCAAGACGACCCGCCCCGTTTCGAAACACCATTATTTTTGATTTAGCTGTATTTATTTGTAGGTTCCACAGTTTACAGTAACCATAAAGTTTATTTATCATGATCTGGAGCATGTTGGGAGATTCAGAGATAACAACAATGTCGTCAGCGTAGAGCAATATTTTTAAGGGCATTCCATTAAAAAGAACTCCTCCCGGAAGCACAGAAACTAGATCGTCTAAATAAATTGAGAATAGGAGTGGGCTCAAGAGACATCCCTGCTTTACACCAGTTGTTGGTTCGAACCAATTTGAAAGAATATTTCCATCCCAAACAGCCGTCTTATTTTCTTCGTAGAGTTTTTGAAAGATTCTTAACATTTTCGTTGAGACTCCAAGGTTGCTTAGTTTGAGAAATAGAGATCTTCTGTCTATGCAATCGAAAGCTGCCTTGAAATCTACGAAGAATGCATACAATTTTTTTCCTTTTTCCACATACATACGAGCAATACTAGTCAGAGAGAAGATATTATCAACTGTTGAGTACCCCTTGCGGAAACCGGCTTGAAATTCGCTTAACAGGTCATTTTCGTTTATCCAGTCTGTTAAACGTTGTAGTAAGATGCCTGTGAAGATTTTCGTGACAGTGTTCAAAAACGATATACCTCTGTAGTTACTGGGGTTTGTTGGATCTCCTTTTTTTAAAATCGGTAGTATTACACTTTTCTTAAACTCTCAGGCACTACTCCCGTGGACCATATGAAATTGAAAGTCGATGTTAGTTTTACTAAAAAATCTGTCGGAGCGTATTTGAAGAACTCATACGAGATGCGATCTTCACCAGGGGCTTTATTCAATCCACATCGGTGTATGACACTTGTAACTTCTTCGAGCAGTATAGATCGGTCTAAGGAGATGTCCTGTTGATATGGGAGTGCATACTCCATGGGGTTTGGGTTGGGTGGCGGATTTAGTAGTTTTTCGAAATGTGTAGCTAACTCTACAGCCTCCACTTTGATATTTTGCATGAACAGGGCTCCATTAAGCACTTTGGCCGTTTTCCAGAATGAACGACTGTCTTTGATGTTAACCAAGGTTGAAGATAAATTTTGTGAATAAAGCTTTTGTTTTTGAGCGCATAAAATCTTATAGTTTTTGTTAGCCTCGCGATACATGATTTTAGCGTGATTAGAATTGCATCTTCTTAACAAGCGGAGAAAGGCAAATGATTTTTTCCTTGCAGATTCGCATTCCCAATCATACCATGGTTGTTTGCCTATGTTTACTGTTTTTTTCTGCAAAGGCTTCGCTGATTCCATAATACACGAAGTAAGAATATCTGTACCCCATATAGACAGAAGGTCAGTTTCGTTTATAAGGCTAATATTGTGGTTTAGATTCGCTGTATACCTCTGTAAATATCTTTCATACCACCGTAGTTTAGGTAATAAGTGCTGATGTTTAGGCTGAGGGTCCTGCTGGAGCTTAAAATCAACTTGAACAGACAAGGGTAAATGGTCTGAGTAGGTAAGCTCATTCACTGTGAAGTCGGAAATATATGTAAGCCACATTCCCTTTGCAAGACAATAATCGATCGTTGAGCAAGCAGTACCTCTGATAAATGTGAAATTACCATTTGTATCTCCGTTTGTTCTTCCATTTAGTAACGTTAAGCCGATGGATTCACACATTTCAACTAGTTTCTTTCCATTGCCATCCAAGACTTCATCCCTTGCACTTCTTATATTTTTTATTGATTCAGTCCAAAATTCCGGCTCCACATTCAGTATTTGTGAGTTTCCAACTCTCCCGTTAGAATCGCCAATAATCATTAGGTCTTCTTTTTCGAATTCTAAAAGAAAATTGTATAAACTGCTAAAGTCTTGCGCCCATTTGTTGCAGTTTATATAGACTGGTATTATATATATTTTCCTCTGTTCGACAGTTATTTCTATCAAATCTCTTTGAAGTATTTGGACATAACTACAATCAATGCTTAAATCCTTTTTTATTCCAAAAAGACTTCCACCGCTAGCTCTTCCTTGTGTGGACGTCCTAGTTGCTGGTATCCATAATAGTTTGTGATTGATGAAGAAGTTTTCGAACCTATCCATACCCTTATCAATAAAAGTTTCAAAAAGAGCAAAAATATCAAACTTATTTATAAATTTAAAAAAATCGTTGAAAAGAAGCTTATTTCCTAGCCCTGCTATATTAAAAGCGGTAATACTTAAAGAAAAGTTACTTAAATTATATCTTTTATTATTAAAATTTAAAACGACTGACGGCATTATAATTAAAAGCGCTGAGTGCGTTCATTTCGATTCACAGTTTGAGAGTCACTGGCTACTGCGACATGGGATGACGTTTCCTCACTGACATTTAACAGCTGCTCCATGAGTGACATTCCACCTTCCTCATCACATGAAAGATTGTTGTTTATGTCGAAATAAAAAATTTTTTCCTGGATTTTAAGAGTTTCTCCCCGTAAATAAATTTTAACTCTCGGGTTTTTTGACGTTATTTCATCTCTTAGTTTGATTACACGTCTTCGTCTCTCACGTGCCGCTGCTGGATAATCTTTATGTACCGAAATGCCAGTACCTCTGAGTCTTACTGCAGATTGTAAAATCCGGCCGACATCTTCGCGATTGTGCAGCTCCACAATTATATTTTCCACGTTAGGGTTTCGGGATTTGATTAACCTTGCCGATGTAATGGCAGCAGTATTTTGTGTTTCTAGCAAGTCAAGGCATAAAAATTTTGCTTTATCAGTAGCTACTTCACCGCTTATTGCTGGGACGTGAAAGATTATATTCTTTTCATTTGCTTTTTTTGACAGCCACTCGACATGTCTTTCTAGCGATATGCAGCGAGACTCCATTTTTTGTAGTTGATCTTGTAGAGAGAGATTTTTTTGTTGCAGTTTGTGTATCTCCTCACCGATGCCCTCTAAATCGGATTTGGTGGGCAAATCTTTAAGTGTTTCATCTAGTAAAGATGACATTGAGCCCATTATTAGAGATTTTAGGGCAGTAACTGACATGTTACCGACGGACGATTTACTTTCTTGGCATGAAGTCATTTTATGAGGTGGGAATTCCGGAGAAATCTCTTCTAAGGGACGTTTCGGGGGCGGGGGTGGTGACGACGTTACGAGGATAGTGTTCTCTTCATTTCCTTTGTTAGGTGGGGTTCGTTGCATTTTAATGTTTTTGGTTTTTTGGCAAGATTAATTGCAATATCCTAAAGTTTTTGGACTCACCCTTGTAATTTAATGTAAAAGTCAAACTTTGATGTAGTTTTGGTTAGTTTATTTAGCCTTTTTAAGCGTTTTTTTAACTATTATTTCAAGAGCTCTACTTTGAACACAACCGGTCTACTCACGTACACACTCTCTTCTCAAGTGCCAAGGTATATCTTATATCACTACCCGAAGCGATTAATTGCATCCTCACTAACAATCTGAACGAATTTACATTAGTTAGACAAATAATGGTTTGCAAAGAATCGATATCTTTTATTATATTTCTCTCTACATCCATGTTTTCTGTGGTTCGTTTTTCTAATTGTTTTTCAAAATCAAAGATACGCTCGGCATGCATTTAAAGTTTTCGATTTTTATCGCATATGTTTCTGAAAGAGCACATATATTATGCCTCGAAGGACTTTCACAAATCACCAACAAATAAATTTACCTTGAATCCAGACCATTGAGTCAATCCCTTGCCGCAAATGCTCTGCTGCTGCTTTTCAGGAACCTTAAATTTACCTGCCCAATGTCTTTCGTCACAAGTTATCAATTTTTTAGAATACCATTGCGAATGTCTTCCCTTCCCAGTGAAATCAGAGATTTCGTGAAAAGAAACTGGCAGTAAACTGTAAAATAAGGTGTGTGGAAGACCAATTGGTCGTCATGCAATATGCTCTTCCCAAAGCCGTAGTCCTGGCTTTGTTGTGGTTATCTTGGATGTCTAGTGCTGATGGTTTGAAAATCTTTATTCCATTACGATTGCTGCCAAAAAACGCACATCCTCTAATGCATTTACAACGAGCGATTTTCGTGCTGGCATTCTTGCCAGACCTACGAAACCACAGGCGATTCGTTTTGACATCATGTTCCCGAATGAAAAAGATAATCCACAATTAAAAACTCACAAACCTCAAAAATTTTTAGTTTCGCAGCTGAAAAAAATTGCCGAACAAAAGTCTTTAATTAAATACACACAAGTGACAAATGTCAAAAGAGTTGCTTTGTCGCTGCAAAAAAAGCTTCGGTGTGGGTATAATAGGTTTGTTCGTTGAAGCCCTGGGGTTGCCCTATGGTCGCCACAAAGCGTTTTTTGAGAAACCTAAATTCGCCATGAATGTCAAATTGAGTGTTTTTTGAGCCATAGGTTTGCCATATGTTTTCCCCAAACTCGCACTAGCTTTTTGCTGTGGCGATTTGAGGGCTGTCAAATGGCATGTATTTTTTTTTTTTAATGACAGGGATGTGTGGTGATTTGTGGTTTAGCGTTTTTTGAGGACTGGAAAACCCAGGTTTTTTTGACAACTCATAGGGTTGTCAAGAAAACCTAGGTCAACCCTGGGGAAAGTTCAACGAACAGACCTACGGCGCGCGGGCACACAGTGGGCCCAAATGGCATTTATGAAAGTAATGTGGAAGCTGAAATTTTTATGCAAATTAACCAAGGAAAGGTCAAATTTCGCCGCGGCGCGCTGTCGCAACTGCAAATGCCGCTGCCGCGAAGGCAAAAACGCTTTGGTTTGAGAGAACCTTAAGTGTCGTCTCAAATTACAAAAATTTTTAGTTTGTGATTTGCAATCAAGTATCGTGATTTAAGAACTTTTTCTTTTTAGTGGTTTACAAGCTTTTAATCGTAATCTACTACTTGCGGAGCACAACTTCGTTTTACACTTTATTCATAGTGGTTTATAAAATAAATATGGCAATTTGCCTTCTCGAAATGCTCAAATTAGGAAATTTAGAGAAAGATTGTTAAATTTTCTTTTTATTTTCTTTTCAGATACAGCCGAGTGGACACTACAAATAACAAAAACAAAATGGTAAACAACCACAGGTATAAGTACGATTTGCTAATTATTATTATTTTGTTATTTCACCGTAGAGATGGTGTTTTAATCTTTATTTTTTTTCTGATTTGCAGGTAGCCGTAATAAACACACCGGTGGATACCATTACCTGAAGGAGGATCCGTCGGTGAAAGGGTTCTTTTGCATAAGCCAACGAACGTGGGGAAGAACCCTCGATAAGCCGGGCAATAAGGATAGGTAATGTATTGATCAATTTCCTTTAAATTATTTTGCTTGGATAGTTGTTTTATCAACTTTTTCTGTCTTACAGGTACTATTTGATGGACTTTGTTCCTGGTAGCTGCCATTAATGATGTAAAAACAATGGTAATTATCTACCTGCGCCTAGGAAAACGTGGGAAAGAACCATCGCTAAGCAGGGCAGTAAAGTTAGGTTGGGTTATGATTTTGATTGTATTTGTTTTCGAAACTGATTTGCTTTCTTCTTTTTAGATTCCCTTAAGAGAATTCATGTTCCTGTTAGCTGCATAGTGGACATCAAAAAACATTAAACATAAACAACATGGGATAAAATAAAAAGCAACGACCCAACACCCAACTATAGAAGCCTCATCGGTCTGTTGCAGTATTTTCGTAAGCGTGCTATTTTTATCTATGTATATATAATATATATATATTAATCTCAAGGAAAACCAACTTCATTGCCCTTCATTTACCATTACGCATATTTATATCATTATTTTGTAGATGACGTTATATGTATGTGTAATATGTATGTATATCAGTTTTAAATTCATTTTTATTATTTATCACTTTTGATTAATTTGTATATTATAGTATGAACATGGTGATATTTACATTAAAACCTTCTGCTTTATAATAATTTAACATAGAAATTATTTATTTACCTAACTACTAAGCCTAGTATCACACAAATTTAATAACTAACCTAATCGTATTGATATTACAGATGAAAATATTAATAAACTACATATGTATTGTATATACATATGAATAAATAAAGAAAATAATCTGTGACATCACTTAATGATACTAACTTATAAACATATATGTACTTACTTGCCTAACTTAAAGTATAACCCAATATTACCATGAAAAACTTAAAACTATGATATAAATATCACAGAACTTATGAATACTTAAATGAGTAGATAATAAAGTAACTATATACATACTTAGAACTAGGATGTCAATATCACAAAACCTAGAAATAGGTAAATAAATATATGGCTGAGCTTTAGTCCAGGACATACCGAGTTGGGGCTTAAACTAACATTTAACAGGTAGGGAGGCACTCCAATAAAATAAATTTCGAAACAGAAATTGTCGGAAACCCCTCTTAATAGTTTAAAAACGTTTTTTAATTATTCGGTTTTAACCTCACTTTAGACTTTTTTTTCTTTCAAAACAGGAAAAGTTGAATGAAAACATAAACTACGGAAAAAGACAACAATTAATATTGTAATGTACACCCAACATTTAATACCAATTTCCTAATCGAAAACGTTCCACCGAAAAACACATCTGGGAGCACTATAATGGAGTGGTTTAAAAGAAGACGTCTTTTGTGAGTGAGTGTGTATGTGTGCAGAAATACCGGGAGGGGAACTTGTCTAGACATCATGGTTCATAGAAAAACTACTAGAAATCTCTCGATGGTTCACTTTCCTATATAAAGAGGGAGCTGACGCAACCAGAAGTCAGTTTTATTTAGAAAGTGATAGTGTGAATATTGGATAAACGTAATTGAGTTGAGTTCGATAAAGTGTATATCGAAAGTAGATACTGAATAAAGTGGTAGAATTAAATTGAAAGGTAGAGTTTTTATTTTGCGAACAAAGCGCACGTTACATTGGTGTCAGAAGTGTAAATAAAACTTATTTGACTAGTAAAGTGTAAAAAAAAAAAGTTAAAAGAAAAATAATAATTATATACAGTGAAAATGGGTAAGTTGTTAGAAGAGCTCAACTGCATTGAGCTTAAAAGTGAGTTAGGTAAGCGAAATCTTTCTAGAGCGGGATCGAAAAATGAGCTCGTCCTGCGCTTGCGTAACTTTTTGGAGCAGCAAGGGGAAGACGTAAACACTTTTGTTTTTGAAATAGAAGTGGAAGAAGAGGAAGTAAATGAAAGTGTAGATTTTTCTAGTATAATGAAGATTTTATTAGAACAAAACAAGCAACAGCAGAATATTCTCGGACGTCTGGAAGAGCAACGAAACGATCAAAAGAAGGAACAGTAGAATGTTCTCGAACAACTGGAAGCACAACGAAACGAGCAAAAGAAGGAACAACAGAATATTCTCGAAAGACTTGAGGCACAACAGAATGTTTTGGAAGGTCAGAAAAACATTCTAGAAGGTAAATTGGGTAACATTGAGAAAAATGTATGTGCCCTAGACGAACGCGTTGAAGGTGTGGAGAAACAGCTTTCTGTTGTAGAGAATCGTTTCGAAATCGTAGAAACCCGATGTGATAAACAGTTCTCTGTTCTGACCAAGGAATTGGACCAGATCCGGAAAATAAAAATTCGAGAGTCTGCGGGGGAGTTTGCAAAGAAAAAGGAGATGAAACCCCCAACATTTGATGGACAGTCTTCTTGGCCAGTCTACAAGAGACAATTTGAGGCAGCCGCGACAACAAATGGCTGGGATGACGAAGACAAGTACATTGCACTGACTCTTGCTCTTAGAGGACCAGCAGCTGAATTACTTCAAACAGTTCCAGCTGGTAAGAGCGGCGATTTCAGTTCTCTCGTGGCAGCTATAGATAAACGCTTTGGTGATAGCCACTTGAAAGAAGTCTTCCGAGTCCAACTCAATAACAGAGTCCAGAAAAGGGGTGAAAGTCTACAGCAGCTCCAAGCAGACGTCGAAAGACTGGTTCACCTGGCATACCCGGATGCTGGAGAAGAAATCATCAACCAGCTCGCTGTTGAGTCCTTCGTTCGTGCCATTTCCGATATACATCTTCAGAGGTCTGTGCGAACTGCTAGAACACGTACTCTTTCCGAAACTTTAGCATTCGCATTGACAATTGAAGCAGCAGAACAGGCTTCTCAGGGAGTACATCGACTTAGAGAGGCCATAGTCGAAGAATGCTCGTGCCAAAGAGCTGAAATACAAAAGAACCGGAGCGGACTAGCAAGATGTTGGAACTGCAACAAGACCGGGCACTTACAGCGTCAATGCCGACTACCACCAAACAAAGCCAGTTGTCAACATTGTGGAAGCAAGAGATCCAACCCAGAGCAAGGTAACAACAACACCAGCGTTGCCTATCAGCCGGTTTCCTAGCAGGGAAACGAGTAAGAACCAACTTCGAGGGGCAGAGGCTGGTTTCTTGTATCGATGGCCCCAGAACCACCATCCAGGTCTCTCAGACCAAACGAGACAACAAAAGTCTGACTGTGGAGACTACTATTAACGGGAACAAACATTTGGCTACCATCGACACCGGTGCCACAGCCTCCATAGTACGTCGAGACCTGGTAAAGACGACGTGGCTTCATAACACCAATAGCTACCGTCTAAGAACCGCAACGGGAGAAGCAGCAAGAGTATATGGAGAAGTGTGTCTTAAGATCCGACTGGCCGATCTAGTGTTTACTCATCAATTCCTGGTGGCAGATATATGTGACGAGTGCATCATTGGAATCGACTTTATGAAACAGCACGGAGTTATTTTGGACATCGGTAATCAGGTTTTGAAGTACCAAAATAAGGAACTTCCAATGACCTATTCGAACGAAAGTACGTCGACACTGAGAACTGTCATCAGGGAAGATCTGATTCTGCCTCCTTCTTCTGAAGTGTTCGTTTGGACGAAACTGGAGGGTGAGTTTGGAAGCCTTCGATACCTCATGGTGGAACCAGACCCAGAGTGTTCCTCCCAAAGCGTCATCATTGGGAAAACACTGGTAGCACCGAAAAACAAAATGGTCCCCGTACGATTACTAAACACCAGACCGTACGATGTAAGGTTGAAGAAAGGAGAAGTCGTTGGACGTTGCGAATCGGTTGCAGCAATTACGAAGATCACCGACGAAGCTCCGAGAAAAACTATAACTCCGGAGGAGCTCGAAACCATCAGAGCTAAAATACTGAATTCATCCAACCTTGATCATCAACAAACAAGGATGGCTAAAAGTCTCCTTCAAGAGACTGATATCTTCGCATCGCAAAAGGGGCAATATGGTAGGACACAGTTGGTGCAGCATCGCATCAACACAGGAGATGCAAGACCGATTCGTCAACCCGCAAGACGCCTTCCACTGGCCAAACAAGGTGAGGTTGAGGAAATGATAACAGCAATGAAAAAGGACGGTCTTATCGAAAATTCTAAAAGTCCTTGGGCGTCACCAGTGGTGCTAGTGAAAAAGAAAGACGGAAGCACTCGTTTTTGTGTGGACTACCGAAGGCTGAATGATGTAACTAAGAAGGACAGCTATCCCCTGCCGAGAATCAGTGATAACCTGGATGCCATGGAGGGAGCGCAGTGGTTCTCGACGCTGGACTTAAAGAGCGGATATTGGCAAGTTGACATCCACCCTGATGATCGGGAAAAGACGGTGTTTTCTACAGGTAATGGGCTCTGGCAGTTTAAAGTTATGCCGTTTGGGTTATGTAACGCTCCGGCAACATTCGAGCGTTTGATGGAGTGCGTTCTTCAAGGACTGACGTGGAAAGCGTGCCTAGTCTACTTGGACGATGTCATTGTTTACGGGAAAACATTTGACCAACATTGCAAGAACCTAAAAGCCGTGTTTCAGAGACTTCGAGAGGCTAACCTTAAACTGAATCCAGAAAAATGCGCACTTTTCAAAACCGAAGTCAAGTATTTGGGACACATCATCTCATCCCAAGGAGTAAAGACTGATCCTGAAAAAGTTGACTCCGTCAAAAATTGGCCAACACCACAGGACAAACATCAACTCCGAAGTTTTCTGGGACTTGCCACATATTACCGACGTTTTGTTAAGAACTTTGCTGGAGTTGCAAAGAGTTTGCATCAGCTCACCGAAAAGGGGAAGCAGTTTAAATGGTCAGGTGAGTGTGAGAAATCTTTCCAGGAACTCAAATACCGCCTCTGTAACGCTCCAGTGCTGGCACATCCAACACCTGGCAAAACATTCATCGTCGACGCAGATGCAAGCAACGTTGGAATCGGGGCGGTACTATCCCAAGTGCATGATGGCGAAGAGAAAGTGGTGGCATACTACAGCAAGGTCCTCTCGAAACCCGAAAGAAACTACTGCGTGACCAGAAGGGAACTACTAGCTCTTATCTTGGCAACAAAGCACTTCCATAAGTACATCTATGGACAGAAATTCCTTCTGCGGACAGACCACGGTGCTCTGAGCTGGCTTTTGAACTTCAAAAATCCAGAAGGTCAAGTCGCAAGGTGGATAGAAAGATTGCAGATCTATGACTACCAGATCCAAAACCGCAGAGGAAAGCTGCACTCAAACGCCGATGCATTATCTCGAAGACCTTGCAAAGTGGATTGCAAGCATTGCAGGCGGCAAGAAGACAAAGAAATCATTACCGCTCAGCGACTAAGAGCTGATCCAATAAGCGGATGGAGCAATGAGGAAGTGAGGACTGCTCAACAGGAAGATCCAGATATCGAACCCATTCTCGCATGGAAAGAAAATGAGGAGAAACCGGAATGGGGAGACATATCTGACAGGAGTCCAGTTCTCAAAGCCTATTGGGCACAGTGGGACTCACTATATGTGCTAGAAGGTGTCCTCAGGCGAAGATGGGAATCCGCTGACGGTAAGTCACATGTGATGCAGCTGATCGTACCGCAATCGAAAGTCAGTGAAGTTCTTCGGGAGATGCACGACGGACCTTCTGGAGGCCACCTCGGAGTAAACAAAACACTGGAGAAGGTGCGACATCGGTTCTACTGGTTACATGCTAGAGATGACGTGGAGAAGTGGTGCCGAACATGTGACAAGTGTGCTGCAACCAAAGGACCTGGAAGGAAGATTCAAGGTAAGATGCATCAGTACAACGTTGGATCGCCTTTTGAGAGGATTGCAGTAGATGTGGCTGGGCCTTTTCCAGAGACCAACGCTGGAAACAAATACATTCTGGTCATGATGGACTATTTTAGTGGCCTGAGGCGTATGCCATCCCAAATCAAGAAGCCAAAACGGTGGTCGACTAGATTGTGTTTAACTGGGTAAGTAGGTTTGGCGTGCCTATGGAACTCCATTCCGACCAAGGGAGGAACTTTGAGTCAAACATCTTCCAAGGAGTGTGCGGACTGCTAGGCATTAAGAAGACAAGAACCACACCGCTTCACCCACAATCTGATGGGATGGTTGAAAGATTCAACCGAACCTTGAAAGAACACCTCACCAAGGTCGTAGGCGACTACCAAAGAGACTGGGATAGGCACGTACCGCTATTCCTGATGGCCTATAGAAGTGCAGTACATAGCTCGACAGGACAAACACCATCTGACATCCTGTTCGGGAAAACCATGCGGCTGCCCAGCGAAGTTAAATTTGGATGCCCCACCGAGGAGCCACAGGACACAAACGAGTATGTGGACGACCTCAAGGAGAGACTCGCTGACATCCATAAAAGAACAAGGGAACGGATGAAAACCTACAGCGACCGGATGAAAACACGGTACGACACAAAAGCGACAACGGCAGGATTCCGAGCAGGAGATCGTGTGTGGCTTTATAATCCTCATCGTCAAAAGGGATTGTCACCGAAACTTCAGCAGAACTGGGAAGGTCCTTATACTGTTGTCACGAGGATTAACGACGTGGTCTACCGCATCCAAAGAGGACTAAGAGGCAAGTTAAAAGTAGTGCATTGTGACCGGCTGCATCGATATAGTGGGGAGGCCGCAAATGAAATTATTCGGGACGAACAATCTTAAGGAGGGGGCAGTGTAATGTACACCCAACATTTAATACCAATTTCCTAATCGAAAACGTTCCACCGAAAAACACATCTGGGAGCACTATAATGGAGTGGTTTAAAAGAAGACGTCTTTTGTGAGTGAGTGTGTATGTGTGCAGAAATACCGGGAGGGGAACTTGTCTAGACATCATGGTTCATAGAAAAACTACTAGAAATCTCTCGATGGTTCACTTTCCTATATAAAGAGGGAGCTGACGCAACCAGAAGTCAGTTTTATTTAGAAAGTGATAGTGTGAATATTGGATAAACGTAATTGAGTTGAGTTCGATAAAGTGTATATCGAAAGTAGATACTGAATAAAGTGGTAGAATTAAATTGAAAGGTAGAGTTTTTATTTTGCGAACAAAGCGCACGTTACAATATGTATATATTTCACTATTTTGTTGCTAATAAAACACTTCTTTTTACATTTTCAATTATTTATAAAAGTTCACTTTGACATTACTTGTTTAATGCTAGGTTTCCACTTGCCATTTTTTAAATGATGAATGACCTAGTTTTCTGTCATCGAGAAAAATGACAAGTGGAAATTGCAAAACCTTATTTATAAATTTAAAAAAATCGTTGAAAAGAAGCTTATTTCCTAGCCCTGCTATATTAAAAGCGGTAATACTTAAAGAAAAGTTACTTAAATTATATCTTTTATTATTAACATTAAATTTAAAACGACTGACGGCATTATAATTAAAAGCGCTGAGTGCGTTCATTTCGATTCACAGTTTGAGAGCCACTGGCTACTGCGACATGGGATGACGTTTCCTCACTGACATTTAACAGCTGCTCCATGAGTGACATTCCACCTTCCTCATCACATGAAAGATTGTTGTTTATGTCGAAATAAAAAATTTTTTCCTGGATTTTAAGAGTTTCTCCCCGTTAATAAATTTTAACTCTCGGGTTTTTTGACGTTATTTCATCTCTTAGTTTGATTACACGTCTTCGTCTCTCACGTGCCGCTGCTGGATAATCTTTATGTACCGAAATGCCAGTACCTCTGAGTCTTACTGCAGATTGTAAAATCCGGCCGACATCTTCGCGATTGTGCAGCTCCACAATTATATTTTCCACGTTAGGGTTTCGGGATTTGATTAACCTTGCCGATGTAATGGCAGCAGTATTTTGTGTTTCTAGCAAGTCAAGGCATAAAAATTTTGCTTTATCAGTAGCTACTTCACCGCTTATTGCTGGGACGTGAAAGATTATATTCTTTTCATTTGCTTTTTTTGACAGCCACTCGACATGTCTTTCTAGCGATATGCAGCGAGACTCCATTTTTTGTAGTTGATCTTGTAGAGAGAGATTTTTTTGTTGCAGTTTGTGTATCTCCTCACCGATGCCCTCTAAATCGGATTTGGTGGGCAAATCTTTAAGTTTTTCATCTAGTAAAGATGACATTGAGCCCATTATTAGAGATTTTAGGGCAGTAACTGACATGTTACCGACGGACGATTTACTTTCTTGGCATGAAGTCATTTTATGAGGTGGGAATTCCGGAGAAATCTCTTCTAAGGGACGTTTCGGGGGCGGGGGTGGTGACGACGTTACGAGGATAGTGTTCTCTTCATTTCCTTTGTTAGGTGGGGTTCGTTGCATTTTAATGTTTTTGGTTTTTTGGCAAGATTAATTGCAATATCCTAAAGTTTTTGGACTCACCCTTGTAATTTAATGTAAAAGTCAAACTTTGATGTAGTTTTGGTTAGTTTATTTAGCCTTTTTAAGCGTTTTTTTAACTATTATTTCAAGAGCTCTACTTTGAACACAACCGGTCTACTCACGTACACACTCTCTTCTCAAGTGCCAAGGTATATCTTATATCACTACCCGAAGCGATTAATTGCATCCTCACTAACAATCTGAACGAATTTACATTAGTTAGACAAATAATGGTTTGCAAAGAATCGATATCTTTTATTATATTTCTCTCTACATCCATGTTTTCTGTGGTTCGTTTTTCTAATTGTTTTTCAAAATCAAAGATACGCTCGGCATGCATTTAAAGTTTTCGATTTTTATCGCATATGTTTCTGAAAGAGCACATATATTATGCCTCGAAGGACTTTCACAAATCACCAACAAATAAATTTACCTTGAATCCAGACCATTGAGTCAATCCCTTGCCGCAAATGCTCTGCTGCTGCTTTTCAGGAACCTTAAATTTACCTGCCCAATGTCTTTCGTCACAAGTTATCAATTTTTTAGAATACCATTGCGAATGTCTTCCCTTCCCAGTGAAATCAGAGATTTCGTGAAAAGAAACTGGCAGTAAACTGTAAAATAAGGTGTGTGGAAGACCAATTGGTCGTCATGCAATATGCTCTTCCCAAAGCCGTAGTCCTGGCTTTGTTGTGGTTATCTTGGATGTCTAGTGCTGATGGTTTGAAAATCTTTATTCCATTACGATTGCTGCCAAAAAACGCACATCCTCTAATGCATTCACAACGAGCGATTTTCGTGCTGGCATTCTTGCCAGACCTACGAAACCACAGGCGATTCGTTTTGATATCATGTTCCCGAATGAAAAAGATAATCCACAATTAAAAACTCACAAACCTCAAAAATTTTTAGTTTCGCAGCTGAAAAAAATTGCCGAACAAAAGTCTTTAACTAAATACACACAAGTGACAAATGTCAAAAGAGTTGCTTTGTCGCTGCAAAAAAAGCTTCGGTGTGGGTATAATAGGTTTGTTCGTTGAAGCCCTGGGGTTGCCCTATGGTCGCCACAAAGCGTTTTTTGAGAAACCTAAATTCGCCATGAATGTCAAATTGAGTGTTTTTTGAGCCATAGGTTTGCCATATGTTTTCCCCAAACTCGCACTAGCTTTTTGCTGTGGCGATTTGAGGGCTGTCAAATGGCATGTATTTTTTTTTTAATGACAGGGATGTGTGGTGATTTGTGGTTTAGCGTTTTTTGAGGACTGGAAAACCCAGGTTTTTTTGACAACTCATAGGGTTGTCAAGAAAACCTAGGTCAACCCTGGGGAAAGTTCAATGAACAGACCTAATACTAACGTTTTTTTTCGCCGCACTCTGAGCGGCCGCCGGCGCGCGGGCACACAGTGGGCCCAAATGGCATTTATGAAAGTAATGTGGAAGCTGAAATTTTTATGCAAATTAACCAAGGAAAGGTCAAATTTCGCCGCGGCGCGCTGTCGCAACTGCAAATGCCGCTGCCGCGAAGGCAAAAACGCTTTGTATAGGTGAAGTGGAAATCTGTTTTTCCGTCGGCTTTTTTGGTCACATTGATTTTGGTAATGAAACAATGAAGTTACATTAACTTTCCCAACGTTTCGGCAGGGGTTGCTGCCTTCTTCAGGGGAACTTTATTTGAACAAAAAAATACAAAGATGTGTAAAAATAGTTGTTAACAAAATGACAATAAGTACACTCACTTGTATAAAAAAGGAAATAAACAAAAAGGAAAAAAATGATACATATATTAAATCATTAATAAAGAAAAAACTTTACAAGCTACTTCTGATAGTGAAGTTTAGTCTGTACTAACTTAGACAGAGAAATTTAGGACAGGAGTGAACAATAAACGGCCGAAATTTGAGCTTGAGCCGCTTTGGTTTGAGAGAACCTTAAGTGTCGTCTCAAATTACAAAAATTTTTAGTTTGTGATTTGCAATCAAGTATCGTGATTTAAGAACTTTTTCTTTTTAGTGGTTTACAAGCTTTTAATCGTAATCTACTACTTGCGGAGCACAACTTCGTTTTACACTTTATTCATAGTGGTTTATAAAATAAATATGGCAATTTGCCTTCTCGAAATGCTCAAATTAGGAAATTTAGAGAAAGATTGTTAAATTTTCTTTTTATTTTCTTTTCAGATACAGCCGAGTGGACACTACAAATAACAAAAACAAAATGGTAAACAACCACAGGTATAAGTACGATTTGCTAATTATTATTATTTTGTTATTTCACCGTAGAGATGGTGTTTTAATCTTTATTTTTTTTCTGATTTGCAGGTAGCCGTAATAAACACACCGGTGGATACCATTACCTGAAGGAGGATCCGTCGGTGAAAGGGTTCTTTTGCATAAGCCAACGAACGTGGGGAAGAACCCTCGATAAGCCGGGCAATAAGGATAGGTAATGTATTGATCAATTTCCTTTAAATTATTTTGCTTGGATAGTTGTTTTATCAACTTTTTCTGTCTTACAGGTACTATTTGATGGACTTTGTTCCTGGTAGCTGCCATTAATGATGTAAAAACAATGGTAATTATCTACCTGCGCCTAGGAAAACGTGGGAAAGAACCATCGCTAAGCAGGGCAGTAAAGTTAGGTTGGGTTATGATTTTGATTGTATTTGTTTTCGAAACTGATTTGCTTTCTTCTTTTTAGATTCCCTTAAGAGAATTCATGTTCCTGTTAGCTGCATAGTGGACATCAAAAAACATTAAACATAAACAACATGGGATAAAATAAAAAGCAACGACCCAACACCCAACTATAGAAGCCTCATCGGTCTGTTGCAGTATTTTCGTAAGCGTGCTATTTTTATCTATGTATATATAATATATATATATTAATCTCAAGGAAAACCAACTTCATTGCCCTTCATTTACCATTACGCATATTTATATCATTATTTTGTAGATGACGTTATATGTATGTGTAATATGTATGTATATCAGTTTTAAATTCATTTTTATTATTTATCACTTTTGATTAATTTGTATATTATAGTATGAACATGGTGATATTTACATTAAAACCTTCTGCTTTATAATAATTTAACATAGAAATTATTTATTTACCTAACTACTAAGCCTAGTATCACACAAATTTAATAACTAACCTAATCGTATTGATATTACAGATGAAAATATTAATAAACTACATATGTATTGTATATACATATGAATAAATAAAGAAAATAATCTGTGACATCACTTAATGATACTAACTTATAAACATATATGTACTTACTTGCCTAACTTAAAGTATAACCCAATATTACCATGAAAAACTTAAAACTATGATATAAATATCACAGAACTTATGAATACTTAAATGAGTAGATAATAAAGTAACTATATACATACTTAGAACTAGGATGTCAATATCACAAAACCTAGAAATAGGTAAATAAATATATGGCTGAGCTTTAGTCCAGGACATACCGAGTTGGGGCTTAAACTAACATTTAACAGGTAGGGAGGCACTCCAATAAAATAAATTTCGAAACAGAAATTGTCGGAAACCCCTCTTAATAGTTTAAAAACGTTTTTTAATTATTCGGTTTTAACCTCACTTTAGACTTTTTTTTCTTTCAAAACAGGAAAAGTTGAATGAAAACATAAACTACGGAAAAAGACAACAATTAATATTGTAATGTACACCCAACATTTAATACCAATTTCCTAATCGAAAACGTTCCACCGAAAAACACATCTGGGAGCACTATAATGGAGTGGTTTAAAAGAAGACGTCTTTTGTGAGTGAGTGTGTATGTGTGCAGAAATACCGGGAGGGGAACTTGTCTAGACATCATGGTTCATAGAAAAACTACTAGAAATCTCTCGATGGTTCACTTTCCTATATAAAGAGGGAGCTGACGCAACCAGAAGTCAGTTTTATTTAGAAAGTGATAGTGTGAATATTGGATAAACGTAATTGAGTTGAGTTCGATAAAGTGTATATCGAAAGTAGATACTGAATAAAGTGGTAGAATTAAATTGAAAGGTAGAGTTTTTATTTTGCGAACAAAGCGCACGTTACAATATGTATATATTTCACTATTTTGTTGCTAATAAAACACTTCTTTTTACATTTTCAATTATTTATAAAAGTTCACTTTGACATTACTTGTTTAATGCTAGGTTTCCACTTGCCATTTTTTAAATGATGAATGACCTAGTTTTCTGTCATCGAGAAAAATGACAAGTGGAAATTGCAAAACCTTATTTATAAATTTAAAAAAATCGTTGAAAAGAAGCTTATTTCCTAGCCCTGCTATATTAAAAGCGGTAATACTTAAAGAAAAGTTACTTAAATTATATCTTTTATTATTAACATTAAATTTAAAACGACTGACGGCATTATAATTAAAAGCGCTGAGTGCGTTCATTTCGATTCACAGTTTGAGAGCCACTGGCTACTGCGACATGGGATGACGTTTCCTCACTGACATTTAACAGCTGCTCCATGAGTGACATTCCACCTTCCTCATCACATGAAAGATTGTTGTTTATGTCGAAATAAAAAATTTTTTCCTGGATTTTAAGAGTTTCTCCCCGTTAATAAATTTTAACTCTCGGGTTTTTTGACGTTATTTCATCTCTTAGTTTGATTACACGTCTTCGTCTCTCACGTGCCGCTGCTGGATAATCTTTATGTACCGAAATGCCAGTACCTCTGAGTCTTACTGCAGATTGTAAAATCCGGCCGACATCTTCGCGATTGTGCAGCTCCACAATTATATTTTCCACGTTAGGGTTTCGGGATTTGATTAACCTTGCCGATGTAATGGCAGCAGTATTTTGTGTTTCTAGCAAGTCAAGGCATAAAAATTTTGCTTTATCAGTAGCTACTTCACCGCTTATTGCTGGGACGTGAAAGATTATATTCTTTTCATTTGCTTTTTTTGACAGCCACTCGACATGTCTTTCTAGCGATATGCAGCGAGACTCCATTTTTTGTAGTTGATCTTGTAGAGAGAGATTTTTTTGTTGCAGTTTGTGTATCTCCTCACCGATGCCCTCTAAATCGGATTTGGTGGGCAAATCTTTAAGTTTTTCATCTAGTAAAGATGACATTGAGCCCATTATTAGAGATTTTAGGGCAGTAACTGACATGTTACCGACGGACGATTTACTTTCTTGGCATGAAGTCATTTTATGAGGTGGGAATTCCGGAGAAATCTCTTCTAAGGGACGTTTCGGGGGCGGGGGTGGTGACGACGTTACGAGGATAGTGTTCTCTTCATTTCCTTTGTTAGGTGGGGTTCGTTGCATTTTAATGTTTTTGGTTTTTTGGCAAGATTAATTGCAATATCCTAAAGTTTTTGGACTCACCCTTGTAATTTAATGTAAAAGTCAAACTTTGATGTAGTTTTGGTTAGTTTATTTAGCCTTTTTAAGCGTTTTTTTAACTATTATTTCAAGAGCTCTACTTTGAACACAACCGGTCTACTCACGTACACACTCTCTTCTCAAGTGCCAAGGTATATCTTATATCACTACCCGAAGCGATTAATTGCATCCTCACTAACAATCTGAACGAATTTACATTAGTTAGACAAATAATGGTTTGCAAAGAATCGATATCTTTTATTATATTTCTCTCTACATCCATGTTTTCTGTGGTTCGTTTTTCTAATTGTTTTTCAAAATCAAAGATACGCTCGGCATGCATTTAAAGTTTTCGATTTTTATCGCATATGTTTCTGAAAGAGCACATATATTATGCCTCGAAGGACTTTCACAAATCACCAACAAATAAATTTACCTTGAATCCAGACCATTGAGTCAATCCCTTGCCGCAAATGCTCTGCTGCTGCTTTTCAGGAACCTTAAATTTACCTGCCCAATGTCTTTCGTCACAAGTTATCAATTTTTTAGAATACCATTGCGAATGTCTTCCCTTCCCAGTGAAATCAGAGATTTCGTGAAAAGAAACTGGCAGTAAACTGTAAAATAAGGTGTGTGGAAGACCAATTGGTCGTCATGCAATATGCTCTTCCCAAAGCCGTAGTCCTGGCTTTGTTGTGGTTATCTTGGATGTCTAGTGCTGATGGTTTGAAAATCTTTATTCCATTACGATTGCTGCCAAAAAACGCACATCCTCTAATGCATTCACAACGAGCGATTTTCGTGCTGGCATTCTTGCCAGACCTACGAAACCACAGGCGATTCGTTTTGATATCATGTTCCCGAATGAAAAAGATAATCCACAATTAAAAACTCACAAACCTCAAAAATTTTTAGTTTCGCAGCTGAAAAAAATTGCCGAACAAAAGTCTTTAACTAAATACACACAAGTGACAAATGTCAAAAGAGTTGCTTTGTCGCTGCAAAAAAAGCTTCGGTGTGGGTATAATAGGTTTGTTCGTTGAAGCCCTGGGGTTGCCCTATGGTCGCCACAAAGCGTTTTTTGAGAAACCTAAATTCGCCATGAATGTCAAATTGAGTGTTTTTTGAGCCATAGGTTTGCCATATGTTTTCCCCAAACTCGCACTAGCTTTTTGCTGTGGCGATTTGAGGGCTGTCAAATGGCATGTATTTTTTTTTTAATGACAGGGATGTGTGGTGATTTGTGGTTTAGCGTTTTTTGAGGACTGGAAAACCCAGGTTTTTTTGACAACTCATAGGGTTGTCAAGAAAACCTAGGTCAACCCTGGGGAAAGTTCAATGAACAGACCTAATACTAACGTTTTTTTTCGCCGCACTCTGAGCGGCCGCCGGCGCGCGGGCACACAGTGGGCCCAAATGGCATTTATGAAAGTAATGTGGAAGCTGAAATTTTTATGCAAATTAACCAAGGAAAGGTCAAATTTCGCCGCGGCGCGCTGTCGCAACTGCAAATGCCGCTGCCGCGAAGGCAAAAACGCTTTGTATAGGTGAAGTGGAAATCTGTTTTTCCGTCGGCTTTTTTGGTCACATTGATTTTGGTAATGAAACAATGAAGTTACATTAACTTTCCCAACGTTTCGGCAGGGGTTGCTGCCTTCTTCAGGGGAACTTTATTTGAACAAAAAAATACAAAGATGTGTAAAAATAGTTGTTAACAAAATGACAATAAGTACACTCACTTGTATAAAAAAGGAAATAAACAAAAAGGAAAAAAATGATACATATATTAAATCATTAATAAAGAAAAAACTTTACAAGCTACTTCTGATAGTGAAGTTTAGTCTGTACTAACTTAGACAGAGAAATTTAGGACAGGAGTGAACAATAAACGGCCGAAATTTGAGCTTGAGCCGCTTTGGTTTGAGAGAACCTTAAGTGTCGTCTCAAATTACAAAAATTTTTAGTTTGTGATTTGCAATCAAGTATCGTGATTTAAGAACTTTTTCTTTTTAGTGGTTTACAAGCTTTTAATCGTAATCTACTACTTGCGGAGCACAACTTCGTTTTACACTTTATTCATAGTGGTTTATAAAATAAATATGGCAATTTGCCTTCTCGAAATGCTCAAATTAGGAAATTTAGAGAAAGATTGTTAAATTTTCTTTTTATTTTCTTTTCAGATACAGCCGAGTGGACACTACAAATAACAAAAACAAAATGGTAAACAACCACAGGTATAAGTACGATTTGCTAATTATTATTATTTTGTTATTTCACCGTAGAGATGGTGTTTTAATCTTTATTTTTTTTCTGATTTGCAGGTAGCCGTAATAAACACACCGGTGGATACCATTACCTGAAGGAGGATCCGTCGGTGAAAGGGTTCTTTTGCATAAGCCAACGAACGTGGGGAAGAACCCTCGATAAGCCGGGCAATAAGGATAGGTAATGTATTGATCAATTTCCTTTAAATTATTTTGCTTGGATAGTTGTTTTATCAACTTTTTCTGTCTTACAGGTACTATTTGATGGACTTTGTTCCTGGTAGCTGCCATTAATGATGTAAAAACAATGGTAATTATCTACCTGCGCCTAGGAAAACGTGGGAAAGAACCATCGCTAAGCAGGGCAGTAAAGTTAGGTTGGGTTATGATTTTGATTGTATTTGTTTTCGAAACTGATTTGCTTTCTTCTTTTTAGATTCCCTTAAGAGAATTCATGTTCCTGTTAGCTGCATAGTGGACATCAAAAAACATTAAACATAAACAACATGGGATAAAATAAAAAGCAACGACCCAACACCCAACTATAGAAGCCTCATCGGTCTGTTGCAGTATTTTCGTAAGCGTGCTATTTTTATCTATGTATATATAATATATATATATTAATCTCAAGGAAAACCAACTTCATTGCCCTTCATTTACCATTACGCATATTTATATCATTATTTTGTAGATGACGTTATATGTATGTGTAATATGTATGTATATCAGTTTTAAATTCATTTTTATTATTTATCACTTTTGATTAATTTGTATATTATAGTATGAACATGGTGATATTTACATTAAAACCTTCTGCTTTATAATAATTTAACATAGAAATTATTTATTTACCTAACTACTAAGCCTAGTATCACACAAATTTAATAACTAACCTAATCGTATTGATATTACAGATGAAAATATTAATAAACTACATATGTATTGTATATACATATGAATAAATAAAGAAAATAATCTGTGACATCACTTAATGATACTAACTTATAAACATATACTTACTTGCCTAACTTAAAGTATAACCCAATATTACCATGAAAAACTTAAAACTATGATATAAATATCACAGAACTTATGAATACTTAAATGAGTAGATAATAAAGTAACTATATACATACTTAGAACTAGGATGTCAATATCACAAAACCTAGAAATAGGTAAATAAATATATGGCTGAGCTTTAGTCCAGGACATACCGAGTTGGGGCTTAAACTAACATTTAACAGGTAGGGAGGCACTCCAATAAAATAAATTTCGAAACAGAAATTGTCGGAAACCCTTCTTAATAGTTTAAAAACGTTTTTTAATTATTCGGTTTTAACCTCACTTTAGACTTTTTTTTCTTTCAAAACAGGAAAAGTTGAATGAAAACATAAACTACGGAAAAAGACAACAATTAATATGTATATATTTCACTATTTTGTTGCTAATAAAACACTTCTTTTTACATTTTCAATTATTTATAAAAGTTCACTTTGACATTACTTGTTTAATGCTAGGTTTCCACTTGCCATTTTTTAAATGATGAATGACCTAGTTTTCTGTCATCGAGAAAAATGACAAGTGGAAATTGCAAAAACTTATTTATAAATTTAAAAAAATCGTTGAAAAGAAGCTTATTTCCTAGCCCTGCTATATTAAAAGCGGTAATACTTAAAGAAAAGTTACTTAAATTATATCTTTTATTATTAACATTAAATTTAAAACGACTGACGGCATTATATATTAAAAGCGCTGAGTGCGTTCATTTCGATTCACAGTTTGAGAGCCACTGGCTACTGCGACATGGGATGACGTTTCCTCACTGACATTTAACAGCTGCTCCATGAGTGACATTCCACCTTCCTCATCACATGAAAGATTGTTGTTTATGTCGAAATAAAAAATTTTTTCCTGGATTTTAAGAGTTTCTCCCCGTAAATAAATTTTAACTCTCGGGTTTTTTGACGTTATTTCATCTCTTAGTTTGATTACACGTCTTCGTCTCTCACGTGCCGCTGCTGGATAATCTTTATGTACCGAAATGCAAGTACCTCTGAGTCTTACTGCAGATTGTAAAATCCGGCCGACATCTTCGCGATTGTGCAGCTCCACAATTATATTTTCCACGTTAGGGTTTCGGGATTTGATTAACCTTGCCGATGTAATGGCAGCAGTATTTTGTGTTTCTAGCAAGTCAAGGCATAAAGATTTTGCTTTATCAGTAGCTACTTCACCGCTTATTGCTGGGACGTGAAAGATTATATTCTCTTCATTTGCTTTTTTTGACAGCCACTCGACATGTCTTTCTAGCGATATGCAGCGAGACTCCATTTTTTGTAGTTGATCTTGTAGAGAGAGATTTTTTTGTTGCAGTTTGTGTATCTCCTCACCGATGCCCTCTAAATCGGATTTGGTGGGCAAATCTTTAAGTTTTTCATCTAGTAAAGATGACATTGAGCCCATTATTAGAGATTTTAGGGCAGTAACTGACATGTTACCGACGGACGATTTACTTTCTTGGCATGAAGTCATTTTATGAGGTGGGAATTCCGGAGAAATCTCTCTAAGGGACGTTTCGGGGGCGGGGGTGGTGACGACGTTACGAGGATAGTGTTCTCTTCATTTCCTTTGTTAGGTGGGGTTCGTTGCATTTTAATGTTTTTGGTTTTTTGGCAAGATTAATTGCAATATCCTAAAGTTTTTGGACTCACCCTTGTAATTTAATGTAAAAGTCAAACTTTGATGTAGTTTTGGTTAGTTTATTTAGCCTTTTTAAGCGTTTTTTTAACTATTATTTCAAGAGCTCTACTTTGAACACAACCGGTCTACTCACGTACACACTCTCTTCTCAAGTGCCAAGGTATATCTTATATCACTACCCGAAGCGATTAATTGCATCCTCACTAACAATCTGAACGAATTTACATTAGTTAGACAAATAATGGTTTGCAAAGAATCGATATCTTTTATTATATTTCTCTCTACATCCATGTTTTCTGTGGTTCGTTTTTCTAATTGTTTTTCAAAATCAAAGATACGCTCGGCATGCATTTAAAGTTTTCGATTTTTATCGCATATGTTTCTGAAAGAGCACATATATTATGCCTCGAAGGACTTTCACAAATCACCAACAAATAAATTTAGGGTAAACTGTCCCACAGTGAACCAATTTCTGCTTAACTTGATGTAGCATTTGAACTACTGGTCTATGTACAGGAAACTTTCATTGTACTTAAAGTTTGATATTTTGACTTTGTATTTCACCATAGAAATGTTAGAATATATCATGCAAAATACTTCTTTTTGGGCTTTCAAAAGTACGCCAAAATTGGTACCAGGGGGTGTACACAGTGAACCAAGGGGTATTACACAGTGAGCCATTACTATACATATGTATACGTATATTCAAAAAATATTTTCAAAAAATCTTTAAAAAAGAAGAAAACGTAAAGACTTTCTCTGGAAAATTAAAACCGAAATCATTTAATGTATTAGACATTTTTATTTCGTTTTACGAACATTTATTCATTTCTTTGAAAAAAAAAATTAAAGGACTTTTTACTTTTACTTTTACTTAAAAACTATAAAAAATAAATAAATAAAAAAGTAAAAAGGAACAACAGAAAAAAAAAAAAACAAACACAATCCTTCACGTATTGTTCTTGCAAACTAAAATAAGAAATTAATTATAAAAAAAAAGCAATAAAGCACTTTTAAAGTAAAATAAACATAGGAAAATGTAGGCAGGTACATAAATATATCAATGGACTCAAACTATTTAACGGGTATGGAATCCTGAACCATGGAACCATGGTTCACTGTGGGACTTGATACACTGGTTCACTTGTGGACATAGTGACTTTTTCTAAGAAAATATTAAAATAAAAAAAACTATTGCACATATTCAACTTTTATGCTGTTTTTTATATATGAAAATAACCAACAAAACATATGTAATGAAACCGCATCACTTCATAAACCACTTTTAAAATTAAAAAACAAACAAAAACCTAAATTTCTAGTTTACTCACCTGTCGAATTCACTTTTCCATGCGCACAACCGACACCGGCTAGAACACAACTTCAACTTCAGGATGTACCCAAAAAGGAATATAATGCGCGTGTTTCTCTAACTTTTTTTCTTTTCTATCTTATAATGGGTGGGAGAAAATTGGAATGGTTCACTGTATCTGCTGGCTCACTGTGGGACAGTTTACCCTACCTTGAATCCAGACCATTGAGTCAATCCCTTGCCGCAAATGCTCTGCTGCTGCTTTTCAGGAACCTTAAATTTACCTGCCCAATGTCTTTCGTCACAAGTTATCAATTTTTTAGAATACCATTGCGAATGTCTTCCCTTCCCAGTGAAATCAGAGATTTCGTGAAAAGAAACTGGCAGTAAACTGTAAAATAAGGTGTGTGGAAGACCAATTGGTCGTCATGCAATATGCTCTTCCCAAAGCCGTAGTCCTGGCTTTGTTGTGGTTATCTTGGATGTCTAGTGCTGATGGTTTGAAAATCTTTATTCCATTACGATTGCTGCCAAAAAACGCACATCCTCTAATGCATTCACAACGAGCGATTTTCGTGCTGGCATTCTTGCCAGACCTACGAAACCACAGGCGATTCGTTTTGACATCATGTTCCCGAATGAAAAAGATAATCCACAATTAAAAACTCACAAACCTCAAAAATTTTTAGTTTCGCAGCTGAAAAAAATTGCCGAACAAAAGTCTTTAACTAAATACACACAAGTGACAAATGTCAAAAGAGTTGCTTTGTCGCTGCAAAAAAAGCTTCGGTGTGGGTATAATAGGTTTGTTCGTTGAAGCCCTGGGGTTGCCCTATGGTCGCCACAAAGCGTTTTTTGAGAAACCTAAATTCGCCATGAATGTCAAATTGAGTGTTTTTTGAGCCATAGGTTTGCCATATGTTTTCCCCAAACTCGCACTAGCTTTTTGCTGTGGCGATTTGAGGGCTGTCAAATGGCATGTATTTTTTTTTTAATGACAGGGATGTGTGGTGATTTGTGGTTTAGCGTTTTTTGAGGACTGGAAAACCCAGGTTTTTTTGACAACTCATAGGGTTGTCAAGAAAACCTAGGTCAACCCTGGGGAAAGTTCAATGAACAGACCTAATACTAACGTTTTTTTTCGCCGCACTCTGAGCGGCCGCCGGCGCGCGGGCACACAGTGGGCCCAAATGGCATTTATGAAAGTAATGTGGAAGCTGAAATTTTTATGCAAATTAACCAAGGAAAGGTCAAATTTCGCCGCGGCGCGCTGTCGCAACTGCAAATGCCGCTGCCGCGAAGGCAAAAACGCTTTGGTTTGAGAGAACCTTAAGTGTCGTCTCAAATTACAAAAATTTTTAGTTTGTGATTTGCAATCAAGTATCGTGATTTAAGAACTTTTTCTTTTTAGTGGTTTACAAGCTTTTAATCGTAATCTACTACTTGCGGAGCACAACTTCGTTTTACACTTTATTCATAGTGGTTTATAAAATAAATATGGCAATTTGCCTTCTCGAAATGCTCAAATTAGGAAATTTAGAGAAAGATTGTTAAATTTTCTTTTTATTTTCTTTTCAGATACAGCCGAGTGGACACTACAAATAACAAAAACAAAATGGTAAACAACCACAGGTATAAGTACGATTTGCTAATTATTATTATTTTGTTATTTCACCGTAGAGATGGTGTTTTAATCTTTATTTTTTTTCTGATTTGCAGGTAGCCGTAATAAACACACCGGTGGATACCATTACCTGAAGGAGGATCCGTCGGTGAAAGGGTTCTTTTGCATAAGCCAACGAACGTGGGGAAGAACCCTCGATAAGCCGGGCAATAAGGATAGGTAATGTATTGATCAATTTCCTTTAAATTATTTTGCTTGGATAGTTGTTTTATCAACTTTTTCTGTCTTACAGGTACTATTTGATGGACTTTGTTCCTGGTAGCTGCCATTAATGATGTAAAAACAATGGTAATTATCTACCTGCGCCTAGGAAAACGTGGGAAAGAACCATCGCTAAGCAGGGCAGTAAAGTTAGGTTGGGTTATGATTTTGATTGTATTTGTTTTCGAAACTGATTTGCTTTCTTCTTTTTAGATTCCCTTAAGAGAATTCATGTTCCTGTTAGCTGCATAGTGGACACCAAAAAACATTAAACATAAACAACATGGGATAAAATAAAAAGCAACGACCCAACACCCAACTATAGAAGCCTCATCGGTCTGTTGCAGTATTTTCGTAAGCGTGCTATTTTTATCTATGTATATATAATATATATATATTAATCTCAAGGAAAACCAACTTCATTGCCCTTCATTTACCATTACGCATATTATATCATTATTATATCATTATTTTGTAGATGACGTTATATGTATGTGTAATATGTATGTATATCAGTTTTAAATTCATTTTTATTATTTATCACTTTTGATTAATTTGTATATTATAGTATGAACATGGTGATATTTACATTAAAACCTTCTGCTTTATAATAATCAGTGGCGGATTAAGGCTTATTGCCGCCCTAGGTCCTGTCTGATACGCCGCCCTTTTTGATCAACAAAATTCTATATGTTTTGAATCACAATTGTTATTAAAAAATAGCTTTTATTTTTTACACGACTCATAATGCGAATCATAAGAGAGTGCTCTATTTTTTATTCAAATATAATTATTAAATAATACAAAAAAATGTTTATTAAACTCTAGCTAGCATAACAAATAAAAATAACCATTTTTTTCAAATTATAATGTATTGCCTAGTTTGTAAATCTCTTCTTCCTGACTTTTGTCCGAGTAAAAGCATCAACTATGTCATCATTATCAATTTCTTGAACTAGTTGAGCTTCATTAGACAATAATTCTAAAGTATTAAGTCTATCTTGGCCCATACTTGCGAGTATATAAGATTTAGCCTTTTTTAAGGTAGACAAAGATCTTTCTGCTGAAAAATTGAAGCGGGAATACTCAAAAAAATACGCAGAGCAATGTCTACATTCAGATAAATATCTCTTGTGCGGAGATCTTCCGTATTTGCTAGGGATAGGGATACTTTTTAACTAGTTTATTTGCAAGGTTTTTCAGTTCAATCGTATCTATGTCAATTTAACTATCAAAAAAACTAAAATTTTCGCAAAGTTTTTTATAAGCACTTTTACGTCCGGCCAATTGTATGCTTAAAGTATCGAAAATTAGGTAATACACATCGGTGCGAACATTTTCGTGACCAGATGAAGGTACTGTTTCATTCACCCGTAACTCATCTGCCTGAATTTTTCTAGTTCTCTTGGTTTCATAACTATAATTAACTTTAGCTCCACACAGTGCTTTTGCTTTTTCTTCATATTCAGAGTATTGTTTGTCCCTCATATCTTGAAGAAATAATGCCAAAGAACCATAAATTTTTACCACAGATGATAAATCCGCATGAGATTCTTGAAGCTTCTTACTTGCAGCACTGAAACGATCTAAAATAACATTATGAACTATGACCAAAATTGTCATTTCTAGATGCTGTAATTTTCGTTGCAATCATGTAGCGATCGCGTATTTCTTATGGAAATGCCTAACGGTCGTAGACAAGTTTGAGACTTCTACTTTTGAAACGGCACTAGTAAAACTGAAATAATTACTGTGACTCGCTTACAGAATAAAAACGCTTATTAGTTCTATACGTTAAAGTCAAACTTTGTCAATACCTGCTACGTGCTACGCATAGCGCTCTTATTTTTTGTAAACATGTGTAACACACTCACCCCATCAACGGAACTCATTCTTAATCACATACAAAATACTCTCACTCTACTTTAGTTGTTGCAATGACGATCATAAAGTTAAAAACTTGAATTAAAAATTATATATTGAAATTTTTTTATTTATACTTATGACTTATGATAATAACACTTTATATAGATGTAACTATATTACACAGATCACTTTAATACTATTCCCTTCCAATTTGATAAAATTTTATTATAACAAATTCATGATTGAGATATAAATTCAATATTCTTTTTTTTCGACTAATTTTCATTTTTTTAAAAATTTTCGTCAAACACCGAAGTTAAATTGAAAAATCTGAAAACCGGTTGACCCTACAACTTCCCGCTATTTCCAGATCTAAGCGATCGAAAACATCCCTCAAAGTTATTGAGGCCTTCGAGCTCAAAAGAACGACTTTCCTGTGTTTTGAGATCTTCAAGCTCATTTTCCGAACTCTTTGAGCTCGGAATATAATTGTAAATTTTGAGTCAAAAACGTGAGACTTATTCAAAACGATATTTTGTAAGACTTTGAATTGCGATTTTTTGAAACGCGTCGTTCGATATTGATCCGCTTGGCGGGATTCGGCGCAATTTTTAATGCACAATCGATATCTCAATCGGTTGACTCGTTCTTGAGATATCGTGCAACAAAATTATAGCTTACACACACAAACACGGCGGGACGTCACGCTGAAACTACTCAGAATAGCTTCCTAAGACCTCAAAATGTGAAAATCCGATAAGAACTCAATTTTTGAAATTTTCAAAGAAAAAGCGCGACTAAGTTAAAATCCTGTAAGTAATTTCAGAGGCTTAATATTATGTAATAGCAATCTCACCAAAGATACAGAAGTGAAAAAATATTTAGTTATTTACAAGAAAGCTTATCAATTTGATTGTTTCTTTATTTGATAATTAGACTATAATTTACTCAATCAAAATATTAATGATGCACCCTCAAATTTAAAAGTCAATGAAAAAATAAATTATATTATAGTCCATAGAAAATTTTTAATAAATTCAAAAAAAAAAAACAGAGCCAATTAAAAACTAATTTTTGGTATATTTCTACGGCTCTTAAATTTTAACGTTCTGAAAATTTTGCCGCCCCCCAAATCGTGCCGCCCTAGGCCCGGGCCTCACGGGCCTATGCGTTAATCCATCACTGATAATAATTTAACATAGAAATTATTTATTTACCTAACTACTAAGCCTAGTATCACACAAATTTAATAACTAACCTAATCGTATTGATATTACAGATGAAAATATTAATAAACTACATATGTACTGTATATATGTACATATGAATAAATAAAGAAAATAATCTGTGACATCACTTAATGATACTAACTTATAAACATATACTTACTTGCCTAACTTAAAGTATAACCCAATATTACTGTTGAAGTCATAATGCACGGCGGCCGGGTGACGGGAGAAAACAAAACCATGTGCAGGCAACTTAAAAAGTCGAACGCTCGAACGCACCCCTGTTTTGTTTCCTCCCGTTCCACTTGACAGGCCAGCCAATTTTTCTCCAAAGAAGAAAGAATCCGCCATATTCTTTTCGTCGTGGCGCTTAGTCGTTGCGCCATAAGCGAACAAAATTTGGGTCAAGTTGTATCGCCATATTGTGGCCATCGTCATTCAGCCATCGTCAAGACATTTACACCGTCAATCAGCATCCTCTTCAAACAGCATCATCAATCAACATCATCATTCAGCCATCGTCAAGACATCCACACCGTCAACCAGAATCCACATCATCAATCAACATCAGCAATCAGCATCGTAAATCTTGGAAGTGTACAGATACTTACAAAAATTTTCCATTTGCATTAAAATAAATGAGTAGATTAGTTATATTAGTTATCAAGTTCAATATTTCAATACATATCTATCGAAACGGTACAAATTGAGACGTTTTTTTTTTGGATATATTACGTATCGAAACGGTAAAAATTGAGACGTTTTTTTTTTTGAGATATTAAGTATCGAAACGGTACAAATTGAGACGTTTTTTTTGGGATTAAGATAACACGCGGTAGGGTGGTAAGCGTTTAGTTGACGGTTTAAAGTTATAAGTGACTGCAATTTGGTTCGATAAAAATGAGTTTGGAGAAGTTAATTTTGGCATGTGATGCCTTGGTAGATTTCCACGCGAATTTTAAAGAGAAACCCATTCAAGGGATGTCACTATCAGTTTTAAAGGCATACAAAGTCGAACTCCATGAAATATGGTCAGACGTGAAAGATGCGTAAAATACATTCGTGTGTGCCGCGTCCGAGGATGATGACCTCAAGGCGTCACTTGTGGAAGTGAGAGCCAAGTATAGGAAGTGCTCAGACATTTATATAGGATTTCTCGGGGATCTACTAGAGGCCACAGGGCCGCAAGAGGGTAAAACGAAAAATAAAAGTGAAAACGGGAAAAAAGACGATAAATATACGGCTCTATTGCATAGTATGCATCTCCCACCGTGTCAAACGGAAATTTTTAGTGGTGATTTTGTAAAATGGCCGGCGTTTAGAGACATGTTTACCGCACTTTACATCCGACACGCAAAGTTAAGTCCCGTTCAAAAACTTTTCCACTTGCGTGCTCGGACGAAGGATCATGCGTTAAGCATTGTTTCTAAATTTGAGATAACGGACGACAATTTTGAGGCTGCATGGTCAGCGCTCAAGGAACATTACGAAAACAAACGGGTTCTCGTAAATAACCATTTAAAAATTTTGCTGGGTCAACCATGCATCGCAGTTGAATCTGCTACCGCGCTCAAGGAATTGCAAAGCAATATCAATGAAGCTGTCTTAGCGTTAGGGTCATACAAGATTGACATGGAAAAATGGGATGCGTTGGTAACATATGTGTGCGCGAGTCGTCTTCCAGCTCAAACATTAGCTGTTTGGGAAGAATCTTTAGAAAACCCAGCAGAAATCTAATCGTGGGATCAAATGAATAATTTTCTTACAAGTAGGTACCGCGTTTTGGAAAATGTTTCCGACATGCAAAAAAGCAACAACATTTCGAAAGGCGCAGCAACTAATAATCAAGTTTCAAGCAAAACCACACGGGTTAGGGCACATCATGCTAAAGTAAGTTCACAGTGCAAAGTATGTCCAGGAGCTCATTCATTGCGTACATGCCCAGAATTTTTAAAACTGAGTATTGCTCAACGGCGAAACACGGTTCGCAAATTAAAAAATTGCTATAACTGCTTAGCTTTCAATCACTTGGTAACAAGTTGCCAGAGTGACAGTACATGCTTTCACTGTAAGGGAAAGCATCACTCTCTACTACATTTCGATCAAAGTTCTCCGGGGAACATGAAACAACAATTACAGTCCACTTCGAATCCAAACAACGGGCGTAGGTCGCAACAATCTTTCGGGAATAACAATCAAGGGGCTATGGGTGCAATATCACACGGTAACACAAATGTCGAATGGTCAAATCCGACCGATAATCAAAATGTTTTTGCCAATGCATACTTTGCGAAGACGCAACGAACAGCGCTGTTAGCTACAGCGATAATTCGAATACGGCAAAATCATACTGATTTTGAGTGGCGGGCACTTATCGATCCGGGGTCGGAAATATCATTCATATCTGAAGAAGTTCAGAAGAGGTTAAGGTTGCCCACACGATCGGTGAGAGCAACGGTTGCAGGCGTTAATTCTTCGGTAACGGCAACATCCTCTAAAATTTGCTCATTCATGTTAAAATCGAGACATGACTCTGAGTTTTCTCTTTTCGCTGAGGCACTTGTTCTCAAAACGGTTGCAGACAAGCTGCCATCGGTATCAATAGACTTGGGAGAGTTTCAAAGAAAGTTTGATTTCCAATTAGCTGACCCCTGTTTTAATAGGTGTTCGAAAATCGATTTATTGATCGGGGCAGATTTATATCCCTTTATAATTAAGGAAGGCCTAAAACCCAATGTGTTTCAGAGGATTATGGCTCAAAACACAGTATTTGGGTGGGTGCTACTTGGCTCTTTGGAAAATTCGAATTTGCAATTAGATTCCCAGTGTTCAAGAACACTTTCGTTTTTTAATGAAGTAACGTTAAATGAGGATATTCAAACATTTTGGCAGTTGGAAGAGCTTCCTGAAACTCCAGTGTTGACAGCAGCAGAGCAGTATTGTGAGGATCTCTTTAAAGAAACCACTTATCGAGACGACACGGGTCGTTACGTAGTGCGGTTACCATTCACAGAAGAGTTTGTGAAAAATCCAAACCTAGGGGCATCATTTGCCAATGCAGAGCGACAATTTCAGAGAAATGAAAGGCGGCTTTTGGGGAATCCCATGTTGAAAAATCAATATGATTCAGTGTTATCCGAGTATATTGATCTGGGGCATATGAAGCCCAGTGAAATTTCGGACAAGTTTGGTGAAAAGGGATCATCGTATTATATGCCTCATCACGCTGTGATCAAACCCGAAAGTCTTACAACAAAGGTTCGCGTGGTATTCAATGCATCATTTGCCTCTTCAAGCGGGAAGAGTTTGAATGATGTTCTTTACCCGGGTCCAGCTCTGCAGACAGATATAACGCTCTTGCTGTTGAATTGGAGACTCTTCAAATACGTGTTCAATAGCGACATCGAGAAGATGTATCGCCAAATCAAGATTCATCCGGATCAAACTCCCTTTCAGAAAATTTTATTTCGTGAAAATCCACAGGAGCCTTTAAACGTTTTTTAAATGGTAACGATAACACATGGTGTTTCTAGCTCCCCGTATTTGGCAATACGCACATTGCATCATTTAGCCAACGAAGTCAAAGGTTCCCATGTTCTAGCATCAAACATTCTATTGCGGGAATTGTTTGTCGATGATGTTTTATCAGGGGCTCACGACATTTCCACTGCATTGAAAGCTCAAGCAGAATTGATTGGGGTGCTACAATCGGCTGGTTTCAACCTAAGAAAATGGACGGCGAATGCGAAGGAGTTGCTAGAATTTCTGCCAAAAGGTTCACTTCTTAACGAAGATTTTTTAAAGTTTGATGACAAAAGCTCTGTGAAAACGCTCGGTATTCAGTGGAAGGCTACCTTGGATACATTTTCCTTTTCGGTGCAATCGGTTGCACAGGCAAAGCCCGCTACTAAGCGCTCAGTGCTTTCAGTTATCGCTAAATTGTACGATCCAGTAGGGTGGTTGGCCCCTATTGTGATCGTAGCAAAAATTTTGATGCAGCAAATCTGGAAAGATAAGATCGATTGGGATGGGGAACTGCTCCCCAGTACAAGGCAAAGATGGGAAGTATTTGCGAATCGTTTGCCAGGAGTCGCAAGCATAAGTATTCCACGTTGGGTAGAATACACTCCAGATGCGGTTTCACAGATTCATGGGTTCTGTGACGCGTCCGAAAAGGCTTACGCTGCGTGTATTTATTTACGGGTACAACATCAAGAAAAGATAACGTCTCATTTGTTATGGGCAAAATCTAAGGTTGCCCCGGTAAACACGATATCGCTGCCAAGGCTGGAGTTACAGGGTGCAGTGCTTCTGTCAAGAATGGTACATTTAGCGTCAACTTCCCTTCGAATTGAAAACATGTCAGCGGTCCATCTGTGGACAGATTCAACTATTGTTCTCGCGTGGCTGCAAAAACATCCAAGTTCATGGAAAACTTTTGTGGCAAACCGCACAGCGGAAATCTTAAAAAACACAGAGGTGACTAATTGGTGTCATGTGATATCAGAAGAAAACCCGGCGGATATAGCCACAAGAGGAATATCCCCGGAGGGGATTCGTTGTGGTGGAATGGACCAGCGTGGTTGCGGGAATCTCAGTCAACATGGCCTTATTCGAAGGGCGAAACGATTGAGGAACCCATTATAGAATCGAAATCGGTTAAAACCTTCACCAATCAAGTGATACTTTCGTCATTCAACAATCAAATCATTCGGGATTTTGAGAGTGACTTAGCCAAATTCTCCGAGTGGCATAAAGCGCTGTGTGTGCTTGCATACGTTGAGAGGTTTTGTCAGTTCATGAAGACTCAGAAAGAAACGGTATCCACAGTCAGAATTATCCTACCACGAAATTGTCGGGGCGAAGGAAAAATTCATTGTGCTGACTCAAAGGAAGTATTTTGAAAGGGAATATAACGACTTATTATCGAGTAAGCAAGTAGCACCAAAAAGTTGGCTGGGAAAATTTAATCCATTTATTGATAAAAAGGGTATCATGCGCGCGAACGGTCGCTTAGCTTTATCGACGTTATCATATAATGAAAAGTTTCCTATATTACTTCCTGCACAATGCCTTTTTATTCAGCGGTATATTCAATATGTACATGAAATTTCAGTACATGGCGAAATTCAACTCATGATGCGCATGATCAGAGCCGAATATTGGATACCGCAAGTCAAAAATTTGGTGAAAAAGTGTATTCGCCAGTGCCCAGTATGTACTCGATATAAGCATCACGTGCAAACGCAATCAATGGGTGCGCTACCACAGGAAAGAACCACGTTAAGTCGGCCTTTCACGAATACGGGTGTGGATTTTGCCGGACCTTTCCTCATTAAGACGTATTATGGTCGAAAATGTCGTTTGGACAAGGGATATGTATGCATTTTTGTATGTTTTGCAACACGGGCAATACATTTAGAATTGGTTAGTGATCTGACGACGCAAGCGTTTCTCGCGTCACTTACGCGTTTCGTTTCCCGACGTGGAACTCCGTCGCAGATGTTTTCCGATCATGGAACCAATTTCGTAGGTGCCTCTAAGGTGTTGCTCTCAGATTTTCATAAATCACTTATCCGTTGTCCCACAGCAGCAGCTCATAACTTTTCGCAATTAAAATGGAATTTCATTCCTTCCGGTTGTGGGAAGCGGGAGTAAAAAGTTTTAAATCACATTTTCGAAAAATTGCGGGCAGTGAAAAATTTACTTTCGAAGAATTCTCAACCCTGCTGTCTCGAATTGAGTGTACGCTCAACTCACGTCCATTGTCAACTATGACTGAAAGTGCTTCAGATATCGTCTCCTTGACTCCGGGTCATTTTCTCACGGGTGGGTTGTTAGTAGGTTTGCCAGAACCAGCATGCAATGATGAGTCGCTAAGTATTCGAAATAGATGGAGAAAACTACAAATCCTACATAATCAATTAAGTGCTCGATGGAAGGAAGAGTATTTAAAGGAACTTCACAAACGGTACAAATGGAAGTATCCTAAAAGAGATCTGCAAATTAACGACGTGGTTATCATTCGAAATGAAAATTTGCCTCCCAACGAGTGGCGCCTTGGGCGAGTCATCAACGTGTTCGCGGGACCCGATAACAAGATCCGAGTCGCCGAAGTAAAGACGGCAAATGGAATCGTCAAGCGGTCAATTGTCAAAATTTGCGTTCTCCTACCTCAGAATTAAACCGAACCTATTTTTTTCTCGTTTTAATCCGATTCTTTAAAGCATATTTCAAAAGGAAAATATGCGCGAATAGTATCCAATAATACGCTTGCCATTCGTTTACTTAGTTTCGTAAAAGTACTAAATTACCGACCATATTTGGCTCATAAGAGTGAATTTTAATCAAATGGAAAATTGTTGTATTTAGTACCTTTAAATATTTTTCTCATATGATCTCATTACTTGTTCATTATAAAAATAATAATCTTATAACTTCAGCTCATACCAATGTAGAGGCTTGGACAGGATGACGGGTGGATCGGTCACATTTTTTGCAAGCGAGGTTGCAAGGCGGGCGGTAATGTTGAAGTCATAATGCACGGCGGCCGGGTGACGGGAGAAAACAAAACCATGTGCAGGCAACTTAAAAAGTCGAACGCTCGAACGCACCCCTGTTTTGTTTCCTCCCGTTCCACTTTTTCTCCAAAGAAGAAAGAATCCGCCATATTCTTTTCATCTATTCATTCTGTTGCCAACTACCAACCACGACACACGCCGCTAAAGCCACCCGACATCTTCGCCATCTTCGCCATTTTTCATTTTTTCATTGCCACAGAGCAAATAATTATTTTTGTAAAATTGTACGAAAACCGCAGAATAAAGTAATTAAGTATTGAAGTATACGGATTGTGCGTATTATTTCGCAAGTTTCATTAAGAACAGACCAGCGCAACAATTACCATGAAAAACTTAAGACTATGATATAAATATCACAGAACTTATGAATACTTAAATGAGTAGATAATAAAGTAACTATATACATACTTAGAACTAGGATGTAAATATCACAAAACCTAGAAATAGGTAAATAAATATATGGCTGAGCTTTAGTCCATACCGAGTTGGGGCTTAAACTAACATTTAACAGGTAGGGAGGCACTCCAATAAAATAAATTTCGAAACAGAAATTGTCGGAAACCCCTCTAAATAGTTTAAAAACGTTTTTTAATTATTCGGTTTTAACCTCACTTTAGACTTTTTTTTCTTTCAAAACAGGAAAAGTTGAATGAAAACATAAACTACGGAAAAAGACAACAATTAATATGTATTTGTATATATTTCACTATTTTGTTGCTAATAAAACACTTCTTTTTACATTTTCAATTATTTATAAAAGTTCACTTTGACATTACTTGTTTAATGCTAGGTTTCCACTTGCCATTTTTTAAATGATGAATGACCTAGTTTTCTGTCTTCGAGAAAAATGACAAGTGGAAATTGCAAAAATTGACAGTCATTGAAATGACGAACAGCGTCGGTAATTTTTTGGCAGTAAATTTGAAGGACAAGTGGAAATTGGCTGATTGAAAAACGAAATGTCACTCTATCATTCACTGACATCTATATTTTTTTTGGCATCGTGTTGAATCTTTTGTCAATGAAGTGACGAGTAATAACATGAGAAAACATAAATAAATAATACTATGGTATGAAAAAAATTGAAAAGGAAAAAAAATCGAAGGCAGGGGAAATCAACGATAGAGTGGAGTGTTGAATCCTCCATAAAAATTGTAAGCAACGTGGAGGTGTTGTGTTTGAAAACCTTTAGAACTCCAACAGCAAGTCCTATAAGAACCGGGACATGAATAATAATTCATGGGAAAACATTTCTCTGACTGTTGGAGTTCCAAAGGTTGAAGCCATCCTCAGATGGAAGATGGAACTCTCTAATCGAGCTTGCGTTTGATGCGATATGGGGCCATAAATTAGCACACTCTTTTGCAACAGGACCAGTGATAGCTGAATCTTTTATTTCACCTTTATTGTTGACTGTTCACCCCGACATTATCCTGAAAGTATATAAACACCCCGTCCCTCCTCCTGAAAGTTTTTCTTTGTCACAGCAGGCATTAAATAAATTAATTTTTATTTTATTTTCATTTCACACATTATTTAATTTATTAATTAAAAAAGATGAAAACCTTGCAACACAAAACAAAAATTCGATGAAGCAAGGAGGCAAATATTTTTCAGTGACAGTCCACTAGCAGTTCAGAAATGACAAGACAAGTGGAAATAGCGCTCATTGAGTTGACAAAACATTTTGTCAAAATTTTTCTATCAATGAAATGACACCCAATTTTTTGACAGTAAATGACATAAGTGGAAATGAACTGGCAATTGTATCAATTACTGACAAGATTTTGATCTGTCAAACTATGTCATTTTAGTGACATGTGGAAACCCAGCATAAGTGATACCAGGCGGTGTTATTAAGTGGGTAATTTTTAATTGAAAATGGTGCAAGTGGGATTTTTATGGTTTGAAAATAAAACTTTTGTATGAATTTCTAACCACAAAAGTGTCATTTTCTAACCCCAAAACTAATAGTATCTTAAAATTTGCGTTTTCATTCAACTTTTCCTGTTTTGAAAGAAAAAAAAACCTAAATGAGGTTAGAACCGAAAAATTAATTAATTAGTTAATATATTCCCACGGGAATGGGAACGTATACAAGAACTTAGAAACTACAACACCGATTTCAAAAATGTTTCCACCGTAAGAATGTTACACTATCCCTCAGTAACATAAACTTTAATTTATCATCATATTCCTACGGGAACGGGAGTCCTTGATAATAGAATAAGCGTTAAAGGAGCTCTGTCTGTCCGTCATTCTATGTAACCATCTTCTGCCCAAACTAATAAACCAATTTAAATGAAATTTTGTACAATGATTGTTCCGAACATAAGAACGGACATAGGCTGTATTTCATTTGAATATTCCCACGGGAACCGGTCCTCACTATAATTATAAATGCAAAAGTAGCTCTGTCTGTCCACCTTTCTATGTTACCATCTCACGCCCAAACTAATGAACAGATTAAAATGAGTTTTTGTACAAATATTGTTCAGAACTTGAGGAAGGACATAGGCAATATATTTTGTCCCTATATTCCCACGGGAACGGGAGCGTATACTGGAACTTTGACACAACAACACCGATTTCAAAAATTTTTCAACCGTTGGAATGCTCTATAATCCCGGAGTAACATTAACCTCAACTCGTCCACATATTCCCACAAAATTGGTCACCATATTCCCACGGGAACGGGAGTCTTTACTAATATTGAAAATGCGAATGCAGCTATATCGGTATGTTTTTCGTATGTTTTCCGTTCAAACTGCTAAACAGATTTTATTAAATTAGCTACAGAGATGGTCTAGAACATGCCGAAGGATAAAGGCTGTATATTTATCCTTATATTCCCACGGGAACGGAAATGGGAATTCAAAAATTACGGTCTCAAAAGTATTTTTAACAGGGCTACAAGGTGTTGAAAAAGGGGATGAATGTTTTTTTTTGGAAATACCGCCATTTTTATGGCTAGAAGTTTCAAAAAAATATTTAATGCTCTTAACTAGATACAAATAAATATAATATTCAATTGTCAATAGTCATTCCCTAACAAGGTTTGGTTGTTTGAAATGCGCTGGGCCCGGAGTTAAACGCTCTATTGCGCCAGCCCATGTGTTATATGGTCTTAAAAGTCAAAGTTTGTAAAAAATGTAAAACTGAACTTAACTATTACTTGCGTTTAGAATAACATAGTGTGCATAGTTTTATGTGTTTTGTAAAGTGAAACTGAAATCAAACCTAACCTAGCGCGTAGTTCTGCCAGAGCTCGAGCTGCAAAAATTGCTAGAAGCCAAGACTCCGAATAGGTGACTCAAAACAGCTTGGTTGCCGCGAACATCGCATCTTAAACAGCTGCTCAAAGGCAAAGCGATAAGCTTCAAGCTCTAGATGCCAAACGTAATGCAGCTCAGAGAGCCGCTGAAAATTTGGAGGATAACCAAGCGCAGCAACGATCAGATGACAAACGTCATGAAACTCAAAAGGCAGCTGAAACGTCGCTACAAGCCCGGCTAAGTCGATTTTTAGATGCTGAGCGTCATTCTTCATTGACTGCTGCAGAGTCAGGTGAAAAATCGCAAGAAAGAGGTGTTTTAAAAGCTGACGTTCGGTATGCATATCAGTTTTTTGTGGAATTAGGTTGTTTATATAGTTTATTAAATTTATAGGATGCAAAAATGCAAACCTGACCTAGCGCGCAGTTCTGCCAGAGCTCGAGCTGCAAAAATTGCTAGAAGCCAAGAGTCTGAAAGGCTGACTCAAAACAGCTTGGTTGCCGGGAACATCGCATCTCAAACAGCTGCTCAAAGGCAAAACGATGAGCTTCGAACTCTAGATGCCAAACGTAAAGCAGTTTAGAGAGCCGCTGAAAATTTGGAGCAATGCTGAGCACGGCAACTATTGGATCCCATAGGGCTGTTGAAACATCGGAACAAACTCGGCTTCGTCGGTTTTTAGATTCTGAACGTCATACGCCATTAGCTTCCAGAGAGTCCCCTGAAGAGTCAGAAAGAAGGCGTGTTGCAAATACTGATCGGAAGTCAGAAAGGAGAAAAGCCTCAACACGTGGTACATGGGAATCTTTTCGGGATTCTGCTTTTAACTATGACCATTTGCGCGATTATATTAATCATCGATTAATATTTATGGGCCAGATGGATAAAAAGTGTACGCATTGTGGAGCACTCAAATGGAAAGAGAAAACTCCACGTATGTGTTGTACAGGTGGCAAAGTTTCGCTTCCATCTCTTGGTGAGCCAGAAGAACCTCTAAAATCATTATTTTTGTGTGATAGTAACGAATCACGGCATTTTCTGAAGACGATTAGGAGATACAATTGTTGCTTTCAAATGACGTCGTTTGGAGTAGATAATGAGGTTGTTATGCCCGGATTTTCTACAACTTTTGCAATTCAAGGACAGATCTATCATAGAATTGGGTCTTCATTGCCTCTAGATAGTCAGCCAAGATTTTTGCAAATTTATTTTATGGAGGACGAAAATAGCGAAGTTGATCGCAGGCGTCAAAACATTCAAGGAATTCAAAGAGATGTCGTTTTTCAAATTCAAAGAATGTTGCACGATCATAACAACCTCACTAAAACTTTCAAAAATGCATTGGAAAGAATGCCGGGAGAACAATACAAATTAGTCATGCACCCTGACCGTACGCCGCGCCGAGTGGCGAACATGAAAGGCGGTACAATGAACCTTTGTACAGAGAACAGTTTGCCTCCCGGGATATTATTTTACAGAACCGGAATGACACATTAACCAGGGTACCAGACACACACAAATTTTACGATGCGTTGCAATATCAGCTTATATTCAGCAGGGGGCAAGAAGGGTATTACTTTCAAATACCCCAAGTCAGTCCTGTAACAGGCTTAACTTTACCAAACAAAAAAGTATCGTGCATGGATATTTATGATTATCATATCATGATTCGAGAAAATGATTCCAACGTAGTATCAAGATGCAGACAACTGGCCAATCAGTTTTATGTTGACATGTATGTATGTAAAAGTTGAAAGCGAACGATTGCGCTACATATCATTAAGCCAAAGCAAATTAAGAGCGGAGAGTTACATTCATCTTCAAGATGCTGTAGCAAATGATTGTAATGTCAATTCTAATAATTTGGGTAAAATGGTTATCTTACCGTCTTCATTTATAAATAGCCACAGACAATTGCACGAATATACTCAAGGCGCGTTCGCTTATGTACATACATACGTACATATGGCCGCCCTGATTTATTTATTACTTTCAACTGTAATCCAAATTGGCCTAAAATAGTAAATGAATTGCTGCCGGGACAAAGTAAAATAGATAGACACGATATAATTGCCAGAGTTTTGCGGTTGAAAGTTAAAAATCTAATAAATGTAATTATGAAAGGTAAAATATTCGGAGAAGTGTTATGTCCTATGTATTCGATAGAATGGCAAATGTGTGGCCTACCGCACGTCCATATTTTAGTGTGGTTGAAAGAGAAGTTGAGGCCTTTTCAAATAGATAAAATTATTAGCGCTGAAATACCGGATCCAGATAATGACAAGTCACTACATGACATTATTGTTAAAAATATGATTCATGGTCCATGCGGCCCTGAAAATCCCCAAAGCCCTTTCATGAGGGATGGAAAATGCACTAAAAAATATCCCCGCAAGCTTATCAAAGAGACTGTCCACAATGATAACGGATACCCGCTGTATCGTAGAAGAGCACCAGCAGACGGAGGGCGAACTTAGCGCTACTTGTTGGTAGTGCTACCACAATGAGTGTCCTAATACCAGTTGCAAGATGCTCATAAAATCGCGCGACCAGGCTGCATAATTGGCATTGCGACACTATCTTTTCAATTATAAAAAAAAGAAAAACGTCAAATAAAATATTTAAAACCTGGTTGAGATTTGGCAAGTTCCACCACTTGTGCCCAGAGCCATTGTATATGAAACCTTTAGTAACACCATGAACACTTGCGATGCTAAAGCCACCTACTTGCTCGATTACCGAACTTTGCGGTTCTCTCTAAATTTATTTTGGTGGTACACTTGGGTTTTGTGGATGGTGTTCGATGGATGTTATGCAAGAGGTTGAGGGCCGATAGCAATAGTAAGTTTTTATACGTAATACTAATAAAAAAAAGCCTTATACCAGTCACTAGGAGAAGAGCTAAAATATCTGGTGGTAATGTAGAGGGAAGAGGAAGCAAACTCAAATTTGAACATTTGAAGTCGAGTTTAACCGTTGTGTTCGCATTCGTTTTTGAAAAGCAATAGCGATTAAAGCGTGTGTGAAAAAATCAAAAGTTCTTGACAGTTTTTATTTCGAAATAATAATATATTGTCGATATTGTTTGTTTAATTTGTGCATAGATTTATTATCTAGTAATTAATTTTGAATTAGTTCTATAGTCTCAATAAAATAGAAGAAAAAAAAATTTTATATTTGTAGAAAGTAGTTTGCATTTTGTTATTTTGTGTGGTTATAGTTTTTAAATGTTTGTTTTAAACAAACTACATATAGATACGCATAGTGTCTAAATTAGATATTAATATTGAAGTACCTACTTGTTTTTATATAGTGATTGTAATATTTTACAACTAGATTTGCGTACCTATTTACGCAGCAGAAAAAAAAACAAGTGGAAAACAAGAGTGATTGAAAACTTTCAGCGTACCTTACCTACCATTTGATCTGACTTCTTGCTGTGTGGCTGTGAGTTTTTCGTTTTTATATTATTTCTTTTATTTTCAAATATTCAATAATTAATCAATTTGATTTAATAAAATTTTCCTTATCTTATTTCGAGCCTTATATTAATTTATTATTCCTGCTTTATATTTTAGAATAAGTATCTGTGATATTTTTTTTAAATTTATTCGAAATACCTGCCTTTATTCTAAGTCATTGTTATAAGTATCTAACTTTTATAAAATTTGTATAAAATCTAGATATCTTTATCAATTGAATCGGTGATTGTTAAAACAACATAAGTGACATTTTTATTTTTTTGTAGGAGCGACAAAAATGATGTGATTTCTGCCCATAAGCAATGAAAATACGCAAAAATAACTATTTTTAATAATCTGTTACTTTTAATAATTATTATTTTTATTATTATTTTTGCGTATTTTCATTGCTTATGGGCAGAAAACACAACATTTTTGTCTCTCGTACAAAAAAATAAAAATATCACTTATGTTTTTTTAACAATCACCGATTCAATTGGTATCGCTCTATTTGTAAATTTTGTTAGTCCAAATCTGTAATTAAATAATTGATTTGTGCTTGATATTTGTATATTTTAACGAAATTAGTAAAATATAGTTATTGGATAAATTTGAAATCCGAACTTGTGCAATTAAAAGTATTTTATTTTGAAAAATACTTTTATACTTCTAAGAAACTTAAATACCAACTTATTAATATCATAAATTAATTTTCAATGTAGTTTAGAATGTCTAAGTGCTGGTACGTGAATTGTGACAATAGGCGAAGAAGTCTAGATCCTGTGTCATTTTTTCAAATACCAGATGACCACAGAAAGGCTATTTGGTTGAAGCACGCAAATGTTTCTAAAATAACTTTTATGAGAGTCATATTATGTTGAGATATACTTTCAAGCGTCTTACCGAATATGCACTCCCAAAATCTTCTTCCTCGACTTGCAACTGTTCGGAGTTCCTTGTTGATTCATCTTGCCAACGCATAATGAACGCATGTAAGTCTCGAATGGAACCAAGTTAAACGGTTACATCTGGAACTTCGTCTCCACGGACAGTCAATGAAGCCCCGTTGCCATGTTCGACGGGTGATTCCGTTGGAATAACACCTTTTAAGTTTGAACGACCTCTCGAAATTTTCCCTGATAGTTCTGCTAATTTAACTGGGCAAGAGTTTGATAATTCTTTTCCTTCTCTACAAAATTTGTCTAGTAATAATGCCAAAACATGAGACAATGTAGATTATTCTTTGGGGGATTTAAATACTTCTCTTCAAATCTCTCCTTCCCAAATTCCCTCTCCGAAATTAAAATCTCATGAAGAGAAAAAAAAAACAAAATCATCGCCGTCTTTTAGACCCCGATGTTTATTCCCTCCTGATACCTACAAAACGCCGACGAAAAAAAATAAGCCCGCAACTCACAAATCTCCGCTTGTACAAAACGTGTCCAGAATACAATCTTCAAAAGGGTTTAAACGTCCAGATGGCGGATTTCAGTTAGGAGTTGCGGGAGTTCATTATGACACAGTGTTTCCATAAGGCAAGTGCACCATGGAAAACAAAAGAAAAGAACTTTTTTATAAAAGTTCATTACAGGTCACCAGCGTGCTATCGATTTTTGTTGAAATCAGGATTTAAAATTCCATCGGTTGGCACCATACAACGTTGGAATTCTGAAAGGCTCATGAAAGCCGGTATCAATGAGAAAGTCATGGACATGATTGCTGAAAGAGCAAAAGGAATGACAGATATGGAAAAGAAGTGCGTTCTTCTCTTCGACGAAATGTCGGTAAAACAACAACTCGAATATAACTCCAAAGACGATGAAATTTTTGGATTGCAGACTTTGGGAAATTTGGAGTTTCCAACACCATAGCAAATAAAGTGATAGTGTTCACATTAATAGGATTGAACAAAAATTGGAAGCCGACAATTGGATATTTTGTAGGCTCAACAAAATCACATATTCTTTCGAAAATGGTAATTGAATTTATAAAAGAAACAGCAAAAACAGGATTGGTAGTGGTTGCAACAAGCTGTGACCAAGGATCAAACAATTTAGGAGCATACACTAGATTACTACAATGATTGATGATCAAAAAATCTTCTTGCTTTATGATTATCCACACATGTTCAAGAGTGTGCGCTGTTTAAACATAAAATTAAAATCGGAAACGATATTGTAGACTGGGACGTTTTAAAAAAGGTTTACGAAGAAGATAATAAGGGGAACTTTAAAGTTTGTTATAAATTAACAAAAGGTCATATCGATCCAAAAAAAGGAAAAAAAAATATCCGTAAAAATTGCCACGCTGGTATTTAGCTTGAATGTATATACAGGAATAATGTGTGTGCATTGAAATCAAACTGCTTCAAAACGGATACGGAAAAAAATGTAGCGCAATCAACGGCTAATTTCATCAAGAGAATGAATTGTCTTTTTGATACTCTCAACACAGGACAGCTCTACTCACGAAATCCTCATCAACAAGTACTGTCGGACAAAACAAATACTTTAGACACTCTGCGTGATGCAATACAATGGAGAACAACTGCAAGAAACCCTATTCCACCCTGCTTCAAAGTACTTCAGCAAACAATGTTGGGAATCATTGAAATGTGGGAACATATAAAAAATGATGCACAGAGCTATATTTTAATTAAACACCTCAATACTAATCCTGCTGAAAATTTATTTTCAATAATGCGGTCAAATAGAGGCTCATACGAAAAAAATCCTTCTCCCATGAGGTTTATAAGAAACTTGAAACAACTTATTTTTTTACATTTACACCCTGCTGAACAATCAGGCTATGAAGATGCTAATGCAGAGACCTTATTAGAAGGGTTTGAAAAAGCATCAGCAAAAAACCTGACCAAGGAGGAGACAACAGACTTTATAGCAAATAATTTACTGGAGGGGCAGTTATACAGTGAAGAAGATTTAAACAATGGGAAGAATCTAGAATCCAAAAAGAAACAGGATGACAATGGAGCGAGAAACCAACAGATGGGTGAAAGTGATACTACTGTATGCTTTGAGGAAATGCAAAAAGCAGCATCTGTTTATTACACAGGTTTCACTGCATGTAAGTTAGAAAAAAACTCAAGTGCCAAATTTGCTCTACATAATGATGGATACTTCACAGCTGGTAAAAGATAACGCGATATTAATACAACTACGAGCATATATGAGTAGTAGCGAGGCCTCTGAGTATGGCTGCCTCACAGTTCATTCCGAATTGTTTTTAACAACAGCAAAAAGTTTTAAAATATTTTTGAAGCTGAATTTTATTGAAAGAAGGATAATAAAAAAGCTAGTTGCAACATGGGTGTCTCAAGTCATGACGAACAAAGACCTCATTACGCAAATAAGCTGTCCCATCTTTCAACATAAAGAAGAAATAATAAAATTTCTACTGATCGGTATGATGACCTTCGCGGTAAGAAAAATTAAAAAAAAAATTAAACGAAAACGAATCAAAGACCAAATATCCAGATCCTAATTCTTAAGTTCGAACGTAATTTGTGATGTAATAGAATTTTAAAATAAAATATATATATGTAAGTTTCAGTTTTTATAGCTTGAAACTTATATGGTTTTAATCAGTCCAATAGGTTAATAACGACACAAGTTGATGTAGAACAGAACTATTAAAATTTAATTATAGATTAATAAAATAATTTAACAATAATTTTTGAATTACCTAAATCAACAATTATGTCGGCTTAGGGTTCTGTAACCCAACTTCTTGAACAATTGAAAACGAATGAATATATAACAAAACAAAATATTAATAATTGAAAAGTAAGATCATTTACACTAGTTATTAATAAAGCAAGTAGTTTTTAACAAAGTACGAGATGTGGCAAATGTAGTCATAATGGTGGCTAAGTTTGTATGTTAGATGGCAACAAACTTACATCCCCCTCCCCGAGAGAATACGTATGGATAAAAAGAATAAGGAATCATCTTGCTTTTATGAAAAATGTTCAAGTCTCTCTTTTTTCTGCCAAAGTCAATCTCGTAAATGGAGTTGGATATCTTTTTTTAATCTTGAAAGGACCAATTCGAACAGGATCTAATTTATTTCTATTCAGTTTGCTACCGGTTTGAATATAAACTAAATCATTTTCTTTATATTCAATGTCTTTAGTGTGTTTGTCATAATACTTTTTGTTTATATTATGCGATCTGTTAGAATTTTGTATTGCTACAGATCTATTAAAATTTAAGTTTTCCAGCGTATTTTTATTTAATTCCGTTGGGATAATTGAGTCATCCTTACCTGTTAACAAATAATTGGGAGCGGAACCCGTTGAAGTATGAATGGTATTGTTATAATCGGAAATACACTGTTCAGCAATCACTGATCAGGGCTTATTTTTATTTTCATATATCTTGCAACGAATTCTATTTACTAAAGTTTGGTTGGTTCGCTCATTCTGTCCATTAGAAAATGCACAGTCTATTGCTGTGAAAATCAGATTTATGTTTTTGTGCTTTAAATAGTTTTTGAATTCCGAGGAATTAATACCAGGATATTGATCAGTAAAAATCGTTTTAATGTCGCCTTTATTCTCAGTTGACTTGACAAGATTTATAAAATCTCTCGCTGACTGAGTTTTCGACGTAGAAATAAATGCGAAACGTGTAAATTGATCTACCATCAAATGCAAATACTTTTTTGGGGATCTATTTCCGGTGAAACCTCCTATTGTATCTAATGATACTATCTCTAATGGAACCGATGCTGGACCTAACTGCGATAATGGAGCTTTAAAGTTACCAACTCTTGTTTTATTTTTTATACATGTTTCGCAAGTCTTACAAATGATTTTTATGTGTTTGTGCATATTTTTGAAATAAAATGTTGGTGTAATTGTTAATATCATTTGCTTAACACCAATATGACCATGCGAATCATGTATTTTCTTGAGTAATGTGATACCATAGTCCTCTGTTAACCATACTTTCTCTCTTTTATTTAAAGTTCTGTATATAATTTTATTTTTTATTTTACAGTATTTATCCAATTTTAATTGTTTTTGATTTTCTTGTATGTCTTGTATGTTGTACTGTTAAATAATTCACTATTTTTATTTGTGATTTATAATTATCATTTTCTTCGGAAAGGACTGGATTTCTCGAAAGACAATCAGCTTCTGTATTGTTTATACCCGGATTATATTGAATTTCGAATTCAAATTGTGAGATGAAATTTAAAATGTGTAGTAATTCTATGTCTGTGCAGTTCTTTATATTAAAATTTCGCAATGGTTCATGATCAGTAAATATTTTGAATCTTTGGCCTATTAAATAATATTGCCAGTACAATATTGCTTCTTTTATTGCTAAGCATTCAATATATATTGCTCTTTTTGTTTTCTTAGATTTATTAAGTTTTCGTGAGAAATAAAATACCGGCTTAACAGATTCATCTTCCTGAGGTTGTTTCAAAATTGCACCAACACCTTCTATGCTAGCATCCGTATAGATGTATATCGGCTTAATGCTATTATTTGATATTCGATGTCCTAAATAAGTAACGGTACCGTGCAACAAAGTCGTGCGAAATAAGGCCCCAACGACCTTATTACCACTCCTATGTGGCAATAATGTCGAGTTGCACCTCTTACAAGGGTCGGCGCTATTTCCTTAGCGAAGTGGCAATAACGCCGAAAAAGAGGAAATAAAGTTGAATTGGGAAAAATCACAAACCAGATAGAAATCGGAAGGTAATAAAGTCGAAATTGAACAAAAATTCTACAAAGAAGCACAGCGCCCATATGGCATGTAGAATAGTTTTGAAAAAAAAAAAATTGTACAGGGCATATTATATGCAGAAATGCGGCGAAAGAGAAAAAAAATTGTTTTTATGGTGGGAATAGCTGTAATTCTCTCAAGAATTTGCAATGAAAAGTAAGCATTACATCATGTCATAAGATTTTTATCTGAGATGAGTTGTATTGTGAAAAGTTATTTATTAAGCAGCTGAGCGCAATGCGGAGGGGGGCCGTGGCGGCACGGACGCAACACCGCGCCCGCGGGCCCACGCGCCGGCGAGGGCGCGCGGGCTGGCGCGGGGCAGTGCGGGCGCGCGGGGCGGCGCGGGCGCGTGGGCCCACAGGCGCGGTGTTGCGTCCGCGCCGCCACGGCCCCCCCTCCGCACTGCGCTCAGCTGCTTAATAAATAACTTTTCACAATACAACTCATCTCAGATAAAAATCTTATGACATGATGTAATGCTTACTTTTCATTGCAAAAGAAAGTATACCTTTCTTGTTTGTTTTCACAGGAATAAAATTTTGTTTGTTACTTCAATATACAATACATGTGGTGTTTTACATTGGGTAATAACGCCTACCACACAAATATCCCCAATCCAGAAATCGACATTATTTCCACTTATTACAATTTTTTTGCGAAATAAGGTCGAATTAGGAAATTGTTACAATTCGACGTTATTTCCGATTTTAAGTGGAAATAAAGCCCCTTCGGCCTTATTTCGCACGGCTTTGTTGCACGGCACCAATAAGTAACTTCTCTTTGTGCAAAACAACATTTATTTGTATTTAACTTTAAACCTAGCTCTTCTAAAACCTGTAATGTTCTTTTAATGTGTTGCAAATGATCAGAATAGTTATTCGTAAAATCAATATATCATCTATATAATTTATAGCAAAAGAATCCAGGATGTTATTTCTTATTATACTTGATAAAATTCTTTGAAATATAGCAGGAGCTGATTTTAGGCCGAAAGGTAAGCATGCCCATTGCCAGTGTCCATGGTGTGTCACAAAAGCAGTTTTGTATTTATCTTTAGCCCGCAAAGGAATAGACTAGAAGGCTGAATTGATGTCTAGTTTGGAAAAGTAAACACACTTTCCTACACGAACAACAAGATCATCAATTCGAGGGAATGGTTGACCTTCGGGACAACAATTTTATTTAATTCACGATATTCAATACACAACCGTGATTTTTTCCCTCTTCCTTCTTATAAACTAAAGTAACAGGGGAAGCATATGGGCTATATATGACTCTTCAATAAGTCCTGCTTTCAATAATTTTTTTATTTGAGTTTCGATTTCTATTTTGTCCGGAATGGAACATTTGTATGGTTTTCTAGATACATATTTATTTTCTGTTAATCTTATCGTTGCTTCAAAATTTTTAACAGTACCGATATCAAATTTTTCTTTAGCAAAAACTCTATCATATTTTTTTAAAAGATCATTCAAAACATTATTATTATTTTCAATAGGTAAAATCAAGCTCTGATTGCATTCAAAATTTTCATTTTTAAGCATAGGACTGCAACTTTGAGTAATTTCTAAGTTTTCATTTTGACATAATCGAAACTCTTTAATGCAATTCAGTTCGATTATCAAATCTTCTTCAAATAAATCACTTTTCATAATCAAAAATGAAAATTGTTTTTGTATATTAAGTATTTTCAAAGATACCGTTACTTCACCATGCGCATCTGTGAGACCACTCATTGTTTTTATCGTTTGAATCCAGCTTAAATTGTTAATCAATTGTAATTTCTTAAAAAACTTGTAATTTATTAATGACACATTGGCTCCGGAATCATAAAGCGCAATTGCAATTTCATTATTGATTATAACATTAAGTTTTATTAGCGGGATAAAATTCAGTTTTTTGATTCTGAGAATCTTATATTAGCAGGTCTAACTTTGTTTCTGCATATAAGTAGTTTCTGAATGAAATCTATTCGCGTAGCCAGCTTTCTCACAGATTTGACATGGTACGAAGTTTCGCTTTTGTTTATTTATTTCAAATCCATATTTGCTCGTATGCGTACTATTGTTTGATATAGGATCGAGCTGTCGCAAGGTAGACATAAGATGTTCGATCGTTACTAATTCTTTCTTATTTAAACGCGATCTTACAAACTTCGGTAAAGCTAAAATAATAAAATTGATTTGAGAACTTATGCTCAGGTCTGGATCGACATCAATAAGAAGATTTATCTTTTTTAAAGCAAAGTCTAGGAATGGACCATTTAACCAACGAAAAGAATAAGCGTACTCAATTTCACTCCATGATTTCTCTCCAAATGTATTTAGGAAAGATGTCTTCCAATAATCCCAAGGTTTATCCATAGAACACGTTTTATATAAAGATGAGAACCAGTCTAAAGCAGGTCCTTCCAAGTTTATTTTTAAAGCTTCGGGGAATTGTTCCTCACTTATTTTTAATCTATCACATTCGAACATAAATAAATTTAACCATGACTTTGCATTTTGATTTTTACTTGAAAATTTTTCTAGCATCATATTATTTGAAATAGACCGGATGGGATTTTCGATATTTGGTAAAGGGGTATTGGAAGTGCGTTGGGGGGAAAAATTTATTGCCTCTTAATAATAACCACAAAAGACTACATTACCTTCTTCATCCAAGTATGAACTTTGCAACTCTTTCTTTAGTGTGATAGTAATATTTCTAAATTTTCCTCTTGTATTTAGGCTCTTCACTGCTCCTTTGATAATAGACAGTTTCGCCAATTCAATATGCTTTTGGATTGGTTGATTCTCAATTGGAAAAGAAAAAATTTCTTCTTGGCCCAAAATTTGAATGGTTTTCACGTTAACCGTAGTTTTGTTTTCCCAAGCTTCGGAAGACAAACAGAATTTAACCTTGAGGTCTTCCATCTTAATTGTTGATTTGTAAGTTTCAGTTTTTATAGCTTGAAACTTATATGGTTTTAATCAGTCCAATAGGTTAATAACGATACAAGTTGATGTAGAACAGAACTATTAAAATTTAATTATAGATTAATAAAATAATTTAACAATAATTTTTGAATTACCTAAATCAACAATTATGTCGGCTTAGGGTTCTGTAACCCAACTTCTTGAACAATTGAAAACGAATGAAAAATTATATATCAAAACAAAATATTAATAATTGAAAAGTAAGATCATTTACACTAGTTATTTATAAAGCAAGTAGTTTTTAACAAAGTACGAGATGTGGGAAATGTAGTCATAATGGTGGCTAAGTTTGTATGTTAGATGGCAACAAACTTACATATATTTATACGTCAATGTCTAATAATCTTTCATTTTTAGCATTTTAGCATAGAAACAATTAGTATTTAAATATTATCCTCATTGCTTTATTTTGTAGTAGTTGGCATCTGTTGTAGTTACTTTTTAAATGAGCGTGCAATATGTATATATTCATATACTGCTTATTTATTTAATTTTTTACAATGTCAATCAATTTATCTAGTCATTTTAAAGTATAATTTTAGGAGGAGTAGGCCTACGAGGGACACCTCATTAAAAAAAAAAACGCATCTTGTATTTTACCTACTGGGTGATGTGGAAAAAAATACACTTATTTATTGATTTTCCCTAACTATCAAAACTTCAAAACTTATTTCACTTATTACTCACATTATGGTGTGTTTCTAAGCATGTCACAACGCTATGAGTTTTGATGGTTGGGTAAAATCAGGATTGACTATTTTTCTAAATAATATTACAAAACCATAAAAATAACAAAATTTGTTTTCATTTTTCTTTATTAGGTTCAAGATTTAGGACGGTCCACAGGCTCATCTTCAATAAATCAATATTTCTACATAGTTAACTTTAAAAAGTTTTTGATATGATGTAATTTCATAACATTTTAATAGTTATAGATTTTAATCAATATGTTTTAAATTTTGTTTTACTGTATTCTTCTTTTCTCACAAAAATGTACATAATTCACGTTAAGTAAAAATACAAAAGAAAAGTATACCTGTTTAAAAGTTCAAATAAAATTTATATTTCATACAAAATTACAAACATAATATTCTTTGTTTCATTTTAGAAGATGGATATTTTGTTAGACTTTTTTCAACCAATAAAATAATACATTGGACTTTCATAAGAATAACACATTACACAAGTGATAGCAATTTAAACTGAAAGGATAACAACAAAATTATTATACTACATAAAAAGAAAAAAACACAACACTAACCTTTGAGTCAGCAAACTTTGAAATTATTTGTGAGGATTTTGCAGACTTATCAATTGCTAGCTTCTTATATAAAAAGCCTCCAGATCACTAGCCTCTTTAAACCAAAAATGATCTTTTTAAGAATAGTGTTCCTGCACATACGATACGTACGAAGGGATTTCCGCACGGTGCCATGACATTTGGCCATGTGCCATATGGCCATATTTCAAAATATGGCCATTTGACACTTTTCAATTGTGTCACATGGCCATATGGCCATTTGTCGCTTTGGCAATGTGTCATTTGACCATTATGGCCAAATGACACTTTGAAACTTGTTCTTAAAGTGCAAAAATTCAAAAATAAAGATTGAGATTTCTTAAAAAAGAATTATAAATAATATTTATAATTTGGAAACATATGCAAAGATGTTAAAATAAAATGGCGTTGAGATTTTCCAAAACATTATCATTATCAGTTTTCGAAGAAAAGATTTTCAATTGGATATCTATAATAGTAGATAAGAATACATAAACATAAATACATATGTATGTATGCATATTTATATGTACATTCATACTTTAAGTTTAAAGGTGAATGATAAACAAAAATGATAGTCATTCGTCATTCGCGCGAATTTTTTTATTTTCACACACAAAGTTGATTATCTGATGGAAAAAACAAAAAAAAAAAAGATTGCGCTTGCTGCGTTTCGTGCAGATGATGACGATCATTTTTGTTTATCATTCAACACTAAAAGTACCAAATTGGCAACCATGAATATACTTGTTCAAATTTCTTGCAACTGTAAAATTAGTTACTTACAAAAAAAAAAAAAAAAAAAAAACAAGACGATAAAAAAAGGTTCAGTTAAATAGCCTTGAACTAAAAAGCCCATCCAAAATATACGCATAACATTTTGTTTTTGCTCGAAACACCTGCAAAAAATATGGTCAAACGACACTTTGAAAATGTGTCAAATGACCATATTCTAATATATGGCCATTTGTCACTTTGAAAAGCGTCATTTGGCCATTTGGCTAAATGACACAAAAAAATATGGTAAAATGACACATTGCCAAAGCGACAAATGGCCATATGGCCATGTGACACAATTGAAAAGTGTCAAATGGCCATATTTTGAAATATGGCCATATGGCACATGGCCAAATGTCATGGCACCTTTCCGCACAAACACTGCAAGCTGCATGTCCACACAGAAACTCAACGTCTCTCATTCGCCCCATACAAATACTGCAATAGAGACCCTCTTCATTTTCTTGTAGTTTGTTTTATAAATATCTTAATCGATCTGCCGATAAAGTTCTGGATGTGTCTTTTCCAGTTACTAGCCGTTCATTCAAATCGAAGCGTTTTTCTATCTTCATGCCGCAGGTAAGACATTTTTTCATTCTTAGACCAGGTTCCTAAAAACAGATTTGATGCTGACATGGTTCAAATCAGGCATTTGCCAGTGCGGTAAGTAGCGTGTTTGCTCTATAAAAATACCCCTTATCGACGAATTGCTAAACGCTTTAATTTATTTTAATACTAGTTGTGCCCGCGACTTCGTCCGCGTGGAATAGTGACTTTCAGCAGCATTTTTAACTTTTTAGGAAATAAAACTTCTAGCCTTAAAAATGGCGGTACATATTTCCAAAAAAAAAATTCAACCCCTATTTCAACACTTTGTAGCCCTGTTAAAAATACTTTTGAGACCGTAGTTTTTGAATTCCCATTTCCGTTCCCGTGGGAATATAAGGATAGATGTATAGCCTTTATCCTTCCGCATGTTCTAGACCATCTCTGTAGCTAATTTAATGAAATCTGTTTAGCAGTTTGAACGGGAGACATACGAAAAACATACCGACATAGCTACATTCGCATTTTCAATATTAGTAAAGACTCCCGTTCCCGTGGGAATATGGTGACCGTTTTCGTGGGAATATGTGGATAAGTTAAAGTTAATGTTACTCCGGGATTATGGAGCATTCCAACGGTGGAAGAATTTTTAAAATCGGTGCTGTAGTGTAAAGTTCCCGTATACGTTCCTGATCCCGTGGGAATATAGGGAAAAAACATATAGTCTATGTCTTTCCTCACGTTCTGAACAATCTTTGTTTAAAATTTTCATTTAAATCGGTTTATTAGTTTGGGCAGGAGATGGTTACATAGAACGACGGACAGATAGAGCTCCTTTCACACTTATTATATTACTAAGGACTCCCGTTCCCGTAGGAATATGTGGATGAATTAAAGTTAATATTACTTAGGGATAGTGTAGCATTCTAACGGTGGAAGAATTTTTGAAATCGGTATTGTATATAGGGATCCATAGGAATATGGGGATGAATTAGTTTTTATGTTACTCGGGGATAGTGTAGCATTCTAACGGTGAAAGAATTTTTGAAATCGGTGCTGCAGTGTCAAAGTTCCCATATACGTTCCTGATCCCGTGGGAATATAGGGAACCGTAGGAATATGGGGATGAATAAGTTTTTATGTTATTCGGGGATAGTGTAGCATTCTAACGGTGAAAGAATTTTTGAAATCGGTGCTATAGTAGTTCCCGTATACGTTCCTGCTCCCGTGGGAATGTTGGGAATCGTAGGAATATGGGGATGAATTAGTTTTTATGTTACTCGGGGATAGTGTAACATTCTAAGGGTGAAAGAATTTTTGAAATCGGTGCTGTAGTGTCAAAGTTCCCGTATACGTTCCTGCTCCCGTGGAAATATAGGGAACCGTAGGAATATGGGGATGAACTAAATTTTATGTTTCTCGGGGATAGTGTAGCATTCTAGCGGTGAAAGAATTTTTGAAATCAGTGTTGTAGTGTCAAAGTTCCCGTATACGTTCCTGCTCCCGTGGGAATATAGGGAACCGTAGGAATATGGGGATGAATTAGTTTTAATGTTACTCGGGGATAGTGTAGCATTCTAACGGTGAAAGAATTTTTGAAATCGGTGCTGCAGTGTCAAAGTTCCCATATACGTTCCTGCTCCCTTGGGAATATAGGTAACCGTAGGAATATGGGGATGAATTAGTTTTTATGTTACTCGGGGATAGTGTAGCATTCTAACGGTGAAAGAATTTTTGAAATCGGTGCTATAGTGTCAAAGTTCCCGTATACGTTCCTGCTCCCGTGGGAATGTTGGGAACCGTAGGAATATGGGGATGAATTAGTTTTTATGTTACTCGGGGATAGTGTAGCATTCTAAGGGTGAAAGAATTTTTGAAATCGGTGCTGAAGTGTCAAAGTTCCCGTATACGTTCCTGCTCCAGTGGGAATAAAGGGAACAGTAGGAATATGAGGATGAATTAAATTTTATGTTACTCGGGGATAGTGTAGCATTCTAAGGGTGAAAGAATTTTTGAAATCGGTGCTGTAGTGTCAAGGTTCCCGTATACGTTCCTGCTCCCGTGGGAATATAGGGAACCGTAGAAATATGGGGATGAATTAGTTTTTATCTTACTCGGGGGTAGTGTAGCATTCTAACGGTGAAGGAATTTTTGAAATCGGTGCTGTAGTGTCAAAGTTCCCGTATACGTTCCTGCTCCCGTGGGAATATAGGGAACCGTAGGAATATGGGGATGAATTAGTTTTTATGTAAGTCGGGGATAGTGTAGCATTCTAACGGTGAAAGAATTTTTGAAATCGGTGCTGTAGTGTCAAAGTTCCCGTATACGTTCCTGCTCCCGTGGGAATAAAGGGAACCGTAGAAATATGGGGATGAATTAGTTTTTATGTTACTCGGGGATAGTGTAGCATTCTAAGGGTGAAAGAATTTCTGAAATCGGTGCTGTAGTGTCAAAGTTCCCGTATACGTTCCTGCTCCCGTGGGAATATAGGGAACCGTAGGAATATGGGGATGAATTAGTTTTTATGTTACTCGGGGATAATGAAGCATTCTTGCAGTGGAAAAATTTTTGAAATCGGTGTTATAGTTTCTAAGTTCCCGTATACGTTCCCGTTCCCGAGGGAATTTAGGGGTAAATTGTAGCCTATGTGTTATTCTGATGTATAAGCTATATTATTGGAAAATTTAATTGAAATCCATTCAGCAGTTTTTGCGTGAAAGAGGAACAAACATACATCCACACATACAAACTTTCACGTTTATAATATTAATAGGATAAAGTCGTTCTTTAATCTGACGAGTGTGCCTACCTTAATTGAGTTTTGAATGCTCCGCTTCATTACAAGGATCTCAAATTAAACGATAACAAACATTGCATAACACCAAACAATTTAACCTGACTCCTATTTTATCGATCTTTGATTAATGGAGTGTTGAATCATCTTCCTTATCCACTATATTCAGCCTTGATGAGCAGCAACTTGTATGCAAACTTTGCCGCCACTCTACACATCGACTTGCTGTGGATTTTACTCCAAATATTGTTTCACAAACTCCAAATGACCTTGTGCAGCTTCTCGAACAAGTTTGTTTGCTAGCGAAGTTCCTGATAATCCAGAGAGCGGTGTCATGACATGATCTGTCCGCCTATGACTTAAGTCCATCATACTATTTGAACGTTCGGCAGCCGTTGTCATCAGAGGCGATCTTTCTATTCGATTCCATTTTCTAGCTGTTGGATTCTCAAACCTCCATCAGAATAAAGCCTAAAAAGGAAAACGAAAATTTGTGTAAAAAAAAAACAACTTCACAAAAGGAGGTTATTTGTTTTACTGGGTCAATACAATCAACTGCATATGCAGCCGCAGCCGCAAGAGTAAAAATAAAGATAACTTGTGAGTATCCGGCTCGCGTTTTTGTGTATATATGTATTAATCTACGGCTCATTGTGTTCACCCAGTTAAACTTTCTTATGATGCACTTACATATTTCATAAATTCAATCCATTCCCCGTGCCCCTTTTGTAATGTTGCACCTTGAGTGCACTATACCTCACCATTTTCTTCTAATCTTCTTACGTAATGTCCTGTTACGAGCACATCCGCACCAAGATACACATGGTAAGGGGGTTTTCCACGCATGTAAGTATTCCCAAAATCTTCTATAACTTCCTTTTTAAATGTTTCTTGGTAATTTAAAATATAATGAAGAAAGCCAACACTTTTAGCTACGCGTTTGGCGTCATAAATATCTTGTCCAGCGCAGCATGCGCCCCGTCTTGCGTTAGCATTGCCATCAGTGCAATAGAGTTGAGGAGTTACACTAATCACCTGGTACCCAAAGTTATATAGCTGTGCTGCAGTAATGGAGCTATCAACTCCCCCGGATATTGCAACAATAGCCTTAGTTTGATGCGTAGCTTTATCTTTTAATAAAGGTTCAATTTCAAATTCTTTTAGCTTAATTCTTTTTAATTTATAAACACAAACCTGGTGTCAAGCACTGGAATCCAGTTTCTATTACAAAATTTTATCGAAACAGCATACGTATTTGTAGTCAAGTGCCAGTGTCAAGCGCTGGGATGACACCCCTTCCTACTGGAAGTTGCCTTAAATTACTTGGTGCGTGACACTGGCCATTTTTTGATAATTAAGAATCAAGTCCTCTCCTTGATCTGTGATCTACTCAAATATCGTAGCTCTTTTGTTGTTAGGCTTGATTTGGCAGCCTCGTTTCGCTAAGTAAAATATGTACATCAACCTGTACTCGCAAGGCCGTCTTTACCCTTTTGGGGGCCCTGGGCACATTTTGAAAATGGGGCCCTGTATGATTGTATAAAAATGTTATGTTGTGTAGTAAAGGTATATACAGAAAAAACACATAATATGTAACTTTGAATCAATACTCGTATTTCATCAATCATTATAAATCATTACAAAAGTAAACAATTATTGCAGCATGTTTATGTAAATTTTTTATATAAGTATTAGAAAAAAAAAAAACAAAATTTTAATAACAGAAAATTAAATTCAGATATAGTTTAAGGAATGTGGTTTAACCCTTAACTAAAGTCGTGCCCCAGTGGACCCACACACAATCTATAAATGTGTATAGAAAACGGTACAGTCACTGCAGCTCTCTCAACTTCTCAGTACCTTCCTACAGTGCGCCAATGTACATATGTGTAGTGAGAAGGACTCATTTAGCTCGCTTCTCCTTAGGTGTGTATTGGCGTGTACATGGGTCCGCTGGACCCACAACTTTATTTACGTAACTTTTTTTCGGTTGTTTATTTTATTTATTATTTCAGTTTATTGTAATGTTTTAGCTGATTATAATTGCAAATTAAAGAAGTTTTTCTGCATATCCCGAAATCATGTTGGAGCAACAGCTGTTTATGGAACTTAACAACGAAGAAAAAGAAATTGATCTAAATTCCAGCAATTTTTCGGAAAAATGATTTTTCTACCGGCAGTGACGACGATTTGGTATAGAAATGATCACAATTCAGACTCAGAATTGTCTTCTGAATAGTCAGACAATGACCAAGATGAAGAAAGAAGCAAAAGAAAAGGTGCTATTTGTGACCGGCAAATAAAAAATCGAGAACGGTACATTTGTGTGCTAAGTCCAAGCTGCCCCTTTGTATGGCCTGTTCGAAAAAAGTATGTTTTTCTAGTTTGTAGCTTGCTTGACTTTGACCATTGTCAAATTTTTTTCAGAAACTGATTTTAATTTTTTGAATTTACAGTTTTGAAGAGTTGGTTTTAAAACTGCAAAAAAATCTATTGATGGATTTTTAACTTTATTTTTAGTATTTAATTTAAAATTTTTTCAAACACACTATTTTTGAACTATATAAATTGAGACTGCTTGACGAAAGTGCAAATTTGAAGTACAAATGAGAGTTCCTGTGTTTGGTTTCTTAAAAACTTGTTTGATATTGTTTAAGTATGAAGTTTGATAAAAAAAATTTATAAAATATATTATACTTTTTATTTTATTGACATTTTAAGCGGCTTGGGTCCAATGGACCCACGACTTTAGAACCGTAGGAAATAATCACGACTTTAGTTAAGGGTTAAGAAACAAAATATTGATATGCCAAAAGATGGGAAGAGGAATGTTTATAGAAGGAGTCTTTTTCTTGATTTAAGATTAGCAAAATCATTGATTATATCTACAAAATCGATACCTCTGAGGATGTCGCTTTTGATTGACATCAGCGACAAACTATCTTTCTTGAACCATTGTAGTTCTGAGTTAGTTTTTTACTCTTTTTAATTTAGAAAAGGAAGGTTCTCCACTGCAGTTGGTCACCATCCAAATTCACCAAGAAAATTCGGGTGTCGTACAGAATCTCCAAAAAAAAAATCCCCATCGATCAAAATCCCCAAAAATTTTTATCCACCTAGCTAATATCCCCATTGAGATAATGCAATTGATGAAATCCACACCTAAACAATCTTTTTTGTCAAAATCCCCACGAAATCTCCAAATCCCCAGAGTCTGTGTACATATAAATTATGTGCATTTAGTTTTCAGAAAAATCTCTCTCTTTCGTTGTTTTTGTAATTAATAAATGATAACGATTTTGTTAATGATTTCGAAAATGTAGGTATTTGTATTTTAATAAACGTTACAAGCATTATAATTTTAATTTTTTGGATTACATTTGCTGTAATACATAAACCTAATATCCCCAAAACAAATATATTCAAGTAGTGAATCATAAATCGCGCGCGCGATTTGATCGCATGATTCACTACTTGAATATATTTGTTTTGGGGATATTGGGTTTGTAGATTCTCTCTTTGGGGATCTTGGGAGTTGGGGATTTTCCTTTGAGGATTTTGCGTTTGGGGATTTTCGTTTGGGGCTTGTGTTTTGGGGCAAACGTTACCAACCCAGAAAATTCTAAGTGCAATTTCAACACATGGAAAATCATCTTCAACTTTATTTGTTTTCAAGAAATTATAAAGTTCTAGAACATTGCCAGTTTTTTTCATTTTCGTGTAGAATAGTTTTCCAGTTTTCTTCCAAAAAGCAAGTCTCCAGTGCAAAGCATATACAGGGTGTTCCATAATTCGTGTATTATCCTTTGGGGTGTGATTCTTGGTCATATTCTAAGAAAAAAATTTTAATACAGTAAAGCTCGTTTCTCAACTTTGACATCACTTTTTGACAATTTAAAAAAAGGCTAGCTTTGCTGTACTCTGACCTGTGTTAAACTCAATATCTCTGTCAATACTGATGATAGAGACCTAATCTTAGACTTAATTTTTTGTAGAAATAACAACTAAGACTGTATTTGAGTTGAGCTCGGATATGTTAAGGGTTGCCAGATTTTTATTTTGAGTGCTGTTCAAATTTTCTTCCCGAAAGAAGGTTTTGACTTTAAGTTCATTTTTTTTACAGAAAATGCCTGATAAACATAGAGTTTCTTTATTTTTTACAGATGATCAAAACAATAATAGAAAAAAACTCAGTAATAAGTGCACTCAAAAACCCATACATTTTATGATACTTGAAAAAATACAAAGCGGGTAAAATTTAAATAAAAATAAAAAAAAATTTTAGCTTTGAGGTTTGTTTGAACAAAACAATAATATAGGCACATTTAGTAGTTTTTTTTTATGTATTTTATACAAATATAATTATAACTTCTTCGATTTGAATGCAAGCCAGAGCCCGTTTTATAAATTCATTGTGGAAATCGCATTTTTTTTTTGTCTCTAAAACACTACTACTGTCTGTTTATGTTCACATTTTGAGCGACCATGATTTAGTTACCTACGCAGCTCAACGTTATCATCGCCAACTCACAACCTCAGGATGTCTGGTTCAAATACACATAACGAATAAACCAGCATTGTTTTCTTTCTCATATGCACCCCGACACTGAATCACAACAAAACAATTCACCAGTCCCATATCGCCCTATAACAACTTCCTACCACTGGTCTTCAATTAGAAAAAGGGTTGTTAGGCTGTGTGTGAATTGGTTTAAAACTGGGTTAAATGGGTAAAAATATGACACTAGCGTGGTGAATAAGAGGGGATTAAATTTTAACCCATTTAGCCTGCTCACGGAGCAGGCTAAAATGGGTTAAAATTTGACGTTTGTCAAGAAAGAGATGTGTGTCTAGTTCCTGTTGCATTCATAACTTTTTTTGCCGAACAAAAGGTAAACAAAGCACAAAGTAGTTGTTAGCAGTATGGACGGCACACGAAAAGTTGGACAACAGGAAAGAATAACTCGAAAACCTTACAACAAATGTAAGTTTGGTCTTTTCTTTTCATCGAAAAACATATGTACATGTGCATAGTTATAAAAATAGAATTGGTGTTTTTAGGGTCTCCCGAAGAAAAACTAAAACAAATTCAAATCAGCATTGAGCTGGACAACCTGCTTACATCAAAAAATGCAAACATAAATGGTGGATGGAGATATGTGACAAATTGTATTTCAAAAGTATTAATAAAATTATTGTAAAATATTTCTTTATACATATATAACAATTATTCATTTTGAAAACGTAACTCAAATCGATTAATTTTTTAGCTTGAAGTTGTTGTCAGTGCTGTAAAAACAAGTGCTCACACACCCATTATCAAACTATCAGCGATGGGAAATATTTTACAAGATACAGGACTAATGTTTCAATATTAAAAAATAGTAGTACAAGAACGAGAAAAATTAAGCAAAATGGAGATCTTAACACTTTTTGGAACGTAATATTAAATTTACAATTTTTAAGTTCCTTTATTTTAAATAAAAAATGAATTAAATTGAACGATAAAGAGGAATTTTTGCAGGGAAATTTCTTAAACTATGAAGGAATTTTAGAGGAAATAGTGTTTCAAAAAATCCCTTTTAACTCAATTCACACACCAAAAATTTAAAATCTGAATCCACCGCAAAACAAATGTCAAAATATAACCAAGGTGAGAAATTTTAACCCAATTCACACACAGCCTTAATAGATTTTTGTTTTAACTTCAAATTAGTTTCGAATTCCGACTCGTGAGTCACAATATTTTTTTGGTCCGAAAAATTTACTAACACTTAAAAATTCTGAAATACGACTTTTGAGTGTCAATATCATAATTTCGACCTTTCAAATTGCAAACAAAACGTCGCAGCTTGCTAATATCTGATCCAAGATCTAAAACTGAATTCATTGGTTGTGATTTATAGCTGATTCGATTTCTGGAACCTAGCTGTTACACGCATTTTTGGTACATATAGCACCGCAGCCACATGGTTGTGTATCTAGCCGTCATTGACGAAGCAAAGCACGTTGATATTACCTTCCCCCATTGCACTGATGGTGGTGCCATTTCCAATGTGAACGATTACAGGGGTTTCAAAAGCTTTGTAATCAAGAAACCATTCTCTTCTGTTGGTCATGTGATCGCTAGCACCGGAGTCTACAGTCTAAGGCTATGTCCTAATTGGAGTTGCATCGCGCGATTGAACGATGAACTTCGGTCGGTCGCGTTGCTCGTTGGTAGTGCTATCACAATGAGTGTCCTAATACCAGTCGCAAGATGCTCATAAGATCGCGCGACCAGGCTGCATCATTGGCATCGCGACACTATCTTCTCAATTATAAAAAAAAAGAAAAACGTCAAATAAAATATTTAAAAGCCGGTTGTGATTTGGCAAGTTCCACCACTTGCACCCAGAGCTGCGAAGCCAACAAGATATTCTTTACCATTACTTATACCTACATAAATAAAATTCACATAAATTTCACATAAATTTCACTTGTTAAATTCCATTTTCGAATTCCATTTTCACTTGCTATTTGCTAAGAGCAACGCGACGAAAATCAAATTGGTTGATTTGAAGCAACCGGACTACTTTTCGTAGTGTCGGTCGCACGAGTATACACTTTGAATATGAAAAGCTTTAATGATACAGCTTGAACGATCATGAAACAAACATTTGCGACCGTGCTACCCCATCGCACTATCGCTTTCCTGTGTTAATAGGTTTGTTCGTTGAAGCCCTGGGGTTGCCCTATGGTCGCCACAAAGCGTTTTTTGAGAAACCTAAATTCACCCTGAATGTCAAATTGAGTGTTTTTTGAGCCATAGGTTTGCCATAGGTTTTCCCCAAACTCGCACTAGCTTTTTGCTGTGGCGATTTGAGGGCTGTCAAATGGCATGTATTTTTTTTTTTAATGACAGGGATGTGTGGTGATTTGTGGTTTAGCGTTTTTTGAGGACTGGAAGACCCAGGTTTTTTTGACAACTCATAAAGTTGTCAAGAAAACCTGGGTCAACCCTGGGGAAAGTTCAACGAACAGACCTAATAAGGACACACAATAGGGTTATTGTTGTTTGATATTTTGATCGCCCGATGCGGTGCCCGTCGCTCGTTGTTCGGTCGCGTGATGGCTGCTAATTAGGACATTGGGTAAAAGCCATTCGTCACGTTTTTGAATCTGCACTGCTGCCTCCGCTTCGTAAATGAAAGCTTGCCCACGAACGCTATGAGTGGGAACATTAGATACTTTTTCTGTACAAACACGTTTCCAATGTCCACTCTTCTTGCACAGAAAACATTTACCTGGTTTTGCCTTATTACCCTTTTCTTATTTGCCTTTTCTCATGGTCACCCTGAAACTTTTTTGCCATTAATGCGTTACTAGAATCTATAATGCTGCCTAATTGATCCGATTTGAATCGGGCTTCTTCGATAACTCACCTAGAAGTTAAGTTCTCAATCTGCTCCTATCCGTGGACTTCCAGGCGCTATAGAAGTGATGATATTTTTCAGGCAAAGTCAACAATTTTTTGGAGATAATCATGGGTTCAGAGATTTGATCACCAACATCTGTTAGTTGTTGCAGTGAGTCGCGACACATCTGCAGAATCCATAGAAAACATATAAAAACTTTGTTGAAGCATGTGTATGCTTTCCCTCGATTAGACCTCGTACACCGCTTCGAGTTTCAACCACATGCCCCTTGCGGTTGTGCAGTTAGTAATGTGCAAAAGCGATTGCGTCGCCATAGTAGTTGCGATTATTTTCTGCGCTTTACTGTCTCCACGTTTCCACTCCATTACAGTCGCCTCCAAATTTTTCGACTGTATTTTCTCCCAAACTTTTGGATAACTAGATTCTCCATTAAAAAACCTAAGAACATCACTGGCGTTCAGCAAGATTTTTACTTGGAACTTCCATAAATTCCAATGTTCCTTGCCAGCCAACTTCTCAAAATCTCAATTATAAAATCTTTTTCAGCCATTTCTTAGTAATAGACTCTAAATTACTTTCCGCACAATACCTTCTTCTAAACGCCCTTCATGGTCCACCTTTGCTACCAGCTTCTTAGGTATTTTCCGTGCGAAAAATTTAACTATCAAAAAAAAAAAAAACCTTGTTTTTTAAAGAACAGTTAGTTTTAAATTCTAATATGGATCTGGGCCCATAACCTGTTACACAGAAGTGTTTGCTAAATCAAAAGATGACCAACCTGTGAGTAGCGGACCCCATCTCTGCACATTATTACAGAATGTCCAGCACTTTTCCGCCTTAGAAAGCAAATACTTGACTATGAGATCATCCCCTTAGATAAACTCAAATTCATTCACCCACAGAAGATTGCTAACTTCTGGTTCAATTCAGGAGCAGGAGAACTGCTCTGAAACCTCACATGGGCTGGGACAATAGGTTTCATTCAGACACCGCAGTGCCCAAAGCTGAGCAAGCTCTACCCGTCCCCCAAATCTAATCTAATCAATCTAACCTGTGAGTGACAATGACTAAAAGCTTTATTGTAAGAAAGAATCAAAGAAGTAAAGAGTAATGACATAAATGATATCAAAGGTAATTGGTATAAAGTAGTACAATTGTTGTACATTAGGGATGTGTCGTAATGAGGTAATACTATAAATAATTCAACAAAATTCATTGCTAAAAAAAGCGCCTTCGCGAAGAGCCGTTCGGAATCGGCAGAAAACTGTAGGTGCTCTACATTCCCTCAGAAGGCATGGTTGTGAAAAATGCGCTAGGCCCCAGGGTTCACCCTTAATTGCGCCACCCTATTGGTGTATGTATATGGTACATTAATTTTGGTTTTATTTTGTTATAAGTTTTTGTATATGTACTTGTACGATTTAATCTTAAGAAGAGTTAAGAATTACAATCATGACAAAATCGATGAATGTGTAGAGATCGGACAACATTTAATTGAATTTTCTTTAGTGAATCGTTCCTTCACAGTTTTTAAAACAAAATACTTCGGCCAAAGACAAGTTAAACTTTTGTTTTTCCGTTAAAAATTCATTGGACTTATGTCCAACCTTCAACGATGGATAAAAGGCCAGGGGTGACATTCTGTAAGTAAAAAGCGAACAAACGTTTTCGTGTGTGCGAACAATTTGCTTCATGAAACCTGAAAAACGAATGCTTTCGTTCGTGTGTGCGAAAGGAACCACAGGACAGCTTATTGCTTGACGTTTTGTGTTCTTGTGCGGTTTGGAATAGCAAAAGTTTTATTATTTTATACGGAATTTCAATATGTTACGTGAATATATTGCGTTTTTGAGTGATAGTGAAGAAGAAAACGAATTTTCTGAAACTCTAAACTTGAGAAAGGTTAGAAGAAATTTAAGAGACCATTCCGACCCATTTACATTGCCAAATGATCAAAGGTGAGTTAAACTTGTTTTTGGTGCTGGATTAGTGAAGTGAAGTGTTGCATACATAGTGCAGTCAATGAAGCATTTTAGGTCCGAATTTTTTTACTGTGAACCGATTTGCATGAAATTTTGGAATTAGGCTCATCTTACCCTTAACTTCAAAAGTGAAAATGATTTGAACACCGCCACCACCCTGGGGGTGGTTGCCACCCCTTTTGGGGGGCGAATTTTTTTTCTTCAAAATAACATCGGATATCGATAAAAGGCCTAATTTTAAGCAAAAAATCAAATACAAAGTTTTTCATTAAGTCCAATACTTTTCGAGTTATTGGCAATTGAAAATTCGCAGTTTTTTCACGTTTTTCATCTATTTATTGCAAATATCTCCAAAACTATACGTTTTATCGAATATTTTATAAAGAACAAAATTGTAGCAGGTAAAACAATAAACAATTTGGTTTTTTATAAAGTATTCTAAGTACAATATTAAGCTAGATATAAAAGGTCAAAGCCATTTTTTATTTTGTCTGAAATTTAATCGTCGTGGTCAATGCCATTTAGCGGCGAGCAGATGCATTTTATGCATTCTAATACCGAAAGATATTTTGTAGTGCTTGAAATAAGCTTTAAAATGAGCACTATTAAAAGTCTTTTTCACGTAAAATAAGTGAGCTGTAGTGCAAATATGGAGAGCATCTAATGTTTTTTTCTTTTAAATCAATGGGTTTCATAAGAGCCATTTCCACCAAAATTAAATTTAATCGTATTCCGCCTAAAATTAAGTTTGTTATGAAGAGTTTGATAGATAGAATCAGTTTGGATGCTTCAGGACACATATTTTTCAAAAAAGTCACGATTAAAAAAAAAACAACAAATTTTAAAATTTTTAAAAAACCCACTTTGTTCATAATATCTCAAAAATGACGACAGATACGTATAAAAAGGTAAAAATAAAAAATTTAGTTATTTTTCTGACAAACAATTTGGTCTTTTAGTTTTTTCAGTCAGACAAAAATTGATGGAGATATGATTGTTTAAAGAGCGCGTGGCAGAGCAATCGCAGCCTCTTCTCTAGTCCTTTAACCCTTCACCGTTTTAGCAAAAGGTTGTTTACTACATATTGCAATAAAGCATATTATAGCTCTCTTAATTGCTTTTACTATGGCTTTTTATAAGTTGTGATAGCATACAAATTGAAGGAGTCAAAAAACTCATTGATTTAAAAGAAAAAAACATTAGATGCTCCCCTTATTTGCACTACAGCTCACTTATTTTACGTGCAAAAGACTTTTAATAGTGCTCATTTTAAAGGTTATTTCAAGCACTACAAAACATTGTCTTGTATTAGAATGCATAAAATGCATCTGCTCGCCGCTAAATGGCATTGACCACGACGATTAAATTTCAGACAAAATAAAAAATGGCTTTGACCTTTTATATCTAGCTTAATATTGTACTTAGAATACTTTATAAAAAACCAAATTGTTTATTGTTTTACCTGCTACAATTTTGTTCTTTATAAAATATTCGATAAAACGTATAGTTTTGGAGATATTTGCAATAAATAGATGAAAAACGTGAAAAAACTGCGAATTTTCAATTGCCAATAACTCGAAAAGTATTGGACTTAATGAAAAACTTTGTATTTGATTTTTTGCTTAAAATTAGGCCTTTTATCGATATCCGATGTTATTTTGAAGAAAAAAAATTCGCCCCCCAAAAGGGGTGGCAACCACCCCCAGGGTGGTGGCGGTGTTCAAATCATTTTCACTTTTGAAGTTAAGGGTAAGATGAGCCTAATTCCAAAATTTCATGCAAATCGGTTCACAGTAAAAAAATTCGGAGGTAAGGCCCTATTTTTCTCTTCATTGACTGCACTAACAGTTTCAAATAATCGTATGTGTTTTTTTTTCAACGCACACCACCTTGATACACCGCTCAGCAGTATTTTTTCATGTTACGTTATAAAATTCTGTTTTCGTTTTTCTTATTAGTCTTGTTAAATGAATGTTCTTGTACAGTCTTGTGTACAAGTAACGAGTTGTAATGTTAAAATTATAATAAAAAGTGCAATATAAATGTTAATATGTATTTAAATGTTTAGTGTTGTATAATTTTCTATAATAATTTTGTGAAACTGGTATTAAATGTAAGTTCAGTTTTAAGCATAAGTGAACGTATAAATGTATCATATATTTCTTTTCATGTTAGAAGCAATAAAAACTGTCGGACCTGATGATGTTCATAATCATGAACGAAACGTCGTCTTAATAAAAAAGAATTTGTTTTCTTTTTCTCTACTGACCTGTAGCCCATAAACAAACAAATTAACCCTAGTTTACAAACTGGGGTCCATTTGGACCCCAGAGCATGTTTGAACACTCATAACTTTTTTGTTTTTCATTTTTTTTAAATGGGATTTTTACTCAGTGAACAAAATTCAATTTTTTATTCATTTCTTAAGCTGAAACGATTATCAGATGTTTACAGATTTTTCTGCGATTTTTTTGTGAAAAGAACCCGTCCACCCGAACTGGGGTCCATTTGGACCCCAGTACTGAAATTCTATGAAAAATCATATTTTTTCTAATAAATAATTATTTTATTTTAAAAGCAGCCTAGTTTATGTTTAGAAGAATTTAACTTGAAGTTGTGGGCAGTTTCGGGAGACATTTAACACATAAGGTTCTAGTGTGGCAAGAGCAACGACATCTGCCACATACATCGCAGGTGGTTCTGGTTTTCTTGTCATCTGCTCTTGGGCAAAGGTGACATCTGCTTCTTTTACAAGAGAGCCTTTCGGGGACTGTTGGTAATTTTTCCTGAACTCTCCCCAAAATACAGAGAGCATCCATTGCAGATTTTCCAATGCCAGATTGTGTTGCATGTTGAGAACGGTTATTCAATTCTGACTCAACCAGTTCCTCCGCTAGTTCGATGAGTTTATCACTTCTGTACAATTTTTTGTTTCTTCTAGGTGGATTGAAGTGTTGAAAAATGATAACAGTTGCTAGGGCTGCTATGTCCAGTAAGTTGTAGAATACAACCATCGGCCAGCGATTTGTTTTGCGTGTACATGAATAAACTGAGACCATTTGGTCGAATACATCGACTCCACCGTGCTGTTATAATCCAGTACCATTGCAGGCTTACTTTGATGACCGAAAGTGGCTTTCTCACAGTTATGTTGTGTTGATAGCAATACCACTTGTTTGTTTGGCTTCGGAACATAACTCACCAACGCCATTTTTCCAGAAAATCCAAAAATGGATGAGTGGACTGGACGATACTGCTTTTTGTTATTGACCTTTACAGGCTCATTCTGCTCATCAAGAACCTCCTTTGCTACAAAAGGTTTAGGCAAATCTCTTTTGTTTTTCCGAATCGTGCCAAGAATAGTGATCTTCTTATCCAGCAACTTCAATGCCAAATCCACCGACGTAAGGAAATTATCAATAGTGAGGTTGCGTCCAGAATTGAAATATGATGGCATCAACGACATCACCACATCGTATCCACGACCAAGTCCTGTACTTTGGTCAGAGCTACCAGTGAAGAAAGAAAACTTCAGCCCGTTGAGCTTCATACATCCACCTAAAGTTCAAGCCATTTTTGGCAGGCTTGCTTGGCATATATTGGGGAAATTCAATCATTTTTACCTGAACAAAGTGAAATAATGACTATTTTTTTCTTTTGATAGGCGGACCTGGCAAGAACATTGATATGCATCAATATTACAATCAGTAATTACGTAAAACAGACATATCGAAAGGGATAAGCGGGAATCCCAGATTTGCAAAATTAGGCAATTTCCATCCTTTTTGAAATTGAAAAATTTTATTGCTGACCTCCTACATACCTGCATAATGACATCTCTGCTTAAATTTCTTTATCCCTGTTATATATAATACTTAGAAACAATTCATACAATAGCCAGAAGAACTATAACTGAACAATATAAGTCAGAAATCAAAAAAATTTCGAAGAAAAAATCGTGGGGTCCATTTGGACCCCAGTTCGGGTGGACACGACTTTTGCCGGTTTGTAAACGAGGGTTAAAATACTCAATAAAGGTCAAAAACACATACTATTAATATCGGAGGGCACGCCGAATTAGTCATCAACATCATAGACTTTTGTAATAATGTCGACATATAATATTTCTCACACAACATCTCATTGGGAGAAAACAACGTTCTTTCAACATGTTAGAGAAAAATATGGATCATATTTTTGCAACACATTAAAAAGCTTTAAAAAACTTAACACCAAATGCATCAAAACTACACAAAGTAAAAACTTTTTACTGAGATGCAGAAAATTTGGACTTATACCCAGTTTCATCAACAACACAACAAAAAACATCGAGAAACTATTCAATGAAGACTCAGAAACTTTCTACAATATCAAAAGAACACTACAGAATACAATGTACAACTTCCATTACAGAATTTTAAACATTAACATTTCAGCAAAATACAAAATCATAAAGGAAACGAAACTTAAAATTAAGAAAATAAAGCATAACATAATCAGGACGATGACAGAAGACGAATACAAAAGCTTTCACATATTCGAAAGCGCACACTCCACTTCCCTAGAAGAGCAACTTAGACTATTACACGAAAAGAAATTAGCTTGTCTCAAACAAAATCGTCAAGAGAAGTACAATTTAAAATTCAATGAGAAGTGGTTTGTAAACAAAACCATGGTTGCCATCCCCCATGGTATTAAATTATTGCTCTCACTAGGCCCAAAATTCGCATTACCAAGCTCCATAACATCGAGTCCTAACAATTTGTTTAAGGTAATAGCCGACGGTGAAGATTGTATTCAAACAATTTCGGATGATGACGCACGGGAAAAAGCCCGGGGAAAATTTGCCCATATTTAAGATAGCAGTATCAATAATTGTCAACGCAATGATTCCCACAGATATTTTCTACAAGTTCTCAAGGAAACAAAAGAGTTTCTGAAATATAATAAGAAAATTATCGTCGTGCCCGCAGATAAAGGCAATGTTACGGTTGTCTTGTAATGTACCTCGAAGATTACAGAGCAAAGATGAAAAACTTGATGGAGGACAGAAATACATACTGGCCTATATGAACTGATCCTACAAATAAATTACAGACAACCAACAACAAACTTATAAAACAACTTTTCGACACTCAAATAATAAGTGCAACAGAAAAACAACGAATGACTACGTATAACCCGATAGCACCAAGAATCTACGGACTACCGAAAATACACAAAGAAAACATGCCACTAAGCCCAATCTGCTCATCAACTAAAGTTCCTTGTTACAATCTCTCACGATATCTCATAACGATTCTTAAGAACTTAACATCTTGTTCACAGTACAATGTCAGAGACTCGATAGAATTCAAAAACAAAATTAAACATCTCGTGATTGACAAAGATGAGTTACTCGTATCGTTTGACGTAATATCTCTGTTCACAAACATACCAGTAAAATTAGCTCAAGAGATAATTAATAAAAATTGGGACAGACTCAAAGAACATACAAAAATAAAAAGACAAACATTCATGGAGCTTCTTCGGTTTTGTATTGTAGATAATAACTATCTCGTTTGGGAAGACAAAATTTACCAACAACGGTATGGCATGCCAATGGGCAACCCGGCATCATCTATAATAGCAGATATTATAATGGAAGACCTACTAGCCAACTGCTTAAATAGGATCACAGAAAAACCGAAAATACTAGTAAAATATGTCCATGATATGTTCGCTATCATAAAAACAAATGAAGTAGAAAACATACTGATAACCCTAAACAGCTACCATCCAAAACTCCAATTTACAGTTGAAAAGGAGCAAAATCAAGCGTTGCCATTCCTGGACACAATAGTTGTTAGAAGAGATGGACATCTAAAACTAGATTGGTTTCGAAAACCAACGGCATCAGGGAGAATAATAAACTTCAATTCTCAACATCCAAAGCAGATCATTTTAAACACTGCCAAAAATCTGGTAGATAGAGTTTTCACTATAAGTGACTCAGAGTTTCACGATAAAAACAAAAATATAGTTAAAGACATATTGAAAGTAAATAGTTTTCCAACTAACATTTCCACTACGCTCCTAAACAAACAAAAACCAAAGACAAACCTTCCTGTTTCAAATAACTTGGAACCCACCATATACAAATCGTTTACATACATCAAACAAATAGCAGACCGGTTCAAACAAGGTGGATTCACTGACAAAAACAAATACGACATATGTAGCAATGCGTCCCAATAATACATTGAGGCAGGTCTTCAGCAGAATAAAAAGCAAAGTTGACTCTATGGAAGAATCCAACTTAATCTACAAAATTACCTGCAACGGACACAAAGAAGAAAAGTGCAATATGGTTTACGTGGGTACAACAAAACAAAAACTTAAAAACAGAATATCAGGACATAAGACGGACATAAAATCAAAATCATCGCAAAAAACGGCGTTGGCAGCCCATTGCATCACCAACAACCATCAGCCAAACTATGACGACGCAAAAATAATGCAAAGAGAAAACCACTACAACAAAAGACTGACGATCGAGACTTTACACATTATCAACACCAATAACACAATGAACCGAAAAACAGATCTTGACAACGTGAGCCCCTATTACCAACACCTGATTGAGAGGAGAAAGAAAAAGAAGCAACGCACACCACCTTGATACAGCGCTCAGCAGTATTTTTTCATGTTACGTTATAAAATTCTGTTTTTTGTTTCACATTGATACCACCCCACAAGCTGCTGCACGCACTCATTCACAAAATTTCACAAGCACCACTTTATATTCGGATCTCAACCACAGAGTATAACCAGAGAGTCAACTCCGGCAAGGTAGTGCCATTTTGCCTACAAGCTAAATCTAGACCGGGAACCCGCGTTTACCACGACCGGGAACCCACGTTTACCACAGCCGCCATTGGCCGCCATTGATTTTTCAGAGAATAAAAATCAGTTGAGTTTGAAAAGTAAAAAATATTTTTTTGGTTGCAAAAAATCGATAATTTTTAATTTTCATACAGCCTAGAACTTAGAAAAATGAATTTAAGTTACAGGAATTAACTTTTTTTTCCGTTTTGACCAGTATTTCACTGAAAAAGACAAAAATTAGTAAAAAAAAATTCATACCGATGTAGGCGGTTTGTTAACTTTCACAGAATATACCAGTTTGCACATAGCCTTAAACTCCCCACTCGATAGCACCTGGTGTGGTAAGTCAAATGTCAAATAACAGATAGCAAATAAAAGTTTAGAAATAATTTGTATCTGCAACAAAGACCTATTGGTTCTTTGGAGGAGGCGAAACTTCTTGACGAAGCTGCCCCTCCAACACACAATGATCAAACGATCAAAACAACACAAAAAGCGCGCGTCAAGCTTAGTGGAGCTGCTCGCAAACGCTTTAAATTCCTTCTTGCTAGCGGCCTTAACGAAGCCGAAGCCAGAGAAAGAGCCAGAACGGCTGTTCCAAAGGGAGAAAAAAGGAATCGCTCTGAATCCTTCCCTAGGGACACAAATCCTGCCAAAATATCTAAACCCAACACTGCTCACAAGCAGAGGTCTGTTGATGTGCCTGCCACATCAAATCCGCCTCCAAATCGACAAAAAATAGAGCAACAAAATTTTAAGCAAGCGCTGGAGAGTTACAAAATAGGTATCCTTGCCTCAGACTTCCCGGAAACGCTACTTAACACTGACCAAATGACAGTAGTGCAAGACTCCATCTTTGGTTTGATTTGCAGCCAAAAGACAGGGGATATCAGCCCCAAATTCTTTGGCACCAATTTCAGACCAGGGTGGCTTGTCTTCAACTGCAAAAATAGGGTCACGGCTGATTGGCTAAAGGGCGAAATACCAAAAATAAAGCCTTGGGAGAATGCCTCTCTGAAGGCGGTTGAAGAGGAAGAAATTCCCAAAAACCAAATTCTGGTGAGCCATTTCCCCGTTGGTCCCACCTGCACGAACGAACAGATCCTCACGGCAATCAAGGTCCAGAATGAGGATCTCCCCGTTCCTGAATGGAGGATCATAAGAAGAGAAGCCAAAGGTGCCGCCTCTGTTCTTACCTTTTCGGTGGACCACAAATCTGTGGCTCTACTAAAAACAAGAAAAGACATCATAGACTTTAGGTTTGGCGATGTTCAACTCCGCCATCCTAAAGCCCCTCACAAAACTGGTGCCCCCAAACCCCCACCTAACTCCCCTGTCAAGACAGCCTGTACGACTCTGACGACAGGTAAAAGTGCTCCACAGCCTTCACCAACGTCAGATCTACAAAACAGGCTGACAGCTCCATTAAACCTAGTTCCTCCCCCCTCAGTTGCTAATGCCACACATACCTTACCAGAGGAGTCAGCCGTTAGGCCCTCCTCACCAAAAGGTACTTCTGGTAACGCAACAACAACTCCCCCCCCTCCCTGCTCAACAACCGTCGCCAAAACAACACCAACAGGCGTAAATGCAACACCAGCTGCAAGAAGCAGCTCAGCCAAATTTTGGGCTCCAAAACGGGACCCCAGGCCCAAAGGTAAAGCTCGGCAGAGGCTATTAAAAGCACCAGCGAGCTTTACCTCAACCCCAAAATCAAAATGAGTTACACCACCCTAAAATTCCTGCAGATAAATCTTATGCACGCCAAAGCTGCCTCAGCTGCGGCTAGCAGAGAATTTGTCAAGCAGGATCTGGACTGCTTACTAGTCCAGGAACCATGGGTGGTAAGAGGCCAAATAAAAGGCCTTCCAACACAATCGTGTAAGTTAATATACGACAACACGCAACTCCAACCACGAGCTGCGCTTCTTATCCATAAAAGAACTAACTTTCTTCCCATTCCAGAATTCATCACTAATGATCTCGTTGCGGTACTAGCTGAGATCCCCACGGCAAGAGGCTTACAAAATATTGTAATAGCCTCAGCCTACTACCCGGGGGATACTACCTCCGCACCACCTGAAGAGGTAAGAAAACTCGTTAGATACTGCAACGCAAGGGGAAGACAACTACTACTTGGTTGTGATGCCAACTCCCATCACACCATATGGGGTAGTACAGACATCAACAAAAGAGGTGAGTCACTTTTAGATTTTCTTATGCACTCAAACTTAGATATTCACCCCTATCATGAATCTCACCCAAACAGCATTCCGCCCGAAAAAAATCCCTTTTTTGTTTTCCCCTATTAAGAATTCCGGAGGGAACAAAGTTCTATGTTCGAAAAATTTCCCTTATCGGCATCAATCATTCCGGGCGGAATTAACTTTCATTTTAGGTTAGAATTTTCATTTTTATTTTGGTGCCGAAGAGGAAAGAACAAATCTCAAATGTAAGAAATATAGTTGGAGTTAAAAAAAAATTTATTAATCATTTGATTTTTTAGGACGAAATCAATCAACTCAAAACAAATTGATATGCTTATCAATAAAATGCAACAAAATTCGGATGTAGCAAAGGGTTTTGTGAAAGAAAAAAAAGAAAAAATTGCCGCATTTTGGAAAGAAACTACCGTTGCGCTTAATAGCGAAGGTCCACCAATTAAGACAGAGTTTGAATGGAAGAAGGTAAACTCTTTAAATATTCATGAACAATTTTTAAACCATTTATTAATTAGGCTTGGACGGATCAAAAGAGGTACGTCAGGAGTAAGGCTGCATCAAATAAGATCCAGCAAAGAGGAACGGGAGGAGGGCCAAACTTGACAAAAAAGTTCTCTCCGACTGAAGAGTCGATTTTTCAACTCGTTGGAATGAAAGACGCAGTCGATGGCGTTAAAAACTCTAAATCATTTGGTTTGAAAAAACCGCAAAAGAGGAAAATCGACGATGGTGAAAACGTCGCCAATGAATCAGATAACGTAGACGATGAAAGCGATGAAAACCAACAGCTTAATGCAGAGTATGATGAAATGCAATGTCCCACTCCTGAACCTCCGACAGTTTCTTCTATGGACAATGTCCTACCTTCAACCAGCTGTTCCTCATCCGCTGTTGGCCATCGAATCCACTCTGGGCAGAGAACTGATTCAAAAATGTCCAAGACTTCGGAAAGAACGCCACTGACTGTTGATTGTGCCAATCCAACGTCAAAATCCTTTCCGACTCCTTTTTGGTATCCACCCTCTGCAAAAAAACGGAGGCAAGTTGCCAGTTTCACAATAGGGAGGATACCAAAAGATTTTTTTCTTGAGGGCAAGGCGGTCGACAGAACTTCCAGTAAATATTTGAAGGCTTCTTTGTTAACCCTATATTGTTGCTGAAATCTGAAAAATATATTACATACATTAACATCAACACAAATTCAGTTTTAAAAATTGCTTCTTACAAGGTTTCCGGCATTTCCAAAGGATTTGAGTTGTCCCTAAGCTGCCTTCGCATTGTTCTTTTCATAAGGATCTCTTCTCGTTCTTTTTCCCTTAGGACTAGTAAGGCAATACCAAAACTCATAATCAATTAACTTGAAAACTTGAAATTGGATTTTACTTTATTTAATCAAACTTTTTTGACGTTCAACTGTCATGAAATTTTAGAAATCGAATTCAAATACAGTGATGACACACTGAGGAAAAAATTCCCATGTATTTTACTTTTTTTTTCAAGGAACCATAAATTACATAAATAAAAGCTTAAAAATTGTTGTAAATAGCCGAAATGTTGTAGTGTTTGAGTGGAAAAACAGTATTCCTTCAGTAAATTAGACATCCAGATTGAAAATTAAGAAAAACATATAAATTTTTATTCCTTTCAAAGGGAAATAATGTGGGATATTTTTATTCCACAAAAATTGTGTTTCCTGCTGAAAGTATACTAAATTGCCCTTTTTTTTCGAAATGTCAATTCAATTTCGAAATGGAATCCTGTTCGGGCGAGATTCACGATAGCTTTTGAAATTCCGGACGAATAGAATTTGTTCGGGCGGAACGCTGTTCGGGTGAAATTCGTGATAGGGCTGATTCTAAATAAGGGAAATGAACCTACTTTTGTCACCTCCACTAGGAAAGAAGTGTTGGATATGACAGTGGCAAGTTTTGCCATAGCCAACAACATTCTCAATTGGCATGTCTCGAAAGAGATATCATTCTCGGACCACCGGCACATCAGATTTGATCTGTCAAGGCCGAATCCCAATAATATAGAAAACAATAGGGTACCAAGACACACGGACTGGAATCTCTACACAGAAACACTCCGTTGTGAATTTGAACCATCCTATCCAAACATTGACTCTCCTTATCAACTTGAAAGGGAAGCAACACGCTTAAGCTCACAAATCACAAGCGCATACGAGTCCAGCTGTCACATTAGACAGATCAACTCAAATCGCGATGTTCCCTGGTGGAACAGTGAGTTGGAGAAGTTAAAAAGAAAGCTTCGAAAGTTGTTCAATAAAGCTAAACGAACCAATTCGTGGAGCGAATATCGAACAACTCTAACGACTTACAACTCGATGATAAGAAGGCAAAAACGACTTACCTGGAAAAACTTCTGTGAAAGTATCGATAACTTGCCTTCTTCAATTAGAGTTCAAAAAGCCTTAGCTAAAGATCATAACAATGGTATTGGTCTCTTAAAAAAATCGGATGGTAGTTTTACCCAAAGTTACAGTGAAACTCTGAGCCTACTTTTGGCCACTCATTTTCCTGACTGTATACATACCACTGATCAATCACTAACCACAAATGTGAGTTACACTACACCTAACAGCACAACAAGAAGTCTAGCTAGAAAAATTTTTAACGAAGACTCCATTAAATGGGCAATATCCTCCCAACAGCCTTTCAAGGCGCCCGGGGAAGATGGTATCTTTCCTGCTCTCTTGCAGTATGGAATTGATACCATAATCTGCTCACTTATACTTATCTATAGATCCAGTTTTGAATTAAGCTACATCCCTCAAACTTGGAGAAAGGTGAGAGTAGTATTCATACCAAAAGCTGGCAATAGATCAAACTCAGACCCAAAATCCTTCAGACCAATCAGTCTCACATCTTTCTTTCTAAAGGTCATGGAAAAAGTGATTGATTTACACATTCGCAGTACGGCCTTAATAGCAAATCCTCTCAATGCTAACCAATTCGCTTACCAAACGGGTAAATCCACTGTTACAGCTCTCCATCAGCTTGTAAGCAAAATTGAGACTGCGTTTGCTAAGAAAGACATCATACTCTGCTCGTTTCTTGATATTTCTGGCGCCTTTGACAATACTACGTATTTGTCAATTCAAACCGCTGCAACTGTCAAAGGAATTGACACACCAACCATTAAATGGATTGACTCTATGTTAAGTGGCAGAATCATCTCCACCACACTAGGTCAAACATCAATAACAGTTAATGCTGTTAAAGGCTGTCCCCAAGGGGGTGTTTTATCTCCCCTGCTCTGGTCAATTGTAATAGATCAGCTCTTGGATGACCTCAATAAGCTGGGCCTTGATACACAAGGCTACGCTGATGACTTAGTCATCTCTATTCAAGGCAATCAAGAAGCACAGGTCACAAACCGTATGCAAAGGGCCCTGAACAAAGTTAATGACTGGTGCAACAAAGAAGGGCTTAAGGTCAACCCCACCAAAACAGTCATCATCCCATTCACCAGGAGACGAAAAATCGATCTCCAAACACTATCCCTAAATAGTGTTCAAATTAATTTTTCCAAAGAGGTCAAATATCTAGGAGAAACCCTGGATAATAAACTCAATTGGAAACCACATCTAGACAAAACCATAGCAAAAGCAACAAATGCTTTCTGGGCCTGTTCTAGACTTTTTGGTAAAAAGTGGGGACTTAGGCCAAAAATGATTTACTGGACTTACCTCACTATTATCACACCCATCATAACCTATGCTTCGCTGGTCTGGTGGCAAAAAACAGAACAAGTTTATGCCCGCAAATCTTTGCAAAAGTTACAAAGACTAACCTGTGTAGGTATCACAGGTGCAATGCGCACCTGCCCAACTTTAGCGTTAGAAAGTTTATTAAATTTTCCTCCGCTACATCTAAGAGTAAAGAAGACTGCTGCACTAAGCGGACTAAAGCTTCATCTCACTAACTACTCAAGAAAGGAAAACTTACAAGGACATATGAGTATTCTGCAGGTGCTCCCAATACTGAAATCGCCTGCAGCACACTCCTCGGACTTTATGCCTAAACGCATAATGTTACACCACCCCTTCGAAGTAATCTTTCCAAACCGCTCAGCATGGAAGAACCCTGTAATTCTTACAAATAACTTCCAATACATCTGGTATACTGACGGTTCAAAAACAAACAACGGTGTAGGTGCAGGGATTTACGGTCCCAACTTTAAATCATCTACATCCCTTGGTAACACAACTACTATCTTTCAGGCAGAGGTAATGGCTATAGAATTCTGTATTAGAGAATGCATTAGAAGAAACCTCCGAAGATCAAGCATCCTAATCTGCTCTGACAGTCAGGCAGCACTAAAGGCTCTGTCCTCGACAAAAATCGAATCCAAACTAGTTTGGAACTGCCTGACTTGTTTACTTCAATTAGCTACTCACAATAAAATAACTCTTTCATGGGTGCCTGGTCATGAAGGCGTTCCGGGTAACGAAGAGGCTGACCGACTTGCTAGACTTGGCTCTCAGTCTCAATTCAAAGGCCCTGAACCCTACTGTGGTCTCCCAATAAGTAGCCTAAAAAACGAATTAGCTACCTGGGAACGACAGAACATGATCAGCACCTGGAACAACTCAAATGGCCATCGTCAGTCAAAACTATTCATTGACTTATCCCACAAACGTATGAAAGAAATTCTTGACATGAGCAAACGTGACGCAAAGTTACTTACGGACTTCTTCACTGGACACTGCTCTCTCAAGTATCATCTAAAAAACATGGGCATCAGCCAAGATGACACCTGTCGTCTCTGTCTTGAAGACATAGAAACAGCTGAACACATTTTATGTGAATGCCCTGCCTTAGCTAGATCCAGGCTTAAAATATTCAATAAAGGGTTCCCCTGTCCCCTTGATATCAGAAACACCTCTTCCTCGAAGATTCTTAGGTTCTTACATGACCTCAGCTTCGAATGAACAAACCTATACACTACGTGTAATTAAACCTAAGGGAACAGCACAAAAGATCTTTCAGGTCGACTTGCTTGAAAAGGTAATTTTACCTTCACCCTATAAATTAAAAAAAAAAAAAAAAAACAAAGAATAAAGTGAAAGTGAAAAATACCAAACAATTCTTTGATTACTAAATAATAATGGAGCCCTATGATGTCGTAGTAAATAAACCTGTTGTAATCGATAATGGTTCTGGTGTTATCAAGGCTGGCTTTGCCGGTGAGCATATCCCAAAATGCCGATTTCCCAACTATATTGGATGACCAAAACACGTCCGGGTTATGGCCGGTGCATTGGAAGGTGATTTATTTGTCGGCCAAAAGCGGAGGAACATCGAGGTCTGCTGAGCATATACCCAATGGAGCATGGAATTGTGACAGATTGGAATGATATGGAGCGTATTTGGAGCTACATTTACAGTAAAGAACAACTGGCCACAATCACAGAAGATCATCCTGTTTTGCTGACAGAAGCACCATTAAACCCTCGAACAAATCGAGAAAAAGCGGGCGAGTTCTTTTTTGAGGGTATTAATGCTCCAGCCCTTTTTGTTTCCATGCAAGCAGTGCTCAGTTTGTACGCAACTGGACGAGTAACTGGCGTTGTTTTGGATTCGGGCGATGGTGTGACACATGCCGTTCCTATCTACGAAGGATTCGCAATGCCCCACAGTATTATGAGGGTAGATATCGCTGGTCGAGACACACAGAACACTCATACGAAAAAAAGCAACTTACACATTACCCGATGGAAAGACACTTGAGGTAAGCTACCGTTTCCTTTTTATTAAGTTGAAATTTGATTCTTGTAACCTTTAGATTGGTCCAGCACGATTTAGAGCTTCCAGAAGTTGAAATGGATTTGAATTCCGACCCAGTACCGCGTCACAGGACTTGCACAATCTCGAGAAACTCGACCTATCTTATGCCGAGGTGTTGCGACGAGTAGATGCATGTAAGCAACCCAACGATCGAAGGAAATAAAGACAGTGAAGATTTGCATATATTTACATGCACAATTTACCATTTAATTAAAGGGAGAGATTGAGAAGTGATGAAGTTTGCTGTAACAGATTTGATAGTTTTAAATATGTATATCGAACGCGTCTTAGCGATAGAATTGCTTATTAATATAGTTAATACATTTCATCAATATTGTTCGGATGATAAAACAATAAAAATGTGATAACTGATAAGACCTATGCGTTATTTGTATGGCGGAATAACAGTGGCAAGAGGGGTCGGTTTCTCTTCAACGACGAGAGACAGCTTTGGTTTTTGGAAGCATTAAATACTACTGCGGTTTGTTATTGTATTTCCAAATCAAAAGTGATTTTTACTATGCTACCATATTTAAACGGCAAGTGTAATCACTTTTGGTCGGGAATTTTTTCAAATTTTGTTTTAATTGAAAATGTGATGATGCAGGTTTGTAGTCAATGCAATACCTGATTATGAAATATATAATTTGTAGCTGTATGTCTATTCATATACAAGTGACGCCACCAAATACACGAAAAGTGTTTCAATTTCTGATTTTGATAGAAATTCTTGGTACATTTTTTGGAGTTACATCTATATTAATAGACATAGAGCTATAAAGTATATATTTTCTGATTAGAAATTATATTTATCACAAAGCTGTATAATTTTTTTGAAGAAATTCCTTATCTAAAGCCGTTTCCATTGGTTTTAGTAAAAAAAAAAGTAGAAAATGATAGCTTTTGAACTAAACTTTTTTGAAATATAGCTCACATTGAAAATCTCATGATGGAGCTTTGAATACAATAGAAACTCCGAAAATGTATAGTTCGTACCCGAAGTGTAGCCATTCATCACCAAATGTTTTTGATTTTTCAGATAAAGTTAGCTGATTGGAAGTCGACATTAAACCATGACGACAATTTTTGAAAAACTTATCACAATGAAAATCTTAAAATGCCAAAATATTGTCTACGTTATGCTGAGCTCAAAAAGCCTTCATTTGTCTCTATAGCACAATTATTAACCAATTGTCAACAGTTTAAGTTTCCACTTTTTCTTAACACAAACAAAAGTGGAAACTTAAACTGTTGGCAAAAGGTTAATAATTGTGCTACAGAGACAAATGAAGGCTTTACAGATTTTCATTGTGACAAGATTTTTAAAAATTGTCTACATGGTTTGATGTATGCTTGTAGCAAAAAAAATTGTATACAAATTTTGAAAGTAAAATTATTTAATACGAAACAAATAAGATACAAAACATAAATACATATAAAGAAGGATACAAATTTAACTCTACAACCTGCAACTCATGCAGACATCTTTGTTCTCTAGGGAACACAGCATCTCTGCCATCTTTCGTTCACGTTCCGCTTTCTCAGGTGTGGAAGAAACACCAGTTTGACCAGTTTGGTTATTTAGTGTCGTTGGTGAGCTACCGTTTTGGATTACAGTTCCTGCCAGACGTGTCTTGTCTACGATAAATTGTATTGTCTTGTAGAGTTCACGCAGCTAGATTGGAATCCTCTCGATGTGCTGAATTAATCCACGACTAGCTATGATTTCGTTCTTCATGTCTTCGTCCCACAAGTCACCAGCTCAGTTAAAGTCTTTCAGAAGATGCTGATTGACGATCTGGAATTCACCGGACAGGACTCGTCTGTTGTAGATGTTTGAAGTGTACGGTTCAAAGAACTCATTGTTGTGGTTGATGCAGTTGGTATTGAAGCAACAAGTAGAGAGTTCCGAACGCCATGTTTGGCAATTTTTTCTTTAAGAGCAGCCCAATCCCAGTGGTCGGTTGTAGCAGGTTGTAGTTTTGTTCCACATGTCATATTGCAAAATACCTTTGCTGACTGGACTTCCTTCGTACGTTTCATATATGGGCCTTCCTTCTCAGCCAGCTCACAACTGGCTTCCAGAGCCCCGTAGTAGATTGTCTGGAAAATCTGCTGGTTGATCAATTTAAAAATTAATTTAGTTAGAAATACTTACAAGAAATAAAACATTACAAAATTTTGCAATATTTTGGAACTGTCAAAGATAAATGTCATCTTTTTTTTTTATTTATTGAAGTTTGGAACTTCACCACTACTCCATTTTTAATCAAGAAATAGGTCTCCATTTTGAATTCGTGTTGAAAATTTTTTTGAGGGTGTTTCAGGCAAGGGGGGTACGAGTTGGTACTCTGTATTATCTACTCTGTGATCTCAACACTGGGCTTACACAAAATTTCACTAACACCACTTTATATTCGGATCCACACACAGGGCTTACACAAAATTGTACCGTAGTATTGGTCTCGTCTGGGAACCGGTTTTTTTTTTTTTTTTTTACTTTTCGTCACCTACGCTACGTCTGGCAGAATTTTTGGATTTAAAACTTTTTTTTGGGTTTTGTAAATAAAATTTATTTGTGATTATATACTTTTTAAAGTATTTGGAAATAAAAATTTAATCATCAAAATATTAAAATATTTTCTTTTTTGTTAAACATTTCTCTGAGTAGTCTCCCCTCTTCTATTTCTTTGTTTTTAAAAAACGTTTCTTAAGAGAAATAGACAGAAAAGTATGACTGTTAAAAAAATACATACTAAAGCAAAACAGTAACCAATAAATATGAATTCATTTTGCATTTGTTTGATGAAAGAGATTCCATTTTAAGCTTTCGATTCTCTTCTTGAAGCTGAGTTGAAAATTTAAGCAGTTAATCTATATATATAAAAGAAAGTCGTGTTAGTTACACTGTCCATAACTCAAGAACGGGTCAACCGATTTGTCTGAAAATTGGTGGGGAGGGATCTTAGGACCAGGAGACGGACATAGGATACTTTTTATCCCTATATTCCTATGGGAACGATATTAATGCAATGCGTTAGTTTTCGTTGTATACAAAACACTGTTCGTTAAGAAAAACAAAATAAAATTGACTTATTGTGAGAAATAAACTTGATTTTTGTATGACATCAATATTAATCTAATAAAAAAGCCATTGCCTATTTAATAAAGTGAAGTGAACTTTGAAAGGTGGTAAATCAAAAACGCATCAGAACTATAATAACAAAACTCGTATCTCGAGCAAGTAAGTAATTTTGTCTTTAATTGAATGGTTAAAAATTTGAGTTTTAAAATAATTAAATTCTTAAGTGAATTGAAGTGAGGTAAAGTTTGATTAACTATGCCACCACCAAGAAGATCGAATCATTCCCGGTAAAGCCAAAATGCAAGAAGGATACGTAACACTGCAATTTAATAATGGACTGAAGAAATTGCACTTGAACAGCGCCGCGTTAGTATGGCTTCGTGCTTCTCAATCACAAGTGCAAAGTGGGTCAGCCCGTGAAACGGCTCTGTTTCAATGCAAAATCTTCGAGCGAACAACAGAGTTCAACAAATAGATAATTTGTGACGCAGAACAGGATATTTATCAAGTGCTGATTTGAATCGAGCAGCGTTTGATTACAGCTTGCATCCTAGCGTTTGCATTGGGCAAATGCACGTAGCTTGCGAATATTGTGGTACATTAAAGTTTTCCGGAGAAACGCCCGGATTATGCTGCTTTAGTGGTAAAGTGAAATTGCCATTGTTGACTCCGCCACCTGAGCCATTGTTTTCATAGAACTCTACTCTCACACTGGTTTTTATTTTGTAGATTCAAGGACAGATTGACCATCGAATTGGTTCATTAATACCTATCGAAGTTACACAGCAAAAAATATATTTAATGGGCAACATGGAAAAACAACTTGATCAACGTTGAGAGATCAATATAGGAATCAAGCGAGCAATTTTTCAAGACTTGCATCAACTGCTTCATGAACATCAAGCGTTGGTCAGGCTATTTAAGAGTGCTTTAGAGCGTATGACAAGTGATGGCTATAAAGTTGTCATCAGAGTAAATAAACGACCATCTGAATCACACCAACGCACATTTAACGCTCCAAAAATAGATGGAATAGCCATTCTGACTATTGGTGAATAATTGGAAACCCGCGACATTGTGCTTACACGTCGCGATACTGGGCAATCTTAGTGGCTAAGAATAAAGATGTAGATGACCTGAACTACATAATTCAAAATAAGATCACAGCGTCACAAATGAAGATGAAGCCACCAACTATCCAAATGAATTTTTAAACTTCTTGGATGTGCCTGGCTTACCACCGCACAATTTGCGCCTAAAGGTTCTCTCTGTACTAATCATGCTTCGAAACATAATCCAACCAAAACTATGCAACGATACGCGTTTGGTGGTTAGAAAATTGATGAACAATGTAATTTGCGCGATGATACTGAAAGGAAAATTCAAAGGTGAGGAAGTTCTCATTCCGAGGAATCGGATGCCGTTTGAATTTAAAAGACTTCAATTTCCGATCCGTCTTAAATTTGTCATGATCATCAACATATCACAAGGTCAATATACCTTTGTGGTTTGAATCTAGAATATCCAAGTGTTTTGCGCCTTATAATAAAATAAAAAAATGTCGTGTATGACAAGGTACTTAAGTGAAAGTACTTATGAACTAAAATACAGAAACAATAATGAATGATTAATGTAGGTACATACATACATACACAATTATTTTTATATTTTTCAAATAAAAAAAAAACTTAACAAATTCAAAAATCTGCTTATTTATTGTCTTTAAGGCGGAACAGAGACATCAAAAATTCTTTCAGCATTAGGGGTGCTTCATAATCTTCCTCCAAAAATAACTCAGACTATATTTCGTTTCTATAATCTCACGGGAACATTAAAGTTACTTGATCGATTTCAAAAAATTTTTCAACTCAAGGATGTTACAATATCTCTTAGTAACATAGACTTATATTTCATTCACATATTTTCACAGGAACGGAAGACTCCCACAGGAACGGTGTCGCAAATGGAACCTTAGAAACTACTGAACATATTTCAAAATTTTTTTCGTTGGGATGCCTCATGTCATAATCCACACAGTAAAAAAGATTATATTTCATCCCCATATTCTCACGAAAGCGAAGAACAAGAACGGGAACCTTAAAACTACAGACCCGAGCAACGCCGGGCGGCTCAGCTAGTTAATTGAATAAAAAAAAATCAAAAGTAAAAGAATTGAAAGCGGATATCAAACTATGTAGATATTTTTTGAAAAACTTATCTCAGTCAAAATATTGAAATGCAGCAATCTTGTTGATATTATGGAGAGCTCAGAAAGCCTTCATTCATCTCTATAGCACAATTACTTACAAAGCACCAACAATTTAAGTTTTGATTTTTGTTTTTATTAAAAGCTCTGTAGAAATTTTTTTAAAAACTTGTCTCAATCAAAATCTTTAAATGTGGAATTTTTGTCCACGTTGTGTTAAGCTCAGAAAGCTATCATTCATCTCAGTAGCACAATTATTAACAAAGCTCCAACACTTTAAGTTTTAAATTTTCCTTAACACAAAAAAAAATTAAAACTAAAAGTGTTGCTGCTTTGTAAGTAATTGTGCTACAGAGATGAATGAAGGCTTTCTGAGCTCTGCATAATATCTATAAGATTGCTGCAGATATATTGACTGAGATAAGTTTTTCAAAAAATGTCTACATAGTTTGATGTCCGCTTTCAATTAGTTCAAAAAAAATTAAAACTAAAAATGTTGGCGCTTTGTAAGTAATTGTGCTACAGAGATGAATGATGGCTTTCTGAGTTCTGCATAATATCTATAAGATTGCTGCATTTCAAAATTTTGACTGTGATAATTTTTTCAAAAAATGTCTACATAGTTTGATGTTTATGTTTTGGTATTAAAAAAAAAGTTAAGACAAATAACCGAGCTGAGGGAGCAAATCACAATATAATGAGTCCCAATAGAATCAGTATAGTTGCATGTATATGAGTTTTCACATCTTTCCCATCTTTACAAAAAAAATTGAGTTTTTAAAAAACTATAACTTTGGTGTTGTTCCAACCCTGCCCTTAAGAATTTTTCAGTAGTGTGGTGAAAATTAAATTTCAGGTTATGTTTCAAGCTGCCAAGCAAAAAAAAAAAAAATAAATTCACCACGCATATACTTCCACAACTTTTTCGCGCCTTTTTTCTGCAGCTCACACGTATTCACAGATGGTGGCTGCGATTACAAAAACAACAATGTAAGCAAATGGAAGTTGCGGGGCAGGAGACGTAATGGTTTTCCCTCTAGTTCTTTAAATTCTCTTAGGTTTTTCTTATTAGTCTTGTTAAATGAATGTTCTTGTACAGTCTTGTGTACAAGTAACGAGTTGTAATGTTAAAATTATTATAAAAAGTGCAATATAATGTTTATATGTATTTAAATGTTTAGTGTTGTATATATAATAATTTTGTGAAACTGGTATTAAATGTAAGTTCAGTTTTAAGCATAAGTGAACGTATAAATGTATCATATATTTCTTTTCATGTTAGAAGCAATAAAAACTGTCAGACCTGATGATGTTCATAATCATGAACGAAACGTCGTCTTAATAAAAAAGAATTTGTTTTCTTTTTCTCTACTGACCTGTAGCCCATAAACAAACAAATTAAAAGTTTCAAATAATCATAATATATATTCTAGCTTTGTTCAAAGGTTTCGATTAAACAAAATTGCTTTTAAATATATCTTGGATAACATACGCATTAAATCGGGGATAAGAAAGACGTTCCTCCCATACTGAGGCTTTGCTCTGTTTTAGAAGTGCTGGGTGGCGGAGGATACCAGTGGCTTGTTGGTAATGATTTTGCTTGCCCTCTTGCCCAGAGCACTTTGTCCAAAGCGTTAGACGAATGCTTAGAAGCGTTGGAAAATCAATTTTGCCCAGAATGGGTTACATGGTCATCAGAATCCGAACAGAACGAGGCTAAAAAAACATTTTTTTCGAAAATTTAAAATACCTGGTGGTAAGTAATCAATAACGTTCATGAAATATGGGATTCAATAGTTACCAATTTAATTAATTTTAGTTATCGGTTGCGTTGATGGGACACACATCAGCTTAATACGTCCCACTGAGAATGAAGAAATGTCTTATAACAGAAAAGGATACCACAGCAAAAATGCGATGATTGTAAGTAAATCTTGACTATCTAATTTAACTAAAATAATCATGTCATTATATTAATAGATAAACGATCATAAGTATCGAATCATCGGAGTTTGTGCTAAGTATGGCGGTGTCGCTCACGATTCCTTTGTGTGGAACAGCTCGGCTGTTAAAAATAAGCTCGAAGCAAATTATACCCAGCACATCAGAAGAAACTGTATACTACTAGGTAGGTAGACCAATTGCTTTTAGTTAACCTCTAAAAAAAACAAATTTTTTAGGTTACAGCGGGTACCCATTGGAGCCATGGCTTCTAACTCCTTATCGAAAAGCAAGAGCTCCTAATGAAATATATTTCAACCAAATTCACGCCAAAGCACGCAACATAAATGAACGTTGTATAGGCGTTCTGAAAGGTATCATTCAACAGTTATTTTTATACTTAGATTTTAATATTATTATTTTTTAATAGGTAGGTGGAGGTGCTTACTTCTTGAAAGGAAGAGTAGGTATAGTCCGAGAAAAGTTTCGCAATGCTTAAACGTATGTGCTGCACTCCACAACATTTGCATCAAGTACAAAGTGCCAGTTTTGGACATTATAATTGAGGATGATACTCAATACCATTGGGACTCTGAAGATAACCCTAAAATTTCGTTGAAAAAAGCTGCGGAAAGAATTCGTGACCGAATAAAACTTTCTTTGTTACGATAAGCCTCTGATTGCAAAATACTGATTAAGTTTTAAATGCAAGTGTATGTATTTTCAAAAGAACGTTCAGACAAACAAAAATAAATAAAGATTTTTTATAAAAAGAGTTAATTATAAAAAGAAAAAACATAACAAATCAAAAGGAATTTATTAAATAACTAATAACAAAAAAAAAAAACAGCAACTTAGTTCTATATTTGGTTTCTTAAACCTAACTCGTACTCTTTCAGTTCGTTGGTTCTCATAGCAACTTTTATTTCTTCTTCCCGCAATGCTAGTTTTCTTTTTTGGGCAGTTAAATTATCTTGTGCTTGTTTCTTTAAAATTTTGACCTGTTCACTTTTAAGGTCTCGTATTTCCGTCAAAATTCTAATAATTTTTTTATGGAAGTCGTCGGTTGAATTAACAGAGACTTTAAATAGTTCAAGCTTGTCTAGCTGCTCGGGCAGGGCTTGATTTGAACTGTTGGATCGTGCCTTCGTTGTTTGGTTGGCAATCAATTTTTTTGGTGGCAACAAAGGAACAGGTGGGACACAATTTTCATCCGAGGAAGATGAATAAGAATCGCTCATTTGAGAAGATTTTCAACGTCTTCACCGGCCGTTTTTGATGTTGACGGTCTCTTTGGCGGTTCTTGTTCCATTAATTCGCCACAAAAGGATTTAGCACCATCTATTCCAGCTACTGCGGCTTCAAGTTTGCCTAGCTCTATCGTAGCTTCCTCAAAGGCAGAAAGTTTTTTTTCTTCAAATGGTTCCCCACCTGTTTTGTTTAAGAAAAATTTGTTTTTCGCGAGCTTTGACTTTGCGCGATGTTTATAATCTGCCCATGTCTAAAAATAGAAAAATAGTAGAAATCGTTCCAGGTACAACAATTATTTATTAACTTTTTTCCACGCTTTCAAAGTCTTGATTGGGGCTTGGGGGTCCATTTGTGTTGAGCAATTCCGTTAATTCTTCCCAGTGCTTGTTCGTATTGTCCCTGCCTGAGGAAGTGCTTGGACAGTTCGTAGCCATCGATGGATACTTCTTCATGAAGTCCAAGAAAATATCCTTTTGTGATTGTGTTGTGCTAGAAGTCCTTCATACAAAATTAGAGGAATGAATAATGATTCTTTTTAGATACAAATGTTGTATATTATGTAGGTACTTACATTTTGCGAAGTGACGATCGTGCTTAAGTTTCAAAATTCAAATCAAACAAAATATCAAATGAAAAATGAATAGTGATGAGACTTTTGAGGTTATTTTTTTCGTGAAATTCGACTACACTCAACACATTTTTTTTTCTTTCATAATTTGATTAAATTCACCTTATTGGCACACAAAATTTCAAATGAATGTGTATAGAATAATAGCATAACATTTTTTTTTTTCATTTTTATCACATTTTGTGCTTTAAATGAAAAAATGCATGTGAAGTTCGATTACTCTTAACCCTCGTTTACAAACCGGCAAAAGTCGTGTCCACCCGAACTGGGGTCCAAATGGACCCCACGATTTTTTCTTCGAAATTTTTTTGATTTCTGACTTATATTGTTCAGTTATAGTTCTTCTGGCTATTGTATGAATTGTTTCTAAGTATTATATATAGCAGGGATAAAGAAATTTAAGCAGAGATGTCATTATGCAGGTATGTAGGAGGTCAGCAATAAAATTTTTCAATTTCAAAAACGATGGAAATTGCCTAATTTTGCAAATCTGGGATTCCCGCTTATCCCTTTCGATATGTCTGTTTTATGTAATTACTGATTGGAATATTGATGCATATCAATGTTCTTGCCAGTCAGCCTATCAAAAGAAAAAAATAGTCATTATTTCACTTTGTTCAGGTAAAAATGATTGAATTTCCTCAATACATGCCAAGCAAGCCTGCCAAAAATGGCTTGAACTTTAGGTGGATGTATGAAAGCTCAACGGGCTATCCACTGAAGTTTTCTGTCTACACTGGTAGCTCTGACCAAAGTACAGGACTTGGTCGTGGATATGATGTGGTGATGTCGTTGATGCCATCATATTTCAATTCTGGACGCAACCTCACTATTGATAATTTCTTTACGTCGGTGGATTTGACATTGAAGTTGCTGGATAAGAAGATCACTATTCTTGGCACGATTCGGAAAAACAAAAGAGATTTGCCTTAACCTTTTGTAGCGAAGGAGGTTCTTGATGAGCAGAATGAGCCTGTAAAGGTCAATAACAAAAAGCAGTATCGTCCAGTCCACTCATCCATTTTTGGATTTTCTGGAAAAATGGCGTTGGTGAGTTATGTTCCGAAGCCAAACAAACAAGTGGTATTGCTATCAACACAACATAACTGTGAGAAAACCACTTCCGGTCATCAAAGTAAGCCTGCAATGATACTGGATTATAACAGCACCAAAGGTGGAGTCTATGTATTCGACCAAATGGTCTCAGTTTATTCATGTACACGCAAAACAAATCGCTGGCCGATGGTTGTATTCTACAACTTACTGGACGTAGCAGCCCTAGCAACTGTTATCATTTTTCGACACTTCAATCCGCCTAGAAGAAACAAAAATTTGTTCAGAATTGATAAACTCATCGAATTAGCGGAGGAACTGGTTGAGTCAGAACTGAATCACCGTTCACAACCTCTGCAACACAATCTGGCATAGGAAAATCTGCATTGGATGCTCTCTGTATTTTGGGGAGAGTTAAGGAAGTATTACCAACAGTCCCCGAAAGGCTCTCTTGTAAAAGGGGTAGATGTCACCTTTGCCCAAGAGCAGATGACAAGAAAACCAGAACCACCTGCGATGGATGTGGCAGATGTTGTTGCCCTTGCCACACTAGAACCTTATGTGTTAAATGTCTCCCGAAACTGCCCACAACTTCAAGTTAAATTCTTCTAAACATAAACTAGGCTGCTTTTAAAATAAAATAATTATTTATTAGAAAAAATATGATTTTTCATAGAATTTCAGTACTGGGGTCCAAATGGACCCCAGTTCGGGTGGACGGGTTCTTTTCACAAAAAAATCGCAGAAAAATATGTAAACATCTGATAATCGTTTCAACTTAAGAAATGAATACAAAATTGAATTTTGTTCACTGAGTAAAAATCCCATTTAAAAAAAATTAAAAACAAAAAAGTTATGAGTGTTCAAACATGCTCTGGGGTCCAAATGGACCCCAGTTTGTAAACTAGGGTTAATTGGTTTTGGGTATCGATTGGATGTCATCTCTCATTTCTACCTGTACTATGAACGTTCAACTGACTATAAATATGCAATCAAAACTTCAATCGCAATGACATTCTGCCGATCGTAGTAAAAAAAACGAAAAGTGATACAGAATGCCAACTGTGCCTTGCGAACAATATCTTTCGCTTTTGAAAAACGTTTGATCGCTTTCGTTTCGTTTTTTATAGAATCTGGCCCCAGAAGTTTTTCAAAAGCGAAAGATATTGTTCGCAAGGCTTAGTTTACATTTTGTATCACTTTTCGTTTTATTTACTACGATCGCAAGAGCAACTGTGCCAATGCGAATGAAGTTTTGATTGCATATTTATAGGCCGTTGAAGGTACTTAGTAGAGCCGCAGGCTTGTCAGATGTGGCGATTTGTCGCCAAACAGGCGATTTGTCGCCAAACAGGCGATTTCGAATCTGATTTGGCGACACAAAATCTTTTTGGCGATAAACATAAAAAACGGGCGATTTCAGGCGATTTGGCATATTGGATATATTTCCTTCCCTCTTTTTCTTCTAACCTTAGACACTCTAGGATCTAGGTACTTATTATTTCAGCACTTAAATGGCAAACTCACCCCACACACTCACAAAGATACTGTGCATTGAATCAGTGCCATTGTATTTGTATTTAAAAAACAGAGTAACATCACGGAGGGGAAATCGCAACCATCGCCATCTGTGGTATCGTTTTTACAAACGGTATCGAAATTAACCTTTTTTAAATGTCTTCTCTTATCAGTTTTCTGTTTCCTAAAGCTTGAACGAAATTGGGCAAAAGTAAACAAACATGGCTGTTCTGATTTTCGTACGGATTCAAAACGAAAACCGAAATTGAATCCGTACGGATTTAAAAAGAGTGTTCTTATTTCCGAACGGATTCACTACTGGTTTTTTGTCACAAAAACGTGTTGGAAATTAAATTTTTGTGTTCATTGGAACTGTTTACAGGTTTAGTACATGTAAGTGCTAATATAAGTTTATTATTTTTCATTTCTAGCAATAAATAATGTTCTACAGAACTCATTAACCGGATTCAATTCCGCTAACAAAATGATAAGCGAATTGAAAACGTACGGATTCGGAATTGAGAACCGCAAAAATTCTAAAACGGGAGGATATGGTATTCGAACGAAAATCAGAACAGGGGTGAAAGTGTTTTGTAAGTGAAAAGTGGTAGATGTTTTATATGTTTTTATGTTTTTTAATAATAGTTTTGATGAAGTCTGATTTATTTTGTTTTATAGTTTCTTCTTTTGTTGATTAATATTATTTTTGATGAAGTTTGATTTTGTTTACGTTTCTTAATACAGAGGTGGTCCAGTATAACGAATGCCGATATAACGAGTGATCGATATTACGAACGCTTTTTTCAAGTCCATCAGGTATTCTATATAACGAACAAATTACCGAATTTCAGACAAAATGACACTGAAAACTCTAATGTCTTAGTTCTCAAAAGTTTACGGAAAGAGGCATTCAACAGTGACATTCAACCCCCGAAAAATTAAATGCATATTAAAGATTCTTTTCTTAAATTTGAGTACAAATTGAGTCTATTTTCCTAAAGATTCGTATGACAAAAGGTTTCGATACAACGAATTTTCGATATAACGAATATTGACTGGACATTATATCGTTCGTTATACTTGACCACCACTGTAATAGTTGTGATGAAGTCTGATTTATTTTGTTTCTAGTCTTTTTTTATAATAAAGTCTGATTATGTTCCTTGTGTTAATAAATAATGCCTTAGTACTGATGAAGTTTGTTTTTGTACCTTATGTTGATAAATAATAGTATTCATGAACCATGAATTTAGTTTTCGTATTTTATGTTCTTAAAAGCAATTAATTTTATAAAAACGTTTTTATGAATAAAAAAAATAATTACTCGTTTGATTAAATTTGATTTGTATGTATGTGTTTTGTATTTGGTAAATTTTCAGAGTCTGGCGACTTTTTGCGACTTTTTTTTAGGATTGGCGTTTCCAAGTTTTAAAACCTGACAACCCTGAGTAGAGGTAGAAATGAGAAATTACATCCAATCAAAGTTCAAAACCAATTTGGAGTAATCGAACTTCACATACATTTTGCCATTTAAAGCACAAAATGTGATAAAAACTGGAAAAAGGGTTATTCTATTTTTTGAAATTTTGTGTGTCAATAAGATAAATTTAATCAAATTATAAAAAAAAAATGTATTGAGTGTATGTAGTTGAATATCATGAAAAAAATAACCTCAAAAGTCTCATCACTATTCATTTGACATTTATTGATTTGAATTTTGAAGCTAAGGCAAGATTGTCGCTTCCAAAATGTAAGTACATAATAAACAACATTTTTACCTGAAAAGAATCATTATTCCTCTAATTTTGAATGAAGGACTTCTAGCACAACCCGATTAGTAAAATATATTTTGTTGGACTTTATGAAGAAGTAGGTAGCTATCGATGGCTATGGCTACGAATTGTCCAGCAAGCATACGGCAAGCATAAGGCAGGAACAATCTAGACTTTCAGAACATTGGTTTTCTTCTTCACTCAAAAACGCAATATATTATTCAAGTAACATATTAAAATTATATTATTAATAAAACTTTTGTTATTCCAAGCCCCACATGAAAGCAAAACGTCAAGTAATAAGCTGTCGTGTGGTTCCTTTCGCACACACGAACGAAAACATTCGTTTTTCAGGTTACATGAAGCAAATTGTTCGCACACACAAAAAAGTTTGTTCACTTTTTACATACAGAATGTCACCCCAGAAAGACAACCCTCACAATTGCGCCAATTATAGAGGGATAAGCATCCTTAACGTCGCTTATAAGATCTTGTCTGCTGTAATATGTGAACGTCTGAAACCCCACGTCAACCACAACTTGAAAGGTTCTTATCAATGTGTTTTTTTTTATCGATTTCATAGCCGCGTATGAGGTATGACAGTATTTACAGAGACGAGCTGTACAGGCATCCCTGCAAAACTCGTACGACTATGCAGGATGACTTTGGAGAATTCACGCTGCTCCGTCAAGGTCGGTAAAGAACTCACCGAGACCTTTGATGTCGCCTATACAGACGATATTGACGTAATGGGAAGAAGAAAGCGTGATGTCATAGGTGGTTTTGCTGGTATTGAAACAGAAGCGGCAAAAATGGGTTTGATGGTTAATTAGGGCAAAACGAAGTATATGCTGTCATCAAACAGGGACACAGAACATCGACGAATTGGACAAAACGTCACAATAGACAGACATAACTTCGAGGTAGTACAGGACTTTGTCTACCTAGGATCCACTATAGACACGGGAAACAACATCAGTGCGGAGATCAAACGGAGAATAACTCTAGCCAACCGTTGTTTCTTTGGGTTAAGAAGGCAATTGAGAAACAAAACCCTCTCCAGAAAAACCAAGGTAACCTTGTATAAGATCTTGATCATCCCAGTCCTGCTTTACGGCGCGTAAGCATGGACCTGATCGAAAGCGGATGAGGAAACCCTTGGTCGTTTCGGAAGAAATATTTTCCGAATGATTTTTGGTCAGGTATGCGAAGACAATGCGTGGAGAAGAAGATACAACAACGAGCTGTATGAGCTGTGCCGCGACACGGGCATATCCAGAAGAGTACACATCGTGAGGCTACGATGGTTGGGTCATATAGAGCGGATGGACCCAAACGCTCCGGCTCGTCGGATTTTCGAAAGCACGTTGCAGGGAAATCGCGGAAGGGGCGGACCTCGTCTTAGGTGGCGCAATCAAGTGGATGGAGACCTCAACCGACTTAGAGTGCGAAACTGGAGAGAGCTCGCCCGAAATCGAAGTAGTTATAGAAGTAATTTGGTTGAGGGCCAGGTTTACCCTGAACTGTAATGCCCACCTAAGTGAGTAAGTAAGTCACCTCAGTTCATGTTGTTTCTTTTGTCCATTATTATGTACAAGGTTTTGAATTATTATAAATACTATTTTCATTTGCTAAAGTATAAATCAAAGTTCAATTGTAAATACCTACTTTTTGTTTTTGATCCCCAGAAAGTCAATGAAGCATGGTTATTTCGAAAAGTGAAAAAGAAAATATTCAAATTTCAAAATTTCCTGATTGCAATACGCCAACTTTATTGCATTCTTTTAAATTAAAATAGTTATAGGTAAGAACTCTACTTAAACTACCAAAGGTTTTTAAAAAATGTTTTACAATTTACAATTCATATTACAAGTCTTACTTCTAAACAAAAAAGTATGGCTAATTCTGCGTGGTCGTCTTTATAAACTCATTTTATCTACTTAATAAAACTTTATAATTACTCATATGCCATCATATTTTTAAAATATCACAAGAACCTTAAAATAAATCTAACACAGGTATTATCAGAAAAATTTGCTGTTCGTTTAGACTTCATAAATAAGTAAAACACCAAGACATAGCATTAAATTGTTTCACACATAAACTTCTCCATTTTCGGCTTCTTGAGTACGTTTTGTTAATGTTGACGGTGCTGATGTGGAATTTTCATGAGTCGAGTTCGGCATAAGGCTATTGAGGTTATTTTGTGAAACTTCTTTGGATGAAGCTGCTAATTGAAGATTAGAGGAATCACTTCGAGATTCCATTTGGTGATGGAGTGATCTTTGAGAGAGTTTTCGTTCAAGTGTATAAGAATCTCGCATGAAAGCATCATTAAAACTACTAGTTCTGGATATTGGTGTATTAATCTCGTTCTTCACGGAAAGGAATCTGTTTTTGGACGGGTCGCGGGTTTCGTCTGCTATCGAAACGGCTGAAACGGCACGGGGAATGGACAACGATAGTGGTAATGACGACATCATTTCTTTAGTATCAAAAACAGCTTGTGTTGTAGTGATCTGAGGCATGGAAACTATGTTTAGAGTTCCCGATGGCATCGAGTCTGAAGTTGAAGTAGTGACAGTAAATGGGAATGACAGAGTTGTCACCGGTAAGTCTAAAGTGATAATTTGAATAAATAAACTTCTTTGTTTAAATTGAAATGGATACTTACTTGTTGGACTGAGGGAAACTGTTCCAAAATTAACGTCCTGGAGATTCTTCGGAAGAACTGTTTGAGCAAGAGCAGCTGTTGCTGGGTGTCCCGGAATAAGCGTGTTGTTAGATGAGCAACTATCCATCTCTTTTATTGGTGAAAGTAAAAGGGTTCCAAGAACCTGATTATCCAATCCACTTGTATAAGGATACATGTTATGAGACGAGGCCAAATGTGAAGCCATCAATTCAACTCCAGAGGTTCCTGATGTACTTGTACCGGTCGATCCTGGAGCAAAGATGAGCTTGCTTTCTTTTTCGACACCTTCCTTAGTTACGTCGGGAGTGGGAATGCGAGGTCTGTTCTTGGGCACCGCAACATTGAGACCAGTGATGCTTAGCCTGGAACCTACATTAGACGAACACGATTAATTATCGAGCTCATTTTTAATTGTCCAGTAGTTAGAACTTACTCTGCTTGTGTAACTGTTTTTGGGCACGCAAGGACTTTCGGTGCACAAACTTTTCATAAAGGCTTGGTTTTGATTGCAAGTGTTGGTGCTGTTGCTGTTGTTGGAGTATTGCTAACGGAAGCCCAGACTCTGGGCTAGAATAAACCGAGTTAAGACGGTTCCGATTAAAAGCCGTTCCTCCTGAGGAATATGCAGTAGACTGACTTCTCATTGAACCCATTCGTGAGAACTGCCGTGTTAACCAATTGTTTTTGCGACGTTCAACCATTGGAGTATCAACACTTTCCTGTCAATTTCGTATAAGTTTTTATGTTAAAGGAAATAAGATGATAATCTTACATAATCTGCATAGACATCATCGGTCATTGTACGTTTTTGTGGCATTATGTTGGCATACATAGCATCAGCCGTCTTTACTTTGTATTTCTCTGCAGACCCTTTTGGTTCGTTGCGACGATAGTGTTCTGATGCAACTGTGTAAGGAAGGTCCTTTGGCACTACACACTCCCAGTACTGATCCCGCAGCAGTTCAGGATGCTCTTCATGCATCTCGTCCACAATCATGTAAGATGCCTGAAAAATTTGCAATTTGAACTTGTAGTCTGAAACAGGTTTTTTAGGAAGAATACTGATTTTCTCATCAAATGATTTAATTTAGACCTTAAATTACAATACACGGGGAGTGGGACGGCCGGCGTGGCGCTGTCTTTGGCTTAATGCCTAGCATGTCTGCCTGTAGCGTGGGAGTTGGAGGTTCGATTACCAGAAATATTCAATTTTTTTTTAGGTTTTTCGGAAAGTTTGACATAGGCAACATATGGAATTTATATGAAGAGTGGTTTTTCAGAATTATTTTCAATTAACCAATTAAATATTGTATTACTAAAAGTAACGAAAAGTTAGGCGCTGGGAGTTGCTGGGTTTCCACATGTCACTAAAATGACATAGTTTGACAGATCAAAATCTTGTCAGTAATTGATACAATTGCCAGTTCATTTCCATTTGTGTCATTTACTGTCAAAAAATTTGTTGTCATTTCATTGATAAAGAAATTTTGACAAAATGTTTTGTCAACTCATTGAGCGCTATTCCCACTTGTGTTGTCATTTCTGAACTGCTAGTGGATTGTCACTGAAAAATATTTGCCTCCTTGCTTCATCGAATTTTTGTTTTGTGTTGCAAGGTTTTCATCTTTTCTAATTAATAAATTAAATAATATGTGAAATGAAAATAAAATGAAAATTAGTTTATGTTATGCCTGTGACAAAGAAAACCTTTCAGGAGGAGGGACGGGGTGTGTATATACTTTAAGGATAATGCCGGGGTGAACAGTCAACAATCAAGGTGACTGGTGGTCACTGTCTGTGGTCACTGGTGGTGTTGCAAAAGAGTGTGCTGATTTATGGCCCAGTATTGCATCAAACGCGAGCTCAATTTGTGAGTTCCATCTCAAGATGGCTTCAGCATTTGGAACTTCAACTGCCAGAGAAATGCTTTGTCATGAATTATTATTCATGTCCTAGTTCTTATAGGACTTGCTGTTGGAGTTCCAAAGGTTTTCATACACAACACCTCCACGTTGTTTACAATTTTTATGGATGATGATTTTCTCTGCCTTTGATTTTTTTCCATACCATTGTATTATTTATGTATGTTTTCTCGTGTTATTACTCGTCACTTCATTGACAAAAGATTCAACACGATGCCAAAAAAAATATCGATGTCAGTGAATTATGGAGTGACATTTCGCTTGTCAATCAGCCAATTTTCACTTGCCATTCAAATTTACTGCCAAAAAATTACCGACGCTGTTCGTCAGTTGAATGACTTTCAATTTTTGCAATTTCCACTTGTCATTTTTCTCGATGACAGAAAATTAGGTCATTCATCACTTAAAAAATGGCAAGTGGAAACCTAGCATAAGGTGCATTCGCTCCTGAAAACATGAAAACATCATACCTCAAGTTTTCTCCACCTAGGAATTTAAAGCTGTAAAGCTCAAAAGCTAAGGTTTGCTGTAACTAGGCTAAAATAAAAATCTAAAACATCTCTGATCAACCATTCTTCGTTTATTTGTATGAAAATCAAAACTCTCAAAAACCTAGACTTTATGTTGGCCACCATTAGCTTTTTTAAAACTTTCCCAATTAAGGCTTCTTCTTCTTCTTTTCTGGTGTTAAGAGCTTTAAACTTGAAAGTTTTATGGCATTTTCATACAGTAATATTTCGGCGTGAAAAATCATACTTAGTTAGTTATTTACTTTTATATATAGTCGTTAGTCTGGCTAAAACTCGAGAACGGCTGAATGTTTGTGGAGGTCTAGGGAAGGTTTATAAGGTAAGTTTATATGAAAACAATGAATTGAAATAAACTAAAAGTAAGAATTTCTTTAATCTTAACTGTATTGAATAAAAAATTAAATTAAAATTAAAACAATGTTTTTGTTTTTTTTTTTTTTGAAAATGAGAAGTTAAGAAAATACATAACAAATAAAATGACTATTAGATTGTTTGTTTCTAAGAATTCTTTTAATTTAATTTTGGACTTTTATGAACACACAGATTTGCATTTTTTTATTTAAAGTGTTACTTTTACTATAATACAGGCAGTTTTCATAATATTCCCTGGACTTCCACAAACAATTCAAAATCTCACTAGCTAACCCGCCCTGCGTAGCTTTATATGTAAATAGAAAATTAAATGTGCGAAGAGAAACATCACGTGCTAACCGCATTTACGACCAGCCGAGAGACATATAGCGAAAATAATCATATGAGTTTGAGTATGTCACAAATACGTTCTATAGTGAGTGGAGTGGATAAGTTAAGAATGCAACGAGTTAGTGCCCATCAGACACAACAACTGCGAGCACGGCAAAATGAAGTTGAGCGTGGTGCTTCTGTGATTCTGGATCTAGCAGCATTCTACTTTGATCTGAAAATAAATTATTGAATTTTTTTTTGACAATAAATCGCTGAAAATTATTATTTATTCCGATTTCATTTCGCGATTTACACAACCTCAAAAGTACTCAGGAACGGGTGTGGAAACGATAACGGGGGCTATATAGGTGCTTATGTTTATATTGAAGAGCCACTTAAACTATTAATCTATTTTGAATGAAATTTGGATCACAAAAATGGCATAGAACCTGAGAAATAAAATCTTTGGCTAGATTTCCTTTTCATATTCTCTTGGGAACGGAAACATAACCGGAAACTTGAAAACTACTAGACTGATTCCAAAAATTCTTTCGCCGCTGAAGTGCTGCATTGCCCCTGAGTACCATGATTTCATCCCTAAATTCCGACAAGAACGGGATTGGCAACGGGAACGGGAATTCAAAAACCACTTGAACGATATCAGATTTTTGTCGCTATTACAATACGACGTTATCCCTAAATAGCTTCAATTATATTTTATCCCCATACTCCCACAAGGGCGGGACATGAAAAGAAAACATACGGGAACTTGGAGAGTTCCGAACCGATTACAAAAATTCTTTCACTGTAAGACTGCTTCATTGTCCCTGAGTAATATATACAACATATAGACTATATTTCATCATCATTTTCTCTCAGGAACAGGAACGGAAATGGAAATTCAAAAACCACTATTCTGATTTCAATACGGTCTTCACTATAAAATATGGTGTTATTCTCAGGTTACTTAGACTATATTTCATCCCCATACGAAAACGGAATGGGGACTGGAACAAATCAGGGAACTTGGAAAATACTGCACCGATTCCAAAAATTATGTCATCGTTATAGTGCTCAAATGCCTCTGAGTAATATAGACTACTAGCTGTGCCCGCGACTTCGTCCGCGTGGAATAGTGACTTTCAGCAGCATTTTTAACTTTTTAGGAAATAAAACTTCTAGCCTTAAAAATGGCGGTACATATTTCCAAAAAAAAAAAAACATTCAACCCCTATTTCAACACCTTGTAGCCCTGTTAAAAATACTTTTGAGACCGTAGTTTTTGAATTCCCATTTCCGTTCCCGTGGGAATATAAGGATAGATATATAGCCTTTATCCTTCCGCATGTTCTAGACCATCTCTGTAGCTAATTTAATAAAATATGTTTAGCAGTTTGAACGGGAGACATACGAAAAACATACCGACATAGCTACATTCGCATTTTCAATATTAGTAAAGACTCCGGTTCCCGTGGGAATATGGTGACCGTTTTCGTGGGAATATGTGGATAAGTTAAAGTTAATGTTACTCCGGGATTATGGAGCATTACAACGGTGGAAGAATTTTTGAAATCGGTGCTGTAGTGTAAAAATTCCCGTATACGTTCCTGCTCCCGTGGGAATATAGGGAAAAAATATATAGTCTATGTCTTTCCTCAGGTGCTCAACAATCTTTGTTTAAAATTTCATTTAAATCGGTTTATTAGTTTGGGCGGGAGATGGTAACATAGAACGACGGATAGACAGAGCTCCTTTCACACTTATTATATTACTAAGGACTCCCGTTCCCTTAGGAATATGTGGATGAATTAAAGTAAATGTTAAATGTCAGGGATAGTGTAGCATTTTAACGGTGGAAGAATTTTTGAAATCGGTATTGTATATAGGGAGCCGTAGGAATATGGGGATGAATTAGTTTTTATGTTACTCGGGGATAGTGTAGCATTCTAACGGTGAAAGAATTTTTGAAATCGGTGCTGCAGTGTCAAAGTTCCCATATACGTTCCTGCTCCCGTGGGAATATAGGGAACCGTAGAAATATGGGGATGAATTAGTCTTAATGTTACTCGGGGATAGTGTAGCATTCTAAGGGTGAAAGAATTTTTGAAATCGGTGCTGTAGTGTCAAAGTTCCCCCTGTATACGTTCCTGCTCCCGTGGGAATATAGGGAACCGTAGGAATATGGGGATGAATTAGTTTTTATGTTACTCGGGGATAGTGTAGCATTCTAACGGTGAAAGAATTTTTGAAATCGGTGCTGTAGTGTCAAAGTTCCCGTATACGTTCCTGCTCCCGTGGGAATATAGGGAATCGTAGGAATATGGGGATGAATTAGTTTTAATATTACTCGGGGATAGTTTAGCATTCTAACAGTGGAAACATTTTTGAAATCGGTGTTGTAGTTTCTAAGTTCCCGTATACGTTCCCGTTCCCGAGGGAATTTAGGGATAAACTGTAGCCTATGTGTTATTCTGATGTATAAGCTATATTATTGGAAAGTTTAATTGAAATCCATTCAGCAGTTTTTGCGTGAAAGAGGAACAAACATACATCCACACATACAAACTTTCACGTTTATAATATTAATAGGAGAATTCTTATTTTTGTCAAATATTTTTGTTTTTTTCTTTTCGACATTATTACCTTTTCAATAGGAAATAATGAAGGTATTAAAATATATTTGTTGTTGTTTTCGGCCCTATTTCCCAAAAAAGGTAATAAGGCCGATTCAGCCTTATTGCCTTCGACCTTATTTCACGGCACCGTTTGGAGTATGCAGTAGACTGTCAAAATGTTGGTATAGTGTTCACATTCATTTTAACCAAGTCCACTTTAAAGTTGTCACTAGGTAGTGTGGTGTTTATAAATCGTTTGTATTTAATGACCCCTTTATAAAGTTAGATGGATGGAAAAAAACTCACTGACCATAAATTTGCGCTTATGGTTTTTATGCTGGTCCTAAATGTATCTTTACTAATTTGAGTTGTGAACGTATGTATATTGTAGGAAAAATAAAAATAAAGCGTATATTTTATTCTTCAACGTACAATTTTGTATAATTGAAACATATGGCTATTTTCCAATCAATTTCTTAGGGCGGACTGGAGGCATATTTCGTGAAACTTAATAAACAAAAAAATACTATATTAAAGTCAAGTTTGAGATCTCGCCAGAAGATTTTTTCACAAAAAATTAGGAAAAAAAAAACTAATGATATCGTTTTGAAATTATTCAAAAAAATCAAAATTTTTTGAATCATAACTAATATTATAAATGTGAAAGTAACTCTGTCTGTCCACCTTTCTGTCTCCCGCTCAAACTACTGGACTGATTCAAATGAAATTTTGTGCAGAGATAATCTAGAACCTGAAATCCAAAAACGCGCTCTGCCATGCATTCAAAACGAAGGAAGGTACTTTGAGCACTTGTTATAATTGTATTTGTATTAAATACAAAACAAAAAACTACTAAAAGTGCCCATATTATTGTTTTATTCAAACAAACGTCAAAGTTGAAAGTTTTTTAAATCTTTTTTTTTTTATTTAACCGTTTTGTATTTTCTCAAGTATCATAAATGTATGGGTTTTTGAGTGCACTTATTTATGAGGTTTTTTTTTATTATTGTTTTGATCATCTGTAAAAAATAAAAAATTTCTATGTTTATCAGGCATTTTTTGAGAAAAATGACCTCAAAGTCAAAACTTTGATTGGGGAAGAAAATTTGAACACTATTTAAAATTGAAAATCTGGCAACTCTAAACATATGGAAGCTCAACTTAAATACAGTCTTAACGGTATTCATACAAACCTCTAAGTTAAATTTTTTTTTATAATTTTTTTTTTTTTTTCAATTTTAAGCGTTTTGTATTTTCCAAGTATCATAAAATGTATGGGTTTTTGAGTGCTTTTATTACTAACCTTTTTTTTATTATTGTTTTGTTCATGAGTAAAAAATAAAGAAACTCTACGGGCATTTTCTGCAAAAAAATGACCTCAAAGTTAAAACTTTTTTTCGGAAAGAAAATTTGAACACTGCTTAAAATTGGAAATCTGGCAACCCTCAAATTATGGAAGCTCAACTTAAATACAGTCTTTAAGATTGTTACATATTTCTACAAAAAATTAAGTCGATGATTAGGTCTCTATCATTAGTATTGACAGAGATATCGAATTTAACATAGGTCAGGGTACAGCAAAGTTAGCCTTTTCTTAAATTGTCAAAAAGTGATGTCAAAGTTGAGAAACGAGCTGTACTGTATTATAATTTTTTTCTTAAAATATGACCAAGAATCACACCCCAAAGGATTATACACGAAGTACGGGACACCCTGTATAGTTTAAAATAACTTCTGCTCCACAACAAAGCCAATCGTACGCCTTCAAAATATACTGATACCGCCATAATATATAGAGTTAGTCTTAATGAAGCAATTCGTAAAAGCTCTGGTCTGCATAAGACTAATTTAAAGATAACATGAGAGAATGTTTAAACCAAGATGTAATGGACTTTGAACGGCGGGCGTTATCAAGGGCAGTACAATCAAAGAGTATGATTGGTACACTAAATTTGGGGTTTGATCCGAGAGAGCTCATACGAACAAAAACGTATATCACACTTATACCATTGCTTATTACAAATCCTATAAAGAAAATACTCTGATTTTCATTGAAAACTTTTCTTTCGACAATTCAAAGTAAAATGGTATAAAAGCGTTAAATTAAGAGATTTTTGCCGAAAAAACGAAAAAAGGCTCCAGCTTTAAAAGAGTCAAGTTTGATAAAAACTAAAACTAAAAATATAGGACTCAGACCCGTAAATGGTGTTGACCGCTGTAATAAATAAATATACAAACATATAAATAAATAAATCAATATGATAAATATCATAATTAAACTTTTAGCTGACCTAAAAAATTCAAATTACATTCCACACAAACACGACTTGCCGATCTTGTCCTAATGTTTGTAAACTCTACAAAAGGACCGAAAAGATGTGTTCCATTTGATCGTCAGATGTTCTATTTTGAAAAAGTTTCTAACCCACTTACTCAGATCTCAACACCAGAAGCACGATTTCATTCTAAAATCTGTACAAAGTAAAGTACAACTTCATACTTGTTAATGCAAGCAATACTGACAAACTAGGGAGCAGCAATCTTCAGAATCAGAACAAACTGTATTGGCGAAGACTAAACGAAAAAAAAATAAAAAAGTATAAAAGATTTACCGCTGACATGAGCTTAGCTGATGAGTAGAGGTAGTGAAATTAAGAGGGATGACTATACTTGTGAATAAGGACAAACAACTTAAAGTGCAGTCGCTTTGCCGAGAAATTTTAATTGAAGCAGAAAGGATTATTCAAAACATAAATAAATAAATAAATATTTCTCACAACCATGCTTTATGACATGAGGGAATGGGGGGGGGGGGCTACAATTTTCTGCCGCTTCCGAACGGCTAATCGAGAAAGCGCTTTTCATGGCAATGAATTTTACTACCGGAGGACTTGCCAATCGCTCGGGAAAGGTGATACCCGTGAAAAAAACATTTTTGCTTTTGTTGGAATTCGAACCAGAACCTCCGGGTTAACAAGCAGATATTCTAACTACCTGACTTATTGTCGAAGCTGTTGTTTGTTAGACCCTCCCATTGAGTTATGTAAACCTGAAATTAAGCTCACAAAACAGTATTTATTTAAATTGAGGTAGCAATGCAGCCCAACTTTTATTTTCATTTTGGGTGATGATTTCACTTTCAATTTAGTGGATTATTGGTTAGGAAACGTGTGAAATCACATAAACAATAAACTCTGTTACACACTAAGTTCAACCCAATAATGGACGGTATTTTGGCAACAGTAACATGTAATTCGATAGTTTCTTTTGCAGATAACGCATATGTTTTGCCAATGAACAAGACGAGAAGCAAGCACCCAAGCACACACCAAATACCTGCCTTGCATTTATCAAAACATTAAAATATTCCAGTAGATGGGAAATATAAACAAACCTTTTTGTTGCCAATGAACCGATTTTACAATTCAGTTTATGTTTTTTTAAAAAGCCACGTTAATAGCATTACGTCACGTGTCGCGTCGCGTTGTTTGAATTTGGAGTTGTACCTACAGTCTTTAAAAGTAATGAAACAGAAATGAAAATATTTACTATGTATTGTTGAGCAATGAAAAAAATTATAGGCATTAGGTATGTACTTGCAGTCATATTTAAAAAAAAAACCTATGCAGATTAAGTAAAAAAATCACATGACCGTGACAATGATAAACACATCTTTTTTATTTTTTTTATTTCCTCAGCATCAGAATGTTACTTTGAAGAAAAACAAATAAATACTTGTGTTGGTATTTGAAATCACAAACAATATACTTAAGTTGTAATAGTATTGCATTTGCATGTTTACAAAGCAAAACAAGAGTTGAGAGCCACTAAAATTTTGAAGAGTTATTCAATAATGATTTATGTATATTTTTTCGGTTTCAGTTATTTATTTTTCGTTTTTTCAACGCACAATAATCGTGGAAAAAAGACGATCGGGGAATTTTTCGCAAACTGTGAAGGTTAAAGACACAAAGTGTTCACATTTCACAATTTTAAGAACAAAAAATGCTAAGCAAACAAAAACTAGAAGGTAATGTGTAGCACAGATTTAATTTTCTGTTTAAATCCAGTTTATTTAGCAAGATAGCTCTTGGCAATAGGATTAAAAAAAAATTAAAGAGCTTTTGAAACAGGTTTAAATTATTATGGTGGTTATTTTTTTTTTTTTGTATTGTTGTTTGGAAAGAAATAGCAGTGTTGAATTTATGCCAAGACATTATTGATTAATGGTGAAATAGTTGCCTACAATTTACTATAGAGCTATCTCATTACATTTCAAAAAGTTACGCAGCTTGGAAGAATCATCAATTTCTGTGGATATTTGAAAACTCTCTGATGGTTTTGGTAGACTTAATTGTCTGTATAATGCGCTCGTCAAAAAATTAAGATCTTAGCTGCAATGTTTAGGTTGGAAGCTGAAAATCATTCACTCTTTTACGAAAGTGTTGAAAAATCTTTGAAGAACCCTGCTGCCTTACAAAATAGTTTAAAATCATTGCTGTTAAAAGACTTTGAAAATGGAAAATTGAACCCAGTTGTTTTAAAAAATTAAAAATTCAAACAAAAAACATTTATGGCAGTATTACACTAGCATATAATAAAGAATTTGCAAAGCAAATATGCCGGTGGATGGGGGTTGTACTATTCGGGTAGGCTCTGATTGGTGCCAACTTGGCGGCGCGGCGCCCAGATGCTCTAACTTATAGTACACGTCAATTGTGCTTACTATACCTCCAAGCGGTATCCACTGGGACCTGGGATCCAGAGCTGACCTGCTAAACTAGTAAGTGCGAGTGTTGATAAGGGAATCCGCAACAAAGAATTGTGATCGATCAACACTATAATTGCTCTGCGAACAATGACTGACTGCACGAATCTCAGTGGTCTACGAGAGCTTTTGTGTAAATGTCCCAGCGGATGAATTCGAAGGACAGAATCAACGGTGGACTTCAGCAGCCATAAAAGCAGAAACCCCTGAAAGAGCTACTCCAACATATTTGGTTTAAAGGTCTTTCAGGGTCTTTCAATACTAGGACAGGGTATTGAAGTAGAGATGGTGGCGGACGAGCTCCTGGTGAGGCAACGGCAGCACTCACACCCCTGCAGCAGGGTACTGACTCTGAATATTCCAGCCCTTTGTGTCCGAAGGGATCCAAAAGGACCTGGCCCTCCAGTTTGGGGGTTGTGCGTAGGGTTAACTACCCAACCACGTAAAAAAGACCTTTGTTCCGAAACAACAAGCAGCCTCGGATAACGATAATGATTTCAAAGTTGACGACCCATGCAAACGAAAAAAAGACAACGACCTCCGGATCTGCACTTGGAACGTAAGATCTCTTAACGGACTAGGTGCAGCTGGAGAATTAGCGGACGCCCTGGACTGCTGCAAAGCAGACATAACCGCCATCCAAGAAGTGCGATGGAGTGGACCGGGCATAAAGAAGATGAAAAACTGTGATATATACTATGGCGACTGCTACAGACAACAGAAACAGCGTTTATTTGGGTGCAGATTTGTCGTTAGAGGAAGACTCAGGGATAAGGTGATTAGCCAAAATCCAGTCAATGAGCGTATAATGACCATCCGCATCAGGGCTAAATTCGCCAACATTAGCCTTATATGCGCCCACGCCCCCACAGGAGAGAAAGACGACGATTCCAAAGACTGTTTCTACGAGCTCCTCGAAGAAACATATGAGCAGTGCCCTAGACACGACGTGAAAATCGTTCTTGGCGATTTCAACGCAAAACTAGGGAAGGAGGACATCTTTGGAAACACAATCGGTAAGCATAGCCTCCACGACAAAACCTCCGAAAACGGATTGAGGCTAATCGATTTTGCTGCGGGGCTGAATCTTGTTGTAAGTAGTACACGCTTCCCGCATCTCAAAATTCATAAAGGTACATGGCGATCCCCAGATCAATTAACCGTCAACCAAATTGACCATGTTGCGATCGACGCAAGGCACTCTTCCAGTGTGTTAGATGTCCGAACTTTCCGAAGGGCCAACTTTGACTCGGACCACTACCTTGTTGTAGCCAAGGTACGAATGAGGATATCTTGTTCACGACCAGCACGAACTAACGCTGTGAAGAGATATGACGTCGGAAAGCTACAATCGCAAGAGATTGCCAATGCCTTTTCCAATCGAGTGTCCCTTCAATTATCCTTGAATTCCATGCCGCCAGCATTAAACATTGAAGACCAGTGGCAGCAATGCCAAGAAGTCATCAGAACCGCTGCCTCTGAGGTTCTGGGTTTCACTCGGCCACCAAAACGAAACCCATGGTTCGATGAAGAATGTAGGCAGGCAAATGCAGCCAAGCAAAGAGCACGACAAATGCTTTTGCAAACACGAACGAGGGCTGCTTACGATCAGTATAACGAGATTTACAAGGAGAGAAGAAGGGAAGAACACCGACTTCTCAAAAAGAAAAAGAAGCAGCATGAGAAGCGTTCGTTTGAGAAAATAGAGAGGTGCCATGACAGGAACGAGATTCGGAAGTTTTACCAAAAGGTAAAAAGATCCTGCCAGGGTGGCAAACCCCGAACTCAAGCCTGTAAAGACCAGCAGGGAAACATAGTTATAGAGTCACAGTCGCTACTGAGGATCTGGAAAGATCATTTCTGCAGACTGCTTAGCGGCGATGAGGACACAAATTCCGCTGTCAGGCAGATTGCCCCATTCAGCCTGGACGATGATCAAGAATGCCGTCCTCCCGACCTAGAAGAAGTTAAGCTTGCTATATGCAAACTTAAATCAAATAAGACTGCAGGTGCAGATGGCCTTGATGCCGAACTTTTCAAGGCAGCTGGAGATCAGTTGGAAAGGAGCATGCACCAGCTGATCTGCATGATATGGTCGGAAGAAAGCATGCCCGATGAATGGAACCTCAGTATCGTATGCCCGATCCTAAAGAAAGGAGACTCTCACAATTGCGCCAATTATAGAGGGATAAGCCTCCTTAATGTCGCTTATAAGATCTTGTCTGCTGTAATATGTGAACGTCTGAAACCCCACGTCAACAACTTGATAGGTCCTTATCAATGTGGTTTTAGACCAGAGAAGTCCACAATAGACCAAATTTTCACATTACGGCAGATCTTGGAAAAAACCCGAGAACGTAATTCACCATCTTTTTATCGATTTCAAGGACGCGTATGACAGTATCTACAGAGACGAGCTGTACAGAACCATGTCTATGTCTAGTTTCGGCATCCCTGCTAAACTCGTACGGCTTTGCAGGATGACTTTGGAGAATTCACGCTGCTCCGTCAAGGTCGGTAAAGAACTCACCGAGACCTTTGATGTCGAAAAAGGTTTTAGACAAGGCGACAAACTGTCATGCGATTTCTTCAACATCATACTTGAACAGATTGTAAGAAACTCAAACGTCAACATCAGAGGAACAATCTTTCAAAAGTCTGTACAATTACTCGCCTATGCAGACGATATTGACGTAATGGGAAGAAAAAAGCGTGATGTCATAGGTGCTTTTGCGAGTATTGAAACAGAAGCGGCAAAAATGGGTTTGATGGTTAATGAGGGCAAAACGAAGTATATGCTGTCATCAAACAAGGACACAGAACATCGACGAATTGGACAATACGTCACAATAGACAGACATAACTTCGAGGTAGTACAGGACTTCGTCTACCTAGGATCCGCTGTAGACACGGACAACAACATCAGTGCGGAGATCAAACGGAGAATAACTCTAGCCAACCGTTGCTTCTTTGGGTTAAGAAGGCAATTGAGAAACAAAACCCTCTCCAATAAAACCAAGGTAACGTTGTATAAGACCTTAATCATCCCATTCCTGCTTTACGGCGCGGAAGCATGGACCTTATCGAAAGCGGATGAGGAAATCCTTGGTCGTTTCGAAAGAAAAATTCTCCGAATGATCTTTGGTCCCGTATGCGAAGGCAATGTGTGGAGAAGAAGATACAACAACGAGCTGTATGAGCTGTACCGCGACATGGACATAGCCAGAAGAGTACGCATCGCGAGGCTACGATGGTTGGGCCATGTTGAGCGGATTGACCCAAACGCTCCGGCTCGTCGGGTGTTCGAAAGCACATTGCAGGGAAGTCGCGGAAGGGGAAGACCTCGTCTTAGGTGGCGCAATCAAGTGGATGAAGACCTCAACCGACTTGGAGTGCGAAACTGGAGAGAGCTCGCCCGAAATCGAAGTCGTTATAGAAGGATGTTGGTTGAGGCCCAGGTTCACCCCGAACTGTAATGCCCACCTAAGTAAGTAAGTAAAGCAAATATGCCACAACATTATCATGCAAGTGTATTTATTTACTTATACTTATTACGTTATATTTATTTACTTATTTATTTCATCAATCAGAGTTAAAAAAAACCTCTTGTAGATTACAGAACAAACTTAGAACGCGCACTGCTTATTTCCTTGACTGTGTAAAAAATAATCGAAAACGAAAAATAAGGAATTCAGTAGCTTGTAAGAGCAGTGTGCGCTCTTACTTACATCAATAAAAGTCCCCTGCGAGCGTGTGCGCAGCAGGATTAAAAAGATATAGGGGTTGGAAAAAAACGTGGCAAACCAAAAAAAAAAATTTATAAAATCAAAAAAAGTAGCTTTCTGGGTAAAATCGTGCAGTGCTCATGTGGGTAAGGCTACGCGCACAGTAGTGCGAGAAAGCGATGCGATGCTTTCCACGTGCGCACAGTGAAGCGATATTTGAAGCGACACTTGCGAGACTGTCGCAAGGTTCTCGCAAGCTTCTAGCACGAAAACTGCTCCGACCACTTTTTCAAGCGATATTGTGCGAGAAGTGTTTGTTTTGACGTTTGGAGAAAAAGTAGTTCATTTCAGTTTTTGTGTTGTGTGGTGCAATTTGGAATTTATTGTGGAGGTAATAATTACAAGAGAGTAAAATTAATTAATATAATCAAACGTTTTGATTGACATTCTCGTGTACTGAAAATTTTTTTTCATCCTTTCTTAATTGGAAGTACAAATGATGAAATTCTTCAAATTCTTTTCTCATAAAGTAAATTTGGTTAATTTTCATCCTTTTTCTTCCTCTTAAAAGCTTGAAATATAAATTTTCATTTAAAAATTCATCTTCAAACGACGGATCCATATTGTTTTGACACAAAACACAACCGCACCTAATCGCTTTTACGGTGCGCACTTTGTCGCATCTAATATCGCTTGTCGCATCGCTTCTCGCAACGCTTCTCGCATCGCATCGCTTTGTCGCACTACTGTGCGCGCACCCTAAGAGCGCGCAGTGCGCGCAATCTTACCCCGTACTGAAGTTTTCGGTTTTTCAACTCTTTTTTTTTAATTTTTTTAACTATCCACAGGACAAAAATAGAGATTGCAGAAGTTTTCTGAAAATGGGTGGAACTTACAAAAGAAAAACAGAATATTTACAAGTTGAAAAACTGCATTGTAGATTTAATTTACTTAATTTAATTGATTTTATTCCGTTTATTTATCTTTTATTAAAAAAAGTGAAGGCTGTATCATAAATATCTATGAATTTCCAAACAGAAAGGCTGTAATATTTTAATAAAAAATATCTTATTTTATATTCTTTGTTAAGTTAAGTTTTGTTTTGTTTTCTGAATTGAATTCGTTTAAAAGGAATAAGATATGAGTTTTATTTCTTGTTAGTAATTGAATTAAGTTGTCATTTTTCTAGTATTTTTCTCTTTAGTGTATAGAAAAGGTGGAAGTTCTGGAATAATTGACGTTGCTTGTTTCAAAAAGTATTAAATTAAATTTTAAAATATTTTACTTATTTAAACTGCTTAGATTCCAAAGCAAACTAGGTGCGCGCTCTTACCCGACATTTTGCGCGGTTTTACCCTTCGGGGAAAGAGCGCGCGAGTTGAGTTGGTTTGGTTTTTTAACAATATCATACAAAAGACTTTCATCAACCTTAATTTTTTCGGCATTTTTTTGCTTTAAAAATATAGTTTAATCAAATGTTAAGAACTTTTGAGTTGATATCTCTTATGACCTTTTCTCAATTTGAGCTTTAAGTGAAAAGTGCGTGCACTTACCCCTAATGACTCTACAAACTAAATTATTTAACTAAATTATATAATTTAATATTTAATGTTACGTCTGGCTCAAATGAATTTCAGCCGAGAGTCCCGATTTTCAACTACTTTTGGCAGTATTTGGACCGTTTGCCTCGGGCTTATCTGCAAAGATAAGCGACTTCACACAATCCCACAAAAAATAGTCCAGTGGTGTTAGTGTTACCCAATTTTGGAAGTGACTTACTGGTTTAAAACTCGAAATTATATAAAAATCGAAATATAGTCCAAGCTTGGATAACAAAACACTCTAAAGGTAAAGGAATTTTCGAACTGGTCTAGTATTTTCTAAGTTCTACATCAATTTTCAGACTCTAGACCATATCTGTTCCAAATATTATTCAATTCTGCTCAGTAATTTTGGAGCTTACTCATACAAACTGTAAGTTCTCGTTTGCGTTCCCGATTCCGTTCTGGAAGGAATATGGGGATGAAGTATGGCCTATAACGACTATAACTTGCACTGAAAAGTAAAAATTTTAGGACTATAATATATTCTCACCTTGATGTGCCGATCTATAAGCCAGTTTAACTCGATGTCATCATCGTCTTCTCCAAAGGGGTTGATTAGCACCTCTGCAACTTTCAGCCATCCAACGTAAAACACAAACTACAAAGAAAAGAAAAAAAATTAGTATGGAGCAGTATGAAGAAAATAAACAAAATAAGAAAGGTTCCAAATTTATTGAATAAATTTCTCAACAATATCGGCCTTAAAGGAAGGGTTGGGCATCATGAAACCTATTCCACAGAAACCCAGAGAAAAGAACAAACAAAAACTTTTTTTCTTATAACCAAAATAAGGACAGTAAAACAACAAATCAAACTGCTGTGGTTAATCAGTACTACTCTTTTGACATGTGATACGACAGGTGACGATTAGGTATAAAAACAACCTTCCAACCAGATCGGCATTTCACTGAAAACTTTACGGAAAATTTTTACGCTATCGGTTTTTCCATAATTCCCACTTTATTTTTTGGAATTAAGAAAGTCGATAAAAAAAAGCACCGTACTGGCAAATTGTCCAGGTTTACCCTTATTAAACTAAAATGGAAAGATTTCTTTGGTTTGCCAAGTAAAAATTCTTGTTTTGTTTCCATGTTTAGTAATTTCAATTTCGAAACAAAATACAAAAGATACAGGTGGTTTGTTTATGGAGTAGGCCGAAGCCATTATCATATACGAGAATTTTACTTTATTTAAGCAAAATGATCTTCCAAAAACCAAAATTTAGGTTTTCTTAAAGAGACTTGAAATTTTTGAATTTAATCTTAAAGCACACGTTTTTACTGATCATGGAACAAGCATCGTAATTTTAGTAAACTCAACATTTTTACCAAGGGGTCATTCCATTGTGACGGGTGGGACATTAATTTTTATTTTTTTGCCTGCACTATACTTCATTTCTGTCAAACGGCAACGATTTACGTACTGAATTATGACATTATCACATACTTGAATAGTCATTCCATACTGTACCATCGAAAAAAGTATGAAAATTTCATTATTGTAATGAGAAATGAGAAAAAGTGTGACGGGTGGGACATCAAATTACCTCTCCTTTGCGAGTTGACTTCCACCTAACACCATTCGCAATTGGTAATAAACTGTGAAACTTTTATTTAACAACCTTATTTCATTTAGTTCCTGATATTGTACAGATAAGGTATTAGTATAATTTACGCAAATAACTCGTAAAACAAAAATTGTTTCCTTCTCAATGTTTGTGACGGGTGAGACGAGTTATATTTGGGCATACAAATGTGTAAAAAATACAGTTCTTTTGTATTAACTTTAAATCAGCTCTTTAATGAATTTTTTAATGTTACTTAAGCAATCATTTCATTTCATAAGAATGTAGGTATAATGTTCTATTCTCCTTATATGGGCTTAAGTATAAATGAAGTTATTTACATTTACATTTACATGAAACCTACTCCACACATAAATCTGCGGAGTAGGGAGGTTGCAGCCGGGTGACAAAGACCGTTTGGCAAACAAATAACACATGACAACAGCACTCAGTAGTAAAGGACGGTCCCCCATCTTGTCACTAACAGCGCTCATTCCGTTTTAATTGCGGTGTTCTAATGGGGTATGGAATTCGGTTGACAAGGCCGTTGTCTAAAATTAAGTTATTTATTTGATATGCGCTGAGCATGGTGTTAGTTTCCTTGGAATAGGGTCATTGATTCCATATGGTCATTACCATATTATGGTAAAGTACACGAACGAGGAACGTCTGCAAATTATAAAAATTTTCTACCATCAAAGTCGGTGACCGCAACCTTAAGAACGTTAACTTAAAATTTTTGGTCCAAATTCTCTCGGTATAAATTGCCCTAGACAGGCAATAACAAGTTTTTGCTAAAATTTGAGTCTACATATCCGTTGAATGATGTTGCCGTCAGTGAGGCAACGGGCTGGTCGAAGTGCCGAAAGTATCGCTTCTATTTAGGCGTCCGTAGCAAATGATCCCAATGAGTTCATTCCGCGGCGTCCAATTAGATCCAACGAATCGACCACTGCAAACGCGCCCCTGGTCAAAGTCCAATTCCATTCATAAATTTTAATTACTTTTCTTATTGTACTTCAAGCAGATAATGAAGTTTTTGAAATATCTCCAACAGTTTGCATTTTAAAAAAAGCCTTGAAGTCCTTATTAGAAAACCCGATACTATAGCTACGAAACAGAAAAAAGCGCTCAGCTTTAAACTTTTTTTTGAGTCGGCTAAGATACATTCGCACAGACAAAAAGTAATTTTATAAAATAGATTTAATGATTTGAAAGTGAGGAAGAATTCCATTGAAGGTCTGAGGACTTTGCTATACCTTAAGTGAAAAATAATTGTATACTTCGAGAGGCATAACGAAAAATTGTTTTTCGCATTATGCAGGGTGCCTCGTAATTCGTGTGCCATACTTTGGGGTGTGATTCTTGGTCTTATTTTAAGAAAAAAGTTGTTCTACAGTAAAGAACTAATTTTCACTTTTGTCTATTGAAAAAAAAGGATAGAGACCTCATCAAAGCTTAAATTTGGTGTTAGGGATCAACTTAAGTATAGGTAAAGTCTAAATACGAGGGTGGATTGATAAGTTTCCGGCCTGACCAAGAAAAACAACGTTTTCAAGGATTTTTTTTTTATTTCTCAACATAGTCTCCTCCAAGGCTGATACATTTCTCATAGCGGTGTTCGAGTCTAATAATGCCATCTCTATAGACTGATTCGTCAAGCTCCTCAAAATACCCATTTACAGCTTCGATTACTTCTTTATTGTCCGCAAATCTCTTACCGCCAAGCCATTTTTTGAGGTTAGGAAACAGATAATAGTCACTCGGGGCTAGATCTGGAGAGTAGGGAGGGTGCGGCATCAATTCAAATTTCAGATCGTTGATTTTAGCCATCGCAGTGATTGACTTGTGCGCTGGTGCATTATCGACAAGATTCTTTTCTTCGCCAATTGAGGTCGTTTAATTTTAACCTCGTGGCTCAAACGTTGCAATAAGTCTGCGTAGTATTTACCAGTGATAGTTTTACCCTTTTCAAGGTAATCAATGCATATAATACCTCTTGCATCCCAAAAAACAGTAGCCATAATCTTTTCCGCCGAAAAAATTGTTTTTGCCTTCTTTGGAGTTGGTTCCCCTGGTCCAATCCACTGTTTAGATTAGACTGTTCTTTGGTTTCAGGAGTGTAGTGGTGGACCCAAGTTTCGTCAACGGTTACGAATCGACGCAAAAATTCGCTTGGATTACGCTTATAACGGGTGATTTTTTTGAGGTTAGGATTTTCATGCATTAGTATTTGACAGATCACGCGGGATTTCAGACATGGTGTCAAAGAGAAAGATGCTCAGTATGCTTTGACATTTCAAGAACTGAAGCCGAACGATCTGCCACAACGTCGAATTTTCAGTGAATGGGCCCTAGAAAAGTTGGCAGAAAATCCGCTTTTTTATCGACAAATTTTGTTCAGCGATGAGGCTCATTTCTGGTTGAATGGCTACGTAAATAAGCAAAATTGCCGCATTTGGAGTGAAGAGCAACCAGAAGCCGTTCAAGAACTGCACATGCATCCCGAAAAATGCACTGTTTGGTGTGGTTTGTACGCTGGTGGAATCATTGGACCGTATTTTTTCAAAGATGCTGTTGGACGCAACGTTACGGTGAATGGCGATCGCTATCGTTCGATGCTAACAAACTTTTTGTTGCCAAAAATGGAAGAACTGAACTTGGTTGACATGTGGTTTCAACAAGATGGCGCTACATGCCACACAGCTCGCGATTCTATGGCCATTTTGAGGGAAAACTTCGGAGAACAATTCATCTCAAGAAATGGACCGGTAAGTTGGCCACCAAGATCATGCGATTTGACGCCTTTAGACTATTTTTTGTGGGGCTACGTCAAGTCTAAAGTCTACAGAAATAAGCCAGCAACTATTCCAGCTTTGGAAGACAACATTTCCGAAGAAATTCGGGCTATTCCGGCCGAAATGCTCGAAAAAGTTGCCCAAAATTGGACTTTCCGAATGGACCACCTAAGACGCAGCCGCGGTCAACATTTAAATGAAATTATCTTCAAAAAGTAAATGTCATGGACCAATCTAACGTTTCAAATAAAGAACCGATGAGATTTTGCAAATTTTATGCGTTTTTTTTTAAAAAAAAGTTCTCAAGCTCTTAAAAAATCACCCTTTACAACGCCAAATTGGCGGTAGAAATGTTTTTTAGAATCAATTTTTTCTTTTCCATTTTTAAGTAAAACACAGAAGTGTCTTGTTCAGTGTGCTCTCAAACCTAAACTCACATGGCAATCGGGCAGAAACTATAGCTACAAGCTATCTAAGGATGGTACTATAGAACGCCACTTCAAGGTAGGCCGAGTGGCGCCATCTCTTGGTCAGGCCGGAAACTTATCAATCCACCCTCGTACTAGCCAGTTGTAAATAATTGGTTGTAATAATTTTCTCAAAAACAAATTTTGCTAACTTCTAAGGGACAGGATCTATTTGAATCCGTTTAAATAAAAAAAGTAGTTTAAACATTGAACAATATAAACCGAACAATTTTTATTACCTACACAAATATTATCGTCAACCATTGAATGAGCTTGAACAACATACCCGTATATACAAAACAATCATTTAACGTACTAGAAATACTGACTGTGGTTACTGTTCTGTTTTACTTATTTTTTTATTTTCATGTACAAAAAACAATGCGATACCAACCAACTTTTAAATTAAGTATTACGATACGACAAAGCGGCACGCTGCGCTATTTGGTTTGCGGTTGTAATGAATTGATATTTTTTTAATAGGCAGTTGAACCAATTGAAAACAACCATATTGGTTATATCACATGACAGAACTGACCTGGCTTCTATATAAAGGTACATATAATAAAATTTCAAAAGCAACCGATTAAGTATGAGTGGAATTTCAGTTTAATAGACCAAAGAGAGAAGAAGCTTTTTTCTAAACTGACATGGTATACCTACAATGTGGCAACATCTATCATGTTAATGGTGACATAAAACCCCCATAACACGAGAACTTTTAAAGTTTGTAATTGGATTTTTAATAAAGCAAAAAGCTATTTAAACACTTTAGAAGTAGTAATCTATAAAAGTGAACGATAATGCAACAATGATTTTTCTTTGTAACAGCTTTGCTTATGTATTTCGATCGCTTTACTTCACAATTAAATAAAGAAAATGAGACAATAGGTACCTAAGTAAGAAAAGTCACACCTCTTTAACGTTGTGAATGAGCGTTAAATAAGACTGAAGACAAGGTGAGCGTTGAAAAATATCAAATTAAAATCTTTGTTTCAGTTAGTCATACCATACCTATACCTATATACACATGTACAGTAATTAGTTTCTATCAAAAACCAATGTGGTAAAAAGCAACTTACTTGTAAAACTGTGAACAGTGGAAAAAACAGGTCAGAATCTGCCTTTCCATTTCGATCTGGCATATTTGGGAGCATTTGTTTACCCACAAGAGCGGCAATAAAATATATGTACAACACTAATGTCACCACCTGAAACGAAAAATAATCAAAAACGTCTTGGCTCACTGTTCTGCTTAAAATGGATTATTAATAAGCTTGTATCATTTCTTCCTAACAATGCATAGGTATTTTGGAAAGAAATTAACTCACCTGAGTATAAACCAATGGCACGCAAACCGTGTCATAACCAATCAATCCGCCTAGCCTTCGTCGAATGTCGGATAACTCCACCAAAATTGTCTGAACAATATGATCAGATGAGATCAGTCCGTCCTTCCGTGCCCGATTGATGATATTTGTCGCCCACACCAAAGGCATCCAATACTTCGACATGGGACTTTTAGCATTCATGGTTTCAAAAATTTTCATCTCACTCTCGTGCATGAGACCGGCATCCACAAGATGCTGTGTGGATGGAAAACGTCTTTTCACGCGAAGTGATATCCGCTGCAGAGTAATAACATAAGCCAAGACCATGTAACGCATAATATTACGGCGCATTAACCTTCCTGTCTCATTCTTGAGAGATCAATCGATTAGTTTTGCAATACCATCAGATTACAAACAAAAACACTAACACTTACACCTGTATTAGATCCATTGGAGTTAGGAATAGCAGCACTTATAAAAAGGGCAAGGGTATCAGGCCATGGAAGAAGTCTGTATTGCTCCCACCATCTTTTTACAACCAAACTTACATAGAACCCGAGCACAAAAGACATCGGGATAGTTTCACTTTGTTCACCAAAGTAAACTCGGATTTTTTCAAATATTCTGGAAAATCAAGATTGTCAGTAAATAATATTTTTTGTGAAGAACTTGTTTTTATTTCAATTGCTAGGGACACGAAAAAAGAAAACACGTTATCGCAAAACCAAATGACATTCAAAACCTGCAAGGTGAGTATTTAAATTTGATAGTAGTTGTGTTTTTTCTTTACATTACGCACGTGCTTTGCTTAAGGCATTTTGTTTTCGTTTGAATTAAGAAAAAAAAAAAAAAAAATGAAGAAACAAAGCAAAATAATTATACTCACTTTTGTTGATTACCATTGAGTACAAATCTATAGACTAAGTTAATGGTATAATATAAACATAAATAAGCTACTAGTTCACGCCACACTAGTTTGTATACGCTGCCGCGCCATCTGTAAATAAAAAATAAATGTGTGAGTCGGCGAATTTTGAAATATGTAGGTATAAGATCTTTCAATGAAAAAAAAAAAAAAAAAACAGAAACGAAAGAGGGCTTTATTCTTCAATAGGTCGGCAAAATATAAATTCTATATGTGCTGTTGAGCTGAAATTTCCACGATATAACCCTCTCAGCCGTCTTCATAATTATGAAAAAAAAAATTACGTACATTTATCTATTTTTTCTTTTTCTATTGCACCTGAGCGCAAAAAAAGTTATGTGGCAACAAGTAGAATTGCCTTTTACTTCGCAGCTTTTCAAATGCACACAAGGGATATGCATTAAAAAAAGTAGACCAATAATTTCGATCAAACAGCTCATTCCACGAACAATAAATATGTTGTCATAAAAAACGTCTTTTTTATTTTATCAGTCTCAATGGGGGACTCCAGACTCCCTCTTTTATGAGGTAAAGTCCCCTTTTCTCATTTCAAAATGCTTTTTTCCGACCCTATGAAAGTTTCTAGCTTAAAATCAAAAACAGAAAGCATAAGAAAGTGCGTCTACACAGTTCTAACACGCCCGAGGTGAAATTCAGAAAATCAGAAAAGACAGGTCGATGACGAAAGCCGGAACAAGTAGGAGACGAATGAGTTTTTTTTTTTAAATATAAAAGTTATGTAATTTAAAGTTATGTCCAAAAATTTAGCTTCATCATAAAAATTAAGGATTTGCCATTATTTTTTAAAAATTAATTCGGGCAAGTAGCCGGCACGGTTGCGCCGAATAAATTCCTTGCGAAGTGCCCAATTCTCGACCACTTTTTTCAGCATTTGGAGCCCTATCACAAAAACGCGCCGAAAACTATTGTTTTGTATATTCTTTAAATATTTTCAAAAATATACCTACTCTGGCCGATAGATAGATATGTAGATAGATTTAGGGGACGACGACGGGTAGAGCTTGCTCAGCTCCGAGCACTGCGGTGTCTGAATGAAACCTATTGTGCCAGCCCATGTGAGGTTTCAGGACAGTTCTTCTGCTCCTGAATTGAACCAGAAGTTAGCAATCTTCTGTGGGTGAATGAGTTTGAGTTTATCTAAGGGGATAATCTCATAATCAAGTATTTGCTTTCTAAGGCGGAAAAGTTTGTTTCTTCATTTTCGAGGCATAGGCTACAGATGGGGTCCCTTACCCAGCCTCATTTTTTGAAGATGTTTCTTTAATGAACAGTGACCGGTTAGTAAAATAAAATAAATAGGGTGGCGCAACCATGCGAGCCTAGCGCATTTCTCACAACCATGCCTTGTGAGGGAATGGAAGGGACCTACAATTTTCTGCCGGTTCCGAACGGCTAATCGAGAAAGCGCTTTTCATGGCAATGAATACCAACGGAGGACTTGCCAATTCCTCGCGAAAGGCGATACTCGTGGAAAAAACATTTTCGCCCCTGTTGAGATTCGAACTCGAACCTCTGGATTAACAGGCGAACATGCTATCCATCACACCACGACCGGTTAGTAGTCCTGTGCAAATTTTTAGGGTTTTCCTATTGAGGTTCAGTAGGAATTTTGATGTTTTTTTCAGTATATTCTGGCAAAAAGAGTTTTGAACAGATTTGACCAGATGAGTTACTCCAAGCTTTATTAGATTCCTCCAGTAGGATGTTCTTGGCAGTATGTTTGAAGGTGCTTTTATTTACACCGCAGAAGGGTTCAGGACCGACGATTGTATTAGATGCACATTCTTTAGCTTAGATGTCTGCCTTCTCGTTACCATCATAGCCTTTGTGTGCTGGGATCCAGTGAAGGATTACAGTGTTTTTCCTTGCTAGTTCAGAGAGTGACATGACTGTCTCTTGGATTAGTTTGGATCTTATGACAGGTGAGCTTAACGCCTTTAGTGCAGCTTGGCTGTCTGAAAAAATGAATACTGTTTTGTTTTTCGTTCGATGAACATATTATTCTCGAACATTCTTTAATGGCAAAGACTTCAGCTTGAAAAATGGACGAGTGACTGCCCAGACTTACTGAGAAATTCGCTCTGGGACAGTCGCTGAAAATGCCATTTTTAAGCCGTCCGTATACCAGACTATATCTTGCCTTGAAGGATGAGATATTGTGTTCTCCCAGTCTTCCTTAAGGGGGATGACAATGGAGAAGCTGAGTTAAAAATTGTACATCGGAATAATAGCACTTTTATGAAGTTCCTTTGCGCCGCTACCGAAAAAGTGTGTTCAACGTGTCTCATAGTAGGTATTTCTAAGATTGCGTCGGCACGTACATGAGCGCAAGCTGTATGTTGGCGTCACAGATAGTCGTCAGTTAGTATATAATGCTAGACTATACATATAGCTAGCATTTTATAGAAATAATTTCAATTTTGAGGAAATGCCAGTCGCGAGCAGTGCATCCAAGGTGTAGATGGTGTTGGTTCGTTTAACAGCATATTTTGAGTAATTTGAATGAAAAAAAGCGAGTAGGTTGGTGTTGGTTCGTTTAACACCGTCGTTTGTGGTAAGAAAAAGATTTTTATTGGTCAATCTTAAATAAGTAAGATGAAAGTCTCTTGGAGTTACGAGAGTTCGCGCGAATTTTAAGATATTATTAGTTTTATCATTTGGCAAAGTTTAAATAATTTTATTTTATTATAGCTTTTACCAGCTAAAAAAATTATAGTCTAAGAGCTAGAAGTAAATTCTTGGAGTGAAGCAATAACCAAAATCCATGCACATGTATGCCTATATATACGCCTCACGGGCGTAGCCAAGCGGGGGGGGGGGGGGGTTCAGGGGTTCAGAGGCTGAACGTACTGCTGTTTTGAATTTTAAAATTCGGGAGCTATTACCGACTGAAAATCAAAAAACCCTGCTGGCAATGTGTGACACATGGTGGGATCAGAAGCATGAAGCCGTTATGAGATTTAAGGAAATTTATCCAGCTATTGTCAATGCACTCGAAGAACTCCAAACTAGCCACAATAAAGAAACATCGCAGCAAGCTTCATAATTCACCAACTAACATAATTTTTATGTATCCGGCATCGGCAGTGCTACCCGAAAGAAGTACATCCGTCGTCAAAGCAGAACTTGAAGTGTGGAAAGCAGCTATGACTATCTTCTCCCCTAGCTCAAAATCTGGTTTGTAATGCATGGATAAGTGCGGTAAGAAATTATATCCAAATATTAACACTTTGCTACAGATATTGGCTACCATACCTGTTTCCACTGCTAAACCAGAAAGGACTTTTTCAAGTCTACGGAGACTTAAAAACTTGATACTTGCGGAACATAACGAGTGAAAACAGACTGAACGGCTTTGCTCTCATGAATATTCACTATGGGATAGATCTTGACGCAATTGATGTAGTGGAAATATTTAAAAAGAAAAACAGAAGATTGATTCTCTAGTACCTACATAAAATCAAATGAACCTTCTTTTGTTTCCATATTTTTCATATAATATAAAGGTTATTTGATGCACTTCCATGAGTTTTATTTTCTTGATATAATATTCTTCCTGTGTTCTCATTTGCATTTTTCTTATTAATAATAATAGGTGCGTTTGTGCAAGGAGGTTAACAGTGAACCCAAAACCAGTTTAAAACTCCAATAAAAGCGTTCAGTTTGATTTGTTCTGGTATTCAGTAGTAAACTGCATCGCTAATAGTGTTACCAACCCACCAAATGCGGCAGCGTACACCACCAGAAACCACTAAAACATAAATGGCCTCTCAAACCACCAGAATTCCACTAAATAACTTACAGACAACAACTTCTTACCTACCTGAATATAATTTAAAAACAAAACAACAACAACGTTATTGTTATTGTGAAATAATTATTTTTGTTGCTCTAAAAAAGGAAAACATTACGTAAAAGTAGGTAAATAATATTTTACATAAAAAACAATAGCGAACTATACTTTTTACTAAATTGATTGACTTAGTAAGTAAATAATTAAAACTTCTTCAAATCAAATCAACTTTGAAACAGTACTAATAAGGTTCATATTCGTTCATTCAAGAAATTATAAAACGATTTTCGGGGAATCCTTTACATCCCGACAGGCTTGAGTTCGGTGTTATCATTCGTTCGTCATTCAACTCTAACTACCAAGTTATTGGATGATTAGTTTTTATTACACTTATGTATTTATACTTTTGATAGTTGAACTTATTTTTAAGTGAAAGTTGAATAAAAAATGAATTTATCTATCTATCTATCTATCTATCTACACAACAAAGAGAAATAAAAAAAATCTGATAGATGTTATTTAGTTTCCCTATTTTGTGCAACTTCAAAGGTTAGAAAAATAATTTAAAAAAAAACTAGTGGTTGAACCCGAAGCTGACCACTAACTCAAATAATCTAATCCGCTAAAAAATCCACCAGCCACTAAAACCAAATTTTTCACGCCGAAAGGCACGTCTAAACCACCAGATCTAGTGGGAATTCCACTAAGCTGGCAACACTGATCGCTGAGTTGACCATAGGATCGCCGAGTTGCGAGAAATACGCACTTTGCTATTATACGTAACCATATGTATTTTTAAGATTAAATATACTTTAACATTACTTCTTGTTGTGTATAAAATATGAAAAATTTCAAAATTATATTTCCATTAAATACAAATTTAGTGTTGATCTGTATAATATATTCTAGACTCCTTTTCAAAAACATATTTCATTGATGGAGAAATATCGAAATGCACGAATTCCATACATTTTCAATAAATTCAAATTCAATGTTAATAAGCTGATATTTTTAATTTTTACTATCATGTTTTCGTTCAAATAACTTTCTTTTGAGTCGACAATCAAGGATCTTACAATCATAATCGTGTTATTATACATTTTCACAAAAAATAAGAACAAATAATAATAATAATTCGCATGTGTTTATAAAATAACGACGGAATAATTATATTTACATAAAGAAAATAATCACAAATTTTAGTAATTCATAGATATGTAGGTATGTATGTGAAAATGTGTCATACAAAAAACTTAAGCTATAATTAAAAATATTAGACATTCACATTGATGACTAGTCTTTTAGTAGTGTGTAAACAATAATAACAAAATTAAAGTAGTCTTAAGTGAGAAGCGAGCTCGGCACCCGTTTTTTAGCAACATCTTTTCAACTCCTTCCAATAATAGTGTTCCCAACCTATTAATCGGAATGTATCTATTTATTTAGTTTCACTTTTAATGAGACCCAAACTGAATCTTGTTTTAGAACTCACGCCTTGTAGCGTTTGACATGCAATCTGATATAAAAATTAAAGATTCAGATAACTTGTAAGAGATAAATCTTTTGAATGCGGTAACGTATGTGATTAGTACAAATATTACACAATACACAAAATTGAAATAGTCTGGTAGTATTCAGTAAAGGGCTTTAAATAAGTACAAGTTGTTGTTTTGGATTGAACATCATATTTTGAGACTGTATTCCTTATTTGTTATTACTAGCTGAGCCGCCCGGCTTGGATCAGGTGAGTGGTTTTAAAGTTCCTGTTCTCGTTTTCTGCTTCCGTAGGAATATGCGGATGAAATATAATCTTTTTACTGTGGGGTAATACTGAAAGAATTTTATAAATCTGTCCAGTAGTTTCAAAGTTTCCGTTCCCACCCCGTTCCTGTTGGAATTTCCACGCAGTTTTTTAAGTTTTTTCAAAAAAAAAAAAAAAAAAAAGAGAAATTGGTTCAGCCGTTCACGCGTGATGGCGTGCCCAAGGGATATGATGATTCATTTATATAAAAAATTGCGCAATTTTTGTTTCGGTCGCTTTACTGCTTAGCGCCAACAACGCTTGTTTATTCACACTATTTCTATATCAATATAATTTACTAAAACGAGAGATCTGTTTTTGAAAATATATGATATCGAAGTTCGTTATTTCAATAATTGATTTATGAAAGCTACACTATATTTGAACATATTTCTAAGTTTTAATTTATATTGTGCAGTATAACGGAATATGTATAAGATTTTGTTATAAAAACTTATGCATTGCCAGTTTTTATGATTAACTAATAATTTTTGAAAATAATAATATGATATAAAGTACTCACCCCACCACTGAAATGCAGTTTTTCGTGAACAAATTATGCATAATCAAATAGCTCTAAAAGGTAATTTCTTGTAACTGTAATAAAAAGTGAAATTATGTCCCACCTTGTGTGGGAAATAACTTCACACAGAAGTGAAATTCTGGCCCACAAAAAAGTGAAGCTAATTCCCACCTAAGGTGGGACATAACTTCACCCGAAAAAAGTGAAATTATAACCCACTATAGGTGAAATTATGACCCATGTGAAGTTATGACCTGTGAAGTTATGCACCCGCACCAAGGGGAAGGACTTTGAACACAATTGATCAAAATTTTCGTACAGTTGATATAAAGCAGGAATCAAAACAAAAGAATTAGATTTAAGATTTTTTGTTATTTTTATTCAAGTTTGTAAGAAATGAGTATATTACATAAATACGATGTGATAGTTAAACTTATAAATGAGGTAGGTAGGGCGGATTGTTTAAAATCTTCAAACAATAATATTTATTATTTTGAATTATAAATACTTTTAATTTCAATTTAATTTAGTATTAATCGGTGCACAATATTTCTGGCTAACCTGTCTTTCGCTAACACAAATAGGTTCGACGGTGTTCCTACACGTGAACATGCAACCAACATATAGCTGTCCATGAGAAAAACATGGATTTTCCAAATCTAAACCACAAATGGACAATGTTTGGTCTTGAGATTTATTTATAGTCATGGCAAAAGCTAAACGAATTGGAAACTGTAACCTTCTGAAGGGTATGGTAGAATCTGACAGTATCATTGGAATACGTGGCAACAGGACCACTTTTCCTTTAAACTTTCCAGTTAAAATGATGGCTTCAAGAATATTTACGGTGATCTTTTTTAATGATCAAACGTGTACCGTTGCATAATTGAGGTGGATTCAAAATTCGCAGGAGAATAATAGTTGAACCATTCTTTAATCGAAGATTAGGTGGTGGCATTCCGGGCGGGTATATCTAGTGAATTTAAAAATTCAACTGAAAAATTTACACTATCATTTTTTTGTTTACTTCAAAATAAATTTGAACTATACTTTAGTCTCAGCAACATGTGGTGGTCGATCATAAATTGAGATGTAAGCTATTCTATCTTTTAAGTTGGATTAAACTGCACACGGTATACAAATTTAATTAGAATCGGTTAAGTAGTTTAGGAGTCCATCGCAGACAAACATTGTGACACGTAATTTATATATATTAAGATATATATATTACAGTTATAAGTTATGTATTAAAGAACATAAAGAAGAAAAAAACTCTCATTACTTTTCGTTGAATGAAAACTTTACCTCGATCCTCGGCTAGGACGAATCGAATGAAAAGGGAAGGTCTTGTTCCCTACGTTTAAGCTGGAGGGTTAGTTTTACAAAAAATTGATCAAAAATAAATAAATGAGTTCGTGCTATAGTTTTTCTTCAATTAACTATTTAATTCAAGTAATTAAAGTGAATAATCTTTGAGTAACCAAGTCTCAAAAAAAAAGTTAAAATAAAGAAGAAAATCTAATTTAATGCGTTACATTTTATTAAAAAGCTCTTTGTATTTTCTTTAAGGAATCAGCTAATAGTGTTGATACAATTCCTTATAGCTTTAAAACAAAAAGAAACACCGATAAATAGTAAAAGAAAAATTATTCTTTGGTTTCTACCGATTTTTGAAATATATTTTTGTTGTTCGACACTTAAAGTGAGTGTGTAATTTAAGGGTGACGCAAACAATCATTTTTTAAAGAATTTTTTTTTCTAAAAATCACTTAATTTATTATTCAAAATATGCATCACTTTGATAAGAAACCAGCGTGTGCTGGTAAAATTAAATCTAACATTCATTGCGATAACTGTGTAAGTTTTTTTTAAATATTTTTTGCTCCAACATTCATTACGATAACAGTGTAAGTTTTTTTTAAATATTTTTATTTAAATCGAATTGTGTTTTATCAATTAAGTGGTTTAAATATACTAACTATTAACTATTTCCAATAACTTAACCAGATAAGCTGCTGGACTTAGTACTGATTGGCAGCTTTGTAGTGTAAGTTTTTTTAAAATATTTTTTGCTCTAACATTCATTACGATAACAGTGTAAGTTTTTTTTTTAAATATTTTCATTTAAATCGAATTGTGTTTTATCAATTAAGTGGTTTAAATATACTAACTATTAACTATTTCCAATAACTTAACCAGATAAGCTGCTGGACTTAGTACTGATTGGCAGCTTTGTAGTGTAAGTTTTTTTCAAATATTTTTTGCTCTAACATTCATTACGATAACAGTGTAAGTTTTTTTTAAATATTTTTATTTAAATCGAATTGTGTTTTATCAATTAAGTGGTTTAAATATTAGGGTGTGTCATATTTTGGTCAACTTTTTTTTTCAACGATAAAACAGGCTAAATACTTTCAGGAAGGTACAAAATGAAGCCTCTCAAAATTTGAGCTCATAATATTAACATTTAGAGGTGCCTGTTTTCAAATTTCTATTTTCCATACAAATTACATGGAAAGAAAATTAAATTTTTTTCTTATTTTTATAGCTTGACATTTGAGCATTGTAGAAATAAACTGATAAATTATTTAAATAGGAAATTGAATGCTCTACAAAAAAGCTCAAAATAATTTTTTTCATAGAGGCAACCGTTCTGAAGATATTCACACTCAAAGTTGGAAATGTATGAAATTATGACTTTTATTTTATTAAACTCATTCTGATGACGATTTTTATGACTTAAAAATTATTTTTCATGGGAAAATTAAACTTTGTGTGCTAATTTTTTTAGCAAGCTAGAATGAAAAAAAAAACATTTACGTTTTACATATTGTTTTATTATTTGATTAAGTGTTAAACAAATTAAATTATCAATAAGATTTAGTACAATTATTATTTATTATTGAATATTTACTATTGAAAGAAAATTCTTAACTATTAGTATACTAGAATTTTGAAACTTGATAGAAATTATAATGATATTCAGAAGAAAGTAATGATACAACAATCCTTAAGCCTGAACTCCACCGAAGCGCAAAGTAAAAAGTTTCTTAAAAAAATCAAATGATATTCCGAACTCCTCTCTCAATAACAAATTTGTATCTCTTCTTCTCATGCTACCTCATGTCGGAGCTTTCCTTTTAATCAATTTTTTGATCAAGGCTTTTCAGAGTTTTTCTAATGCTGCCTTACAGGTGTCACGCAGTGATATGTGTGTATTTTGAAAGCTTCAACTGTATTTTTTTTCTTACTTTTTTCTTTTTTCACTTTGTGTTTTGATGTAGTTCAGTTATTTTCTTTCTACACAAAAATAGTTATTTGTTCTTGAAAATAATTTTTAAGTCATAAAAAAAGTCATCAGAATGAGTTTAATAAAATAAAAGTCATAATTTCATACATTTCCAACTTTGAGTGTGAATATCTTCAGAACGGTTGCCTCTATGAAAAAAATTATTTTGAGCTTTTTTGTAGAGCATTCAATTTCCTATTTAAATAATTTGTCAGTTTATTTCTACAATGCTCAAATGTCAAGCTATAAAAATAAGAAAAAAATTTAATTTTTTTTCCATGTAATTTGTATGGAAAATAGAAATTTGAAAACAGGCACCTCTAAATGTTAATATTATGAGCTCAAATTTTGAGAGGCTTCGTTTTGTAACTTCCTGAAAGTATTTAGCCTGTTTTATCGTTGAAAAAAAAAAGTTGCCCAAAAATGACACACCCTATTAAATATACTAACTATTAACTATTTCCAATAACTTAACCAGATAAGCTGCTGGACTTAGTACTGATTGGCAGCTTTCGCACTGGTTGTAATTATCGGTATTAAAGATTTTTGGTATATGCATGTTTTCCACTGTAAACTTTAATTTACGTTGCAGCAGGTACCCGTGGTGTGATGGTTAGCATGTCCATCTGCTAACCCAGAGGTTCGAGGTTCGAATCCCAGCAGAGACAAAAATTTTTTTTCACGGGTATCGCCTTTCGCGAGGAATTGGCAAGTCCTCCGTTAGTAAATTCATGCCATGAAAAGCGCTTTCTCAATTAGCCGTTCGGATCCGGCATAAAATTGTAGGTCCCCTTCATTCCCCCACAAGGCATAGTTGTGAGAAATGCGCTAGGCCCAGGGGCTCCTCGCTCTGTTGCGCCACCCTATTTATTTTATTTTTTTGTAGCAGCGCCAGCGTTGAGCTCTATAGTTAGCCTCAGATATTTCCTTAGCATTTGCTACATAAACTGAAATAAACTTCTTTCTGGCTACAGCTTTTTGATGGATATCCCGTGCTGTGTTTTCTAAAAATGAACATATCTTTTACTGCTTCAACAAACCTATCTTCAGATAAGTCAGTTATGTTAAACGCTGAGTCATATACATAGAAAATTTCCGTATCTTTAAAACTTAGTAGCTGCTCAGCAGCGGAATCATCAAGTCCTATTTTCTGCAAACGAGTAAGCGTATCTTTTGTCATTTCTTTTTCTCCTTTCATAAATTTTTTAAAATGTTACTACAAAGGCAAATGTTTACCGGGTTGCCGCAGTTCTGATATTTGTACAGTGAGCAATGCCAAGAAAACGCAAAAAAGCTGATTGAAGCCGCAATACAAGTAGGTCCAGAAGTATGAGAGATAAAAGATCCCATAGAACCGAAGACCAAATCCAACAACAAAATGCTGATGCACGTGTGAGCATGCAGCAATTGCGCCAAGAAGAATCAAATGATACACGAGCTGAGCGCAATGAAGTTATACATTTAGAACAGCAACAATTACGCCGTTTCACGGTTAATAGACTCAGAACAAATAACCAACAACGCCAACAGGTACATCGTGCATTGGTATCTGATTCATTTTTGCGTCTAGCGGTAATTGGTGCTATGGATAAGGAATGTTCGCATTGTCATGCTCTTAAATTCAAAAATGAGCCACCTGGGATGTGTTGCGCGTCAGGAAAAGTGCAACTACCTGAAATTGAAATACCACCTGAATCATTGAACGGTTTACTTATCGGCACGGATCCAGATTCTAACGTATTCCTGAAGTCAATACGAACATTCAATTCATGCTTTCAAATGACATCGTTTGGAGCAACAGAAATAGTTCAAAATACTAATGCTGATGGTCAACAATACAATTCTACATTCAAAATCAGAGGCCAAGTTTATCATAAAATGGGCTCATTGCTGCCAATCCCAAACGAACCACATACATCTGTACAAATAACCAGTGGCGGATTAAGGCTTATTGCCGCCCTAGGCCCTGTCTGATACGCCGCCCTTTTTGATCAACAAAATTCTATATATTTTGAATCACAATTATTATTAAAATATAGCTTTTATTTTTTACACGACTCGTAATGCGAATCATTATAGAGTGCTCTATTTTTTATTCAAATATAATTATTAAATAATACAAAAAAATGTTCATTAAACTCTAGCTAGCATAACAGATAAATATAACCATTTTTTTTTTCAAATTATAATGTATTGCCTAGTTTGTAAATCTCTTCTTCCTGACTTTTGTCCGAGTAAAAGCATCAACTATGTCATCATTATCAATTTCTCGAACTAGTTGAGCTTTATTAGACAATAATTCTAAAGCATTAAGTCTATCTTGGCCCATACTTGCGGGTAAATAAGATTAAACCCTTTTTAAGGTATAAAAAGATCTTTCTCCTGAATAATTTGTAGCGGGAATACTCAAAAAATACGCAGAGCATTGTCTACATTCAGATAAACATCTCGAAGATTTCAAGAATGCATGACATTGTGTATTTCTTGTGCGGAGCGTACATCTTCCGTATTTGCTAGGGATAGGGATACTTTTTAACTAATTTATTCGCAAGATTTTTCAATTCAATCGTATCTATGTCAGGTAAATTATCAAAAAAATTAAAATTTTCGTAAAGTTTTTGATAAGCACTTTTACGTCCGGCCAATTGAACGCTTAAAGTATCTAAAATTCGGTAATACACATTGGTGCGAACATTTTCGTGACCAGATGAAGGTATTGTATCATTCAATTTTTCTAGTTCTCTTGATTTCATAACGATAATTAACTTGAACTCTAGACAGTGATTTTGCTTTTTCTTCATATTTAGAGTATTGTTTGTCCCTCATATCTCGAAGAAATAATGCCAAAGAACCATGAATTTTTACCACAGATGATAAATCCGCATGAGATTATTGAAGCTCCTTACTTGCAGCACTGAAACGATCTAAAATAACATTATGAACTATGACAAAAAATTGCCGTTTCTAGATGCTGTAATTTTCGTTGCAATCATGTAGCTTCAGATCACGTATTTCTTATGTAAATGCTACTGGTCGTAGACAAGCTTGAGACTTCTACTTTTTAAACAGCACTCGTAAAACTGAAATAATTACTGTTACTCGCTTACACACACAAAACGCTTATTAATTCTATACGTTAAAGTCAAACTTTGTCAATACCTGCTACGTGCTACGCATAGCGCTCTTATTTTTTGTAAACATGTGTAACACACTCACCCCATCAACGGAACTCATTCTCAATCACATACTCTCACTCTACTTGAGTTGTTGCAATGACGATCATAAAGTTAAAAACTTGAATTAAAAATTAAATATTGAATTTTATTTATTTATACTTATGAGTTATGATAATAACACTTTATATAAATGTAACTATATTACACAGATCACTTTAATATTATTCCCTTCCAATTTAATAAAATTTTATTATAACAAATTCTGGATTAAGATAAAATTTAAATATACTTTTTTCGACTAATTTTAATTTTTTTTAAAATTTTCGTCAAACACCGAAGTTAAATTGAAAAATCTGGAAACCGGTTGACCCTGCAGGTCATCCCTACAACTTCCCGCGCTATTTCCAGATCCAAGCGATCGAAAACATCCCTCAAAGTTATTGAGGTCTTCGAGCTCAAAAGAACGACTTTCCTGTTTTTTGAGATCTTCGAGCTCAAAATATTTATTTGTAAATTTTGAGTCAAAAACATGAGACTTATTCAAAACGATATTTTGTAAGACTTTGAATTCCGCTTGGCGGCATTCGGCGCAATTTTTAATGCACAATCGATATCTCAATCGGTTGATTCGTCCTTGAGATATCGTGCAACAAAATTATAGCTTACACACACATACACGGCAAGACGTCACGCTGAAACTACTCAGAATAGCTTCCTAAGACCTCAAAATGTGAAAATCCGATAAGAACTCGATTTTGAAATTTTCAAAGAAAAAGCGGGAATAAGTTAAAATCCATTAATCAATTTAAAAGGCTTAATATATGTAAGAGTAATCTCACCAAAGATACAGAAGTGAAAAAATGTTTAGTTATTCGCAAGAAAGCTTATCAATTTGATTGTTTCTTTATTTGATAATTAGACTATAATTTATTCCAAAATATTAATGATGCACCCTCAAAGCGAAAAGTCAATGAAAAAATAAATTATATTATAGTCGATAGAAAATTTTTAATAAATTAAAAAAAAAAAAAAAACAGCAAATTTAAAAAATAATTTTTGGTTATTACTACGGCTCTGAAATTTTAACGTTCTGAAAATTGTGCCGCCCCCCAAATCGTGCCGCCCTAGGCCCGGGCCTCACGGGCCTATGCCTTAATCCATCACTGCAAATAACCCCTCAAACTGTCAACTTTGACCGAAAAACTAAACGGTGGCGTTCATGATGTATCCGTGCAGTACCATTGTTTGTGTTTTGATATACGACTACAACAACTAAACGGCTCTGAAAGAGTGTGGCGCAGGACTTGAACTAGACCAAAAAAAACAGCTGATTTGACTTTGTGTTACAGCTTTTCCAAGTCTCATAAAATGATGAAATTTGTGCAATTTATAAATAAAATTGTTGAAAGTAGTATTTTTACACCTCAAATTAATTCCTTTTATCGATCTTAACACTCTCAACAGTGTGTTATAACATATTCAACAAAGTTGTTTTTTTTTTGTTGTATCAAATGCCACTTTAGCCACAGTTTAGACAACCAATTTCGGTGTCTAAAGTTAGACATTCCTTAGGAAACGATGAAAGTGTTTATAAATACGATTTGTAGTTGGACACTGTTCTAAGAGCTGTCCAAATCTAGACATACTTTGGAATGGGATTATAAATACGACTGCGTCTAGCTGGACAGTTGTCTAAGGATGTTTTAAGCAAATTTTATAAATGCGACTGTCTGTGTTTATTTTCTCTATGTTCTAGAATAGATAGAATAGATTTAGATAGAATAGGAAACTGAAACAGGGGTGGAATAGAGGAAGGTGATAGTTGAATGTGATTTTTTCATGTTCTCAAATTGATATTTATGGCTTTTCAGATGGAAAAGATCAGTTTGAGACCAAATTTTTTTTCTCTTTAATAGGTATCACTGAAAGAGCAAATATTTGCAAGCTTTCAAAGAAATACTTCTTCGAATTAAACGTTTAAAAATTTCAGAGGACAAGCTAATAAAAGTAAAATAAGAATTATGACGGTTTTCATGGAACAAAACGTTGGTTTGACCAATGGAAACAACGGAAAGGGGGAGCTTTCCGGTTCGCACCAACTTATTGTTGCTTTGCTACCCATCGCCAAAAGTAATAGTGAACTTAAAAAAGTATCTCGAAAATTTTGAATGAATATAATGAAAAGAGAAAGATTGTAAGCAACATATTGTAAATAATTTTCAGTTATCTATAGGTCCGAACCTGCTTAGCGTTTGGGAGACCAAATATATTTGATTTTCAACTCCAATTAATACTTATGCAAGCCTGCTATTTTCTGTCTCATTTCGATTGTCATTACTTTGTGGGTGTTAAAATAATTGGAAGGGCACAAAAATATTCACATTTTTTGAAATTTAGAAAGAAAGCAAAGAGTTACTGGGAATGTCATTTCAATTAGTCAGAAGAATATGACTGTCAAATTTTACTATCAGCTTACACAGACCGATTTTTCTGATTTTGACTGTCAACTATCATCTATCAACTTACGCGATTCCACCCCATTTGATTTGCTTGTAAATATAACAATAATAAAAAAAATAACATAACAAAAATAAATAACAAACAACATCGAAATTCTGTGGTAAGAGTTAGGACAAATTTGTAATTGTTTAGGAAAGTTTTTTGTTCAATTTATTTATTTTATATTTATTTTGAAATACAGAAGTGTTTTTTGGTGCAGTTTTAAAAAAGAGTACTTCTAATAGTGCACACTGCGCGTTTGCTCTGTTATACGAGGCTTTCCTTCATGCTTTCCTTTATTGTTAATCTTTGACCATTTTCCAACAGAAACCCAAAAGATGGTACTGACACATTACAATATTGTCAAATTTGTTTTGAATATCTGCAAACACTTTTATATAAGATGATAGCTACTCAAAACAATTTTCCGTTTCACGATTTATAGGGGGCAGAGAGGACCACAGAGCAGGTAATACTCAGGGTCAACTCGTAACCGCTTTCCCTGAAAAACTCTCAAATTTTTTCTGAGGTAGACAAAGATATTTTTGCTGCTTTTTTTTATTGAACTTGGATAACAAATAATAAGGCAGTTTTGAATGAAGCTTACAACATTCTTTAGTGTGACAAACCCAAAAATATCGAAAACAAGTTCACTTTTTAAATTGATTTCAAACTAAATGACAACAAAAAACAAATAATTGTCGACGAGAGTTCCCGGTCGAAGGTTGTCGATCGAATTCAGCTTGTGGAAACAATATGGCAGTACCTTGCCGCAGTTGACTCTCTGGTTTTACTCTGTGGACAGCAGACCAGTAAAAAGACCTGCAGGGAGTCTCGCGACTTTACCCGAGAAAAAGTTTTAGGGTTCAAAGGGGTTACGAGTTGACTTTTTTTATTAACTTTTCTGTAATGCACACCGAATCTTGGTTTTCTCGATCTTATAATAACTATGTAAATATGAACGCAAAGAGCCGATGATTAATTGCATCATTCGCATCATCGCTCAGCGATGACGCTCACTACACTGAGTATTCGTCACTTTAAAAGTGTTAATGTCTGTGGTTGTCCTAAGTTTGATGGGTAAATTAGTGCCATAATAGAGAAGCATGTGCGAAGGAAACTTGGACTGTAAACAATAGAATCTAGCCCGGAGTATCACAACAGTTCTACATAAGGGGCCAGTTATAGCGATCAGGAAAACGAATCAGGAAAAATTTTCAAATGGAATAATTACTATGTTTTCGTTACAATTGAATAACATATGTTATCCCAATCATTAGTAAACAGCCCAGAGAATTTATTTTATCAAGAAAATGTTTAATTGGACAAATACTTTGCCGTAAAATTGTATTTTTCTATTTTCCTGATGGAATTGGAACAGGAAAATAGAAAAATACAAATTAAACACAAAATATTTGTTATATTATATCTTTTTTGGGCACAAGAAATTCTTTGAGTGATTTGCCATCGATTGGTATAATATTTGTTATTCAATTGCAACGAAAACATAGTAATTATTCCATTTGAAAATTTTTCCTGATTCGTTTTCCTGATCGCTATATGTGTTTACATAACACCGTACAAGAAGAATAATGTTTCTGAATTTAATGCGATTATCGAAGGTAAGATCCATTGTCTGAAGAGAGTAACTGCAACTGGAAATATGATCAATATAACTCTTGTTCAAAATAATTTGCTTTCCTAGTCGCAACTGTGGCGCAAAGTGATACATGTATCTATACAATCGAAGGCGACAGTGTTTCTCGTTTGTTTTATAATTGACTTCAATATGAATTGATTCCAAAATCAAGGTGAGTGCGTACGAATCGCACAGTGCAGTTTATTATACTCTGTTATATTAGGCAAGCTGCAGGAAATTGGAGCAATGCAAAACGGAAAACGTTCGAAACTGCCAGTTCGGATTTCATTTTTCAGTTGTTCAATTATTCTTTTTTCCAATTATTGTCTACCTATAGATGTCTCTAAAGAAGATGTGTACCTATGAAATGTATATGTATATGTATTTTTTAATGTTTGATTAGTGGTGTTGCATTAATATAGTATATAGGCACATTTATATATCAATAGGCCAGATTATAACACTAACAAGGCACTACAATTACTTCCCAAAAAAGCTATAGTGAATGCCTTAGATGTTAATCGCTTTCAATAACAGCCCGGTATCTCCGTTTCAATTTAACATTTATTGGTTATTGTTATTACTTTTAGTCGTGTCGATTCAAAAACTGTTGAGCAATTACATGGGAAAGACTGTGTATTTAAAATCATTCTTATAATATAATTTGATATTTCAACTTAAGAACACCGTAGGTGTTTAGTAGAATAAGCAATAATGGTGTTAGTTCTGAGAATAATTGATGATTTGATTGATGGCCTGAGAACATTTTATAAGCTATTTTATACAAAATGTTTTCTTAAGCTGAAACTTTTTTTTATTCGATGATGTCGACATTATTAATATCTATGATTTGTTTACTTCACTCATGGCAGAAAGAATCTTAACAGGCAGTAAACATCTCACCAACTGTTTTCTTCTTCAATCACAAACAAACATAAGGCATTGGCACGCATTTAAGACAAATGACTCAACTCAGTAAACTGACTTGAACGTGTATGTATGTATGTATCTTTGTTGCAAAACTTAAATATTTGATAAAGATTTGATTTACAGCCTAGCTGTTTAAAATATGTACATCCGCACCGACACCAGTCATCACTCACTATGAGACAAAACGGTTTCGGTTGAGTACGTTCTATAGCTGGGAGCACGGTTCAATGGTCTGCTAAGGTCGTTCTAACATTGAGTTCGAAAACAGTGGATCCGAAATAAACCTTCTGTTATTGTGAAGCAATAATGTATAAAACTATTTCAAAATATATTTGAGTTTACTTTTAAACAAATGATGTTTTTATCTTTTTCTTAAAATTCTTCAAAAGATTACAGCTTCCATCGGCCTTCACGCGACCAGAGTCTAGATGTAATAAGACATTGACGAGTAATGGTGAGCAATGTGCCGCTTGTCTATTTTTTAGTTTATTAGCTCAGAACTGATAGTGTTGAGAATAATAATTAATAAAATAAATTAAATAATTATGTTAATATTTGAATTCGAAGATATTATTTAACTTTTAACAACATGTTCAGCATACATAACTGAAGTTTGAGCAGAATTCAAATTGAAAACGTTGATGTCGTGCCACTGGTTCACCTAGAGTTTTTAACGCCTTAATGTGATACGATCAGGTTCATGTCTACCATATTTGTAAACTAACTGGTTTGAGATTTTCTCACGTCGTTATCTATCTATTTAATGAGAATTGACGAGAGAGAAATGTCTGCATATGACGAATCAATTTGAAAAGACATGTTTTGTTCCATACAAGAGTGTATTCAAACGAAACTCATCACCACCGAACAATGCAATGATTAACTAATAAACCCATGATTTCACACAGTTAATAAAAAGATTCAAATGCTATAGACTCTATAGCTATATAGTATAGAGGGTCTATTAATACTGTTCTATGTAGGTAAAGGCTTTGAAACAATTTAAAGTCATTCACATCTAGAAAATATATGATAATAACGCTTAATTACAAAAATATTCACTATTGTTTTCGAAGCTTTTAAAAATGTGAAGAAGACTTTATCAAAGCTAATGATGTATTGAAATATAGCTGCGAATGAGTATACGAGTAATATAATAGCATTGACAGCTATCTGTGCCGTGAACGCTTAGTATATTACTGCAGCGCGTCCCAGCTTGTTGCAATAGGTGACTAAAGGAGAAATGGTATCTAGATAATCAACATGAAAGTCAGTCCGGACAGAGCAGAAATGCTTAAATGCTTAGAGTTACACGAATTCCATAGGCCAGCAAAGTAATGGATTGGACACAATCTTTCAAATTGCGGGTTGGAACGTTGGAACTTAAAGTATGACTGCTCGAAGTTTCGGACTGGAAGATCATCTCTTGTGTGTTTAAGAAACAAATAAGCGGAATAGGAAAACATGAAGGTTTTTTTAATATTAGAACAAAAGCCTACGAAACCGATCAAGGCAAATGCTGAATCGCTATCATCCTTGCGGAAAAGCTACTTGTCAGAGTGTTGACTATTTCGAAATCGAGTGGCAATTTGGTGTATCCTGAGTTGGTGATTTTAAATTTTTTTTAATTTTTATATTTTATATTTATAAGCGTACAAGCTAAAAAGTACTTAAATAATACTAAGCTTAAAGTAACTTAAACTTAAAAACTAAATCTTTCTTTATATATATACAATTTTCCTGTCACAATGTTGGTTACCGTACTCCTCCGAAACGGCTTTACCGATTTTTACCAAACTTTATATTCAGTAGGTCTGAGAATCGGCTACTAATTATTTTCCATACTCCTAAGTGATAAGGGCCATCTATCCTTAACATTGTTTCACTAATTCACTAAAAAAAAATCGGTGTAAGATACATTTTTATTAGATTTGGGCAATTTAATTTTTGGGTATAAGAGCTCTAACTTCCACATAATTTCAATGGGTCGGGAAAAGAAAAGGGAACCGTAATGGGAACGGGAACTCTAAAACTTACATTATCGCCTACATAGCCTATATTTCATGACAAAATTCCTACAGAAACGGGGAAACTAGAAATTTTCGGGCAGTCTTAAACTTAGTCTTCTTACAAATAGAAAATTGAAACGATTAACGAAAACTCTTTTATATTAAACATTTAAAGAAAGAAATTCAAACAAATTATTTTGAGTTTTCAAATTAAAATTTAAAATTTTATTTATTTAGAATGCATTTCGAGCAGTTTTCCGCTCATCATCAGCTACACGACTAAACATACATAAAGCAGTTCTTGCATACTTTTAAACATAGTCATTGCGATTAATTTACATTTACATAATTTGTGGAGGAGTAACTAGGAACGATATAGTTTCTAGGCAAACGGTGTACAACAAACGTATTTAAAATAAGAGAGGCATTAAAGTAAACAAAACAAATCGGACTGTATGTTGCCCTTGTCTAAGTTTAAACACCTTAAAGGATAAAACCGACCCACTAGAAAAAGCTGGAATTTATAAAATTTCGTGTGGAGTTTGCAGCAGAAGATATTACGGACAAACCAAACGATCTATTAAGAAGAGGTACGACGAGCACAAACAGTACGTTACCAAAAATGAACCAGGAAAATCGGCCTTCGCAGCACACATACTAGAACAACAACACCTACCTGTCTCTAAAAGTGAAGTGAAGCTTGTAAAATGCATCAACGACGCGAAGAAATTAGACGCATATGAAAGCATATACATTTACAGAGATAAAACCGCTTTAAACTTAGACAAGGGCAACATACAGTCCGATTTGTTTTGTTTACTTTAATGCCTCTCTTATTTTAAATACGTTTGTTGTACACCGTTTGCCTAAAAACTATATCGTTCCTACTTACTCCTCCACAAATTATGTAGGTAAATGTAAATTAATCGCAATGACTATCTTTAAAAGTATGCAAGAACTGCTTTATGTATGTTTAGTCGTGTAGCTGATGATGAGCGGAAAACTGCTCGAAATGCATTCTAAATAAATAAAATTTTAAATTTTAATTTGAAAACTCAAAATAATGTGTTTGAATTTATTTCTTTAAATGTTTAATTAGTCTTCCTAGTTTTCGTTTCTAGACAGTTTGGTGTGAACAACGCTTTAAATAAGTTAGACCCGAGCAACGCCGGATGGGTCATCAAGTTAAACTATAAAGATGACAAAATGTTTAAAAGGAGGACTTTTAGACAGGGATTAGGAAGATTGAGGTCGAAAATAAAAAGGAAAGGATTAATCTAACTCAGCATGCGGATGATGGTCTTGATGACGAGCTTTTCAAGGCAGCTGGAGACCAGTTGGAAAGGATCATGCACCAGCTGATCTGCATGATATGGTCGGAAGAAAGCATGCCCGATGAATGGAACCTCAGTATCGTATGCCCGATCCTAAAGAAAGGAGACCCTCACAATTGCGCCAATTATAGGGGGATAAGCCTCCTTAACGTCGCTTATAAGATCTTGTCAGCTGTAATATGTGAAAGTCTGAAACCCCACGTCAACAACTTTCCAAAGAAAAATCCTCCGAATGATCTTCGGTTCCGTCTGCGAAGACAATGTGTGGAGAAGAAGATACAATAACAAGCTGTATGAGCTGTACTGCGACATGGGCATGGGCCAGAAGAGTACCGCGACATGGGCATAGCCTCGCGATGAGTACTCACTCATCGCGAGGCTACAATGGTTGGGCTATGTAGAGCGGATGGACCCAAACGCTCCGGCTCGACGGGTTTTGAAAGCACATTGCAGGGAAGTCGCGGAAGGGTAAGATCTCGTCTTAGGTGGCGCAATCAAGTTGACGAAGACCTCAACCGGCTTAGGATGCAAAACTGGAGAGAGCTTGCCCGAAATCGAAGTCGTTACAGAAGGATAATGGTTGAGGCCCAGGTTCACCCCGAACTGTAATGCCCACCTAAGTTAGTAAGTATGCATGCGGGTTAAAGATTCGTCGGGACCATAGGATGTACGATGATCAGGAAAGAAAAAAACATAGGCGGGGATAATGTGAACGTTTTTTTCGTATCAGGTTACAGATACTCGGCGCAGACATGGTGAAAGCGGGTAACTTAGGTTCCTTATGATGGCAGCGTCATTTGGCTTTTTTAAGAAAATCTGGAAAGCTATAACAAAGATTTATCTTGAACTGCGTGAACCAAGATTTAAAAGCAAGACTATAATAAAGGTAACGCTTCGGAGAAATCTGCAAATGAAAATTTACGAAACGAACCCCGAAGAAAAGAAATCACATGTTCCGAATGGAATCGAAAAAAATCATTAACTGATTGACAAAATTAGCGTCCGCGAAGTCAGGTATCTTAAGTCAAAATAAATACTCGAAACAATAGACATAGAAACGCCTTAGTTTTTTAAAAAATCACTTAATTTTTTCCCAAAAAATATTTTGTCGATTTGAATTTTCTAGTTAAAAATATAATTTAGTGGATTTTTGGTGACTAAAATAAGTTTTTATAAATGTATATCTATATCTTCTTCTTCTTCTTCTGTTTCATTTCCGGCGTTACGAGTAGTGATCTTGAAGCGATCACAACTCTCCCACTTTTCCGCTTCACACTAGTGATCCGCCTGTGGGGTACGCCGCGTTGACCTCAGAAAGCGTCGGCAAGCCTCCCGGTTTTGGATTGTTCCATGTCTGAAGCCAACCAAATGCTGCTGTTTTTGCATTTGCTTGTACCAGGTGTGTTTTGGCCTGCCTTTACTTTTTCGTCGCGAATTTGTTGAAACGTTGAACGATATTGCCTTTTGGACGGGGTTCTGCGGATCTCTCCTTTGAACATGACAATACCAACTGAGCCGGTCGTGCTGAATTTCGTCCAAGATGGTACTTTTGACATGAAGGCTTCCACGGATCTTAGTACTTCTAATTTGATCAAGCTTTGTTACTCCTGCTGTCATCCGAAGCATCTTCATTTCGGCTGCCGTCAATTTGCTCTCATACTTTTTGTACATTGTCCAACATTGTGAACCGTATGTCAGAGCTGGACGGACAACTGCTGTGTAGAGTCTTCCCTTCAACTTAGGGGACATTTTTCGATCACAGAAGATAGCGGAGTTTTCTCGCCACTTCATCAACCCTACGCTTACTCGATGATTGATGTCGTCATCACAAGTTGCTTCACTATTGATCATAGATCCCAGATATTTAAACTTTTCACACTTGGGAAGCACATTTCCATTCAAATAAATGTCTGGAATAGGCTTGTCTGGATCTGAAAAAGGGCAGCACAGGTATACAGTCTTTTTAGCGCTAATACGGTACCCATTTCCTTCCAGAACATCAATCCAAACGTCAAGTGCTTGTTGCAGGGATGTAGGATCCTCGCTTATGATGGCTCCATCGTCAGCAAAGAATAATTGTTGTACTTTATTGTCCGTTACTTTTCCTTCGAGCAAATAATCCAGAACAGCAATAAAGAGCAGTGGACTCAAGACACTTCCCTGATGTACACCTACTGTTATTTGGAATTCTTCGGTGACTCCAGCTGGGCATCTCACTTTTGTAACTGCTCCCTCGTACATGTCCATAATTATTCGCACATAAACTCCTCGGTGTCTGAGGGCCACCCATATCAGATCTCGTGGTTGTCGATCGAATGCTTTTTCGAAGTCAACCAACACAATATGCAAATCCTCTAAGGCATCTCGGTGTTTTTCCATAATAATCCTTATGCTTTGGATTGCGTCTGTAGTTGACTGTATATCTATATATATATATAAAAAAAAATTGCTGTTCGTTAGTCTGGCCAAAACTCGAGAACAGCTGAACGGATTTATTTTATCATGGTCTTGAAATATTCGTGAACGTTTAGGGAAGGCTTGAAAAATAAGTTTATAAAAAAAAAGAATTGAAATAAAGTATAAGTCAGAAGCTCTTTAATTTTATCTGTAATGAATAAAAAATCAAATTAAAACAATCCTTTTGTTTTTTTGTTTTCACAATGAGAAATCAAAAAAATAAATCTATATATATACAGGGTGTTCCGTACTTCGTGTATTATCCTTTAGGGTGTGATTCTTGGTCATATTCTAAGAAAAAAAAATGTTTTACAGTAAAGCTCAATTCTCAACTTTGACATCACTTTTTGACAATTTAGGAAAAGGCTAACTTTGGTGAACTATGACCTATGTTAAATTCGATATCTCTGTCAATACTAATGGTAGAGACCTAATCATAGTCTTAATTTTTTGTAGAAATAACAACCTTTAAGACTGTATTTAAGTTTATCTTTCACAGGTTAAGGGTTGCCAGATTTTCAATTTTAAGTGCTGTTCACATTTTCTGTTAAGTGTGGTTCTTCCTCACTTAATTTCTTATGGTATCACAATGGACCTAATACTGGTCTAAGTGTGTCAGTTGTTTTCCTGACAGCCATTTTAAACCTAACCTAAACCTAGGTCTCTACCATTAGTATTGACAGAGATATCGAATTTAACATAGGTCATAGTACACCAAAGTTAGCCTTTTCTTAAATTGTCAAAAAGTGATGTCAAAGTTGAGAATTGAGCTTTACTGTATGACATTTTTTTTCTTAGAATATGACCAAGAATCACACCCCAAAGGATAATACACGAAGTACGGAACACCCTGTATATATATCTATTGTTGTTCGTTAGTCTGGCTAAAACTCGAGAACGGCTGAACGGACTTATCTTATTTTGGTCTTGAAATGTTCGTGGAGGTCTAAGGAAGGCTTAAAAGGCAAGTTGATATGAAAAAAGGAATTGGAATAAAGTAAAAGTAACAATTTCTTTAATATTAACTGTAATTAATTAAAAATTAAGTCAAAACAATGCTTTTGTTTTTGTTTTGACAGTAAGAAACTAAAAAATTCACTAACAAATAATATGATTTTTGGATTGTTTGTTTCTAAGAATTTTTTAACGAAAGCTAGGTGTTTGCATTGAAGAGCCACTTAAACTATTAATCCAATTTGAATGAAATTCGAAACACCAGAATGGCATAGAACCTGAGAAATAACATCTTAGGGTAGATTTCCTTTTTATGTTCTCTCGGAAACGGAAACATAACCGGGAACCTGAAAAATACTAGACTGAATCCAAAAATTCTTTCGCCGCTGGAGTGCTGCATTGCCCTTGAGTACCATGGACTATATTTCATCCCTAAACTCCCACGAGAACGGGATTGAGAACAGGAACGTGAACGGGAATTCAAAAACCACTGGAACGATATCAGATTTTTGTCGCTATTACAATACAACGTTATCCCCAAATAGGTTCAACAATATTTTATCCCCATATTCCCACGAGGACGGGACAGAAAAAGAAAACATGCGGGAACATGGAGAGTTCTGAACCTATTACAAAAATTCTTTCACTGTAAGAGTACTTCATTGTCCCTGAGTAATATAGACTATATTTCATCACCATTTTCTCACAGGAACGGGAACAGGAACGGGAATTCAAAAACCACTGTTCGGATTTCAATACGCTTTTCACTATGAAATACGTTGTTATTCTCAGGTTACATAAACTATAGTTCATCCCCATACGAAAACGTAATGGAGACTGGAACAAAGCAGGGAACTTGGAAAATACTGGACCGATTCCAAAAATTCTTTCATAGTTAGAGTCCTCAAATGCCCCTGAGTAACATAAACTATATTTCACCTTCACTCTGCCACTAAAATGTAAACTTGGGCCTGAGCTACGCCTGGCGGCGCGGCGGGCGGGTCAGCTAGTATATTTATAATATATATTTGAAAGATTGATTTGATCGAAAAGATGTACATATATATGAAATGAACAATCTTGCTGTCCGTTGTCGAATAGAATCAGATATAACACACAAACGCGTAACTGTCTGAGGTAACAAAATATACGACAAATAAACAAACAAATAATTATTTTCTATTTTATATAAAAGAATATCCGTAGCATGAATATTCAATGAGTATCCAAAATACGCCCTGACAAGATACATAATATATGTCAAAACTCAAAATTGATTCATGAAAATAATTTTTTTTCTTGTAGGAGCAGATAAAAGTATTTTTCTCATAAAGTATTTATTCTCAGGAATAACGCTTTCTGACAGTTCAAAAATTGGGATAATCTTTATTACACGTCTATGAGAAAAATCGGCCCTTAAATGAAGCAATTGCAATTGAATGAACAATCAATAGACACCTTCTGTGGCGTCAGTAACCGGACGTGTTTTAATACGAAAAGACGTGTTTCGATATCCTCTCCTTCGGTGAGTTACAGCATGCGCGTAGTAGATACGTAACTTTTTTTTTGACTTGAACTCGCTGAAGGCTCTAGCAAAAGGCAATGACGAAAACGTCAAATCAAGAAAAATACAAGAAAAAGGTATTTTCTTTGCCCACCGTATAGGAGAGCAAGGACTGTTCATTTATATGTGCAAAATGCACACAGCCTATTAGCCTAACATGCTCCCAGCAGGTAGTATGCAAATCTTGCATTTAAGAGACGCAAGCAATCCTTGGCTATGTCGAGTTTCCTGCATAAAATCATAGAATCAAGATATTTGTTGAAATAAATCTTTCTGTTGTGTCGCTAAAGTAATGTAGTAAGCGAAATAGACATACGTATTTGCAAAACTACCAAAATTGTTCACTTCCATTTAAGAACTATTTTATGATTTGCTATAGAAAAATTTAAACGATCAGTCTACGCTCTACGACAGAAGAAACTTGTCGTCGAAAAAAAAGCATATTTCAGTTTTTTTTTTGGTCTGGTGAAACCAAATTCTACGGATTTCTAATTTCGTATACCTAGTAGTTTTTCCATACGAAGGGAACTTGCAATAGGTTTTTGGGGATTCGTAGATATTTTTCTATCTACATATGACAATCACTTTACTTATCAAACTTATTGCGTGACTGACTCTTATTAGCTTTGACCCCAGCTGATTCTATCCCTGCATCCCTTAAAGCCTCACATTTCCTGTAATAAGTAGAAAAACAGGGGAAGTGGGGGCAAGACCGCACATTTACTGTGCCAAAAACCATTATAAAACATCTTTTAACTAACATAAAGTCTTTGTTCACATACTCTTACATTTTACCTAGGAACTTTTATTATAAAAATAAAAAAATAGATTATTCAAAAAAAGATAATAAGCTTTAAAAAAACATCAACAAAAAAACGTCCTACCAAATTTTGTTGCAAGTTTTGTTGCAAGACAGTTTTTACCATTAAAATTTAAATTACTGTTTGCAAAAGTCGCACATAAATGTGACATCTTCATCTTCTCCAACTCCAGCACAAGCTTCGTGATCCCAACAAGAACAAATGCTACATTTTATCCAGCCGCCAGTTGGGTTTGATTTGGAATGAAGCTTCAAACAGAAGATGCAACTGCAATCTTCAACACTAGTATCCTCAGCCTCACTTTCGGCAACGGTCCTATTGGCCTTACGGTAAATTTTTTTGCGGTTTTTATGGTGACTTTTTTATCTTTGGTAGCAACAACTAGAGCTTCCAACTCAGATTTATATGGTGAAGTTGTCAATACTGCCGTTTTTCCCCTCCTTGACTTTCTCTGCGAAGAAACTCTCTTCCCAAAAGGTACCTTAACAATTTCCTTTGGAAAAGATAAAATAAAGGCTGTAGCTGTTGACATCAGCATCAACAGCTACAGCCTTCATGATGGAGTGTTGTCTAGGGCAGCTAAGGCATCGACGAAGTCAGTGTTAACATAGTTTCCTTGAGTGTAAATTATTGTCGTTGCAATCGGTTCAATTGAACGTGCCCTTCTAAGGGACGCTTCAGAAACTTCTTGTGATGGAGAATTTGTGATAAGCTCTTCAGCTACTTCTGTGGAAGATTGTTCTTCAGAAAAAGGTAGGTTGGTGGTTTCTGCTGGTTCAAACATCCAGTCCTCATACACGTCACTGTTTAATGGATAAATTCCAGTCTTTTTGAATGCGTTAACTGCGTTCTGAATGATGGCAGATTTCATGTAAGCGACGCCGAACAGTTCAACAACTTGATGCTCAGTAACCATTGATGGTGAATTTGTTGGCATCCATTTTTTGACATTGAAAAAATAAGTAAAATAGAACAAAAACTAACCCGTAAGCTACTGAAAACATTAGGGGCAAGACCGCATAGGGACAAGACCGTCCATATGCGGTTTTGCACCATTCGGGCCCAACCGTACCTTCTCGAATTTTCGGACAAAATTGTTTTCTTTTCGATTGATTTCTCTCACAATAAATGATTTTCAATATCCACTGTGGTAATATCAAAAAGAAAAAAATAACAATATTCAGAAATTCACTGGTAGAAACAAAAATTACATTGCACCTGAACGATAGCGATTTCACGAAAAACCACAAAAAGAACCGTAACTTCTCTCCGTCTCAACCGAACTGACTCATACTTTCAGACATAATCGATCATACCAAAAGACACGTGTTTTGTTTAAAAAGTGTTGCCATTCAAAATTTTTTTCATACAATGTTGTACAAAAACGGTCTTGCCCCCACTTCTCCTACATTGAGAAAAATGACACAAACATTACAGAAATAACTAGCAATAAGATCAGACTTTTTGTATATGTTTTTATGAAGAAAAATTAAGACAATTCTACTAGGACTACCGACACTTACATTTAACGTCTGCGAAAGTATCTGAAGAAACTGTGCCGTACAATTATCTCGTATGAATTTGAATATTCAGGAACGCTACTACCTATGTGAATGGGAAATAAATTGAACAGCAGCGCATGCTCGTGAATACCAATGATATATCATAGACCCCAAAGCCCATACCCATTAATGCTTACATTTACATGAAAAGAATGAAAGTAAATATTTCAAAGAATTTACACTTTGATATGCGGGTATCACCTTACCTCCCGCTTTCCCATAGACATTTTAAAGAAACCAGTGCCATTTAAGGTAAACGAACCTTGAAAAGTCTCAATAAGTGCAATGTGCTATCTTTTTCATAAACAAGAATTTCAAACTTAGCTTTTCCGCAATGAAAATTCTTGGGGCACCCCGAAACATTATTCATTCTGTACACTACGAATTTGCAATTCCAAAACGGGTTTGTGACGTTTTATGGTAATACCTACCTACCTAGACTGATTCCCGTATAAAGCGGCACCTGTTTCTATTTCTTTTTTATCTTTGTTGTTGTTTGAGAGTCTTTTTAAAATAAAGGGCAAACATGCGGTGAAATTAAAACTCGGATTAGGACACAACTCATTTAAACACACGCTACACAAACTTTCTTTGTTTTTACTTTTTATTTGTTCAAAATATTTTGCTGAGTATTTCTTTTTTAAAGGTAACAAATTTTGGAGTCTCATCATGCAACATATAGACACCCATGTATATCAATGTGACTTATTTCGCTTTGACTAAAGCACTTTGTTGACGGAAGACGTTAACTTTTTGCTTATTCTGAAGTGACATAATGTAGGTCTGGCCGACGGCTATCAAACTTTTTGGGGTCAAATAAATGAACAGTGTATTTTTGTATGTGAAACAAAGACTGAAAAGAACTCAGGGACGGTAAAATGATTTCAACAAAAAACATTGATTGCCTTACTTTACCTACCTCACCAATAAAAAAATGGTGTTCATTGAGAAAAATCACATACTTGCTTTTGAAGATTGCTTCCAAGAATAAAGTTAAGTTCATTGTTTTGTAAAAGTTGGTGTTAATTTTTTCTAATTGACTTTCTAGGGTTTTGTTTTCGTATAGGCATTTTCATATCCATACTTACTCATTATTATACAAACAAGTATGTAGTCACAAAGGACAAAATATTTCTTATAGAGAGTATAGGTACCTGGGCCCAAAACTTAAAAGCATACAAAAATTTGATTTACTTTCTAAAACAGCAGCTGTATATCAATAGTTTCGTGGTTTTGTTTAGCAAAAAGCAGTCAATACACATCTCGAAAGCTTATGATTTATTTGAGAGTTTAGAAAGATAAATAATAATTCAAACATAAAAAATCTCAGGACCAATAGGTTGGGTTGAGATAAAAAAAAATCGAGAGAGGGGGCTGTACTATTTCCCTACGTTTAGGTGGGATGGCAATTTCATAACCAAATTTACTTAAAATTGTAAAAAAAAAAAATTTGATATCAACTACTTAAGTCACGTTATTTATTTATTTCATCAAGTAGAGCACAGTCTCTACTTAAGTATATGTTGAAATCAAGAACTCCACATAATAAATTTGCCTGTCTTAAACAGCGAGTTATAAGCTCATTATAGCCATAGTTTACTTTATGAAAAGATACTTGAAACATTCAATTTACATAGTTTACTTTATGAAAGGACACTTGAAACATTCGACTTTGTCGGAGTTCGAGGCTGGGAACAAATAAACTCAAATAAAAAAAAAATAATAAATAGGGTGGCGCAACAGAGCGAGGAGCCCCTGGGCCTAGCGCATTTCTCAAAACCATGCCTTGTGAGGGAATGGAGGGGACCTACAATTTTCTGCCGGTTCCGAACGGCTAATCGAGAAAGCGCTTTTCATGGCAATGAATGCTTACGGAAGACTTGCCAATTCCTCGCGAAAGGCGATACACGAAGAAAAAATATTTTTGCCTCTGTTGGGAATCGAACCACAATAAACTCAACATGGAGAGCAAATAGGGGCAATTGCTTTTATAAGTTATAACATCTCTCACGAACATTACCTCGAAGTATTTACTTCTAGTTTCCAAAGTTTGGACGCCTAGTAATCAACACCTTCAATTATAAGAGGGCATATCAATATTCCAATGTACAATTCTGATAGCCATTCTCCTAAAACGTTTTTGTATTCTTTCGATTCTCACAGAATAAACCGCATATATTGGGTTCCAAATAGTACAAAAATATTCTAATACAGTTCTGACATATGAGAAGTAAAGTGATCTTATTGTAAACGGATCTGAAAAGTCTTTGGCATTTCTGTAAAAATAAACCCCAACATTGAGCTCGCCATAGCCACAAACACAATTTAGTCGAAATGACTAGAAAAACTGAACTTAACATCAAATATAACACGAAGATCTTTTTTTACATTTAATTTAGATAGGGAAGCTGCACTCATATTATACGCAAAAGTAATTGGTAAAGCACTTCTGGTCTTCTGGAAAAAGTAATACTGTTACACTTTGAAACATTTAGGTGAAGATCGTTGTTATTACACCAAACAGATAAATTTCAGATCGTCGCGTCGGTGTACATCAAGCATCGACAATTTTTTTAAAATCTTGGAATATCATTTACAAAAATTAAAAAGAGAAGAGGTCTTAAGTGAATACCCTGGGGGACACTGGAGGTCACATTTATGGGATTCCAAAGAACGTTATTTATTCAAACGTACTGAACTCTGTCAGTAAGGTACGATTTAAGCTATTTAAGCAAATTAGAGCTTATTCAACTTAGAAATTAAAATTTTATGGTCAACTCAGTCAAAAGCCTTTGAGAAATCGGTGTTGATACAGCATCACATTGGAAACCTTGCTCAAGGGAACATATTACGTAATTGCTAAATATAGTTAAGTTAGTTGTCGTTGATCTTCTACTAATGAGATCATGTTGCAATGGGGAAATAACTTCTTTCAAAAGAAAAACTAGTTTATCATATACTATTTTTTAGGACGGTAGTTTGTAACCTGGTTTTTTGACCAAGACTTAAAAATAGGGGTTACAAACGAACTTTTCATACAGTCAGAAAAACACCTTCTTGAAGAGAGCGATTAAAAATCACTTCAAGTGGATATGCTAAGGCGCAAGCACATTTTTTTAATACTATTGGATCGAGACGATCAAAGACTGCCTGTGTCTTCCTTCAACTTTTTTAATTCTGGAAGCTTAGGTTTTGTTCTTTAACTAACATTTTACTTCTAGTTCACTTTAGTGAATGGTTTTTGAGAATTAAAGTCTCAAAGTAAAAACTTTATAAAATGTTCAAATTTTCGTTCATCACGCCTTTTTTATTCTCTAAGCAGGTTTTCTCTATTTATATTTTTTAATGCTTATCATCAGATTTATTAGTGTGTTGTACGTGTGTTTATATGTGCGCTATTTACAACATCAAGTTTTTTTTTAAGAATCATTCTTAAGTTGATACAAGGTTGCCTACTGAATATCAATTGTATACATATTTTTAAAAGTTATTCAGGCATGTTTGAACATCTTTTAGAGTCGTTTTCGAGAAAAGCAATTATTATTATGTGGGTTGCATGGCAGGTACGGTTATTTCAAGGCCTAACTGCAAGATTTGAAGAAAATATTTCTTGCGGTGAAGGCTGTAGATTCATATAAAGACAGACAGGCAGAATTACAGGTCCTCTATTTTCAAAGTCTCTACAATCGTAATGTCATGTTTAATTGATGCATCGTTAAAAATTAGACTTACTTCCACAAAATTTTCCAGAAACATCCAAAACTGCTGCCATTTGGAACTTCACCCGAATAGGATATTGTCATATTGTTGTCACGTTTGATTGGATCTGTTACACTATAACAGGTCTCAAACGAGAGTATTCGATTCGCAAAGTATTATTAACATCATTTATTTATAAACACGACTTTTGGCACAAGTGTGTGTACAACGTCAAAAAACTCCAAATGAACTTTAACGACCGGACACGGCTCACAAGTTAGAAATTTTAAATTTATATTTGACACACAATGAAAATATTTTTGAGCAAATATTAAAATATCACTTCACTTTCCTTTATAAATGGCTATGCATTTTCCTTCACTTGATGAAATCGTTATCTGAAAAAAAACAAAGATAAACATTAGGATGGTTCAAAAAATAATTTTGAAAAGTTTTAAGTTCTTAGAGCAACAAAAAATGGTCATAAGGTGTCCATAGCGCACATGCAAAGTGTTTTTGAAATCTGTTTATCAAAGATATCTTTTATCTAGACCCTGACGTTAAATTTTATTTGAACTTCATTTAGTTTTTTCAACTTTTATTTATTTATTTAAACTCTATTTTCAAAAATAAAATCAAAGTCAGCCGGCAACCAGATTGATATAACACAGTAATGGATCAATAATTCAGTTTTTTTAGGTGGTGGTTCAAACCAAACATATTGTTTTCAATTTAAGACACATCCTAAATATTTTAAACTAACGTAATGGATCGAGCCCGAAATGCATTTAAGTGCCCTGAATACGCATAAGCTACATTGGTGAAACGTGCGATTTTAAGAGGAATCTACTTCTCACTTAATGAAGTGTTACAAATAAAATCAATAAAAAAGAACATATTTTTGAGGAATGTGAACACATTTAACATATATGAATTCAGGCATCAATTCTAATTGTTCCACATGCCAGATCATTGCAAATTATAAAAATAATAATGGTAAGTGCAAAAAACTTTTTAAGTTCCATCCCAACATTCCAAAAACGAGGCTAGACAAATTTATTCAGCCAGCAAAGTTTTATTTGTAAATGTTCTGATTCTACTACATTTAACTGACCAAAAGAGAGGAAAGTATGAAGTACCATCGAATGACGAAGTTTTCTTGTGAATCAAAGAACAGTAAGGCAAATAATAATAGGAAACACAAATCTTAACTTTGAACAAGCATATTTGTATTAGATCGTATCAGTGGTTCTAACTGGAAGTAGTACCAGAAGACCTTGCTGCTCGACCATGGATTGTGAGGAAATAGAAGGGATATACAATTTTCTTCTGATTCGGAACGGCTAATAGAGGAAGAACTTTTCATGGCAATAAGTTTAGTATCGAAGGACATGACTTGCAGGTCCTCGCGGAACGCCATACCCCTGGAAAAAGATTTTTTGTTTTCTGTTGGGGTTTGAACCACGAACCTCTCGCATAACATGCTAACCATCGTAAAAATGAACACGTACTAGAGATTGGTTTTTATTTTTTTTTTGTTTGATATAATTAACGCGCACATTAAGCGACTATGAACATCCTTATAAAGTTGTAAAACACAGTGCGAGTACCTATCTAGGAAAATAGGAGGTTTTTTAAAAGGAGACACTTAGGCACGTTGCATTTAAGCCTTTGAGAATCGTAATGAAGCGCAAAAACAGAGTCAGGTAGAGCATTCCACATTCGGGTGGTGCGACTAAAATATGAATCTCTATTCTTTACTGTACGTCTGAAGTTGGGCTTAAGGTAAAACTGATGAGCATTCCTGGCCAGGCGGGTGTTGCACCAAAATTATTTCAGGGGAGATATGCAACTGGCTATTTCGCTTGAACATTGATTTTGAAAAAAGCGATAAAAGAGACTGAGATAGAGAACGTGTCTACGATGTTCAAGAGAATCAATCGACTCTGCTATTGAAGTATCACCTATCAATCTTAACGCTCAGTTTTGTACCCAATCAAGTAGGCGCAAAGATGTTTGAGAGGCCCCTGACCAAATATGGGAGTTATACTCTAGTTTTGGACGGTTAATGGTTATTGGTCCATGGGGTAGTTGAGTATGTTTGATCCTCAATGGGAATGTTTTTACAAAATAACAATCGATGAGGACGAACAACACCACACAAAGGAAGCTGATAACCGGTGTGGCAACCTTCAGACCCCTCTTTACCACTGGGCCCAGGCCCAGGGGCTCCCAAATTGCTGTCTACTGTTAATGTAGGCGTTGCATTTGTGTACAGAGTGTCCCTCCTTATTATATACTCTGGAATGAACGGCAATAAATTTTTTAAGATTTCAAAGATGGAGTGTGTTGACTGCTCATTTAGGTTCAAAAAAGTTGTAGAAAGTCTTTCTCAAACAAGATAGTCAGCTGATGCACTAAGCGCTTTATATAATGATCATCAAGAAATTGAAGAAGCTTTGATGCCTATCGCTAACGATTTAGGACAGACACGAAAGGCCAGACAGGAAGCTCTTAGTCTTTGCAAAAAAAAAATGTTAAATTTGCTAAGTACAATCGATGAATTTATAATTGGTCTCAAGGACTATTTGATAACTCTGATTCATCATCCATACAAAAAAAACGGATTCCAAATATACCTAGAACCTTTCTGAACGGACTAGGTGTAGAACAGACTTTTATTGACGGCTCTGAACCCTCAGTAATTTTGACTGGAAAAGAAAGGTTCGAAATTGAAACCTTTTTTCCCATTTTTGACACTCTAAGAGTTGATTTGAAACAGCGACGAGGTTCGTGTACGAATATTGGCCAACGTTTTGACTTTTTTTTTCAATTTAAAACTCAATTCAGAAGACTTAAAAGAAAACTCCAAATCTTTTGCTAAATTTTACACTGAAGCTGTAAACGGATATGAACTACATGAATTTAAAACAATACTGGAAAATAATTCGACACGAAAATAAAAAAACTGGCAATATTCTAGAACTTTATAATTTTTTAAAAACAAATAAAGTTGAAGACGAATTTCCAAGTGTTGAAAATGCACTTAGAATTTTCTTAAGTATGATGGTGACCAACTGCAGTGGTGAACGTTCCTTCTCTAAGTTAAAAAGGATAAATAACGAACTCAGAACTACAATGGCTCAAGAAAGATTGACCATTTCAATCGAAAGCGACATCCTCAGAGGTATCGATTTTGTAGATATAATCAATGATTTTCCTAATCTTAAATCAAGAAAAAGACTCCTTCAATAAACATTCCTCTTTCCATCTTTTTGCATAGGTATCAATATTTTGTTTCTTAAACTACATTCCTTAAACTACATTATGAATTAAATTTTTTGCTATTTATGTTTATGTGAAAACATAAACATGCTGCAATAATTGTTATTTACCTTTATAATAAATGGAAAAAAATATTATTTATTTAAAAAATTTAAAGAATAAATATTAATTCAAAGTGATGTGATTTTTTCTGAATACCTTTATTGCACAACATAACATTTTTATAGAATCATACAGGGCCCCATTTTCATAAAGTGCCCCCAAAAGGGTAAAGACGGCCTTGGCAACCTTGCTGTCGACATAATAGCCCAGTTGGTTAGGTAATTCGAGCAACCATTGCAACACTCATGGTCTAATGGATAATGCGAAGGCACTATTGCTGCTGTAGAGTAAAGTATCGAAGAAGACCTGAATGGGTCTATCCGTCATAGCGCTCAACAATTGGAGCTGTGCCCATCCACTTAATTGAAGATTTTGAGGCAGGATCTTGCTTTGCTGCCTTACAAAATCCAATTCGTGCAAGAATTAAAGCCGAAAGACCATCAAGGGCGTCAAACGTTTCGTGAATGGGGCCAAAATTAAATGGCCACCTATTCTGATTCTCAGAAAAAAATTTTGTTCAGCGATGAAGCCTACTTTTTGAATCTGCGTTGTTAAATCAGAATTGTCGCATTTGAAGTCATTATCAATTTGAATTTTTTAACTGTCGCATTTGAAGTCATGATCCACAACCCATAGTTGAGCTACTTCTCCGCCGTTACATCTTCAAAATGTCACTGTTTGGTGTGCTCTATTGGCGAAGGGAATTGGTTCATATTTCCTCAAAAATGAAGCCGGCAATAATGTTACCGTTAATGCGGAACGCTATAGGTAGAGCTACATGATTAATGACTATTCGTAATTAAATTCACTGATGTTGATTTGGGTGACTTTTAGTTCCAACAATATAGCTGTACATGCCATACAGCCAACGAAACAATCAATTTATTAAAGGAAATTTTGGGAAATATTTTACATACATACACAACTAATAAATATCTATTTTGTGTTCTGTGAACTAAGCGCAATAAGTTTTGTACTAGTGAATTTATCTATCATCATCTTATTAAAAAACTCAATACCTACTTTTAATTAGCTCTAAGATCGTTCGGTATGAATGCCCACCATAGCTGCAGCTGGAATTTGAATTTCAAACCTAAAAACACGAACGTAATCAGTAGAAAACATTCAAAACAAAGTGCACCGTGACAACTGATTGAACAAACTATCATCACGTACCCATCTACTTATCTGAGAAAAATTGTGTGGTTGCCTTAAGCTTAAGTTCAAAGTCAGTATAAGTAGAAAATTTTTTGTTAAAATATCATAGCTTATAACATAAATTTTTATAGTTACCTATACCCAGAAATTCAGGGAACCGGAAAAAAAAAACACTTTGATTACATACAAAAGTTGTTGATGCATTTTGACAGCTAATATACATTTTTTGCAGGTATCTATCTAGGTACCTAATCAATTTATTGCTAACTCTTGGGGTAGTTGAACAAGTTTTTTTTAAATAAATGTACATTCATCATAATTCATTGTTCCGTTTACTAATCGAATTCGAATTCTGTCTGTCTCCATTAGTGAGCACTTGGCTTAAGGTATTAGATGCTTCGCATAAACGTTCAGTTCATTGTTTTTGGATTACACATCGCAAACGTGGAACTCATTGTTTAATGACCGGCGGCATCGAGGCGGCAAAACGCTGTCTAGTTTGAAAAATTTAATGAAGATATTATCATTAGCTATTATCAGAAACGAGTAGTAAAAGAGACAAAACTCAAAAAATTTACCCTAAACGTCGAAAAATTCAAAGCAGAAACGTATCGAGCTGAAACGTTGAAAGTATTGCTGGTCCACACCGAAAGAAAAACCTTGGTAAAATCAAACATGAAGCTTTGAAGTTTTTGCGTCAAGCACGAACATACTTAAATTGAACAAGCTGGCATTTTCATTTTATTTATTTAAATGCTACAATTTTCATTGCTCAAATCAACAACGTCATTTTCAATTTCATTGTTAACCAACAACGGTTGTGATACTAGAAACATACATGTCCAACGTTTGTGTGTCGTCAACAATTCTGAATTGTTGGTAAAATATGAACATTGTTGATCAAGTATGTTCGTGAGAATTCACCCACGTTTTTATTTGCTCGGCAGTTTTAATGTAAAATTTCTATGATAAATGCCTGAATTGAAGTTTGACCTATACATTTAATAGGTCAAACTTCAATTCAGGCATTTATCATAGAAATTTTACATTAAAACTGTTGAGCAAATAAAAACGTGGCTGAATTCTCGCGAACAATTTGTCATTCATATCAGTGGTGGAAGTGAAACCAACATTGATAAGCACTTAGAACTTACAAGTCAAATTTAGTGGTGAAAAGATATCGCTCAGCTACAACGTTTTCTTCTCACAAAATTTTTAATGAAGGCGATGAAGGAAATAAAGCTATAGGAAGAGCTACGATTTAAAAATTTATGCAGAACAACTATGAAACTACCCGATAACTCATTACTCACAATTAGATCTATTAACCTTCAATTTTACCATTTTTTTTTGTATGGTGGTTGGAAGTTGGAACATAAGTATGACAATGAATTACTTTAAATATTTAAACTTGTTTTGTCCTGAATATTTTTTAAAAAGTCCCAATCAAGTGGAAAACCCCGAAACACGGCTTATATCAAGCGACATTTAGCACATTACTTTATGTACTCATTTCTGTACTTTCTTCATTAGCGCTCTCTTAATGGTTGACAAATATCACGCATACTGTAAACTTTTGTGTTGTACCAAAGCAATAGTAGTGATAGTGAACAGAACCCTACAAAAATACATTTCGTGTTTTTTCTGGTTTTTTTTTTTGGGTTTTTTTTATCCTGCGTAAGACAATTAACATCGGTCAACTAAACTATTTAGTTAACGTTGCGAGAAACTCTGCTTAGAAAAAATTTGTCCTAGAGGACAGGGCATGTTGTATGAAAGAGCTAAGAAGGTATTTATTGCCTTTGGCTTGACCATAAAAACTACAAACTTAAATATAAATGGCAGTGAACTCAACATATGTATATTTTTGCTGTTGATATTAACCAAGGTAAATATTTGCGATTTGGCTGACCTTTTGCAACTTGAGTAATTTTTCGTCGTTAGTTGAGATAGAAATTTCATAAGATAATTGACTGGAAATAAATTTACAGGTTTGTATAGGTACCTACCTATTGGGAAAAAATTTTTTTTTTGTAGTGTTTTTTTTTTTAATGTATAGTTCTACGATTCATTTGAAGTGTTTTCCGTTTGTATATTAACACAGAGATCTTCTTCACTGAATAATAATAGTTTTGGTAGCTGAGCAAGCTGAGATGATGTTTAATTTCTTGTTTGATTTCTATTTACCTACCCGATTGAATTGAAGGAACATCAACAACAACTGTAACCGTCGCCATCGTGAGGCCATAGAAAAAACGATCGGTGATTTATTAACAAAGTTGTAGTCATCATGTGTAACATGTAATCAATCGGAATTCAATTTCTCGAAAATGATCAAGTACTTGTTTTAATAAAGATAAACACCGAGATGAATGTCCGTCAACAATAAATTTAACTGCTTAGGTACATGGAAATCGATAAAAACGATTCGTGGCTTATTAAACTAACTTATTCGTGTTGTTATCGTAATATGAAAGGTTGGGCTAGGGGATTGTCTGCAACTATAGGTATTTTTTTGAATCTGGAAACGTGTTTTTTTTATATTTTGTCTAGTATTTATTTAAACACCATATTCTCAACGTTGAGTCTTAATTTCACAAACATCTTTCAAAAAATGACAACTGTTCTCTATCTGAGTTATTTGACTTAGCAGATGAAGTGGCAGGGCAATTCTGCAGCCAGATTTGAAATCAGCGATGCAAAACTTTTTAGAAAAAATATATTTTGGATTCTGCACCAGAAATGAATAGCAATTTTATCTCTAAGTAAAGATATAGTAAAATGTCTCTTCAATCTTATAATCTAAAGCTAATCTGAGAGCTGATACAAATTAAGTGATTAAGACACCACTAAAGGTTTCATGTATTCCAAAAACTTATCCTGCTAGAGAAACCCGGAGTTCAATAAATTGTCGCTCTGTGCTATCGTGTTTTTCTAATCCTAACTAATATTATAAATGTGAAAGTCCCTCTGTCTGTCCGGCTTTCTATGTTACCATCTCCCGCACAAACTACTCAACCGATTCAAATAAAATTTGATACAGATATAGTCTAAAACTTGAGGAAGGACATAGGCTTTATATTTTATCCCTAAATTCCCCCGGGAACGGGAACGTATACGGGAATTTAGAAACAACAACACCGATTTCAAAAATTTTTCCACCGATAGAATGCTTCACTATCCCAGAGTAACATAAACTTTAATTCATCCACATATTCCCACGGGAACGGGAGTCCTTACTAATATAATAAGTGTGAAAGAAGCTCTGTCTGTCCGTCGTTCTATGTTACCATCTCCCGCCCAAACTAATAAACCGATTTAAATGAAATTTTGTACAAAGATTGTTCTGAACTTAAGGACGGACATAGGCTATATTTCATTCGAATATTCCCACGGGAACCGGTCCTCACTATTATTATAAATGCAAAAGTAGCTCTGTCTGTTCACCTTTCTATGTTACCTTCTCCCGCTCAAACTAATGAACAGATTAAAATGAATTTTTGTACAAAGATTGCTCAGAACCTGAGGAAGGACATAGGCTATATATTTTTTCCCTATATTCCCACGGGAACGGGAACGTATACGGGAACTTAGAAACTGCAACACCGATTTTAAAAAATTTTCCACCGTTAGAATGCTACACTATCCTTGAATTACATAAACTTTAATTTATTCACATATTCCTACGGGAACGGGAGTCCTTACTAATATAATAAGTGTGAAAGGAGCTCTGTCTATCCGTCGTTCTATGTTACCATCTCCCGCCCAAACTAATAAACCGATTTAAATGAAATTTTGTACAAAGATTGTTCAGAACCTGAGAAAGACATAGACTATATAATTTTTCCCTATATTCCCACGGGAGCAGGAACGTATACGGGAACTTTTACACTACAGCACCGATTTCAAAAATTCTTTCACCGTTAGAATGCTACACTATCCCCGAGTAACATAAAAACTAATTCATCCCCATATTCCTACGGTTCCCTACATTCCAACGGGAGCAGGAACGTATACGGGAACTTTGACACTACAGCACCGATTTCAAAAATTCTTTCACCGTAAGAATGCTACACTATCCCCGAGTAACATAAAAACTAATTCATCCCCATATTCCTACGGTTCCCTACATTCCCACGGGAGCAGGAACGTATACGGGAACTTTGACACTACAACACCGATTTCAAAAATTCTTTCACCGTTAGAATGCTACACTATCCGCGAGTAACACAAAAACTAATTCATCCCCATATTCCTACGGTTCCCTATATTCCCACGGGAGCAGGAACGCATACGGGAACTTTGACACTACAACACCGATTTCAAAAATTCTTCCACCGTTAGAATGCTACACTATTCCTGTGTAACATTAACTTTAATTCATCCACATATTCCCACGGGAACGGGAGTCCTTACTAATATAATTAGTGTGAAAGGAGCTCTGTCTGTCCGTCGTTCTATGTTACGATCTCCCACCCAAAATAATAAACCTATTTAAATGAAATTTTGTACAAAGATTGTTCAGAACCTGAGGAAGGACATTGGCTATATATTTTTTCCTTATATTCCGACGGGAGCAGGAACGTATACGGGAACTCTTACACTACAGCACCGATTTCAAAAATTCTTCCACCGTTGGAATGCTCCATAATCCCGGAGTAACATTAACTTTAACTTATCCACATATTCAAACGAAAACGGTCACCATATTCCCACGGGAACGGGAGTCTTTACTAATATTGAAAATGCGAATGTAGCTATGTCGATATGTTTTTCGTATGTCTCCCGTTCAAACTGCTAAACAGATTTTACTAAATTAGCTACAGAGATGGTCTAGAACATGCGGAAGGATAAAGACTATACATATATCTATCCTTATATTCCCACGGGAACGGAAATGGGAATTCAAAAACTACGGTCTCAAAAGTATTTTTAACAGGGCTACAAGGTGTTGAAATAGGGGTTGAATGTTTTTTTTTGGAAATATGTACCGCCATTTTTAAGGCTAGAAGTTTTATTTCCTAAAAAGTTAAAAATGCTGCTGAAAGTCACTATTCCACGCGGACGAAGTCGCGGGCACAGCTAGTTATTAATAAAGCTTACATTTCACGCCAATAAAATGACTCTGCAAGCATTTAAACGAATTTTTTTTTTTTTTCAAGATTCTGTTCAGTATGCTCTCGGCGCGGCGCCGCGTAGAGGCGGTGCTGAGTACCCCAAGGGCTGGCCATTATACAGCTTAAGAGCCAATGAAGGCCAGACCTTTATTATTTTATAGAAGCTGAAAGTTTCTCTGTGCATTTCCCCAATACTAGTAAAAACGATTTGTGAAAATGGAGTCTGGATTGTCGTTACTTGACCAAATATGAGGTGGTAAAGTTGTTAAAAATGAAACTTTAGTTTCGTTAAAGTACAAAGCTCAATTATTTGATACTTTATTCGGAATAACATTAGAAAGCTCTTACCCTATTGCCGGACACTTAGCTCAGTCCCGGCCCTCAGCCAAGAACCCTTGACCTCTAATAAATTATAGCTAAGCTTTCGTCATAGTATAGGAGCTGAATTTTATATAGGTTGTTTTGCATAAGATGCAACAAAAGCTCAGGACGGAAAGGTTGGATCAAGACCACAGCAAAGCCATTCGATAGGGAGGTCTATTTCTTTCCGTTTAGGGGATAGGGGAAATTTTATAAGAAATTGACTTAATTGAGAACTGAGCCCCTAACTCGCGAGAAATTGTGTAGCATTCCGTTAGTAAACTCATTGCCATGAAAAGTGAAACATTCGTCAAATGTGGTCAAATTTTGACCCCCCTTAATAATTTATGTATTTTTTTGGTTTTAGAAAATTGATTTCCACAAAATCGACGCACTGTGCCTCAAGTGAGCCGTAACGAACTAGTCCTTGAGAACTAGTTTGAAATTAAAGTCAGTTCATAATCACATAGCATTTCACATGGCTCTGATTTTTTTAGACCACTATTTCAAGAACAAGTAGAAAGGTATTGGTACAAACTTCAACGTTAAAGATAGAAAAGCTTCCAGAATCAATTTAATTCAAAGCAAAAAACTGCTGCTCTAATTTTCATTACACAAATTTGCAAGGAAAACACGGAAGAACAATGTCTGTTAAATTGATAGGTTATAACTACCTATTTACTCTTCTGACCACATTTAGACTAATTGGTTGTTTTAACAAAGTAAGCGATATTATACATAAATGTAAGCTAATTATTCAATAATGGTTGTCCCAGCTTCATGCTGTACTTAACCGTCTGTGCGGGTTTTCCCATTATACGGACACAAAAATAATAACAACTATGGTAGAAATCATTTGCGAGAAAATAAATTTATAAATGCAAATGTGTTACACACATGGGAGTTTCAATTTAGTTTTAGATTTTACTGTTTAAAAAAGGTAAGTCAAGTAGCTTTTGAATAACACGCGTTTTACGTCTCAAACATTGACCAACAAAATCCATAACTCTATCGTCAAAATAAAATAAGGGTTGATATAATCAACAAACTTTATGTTTCACTTTGGTTGATCATTTTAAGATGTGCTTTTTAGTGATTTGCACATATAATCATAAGATTCGAACTGAACGAAAATGGCTGGATTTTCAAATCAAACTGTGTCAACAAAAACAGTTGAAACTCGACAGATACAACAATCTGTAAGCAAATACCACATATGTAGGTATTTACCTTGGGCCAGTGCTATTTTTGGAGACACAATGATATTAAAAACGCACACACCTCCCAGCATTTCTAATTGCGCAGTCAAATTTTTATAAATAAAAGGCAATTAAGGTAGTAATAATTTTTCTCAAATTCAATTTAAATTGGTACTAAATTCAAAGTCATAAGACTTAAGTCTTATTTGAAATAATAACAAACAGGCATGACTTGTTTTGATTTAGCTTTGGTTTTTTTTTTTTTAATTTAGTAATCACCCCTATCATGAAATCCATTCGGAGAAATTCCCGAGTGAAAAATCACGATACGAATCCCGACAAAAAGCAATCACAAATTCCGAACGAATTCGAAAAAAGCATTGCCTGATTGAAAAAATGAGTGTCCATTTTCGAAGTCAGCTGTCCTATGTCGAAATAAATACTCGAAGCAATAGAAACAAAATCCCTAAACTTCAAAAAAAAATCCCTTAACTTTTCCCAAACACATTTTTTACCGATTTTTGTTTTCTAGTAAAAATTGATTTATTTGCACTTTTTTGTGCTTAGGATAAGTTACAATAGATCTGTATTATTGATCAAATCTTAAATGTTATATGAAATAAACAATTTTACTGTCGAATATAATCAAATATTTTCTTCATCAAGTTATAAATTCCCAAAAGAGGATTTTTGTTACGTGGTCCCTGAGTACTTTCCAATTTGTCAAACACAAATTCATTCACTTTTGTTTTTTAACAAACCAGAAAATAATTTGTGAAATCCAAGTTTGTTTACAGATAAAATTCAAGTGTTGTTTTGAGTGGTAATAGATAAAAAAGTAATCTAACAATCTTTAGACTACTACGAGTATTTACATTCCAAATCTGTCAATTTCGCTCAATTTGGACTCGGGCATAACAAAGACAGTCATTTGAAAAAATGTAATTTCTTTCGGAAAAAATTTTATTCATTGATATGAGTTTATATAACCGGTATTCTTTAAAGGTGAAAACAACAAACAAACAACAGGCTGTATGAAATGTTATTTTGTAATCCAGACATAGCAAAGGATACGCTAAACGTCCAAAAGTTAACCTCTGGGAGGAAATAAAAACAGAGTTGAATCTACTTGGATTTCAATCAAAAGATGCAGGAATTTAGAGAAAAGTTAGTTGGTAAACTGGAGTTATTTGTTGTTTTTTCTTAAGTAGAATTATATTTTGTAAATTTGTTTTATACAAAAGTGTTTTTTATACTTTAACAAATGGATTTTGCCTATGGCTCTACGCTCTACGACAGAAGAAACTTGTCGTAGAAAAGGACGTCATTTTTCCGTTTCATTCGGAATTAGTGATACCAGATTCACGAATTTCGAAATTCGTTCCACTCCGAATGGATTATGTGATAGTAACATCGGGAAACGTAGACTTTTTTCGATTACGATGGAATCTGTGATAGGGGTGAATAACTATGAGCTTTTAAGTTAAATATAAATAGAATGAGATTAAAATAAATTGTAAGATTGTTAAGTCTGGCTGTTAAAAAATGTGCCTTGTACCTTGAATGTCTACAACGTCATTGAAAATCTTAAGACAAAAATTCAGTATCCTTTTAAATAGTTATAGTTTCAAGTCTCTGAATATCTGACCTGACTAAACAGAAGTGGTAGTAAAGTGGAGTTTGAACAGCGTAGATTAATCTTTTGCCTGGCTTAGATAGAAGCTTAAGGGGAAAAGCCACTTTGATAGGTCAAAAAATAGTATTTTATTTTTTTTTAATTAAAGTTTATATGTTCAAAAATATATGTACAAAATTGCAAGTCAAAATTCCAAAAATTGACTAAGTTACAATGAATAAAAGATACCTGATTTCATTACGAGAGATATGGACTAAAATCTTTGAACGCATTTTTCTCGTAACGACTTTTTTTGAACTGGTCGCATCAATAACTCGAAGAATTATTAACCGATTTTTATTTTCTTTTGTTTGTTTTGTTTGTCTTAGTAGTGGTTAAGGTTAAAAGTAGCCGATAGTGTCCGACCGAAGCTTCGACTTCGGCTTCGGTCACATTCGGCTAAACTACTAAACTTCAATCGGCTAAACCTTCGGCTTCGGCCAGAATAGGCCGAAGTTTTGGCCGAAGCCGAAGGCTTAGTTTTTGGCTATCGTGCGTTGTAGTAGGAGCTGAAAAAAATTCAATTTCGTGTTTCGTAGAACGTAGTACCGTGTTGAGTTATTTGTTGTTCTTTTCCTTAATTTCAATAAAATAGTAATTCTAGTTCAATTAATTATTATTTTTGAAACGTTAATTTAGTTTATCCCGTTAATTTGGTTACTGCGCATGCATACATAAGATTCGATTTGAGTTGATTTGATCCAGGTTTCCTTGAGAACTCTATAAGTCCTCAAAAAACACTAAACCACAAAATCATTTGAAAAAAATACATGTTATTTAACAGCCCTCAACTCGCCCCAGCAAAAACCTAGGGCGAATCTTTTTGCACCAAACCCATGTCAACCCCAGGGCTCAAAAAACACTCAGTTTGACATTCAGGGCGAGCTTGGGTTTTTCAAAAAAAGCTTTCTGCGACCACAGAGCGACCCCAGGGCTTCAACGAACGAACTTATTCTAGACAAAAAATCCAAAAAATCACTTTTTTTTTCATTTTTAGTCAATCTGGAATGAAAATTCTTCAAATTATTGAAGTTTCGGCTTCGTCTTCGGCCGAAGGTTAATGTCAAGCCGAATAATCGGCTTCGGCTTCGGCTAGAAATCGACCTTCGGTCGGACACTAGTAGCCGATTTAAAAAATTTTGTTTTTTTTACTATTTTTTAAACTGTCTGAAAACCAGAAAAAAGGTCGAAAAAACAAAACATTGTCAATCAGTCGCCATTTTGTGAAAAATCAAAAAAAAAAAAAACGGCTACGTACAACGATAAGTACATTCATACAAATTACAATAATTTTTTTTTTTCAGAGTACCGGTTTTTGAAAAATCGATGCGAACATGGAGGGGGAATTTTTTTTGAGGCGCTACGGCATCGTTTATATTGTTAAAGCTATTTAATATTTTTAATAAAAGTTTCGATGTGCACTCAATAAAATAAAAAAAAAACCCCGATCCAAAAATTCCACAACTTACTCGTTCAAAAATTTTTTTTTTTAAATCACTAATTTTTCGGCCGTCACAGCGGCTATCCCCCTTAAGAAATGTTTTTTCTATTGCACTAACTTTTCTGGTGCCTTAGTACTCAGCAAAATCTTAAAAAAGGTATTTTTACTTATATTTAAAATGTTATTAGCAGGGAGCTTAAGCTTATACATAAAATGGTCACAAAACAAGACTTGTACCCCAAAAATAGATTGTGTGCGATCCCGATCGTTCTCATTTTTTATTTTTTTATTTTCTAAAAAAGACACATTATGTTTCAAGAATATTGTATCAAAATTTCAAGTTTATCGGTGCAAAACTGACGACATAATGAATATTTACACACCTCGTCGGCCAAAGAGCGCTAATGTTGCCTGGCACAGCTTTAAAATGTTTTTTCTAAAACTCACGTTTTCGAAGGCGGTCGGTGGCCCTCATTACTTTTACTACACCTATCCTTTTGAAATTTTTAATATGTACTATTTCTGTTCGTGATATGATGTACGTGATAACGCTGGAGAGTTTTTGTCAAAGTGTTCTCCTTTTTTGGAGACGCTTTACAATAACTGCTACCATTACCCAGTTTATGATATTTCTTTGTAAAATTTTCACACAGCATCTTTATTGTATTGTATTGTATAACATAATATTCATTTTAATATATTAATACTGACTGTGTATCACAAAAAAAAATCCACAAAAATTTACCATTTCCTCCTTAAATCTACGTTCCTATTTTCAATAACAAAAGCTAACCGTTTTCCTTGTTTAAAAGTTAATTTTAAGCATGAAATAACTACCGAAGGCAATATATAGGTACCTACATTGACTGAAATCAATTTCTCTCAATACTATTTTCATCAAATACTTTATTCGTAACTATGTTAAACGCACTAGTATCCAGACACTTAACATGTTTCTAAACTTTGACTTTGGCTAATTTTGTAACCATAGACGAAGTTCACAAAGTGATTACATTGTTCAACGAATCGACCACAAGTCAATACCTACAAATTGGTGTGATAGAGAAGGAGAACAAGAAAACAGTCAATTATTCGCACGAAGTTTCAGCAAATCGACCACTGTAAACTACGTCATAAATGCTACAGCGGACACTTTGATTGTAAGAATAAGCATAGACATTTCTCAATACTATTGCGTTCAATTAAATTTCAAAGAAATCATTGTTAAAATTAAAAAAATTACAATTCACAAGTTCTATTTTCGATAGTATCCGGACAGCAAAGTTTAGTATTCGTTTTGTTTTGGTACCGCACACAATCATTTTAAGAAACTTTAATTGTTTCTGTCTTCAATAAAAAATTTTTTTTCAAAGGTTTTTGTAAAATACATATACTCTAATTTATTTAATTTTTTCTCAAAATTGAACGTTCTAAAAAAGTGCTCATTGCGGCAAAGTCGTAACTAACACTGGTGAGGTAGTACGGGCCACTGAAAACCCACAGAAAAATCAATTCAAGGCTTAATATATCGCTTAATATTGATATTAGCAATTTAGTTTGCAGACCTTTTTTGTAGGAAATTAAATTTTCTACGACGCGAATTCAATAAGGTGTGAGTTAAGACTTTGCAGCACTTTTGTAGAGCGTTCAATTTTGAGAAAAAACTATCTTCGGTAAAAGCGATCCCAAATGATGAAATGCCGCTGAGCTATAGAAATTTAAAAATATACAGCTTTATTATGAGTTTCACGTGAACGGCTTTTCGCCCGGAAAATTTTTGTTCACCCGGAATTGATTGAATGAGTTTGCCCTGTACAAAATTCCACTTTAAATTTATTCCGCTTTTGTTGTTCACTTGTTTGCCTCACATAAATAAGTGAAATAAATTGCTCTCAACGTTTTCACATTACACGGTGAAATAGCTCATAATGAGGGAATTTTTTCGAACATTTTCCCCTGAAACTCACAATAAGGGAAAAGTGAAATGGGATCTTTTCGAGGAGAATGCCATGCCGTTCACGTGAAACTCATAATATTTGTAGTATTTTTAATGGGAAATCTTCACACCTCTTGGTCGAGCACCCAAAATTAATATTAAGGGCACAAACTTTCAGTGAACTTTTTTTTTTGGTATTTCCAACAAAATTTAAGTATGAAACCGAAAAAAAGTAAAAAAAGAGAACCCTAATAAGTACCTAAAGTTATTAGTAGTAATAATTGTGCTCAGCATTTTTGTTGACACAGCAATTATAGTTGCAGATAAAGTCTATTTTTGACGCTATTTCATACTCCAAACTTGCCATTGATGTGCATGTGCAGATTAGATGAAACCGTCTTACACAAGAATCATAATCCAATATTTTTCAAGCTGTCGTCTTCTTCGTCAGTTTGAAGTTCATCAAAGCAGTTTTGGCACTTCTTCAAGTATTTGAATTGTTTTTTATTATTTTCTTCAATTTTGGCACACGTTTTTGGTTTTCTTTTATTGGTAGCATTCTTTTTCTTTCTCCTATTACCTCAAGATTTTCCTGCTTGTCTTTTTCAGTTCTTATGTGGATTTCTCGCCATAGTGCAGTCAATGAAGCGAAAAATAGGGCCTTACCTCCGAATTTTTTTACTGTGAACCGATTTGCATGAAATTTTGGAATTAGGCTCATCTTACCCTTAACTTCAAAAGTGAAAATGATTTGAGCACCGCCACCACCCTGGGGGTGGATGCCACGCCTTTTCGGGGGCGAATTTTTTTTTTCAAAATAACCTCGGATATCGATAGAAGGCTTAATTTTGAGCAAAAAATCAAATATAAGGTTTTTCATTAAGTCCAATACTTTTCGAGTTATTGGCAATTGAAAATTCGCAATTTTTTCACGTTTTTCATCTATTTATTGCAAATATCTCCAAAACTATACGTTTTATCGAAAATTTTATAAACAACAAAATTGTAGCAGGTAAAACAATGAACAATTTTGTTTTTTTATAAAGTATTCTAAGAACAATATCAAGCTAGATAGAAAAGTTCAAAGCCATTTTTTATTTTGTCTGAAATTTAATCGTTGTGGTCAAAGCCATTTAGCGGCGAGCAGATGCATTTTATGCATTCTAATATAAAGAGATGTTTTGTAGTGCTTGAAATAAGCTTTAAAATGAGCACTATTAAAAGTCTTTTGCACGTAAAATAAGTCAGCTGTAGTGAAAATAAGGGGAGCATCTAATGTTTTTTTCTTTTAAATCAATGGGTTTCATAAGTGCCATTTCCACCAAAATTAAATTTAATCGTATTCCGCCTAAAATTAAGTTTGTTATGAAGAGTTTGATAGATAGTATCAGTTTGGATGCTTCAGGACACATGTTCTTCAAAAAAGTCACGATTAAAAAAAAAACAACAAATTTTAAAATTTTTAAAAAACCCACTTTTTTTATAATATCTCAAAAATGACGATAGATACGTATAAAAGTGTTAAAATAAAATATTTAGGTATTTTTCTGACAAACAATTTGGTTTTTTAGTTTTTTCCGTCAGACAAAAATTGACGGAGATATGATTGTTTAAAGAGCGCGTGGCAGCGCAATCGCAGCCTCTCTTAAGTCCTTCAACCCTTCACCGTTTTAACAAAAGGTTGTTTACTACATATTGCAATAAAGCATGTTGTAGCTCTCTTAATTACCTTTACAATGGTTGTTTATAAATTGTGATAGCATGAAAATTGAAGGAGTTATGGTCCAGAAACTCATTGGTTTAAAAAGAAAAAAACATTAGATGCTCCCCTTATTTTCACTACAGCTGACTTATTTTACGTGCAAAAGACTTTTAATAGTGCTCATTTTAAAGCTTATTTCAAGCACTACAAAACATCTCTTTATATTAGAATGCATAAAATGCATCTGCTCGCCGCTAAATGGCTTTGACCACAACGATTAAATTTCAGACAAAATAAAAAATGGCTTTGATCTTTTCTATCTAGCTTGATATTGTTCTTAGAATACTTTATAAAAAAACAAAATTGTTCATTGTTTCACCTGCTACAATTTTGTTGTTTATAAAATTTTCGATAAAACGTATAGTTTTGGAGATATTTGCAATAAATAGATGAAAAACGTGAAAAAATTGCGAATTTTCAATTGCCAATAACTCGAAAAGTATTGGACTTAATGAAAAACCTTATATTTGATTTTTTGCTCAAAATTAAGCCTTCTATCGATAACTGAGGTTATTTTGAAAAAAAAAAATTCGCCCCCGAAAAGGCGTGGCAACCACCCCCAGGGTGGTGGCGGTGCTCAAATCATTTTCACTTTTGAAGTTAAGGGTAAGATGAGCCTAATTCCAAAATTTCATGCAAATCGGTTCACAGTAAAAAAATTCGGACCTAAAATGCTTCATTGACTGCACTACCAGGCGTTTGAAGAAATTTCAGTGGATGTTTATTATGGGGTGTTTATTTTCTTTTTACATTTGTATTATTAAAAAAAATGTTATTTTTTGATAAAACAAACGTTTTGCTATCCCCCATGTAGAATTTAGAGTTGGCTGGAACCTATACTGACTTACTTCTGTGGGTCCTGAGCAAGAATTTTGAAGATCATCTGATTGGATCGAGGGGTGTAAAGAGTTCATCGATTTTCTTATTAATAGCAGCGATATCTTGTACCAAACAATGCCCCTGCTTCGCACGGGTACAATACTGATACTAAATAAATACACTACAGAAAAACTGTGAACATTTAAATTTGGAGTAAAACAATTCTCGTTTCCTATACCATGAAGATTTCCTGCTATCTTTGCAATATTCATACACAACATTTTTACTTATCTACTTTCTACATATTTACCTCGCAATTTTTATGTCTGTAATATCTTCGAAAATATTCATTTAAATCACATGCTGTAAAGAGGAATTTTGATCTATATGAAATGCACAACATATCCAATTTCCAATGTAGTTAATTGGATAAGGAATGATACTGTATCGTTTAAAATAACTTGGTAAATAACCCATATTTTTTTGTAATATGCAAAAGATAAAAATGGTTACTGTGGGTTATCCTTAGGAGATAAACATTTGCTGTCGTAGATTTTTTTTATTCATCTTTTTAAGATATACAATTCCATAGTACATAAATTTGATCTTTCTCGTAAGGTTTAGCCAGCGTTTGCAATGTAAGCGCAGAAAAATATGTTTGTTACGACATCACATTACAAATCCTAAAATTTCTCGGCTTTTCTCTATTATAATATGCATGTTTATACTTATAAACCGTCCTCTTAAATCACTCTATTCATTAGAAAAAAACCGCATCAAAATCCGTTCCGTAGTTTTCAAAATCTAGGCATACATAGGGACATAGGGACATAGGGACATAGGGACAGAGAAAGCGACTTTGTTTTATACTATGTAGTGATAGTGATATTACAAATTTCTTATAAAATAAGACTTGTCCGAACACTGAACCTCTTTTGTTAGTATCCGAACAGACATTATACGCAATTTGAGTACCTGAAACCTTGAATGCATGTGTAGGACATATTGAAGGACCCATGTTTGTTTATGTTTGTGGATTTATTATTACATAATCGCAGAAAAAGGTCAACGTGTCTGGATACTAACACTGTCCGGATACTAGTGCGTTTATCTATTTGTAATGATCAAAAGCGCTCCTAACCTGCTGTTTGAAAACTGCTCTTTATGCATTTTTTTTAGCTTTGGCAATAAGAAGTTCAATATTGTTTTGCTCAAGTAAAAATATAAACTTAGTTTAATATAAGGAAAAACAAATTACCTATATACTTAGGTAAAAACGAAAGTGCTTGCATTTCTTCTTCTTTGTTACCTACTTTGTTCTTCAGACGAAAAAAATAAAATGTAGGTACATACATATGTAGTTACCAATACCCAACCGATCTTTTGTTACACAATAACTCAAAACAACAAAAAAATTTCTGCGAAGAAATCTCTTTCGTAGGTAGGTATGAAACAATTTATTATGACTGCAAGTTTTCAGTAAAATAATACTCTCGTCAAGGCCGTATTTACGATTTCCCCGAAAAGTTGAAAAGTAAACTTTTTCTCCCGTGCGTTGTCTCCTAAACTTCTCTCCATTGTTAATATCCGATCGCGATGCATGTAGCACAAACCTATACAAGTAGTGTACAATGTACATGTGTATAATCGAATATTGGATGTTGCTATGTGGAATATCAACTGAGTCAAATAATTCGTGAACCACAGAGCTCGGAGAGAACGAACGCATGGCATCTACCATCTAGTATCCACATCATCATATCATTATAATTACTAGGTACGGCAGAGGTGCAAAAACAAAATACAAAAAACCAAAAACAGCTGTCACCTGTTAATGTTATGGTCGATAAGTTTTGACGTTTATACCGCGGGTACCAATTTTAATCCATTTCAACTGAATAGACATATTTTGTGTGGATCATTAGTTTCAATAAAAATCCAATAAAATACCTACACGAATGTATAAAAATCCAAAAAGAGTCTGGTTCACTGAAGTTCAGTATAAAAGGTATTAACACATTATAGTAAATCGACAAGTAATGCAATTAATTTTCTCTCGCTTAAAGCTTTTAACATACAGTAAAAGTGGAACTTGTATTGATCCATTAAATAAAGTGTAATAAGACTTATTTTTTTTATGATAAATTAATTACTGGATTACACATAATTCTCATTCATTCACCAAACTCACTTTAAAAGTTTCCCGATTACGGAAAAACAAACACACAAATTTTTATTTGACGAATTTGAAATAATTTATTTAGTTTTTGCACTTAGCGTCATAATTTTTGGAGAAAATTCCAAATACAGCGCGATTATATGTATATATTTTTTTTTTGCTAAAATTGGTTTAAACAAAATGTTTGACTTCCGCTAATCGTGTACATTACAAAAGTAAAAGCGAACCGACTGTGGTTGAAACTACCGAACGACTGAATACTGAATAGCACTGAGCTGAAAATGCACCACACAATCTGTATTTAAATTTACCTGGTAAATAAAACTAGACGGTTCAGCAATCAGCAGGTGTGCTCAATTCGATTTAAAACTTCATCTGAGGATTTGAGCTGAGACCTGAGATTCAGCTTAACGATACATACATTCAAAAAAGTTCACTTTGTTGGGAACCAGTTTGAGAAGAGCTTTTTGATCTTTTACGATATCGAAAAAAGCTTTTTTCTTTCTACGCATAATGCATAATGAATTACATTTGTTAGTTTTTCTTATATCTAGCTTTGCTCCTATAAGAGATAATGTCTTTTTAAACATTTCAACTTTTGCCTAAGACTATGCACTGTTTTTTATATTAGTAATAATTAAAAAAAAAATTATTATTATGTAGACTTTTGGACTGGTGACGAACCTATTTTCTCCGGTCCAACTTAGCAGTCTCCATTTCAAACTATGTGTGTAGATATAAAAGAGCTAATGCAGCGCCACCGCGTTCCTCCGGTGCATAACATTGTTAAATCGCGTATTGAACTTACCATTAGTTTCTATATACAATATGGGAACAGTTGACACAACTAGGTAAACTCAAACTATTGTAACGTGCGCTTAGTTCGCAAAAATAAAACTCTACTTTTCAATTTAATTCTACCACTTTATTCAGTATCTACTTTCGATATACACTTTATTCGAACTCAACTCGACTTTTGGACTATCACTTGTATTTACTCTTAACTTTATCACTCTATAAACAAAACTGCCCTCTGGTTGCCTCGGGCGGGCTATTTATATCGAATGACATGCCATCTAGAACTCTCCAGTAACTTCCACATTGTCTCCACTCTCCACTGTCAAACACACTTCCTTCTCGTATATTTCTACACATACACTAGTGCTGCCAAACATTTTTCCTTCTGGTATATTTCTACACTTACACTAGTGCTGCCACTTGTGTTTTTCATTTGAACGTTTTCGATCGGGAAATTGTTATCAAATGTTGGGTTCACGTTACACTGCCCCCTCCTTAAGATTGTTCGTCCCGAATAATTCCATCTGCAGCCTCGCCACTATATCGATGCAGCCGGTCACAATGAACTACTTTTAACTTGCGTCTTAGTCCTCTTTGGATGCGGTAAACCACGTCATTAATCCTCGTGACAACAGTATAAGGACCTTCCCAGTTTTGCTGAAGTTTCGGTGACAATCCTTTTTGACGATGAGGATTATAAAGCCACACACGATCTCTTGCTTGGAATCCTGACGTTGTCGCTTTTGTGTCGTACCGTGTCTTCATCCGGTCGCTGTAGGTTTTCATCCGTTCCCTTGTTCTTTTATGGATGTCAGCGAGTCTCGCCTTGAGGTCGTCCACATACTCGTTCGTGTCCTGTGGCTCCTCTGTGGGGCATCCAAATTTAAGTTCGCTGGGCAGCCGCATGGTTTTCCCGAACAGGATGTCAGATGGTGTTTGTCCTGTCGAGCTATGTACTGCACTTCTATAGGCCATCAGGAATAGCGGTACGTGCCTATCCCAGTCTCTTTGGTAGTCGCCTACGACCTTGGTGAGGTGTTCTTTCAAGGTCCGGTTAAATCTTTCAACCATCCCATCAGACTGTGGATGAAGCGGTGTGGTTCTAGTCTTCTTAATGCCAAGTAGTTCGCACACTCCTTGGAAGATGTTTGACTCAAAGTTCCTCCCTTGGTCGGAATGGAGTTCCATAGGCACGCCAAACCTACTGACCCAGTTAAACACAATCTGGTCAACCACCGTTTTGGCCTCTTGATTTGGGATGGCATACGCCTCAGGCCACTTGCTAAAATAGTCCATTACAACCAGAATGTACTTGTTTCCAGCGTTGGTCTCTGGAAAAGGCCCAGCCACATCTACTGCAATCCTCTCAAAAGGCGATCCAACGTTGTACTGATGCATCTTACCTTGAATCTTCCTACCAGGTCCTTTGGTTGCAGCACACTTGTCACATGTTCGGCACCACTTCTCCACGTCATCTCTAGCATGTAACCAGTAGAACCGATGTCGCACCTTCTCCAGTGTTTTGTTTACTCCGAGGTGGCCTCCAGAAGGTCCGTCGTGCATCTCCCGAAGAACTTCACTGACTTTCGATTGCGGTACGATCAGCTGCATCACATGTGACTTACCGTCAGCGGATTCCCATCTTCGCCTGAGGACACCTTCTTGTCTCGAAGTCTCTGAAACACGGCTTTTAGGTTCTTGCAATGTTGGTCAAATGTTTTCCCGTAAACAATGACATCGTCCAAGTAGACTAGGCATGCTTTCCACGTCAGTCCTTGAAGAACGCACTCCATCAAACGCTCGAATGTTGCCGGAGCGTTACATAACCCAAACGGCATAACTTTAAACTGCCAGAGCCCATTACCTGTAGAAAACGCCGTCTTTTCCCGATCATCAGGGTGGATGTCAACTTGCCAATATCCGCTCTTCAAGTCCAGCGTCGAGAACCACTGCGCTCCCTCCATGGCATCCAGGGTATCACTGATTCTCGGCAGGGGATAGCTGTCCTTCTTAGTCACATCATTCAGCCTTCGGTAGTCCACACAAAAACGAGTGCTTCCGTCTTTCTTTTTCACTAGCACCACTGGTGACGCCCAAGGACTTTTGGAATTTTCGATAAGACCGTCCTTCTTCATTGTTGTTATCATTTCCTCAACCTCACCTTGTTTGGCCAGTGGAAGGCGTCTTGCGGGTTGACGAATCGGTCTTGCATCTCCTGTGTTGATGCGATGCTGCACCAACTGTGTCCTACCATATTGCCCCTTTGCCGATGCGAAGATGTCAGTGTACTCTTGTAGGAGATTTTCAGCCATTCTAGTTTATTGGTGATCAAGGTTGGATGAATTCAGGATTCTAGCTTTGATGGTTTTGAGCTCCTCCGGAGTTATAGCTTTTCTCGGGGCTTCATCAGTGATCTTCGTAATGGCTGCAACGGATTCGCAACGTCCAACGACTTCTCCTTTCTTCAACCTTACATCGTACGGTCTGGTGTTTAGTAATCGTACGGGGACCATTTTGTTTTTCGGTGCTACCAGTGTTTTCCCAATGATGACGCTTTGGGAGGAACACTCTGGGTCTGATTCCACCATGAGGTATCGAAGGCTTCCAAACTCACCCTCCAGTTTCGTCCAAACGAACACTTCAGAAGAAGGAGGCAGAATAAGATCTTCCCTGATGACAGTTCTCATTGTCGACGTACTTTCGTTCGAATAAGTCATTGGAAGTTCCTTATTTTGGTACTTCAAAACCTGATTACCGATGTCCAAAATAACTCCGTGCTGTTTCATAAAGTCGATTCCAATGATGCACTCGTCACATATATCTGCCACCAGGAATTGATGAGTAAACACTAGGTCGGCCAGTCGGATCTTAAGACACACTTCTCCATATACTCTTGCTGCTTCTCCCGTTGCGGTTCTTAGACGGTAGCTATTGGTGTTATGAAGCCACGTCGTCTTTACCAGGTCTCGACGTACTATGGAGGCAGTGGCACCGGTGTCGATGGTAGCCACATGTTTGTTCCCGTTAATAGTAGTGTCCACAGTCAGACTTTTGTTGTCTCGTTTGGTCTGTGAGACCTGGATGGTGGTTCTGGGGCCATCGATACAAGAAACCAGCCTCTGCCCCTCGAAGTTGGTTCTTACTCGTTTCCCTGATGGGAAACGGGCTGATAGGCAGCGCTGGTGTTGTTGTAACCTTGCTCTGGGTTGGATCTCTTGCTTCCACAATGTTGACAACTGGCTTTGTTTGGTGGTAGTCGGCATTGACGCTGTAAGTGCCCAGTCTTGTTGCAGTTCCAACATCTTGCTAGTCCGCTACGGTTCTTTTGTATTTCAGCTCTTTGGCACGAGCATTCTTCGACTATGGCCTCTCTAAGTCGATGTACTCCCTGAGAAGCCTGTTCTGCTGCTTCAATTGTCAATGCGAATGCTAAAGTTTCGGAAAGAGTACGTGTTCTAGCAGTTCGCACAGACCTCTGAAGATGTATATCGGAAATGGCACGAACGAAGGACTCAACAGCGAGCTGGTTGATGATTTCTTCTCCAGCATCCGGGTATGCCAGGTGAACCAGTCTTTCGACGTCTGCTTGGAGCTGCTGTAGACTTTCACCCCTTTTCTGGACTCTGTTATTGAGTTGGACTCGGAAGACTTCTTTCAAGTGGCTATCTCCAAAGCGTTTATCTATAGCTGCCACGAGAGAACTGAAATCGCCGCTCTTACCAGCTGGAACTGTTTGAAGCAATTCAGCTGCTGGTCCTCTAAGAGCAAGAGTCAGTGCAATGTTCTTGTCTTCGTCATCCCAGCCATTTGTTGTCGCGGCTGCCTCAAATTGTCTCTTGTAGACTGGCCAAGAAGACTGTCCATCAAATGTTGGATGTTTCATCTCCTTTTTCCTTGCAAACTCTCCAGCAGATTCTCGAATTTTTATTTTCCGGATCTGGTCTAATTCCTTGGACAGAAGAGAGAACTGGTTATCGCATCGGCTTTCCAAACGATTCTCTACAACAGAAAGCTGTTTTTCCACACCTTCAACTCGTTCGTCAAGGGCACATACATTTTTCTCAATGTTGCCCAATTTGCCTTCTAGAATGTTTTTCTGGCCTTTCAAAACATTCTGTTGCGCCTCGAGTCTTTCGAGAATGTTCTGTTGTTCTTTCTTTCGTTGTTCTTCAATCAGCTTCTTTTGCTCGTTTCGTTGCTTTTCCAGATTCTTTTGTTGTACTTCGAGTCGTTCGAGAACATTCTGCTGTTCTTTCTTTTGCTCGTTTCGTTGTGCTTCAAGTTGTTCGAGAACATTCTGCTGTTCCTTCTTTTGCTCGTTTCGTTGTGCTTCAAGTTGTTCGAGAACATTCTGCTGTTCCTTCTTTTGCTCGTTTCGTTGTTCTAACAAAAGTTTCATCATACTAGAAAAATCTACATTTTCACTTACTTCCTCTTCTTCCACTTCTGTTTCAAAAACAAAAGTGTGCACGTCTTCCCCTTGCTGTTCCAAATAGTTACGCAAGCGCAGGACGAGCTCATTTTTCGATCCCGCTCTAGAAAGATTTCGCTTACCTAACTCACTTTTAAGCTCAATGCAAGTGAGCTCTTCTAACAACTTACCCATTTTCACTGTATATAATTATTATTTTCTTTTTACTTTTTTTTTTTTTTTACACTTCACTAGTCAAATAAGTTTTATTTACACTTCTGACACCAATGTAACGTGCGCTTAGTTCGCAAAAATAAAACTCTACTTTTCAATTTAATTCTACCACTTTATTCAGTATCTACTTTCGATATACACTTTATTCGAACTCAACTCGACTTTTGGACTATCACTTGTATTTACTCTTAACTTTATCACTCTATAAACAAAACTGCCCTCTGGTTGCCTCGGGCGGGCTATTTATATCGAATGACATGCCATCTAGAACTCTCCAGTAACTTCCACATTGTCTCCACTCTCCACTGTCAAACACACTTCCTTCTCGTATATTTCTACACATACACTAGTGCTGCCAAACATTTTTCCTTCTGGTATATTTCTACACTTACACTAGTGCTGCCACTTGTGTTTTTCATTTGAACGTTTTCGATCGGGAAATTGTTATCAAATGTTGGGTTCATGTTACACTATTTTAATGTACATCCAATGGAAAGTGCTGCTTTTGAGCAGCTGAACTACTGCAAACTATTCCAGCTGGTAAGAGCGGCGATTTCAGTTCTCTCGTGGGGGGTGGGGGCTATACATGATCATGGGCACAGTGCCCCTGTTCTGTAACTATCGCCTCGATAAAAGCAGGCGATAAACGGTGGAAAATGGAACGAAATCCTACTAAATTCATAGAATTTCGTTCCATCTTCCACCGTTTATCGCCAAGGCGATAGTTACAGAACAGGGGCACAGATTACAGAAAAGAGGTGAAAGTCTTCAGCAGCTCTAAGTAGACGTTGAAAGACTGGTTCACCTGGCATACCCGGAGGTGTGCGAGCAACTCGAAAACAAACTCTACGAAGCTTTAGAGTTTGCTTTGGTGATGGAGGTATTTGACCAAGCTTCTCAAATGATACATGGTTAAAGAGAAGCCATTGTCGAGGCAGGCTCATGCTAAGAAACCAGCGGAACAGACTTTCAAGTTTTTGAAACTGCAATAAGACCAGACACTTTAGCGATAATGCCGATTACCACCAAATAGAGAATATCAAGTCACAAGTTGTACAGCAAGACCGCAGACTTACCACTATCAAATAAGACACCACCGTGGAGAAAACCCCCAATGGAATTGCTGCCGAAAGGAAGAGAAGGTGTTCATCAAGACTCAGCGGAAGAGAATGGAATTCATATTCGGATGGAACAAAAAAGAATAGAAGTCTGCTCAACAGGAGGATCCAGATATTGAACTGATTCTCACATAAAAAAAGAACGATACGAAACCTGAATTGAGCGACATTTCTGACAAAAGCCCTGTTGTCAAAGCTTTTATTGGGCATAGTGGCGTACTCAAGCGCAAATGAGAACCTTCTGACGCTTAATATTTTGTGATGCAGCCAATAGTTCCTCTATCGAAAATCAAGGAGATTCTACAAAAGATGCGTAGGTGGCCTACAGGAAGTCATTTAAGAATCAAGAAGACGCTGGACGTGCGACAGCTCCTCTACTGGCTCTGTTCACTGTGACCGGCTGCACCGATATAGTGGCGAAGCTGCAGATGGATTTGTCCAGGACGAACAATCTTAAGGCGGTAACAGCGCAATGTACATCCAATGGTAGGCGTTGCTTGTGATTAAGTGTGTGTGCGCATAAAAATTAAACTGAGAAGTATACCAAAAGGAGACAGTGTGTTGTGTAGACCAATAGATACACATATAATAGGTGCGTTTTTTTAAGCCAGTATATAGTGCAGTAAAAATTTCTCTTGGGAAACAACATCAAAGCATTTTATTGTCGTAATTTACCACAGTAAAAATAGGAATGACATTGCTGTGGATTAAAAGTTTCCAGTTGTAAAAAGAATATGGCGCCGCCATTGATTTCAGTCAGTGGCAATCACAGAGTAGAACAGAGAGGCAACTCCCACCATCTCCACCCGCAAAACCCGCAAATTTTGAAAAAATGAACTTGAGTGAACAGGAAATAGTTCATTTAAAAGTTCATTGCTTAAAAAAAAAATAGTTTGACAGCTGACAGACGGGAAAAAAAAAAAAATTGTGCGTAGTCTCTCCGCGCGGAAGAAGTGAAACTTCACGTCAAAAACTAGGTATTAAATATTATTTCATTTGAGGAGAAAAGAAAACACAACACTCCTTTAAATGATACAAACGAAATTAATTTTGCAAGCACAGACACGATTTTCACACACACGGCACAAATTGAAAAACTATTTAAAAGAATTTAATGAGATCTTGACAAATATATTAAACGCATTAAAAAGGACAAAGAACTTGTTTTAATTTGATTTTCTCCGAAAGTAATGCCATCTTCCACCCACGAACATATTTAACTACAATTAAATCGTCTGGCTGAATGACGAATTGAGAGCAGTGCCGAAAAGTATTACTATTATTTTAAAATGTTAAGCTACGTGCAGACGGCATATAAAAAGCCGCACATATGTGCGGTTCTGACGTCACATAAAAAATTGTAAATTCAACGCAAATGCTATACGTAAATCAGTGTACGCAAACTCGCATGTAAGGGTGTTCAGACGATGTGCGGAATCTGTCCCAAAACCCGCACATTAGTTTGCGTTGATTTGCTCGCACATCAAATTTACGCAAATGAATACGCAAATTTTTCGGTCGATGTGCGACGTGTTCACACGATATGCAGAAAAATCCGCACATCACCCATTTGCGTTCATATGCAAGTTTGCGTTAATTCAATAAATTGTTTGAATTTTGTGTTTTATTCATGGGTTGAGCTAATCCGTACATAAATTTAAAAGTGCTGAAATTATTTGAAAATGTTGAAAAGAAAGAGGGGGAACTACTGCTGTTTTGGCATTGGATGTGATTTATCTGCAATCAGTTTTAATTTTTTCATAATTAATCAGTAGAAAAAAGATTAACTAAATAAATAAATAAAATACTCAAGTAAAAAAAAAAAAAACATAATACCCAAGAGAGCTAATAATTATTTCAGTATTGTATTCATGAAAATAAAAACAGTCTACTACCAACACACTTCGCTTCGCTCATTTTATAATTTTTTTAAATTGAAAACCGATCACAACTATGCTGTACAAGCACTACTGATTTGCGTAAAATATGCACATTTGCGTTGTCCTATTTTCGTGTCACCGCACATGATTTTGAAGATCGCACATGCACGCAAACTGTCACAAAAAATGTGCGAGGGTGTTCAGACGATTTGCGAAAAAGCCGCACATTTATGTGCGGTTTTGCTGTCGCACATCGTCCGCAAACCATTTGCGTACATGTGCGGACTGTCCCAAAAGGGTGTTCAGACGATATGCGTCAATATTCGCAAATGATGACGTAAAAATGACGTCAGAACCGCAAACATGTGCGGCTTTTATATGCCGTCTGCACGTAGCTTTACGCATCCATGTTTGCAAGTCGCATAAGAATTTTCACTTCAAAAAGAATAAATTTATTGAGGACATCGCAAGAACCAAAAGGTTACTCTTTTTTATTCGTCATTAGAATGCTAATAATATATTACCATTGTATTATTTATAATTTGATAAACAGCTTTTTCAGGTGCTGCTTTGGTTAGTTCCATTTGTCTATAGCATCTGAAGCGAAATACGTTGTAAGGAAATTTGCTAATGAAGCTCAATGTACACTAGAGTGGGTCAAAAAAATCGATTATTTTTTTTTACAAATGCTACGGAAAAAAATAAAAAAAATCTCAAAAAGTATGAGCTCTTAATTCTATTAGGAAGATCCTCCGCATCGCAGTTTTGTATATTTTTCTAAGTCCAATAGAAAAAAATTCATACTTCATCATTTATCGATTGAACAGAAAAATGTTCAAATAAAATTTTTTAGGAAATTTTAAAGCTCTACAAAAAAGGTATCTTGTGTTTTTTCATTTTCATTTTATTTCAAATTTCATTTTTGTTTATGAATTTTATAACTCGACAATAAATGACTTTTACAAAATGCGCAATGCAAATGTTGTTGGAAATTCACTGCTCTATAAAAATGGTTTTTTATGTTTTGGCGATGAAATTAACCGTTCAAAAGTTATTCATCATCAAAATTTCATGTGTACGGATCTTAAAAGTTTTTGATGAGATATTCGAAAAATTTCAATTTAATTTATGATAATTTTATATAAATTTCATTTCTTGTCATTAATATAAGCTAAGTCGTTAGGAAATGGAATATCTAAAGTTTGAGCTTGTCGTAGAGGATGAGGTGGTGCAATAAATCCATCTTATAAAATCATACGCAAATTACTCCTCAATTTTCTACAGCATCTCGATTCAGTGCATTTACTAATTTGCAATAAATACTGAGATTCTCTTATATTTCTACATTACTATTATGCTGTAGTTACATCAACATGACGTTATTCAATAACCTTAGCGCGAAAGTGGTAACATTTTCAATTTAATATCTTACGTAATGTTAGGTTCACTACGCCCCTGCCTATAGCAAGTACAGTCAAACCCGGATAATTGAGAACTGGATAAGTGAGAAAAATCTATAAGTGAGAGTAATAGCCAGGACCCGATATTTTAAACTCCCAAAACCTCTATTAGCGAGACACAGAAACCTCTGTAAGAGAGAGTCGTTTTTCCATCATTGACCTCCGTAAGTGAGACTGCTACTTAACTATACCAACCTCTCTAAGCGACAGTCGAGCAAACAAATTTAACATCTGCTATTTTATGACTCGTTCTAAACTTTCGTGGAACTTTCTACCATTGTTTTTGTATTGTATTTCATTTACTGCATGTAAATGATTTACCTGGAACATTAAAGTTTTGTAAATGTCTCATTTTTGCAGATGACATTAAGTTTTTTGCTGTTGTCAATATTGCAGATTGTTTTCTTTTGCAAAACGATCTTGATCTATTTTCAAAGTGGTGCAACTTAAACGATCTAAGATTAAATGTTGATAAATGTACTTCCATGTCCTACAATCGTACCATGTTCCATGTGTCCTATTGTTCCCTCCTATTCCTTAAACAAGAAGCCTTTGAAAATTGTCCATACTGTAAAAGATCTTGGTGTTCTATTTGATGAACAGCTCACATTCCAATATCATATAAACTCTGTTATTGCAAGAGCTAACTCTTTGCTGGGCTTCTTAAAACGTAATTCCTGTGACTTTACTGATCCGTACACCCTTAAATCATTGTACTGCAGTATTGTCAGACCCTCCTTAGAATATGCTTGTGTTGTCTGGAATCCAACAACTCAAAGTGATATTTCAAAGATTGAAAGAATACAAAAAAACTTCTTGCGTTTTGCTTTAAGAAAGTTTTTTGTTAATTTTGATACTGTTAATAACCATAATCATCACTCTTATCGGTCAAAATGTCTTTTGCTGGGAATGCAATCTCATGAATCACGGAGGGAAATGTATAGTGTTATGTTTATTAGAGATGTTTTATGTAATTTTGTTGATAGTTCATACTTACTTTCCCTTGTAAATGTGTATGCTCCGTCTAGAGCACTAAGACCAAGGCCTCTATTATTTGAAGTTCCACATCGAACTAACTATGGATTACGTGAACCTATATGCCACTGTTGCAACTTGTTTAATGAAGCTTATTGTTGTTTAGACATATGTTTTCCAAGAAATGTTTTTAAAAATTTATTAACAGCATTTCTGACTCACAAAAATAATAGTAGTTATTTAAGCCGTTGTATATAATATTGTACTTTTTGTATTGTTAAGTCTGTAGATTATAAATCGTAGACAATAAAGAATAAAGAATAATAATAATAATAAGTATATTGTTTTCTCGTCAATATTGTACCCATTCTATTTCGTGGACCTAAAAAATTTTTGTTATTTTGTCGCATTCTTTTCGAATGGACACCTGTCGTAAAACTACGCAACGGATTTTGATGCGATTTTTTTTTAATAAATAGAGTGATTCAAGAGGAAGGTTTATATGTTTATAATAGAGAAAAGCCGAGAAATTTTAAGATTTGTAATGTGATGTCGTAACAAAAATATTTTTCTGCGCTTACATTGCAAACGCTGGCTAAACCTTACGAGATAGATAAAATTTATGTACTACGGAATTGTATATCTTAAAAGATGAATAAAAAAGTCCGCGACAGCATATGTAGCCATTTTTATCTTTTACATATTACAAAAAAATATGGTTTATTTACCAAGCTATTTTAAACGATACATTATCATTTCTTATCCAATTTAGGGCCGGTTTGTTCAAGCTTGATTATTTCTAATCAATGATTATTCCAGATGATAATCATGGATTCGGTTTGTTCACGAAATTTTTAATCAAGGAATCTCTGATTAGAGCTTTTAATCAATGATTTTGCTAACCAGTAAATTTTTCTGGGTTAGCTCAATTTAAACAACGATTAACTGAAATTCAGTTTGTTCAGGCTTAATTTTTGTTCAAATCACAGCTATTCCTTCAAAATAAAAATTGTCAGGCTGACATACATATCACACAAAATATTTTTTTGGAATTCAATAAGCATCTTCACAGAATTGTTTGAAACGGAGTGAATTCTTCCATAAATTTATTGATGAAGAGATTCCACCAGATGTGCATGAAGAAAACATAGCACTTGTTGAATCAATTGATGTCGCCAGGATGAAATTAAATTCAAATCTCTATAGTTTTGACAACCGAAAAAACTGACTCTATCATGAAAAAATTTATGTATTTTCAATAATTTCCTTGATTAAGTTTTGACATATACATAGACTTGAAAATGGAACGATTTTTGAATAACCCATGATTTGCTAACCAAGCTATAAAAAAGGTGATCTTTGGTGATCACTGATTGTTAATCATGGATTGAGAAGAATCCTTGATAACCAAATTGCTTATTTAACCCGCTCTGAACAAACCGGCCCTAAATAGGTTGTGCATTTCATGTAGATCAAAATTGCCCTTTACAGCATGTGATTTAAATAAATATTTTCGAAGATATTACAGATTTAAAAACTGTGGGACGTAATCAGATCGATCTTTATCATTTTTTCAGTGAGTGGCATATTCTATATATTTCATGTGGCTTACATATATTTCCGACTTCACAATGAATGAGCTTACCTACTCAGATCATTTACCCTTGTCTGTTCAAGTTGATTTTAAGCTCCAGCAGGATCCTCAGCCTAAACAACAGCACTTATTACCTAAACTACGGTGGTATGAAAGAGATTTACAGAGGTATACAGCGAATCTAAACCACAATATTAGCCTTATAAACGAAACTGATCTTCTGTCTATATGGGGTACAGATATTCTTACTTCGTGTATTATGGAATCAGCGAAGCCTTTGCAGAAAAAAACAGTAAACATAGGCAAACAACCATGGTATGATTGGGAATGCGAATCTGCAAGGAAAAAATCATTTGCCTTTCTCCGCTTGTTAAGAAGATGCAATTCTAATCACGCTAAAATCATGTATCGCGAGGCTAACAAAAACTATAAGATTTTATGCGCTCAAAAACAAAAGCTTTATTCACAAAATTTATCTTCAACCTTGGTTAACATCAAAGACAATCGTTCATTCTGGAAAACGGCCAAAGTGCTTAATGGAGCCCTGTTCATGCAAAATATCAAAGTGGAAGCTGTAGAGTTAGCTACACATTTCGAAAAACTACTAAATCCGCCACCAAACCCAAACCCCATGGAGTATGCACTCCCATATCAACAGGACATCTCCTTAGACCGATCTATACTGCTCGAAGAAGTTACAAGTGTCATACACCGATGTGGATTGAATAAAGCCCCTGGTGAAGATCGCATCTCGTATGAGTTCTTCAAATACGCTCCGACAGATTTTTTAGTAAAACTAACATCGACTTTCAATTTCATATGGTCCACGGGAGAAGTACCTGACAGTTTTAAGAAAAGTGTAATACTACCGATTTTAAAAAAAGGAGATCCAACAAACCCCAGTAACTACAGAGGTATATCGTTTTTGAACACTGTCACGAAAATCTTCACAGGCATCTTACTACAACGTTTAACAGACTGGATAAACGAAAATGACCTGTTAAGTGAATTTCAAGCCGGTTTCCGCAAGGGGTACTCAACAGTTGATAATATCTTTTCTCTGACTAGTATTGCTCGTATGTATGTGGAAAAAGGAAAAAAAATTTATGCATTCTTCGTAGACTTCAAGGCAGCTTTCGATTGCATAGACAGAAGATCTCTATTTCTCAAACTAAGCAACCTTGGAGTCTCAACGAAAATGTTAAGAATCTTTCAAAAACTCTACGAAGAAAATAAGACGGCTATTTGGGATGGAAATATTCTTTCAAATTGGTTCGAACCAACAACTGGTGTAAAGCAGGTATGTCTCTTGAGCCCACTCCTATTCTCAATTTATTTAGACGATCTAGTTTCTGTGCTTCCGGGAGGAGTTCTTTTTGATGGAATGCCCTTAAAAATATTGCTCTACGCTGACGACATTGTTGTTATCTCTGAATCTCCCAACATGCTCCAGATAATGATAAATAAACTTTATGGTTACTGTAAACTGTGGAACCTACAAATAAATACAGCTAAATCAAAAATAATGGTGTTTCGAAACGGGGCGGGTCGTCTTGCAAGAAATGAAAGTTGGACTTAGGGAAAAACTTGAAACTGTTAAGGAATATAAATACCTCGGTGTTTGGATTACTCAAACGCTATCATTCAAAAAACACTTACAAGAAAAACTTAAAGAATCCAAACGCGCGATAAATTGTAATTGGAAAACAGTATTCTGCAATCGAAATATAGCTACAAGTGCAAAATACAGAATTTTTGATGCTGTAGTCCGATCAATTATGTGTTATGCGGCACAAGTTTGGGGTATTCTCGAGTTTGAAGAAGTTGAAAAACTCTTACGATTTTTCTTAAAAAGAATATTCAGACTTCCAGAAAACACACCAACGTACATGTTGCACCTTGAAACTGGTCTGCCACCACTGTTTATGTACACACTTGATATACACTTCTCATACATAATAAAGACTTTAAAACACCCTAATCATCGCCTCACAAATAAAATCGCCTTACATCTTAAAAACAGAAATGAACAATTTTTTTCGGAATGGAGAAGACTGAGCCTCGAGCATGATGTACAACTCCAGCTAGAAAATGAAGATTATTTAAGAATAAACCTGCAAACTCTTTTAAGTAAAATTGAAGATTCAACTAGAAATGCTTTCATCGAACAATGTCAACAAAGTCAAACAAGAAGCTCCTATAAGTTTTTAAACCATCTCCTGGGTGAAAACAACTACTTTAATGACCAGAATAGTCTAGATGTTATCAGTACTATCTTTAAAGCGAGAGGCGAACTCCTCAGACTAAATTACGTACCCTACATAAGGGAACAAAATACGGAATGTGCAATATGAGAACTAGAGAAGACTTATGTCACTTCATAGGCATCTGTCCTATCTTCAACTCAATCAGAAGATCAATCTGGAGAAAAAATACTCTTACTGGAGATGAAATACAGGGTATTCTTAATGGCGATAACTGGACACTTCTTTACTGCTACATCAAAACTGCCTATAAATATCGAAATCAAATCATAAATGAAGCTTTTTGATCCTGCCTTTAATTTTATATTCATATAATTCCTTTTTATAATTTTTATATAATTTTTGTATTAGTTTATCTACTTGTTATTAATGTAAACTTAACGTTAAATTAATTCATACTTTGTATAAAGAAATTTCAAAGCTCTCTCTTCGGCTGACGGCACATGCCAATGCTTTTTTGTGAATAAATTTATACCAAACTATGTAATTACTTCTTATAAATGTAAATAAAAAATCACATTTACTACTACTACTACTACTACATACTACTATATATTTCATACCAGTGCGAAGCAATAGCGGGCTGCTGTGTTTTAATATACAACGTTCATAGTTTTTCTGTAGTGTATTTAGTATCAGCATTGTACCCGTGCGAAGCCGGGGCTGGTCACTAGTTGTTTATATTTGTTGGGTAGTAGATGACGCTTTTTATTTATTTATTCAATGTTTAAATACTCCACTTCAATATACTTCTTTTCTTACACCCCTTTTGCTATATTGCGCTTTTCCCCATTCTACATATTCCATTAATGTGGACATCAACCCATCATAATGTACTTCTACCATATATGACCGCTTAATGTTGGGGTGTACGTTCAATAACAGCCCGTCAGATAAGTAAAAAAAAAGTTGATCCTCAGAAAAACTCAAGCGCGTCAGATTAAGAGATGGTAAGTTGATTACATCCAGAAAAGTGCATATTCCAATAATCTGACAATTTGAGCGTGTCCTAAGTAGGCGAGTCAAAAATGTGTAAAAAAATTAATTAATTTTAATAAATTTTTTTTTATTTTGAAGGTAATCCTATCCGGATTATGGAAAACATAAAATTTGAAATTTTTCTTGGGGTGATTTACGTAAAATCGTCAATAAAACGTATAATAGATGATGGTTGATATCTCGGTTAATATTGATATTAGCGGTAAAAGCCCTTTTTTGTAGGAAACTAAATTGTCTACAAGTGTATAGTTTACAATTTTTCCGTAGCTTTCGTTATTTACCAGATAACTGCGGAATAACGTGAATTTTATTGAAAAATCTGGTTTAGTGGCCCGTACCACCTGGGCGGTATGAGTAACGACTTTGCCGCGATGAACACTTTTGTAGAATGTTCAATTTTGAGAAAAAACCAACTTCGGTTAAGGCGATCCCATGAAATGCCGCTGAGCTATAGAAATTTAAAAATATAAAATCAGAGTTTCCGTGTATTTTCAACGAGAAATCTTCACACCTTTTAATCGAGCACTTTAAATTAATATTAAGGGTTAAAACTTTCAATTTTTTTTTTTAACGAAATTTGTATTTATACATATGTGAACATACATATTTTTTTATTGTATTCAGTAATAAAAAAATAGAAACGGCAAATAATTGTTACTTTAAAAAGTACTCCTCCATATAATTGTCAGATTATCATCCTGGAGGACGAAGACATACAGTTGTTCCCTCTGTATAAAAATCGCGCTCGAGTATTTCAAAGTCACGTGTTTTTTTTACATTTTTAAAAATCAGCCACGTCTTTTTTCCCCGATCAAATTGTCAGATTATTGAAGCATACACTTTTTTGAGTACGCTTTACATTCACTTTAAGAATCTGACACACTCGAATAACATTTTTTTTCAACCTCTCTATACGCCCACCTGCCCCCATTTATTCGTCATATAAGCCGAGTCTCATTGGGAATCTATATTCACTTATATTCACTTAAGCAAAACATCGCAAAACATCGCTCATGGAAAAACAACAACCCCTAAGTGAATAGCGTAAGTGAACAAAAACAACTCACTTACCTAAGTGAACAACAGGGATGGTTGGCAAATGGAGTTTGTGAAAGTGAACTTGGTAAGTGAACATAACCATTTATTAAGCGTATCATTGATACTCGCAGGTTAAGTGAATATAAGTGAATATAGAAATTCCCAATAAAACTCGGCTTAGATTCCCAATGAAACTCGGCTATTAATGTTCATCGGTTATCAAAAAGACAAAGCGCGTATACTCCATGAATATCTGATGCACTCCAGTATTTCAATGTGACTTATTTTTTACATTTTTAAAAGTTCATACACGCTCTTCGCGTTCGCCCCACTAAAATGGAAAACTGCCGTACACTTTTTTTCGTTTTAGAACGTAAACTTTACAATTCAATAAGTTCCCATGACGCTTTAATAACTGCAAATTTAGCATCCTCGGCTCCCCTATTATGTTAAACTATATACTGCATAGTCCTTACCAACTTTCATGTATGTACTGCCCGGTCACGCGACCGACTTACAATGGAAATTCCTTACTAAATTTATTACGGACATGAGATAAACCAAAATGTTCTTAAATATTTTTGTCTACAGAAGAAACCTTCATGTTTTAAAAAATTATAAATAAATAAATTTCTGAAACTTTTCTACAAGTCTACTGAATGTATTATTTTAGTACCACAATAAATGGAAACAAATAGAAACATGGTTAGTTTTATTAAAAAAAAAAAATAAATTTTCAAATCGAAAAGTTTCACAGTTTTACTGTTAAGTTCACTAAATTATTTTTTCACAAAATAATATAAAGAGTGCAATCGTAACAGGCAACACGTGGTGCGAATAAAAGCGAATTACATATTTATGTAATACTTATTATTATATATTAATCTAAATTTTTCCTATTATAGTGTTCTAGAAGAAGCTTCAGTACTTAAACCTTATTCCATCATAGTTTTCCAAATTCACTAGTTTGCTTCTCATACTTTTAAAATCAATCCATTTAGCTAATGAGGTAGTTGCGGTTGACTTATAGTATGATTTATTTTTACAATTCACTATGCTTAGCTTGTATACTTCACTAAAAACCAAAAAAGTAAAAACAAAAAACACAACAAAAACGTTTAAAATAATTATATTTGACTCCACTTTCTAGGAATAAGAATCAATTTTAACTAAACATAAAAACACAAAAACTCAAAAAATTAAATTAAATTAAATTACACTTTATAAAAAAAATTTAAAGTTATTAGCAGGCTTAAAACTTAATCCCGGCTTGAACTTGATCCATCAAATTAGCTGATTTTTGCAATTGTTCAACTTCAGTTTCAGTAAGAATTTGCTTCACAATTGATGTAACTCCATTGGAGTTGAGTACACATGGCAATGATAGGAACACATCTTTGTCGATTCCATGTTCACCCTGTTGGTAAAAAAGTAATTTATAAATTTGTTCATAATAGAAAATTTTACAATCTTACTTTAACGCATGTGGAAACAGCCACTACACTGCTGTAGTTCTTCAAGATAGCAGAAGTAAGCGAAGAAACGCTCAGACCAATGGCCCACGAGGTGTATCCTTTTAGCTTGATAACTTCGTATGCGCTGTCGACAACTTGCTTATGAAGTTCATTCCACTTTTCTGGATCATCAGCTGTTCCAATAGATGGGTTCAGTTCCCTCAATCGGACACCAGCAATATTTACTCCAGACCAAACTGGTACACTACTGTCACCATGTTCGCCAATAATCCACCCGTGGCAAGAAGTTGGAGCTACGCTTAAACGTTGGGACATTAGGAAACGGAAACGAGATGAATCCAAGTTAGTTCCACTTCCAATGACACGGTTCTTTGGAAGCCCCGAAAGTTTCCATGCAACATAAGTCATTACATCAACGGGATTAGAAACCATCAACAACATGGTTGAGGGACTTTGTTCAACCAATTTGGGTATAATATGCTTTAGAATGTCAGTGTTACGTTGAACCAAAGACAAACGAGTTTCACCTTCCTTTTGACGCACACCAGCTGTTACAATGCAGAGACGTGAACCAGCTGAAGCGGCGTAGTCAGTGCTAGCCGTTATCTTAGGGTTCTTCAAGAAATTGGATCCATGCTGTAAATCCATCATTTCTCCTATCAATTTGTCCTGACATACATCGATTAGGCAAATTTCATTGGATACGTTCTGGGCAAGAATACTAAAAGCACAAGCCATACCGACTTGACCAATGCCAACTATGGTGATTTTGTTGCCCGATGAGGGAAGCGTATCGGCAACCTGGGACATGAGGTTATCTTTTACTGAAGCCATTTTGAGATTTGGAATTCCTTCTGTAAATAAAAATAAAATTTAGGCATTGTTTTTTTTTAGGAAAATACTATACATATTATGGTTTTTTTTTACTTTGAAGCGTTCAAGTGTGTCGTTCTTCACAGGTCGCCTTTTCGAATAATTAGAGCAACCATTAACTATTTTAGTTATTGTGCTCAAAAACATTTTAATAAAACAGAGAACCTATGTATAATTGAAATACTGATGTAAATAACGCTCGCATGTCGCAGTGAATTTCACAATTAAGCTTTGCTTTGCTATAAGAATATAAGTTGATATTACTATTAAACTCGAAAGCTCAATGGAGTTACTCATAGCTCATAGCTCTAAAAAATAAAAATAGTGGGCGAATTCCTAAACGACAGCTTTGCTAAGCAAGTCTACTGCTAAGCAAAAATAATCCTAAATAAAATTAGCAATGCAATTAAAAGTGTGCAAGTGTTTTTTTTATAGCTGCACAAATTCACTTAAGCTACGTGTACACGATTGGTACACGTAGCTTAAGTCAAGCTTAAGTTGTACTGGGCTGCAAATATTGCCGGATCTGTCAGTGAAAAAAATGGATGACAATCGTGTACACAGCAAATTAATTTGCAAAAAAGCTATTTGGCTGCTAATTTTTAGACAAATATCTGCCAATTAATTTGCAGATACATATCTGGCATTCGTCTACACTCAAGCCGTATACACACCAAATTAATTTGTAGAAAAATTTGTTGATCAATCATTTTGCAGACAAATTAATTTGCAGATGTGGCATTTTGTTCATTTTCTGACGTTTCTGCAAATGTCTGGCAATTAATAAATTTGCAGACCCAGTTTGAAGAACATTTGCAAATTTTTTCATTGGAAGACAAATTTGGTGATGTGACAATGAGCTGAAAATAAATTTGCAGATGCAAAAGTAAATTTGTGTGTACACGGTTTGCAGAAATCTGCGAATGTCTGCAAATCTATTGCCAGCCATTTGCCCAAATTAGTTTGCCAGCCAAATAACTGGCAATAAATTTGCAGATATTTGTAGATTTCTGCGAACCGTGTACGCACAAATTCAATTTTCACCCTCATTTTCACACATTGTCAGACTTTTGCAGGTCTTACAATGATTGTCAGACCTACCAATCGTGTACACGTAGCTTAAGAATTGCGGGAAAAAAAGCAATATACTACGTTTTGGGACATTCTGCTTTGGAGGGATTTTTTTTGTCGGCATTTAGGAACTTATTTTGCATTATTTGTGCAAGACTTGCTTTTAGGAACTCGCCCAGTGATTTTGTTAACAAAAATTTATTGAGTTTTGAAGTACACTAAATAAATGGAAAATCGCATCTTGATTGACCAAAGCAAAATCCCAATTCTAATAAACATTCAAGACCTAAGGTTCTTTCGACAATTGACATTATTCTGAAAGGTAAAACAAAGTCAAAGAAAATTATAAGAATAGGTATTAGAAACAAAAATGGGATAGAGAGGAAGAAACTATGTATTTACAGTCGAAGTCTTGCATAATATATTTGTTTTAAAGCCCTTTAGAACATGTTAAATCACTAGCTATCAATAGTCAGCCCAATCGGGAATTCCTTGGGAAATATTTTACCCAAAAAAGTTTTCACAGGGGAACAAGTTTTTTGCAAGGAAAACACAATATTTCTCATAATAAATGAGATCGCGGTTGGTATTTTTCCCTAGGAATTTTTATTCCCACTTTCGAAAAGAAGTTCCCGATACTAATTTCTCGTATTTGGGAAAAAAAAGGAAAGTTCCCGATAACCCTAAGTATGTCAGTTATAAGTGGTCAACTATCACGAAAACTATTCGTGTTCACTGACTAAAATCAACAGTTCAATAAACTCGCAGCTTAAGTGATCTCAAAAAAAAAAAAAAACTACACTATTAACAACTAAAAATTGTCAGTTGCATGCATATAACCCACACTTACAAAAACAGACAAAAATTTTTGTCTCAAATTCTTCAGAAAAATAAAATTTCATTAATTTTTTATCTTAGACACTAAGAAAGGAGAGGAGGAAATATATTCTTATTTGCTTGTATTGAATAGGGTCAACAACTACTGAGCCGAGTTGAATAAATTTTTGGAGCAGAGATAGACTAGAGCCTGAGAACTGATATCAGCTATATTTCATCCCCATATTTCTACGAAGAAGGGAAGGCAACAAGAGCATAACCAAGAACTTAGAAAATACTGGACCGATTTCAGGACTGAGTAGCACGTACCTACTACATTTGAGGCCTTGAGAATAGAAGTGGCGTGACCCCAAATAACATGCAATTAAAGATATCCAGAAAAAAACTAAAGCATTCTATATTTGTTTCCTTAAAAAGACAAAAAGACAAAAGACATGTATTCAAGGTATTCATGCATCAGCGTAAAACCCGCGTAAGCCGTGTAGTCTGTGTAAGTTTACCAGATGGTAAAAGAACTGTCAAATTTTGTATGGAAAATCTTTTACACAAATTTGGTAAGACTACGCAACGAATTCAATGCGGAAATGAGATGGTAAAACGAGTAAAACTACCCAAAAATCTTTTTTGACATTTCGAAAGAAACGTTTCAGTTTAGTTGAACATAGAAGTAGGTACTTTTTATCAAACAAAAAATAAAATATAAAAGTATTACAAATAAATATGGAAATGAGCGAAGTAAGTAATTAAAAACAAAGTTTTGAAGTTTCTTACACCACTAACACAAAGTAGCTTAAAGGGGTACTCATGCAAAGTCTCGCGTAAAGTTACATATTTACACAAAATCTATCTTGATCTTACGCCGAAGCATGGTTACCCTTATTATTTAGAAGAAAAAGTTCCTTCTAAAAATTTTTTTGTCACTTATATATGAAGAAACAACGGTTTTATTTTCATTCAGGTAAAATATCATTTATTTTTCTTGATGGTAGTCCAATAATCCTAAAATTGAAAATTTATCTGCTTTTAGGCACTCATTTCTTTCACATATTTCCATAGGAACGGGAACGAAAATTCGAAAAACCGCTTAAGCGACTTTAAATTTTTCTCATCATTACGAAGCGGTGTTATTTCCGAGTACCTAACATTGACTATATTTCATCACCATTTCAAACGGGAACGTAAAAATGAAATTAAAAGCTGTTGAAGAGATTTTCAAAATTCTTTCAACATTAAAATGCTTCAATATTCTTCAGTAACATATGTAGATCTTATTTTATCTAAATTATGCGAGCAGAGTCGATGCTATACACTAAATCACCGAAGGACCCGAGCTATGCAGGACGGGTCAGCTAGTTAATAATAATTCAAAATTTTAAATTAACATAAATGCTCTAGCTTAGATCTTATAAGTCCTTTGAGTTCTTCTATCGTTCATAAGATTGCTCAGGCTTTTGCTATGCTTTTAACATTTAACTGCATGTTCAATATGAAAAAAAATCGCAAAAATGCGATTATATTGTTTTCTTTGAGAAAAACGAAATAGGTATTGTGGTTCTAGTTCATCATTAGAGAAATGTTTTACCAGGTAAAGACTGTTCTAAATATCAGCATTCCAATCGATAATGTTGTACCTAGTACAATTTGGCATCAATTTCTCACTTCAAAAAGTTTTATTATCGTTTTTGGAATACTGGAATGAAACTCAAAAAGTAATTTGGACAACAATTTTATCATGTGCAATTATCTGGTATCTATAGCTCTAAACATTTACCAATTCAAAGGCCTTAAAGGTATTAAAAAATCTTCCCTTGAAACTGATTTTTGGAAATACTATTTGACTGACTGTATAAAAAACTATTTGAATTGCAGACGTCAAAAAAATATTTACTAGAAAAACTATTTGTGTATTTTGTCTTTGGAAACATAGACTAAAAGATGTAACAGCAAGAACTTGTGATTTTTTATTTATTTGTAAACGAAAGTGAACTTTAAATCTATCAATGGATATAAAAGCCCGACGAACTCTTGAAATTATGTTTAAAAAACTGTTTTTTGACCTTCCCAAGTGTCATTCATTGCATAGAATTCGTGGTAGGCATCTGACTTCACTTGAATTGTATGAGTGATATGTTGCTACACACAATATCATTCCATATCAACTGAAAGTCAAATCTATAAAAAAATTAATTGAAGAACTACAAAAACAAAATAAAATATCCGGTTCATTAAACACATTCATGTGTCTACCCCCAAAAATATGCATACCTACATACGTACAAGATTGAGGAAACCCCAATTTATTTCTACGCACAAAAATTAGACCGCGGTCATTATTTTATGAAAACACCGATTTCCATATCCATTTAGTCGATGGATATTATTAGGATTTAGTTTTCTGGAAAAAATCACGGAGAAAAATATGTTTACTATACCAAACAATATTTTTAGAATTTTTATGTGTATTTAGCTAGGTAGGTACCTACTTATTTTAAATAAAGCAATTCTTTTTGTACATGTATATTTCAATCAGAAAAATAAGTTTAGTCTAATCCAATATGTAACCAACCTTTGTTATAACTTTCATTAACGCAAGTAAAAAAACTTCAAAGATAAAAACAACTATTTATTGCAAGAACCAATTCCAATCGAACTCTTATCTACTTTCTTTATCGTGTTTGGAAACTATATGTGAAAACCGTTTTACAACTTCAAACCGAAGTCAGTTAAACTAAAAGGTTCCTGGAACTAGTACTGGAATGGTTTGAATTTTTGTCCTTCAAAACCATGTTTCAAAGTCAAATAGAAGGAAATCTAGCGAGTATTTTTGAGCTTTTCTCCTATACCTACAGTAAAAAGCACTCATCTGAACCTCAACCAAATTTCGCAAAGTGAGACATTCCGCAGATAAACAAGACGCATGTCTCGATAAAAAGTGCAAGTACCCGGCTTTAAGGGTTGTTGCCCCCACCGTAAGCACCCCCAATGAAGGTCAGATGCCAATATGTTCTTTCATTGAAAAAAATTTCACTCTGTGTTGTGAAACCTGTAAGTTGTCTCCAGTTCTGGGAATAGTAGATGTATATTTTTAGAATTCTATTTAAAAAAAATTCACTGACACACAATGGGAATCACATCTCACACTGACTTTACATGATTAAAAAATTTTTTTTTTTTAAATACAATCAAAGTTCTGACTATATCTACTGTGTCGCTTTTCGCGGTTTTTTTAGTCGGTGCAGTTTGTAATACGATGACATCACTGAGCATTGAATTATAGTCACACTCGAAGCAACCGTTTGATGAAATAGTTACTATGAATCTTCATCAAACACATGCGGTCGGTCAATTTTTACACAATTTAATTCGAATATTTCTAAGAGTACGTAGCTACATTGTATCTTGTTAATATCAAATTTAGCTTACTATTATGGAGAAGGGCACTTTCTTGTTTTATCACTGTACTGCGATTTTTGGAGGGTGGGTGTACGCGAGTTTCTTTCACTTCAACGTCTACACACTTTGCGGGCTCTTTTCGAACTGTTTCAACTGTTTGTACTCGATGGACGATTGGAAAATATTTTATATCTTTTACTTTGGAAGGAGCTGCGTTAGGCCAGACTCTCTTGCACACAATGATGACGGAATGTCTGAATAGAAAGCTTTTTGTACATTAGTTCAAGGTGACCTTTGTGTGTTTAGAGTAGCTCGGCAGTTGTGTTGGTTGTTTCTTTTTCTGGAAGCAATGAGTAAGGTTTGGTATGTATCTAGATACAAAAACAACGTCACGATGTGAGCAGGAAGATAGAAGGTGTGTGTGCCAAGGCTCAGAGATTGCCAAGCCCTAAACGTTGCAATTTTTCGGTGATTTTTGAAATGTATTCGTACGTAAACGCCACTCGGCTTGTGTGAACTATACAACCGGCATGATCGAAATGATGATGAAATGATTTGTATGATTGTATGAGCAAACTTATTAATTATCTTAATTATGAATCATAGTACCTACCTAAAAACCTTTTGGAAATTGTATTAAGGTTACATGCTAAAAAAAATTGCTTCGGATGCTAAGAATAATTTACTCTTTAGTGAAAGGAAAATAAGTCATTAGAAATGGTCTCAGATTAGGTATACCTACCTAGTACCTACCTAATAGGTATCTAGTAATTTCTTTTGAAAAAAATGCCGCTCTTTCTTGTTAAGATATAGGTAGGTACATAAGAATTATCAAGCTGATCACATTAACAACAGGAACATGATTGCATGATTGTATATGGAAAATAAAGTAAAATAACATCCCTGCGCATTTTAACTTTCCAAGTTTTAGGAAGAGTGTGGCATAGAAGGGAACCAAAAAGTTGAAACTCAGGAAGAACTTTGATTTTGAATAAAAAGCGTTTTGAAATTTTACAGGTCTGCAGTTTGCCTATTTACAGAAACATCTACATTTTACTAACAACTTTTATCATTTTAACAATTTTTTTGGCATACTGTGCGCCAAAAGCTCAGGACGGATATGTTGGGGAAGACAAAAAAAAAATTTACAGGATGTCTATAATCCACCGTTTAGGCGGGAAATGTAGTTTTACAAAAAATTACCTTATTTTAATAAAATTATTAAAATAATAATACTTCCACAAACTGCAGTGTTTATTAAAGAAAACAGGTGCATTTGAATTCAAGTGGATTTAGTAAAGAGTTTTTGATTAGTCAAATCTCAAAGTCAAAAATCAAAATGTTTAGAATTTCTTAAAAAATAAGAAGGAAGAGCAAATATTATTTAAAGAAAAACATATTTGTGTGATATTTATGTAAAAAAAAGATTTTTTTCAAAACTAAAAACTAAATCTATATATCTATATATCTATATATATATATAAAAACGATGTATGTATGTATGTATGTCCGGGGTAAACTCCTAAACCACTCAACGGATTCTTATGAAATTTTCAGGGTAGACATAGTTTAGTCCAGAGATGGTTCCTGTCAATATGATCCCCATATTCCCACGGGAACGGGGTTGGGAATGGAAAATTAGAAACCACTCCACAGCACTTTCAGCATTAAGGATGCTACATTATCTCCCTTCAACAGTAACTTAAACTATATTTCGTCCCTATAATCTCACAGGAACAGAAACGGGAACGACAACGGGAACCATAAAGTTACTTGACCGATTTCAAAAATTCTTTCAACTCTAGGATGCTACATTATCCCGCAGTTAGATAGATTTATACGGCAACGGAAGATTCCAACAGGAATGGGTTGGTAACGGAAACTTAGGAACTACTGGACAGATTACAAAAATTCTTTCAGCATAAGGATGCCATATAGTCCCACAGTTAGAAAGATATTTCATCCCCACATTCAAATGGAAGAAGATGAATGAGAACGGGAACTTTAAAACTAAAGACCCGAGCAAAGTCGGGCGGCTCAGCTAGTATCAAAATTAAAATAAAAAAATAAAAAATTGGTAAAATACTTCATAATATTTTAGAAATAAATGCGAAATAAAATAAAAAAAACTTTGACCTATAAAAACAACGAAAAAGCGTCATTTTAAGAGTTTGATGAAAGCTGCTAAGAGGTACGTTGTATATTTGCTACACTTTTTTATTCTTGAGAAATAAATAACAGTTTTCATCTGTTGCAGTTAGGGTAAGCTTTAATATCACGACGTTTTAGTAGAAGATAGAGGAATGCGTCACACAAAGTGGATGTGTAATTCAATTTTCGGAATTTTCTAACAAAATAAGCCATCCAACCTTTAAGGGGTCAGGGGTAGTCCGAATTTTCAAAAAATCGATTTTTGTTGTTCTGCATTTTCTTGTAGTATAGTATCTTAAAAATATTCTATGAAAATTTGAAGTGAATCCGACAAATATCTTTCGAGTTATTCAGCTTTTTTTCAGCTTTTATTACTGTACATAAATCTTTAAATGGGTTTTTCTCAAAACTATGTTTTTTGAACTGGTGACCACTGTAAAGAGGTCTGTTGCAGTTAGGGTAAGCTTTAACATCACGACGTTTAAGTAGAAGATAGAGGAATGCGTCACACAAAGTGGATGTGTAATTTAATTTTCGGAATTTTCTAACAAAACAAGCCATCCAACCTTTAAGGGGTCAGGGGTAGTCCGAACTTTCAAAAAATCGATTTTTGTCGTTTTGCATTTTCTTGTAGTATAGTATCTTAAAAATATTCAATGAAAATTTGAAGTGAATTCGACAAATAACTTTCGAGTTATTCAGCTTTGTTCTCAGCTTTCATTACTGTACATAAATCTTTAAATGGGTTTTTCTCAAAACTATGTTTTTTGAACTGGTGACCACTGTAAATCAGAAACCGTTCGATAGATTTTAATGAAACTTATACAGTTTTTAGAAAACATAAGAAGTTGTGCCTGATCGAAGGATTTTTTTTTTTTTTTTAAATTCGATTTCTTATAAACAATTAATTGTAGACTTTTCCCGAAAATCAAAAAAAAATTCCTGAGGCCGGTAACTTTATTTAAGACTTAAGAGTGCAGCAATAAAAAAAAAAAATTCAGCCTAATTTTCTAACATCAACTATCAACCGATTGACAATTGAAAAAACTGCGACCTGCGAGCCTGTTTCATTTTTTGATAAGGTTGTTAATCAGACTTTGAGATGCTTTTTTTTCTGACACCAGTGCTGTGATGACGTCAATCTCTAAAAAAGCCTTTTTTCTATTTATTATATTATGATTCATTGTTTTGAATTAAAAATCCCTTGATGAAGACGGCTCTGGGAAAAGTCAAAGAAGTAACTTGTGTCTTATTGAGAACCTGAGTGACGTCATTGTCTCAATACTTAGTCTCTCATAAACACTAGCAGGGTGGTCATTCCGAAAGCAGTCGATAGTAAGACAATATTATTTTGACGATAGTACCATTGTATATCAACCTCTTTGTAACACAAAAAAAAAACAAAAAGACTGAACCAATGCTTTCCGTAACATGTTTCACTGTCAAATTGTGACGATAGGACGAAGGCGATCGTTCGATAGCTGTTTTGTTATGGTCGGTCTCATACATTTCTTTAGCGAAAAATCAACTTTGAGACTTAAATTCTTACATTTGTCATTAAATAGGAAATCACAAGGCAAGGTAAGAGAAGTTTCCGATTTTACACGTGTATTTTTTAAGACATGATGGTTAAAGTCGCATTCTTGACAGCACAAAGTATTGACAAATGCATGACTTCATTTGTTTTGTTTTATTACTAGTGAAAAAATGAAGAACTGCTATGAAGTTCCTCGCATGAAATTCACCAGATACTTTGGCATTGCTGACCGGTAAAAAAAGTAATTTTTTTTATATTAGGTTTATTTTACCAGAAAAAAGTTTTTCTTTACATTTTGAAAATAAATCCAATTGGAATTTGGCACTTTAAGACAGAAAAGACATCTTTTGGTGCCATCTTTGATGACACAATAAGTTTCGTTAAAAAACTTCGATGACACATTTTTGACGATAGAGCGATACGAAAGTATAGTTACGGAAAGTACCGTTTGGGCGTTATAGTCGACGGCCGGTTATCCTTGTTCGTTAAGGTTTCGTCGTAATTAAGAATGGTGAATTAAGTACAGATGTCGCATTCGTATTTTTAAATTCTTTTAAACAGGATGTTTTGCATAATATGCGACAAAAACCCTGGACGGATAGTTTAACATAAGTCGTGTTTTATTGGAAGTTTTACTGTCACTAACGAGTCTTGATAAAACGCTGTAGTCATTGGGCGCGTTGGAGAACCTATCGGATAGCCTATCTCGGATAGCCGTATCTTGGATACCTTTTTAAACGATCCAGATATCTTTTTCCTGATTGCTGCAGACAACAACTGTGAAATATTAAAATTCGACTTTTGAAAATAGAAAAACATTCAAAATATTGTAACGTGAACCCAACATTTTATACCAATTTCCTAATCGAAAAACGTTCAACCGAAAACACAACTCGCAGCACTATTATGGAATGGTATAAATGACAGGCGTTGCTTGTAAGCCAGTGTGTGTGAGTGTAGAGATGCTTGACAGCAAATGTGGAGACAATGTAGAAGTTACTGGAGAGTTCTAGATGGCATGTCATTCGATATAAATAGCCCGCCCGAGGCAACCAGAGGGCAGTTTTGTTTATAGAGTGATAAAGTTAAGAGTAAGTACAAGTGATAGTCCAAAAGTCGAGTTGAGTTCGAATAAAGTGTATATCGAAAGTAGATACTGAATAAAGTGGTAGAATTAAATTGAAAAGTAGAGTTTTATTTTTGCGAACTAAGCGCACGTAACATTGGTGTCAGAAGTGTAAATAAAACTTATTTGACTAGTAAAGTGTATGAAAAAAAAAGTAAAAAGAAAAATAATAATTATATACAGTGAAAATGGGTAAGTTATTAGAAGAGCTCAACTGCATTGAGCTTAAAAGTGAGTTAGGTAAGCGAAATCTTTCTAGAGCGGGATCGAAAAATGAGCTCGTCCTGCGCTTGCGTAACTATTTGGAACAGCAAGGGGAAGACGTAAACACTTTTGTTTTTGAAACAGAAGTGGAAGAAGAGGAAGTAAGTGAAAATGTAGATTTTTCTAGTATGATGAAACTTTTGTTAGAACAACGAAACGAGCAAAAGAAAGAACAGTTGAATGTTCTCGAACGACTAGAAGTACAACAAAAGAAGCTGGAAGAGCAACGAAATGAGCAAAAAAAGGAACAGCAGAATGTTCTCGAAAAACTCGAAGAACAACAAAAGATGCTGATTGAAGAGCAACAGCAAAATATTCTCGGACGTCTGGAAGAGCAACGAAACGATCAAAAGAAGGAACAGCAGAATGTTCTCGAACAACTGGAAGCACAACGAAACGAACAAAAGAAGCTGATTGAAGAGCAACGAAACGAGCAAAAGAAGGAACAACAGAATATTCTCGAAAGACTTGAGGCTCAACAAAATGTTTTGGAAGGTCAGAAAAACATTCTAGAAGGTAAATTGGGTAACATTGAGAAAAATGTATGTGCCCTAGACGAACGCGTTGAAGGTGTGGAGAAACAGCTTTCTGTTGTAGAGAATCGTTTCGAAATCGTAGAAACCCGATGTGATAAACAGTTCTCTGTTCTGACCAAGGAATTGGACCAGATCCGGAAAATCAAAATTCGAGAGTCTGCTTGGGAGTTTGCAAAGAAAAAGGAGATGAAACCCCCAACATTTGATGGACAGTCTTCTTGGCCAGTCTACAAGAGACAATTTGAGGCAGCCGCGACAACAAATGGCTGGGATGACGAAGACAAGTACATTGCACTGACTCTTGCTCTTAGAGGACCAGCAGCTGAATTACTTCAAACAGTTCCAGCTGGTAAGAGCGGCGATTTCAGTTCTCTCGTGGCAGCTATAGATAAACGCTTTGGAGATAGCCACTTGAAAGAAGTCTTCCGAGTCCAACTCAATAACAGAGTCCAGAAAAGGGGTGAAAGTCTACAGCAGCTCCAAGCAGACGTCGAAAGACTGGTTCACCTGGCATACCCGGATGCTGGAGAAGAAATCATCAACCAGCTTGCTGTTGAGTCCTTCGTTCGCGCCATTTCCGATATACATCTTCAGAGGTCTGTGCGAACTGCTAGAACACGTACTCTTTCTGAAACTTTAGCATTCGCATTGACAATTGAAGCAGCAGAACAGGCTTCTCATGGAGTACATCGACTTAGAGAGGCCATAGTCGAAGAATGCTCGTGCCAAAGATCAGAAATACAAAAGAACCAGCGGAGTGGACCAGTAAGATGTTGGAACAGCAACAAGACCGGGCACTTACAGCGTCAATGCCGGCTACCACCAAATAAAACCGGTTGTCAACATTGTGGAAGCAAGAGATCCAACCCAGAGCAAGGTAACAACAACACCAGTGTTGCCTATCAATCCGTTTCCCATCAGGGAAACGAGTAAGAACCAACTTCGAGGGGCAGAGGCTGGTTTCTTGTATCGATGGCCCCAGAACCACCATCCAGGTCTCTCAGACTAAACGAGACAACAAAAGTCTGACTGTGGAGGCTACTATTAACGGGAACAAACATGTGGCTACCATCGACACCGGTGCCACAGCCTCCATAGTACGTCGAGACCTGGTAAAGACGACGTGGCTTCATAACACCAATAGCTACCGTCTAAGAACCGCTACGGGAGAAGCAGCAAGAGTATATGGAGAAGTGTATCTGAAGATCCTACTGGCCGATCTAGTGTTTACTCATCAATTCCTGGTGGCAGATATATGTGACGAGTGCATCATTGGAATCGACTTTATGAAACAGCACGGAGTTATTTTGGACATCGGTAATCAGGTTTTGAAGTACCAAAATAAGGAACTTCCAATGACCTATTCGAACGAAAGTACGTCGACACTGAGAACTGTCATCAGGGAAGATCTGATTCTGCCTCCTTCTTCTGAAGTGTTCGTTTGGACGAAACTGGAGGGTGAGTTTGGAAGCCTTCGATACCTCATGGTGGAACCAGACCCAGAGTGTTCCTCCCAAAGCGTCATCATTGGGAAAACACTGGTAGCACCGAAAAACAAAATGGTCCCCGTACGATTACTAAACACCAGATCGTACGATGTAAGGTTGAAGAAAGGAGAAGTCGTTGGACGTTGCGAATCGGTTGCAGCAATTACGAAGATCACAGACGAGGCCCCGAGAAAAACGTTAACTCCGGAGGAGCTCATAACCATCAGAGCTAAAATACTGAGTTCATCCAACCTTGATCACCAACAAACAAGGATGGCTGAAAATCTCCTTCAAGAGTACACTGACATCTTCGCATCGAAAAAAGGGACAATATGGTAGGACACATTTGGTGCAGCATCGCATCAACACAGGAGATGCAAGACCGATTCGTCAACCCGCAAGACGCCTTCCACTGGCCAAACAAGGTGAGGTTGAGGAAATGATAACAGCAATGAAAAAGGACGGTCTTATCGAAAATTCCAAAAGTCCTTGGGCGTCACCAGTGGTGCTAGTGAAAAAGAAAGACGGAAGCACTCGTTTTTGTGTGGACTACCGAAGGCTGAATGATGTAACTAAGAAGGACAGCTATCCCCTGCCGAGAATCAGTGATACCCTGGATGCCATGGAGGGAGCGCAGTGGTTCTCGACGCTGGACTTGAAGAGCGGATATTGGCAAGTTGACATCCACCCTGATGATCGGGAAAAGACGGCATTTTCTACAGGTAATGGGCTCTGGCAGTTTAAGGTTATGCCGTTTGGGCTATGCAACGCTCCGGCAACATACGAGCGTTTGATGGAGTGCGTTCTTCAAGGACTGACGTGGAAAGCTTGCCTAGTCTACTTGGACGATGTCATTGTTTACGGGAAAACATTTGACCAACATTGTAAGAACCTTAAAGCCGTGTTTCAGAGACTTCGAGAGGCTAACCTTAAACTGAATCCAGAAAAATGTGCACTTTTCAAAACCGAAGTCAAGTATTTGGGACACATCATCTCATCCCAAGGAGTAAAGACTGATCCTGAAAAAGTTGACTCCGTCAAAAATTGGCCAACATCACAGGACAAACATCAACTCCGAAGCTTTCTGGGACTTGCCACATATTACCGACGTTTCGTTAAGAACTTCGCTGGAGTTGCAAAGAGTTTGCATCAGCTCACCGAAAAGGGGAAGCAGTTTAAATGGTCAGGTGAGTGTGAGAAATCTTTCCAGGAACTCAAATACCGCCTCTGTAACGCTCCAGTGCTGGCACATCCAACACCTGGCAAAACATTCATCGTCGACGCAGATGCAAGCAACGTTGGAATCGGGGCGGTACTATCCCAAGTGCATGATGGCGAAGAGAAAGTGGTGGCATACTACAGCAAGGTCCTATCGAAACCCGAAAGGAACTACTGCGTGACCAGAAGGGAACTGCTAGCTCTTATCTTGGCAACAAAGCACTTCCATAAGTACATCTATGGACAGAAATTCCTTCTGCGGACAGACCACGGTGCTCTGAGCTGGCTGTTGAACTTCAAAAATCCAGAAGGTCAAGTCGCAAGGTGGATAGAAAGATTGCAGACCTATGACTACCAGATCCAACACCGCAGAGGAAAGCTGCACTCAAACGCCGATGCATTATCACGAAGACCTTGCAAAGTGGATTGCAAGCATTGCAAGCGGCAAGAAGACAAAGAAATCATTACCGCTCAGCGACTAAGAGCTGACCCCATAAGCGGATGGAGCAATGAGGAAGTGAGGACTGCTCAACAGGAGGATCCAGATATCGAACCCGTTCTCGCATGGAAAGAAAATGAAGAGAAACCGGAATGGGGAGACATTTCTGACAGGAGTCCAGTTCTCAAAGCCTATTGGGCACAGTGGGACTCACTATATGTGCAAGAAGGTGTCCTCAGGCGAAGATGGGAATCCGCTGACGGTAAGTCACATGTGATGCAGCTGATCGTACCGCAATCGAAAGTCAGTGAAGTTCTTCGGGAGATGCACGACGGACCTTCTGGAGGCCACCTGGGAGTAAACAAAACACTGGAGAAGGTGCGACATCGGTTCTACTGGTTACATGCTAGAGATGACGTGGAGAAGTGGTGCCGAACATGTGACAAGTGTGCTGCAACCAAAGGACCTGGTAGGAAGATTCAAGGTTAGATGCATCAGTACAACGTTGGATCGCCTTTTGAGAGGATTGCAGTAGATGTGGCTGGGCCTTTTCCAGAGACCAACGCTGGAAACAAATACATTCTGGTTGTAATGGACTATTTTAGCAAGTGGCCTGAGGCGTATGCCATCCCAAATCAAGAAGCCAAAACGGTGGTCGACCAGATTGTGTTTAACTGGGTGAGTAGGTTTGGCGTGCCTATGGAACTCCATTCCGACCAAGGGAGGAACTTTGAGTCAAACATCTTCCAAGGAGTGTGCGGACTACTTGGCATTAAGAAGACGAGAACCACACCACTTCATCCACAATCTGATGGGATGGTTGAAAGATTCAACCGGACCTTGAAAGAACACCTCACCAAGGTCGTAGGCGACTACCAAAGAGACTGGGATAGGCACGTACCGCTATTCCTGATGGCCTATAGAAGTGCAGTACATAGCTCGACAGGACAAACACCATCTGACATCCTGTTCGGGAAAACCATGCGGCTGCCCAGCGAACTTAAATTTGAGGAGCCACAGGACACAAACGAGTATGAGGACGACCTCAAGGAGAGACTCGCTGACATCCATAAAAGAACAAGGGAACGGATGAAAACCTACAGCGACCGGATGAAGACACGGTACGACACAAAAGCGACAACGTCAGGATTCCAAGCAGGAGATCGTGTGTGGCTTTATAATCCTCATCGTCAAAAGGGATTGTCACCGAAACTTCAGCAAAACTGGGAAGGTCCTTATACTGTAGTCACGAGGATTAACGACGTGGTCTACCGCATCCAAAGAGGACTAAGAGGCAAGTTAAAAGTAGTTCATTGTGACAGGCTGCATCGATATAGTGGCGAGGCTGCAGATGGAATTATTCGTGACGAACAATCCTAAGGAGGGGGCAGTGTAACGTGAACCCAACATTTTATACCAATTTCCTAATCGAAAAACGTTCAACCGAAAACACAACTGGCAACACTATTATGGAATGGTATAAATGACAGGCGTTGCTTGTAAGCCAGTGTGTGTGAGTGTAGAGATGCTTGACAGCAAATGTGGAGACAATGTAGAAGTTACTGGAGAGTTCTAGATGGCATGTCATTCGATATAAATAGCCCGCCCGAGGCAACCAGAGGGCAGTTTTGTTTATAGAGTGATAAAGTTAAGAGTAAGTACAAGTGATAGTCCAAAAGTCGAGTTGAGTTCGAATAAAGTGTATATCGAAAGTAGATACTGAATAAAGTGGTAGAATTAAATTGAAAAGTAGAGTTTTATTTTTGCGAACTAAGCGCACGTAACAATATCATTGCTAGACGATTATAACTTGTTTCGATTTCCCATGCGTTTTAAAAGCCTCTTATGCTGAAATAAATGCTCACCAAAACAAAAAATCAACATGAAAATTGAAAATAAATAAAAATAAATTTTCTATCAGCTGATCACTTGAATAGAAAGGTATACCAAAAATACTCGGATACCTTTAGACAGCCTTTTAGTTGAAATGGGTGTGTGACTCTGCTAAAAGTCTAACACGTAAACAACAACAACAAGCTATCCGGATACGATTCTCGAACGCCCCCATTAATGCAACTTTGCTCTAAAACTCCATTTACCAGCCATCCCTGTTGTTCATTTCTGAACACTGACTTATTTTTTATCACTAATCGTTGTTGTTTTACCATGTGTGATATTTTGCGATTTTTGCTTTAATAAAATTGACTATACCTACAAACAAATTATTAAATTTTTTAATAATTCTTTTTTTTCTTTTTAACAGCAACAACTCCTGGATAAAAACAAACACAGTAACAAAAACTAAAGTCCCTAACCAACTGGGTGCCATGTGGGTATTTACCACTATCGATTTTTTACACGGCTGCAGCAGTGCGGTGTGCGGACAACACTGCCGATGAGGCACTATCATTCACTATTGGCACCTTTTCATTTTAAATGGCGCCCAAACAATATACCTAAATGGCACTTTTGGATTCTGTTGCATTGAAATAAAAAAATCACACATCGTTTGTAGAGTAACACTAACTAGTTTCTCTTACAAAAATGTTGAATGTTGCCTTCGAAAAGCATCCAACTTGATTCCTCTACTAAATTTTTTTTTCTACAGTTTAATTTGTTGACCAAACCAAAAAATTAAATCATCTTTCAAATTTCTAGATTGCATTTTATGATAGTCAGATCATGTAAGGATTTCTTTTCAATGAGAATTTGTTAAATTTTTTTGTTCTTTCCATATTACTGTTCAATTTCATTGGTGGCAAATGGCACTTTTTGTAAGCAGTTCCAGCACCGTACCAAATTTATTACCGGCAACGGCAACGCTGGTGCCGAACCATACATAGATTACTTATTTATACCTAGCTGTTGCTGCTATCATATATTCATATCGTAAATGTATGTCCACTAATGTACCTGCACATTCATAAACAAAACGAAGTTTGTTTGCAATTGCAGTGAACTAGTGGCTACGATACAACTACGCTTTCACTGGCGCCCGCATCAAACTTCATGAAAATGAAAATCATGATTTCGAATGCGGATGAAATGAAATTATGACGCTGCACAGTATATTTATTTTTCGTCAGTACATACAAATACGAGGTATAAATCACGCATCACGGTCATTTCAGTATGCGAGCGAAGCCAATGATAACAATAACAAACCGCTTCTGCGCTCTTTCTTCTTATTATTATTTAGAGCATTATTTTGTTTCAAGAAGGCCTTCTCTTTTATTCATACATGAAAGATTGAATCCAATCTACCATCGAAAACCTGTTAATAGTTATGACTTATGAGGCCGCCAAACGAAAAGAGGCGCGCGCTGGCTGCTAACACTCTCGTCCAAAATGCACGTATAAGAGTTCAGGGGCCAGCCGACCGCTGAAGCGCTGATAGTCGTTACTGATTTAGTAGAATATTTCATTTTAAATAGGTAAGGCTGTCCATTGCATTGTACATGAAACATATAGGGTGTGTTTCTTTATTTTTTCCGGATAAGGAATAGAAAAGACAGAAAAGACAAAATATTTATCCAGAATATCCAGAACAGAATAAATAAAGAAACAGAACTAGCAACAAGCAACAACTGACAATGAAAGTATGTATGTATCTGTCAAACTACAGAATATTCTAAAAAACCACCTCTTGACTAGGAATGAAAAGAATGCATTCCAAATATTCCAGAATGAATAAAGAAACAAGAAAATAGTTTATCCGGAATATTCCATTGAATAAAGAAACGCAAAAGTGGTATTCCGAATATTCCGAATATCCAGAATGAATAAAGAAACACACCCATAGTAACACCATGAAAACTCCCGATGGTATACCCACCTAGTTGTTCGATTAACTAACTTTGCGGTTGTGTTGAAATTTAGTTTGGTGGTACACTTGGGTATTAAATGTATGTATATACAATGTAGGGTTCTACACTTCACTTTTTTCCGATTCAAAAGAGCGGTTCTTTAATCGAGCAGGTAGATGGCAATAGCATCGGGGGGGGGGGGGGGGGGGTTCATGGTGTTACTATACGTTTTAAATACAAAGGTTTTTGCATTGAATTTTACTGTAATAACGTGACAGGCCACTTGATAAAAGACATCAATTAAAAAAAAATTTTTCTTATAAAATCATAAAAGCTGTTTAATAGTTAGGAAAACTCTGATTTTTCGGAACATATTGATGATAACATGGATTTTGTTCTGTTTAACGTTGGACATTTTCTAGATATGTTCGTTCGTTTTAACTTCAACAAAGCACTTCCATGGGCCAAAATGAAGAGCAATAGATGTGTCTATTTTGAAGTTAATTGCTAAGGGAATAAAATAATCATGATTTGATACAAAAATCATGATTTCATGATATGAGTTCAGAATTCATGAAAACTATGATAATCGTAGTTTTTGGCAGCACTGCTCGAAGGCGAAAACTGTATTATTTTTTCCAAGCAGACATTGCAGTAAGACGAAAATTATCGTCTTACTTTCTTCAATAAGAGAACGTGTATTGAAAAGGGTGGCACCGCGGTGCACCGGGGTGAAAGTATATCGTAGGAAAGACAGGGACAAACATAGAATATGTTCAACGCGGCGATTTTCAATGCTTTGTGTATTGTGTGTGTATCTCGCAAATTTAAAAGTGCTTGAAGAACATTGTGTGTATGGGCAAAGATAGGATGTTGACCGCTTAGTTGTAGACTTATGTTGCTGGTTTTTTCTATGCACAAGGGACAAATTTTAAAAGGTAAGACGATAGGAATCGTGTTATATGGGCGCCACGCCACTGAAAACTAGTACTAAGTGCGAGTGTTGGCAAAGGAAAACGGGACAAAAGAATTGTGATCAACACTGTAATTGCTCTGCGAACAATGACCGACTGCACGCATCTCAGTGGCCTACGAGAGCTTTCGTGTAAATGTCCCAGCGGATGAATTCGAAGGACAGAATCAACGGTGGACTTCAGCAGCCTTAAAAGCAGAAACCCCTGAAGGAGCTACTCCAACATATTTGGTTTAAAGGTCTTTCGGGGTCTTTCAATACTAGGACAGGGTATTGAAGTAGAGATGGTGGCGGACAAGCTCCTGGCGAGCCAACGGCAGCCCTCACACCCCTGTAGCAGGGTATTCCAGCCCTTTGTGTCCGAAGGGATCCCTCCAGGTTGGGGGTTGTGCGTAGGGTTAACTACCCAACCACGGAAAAAATATGGTTCCGAAACAACAAGCAGCCTCGGATAACGATAATGATTTCAAAGTTGACGACCCAAGCAAACGAAAAAAGGACAACGACCTCCGGATCTGCACTTGGAACGTAAGATCTCTTAACGGACTAGGTGCAGCTGGAGAATTAGCGGACGCCCTGGACTGCTGCAAAGCAGACATAACCGCCATCCAAAAAGTGCGCTGGAGTGGACCGCCCGGTAAAGAAGATGAAAAACTGTGACATCTACTATGGCGACTGCTACAGACAACAGCAACAGCGTCTATTCGGGTGCGGATTTGTCGTTAGAGGAAGACTCAGGGATAAGGTGATTAGCCAAAATCCAGTCAATGAGCGTATAATGACCTTCCGCATCAGGGCTTAATTCGCCAACATTAGCCTTATATGCGCCCACGCCCCCACAGGAGAGAAAGACGACGATTCCAAAGACTGTTTCTACGAGCTCCTCGAAGAAACATATGAGCAGTGCCCTAGACACGACGTGAAAATCGTTCTTGGCGATTTCAACGCAAAACTAGGGAAGGAGGACATCTTAGGAAACACAATCAGTAAGCATAGCCTCCACGACAAAACCTCCGAAAACGGATTGAGGCTAATCGATTTTGCTGCGGGGCTAAATCTTGTTGTAAGTAGTACACGCTTCCCGCATCTCAAAATTCATAAAGGTACATGGCGATCCCCAGATCAATTAACCGTCAACCAAATTGACCATGTTGCGATCGACGCAAGGCACTCTTCCAGTGTGTTAGATGTCCGAACTTTCCAAGGGGCCAACTTCGATTCGTTGTCGCCAAGGTATGAATGAGGATATCTTGTTCACGACCAGCACGAACTAACGCTGTGAAGAGATATGACGTCGGAAAGCTACAATCGCAAGAGATTGCCAATGCCTTTTCCAATCGGGTGTCTCTTCAATTATCGTTCAATCCCATGCCGCCAGCATTAAGCATTGAAGACCAGTGGCAGCAATGCCAAGAAGCCATCAGAGCCGCTGCCTCTGAGGTTTTGGGTTTCACTCGGCCACCAAAATGAAACCCATGGCTCGATGAAAAATGCAGGCAGGCAAATGCAGCCAAACAAAAAGCACGGCAAATGCTGATGCAACAACGAACAAGTGCTGCTTACGATCAGTATAACGAGATCTTCAAGGAGAGAAGAAGGGAAGAACACCGACTTCTCAAAAAGAAAAAGAAGCAGCATGAGAAGCGCTCGTTTGAGGAAATAGAGACGTGCCGTGAAAGGAACGAGATTCGGAAGTTTTACGAAAAGGTAAAAAGATCCCGCCAGGGTGGCAAACCCCGAACTCAAGCCTGTAAAGACCAGCAGGGAAACATAGTTATAGAGTCACAGTCGCTACTGAGGATCTGGAAAGATCATTTCTGCAGACTGCTTAGCGGCGATGAGGACACAAATTCCGCTGTCAGGCAGATTGCCCCATTCTGCTTGGACGATGATCAAGAATGCCGTCCTCCCGACCTTAACTTCCTCTAAGTTAAGCTTGCCATATGCAAATTTAAATCAAATAAGACTGCAGGTGCAGATGGCCTTGATGCCGAACTCTTCAAGGCACCTGGAGACCAGTTGGAAAGGAACATGCACCAGCTGATCTGCATGATATGGTCGGAAGAAAGCATGCCCGATGAATGGAACCTCAGTATCGTATGCCCGATCCTAAAGAAACGAGACCCTCACAATTGCGCCAATTATAGAGGGATAAGCCTCCTTAATGTCGCTTATAAGATCTTGTCTGCTGTAATATATGAACGTCTGAAACCCTATGTCAACAACTTGATAGGTCCTTATCAATGTGGTTTTAGACCAGAGAAGTCCACAATAGACCAAATTTTCACATTACGGCAGAGCTTGGAAAAAAACCGAGAACGTAATATCGATATTCACCATCTTTTTATCGATTTTAAGGCCGCGTATGACAGCATTTACAGAGACGAGCTGTACAGAGCCATGTCTAGTTTCGGCATCCCTGCAAAACTCGTACGACTATGCAGGATGACTTTGGAGAATTCACGCTGCTGCGTCAAGGTAAAGAACTCACCGAGACCTTTGATGTCGAAAAAGGTTTTAGGCAAGGCGATAAACTGTCATGCGATTTCTTCAACATAATACTTGAAAAGATTGTAAGAAACTCAAACGTCAACGCCAGAGGAACAATCTTTCAAAAGTCTGTACAATTATTCGCCTATGCAGACGATATTGACGTAATGGGAAGAAAAAAGCGTGATGTCATAGGTGCTTTAGCGAGTATTGAAACAGAAGCGGCAAAAATGGGTTTGATGGTTAATGAGGGCAAAACGAAGTATATGCTGTCGTCAAACAAGGACACAGAACATCGACGAATTGGACAATACGTCACAATAGAGAAACATAACTTCGAGGTAGTACAGGACTTCGTCTAGCTGGGATCCGCTGTAGACACAGACAACAACATCAGTGCGGAGATCAAATGGAGAATAACTCTTGCCAACCGTTGCTTCTTTGGGTTAAGAAGGCAATTGAGAAACAAAACCCTCTCTAGAAAAACCAAGGTGACCTTGTATAAGACCTTGATCATCCCAGTCCTGCTTTACGGCGCGGAAGCATGGACTTTATCGAAAGCGGATGAGGAAATTCTTGGTCGTTTCGAAAGAAAAATTCTCCGAATGATCTTTGGTCCCGTATGCGAAGACAATGTGTGGAGAAGAAGATACAACAACGAGCTGTATGAGCTGTACCGCGACATGGACATAGCCAGAAGAGTACGCATCGCGAGGCTACGATGGTTGGGCCATGTAGAGCGGATGGACCCAAACGCTCCGGCTTGTCGGGTGTTCGAAAGCACATTGCAGGGAAATCACGGAAGGGGAACACCTCGTCTTAGGTGGCGCAATCAAGTGGATGAAGATCTCAACCAACTTGGAGTGCGAAACTGGAAAGAGCTCGCCTGAAATCGAAGTCGTTATAGAAGGATGTTGGTTGAAGCCCAGGTTCACCCCGAACTGTAATGCCCACCGTAGAAGAAGAAGAATTTGCAAAAAAGGTTCGATTTTCACCAAAAAGTTGGATAAAATCGGTTCTATTGAAAACAAATAAAAACCCCACGATTCAATGCTTCGTTTTCGTATTGGCAATAAATGTGAAAAATTTGTGGATGATCTGTTGAACCTTTTTTGAGTTATCGCGGGCACCGATAGATAGTGCATATAGTTGCTTGCTAAAAGTTGTCGGTAAGTTCGTAAGTAAGCTTTGTAGTGCCGTGTTCATTGGTGCCGTGAAATAAGGTAGATGGTAATAAGGTCGAATCAGCCTTATTCGACTTTATTTCTATCCTAGTGGATTTCATGTTTTCGACATTATACAAGGTGTTCCGTACTTGGTGGATAGGTGGATGGGCGTTGTACTATTCGGGTAGGCTCTGGCTGATGCCAACTTGGCGGCGCGGCGCCCAGATGCTCTAACTTATAGTACACGTCAATTGTGCTTACTATACCTCCAAGCGGTATCCACTGGGACCTGGGATGCTCCGTCCAGAGCTGACCTGCTAAACTAGTAAGTGCGAGTGTTGACGAAGGAATCCGGAACAAAAGAATTGTGAGCGATCAACACTATAATTGCTCTGAGAACAATGACTGACTGCACGAATCTCAGTGGTCTACGAGAGCTTTCGTGTAAATGTTCCAGCGGATGAATTCGAAGGACAGAATCAACGGTGGACTTCAGCAGCCTTAAAAGCAGAAACCCCTGAAGGAGCTACTCCAACATATTTGGTTTAAAGGTCTTTCAGGGTTTTTCAATACTATGACAGGGTATTGAAGTATTGATGGTGGCGGATGAGCTCCTGGTGAGCCAACGGCAGCACTCACACCCCTGCAGCAGGGTACTGACACTGGATATTCTAGCCCTTTGTGACCGAAGGGATCCAAAAGGACCTGGCCCTCCAGGTTGGGGGTTGTGCGTAGGGTTAACTACCCTACCACGGAAAAAATTATTTGTTCCGAAACAACAAACAGCCTTGGATAACGATAATGATTTCAAAGTTGACGAGCCAAGCCAACGAAAAAAGGACAATGACCTCCGGATCTGCACGTGGAACGTAAGATCTCTTAGCGGACTAGGTGCAGCTGGAGAACTAGCGGACGCCCTGGACTGCTGCAAAGCAGACATAACCGCCATCCATGGGCATAGCCAGAAGAGTACGCATCGCGAGGCTACGATGGTTAGGCCATGTAGAGTGGATGGACCCAAACGCTTCGGCTCGTCGGGTGTTCGAAAGCACATTGCAGGGAAATCGCGGAAGGGGAAGACCTCGTCTTAGGTGGCACAATCAAGTGGATGAAGACCTCAACCGACTTGGAGTGCGAAACTGGAGAGAGCTCGCCCAAAATCGAAGTCGTTATAGAAGGATGTTGGTTGAGGCCCAGGTTCAACCCCCCAACTGTAATGCCCACCTAAGTAAGTAAGTAAGTAAGTTCCGTACTTGGTGTATTATCCTTTGGGGTGTGATTTTTGGTCAGATTCTAAGAAAAAATTGTTCTACAGTAAAGCCCGTTTCTCAACTTGCAATTTGTATTTCACTTGCTTCTTTTATATGATTTTTTTTGCAGTTTGCAAGCGAGTCTTTGTAAAGCGTGATCCTAAGTGATAAGAAATGTTTAGCACAAACATTTTTAAATAATGGCTAGTGTTGTATTAAGTTACGAAATAATTGCTGGAATGCGTAAAAACAGCTTACTTCTTTATGTGTCCCAAACCTGCCAAATATCGGTATAGACTTAACAAAGTTTCGGGAAGTTTCAAGTACTATGTCTGCTATGGGAAAGAGTTCCGAGCTAGTGTCGTAATAGATTTTGTGCCGGATTCCCAAAAATGCTAAGACTCATCGCCACGGGAGCCAAGAGAACTTGTTTGCAAAACTTAAATTGGTAAATTCAATAAAGGATGAGCGCAAAAATGTTTGCCTTAAAAGATCTAATATTCGTGACATTTTTGACGAGCAGTGCCACAAACAACCGGGTGCGTCAACTAGCATTCAGTTCGGGCGAATGCGAAGGCAGCTTTTGAACATCAAAAACAAATTTTTCCCCAAATCTCCAAATGACTTCAATGAAGTTAAACAGTTGTTTGAGAGCGTGGACCGTGGAAGTCCAAAAATCATTCGGAATGTCTCGGTTTGATCCTGAGTTGCAATTTTATCGAGGCACAGTTGTTAAAGAGAGAACTTTTCGTACAGCGTATTCGCATCGAGTTCCATATGCGAAAAAATTGAAAATTTAAATCAGATCAGAAGCGCTTCCTAGAAATTTCTTAATGGATGGAACTCTTAGCACGGTTCCGGCGTCTAGTGCATTCAAACAAATTTAAATACTGTACATTGCACATGGCAACCACGTAAGAATTACATTTTGTAACCAAAACTACGACCACTTTTTAACTGTATATCATTCCCAGATATATCCATTTCTGTACATCCTTTTATCAAATAAGTCAGAGACCATATAAATATACGCATGTATTTGAATTTTGAATACGTTAAAAACAATATTGTAACGTACGCTTAGTTCGCAAAATAAAACTTCACTTTTTAATTTATTTCTACCACTTTTATTCAGTATCTATACTTTATTCGATCTCAACTCGACTTTTGGACTATCACTTGTATTTACTCTTAACTTTATCACTCTATAAACAAAACTGCCCTCTGGTTGCCTCGGGCGGGCTATTTATATCGAATGACATTTCATCTAGAACTCTCCAGTAACTTCTACATTGTCTCCACTCTACACTATTTTGGCTGTCAAACATTTTCTCTCCTTCAATTTTTCTACACTTACACTAGTGCTCCCAGATGTGTTTTTCGGTTGAACGTTTTCGATTAGGAAATTGGTATTAAATGTTGGGTTCACGTTACAATATTTTGGATTTGAGACCACTGTCTTTTACTACTAGACGGTCCTCCGTAATGGTCTCAAAATGTATATTCGAATGTGAAACTAACCGGGTGTTGGTTTCATTTTACACAAGCATTGCGACAACATGCTGCCAGTAAAATTCCTAATTTTATGATAACACTGCAAAAGAATAATGAATTTTATAGACTTTTTCGTAAATTCCTTATCTTGCCTCTCCTTAGCCCGAAAGATTTGTTGGCGGGATAAGAGATTTTGAAAGATGGATGAGCTCTTAACCGAACGGAAAATACTATTTTCCAGCCTTTTTTGAAGTATTTTGAAAAGCAATGGCTCAGAATGGTATGTACATCTTATATATGTATAAGTAAGCGCATAACTCAACAACATCTCACCAATTTGGCCAATTCTTTTTTTGGTTGTGTTCATTATTGTCAGCAAAAGGTTCTTATGACATAATATATATCTATCTATCTATATATCTATCTAACTACTAGACAGGTTTCTAAAATGCATTAGGGGTGCTACATTATACCCCTCCATCAGTAATTAAGATTATATTTCATCCCTATAATCCCAAGGTAACAGAATCGGGAACGAGAAACGAAACTTAAAGTTACTTGACTGATTTCAAAAATTCTTTCAACTCTTGGATGTTACATTATCCCTCAGTGACATAGACTTATAAATGGTTCCTGTCAAGGTTTGATCCCCATATTCCCACAGGAACGGGGTTGGGAATGGAAATCTAGAAACTACTGGACAAATTTCTAAAATTCTTTCGGCATTAGGAGTGCTAAATTATCCCCCTGCATCAGTAACCTAGACTACTTATATTTCATCCCTATAATCCCACGGGAACAGAAACGGGAACGAGAACCGAAACCTTAAAGTTACTTGAACGATTTCAAAAATTCTTTCCACTCTTACATTCATCCCTCAGTGACTTATGAATGGTTCCTGTCATGGTTTGGGAATGAAAACCTAGAAACTACTGGACTCTATAACCCTTCCTACATTAGGATTGCTACATTATCCTCCTCCATTAGTAATTTAGATTATATTTCATCCCTATAATCCCACGGGAACAGAAACAGGAACGAGAACGGGAACCTTAAATTTACATGACTGATTTCAAAAATTCTTTCAACTCTAGGATGTTACATTATCCCTCAGTGACATAGACTTATAAAAAGTTCACGTCAAAGTTTGATCCCCATACTTCGATATTATCATCTGCCATGTATCTCGATACGCCACAGGCCTCTTGCTCACATACAATTTGAGCTATTAACAGCGCAAATCGATATTCGACAAACAATGGTCTAAAAGTCGTAGGAAATGACTCATCTCACACGCCTCTGCAAGTTGTACCTAATACGAAATCAAAGTGGTTACATTTGTCTAGATTTGCCAATAATACTTCAGAAGAATCAATAACAGCATACGTCGCAGATAAGCTGAAAATCCCACAAACCTTAATAGCGGGGTCCACACTGTCCAACTTGTTTGTCAAATTTGTTGGATGAAAAGTTGGACGGAAAAAACCCATAGCGTCCAAACTCAAAACAAGTTGTCCAACTTCATTCTGGTCTGAAGTTCAACCATGAAGGACATAGCAGTAGCAGCGCAATTTAAAAATGAAATTTTAGAGAAGCAAGAAAAACAAAAGAAGAGGTGGACTACCTGAAAACATCATAAATGTGCTCAACGAAGAAAAAATATTCTTTCAGTGCGATGTGCACATTTTTCCAACAGAGTTTCATAGGCCTTATACTTTCAAGTTATATTTTTGTATTCTTCGCATTGTATATGAAATATCTCTGGAAAACTTTTGTAGACTTCAAACTTCTGTAGAATCCAAAACTCGCAATTTCAGGTTACAGCCATCTAATAAACTGATATGAACACTTTAGATTTAACTTTTACCACTTCTCTACATGAAGTCCGATCAACTTTAATTTAAATTATAAGCTATGTATAAACAAAAGCAACCCCTTACCTTAAAGGAATTAAATGATCATTGCATTTTGGTGCCACCAAACTATTTATATTATCAATTTATCGTAATTTGCATTTTGTGGATATGTGCCCATTAAGGAAAAAATATTTTTCTGAAAGTATCGTAAATTCATTCCTATTTCAATGTTCCTACCTACAAAAAAAAAAATTTTCCGTGCGAGGTCCACTACCTGAAAATATTACAAATTCCAATTTCAATGTGCCCAACAAAGAAAAAACATTTTTTCCTTGCGAGGTGCACTACCATCATAAATTCCTCTTTCAATGTACCTACCGAACAAAGAAAAACATTCTTTCTGTGCGATGTTCACTACTTGAAAACATTTTTGAAATGAAATTTCTTCCAAGTTTGACGATCCACATTCTACATTCCACATTCTTCCAACTTGTTGTCCAACTTGCAAAAATATCAAAAAATTTTGAAAACCATTCAACAAATTTGACAAGCCTGTTGATGAGAGGCCACACTTTCAAATTTGCTTGACAAACTCGATGCTTGACAAACAAATTGGACAGTGTGGTGCTAATCAAATGTAAGAAGCTTTAAAAAAAAGACGATGACTCAAGCAAGCTATCTTTTGTTAATTTCAAAATTGGTATTCCGGAAAATGCCTTTCATCAAGCTCTCAATCCCTTTATTTGGCCTATGGGAGTAGAAGTTCGTGACTTTATCTACACTCCAAAAAACGATACCAGCTATGCTCTATGCATTCCCGTCAATTACATAGTAATCACTGAAGCTGATATCCAAATTAATTCCTGCAATCTACCTGCTGCCACTTCTACCGTCGGAAACTCAACTCCTGCCGCAACTATTGATGTTGGCGTACCAGAAATTGTTGACTCATCAAGAATTGTTCCTGCTGGAATACGTTCAAATCAAATGCTCCCAACTCTAATAATAATCTCTCCATCTATTACCAAAATGTCGGAGGAATTCGAACTAGATTGAGTAAATTGTATGTATTTTTCGCATCTCATGATTATCATGTAATAGTGCTCACTGAAACCTGGCTTAATGAAAATCATCTTACGTCTGAAATATTTAATTGTAATCATATCAATTTGTAGTTTTTCGAAAAGATCGATGTTCAATTACTACTGGTTTTGATCGAGGAGGAGGTGTTATAATTGCAGTAAGAAGGAATTTTGTTTGCAGTCAAACCGAACTTGCATATGTATATATTACTAAATTATTAAAAGTCGCGAAGAGTTTGCTAATTACACCAAAAGTTTCAAAAATTGGAGCGAAACAGAACCCAAGTATGTTGGAGTTTCCAATAAAGCATATGGAATGAATACTAGTGAAATATTAGGTCTGTTCGTTGAAGTTTCCCCAGGGTTAACCCAGGTTTTCTTGACAACCCTATGAGTTGTCAAAAAAACCTGGGTTTTCCAGTCCTCAAAAAACGCTAAACCACAAATCACCACACATCCCTGTCATTAAAAAAAAAATACATGCCATTTGACAGCCCTCAAATCGCCACAGCAAAAAGCTAGGGCGAGTTTGGGGAAAACCTATGGCAAACCTGTGGCTCAAAAAACACTCAATTTGACATTCATGGCGAATTTAGGTTTCTCAAAAAACGCTTTGTGGCGACCCTAGTGCAACCCCAGGGCTTCAACGAACAGACCTATTAGCGCTTTTCAAATTATTGTAGTGAAGTAGTAGCGCTTGCGAATATTTCCCTACTATCTTCCAAAAGCCTAATTGGGAGCTCCAGCACAGTTCGAAGCTGTTTCCCAATTATTTTGTAAAGTTTTTCAAATAAGCGTAGTGGAGAAAGTTGGAGTTTCCAATGAGGCATATGGAATACATATTAGTGAAATATTCACGCAAGATAAAGTAATAGTAAGAAATTCGCCTATATGTGTAGTTTTCAGATATAAGATGAACTTAAGATAAAAGCGAAGCTGAAAAATTTTTTTGGCAAGGGGAGTACGGGTTTGTGTTCTGAAAAAAGCCGGTTGTTCGTCTTTGTTTCAGTTTTTTTTTTGTTGAGAAATAACATCGAATCTATCTAATTACCATATCTACCTTATTTCACGGCTCCTGTTCATTCAACAGGTGGCACTAACTCGAATGAAAGGTGCCAACTTTAAACGATCGTAGCTCGGAGACTATTCTTCAGATCGACTTCAAAATTCAGTAGATATTCTCCGGATGTTGTACTTTAATTTTTTTGGGACCACTTTCCTTTAGTCCAGCATAAGTTAAAACTCGACTTATTTTTTTTGGGGTAGGGGGTGGTTTCAATAGTACACCTTTAAAATATTACAATGAGGAAACACCGGTAAATTGGTTTAAAATTTTTTTTTTGTTTTCCATTTTTACCTTATGAATTTGCCCCTTGAAGTATGCAATATTTTCAAAACATACAAATTTACAATCAATGTTAGGAAGTAGAGTAGTGAAAGTAGTGAAATCAATCGCACATTAGCACCTGCTTGATGAGTTTTTATAATTTCACAACTCAGTTTTCTAACATTATTGAAAATTCTTACGTATTTCCATCATTTTTTGAAAATATTGCATACTTCAAGGGATAACTTTATAAGGTAAAAATGGAAAACTTAAACAATTTTTAAATCAATTCACCGGTGTTTTCTCATGGTAATATCTTAAAGCTGTACTATTGAGACTATTGAGAAAAAAGTCATGTTCCAATCCAACTCATGCTGGAATAATCGAAAGAAGAGCCATTTTTTTAAATCGATTATTTTCGACATACCGGGTGCGACAGTGCCCTTAATAAGTTTAAACCTGGGCCCTATTGCACCAGTTTACAAATTACAATCACAAATTTTTTTTTGTAATCCACAATCACAATTTTTGTACATGAATTTGCGTTGCACGAACTACAAATAAGTGAATTGACAAATTTGTGATGAGAATTACAAATTGTACAGTTCACCTACAATTTACTGTTGCACCATTTGTGCTCGGTGCTTGTAATCTACAAATTTAACTCACAATTTTGTTGAACGTCGAAGCCAACAAAACTATGAAGAACACCGCAATAACTTTGGATTGGTAGTCAGTGCTCGAGCCAATAATTTAGTTGCAAGGCAATTGTGAATCGCACAAAACTTACACCGGTCAAAAAAAAAAAAAAAGAGTTATGGTGAATATCGCAAATTATTTTTTTTTTCTCAAGACGTTCTGGAGGAAGCTCTGTTACCGGCCTATGCTTCAATATTTCTGCATGAAAAAAATTACTTTATATTGTCGAAAATATGCTCAATAATGTACAATAGGTCCGAATAAAATTACTCAATTCATATTAAAGAAAAAAATTCACAAAAAGGTCTTTTTTCTAACTTTGAAACCCTAACCCCCCCCCCCCCCCCCCCACACCCTTAACTTCTTAAAAACCAAATATTTTAGTTCTGTAATCGCAATTTTTTATATAGATTTGCTTATATAATCAAAATATATATTAGGTAAAACTCATGCACAAAAATGCTGCTGACCGGTGTTATTCATAGTTTTGTTCGCTTCAACGTTCAACAAAATTGTGAATTGAATTTGTAAATTACAAGCGCCGAGCATAAGTGGTGCAACAGAAAATTGTAGGTGATCTGTACAATTTGTAATTCTCATCACAAATTTGTAAATTCACTTATTTGTAGTTCGTGCAACGCAAATTCATGTACAAAAATTGTGATTGTGGATTACAAATACAAATTTTTGATTGTAATTTGTAAACTGGTGCAATAGGGCCCTGGTGCAATAGACCACTGGTGCAATAGGGCCCAGTACACGTAAATGAAGCCAATTTTTTAATTTTTTTTTTTTTTTGCTATCGACTGAAATTAATTTTATTCTATTTTAAGTGAAATAAAAACAACGGAAATCATTCCAGTTCAAATCTATATTTCTTTTTCGATTTTATGTCTGAAAAGACTTCATACAATCTCAGTGTTCGAAAATAGGAGACTTTTCGTTCGGCTGTAGGCAACTAGTATTCGAAAATAGGAGAAAATATATATTTTTCAGTTTTTCCCATTTTTCAATTTTTGATGCCAATAGTGATAAAAATTTCTACCGGACATAAAAGTATTTGAGTTTTGCTAACAAAATAAGTTAACAGTATTATTTTGAGTCAAAGGCAAATATTTTTTATTGATCATCCAATCTTTGAAGTCGCAAAAGTGTTTGAAAACTGATAAATATATGTACCTTCTGGAAAGAAATTCTAATGATTTGCATGTGCTGGTTCTTCCAGAGACGATCGCTTTAGCTTCATCTTCTGTTGGTTTTTCTCGTTTACTGCTAAGAAAATTAAGAATTGAATTTCAAAGTTTATTGTTATTTATTGAAATATACATACCTGTTCAAGTGCAATGCTGACGTGCTTGGTTTTCCCAAATCAACTTCGATTTCACTACCAGTCTTACGTTTTTTTCTTACTACGAATCCTTAGAAGAATTTTCACTTCATACAACGCAAATTGTTATTATTTTGATAAAGTACTTACCTGTCCATGTGTCCATGTTTCGAAGTTCCAAAAAATAACTTAAAGCGTCGACACCCGAATGTAATTGTTTTGATCTGTTATTTCAAATGTCAATTCGAAAAATTTGAGTGAATTCAGTCAAACAAAATAAGATATACGTTCACGCAAGTCATTTAGTGCCAGTGCCCCTGTTCTGTAACTATCGCATCGATAACATCGATCGAGAAACAGTGAGAACCGGAACGAAATCCTACTAAGTTCATAGAATTTCGTTCCATTTTCCACCGTTTATCGCCTGCTTTTATCGAGGCGATAGTTACAGAACAGGGGCAGAAGTTACATCTACGTACATAATTCTTCTGAGAAATTAATAAGAGATTATTTTATTTTTTTGTAAAAGAATTGTTTTGGGTCTTATAGTAAACAACCTACCAAATTGAATTGAGGCCTACCAACCAACCTGAGCTGAAAAAACCTACCAATTTTGGTAGGATCCTACCAAAACGGCAACCGTTGATAATGTTGATTCGATTGTGTAGTATAGCTGCTATGGGAGTGAATTTGTAATGCTTCAATACAACGGACAGATAATCAGAATTGCAGGACATCCTTTTTTGTATTCTCTATCGTAATATTGTTAAGTATTTCAAAACTTTTTTTTCTGCACAATTACAAAACTTGCTTTGCAAGTAATAATCTTCCTCGGTAGGTATAACGTCTAGACATAATACTAGTTAGCAATGCACATACATCTAATTTACCAATGAAGAAAGCTAATTACACAAATCTCAAGATTTGAAATCCAACAGATATAATCTTTGTGAATTTTATTCTCTTGTCTCACAGAATCGTCTTCACTTCGTCAATTCGTTTCATTTGAATCCTCTATATGCACGTTTTTGTGAAAAAATGAATTCGAAATATAGAAATTGCATATTCAATTTTGAACGTGTCGGGAGAACAGATTCAAATAAGTGCACACGTAACATATCTATCTAGGTCACAATTCATGCCCGTTTTCCATTCAAATGCAAATACACAATCCGTGCTCGTTAAAACAGAATTGAAATTTGAAAAAAGTATATTTCCTGATCTGTGTCGTGATAACGAAAGAGGATGCACAAAAAGAAAGTGAAAACACACCGCACATGGAAAACAGAAACAATAGTGAATTTTGAATAGGAAATATCCTTTGGGAAATTTGAATTATTTGAATGCACGTGCCTCAGTTTAAAGAGAGATCTCTATCAATAGTTTCTCCTTGTAAATATAAATGAAATGCATCTTCAAATTGAGTCAAGGATGTACGGTGTACGACGAAGTGCAGATACAGATCTCTTGATAATGGTATAATGTTTGTTCGTTTGGAATGACACCAATGTCGTTCCTATTTGCTCATATCGAAAGACAAACAATTAAAACCTTACTTTGCAGCACAGCCAAGTCAGTTGTTTCATGATTTCCGTTCGTAGATTTATGGCTTTGAATTACCATGGTTTATCACAAATAAAATAAATTAAGGAGTATCTAAGAACGTTGTTGTTAACTCAAATATGTATGAATATTAATGACGTTAGTTGGCAATCAACATAGCGTACATGTATTAGGAGGATAGCTGACATAGTTGGGCTGAATGGAATATACTGTAATGTGCACCCAACATTTCATGCTAATTTCCTAATTGAAAACGTTAAACCGAAAACACAAGTGCTGGCAACGCTATAATGGAATGCTATAATGGAAGACGTTGTTTGTGAGTGAGTGTGTGTGTGCAGAAATACCGGGAGGAGAACTTTTCTAGACATTATGGTTTATAGCAAAACTACCAGAAAGCTCTCGATAGTTCACAGTTCTATATAAAGAGGGAGCTGACACAACCAGAAGTCAGTTTTATTTAGAAAGTGATAGTGTGAATTTTGAATAAACGTAATTGAGTTGAGTTCGAATAAAGTGTATAGTGTATATCGAAAGTAGATACTGAATAAAGTGGTAGAATTAAATTGAAAGGTAGAGTTTTATTTTTGCGAACTAAGCGCACGAGTTATATTTATGGTTTCACAATTAAAACGACCGATCACTTTCGTGTCCAAATAACAACTCAATTTTATTCTTTTATTCTTCTTAACACTACAATACAATACTTATGTCTAATTGCCAAGTAAGCTTAGTTACTAAAGGAAGTGCGGCTTAAGTTACCACGAATGTGGTATGTATTTATTGGGCGCAACTTCCTGAGTAGACTCATCACTTTTTACAATAGGGTCATTGTACGTAACTCCCCCTTGCTTTAAATCAGAAGCCTCCGGCTTCATATTATTTATTATTTTGATATTTCCTTTCTTTGTTCTTAATTTAATGAAAATAATTACACCAATTATGCTCAGAATTAAAAATAAAGTTAAAGATATATTTGACCCATACATCATGTTCCTATGATACTTGAGCTCTTTAATTTGTTCCAAGTTCTCTTCATTTTGCAGTATTATTTTATCAAAATCTATTGGGTTTAAGAACATTTCATTACTTTTAGTTGTTGGATAGAAATATTTATTTGTCATTAATACTTCTTTATTTGAGAATTTATTGTTTTTAATTTTTATTGAGCAGTTGTTATAAGTAGTTAAATAATTTCCTCTTAATGTTATGTTCCTTAGATCGCAGTTTTGCCATTTCATTGTACATATTCTTAAGCAATAAGGTCTTATCATCTTTTTTTTCGGTACTAGTGACATTATTATAAATTAAATGACACGAATTTGTAAAAAATACAACTTTTACTTTGTTTTAAATTCTTATTTAATGTATTTTCTTGATATTTAAATATTTTTTCGTTTATATGTACAATCAATTCTTCTTCTTCATCAATTTCTAAATAATTTGAATTTGGAATTGGTTTGATCATATTCAATTCTGTTGATACGTAATTTACAGGAATTTTTATAGCTATTAACAAAAGATCATTTTTATATTCCATTACTCCTGCCTTTAACAGTTTAATTGTATGTAAATCTATGTTGTATGTTTCCAATTCTTCCAAAGTTAGCATACTTGGATGAATAATATCGTTTTTAGCGGCCATTATGTTATCAAGAATTTGATTGATGAAATTTTCAAAATATTTAAGTTTACTGGATTGTTCCAAAACTAAAATTTTGTGAGTAAGATTATGAATAAATTCGTTGGTTATGTTTACATTTTCTAAAATTTTGAGTCTGTCGTTTTCTATAGTAAGTTTCAAATCTGTCAAAGATTTGTTAAAATGGTTATTTATTTTTATTTGTTTATTAAGATTTTCAATAGCTACATGGTTGTTTTTATCAGTGACTTTCAAATGCTCCATGATTTCTTGACGATCTGTATCGTCCATAGTGCCGTAAAGCCAACTTTGAAATCTACCTACAATATTTATTAATCCTCTTTTCTGTCTATTTGATCTACGAATTGATCTTATTTTACTTTTCATTAATTTTATTTCAGGATACAAAGTTTGCTTATCTTTTGGATCTAGAACATTAATATTGGATTCTAAGTCGATTAAAATTTGCATAATCTCATTTGGATTTATTAAATGTAGAATGGTGTCTGTATCATTTACTATATCTACCTCCTTCAATCTAATTTTTACATACCCGTTTTCTTCAGGGATGTGATGAACCTGCAATAACCCTTGTGCTGAGGTTATCATCATCAATAGTATTATGATTACCTGTAAATTTAGGTTTTCTTTTAATATTTTGTAAATGTACATTATTTAAAAGAAATTTTCTATAATACGGTTGATCCTTATGCCTTACTCTTTTATATTTTTTTATGTAACCTTCAGTCCTGTTTTCTACATAATTTTCCCTATTCTTATTTAATTTTGTTATAATTTTTTTTTTTTTTCTATTTACAAGGTCAACTAACTTTTGGATGGATAATGGTTCATTTATTCTATTGGCCTGTCTCGGAGTCATTTCTATTGTTGAGTGAAATCTGTCGTTATAATTTCCAATTGCTTTTTGGATCTTTTGCTCAACAGTAATGTCTTCGTCGATTGCCTGAATCTTCTCTATTAAAGTCGAATGCAGTCTCTCAACATCAGCATTGCCAGTATGACTATTTGGCTTGGTCCAATGAACTTCAATACCTTTCTCTGTTAAAAATTGTATAAGTCTTTCAGATCTAAACTCGTTATCCATTATCATTTTATTTGGCTTATCAAAAGTTGCTAAATACCCTTCTAATATAGCTGTCTTCTTAATCCAATTTCTATCATTGATTAAATATGCTACAGCAAACTTAGTAAGTTTATCAATAATATCGACAAATGTTTGTTTACTGCAATGGAAAACATCTATATGCACAATGTCGTTTTTGTGTTTTGGGGTTTCTGTTATATTCATAACCGGTTTGATTGGATTTCTGTCATATTCGATTTCCTTGCATTTTCCGCAATTATTGATAACTATGTGTATATGTTCTTGCAATTTGGGATAATATATTTTATTTTTGAGAGCCTGATATGTTTCATTTATACCACTATGTAAAGATTCTATAGTATGGTACAAAGAGATTTGCTTATGACACTCTGCTTCTGTTTTCATTTCTTCTGCCCTCATGGTGGCTTTCATAAACTGTATTTTATTGTCATTTGAAAATAATTTTATAATCAACTGCTGTACTTTGTTATAATCTTGGTCTGTTACATATGAATAAATTCCAATTTTTCCTCTTTTGACGTATGTCTTCAATGTTTCAATTATATTATTTTCTTCATTTTGTGGATTTATCTCTACTATTCTTCGACCATGTACAATGTCTACTTCCTTTCTTGGACTATAAGTAAGAATAAGCTGTGTTCTATATTTATTAACAATCTCTTCTTTAATAAAAATATGATCTTGCCTCTGTTCCTCTACTAAATGCATCGTATCAGATAGGTCCATATTGGATTCACTACTGTTTTGATCATTTATTTGAGGGCTATTTTCCTGCCTGCTAAGAAAATCAGCTACAGTATTTTCCTTCCCTTTAAGATACTCAATGTCAAAGTTGAACTCTTGTAATTTTAGAATCCATCTTTGATTTCTTTGAGAGAATTCTTTTCCTTTGTACTTAGAATTTAAGTACTTTATAGGGGCATGGTCTGTCACGATTTTAAACTTTCTACCATATAGGTATTGCCTAAAATACGTAACCGAATAAACGATTGCTTAGAATTCTTTGTCAGTAACACTATATTTCTTTTCATGTTTATTCAGAGTCCTAGAAATGTAACATATTGGATGACTGTCTTGTGAAAGAACAGCTCCTATGGCATAATCACTAGCATCTGTTGTGACCACAAATGGCTTATCATAATTAGGAAATTTTAAAATTGGATGTGAAGATATAAGAATCTTAAACTTTTCAAAAGCTTCGATATACTGAGGATCTTTTGTATTAAATTTAAGGTCTTTTTTTAAATATTTTATAAGTGGGTAAGCAACTTTAGAGTAGTCTTTAATAAATTTTCTGTAAAATCCAGTCATTCCAAGAAAACTCTTTAGCTGTTTTTCAGTTTTGGGTAGTTCTATGTTTTGAATGCCTTCAATTTTACTGGGATTAGGCATAATTCCGTCCTTGGTAAGAATATGCCCTAAAAATTTAGTGTCTTTCTGCATAAAGCTGCATTTATCGGCTTGTATCTTTAAGTTATGTGTAGATAGGATTTTGAAAATTTTGTCTAACGATTTCATATGTTCACTAAAAGTAGTTGAATAAACCAAAATGTCGTCGAGGTTCACTACACAAATCACATTAATGCAATCCCTTAATATTTCATTGATTAGTCGCTGAAATGTTGCGGGGGCATTTTTTAAACCAAATGGCATCCTTAAGAACTCATAAAGGCCATCCGGTGTAACAAACGCTGTTTTCTCTATATCTTCTTCTGCTAATAAAATTTGGTGGTAACCCTTTGCCAAATCAATTGCAGTAAAATACTGAGCTTTTCCCAACTTATCCAATATGCTATCCATATTGGGAAATGGCTGTTTGTCATCAATTGTGATTTGGTTGAGTCTTCTGTAATCGACTACTATTCTGAACCTATTAACACCAGAATTATCTGACTTTTTAGGTATGACAATAATGGGAGAACTGTATCTACTTTTACTTTTTCTTATTATGCCTTGAGTTTCCATATCTTTCATTTGTTTTCTTACCTCTGCCTCATGTTGAGGTGGGTACCTATAAAGTTTGGAATTAATTTGCTCGTTGGTTGTTGTTTTAATTTCATGAACTATACTAGTTGTATTCGTTAATCTATCACCTTCTTTATAAAATAAATTTTTATATTTATTTATTAGCTGAGTGACTCCTAGAAGTTCTTCCTTATTCAAGTGATCTAATTGAATATTTTCGAACTTACTTTCCTCTAACATATTTACTTCGTCCATCATTTTTTTATTCAGAAATGGAATCCGATCATTATTATTTAAAATTATCTCTTGACTATGTATGTCTATCAGTCTTACATTTTTTTCTATCCAATCCATTCCCAATAAAAATCCGTATGGCTTCTCTAAATTTATTTGGACCCATCTTATCCTAGCACTAGATGCTTGTTTGAATTCATGTGGGCATTTCGTTTTGACGTATTGGTTTTTGTTTTTTACTTTACCGACTATTGTACTAATATGAGCTTCACCCCCCATTTTTTCATAAATTTGCTCTGAAACTATACGAGAGTTTAGGAGGCTTATTGTAGAACCGGTGTCTACTAAAGCAACATATTCTATTTCACCAAAGGTCAAAAGAATGAAAATTTTATTTTTCTCCGAGGCTAATTTATAAAAAACGAGTCTGCTTCATATTCGTCACTCAATGCATCTACCGACATATGATCTGATCTTTGTCTGGACTGTTGTGAATTAAGTCTGAAATTCGAACTATTGGGCTTTCTACTCTGACTATACTGTCTGCTTTGATTTCTATTATTAGTGCAGTCAATGAAGCGAAAAATAGGGCCTTACCTCCGAATTTTTTTACTGTGAACCGATTTGCATGAAATTTTGGAATTAGGCTCATCTCACCCTTAACTTCAAAAGTGAAAATGATTTGAACACCGCCACCACCCTGGGGGTGGCTGCCACCCCTTTTCGGGGGTGAATTTTTTTTCTTCAAAATAACCTCGGATATCGATAAAACGCCTAATTTTAAGCAAAAAATCAAATATAAAGTTTTTCTTTAAGCCCAATACTTTTCGAGTTATTGGCAATTGAAAATTCGCAATTTTTTCACGTTTTTCATCTATTTATTGCAAATATCTCCAAAACTATACGTTTTATCGAAAATTTTATAAAGAACAAATTTGTAGCAAGTAAAACAATTAACAATTTGGTTGTTTATAAAGTATTCTAAGAAGAATATTAAGCTAGATATAAAAAACCAAAGCCATTTTTTATTTTGTCTGAAATTTAATCGTTGTGGTCAATGCCATTTAGCGGCGAGCAGATGCATTTTATGCATTCTAACACCAAAAAAAGTTTTGAAGTGCTTGAAATAAGCTTTAAAATGAGCACTATTAAAAGTCTTTTGCACGTAAAATAAGTGAGCTGTACTGCAAATCAGAAGAGCATCTAATGTTTTTTTCTTTTAAATCAATGAGTTTTTGGACCATAACTCCATTCACCCCCGAAAAGGGGTGGCAACCACCCCTAGGGTGGTGGCGGTGTTCAAATCATTTTCACTTTTGAAGTTAAGGGTGAGATGATCCTAATTCCAAAATTTCATGCAAATCGGTTCACAGTAAAAAAATTCGGACCTAAAATGCTTCATTGACTGCACTATATATGCGACATTATTATTCTTGGTTTCGGCACAATGTCGACCTTGAACTGCATTTCCACTGTAATCGTGAAGATTCGGCAACGAGCTATTATATCGAGTTTCTTTTGTTTTTATGTATTTTAAATTAAAACTGTCTTGACCTATGAATTCGTTCAAGACGGTTCTAATTTCGCTCAAATTATATTTGTTTTTTATTTGCGATAGTAAACTGCCTGCAGTGAGTTCTTTTATTTTTAAAATAACTAGAGTACTAAGGCTATTTGCTAGATTTATTGGCTCGCTACTAAATGCTGCACATTCGGCAATGTCATCCAGTAACATTCTTACTTTATGAGTTAGATTTAAAACTGAACTTACTTTTAATGACATGATTTCTTGCATAATCATGTTCTCTGTTTTGTGGGTCTGGTAATGAATTTTAAGTCTCGTTTTTGTTTCTTCCCACGCTTTTGGCGGTATGATTGCCAAGAAGTTTTTTGCTGCTCCCGTGATTTTTTCGTTGTATATTATTTTGAAGATGTCCGCAGCTAGTGCTGGTGAATTTTCCTTGAAAATTTCATCGACAGCTAGTATGAAGGATGTTAAGCAGCCTTTAGTTCCATCGAACGTAGGTGCAAACTTGAGTTCCCTTTGCAGCAATCTTCTGGTTGATTGGGGCTCTTGTTGGCTCATCATCTCCGTCAACATGGTGACACACTGTTCCATCATAGTTGGGGCTGTCATCCTTCTCTGGTCGAATAATAGTTGTCTTTTCGAACTTTCCTTAATTTGATCCAGTTCTGTGCTGGTACTTTTTTTTTTTTTTTTTTTTTTTCAATGTGTGTGTTTAGTGTTCACTTTTGTTTTGTTTTGTATTCACTTTAAATTTTTGGGTGGAGGTGGGGTTAAGCGGTGGCAAACAACAACAAATATTTTGCTTTTAACACTTTTTATTATCACAACCGGGTGGAGGTGGGGTTGAGCGGTGGCAAACAACAACAAATACTTGAAAGCTCGTTTCTTCGCGATCAAAACGCTTCGTGTCTACTTTTCAATAAGATCTTTTTTTTTTTTTTTTTTGCTTTTCGGTTTTCGTTTCCGTACGACTGCGCCAGTTATATTTATGGTTTCACAATTAAAACGACCGATCACTTTCGTGTCCAAATAACAACTCAATTTTATTCTTTTATTCTTCTTAACACTACAATACAATACTTATGTCTAATTGCCAAGTAAGCTTAGTTACTACAGGAAGTGCGGCTTAAGTTACCACGAATGTGGTATGTATTTATTGGGCGCAACTTCCTGATTAGACTCATCACTTTTTACAATAGGGTCATTGTACGTAACTCACGTAACATTGGTGTCAGAAGTGTAAATAAAACTTATTTGACTAGTAAAGTGTAAAAAAAAAAAAAAGTAAAAAGAAAAATAATAATTATGTACATACATATATACAGTGAAAATGGGTAAGTTGTTAGAAGAGCTCAACTGCATTGAGCTCAAAAGTGAGTTAGGTAAGCGAAATCTTTCTAGAGCGGGATCGAAAAATGAGCTCGTCCTGCGCTTGCGTAATTATTTGGAACAGCAAGGGGAAGACGTAAACACTTTTGTTTTTGAAACAGAAGTAAGTAGAACAAAAGAAAGAACAGCAGAATGTTCTCGAAAGACTCGAAGTACAACAAAAGAAGCTGATTGACGAGCAACAGCAGAATATTCTCGGGCGTCTGGAAGAGCAACGAAACGAACAAAAGAAGGAATAGCAGAATGTTCTCGAACAACTTGAAGCACAACGAAACGAGCAAAAGAAGGAACAGCAGAATGTTCTCGAACGACTCGAAGTACAACAAAAGAATCTGGAAGAGCAACGAAACGAGCAAAAGAAGTTGGTTGAAGAACAACGAAGCGAACAAAAGAAGGAACAACAGAATATTCTCGAAAGACTTGAGGCGCAACAGAATGTTTCAGAAGGTCAGAAAAACATTTTAGAAGGAAAATTGGGTAACATTGAGAAAAATGTATGTGCCCTTGACGAACGAGTTGAAGGTGTGGAAAAACAGCTTTCTGTTGTAGAAAATCGTTTGGAAAGTCGATGCGATAACCAGTTCTCTGTTCTGTCCAAGGAATTGGACTAGATCCGGAAAATCAAAATTCGAGAATCTGCTGGAGAGTATGCAAGGAAAAAGGAGATGAAACCGCCAACATTTGATGGACAGTCTTCTTGGGCAGTTTACAAGAGACAATTTGAGGCAGCCGCGACAACAAATGGCTGGGATGACGAAGACAAGTACATAGCACTGACTCTTGCTCTTAGAGGACCAGCAGCTGAATTTCTTCAAACAGTTCCAGCTGGTAAGAACGGTGATTTGAGTTCTCTCGTGGCAGCTATAGATAAACGCTTTGGCGATAGCCACTTGAAAGAAGTCTTCTGAGTCCAACTCAATAACAGAGTCCAGAAAAGGGGTGAAAGTCTACAGCAGCTTCAAGCAGACGTCAAAAGACTGGTTCACCTGGCATACCCGGATGCTGGAGATGAAATCATCAACCAGCTTGCTGTTGAGTCCTTCGTTCGTGCCATTTCCGATATACATCTTCAGAGGTCTGTTCGAACTGCTAGAACACGTACTCTTTCTGAAACCTTAGCATTCGCATTGACAATCGAAGCAGCAGAACAGGCTTCTCATGGAGTACATCGACTAAGAGAAGCCATAGCCGAAGAATGCTCGTGCCAAAGAGCTGAAATACAAAAGAACCAGCGGAGCGGACTGGCAAGATGTTGGAACTGCAACAAGACCGGGCACTTACAGCGTCAATGCAGACTACCATCAAATAAAACCGCTTGTCAACATTGTGGAAGCAAGAGATCCAACACAGAGCAAGGTAACAACAACACCAGCGTTGCCTATCAGCCCGTTTTATATCAGGGAAACGAGTAAGAACCAACTTCGAGGGGCAGAGGCTGGTTTCTTGTATCGATGGCCTCAGAACCAGCATGCAGGTCTCTCAGACCAAACGAGACAACAAAAGTCTGACTGTGGAGACTATTATTAACAGGAACAAACATGTGGCTACCATCGACACCGGTGCCAAAGCCTCCATAGTACGTCGAGACCTGGTAAAAACGACGTGGCTTCATAACACCAATAGCTACCGTCTAAGAACCGCTACGGGAGAAGCAGCAAGAGTATATGGAGAAGTGTGTCTGAAAATCCGACTGGCCGATTTAGTGTTTACTCATCAATTCCTGGTGGCAGATATATGTGACGAGTGCATCATTGGAATCGACTTTATGAAACAACACGGTGTTATTTTGGACATCGGTTATCAAGTTTTGAAGTATACCAAAATAAGGAACTTCCAATGACCTATTCGAACGAAAGTACGTCGACACTGAGGACTGTCATCACGGAAGATCTGATTCTGCCTCCTTCTTCTGAAGTGTTCGTTTGGACAAAACTAGAAGGTGATTTTGGAAGCCTTCGATACCTCATGGTGGAACCAGGCCCAGAGTGTTTCTCCCAAAGCGTCATCATTGGGAAAACACTGGTAGCACCGAAAAACAAAATGGTCCCCGTACGATTACTAAACACAAGATCGTACGATGTAAGGTTGAAGAAAGGAGAAGTCGTTGGACGTTGCGAATCCGTTGCAGCAATTACGAAGATCACAGATGAAGCCCCGAGAAAAACTATAACTCCGGAGGAGCTCAAAACCATCAGAGCTAAAATACTGAATTCATCCAACCTTGATCACCAACAAACAAGGATGGCTGAAAATCTCCTACAAGAGTACACTGACATCTTCGCATCGTCAAAGGGGCAATATGGTAGAACACAGTTGGTGCAGCATCGCATCAACACAGGAGATGCAAGACCGATTCGTCAACCAGCAAGACGCCTTCCACTGGCCAAACAAGGTGAGCTTGAGGAAATGATAACAACTATGAAGAAGGACGGTCTTATCGAAAATTCCAAAAGTCCTTGGGCGTAACCAGTGGTGAAAGACGGAAGCACTCGTTTTTGTGTGGACTACCGAAGGCTGAACGATGTGACTAAGAAGGACAGCTATCCCCTGCCGAGAATTAGTGATACCCTGGATGCCATGGAGGGGGCCCAGTGTTTCTCGATCTGGACTTGAAGAGTGGATATTGGCACACCCAAAGAAATTTGTTGTAAAAACGTTGAAAACTGCTGTAAATTCTACTGCATTGATTGTCAGTTTTTACCCGACATCCTTTGCTTTCAATTTTACAATTCCTTGTTTGCAGATTTTACAAATAATTTGTGAAAACTACAACTTCATCTGTTAATTGCACAACTAAATAAAAATCAAAAAGAACAGTCTTCCTTGTTGAATGCACAGCAAAATATTTGAAATGTACCAATTCATATGCAAAATCTACAAATTTTTGCTATGAAATTTACAACATTTTGCGATCAAAAAATCCCGTTGGTTTGTAAAATGTGCAACTTGATTTGTAGAAACAACAGCTATTTCCTTGTTGAATGCACAGCAAAATATGTGAAATGTACCAATTCATGCGCAAAATCTACAAATTTTTGCTATGAAATTTACAACATTTTGCGATCAAAAAATCCCGTTGGTTTGTAAAATCTACAATTTGATTTGTAGAATCAACAGCTATTTCCAAATATTTAACCAGGTAGGTACAGGGTATTTCATTTTTCAAAAAATAAAATACGTTAAATATTTTTTAAATTCATTTTATTATTTTTTTTTTTCTTGAACAAAAGTTATTAATAATGATACAATGAATTATATATTTATCAATAATTTAAATAAACTTATTTCTAAAGACTTTTGTGCCATCAATTAATTTGTTAAGATGAATTGGTGGACTTGTAAAATTACTTATATTTAATATAACATAGCTATTAACTATTTCGGACTTATTCACAACATAAGAGCTATAATGATGATTCAAATACAAAAGTTGATACTCGCAGCATGTTAAGTATATTTCCTTTTTCTCATCAACAATTATGTAAAGTATCTCAAAAAAACGTTTTTCATTAGTTTTAATTATATTCAAGTAATTTTTAACTTTATATCGAGTACCTTTATATAAAACCGATTTACAAAAAATACTTGTTTCAATATTTAAATTATTTATATCCACCCTGATGATCGGGAAAAGACGGCATTTTCAACAGGTAATGGGCTCTGGCAATTCAAAGTGATGCCGTTTGGGCTATGCAACGCTCCGGCAACATTCGAGCGTTTGATGGAGTGCGATCTTCAAGGACTGACGTGGAAAGCGTGCCTAGTCTACTTGGACGATGTCATTGTTGTCATTGGAAAACATTTGATCAACATTGCAAGAACCTAAAAGCCGTGTTTCATAGACTTCGAGAGGCTAACCTTAAACTGAATCCGGAAAAATGTGCACTTTTCAAAACCGAAGTTAAGTATTTGGGACACATCATCTCTTCCCAAGGAGTGAAGACGGACCCTGAAAAAGTTGACTCCGTCAAAAATTGGCCAACACCACAGGACAAACATCAACTCCGAAGCTTTCTTGGTCTTGCCACATATTACCGACGTTTTGTTAAGAACTTTGCTGGAGTTGCAAAGAGTTTACATCAGTTCACCGAAAAGGGGAAGCAGTTTAAATGGTCAGGTGAGTGTGAGAAGTCTTTCCAGGAACTCAAATACCGCCTATGTAACGCTCCAGTGCTAGCACATCCAACACCTGGCAAAACATTCATCATCGACGCAGATGCAAGCAACGTTGGAATGGGGGCGGTACTATCCCAAGTGCATGATGGCGAAGAGAAAGTGGTGGCATACTACGGCAAGGTCCTCTCGAAGCCCGAAAGAAACTACTGCGTGACCAGAAGGGAACTGCTAGCTCTTATCTTGGCAACAAAGCACTTCCATAAGTACATCTATGGACAGAAATTCCTTCTGCGGACAGACCATGGTGCTCTGAACTGGCTGTTGAACTTCAAAAATCCAGAAGGTCAAGTCGCAAGGGGGATAGAAAGACTGCAGACTTATGACTACCAGATCCAACACCGCAGAGGAAAGCTGCACTCAAACGCCGATGCATTATCCCGAAGACCTGGCAAAGTGGATTGCAAGCATTGTAGGCGGCAAGAAGATAAAGATAATATTACCGCTCAGCGACTTAGAGCTGACCCCATACGCGGATGGAGCAATGAGGAAGTGAGGACTGCTCAACAAGAGGATCCAGATATCGAACCCATTCTCGCATGGAAAGAAAATGAAGAGAAACCTGAATGGGGAGACCTTTCTGACAGGAGTCTAGTTCTCAAAGCCTATTGGGCACAGTGGGACTCATTATATGTGCAAGAAGGTATCCTCAGGCGAAGATGGGAGTCCGCTGACGGTAAATCATATGTGATGCAGCTGATCGTACCGCAATCGAAAGTCAGTGAAGTTCTTCGGGAGATGCACGACGGACCTTCTGGAGGCCACCTGGGAGTTGACAAAACACTGGAGAAGGTGCGACATCGGTTCTACTGGTTACATGCTAGAGATGACGTAGAGAAGTGGTGCCGAACATGTGACAAGTGTGCTGCAACCAAAGGATACCAGGTCAGGAAGATTCAAGGTAAGATCAATACAACGTTGAATCGCCTTTTGAGAGGATTGCAGTAGATGTGGCTGGGCCTTTTCCAGAGACCAACGCTGGAAACAAGTACATTCTGGTTGTAATGGACTATTTTAGCAAGTGGCCTGAGGCGTATGCCATCCCAAATCAAGAGGCCAAAACGGTGGTCGACCAGATTGTGTTTAACTGGGTGAGTAGGTTTGGCGTGCCTATGGAACTCCATTCCGACCAAGGGAGGAACTTTGAGTCAAACATCTTCCAAGGAGTGTGCGGACTACTTGGCATTAAGAAAACGAGAACCACACCGCTTCATCCACAATCTGATGGGATGGTTGAAAGATTCAACCGGACCTTGAAAGAACACCTCACCAAGGTCGTAGGCGACTACCAAAGAGACTGGGATAGGCACGTACCGCTATTCCTGATGGCCTATAGAAGTGCAGTACATAGCTCGACAGGACAAACACAATCTGACATCCTGTTCGGGAAAACCATGCGGCTGCCCAGCTTAAATTTGGATGCCCCACAGAGGAGCCACAGGACACGGACGAGGACGACCTCAAGGAGAGACTCGTTGACATCCATAAAATAACAAGGGAACGGATAAAAGCCTACAGCGACCGGATGAAGACACGGTACGACACAAAAGCGACAACGACAGGATTCCAAGCAGGAGATCGTGTGTGGCTTTATAATCCTCATCGTCAAAAGGGATTGTCACCGAAACTTCAGCAGAACTGGGAAGGTCCTTATACTGTTGTCACAAGGATTAACGACGTTGTTTACCGCATCCAAAGAGGATTAAGAGGCAAGTTAAAAGTAGTTCATTGTGACCGGCTGCATCGATATAATGGGGAGGCTGCAAATGGAATTATTCGGGACGAACAATCTTAAGGAAGGGGTAGTGTAATGTGCACCCAACATTTCATGCTAATTTCCTAATTGAAAACGTTAAACCGAAAACACAAGTGCTGGCAACGCTATAATGGAATGCTATAATGGAAGACGTTGTTTGTGAGTGAGTGTGTGTGTGCAGAAATACCGGGAGGAGAACTTTTCTAGACATTATGGTTTATAGCAAAACTACCAGAAAGCTCTCGATAGTTCACAGTTCTATATAAAGAGGGAGCTGACGCAACCAGAAGTCAGTTTTATCTAGAAAGTGATAGTGATTGAATAAACGTAATTGAAATTCAAAATTTTGACTTTGAAAATTAATATTTAAAAAACTATTTATTTGAACAACCAATTTTTAAATTTAAATTAATGTATAAGTTTTTGGCTTTTCAAAATGTTATAGTACGTCTCTGTAGGTACTACCGTTATTTTTAAATAATTTTTTTCCAATTTTTAGTGACTTTTTTCTTAAATTGCCCCTCCCGCCTAAACGGGGGAAAATGGACCCCCCCTCCCATAAGATTTTTTGCTTGTCTAGGTCCAACCTACACACCCTATCTTTTTGTCACACATTATGCGAATCACCCTGTATATTGAGGATAGAAAGTTATGGAAACAAATTTTTCATTGGTTGTCTTATTCATACTTTGTAAACTATTGAGTTTTCGGATAAAAACTCGTAGATCAAAGCCGACGTGAAACTCAGTTGGTATGCTTTTATTTTATAAATTTTGTATATTCTAAGAGTTAATAGCTATTAACTTCGTACCTCAATTGCTTGAGCCAAGACATTTCGCAGTCATAGTGTCTAGTGCACTAGTATCCGAACAGTGTTAGTATACGGACACATTGACCTTTTTCTGCGATTAATGTATACATCACTCAAAAAAATCCGCAAACATCAACATGTATCCTTTACAGACATGCAAAGTTTCAGGTACTCGAAATGCGTAATTTAAAAAGTACGCGTCATTTTATTGCTTAAGGTTTGAAGGTGCGGTTGTGTTGTCGATTTGTGTAAACAAAAAAAAAATAGTGTGAACAATTTTTAGTAATAAGCAATTGAACAAGTTATAATTAGTTTACTGTAATGGAAAGTAATTGGTTTCGTTTGAAATATGATTAACTAAAACAATTTGCAAAAAAAAAAAACCAAAGTCAATAAAATCTTTGCGATTATTATGTGGTGTCCGGGCATTAATACCAAAATTGAATATATTTTTCAGTACCCGGACATGCTGTCCGGATACTAACAATATGCGATTATCATGTATTTTTAGTACCCGGACAGGGGTTGTTTCTTAAAATGATTGTGTCTGGATACTGAAACAAAAGCGTTCGGATACTAGATCAGTCAGTTTAAGAGACTTAATCATTAAGAGATCTAATCATTTTAAGAGACAAGCCCTGTGCGGGTACTAAAAATTGTGCGCTTATCTTATATTTTCAATATCCAGACAGGGCTTGGCTCTTAAAATTATTGTGTCCGGGTACTAAAACCAGAGCGTCCGGATACTAAATTTTGCTTTCCGGCGGGTACTTACGCAAATGGAACTTTTCTGAATTGTGATTTTATTCATTTTAACAATGATTCCTTTTGCAATTTACTTGAACGCCATATTATTGCGAAATGTCTATATTCTTACAATCAATAAAAGTTTCAGCGGTAGCATTTATGGTTACAAAATGGTTTGAAGTCAAAGTTGAGAAAAAAGTTAAGTGTCCTGGTACTAGTACCTTTACCCTAGTTATATCAGTCCTTGTTTGAATGAATAGGTATCAAGAAAAATGTTCAATTCATACCAAGAAAAAAACAAACAGGTCGGCGCAAACAACCGGAGCGCTCTGGGGCCTAGCGCATTTCTAACGTCAATGCTTTGTGAGGATATGAAGGGGACCTAGTTGAGAGAGCCCTTTCATCATGACAATGAATTTAATACCGGAGGGCTTGTCAGTTCCTCGCTAAAGGCAATCCCCGTCGAAGAACATTTTTGTTTTCTGTGGGGATTCGATACACGAGTCTCTCGCGTAATAGGCAGTCATGCTAACCATTACGTCATGGCTCACGGGAACCACCTATTCATTCTAAAAAGCCTTAAAAATTATGGTCAGATACATGGGCGTAGCCACGAATTTTTTTAGGTCTTTTTTCGAGGACGATTTCTCAAAAATCAATGAAAAAACGAGGACATTTTTTTGAAAAAAAGGTAGGACATATTTATTGACAAGAATATTGAGAGATACTTTAAAAGTATCATTTTTTTGGATTCTAAAAATAGAGTAGGATATTTGCCTTTAGAATGTTCTGTAATAGCATTCAAAATGCCGCATTCAGATGATTCAGAATTTCTGGAGAATATTTTGATTCGAAGAATTATAAATATAAATGTCCAAATATACTCGTGTAATATTTCTAGATGTTACAGAAATCTCATTTAAAAGTCCTCGTTTTCCGGTAATTTTACGAATTGTACCCATTTTTTTTTTTTTTTTTTTTAATTTTCATTGATTCTCCTTTTTTCCCCACTTTTTTTCCAAATTGTCCTCGTTTTTTACGAGAAATCTCATTGAAAAGTCTTCGTTTTTCGGCAATTTTGCGAATTGTCCTCATTTTTTATAAAAATGTTCATTAATTCTCCTTTTTTCCCGTTTTTCCCCAAATTGTCCTCGTTTTTTAAGAGAAATCTCATTTAAAAGTCCTCGTTTTTCGGAAATTTTGCGAATTGTCCTCAGTTTTTTTTTTTTTTAATTTTCATTGATACTCCTTTTTTCCCCTTTTTCCCCAAATTGTCCTCGTTTTTTACGAGAAATCTCATTGAAAAGTCTTCGTTTTTCGGAAATTGCGAATTGTTCTCATTTTTTATAAAAATTTTAATTGACTTCTTTTTTTCCGTTTTTTCCCCCAAATTGTCATCGTTTTTTACGATACTCTTTGAAAAGTCCTCGTTGTTACAGCATTTTCTACAAATGTCCTCGAGGACAAAGATTAATTTTTTCTTAAAAAACGCAGAACTTTTCGAGGACATTTGGCTTAGGTTGGGGCATCTGCCCCTACCTGCCCCTACCTGGCTACGCCCATAGTTTTTCCTACTACCGGTAGTAAAAACTATCGGTACCGGTAGTTGGTACTATCGGTACAAAGAAAACAAATACTGAAATCAAGTTTACCACTACCGGTACCGGTAGTTTTTACTACCGTCGTCAGTCATAGACGCGCTCATTGAATTTATTTCAGTTATAAACCTCACAGAGTTCCTCAAGGTCATTTGTCTAACACTAATTCACTTTGAATTTTTTTTTTTTAATGTACCTATACTACTTTTTTTAAGCTTTGCGAGTTTTGACTTGAAGAAAATGCTTTGAAAGTACATCTGTTGGCTTGCTTATTCCTCGCGACCGGTGATACTGGTTGGAAAACAATAACAATTTCTTTGGGACTCAAACCTTGATCTCTCACGTGACAGCGAGGAGTGTTTACCACTACCATACGGACAATACTTTCAGCCCATCTCAGCTACTACTACATGAAAACTTTATTTAATTGTGAAGATAATGGAAAGGTCAAACGGCTCCGTATAAAGCCCTAGAATGTATGAAATCAGACGACTCCTAAAAAACACATCGAGAGCTATTAAAGAGTTCATAGAAAGTTCATCAAGACTTAAGTTAAAAGGGGAACCAAGTCAAGTATTTACAAAAAATTTTATTTATTCGATGACCAGTGAAATTGCTGCGTTATTGAAATTCTCCTAATGTCTGTTTCCGGCGACATCGAAAACTACTGCATTTGCCACTCTTTTTCGGTTGATCTAAAGAAGATTTATAAAAGCTCATTCTTTGACTGACCTATTAAAGGGATGGATGGTACCGGTAGTACCGGCAGAAAATTTGAATTTTCGGCAATTTTTTCGACATGTTTGACCTCCAGAAAATCATTTATTTAAACGCTACCTTTCAGTAGCGTAGAGGGTATTGTGAAGTCACCCAACGGATTTTTATAAAATTTTTTAGTACTGGTAGTTTTTACTACTACCGGTAATGGTAGTTTTTACTACTACCGGTAGTTTTTACTGCTACCGGTAATTTTTTTTACTACTACCGGTACTGGTAGTTTTTACTACTACCGGTAACTAGCGGTACCGGTAGTTTTTACTACTACCGCAACTATTGGTACCGGTAGTTTTTACTACCGGTAGTTTTTAAATACTGAAATCATTTTTACCACTACCGGTACCAGTAGTTTTTACTACTGTCGGTAGTTTGTACTACTTGTTTATTGTTCATTTCGATCCATGTTTTCAATTTCTATTTGTTAGCTTTTTTTTTTGTTTAAAAATAAAAATGTGCATCACGCCGGCAAGTTGAAGCAGAGGGTTTTTTCTTGTTCTTCGTTATTGAGGCGACGTCACCATGCAGTGCCTGAAGTGTGGTAAGGTTTCTGTGGTGGTGGTTTTTGGCACGATATATGTTTTTGTAATTTGGTTTCCGTCTGGCGAAGGGGCAAGATCCCCCCCTAATCCGGCGAGCTGAGCCGTGCCTCGCAAGCGTGCCAGGTCCCTTCGTCACGACACTTCCTTTTCCCTTCCTTTTCCAATATCCGTTTCCTTCCTTTTCTTTTTACTATTCCTTTATTCTTTCCTTTCCTTGTCCATATTCCTTTCCAATCCTATACTTTTTCCTCTACCTCTACTTTCCCACTACCTAACCCAATCCTCTACATATCCCAATTCTATTCCTTTATCCAACTACCTTTCCCAACCTTCAACCCCTACCATATTACAAAATCATTTTGTTAATACTGAAATCATTTTTTGCTACTACCGGTACCGCTATCGGTAGTTTTTATATTGAGATTAATAATGCTCTGGCTTCGAAAATGAAAATATCAATAACAATATTTATTGAGAACTTATTTGAACAAAGTTTGAATTCGTAATAAAAAATTTATAAAATTAATTTGATTACTTATATCAAATCGATTGCTTGTTTTTCAACACCCTCTCTCAATCGAATACCATTATTATGTCAAATTAATTTTAGTTCGTAAATACAAAAAGTGTACAGGATCCATAGCTTTGGTAAAGATGTCAGCTTGTTGTTCTTTTGTGCCGATTGATTCAACTTTTATTAATCCTTTCGCAATACTGTCTCTTACAAAGTGATGTTTTATATCGATATGTTTTGCTCGTTTACTTTCCAGATTATGAGCCATTCCAATACATCCTCTATTGTCCTCAAAAATATAAGTTGGTTCGTCAGTGATCTCATGTAAATCTTGTAATAGTCCTCGCAACCATATTCCTTCTGCTGTAGCTGAACTTAAGGCTATATATTCAGCTTCACTGGAAGAAGTAGCAACAGTGGTTTGTTTCTTGCTACACCATGACACTATGCTTCCATAAACTTTAAACATATACCCACTTACTGACTTCCTGTCTACTATATCAGATGCCCAGTCAGCGTCAGCAAATCCAATAATTGGTTGAAATTGACCATATTTAAAGTTAAGTTTCAAATTCTTTGTACCTTTTAAATAGCGTACTATTCTTTTAAGGTGTTGCCAATGCAATTCAGATGGATTTTGTTGGTATCTTCCCATAAAACTGATTGCAAAACATATATCTGGTCTTGAACAAAGCATTACATACATAATACTTCCCAGAAGTTCACGATAAGGTTTTTCAAGTTTTTCATTTTTGTTATTTGCTTGAAGTTGCAAGCCCTTCTCCATAGGACTTTTAACAGAGTTACATTCCATCATACCAAACTTCTGAAGAATTTTATCGATGCTTGCTTCTTGTGATATTTGTAAACCATCTCCAAGAACATCTATCTTCATACCCAAAAAAAATCTTAAGGGTCCAGAGTCTGACATTTCAAATCGAGAGGAGAGTTCATCTTTCAATTTCTCTATCGATGAAATTGGTTTACCCACAATCAGAAGGTCATCAACGTATATTAACAAGAATAAAACATCTTCATTCTTAAATCTTGTATATAAACAGTAATCATGATTTGATCGCTCGAATCCAATAGAAATTAAATGTTCATTTAGTTTCTGATTCCAGCAACGAGGAGACTGTTTTAAGCCGTAAATGGACTTAAGAAGTTGACATGCTTTTCCCTCTCTGGTTGGCAAGCCCTCTGGTGTAGCCATATAAAGCTCTTCGTTCAGATCACCATGAAGAAACGCTGTTTTTACGTCAAGTTGATGAAATTGATACTTTCTATGTACGCCTATTGCCAACAAAACACGAATTGTTGTCAACTTTGCGACTGGAGCATATGTTTCGGTGTAATCGATTCCAAATTTCTGTAAATATCCCTTCACAACCAAACGCGCCTTGTATTTGATTTGATTGCCATGTTCATCTTCTTTAATAGTGAACACCCATTTTGTTTGTAGGAGTTTCTTATTCAAAGGAGTATCGACTACTTTCCAAACATAATTTTTCTCCATTGATTTAAGTTCGATATCAATAGCTTTCTTCCATAAATCTGAATCAGGCCGATTCAATATGTCGTTATAACCTTCAGGTAAATTTGGTAGTCGGCGCTCCCTGTCACTGCGCCTCACAATCTCCTTTTGGTGATTGTTATTTGTTTGTGATGGGAGCGCATTAATAGCTTCTTCAGTTATCGGATCATCTTCTTCTAGCAACTGGTTTACTTCACTTGCATCTTCTTCATTTTGCAAAGTTTCTGTTTCTAATGTATTAGCCACAGCATTACTTACAAGTTCATCTTGCCCCTCTTGCTCGTGGCTCCATAGGATAAATTTTTGTTCATCTTTTGTAACGATTTGTTTTCCAAGGACTTTAAATGGAAAATTGAATTCATCAAATTTTACATCGCGAGATATTTTAATTTTTCTTGTTTCCATATCCCAGAGTCGATATCCATTTGGAGCATATCCTATCATCACTGTTTTCTTGCTTTTTGGTTCGAGTTTTCTCCGACATTGATTTGGAATCCAAGCGTACGCCTTGCAACCAAATACTTTTAATTTATTAAGATTTGGTTTCGTTCCAAACCATAATTCAGCTGGGGTCATCGAATTATCCAAACAACGGGTTGGACTCCGGTTGATCATATAAACTGCAGCGTGAGCAGCTTCATTCCACATCTCTTTTGGAACACTCGATTGGATTAATAAAACTCTTATTGTTTCAGTTAGAGTTCGATTAAACCTCTCAGCAACCCCATTTTGTTGAGGGGAATATGCAACTGTTGGCTCAACTTGAATCCCCTTTTGCTTGTACCAACAAATTTGGTCTTTGGATAAGTATTCTCGTCCTTGATCTATAGTCAGTTTTGAAATTGCACAGTTAAACATAGCGGTCGATAAGGCTTCATATTCTTTGAATGCTTGAAACACATCTGATTTGTTCTTCATCAAGAAAACCATGGCAAAATGGCTAAAATCGTCAATAAAGGAAACAAAGTATTTCGAACCATCATAAGCAATTGGATTTAATGGACCAAAAACATCTGAGTGTACTCTCTCAAGAGCTCGCTTAGCTCTATTGCGGGTTCCATTAAAGGGTTCTCGTACCTGCTTGCCTTCAATGCAAACATCACAAAAATCAGGTTCTTGAATCTTGTTAGGAATTAAATTGTTTTTGAAAAGGACATCCATTCTTTGTTTACTGATGTGTCCTAGACGACGATGCCATAATGTTGATTCATCTTTAGTACATAAATTTGCTTGGGTTTTCTTGACTTCAATTTCAAGTTCATATAGATTGGACTTTAAGAATGATGTCGCTATAACTTCTTTACCTCTCAAGATTAAGGCCTTATTTCCACAAAACTTGACTTCAGCTCCAGCATTAGTTAATTTACTAACAGATAGTAAATTATCTCTCAACTCTGGTATATACAACACGTTTTTAATCGTAAGCTCGGTTTTGGTATTGCTCAATCCCTTGATTTGTCCAATTTTATTTGCTCTTAAGGACTGTTCTTCTTTTGCAACATTTATTTCGATGGGAAATTTCAATTCGGAAATCTCTGAAAAATACCATTTTTCATTAGCAAGATGATCGCTAGCTCCAGAATCAAGCTTAAAAATAATCTTTTTGCTTTTGTTGTCTCTTGAACATTGACTATCTGCCATGAAGCAAAAACCTCTGTTTTGTACGGTTTGAGCTTTAACGGTTGGAGCTTCTTTTGAGTAGCAGTCTTTGGCTTGATGTCCAAATTTGTTGCATTTAAAACACTTTCCATTGAATTTCTTTTTCTTGTAGTTTTTCTTTTTACTCGAAAAAGCCGTTGTTTCTTGAAAATCTTCAGCATGGCGTTCATTTATTTTCAATTCTTCAGCTTTTAACCTTTCTTTTGCTAAAGGTAATGAAAGCTTATCTTCATCTAAGTTTTGAAGGGCTGTTACCAATGGATCAAACTTTTCTGGCAACGTTAAAAATAACTGTGTGAGAACATCATTATCTTCCACATTCGCTCCTGCCATTTTGAGTTGACGGATCAAGTTTTCAAACGTTACCAAATGTGAAGTCACTGAATCTCCACTTTTCATACGAAGCTTCGATATTTGCTTGCGTATTAATTGTTGGTTTACCATGGAAGGCTTTGCAAATGCTGACTTCAGGTTAAGCCACATCAATTTTGCAGTTTCTTGATCTCTTATGTAACTGAGATAATCCGAATGAATAAAATTAACCAAATAATTTTTGGCTATTCTATCCCTCTTCATAAATTCGCTTCTTTGTGTTTCTTCTTGCGGTGGTTCGTCGGTCAGAACGTCCCATAAACTCTTCGACTCCAATTGTATTCTCATACGAAATTGCCAGTCGTCGTATCCACAACCGTTAAATTGTGGGATACCTTGCACAAAATCTTTAAAGTCGCCCATAACCTATTGAGATTAATAATGCTCTGGCTTCGAAAATGAAAATATCAATAACAATATTTATTGAGAACTTATTTGAACAAAGTTTGAATTCGTAATAAAAAATTTATAAAATTAATTTGATTACTTATATCAAATCGATTGCTTGTTTTTCAACATTTTACTACTACTACTACTTTGCTACCAACCGGTAGTTGGTACTAAAGAAAACAAATACTGAAATCATTTTTACCACTACCGGTACAAATACTGAAATCATTTTTGCTACGTTTGTACCACGCTGTTTTTAAACATTTGACGTATTTCGTGAGTAGATTTTTATTTTGGTTCTGTTAAAAATAATTTAAAAAATTGTGCTATGGACTCAATCGCCTTATTTGTGGATGCCGAACAAGAAGAAGCAAGAAACAGTAGAGAAGAACTAAGCGAACTGCGAGTTCAAAGAAAACTTATCAGAAGTGGTTCTTCTCCACTCGATGTTTCTCAGAAAGAGTGAGTAAATATGAATTATTTTTGTCTGTTTATGCCTTCATACATATTTTCTATAGGTTTGTAAAATTATTTCGACTGTCAAAAGAAGCGTTTTGCAATGTTTTGGATGAAATAAAGGAACATTTCAAACCACAAAATAGTAGCTCATTGACGCCAATACTGAAGTTCGCTGCTACTCTTCGTTTCATAGCGGAGGGTTCATACCAAAAAAGCGTTGGGCAGGATTTCCATATTGGCATGGCTCAACCCACGGTGTCTAAGGTAATGAGTGAAACGCTGGATATCTTGGAGGACAATCTTCGCGCTAAACATATAAGCTTCGAAATGACGGAAGAGGAAAAAAGTAAAGCCGCCAAACAGTACTTTTTTGAAAAAAGTGGGTTTCCGGGGGTAATAATGTGTGTGGATGGAACGCATATAAGCATTGTTCGACCAACAAAAAATGAACACCATTATATTAACAGAAAGGGATACCACAGCTTAAACGTAATGATGGTAAATATTAACTTTATAATAAATTTTGTTGATCAATTTTGTATGACTATGTTTAATCAAAAGGCCTGTGATCATACGCTTCAGATTAGATGTGTAAATGCCAGCTATGGTGGGAGTTCTCATGACTCCGTCGTTTGGTCTATGTGTTCCGAAAGGGATTTCATGGAAAATATTTTCAAGAACGGAGATGAAAGCCAAATTCTTGGTAATACAAACAAATTTTTAAATAAAGTTATAATTTCTTTACTTTTGTTTTATACATTTCAAGGTGATGCAGGTTATACTCTTGAGCAGGTTATACTCTTGAGCCGTGGTTAATGACACCATATAGAGCAGTTCTTGGGAACAGCAGTGAAGCAAAATATAATACGGTCCATTCAAAATGTCGAAGTACTATAGAGAGATGTTTTGGAGTTCTCAAAGGAAGGTTCCGATGTTTATTGCATTCAAGGGAACTGTTTTTTTTTTAAACAAACGGTTTCGTCAATACACAACTCTTGGGCTATCGGAGTTATACGAATGTATTTTGGAAGTGTTAGCATGCAGAAAAATTTAATTAACAGGAGTCATTTGAGTGTAAAAAAGGATAGTGATAGTTCATGTTCGTTCGTTTCACACGAAGCAACAGAGTGACTCATCATGAAAATGGTAATAGTATTTTCTTTCGTCAGTCATAGACGCGCTCATTGAATTTATTTCAGTTATAAACCTCACAGAGTTCCTCAAGGTCATTTGTGTAACACTAATTCACTTTGAATTTTTTTTTTTAATGTACCTATACTACTTTTTTAAGCTTTGCGAGTTTTGACTTGAAAAAAATGCTTTGAAAGTACATCTGTTGGCTTGCTTATTCCTCGCGACCGGTGATACTGGTTGGAAAACAATAACAATTTCTTTGGGACTCAAACCTCGATCTCTCACCCAGGTATATTTCATCCCCATATTCCCACAGAAGAGGAAGAACGAGAACGGGAACTTTAAAACTACAGACGCGAGCAAAACCGAACGGCTCAGCTAGTGTGATAGAAAGAAAAATTGATTTTTTGAAGATTTTAAAGTAGTCGCATCCTTAAAGCTCTTCTGCTTTTAAAGAGTTAAAGACTTCTTTCAGAGACCTGAAAGGTATCTCCTAAGTTGGTATCAGAGAGTTCTAAAAAAAATCACAATGACTTTTTCTAGAGTTCAGGAAGATTTGTTCATTTTTTTAAGAGTTGTTAAAGAGTTCTGCACACTTATAATCTGTGCTAATATGTCATCGCTGAACGAGTCTTGCAGAGATGCTAAAACTAGACTTGTCTCTGTAAATACTATCTTACGTGGACAATGCCTTTGTAGATAGGTATAGAGTTTTCCAATAAGGACTTGACAAATGTTTTTTAAAACATAGATCTTTCGAGAGATTTCAAAATCTTTGCTATGGGCAAAGAACAAACCTGATCTCGTTCATTGCGGGCGTGTTTGCAGCAGTATGTTTATTGGACTCAATAAGACGCTTACGCCGTAGATTCAGCTGATATCGATATTGATACGATATGACTGCGATATTTTCGGCATTAAAGTTGCCGTCTCCGACTGATCCACACCGAATTTTGGTAGTTTTTTTTTATAATTCCCAGACGTTGCTCGTCGAGTAGAGTTTAGAAATAAAATTGAAAATTACAGTTTGTTGATAAATAAAAGGGTGCGTTCATAAATCAAATTCAAAATTGTCAAGTCTTCTTTGTTTGGTTTTTGTATTCAAAAACCTTTTTACTCTCCTTAATGGGAAAACTTCAGCCTGGAATATAAAACTTTGACTACCGAGACTTACTAAAAGGTTCGTTCTATGTGAGCCGCGAATACGTTACTAGAGCTTTCCATTTTTGAGCCGTTAGTATACCAGTCCATAGCTGCCGTGAAATAAGGGGGTAAGTCCTCGAGTGACGTTAAAATCAAATGTATAGGTGCTGTGCGCATGCAGGTTTTTTTTAGGTCTTTTTTCGAGGACAATTTCTCAAAAATCAATGAAAAAACGAGGACATTTTTTTGAAAAAAAGGTAGGACATATTTATTGACAAGAATATTGAGAGATACTTTAAAAGTATCATTTTTTTGGATTCTAAAAATAGAGTAGGATATTTGCCTTTAGAATGTTCTGTAATAGCATTCAAAATGCCGCATTCAGATGATTCAGAATTTCTGGAGAATATTTTGATTCGAAGAATTATAAATATAAATGTCCAAATATACTCGTGTAATATTTCTAGATGTTACAGAAATCTCATTTAAAAGTCCTCGTTTTCCGGTAATTTTACGAATTGTACCCATTTTTTTTTTTTTTTAATTTTCATTGATTCTCCTTTTTTCCCCACTTTTTTTCCAAATTGTCCTCGTTTTTTACGAGAAATCTCATTGAAAAGTCTTCGTTTTTCGGCAATTTTGCGAATTGTCCTCATTTTTTATAAAAATGTTCATTAATTCTCCTTTTTTCCCGTTTTTTCCCCAAATTGTCCTCGTTTTTTAAGAGAAATCTCATTTAAAAGTCCTCGTTTTTCGGAAATTTTGCGAATTGTCCTCAGTTTTTTTTTTTTTAATTTTCATTGATACTCCTTTTTCCCCCTTTTTTCCCAAATTGTCCTCATTTTTTACGAGAAATCTCATTGAAAAGTCTTCGTTTTTCGGAAATTGCGAATTGTTCTCATTTTTTATAAAAATTTTCATTGATACTCCTTTTTTCCGTTTTTTTTTTTCCAAATTGTCCTCGTTTTTTACGATACTCTTTGAAAAGTCCTCGTTGTTACAGCATTTTCTACAAATGTCCTCGAGGACAAAGATTAATTTTTTCTTAAAAAACGCAGAACTTTTCAAGGACATTTGGCTTAGGTTGGGGCATCTGCCCCTACCTGCCCCTACCTGGCTACGCCCATGGTCAGATATTTTACAGCACTTTGTCGTCGTAGTTCTGGTTTCTTTTTTGTACTAGGTACCAAAGTGTGGTTCAAATAGCGCACAAAGCCTATCTAATTATGAACTAGCAAAACCCCGCCCGCTTCGCAGGGCGAAAATAAAAAGCAAAACATTCTTTTTTTTTTTTGTTTTAAAAGTGTTTTATTGATTATTCTTGTTTTCAATACTTTTTGATAAGAAATATTTTTGGTTTTTCCATAGTTGGTCGTATAAATGAGTAAAGTAGATGGTTTTCCAACACGTGAACAACCAACATAAAGTTGGCCATGAGAAAAGCTGGATGTTCCAAATGTATACCACAGATTTCAAGCGTTTGGCATAGAGACTTATTAATTGCCATGCCAAAAGCAATACGAAAAGGCAACTGCAAACGCTTAAATTCAAATGGTAAATCAGGTGGAATCATTGGTATACGTGGTACTAAGAAATCTTCGCCTTTAAGTTTACCAGTTAAAATTTTCGCTTCATAACATAATCTTCATTACATAATCTTGGATGATTTAGATTTCTTAACATTATAATTGGAATACCTACTTTTAATTGTAAAAAGTAAGGCGGAATACTTGGTTGATCCAATAAATTTAAAAATTCGATTGGATAGTTCACAGCTTCATCCGGATTCATGACGGTATCAATAGATTTATACATAAGCAACGCTTACACCTGGTATTTTGTTCATAACTTCCACATTGATACTTATAACATCTCTATTCGTACATGCCAATATTCATCTTTGGCTTAACCAATCTTAATTTTGGTAATTAGTTACAATATTAGGAAACATATACTCTGTATTTACGCAGTATTCGATTCTGATAACGAACAAAAATTATTTGGCAATCTTTGACCAACAATATTAAGAGGTATTTCACCATTTCGAATTTTCAATAATTGCTTGAAAAATTCTGCAGCTGTTGAATCATTCTGCAATAACACTCCTACATTTGAGAGAAAGCGTTTTCATATATTTCCAAAACGTTATGAAGATTTCAATCTTTCGCTTTATTCGTCAGCAGCAGTAGATCGAGGAATAACCGGAAGTGTTTGCCGGAAGTCACCAGCAAATAACACCAATGCACCTCCGAAAAGACCTCTCAAACCTTGTAATGTACAATTGAATGTTTCTAATGATTTCTTGTGTGCCATGGTGGATTCGTCCCAAATAATTTTTTTACACTGCTGAAATACTTTTGTCATTCCTGATCTTTTTGAAATGTTACATGTTGGCGCTTCCATTCATTATCCTTCTACAATAAGCAAGACAAAATTAAATAACAATATGATTCAACAAAATCCTTTTTTTGACGTAGGGAATTTAATTTTCGTTAAACAACACCTGGGATAAAAATAAAAAAAACTTTAAATTCGTAATGTTATTTCTATTTTGACACACCTGCAAACACAAAAATTTTGATAGTTTTGATATTTTTTGCCCATTCAAGCTTTCACTTTCAACTGCAATTGCCCTTTTTTCGGCATAGCTGAAAAAAATGTACCACTGCACTTACTTTTTTCTGTGGCCAACTAAATAAAAAAACACGAAAAATTACACAATTTTGAAACCAAGCGTCGAAACCTGATTTATGTTCTTTTCAATGCGTAACATTGTGCTAAGAAAAGTTTCGTTTGTTTGGTTTTTGGCGCCTAGTGCAATATTATATTTCAGCACAAATGAGCTCACGGACAAATACAAATTCTACTTACTTTGCTTTTTAAAAAGAAACTGCTTCTGAACCGTGTAATAAAAAATGAATCCGCTCTAAACAGAAAAGTGACACTTTCTACCCAAATGCAACGCCTACTACCCCATTTTAACAATGGACAGCAAAAAAACCCCCCCTTCAATGAGTGAAAGGAGGTCAACATTTTTAATAGTAACCCTTTTGGACCATCGCAAATGTCAGAAGGGAACGCAATAGGTTTTCCCAGCAAACACCATTTATCTTCGATCATTAAGGTATGTCCACACCAAAGAAATGGTTTCATTTTGTAATAGTAAAAATGTCGCGAAAAGTGTGGAATAACGAATTCTAGCGAAATTTCTATAATTCTTTCTTCAATTCTTCTAATAATTTTACACCACCTGAATTGTTTCTATTTTTTAATATGTTTCTTTGCCACTGTCTTGGTTTTTATTTTTTATTTCCTGATTATAAAACACGGCGCTATAATTATTGTAACTTCTTTACAATCCATATTCAAGCATTAACTGAACTCGAGAAACAAAAAAAGTTCCCATTGAAAATGGGAAACAAAAAACATTTCAGAAATGTTTCACGAAACGTCCACACCAAAAAAACATTTCAGAAAAAATGAGTTTTCCAATCTGATGTATGATTTTATTATGATTTTTTCTTTAATCTGTTTCTCCTAGAAATACAAAAATACCATGTTTGGCAAAGTATTGAATTTTTTTTTGAGGTGCTTGTTTCATAGTTAGTAAAATGTAATAAAGAATACATTTAGGAGTTATTAGATATACTCTGTTCTAAAATACATAGAAAGCATTGTGACCATCTAGGCTATTTGTATTGCAATTTTGCGTGTGGAAAATAATTGAAACTTAATTATTTTTTTTAACTAACTAACTTTATTTGGAAATGATTTTTTTTTGTCCTAAACCTTCTACTATTAATCTTCTTTATTAAAAAAAAAAAAAAATTAAGAAAATCGGTCAATCGGTTTGGCTGGTTAGCGAACGTACAAAAAACCAAACTTTAATTTATATATATTGTAACGTGCGTTTAGTTCGAATAATAAAACTTCACTTTTCAATTTACTTCAATCACTTTTTTTCAGTATCTCTACTTTATTCGATCTCAACTCGACTTTTGGACTATCACTTGTAGACAATTTACTCTTAACTTTATCACTCTATAATCAAAACTCCCCTTTGGTTGCCTCGGGCGGGCTATTTATATTGAATGACATTTCATATAGAACTCTCCAGCAATTTCCATATAGTCTCCACTCTCCACTATTTTGGCTGTCAAACATTTTCTCTCCTAGAATATTTCTACACTTACACTAGTGTTGCCGCTTGTGTTTTCGGTTGAACGTTTTCGATTAGGAAATTGGTATTAAATGTTGGGTTCACGTTACACTGCCCCCTCCTTAAGATTGTTCGTCCCGAATAATTCCATCTGCAGCCTTGCCACTATATCGATGCAGCCGGTCACAATGAACTACTTTTAACCTGCCTCTTAGTCCTCTTTGGATGCGGTAAACCACGTCGTTAATCCTCGTGACAACAGTATAAAGACCTTCCCAGTTTTGCTGAAGTTTCGGTGACAATCCCTTTTGACGATGAGGATTATAAAGCCACACACGATCTCCTGCTTGGAATCCTGACGTTGTCGCTTTTGTGTCATACCGTGTCTTCATCCGGTCGCCATACACTGTGGCCCATGTCCCTGTTCTATTAAATCTATCTGTAAGCCTACCCACCGCTATGTTTGAATCACAGACATAACAATTTCGGAACCACTTCTCCACGTCACCTCTAACATGCAGCCAGTAAAAGCGTTTTCCCACGTTCTCCAGCGTCTTGTTGACTCCCAGGTGGCTTCCTGTAGGGCTTCTATGCATCAAAAGGTAAAAAGATCCTGCCAGGGTGGCAAACCCCGAACTCAAGCCTGTAAAGACCAGCAGGGAAACATAGTTATAGAGTCACAGTCGCTACTGAGGATCTGGAAAGATCATTTCTGCAGACTGCTTAACGGCGATGAGGACACAAATTCCGCTGTCAGGCAGATTGCCCCATTCAGCTTGGACGATGATCAAGAATGCCGTCCTCCCGACCTTAACTTCCTCTAAGTTAAGCTTGCTATATGCAAACTCAAATCAAATAAAACTGCAGGTGCAGATGGCCTTGATGCCGAACTTTTCAAGGCAGCTGGAGATCAGTTGGAAAGGAGCATGCACCAGCTGATCTGCATGATATGGTCGGAAGAAAGCATGCCCGATGAATGGAACCTCAGTATCGTATGCCCGATCCTTAAGAAACGAGACCCTCACAATTGCGCCAATTATAGAGGGATAAGCCTCCTTAACGTCGCTTATAAGATCTTGTCTGCTGTAATATGTGAACGTCTGAAACCCCATGTCAACAACTTGATAGGTCCTTATCAATGTGGTTTTAGACCAGAGAAGTCCACAATAGACCAAATTTTCACATTACGGCAGATCTTGGAAAAAACCCGAGAACGTAATATCGATATTCACCATCTTTTTATGGATTTCAAGGCCGCGTATGACAGTATCTACTGAGATGAGCTGTACAGAGCCATGTCTAGTTTCGGCATCCCTGCAAAACTCGTACGACTATGCAGGATGACTTTGGAGAATTCACGCTGCACCGTCAAGGTCGGTAAAGAACTCACCGAGACCTTTGATGTCGAAAAAGGTTTTAGGCAAGGCGAAAACTGTCATGCGATTTCTTCAACATCATACTTGAACAGATTGTAAGAAACTCAAACGTCAAAACAAGAGGAACAATCTTTCAAAAGTCTGTACAATTACTCGCCTATGCAGACGATATTGACGTAATGGGAAGAAAAATGCGTGATGTCATAGGTGCTTTAGCGAGTATTGAAACAGAAGCGGCAAAAATGGGTTTGATGGTTAATGAGGGCAAAACGAAGTATATGCTGTCATCAAACAAGGACACAGAACATCGAAGAATTGGACAATACGTCACAATAGACAGACATAACTTCGAGGTAGTGCAGGACTTCGTCTACCTAGGATCCGCTGTAGACACGGACAACAACATCAGTGCGGAGATCAAATGGAGAATAACTCTTGCCAACCGTTGCTTCTTTGGGTTAAGAAGGCAATTGAGAAACAAAACCCTCTCCAGAAAAACCAAGGTAACGTTGTATAAGACCTTAATCATCCCAGTCCTGCTTTACGGCGCGGAAGCATACACCTTATCGAAAGCGGATGAGGAAACCCTTGGTCGTTTCGAAAGAAAAATTCTCCGAATGATCTTTGGCCCCGTATGCGAAGTCAAGTTGTGGAGTAGAAGATACAACAACGAGCTGTATGAGCTGTACCGCGACATTGGCATAGCCAGAAGAGTACGCATCGCGAGGCTACGATGGTTGGGCCATGTTGAGCGGATGGACCCAAACGCTCCGGCTCGTCGGGTGTTCGAAAGCACATTGCAGGGAAATCGCGGAAGGGGAAGACCTCGTCTTAGGTGGCGCAATCAAGTGGATGAAGACCTCAACCGACTTGGAGTGCGAAACTGATGGAGAGCGCTCGCCCGAAATCGAAGTCGTTATAGAAGGATGTTTTTTGAGGCCCAGGTTCACCCCGAACTGTATTGCCCACCTAAGTAAGTAAGTAAGTAGATTCCCATTTGCGCTGCAGTACGTCTTCTTGCACGCGAAGCTAGTCCCACTGTGCCCAATAGGCTTTGACAACAGGGCTTTGGTCAGAAATGTCGTTCCAGTCAGGTTTTGTGTTGTTCTTTTTCCATTTGAGAATCGGTCCGATGTCTGGATCCTTCTTTTGAGCAGACCTCAATTCTTCCTTGTTTCATCCGAATATGGGTTCCATTCTCTCCGCTGAGTCTTGGTCTCTACTTTCCATTTGATAAGTCTGCGGTCTTACTCTACAGCTCGCGGATTGATTTTCTTGGACTTCACAACGTCGACAAGCAGTTTCAGTTTTAATTGGTGGCAACCGGCATTGTCGCTGTAAGTGCCCCGTCTTATTACAATTCCAACATCTGGCAAGTCCATTCCGCTGGTTCCTTTGTAGCTTAACTCCTGGGCATGATCCAGCCTCGAATATGGCTTCTCTTTGACAATGTACCATTTGAGAAGCCTGCTCAGATGCTTCCATCATTAATGCAAACTCTAGAGTTTCAGAAAGAGTTCGTGTTCTAGCAGTTCGCACAGATCTCTGAAGATGTTTGTCAGAAATGGCACGAACGGAGGACTCAACAGCCAGATGGTTGATGATTTCTTCTCCAGCATCCGGGTATGCCAGGTGAACCAGTCTTTCGACGTCTGCTTGAAGCTGCTGTAGACTTTCACCCCTTTTCTGGACTCTGTTATTGAGTTGGACTCGGAAGACTTCTTTCAAGTGGCTATCACCAAAGCGTTTATCTATAGCTGCCACGAGAGAACTGAAATCGTAGCTCTTACCAGCTGGAACAGTTTGAAGTAATTCAGCTGCTGGTCCTCTAAGAGCAAGAGTCAGTGCTATGTATTTGTCTTCGTCATCCCAGCCAATTGCTGTCGCAGCTGCCTCGAATTGTCTCCTGTAAACTGACCAAGACGACTGTCCGTCAAATGTTGGTGGTTGTACTTCTCTTTGCTTTAGAAAATCTCCACAAGTTTTCCGTAGCTCTATTTGCCGCATCTGGTCTAATTCCTTAGCCATGTTTTCGATTCGTTTCTCCAAAGTGGCAAGCTGACTTTCGCATTGACTCTCAAGCTTGGAAAATCGTTTCTCAACACATTCAATGCGTTTTTCTAGGCCACAAACATTTTTCTCAATGTTACCCAATTTGCTTTCTAGAATGTTTTTCTGACCTTCTAAAACATTCTGTTGCGCCTCAAGTCTTCAGAGAATATTCTGTTGTTCCTTCTTTTGTCCGCTTCGTTGTTCTTCAACCAGCTTCTTTTGTTCGTTTCGTTGTGCTTCCAGTTGTTCGAGAACATTCTGCTGTTCCTTGTTTTACTCGTTGTGTTGTGCTTCAAGTTGTTCCAGAACATTCTGCTGTTCCTTCTTTTGCTCATTTCGTTGCTCTTGCAGCTTCTTTTGTTGTACTTCGAGTCGTTCGAGAACATTTTGCTGTTCTTTCTTTTGCTCGTTTCGTTGTGCTTCAAGTTGTTCGAGAACATTCTGCTGTTCCCTCTTTTGCTCGTTTCGTAGCTCTATAAAACTGGCAGGGCTAAATGAGCAAAAATTAAAAAAAATTAGCTCAAAATTTGTTGCTAATTAGTTGCGAAAAAATCGATTTTGTTGCTCCAGCCGATCCCGAGAAATCGACGAACATGCTATGTAGCTTCACATAAAAATAGCATGACACATAGCGAAAAAGACTAAGAATTGTGGAAACAAATAGACTGCATTTTGTTGCTAATTAGTTGCGAAAAAATCGATTTTGTTGCTCCAGCCGATCCCGAGAAATCGACAAATATGCTAGCTAGTGCTAGTCGAAAAATTTAAACTGTTTTTAGTTTGAAAAATCTGTATCGTAAGAGTATTTTTTAAATTTACTTACATTTATATGGATAAACGTAAATGTGCATTTTATTCACCAACTAGTTCCCAGAAAATATTTTCAACTTCCCGTTAAGAAAATTGAAAATTTTTTGAAAATCGGGAAGTTATTGGTTTTACCCCGTTTTTCGAAAATCGAGTTTTCATCTATATTGACGCTATATTGACGGTTACCGTGAGGGTGTCCTGATTCCTGTTCTTGGCGGAAAGTTGCAGAGATGGCCTCTAGGTTACTTCTAAGTAGTAGAAAAAAATGAAATCCAAGCAATTAATTAATACTTAATTAATTAATCAATTAGATATTAAAAAAAAAAAAATAGAAAATACGATTTTAACAACAAAATCAATTATGTTTATCCTGGGAAAATGAAGATTCAAGCAAGCCTGCACGGTTTACAAGGATACCGATCAGAAACTCACCCGAACTCCCGGTTTCTATTTTGTTGCTGACTCTCCGGACCTTGATAACTGATGCTACGATGAGCAACAAAATCAATTTGTTTGCTTATCCCCGAAAAACCAAGAGTTAGTTAAGCAAGCATAAACGGCCAAAAATTTTATTTGTTTAAGAAACATGAAACATTTTTTTTCCACATTTGAATTTTGCACGGTCTTACAGCAACAAATTAGCATCAAAATGCAGTCTATTTGTTTCCACAATTCTTAGTCTTTTTCGCTATGTGTCATGCTATTTTTATGTGAAGCTAGCATGTTTGTCGATTTCTCGGGATCGGCTGGAGCAACAAAATCGATTTTTCACAACTAATTAGCAACAAATTAGCAACAAAATGCAGTCTATTTGTTTCCACAATCCTTAGTCTTTTTCGCTATGTGTCATGCTATTTTTATGTGAAGCTAGCATGTTTGTCGATTTCTCGGGATCGGCTAGAGCAACAAAATCGATTTTTTCACAATTAATTAGCAACAAATTAGCAACAAAATGCAGTCTATTTGTTTCCACAATTCTTAGTCTTTTTCGCTATGTGTCATGCTATTTTTATGTGAAGCTAGCATTTTTGTCGATTTCTCGGGATCGGCTAGAGCAACAAAATCGATTTTTCACAACTAATTAGCAACAAATTAGCAACAAAATGCAGTCTATTTGTTTCCACAAACCTTAGTCTTTTTCGCTATGTGTCATGCTATTTTTATGTGAAGCTAGCATGTTTGTCTATTTCTCGGGATCGGCTGGAGAAACAAAATCGATTTTTTCACAACTAATTAGCAAAAAATTAGCAACAAAATGCAGTCTATTTGTTTCCACAATTCTTAGTCTTTTTCGCTATGTGTCATGCTATTTTTATGTGAAGCTAGCATGTTTGCCGATTTCTCGGGATCGGCTGGAGCAACAAAATCGATTTTTTCACAACTACTACAAAACTCATCAATTATGGCTAACGTGCTTCAAGAGATACAAAAATCAAAAAATAGATACATGAAACTGAGGACAAAGATTAAATATTTGCAAGCAGATATATTTTTTCTTAGAAGATGTAAGAAAAAGAATGTATTTCCAAATTTTATTCAACTTTGGGGTCCATCAAATTCTGAAAATAAGGGAATTATAGAGAAAGCTATTTGTGCAGGACAGAAAATGTGGCTAAATCTTGAAATCAAATCTAAGTACTCAAAGCTGTCTGTAGTTGAACGTGAAGCATATTCCCTTCATCTATATCTCAGCAATAAACTAAATCATGCAGGAAATAATCAACTACAAATAATGGAACAATCAAGCGATTGGAATAATTTTATTATATATGTTCAAGATACAGTTGACTGTAAATTTGGTAAGAAAAAACAAATCTTAATTAAAAAATTCAATAATTTAATAGGTAGAGTCAATTATGATGAGCGAAAGAAGATTTTTAAGGAAGTAGAACCAGTAGAAGATTTTGTAAAAAATTTTTCAAGTTTGGAATTTACAACAAATGAATTGGAGTTGCTTAATAGAGGATTAAATTTTGCATTGCAACCAACAAAAGAAAAAGCGATCCAAAGTGCTTTGATTAACATTGAAACAGCTCTGAAACATTTCAATGATCCTGATGATAAAGTTAGATTAAGGTCCGAAGCTTTAGATAGAATAAATTTTAACGATCTACCGAACATGACTGCTAAAATGAAAAGTTTTAGAGGAGCAGCGAAAAGTTTAAAAGAAAAGAAAACTTCAGTTATCTTCAGTAAAGCTGATAAAAGCAATAATATTGTAATACTTGATAAACAAGAATATATTGAAATAACTGAACAATTTATAAGAAATGGACCTTATGAAGAAGTATTTTCAAATCCTTTACCAGGAATGATAAGGAGAACTAAAGAAGCTATCAAAAAAGCGGTCAAAGTTTTTAATGATCCTACTTTATCAAGGAAATTAAATGTTTCAAATCCAATTTTACCAAGATTATATTCTCAGTTGAAATTACATAAACCAGGAAAACAAATAAGACCAATTACATCAACAACTGGATCAATATTATCAAAACTTGAATGTTGGTTATTAGAAAAACTGAATAATCTCCCAATCAAATTTGAAACAGCAGCTATAAAAAATGGAATTGAATTTGCAGAAAAAGTAAAGAACTTCAAAATAGCTAGCAACGAGATTCAAGTCTCATTTGATGTTGTTTCATTATATCCAAATGTTCCAATTGATGAAACTTTAGTTTTTCTGAGAAAATGGCTGGAAAGAAATGCACTTAAGCCAGAAGAAATAAATGAATTTGTAATACTTACTAAACTGTGCATGGATGAAAATTGGTTTCAGTTTAATGAAAAGTTTTACAGACAAAAATTTGGCTGCAGTATGGGATCACATATGAGTCCATTTTTAGCAAATTTATTTATGTCGCATATAGAAACTGAAATGAAAAATCAACTTAATTTTCCAAGAATTTGGTTAAGGTATGTAGATGATATATGGGCGATAATCAAAAAACATGAACTCCGACAGTTCATTAACAAATTAAATAGAACTAAATACCCATCAATAAAATTTACATATGAAGAAGAAATTGAAGGGAAACTAAATTTTCTGGATTTAAGTATAACTAGGAATGGAGACAATTTCGAATTGGATATATACAGAAAACCAACGAATACTCTGAGATACATTACATCAGACTCGTTCCATTCCTTTGAAGATAAGATGTCAGCTTTTCACTCAATGATCTTTAGAGCTCTAAATATTCCAATGACAATAGAAACAAAAATAAAAGAATTCCAAAAAATTAAAGATATAGCCAAAATTAATGGATATACTGAAGAGTTAATTGAAGATTTAACAATTGCACATAGAAGGAAACAGGAATTGAGAAATTACACAACTTTAGATCTAATAAGGAATGAAAGAAATGAAGAAAAGAAATATTCAAAATTTTATTTCTATCCAGAAATAACATCTAAGATAAAACCAATCTTTAATAAATATAACATCCGTATGAGTGAGTGCAGCGAAATAAAAATAAAAAATCTGATTGGAGGATCTAAAGATAAAATTGAACAGCTTCAAAAGTCAGGAATTTATTCTATCGGATGTAATGACTGTGCAAAAGAATATATAGGACAGACAAGAAGACCTATTCTAAAAAGATTTAAAGAACATTTTGCACATCTTAAATATAATGAAAAAGAAAAGTCAAGTGTTGCAGAACATATGCTAGAAAATAGTCATAGTTTTAGTTTGCAAAATTTAAAATTAATAAGAAATGTAAATAGCAATTATGAATTAGATGCTTTTGAATCTTTTTATATATTTAAAAACAAAAATAATCTTATGAATAATGATGATGGACCAATCAAAGATTCAATATTCAAAAAATTTTTCAATAGATTTAACTCAACTCAACTGTAATTTTGTTTAGAAACATTTTTGTTTTTTGTTAGTTTTTTGACAAATAATTTAATTTAATTTAATTTATATATCTCACTGATGATGGAAGCATTGCTTCTGAAATGTGCATTTGAGGAAATATAAAAAGTGTTTTTTACTGTTTAAAATTGTATTAATCTCTTTATTTATTAGATAAAAAAACACGTGGAATATCTCTACTATAAAACTCATCAATTATGGCTAACGTGCTTCAAGAGATACAAAAATCAAAAAATAGATACATGAAACTGAGGACAAAGATTAAATATTTGCAAGCAGATATATTTTTTCTTAGAAGATGTAAGAAAAAGAATGTATTTCCAAATTTTATTCAACTTTGGGGTCCATCAAATTCTGAAAATAAGGGAATTATAGAGAAAGCTATTTGTGCAGGACAGAAAATGTGGCTAAATCTTGAAATCAAATCTAAGTACTCAAAGCTGTCTGTAGTTGAACGTGAAGCATATTCCCTTCATCTATATCTCAGCAATAAACTAAATCATGCAGGAAATAATCAACTACAAATAATGGAACAATCAAGCGATTGGAATAATTTTATTATATATGTTCAAGATACAGTTGACTGTAAATTTGGTAAGAAAAAACAAATCTTAATTAAAAAATTCAATAATTTAATAGGTAGAGTCAATTATGATGAGCGAAAGAAGATTTTTAAGGAAGTAGAACCAGTAGAAGATTTTGTAAAAAATTTTTCAAGTTTGGAATTTACAACAAATGAATTGGAGTTGCTTAATAGAGGATTAAATTTTGCATTGCAACCAACAAAAGAAAAAGCGATCCAAAGTGCTTTGATTAACATTGAAACAGCTCTGAAACATTTCAATGATCCTGATGATAAAGTTAGATTAAGGTCCGAAGCTTTAGATAGAATAAATTTTAACGATCTACCGAACATGACTGCTAAAATGAAAAGTTTTAGAGGAGCAGCGAAAAGTTTAAAAGAAAAGAAAACTTCAGTTATCTTCAGTAAAGCTGATAAAAGCAATAATATTGTAATACTTGATAAACAAGAATATATTGAAATAACTGAACAATTTATAAGAAATGGACCTTATGAAGAAGTATTTTCAAATCCTTTACCAGGAATGATAAGGAGAACTAAAGAAGCTATCAAAAAAGCGGTCAAAGTTTTTTAATGATCCTACTTTATCAAGGAAATTAAATGTTTCAAATCCAATTTTACCAAGATTATATTCTCAGTTGAAATTACATAAACCAGGAAAACAAATAAGACCAATTACATCAACAACTGGATCAATATTATCAAAACTTGAATGTTGGTTATTAGAAAAACTGAATAATCTCCCAATCAAATTTGAAACAGCAGCTATAAAAAATGGAATTGAATTTGCAGAAAAAGTAAAGAACTTCAAAATAGCTAGCAACGAGATTCAAGTCTCATTTGATGTTGTTTCATTATATCCAAATGTTCCAATTGATGAAACTTTAGTTTTTCTGAGAAAATGGCTGGAAAGAAATGCACTTAAGCCAGAAGAAATAAATGAATTTGTAATACTTACTAAACTGTGCATGGATGAAAATTGGTTTCAGTTTAATGAAAAGTTTTACAGACAAAAATTTGGCTGCAGTATGGGATCACATATGAGTCCATTTTTAGCAAATTTATTTATGTCGCATATAGAAACTGAAATGAAAAATCAACTTAATTTTCCAAGAATTTGGTTAAGGTATGTAGATGATATATGGGCGATAATCAAAAAACATGAACTCCGACAGTTCATTAACAAATTAAATAGAACTAAATACCCATCAATAAAATTTACATATGAAGAAGAAATTGAAGGGAAACTAAATTTTCTGGATTTAAGTATAACTAGGAATGGAGACAATTTCGAATTGGATATATACAGAAAACCAACGAATACTCTGAGATACATTACATCAGACTCGTTCCATTCCTTTGAAGATAAGATGTCAGCTTTTCACTCAATGATCTTTAGAGCTCTAAATATTCCAATGACAATAGAAACAAAAATAAAAGAATTCCAAAAAATTAAAGATATAGCCAAAATTAATGGATATACTGAAGAGTTAATTGAAGATTTAACAATTGCACATAGAAGGAAACAGGAATTGAGAAATTACACAACTTTAGATCTAATAAGGAATGAAAGAAATGAAGAAAAGAAATATTCAAAATTTTATTTCTATCCAGAAATAACATCTAAGATAAAACCAATCTTTAATAAATATAACATCCGTATGAGTGAGTGCAGCGAAATAAAAATAAAAAATCTGATTGGAGGATCTAAAGATAAAATTGAACAGCTTCAAAAGTCAGGAATTTATTCTATCGGATGTAATGACTGTGCAAAAGAATATATAGGACAGACAAGAAGACCTATTCTAAAAAGATTTAAAGAACATTTTGCACATCTTAAATATAATGAAAAAGAAAAGTCAAGTGTTGCAGAACATATGCTAGAAAATAGTCATAGTTTTAGTTTGCAAAATTTAAAATTAATAAGAAATGTAAATAGCAATTATGAATTAGATGCTTTTGAATCTTTTTATATATTTAAAAACAAAAATAATCTTATGAATAATGATGATGGACCAATCAAAGATTCAATATTCAAAAAATTTTTCAATAGATTTAACTCAACTCAACTGTAATTTTGTTTAGAAACATTTTTGTTTTTTGTTAGTTTTTTGACAAATAATTTAATTTAATTTAATTTATATATCTCACTGATGATGGAAGCATTGCTTCTGAAATGTGCATTTGAGGAAATATAAAAAGTGTTTTTTACTGTTTAAAATTGTATTAATCTCTTTATTTATTAGATAAAAAAACACGTGGAATATCTCTACTATAAAACTCATCAATTATGGCTAACGTGCTTCAAGAGATACAAAAATCAAAAAATAGATACATGAAACTGAGGACAAAGATTAAATATTTGCAAGCAGATATATTTTTTCTTAGAAGATGTAAGAAAAAGAATGTATTTCCAAATTTTATTCAACTTTGGGGTCCATCAAATTCTGAAAATAAGGGAATTATAGAGAAAGCTATTTGTGCAGGACAGAAAATGTGGCTAAATCTTGAAATCAAATCTAAGTACTCAAAGCTGTCTGTAGTTGAACGTGAAGCATATTCCCTTCATCTATATCTCAGCAATAAACTAAATCATGCAGGAAATAATCAACTACAAATAATGGAACAATCAAGCGATTGGAATAATTTTATTATATATGTTCAAGATACAGTTGACTGTAAATTTGGTAAGAAAAAACAAATCTTAATTAAAAAATTCAATAATTTAATAGGTAGAGTCAATTATGATGAGCGAAAGAAGATTTTTAAGGAAGTAGAACCAGTAGAAGATTTTGTAAAAAATTTTTCAAGTTTGGAATTTACAACAAATGAATTGGAGTTGCTTAATAGAGGATTAAATTTTGCATTGCAACCAACAAAAGAAAAAGCGATCCAAAGTGCTTTGATTAACATTGAAACAGCTCTGAAACATTTCAATGATCCTGATGATAAAGTTAGATTAAGGTCCGAAGCTTTAGATAGAATAAATTTTAACGATCTACCGAACATGACTGCTAAAATGAAAAGTTTTAGAGGAGCAGCGAAAAGTTTAAAAGAAAAGAAAACTTCAGTTATCTTCAGTAAAGCTGATAAAAGCAATAATATTGTAATACTTGATAAACAAGAATATATTGAAATAACTGAACAATTTATAAGAAATGGACCTTATGAAGAAGTATTTTCAAATCCTTTACCAGGAATGATAAGGAGAACTAAAGAAGCTATCAAAAAAGCGGTCAAAGTTTTTTAATGATCCTACTTTATCAAGGAAATTAAATGTTTCAAATCCAATTTTACCAAGATTATATTCTCAGTTGAAATTACATAAACCAGGAAAACAAATAAGACCAATTACATCAACAACTGGATCAATATTATCAAAACTTGAATGTTGGTTATTAGAAAAACTGAATAATCTCCCAATCAAATTTGAAACAGCAGCTATAAAAAATGGAATTGAATTTGCAGAAAAAGTAAAGAACTTCAAAATAGCTAGCAACGAGATTCAAGTCTCATTTGATGTTGTTTCATTATATCCAAATGTTCCAATTGATGAAACTTTAGTTTTTCTGAGAAAATGGCTGGAAAGAAATGCACTTAAGCCAGAAGAAATAAATGAATTTGTAATACTTACTAAACTGTGCATGGATGAAAATTGGTTTCAGTTTAATGAAAAGTTTTACAGACAAAAATTTGGCTGCAGTATGGGATCACATATGAGTCCATTTTTAGCAAATTTATTTATGTCGCATATAGAAACTGAAATGAAAAATCAACTTAATTTTCCAAGAATTTGGTTAAGGTATGTAGATGATATATGGGCGATAATCAAAAAACATGAACTCCGACAGTTCATTAACAAATTAAATAGAACTAAATACCCATCAATAAAATTTACATATGAAGAAGAAATTGAAGGGAAACTAAATTTTCTGGATTTAAGTATAACTAGGAATGGAGACAATTTCGAATTGGATATATACAGAAAACCAACGAATACTCTGAGATACATTACATCAGACTCGTTCCATTCCTTTGAAGATAAGATGTCAGCTTTTCACTCAATGATCTTTAGAGCTCTAAATATTCCAATGACAATAGAAACAAAAATAAAAGAATTCCAAAAAATTAAAGATATAGCCAAAATTAATGGATATACTGAAGAGTTAATTGAAGATTTAACAATTGCACATAGAAGGAAACAGGAATTGAGAAATTACACAACTTTAGATCTAATAAGGAATGAAAGAAATGAAGAAAAGAAATATTCAAAATTTTATTTCTATCCAGAAATAACATCTAAGATAAAACCAATCTTTAATAAATATAACATCCGTATGAGTGAGTGCAGCGAAATAAAAATAAAAAATCTGATTGGAGGATCTAAAGATAAAATTGAACAGCTTCAAAAGTCAGGAATTTATTCTATCGGATGTAATGACTGTGCAAAAGAATATATAGGACAGACAAGAAGACCTATTCTAAAAAGATTTAAAGAACATTTTGCACATCTTAAATATAATGAAAAAGAAAAGTCAAGTGTTGCAGAACATATGCTAGAAAATAGTCATAGTTTTAGTTTGCAAAATTTAAAATTAATAAGAAATGTAAATAGCAATTATGAATTAGATGCTTTTGAATCTTTTTATATATTTAAAAACAAAAATAATCTTATGAATAATGATGATGGACCAATCAAAGATTCAATATTCAAAAAATTTTTCAATAGATTTAACTCAACTCAACTGTAATTTTGTTTAGAAACATTTTTGTTTTTTGTTAGTTTTTTGACAAATAATTTAATTTAATTTAATTTATATATCTCACTGATGATGGAAGCATTGCTTCTGAAATGTGCATTTGAGGAAATATAAAAAGTGTTTTTTACTGTTTAAAATTGTATTAATCTCTTTATTTAACTAATTAGCAACAAAATGCAGTCTATTTGTTTCCACAATCCTTAGTCTTTTTCGCTAAGTGTCATGCTATTTTTATGTGAAGCTAGCATGTTTGTCGATTTCTCGGGATCGGCTAGAGCAACAAAATCGATTTTTTCGCAACAAATTAGCAACAAATTTTGAGCAAATTTTTTTTAATTTTTGCTCTTTTAGCCCTGCCAGTTTTATAGAGCTTCGTTTCGTTTTTCTAACAAAAGTTTCATCATACTAGAAAAATCTACATTTTCAATTACTTCCTCTTCTTCCACTTCGGTTTCAAAAACAAAAGTGTTTACGTCTTCCCCTTGCTATTCCAAATAGTTACGCTAGCGCAGGACGAGCTCATTTTTCGATCCCACTCTAGAAAGATTTCGCTTACCTAGCTTCTAACAATTTACCCATTTTCACTGTATATAATTATTATTTTTCTTTTTACTTTTTTTTTTTTTTACACTTTACTAGTCAAATAAGCTTTATTTACACTTCTGACACCAATGTAATGTGCGCTTAGTTCGAATAATAAAACTTCACTTTTCAATTTACTTCAATCACTTTTATTCAGTATCTATACTTTATTCGATCTCAACTCGACTTTTGGACTATCACTTGTAGACAACTTACTCTTAACTTTATCACTCTATAATCAAAAGTCCCCTCTGGTTGCCTCGGGCGGGCTATTTATATCGAATGACATTTCACTCTCCAGCAATTTCCACATAGTCTCCACTCTCCACTATTTTGGCTGTCAAACATTTTCTCTCCTAGAATATTTCTACACTTACACTAGTATTGCCGCTAATGTTGGGTTCACGTTACACTGCCCCCTCCTTAAGATTGTTCGTCCCAAATAATTCCATCTGCAGCCACTATCGCCACTATATCGATGCAGCCGGTCACAATGAACTAATTTTAACTTGCTTCTTAGTCCTCTTTGGATGCGGTAAACCACGTCGTTAATCCTCGTGACAACAGTATAAGGACCTTCCCAGTTTTCCTGAAGTTTCGGTGACAATCCCTTTTGACGATGAGGATTATAAAGCCACACACGATCTCCTGCTTGGAATCCTGACGTTGTCGCTTTTGTGTCATACCGTGTCTTCATACGGTCGCCATACACTGTGGCCCATGTCCCTGTTCTATTAAATCTATCTGTAAGCCTACCCACCGCTATGTTTGAATCACAGACATAACAATTTCGGAACCACTTCTCCACGTCACCTCTAACATGCAGCCAGTAAAAGTGTTTTCGCACGTTCTCCAGCGTCTTGTTGACTCCCAGGTGGCTTCCTGTAGGGCTTCTATGCATCTTTTGTAAAACCTCTTTGATTTTCGATTGAGGAACAATAAGCTGCATTACAAAAGATTTTCCGTCAGGAGATTCCCATCTGAGGTTCTGGGTTTCACTCGGCCACCAAAACGAAACCCATGGTTCGATGAAGAATGTAGGCAGGCAAATGCAGCCAAGCAAAGAGCACGACAAATGCTTTTGCAAACACGAACGAGGGCTGCTTACGATCAGTATAACGAGATTTACAAGGAGAGAAGAAGGGAAGAACACCGACTTCTCAAAAAGAAAAAGAAGCAGCATGAGAAGCGCTCGTTTGAGGAAATAGAGAGGTGCCATGACAGGAACGAGATTCGGAAGTTTTACCAAAAGGTAAAAAGATCCTGCCAGGGTGGCAAACCCCGAACTCAAGCCTGTAAAGACCAGCAGGGAAACATAGTTATAGAGTCACAGTCGCTACTGAGGATCTGGAAAGATCATTTCTGCAGACTGCTTAACGGCGATGAGGACACAAATTCCGCTGTCAGGCAGATTGCCCCATTCAGCTTGGACGATGATCAAGAATGCCGTCCTCCCGACCTTAACTTCCTCTAAGTTAAGCTTGCTATATGCAAACTTAAATCAAATAAAACTGCAGGTGCAGATGGCCTTGATGCCGAACTTTTCAAGGCAGCTGGAGATCAGTTGGAAAGGAGCATGCACCAGCTGATCTGCATGATATGGTCGGAAGAAAGCATGCCCGATGAATGGAACCTCAGTATCGTATGCCCGATCCTAAAGAAACGAGACCCTCACAATTGCGCCAATTATAGAGGGATAAGCCTCCTTAACGTCGCTTATAAGATCTTGTCTGCTGTGATATGTGAACGTCTGAAACCCCATGTCAACAACTTGATAGGTCCTTATCAATGTGGTTTTAGACCAGAGAAGTCCACAATAGACCAAATTTTCACATTACGGCAGATCTTGGAAAAAACCCGAGAACGTAATATCGATATTCACCATCTTTTTATGGATTTCAAGGCCGCGTATGACAGTATCTACTGAGATGAGCTGTACAGAGCCATGTCTAGTTTCGGCATCCCTGCAAAACTCGTACGACTATGCAGGATGACTTTGGAGAATTCACGCTGCACCGTCAAGGTCGGTAAAGAACTCACCGAGACCTTTGATGTCGAAAAAGGTTTTAGGCAAGGCGATAAACTGTCATGCGATTTCTTCAACATCATACTTGAACAGATTGTAAGAAACTCAAACGTCAAAACAAGAGGAACAATCTTTCAAAAGTCTGTACAATTACTCGCCTATGCAGACGATATTGACGTAATGGGAAGAAAAATGCGTGATGTCATAGGTGCTTTAGCGAGTATTGAAACAGAAGCGGCAAAAATGGGTTTGATGGTTAATGAGGGCAAAACGAAGTATATGCTGTCATCAAACAAGGACACAGAACATCGACGAATTGGACAATACGTCACAATAGACAGACATAACTTCGAGGTAGTGCAGGACTTCGTCTACCTAGGATCCGCTGTAGACACGGACAACAACATCAGTGCGGAGATCAAATGGAGAATAACTCTTGCCAACCGTTGCTTCTTTGGGTTAAGAAGGCAATTGAGAAACAAAACCCTCTCCAGAAAAACCAAGGTAACGTTGTATAAGACCTTAATCATCCCAGTCCTGCTTTACGGCGCGGAAGCATACACCTTATCGAAAGCGGATGAGGAAACCCTTGGTCGTTTCGAAAGAAAAATTCTCCGAATGATCTTTGGCCCCGTATGCGAAGTCAAGTTGTGGAGTAGAAGATACAACAACGAGCTGTATGAGCTGTACCGCGACATTGGCATAGCCAGAAGAGTACGCATCGCGAGGCTACGATGGTTGGGCCATGTTGAGCGGATGGACCCAAACGCTCCGGCTCGTCGGGTGTTCGAAAGCACATTGCAGGGAAATCGCGGAAGGGGAAGACCTCGTCTTAGGTGGCGCAATCAAGTGGATGAAGACCTCAACCGACTTGGAGTGCGAAACTGATGGAGAGAGCTCGCCCGAAATCGAAGTCGTTATAGAAGGATGTTTTTTGAGGCCCAGGTTCACCCCGAACTGTATTGCCCACCTAAGTAAGTAAGTAAGTAGATTCCCATTTGCGCTGCAGTACGTCTTCTTGCACGCGAAGCTAGTCCCACTGTGCCCAATAGGCTTTGACAACAGGGCTTTGGTCAGAAATGTCGTTCCAGTCAGGTTTTGTGTTGTTCTTTTTCCATTTGAGAATCGGTCCGATGTCTGGATCCTTCTTTTGAGCAGACCTCAATTCTTCCTTGTTTCATCCGAATATGGGTTCCATTCTCTCCGCTGAGTCTTGGTCTCTACTTTCCATTTGATAAGTCTGCGGTCTTACTCTACAGCTCGCGGATTGATTTTCTTGGACTTCACAACGTCGACAAGCAGTTTCAGTTTTAATTGGTGGCAACCGGCATTGTCGCTGTAAGTGCCCCGCCTTATTACAATTCCAACATCTGGCAAGTCCATTCCGCTGGTTCCTTTGTAGCTTAACTCCTGGGCATGATCCAGCCTCGAATATGGCTTCTCTTTGACAATGTACCATTTGAGAAGCCTGCTCAGATGCTTCCATCATTAATGCAAACTCTAGAGTTTCAGAAAGAGTTCGTGTTCTAGCAGTTCGCACAGATCTCTGAAGATGTTTGTCAGAAATGGCACGAACGGAGGACTCAACAGCCAGATGGTTGATGATTTCTTCTCCAGCATCCGGGTATGCCAGGTGAACCAGTCTTTCGACGTCTGCTTGAAGCTGCTGTAGACTTTCACCCCTTTTCTGGACTCTGTTATTGAGTTGGACTCGGAAGACTTCTTTCAAGTGGCTATCACCAAAGCGTTTATCTATAGCTGCCACGAGAGAACTGAAATCGTAGCTCTTACCAGCTGGAACAGTTTGAAGTAATTCAGCTGCTGGTCCTCTAAGAGCAAGAGTCAGTGCTATGTATTTGTCTTCGTCATCCCAGCCAATTGCTGTCGCAGCTGCCTCGAATTGTCTCCTGTAAACTGACCAAGACGACTGTCCGTCGAATGTTGGTGGTTGTACTTCTCTTTGCTTTAGAAAATCTCCACAAGTTTTCCGTAGCTCTATTTGCCGCATCTGGTCTAATTCCTTAGCCATGTTTTCGATTCGTTTCTCCAAAGTGGCAAGCTGACTTTCGCATTGACTCTCAAGCTTGGAAAATCGTTTCTCAACACATTCAATGCGTTTTTCTAGGCCACAAACATTTTTCTCAATGTTACCCAATTTGCTTTCTAGAATGTTTTTCTGACCTTCTAAAACATTCTGTTGCGCCTCAAGTCTTCAGAGAATATTCTGTTGTTCCTTCTTTTGTCCGCTTCGTTGTTCTTCAACCAGCTTCTTTTGTTCGTTTCGTTGTGCTTCCAGTTGTTCGAGAACATTCTGCTGTTCCTTGTTTTGCTCGTTGTGTTGTGCTTCAAGTTGTTCCAGAACATTCTGCTGTTCCTTCTTTTGCTCATTTCGTTGCTCTTGCAGCTTCTTTTGTTGTACTTCGAGTCGTTCGAGAACATTTTGCTGTTCTTTCTTTTGCTCGTTTCGTTGTGCTTCAAGTTGTCCGAGAACATTCTGCTGTTCCCTCTTTTGCTCGTTTCGTAGCTCTATAAAACTGGCAGGGCTAAATGAGCAAAAATTAAAAAAAATTAGCTCAAAATTTGTTGCTAATTAGTTGCGAAAAAATCGATTTTGTTGCTCCAGCCGATCCCGAGAAATCGACGAACATGCTATGTAGCTTCACATAAAAATAGCATGACACATAGCGAAAAAGACTAAGAATTGTGGAAACAAATAGACTGCATTTTGTTGCTAATTAGTTGCGAAAAAATCGATTTTGTTGCTCCAGCCGATCCCGAGAAATCGACAAATATGCTAGCTAGTGCTAGTCGAAAAATTTAAATTGTTTTTAGTTTGAAAAATCTGTATCGTAAGAGTATTTTTTAAATTTACTTACATTTATATGGATAAACGTAAATGTGCATTTTATTCACCAACTAGTTCCCAGAAAATATTTTCAACTTCCCGTTAAGAAAATTGAAAATTTTTTGAAAATCGGGAAGTTATTGGTTTTACCCCGTTTTTCGAAAATCGAGTTTTCATCTATATTGACGCTATATTGACGGTTACCGTGAGGGTGTCCTGATTCCTGTTCTTGGCGGAAAGTTGCAGAGATGGCCTCTAGGTTACTTCTAAGTAGTAGAAAAAAATGAAATCCAAGCAATTAATTAATACTTAATTAATTAATCAATTAGATATTGAAAAAAAAAAAATAGAAAATACGATTTTAACAACAAAATCAATTATGTTTATCCTGGGAAAATGAAGATTCAAGCAAGCCTGCACGGTTTACAAGGATACCGATCAGAAACTCACCCGAACTCCCGGTTTCTATTTTGTTGCTGACTCTCCGGACCTTGATAACTGATGCTACGATGAGCAACAAAATCAATTTGTTTGCTTATCCCCGAAAAACCAAGAGTTAGTTAAGCAAGCATAAACGGCCAAAAATTTTATTTGTTTAAGAAACATGAAACATTTTTTTTCCACATTTGAATTTTGCACGGTCTTACAGCAACAAATTAGCATCAAAATGCAGTCTATTTGTTTCCACAATTCTTAGTCTTTTTCGCTATGTGTCATGCTATTTTTATGTGAAGCTAGCATGTTTGTCGATTTCTCGGGATCGGCTGGAGCAACAAAATCGATTTTTTGCAACTAATTAGCAACAAATTAGCAACAAAATGCAGTCTATTTGTTTCCACAATCCTTAGTCTTTTTCGCTATGTGTCATGCTATTTTTATGTGAAGCTAGCATGTTTGTCGATTTCTCGGGATCGGCTAGAGCAACAAAATCGATTTTTTCACAATTAATTAGCAACAAATTAGCAACAAAATGCAGTCTATTTGTTTCCACAATTCTTAGTCTTTTTCGCTATGTGTCATGCTATTTTTATGTGAAGCTAGCATGTTTGTCGATTTCTCGGGATCGGCTAGAGCAACAAAATCGATTTTTCACAACTAATTAGCAACAAATTAGCAACAAAATGCAGTCTATTTGTTTCCACAAACCTTAGTCTTTTTCGCTATGTGTCATGCTATTTTTATGTGAAGCTAGCATGTTTGTCTATTTCTCGGGATCGGCTGGAGAAACAAAATCGATTTTTTCACAACTAATTAGCAAAAAATTAGCAACAAAATGCAGTCTATTTGTTTCCACAATTCTTAGTCTTTTTCGCTATGTGTCATGCTATTTTTATGTGAAGCTAGCATGTTTGTCGATTTCTCGGGATCGGCTAGAGCAACAAAATCGATTTTTTCACAATTAATTAGCAACAAATTAGCAACAAAATGCAGTCTATTTGTTTCCACAATTCTTAGTCTTTTTCGCTTTGTGTCATGCTATTTTTATGTGAAGCTAGCATGTTTGTCTATTTCTCGGGATCGGCTGGAGAAACAAAATCGATTTTTTCACAACTAATTAGCAAAAAATTAGCAACAAAATGCAGTCTATTTGTTTCCACAATTCTTAGTCTTTTTCGCTATGTGTCATGCTATTTTTATGTGAAGCTAGCATGTTTGCCGATTTCTCGGGATCGGCTGGAGCAACAAAATCGATTTTTTCACAACTAATTAGCAACAAAATGCAGTCTATTTGTTTCCACAATCCTTAGTCTTTTTCGCTAAGTGTCATGCTATTTTTATGTGAAGCTAGCATGTTTGTCGATTTCTCGGGATCGGCTAGAGCAACAAAATCGATTTTTTCGCAACAAATTAGCAACAAATTTTGAGCAAATTTTTTTTAATTTTTGCTCTTTTAGCCCTGCCAGTTTTATAGAGCTTCGTTTCGTTTTTCTAACAAAAGTTTCATCATACTAGAAAAATCTACATTTTCAATTACTTCCTCTTCTTCCACTTCGGTTTCAAAAACAAAAGTGTTTACGTCTTCCCCTTGCTGTTCCAAATAGTTACGCTAGCGCAGGACGAGCTCATTTTTCGATCCCACTCTAGAAAGATTTCGCTTACCTAGCTTCTAACAATTTACCCATTTTCACTGTATATAATTATTATTTTTCTTTTTACTTTTTTTTTTTTACACTTTACTAGTCAAATAAGCTTTATTTACACTTCTGACACCAATGTAATGTGCGCTTAGTTCGAATAATAAAACTTCACTTTTCAATTTACTTCAATCACTTTTATTCAGTATCTATACTTTATTCGATCTCAACTCGACTTTTGGACTATCACTTGTAGACAACTTACTCTTAACTTTATCACTCTATAATCAAAAGTCCCCTCTGGTTGCCTCGGGCGGGCTATTTATATCGAATGACATTTCACTCTCCAGCAATTTCCACATAGTCTCCACTCTCCACTATTTTGGCTGTCAAACATTTTCTCTCCTAGAATATTTCTACACTTACACTAGTATTGCCGCTAATGTTGGGTTCACGTTACACTGCCCCCTCCTTAAGATTGTTCGTCCCAAATAATTCCATCTGCAGCCACTATCGCCACTATATCGATGCAGCCGGTCACAATGAACTACTTTTAACTTGCTTCTTAGTCCTCTTTGGATGCGGTAAACCACGTCGTTAATCCTCGTGACAACAGTATAAGGACCTTCCCAGTTTTGCTGAAGTTTCGGTGACAATCCCTTTTGACGATGAGGATTATAAAGCCACACACGATCTCCTGCTTGGAATCCTGACGTTGTCGCTTTTGTGTCATACCGTGTCTTCATACGGTCGCCATACACTGTGGCCCATGTCCCTGTTCTATTAAATCTATCTGTAAGCCTACCCACCGCTATGTTTGAATCACAGACATAACAATTTCGGAACCACTTCTCCACGTCACCTCTAACATGCAGCCATTAAAAGCGTTTTCGCACGTTCTCCAGCGTCTTGTTGACTCCCAGGTGGCTTCCTGTAGGGCTTCTATGCATCTTTTGTAAAACCTCTTTGATTTTCGATTGAGGAACAATAAGCTGCATTACAAAAGATTTTCCGTCAGGAGATTCCCATCTGAGGTTCTGGGTTTCACTCGGCCACCAAAACGAAACCCATGGTTCGATGAAGAATGTAGGCAGGCAAATGCAGCCAAGCAAAGAGCACGACAAATGCTTTTGCAAACACGAACGAGGGCTGCTTACGATCAGTATAACGAGATTTACAAGGAGAGAAGAAGGGAAGAACACCGACTTCTCAAAAAGAAAAAGAAGCAGCATGAGAAGCGCTCGTTTGAGGAAATAGAGAGGTGCCATGACAGGAACGAGATTCGGAAGTTTTACCAAAAGGTAAAAAGATCCTGCCAGGATGGCAAACCCCGAACTCAAGCCTGTAAAGACCAGCAGGGAAACATAGTTATAGAGTCACAGTCGCTACTGAGGATCTGGAAAGATCATTTCTGCAGACTGCTTAACGGCGATGAGGACACAAATTCCGCTGTCAGGCAGATTGCCCCATTCAGCTTGGACGATAATCAAGAATGCCGTCCTCCCGACCTTAACTTCCTCTAAGTTAAGCTTGCTATATGCAAACTTAAATCAAATAAAACTGCAGGTGCAGATGGCCTTGATGCCGAACTTTTCAAGGCAGCTGGAGATCAGTTGGAAAGGAGCATGCACCAGCTGATCTGCATGATATGGTCGGAAGAAAGCATGCCCGATGAATGGAACCTCAGTATCGTATGCCCGATCCTAAAGAAACGAGACCCTCACAATTGCGCCAATTATAGAGGGATAAGCCTCCTTAACGTCGCTTATAAGATCTTGTCTGCTGTGATATGTGAACGTCTGAAACCCCATGTCAACAACTTGATAGGTCCTTATCAATGTGGTTTTAGACCAGAGAAGTCCACAATAGACCAAATTTTCACATTACGGCAGATCTTGGAAAAAACCCGAGAACGTAATATCGATATTCACCATCTTTTTATGGATTTCAAGGCCGCGTATGACAGTATCTACTGAGATGAGCTGCACAGAGCCATGTCTAGTTTCGGCATCCCTGCAAAACTCGTACGACTATGCAGGATGACTTTGGAGAATTCACGCTGCACCGTCAAGGTCGGTAAAGAACTCACCGAGACCTTTGATGTCGAAAAAGGTTTTAGGCAAGGCGATAAACTGTCATGCGATTTCTTCAACATCATACTTGAACAGATTGTAAGAAACTCAAACGTCAAAACAAGAGGAACAATCTTTCAAAAGTCTGTACAATTACTCGCCTATGCAGACGATATTGACGTAATGGGAAGAAAAATGCGTGATGTCATAGGTGCTTTAGCGAGTATTGAAACAGAAGCGGCAAAAATGGGTTTGATGGTTAATGAGGGCAAAACGAAGTATATGCTGTCATCAAACAAGGACACAGAACATCGACGAATTGGACAATACGTCACAATAGACAGACATAACTTCGAGGTAGTGCAGGACTTCGTCTACCTAGGATCCGCTGTAGACACGGACAACAACATCAGTGCGGAGATCAAATGGAGAATAACTCTTGCCAACCGTTGCTTCTTTGGGTTAAGAAGGCAATTGAGAAACAAAACCCTCTCCAGAAAAACCAAGGTAACGTTATATAAGACCTTAATCATCCCAGTCCTGCTTTACGGCGCGGAAGCATACACCTTATCGAAAGCGGATGAGGAAACCCTTGGTCGTTTCGAAAGAAAAATTCTCCGAATGATCTTTGGCCCCGTATGCGAAGTCAAGTTGTGGAGTAGAAGATACAACAACGAGCTGTATGAGCTGTACCGCGACATTGGCATAGCCAGAAGAGTACGCATCGCGAGGCTACGATGGTTGGGCCATGTTGAGCGGATGGACCCAAACGCTCCGGCTCGTCGGGTGTTCGAAAGCACATTGCAGGGAAATCGCGGAAGGGGAAGACCTCGACTTGGAGTGCGAAACTGATGGAGAGAGCTCGCCCGAAATCGAAGTCGTTATAGAAGGATGTTTTTTGAGGCCCAGGTTCACCCCGAACTGTATTGCCCACCTAAGTAAGTAAGTAAGTAGATTCCCATTTGCGCTGCAGTACGTCTTCTTGCACGCGAAGCTAGTCCCACTGTGCCCAATAGGCTTTGACAACAGGGCTTTGGTCAGAAATGTCGTTCCAGTCAGGTTTTGTGTTGTTCTTTTTCCATTTGAGAATCGGTCCGATGTCTGGATCCTTCTTTTGAGCAGACCTCAATTCTTCCTTGTTTCATCCGAATATGGGTTCCATTCTCTCCGCTGAGTCTTGGTCTCTACTTTCCATTTGATAAGTCTGCGGTCTTACTCTACAGCTCGCGGATTGATTTTCTTGGACTTCACAACGTCGACAAGCAGTTTCAGTTTTAATTGGTGGCAACCGGCATTGTCGCTGTAAGTGCCCCGTCTTATTACAATTCCAACATCTGGCAAGTCCATTCCGCTGGTTCCTTTGTAGCTTAACTCCTGGGCATGATCCAGCCTCGAATATGGCTTCTCTTTGACAATGTACCATTTGAGAAGCCTGCTCAGATGCTTCCATCATTAATGCAAACTCTAGAGTTTCAGAAAGAGTTCGTGTTCTAGCAGTTCGCACAGATCTCTGAAGATGTTTGTCAGAAATGGCACGAACGGAGGACTCAACAGCCAGATGGTTGATGATTTCTTCTCCAGCATCCGGGTATGCCAGGTGAACCAGTCTTTCGACGTCTGCTTGAAGCTGCTGTAGACTTTCACCCCTTTTCTGGACTCTGTTATTGAGTTGGACTCGGAAGACTTCTTTCAAGTGGCTATCACCAAAGCGTTTATCTATAGCTGCCACGAGAGAACTGAAATCGTAGCTCTTACCAGCTGGAACAGTTTGAAGTAATTCAGCTGCTGGTCCTCTAAGAGCAAGAGTCAGTGCTATGTATTTGTCTTCGTCATCCCAGCCAATTGCTGTCGCAGCTGCCTCGAATTGTCTCCTGTAAACTGACCAAGACGACTGTCCGTCGAATGTTGGTGGTTGTACTTCTCTTTGCTTTAGAAAATCTCCACAAGTTTTCCGTAGCTCTATTTGCCGCATCTGGTCTAATTCCTTAGCCATGTTTTCGATTCGTTTCTCCAAAGTGGCAAGCTGACTTTCGCATTGACTCTCAAGCTTGGAAAATCGTTTCTCAACACATTCAATGCGTTTTTCTAGGCCACAAACATTTTTCTCAATGTTACCCAATTTGCTTTCTAGAATGTTTTTCTGACCTTCTAAAACATTCTGTTGCGCCTCAAGTCTTCAGAGAATATTCTGTTGTTCCTTCTTTTGTCCGCTTCGTTGTTCTTCAACCAGCTTCTTTTGTTCGTTTCGTTGTGCTTCCAGTTGTTCGAGAACATTCTGCTGTTCCTTGTTTTGCTCGTTGTGTTGTGCTTCAAGTTGTTCCAGAACATTCTGCTGTTCCTTCTTTTGCTCATTTCGTTGCTCTTGCAGCTTCTTTTGTTGTACTTCGAGTCGTTCGAGAACATTTTGCTGTTCTTTCTTTTGCTCGTTTCGTTGTGCTTCAAGTTGTCCGAGAACATTCTGCTGTTCCCTCTTTTGCTCGTTTCGTAGCTCTATAAAACTGGCAGGGCTAAATGAGCAAAAATTAAAAAAAATTAGCTCAAAATTTGTTGCTAATTAGTTGCGAAAAAATCGATTTTGTTGCTCCAGCCGATCCCGAGAAATCGACGAACATGCTATGTAGCTTCACATAAAAATAGCATGACACATAGCGAAAAAGACTAAGAATTGTGGAAACAAATAGACTGCATTTTGTTGCTAATTAGTTGCGAAAAAATCGATTTTGTTGCTCCAGCCGATCCCGAGAAATCGACAAATATGCTAGCTAGTGCTAGTCGAAAAATTTAAACTGTTTTTAGTTTGAAAAATCTGTATCGTAAGAGTATTTTTTAAATTTACTTACATTTATATGGATAAACGTAAATGTGCATTTTATTCACCAACTAGTTCCCAGAAAATATTTTCAACTTCCCGTTAAGAAAATTGAAAATTTTTTGAAAATCGGGAAGTTATTGGTTTTACCCCGTTTTTCGAAAATCGAGTTTTCATCTATATTGACGCTATATTGACGGTTACCGTGAGGGTGTCCTGATTCCTGTTCTTGGCGGAAAGTTGCAGAGATGGCCTCTAGGTTACTTCTAAGTAGTAGAAAAAAATGAAATCCAAGCAATTAATTAATACTTAATTAATTAATCAATTAGATATTGAAAAAAAAAAAAATAGAAAATACGATTTTAACAACAAAATCAATTATGTTTATCCTGGGAAAATGAAGATTCAAGCAAGCCTGCACGGTTTACAAGGATACCGATCAGAAACTCACCCGAACTCCCGGTTTCTATTTTGTTGCTGACTCTCCGGACCTTGATTACTGATGCTACGATGAGCAACAAAATCAATTTGTTTGCTTATCCCCGAAAAACCAAGAGTTAGTTAAGCAAGCATAAACGGCCAAAAATTTTATTTGTTTAAGAAACATGAAACATTTTTTTTCCACATTTGAATTTTGCACGGTCTTACAGCAACAAATTAGCATCAAAATGCAGTCTATTTGTTTCCACAATTCTTAGTCTTTTTCGCTATGTGTCATGCTATTTTTATGTGAAGCTAGCATGTTTGTCGATTTCTCGGGATCGGCTGGAGCAACAAAATCGATTTTTTCGCAACTAATTAGCAACAAATTAGCAACAAAATGCAGTATATTTGTTTCCACAATCCTTAGTCTTTTTCGCTATGTGTCATGCTATTTTTATGTGAAGCTAGCATGTTTGTCGATTTCTCGGGATCGGCTGGAGCAACAAAATCGATTTTTTGCAACTAATTAGCAACAAATTAGCAACAAAATGCAGTATATTTGTTTCCACAATCCTTAGTCTTTTTCGCTATGTGTCATGCTATTTTTATGTGAAGCTAGCATGTTTGTCGATTTCTCGGGATCGGCTGGAGCAACAAAATCGATTTTTCACAACTAATTAGCAACAAATTAGCAACAAAATGCAGTCTATTTGTTTCCACAAACCTTAGTCTTTTTCGCTATGTGTCATGCTATTTTTATGTGAAGCTAGCATGTTTGTCTATTTCTCGGGATCGGCTGGAGAAACAAAATCGATTTTTTCACAACTAATTAGCAAAAAATTAGCAACAAAATGCAGCCTATTTGTTTCCACAATTCTTAGTCTTTTTCGCTATGTGTCATGCTATTTTTATGTGAAGCTAGCATGTTTGCCGATTTCTCGGGATCGGCTGGAGCAACAAAATCGATTTTTTCACAACTAATTAGCAACAAAATGCAGTCTATTTGTTTCCACAATCCTTAGTCTTTTTCGCTATGTGTCATGCTATTTTTATGTGAAGCTAGCATGTTTGTCCATTTCTCGGGATCAGCTAGAGCAACAAAATCGATTTTTTCGCAACAAATTACCAACAAATTTTGAGCTAATTTTTTTTTATTTTTGCTCATTTAGCCCTGCCAGTTTTATAGAGCTTCGTTTCGTTTTTCTAACAAAAGTTTCATCATACTAGAAAAATCTACATTTTCAATTACTTCCTCTTCTTCCACTTCGGTTTCAAAAACAAAAGTGTTTACGTCTTCCCCTTGCTGTTCCAAATAGTTACGAGCGCAGGACGAGCTCATTTTTCGATCCCACTCTAGAAAGATTTCGCTTACCTAGCTTCTAACAATTTACCCATTTTCGCTGTATATAATTATTATTTTTCTTTTTACTTTTTTTTTTACACTTTACTAGTCAAATAAGCTTTATTTACACTTCTGACACCAATGTAACGTGCGCTTAGTTCGAATAATAAAACTTCACTTTTCAATTTACTTCAATCACTTTTATTCAGTATCTATACTTTATTCGATCTCAACTCGACTTTTGGACTATCACTTGTAGACAACTTACTCTTAACTTTATCACTCTATAATCAAAAGTCCCCTCTGGTTGCCTCGGGCGGGCTATTTATATCGAATGACATTTCACTCTCCAGCAATTTCCACATAGTCTCCACTCTCCACTATTTTGGCTGTCAAACATTTTCTCTCCTAGAATATTTCTACACTTACACTAGTATTGCCGCTAATGTTGGGTTCACGTTACACTGCCCCCTCCTTAAGATTGTTCGTCCCAAATAATTCCATCTGCAGCCACTATCGCCACTATATCGATGCAGCCGGTCACAATGAACTACTTTTAACTTGCTTCTTAGTCCTCTTTGGATGCGGTAAACCACGTCGTTAATCCTCGTGACAACAGTATAAGGACCTTCCCAGTTTTGCTGAAGTTTCGGTGACAATCCCTTTTGACGATGAGGATTATAAAGCCACACACGATCTCCTGCTTGGAATCCTGACGTTGTCGCTTTTGTGTCATACCGTGTCTTCATACGGTCGCCATACACTGTGGCCCATGTCCCTGTTCTATTAAATCTATCTGTAAGCCTACCCACCGCTATGTTTGAATCACAGACATAACAATTTCGGAACCACTTCTCCACGTCACCTCTAACATGCAGCCAGTAAAAGCGTTTTCGCACGTTCTCCAGCGTCTTGTTGACTCCCAGGTGGCTTCCTGTAGGGCTTCTATGCATCTTTTGTAAAACCTCTTTGATTTTCGATTGAGGAACAATAAGCTGCATTACAAAAGATTTTCCGTCAGGAGATTCCCATCTGAGGTTCTGGGTTTCACTCGGCCACCAAAACGAAACCCATGGTTCGATGAAGAATGTAGGCAGGCAAATGCAGCCAAGCAAAGAGCACGACAAATGCTTTTGCAAACACGAACGAGGGCTGCTTACGATCAGTATAACGAGATTTACAAGGAGAGAAGAAGGGAAGAACACCGACTTCTCAAAAAGAAAAAGAAGCAGCATGAGAAGCGCTCGTTTGAGGAAATAGAGAGGTGCCATGACAGGAACGAGATTCGGAAGTTTTACCAAAAGGTAAAAAGATCCTGCCAGGGTGGCAAACCCCGAACTCAAGCCTGTAAAGACCAGCAGGGAAACATAGTTATAGAGTCACAGTCACTACTGAGGATCTGGAAAGATCATTTCTGCAGACTGCTTAACGGCGATGAGGACACAAATTCCGCTGTCAGGCAGATTGCCCCATTCAGCTTGGACGATGATCAAGAATGCCGTCCTCCCGACCTTAACTTCCTCTAAGTTAAGCTTGCTATATGCAGACTTAAATCAAATAAGACTGCAGGTGCAGATGGCCTTGATGCCGAACTTTTCAAGGCAGCTGGAGATCAGTTGGAAAGGAGCATGCACCAGCTGATCTGCATGATAAAGGAAGAAAGCATGCCCGATGAATGGAACCTCAGTATCGTATGCCCGATCCTAAGGAAAGGAGACCCTCACAATTGCGCCAATTATAGAGGGATAAGCCTCCTTAACGTCGCTTATAAAATCTGGTCTGCTGTAATATGTGAACGTCTGAAACCCCATGTCAACAACTTGATAGGTCCTTATCAATGTGGTTTTAGACCAGAGAAGTCCACAATAGACCAAAATTTCACATTACGGCAGATCTTGGAAAAAAACCCGAGAACGTAATATCGATATTCACCATCTTTTTATCGATTTCAAGGCCGCGTATGACAGTATCTACTGAGACGAGCTGTACAGAGCCATGTCTAGTTTTGGCATCCCTGCAAAACTCGTACGACTATGCAGGATGACTTTGGAGAATTCACGCTGCACCGTCAAGGTCGGTAAAGAACTCACCGAGACCTTTGATGTCGAAAAAGGTTTTAGGCAAGGCGATAAACTGTCATGCGATTTCTTCAACATCATACTTGAACAGATTGTAAGAAACTCAAACGTCAACACCAGAGGAACAATCTTTCAAAAGTCTGTACAATTACTCGCCTATGCAGACGATATTGACGTAATGGGAAGAAAAATGCGTGATGTCATAGGTGCTTTAGCGAGTATTGAAACAGAAGCGGCAAAAATGGGTTTGATGGTTAATGAGGGCAAAACGAAGTATATGCTGTCATCAAACAAGGACACAGAACATCGACGAATTGGACAATACGTCACAATAGACAGACATAACTTCGAGGTAGTACAGGACTTCGTCTACCTAGGATCCGCTGTAGACACGGACAACAACATCAGTGCGGAGATCAAATGGAGAATAACTCTTGCCAACCGTTGCTTCTTTGGGTTAAGAAGGCAATTGAGAAACAAAACCCTCTCCAGAAAAACCAAGGTAACGTTGTATAAGACCTTAATCATCCCAGTCCTGCTTTACGGCGCGGAAGCATGGACTTTATCGAAAGCGGATGAGGAAACCCTTGGTCGTTTCGAAAGAAAAATACTCCGAATGATCTTTGGTCCCATATGCGAAGACAATGTATGGAGAAGAAGATACAACAACGAGCTTTATGAGCTGTACCGCGACATTGGCATAGCCAGAAGAGTACGCATCGCGAGGCTACGATGGTTGGGCCATGTTGAGCGGATGGACCCAAACGCCCTGGCTCGTCGGGTGTTCGAAATTACATTGCAGGGAAATCGCGGAAGGGGAAGACCTCGTCTTAGGTGGCGCAATCAAGTGGATGAAGATCTCAACCGACTTAGAGTGCGAAACTGGAGAGAGCTCGCCCGAAATCGAAGTCATTATAGCAGGATGTTGGTTGAGGCCCAGGTTCACCCCGAACTGTAGGTAATGCCCACCTAAGTAAGTAAGTAAGTAAGTAATACCTCGTTATTTGATTAATATTTTAGGCCAAGTTGTTTTAATGAATGACTAGTTGTTAATCACGTCTCAAAGTCAACATTAAAAAAATTTTAAATTTTTTACAAAATTCTGCCTCATTAAGGTTAATTTTTTTTTTATCAGTACTCCAAATTGTAGTTCTGAGGTTCTCAGTCAAACGCTCGAATCAGATAGTTAATGACTTTCTTAGTTTTTGGGAAATTTAAAAAAAAATGAAAGGTTCTTTTTCCAGAAAACCCCTTTTTTGTTTAGAAAATGAAGACAAATCAGTGGAGCCCTCAAAAATGGATTTTGCGGAGAAAGTAAATTTTGCTGATTCAATAACACAATTTAGATAAAATTTAATATCTTAGAAGATCTGAGTTGTTTGAGTAATATAACGCATCAACATTGGCAAATTATTAATTGTTGAAATTTTTATTATTTTTTTAAAAAGAAAGTTGATTTTTTTAATATTTTTGAAACGTTATGTTTGATTTTTTTTTTAATTTCTTGTAAAAAAATTCCTCTAGCAAGATCTTAAGACTGTTGCTACTGGATTTTTTAAAAAACTTTATTTTAAAAAAGTGAAAAATATGATAAAACTGTTCTAAAGATTTTGATTTAATTTTCAGCGCTTATGTGCATACTAGCAAAAGTAATAAAATTTTAATTGAGAGAAAACGTTAGCGTGTAGCGACTTGAGCCAGTTTCTAGGAGGAGACTTGATCAGTGGTTCAAATCTTCGCCGTAATTTATTGTTAGACTATTTTATCACATGTAGCAAGCTAAAGAAACTGCTGGTTTTGATTAATTTCGAAGATTTAGAAAACGGAATCGAATATCTATATAACAATAGAATGACAAAAACAACAAGCCTTAAACTGAAACGAAATTTATCACAAATCTGAGAGAAGTGCGTGAAAAATTTGTTTTTGAGTCACAAAATATTTTTAGCAACGACGAAACTAAATGCCCTCATGTTAAAAAATGCCAGAAGGTTCTAGCAGAGGAAAGAAATTGTGGCCGGACAAGACCAAATTAAAAACGCAATCATTTATTTTTATTAATTTATAAACACGGGTATAACATAAAATGAGTTCTAGCTGAAAGTGAACTGATTAAACAGTTCTTTTCGTATTTTACTTGAGGACTTTAAATATGATCCCCAAGAGGGTGGTTTAAGTGTCCCGGCTGAACTTGGCAGACAATTACATTCAATAGGCATGCATCAACAAATTCTTTTACTTTAGCATAGCTTCCCTTTTGATGCTGCTTCCAAAAATTTGTTATAAGTCCGGCTCCCAACTTAGTTTTTTTTTTAGTGTTTCACGGGACTATTTGTGTCTCGTGCCTTTTACAACTTAATTATTATTTAGACTGTTGTCCAGAAAATGGAATAAGTTAAAAACTACCTGGTCTCACATAGGGTGATGGCATGTGAGGTCAGCCCCCGCCAGTAGTCAGCCCTTTCGTTGTAAAGTCCAGCAAAACAGGGAAGGCTTTGGCTTATTTTTCATGAATTTTTTTTCTTCTGAAAGCCTAACTATTCTTCTGTCTTGGTTCCAAATTGTATGCCAATGCAGCTGCTGGTTATTTTGTTAAAAATGCTAGTTTGCTGCAAGTTTTTGTAGGTGTCATTTCTGAGTTTTTTCCTTAAGTGAAAAATAGAAGAAGTTCTTAGGAAAAAGAGCTATAACTGGCGAAATATTGAAGGTATGTGCTTTATGTTATTTGTTTTAGGTCATTTATAGTTCATTTTCAATTTTTATTGCAAAAATAAACAAAAAATGTTGTTAAGTAATTATTTACAAGGGGGGCTGCCTTAATGGACCAATTTTTTTTCAATGCTCCTAAGTCCAGCCCCCCCCGGCTGACTACTGAAACCAACTTTTGTTTGCTTTTTTTTTATCTGAGTATGCGAAATGAATGGAAATTTTCTTCCCTTTCGATTGACAAGAAAAAAAAATTTTAAAAGTCTTAAGTTTCAGTAGTCAGCCCCCTATAAAGCTGCGGTAGAATTCGTGGCTGACTATAGAAGACGCGTCGTCTAATGTCAGCCGTTTGTTTTTTAGTATTTAGTTAACCTACAAGAATATAGGGAAGCTTATTTTACTATCCAAATTTAGACTAATTAACTATAATTAAAATGAACTAGTTAATTTCAGGTTAGTAACTTTTCAAAATTAGACAAGTTTTTCTTACAATAAGTGCCTACTTTGTAATAGTTTTTGTTGAAATTACAGCATTTTCAAAACGTCACCCTGAACTATCCCTCAGAACACCAGACGGACTATCAAAAGGTAGGGCTGTAGGGACAGAGAAGTCTGTTAGGAAGTGGTTCCAGGATCTGAAGGGATATTTTTTATTTAGGTATACCTAGTTGTTAACTACCTACATATCTATATATATTAAATCAATTGCTGTTCGTTAGTCTGGCTAAAACTCGAGAACGGCTGAACGGATTTATCTTATCTTGGTTTTGAAATGACCGTGAAGGTCTAGGGAAGGTATAAAAGGCAAGTAAATTTGCAAAAAAAGTTTTGGAATAAAGTAAATTTAACAATTTCATTATTCTTAACTGTAATGAATTTAAAATTAAATTCAAACAATGCTTTGTTGTTCCCAAGTTACACAGACAATATTTCATCCCCATACGGAAAAGGAACGGGAGCTGGAGGGAACTTGGATACTGGACCTATACCAAAAACTCTGTCATCGTTAGAGTGCTTGATTGCCCTTGAATAGCATAGACTACTGCCACTTAAATGAAATCTTGGAGACTGCTTCACTTAACTTTCAATTTGATAAAAGTAGGGCCTGAGCTACGCCGGGCGGGTCAGCTAGTCTATATATATAAAATAGCATGTATCGGATGTATGTATGTATGTCCGTTATAGACTCCTGTACCACCCAACGGATTTTTATGAAATTTTCAAGGTAGACATATTTTAGTCCAGAGATGGTTCCTGTCAAGGTTTAATCCCCATATTCCCACAGGAACGGGGTTGGGAACGGTACTTAATAAGAATTATATTTCATCCCCATTCCCCATACTCTTACAGAAGCGGAAGAACGAGAACGGGAACCTTAAAACTACAGACCCGAGCAACGCCGGGCGGCTCAGCTAGTATACATATATTTAGGCTACGAAATCTCTTTTTTTAACTATGTTTAAACGTAGGTTATGAAGTGTTTTTTATTTTCTTTTATTAATTAGTAAGAAAAATCTTTTGTTTATTTATTTATCCCTTCTGTTCTTACATCATTTACCCAGAAATACATAAAAGTTAATTTTAATAAATAAGCCATTTATTTTCTATCAATTATTAATTATATTTTGAAAGAAAAGCTTATAAGGTTTACAATTAGCAGTATTTAAACATTTGTAATTATGGATTTCTTTAATGAGGCTGACTACTGGATACTCAAGTGGCCGACAACTGGAACTCAGGGGGCTGACTACTCCAAAATCGCGCTTTCGTCTCAATTATGTTGAATAACTTATTTTTGGTGAGAAATAAGCTAATTACGGCTAAATTTTTAAAATCTTGCCTTTTCAAATAACCAGAATAACTAAATACTCTGTTCAACAAATGATTATTGGATTTTTGAAGACGACTTGAACCCGAAAAAAAAGTTAAAGGGCTGACTACTAGTGCCATCACCCTACCACTGCACGCCGAGAGAAATTTGTGTTTCCCTTGCTAGTTGCTACTGAATCCTCACGAGGTCTATACAAAACTCTCAGATTTCAATCGATCTACGATGGTTGCGTTTATCGCAGGGAAACTATCTCAACAAAATTAGCATAAAAACGCAATTTTCCAAATATTAACACATGCCGACCTAATACATTTTATTCAAGGAGTGCGCGTGCGTGCGAATGAATATCTGATCGATTCGGTAAGATAACACGACTAGAAGAGCCTTCTAGACGGTGCCAATTTAGTGCTATAAGTTTAGAGACTCATTACTACTGAATATAATTATAGACGGTGGATAACAGGGCATTTTTAAATCGATTAAACTTTGCAGACAGTTCTGAGGTTACGTGATTAACGAAATGCAAATGTTGTACCATCACCTATGGGCTTTCGTGCGGGTCAACTCTTACGCAGCAAAGCATCATTAATTTCATCGAAATTCCATTATTTTATCGTTGCAATTCCGGTAGGAATAAGTTTTCGTATACCTACCCACTTTTTTCATGTTCAGTGTTCGGCAACCAAAATAACTCTTGTGTTGATTCTTTACTTGTGTCGGCGTCTTCTTCCTTTTCACACTTTATTTAAATTTTGACATGAATTCGGTTGGTTTTTTTTATGGCATATCTACATACATATCTATATTCCTTTCCCTGGTGGTAGGTAGACTTAGTGGCAACTCTTCTGTACGATGGAAGGCTTTGAAAAAAAACCCAACCGTTTGAAGTGTGGCTGAAAGAATTCGATTGTAAAGTAAGACATTTAGCTGTCAGATGGACCTTTAACGAGTGCTAATATAAATGTGAGATTAAACTTGTCGCTTTCTCCAGTCCGATTCACACGAAACTGAGTACAGAAACAGTATAGAGCTAGAACGAGATTGGGAATGTATACGAAAATTTATACCTGTTGAACCGATTTCCAAAAATTATTTTATCGTTGGAATGCTATACTATAACCGAGTAACCATATTTTCATCCCCATATTCCTACAGAAACGGGAACAGGAACGTCAACGGAAACTTACTAAACTTCTGAATCTATTTCAAATGCTCTTTTAATGTTTGGAAGCTACATTGACCTTCAGTAACATCGATTACATTTCACCCACATATTCCAAAGGGAACGGGAAACTAAAAACAGTCAAGCAATCTTCAACTTAGCCCAGCGGGTGACCTTGACTGTTCTAATTTTTTGCCCATTTTGTGTGTTCGCACGCTTGGACCAAGTTAGACTGGAGCAACGTGCGCCGCCGCGCCGGGCGGATCAGTTAGTAGTGTATATAAGCTTTAAGGTGAATTCACATGAGCACGACCAACGAACGACGAATAAATAAAGAAATGTGATTTTAAGTACCTTACAAGCATAAATTCTTCACGAATTTTTTAGGAAACGATGGAAAAATAGTTCATACTAATTTTTAGGTGTATAAACTCTTATTTGTGTGCCTTGCCTACAATTAAAGCAATAGAGAAAAGAAATTTATTCGTTACGAATAAATTTTATTCGTAACGAATAAATTTATTTTCTCTGTTCCCAAAAGCTTAGGTACAAAAATAACAGTTTGTCCACCTAAAACTAAGTATGAACTATATTTCCATCGTTTCCTAAAAAATTCGTGAGGAATTTATGCTTGTAAGGCACTTAAAATCACATTTCTTTATTTATTCGTCGTTCGTTGGTCGTGCTCATGTGAATTCGCCTTTAGGCCGATGTATGCTTGAATTTTCGAATCGTGCTGCGTAATGTCAGGTCAGTGAGGCGGATAAGCTAAAGCAGCGTGTGGATGAAATTTCCTTCTTCCTGCTTTGGGGCGAATTCATGATCGCCTTTGACCACGGCCAAAATGACATATAGTGAAAGTTTAAGTGCTACCAACCAAATTAAAAAATTGAAACTAACTTTGACTGCGAAGTGCAACTCTTATTGAAATTCGTTAAATAATCTCAATTCTCATGACCCACCGACTCCAACAATGATTCAATGATTGCAGGCAGGACATGCAAGCGCTGCACCCTGCATCGCAGGTCTCCTTTTTTTTTGTTTTGCAAAAATACACCACCACCCGTATCAAAGTTTGACACTGAGGCTGGTAGCTGCTCCAATTCTACTTAAAGAGCCACATAATATAAAATCAACAACATCATAACCATACACACTGGCTGAATCATCTGGGAGGGTTTCAATTGGTTTCACATGCTTTCATAACGACATTGGATTGGAATTTGGTTCTTATTTACCCGACATTATTTTCTGGCTCACTCCAGACTTTAGACCATCATCATCCCAGAGGCGCGACCGAAGAGTCCGGTGAAACTACTAACAAATTTTTATATTATTCTGTCGGTGTCATTTGGCATGAGTGTTCGCTTGTTTGACCAGTGAGCAATTTGAATTGAATGCCACGGTTTTGGAGACCGCATTTCCTTTGTATTCCACGCGCAGTGGAATTATTCTATAAAAGCTGCTAAAAAAATACCAACTTGTGAATGACCGTGAAAAGAAGTTTGCTTTTTTTTTGTGTGCGAACATATCACAAGCATTGATCGTCCGCCAAACTAAATTCGACTGGTAAAACCTTAACGAACACACCTATTGAAAAAGCGAGGTCCCAAAAATTTGAAGTACTCTTGTGCAAATAACAGTCGATCGGTCGGACAAGCATTCAATAAGCAATACTTCATACTGGGTTGCAGTCCGAAAAGTTGATCAATTATATGGTTATTCGCCACTAGCCCGGGTATCGATTGCATTTGCTCTTAAAGCCGGAAACCATGTTTCGAATGGGTGCTGGGATTTTTGGATTTAAAGGGCAACTCGTTTTAAATTTAAAAAAAAAAGGTATAAGAAATGATTTAAATGTTTGCAAAGGAAGCAAAGGTCTTGAACATAAGAAACTGATTTATTTTTGGAAAGGAAAGGTGCAATAATCCTAATCCAAAATTCTTTACAAAAGGATCCAATAAATCCATCACCACACTGACACTATGTTTCTTTTCAAATCTAAGCTCTTGCTCAGTTCACGTACATATATGTTTTCCCTAATTGTAGTCAATGTCCGACTGTTATCCGCATTCAGTCCCTAGGGCGGGCGTAAGTGTAAGTTAAGTTGCAGTTTTTTTTTATCAAATCGAACAAATTTATTTTTTATATAACTTAAGATATATACTTTTACATTACTATATAGTAAATCTATATCTTCTTTATACATATATATAATTCTGCTGTACGTGTGTATGTAATTGAACTCCTCCTAAACGGCTTGACCGATTTAAATGAATTTTTCTGTATGCGTTTGAGTGGCGCCCTGGATGGTTTAGATTCACAAATCAGCCCGGTAGATGGAATTGGAATATAGCAAAATTGACAATTTCATTATTATTAACTGTAATGAATTAAAAATTAATTTCAAACAATGATTTTGTTTTTTTCTTTTTTTTTGACAACAAAAAATTAAAATAATAAATAACGAATAATAAGGTTTGTTTTGAAAAATTCTTTTAATTTTTTGACTGATGTGATAAGAATAAAGATTAAATTTTTTTTAATTTATTGCACCTGAGTACCATAGAAAAATCAAAATCACACATCAATGGGTTATGGCTACCCTTATAATGTTGTTATAGAGCACAGTGCGAGCATTTAGGAAAATAGGAGAGGATTTAATAGGATACACCGATACACCTTGCTTTTGCACCTTTGTAGATTGTAATGTAGTTGAAATACAGAGCCAGGTAAAGCATTTCATATATACTTCACTTTACGCGCGAAATTGGGCTCAAGGTAAAACTGATGGGCATTCTTAGCAAGGTGGGTGTTGCGGCTAAATTGCAACTGACTATTTTACTAGAGCACTGTTTGTGAAAAAAAGCGATAATAAAAAGTGAGACAAGTAACGTTTCGACGATGTTCAAGAGAATCGATTCTACGATTTAACTATCACCCATCAGTTTTAACGCTCTGTTTTGTCCCCTTTCAACTAGGCGCAAGATGTTAGTGGAGCACCTGACCAGATATGGGAATTATATCTACTCCAGTTTTGGGCGGATGAAGGCCTTATAAATGGTAGTCAGATCAGAAGGGATGAAGAACTTCCTGCATCGTCTTAAGAAACCTAAGCATTTAGCAGCGTCTTTGGCGACTTCAAATATGTGGTCATTGTAACGAAGATCATCGTTTACACACATACCAAGTACTGACAGCTTTTCGGTTTCTTGGGTGCAGGTACCATTCATGGATAATGGCAATAGGGGAATATTTAGATTCATCCTCAAATTCTCCCAGGAACGGTAATGGGAACGGGATCGGAAATTCAAAAACCATTGGAACGATTTGTAATTTTTGTCGCTATTACAGTACGATTTCATCCCTTTATTCCCACGAGAATGGGACGGGAACAAGAACATAAGCGGAAACTTGGAAAATACTGGACCAATTCCAAAAAAATTTCAACGTTAGAGTGTAAAGTGCTCCTGAGTAACAAAGACTATAACTATTTTCTTTACATATTCTTTCGGGAACGGAAGCGGGAATGGTGACATAATCAATAACCTGTAAAGTACTTAACTTATTCCAAAAACTCTTTCATGGTTAGAGTGCTTCAATGTCCCTGAGTAATATAGACTTTAGTTCATCAACATTTACCAACAGGAACGGGAACCGGAATTCAAAAACCACTGTACTGATTTCAGTACGGTTTTCGTCATTACAATACGGTGCTACAGAGACTATATTTCATCCCCATATGGGAATGGAACGGTAAATAGGACATATTCGGGAACTTGGAAAATGCTATACCGATCCCACAAATTCTGTCATCGTTAGAGTGCTTAATTGTTCCTGAGTAACATAAACTATATTTAATCCTCACTCTCCCACTAGAATAGAAACTTTGAAACTACTTTACTTAACTTTCAATTTGATGAACGTAGGGCCTGAGCTACGCCGGGCGGGTCAGCTAGTACATATATAAAAATCAATTGCTTTTCGTTAGTCTGGCTAAAACTCAAGAACGGCTGAACGGATTTATATTATCTTGGTCTTGAAATGTTCGTGAGGTTTAGGGAAGGTTTAAAAGGTTAATAAATATGAAAAAAAAAAGAGTTGGAATATAATAAAAGTAACAATTTTTTCATTCTTAACTGTAATAAAACAAAAAATTAGATTCAAACAATACATTAGTTTTTTTTTTTAAATCGTTTTTGACAATAAAAAATTAATAATAAATTACAAATAATAAGATTTGGATTGTTTGTTTTTAAAAATTCTTTTAATTTTTGGTAAGAATAAAATTTAAATTTTTTTAATTTACTGCCCCTAAGTACCATAGACTAAATTTCATCCACAAATTTCCACAAGGACGGGACCGGGAATCTGAACGCAACCATAATATTTGAGAGAAGTACGTCGGGAGCAAACGTACCCCAAAATTTGCTTTACATTATCGTTACAAATAATAGTTTAAATATTACAAAAATATTTTATAAATATTTGCTTTGTCTGGCATACTTTTAGGGCCGGTTTGTTCAAGCTTGGTTGTTTTTAATCAATGATTATTCCAGATGATAATCATGGATTCAGTTTGTTCACGAAATATTTAATCAAGGAATCTCTGATCAGAGCTTTTAATCATAGATTTTGGTAACCAGGCAATTTTTCTGGGTTAGCTCCATTTAAACAACGATTAACTGATCTTCAGTTTGTTCAGGCTTGATTTTTGTTCCAATTACAGCTATGTATTCCTTCAAAATAAAAAATTGTCAGGCTGACATATCACATAAATAAAAAAAAGGATGGGCTTGGGTTAAGTAATATTTTATTTAGTCGTAAATGGCAATATTTTCTTCGAGTTTTAACTCCACTTCTTGTTCTGCACTGCTTTAGTCAATGTTCTCAGCAGTGTGGTTGCCTTGTTGTGCAGCTTGCAGGGCAGCATTTTCATCATTTTGTGTATTTTGTACGGAAGCAGTTTTTTCTTGGACTACAGCTTCAGCTTCGCGAACTTCTTTTTCAAGTTGTTCGACAATTTCCTGTTTTCCAACCAGAGCAGCTTCTGCAGCACGAGCAGCTTGCAAAGCCTTTTCAGCCAACTGAGTTGTAACCTGATGGGAAGCCTGTTGTCCGTCTGCGGTTTGAGCATTTGATGCTGCTTTTGCCTCTTCTGCAGCTTTGAGAGCTATGCTAGATGCTTTTAGCTTTGATGACCCACTCATAGCTCTGATTGATTGGGAATTAGTGTGGGGCTCTTTATTAAGGTCTTCCAAGTCAGCATACCTATGTACATGTGTTTGAAACTAAAATGAATTTAAATTCAAATTTCAATAATTTTGACAATCGAAAAAAACAATAATTTCCTTGATTAAGTTTTGACATATAAACTGAAAAATGGAACGATTTTTGAATAACCCATGATTTGCTAACCAAGCTATGAAAAAGGTGAACAAACATTCTTTGTTGATCACAGATTCTTAATCATGGGTTAAGAAGAATGATTATCAAATTGCTTATTTAGGGCCGGTTTGTTCAAGCTTGATTATTTCTAATCAATGATTATTCCAGATGATAATCATGGATTCGGTTTGTTCACGAAATTTTTAATCAAGGAATCTCTGATCAGAGCTTTTAATCAATGATTTTGCTAACCAGTTAATTTTTCTGGGCTAGCTCCATTTAAACAACGATTAACTGAAATTCAGTTTGTTCAGGCTTACTTTTTGTTCAAATCACAGCTATTCCTTCAAAATAAAAATTGTCACGCTGACATATCACACAAAATATTTTTTTGGAAATCAATAAGCATCTTCACTGAATTGATTGAAATGGAGTAAATTCTTTTATAAATTTATTAATGAAGAGATTCTAACAGATGTGCATGAAGAAAACATAGCACTTGTTGAATCAATTGATGTCGCCATGATGAAATTAAATTCAAATCTCTATAGTTTTGACAACCGAAAAAACTAACTCTATCATGAAAAAATTTATGTATTTTCAATAATTTCCTTGATTAAGTTTTGACATATAGACTGGAAAATGGAACGATTTTTGAATAACCCATGATTTGCTAACCAAGCTATAAAAAATGTGAACAAACACTCTTTGGTGATCACAGATTCTAAACCATGGATAAAGAAGAATCCTTGATAACCAAATTGCTTATTTAACCCGCTCTGAACAAACCGGCCCTTAACCCGCTCTGAACAAACCGGCCCTTAAGCCGACTATATAATTACTTTATTATATACTTATAACTACCAACCGATGTTTCATAAGTTTATGTTTCATAAGTCTCAATAAAAATGAAATAAAAAAAATGACCATAATATTTGAGATTTGACAGCCAATCTTTGTTAGTGAAGATTACCGCTACGTGCACGAGAACTTTCTTCACTTTTGTGATTTTTTGTGAGAGTGACATTCCAGGTAATGTGCTTTTTCCAATATATTTTTTGTTGATATTCTGCGATAGTTACAATTTACTACTAATTTAGCAATTTACGACCTGACTTAGGTCGTCGCAGTCAATCAAATGTGCAAACAGCTACCTCACGTGCTAGCTAACCGCACTCCGCACTGATGAACAGAGAGACCGCAGCGTTGCCAGATTGGGAATTTTCTCCCCAGATATAGGGTTTTTTGTCCTTCAGGGGGAAATCTAGGGGGAGAAAATATTTACGGGGAAATCTGAGGGTTTCTTTTCAAATCAGCTAAAACCGTATTTTGAGTCACAATAACTCCATAGTTTCTGTTGCTGTGTGTTGACGAATTGAAAAGGAACCAATTTTCTCCGCAAACGGCTATTGCTCAAATTAAACCATTAACGACTTGATTAAGAATTTTCAACGAGTTTGCAAGATCTCGACGCACTTTTTCTCGAGAGGAATTTGATTCCTCGGACACTTTTTGGGATGAGGTTTGTTTCCCACAAAACAGACGCTGCGGGTGCAAGAAAGTTCAATCATATTGCGAAATTGGCAAACACACTTTTGTCACTTCCATTTTCCAATGCCAGTGTAAAGAGAGCTTTTTCTGCATTTAATATAAGTACAAGTTAAGAAATAGAATGGGCTTCGAAAGAGCCGACTCTATTATGAGAAAAAGATACACTCTTCAAAATATTTTGGGATGTATCAACTTCAATCCATCAAATCAAATAATAAAAATGTTCGATTCAGAGCGTCTGTATAAAATCAAATATGAAGAAGAATATAATATTGTTTTAGACCTATTTTCCAAATTATAATTTTATTTTTTGTAGCAAGTAACATCCTTAAAATACAGAATATTTACAATTAAAACTAAATAAAAATTGGGGGCTTTTTTTCAAGAAACGCTTGAATCTGGGTGTTTAAGGAATTGGTCTGGGGGAAAAAATGTTCATAGTCTATTGCTATGTCAGAATTGCGTTATTTAGTGAGTGACAATGAAGTAAATAGGCTTAGAATGTAACGAGATAATGAATTAAAAATTAAACTAAAACAATGCTTTTTTCAATCGTTTTTAATCGAAAACAATATAAAAGTATAGTGACAAATAGTAAGATTACTGGATTGTTCGTTTTCAAAAACTTTTGATTTTTGACTGGTAAGATTTAATTTTTTTTTATTTAAAGTGTTACTTTTACAATAATCCAAGCTATTTCTTCATATGAAATGACCGCACATTGAACTTTATTTAAATTCGCAAAACAAAATAAAGAATAGATTTAAAGTCATACTATACACTCGGCCTGGAGCAATAAAAGCGTCTTCTAGGCCTTTGGTAGCGGTAAGAAGCTCGAAGGGATATTGGGTTCGAATGCCAATGAAGTCGAAGTTTTTTGGCTATTTTGTAAACAAGAAGAAATGAGGAAAGTAATAAAGGCTCGAAGAAAATTTTAATTTTGGCTCAGACCCACTAAGATAAGAGTATTGTAAAACCACTTGGTGGTCTCTGTGACATGTTGAAAGGTACAAATGCTGACACTTTGATGTACTCAACAAGTGTCAAGAGCTTCAGCAACGATACGGGAACAACAACATTAGCGGGAACTTGGAAAATCTTGGACCAATTCCCAAAAATTTTTCAATGTTCGAGTGCTTCATTGCTCCTGAGTATTAAAGACTAGATTTCTTTTCCATATTCTTTCGGGAACGGAAACGTGAATGGCAGAATAACCAGGAAACTGGAAAGTACCGAAGCGATTACAAAAATTCTTTCACTGTTAGAATGCTTCATTGTCCCTGAGCAATCTAAACTATATTTCATCACCATTTTCCCACAGGAAGGGGAACAGGAATCCAAAAAAAAAAAAAAAAACTGTACCGATTCCAATGCGTATTTCACTTTTACAGTACTGGGCCGATTTCAAAAACTATGTCATCGTTAGAGTGCTTAGCTGTTCCTAAGTAACATAAACTATATTTTATCCCCATTCTCCCACTTGAATGGAAACTTGGAAACTACTAAACTTACTTAATTCGATTAACGTTGGGCCTGAGCTACGCCGGGCGGGTCAGCTAGTATACTTATACAGGGTGTCCTGTACTTCTTGTATTATCCTTTGCGTTGTGATTCTTGGCCATATTCTAAGAAAAAAACTGTTATACAGTAAAGCTCGTTTTTCAACTTTGACATCATTTTTTGACAATTTAAAAAAAGGCAAACTTTGGTGTACCCTGACCTATGTTAAATTGGATATCTCTGTCAATACTAATGATAGAGACCTAATCTCAGACTTAATTTTTTGTAGAAATAGCAATTGAAGACTGTATTTAAGTTTAGCTTCCATAGGTTTAGGGTTGCCAGATTTTAAATTTTAAGTGGTGTTCAAATTTTCTTCCCGAAACAAAGTTTTGACTCATTGAGGTCATTTTTTTGCAGAAAATGCCTGATAAACATAGAATTTCTTTATTTTTTACAGATGAATACTAATAAAAGCACTCCCAAACCCATACATTTTATGAGATTTGAAAAAATACAAAATGTATTTCATACAAATAAAATTATAACAAGTGCTCAAAGTGCCCTCCTTCGTTTTGAATGCATGCCAGAGCCCGTTTTCGAATTTCATTGTGGGTGTTTGCTCTCGATAACTCTTGTCTTAGTCCTCTAGTCTTGTAATCTCTCAAAATGTATTTAAATTGGATTCCTATAGGCATAGGTTTGCCAGATTTTCAGTTAGGATAAAGTTCCTGGTATCTTCGTTGTGCTCTTCTTGAATTTCTATAGCAAAACTGATATATGAAAAAAATGTCTGCGTAGGCATGTATAAAATACATTAAAAAATACTAAAACTGCCCATATCATTGTTTTATTCAGAAAAACAACAAGGCTAAAATTTTTTTTTAATTTTTTTTTTTAATTTTATCCGTTTTGTATTTTTTTAAATATCATGAAACGTATGGATCTTTGAGTGCACTTATTGCTGAGTTTTTTTATTATTGTTTTGTTGATCTGTAAAAAATAAAGAAATTCGATGTTTATCAGGCATTCTCTGCAAAAAATGACCTCAAAGTCAAAACTTTGTTCCGGGAAGAAAATTTGAACACCACTTAAAATTTAAAATCTGGTAACCCTAAACCTATGGAAGCTAAACTTAAACACGGTCTTAAAGGTTGTTATTTCTACAAAAAATTAAGTCTTAAATTAGGTCTCTATCATTAGTATTGACAGAGACATCCAATTTAACATAGGTCAGAGTACACCAAAGTTAGCCTTTTTTTAAATTGTCAAAAAGTGATGTCAAAGTTGAGGAAAGAACTTTACTGTAAAACAATTTTTTTCTTAGAATATGACCAAGAATCACACCTCAAAGAATAATATACGAATTGCCGGACACCCTGTATATAGGTACCCGTAGAAATAATATAGAATTAATCCCGAAGGTCAGCAAGACCGAGAAGCAGCTATAAAAGAGTGGTAAGCGCTGCGGTAAATCCGGCCGCTCGAGCCTTCGAATTTTCCTTCGAACCACTTTTTTTCTCATTTCAAAACTATTGCACTTATCGACATGAACCAAACGGCATTTTACTCTCAAGATGTCCTCAAGCAGAACCATAAATATTCATTATTATTAAAAAAAAATTTATGCAATTCCAAGGACGTTTTTAGTAGAGAGCAAATTTTAACATCAAAATGTTTGCTTTGAAAAATTATAAAAAAGTATAATTATAAAAAGGACGAAAAACGACGATAAATGTCTATGTTCAAGTGACAGTATTTCAATGAATTTCAAACATAGAAAGAACTCTTGACCTGTAGCCCATAAAACAAACAAATTTAATGCACAATGAAGGTCAAAAACACATAGTATGTTCTCTGATATAGCATTTTCAAGAAAATTTTATTTACTTTCTGTTTTATGAGCATTGCCTATACCTATCTGGATCTGCAACCAAAAAGAAATGCTATTAAAAATTGACAAACCTCAAAAATTGGAAGAATAGGTAGCCTTTTTTTGTTGGGAATTTTATTATTTTGGATAAAAAAATTTTGTTTATAATTTTTCAAAGGAAACATTTCGATGGGAAAATTTGCTCTCTACTAAAATCGTCCTTGGAATTGCATCAAAATTTTGCTTCGTTTCCGAGATAATATATTGAAAAAACGAATGAAGATGGTTTAGAATCCATATCTCCGATTTGCATCCTCTTATTAATCTGGGTCAATTTTTATTAAACTACCCCTCCTGCCTAAATCGGGTTAGAATGACCCCCTCCCCTGCCGTGCGATTTTTTCCTGAGAATTGACCAAGAATCATATCCCAAATTATGTTACACGAATTACGGGACACTCTGTAGATATAAATGTAGTGCACGGGTAGAGTTAACGATATTTTATTTTTCAATATCAGATTTACTCTTAAGTCGGGATAGTACGATGACTACGACTGCGAAAAATATATAACATATGGAAATAAACCAGTTGCACGCCCAAAATCTGCTCATTAATTTCACATTGATCGTTACTAACCAGTTTTCATTACTAAAATATTTCGTTGGTGTAAAATTTGAAGAACCTTTCTGGAGAAATTCGCCTATTCGTCGTTTTCGTAAAAAATGCCACACATCCTTTTGAAGTTGGCTTACTGCTAAGATGGGGACAGAGCTAATTGAATTATATGCTTTGTTGTTGCAGCGAAAAAAGATTTGCACATCTTCACGTTGACTTCTATTTCTACAAAGGGCTGGATGCGGTACAACAACAGGCACTAACTGGCTAATAAGGCAGGACATGAGGATTAGGTTCGCAGTTGATGATTGCGAGGAGTCTTCCCCGTTCTGCTTCTACAAATGGAATCACAAAACAAAGTTCTGAAAATGATGCTTAACTTACCTTGGCATACTTCGACCATAGACCTCCATACAAAAGCGAATGTTGAATCGATTTTTGAAAGAATTCGCAAACTTTCAAATAATTTTAATTGCAACTGTGAGATTTCTATGAACACTATTCAGCTATTATTTAGCGTTTAATTATATTTGTTAAGTCAAACAAACCTTTTATTTATTTATTATTTTTTTACTATTTCTTTTTTTTTATCTTTTTTATGAAGCTTTTTTTCGTATTTTCCTTCGATAGCTTCTTTAAATCATACCTATAATAATTATTTTTACTCTAAATGATAATGTTTCAGTTGTAAGATAAATAATATCACATCTCTGAATTGTAAAATGTGCGGTCACAGACTTTTTTGAAAATATTATTGCGAAATAAAATATATATCTATATCTATCTATCAAAGTTGAGGAACGAGCTTTACTGTAGAACAATTCTTATATAATTTCTTAGAAATAATAATAATTTCTTAGAATATGACCAAGAATCACACCCCAAAGGGTAATTCACGAAGTACGGGACACCCTGTATATGTATACTAGCTGACCCGGCAAACGTTGTCTTATCTTATAAATTATTTCTAGCGTCTAGATAAGTTCTAGTGTAGACAAAAAGTAACTTTATTATTATAAGTGTATAAGTATGTGGTATATGCGTGAAATAGGCATGGAGCGCTATGAACGATAAGGGAATATAAAATAACAAACGCCAAACAATATTTTTTAATTTTAAGGTATTTTAGATTATTTCTTAAAACTACATATCACATATTACCACTTTTCAATGAGCATTTGAGCATAATAAGGGTATTCATGCTTCGGCGTAAGATTACGTTTTGTGTAAATATGTAACTTAACGCGAGACTTTGCATGAGTACCCCTTTAAGCTACTTTGTGTAAGTGGTGTAAGAAAACAACTGTTCGTTAAACGTCAAATTTATCAATTGCTTAAAAATAAAAAGAAAGAGTTGAAATTTTATTTAAAAAGCGATTTCAACAATAAAGACTTAGACTAGAACCTGCAAGAATTCATTTTGTAGCGCAACCGATGACCCCAGGACAAGTAACTTCATTGTACGTGTTTATATGGCCAAGCAAGCTGTACCATCAGTCCGAAAGTATACTGTGATGTCCTGGATAAGTTTGTTGTGTAAGTTGTAACGTTCTATCAATAACCAGAATTTAAATTCAATTTTTCAGCTGACCTGGGTGGTGTATTCAACCTCTGCCTCGGCCTAAGTATCATTTCACTCGTGGAGTTCTTCTATTTCTTCACTTATGGATTCTACAAAAACTATCGGTTGCAAGGGGTTCTTTTGAAAAACTAAAACGAAATAGACAAGGAGCCAAGAGCAAATTTTTGGATTGAACCAGAGTTCATCTACATAGCCAGGCATTTGAACTCAATTTGTATAACCAGAATAGGTGGCTTCAACGAAATTAAGCTTCTCAGATTAACTTATGGCAACATGCATACTATGAAGTTTCACCAACAGATCCACGTACCTGAACTTTCGTTTCTTATCACACCCACAAATCTGGAGCGACCTTTCGGTCTTATATAAAAACAAAAAACAGTTCCTTACAAAATAAAATTTAATAGGTTGTTGCGGCACTTGGTTTGAACATTTTAATCACTTTTTTTCTTTTTTCTGTTTTTAGAGCTTTTGTCCTTAGCTTTCCTCTTGACTGTAGGCTTTTCGTTTTCCTCGTCATCATTGTCCGAACCATTCTGAAAATACAAAGCAAAATAAAGCAAATGCTGAAAGAAAAGAACGTGAAGGACTCACCAAACTGTTTGCATTTTGTCAAATATCTCATCATATTCCTCATCTTTTTCTGGTGCCTGTTGAATATCTTCTTCGTCTTCACCTTTATCGCCATTCTCAACTCCAACCAAGACACAGTCGTCATCAGCAGATTTTTCTTTAGCTTCACAATTTCGGATGAGAACTCGAGTTGCTTTGGATTTCACATAGCATTGGTACATCAAAACACAAGAATCTGTGTGATGGACCCGTACATATCGATCCAAACAAGATGACACCAAGTACTTGCCACTTACATCCAATTGGACATCGGTTATGCCGCCAGTGAATCCCTTGTAGGTGTGAACGAAGTTTTTCATGCGACGGGTATCGAAGGCCTTCAAAGCAAACTACCAAGGATGATGATCAGTACTAAGGGAAAGGATACGAATTGATAAAATAAAAGAAAAGAAAAGAAATGCAAACCATTGGTGAAGAGTGGGTAGAAACAATTTTTACATACCGCAAATAGCTCAGGATCCTCTTTCACGTCCTCTACTATAGCCTCTAAAGGTGAGCGAGTCTCTTCCTGACTCCAGCGATGAAGTGACCGAAGCCGACGGCGGCGTTTCAGCATTTTGTTTTTTTCATTCTGGAATTAAATAATTATTTTATGCTTTATTCTAAACTTTGTTTTTAATTACTTACTCCGTATTACTTACTTTCCATATTTACTTGTATACTTTTTTATTTTTTGTTTGGTAGAAAGTACCTACTTCAACTTAACTAAACGTTTCTTTCCAAATGTCAAAAAAGACTTTTGTGTAAGTAGTTTAACACGTTTTACCATCTCGTTTCCGCATTGAATTCGTTGCGTAGTGTTACCAAATTTGTGTAAAACATTTTCCAAACAAAATTTGACAGTTCTTTTACCATCTGGTAAACTTACACAGACTACACGGTTTACGAGGGTTTTACGCTGATGCATGAATACCCCTAATATTTAATATCGGGCTCATACTGGAATGCTAGATGCAAAAATGAATCAGATATAAATGCACGATGTACCTGTTGGCGTTGTTGGTCGTTTGTTCTGAGTGTATTAACCGTAAAACGGCGTAATTGTCGTTGTTCTAAACGTATAACTTCATTGCGCTCAAATCGTGTATCATTGTATCTTGACGCAACTGCTGCATGCTCACACGTGCATCAGCATTTTGTTGCTGGATTTGGTCTTCGGTTCTATGGGATCTTTTATCTTTCATACTTCTGGACCTACTTGTATTGCGGCTCAAATCAGCCCTTTTGCGTTTTCTTGGCAATGCTCACTGTACAAAACACATAGGAATAGAATTAATGAAATTGCTTATATAAAAAAAAGTATACTTACAGCACAAAAGCCGTTGGTGGTTGGAGCTCGTGACATGTGTTGAGTACTTTTAAGGTTATGTAAATCACTTGTTTAAAACAAAATGAGAATTTTCACCTATTCGATTTGTCAATGGTCGATGGAGATGGTATACTTAAAATCACAGCACAAAGCACCATTGTAAAGTTTTCAAATATAAACTTTTCAACATTTAAACCATAAAATCGATCAAATATTTTTGTATTTGTTTTAAATAAAACAGAAAAAAAAACTTACAGCTATTGCACTGAATTCTCTGATAAAACGATAATTCCAATTCAATTGACAAATCTACGTTCCAAATGGTTGACTAAAATTTAATAAATAATATTCCAATTTAATTCTAAAAATTCATTTTTTTTTGAAACAAGTGGAGCAAATTATTAAAAAAGAGGAAATAAAATGTGTTCGAATATGTGTCAACGCACAATATTTTTGTATTCCGATACATCGACACTATTTTAAAATTATTTTCACTTCCTTGATTTGTCAATGGTTGATAGAAATGGAAACAAAAAATCACACCACAAAGCACCGCTGTTAGGTTTTCAAGTATAAAACTTTTAACTATCAACCACAAAATTGATCAAACATAATTCGATATAATTCCGATTCAATCGACATATAAATCCAAATGGCTGACGAAAATTTAAAAAACAGTTTTTCAAAAATAAAGTGATTAAAATTTAAACCACTAAACTGATAAAGCACAATTCGATTTAAATAAAAATAAAATAGAAAACTTACACTGTTATCGCAATGAATTCTCTGAGCAAAAAATGTGATTTCAGAATTTATTTTTAAACAAATGAAATTGATAAATATGACATTTACACTGAGACGGTAGTTCTTATATAAAATTCTCGTGTAATTTTGTTAGTTTTAGAACACATCGTACCACTTATCAGAACTGCGGCAACCCGGTAAACATTGGACTTTGAAGTAACATTTTTTTTTTTTTTTTTTTTTTTTTTTTGTCAGGAGTAAATCTTCAAAAGACACTTAGTAGTATTCGATACCAAGTAGTGTGGGATTCTTACCCACTAAAAACTCCTCGTAATCAGAACCAATCTATAACGATCGACAACAGATTTTTCTTTCTCAATAATATTATCGCTTTAAGGGAAGCTTAAACTTTTAATGCTTCCCATGACTTTTAGGCCATTAGCTCGTGTGGCTTGGTTCTTCTTAATCTCCGAACATTGCCTCTCGTATTTAATACGGACTCCATTTCAGAGTTGATATGACTATGCAGTCGCTGATTGTGTGATACAACATGTTTTCTTACAACTTCTGTAACCGTTTCTATTTGTAGGTCACGATGTAAATCGCTATTTCTTATACCATGGTGCATTTACTATTCCACGAAGGACTTTTTTTTGGAACTTTTGGATGATTTCAGTATTTGTTTTCTTTGTACAGCCCCATAATTGGATTCCATAGGTCCAAACAGGTCTAAGTACTTGTTTATAAAGCATTATTTTATTTTCGACAGATAAGTCCGAATTTCTACCGAGTAACCAGTACATTTTTCTAAATTTCAAGTTGAGCTCTTCCCTTTTCTTTTTGATATGCTCTTTCCATTTTAGCTTTGCATCCAAATTCATCCCAAGGTATTTGGCCGTATTGGCGTAAGGTACAGCTTGATTGTTGATGAATATTTGAACGTAGCTTAACTTTTTATTTGTAAAGTTTATATGTGCAGATTTAGCTTCATTGAGCTTGATACGCCATTTTTTGGTCCAATCACTAACGGTGTCGAGGGCATTTTGCAATTTCTCAGCAGCCTTGACGACGCACTTACTGGATGCCAAAATTGCGGTATCATCTGCAAAAGTAGCCATAATGGTGTTGTTATCCACTGGAATATCCCTTGTATATAGCAAGTACAGGGTAGGTCCTAGCACGCTTCCTTGTGGAACACCGGCTTGTATATTACATAGCTTTGAATATTCTTGATCATACCGTACTCTGAAGAGCCGGTTTGAGATATAAGATTTTAGTATTTTGTAGTACTGCCTGGGTAGGTCCCTTTGCAGTTTGTACGCTAGCCCCTCATGCCATACCTTGTCGAATGCTTGACCAACATCTAAAAATATAGCCGAACATACTTGTTTTTCTTCTAATGCTTTTTCAACTGCATCCGTTATTCTATGAACTTGGTCTATCGTTGAATGTTTATTTCTAAATCCAAACTGATGATTTGGGATTAGATTTCTTTCTTCCATGACTTTGCTCAGTCTTTTCAGTAGCAATTTTTCAAAGACTTTTGCCATTATTGGTATAAGCGATATTGGTCTGTAAGACGTCAATTCTGTTGGTGGCTTACCTTGCTTTGGTATAACAATTACTTCAGCAATTTTCCAATGATGTGGGACATATTGGGTCTTCAGGCATGCATTTATTATGAATTGGAGTTTTATGAAGGCTTTTGATGGCATTTCTTTCATAACCTGAGCAGTTATTAGATCGTACCCAGGTGATTTTTTGTTCGATAGTTGATTTCGACACATACTTTTTATTTCTTTTAGTGTGACAATTGGTATGTCAACTTCATCGACTTTATCAATAAACTGTAAGCTGTTTTCAGATGTATTTGCTGGGAATGGCTTAAAAACATTCGCAAGATGTTCTGCAAACAGGTTAGCTCTTTCTTTCGGATTTCCGATCCAATTCCCGTTTAGAGATTTAATTGGCGGGTTTTGTAACTGCGGTCTTTTCAGGCGCTTAGCTGCTTTCCAGAGCGAATAATCAGTTGAAGCATCAGTCGTTAAATTTTTCAGGAATCTACTTAATGAATCATTTTTGAATTCGTAGATTTGTTTTTTCAGTTCGTTGCTTAGCCGGTTAAACGCTGTTTTGTCGTCTGGAAATCTAGTATTTTGCCATTTTCTTCGAGCTCTTCTCTTCTCCAATATCAACTCTCTTATCTCGGCAGGGTATTTTGTTTCAGTTTGCTTCCTACTCGAGTAAGTTGGTGTACTTTCTTCTGCAGCTTGTTGAACATCGGCAATGAATTGTTCTACTTCAAGGTCGATTTGCTCTTTTGTTTCCATAGGGGATCTGAGATTTATATAGCTTTCAAGCTTTTCTCTGAATTCACTCCAGTTTGATTTATTGTTTACTAGCTTAGGATTACTTTTTTCCATTATCTCCGATTCATTAAGTGATAAAATCACCGGTGTATGATCTGATGATAAGTCATATTTTCCTTCGACTCTTATATGGTTTCGTTTAATACCTTTAACTATGAAAAAGTCAACAAGGTCTGGTATTTTACTTGAATCCGATGGCCAGTATGTTGGTGATCTGGATGAATAAAACTCACAATTGTATTTGAGGCCTGCTTTGTAAAGCCTTCTGCCTTTTGTTGTTATAAGTCTGGATCCCAATGGGTGTGCTTAGCATTAAAGTCACCGCCAACAAGGAAGTTATGTCCTAGTAGATTTAGCAGTTCTGTATAATCATCTTCAGTCGGGGAACGCCTCGGCGGGCAGTATATTGATGCCAACTTGAAGTCTTTCTTTTTCATACCAATACTAATTATTGTTACTTGCATATTCTCGTTTGTAAACATAACTTCTTCATGGTGTTTTAAGCTCTTTTTTATGAGGATTGCCGATCCACCTCTAGCCTTATCAGCTGGATGAGGAGCGTGGTAGCAAATATAGTTTGATATTAAATCATCAAGAACCAGTCTACTTGAGAAATGAGTTTCGGACACCAGACAAATACCTATGTATGTGTTCGATGTCTAAGAAGATTTTTAATTCTGATAAATGGTGTAAAAGACCGTTTGCATTCCATGTTCCATCATTGTTTTTTAAGAGCGACTTCTTCACTTAGCCGTTTGATGTTCAAATCCTGATTGTCAATTCTTTTAAGAATAAGTTCAAGAATTTCTTTAATGGAAGTTTCTTCATTCTTCCGCACGTTTTTAACAATCTGTGAATAGGATTTATTTTCGTCGCTTTTGCTTTTAACAGCTTCCATCGGAAGTTCTTTCTTACCTTTATCCTCAGCTTCAGGAGTTCTTTTTGTGTTTGCTGGATTGCTGGGCTTTATTTCACCGGATGTCATTTTGCTTTTGGATTTTTGAAATTTTAAAGCAACTGGACAGCCTCTATAGCTTGCAGGGTGATTACTTTGACAGTTTACACATTTTGCTTTCTGTTCTTTGCTTGATGGACAGTCTTTAGTTGCATGTTTTCCTTCACACTTAACACAAGCAAACTCGCGGTTGCAATATTTTTGGGTGTGGCCAAATGCTTGGCATCGTTTACATTGCGGAACAATTTTTGATTTTCGCAGAGGTTCAATTTTGACTTTTATGCCCAAGATTGATCGAATACTATAGACATTTTCAAGACTTTGTTTGCTGTCGAAAAATAGCGTTAATAAAGGCAGGGATCTCTTTATTATTATTGGTTCCCCAGCAGAGTTCTTAGTAGTCTCATTCTTAATAAGATTGACTGCATCAAGGGCTTGGAAGCCAGCTTGAACAAGGTCTTCTACTAATTCTTTTGGAGAACATGAGGAATGTAGGCCTCTGGCTACTACTTTTATTGGTCTTGTGGAATTGTTTTCATAGGAGTGCCACTGGATTTTATGTTTGCTTAGTTCCTCAGTGACCAGTCTATAGTCATCATCTTCCTCGACATTGACTTTCCAATTGTCTTTGTTATACGATGTATATTTGCAAGCTTTTTTAGTACATTTCTCAATCATTTTCTTAAGATCTCCAAAATTTGGGAATCCTGTGATCATAATTTGTAGTGGTACAGTTTTTCTGTTGCCTTTAGACAAAGACTTCGGTTTAGTATTGGCTAGCACATTATTTGCATTATTCTTTGTAGTACCCAAATCTTTTTTAATTTCATTTTTCGAGGTTTGCTGGTTCTTTGTATGCAATTCGGGGCTACCTTCCGCTTTTCGTTTTTTAGCAGTGCGCTTATTTCTTTTTCTTTCAGTTTCAAATAAAAGTTCTTCTTCGTCAGTTTGATACACAGTAACAGTATCTTGTTGACTTGTCTGAACCGTAGACTTGTGTTCCTTGTCAAATAGGGACACCTTTTCTTCGAGTCTTTTTACTTGCTCCTGAAGACTTTGAACTAAGGTTTCAAGTTTGTTTCTTGCTGCTATTTCCTTTTGCCATTCATCATAGTAATCTTTTGATTTGGTTTGGCAGTTTTCTTTGATTTCTTTGAAACTCTGTTGTCCTGCAGTGTCGATCATTTCAGAGACATTGGTTTCTTTTTGGCTAACGTCATTTGTCTTAGTTGGGGTTTTCGATGGTGTAACCCTTTGGGAGTAGTTTTTTGGTGGAGTTCTCTGTATTTTCGTACTCCGTTTTCCAAAATTTTTAAGCAATAAGTGGTCCTCCCCAGAATCCGTAGGACCGATCTCTTTAGAGAGTGGATTTTCCAGTTTTGCTGGGCTGCCACCTGGGGTAATAAATCTGTTTGTTTTGTTCATTGCCATAAATTTTTTAAACTTTTTTTTAATGATACAAATAGGTCAGTTACTTCTATTCGCATTTTAAATTCAGCCGTCCCACTGGGATCAGACGCTGACCAGTGTGCCGCACAATATGTGTCAGACGCTCTTGGATTTATTGTTGAGCTGGTACATTCAGAGTGATATTTTTCTTTCTTTGCTCCTAGTTCCTGAAAAGATAACTCAGGTGACACAGCTCGTGGATCAATTGATCCAACGCTCGTCGTTAGTTGAATATCCAGCGGGCACCACTTGGAGGTAACGATGCGATTTTGCTCCGCCGAAGTAACATTTGATAAAAATTATGAAAGGAGAAAAAGAAATGACAAATGACTTATCTGAAGATAGGTTTGTTGAAGCAGTAAAAGATACATTTTTAGAAAGTGCAGCTCGGGATATCTATTAAAAAGCTGTAGCCAGAAAGAAGTTTATTTCAGTTTATGTAGCAAATGCTAAGGAAATTTCTGAGCCTCACTATCGAGCTCAACGCTGCTGCAACATACATTAAAATTTATAGGGGAAAACATGCATATATGTACCAAAAATCTTTAATAGCGATAATTACCATCAGTGCGAAATTTGCTGTCCGGATACTAACGAAAATGGAACTTTTCTGAAATAACAAATTATTAATTTTTAGAAAAAATTGCACATCATCCTTTGTAAAATTAAAATTTTTGAAATTTTGTAAATATTTAAAAATAATTTTGATTTTTTGAAATAACTTCAAAGCCAAGTTTTTATTTTTTTGAAATTTTTTTGTCAAAACAACTTCTGGCAAGATCTTTATTTTTTTGTTTTGGCACCCGCAAGATAAAAAAAGTAATCTCGAGATAAACGCGTTCAAAGTTACAAAAATATCGAGTCCTTACCGCAAAATCATAGTAAGCAGGATTTTTAACAAAGTAGTTTATTTTTATACAATTTAAAGAAGTTTTCACTGTTTCGCAATTTTCTGCGTTTTTAGTTTTACACTATAGCTGTTTTACGAAAACCAACAGCGAAAATAAATTTTATCGTAAGCAACTGACTTTCCTTCCTTTTTATTTGAATGCTAATGATAGATATAAGAAACCAAAAAAATGTCTTCCCGTAAAATTTTCTTTTTGTCGCTAAAGATAAAATGCCGGAAAGGACGAAAAATGTGTCCCGTTAAATGTATACATTAGTGTAAGTCAGAGAGAAGCTGCAACAAGCGAAAAATATAGCCCGACACATTTCTCACAACCATGCCTTGTTAGAGAATGGAGGGAACCTACATTTTTTTGTGCTGGTTCCGAAAGGGCGAAAGGCTAATCGAGAAAGCGTTAGTTATGAAAACTTAATTACTTGAGATACCCCACATAAAATTAAAAAACCGTGTAATATCGTTTACAATTTTTTCTTAGCCATGTCATGCCTATGTAAATTCGGTTTAATATTATATAACAAAACATTTGAACCGTATAGGAAATTGATATACTTAAGATATAAAAGTGAATTTAAGAAAAAAATTTAAAAAATTATTTTTTTTAATATTCTTGTTTTGGGTATGTCATACCCCAGTAAGAGGAACGTGTAAGAAAAAATAGGTTGGAGGACGGAAGGTTAAGTTTCTTGTTGATTCGAACTTTTGAACCACGGATTTCCCGCGTAACAGGCAGAATGCTAACCATTACGGTGTTGCTTTTTTGAAGCCATTATTTTTCCTTTTGCTCAATAAATTTTTTTTATAAGCTCAATCTCATGACCAGATATATGGCCACGATTTTTTTTAGCGATGACCTTATTTTGCGTTCTGTGAGGCTATATTAAAGTTCCCAACATTTTCATTACTTTCTATGATTTCCCAAAAGTCAAACCGGTACCGAGCTCCTATATTACAAGGAGTACTTTCCCGTTTTATCATTTTAAATAAAGTAGGTACCTACTGTCTTCTGTTTTAATATGTGGGTAGGTATATTCCATTTTTCTCGATCAGGCGCCAAGTTTATTTATTGGCAATAAACTTTTGGAGCTAGATTCCAAAAAGAACGAAAGTTGCAACACCAAACTCGTTACTTTTCATCACGTTTTCATATCGCCTAAAAAACTTCACAATTTCAGGTCAAAATATAGCGTCACTAAGAAAATAAAACACAGATTGTAGGGCATCTCCATATTAAGTTGTTCCCAGTCATTGTTATTCATAATGATAATCGCAAGAAAATTAGAATATTACAATGCTAAGAAACATCTTCATTCTGATTTTGTTTTCTTCTCGTGAGGTCTTGCGGATTAACAAAATTTTTTTAAAACACACGACCGTAGTAGATTGCTATCAAACAGCTAAACATATTCTCTCGAACCGATGTCCGTGTTTATGCAGATAAGCTAGAGATTTCGAATTTATGTGCGGATGTGTTTGTTCCCTTGCTGATGTTATTCATTGGTTTTTCTCTCACTCCCCACTCAGGTACGTGCGATCACGATCGTTTATTGCGATTTGCGACGCGATGCGGCGATCACAGCATATTGCTTCAATGTAGGGCCTATACCACGATCGGTCGCTGTATTATTTTACTTGCACCCTCGGGGAGTAAACTGCAGTAGGGATATATAGTCTGTCTCCGGCTGCGACAGGCGACAAATACACAAAATAGAAAGTCGCCCTTAAATTTGGTTTGCGAGCATTCCACCACCTTGCCCTTGGGAGCCAATATATTATTGCGCATCGTAATGTGATCTGGTAATTTATACTGGAGATGTTTGGCAAGATTACTCAATTGCCCCCAGTTGCGCAGAGTGCTCAATTGGATAACGAGCGTTGTATATACATACAGGTACAGATGTACCAGCGCGCGCAGCGTCCTGAAGCAATGGTCGACCTTATATATATGTACCTAAATCACTAAAAACAAAAAGAAGTAGGCAGCAGTATTCTTTGGTTCTGGCAGAAAAGGTAAGAGATGGCACTTCTTTATAAAAATACAAGCTTTGCTTGATAATTCACGACTCTAGGTTAGATTAGGTGGAAGTGGCTGTCAGTCAATGAGTACATTGCCTAACACACTTAGGCCGCAAGGGCCCATTGTGATACCACAGAGATCAGCAAGTTTATCACCTACTGATCTCAGAAACCCGATGTAAGATTAACGAGTTGATCACTTATTAATCTTCCATTACGGGACTAGCCGGTTAATCGCCTGCTAGTCGAACCACGTGGAACTTTTAATGTATTTTGAAACACTTTTAGGGTCTATGTAAGCTAGGTCGCTAGTATCATCGAAGAAGAATTCACCGAGATGAGCCTTCCTCCTATGAAGCAGTGCAGGGCATGAGGAAAGAAGGTGTTGAACGGTCTCTTCCTCCTCCTCGTCCATGCAGCTTCTGCAGAAATCATTGGAAAACACACCAAGTCTTTTGGCGTGTCTCCCTATTAGACAGTGTCCCGTAAGAACACCTATGGTAGAACCTAGATACAGACGGTTCAGGGCCAACAAACTCTTTGATCGTTTTGAGTCTACACACGGCCAAGCTTTTTTGGTTGCAAGGCAGCTGCTACTCTCAGTCCATCTAGTGTTTGTTATCCTTGAAGCGTCCTGTCTAAGCAGGAGTTTTCATGTAGCGATAGGTACACCTATGTTGTTCCATTCTGAGCGTAGGGAAGTGGTCGTGCCCTTTTTGGCTAGTTCGTCTGCCATACAGTTGCCTGGTATGTCCCTGTGCCCTGGCACCCATGAAAGGTGAATGTTAAACTGATTTGACATCTCCCTCAGAGACATCTGACAATTTTGGACCGTGATGGATTTTGTAGAGACAGAGGCAAGAGATTTAAGGGCAGCTTGGCTGTCTGAGAAGATCCGAATATCCGTGGAGGATATGACGTTTTCTTTGAGCCAAGACAGCACCTCCTTAATCGCCAGAATTTCCGCTTGGAACACACTACAATGATCGGGTAGGCGGAAGAAAAGACTGAGATTCAGTTTTTCTGAGTAGATTCCACTTCCCACACCTTCGCTGGTTTTTGAACCATCGGTGTAGAAGTGTATTGCTTCATTTTCCAAAAGAGCGCCATTTTCCCAAGCTTCTCTTGAAGGTATGGTTACTTGGAAATTATTGTCAAACACCAACTTGGTCCACTGTGATGAGTCGAGTAGCTGAGCTAGCTGCGACTTGTTTGCTGAAGATATCTAGGGGTGTGAGATCTAGTAATATATTGAGGGCGTCCGATGGGGTTGTCCTCAGTGCGCCACTAATACACAGACTAGCCGTTCTTTGAACTTTGGCCAGCTTGTTGTAGTTGATCATCTTGTCTAGTGCTGTCCACCAGACTATCACCGCGTATGTGAGTATTGGTCTAATTACCGAGGTGAACAGCCAATGGGTGATTTGGGGTGAGAAACCCCATTTCCCGCCAATGGCTTTTTTACAGGAGAAGAGTGCAACGTTGGCTTTATTTACTCTTTCCTCAATATTGGTTTTCCAGGTCAGTTTTTTGTCAAAAATGAGACCTAGATATTTAGCCTGATTTGACAGTGTGAGAGTTACCCCTTTAATAGTTGGGGGTCTGAAATCCGCAATTTTATATTTCCTCGTAAAGAGAACTAATTCCGTTTTGTGTGGATTGATGTTCAGACCACAATCTGCAGCCCAATTGCAAGAGCAACTTAACAAGCTTGTTAAGTGCTGTTTGTAGCAGCTCAGCTAGGGTTTGTGGGTGCTTGCCTGAAAAGGCCATTTGCTACATCATCGCCATAGGCTATAGTTTTGAAACCTTCGTCCTCTAGGTCGATTAACAATTTGTTAACGACCAGGCTCCACAGTAGGGGAGATAAAACTCCTCCCTGCGGGGTTCCTCTATTGGCCATTCTGCTTGTTTTGTAGTTCCCCATTTCGGAACTAATGATTCTGCTGCTGAGCATTGTTGTTATCATGTTTTTGATGTGTTCCTCTATGAGCAGCCCATCAAGAGCATAAGTGATTGCTGAATTTTTAACATTATTAAATGCACCCTCTATGTCTAGGAATGCGACGAGAGAGTATTCTTTGTAGTGCAGGGATTTTTCAATGGTGTAAATCAGAGAGTGGAGTGCAGTTTCCACTGATTTACCTTTTGTATATGCATGTTGCGCCGTTGAGATCAGACTAGGTTTAATCTGGCATGTTTGGACTCGTTGATAGGATTTTCCTAAGTCTAGATGCCTCTGAGGAGTCTTCAATCTTATTGCAGAATTCTTTCCAAGAGGATCTTTTGCTTATTCGTAACCTCTTTTTGTAAATCCTAAGGGATTCCTTGTATAGATCCCAGTCTATGGGATTTCTGGAAGATTTGGCTCGATTGAAAAGCTTCGCACAACTTTTCTTGAGCGGTTCTAGCTCCTTGGTCCACCAGTGTGGTTTCTTCTTCCCTCTTACTATGGTAAGAGGACAGGAATTACACAAGGCATGGTTAAGAGCACTAGTTAGATCGTCGACTTTGCTGTCAAGATCCTTGGGGTTTGAAGGAAAGCTATTGTCATTGTAGTTGTAACAATGTTTGAAGATTTCCCTGAATTTTACCCAGTCAGTTTTCCTATAATTACGGAAGCCTATGGGTTTTGGTGTGTCATCTGTTAGACTAAATTGGATGTATCTGTGATCAGAGAAGGAGTGATCCTTAGATACAGCCCAATTTTTAATCTTGTTATAGATTGATTGAGATACAAAGGTAACATCTAAAACCTTTCGTCTGTTTTTTGTGAGAAAGGTTGGTTCGTTACCGATATTGCATATAAGAAGGTTAGTACTTAGTATAAAATTAAAAAGAGACTCACCCCTTTCATTTACGTCCGTACTCCCCCATACTGCGTGATGTGCGTTGAAATCACTTCCTATTATGAGATCCGCTTTGAGCTTTCACGACTTTGAAATTCAAAAACTTTTAGGTCTTAAAATGTTTTTCATTTCAGTCTCATAACTTTCAGCGTATCACTAGTGTTTTTTTTTTTGTCAGGAGGAAATCTTCAAAAGACACTTGGCAGTATTCGACACCAAGTAGTGTGGGATTCTTACCTCACTAAAAACTCCTAGTAATCAGAACCAATCTATGAACGATCGACAACAGATTTTTCTTGCCGGAACTTGACTTGACGGTAGCGATATTTTCGACACTTCGACCAACCCGTTGTCTCGCGGAACATTCGTAGACGTAGGGCGAGAAGGAGCGTAAAATATCTTGCATGCCTTAAACGTGAAGCACTTAGGCTATGGTCCAATATCATCTAAAAATCTAAAACTCGATTTTGTCAGGTTAAATCGTAAAAATAAGTATGTATCGTACGAACTTTTTAACGTTAATGTTCTTATGTAGGTATGGTTTGATTTTCTGAATGAATATAGCTAACCTCTTTTTGAATCATATTTCTAAAATTAAACGCTGGATACCACTACTTTTACTTGTGTTGTACTATACTTGCCCTGCACTAAACGTAGATTGGCAGCACTGCAAACTAATAAGTGAAATCCCTGATATTGTCATCGATCGAAGTAGACGTAGCTCGAACAAATAAAATAGAATTCTATTGACTTATCAACCAATAAGAAATTGCTATTCATTTACTTTTTTCAGAACGTAAAAACTTTCAAAAGCACTTTAGATGTGAGCCATTTTTGAGAAAAGTTTCTTTGATATTGTCGCGGCTGACGTAGCGCTGTGTGCAATTAATTCAATTATCTTTTTTTTTTAAACACTAGAAAAGTTTTTTGTGTAGGCAATGACAACTACGTGGAACGGAATCCCAGAACGCTTGGAAGCGACTAGTGAATCGCTGCAGTTGTCTCATCAAGACCTTAAGAGGTGATACGCCATTTATGAATCATTATATGGCTACAACCAAAACTACATCCGCAGATCTGACTGACTGTGAAGAATACCAGCAACAGACATCAATACGAATCAACATGTTTTCGAATTTGAGGTGTTTATTGCCATTATTGATAACAGACATCAATACGAATCAACAGGTTTTCGAATTTGAGGTGTTTATTGCCATTATTGATAACGTACCTACGGCTTTAACTAAACGTATGAAAGCATTGATATAAAGTCAAATAAAAACACATTACCTATAGTCTTGTTGAATAAATCAATTTTAATGATGTATTTCAACTATACTTCGAATCACAATCGACTAGTATATAACATAAATTTTAATTTTGCTCTATGACGATTTTAATAAATGAGAATATAGTAAGTATAAACGACTAAAAAAACTTTTTTTCCCATACCTACATACATACATACAACAGAAAGAAGGTAAACACAAATTTTAGTGAGAGCGTTCAAGTTAAAATTTTCAGCAGAGCTGAATCAGCGAATCCCTTGTTTTCACTAAGCACAATGTTATGTATACTGGGTGCGATAAAAGTATGGAAACCCCCATTTTTTATTGCAGATTTGGAAAGAGCGCAAAATAAAATAAAATACATGTTTTTCGTAAAAGTTTGTGCTCTTTCCAAATCTGCAATAAAAAATGGGGGCTTCCATTTGAAAAATCGATTTTTGGGTCGCTGGAGCTTCAAGGTTACGTCCAAGGTCAAATTCAAGGTCACCATCGGATTCCTCGTCGAAAAATACGTCGGATATAGGGTCTTTGATTTTTTTTTTAACGCATATTCTGCCATATTTTCAGGGGTTTCCATACTTTTGTCGCACCTGTAGTTTGTTTACATAACATACAGACACACTGTTCCCAACACATCGCATGAGGCAACCCAGCACCCCTAGGCTGCAGCAACACGAAATACCACCGTTCAACGAAGAGGAACTCATCATTGCATCTAACGCGCTGAAAAACAAAAAAGCTCTCGGACCAGATGGCATACTGGTGGAAGCATTGAAACAAATCGCGCAATGCTGTCCCCAACTACTTTTAAAAATGTATAACATAAAAATGTCTATAGCTGAAGGAATTTTCCCTAAGTGTTGGAAAAAGCAACTGCTTGTACTTATCAGCAAAAATAAGGGAAACCCAGAGTCTCCATCCGCATACAGGCCTCCTGGCATACTGGACACGGCAGACAAGCTCCTTGAAAAACTATTGCAACCACGACTTATAGCCGCAATTCAAAGAATGAAAGACTTGTCAGAAAGACAATATGGCTTTAGAAAGGGGCGCTCCACAATAGAAGAAGTAGAAAGGGCTGTTAAAAATGCCCAACATGATGCAAAAAGATGATTACTAAAGCTACTTGCTACCATTTTCTTTATATAAAAGGTACGTCGTTGAACCGATACATTGGTATTTAGTCATCCCCTCAATCGATTGTAGTTGGCTCACGCAATGCCACAAGTGCCCATTGGGCCGTCGCGTTGCGTCGCGTCGCCGTCGTTCTCTCGGCTGCCAGGTATTTTCGTTTTTGTGCGCCTGTATGTAACTGATAAGAGGCTAGCGGCTAGGCGAAAATAAAAATCAAGCTGTTCCCGCATTCTGCGTATATCCATTACTGAATGTTGTACACACCGCAAATACCAACAAATGGCGGATATTTGTAATTCCGTTTCGGTTGCAATAATGTAAATTGATTTATTACCTGCAATCAGGTTCGGTTATCACAGATATTTGGTTTAATTAAGTGGTACGCGCGGTCACAGATTGCGTGCTACCCTACTGTCGGTTGTAGTGTAAAACTCCGTGCCACACCTCTCCCTTATAACGTGAAATCGTTTATTATTAGACCTCGGCTGGAGATGGAGAGTCTCTAAATAAGAGATTCGCACTCAGCACCACTTCAGCACCTATTGACTTAGGCCAATGGGTAGCGGTTTATTGCAGCTTAGGGGAGCCCATTGCCTGTACCGTGTGCGCTTTATGCTCACGTTTAAAACGAACATTAATGTCTCACAGGTAAAAGTGATTTTTGATTTAGTGTTATTTGAATTGTGCTGTTCGTTGATTTGTTGCTAGAGCCTGAGGCTTTGATCAGACGAACACGTTTGGTATAAATAAGGACTTGAGAACGAGTGGCGAAATACGTTTCACTTGTAATGGCATGGCGTTTGCTAAGTCCAGCTAACTCTTTTTCGATTTTCGTGTTGCATTTGGTCTGGTTGGTTCGAACGGACATCGAATCAGTGTTGTTAGTTTTTCATTGGAATGTCATTAGTTGGTGTGTGGAATAACAAGTGTTTAACGCTAACTATTTGGGCTACTAATGGGGATATTGATTGTAAACTTATTCCGGCTCCTTAGAATCTAAATTTTGTTCATTGAAATCACACTCAGAAAAAAATTAGTTAAAAAGGAGAAAAACAGTGATGATTTCAAAATGTTCGATCACGAAAGTACGATTACTGTTTATCCAAAATCAAGCAGAAAATTCTTGTTCTTAGCTCATTATTGTTAGGCATATAATTCAACACTGGTGGTTTTTTAAGTTAGCAGAAAGAAGCTTATTTAAAGACCGAGCTCGAAAAATCTTTAAATGAGAACGAAGCAATCTTTAAAAATTGGGAAATTTTAAAAACATTAGCAAAACATTTAAAATTAGCAAAGCAATAATACAAATCTAATTTTGAAATTGTTGCTATCGGATAAAGTTTCTTGTCTCAAGACTGTTCAGATTATGGTTCTTAAATTATATCTTAAAAAAAGTCATTTTGAAATAAATATTTAATATAAAATGTGACTTAATAACTGTATTACTAGCGCTTTTAAGTGATTTAATATAATTTTTGCGATAAAAGTCTTACGATGATTTTTGTATACATTCATTCAAAGGAAGGAGCAACAGAGCGGTGAGCTCCGGGGCCTAGCGCATTTCTCACAACCATGCCTACAGATAATATGCTCATATTTTTAAAACTATTCAACTGATTCGGATGCGGATTTTTTTTAAAATGGATAAAGTGATCCAAGAGAAATGTTTCTATGTATTTTTCGGAAAAATGAACGGGAACATGAACAGGAATTTATGAACTGTTTGATCAATGCCAAAATTCTTTCACCGTTAGAATGCTATTCATTTATATATTTTCACGGGAACGGGAGCGGGAACGTAAACGAGAATCTAGTGTTTGTATTGAAAAGGCCCTAAGACTACTTAGTCGATGTGAATGAAATTTGAAATGTAAAGTTTATATGTATTTCCTTTCCATATTCCTTCGGGAACAGAAACAAGAGCGGGAACCGGTAGCGGGAACCGGGGACCGATTCCAAAAACTCATTCACCGTTAGAGTGCTTCATTGTCTTTAAGTCAAATAGACTGTATTTCATTCCCATATTCCCGCGGGAACGGGAACATAACCGTATACATTGGACCGATTCCAAAAAATCTTTTACTTTTAAAATGCTTCATTGACCATAACTTAAATGCTTAGACGATACTTCATCCCTATGTTCCCACAGGAATGGGAACGGGATCGGGAACAATTTCGTTTTTATTATTGCTATCCCCAAATAATATAGACTATGTTTCATCTCCGTATTCCCACGGGAACATAGCCAGGAACTTTAAAAATATTGGACCGATTCCGGAAATTCTTTCACCGTTTGAGTGCTTCATTGCCCCTGAGTGACAAAGACTATATTTCATCCCCATATTCAAACAGGAATGGAAACATTGACGGGAACTGCCAATATATTTTTTGACGGTGGTGTCGTACCTAATACCTTGTTTATTACTTCTCAATATTTTTCGTATAACTTTGTTGTCCCCATTTTTGCATTTTATTGAAAAACTATTACAATTCAATCCAAAATGCCATTTACATTAAATGCATATTTTCAGAAATTGAATTAGTATTAAAATTCAAGGCGTACATATTAGCGTATTACTTTTTACAATCCAAACTTTATTGCATTTAAATATATATATATTTTTTTTTGATTGCTCTCTTTTAATATTTGCATTTTATTAGATTCTAATACCGGTGTTGTCAGATAATATGCAACCCATAAAATATTAAAATTTATCTCAAAATGTTTAGCCTTGTACTCTCTTTTACTGAATTTAAATGAATGGCATCCAGAACTTTCACAAATGTATTATCAGATTCAAAATTCTTTTCGCGGATCTACCTAAGCTCCAAAACAAGGTATGGCCGTGCTTTAAGACTTTTGAGGTTAAATATCTCAGTAATTTTATGTAATCAGAGACATTTTACGGCCAGAAACTATTGGAGAAAAGCTATGTTTTTTTTTTTAATGTTACGATTGAAACTTAAGATCAAAAACTGCAAAAGTTATTTTTTTCGATTATGAAGGCTTAATATCTTGAATGCGTGACGGATCTATTCTGAGTCCACTACTCCAGTGGCAAAACGCAAAAGCAATGGATAGTATCTTCACTTGCAATTTTAAGTTTTAACGAGCAAAATTAAGTATCATTTTAGTTGCAAAAAAAGTTTAGCTTAATTTTTGGGGTTAGTGTATTATACAGGGTGTCCCGTAATTCGTTTTACATACTTTGGGATGTGATTCTTGGTCATATTCGAAGAAAAAAATTATTTTACTGTAAAGTCCGTTTCTCAACCTTGACATCACTTTTTGACAATTTAAAAAAGGCAAAGTTTGTTTTATACTGACCTGTGTTAAATTTGATACCTCTGTCAATACTGAAGATAGAGACCTAATATTAGACGTAATTTCTTGTAGAAATAACAACCTTTAAGACTGTATTTAAGTTGAGCTTACAAAGGTCTAGAGTTGCCAGATTTTCAATTTTAAATGGTTTTCAAATTTTCTTCCCGAATCAAAGTTTTTACTTTGAGGTAATTTTTTTCAGAAAATGTCTGATAAATATAGAGTTTCTTTATTTTTTACAGATGAACAAAACAATAATTAGAAAAAATGTTGTGAATAAGTGCACTTAAAAACCCATACATTTTATGATACTTGAAAAAATACAAAACGAATAGAATTTAAAAAAAAAAACAAAAAAAATTTTGAGCTTTGAGGTTTGTTTGAATAAAACAATAATATGGGCTTTTTTAGTATTTTTTATGTATTTTTTACAAATACAATTAAAACAAATGTTAAAAGTGCCCTTTTGCATGCCAGAGCCCGTTTTTGAATTTCATTGTGGGTGTTTGCTCTCGATAACTCTTGTCTTACTTGTAGTCCTGTCATCTTTGAAACTGTATTTAAATTGGACTCCTATGGGCTTAGGGTTGCAAGATTTCCAGTAAGGATAACTTTCCTGGTATCTTCATTGCGCTCTTCTTGAATTTTCATTGCAAAACCTATATACGAATAAAATGTCTTCATATTCATCTTTCGTAAATGAAGGCATTTCAAAAAGCTCTCTGATCAAACTCCAAACTTTGATTCGGGAAGAAAATTTGATCACCATTTAAAATTGAAAATCTGGCAACCAATGGCAGCTCAACTTAAATTCAGTCTTAAAGGTCGTTGTTTCTACAAAAAATTAAGTCTAAGATTAGGTCTCTATCATCAGTATTGACAGAGATATCGAATTTAACACAGGTCAGGGTACACCAAAGTTAGCCTTTTTTTAAATTGTCGTAAAGTGATGTCAAAGTTCAGAAACGGACTTTAGTGTAGAACAATTTTTTCTTAGAATATGACCAAGAATCACATCCCAAAGTATGTAGTTAAAAGCAATTACGGGACACCCTGTAGAATGTATTTTTCAATTTAAATTCGGAAAATCACTGTAGCTTACTCACAACCATTATTAGAATTGAAATATCTTTAAATATAAATATAAATGATGGCATGTGTGGTCAGCTCCCGCTCCCGTAGTCAGCCCTCTCGTTATAAAGTCCAACAAAACAGTGAAGGCATTGGCTTATTTTCCATGAATTTGTTTTCTATTGAAAACCTAACTGTTCATCTGTCTGGGTGCAAAATTGTATGCCAATGCAGCTGCTAGTTTTTTTTTTTATTGAAAATCCCACTTTGCTGCAAGTTTTCGTAAGTGTCGGTTGTGTGTTGTTTTGTTAAGTGAAAAATAGAAGAAGTTCTTCGGAAAAATATCTATAACTGGCGAAATATTGAAGGTAAGTGCTTTATATTATTTGTTTTAGGTCATTCATAGTTCATTTTAAATTTTTATTACAAAAAGAGACGTAATATGTTGTTAAGTAATTATTTAGAAGGGGGCTGCTTTAATGGACCAATTTTTTTCAATGCTCCTAAGTCCAGCCCCCCCCCCCCCCCCCCCCCCCCGGCTGACTACTGAAACCAACTTTTGTTTGCTTTTTTGTTATCTGAGTATATGAAATGAATGGAAATTTTCTTCTCTTTCGATTGATAAGAAAAAAATTTCACAATGTTTTGAGTGCCAGTAGTCAGCCCCCTTTAAAAGTTGCGGTAGAATTGGTGGCTGACTATAGAAGACACATCGTCTAATGTCAGACGTTTTTCTTAGTATTTAGTTATAGGGAAACTTAGATTACTATCCAATTTATAGACTGATTAATTCTTAATTTAAGCTTAGCAACTTTTCAAAATTAGACAAGTTTTTCTTACAATAAGTACCTACTTTAGATTGTAAGAATTTTTATTGAAATTGCAGCATTTTTGAAATGGCAGAAAGCACACAAAAAAATAAAAGAGAATTCCACAAATAGAGGAGGTATTAGGTCTGTTCGTTGAACTTTCCCCAGGGTTGACCCAGGTTTTCTTGACAACCCTATGAGTTGTCAAAAAAACCTGGGTTTTCCAGTCCTCAAAAAACGCTAAACCACAAATCACCACACATCCCTGTCATTAAAAAAAAATACATGCCATTTGACAGCCCTCAAATCGCCACAGCAAAAAGCTAGGGCGAGTTTGGGGAAAACCTATGGCAAACCTATGGCTCAAAAAACACTCAATTTGACATTCATGGCGAATTTAGGTTTCTCAAAAAACGCTTTGTGGCGACCATAGGGCAACCCCAGGGCTTCAACGAACAAACCTATTGACAACGGCATTAAAAAAAATTAGAGATGAAAATTGGCATATAGGAAAGGCATGTAAGGAATATGGAATTCCTAGAGGTACGTTGCAGGATCGAATTCACGGTAGAGTAGCTGAAAAACCAAGAAAAATGAGGCCCGACACTATTCTGAAGGAAGAGAAAGAACAGATTCTGGCTAACTGGCTAACAAATCTGGCGAAATGTGGTTTTCCACAGAAACCCTCAGACCTCTTATACATATACGGTTCAAAACACAGTTTGGGACGACAAACGCAAGACCCCCCTTAAAGGGCTGTAGTGACAGAGGAATCAGTTAGGAAGTGGTTCCGGTATCTCAAGGGACATTTGGAAGAAATCGATGCGGTAGATGTGTTGGACGATGCTTCAAGAATCTACAATGGCGACGAGACTTCCTTCGGCCTTGCTCCAAAAACGGGGATAGTTTTGGTGGAAGAACCTTTACCATGTTTCATCCGGAAATGATAAAGAAACAATAACGGTTCTATTTGTCTTCAGCGCTGATGGCCAAATGTTGCCACCGTTGGTTGTGTTCCCATATGTGCGCCCTCCTCAATCTGTAGTGAAAAGTATGCCAGATAATTGGATTCTTGGCAGATCCGAAAGTGGGTGGATGAGGTCAGAGACATTTTTTGAGTATGTGGCCAATAGTTTTGACGACAGGTTGAAGGAAAAATAAATATAAAACGACCAGTATTGTTTTTTATCAATGGCCACAAGTAGCACCTAACTATTGAGCTAAATGACTTTTGCCGAGACAACGGAATCATTCTGTATTCACTTCTTCTTAGCACCACCCATATTACACAGCCCGCTGACGTAGGTGCGTTTAAGGGGTTGAAACGACTACTCCAAATGCGTCACGACTACTCCAAATGCGTCCAAAAAGAGCTAGAGAAGCATACCACTTGCTCGAAACCTTAAACGGTCACAGCTTCAGGCTTCTGCGAGACTAGAAACGTGCTAGCCTTGGCAAAAACACAAATCTTAAATCAAAATAATGATTTTCGTGTTTTGATGGACATTATCGACAAGTTGGAAGACCTTCACTTGAGCCAACCTGCCTTAAACAATACCGTTAATGGCACTTATGTTGTTGGTGAGACAGGTGAACTACAAAGACTTAGTTCTCAAGCAGCAAATCGTCCAGAAGTCAACATAGACGATATTGCTGGAAGCTGAAGAAGTTTTAAACACAACCATAGGTAAGATTGATACGATTGACAATTTGATAGTTTTTAACGCATTCCTTATTTAAAAATTAAAAATGCGTCTCGGCGTTCTTCAGTGTCTTCCATTACTGTTAATGAACTGCTGGCCAATATTGCCGGCAAAGCACCAGCTTATATGTTGTTCTTATCAAGGTGATTCAAAGTTAAAAAACAATAACACTTTCATTTTTAAAATTGTTCCAGCTCAGTGTACACCCTCAACATCTGCTGCAGTTAGCCCTGCATTTAGCCGGCATTTTTTTTTACCCAGAAAAGCTGCCGAAGTTGAAAACCATTCGGGAAAAACCTCCAGTCAGTGTTTCGGCTCTTGCTTAGAAAATTTTTTTCAATCAGAAGGAAGAGGAAAAAAGAAAAAAGCGAAAGAAATAGAGCTGCGAAAAGAATCCCGGAAACGAAAGCGTATGGAAGCTGAGAGGAAAAAAATGTCAAGGAAGCAAAAGAAGGCAAAAAAATCCTGTGCTCAAATTGTGAGGAGGAGCTCATTTCGGAACCTGAGAATAACGATAAAAAAAAAACGTTGGAAGCGACTCTTGCATTAGATTTCGGAAGAGATTTCGGGTCCGGATCCCCCCAATCAGGAAAATAAAATATGTTATTTGTAACATTTATCGGCTCCTAATGTTCAAATTTCGTTACGGGACGGAAAAATATAGCATGAGCAAGACAAAAAAGTAAAGGTGAAGAAATATTTATTTAAAAATTCAAGAACTTTATTGATTACAAAAATATAATCGACATTCTTGAACGACTTGCTTTTGATAACCTGAAAAATATCGTCAGATTGATGTTTGCATATGTGACTCGATCCGATAAAAGGGACTTCCTAGGCAAAAAATCGGTTGTTGGATCATGATTGATTACAAAAGTTCTTTTACTGAATATTCATGAAGCGCAATCAGAAATTGTAACATCGCTATTATTTCATAAAATATAAATTCAGAGAAACGATTTTTTAGATGGGTTTGAATGGTACATCAGCGCCTTTCAGAGCGTGCTGTGAAGTGCCTTTTCTCGGATCGCGTCACATATTAACTTTTTTGCATGTAAATTTTTGATCGAAAGATGCTAACCAGTAAAGCATCAAGCTCATTTTGGATGTTCTGGCCGTGGATTCGTTGTTTCCACATCTTGACTTCGGACAGAAAATTTTCTTTCGAACAATCCGATATATCTTCGTAAAATGTGTAGATGTCAGCGCATTCCTTTTCGTTAAATTCTTGTTTAAGAAACAGTTGCCCGAAACTTTGGAAAATGGATTTGTGTTCCGAGAACTGACTTTTGAGTTGAGAAATGAACGTATCAAGAAACGGAATGTAGAAAGAAATTCTGTATTAGTCTTCAATCCTTTGTGCTTGAACGTTCAACGATTTTTTTGTTGATTACAACGCAACGGCGGCGGCGGCGGCGCGGGGCGTGGCAATTTCATTGTGATCTCGTATTCAGAACAAATTCTCTCATAAATAACGTGGAAAGTAGAATCTGCGCTTTCGCGTTTGTATGTAAATTTATTCAAAGCGTTATCTGCCAGCTTAGTAGCCTCACCCAGATCTTGGGTTCGTTTTAGATTGCAATTCCCGACTCAAAGGCAAAACAATCGAATTAACTGATTCCATAATGTGACATGCGATTTGGAATTCAACCGTCGAAATCGCTGTCAAAAGATGCAATGCATTTTGCGAAGAATCTCGATCTTTCCACGTTTTGATTTCTTCCATAGATTCAATAACATCCGGTTGCAATTCAACGTACGTTCCAACTGCTTCATGAGACTGAGCACACCTGGTAGGACAAACAAACTTAAACTTTTGATCTTTTTCTCACTTTTATTTGTCATTTTTGAAATTTCTTGGTGTAGAACGTCTTGTCTTTTAGGCCAGTGAAAAAATGCTTCAATCGCTCCGATAGTTCCTAACGCATTTTTGATTCCTGACATTTCGCATGCTGTTTTGACTGCCAAACTAAAGCTATGTGCAGCGCAATGTACATAAATTGCCAGGGGGAAATAAGATCTCAGATGAGCCTGTGCACCAATAAATTGGACACTCATTGCCGGAGCTCCTTCGAATCCTTGGCCATATGTACATATATGAGCAAAACATCATGTAAATAATTTCTGATTGAATCTGCTAAACCTCGTATACATAAATAAAACTTTGAGTAATAGACCCCCCTCCCCCCATGACTGAATCGTTGATCCGCCACTGGTTCCATCTAAAATGTTAACCATTTATAAGCAAACTCTATGAAAACAACAAATTCTTTGTCTTTGGAGTCTTTAAATGGATATTTTGTGATAATGTTTAATGTTTAAACGTAGGATATGAAGTGTTTTTTGTTTTGTTTCATTAGTAAGTAAGAAAAATCTTTTATTTGTTTATTTATCGCTATTAATAAAAGTTGTTTTTTTATAAATACGAGTAACCCATTTATTTTATATAAATTATTATTTACATTTTGAAAGAAATTATCATAAGTTTTGTGACCTTTTTTATATTAAGGGATAATCAATTATTCTTTGTTCGGTTCTGTGTCATTGATAATAATTACTTTGAATTTGAAGGTATGACTTACCAACAAAAACAAGAAGTTCCCATGGGTAGTCCAGCATCTCCAATCCTAGCGGACTTGGTGATGGAGGCCTTGCTTGAAGAAGCTTTAGGTAGGTAAGCTAACATGCAAACCAAAAATTGTGACAAAGTACGGTGATGACCTGTTCGCTGTGGTTAAATCACATGCCGTCGGAAAAACTCTGGAAGCTGTAATTTCTTTCAACCAGAAAATTCAATTCACGGTGGAAGAAGAGAAAAATGGAGAGTTACCATATCTTGATGTAAAAGTTTTAAGGCGAGGTGAAAAACTTATCTTTGATTGGTTCAAGAAATCGACTGCCTCTGGTCGCCTTATAAACTTTCATTCGAAACAGCCCAAACAAATAATAATGAACACCGAACAGAACTTTATTAACCGAGTTCTTGACATAAGCCATACTTCTTTTCATTCGAAAAATAAAACCATTATCCATAACACCCTAAGTTCCAACTCTTTCCCGTCCACATCATCAATAAGCTTATTATTATTAGAAATCACCACACAAGCAAAGACACCAGCTAATACACAACAATCTACGGTTTATAAAACCGCACTCTTCATTCCACAACTTTTTAACCGTATCACGACTGCGCTTATTAGAGATAAGACAAAGACCAAGATAGCGTTCAAATCATCTAACTCTTTGAGAAAAAAGTTGTTTACAAACATTAAAGGACAGGTGGATAAAATGGATAAATCTAATGTAGTGTACAAAATCAATTGTTTAGGAAGGAATGAGACAGCGTGTTCTTCGGTTTACATAGGAACCTCAAAACAAAAATTAAAAAACCGTCTCTCTGGCCATAAGTGAAGTCAGACCTTAATAATAGAGCAGGACTAAAAACTGCTCTCGCGCAACATTGTCTGGAACAGCAACATAAACCAGACTTGGAAAATGTTGAAATATTGGAAACGGAGCAACATTATTCTAAAAGAATGTTACTGGAGATGCTTCACATAAAAAACAACAACAAAGCTGTAAATAGGAGGTCGGATTGCGACAATCTCAGCAACATCTACAGCCAGCTGATCAAAAAGGCGACTAACAATTGTTGAATGTGTTGTGCAATGAAGGTGTTTTTGATGAATATTCTATTTCTTTTTCAAAGTAAATCAAATTCTGATATGTTTTTTTACTACATACCTGACTTAATGTTTTGTTTCTTTAGTGCATTCTAATACACAATATGTACTATTAGATCCTCAAAAATTTGTTTTAAACAGTAGTTTGTAATCTAATGATGTAAGTTTCTTTTGACGTCACACGAAAATTGTGAATTAATGTTTATATAAAAATTTTCTTTCCCCCATTTATGTTAATAAAGTCCTGATGATGAACATAACCATGTTCGAATAGTCGAAATAAAACAAAATACATAAATAAACTAACAACTCTTTTTACATTGACCTATAGCCCACATAAAGAATAATTAATTATTTTGAAATAAAGGCTTTTTGGTTTACATTTAGCAGTATTAAAACATAATGAGGCTGACTACTGGATATTCAAGTGGCCGACAACTGGAACTCAGAGAGCTGACTACTCCAAATCAAAATCACGCTTTCGCCTTAATTATGTTAATAACTTATTTTTGGTAAGAAATAAGCTAATTACGGCTAGATTTTTAGAATTTTGCCTTTTCAAATAATCAGAATAACTAAATACTCTGTTCCACAAATGAATATTGGATTTTTGAACGCGAGTTGAATTAAAAAAAAAAGTTAAAGGGCTGTCTACTAGTGCCATCACCCAATATCTTTTTTATTTTGGATGTAGTGTTATAATTTTGATTCAATCCGTGTTTTGGAGCTTTTCATCTCAATTGATGAGTGTTCGTCAAATTGGGGAACTTCCTTCATGTCCTACGACACACCAACACACTTTTTTGCGGGTCATATACAAATGTTAAAAGGCAGATGACTATTACTGCCGCGTAAAGTTGTTTTGAAATACATTACAAAAAATGCTTTTTTTGAAAATGTTTACCAAACTTTGATTTCTAACGATTTCGTTGAAAGAACCAAGTATGTTGCCTGCTTGTTATACATACGTATACTATACAGATACATACATTTTTTTAAATTTGAGAAAAACTACCGAACAGCAAATTTAAACTACACAAGTAGATACTAGTAATTGTGTCACCTTCTATGTACTTGTATTGCCAGTTGCAATTTATTTCTGCGATAGTTTAATCCATCTCTGTTATTGAGTTTCCCTTCATAATGCCCGGATCCTGATTGCAAAATAAATATTCTTTGGTAAAAAAGTACCACCAACCGAAGACGTTTCAAGTTCAAGCAAAAAAAGTCAAACATTCATTACGTATTGGAGGATTATTACTCCACTATGCAAAAAATTCGAAATCTGATCAACAGCTTGGAGCAGAACATTCCGTTTTCTGACCTAAACATGCGTACAGGCATTGGAGGCTTAAGGTCCCTTGGTATCAAAACGTGTGGTGAATGGTTATCTTTAACGAGCCCACAATGCAACCGGTTTATGTTAAAATTAACTTTGGCTTGCTCTGTGGAGGATTGGTGCGGAATTAAACTACGTCACACAAAGAATAATCCAGAATCAGGCCTTTTCCCTCCCTGCTCGAATTGCTGTATCTCAGTCCCAATTATTGTGTACGCAATTTTCTTCAAGCGGATAACAATGACCATCTACGGACTTTTTTTTATATCCGAACTCATCGCTGAGTTGCATCCATTAAACTCTACCATGTGCCACGGAAGCTCGGGCAAACTTAAGCAGTGCTGTCTTTACTGTTGTTGTTTTTGTCTTCTGCATCACCAAACTATCGTCGTCATCATTTTCATCATCACATTAGAGCGCGCCGTTGTTGTCGTTCTCAAACCTCGAGAGTCAAGATGAAGAAAGAGAGTGTTCCCCTTGCAATTTTCGAAGAGGTGAGCCCTTACGCGCGGATAAACGAGCGTTTGTTGCATTAGGTCGTCTAGTTTCGCGCTCAACCGCAGCAGCAACAACAGCAGGAGCAGGCCGACCAAGCGCTTTGGAATGTATGTGCAATTATTTATTATTCACTTGTTAAAGGTTCATGCTAGATACTTGTTGCATATACTTATGGATTGAATATGGTATTAGATCGTACGTATATACCTATACTCGTATGCTTTTTGTGGAAGCGGTGTTCCTTGTGATCTTGTGAAGTTTCTTTTATTTCGCAGATACATTATGCTTGTTGTGGCTTTCCTTCAGGAAGATAATGGAAACGAAAGAATGCATTGCCTGTATCTCAAGAAACTCATTTAGAGGAGGAGGCAGAACAACAGCGGCGGGCGTTCAGAACTGAGAAAAATGAATCTCGAGAACCAAGCTTTGTGTCGTATCTTACAACTATGGGAGGTACTTTTTGGGAGCCACAGTATGTTTAGACGAACGAATCTATTGTAGGTATTTTAAAGAAAGAATAGAAAATTACACTAAAAAAAATGAAACAATTGTGTTGGACTGCGTAACACTGAATAATTTGGTAAAAGATTTTCAGCTTTTTAAATGAAGTAAAATTTCACCAGCGAGTAAATATGACACAAATTTTGCTAAACGATTAAATTTTTTTAATGTTTTTTTTTTGCAAGTTAATCAGTACAACTTCGACAGTCCGGACACATATAGTTTTGGGCAAGTCCGGATTATCGAGTTGTCCGGACTATAGTAGTGAAAATTTTTAAAACAATCTAAGTGAATTAAATACATACATATGTACTATGATTTATTAAAAAACATTGAATTATTACATTAAATTATTTTATTAAATTTATACATATTACGATTTATTGAAAAAAGAAGTTATTTTGTGCTGACTAACTTTGTTGAGATGAATGATTTGTGCTTTTTGCTCGATCCTCTTCAACAAAAGAATATCCTGCAAATCAATATTATTCTTCTCAGCCCACTGAATACAAACTGAAAACGATTTCTTTGCATCTGCAGTAGATATATTTGTTTTAGCATCCATTTCTTCAAAGTCGTCTTCAGAGTCCATAAGCACTGGCGATTCTTTTTGTTTAGCATGTTGTATTATTTCTTCATCAGAAAACTCCAATGAAAATTCATTTGCACCAGTTGCCCAATCATTGATATCTTTTTCAGTTAGGTCATTACTGAATTTCAAAGCTCCAATCAAATTTTGAATGCATTTTATGCCATCAGCGATGCTATCAGACAGCAGTTCTTCACGCAGAACCTGAAGAGGTAACAAATCTTCATCATCCCAACAAGATGCAGTTCTTGGCCACAATGCAGACCAGCTTTTCTGAATATTTTTTTCACTTATGCTTTGCCATGCTAAATCCAAGAAATTAACCGCATCTTTAAGGCTAAACATTTTTAAAGTTTTAACCACATCGACGTCATCAGCATTTTCTGATAAAATATGTTGCAATAATCGCTTTCTGTAAGTAACCTTTACATTTTGTATTAAATTTTGATCCATAGGCTGTAATATTGCTGTACAATTTGGTGGTAAAAACATAACTTTGAAATTTGGATCAAAATTTATTTCATCCATTTAAGGATGTGAAAGAGCGTTATCTAATATCAATAATGCTTTGAGTGGCCTGTTAACCTGTGTTAGAAATTTTTTTACTTCTGGAATAAAATGGTTTTTGAACCAGTCTTCCTTATCTTCTTATGAAATTAGTCAAACACCCTTGCGAAAGAATGCACCGAAACTGAAGTAATGATAGTGCCAAATGAAAGCAAAGGTCAGAATCATAAAACAAACAAAGTAAAAACGGGAAACCCCCGAAATTTATTTTTTTTCTTCCATAAAAAAAAATTGTCCGGATTGTAGAGGTAAAAATATTATTTTGTCCGAAATGTAGAAGTGTCCGAATTACTGGAGTGTCCGGACTGGCGCATGTCCGGACTGTCGAAGTTGTACTGTACCTTCAAAAAGGTAGGAAATTACTTACAGGAGCCTAGTTTAAGTCGATACAACTACAGGATTTATGATCCCCCTTGCTAACTAACTAAGTCAAACTCTTGTAGGCAGATCCTTAATGTACCCACGTAGATAAAAGCAGCGGAACAAGAATCGAAAATGGAAGCAAGTAGATACTTGTTTATATGTGAACGTCTATTTTATTTTTAATTATTAGTAAATTTCTAGAAATAATGTCTTACGTATGTGCAACAAAAATATCACAAAGAAAAATATGTCAGTCTTCAAATTTAAAAAAAAAAAGAAATATTTATTCCCATTGACTATATTTCATCCCCATTTTTCCACTGGACCGGGAACCTAGAAACTACTTCACTTAATTTACTTAAGTCGATCACAGTAGGACTAGGACCAGAGTTACGCCCGTCGGGCGGGGCAGCTGTTCAAGACTTTGCGCGGGTGGATTAAAAATTCTATTTTTCTGAGGAGCGATCTCTTTTTAAAAGGACATTGTTTTAATTTCTCTTTTTTCATAAAAAAAAGTTGACAGTAGTCAATATTTCAATTGACTTCACATTCTGAGTCGTTTCTTAAAATACATCTCACCTTGAATAAAAGAAAATAAATCTAGAATGTTGTGTTACTTTTATAAAGTATTTACATCTAATTTGAGATCTTTGTGAGAAACTTCGCGGGTAATGGATGATGCAGGACGATCACATCAAATGCGGGATAGTACCCTGAAAACCCTGAAATGCGAGGCGTTTATCTATACTGATGAATGACTGTGTTAAGGATCACAAGAATTATTTACATACTTTTTCGAGAAGAATGAATGTATTAGTTTAGCTTGTGAGTCAGAAAATTGACAAATCTATCTTACTCTTGAAAGAGCCGAGACCTACGAAAAATCATTGAAATCTTTATCACAATAAACGCCAAGATCGCAAACAGAAGCCACTACTGGACAGGTAGGTATCAGAGATTAAAATGAACTAAGTCTGCTTGTGAACAATGAGTATTTACTTGAAAAAAACGAGTTTGAACAAACTGAGTCAACCCACAAGCAAGTAAATTTGAACAATCTTATTTGTGAACCAAGCAACTCTGAATAACCCCTATTTTCAAACGAACCAAACAAGTAGACTTGCTTGCAAGTCAAAATGAGTTTGAATAACATTGAGTTAAACTGCTTGTGAGCAAAGTGCTTGTGAGTAAAAGTGGTCACAAGCCATTTGATCGTAAACAAGCAGTGTGTTTGTGAATAAGCAGTGTATTCATAAGCAAGCAATGTGATCACTGATCATACCAAAAAGGGTAGTTTATGCCTTTATATGCCTTTCTTGTTTAGGTATAAATGTTCAACGCATTGCTTTCCGATGAACACACTGCCTGCTTATAAACACACTGCCTGCTTGTAAGCACGCTACCTGCTTGTGAACGCACTGCCTGCTTGTGAATATTTTGCATGCTCATGAGTATTTGAATATATTCAAGTAAGTTCAAACAAGTCAATCTGCTTGCAAGTCATTTGCTTGTGAGTGCAATACAGAAAAAATGACTTGTGAGCATCCTTACTTATTTAGTTTGTTCAGAAGCATTTTTGCTTGTGAGTAAATATGCTTGCGAGATATTTGCTTGTGAATAGGGGTGGAAAATGATCAAGTCTGAGCGATCGTTGAGAAATTTTGGATGTGTTTGAACTGATTTGAACATACTCATTTTGATCTCTGGTAGGTATGTAAGAAAAGTATAACAGATGTAAAAAAATAAAGGGATGCGTATGCGTGAAAAGTTTTTAAATTAGCACTTGCGTTAATTTTAAGTTCAAGAAATTTTTTCAAAACCAAGTTATAAAAGAATTTCAGCCTTGTTGTAGGGTTTGAATATGATAGATATCAGTGGACCAAGATGGTTATACCTTGAGGAATATCGGTTTCCCTAAGTCCTTTTATAGATTTGTCAACTTCAAAATAAAGTCTGATGGGTACCCATCCTCCTTATCTTTCAATAATGACACATCATCTGATCCACTCTCTATTGCCAACTTTCTCGCTTCCTTTTTCAACCAATCCTTTGCCAAAGAATCTTTTGTCAATGCCGATACTTATTTCGAATATTTGCCAAACTTTTCGCTTGGTCCATTTCTTCCCCGCTCTATCAAACCGTCTCTTATTGAGAAATAGCTAAATGAACTCTAGTGTCCGACCGAAGCTTCGGCTTCGGCTTCGGCTACGGCCACATTCGGCTTAAAATAGGCCGAAGTTTTGGCCGAAGCCGAAGGTTAAGTTTTTGGCTGTCGTGCGTTGTGGTAAGGGGTTGAAAAAAATTCTATTTCGTTTTTCGTAGAACGTAGAACCGTGTTGAGTTATTTGTTGTTCTTTTCCTTAATTTCAATAAAATATTAACACTAGTTCAATTTGTTATTACTTTTAAAACGTTAATTTAATTTATCCCGTTTATTTGGTTACTACATGCATACATAAGATTCGTTTTGAGCTTTACCCAGAGTTGACCCAGGTTTTTTGAGAACTCTATGAGTGCTCAAAGAACACAAAATCACCACACGTTCCTGTCATTTGACAGCCCTCAACTCGCCCAAGCGGAAACCTAGGGCGAATCTTTTTGCAGCAAACCCAGGCCAACCCCAGGGCTCAAAAAACACTGAGTTTGACATAAAGGGCGAGTTTAGGTTTTTCAAAAAACGCTTTGTGGCAACCACAGAGCGACCCCATGGCTGCAACGAACGAACCTATTCTGGAAAAAAAATCCAAAAAATCATTATTTTTTTCATTTTTAGTCAATCTGGAACGAAAATTCTTCAAGTTATTGAAGCTTCGGCATCGGCTTCGGCTTCGGCCGAAGGTTAATGTCAAGCCGAATAATCGGCTTCGGCTTCGGCTATAAATCGACCTTCGGTCGGACACTACTATACACTATACTTGACTGTATGCATGCAGTTGAGTACAAGGTATAATTGATGAGTTGGGTGTTATCTCTAAATTGTTTCAGAGGAGGGATGCAACTGGTAATTCAATTAGAGCTGAGTTAATAAAAAAAAAAACGATATAAAGGTAAGGTTTTGATGATTTTGAAGAGAATCCTTCGTATCTACGATTTAAGTTCTATTTATTTTGTTGTTTCTATGTCCAGGGGAAGATGGTTTTTATTAGGATTGATAAGATTTGTCAACAAAGTATTTTTACTAGCGATTTTAGGTGCTATAAGACAAGTTTTGCAAAGCGTAGAAATCTTTCTTTTTTTTTTTGAGACAACAATTAACTATGATATTACGATGATAGAGAATGTAGGTCCTACAATTCTGTCTGTCTGTCTATACATATACGATATATGGATCTACAGCCTGAACTGCTCGAGCGGTTTTCTTCAAAATTTGCAGTTAAGGTCTGTGAGACAGCCTACAGGGGATTTTTTGGAATTCAGTCTCCAGGTCTTGAAATAACGGTACCTGCCATACAACCGATATGATAATACTTATTTTTCTCAAAAGCGGCTCCAATGATCGATAAAATTTAATATGAAGGACTAATTATAGATTTTCTTTCTTATGACATTTCTAAAACTTCTAAAATCGGTACTTTCTATTATATACGTTTTTTTTTCAAACCCGACTTTCTTTAATGGCCTGAACGAAACTAACATAATTTTGTATATTAGAAGTCGTTGAGAAAGATTGCGTTAGCAACATTTAAGAAATTTTAGTTTTTGTAATTTTTATAAATTAAAAAAAAAATTTTTGATTTTTTGAAAAAAATTGAAAACTGAATGTTTATTTTCTGTCAATTTTATTGTCAAACTTCGCATATTGGATTCTTAAAAACCTTGTAAAAAAAAAGTGAAAAATAAAAATAGGTTATTTTAAAAACTTGTCCAATGTAATTTTTTCCATATTTTGCGTGATTTAATTCAATTTTCATAATAAATGTGCAGTTGCCAAGCCTGTACCATCAAATATATTATGAAGAGCGGATACTAGTACCTTTTACTTAGCCTTAAAATTTTGATATCGTATTTAGAAATCGTAAGTTCGTGCGACCCAGTCGTGCCCATTTTTTTTTTTTTTTTTTTTTTTCAAAGCTATTAATAAAAACGGAATAGACGAGGATCGCGTGTTTTATTTTTACCCCAGCATCTTTTGAAATATAAAAATGTGGATTTCATTATAATGGTTTTAAAAAATGAAATATAATAAAGTAATACGGGGTAGGATAGGATGTTTGCGGCAAAATTACTTTAATGGACGCAGAATCACCAAAACTAGAGTACCTGCTAGGGATCAGTTAGTTAACCATGTTGTTATTGTAAGCTTTTATCTTTAATTTTTTAGCTAGCACTTATTTTTTAAATATATAAAACTTTAACTGCTTCATCGATACCTTCAAAATGAAAACTATCCATAGCTTAGTTTGTTGAATGGACAGATATCTTAAGGCCTTTCATCCAGAATTTATGGGGCAGAGCTAATCTTAATTAAATTTTAGTAAAGATCATCGGTGTTGGTTTCAAAAGGACATGCCAGGCCAATACCAAGTTCACGAATATTTTTCCAAATAGCTTTGCAAGGAACATGGGACTTAATGAACCAGAGTATATTTTATGTTTCGCGGTCGCTTCTTGAATTTTTGAGAGATCTTCATTATGCATTATTCCCGAAAAAAGGTGTTTAAGGCACTTCTATGGCTAACATTTATGATTTCTATCTTTAATCTTTTTTGTGATTTCAAATGTTAACCATACGAACTCATTCTTCAAAACCATGTTTTAGAAGAGCAACGCAGTTGTCCATTTTTATTTTTCCATCACTTTAAACAGCTTACTTCACAGTAATTTAAAAAACTTTATGTTATTGAAATTGTGTTAATTTTTCAAAAGCTGCTTACGTTTATTAATATAGTTAAGACTGTCATCTACCTACTGCCTGCCAAAAGTAAGACCTCATATTCAAACCACAATTTCAGATAGAACTATCTGATTTTACTTTGACGATCATAATTATGGAACTGCTGTGATTGATTTTATACTACTTTTTTTTTATTTCAAAAATAATCGGAAATCATGTGGTAAAGTGATTATACTCTGTTCAATAAAAATGTTCAGTACAACGTACATAGACCAGTAAGTGCACACAATTTTCTAAAAAGAAACCCCCTAAAAAAATGTTTGAAAGCCACTGTATTGGCTTTAAAATTATTCCGAAACAAACATAAATAAGTTCCTTACAAACTTCAATGCACGCAATTAAACTGGGAACTGTTTGCCTCTTCTGCTTCATCCCTCACTGAACCTGCAAATTTATAACTGAATATAAGTTATCTTCACAGGCCGTTACAAAAGTGTAGTGTACTGCACGCACTATGATCCAATGAGAAAAAAAATTATTTGTCGTCGATTTTGTTTTTCATTTAGATTAATTGTTTTTCTTTTTATTTATTATTTAAGAGAATAAAACAAAAAAAAATTGTTTGAACAAATTTTATTAAAAGTTAATAATTTTTGCCATATATGGCTCCTTGTGCAGTTACGCACTTTTCAAAAAAAAACGCACTTTTCAAAAAAAAAAAGAAAAAAAAAATGAATTCCGTTCATTGACTTGGCAACAACAAAGATTTCTTAAATATAATTATAAACAAACAACTTATTTAAAAAAACTTAACTTTACTATAGTAAATAATATTTACAGTAAATAAATTAAGTATAAAACGGTGCGAAACTATTTCTATCCTTGTTCAGGCGCAGATTACGTCTACATTTTTTTACATATAATGAAAGACCTGTATTTGCAGTTATTTTGGCATTGTTGTCTTGTGTTTTGCCATTCAGGAAGGTGATCTACAGAGTCCAAGCTACAGAGTCCAAGCGGGAAATCTTGAAGTCGACCTAATTTTTTTTTGAAGAACCAGGTGAAACAAACAGGAGTTGAAGGATTTGACTTTCTATTGATTTGTTGGCGTTTTAAAGCGTTTGAAGTGCTTGAAGTTGAGGAAGGTCGCCCTCTTTTCGAAGTCTTTTCAACTCCCAGCAACAATATATGACATCCATAAAAATAGTTGTAAGTGGATAAGGAGCCATATATGAACGTTGTCAAAAACTCGTCATTTCTTGAAGTTGACGAACATAATTGACAATTTTACACTTAAATTCGACTTACGAATATTGAAACACTCTAAAAAAAATAAAGGTACTCTGTAGTCAATAATAATCAAACTTTTATTTTAGTAATTTCGTACTACATTTTAACTGCGCGCACTGTATAACTTGACAGCGGTTTTTGGCGATTGTGCTAAGAAAGATAAAACCAAATATATACAAATACATATTAAGAAATACCTATTCTAAGCTATCAAAATGGTACTTTTCCTATGGCAGCTGTGAAATCGCAGTAATCGACATTTTAAAATCAAAAGCCATATATGGCTTCTTGTGCAGTAGAGGGTTTTAAAAAATTCGTGTGTTCTTATATTGAAAATAGATTTTATGATACCCAAATACTTGTTTTAAAATGGTTGGTTTGCGAATGTGTGTTTGGTGTGCGATTTTTACATTTTTGTACTGCTTTGTTTTGCTTGATATGTCTCAAAATGTGTAGGTATAAAATTTACAAAAATCTTACCTCAAAAATCATATCTCTTGGTGTTGTGGAGAATGATTAAATTTCTTTAAATTCAATAATTAGATACGTAAAAATTATAAAAAATACTGAATCTAAATAGATTAGATTTAGTCAGTTCAAAGTGGATACTATACGACAACCTTGTAAGAGCTTTTATTTGAAAAGTATGTATGTGGTAATTCTCAAATAGTTATGATTTTTTATGTCTAGTACTTCATTTATTGTTTGGCATGTTTTTTTTTTATTAAAAATTGATAATTATGATAAATTTGATTTTACTGCCGACAATGTATATTGAAGCATAAGTATTCACGGATCAAGAACAATTTGCAAAATTATATACAAAATGTCAGTACCGTGGCATGTTTTTCGAACTAAATACATAGATTTCTAAAGTCGTATTATAATCTAAGTTTTTGTTTTTATAACTAAAAGCTATTGTACATTTCATCAAATTATGCTACAATTGTATCCCAATATTGACTAGTAGAAAGGAATAATGGTCATTGGGTTTCATGTCCTGGAATTTTTTCAATTTTCAAATTTAAAATATATCCTGCTTAAGCGCCATCTTTTATTCAGTTTCTGTCGCTCGCTCTAGTGGCATGCTGAAGAATAATTGTTTTTAGATTCGATGTAATGACAGAAATAATTTGTTGTGTTTTTAAAAGGTATGTCATAAAATTTCCGGTCAGTACCATGGTATTGAAATTCACGCGTGTTAATAGAATGTTTAGGTCAATCATACTGAATAATTATTTAGTTTCACGTGTGAATTCAAAATTATTTGACCAATCATTTTAATATTACGTGTGAGAATTTAAGTTAGGTTAGTTATACATTCAAATGTCGGTACCATGGTAACCAAAGCAAATAATATTTAAATGAATATTTCCTTATTATAGATTATTATTAAACTACATGAAAATCGTATTACTGTTTTTTAAATTTTAATTTGTTTAAGGTTTCAATAAATTTCAATATTTAACTTATGTTAAAATATTTTATTCAAATACTATTATAAAAATTGTTATTTAAATTTATTCTTCTTTTAATAAATTTTAAAGATTGTTAAAATCAAGAAAGAAAATACCGTATATGTTTCTGTATAATCATCAAAATCCTTTAATTTATCATTTGTTTTATTATTTTAAGAGATTTAGCCAAATATTCTGAATATTTCATTTTGATGTCAGTACCGTGGTAGTAAGATTTCTAACTTTCGTTCTAGCTTATTTTCTATTGCAGTTGTAGTAGAGCTATGTTACAGGCTTAATTTTGAGCATCATAAAATACCAATAGCACCCAGATCACAAGTTTTAAAGCATTTTTGATTTTAAAAAATTTTAAGTTGTAAAAATCACAATTACATAAGAATCACCCAGGTACTTTTACAATCATAGTATTGGGAATAAGTGGTAAACATCCATACCTTCCATATACTGAATATTTTTGCTGAACTGAGTATACCTAGTTAATGGTTGAGCAGGCCACAAAGAAAACAGAAAAAAAGTTTCTTAAATAAAATCAACTGGGGTGAGCATTTTCAGTAAGTTTTTATTCTATTTCTTTTATTTTATGGATTTTTGGTTAAATTTAAGAAAAAATCATGTTTCATCAAAACTTACAAGTACGAATATAAAAGAAATTTTTTTCTCCGTGTAGGCCAAATTCAGTAACCGGTAGTGGAACATTTCCTACACTGCCAGCCCTGCACTCTGAATACATCAGCATACGCAATGAAACATGAACTTCTAAGTTGGACCCAACAACGCTTCTGATCGCGATCTAAGATTCATGTATTCATGTTGCAAATTTATGTACAAAAAGAATTTCAAAGGCCCAACAATTGGGAAAGATATGCGCCTGCTTCAGGTTAGCTGTTACAGTCGCAACAGCATTCGCAACAGCACACTAAAGACACCATGTGCATTATTTGCAAGCACAACGTGTAAACTAACTAGGTACATGTAACAAAAGGCTGAACATCTCAATTAACTGCTTTCAGCTTTCAGGAGTCCTGAAAAAACGATGTGCAGTTCAGGCCTAGCCCAGCCCCAGCTCTTGAAACAAATTACATAAAGAATATTCCTGCATAGCAATTAAGAGTGTTCTAACGAACATCGCAAGAACTTTCAGTTAATATTAGCGTTTAGTCTGATACATGATCGTGGTGGGATCCTGCTTACGCGCTAATTATTCAAATTAATTGCACTACTTAATAATCTCTAGAACGTGCTGGCGCGATTTTTCAAGTTGGAGAGAGAGACAGAAACGGAAAATGGGACTGAGAGCGAGAGAGAAAGAAAGAAAGAAAGAGAGCGAACATGCAATGCACCCGGAATTGAAGACGCCAAATACAGACACAGAGGCACACAGCAGGATTCCAAACTAACGATCTGTAATTAATACAAGGCAACAGCTTCACACTGCTTTATTAACGGCAGCAGCATCCGACACCTAAATGCTCTACCATCCAGCTTAATTGAGTTGTCCTTGTCCGGTGTGCGGTGTCTATGGTCAATCTGCACACAAGCACTTGACTGGTTACGACACGTCGCGTTGACATGCGAGAAGTCGTTTATCGGAAGCAGGTCGGTTATAGACTTTATTTTTACGAATTTATTATCGTTTGTTCGATGGGGAGCAATGTCACAGACTGCTAGACGAAACACATGATGTTGGAATGTGCTACTTACCCGCTGTCCAAGTGTCCAATGTGTCAAGCGTTGTTTGAAACTTGGTTGTGCTTTGTGAACTGGATTTCATGATGGGGGTACTGCTTAGGAGAAAAAATATTGGAGTCCGACGATTCCGATGTGAAAGAGGTGTGTCGTTGACTGCCACCTGCATCTTGTGTTCACTAAGCAGATAATTTAAATAAGAGGATTTACTCGATAGCTAGCGATCCTTTGAATAGGATTAAATCAGTAATTAACAAAGAGTAGGATCTATGAAAGATGGACTAATGTGAACTTGAATGGGCTGTTTACAAACTATGTTGCTTAATTAGCTCAAGAGCAATCCATTTATTTGTTTCAGGACTTCAAAATAAAGTCTCCAGCAGTATGTATTCGTAGGCAAGATTAATCGAATGAACGGTGATGGTCTACTACACTAAGCTCCCGAGCATTTTCGTTCTTTTATTTTATTTCTTTATTTATTTATTTATCATCTACAAACTAACCCTTTACCCTTAACAGATGACAACTAATAATACAGTGGAGGTCCAGTATAACGAATGCCGATATAACGAATGATCGATATTACGAACACTTTTATCAAGTCCATTAGGTATTCTATATAACGAACAAAATAACGAATTTCAGACGAAATGGAAATTACGTACTCTATATAACGAACAAATAACGAATTTCAGGAAATGAAAAAAAAATTACTGTAAGTGTATTAATGTGTCTACTTACATGTATGTTCGTGATAATATTGGAAGATACATACACACAATTGCACGTTTTATTTATTTAAGGATTTGTATGACAAAAAGGTTTCGATATAACGAATTTTCGATGTAACGAATTGACTCTGGACATTATATCGTTCGTTATACTGGACCACCACTGTAATAACTATGAAAGTATAATATAAAGAAGAAGTTGAAACACATAAATGTAAAACAACTTGATTTTAAATATATCACGACCAGACGTAAGTCAAAAACATTGGATCCTTCACTCAATGAGGAAATTGCTCGTGAAAAATGTTAATTTTTCCGATTCTAGTTCTGTGTGGTCGTTGAAAAAGAAGATTTCTTGGTCTTAAAAATCTTGAAGAAATGTAAATAGTAACTTAAGAAAGCAGAAAAAAGCCAGAATATCATGCGTTTTCTATGTGATTCCATGAATTTCAGACCTAATAATTGGCATCTTGCTTTATATACACCTACATATGTATAACGAATTTTGTAACTCGTTTTTGAATTCGTTCTATCCTATCATTTTAAAAAGGCTCTGAATAAAATCTGCATATTCAATACTAGATCTTACCAGCGAGTTTAACGTTAAATCGTTAGTATAAGACATTTGGGTCAGTGAATTCTTTAGTATTCCTTTCAATGAATTCGACCATCGAACTTGCTTTTGCAACTGTATGATCAACATGAATCTTTGTAAGAAATATAGAATCAAAGAAGTTACCTAGATACTTCACTTATGTAGTTTACACTAGTAAGTTTTGCAGAACTTATTTGGTAAGGAAATTGAAAAACATTAGAACTGCTACTGAAAGAAATAGAATTGCACTTTTTGATATTAAGATTCAAATTATTTTGTGGCTCCAGTGAAAAATACGATTTAAATCATATTGAGTTTTGTTGCAATCGATGTTTAAAATTAGCTTGAAGTAATCAGCAAATATGTAGCTACAATTTTTTGTAGAATATCATTAATATAAATTTTAACCCTTTGAGTCATGCTTTTTTCTACTGCATATTTTGTACTCGGTGAAACTGAGTCCATTTTCTACCATTTTCATTTTTTCAAATCTAACCTAAGATTCGTGATCCCGAAAACTCATATTGTATAGGTTGAATTTTCCAAAGCTAATAGTAGTTTTGTAAACAACGTCCTCAAAAAGCCCCGAATACAAATATCTACACAAAAATATGTAAAGTGACATAAAGTTTGATTGTTTTTTTTTTCGCCATCTTGGATCATTGAAATAATGTTTGTCTGGTTAGTCTAAATTATATAAGTTCAGTTTAACATAATTATTATACAAACAATCTTAGATCCGCCATTTTGAATTCCGTCAATATAACGTCCGATTCATGTTTAGCGACCCCAAAAACCCCCGAGTATGAAAAATCAGACCAAAATATGCATTAGAATAATTTTGACAGCGGTTTAAATAACTCAAAGGGTTTTAAACAGCAATAGTCCCAAGTGACTACCCTGTACCCTCTGAGACGCCAGAAGTGCAACCAATAGTCCTTGAAAGTTTTTTGTCGATTAACACACGTTGAGATCTATTCGTAAGGTATGGAGAAAATCCGATCTATATCTGTAGCTTAAAAAAAATTTTGCCAAAAATTCGATTTTGATCTTCACTATGCTCTCGAATGGTTTTGGAACTGCTGGGTGCTTATGCTTATACGTTATACCTCCATAATCTTCAATATCGTTTTTGAAAACTCATTTTAAAACTGGAACCAAAAATGATTCTTTCCAATCAAGAAAGAGCGAACCATCCGCCAGAGATTTATTAAATATTATTAAAAACGGTAAGCAAAGGGAGTGCCTGCAATATTTTAAGATTATTCCATTAATAACATCTGATCCACACCTTTCATTTCACCTTTATTTCACATTTCCATTCCGTCATTCAACGTAGCAAAACGCGCCGCGCTAAGTGCCCGAAGAATTCGTACCTGATGAAATTAAAAAAATCCAACAAAAACAACCAACAACATAAATACAGTTTCTCCAGGCGCGCCGCGAAAAGTGAAACTAAGAATCGTGTGCAACAAAAATTCAGTGCTGTGAAAGTGCAAACAAAAATCCCATATTTATAATTCAACTAGCTGGGCCCTCGACTTCGTCCGCGTGGAATAGTGACTTTCGGCGGCATTTTTAAATTTTTATGCGTTTTAGTAAACTATTGTTATATTATTTTATTTCAGTACATTTTTGCACACAATGTTCTTACTTTTTCCATCTTTTGTCAAATAAAAAGGTTTTGCGAGTTTGATACACTCTTTTAAACTAAAATGACAAATCAGTGGGAATTAAAGATATACGGGGAGTCAATAGTTTTCTCCTTTCGCTGTTCCAGTCATTATTAAAACTTTTATAATGCCGAGACCAAATGTGTAATTTGTAGCTGTGTACATTGTACAGTTCTAGATTATTCATTATTGGTACTGAAAAACCAACTTGCAGCAAATCCTGATAATTTTAAGGAATTGAGAAACTGTATAGGGTATGATGTGACTTTCTTATTGTCCATAATATTGTCTACTGAGAGACATTCGACAACATCCCCCAATACGTAAAACATAATTTATTAGTTTATATGGTTAACTATCTCATTAGCCGGCGCGGCGCCGAAATTGACTTTTCAGTTTTCACACAGTCATTACCGATTGCCAATATTTATTTGAAGATCAAGATAGACATTTCTTCTCTAGTCGGACTGTGTAATCGACAATTTGACAGAAATCAAATCACGGTAAAAGAGCTTTTGAAATCGGTCTAGTAGCGTCAAGGTTCCCGTTTACGTAGCCGTTCCCGTAGGAATATTGGGAAAACAAATACAGCCCATGTCCTTCTTCAGGCTCAAGACTTTATCTCTGTAGTCTGTACCAAAATTAATATACATAAATAGGTTTAATAGTTTGGGCGGTTTTTGATAGCAAATAAAAATAGACAGACAGATTTCATTTCAGACTTATGATATAAGTAAAGACTCCCATTCCCGTGGAAATATGGTGACCGTTCCCGTAGGAATATGGGGATGACTTACAGTTTAAGTTACTCGGAGATAGTGCATTCTAACGGTGGAAGAAGTTTTGAAGTCAGTGCTGTAGCTTCTAAGTTCCCGTATACGTTCCCGTTCCCGTGGGAATTTAAGGATAAAAGTATATAGCTTCCTTCCTTCCTTCCTCAGGCTCTAGACTATCTTTGTACAAAAATTCTTTACAATCAGTTTAGTAGTTTGGGCGGGAGATGGTAACATAGAAAGGCGAACATACAGAACTAGTTTTGCATATATTATATTAGTGAAGACTGGTTCCCGTGGAAATATTCAAATGAAATGTAACCTATGTCCTTCTTCAGGTTCTAGAACATCTCTGTATCAAATTTCATTTAAATCGGTTTTGTAGCTTGGGCGAGACAGACCGAGTTCCTTTCGCACTTACATATTATACTAGTAACGACTCCCGTTTCCGTAAGAATATGGGGATAAACTTAAGTTTATGTTACTCGGGGATAGTGTAGCATTCAATCGGTAGAAGAATTATTGAAATCAGTGCTGTAGCTTCAAAGTTCCCGTGTACGTTCCCGTTCCCGTGGGAATTTAGGGATAAAATATGTCGCCTATGTCTTTCTTCCGGTTTTAGACTATCTCTGTACAAAATTTCATATCAATCAGATTGGTAGTTTGGGCGGGAAATGGTAACATTGAAAGTCGGACAGACAGATAGCCCAATTATACAAAGAAATAACGTTCATATACAAAAGGCAAAGTTTTTGCATGAGCAAAAAGTAAGGCAAAAAATACTGTTGTTTTCAAAGGAAGCAACAATTTTTGGTCTTTTGTTAAGAATGATAAGAACTCGGCAAGGTCATCGGTCCTAACGCTCGTCTTCAATGACTCCGTATGTCAGTTCCATCGATAAAGCCAATTGTTTAGCAGCTCAATTTGCTGCAAATTAAACGTTTCCTGATCTCATATTGGCTCCACCTGAGCTTGAGTTTGCAGGTTCTAAGATGAAGCAGATATTTTTTCGAACTCGCTTGGTTGCGAGAGTCCTCAAAGATCTCAATATACACAAATCCGCTGGGCCAGATGGTATGCCCGCCGTTATTCTGAAGAGGTGTTCTTTTACGCTGGCAAAACCACTGCGTAAACTCCATCTTTCCTAATCTGCTGGCATTTTTCCGAGCAGACGGAAAACTGCTTTTGTGCAGCCCGTCCCTAAAAAAAGCGAATCTTCCTCCCTTCCAATTACCGTCCAATTGCACTAACGTCCCTTCTTTCCAAGTTCATGGAAACATTGATAAACCGCCAACTTATGAAATATCGTACGGCTTTCGTAGCAAACGGTACACTGGCGTTTAGATGGCTTATCTCACCGAAAAGTGGAACCAATCTTTACATTGTTTTGGTGAAAGTTAGATCATTGCGCTTGATATTTCTTAAGCATTTGATAGAGTTTGGCATTAGGCTATTTTATCGAAAATGCATTCTTTTGGTATCGATGAATCTATTCTTCGTTGGATTAGAAATTACCTTTCCGACCATTTTATACAAGTTGTATTGGATGGCTTCAAATCTGATACCCACTTCATAAATGCTGGTGTGCCCCAGGGCTCCGTTTTGTCTCCGACTCTCTTCCTCATTTTCATAAATGATCTCTTGTCTGAAACTTCTAATTCGCTTAATTCTGTTGCTGACGACTCGACCCTCAGCTTTTCATATTCGTTTCCAAATTCACGTCCCTGCTCTTCGAATGTGGAACTGGAACGGTTTCGTATGATAAGCTCATTGAATTCTGCATTGTTACATGGGGTCATAAGAACCGAGTAGAATTCAATGCTTCCAAAACTCAATGCTATCTCTTGTCGTTGGAGCTTAACATTCCCCCATTGCCATTACCAATGAATTGTACCTGCATCCAAGAAACCGGAAAGCTGTCAGTACTTGGTATGTGTGTAAACAATGATCTTCCGTTGGAATGACCACATATTTGAAGTCGCCAAAAACGCTGCTAAATGCTTGGGCTTCTTGAGACGATGCAGGAAGTTCTACACTTTTTCTGATCTGGCTACAATTTATAAGGCCTTCCGCCCAAAACTGGAGTATAACTGCCATATCTGGTTAGGTGCTCCTAAAACATCTTTGCGTCTACTTGATAGGGTACAAAATAGAGCGTTGAAATTGATAGGTAATAGTTCAATCGTAGAGTCGATTGATTCTTTTGGACATCGTCGAAACATTAGTCTAGTGAAATAGCCAGTTGCATTCCTCCCCTGAAACAATTTAGCCGCAAGGAATGCTCAATCAGTTCTACCTTGAGCCCAACTTCGGGTGTACAGTCAAGTATAGAGATTCTTTTTTTAGTCGCATCACCCGAATGTGGAATGCTCTACCTGACCCTGTTTTTCCCCTATGTTACGATTCACAAAAATTCAAAAGCAACGTACATCGGTGTCTCCTTTCAAATCCTCTCCTATTTTCCTAAATGCTCGCACTGTGTTCTATAACATTATATTTATAAGAATAGTCATAACCCCTTGATGTGTTCGCTAATTGTAAAAAAAATGATTTGAATGGTTTTCGTCGAAACAATGATTTGATATTTGAAGAAAAACATCAAATACATAACATTAATCAATAATCACTTGAGGTGGTACCTATAAGCAATGAAAGTAAATGAACATGAAAATTAAAATTAACAAAATGCAATTTACCAAGTAGGTACATTATTATTATGTACTATAATTGTATGATAATTTCAAAATTTCTTGAAATGGTTTACTTACAATCTATGTAAAAAAGCTCTGACGTATAATGTGATTTGAAAATTCCGGATAATTTTGAAAGGCAGTAGGTACATTTTTTATAATCAAAAATAAGTCCAAATTGCTGTTAAATAGCTAATACATGTTTTGCATGCAGCCTGCTGTAATTTTTTTCTCCCTTCGCTAGCTGGTTATTCGATCAAATTTTTAAAATTCAACATACTAGGTACTTGTGCCAATTACAGTCAGTGAAAAAAAAAAGAAAACAAATCTCCCAAAAGAGGAAATATCTACACTAAAATTGAAAATGGTTGCATAGCCTTCTGTCTTCACCGGCCTAGAAAATTCCCTGATGTCAAAATGGCAAGACACAAAACATTGTGCTATTGTAGCGACACTCGCCGCTGCTGAAGTCACTGCAACCAGCAACTATCTAACGGTATAAATTAAGAGAAATGTAAAATCAATTTTAAATTAAAGCCGACATGGAGCATGTTGCGATTACTATTGCTAGGAATACCGCAAAGAAAAATTTTGCAACGCTCAACGGTCGTAAAAATTATCGAATCGAAATACTTTCAAATGCCGCCCAAAGAGTGCAACCAAAACGCGGACCAATTGGTTTGGGGTTTATTATGACTCCTATTGTCGATAAGTGAACAAGGTGCTTCTGGGAGCCAGTTTAGACGTAGAGGGTGTAGCGAAAACCTCGGCTTCAAACAACTTTGTGAAGCCATAAATCTTTGGCCTCAAATGGTTGACAATGACAACTGTCATGAGGTCTGTGCGCCCTAAGACTTACACATTAGATTGCCTTCTCCAACAGGACTGCAATTCAACTATGCATGCTTATGTGACATTTTTCTCTAAACAAAACTCACTTATCTTATTTTGCATTTTTTATTTTGCTTACCTTTAGACAGTAGGTAATAGGTATACTGCCACGTGATTAGAGTGCTACAAAGAAAATAAGTTGTAGGTAAGTGTTGCCAATAAAAGTTTTGTAGAGTAACATAAACTTTGTTCATGAAGACTGTAAGATTGCTTTTGTGAATTGAACTATTTTAGAACTTTGTAGCGTAAAATTGTAACTAAATGATTGACATTTATTACATATAACGTATCGTACCACAATTTACCTTCACCACTAAAGGAGAGCTCTATTGAATCGCTAAGAAAATTATGAAAATTATATTAGAACCCTACGTTGTATGTATAAAACCTGAGTATACTACCATGGTTATAGTGTTGGGAACGGGATTATTCACGGTGTTACTATAGGTTATAGGTATATCTATATACATTGCTGTCATGTATCGAAATACATAGTATGTAGGTAGGTATATACACTGAAAAAATTATAGTTCATAAAAACTATGAATCTCATTCATAGGTACCCTGAAATTCATTAAGTTTTTATGAAAATACATGTGAAATAAGCACAAATTCATTAAAAAAAAAAATTGTTTAAGAACTTATCATAACCTTTATGAATTCGCATTCATAAATATTTTCCTTTGGAAATATTCTCACAAGAATTTTAAGATTCGGTTTTAAAAACAAATTTTTATCCGTATGTACAATTCATTCGCCTTTCCTTTAGAAGGTTAATGAAAATTGCATATTTATTATGAATTATTTCTTACCTTTTAATGAACAGTTTCTTAGCACTCAAAGAAAAAAATTAAACATTTATTTATTTGCAAAATATAAGAATACTTTTATACTTTTTGTGAACAAAATTCATATTTTTTTAAAATGTAAGAATTTTTTCTTAAATTTTATGAATCGTTTCATATTTTGTAAGAAAAAACCATAATTTTGAGCGTCTAAGTATTTATTTCTCAAATTTAAGCATTTTTTCGTAAATCAGGTGAAGTAGCATTTTTAGAAATCGCGCATACAATATAAGACTATTTTCTTATTTTTTATGAACGAACTCATCTCAAAGCTAAGTTTAAGAACTTATTCTTAAATTTTATGCACGTGTTCATATTTTGTAGGCGCTATATCATATAATTCCAAGCTTTTTAGTATTTTTTCTAAACACTTTTTTTCATAAATCACTTTCAGACGTTGCTAACTGTACCTAGTTTTTTAGCAATTCTTAAATATGCGCCTTATTCGTTTTTGCAGCTGGTTTTGATTTTAAGAACTTATTCATAAAATATAAGATTTGTTTCTTATTTTATGCTCGCAAATTCATCACAAAGAAAAATCTTCTACCTATTCATAAATTGTATGCATTTGTCCATATTTTATAGGCAGAAAATAATAAAATTTAAGTGTTTTTTTTTTTAATTGAGTATTTCTTTATGAATTGAGCCAAGGCAATTTACCGATACTCTGGGTTTCCTTCAAAGTTTTTAGTTTGCTTCTTGCTAAGGTTCTTAGAATTTTTACTTAAAATTTGTTTCTGTTTTTATACACAGAATTCATTACATTTCAAATTTCAAGAATTAATTCATAAATTGCTTCTGTGCAATTAATTTAAGCATTGGTAATAATATACCATTTGTCTTTTTGAACATAATTAGAAGTGTCCTGAATATTGCAAAAAGAATTGGTGGAGTCTTGGAGTGTTGCTGATTGTAATTCGCAGTAAGTAATGTATTATAAAATTTTTTTTCTAAATTTCCATATAAAGTAGTTCGAGAATGTTGTGCTTCATTTGCAAGTAAAAATTTGCTCACACTAACCATTTAATGCTCAAAGTACAATACATATTAAACATAATAAATTTTCAGTAGAAAGTTCAATGAAAAATATTTAAGAAAATGCACTCAAATTTACTTTATTGCTTTATTTAAATCACTGGTTCCCAACCCATGGGTCGCGACCCGAAATTGGGTCGCCAAGCCATTTTCGGTGGGTCGCGAGCACAAACTGACATTCTGAAAAAAATCTTATAATTTGAAAAAAATATACATATATATTTTACAATAAAATAAATCTTATGCTGGCATATGTGTTGTGTCGCAATCGCTTGTGTGTATTTCATGAAAGAGCAAACACATTTATCTCATATAATATACAGACAAGCAGTTGCAACACAATGCAACACAACAAACAAGTGTGTTCCTTGTTTCAAATATTATAATTTGAACACCGCTAGTAAAACATTAACAGCCGTATTTATAATCCTATAATAAACTCCGCAAAACTTTAAAACACGCTTATTCATTGAACGGGTATCGCCCTTTCGCGAGGAATTGGCAAGTCCTCCGTTAGTAATTCATTGCCATGAAAAGCGCTTTCTCAATTAGCCATTCGGAACCGGCAGAAAATTGTAGGTTCCCTCCATTCCCTCACAATGCGCATGGTTGTGAGAAATGCACTAAGCCCAGGGGCTCTTCGCTCTGTTGCGCCACCCTAGTTATTTATTAATTATTCATTGAAATCCTATTTATAATTATTATTTTTCGTCAGTGAATAAGGGCTGAATTGCTTAAATGGCGATATGCGTGTCTTGAGCGTGTTTTAGCGCAAAAATGTCATTTGATTCTGAGTATTGAGTTGTCGTTCAGTGCTTTACTTACAACCTTGAGAATTTGAATAATAACTAAAATAGAAATGTACTCAAATTACATTAACTTTATACATTGATTAATTGTAGCTAGGTTACCTGTAGCAGTTGCAGTATGTGTTTGTCCTTTCTTTCCTTTTGTTTTCTTCCTTCCTTTTTGTTAAATATCAAATCCTTTTATTTATTGACTTTCTTTATTTTCTTTTATTGCAAGATATTAGCTGTTTCTTTGTCTCTAGTTCCTGGTTTCTTATTACTTTAAATGTTTCAATTTTTACTTTGGGAAAATGGATGGATGTTTGGTGGCTGCCGTCAATCGAATGAACCTTTTTTCCATATATTTTATTTAGCCGGCGCGGCGGAGAAGCCGCCGCAAGTAAATTAGCCGCGAGCCGAATAATATTCAAGTAAATCTCGAACTCTCCACTTTGAGGGCGGCAACCTACTAGGTCGTATTTTTGTTGGAGATTCACTTGAACATTACCGGCCGCCTTGCAATATTTATTGCGAAATTTATGAATGTAAAAGAGCACTATACCACCATACCACCAAACATCAAATTCAATTTAATTGACTTTTAATCTTCATAGTAAAGTTTTAATTGCAAAGTAAAGTTTTAATTGCAAAATACTATTCAATAAAGAGTTTACGTTAGTCCTTTTGAAAACTTTACAATGTCTTTATTGTTATACATATTTAAAAATATATATTTTTTTTTTCAAATCTTAAAGATATCATAAAATGTTTTTCCAATATGCTTTACTGTTTATACTTGTATTAAATAAATTTGTTTTGTTTTTTTTTTTTTTTGAATATCACAATGGAGAGCAGCCTTAATTTTTGATTTGAATAAATGTATTCCATTCTGAATACGTTGTAAATAAAGATTTTTAATCGATTTCATTCTGCTACTGAGGTAGGAGGACACAAAGTTTGGCAATCGAACGCGCGACGATTCCATTCGCAGTTTTTACTTCTGCTACCCGAATTTTATTATCTTGTCCGGCATACACTTTGATAACTCGACCAAGGCGCCACTCGTTGGGTGGCAAATTTTCGTGTCGAATAATAACTAAATCATTTATTTCGATATTTCTTTGTGGATGTTTCCATTTGTACCTCTTTTTTTTTTTTTTTTTTTTTTTTAACTTGTAGGGTGAAGGTGAAAATTACCTTTACAAGCACGTCGACCTGAAAGATCTTTTGTGCTGTTCCCTTAGGTTTAATTACACGAAGTGTAAAGGTTTGTTCATTCGAAGCTGAGGTCATGTAAGAACCTAAGAATCTTCTAGGAAGAGGTGTTTCTGATATCAAGGGGACAGGGGAACCCTTTATTGAATATTTTAAGCCTGGATCTAGCTACGGCAGGGCATTCACATAAAATGTGTTCAGCTGTTTCTATGTCTTCAAGACAGAGACGACAGGTGTCATCTTGGCTGATGCCCATGTTTTTAAGATGATACTTGAGAGAGCAGTGTCCCGTGAAGAAGTCCGTAAGTAACTTTGCGTCACGTTTGCTCATGTCAAGAATTTCTTTCATACGTTTGTGGGATAAGTCAATGAATAGTTTTGACTGACGATGGCCATTTGAGTTGTTCCAGGTGCTGATCATGTTCTGTCGTTCCCAGGTAGCTAATTCGTTTTTTAGGCTACTTATTGGGAGACCACAGTAGGGTTCGGGGCCTTTGAATTGGGACTGAGAGCCAAGTCTAGCAAGTCGGTCAGCCTCTTCGTTACCCGGTACGCCTTCATGACCAGGCACCCATGAAAGAGTTATTTTATTGTGAGTAGCTAATTGAAGTAAACAAGTCAGGCAGTTCCAAACTAGTTTGGATTCGATTTTTGTCGAGGAAAGAGCCTTTAGTGCTGCCTGACTGTCAGAGCAGATTAGGATGCTTGATCTTCGGAGGTTTCTTCTAATGCATTCCCTAATACAGAATTCTATAGCCATTACCTCTGCCTGAAAGATAGTAGTTGTGTTACCAAGGGATGTAGATGATTTAAAGTTGGGACCGTAAATCCCTGCACCTACACCGTTGTTTGTTTTTGAACCGTCAGTATACCAGATGTATTGGAAGTTATTTGTAAGAATTACAGGGTTCTTCCATGCTGAGCGGTTTGGAAAGATTACTTCAAAGGGGTGGTGTAACATTATGCGTTTAGGCATAAAGTCCGAGGAGTGTGCTGCAGGCGATTTCAGTATTGGGAGCACCTGCAGAATACTCATATGTCCTTATAAGTTTTCCTTCCTTGAGTAATTAGTGAGATGAAGCTTTAGTCCGCTTAGTGCAGCAGTCTTCTTTACTCTTTGATGTAGCGGAGGAAAATTTAATAAACTTTCTAACGCTAAAGTTGGGCAGGTGCGCATTGCACCTGTGATACCTACACAGGTTAGTCTTTGTAACTTTTGCAAAGATTTGCGGGCATAAACTTGTTCTGTTTTTTGCCACCAGACCAGCGAAGCATAGGTTATGATGGGTGTGATAATAGTGAGGTAAGTCCAGTAAATCATTTTTGGCCTAAGTCCCCACTTTTTACCAAAAAGTCTAGAACAGGCCCAGAAAGCATTTGTTGCTTTTGCTATGGTTTTGTCTAGATGCGGTTTCCAATTGAGTTTATTATCCAGGGTTTCTCCTAGATATTTGACCTCTTTGGAAAAATTAATTTGAACACTATTTAGGGATAGTGTTTGGAGATCGATTTTTCGTCTCCTGGTGAATGGGATGATGACTGTTTTGGTGGGGTTGACCTTAAGCCCTTCTTTGTTGCACCAGTCATTAACTTTGTTCAGGGCCCTTTGCATACGGTTTGTGACCTGTGCTTCTTGATTGCCTTGAATAGAGATGACTTAGTCATCAGCGTAGCCTTGTGTATCAAGGCCCAGCTTATTGAGGTCATCCAAGAGCTGATCTATTACAATTGACCAGAGCAGGGGAGATAAAACACCCCCTTGGGGACAGCCTTTAACAGCATTAACTGTTATTGATGTTTGACCTAGTGTTGTGGAGATGAATCTGCCACTTAACATAGAGTCAATCCATTTAATGGTTGGTGTGTCAATTCCTTTGACAGTTGCAGCGGTTTGAATTGACAAATACGTAGTATTGTCAAAGGCGCCAGAAATATCAAGAAAAGAGCAGAGTATGATGTCTTTCTTAGCAAACGCAGTCTCAATTTTGCTTACCAGCTGATGGAGAGCTGTAACAGTGGATTTACCCGTTTGGTAAGCGAATTGGTTAGCATTGAGAGGATTTGCTATTAAGGCCATACTGCGAATGTGTAAATCAATCACTTTTTCCATGACCTTTAGAAAGAAGGATGTGAGACTGATTGGTCTGACGGATTTTGGGTCTGAGTTTGATCTATTGCCAGCTTTTGGTATGAATACTACTCTCACCTTTCTCCAAGTTTGAGGGATGTAGCTTAATTCAAAACTGGATCTATAGATAAGTATAAGTGAGCAGATTATGGTATCAATTCCATACTGCAAGAGAGCAGGAAAGATACCATCTTCCCCGGGCGCCTTGAAAGGTTGTTGGGAGGATATTGCCCATTTAATGGAGTCTTCGTTAAAAATTTTTCTAGCTAGACTTCTTGTTGTGCTGTTAGGTGTAGTGTAACTCACATTTGTGGTTAGTGATTGATCAGTGGTATGTATACAGTCAGGAAAATGAGTGGCCAAAAGTAGGCTCAGAGTTTCACTGTAACTTTAGGTAAAACTACCATCCGATTTTTTTAAGAGACCAATACCATTGTTATGATCTTTAGCTAAGGCTTTTTGAACTCTAATTGAAGAAGGCAAGTTATCGATACTTTCACAGAAGTTTTTCCAGGTAAGTCGTTTTTGCCTTCTTATCATCGAGTTGTAAGTCGTTAGAGTTGTTCGATATTCGCTCCACGAATTGGTTCGTTTAGCTTTATTGAACAACTTTCGAAGCTTTCTTTTTAAATTCTCCAACTCACTGTTCCACCAGGGAACATCGCGATTTGAGTTGATCTGTCTAATGTGACAGCTGGACTCGTATGCGCTTGTGATTTGTGAGCTTAAGCGTGTTGCTTCCCTTTCAAGTTGATAAGGAGAGTCAATGTTTTGATAGGATGGTTCAAATTCACAACGAAGTGTTTCTGTGTAGAGATTCCAGTCCGTGTGTCTTGGTACCCTATTGTTTTCTATATTGTTGGGATTCGGCCTTGACAGATCAAATCTGATGTGCCGGTGGTCCGAGAATGATATCTCTTTCGAGACATGCCAATTGAGAATGTTGTTAGCTATGGCAAAACTTGCCACTGTCATATCCAACACTTCTTTCCTAGTGGAGGTGACAAAAGTAGGTTCATTTCCCTTGTTTAGAATATCTAAGTTTGAGTGCATAAGAAAATCTAAAAGTGACTCACCTCTTTTGTTGATGTCTGTGCTACCCCATATGGTGTGATGGGAGTTGGCATCACAACCAAGTAGTAGCTGTCTTCCCCTTGCGTTGCAGTATCTAACAAGTTTTCTTACCTCTTCAGGTGGTGCGGAGGTAGTATCTCCCGGGTAGTAGGCTGAGGCTATTACAATATTTTGTAAGCCTCTTGCCGTGGGGATCTCAGCTAGTACCGCAACTAGATCATTTGTGATGAATTCTGGAATGGGAAGAAAGTTAGTTCTTTTATGGATAAGAAGCGCAGCTCGTGGTTGGAGTTGCGTGTTGTCGTATATTAACTTACACGATTGTGTTGGAAGGCCTTTTATTTGGCCTCTTACCACCCATGGTTCCTGGACTAGTAAGCAGTCCAGATCCTGCTTGACAAATTCTCTGCTTGCCGCAGCTGAGGCAGCTTTGGCGTGCATAAGATTTATCTGCAGGAATTTTAGGGTGGTGTAATTCATTTTGTTTTTGGTGTTGAGGTAAAGCTCGCTGGTGCTTTTAATAGCCTCTGCCGAGCTTTACCTTTGGGCCTGGGGTCCCGTTTTGGAGCCATTAATTTGGCTGAGCTGCTTCTTGCAGCTGGTGTTGCATTTACGCCTTTTGTTGTTGTATTGGCGACGGTTGTTGAGCAGGGAGGGGGGGGAGTTGTTGTTGCATTACCAGAAGTACCTTTTGGTGAGGAAGGCCTAACGGCTGACTCCTTTGGTGAGGTATGTGTGGCATTAGCAACTGAGGGGGGAGGAACTAGGTTTACTGGAGCTGTCAGCCTGTTTTGTAGATCTGACGTTGGTGACGGCTGTGGAGCACTATTACCTGTCGTCAGAGTCATACAGGCTGTCTTGACAGGGGAGTTAGGTGGGGGTTTGGGGGCACCAGTTTTGTGAGGGGCTTTAGGATGGCGGAGTTGAACATCGCCAAACCTAAAGTCTATAATGTCCTTTCTGGTTTTCAGTAGAGCCACAGATTTGTGGTCCACCGAGAAGGTAAGAATACAGGCGGCACCTTTGGCTTCTCTTCTTATGATCCTCCATTCAGGAACGGGGAGACCCTCATTTTGGACCTTGATTGCCGTGAGGATCTGCTCGTTCGTGCAGGTGGGACCAACGGGGAAATGGCCGACCAGAATTTGGTTTTTGGGAATTTCTTCCTCTTCAACCGCCTTCAGTGAGGCATTCTCCCAAGGCTTTAATTTTGGAATTTCGCCTTTTAGCCAGTCAGCCGTGACCTTGTTTTTGCAGTTGAAGACAAGCCATCCTGGTCTGAAATTGGTGCCAAAGAATTTGGGGCTGATATCCCCTGTCTTTTGGCTGCAGATCAAACCAAAGATGGTGTCTTGCACTGCTGTCATTTGGTTAGTGTTAAGTAGCGTTTCCGGGAAGTCAGAGGCAAGGATACCTATTTTGTAACTCTCCAGCGCTTGCTTAAAATTTTTTTGCTCTATTTTTTGTTGATTTGGAGGCGGATTTGATGTGATAGGCACATCAACAGACCTCTGCTTGTGAGCAATGTTGGGTTTTGCTATTTGGGCACGATTTGTGTCCCTAGGGAAGGATTCAGAGCGATTCCTTTTTTCTCCCTTTGGAACAGCCGTTCTGGCTCTATCCCTGGCTTCGGCTTCGTTAAGGCCGCTAGCCAGAAGGAATTTAAAGCGTTTGCGAGCAGCTCCGCAAAGCTTGACGCGCGCTTTTTGTGTGGATTTGATCGTTTGATCAGTGTGTGTTGTAGGGGCAGCCTCGTTGAGAAGCTTCGCCTCCTCCAAAGAACCAATAGGTGGAAGGTCGTCAAGACCTGTCTCCATTGGTGTGGATGCACTTAGAGCAGCATCACTCTCTTTAAAATTTACATCAAAAATATCTATCTTGTACCCACGAGTAATAGGGAAAGGAGGTCACCATTGGCAGAGCCCTATGCCAACGTAAAGGACTTATAATTTAAACTGGATTTGCCTAGGTATCCAGAGTTCGCAACTAGCGACTAAGAACTCCTTAGCCATTCAGCCCTCGGCGTCGCTGTTCAACCACTGGCTTGAGGATTGTTTATCGACCTTTACTGGTCTAGATCCGTTATGTTCGGTTATTGCGTAAGCAAGTTGCAGTGGCACCTCGAGCAGGATGTTATTTGCTAACGCATAACGGTCTTGAAAAGGGAGAGGCTAGAGTTTCATGGAATACCAGACTTTTATTGCGCTTCACCTGTTCCTGAGTCTTATGACCCTGGCCACCTTATTTGTACCTCTTATGGAGCTCTTTTGAATATTCTTCTTTCCACCTAGCACAAAGTTGATGATGGAGAATTTTTAACTTTTTCCACCGGTTCATTACACTAAGGGATTCTTCTTGGAAAGATGGTTCAGGCAGACCTGTCATTAAGTCGCCTGTGAGATAATGACCAGGGGTCAATGGAACAATGTCAGTCAAACCTTCAGACATGGGTGAGATGGGGCGAGAATTCAGACTACACTCTATTCGAGTAAGCAGAGTTACAAATTCTTCGAATGTGAATTTTTCGTTGCCTGCCACTTTTCGAAAATGCATTTTGAAGCTTTTTACGCCCGCTTCCCATAACCCACCCATATGAGGTGATCCGGGAGGAATAAAGTTCCACTTTATTTGTGAGAATTGATGAGCGAAGGCGGTAGGACATTGCGTAAGTGACTTATGAAAGTCAGATAAAAGAACTTTAGAGGCTCCCACGAAATTAGTTCCGTGATCGGAAAACACTTTATCAGGCGTTCCTCTTCGAGACACGAAGCGTGTGAATGCAGCTAGGAAGGCTTGTGTTGTGAGATCGCTCACCAGTTCCAGATGTATGGCCCGTGTCGCAAAACAAACGAAAATACATACATATCTTTTGTCCAACCGACATTTTCGACCATAATACGTTTTAATTAAAAACGGTCCTGCAAAGTCTACCCCTACATTCGTAAATGCCCGAGTCAAAACTGTTCTTTCTTTGGGCAACGCACCCAATAATTGCGTTTGCACATGTTTTTTGTACCGAGTACAAGTTGTACAGTTAATTATACATTTTTTTATAAGGTTTTTAATGCGTGGTGTCCAATATTCTGATCGAATCATCCGCAACATGAGTTGAATTTCGCCGTGAAGAGACAACTCGTGAACATATTCAACGTACCGTTGAATGAAGAGACAATTGACAGGGAGTAAAATCGGAAATTTTTCACTGTAGGACAAAGTCGATTGCACCAATCTTCCATTGGAGCGCAAAATACCGTCTTCGTCGATTAAGGGATTGAATTTATCCAACCAAGTCTTGGAAGCCAACTGTTTTTTCTGTAGCAAATCAGAATATTCTTTTTGAAAGTATTTTTTTTGAGTAAGAACGACAAGTTTTCGTTTTGCTAATACAATTTCTTCGTGTGAGAGTTCTGAACGCGAGTGTTTCAAGTTTCCACGTTTTTTGAAAAAGTGACAAAATTGCAAGATGTAAGCGAATACACAAACCATCTTATGCCAGTTTGAATACTTACAAAGATCTTCTTCAAAATCTTGAACGACTTGAACTGTGAGTGTTTTAATACTTTTCATCTCTAAAACTGACTCATCGACTGGTTTATGCTTCAATTTTGGCCACTCTGACTCTGGTTGCACCAACCATTCAGGACCATTCCACCACAATGAATTGAGTTTTAACTCGGCCGGAGAAACCCCCCTTGTAGCCAAATCAGCTGGATTTTCAGATGAAACAACGTGCGACCAATTTGTCACTGAACAATTTTTCAAAATTTCCGCTGTTCGATTTGCGACAAAGGTTTTCCACGAACTTGGATGTTTCTGAACCCAGGCCAAAACTGTGGTAGAATCCGTCCACAAATGGACTGACGAAAGGTTTTGTATCTGAAGTGAGGCTGACGCTAAATGGAGCATCCTTGACAAAAGAACAGCACCTTGTAACTCCAATCTGGGCAACGAAATTGTACTCACTGGGGCTACTTTCGATTTGGCCCACAAAAGATGTGATGTAATTTTATCAGAGTGTTGCACCCGTAAATAAATGCATGCTGCATAGGCCTTCTCCGACGAATCGCAGAACCCATGTATTTGTGATACACCATGTGGACGATATTCTACCCACCGAGGAATACGCACTGTTGCAACTTCATGCAAACTGGATACAAATGTTCTCCACCTTTGTTCTGTACTGGGAAGAAGATTGAAGAAGATATGGAAGGACAACACTGATTGGGACAGTGTTGTCCTTCCATATTTGTTGCATCAGTATTTTAGCGACAATCACGACAGGGGCCAACCACCCTACCGGATCATAGAGTTTCGCTATCACTGATAAAACTGAACGCTTAGTGAAAGAACTAGCTTGGGGAATTGACTTAACCGAAAAGGAAAATGTATCCACTGTTGCCTTCCACTGTATACCGAGAGTTTTAACTGAACTTTTATCATCAAATTTCAAGAAGTCTTCGTTAAGAAGTGAACCTTTTGGAATAGATTCCAACAATTCCTTTGAGTTCGACGTCCATTTCCTCAAGTTCAAACCAGCCGATTGCAAAGCAAGAATTAATTCGGATTCCGCTTTTAACGCTGTGGAGATATGATGTGCACCTGATAACACGTCATCTACAAACAATTCTCTTTGAAGTATAGTGGAAGTTAGAGGATGAGAGATTTTTACTGTTTTAGCTAAGTGGTGCAATGTACGAATGGCCAAGTATGGAGAGCAGGACACACCAAATGTTAATGTCGTCATTTCAAAAACACTGAGAAGATCTTTTGGGTTTTCGCGAAATAAAATTTTTTGAAAGGGGGTTTGATCGGAATGTATTTTAATTTGCCGATACATTTTTTCTATATCGCTATTGAAAACGTATTTGTAAAGCCGCCAATTCAACATTAAAAGCGTTATGTCCGTTTGCAGCGCTGGGCCAGGATACAAAATACAATACGTCATTTAAGCTCTTCCCGTTTGAAGAAGCGAATGACGCATTGAAGACAACACGAACCTTTGTCGTTAAACTCTCGGGCTTTATGACTGCGTGATGCGGCATAAAAAACGCTTTTTGTTCGCTTAAACCAGTCTCACTTGAATCACTTGGCTTCATGTGACCCAGGTCAACGTACTCCGATAAAACCGAATCATACTCATGTTTAAAGCTAGGGTTGCTTAAAAGACGCTTCTCATTATTGAGGAATTGCCGTTGTGCGTTTCCGTATGAAAATCCTAAACGGGGATCTTGTAAAAAATGTTCTTTGAACGGCAACCGCACTACATAACGACCGGTTTCATCACGATACGTGGTATTTTCAAAAAGATCTTCACAAAATTGTTCCGCGGCCGTCCATACTTGAATTTGTGGGAGCTCTTCTACTATCCAAAACCTAAAAAACGATAGTGATTTGGAAGGCTGCATATTATTTGCAGAATTGGGGTTTTGCAGAGGGCCCAGTAAAACCCATCCGAAAACTGTGTTTTGAGCCATTAGTTGCTGAAACACCTTGTGTTTCAAACCTTCACGGATAATAGACGGGTATAAATCCGCGCCAATCAATAGATCAATCTTGGAACTTTGATTAAAATAGGCTTCTGCCAGTTGAAAATCGAAAAGTTTTTGAGATTCTCTTAATTCCATTGAAACCGAAGGTAAATTCTCCGTTACTGTTTTGAGAACAAGAGCTTGAGCAAAAAGATTAAAATTTTCATCAACTCGAGACTTAAGTGTAAACGAACACATCTTTGAAGAAGTTGCTGTCACCTTTGAATTAATGCCTGCCACCGTGGCTCTAACTGATCTTACGGGAAGTTGAAGTTTCCTTTGAACCTCTTCAGAAATAAAAGAAATTTCCGAACCCGGATCGATGAGCGCTCGCCACTCAAAATCAGTTTGATTTTGGTGAATACTTACTATCGCCGTAGCCAACAAAGTTGTTCGCTGTGACTTGGCAAAGAAAGCTTGGGCATTTACATTCGGGGCTTCAGTAGGATTTGAAGATTTCGAACTGTTATTTGGAACAGTGTTGGGTGTACTTATGTTTGGAGCGTGAGTGGACTGTAAATTTGTATTTGCATTCCCCGGCGTAGTGCTATCAAAATGTAAAAGTGAATGATGCTTTCCCTTACAATGAAAGCATGTGTTTTCACTTTTGCACGTGGGTACCATATGGGTATAGGCTAAGCAATTGAAACAATATTTTAATTTTCTAACCGCATTTCTTCTTTTGGACACGTTCATTTTTAAAAACTCTGGGCATAAACGTAATGAGTGTTCTCCTTGACAAATTTTGCATTGGGAACCTACTTGGGCATGATGTGCACGAACACGGGGCGTATTGCTTGAAGACTGTTGCTTAGGCACTAAAACTCGCGAAACTTTATTAACCTTTTGCATATCCGTGACGTTTTCCAAAACCCGATACCTATTTGAGATGAAAATATTCATGCTCTCCCAAGACGAGTTGCACAAAAATAGGTTATAAACGCGTCCCATGTTTTTGTTTCGATACTATGTGACTTTAAAGCAATAGGAGCATCATTGATGTTGCTTTGCAGTTCCTTCAATGCCGCGGCCGATTCTACCTGAATGCACGGTTGCCCGAGTAAAACACTAAGATGGCTGTTAACAAGTACTCTTTTATTTTCGTAGTGCTCTTTAAGAGCCGACCACGCAGCCTCAAAATTCTCGTTCGTAATTTCAAATTTGGAAACAATGTTCAAAGCATGATCTTTAGTTCGGGCACGCAAATGAAAAAGTTTTTGAACGGGACTTAGTTTTGCGTGCCGGACATAAAGTGCAGTAAACATGTCTCTGAACGCTGGCCATTTTAAAAAATCTCCACTAAAAACTTCCGCTTCGCATGGTGGAACACGCATACTATGCATTAAACCCTCCTCATTATCATCTTTACTATCGCCATCCTTTTTTGATTTACTTTCGATTGGCCGAGTGGCCTCCAGAATTTCACTAAGAAATTCGATATATGTGTTCGAAGAACTTTTATATTTTGCCCTAACCTCAACGAGTGACGCCTTGAGGTCGTCATCCTCCGTAGCCGCCCGCGCATACTGAGCATATACTTTTTTAACTTCAAGCCATAATTCCTGAAGCTCAACCCGAAATGCTTCGATCACCGATTGTGAAAGCTTATTGCGTGGTTTTTCTTTAAATGTCGCATGAAAATCGACCAATGTGTCGGAAGCCAAAACTAAATCTTCCAAGCTCATAGCAAAAAATGAGATACAAATCGCGTTTTAATTAAAAATAAAATTGCTCAACACCGTTACGAACTGTACTACTGTAAAGCACTTATATTTCTTAATTTTACCGCTTTATAACGCGTCTTATAACGTACCAATATATATATATATATTAGGGTGGTCCTTATTTTGTTTTTTTCCGAATTTTTTTCCACGATAGTCCTAAATCAGTTCTAAATATATTTAAAAAAAATCATGCCAAGTTATAGCCCTTTATTTCAATTTTAACCCGACCCCCCCGACAATCAAAGTCTTATATGGAAATAACATGGGAAAAGTGCTGTTGATTGTTTGAAATTTTTTTCATTATGAAATAATGAACAGATCATGTCAAATAATAATGCTTCTTATAGAAAATTTAACGTTCTACAATAAAGGTCTTTTATGATTTTTTGCTAACTCTAACGGTTTCTGAGTTATTTAAGGTCATAGTTGAAGCTTAAGTCAATTATGACCTTAAATAACTCAGAAACCGTTAGAGTTAGCAAAAAATCATTAAAGACCTTTTTTGTAGAGCGTTAAATTTTCTATAAGAAGCATTTTTATTTGACATGATCTGTTCATTATTTCATAATGAAAAAAATTTCATACAATCAACAGAACTTTTCCCATGTTATTTTCATATAAAACTTTGTTTGTGGGGGGGGGGGGGGGGGGGGGTGGTCGGGTAAAAATTGAAATAAAGGGCTATAACTTGGCATGATTTTTTTTAAATATATTTAGAACCGATTTAGGACTATCGTGGAAAAAAATTCGGAAAAAAACAAAATAAGGACCACCCTAATATATATATATATATGAATGTAAAATACAAAATTGCAAATTGGAAAGAACTGTATAAATACCTGTACAATACAAAATTTATGTTGGCTGCGATGACGATGCTGGAACAAACGATGCTGGAGCTGATGATACTGGAACTGACGATGCTGGAACTGACGATGCTGGAACTGACGATGCTGGAGCTGATGATGCTGGATGTACAATTTTTTCGCTGATATATGTGTTTCTCTGACTTCGAGAAGATGTAGCCACGAAGATATTGGCTACAGTCGTAATATGGTTATACAGATGTAGTATCGATGATATTGAACGTGCCGTTATTGTGGGACGGTGCCAGTTCCCAGAAACTTGATCCGAAAATGGTCGGATATAATGGTAACAAATTTTTATTATGGGATGGTGCCAACAGTTTCCAAAAACTAATCCGAAAATGGTCGGATATACTGGCAATAAATTGTAAGTATGGGACGTTGCCAACGGTTTCCAAAAAACGTGATCCCAAAATGGTCGAATCTTTGTGATGAAGCTGCAGCAGAATATACATATATATTGCTGGTGTTGCTATGCGGCCGAATGGACCAAATGATGAATTGTAGCTAGGTTACCTGTAGCAGTATGTGTTTGTCCTTTCTTTCCTTTTGTTTTCTTCCTTCCTTTTTGTTAAATATCAAATCCTTTTATTTATTGACTTTCTTTATTTTCTTTTATTACAAGATATTAGCTGTTTCTTTGTCTCTAATTCCTGGTTTCTTATTACTTTAAATGTTTCAATTTTTACTTTGGGAAAATGGATGGATGTTTGGTGGCTGCCGTCAATCGAATGAACCTTTTTTCCATATATTTTATTTAGCCGGCGGAGAAACCGCCGCAAGTAAATTAGCCGCGAGCCGAATAATATTCAAGTAAATCTCGAACTCTCCACTTTGAGGGCGGCAACTAGGTCGTATTTTTGTTAGAGATTCACTTGAACATACATAAAGTAAACTTTTCTTCTGTTTTTGTAATTGATTAATGACTAGGTATTTATTTTATTAGCAACAATGACAAGAAGAAAATATTGTGAAGATTATTTAAAATTCGGTTTCACTTCATTGATCTCGAATTGCATCGAAAAGTCTCAATGTGTTCTTTGAAGTAAGTCTTTTGTTTTATTCACAAGTGCGGTGGTTGGCCAGAGGAAACACCATAAATCGTTTCTTCGAACTAAGAAATGAAATTCAAATGTTTTCAGACGTGCGAAAAAAAGCGAATTTTCAGAAATAGTGAAAAATTATGACTGCATAGGTTGCATATTTGGTAGATATATTCAAAGAATTTAACTAATTGAACCTTAAATTACAAGGACATGATATCACTATATGTAATTCAATTTAAAGTTCATTTGCAGTGTTTTGTTGAAAAACTTGAAAACTGGAGTAAAAGGGTAAGTGAGCACTGAGTATAACATAGCAATGTTTCACAAACTCAGCGAGACCCTGGAAGCCAAAAATGAATATGCTAAGGAAGAATTAGAAAACCTTATCATCAATCACCTGACTAATTTATAACAGGAGATTGCTACATACTTGCACGATTTGAATAATGTTCAACTCACACCAATCCAAGATCCTTTCTCTAGAAATCTAATTATTTCTGAAATTCCGGATACTCTCCAAGATGAATTTATTGAATTAAGAAATAATTATTTTTCTAAAGATAATTCCGAAACAACGTTATTGATTGACTTTTTGTGCACTGTGAGAGAAGTTTACCCAAAAACTTTAAAACTGTTAATGCCATTCGTTTCGACATATCTTTTCGAAGCTGAATTTTCTCAGTTTGTAAATATTAAAATCAAACCAAAAAATAAATTGGATGTAAAACACGATATGAGACTGGCCCTGACAACAACCAACAACACTCCCTAGAATTGATTAATTAGTATCTAAATGTTAATATCAAGTTTCTCACTAGGAAACTATTTGCAAATATAACTATTTTTTTAATTATTATTAATTTCCAAATACGCTATTAATATGTACATATTATATATACAATTGTGTAAATATATTGCATGTATGTATGAAAAATTCTCTTTTCAATTGGATAAATTTGGCATTTTTTATTTTATTTTATATAGGTTTGTTGTGAAGTAATTGTCATTGCGAACTTTGACACTAGTTTTCTAGAATATTCTTACGTATGTACCTAATATGTATACGGAAAGGTTTATAATTCAAAATTTATTCAAATTCATTGGGTCGCAGAATTTTTCCAAAACTCCAATTTGGGTCGCTAGTTCTAGAAGGTTGGGAACCACTGTTTAAATGATAATAATAGCCGCATTTTATTATTGATCTGATCCGGATCAGATCATGGGTTTATTAGCGTTACAACAACAAAGCGAAATCCTGCTTTTTAGTTATATCTATTTTTGTGATCTAAAAATTAGTTCTTCTATTTCACACAAGAGGAGACTTTCCATTGAAACGTTGGTATCATTTCCACTATTTCCAATAACAACAGTATTGCCACATGAACATTTTTATATGTGTGAAATGAAATATGTTTCAGATAGATAGCGAGAAACTTCACATTTATTCATTTTTGTAAAATACATGACGCAATGAAAAAGTTTTACAAAACAAAACATATATTCGTGAAATTTATAAGAATAAGTGCAAAAAATGTGTATTTGACAAAATGCACGAGTATCATTTTTCCCTAAAAAATAGAACAAAAAATTAACCATTGAAAAAAAAGTTCGTAGGGCAACTCTGCAACTCTTTTGAAAAGTCAGTTGAAAGAGCGAGTCTCTCACAACTTCCAACTGGAAATATGATGATCCAAAGCTGTTTTATTATCAAGATCTGATCCGGATTGGATCATTGTGATAATAAAACGCGGCTAATATAGCAAGAAACGATGTTTATCCAAGTCAAAAATCAGTTTCACAGGGAGACTAGAAGGAGAAATTTTAAATTGCCTTCCCACTGAGACAGCGGGATACTTTAGGGTTGGCAAAAAGGGAAAAATATATACCAAGCTCTGCAACTCAAAAAAACACCTTGAGAGCTGTTCGAAAGAGATCAAGAACCTCTGATGATAATGGAAAACTACTACCAAATGAATAAACTTTCAAAATATAAAATTTTGTAAGTTTTACATTTAATACCTACCTACAAGCATAAATACACATTTCGTTTTGAGTTCGCAGATTTGTTTTTAAACTTAATTACTTTTAACTTTGCTACTAATTAATTAAGCTCCAGAACCAAATGCTGAAGAATAGTTAAGCACGACTAAAAATTATAATTTGTCGATTAACAGCTGCTGGCAGGCGTGCAGTCCGTTTAGACTTCAAGAAATGAAGGAGGCAAACTCCAGAGTATAAGACACCAACCGGATATCGTCGAGTAAGTTGTGTAATTTGAAAAAAAATATCATAGATATAAAATAATAATTTTTTCTATTAAAGAAAACATTTTGAAAAATACATAAATACGTAGGGGTAGTGGTGGAGAATATCAAAGACGATAACGTGATAAATGGTAAAAAATTTTCATACAAATTTCTTTACTTTTTTTAAATAACAAAAAACATAAGATCTCACTTCACTAATTCCACATCGTTTATATTTGCTTACTCTAAATAGAAAAGATCATCTGCAGTGAAGATAAAGTTTTGCCTTCATGCGTTTCTGATTCCAACGCAAAAGACGATCAAAAAGAGCACTGACATTTTTAAGCTAAGTACACATTACTATTTTGTTTAAATTGTTTTTTAAAACTTTAACATACTTATGCAAATAAATTAATCCTTTGCTTTTTTAAAACTTGACGAAACATTTACTGTTACAATTCATTACAATTGTTACTACTATAAATAATAAAAACATGCAATTTTGAGAAAAAAAAATTGTGTTTATTTCAAATGAATAAACAATGAATAACAACAAAATTAATTTTTATGAAATAAATCATACAGCTTCATTTATACATAGATCATTTAAAGAATTTTTATTTCATGAATTCATGAAACTTTTCTTAAGTCTCCCACTGAAATTAATGAAAAAGACCATAAACTTTTATGAAGCAATTCTTGGAAAGTACATAATTTTCATAAAAATTATGAAGATTTTCTTCTAAAATTTGTGAAAAAAATCATAAAATTTCCTGAAACAATTCATTAAAAGAATGTTTATTTTCTTATGCTTATGTAACATTTCTTAAGTTTCAGAGAGAAATTTATGAATAAAAACATATAACTTAATCAAATAATTCATAAAACGAATAATTATTTCATAAAATTTACTAAAAATTTCTTATACTTTTAGCTTGAATTTATGAAAAAGTCATAAAATTTTATGAATAAGTTCCTTAAAATAATGTATAATTCTTAAATGTTATGAAACTTTTCTTACGCTTTTAATTGAAATCAATGAAAAAATTCATAAGATCTTAAGAAAAAATTCCTTTCGTTTATGCAAAAGTATTAAATTAAATGAACGATTTCTTACGTCTTACATAATTTAGTGACTGATGGTTTAAAAATAAAGTTCATAAAAGTTAAGCACAAAGACTTATGTTTTATGCAACATTCATACTGTTATGAATTCGTTCATAAACGTATGAACAAAAATACTTATTTATTATGAATTTTGTGTTTGGACCTTTTTCCATGATTTCCTACACTAAAATTATGTCAATTCACATTGATTTTATGTACCTTTTTGGTTCAGTGTAGAAATACTATACAACTGAATTATTTATAGTCGAACATGACGCTGTTACTTGACATCGTTATTATCTTAAAGTCAGAAAGGCAGTTTTAATTACATATTCATAACTAACTATTCAGAGGTCAGCCAGAAGCTCCACTTTAAAATCCTTCGTTTCCCTATAGTTTTAGTTATTTCTTTTAGAATATGGGGTTTGCTTTTGCATGCCAAATGCGATCATAAAACTTTTCGTTTTTGTAAAGTAGTTATAAAATTTCATTTCATTTTCATTCATTTTCTAGGGCCAAGGTAACACTGGTTTTCAAGTTGACTGTAGGTAACTTCGCAGGCCTTTTTGTGGTGTTATGAAAAAATTGTTGTATGCGGGGTCAGCCATAGCTAAACTCTCCTCCGCATGTGGTGTCTGCTCTTTTGATGCTTTCTGTCTTCTCTTTGGGTTCTTTTGTCGATTAATTGAAAGTTATTGTAGGTATGTCTATGACAACAAAACGCCAAAACATCATCGAAAGCAAAAGCTTCACAACTTCGAAAGGGAAGGGAAAACCGTTGGTATCCGCAATTTTGAAATAGTTTCGCTGTTTGAGAAGACAAAAGGTGTATCTGTGGTTAAATCACAGTGCTGGCGCTGTCATGCTGTTTTGGAAATTTATGAAGACGATGATTACCATTAGAGGCTGAGTATATGTACGTCTAATACATTCAAGTCGGTCTTCCTTGTGGTTTGGTGTATGAGGCTAATAACTTTGACTCTGCTGATGGTGGTTCCTTCTGTTTGATGTGCAAATTATTTTCGTTCGACTGGTACAATCGTTTCTGGTTGTTGCATGTTTTGGATACATGTTGTTGCCTTTTGCGACATAATGACAAGTTTGGATGTTTAAGTGTTCGATTTTAATGGTCACGGTACTGGGTTATAAAATGAAAACACCACACGCTTTTCTTTTGGCATGGGAACTATTAGCGATGTAAAATTATTTGACATAATTGGATATGTAAACGTTATCCCGGACACAATTTGTTGCTGTTTTTTTTTTTTGATTCAAAGCCTTTTTTTTGATTTGGCGATGTTTTTTGGCTCAGTGGAGGGACTAACCCAACTCGACTTTGGCGGGTGGGGTTGTGATCTTCATATATAAAGGCAATGATCATAAGGTAATACATAGTGGTGAAGTACGCCGATTCCGGATGCTGGAACCGTGTATCGTATGCAGCCCTTTCCAACAGGGGAGGCGGTTGTATGTGATCGCGATCTATACGCCGGAGGCTTCTCAACCCTCATGTTTTATGATAGAGCTCGAAACACTTTTTTTGATGTCTGAAACTGAACTCAGAAGAAAACTATTTCCTCATGGCCGGTGAAATCAATTAGCCAATCCAAGGGGGACCCAGCTATTCAATTGACTGGGTCTTCACGCCATCATTTCCTCGAAGTGGCTCATATTTGGATCTTTTACTTTTAGACTCAAGACTCAAACTGACTGACCGACCGACGACATTCTGCGACGGACGAAAAATCGTTTGACGACGGTTGAGTAGGACAGTGACCACTGTGGGCTTGCCACTTTCATACTGCTTCCGAAAGACTTTCTGGAACTGGAGGAGTACGTGCCGACGCACTCTTACAACTACGTTAAGATACGTTCCCGGTGTCATCTGAAGCTCTCAAGGGAACTTCGCTCGAACGGTATTGCGCCGCCATGCAACAGAAATCTGTCGAACTCCCTGAAAAAGGAAAGGATGGTTCCAATACAGCAAATCTTCGGTCAGTTAATTTTTTTCCGAATATCAGCAAGGCATTCGTGAAAGTTCTCAATAGAGCTCTGTCTACATGGGCTGAGGACAAAACTATTATTTCAGAAAATCAGTTCGGTGTTAAGGGGGGCCATGATACCACACACGCAGCGTCTTAAATAGTATCTGATATTCAATGAAGCAAAGCTAAAAAGTAGTGTACGGGTACATGTCTTGTTGAGAGAGCATTTGACACCGTTTGGTTAGACGGGCTAACATGAATAAACTACTGCTGTATATTCTGTTTGACATGCTTCATGGTAGAACGTTTGTTGTCAAAAGTTGCAATATAACTTCTACCAGAACTTATACTTAAAATACAGAACGGTCTACAACAGGGAACGTTTTTTATTTAGCGTTTTCACCGGCGATCTAATTGGTTTTCTTCATCAAGCTATAGCGTACGCCGACGACCTTATTGAGTACAGAACAGATCCAAGGATAATTAGAAGAAGGGATAGGAAAGAAGTTTTCGACTTTATAAAGATAACCCTACAGTAGAAAATCGAGTTTTGTTCAAACGGGTTAGAAATATCAAATAGTAAGGCAAACAATACTATAGTGTCCAAAAGGAATTGAAAACTTTTGGTCTTTTGCCAAGAACATTTACAACTCAGCCACGTCATCGGTCCCAACGCTCGTCTTCAATGACTCTTTATATGTTAGATGCATCCATAAAGTCAATTTGCTGGCAGCTCAATCTGCTGCCAACTCGACACTTCTTCATAGCATATTGGCTCCACATGAGCTCGAGTTTGCAAATTCTGTGATGAAGCAGATATTTTTTCGAACTCGCAATAGATCTCAATATACATAAATCCGGTAGTCTGAAGAGGTGTCTTCTAAGCTGGTTGCCAATGGCTGGCTTACATAGGTTTAGCGTGATTCTCAGGGTATAGGGGGTGGGCACAGTGGCAAACAAAAAAATCAAAAGTATACAAGAAAAAAAATTTAATAACACAATAATACTGAGTCTATGAGAAAATTCTGCAAAGGTTGCGACGGTATTGTGACACTTTCTTTAGAACTTTTTCCAGATACTGGGTCTAACTAAACGAAAATATTCGACACCATTAAAAGAAGTTTGAAGATATCATATATGACTTTTCAAAATAAGAGAGGCGAGATCGTGTTAAAATGCTTTATAATTCTCGTTCTCTATCGTTACTCAGTTAGATTAAGCCACTAGCCGGTGAGTATCTACAACAAATAAAACACAGAGTACCTAGTTCATGCCTCAGTTATGAATTCAAAAATTTAAATTTTTACAAGAAGGTAAAAATCTAAACTCTGTGGCACTGCATTGTTATGCAAATAACTTGCCATATTTTTACCCAAAAATGTCCTTCAACTTCTTTCAGTCTGTCAATCAAAAATCCTAATTTGCAAGAAATACATACGTTAAATTGAGGGCACTGGTGACTGACTAACCAGCTGCACCATCGCTATGATTCCAATGCTAATTCAGCTCAGGGATAACGAGGTTCTGTTGGGAATTTTACTACCGTGTCGTTTAGCATACAATTAGCAAAGACCAGGTCTTGCCAATTAAACTTGCTGATCCCCAGAGAACCAGGAGACGACTATTGTGTCCCTCGAAAAAGAAATTATAATAACTGTGCACTTTACAATGATGTTGGGACCGTCGAATCTCTTCATTTTTATATGAAACGGCCCCTGTCCCAATTGTCATGTACCTACCGTGCAATGTAAGCCCTGCGGCATTCCGCACTCATATCATGGTCCAGTGACAGGGACAAATGTTCCAAAAGCGATGCGGCCAAAAGTAACTAATGCAACATTTGCAAGATGCACTCGTCCCTGGTCGTCTGAATAAAAGAAGCGTGTAACCTATTTTTGTCAGGAATGACAAAGGATGTCATCGTCCACAGAAAGGCATGCCACCACCGCTTATCCCGCAGAAGGCTGCTAGTATACACAATTGTAGGTACTTTTGTTATTGAAGAAAATAAATTGAATTTCGTTTGCATATGAAATGTTCACCGTAACCCGCCGCGGTACAAAGGTCCAGCGAACGCCTGGCTCAAAAAATAAAAATGAACATCACAAAAATATTCCCGTAGCCCAAAGCGCGATTCAAAAAAAAAAAAAAAAAAAAAAACAAACAAAAAAAAAATAAATTGAAATGGATAAATCCAAATTTCCATATATGGGAATAAGTTGTAAGCCTTTTGTCTTTGCTGCACGCTGTGAACTCGAGGGGTATTCAGTAAGAAAAACAACAACAACAATGTCAAGAGCAGGCAATCATGGAAATTATTTCATTATTATTCAGTGGCTCAAAAACAACTGTTATTTGGTATTGGCATTTTTGTTACTTGGTGACTTGAACTTGACCAGTGGGCAGTGCGCAGTGGCATTCAACAGCCAGAGACTGAATAACATGGGAGTAAATAATTGAATTAATGTCTCAATTCGCATTTAAAAAATGTTTGTTCGAGAAGGCAACCGACCGCTTAGCTTCATAAAATACATATGATTGGAATGCAAAAGGAAGTAACTTTTTTTTGGATTGGGTAAAGTAGTATTTGTTAATTTTCCAGTGAAAACTCTAATAGCTAAATGTATTTCAACTTTTCAAGATTGCAACCAGGAGCAAGAAGTTTCGGGTATACTATAACAAATTACGTCCAAGCTAGAAGCAATGCTGACGTTATGGAAAGCGTTGATAATAGATGGGTTTTTGTCGCAATTCAGAAATTTATTCTTTGAGTCAGCTAGATTTGACTATTGAGCACAAGAATAAATCAATACATTGAACTTTTCTTTTCACTATTATAAAGAGGATCAAATTTTTTTGTTTTTTTTTTTCACTAGCAGATATCAGAACAGCTTATCTTTTCTTCAAGAGTTTTCTCACCCTTAAGTAGGTACTCAGAAATATGTGTCACTGGTCATCATTTAGCGAGGTGTTAGTTGTTAGTAAGCAAAAAATAAGTCTAACACAATCAAGACAACAGAACCAAAAAATATTACAAAATTATTGGTAAACATAGGTATACAAAAACAAATTAGATAGCTATATACATACGTAAAACTAATTATTAAATATGACAATTATAAAGAGATAAGAAACATAAAAGAAAAACTTAGTCAAGAGAGCGGAGCTCCTGGTTCGAATCAAGGACTTTAACGTAGTGTAATCCACACCCAAAGTTTAATAGTGGTAGAAATAAATTGAAAGGTGAAGTTTTATTTTTGCGAACCAAGCGCACGTAACATTGGTGTCAGAAGTGTAAATAAAACTTATTAAAAACAAAAAAAACAAGTTGACTAGTAAAGTGTAAAAAAAGTAAAAATAAAAATAAAAATTATATACAGTAAAAATGGGTAAGTTGTTAGAAGAGCTCAACTGCATTGAGCTTAAAAGTGATTTAGGTAACCGAAATCTTTCTAGAGCGGGATCGAAAAATGAGCTCGCCCTGCGCTTGCGCAACTATTTGGAACAGCAAGGGGAAGACGTAAACACTTTTGTTTTTGAAACAGAAGTGGAAAAAGAAGAAGAAGTAAGTGAAAGTGTAGATTTTTCTAGTATGATGAAACTTTTGTTAGAACAGCGAAACGAGCAAAAGAAGGAACAGCAGATGGTTCTCGAGCCACTCGAAGTACAACAAAAGAAGCTGGAAGAGCAACGAAATGAGCAGAAGAAGGAACAGCAGAGTGTTCTTTAACAACTTGAAACACAACGAAACATGCAAAAGAAGCTGATTGAAGAGCAACGAAACGAGTAAAAGAAGGAACAGCAGAATGTTCTCCAACAACTGGAAGCACAACGAACAAAAAAAATAACAACAGAATATTCTCGAAAGACTTGAGGCGCAACAGAATGTTTTGGAAGGTCAGAAAAACATTCTAGAAGGTAAATTGGGTAACATTGAGAAAAATGTATGTGGCCTAGAAAAACGCATTGAATGTGTTGAGAAACGATTTTCCAAGCTTGAAAGTCAATGCGAAAGTCAGCTTGCCACTTTGGAAAAACGAATCGAAAAAATGGCTAAGGAACTAGACCAAATGAGGAAAACGAAGCTACGAAAAACTTGTGGAGATTATCTAAAGCAAAGAGAAGTACAACCACCAACCTTCGACGGACAGTCGTCTTGGTCAGTCTACAAGAGACAATTTGAGGCAGCCGCGACAACAAATGGCTGGGATGGCGAAGACAAGTACATTGCACTGACTCTTGCTCTTAGAGGACCAGCAGCTGAATTACTTCAAACAGTTCCAGCTGGTAAGAGCGGCGATTTCAGCTCTCTCGTGGCAGCTATAGATAAACGCTTTGGTGATAGCCACATGAAAGAAGTCTTCCGAGTCCAACTCAATTACAGAGTCCAGAAAAGGGGTGAAAGTCTACAGCAGCTCCAAGCTGACGTCGAAAGACTGGTTCACCTAGCATACCCGGATGCTGGAAAAGAAATCATCAACCAGCTGGCTATTGAGTCCTTCGTTCGTGCCATTTCTGACAAATATCTTTAGAGATGTGTGCGAACTGCCAGAACACGAAAACTTTCTGAAACTCAAATGATTCATTGTCAAAGAGAAGCCATAGTCGAGGCTGGATCATGCCCAGGAGTTAAGCTACAAAGGAACCAGCGGAACGGACTTGTCAGATGTTGGAATTGCAATAAGACGGGGCACTTACAGCGGCATTGCCGGTTGCCACTAAATAAAACTGCTTGTCGACGTTGTGAAGTCCAAGAAAATCAATCCACGAGCTGTAGAGTAAGACCGCAGACTTATCAATACCAAATTGGACATCAAGTAGAAAACCCCCAATAGAATTGCTGGTGGAAAGTAGAGACCAAGACTAAGCGGATGAGAATGGAACCCATATTCGGATGGAACAAGGAAGAATTGATGTCTACTCAAAAGAAGGATCCAGACATCGGACCGATTCTCAAATGGAAAGAGAACAACACGAAACCTGACTGGAACGACATTTCTGACCAAAGCCCTGTTGTTAAAGCCTTTTGGGCACAGTGGGACTCGCTTCGCGTGCAAGAAGGCGTACTCCAGCGCAAATGGGAATCTCCTGACGCGAAAACGCTTTTACTGGCTGCATGTTAGAGGTGGCGTGGAGAAGTGGTTCCGAAATTGTTATGTCTGTGATTCAAACATAGAGGTGGGTAGGCTTACAGATAGATTTAATAGAACAGAGTCATGGGCCACAGTGTATGGCGACCGAATGAAGACCCGGTATGACACAAAAGCGAAAACGGCAGGATTCCAAGCAGGAGATCGTCAAAAGGGATTGTCACCGAAACTTCAGAAAAACTGGGAAGGTCCTTATACAGTTGTCACGAGGATTAACGACGTGGTTTAACGCATCCAAAGAGGACTAAGAGGCAAGTTCAAGGTAGTTCATTGTGACCGGCTGCATCGATATAGTGGCGAAGCTGCAGATGGAATTATTCGGGACGAACAATTTTAAGGAGGGGGCAGTGTAATGCACACCCAAAGTTTAATACCAATTTCCTAATCGAAAACGTTCCACCGCAAACACAAGCGGCAACTCTATAAGGTACATCTAATGACAGGCGTTGCTTGTAAGTCAGTGTGTATGAGTGTAGAAATATACCAGTAGGGGAAATGGTTGACAGCAAATGTGGAGACCATGTGGAAGAAACTGGAATGCTCTATCTAGATGATTGTTGATCTATATAAATAGACCGCCGAGGCAACCCGACGTCAGTTTCGATTATACAGAGTGATAATGTTAAGAGTGATTATTGATTGTTAAAGTAGAAATCGAATAAAGAGAGATCGAATAAAAGTGGTAGAAATAACTTGAAAGGTGAAATTTTTTTTGCGAACTAAGCGCACGTTACAGCAGTTTTACTAATTTGAAAATCTATTAAATTTGAGTTAAGGTTCAAAACTTTTATCATACGAGATACGAGTAAGAGGCTCATGCCATAATTAGTTCTATGATGCAGACAGTGAAGTCCAACTACAAGTTGCGCAGTTGGTATGAGCCTCCCTGGTATAGTTAAAACTTATACATGAAAGCAAGTCAGGAGCATCAACTTGTCCTGTTATAAGCGGGTTAATAACGACCAAATCATTATTTATTGGCTGATGCAAAAGCTGTTGCATCTGCAAAAGTTCAATACGATGCTCATACGGTGGTGGTCATAAGGATCAATCCAAGGAAGTCCCTTGAGAGCAAATCTAATAAATCTTTGCTGTATATTTTCTATCCTTGAATTGTGGACTGCATAATATGGAGACTATATTTGAGAATCATATTCTAGATGGGGTTGAACATGACAGTTATACAGCGAAAGAGTGACGTAGGGGTCGGTAAACTCCTTAGCTCATCTTTTAATAAAGCCTAGCATTGAATTTCCTTCACTTACAATATAATTGATATGAGATGTAAATTCTAAATTGGAACTGAACACAGAGGTCCTTTATACTGGACACCTTGCATAGTATTTGATGAGAAATCGAGTAATTATGCAAAGCCGTTGTACGTTTCTTCGAAAAAGTTATACTTTGACATTTGCTTGGATTGAGAATCAATTTATTTTTATCACACCACAATAGACAGACATAACTTCGAGGTAGTACAGGACTTCGTTTACCTACGATCCGCTATAGACACGGATAACAACATGAGTGCGGATATCAAACGGAGAATAACTCTTGCCAACCATTGCTTCTTTTGGTTCAGAGTGGAGACGGCAATTGAGAAATAAAACCCTCTACAGAAAAAGCCAAGGTAACCCTTCATTCGACCTTGATCATCCCAGTCCTGCTTTACAGCGCGGAAGCATGGACCTTATCGAAAGTGGATGAGGAAACCCTTGGTTATTTCGAAAGAAAAATTCTCCGAATGATTTTTGGTTTCGTATGCGAAGACTATCAGTCGTATTTATAATCCCACTAGCTGTTCCCGCGACTTCGTCCGCGTGGAATAGTGACTTTCGGCAACATTCTTAATTTTTTAGGCTACTTATTTTGTAAATAAGACACATTCATGCGTTTTAGTAAACCATTGTTATATTATTTTATTTAAGTATATGTTTGCACACGACGTTCTTATTTTTTCCATCTTTTGCTAACTAAAAAGGTTTTGTGGGATTGATACACGTGATTCGGCCGCATAAAGTTGCCATGGGATTTTTTTCTAAGCGAACACCTGGAACTTAAAGCGTCTGAGCCTTATTTATAATGATCAATCAGTGGGAATTAAAGGAAAACGGGGAATCAAAACGTTTTGGATTTGTAACATTAGTAAAGATGTCCATCTTCTGGTTCTAGACTATCTCTGAACCAAAATTCATATAAATCGATGCAATGGGCGGTAAATATACACAAAGAAAAACAGACAGACAATAAGAAATTTATTTCTTTTTAGGTTTTTGTATTTAAACAACAACAACTCCAGGACAAAGAACCACGACAATAACAAAACTTTTTTGTTATTGTTTAATTTATAATTTGAAGCCAAACCATGGCAAACATTTTGTTTATTTTTTCCAAGTGCAATATGACTTGTTCATTCACTTGGATATAAAATTCACTGTGTGTGAGCGCAGTAAATTTTATAAGTGTCGGTGTATTCCGAACAAAGTTTGCGTCTTAGAAGGGTACGGCAACATCTAACTGATGAGCCCATTGCCGTGCCTGGGCGAAACGCAATTTTGGAGTTGAAGGTTGATCTTCACGATCATTTAAAAATGCCTTTAAGAAATTTATTTCTTTTTAGGTTTTTGTATTTTAGACAGACAGAGTTAATTTCGGATTTATAATGTTACTAAAGTCCCGTGGGAAAATGAGGGTCGTCTAACGGTGGACATTTTTTGAAATGTGTGCTGTATTTTCCAAGTGACCGTTCCCATGTGAATACAGGGATAAAACATATTCCTTAACATATATGTCCATTCTCAGGTTCTAGACTGTCTCTGTACATATAAATATATGTATATGTTCATACAAATAGGTTCTATAGTTTGGGCGGTTAATGGTAACAAAGAGAAATAGACAGACAGATTTAACTTCGTACTTATAATATTAGTAAAGACTCCCGTTCCCGTAGAAACATGGTGACCGTTCCCGTAAGGAGTATGGGGATGAGTAAAAGTTTATGTTGCTCGGGGATTATGGAGCATTCCAACGGTGGAAGAGATTTTGAAATCGGTGCTGTAGTGTCAAAGTTCCCGTATACGTTCCTGCTCCCGTAAGAATATAGGGAAAAATATATAGCCTATGTCCTTCCTCAGGTTCTGAACAATCTTTGTAAAAAATTTCATTTAAATCGGTTTATTAGTTTGGGCGGGAGATGGTAACATAGAACGACGGACAGACAGAGCTCCTTTCACACTTATTATATAAGTAAGGACTCCCTTTCCCGTAGGAATATGTGTATGAATTAAAGTTCATGTTACTCAGGGATAGTGTAGCATTCTAACGCTGGAAAAATTTTTGAAATCGGTGTTGTAGTTTCTAAGTTCCCGTATACGTTCCCGTTCCCGTGGGAATATAGGGATAAAATATAAAGCCTATGTCCTTCCTTAGGTTCTAAACAATCTTTGTACAAAAATTAATTCTAATCTGTTCATTAGTTTGAGCGGGAGATGGTAACATAGAATGGTGAACAAACAGAGCTACTTTTGCACTTATAATAATAGTGAAGACCGGTTCCAGTGGGAATATTCGAATGAAATACAGCCTATGTCCACCTTTAAGTTCAGAACAATCTTTGTACAAAATTTCATTTTAATCGGTTTATTAGTTTGGGCGGGATATGGTAACATAGAACGACGGACAGACAGAGCTTCTTTCACACTTATTATATTAGTGAGGACTCCCGTTCCCGTAGGAATATGTTGATGAATTAAAGTTTATGTTACTCTGGGATAGTGAAGCATTCTATCGGTGGAAAAATTTTTGAAATCGGTGTTGTAGTTTTTAAGTTCCCGTATACGTTCCCGTTTTCGTGGGAATATAGGGATAAAATGTACAGCCTATGTCCTTCTTCAGGTTCTAGACTATCTCTGTACAAAATTTCATTTTAATCAGTTCTGTAGTTTGGGCAGGAGACGGTAACATAGAAATCCGGACAGACAGAGTGACTTTCACATTTATAATATTAGTTAGGATTCCAAAGTATGTCTAACTTTGGACAGCTCTTAGAACAGTGTCCAAGTCCAAATCGTATTTATAAACACTTTCATCGCTGTCTAAGAAATGTCTAACTTTAGACACCGAAATTGGTTGTCTAAACTATGGCTAAAGTGACCATTGATACAGCAAAAAACAATTTTGTTGAACATGTTATGAAACACTGTTGAGAGTGTTAAGATCGAAAAAATTAAGTAGTTTGAGGTGCAAAAATACTACTTTCAACAATTCTATTTATAAATTGCACAAATTTGATCATTTTATGGGACTTGGAAAAGCTGAAACACAAAGTCAAATCAGCTGTTTTTTCGGTCAACTTCAAGTCCTACGCCACTCTCTTTCAGAGCCTTATAGTTGTTGTACTCGTATACCAAAACACAGACAATGGTACTGCACGGATACATCATGAACGCTGCCATTTAGTTTTTCATTCGGAGTTGTCAGTTTTAGGGGTTGTTTAGACAACTGTTGGAATGCATTTATAAATACAAAATTGGCTAAGACTTGTCCAACTCTTTAGACACCGTCTAGCTGGACAACTGTCTTAAGATGTTTTATAAATACGACTGTATGTGTTTAGAAGAAGATACAAACACGGGCTATATAAGCTGTGCCGCGACACGGCCATAGCCAAAACAGAACGCATCGCGACGCAATGTTGCCGCAGGTCTTTTTGAAAAGGTAACAATTTTTTACAAAAAGTGTAACAGATGGAAAGAAAATGTATCAAACTGAAAACAAATTATACCTAATAATAAAAACATGTTTTTTCAACTAAAAAAAGCTTTACTATTAACACTTTATCACACTTCGTTTTTATATATGTACATTGTACATTAGGGTGGTCCTTATTTTGCTTTTTTGAGAAAATTGAGTGCGAGGCCCCCCAATTCGATTCTAAAAAATAAAAAAAATTCCCTAATTTTTTCATATTTTTATCTCTAACCTTTCCTGGCCCTATTTTCCTGTCATTTTTGAACTAATCAACGGAAATACTTCGAATTAGGCTCAAATAAAGCGTCTCTGACCACTCTACAGCCGCGTGTATGTTTGATAAGACTTATATCATTTGTTTATACTCTATTGTTAATTAACAAAAAGGCTGATTTCTTATTTCGCTCAATCCGCCAAAAGTAGGCAAAATTTTGACATGGATTATTTTTGCAAAGATATCTACGGTAATTTTAATGACCTAACATTAAATTGTTTTTTTTTTATTTAGGTATTATTTCATTTGTTGTTAACAAAAACTCGATAAACAATTTTCTTAGAACAGCAGCAGTTTTTGAACGGATGATCGAAGACACAGAAACTTTTTTAAGAAATAGGGTCAGGAAGGGTAAAACTTGAAAATTTGGAAGAGTAAAAATTTGAAAAAATAAGGAAATTTTTTTTCCTGGCTTAGAACCAATCTTGGGGGTCCCCAATTTTTTTTTCTAAGGACCACCCTAATGTACATACATAATATATAGAAAGAAAATGTGTTATTATAATTTATTCTTTTTTTCTCATTAGTCTTACAAGTCGTTGATTTGCTTTGTAAATATTATTGCCTCAATTGTTTTTAAGTCATATCTGTTCGTCTTATTATTTTTTATTAAAAGAAGTTCAAAACTTTGAGGTAATTACATTACATTTTCAAAAAATTTATATTTCTGTGAATTTTGTAACGATTTAAAAAAGCCCCAAAATGTTTCAATATCGTCAATATATTTAAAGTTTTATTGTAACTATAACTTTTTAAGCTCAGTGCATATTTTTTTTTTTTTTTTGGATCATACAAATTCGGACAATTATTTAATAGTGGCAAGATACAATTGTTTTCAGAAATAATTTGTTCATGATCTTGCAGCGCAATATTTCTTAATTTTTCATTATTAAAATCGAACCTCTTTTAAATCTGAGTTCTGAGAACATAGTTCTGGGTATATAAAATAATTTCATATTTGTTTTTATACATTTCCATTTTTTTCATCAAAAGAAGACGATGTCATTCAAGAAGATTTTGGAAAACAATTATTTTGTTGTTATCATGACATTACATTGTAATGAGGAAGGAACTATAAACCCAATTTGAAAAAAGCCTCATACAGTTAAGTTTTATAATCAAACAAAAAGAGGCGTTGACACCTTCGATCAATTATGTAGTATAATGAGTTGCTCCCGTTAAACCAATAGATGGCCTATGTGTCAATTTTATGGGATGTTAAACATGGCTTTTATCAACAGCTATGTCATATACACACATAACATGTTTAGTAACAAAAAGAAACCGTTATGCCGTCGAGACTATATAAAAGAGTTGGCCTTGTCAAGGAGCATAATATGTCACGAATACTGAACACACAAACTCTTAATACTACAAATAGGAGGAGAATCAAAAATGTTTTAACCGATGCCCAATGAATTTGTCAAGACAATATTCATCCTAATCCTAACTAATATTATAAAAAAATGTGAAAGTCACTCTGTCTGTCCGGATTTCTATGTTACCGTCTCCTGCCCAAACTACAGAACTGATTTAAATGAAATTTTGTACAAAGATAGTCTAGAACCTGAAGAAGGACATAGGCTGTACATTTTATCCCTATATGCCCACGGGAACGGGAACGTATACGGGAACTTAGAAACTACAACACCGATTTCAAACATTTTCCACCGATAGAATGCTTCACTATCCCAGAATAACATAAACTTTAATTCATCCACATATTCCTACGGGAACGGGAGTCCTTACTAATATAATAAGTGTGAAAGAAGCTCTGTCTGTCCGTCGTTCTATGTTACCATCTCCCGCCCAAACTAATAAGCTGATTGAAATGAAATTTTGTACAGAGATATTCTAGAACCTGAAGAAGGACATAGGCTGTACATTTTATCCCTATATGCCCACGGGAACGGGAACGTATACGGGAACTTAGAAACTACAACACCGATTTCAAACATTTTCCACCGATAGAATGCTTCACTATCCCAGAATAACATAAACTTTAATTCATCCACATATTCCTACGGGAACGGGAGTCCTTACTAATGTAATAAGTGTGAAAGAAGCTCTGTCTGTCCGTCGTTCTATGTTACCATCTCCCGCACAAACTAATAAACCGATTTAAATGAAATTTTGTACAAAGATTGTTCTGAACTTAAAGGTGGACATAGGCTGTATTTCATTCGAATATTCCCACTGGAACCGGTCTTCACTATTATTATAAGTGCAAAAGTAGCTCTGTTTGTTCACCATTCTATGTTACCATCTCCCGCTCAAACTAATGAACAGATTAGAATTAATTTTTGTACAAAAATTGTTCAGAACCTAAGGAAGGACATAGGTTCTATATTTTACCCCTATATTCCCACGGGAACGGGAACGTATACGGGAACTTAGAAACTACAACACCGATTTCAAAAATTTTTCCAGCGTTAGAATGCTACACTATCCCTGAGTAACATAAACTTTAATTCATCCACATATTCCTACGAGTACGAGAAAGGGAGTCCTCACTAATATAATAAGTGTGAAAGTATCTCTGTCTTTCCTTCGTCTATGTTACCATCTCCCATATCGCGCCCAAACCGATTTAAATGAAATTTTTTACAAAGATTGTTCAGAATCTGAGGAAGGATATAGGTTATATATTTTTTTCCTATATTCCCACGGGAGCAGGAACGTATGCGGGAACTTTGACACTACTGCACCGATTTCAAAAACTCTTCCACCGTTGGAATACTCCATAATCCCCGAGCAACATAAACTTTTACTCATCCCCATTTTCCTTACGGGAACGGTCACCATGTTTCCACGGGAACGGGAGTCTTTACTAATATTATAAGTACGAAGTTAAATCTGTCTGTCTATTTCTCTTTGTTATCATAAACCGCCCAAACTATTGAACCTATTTATATGAATTTCGGTACAGGACAGTCTAGAACCTGAGGATGGACATATATGTTACGCAATATGTTTTATCCCTGTATTCCCATGGGAACGGGAACTTGGAAAATACAGCACACATTTCAAAAAATGTCCACCGTTAGAATACTACACTATTCCCGAGTAATATAAACTTTAAGTCATCCTCCGGACACGACAATCATATTCCCACGGGAATGGAAGACTTTAGTAACATTATAAATCCGAAATTAACTCTGTCTGTAATTCTGTAATCCTTACTAATATTACAAATCCAAAACGTTTTGATTCCCCGTTTTCCTTTAATTCCCACTGATTGGTCATTATAAATAAGGCTCAGACGCTTGAAGTTGCAGGTGTTCGTTTAGAAAAAAAATCCCATGGCAACTTTATGTGGCAGAATCACGAGTATCAATCCCACCTTTTTATTTCGCAAAAGATGGAAAAAATTAGAACATCGTGTGCAAACATATACATATGTACTTAAATAAAATAATATAACAATGGTTTACTGAAACGCATGAATGTGTCTTATTTGCAAAATAAGTAGTCTAAAAAATTAAGAATACTGCCGAAAGTCACTATTCCACGCGGACGAAGTCGCGGGCACAGCTAGTACTCAATAAACTGAAAAAAAGAAAAATTCGTGGATTTTGTACATACCCCAAAAGGTGAATGACAAAATCCTCATATTATAAATGCAAGAAAAGCATATTTGGCGAGCACAAAATTGAAGCTTGTGCCTCTTGCATATAATTTTTTTTATAATATTTTTTGTAGTTCCAGTAGTTGATATGAATTAATACTTTAAGTTTTTGTAATCATTTCCGTAAACAATATTATTGTACTTATTTTTGTTGATTTTTTTTAAAGACAAGGGCTGTATGTCTTTAATTTAAAATGGACTGATAGTTTTGATTTCATTTTTATAGGCTAAAAACATATCGATACTGCACATCAATAAAATGCATTTATTACTTAAAACCATTTTTAAGAGTTTAATTTAAAATTTTTGAGATCAAGGTCAACTGAATGTGGATAAGATATGTTTAAAGCTGAGCTCGTTCCGACGAAGGATGACCTTAGTGCGCGTAAAATATGCATGACCTTCCAGGGTCAAGGACGTATCAACAATGACCTAGTATTTTTCCATCAACTTTTGACTGGCTTTATAGATGCTCACTACTTGCTCTCCTCCATAGGCTTTAACTACCGCGGAGGATCTCACCACTTGCGTAATTTAGAGTTGATTCATTTCCCGCATCATAGAACCAATTACGGCATGCATAAGCCGTTATCGCGCATAAGTAGATTAAACAATTCCAACTCTCAACGTTAACAAAAATAGTTCAAAACAAAAATTTAAAAGCAGTGCTCATCATGCATGATTTTTGTTCAATGTTTCTTAGTTTGTAATACATATGTCCATCAAGATATGTATTTGTATTTTATACTTTATTTTATTTCTAGTAGTTTTGTTTAGTTATTATTGTATTTCATGTTAGGTATTTTTATTTATTTATTATTTTTATTTATGATGAAGAGCGTAGATAAGTAAGTACAAATGAGCTTGCTTTAAGCTCCGTGCGACTTAGTCTATGAGATGCAAATAACTTACGGGCTGCCGTTGACTATGTCCTGGAGCTTATCCTAAATTATTTCAACTGTCCTCGTACATATTTTTATTTTATGGAATCTGTTCACACGTTATTTCATTTCCATCACTCACCCCGGATGCAAGTGCTTGTCACACAGCCACAAGGGAATGACGTTGACGCCCTCTTTTGAATGGAACTTGAATTTTTTTTATTGTTCTTCGTTATTTGATCTTATCTTAGCGAACAGATAGATTCTCTTCAGAGATTGGAAGCACAAGCAAAATTCCTAAAGCCTATTCAGGATCCTTAACTAAGATACTCTTAGCCACGGTCGTCGTCGTCAATCTGTAGGGGTTTTACGACTCACAAGAAACCACAGACGAATTGTCTTACTAGTGGTGTGTGCTTTGACTTAAGAACAATAATGGTGTATGATAGTGTCCTCCTAGACATGTTTCGTAATTATATGTTTGCACTAGGTTTGGTAGAACGTACGTGAAGAATGAATGTGTCTGTGGCTTGGTCGTTCCGTCCACACGCTGAAAATTATATTGTTCCACCTACCGATTATTGGCTGAAGATTTATCGAAGCTAGTTCTCAGTTATCTTTTCTTCTTTATTGCTCCCTCTGCTTAGGTTGACTGCATTGATTGGAGGTTTGAGGTTCATTAATTGCGCCGTCGGTTACATTTTGGAGACAAATTGGAGTACCCTTTTTGAACTCAAAATTAATACTCGCATCCTGTAATTGCAGTTGCGGATTGCGATGATCCCAAAGCAAAAATCTTACGAAACACATATGTATGTACACCCAACCCATATGAGGCAAGGATTACTTTCCGCTTAAGGGTTGGATCGGATATTAATTGTCTTGACGACTATAAATCGATTCAATGAGTTAGTGCTAGAGTGGTCTACTCATGTTTCATGTATGTCTTAGGATTATTTATGATTTAAGTACTCTATGTTTCACCAACCAGTGACTTTAAAGAATAATAATGCCCCATTTGATAAGGTCCGTGTAAAATTTCTAAGCCTTATCAACTTTTTAATAATGAAATACATTACATATAATCGCCAATACTAACTACATAATAAATTTTCCACATGTTTACCAGTCAGCTTTTCTGTGTAATTTTGCTTCAAATAAGGATTTTTCAAATAACTATGTTACATTAGGTTTGTGATACCCGAGGTGTGATGGTTGTCAAGTCTGTCTATTAACCCGGAGGCTCCTCACTCTGTTGCGCCACCATATCTATTTTATTTTATTATTTACAGGAGTGAGTAAGGGCTGTCCACAAGGTGGTGTTATATCTCCTCTTCTTTGGTGCATGTTGATCGACTCTCTACTTGAAATGGTCGTTGGATCTAATGTACACGCCCAAGCAAATATCCACGCCGTCACCGTTCTCTCGGCTTGATCCAGCCTTTTGATCTACTCCAGGCTACGATAGACTTCTAAAAAAATTCTTAGAGTAATCCTAGAAAACAAACTTCTTTGGTCCAAACATGTTAAGTCAAAAACTGCTAAGGTGCTGTTAGTCGTCTGGCTATATAAGGAGGCCTTTGGCAAGACATGGGGCCCATCACGAATCACCGAAAAGAGTCCCTTGGATCTTCACACCTATGATAAAGCCAATCATCAATGTGTCAGTTGTTATGTTGAACAAGCTCTAATTTAAATACATTATTACCTCATTCGCCAAATTTCAAAGAACAATAGGTCTTTGCTGTACTAGGCACTAGGGGGTTTCCGAGCACAATTGGTGTTGCTCCCGACGCACTGCTGATTTTTCCCACATTGCAACCAACGTCATGGGATGTACACTCAAGACCATTTTTTTAAAGAGATACGGTTTCTGGCTCAATCCGCACTGTAGATTTGAGGAACTTACGAGCTGCATGTCTTTTGACTTACGTCTATTGGACAATGGACATGCCGTTTGACACAATGATTCCAAGGCTCAAACTGCATCAAAAATACACAGTCAACTTTCCGTCAGTTCAGGGCTGGTTACATCTACAATCTGAAGCAGCAAAGGATAGTTATCAAATCTTCACAGATGGTTCCATCACCGATGATGTGCTGGTGCCTTTGTACAGAATGATGACATACGACTGTATGCCTCTTTAGATTCATACGCATCCGTCTTCCAGTGGAGGCGTATGCTATCCAAATGGCTATAAGCTACGTTATAACCAATCACTGAATAACGAGAGGTATTTTTGTTTGCAACGACAGTCAAGCTGTGCTTAAGGCTCTACTCAACCCTCTTACTATACTTCGAAAGTGGCACAGGAATGTAGGGATATTCCGAATGTGGTCGGAAAACTAGAGGGTCCGCCAAATAATAACTTTTTTTATTTGAAAATGGGCGCAAAACATCGAGTGTAGCCTCGGCTGTATGGCACGTAGCGCCGTTCTGTTTAAACATTATGTTGCCAATATCCTCCTCTTCAATTTTTTTGAACATGGAACATGTATCGTTCAACACACGCCATTGACTGCCGTCTATAATCGCATTGCAGCACATATTATTTTAATTTTGATACTATCAGAAGTATACTTAAAAAGTTCTAAGGGTATGCCATCTTGGCCAGGAGCTTTTCGGAACTGGGTACACTTCAGACTTTGTGAGGAGATCGTCCAGTATTTCATTGCATTTACATGATACTTCATAGTGTATAAGAAACATAGTACCTAAATGATTTAATACTCGCAATGTTTGAAATTATTTCCTTAAAGTAGTAACATTCTACGCTTATTTGAAGTTTGCTGCTTTTGAAACAAGCTTCTCTTTCACTCACTCTTTTAGAGTGTGAATAATTCATTTAAATGACGGCAACCCCCGTTTTCCTACGGACTACTATGGACTTTTGGCTTCAGCAAAGATTAAACTTTAATTATACCTTTTATAAAATAAAAAACAAATGACTACAAATTGGCTACAATACTGGCACCTGTTTAGACCTGGTAGCCCTTGGTTGCGGCTGACAAGGAGTATGCAGCTATTTTTTTTTTTAATTCCTTACATGACCTCATTCTATGAAGTAGCGTTTCATTTGTTTAAAAAAATATGGGTGCAATTTCTATAAAAGATTCTATTGGAATAAAACAATTTGAAGTTAAAAAAAAAAAATAAAAAAAAAAATGGCGCTACAGAGCGAAGAGCCCCGGGGCCTAAGGCAGCATCGAAAAAGCTGTCTGATTAAAAATTTCATGAATAATTTCCAAAGTCTGCGATAGATTTTTGTTCAAATAATGTAATCTGAAAAAGTAATTATCGGTGATAGCAACATAAAACATGTTTCAGCAATGTTCAATCAATCTGTTAATTTAGCCCCAAAATATCTTTTGAAAAGTTTTTTTGACAACTAATGACTGCATTAGTCCACACATCACACGCAAATGCATTCGAACAAGTAATCAGTCGTTCATCAACTGTGAAAGCGCACAGACGTGTTGGCGACTTTGGCAGTGTCTAATTGAATTCGGAGTGTTTTTTATAAAGTATTAGAAGCAGTGATTTTTAAAAAGGGCAGTAGCCTAGTGGGTAAAGCGTTCGACTACAGTGTGGAAGGACACGGGATCGATCCCCACGCGAACCTAAAAGTTCAGCTTTTTTGGCTAAAAAAAATAGCAGAACAAAAAGAACGAGAAAAGTTATTGAAAGAGATAAGGGAGAAAACTGATGATGTGATGGACAAATCAGGTCCATCAACATCTGGTGAGGCGAGGTTGGTAACAACAACAACAACCACAGCAGCGGCAACAACCGCAACATCAGTAGCGGAAACTACCGCAACAACAACAGCGATAACAACCGCACACAAGAGAAGGCGACGCATTCAAGCGAAGCCAAATCTGGTTCAACGTAAACAGAAAGTAATGGAAGATAAGGAGCTTGGAGAAAACATGATGTCAACCAGTTCTGACGAGGAAAGTATGAATTCCACATACGAGTACGAGTCGAACGGAGGAGAGGGCCGTTACACAGGTAGCGGCAATTCGTTCGCGGCCCTAGCCGATGATAAAAACGAAGAAGAAGAAGATGATCAACGGATGCAAACGTTGACAGAGATATTGGCGAAAATGAACAATGAAATTGAGGCAATCAAAGCAAGGCAGATTGCCCGCAGGCAAGCGGCAGCCGAGGCCAAGCAACAAGCAGCAGATAAGACAACAAAACAACAGCAGCCTACAACAAAGGTTGCTGATATAAAAACTGCGCCCGTGCAGCAACGCGGGACTACAGACAAAAAAAAAGCTGTACAAAATAAAAAAACTGCCAAAGAAGAGCAGCCTCGTGGGACCGCGGCTATAAAAGCCGCGACAACGATCTCCAGTAGAAAACAGCAGCCAAATGAGCAACAACAGAAGCAGCAACAACAACAGCCAGCACAACAACAGCAGCAGCCACAAGAAAAGACCACAAAGAAAGGTAGGGTGCCCCCGATAAATACCCTCAACATGGAGTTGAAAGCCACTACAAATCTATGTAAGTCCGCTGTTGGCGACAAATTTAAAATTAAGCGATTAGGTCAAGATCGACATGCGATCCAATGTGAAAGCATTGGTGACCATAAGATCGTTCGGGCGTTGTTGCAAACAACAGCCACCGAACATTTTACTTTTACTCCCAAAGAGGAGAAACCCAAAGTCATGTTACTGAAAGGGATAGAGCCTACCTCTGACCCGGAGGAGCTCTTAGTTGAACTCCGCAGGTTGGCGGGCGACGATCTCGAGTTTATCGGGGTCAAGTCGTTCACCACGGCCAAGGCAAGACGGGAGAAGCGGCTATTGCCGATGTTCCTCGTCACCCTATCACCCAATAGCCGTCTGGAGAGTCTAAGGAAAATCTCCGTCCTGGACTACCAGATGGTAAGATGGGAAAAATTAAACAGGCACGGGGACATTTTACAATGTCTTCGTTGCCAACGGTTCGGTCACGCCGCATTCAACTGCCAAATGCAGTCGAGGTGCGTCAAGTGTGGAGAGAACCACAACGACAAAGAGTGTAAGCTCGGTGAGACAAGGGTCGAAGACAAGACCCTACTGAAATGCGTACTCTGTGGTGGAGATGGGCACCCTGCAAATTATCGGGGTTGTCCTCGATACCAGATTATTAAGAAATCAAAAAAAGCTGCTCCAACAGCAACTAAGGATGAGGGAAGGCAAACAGCCAGACCAATTCCAAGGTCCGTCGTTCCCGAAGTCTCTTACGCCCAAATGGCGTGGGGGGCTGGGAAAACGGTACAGCCTCCTCAGAAAGCGGCCGCACAGCCATCTGTGTCTAAGGCTGCGACTGGGGAGTCAGAGGTGATGGTCGCTCTGCGTGTCATTCAGGCACAAATGAGTGAGCTATCACGGCAAATAAGTGAGCAGGCGCGTAGGGTGGACTTGATCTACCGTGCAGTGCCTTCGCTTGCGCAATTTTTGGGTTAACGGGCGCGCTGCCGGAGAGGCCTTTCAAGATCCTAGCCGTGAATGTGAATTCGCTAGTTAGGGTAGAACGACGAGCCAACTTTTCTGAGTTGTTAAAAGACCAACGTCCCGATGTATGTATGGTTAGCGAAACTAGGCTAAACCAGCATCACAAATTGACGGATAACAATTACATTATCGTAAGGAGGGACCGACCCAACTCGACTTTCGCGGGTGGGGTTGCGATCTTCATACGTAAGGGCATTGCTCATAAGGTAATATATAGTGGTGAAGTACGCCGATTCCAGTTGCTGGAAGCGTGTATTGTATGCATCCCTCTTCAACAGGGGAGGCGCTTGTATGTGGTCGCGATCTATGCGCCGGAGGCTTCTCAAAATTCATGTTTTATAACAGAGCTTGAAACACTTTTTCGATGTCTGAAACTGAACTCAGAAGAAAACTATTTCCTTTTGGCCGGTGATTACAATGCTAAACACCAAGATTGGGGAAATCAAGTAGCCAATCCAAGGGGGGCCCAGCTATTCAATTGGCTGGGGCTCCACAGCATTGAGTGTAAAGTCGATCTGCTGGCTACTGACAGGCCTTCATATCCTCGAAGTGGCTCTTATTTGGATCTATTGCTTTTAGACTCAAGACTGAGACTGACCGACGACATTCTTCGACGGACGAAAAATTGTTTGACGACGGTTGAGTACGACAGTGACCACTGTGGACTTGCCGCCGTCATACTGCTTCCGAACGACCTTGTGGAACTGGAGGAGTACGTGCCGACGCACTCTTACAACTACGGTAAGACACGTTGGCCGCACTTTTCCGGTGCCGTCTCAAGGGAACTTCGTTCGAACGGTATTGCACCGCCATGCAACAGGAATCTATCGAACGTTGAGATTGATGGATACCTGCAACGTATGGAGGATGCAATCCGTAGTACAATGGACAGGACAATTCCTAAGTATAGGCAAAACGATCCAACGAACATGTACAGAAACGCGACAATAGACGCACTTTACAAACAAAAAAGTAGACTCCTGTCAAGACTCAAACTCTTGCACAGGAGGTTTACTGACCGACACGACTTGGAGATTAGAACTCTGAGGTCACAGATCAAAAATCTCCAACAACTTATTAAAGAAAACTATAGAGTTTCAATTTCATGTTTCTGGAAGAATAAAATTCGGGCTGTACAGTCCAACAACCCGAGTATGTTTCCGGAAATAAACAAAATCTTTAGGAGAAAAGATCAAAATGACCTTCAGGGTATTAAACTCCAAAGGACGACAGAGAACAAAGACTTACTTCTGACAATAGGAATAGATCCGGATGAGGCCATCTTGGATGATGACCACTTTATAGTGGAAGATGCTCAGGAGAAGGTAGAGACGGTGGGTGCTGTTTTCGAGCGAGTATATAAGGTGAATGAGTGCATTCGCCCGAATTACGATCTTGAAAATAGAGCCTTCGTTGGACACTTCTATCTTAGAGACGAGATCTCGCATTGGCGATCCGAGAATCCTGGTTTCACTAGGTTCAATGACGACCGACTTGCAAATACAGTCATCGCCCAGCGAAACGGGGATAACACCCTGTTCGTTTCTAAGATGGACCTCTTGGACATCTTTCACAAAATAAAGAAAAAGAAGTCAGCAGGAGTCGACGGCATACCCAATGTTGTGCTGCGAAACCTCCCTGCGGAAGCGGTGGACATATACACCACGTTGTTCAACAATGCGCTGAATAATGCATATTATCCAGTGCGTTGGAAGACAGCAGTGGTCCATCCTCTCCTTAAAAAAGGTAAGGATGGTTCCAATCCAGCAAATCTCCGGTCAATTAGTCTTCTACCGAGTATCAGCAAGGTATTCGAGAAAGTTCTCAATAGAGCTTTGTCCACATGGGCTGAGGACAAACATATTATTCCAGAAAATCAGTTCGGTTTTAAGGCGGGCCATGATACCACACATGCCGCGTCTAAACTAGTATCAGATATTCAATGGAACAAAGCTAAAAATCAGTGTACGGGTGCATGTCTGGTTGACTTGGAGAAGGCTTTCGATACCGTTTGGCTAGACGGTCTTTTAATCTCAGATAATCAGATATGGCATGAGTAAACCACTACTATATATTCTGAATGACATGCTTCATGGTAGAACGTTTGTTGTGAAAAGTTGCAATAGAACTTCTACCAGAACTTTTAAAATACAGAACGGTCTGCAACAAGGAGCGGTGAATTCTCCTATACTATTTAGCATTTTCACCGGCGATCTAATTGGTTCTCTTCACCATGCTATAGCGTACGCCGACGACCTTATTGCGTACAGAACAGGTCCAAAGATCGAAGTTATCAGAATACTTTTGCAGCGTGACTTCGATAAGATCCAGCAATATTGCGATGACTGGAAGTTGAAAATCAACGTCCAGAAATCGGAAACAATTGTGTTTAGAACCTCGTTGGCTCGGGCCTCATGGGATACGAGAAAGAACTGGCGAAAGCTGGTGATCGTTGATCTACATGGCAACCCACTGCCAAACAAAGTAGTAGTCAAGTATCTCGGCATCTGGCTAGATCAGTATCTATATTTTAACAAACATATGGATGCAGCTCTGGCCAGGGCTAGAGGAGCTTTTGCTCTGACAAGGAGACTGTTTCACAGCAGTCAACTTGATAGCAGAGTGAAGGTGATTTGCTACATGGCCCTCATAAGGCCAATGATTGTCTATGGGTGCCCCGTGTGGTTCAATGTTACAGCGTCTCAAATGGAAAAGATTCGGGTGTTTGAGAGACAGTGTCTGCGTACCTGTCTTGGATTGCACAGAACACCAGAGTCGGAGTACAGAAAATATTATCCTAATGAGGTCCTTTACAACGGGGCTCAAATAAACAGGATCGACAACTTCATTATAAAACTGACTCGTGGTCACGCTGCAAGAGCGATGACCTCGACCAATGGCCTGATTTTTGGGGCTTATTACCCCAACACTGAGTATATGGAGAAAACGCGCTTCAGTGGATTTGTCCCACCGGAGGCTTTCCTCTATTTTGATATGGTAGGGCTGATTCAGGATAGATTGGCGGTTCCGCTAATCTACCACGTCTGCCGGAAGTCCGTGGAACGACGGCTCCTTTACAACCGAGACGTCACCGCAGTAGGCGGAGAAGCTGAAGAGCTCCTCCGGTTCAGTAGGGCGGTTTCAGATCGCGATCGTCGTGACGTTGTTAAAACGTCGAAAATGTTCTGGTGGTTGTCGGAGCAACAACTTGAAGTTGATAATGAAAGCGAGTCGCCAATGGCTGGCTTACAAAGGTTTAGCTTGTAAGTTTTAGGGTATAGGGGGTGGGCACAGTGGCAAACAAAAAAATCACAAAATCCAAAAAACAAAAAAAAAAAAAAAACTTAAAATTCAAAAAAAAAATTACAAAAACTCAAAAAACAAAAAAAAAATATAAAAATACAAAAAACCAAAAAAAAAAAAAAAAGCTACTGTGGCTGCTCTAGTTTTAAGTAGTTTTAATTAGTTTTAAGTAGTTTTAATTATTTGTAAGTAATTTTAAGAAAAACCAAAAATTGATCAAGAATTACTAAGTTTTTTAAATTTTCTTAGTTCATAATTCAAGTTATAGGGTGAAATATATATTGTATCTATAGGCCGAAAGGCATTAGAATTAAGTTACTGAATAATTTAGAGTACCCGCCTAGGGTCAGTAAGTTAATTAAGTTATTATGTAAGCTAGTTTTACACATTTTTGTTAGCATGTAAGTAGATATAAGTAAAATTGAATAAAAATGAATTAAAAATGAAATGAATTCGAACAAGTAATGCTCCAAAAGGACTGTATCTTCCTCTCTCTCTTTTTTTTTTTTTTGCTTAATTTGACCAAAAGAAAATACATTTTGATTAATCATTGCGATTTGGATAATAAATTAAAAACCTCAACAATTTTGAAACTCAATTAATAAACATTCCCTTGAAAACGGAGAGAGCGTGATGCGTACGAGCACTATACATATAGCCACTTACCATTAGATGGCAGCAAAGATGGCATTTTCGACTTGTAGACTAAGACTCCAGCTCAAACTACGATGTAGGGTGAAGTGATGATAGTGGTCCGAAGGACATGGTAAGTATTTGCAATTGCGCGATGTTATTTCCGTTTTAACTTCTTCTTCTGTTGATAACTTAAATGCTAGTAACAGAAGCTAAAACGTTTGTGATACCAAAAAGATATACTTGGGTATACATAGTTTTATAGTATGTATGAATATGTATGTGCATTGATTTTTGTATAAAGTGCATGGAAGTGTAATGCTATGTCCCATGGTTCTCCGTGGTCATGGTCGAGCGGAGCCGCAGTGCCTATTGCTGTACTGCTGTGTCTAAGTTTTAACTTAATGCACAACTTAAATAGAAATCTCTAATGTGATGATTAAATGATGACTTAATTTAATCCAGGTGCAGCAGTTCGGTTTGCGCCAAGGCCTCTGCTGATGATTCTTTTAAACCTCAGAAGTGTTTTAGATGATTGGTGATGCTTTTTGATTAGTCTGATTCAAATAATAACTCAATCTGGCAGTATGTTTTTAAATGCCTCTTATTGACTACTAATGCAGATAATTGAACACACTATGTTATTAGGCAGTAAAATTAAATTTGAAGGAAATTATATATCCAAGACATTGGAGCCATTAGGCATTGAGGTAAGTTTTTGAATAGTTTGCTCGGAACAGAACAAATTGGAGTGAAAGTGATTCTAATTTTAGTCAATACATCGGTTTTGGAATTAAGAGCGATTCATTCTTTAGTAGTTGAGAGTATATAATAAAGCGAAGTTTTATGAATTTGCGCACTTTTAATAAAATCACAATTTTAAATGTTTAGGTACCCAAGTTGCTGATTACAAAATCGCATGTTAATGTCAAAATTAAAGTCTTTTATCTACTATAAGTATACATTTTTTGCTCCTGAATTAGACCAGAAGCCGATGATCCTCTGTGGGTGGTTGAGTTTGGGTTCATGCTTGAATTGGTCGAAAATCCGAAACCCTTCTTAATGGGATCCAGTGAAAAATAGCACCAGAAAAGAGCTAAACTGAAAATTGAAGTCAAAAAATTAGGAGGATAAGGAAAAACATTTTAAAATTGTATGTTTCTACTTCACTCAGAGAAAAACCGCAGGCTAAAATCAAGTACGAGTAGGCTTAGTTCTATTTTTTGCATTCTTAGTTTTGTTATCTCAAAAACGACACGTTTTATTCTTAATTCAAGAATTTTTTTCTAACAAACGAGTTTTTATGCCGAAAATAGGAACACAAAACTTGATTTGAGTATGGCATTCTTAATATAAGATTTGTTTAAAGTTATAGTAATGTATACGTTCTTAAATTAAGTTCTTCATTATCTTGACTTAGTTTCGTTTTCTTATTAAGAACAAAACATTCTTAATTTAAGATTATTGAATGTTAAAACGAGTCGATACGGTCTTAAACGAGCCGATACAATCTTAAAGAATCCGAAACGATCTTAAGCTAAGATTGATATTCTCAAATTAAACCGAGGCGATCTTAAACTTGTATGATGCAGTTTGATTACAAAGAAGCTTAGATCGTTGTTTCATTTTGAAGCGTACTTTATTCCGGTTCGGATGGATTTCTTATTGAGTGATTAAATAATATTTTTACCGCATGGAAAATTTTACTACGAAAATGACATTGAGAACATTGTAAGATCTAGTGATGTATATGTGTTTAAAAACATTGATGGAAACTTTGTTCTAGTGAGTGAAAAAGTGATAACGATATAAGAAATAGAGTAAACGTTGACTACTCAGCTGAAGCTGACGCCATTTCTACCACCATGGCACCAATAAGCTGTACGTAATGATGTTAATACACCCAAAAAAATATTTCGTACATATAACTAAAACTGTCGTATATTCTACGAAAATTTCGTGGTGCAAAACCACGAATGACTTTTGTTTATTCTACGAATCGACTTTCGTAATTCTACGAATCTTCTCTGATTGAAAATTACAAAAGCATTCGTAAATATAACGAAACTTTTGTATATCATTACAAATAAAAGAGGGAAAACTTTCGTAGAATTTACGAAATATTCTTTTAAGTTCACAAAACTTTTGTAAAATGTACCAAATTTTTCGTAAGAATACTAAAATAAGATCCTATAGTTACAAAATATTTTGTAATTTTATAAAAATTGCAAAACCTTTCGTATAATGCACGAAAGAATTTTTAAATGTTATATTCATGTTGCTGGTCCTTTGTACCAACTTACCTTTTATTTTGGATCAACATGTTTATCTATAAATGAAAATGATGCATTTTAAAAGCCTTGTGAATTTATTGAAAAAATAATTCTTAAATATAAAAAAAACCTGCAAAAATAACAGTTTATATTTTTACAGGTTTTTTTTTATATTTAAAACTAAATAAATAGCCTATATTCTTGTCTGCTTACAATCCTTCTAAGCTTACGAAAAGAAATAAAGGAAATAAGTAATAGTAAATCTTTTTGAATTTTATTAGAAGTAACTTACGCTTTGCCTCATTCATGTAGAAGGATGTACATATCTGATTTTGTTTTATCTTTGTGTTGCACAATTAGCAGCACAAGAGTGTGCATTGAAAACCTAGTTGAAATCAGAAATAAAAATTTAAAAATTGTAGATACTTACAATTTTTTATAAAGACTTATCTTACCTCAAAACGGTGCTCCAGTAATCAATTCTAGTGTTTTTATTAGAAAATACACACTACGCAGAATTCCTTAATAATAATTTTTTTTTTTCTCACAAAGTTTTGTTTAAAAACTGTACCAAGCACTTCTACGTTTAAAAAACAAATGAAAGAAGAAGCAACATTTGTTTCCTTCAATTTGATTTTGTTTTTACAAAATATTTGTAATTTGACAAAATCTTTCGTATAGTAATGGTAAATGTATATCGTAGATTTAGCAGAATAAACAAAAATCTTCGTTTATTTTACAAAACATTGGTAAAAAAATTTACGAAAGCTGTTTCGTTTATTTTACAAATCTTTTGTAACATTTTGTATTTTATATCACATATTATTTACAAAATATTCGTTCTATTTACGAAATTTCGTACAATGTACGAAAAAACAGTGTACGAAAGTATTTCGTAGTGATTTCACGAAATTTTTTTTTGGGTGTAATAATTTTAAACTCTATAAATTAAAAAATTTTATATTTCAGAATGAAACAGCTTATGTTCTATGCCAACGAGTTGAATACCTTTGATTTGACCATCATTTCCAATCATTTCAAATTGGTTGTTTAATAAAAACCATTGAAGTAAAAATTATTACGGAATTTTTAAGTCCACCACTCCATTTGTATCCGTTAAACAAAGGAGAAACCCATTTCAGAATTAAGTATATTTAAATAATTTTTGTAAAATAAAAATTAAAAAAATATAAACACATTGAAATTATAAGTGCTTTTAATTTTATTACGGGGGAGAGGGGGTGAGGAAGAGGGATGGGGACAAGGGCTGAGGACAAGGATTGATTCTAAAGGTAAGAGCTTACAAATCTTGAATCATGATTTAATAAGCTAGAAGCTATCCGAAGGGTACTGAAATAAAAGAGTTTTTGTTCTTATTTCAAGTTCGGTAATGCTTAATTGCATTCTAAATTCAAGATTAATAGAGCTAAAAGTGATCCGAAAGCAACTAAAACAAACCAGATTTTGCTTCAAGTTTGTTAATGCTTAATTTAGGAATATTAGAAACTTGATTTAAGTATGTTTTATTCTTATCCCTGTATATTTAAGAATACGTGATCTTAATTTTAGATTGTAATAGTCTGACATTAAGCCTTTGTATTCTTATATTTAAGCTTAAATAAACTTATATTAAGATGAGAACATTCTTGAAATCAGAATTTGAGGCTTATCAAAAATAGGCTTAAAACAAAAATTTCGGGCACGGATTAAGAATTTTCGAGGTTGACAGACTTTCGTCAACGAATAGGCTTGCTTTGACACCGATTTTCTTGAATTTAGCTCGTTTTTTTTCTGAGTGTTCCAAAACAAAAGAATAACTGAAGAAAGAATGAAATGACATGTTTCGTTCGTGCGTCGAAAAAAAGTAAAGATAACTGATTAAAAATACACAGAAACTACAAGCACTTTACGTGTCCAGGAAAACAATAAACATAGCTTCAAACCTCCTATATTGAGGTACTTATATTCGATATGGGTCTATTTCCAGAAAGCCTTCACTAAGGACTCCAGCAGACCAAGTGCTGGCACGGGACCTTAGAAGCTGTCTGATGTTAACCGGTCATATTGCTTTCTGGTGCTATATCGTGAGGGTTACATTCAGAGAAGTTTTCCAGTTGCATACTATCACTCTATAATTACAATCCGAGTACGAGTCCTGCGCTTATTTGGCACTGTTTAAGAAATCAAATATTTTGCTATAACTATTAATTAATAAATATAATAAAACTCATTGGGCGCGTACTATTCGGGAAGGCTTTAATTGGTGTCAACTTAGAGTCGCCTATATGTTGCATCTTATAGTACACCTCGATTGTGCTTCTTATACTGGGAACTGGAGATATGGTTCACCATCCTGAGATGACCTGCTAAACCAGTAAGAAACTCCTGAATGCGCTACTTCCACTTATTATGTTAAAATAACTTTCAATACTAAGACAGGTTATCGAAGTAGAAATGGTGGCGGATGAGTTCCTGACGAGCCAACGGCAGCTCTCATACCTGTCCAGCAGATTACTGCTTCCGGATTATCCGGGCATTTATGGTTTAGGTGTTTAAGTGTGCATTGCTTTTACCACGTATCGAGTGATGAATGCTACTCGTCACTTGATACGTCGCAACGTCGCGCCAGCGCCGATGTACGACAATGTGCACATCAGCATACTAATCTTCCCACGATTCGACTTATTATACTAAACTTCCCACGATTCCTCTCATTTGCTGACTCGACATAAATGTAGGAATGTGAAGTCGCATATAGTCGCAGAGTCGGATAGTTTTTTAAGAAAGCATTGATTAAATAAGAAACTATCACCAAATAAAGACGTTCTATAACTTAATTCTCTACAATGCCCAACGGGATACCAAAAGGACTTGGCCCTCCAATATGGGGATTGTGCGTTGGGTTAACTACCCAACCACATAAAAGCTACATGGTTCCGAAACAACAACAAAAAGGAGACAAAGACATCAGCATCTGCGCGTTCCTTAAACAGACTACGTGCAGCTAGAGAACTAGTGGACGCCCTAAACTGTAACAATATGCAGACACAACCGCCTTTCAAGAAGAGCGATGGGATGGGCCGGGCATAATGAAGATGAAAAACTGCGACATCTACTATGGCGACTGCTACAGACAACAGAAACAACGCTTTTTTGGGTGCTGATTTGTCGCTAGAGGTAGACTCAGGGGTAAGGTTATCAGCTATAATCCAGCAAATGAGCGTAGGCGTAGTAAAAATCCGCATCAGAGCAAAATTAGCACAACATTATAACGTAACATTCACCCACGCCCCACAGAAGATCTCCAAAGATTATTTCCACGAGCTTCTCGAAGAAATTTATGAGCAGTGCCCTAGATATGACGTGGAAATTGTTCTTGGCGAGTTTAATGCAAAACTAGGGAAAGAGGACGTCTTTGGGAATACAATTGGTAGGCAAGGCAAGACAAAAACCTCCGAAAACGGACTCAGGCTAATCGATTTTGCTGAGGACTAAATATTGTTGTTAATAGTACTCGTTTCCCGCATCCCAAAGTTCATAAAGGTACATGGCGAGCCCCATATCAATTAACAATCAACCAAATTGACTATATGTTGCGATCGACGCAAGCCACTTTTCTTCTAGTGTGATAGTTGTTGTCCGAACTTTCCGTGGGTCCAACATTGACTCAGACCAGAAGAGATATGACGTAAGAAAGCTACAATCGCAAGAGATTGCGCCAGTGCCTTCTCCAGTTATGTGTCCTTCCAAATATCCTTGAATCTTGCCAACAAGCCATTAGAACCACTACCTCTGAGGGTCTGGGTTTCACTCGGTCTCCAAAACGAAACGAGAGTGGTTCCTTATCACTCAATATTTATGGATTCCAAGGCCGCGTATGACAGTATTCACAGAGACGAGCTGTACAGAGCCGTATCCAGTCTCGGCATCCATTTAAAACTCGTATACGGCTTTGCAGAACGAGTTTGGAGAGTTCGCGCTGCACCGTCAAGGTCGGAAAAACACTCAAGCGATTTCTTTAACATCGTTCATGAAAAGACTGTTCAAAACTTAAATCAAAGTGTATCAGAAACGAATTCCTAACTTTCAATCTCTGCTCAAAAACTTAATATTAAGGTATTTTAAATATGTTTATAACTTTCTTGTTTGTAAAAATTAGTCATTATGAGTTAGATAGAGACAAAGGTTTTACAAACAGTAAGTGCAAAATAAAATATATATAAGAACAGCATGAGACACTTAAATCAATTTAAGAGCTTTTGTCTTTTATGCACAGCAATAATGTCAACACCAGAGAAATAATCCTACGCAGGCGATATTGACGTATTGGGAAAAAGCAAACCTGATGTCATTAGCGCTTTTGCGAGCACTGAAACAGAAGCGGCAGGAATGGGTGTGATGGTTAATGAGGTTAAAACGAAGTAAAAATTTGTTGTCATCAAACAAAGACACCGAACATCGACGAATTGGACAAAACGTCACAGTGGAGGTGGACACACATAACTTCGAGGTAGAACAGGATTTCGTCTATCTCGGATCTACTACACCCATTGAAAAGAACATCAGTAAATACATCAAACGGAGAATAAGTTTTGGCAATCGTTGCTTCTTATGGGGTTGAGAAGACAATAATTGCGAAACAAAACTCTCTCTAGAAAAACCCTGCAATAGGACCTTATACATCTGAGTTTTGCTTCAGAGCGCGGAAGGATGCACCTTATCGAAAGTAGATGAGGAAACCCTTGGAAAAATACTCTGAATGATTTTCGGTCCCGTAGGTGGAAACAATGTGTGGAGAAGAAGATACACCAACAAGCTGTATGCACTGTACCACGACATTTGCATAGCTAGAACCTAGAAGAGTACGCATCGCTAAGCTACGATGGCCTTGCCATTTAAAGCGGATGGACATCAATACTTCCTTGTACATTCCAGGGAAATTGCGGAAGGGGAAGGCCACGTTTTAGGTGGCGCAATCAAGTGGAAAAAGACCTCAACCGACTGGAAGCGCAAAACTGGAGAAAACTCGCCCAAATTTAAAGTCGTTATCGAAAAATGTTGCTTGAGGCTCAGGTTTGACCCTAACTATAAAAACCACCTTAGTATAAGTAGGTATAAGTAATGAAACTTATGCATTATCAGTCAAAATAAAAGTTAAACATGTAGGAGAACTTGAATTCAGTAGAGCTATACACAAACTGAACTTAAATTTTTGAAATTCAGGAAAATAGAAAAATACAAATTTGACAGAAAATATTTCTTCTATTAAACGTTTTCTGGGCAAAAAAAAATAACTTAAGTGAATTACCATCGATTGGTTTAGCATTTGTTATTCAATCTTATAAAAACTTAGTAATTATTTCATTTGAAAATTTTTCTTGATTCGTTTTCCTGATGGCTATAACTGGCCTATAAGGAAAGCATAGTTTCACATTTATACAGTGAGTCAAAAACAAATTGTTAGTTTACATATTTCAACAGTGTTTTGAAATTCTAATGAAAATTTATAAAAAAAATTATAAAATTTCTTTTGCTGAAAAAAGTCGTAAATATTTCAAGAATGATTACACTGCTTTAAAAAGAGCTTTCTTACTTAGTCGTTCGTAATCAGCAAAAAATTTAAGAAAACCGATACACCGCTACACCCTGCCCTGACTCTTCTCCGAGCTATGTTGTTTCACACAAGCGTTCCACCGCAACTCATATCGTTTTAAATGTTGTTTTTATTTGTATTTCGACCCGCAATTATGTTTGTGTTTTGGTATTCGTTACTAAACGCAAGAATTATAACTCATAACTATTGAGAATAAAGCAGAACTCTGAAAATGAAAAGTTTCACTTCCAATGGCATTTCTTTCTCTCTAAATTCACAGCAACAACTATGTTTCAACAATAGATTTGCATATGCGTCGATATACTTGGCGGGAGGTATACGCAGTTGATCACCCTTTAATAACTCATGACGTTAAGGCTAGGTGGACATTTTTAGCGAACTCAGAACTCATGTAAAAGTGTTTGCTTGTATTGGTAAATCGTTTTATTCTCTTAAAAGTTATCCCTCTTGCCATCGTCGCGTGTGATTTCAAATTCTCCCTGTTTGATCTCTCTCTTTGGTCTCGGCAACAGCCAGAAACTAGAAAAGAATTACGCACTTGCATAAGCAGAACAAAGGGGTGACCGACCATTATACGAGCATGCAAGTAGGCATAGGCATATAAAAAAACAGATATCATAAGGCACACTGAAGAAGATATTTTTGTATGTACACAATATGTCCGAAGGCGAAGGAACATTTTTTTACGATTTCTTGTTTTTGGATGGGTTGAGAATAGAAATATTGTATCAAGTCAGGAAAAAAAGAAAACCGGTTACTTTTTTTGTCAGTTTGCTTGCTGAGATAAATACAGATAATTACAAATGAAGATGTTGTAGGGTCGATATTTCTTATCTTGTGTTTTTGCATATGTGGAAAAATTGGTATTTGTGTAGGTCAGTTTCTTAGTTTAGTTTGATCAGCAAAATTAATGAAAAGGGGATAACTTGGAACTTAGATAACACTCATTTTTCCCAGAGGAAAAAAAAAAAAATAAATTGTCCTTGTGCTGTTTTTCGGTTAGGAAAGACTTCCATAGATAATGTGGGAATAACCTTTTAAAAAGTGAAGAGATATTTTCAAATACATCCTCTAAAAAACATTTTTTGTTTTGGATTGGATTGGATACTAATAGTCCAGTCATTTAAGTCAAAATAAAGCAAGAATCTCGGAATTTGAGATACCCAGCTGTAAATTGGTATGAACTTCTATTTTGACACCCTTAAAGTTGTCTCAAAACCTACATACTTTAGGGTGTCAGCGTCCATTAAAAACCAAAGATCAAAGGTCACAAAAATCGTTTATTGGCGTATATCTCTTTTACTATGGGTTTTTTGCTATTTGTGTCTATTAGAATATTGTAGAAGATTAAATTCTCTACAACTTTTGCTCAAACAGTTTTTTTATAGATTGAACCGTTTTCGAGATAGAACCATTTTGGTCTCTCAAGGTTAGAGCATTGGTCGGAGACCAACCAAATAAAAATTATAAACATATATACTGTATATGTATTTATAAATATATAAATATTAAATTATAAATATATAAATATATATAATATAAATATATATATATAATATATATATATAATATATATATATATATATATAATATAAATATATATAATATATAAATACATATAAATTCTTTATAAGTAATGTTTTTATTATAAAATCTCATTTTTCTGGTGTTTGGAATTGAAAGAAATTAATAAAATTATTAAAACTTGAACTATATTCTTCTTCTTCTTCTTCTTCTTCATACGTCCAAATACATGAAACGGAACGTTTTAATGCTTTTTTTGCAGGCATCTAATTTGAATTAAATGCCCAGAAACCTGTGCCACCCACACTATCCACCCTCAGCTTGCCTTCCCCCATGCATAATATGAAACAAAATAAGATAAATCAATATCTTCTATAGGTATCTCTATACATACCTATAGTAAAAACGTAACAGTTTGTCGTTTGTGGACGCTAATCTCAGAAACGACTTATCCTATCTAGATGCGGTTGTGGTAAGCTTCACTAAACATTAGTTTTTATTTCGTGTCAATCGGTTGATAAATAAAAAAGTTATGCCAATTCTTGCGAACCAAGTCGCTGGCACACCTAGTAAAATATAAAAAACCACCAACGAAAGAATAGTACAACTAATAACTTTGAAGTTAAAAAAATTGTTTCGCATACATACATCTTACCCAAATACATTTCTTATTCCAAAAAAAGTTGAATCTTATATGCCTATGTAAGTTACTGACCTATAGCTACAAACATTTTCACGCCAGCCGCGTCATGTCATCAACAAAACAATACACAATACCTACCTAAGTTCTCAAATACAAAATATCTACCTAGTCAAATACAAAATTTTTAGCTGAAGAAAAAAATGAAACACACTTTCATCAAGTTGCGTACACTTGACCAAGAAATTCCATTCTATTAGTGCAGTGGTGCTATTTTCTCACCCCTTTCCCTTTGTGCGTTTGCCTATGTCCGTTTCATTCAATCCTTCCTCATTTCAAACTTTTTTTTACAATGCAAGCTACTGCTACCAGCAAAAAAAAAACAACAGGCACACAGTTTGCAATGAGAAATGAATAGCACAAAAGATCACAAAATAAGGTCATAGGTATAGAATATATGTAGATGATATGTATGCATCAGGGATGGAAAATGCATTTTTTCAATTGTACTGAAAACCGTTTTAAAATTGTACTGAAATGGTGCCAATTGTATTGAAACCCAGTTTTGTATTAAAAGAAATTCGAGCATTAATCAACAAATACAAAACAACAACATTAACTCTGTTTTTGAAAATGCGATAAAATTGACAAAAAAAAATTCGAAAATAGTCAAATCGCAGGTGCGAGGCGCCCAATTGAGGTACAAAAAAAGATTGTTAGTGCGGTTCGATAGATTAGTGGGCGAAAGATCTACATATAGTGGCATGGCGCATGGGCCATGTACTATGGCTCGTCATCCTGAACGAACCAGAGGAAGTTGAAGTTTATTTCAATAATTTCAGTAAGAAACTGCAACCACATTCTCGTCTTAACACACGGAACGAAGATGGAAGTCTTGAGCGTTACGTATGATGCTGACTTTGCGTCAAGATTTCGAGCGAGAGCCAAATTTCAGTTTCAAATTAGTCAATGACATAAAAAGAAACTGTAAACCAAGAAATAATGGCCTTACAGCTGTGCTGTGACCAAGAGATTTGTGGTATGGAAACGTATGCTTTCAGGATGATGAATTTAAAATTTTATCTCTTAGCAATTATGAATTTCGTTTTCAATCAGATTAGTTTCCTTTTATTTTTCAGAAACATATAATATGAAAGACGCAGATATGTAAATTGTACTGAATTTTGTCGAATTGTACTTTTGTACTTGTGCAAACTCAATTGTATCGAATTCGGTACAATTGTATCGAATTTTCCATCCCTGGTATGCATGCATAACGCATAAGATGATAAGATCTTCTGAGCGATACTCCTTTTTCAAATCATAGAGAACAGAGAACAGTCAAAAAGAGAAAACGGCGCTAAACTTGGTGGCGGATTTGCTTCGAACTAAAATGCGTATGTATATGTTTTTAAGAAAGATTTTCTAGTAAAAAACCCAAAGTAGACAGTTTTTCTAGAATTAATATTTCAAATTCTGTGACCACAAGAGTATATTTTTTAATTGAAACTGATTGAGATTATATCAAAAAAAAATACAAAAAAAAAATTGAGGTTCTTTTGGCTTCTCGTTCCTCAGAAATCGTTGGCGAATATGACTTTATTGAAATTGAATTTTAGCGGTTTGGAGAAAAAAATATTGAATTTGGGCTCGATGGTTAGTTGAGGAGCTTTATTACCTTCAAAAAAATGTATATATATATGCACTTGAAAACACCCACGCCTTGCCCCATGCTTTATAAGCTAAAAAAAGGCAGTTTCACAAACTTCTCATCATAACACCTGTTTCAAAACACTCAAAACTATGACTAATGATTTTATAAGATGCGCCTGATATCTATCTACTATTTACTTTTTATTTCATGAAAAAATATTAATAAACGGCAAAGTTATTGCCAAAAGAGTATGCTGAAAACCGAAAAATTACAACAAATTGAGGAAGGTTTTTTTCATATAAGGAGACAAAATTTAAAAAAAAAACGCTCGATGGTTAGTTGCATATATATTTTCTAGTTATAAAACGAAAAAGAAAAAAATAAAAAGTTCATAAATACGGATGCCCCGACCAAAATAGTGAACAAATCGAAATTTTCAATAAAAAAAACGGCTTCCGGTCCCTATAAAAACCGTTAGGGAATAACTTTCAGCATTTGAATGATACACAAATGTTTGTGTGTTTATTATCTTTACAATACATTTTGTTTCATAAAATTATCAAGAAAATTGCAAAAGTTATGAATCAATAAGTCAACGCACCTTTTAAATTTTAATGAAAAATGCAAGGGACACCTAGCCTTCTGTGAAGATTTATATCACGTGTCGTTAAAGATAAAGAGAGAGAGTCCGTGCATAACGAACAACAAAAAGAAAAGATAATTTCTTGGGACTAATAGCACGGAGTCACTGGTCTCGAGTGAACTTTTTTCCACTATCTGAAATTACATCGAGAGACATAAATATTCAGTACCTACGCATAAATGCGCGATTCTACGAAACACGGCAGTTGAAAAGATCTCCAATTATGGTCTATGTTATGCAATTCCAAGGTGGTTGCTTGGTGCTCCAATATCGATCAAAGACCCTCGTTCGGGTGTAGATCCAAATCCATTTCGTAAAGCCTCTCAACAAATCATCTCAGCAGCTGACGTACTTTTCCATCATCGTAGGTCAAGATCCTTATCGTTGTCTCGTTACAAGCTGCGCCTGCGCCATGCAGGCTGGATTAATAAATTGCAGAACTCAACTTATACAGAAATTACAACAAACTCACATGAAACACAGACGAGAGATGAAATCTTCTTGACAAACTGAAGAGAATCATTTGAAGTCAGCTTCGCCCCTAAGGACATGGCTCACATGTCTTGATGATCATTTTCTACAAACATTTCGACATCTTAAGCGAATCGTGTCTTTTTCTGGAATTACTTCACAAGGAGCGATGAAATGCTCCGCTAGAAGACAAAATAGAAATGTAATTTTCATTGGATGTGGTCTGGTTGGACGTGAGGGCATGTTCAGAATTGCAGCTCTCATACATTGATTTCGAAGAGTCAAGGCACAGTTAATGAAGAAAACCTACACTCATCAGACTCGCAAGTGTGTCATTCGTGTGCAGGATTGGAGTCGTTGTTACCTTTATTTTTGATGCTGCAGTACACTATGAGTTCTTGTCTACCATTGAGGCAGCAGGAGGCTTATTATAATCTCTTTCAAGTTGTCAGGCAGACATATCTTGATTGGTATTGCGGATCTTACTGCATCTCATATTGCATGGTGGCTTAGCGATATGCTCCTCTGGTGCTCAGCAAAATTAGTGTGTATCTTTTTTGCATTATTTTTAAATAGTTTATTTCTGTAGCTGTAGCTAAGACTCCTGCTTATGACTAATTTTTAAATGGCTTTTGGAATATGATTGATAAACCAGCTAATAGATAAAAAAAAAATAAGATACCCCATGGGGCACAACGATGGTGCGTGCATATCTTAAAAGTTTTCAATGCGCAATAGGCTTTGCAGCACAATCTTTTGCTTATACAATTTAAATCAGTATTCCTTCCAGTTGAACTCTTGGGTTTTAATCAATCCAACAAATTGAAGCAACTGGTTTATCTTGAAAACTGATATGACTTACGAAAACTCCTAAATAGAGAGTCACGACTCGATCTGTACAGGTGTTCTTTAAAAAGGCAATTTGAATGTTACACTGTTTGCATAAGCTGGATACTCAATTTTTATAAAACACTGACTCAAGTTAAAAAAAAAATTTCTGCAAATCTTACTGCTTCATCCTTTGCTATGCGGCTTCGTCTCCTTGATTTGAGAAATAATCAAAGTCATTATGACTCACCAAATGACTTGAAATCAAAAAATATTGTCAAACAAAAAAATACAATTAAGTTAAACCACAAAAATAGATAGGGTGTCAAAAAGTTTGTGGGTGTCGTTTTTCCATGTATCAACGCAATGTAGTCATTGCTGCTGGCATGAACGGCAGTCATTAGGCGTGTTTTTTCACAAGGATGTTACCTATATACATAACATCATTTTATATGTAAAGCAAAAACAACATCCCGAAAACTGATATTATGGATAAAAAGAAAAAGATAAAGTTAATCCTTTCTTTCGTAAGTTCACCTAATTATCCAATAACGTAAAAACTAAAAGAAAAAGTTTTTCTCAGAAAAAAGTAGTTTTGGTCATTTTTGGTTTTCTCAAAAACTACAGGTTATTTTTACATCATGTTACGGTAAATTTTCCCGTAACAAAAACCTTTCTTACATTTAGCTATTTTGATTTCGATATCCTACTCTTTTCCTCAAACCCTTCCCCATCATTTCTTCGTCCCATCATTTCTCCGTTGTTTGCTCTTAGCAATGTGATCGAAACATAGCTTTGAGCAAATGACAAAATAGGTGCATGTCGTAATCAGCGGATGAGCTGAACTGATGTCGGCGTTTGGTGTGTCGAGCCAGAAGCCTCTGGAGACTCGCACACCATTTATTTAATCGAATGTCATGTCATACTTCGTAACTCACAAACATCATCATACATTCATCGACATTCACATCATAATCATCATTTACACATACTTACATCCATGTACTTATAACATCATCCACCCATTATCGTCATGCACATATATCATCTTTACACTCATCATCACACATACACCTCATTACACACACTACACAAGCAGGATATTCAACACACAACACTATACACATACATACACATATCATAGATGAGAATAATAGAACTGGCACGTTTGAACGCCATACTTCGCTATGAGACACACTGTGCAGCGTAGTGCTGCAAGTGTAAACGTCCTAAAGTTTATTTTTTTTTGTAAAACCAAATCATAAGAATGAAACGTTAATAGTTTTCCCTTTTCCCCAAATCTGCGCAAAGATCCACCGAATAGAGTAAAGTAGTTCATTTTGGTTTTAGTAGCTTTTCCTCCCTTCTTCAATTTTCGAAAAGTTGTAACACAGATAATTTTATCCTTTCCCCTGACTCAGTAGAATATATAGTAGAGTACAGGGGCGAACGCAGGGGGGGGTTTTGGGGGTTGAAACCCCCCCCGAAATTTTTGAAATAAAAAAAATAACCACTAGTTTTTTAAAACAAAAATCAAAATATAAAACATGGAAGCATAAAATTCATCTGAAAATTTTATTCAGTCAAAAATTTTTGAAAAAATCCTTCCAAATGCGGAATCCATTTCCATCGATAAGTTAATTCGCAGGCAGTTCATATGTTTTGGAATGACTTTTTGGTTTTGGTATGTTTTTAGCATGATCACCCTTTTCTAGAGTAAGTAAATTTCATATCTTGATGTGGAGGTAGTATTGGGTCGTATAAAATGGGACCTGCGATAGAAATATATGAAAATTCACTTTCCTACTTATATTTGCAAACACATCGCATTGGTCGGCTCAAAACTAACGAAAATTAAAATGTTCATCACACATACTAAAAACCAGTCGCTCTGGCTCTGTATAAGAATGTGATCGACAATGGCAACTAGGAAAGGGTATACTTATGTATGAATAAGCATATGCATACCAATGAACATTGCTTGAAGTATGCCAAAATAAAAACAGCCCAACAACTTTATAGACACCTTAAATGTATGCGATTCGTCCCTATATAAAACAGTTCATTGTTTTATGCAGATCGTTGCCACACTTCCAAAATCCGTGGCTTCAAGCGAGCAATCTTTTTCATATCTGCGCAGATTAAAAACATATCTGCGAGGAAGAACCAGCGAGGATCAATTGAACGGTTTGATGTTGCTAAACATCTATAAAAGTATTGAGGTTCACTATGAGGACTTTATAAATTAAAAAATGGCAAAATTTCCAAGACGCATTGATTTAATTTTATAAAATGCTAATTGACTTTCGGCAGTAATTTGAATTTTTCAGTAATCTATCTTCTTACTTTTTTCATATTTTCCCAAATAGAATTGTTTACTTACAAGTAGTAAGTACAAGTAAGTCCCATGGGAATAATGGAACAAAGAAAAAAAACAGACAGATTTAATTTGGAATTTTTGGAATATTAGTAACGACTCCCGTTCCCGAGGGAATATGGTGATTGTTCTCATAGGAATATGGGAATGAGTTAAAGTTTATGTTACTAGCTCGGGGATAGTGTAGCATTCTAAAGGTGGAAGAATTTTTGAAATCGGTGCAGTAGTTTCTAAGTTCTCGTTTACGTTCCCGTAGAAATTGGGATAAAACATAAAGTCTATGACTTTCTTCAGGTCTAAGACTACCTCTGTACAAAATTTCATTTGATTTGGTTCAGTTGTTTGGGCGGGACGACCAGATATTATTAGTAAGGACCGGTTCCCGTGGAAATATTCGGATGAATTGAAGTCTATGTCCTTCTAGATCATCTCTGTATAAAATTTTACTTAAACTGACTCAGTGGTTTGGGTGGCAGATTCTTTCGTACTTGTTATAGTAGTAAGGACTTTTGTTCCTGTAGGAATATGGGGATGAGTGAAGTTTATGTTTTTGAGGATAGTGAGGCGTTCTAACGGTGGAAGAATTATTAAAATCGGTGCTGTAGTTTCTAGGTTCCTGAATATGTTCCCGTTCTCATTAGAATAAAGGGATAAAATGCACAGACTATGTCCTTTCTCAGGTTCTAGGCTATCTATGTACCAAATTTCATTCAAATCGGTTGAGTAGTTTGGGCGGAAGACGGTAACATAGAAAGATGGACAGACAGAATTACACATTACACATTTATAATATTAGTTAGGATTCCTCCTAGCAATGTATTTTACGAACCAATACAGAGTATAAAAAAAGCATAAAAATGTTAAAAACAAATTTCAAAACCCCCCCCGAAAAATTTTTCTGCGTTCGCCCCTGGTAGAGTAACTGGGAAAATGCCCAGAAGTATTATTTTCAACTTTTAGGAACTTTCATTTTTCTCGACATGTTTTATGGTCTGATCTCGACTAATGAGTTGGATAAGTTTTGGGAACAAACCCCCAACAACTTTTTCAGTTCAATGTGCTTGGAAAATTGTGCTAGTGAAAGGTCTCGCTGGAATTCGACAACGGAGGTGCTTGTCAGCCATAAGGCTGCATGTGCTAGAAAGCCGTGACAGAAAACCTCGAGACACGATTGGCCGATTGTATGAATGTGTGTGTAAATTTGAGGGTCGAGAAAGGACAAATTGAAAAGATCAACCACTTCTTGGTTGACCTAGTTAACAAGTGGTTTATTTTGCGATCTAATTATTTTTTAGAGAAAAAGAAAAGTTTCATTATAGAAAGTTGAAAATAGTTTTGGAAGATTAGTTTTGTTAAAATTGAGAGTAAAGTTTTTGGAAAAAGTTTAGAGTCAGTGGAAGGAGTGAAAATTGAGAAGGAGAAGAAATCGTCAGACGGACGAAAATTAAGAAAATTGCGAACATAGAAGGAGGAAGGAATAGCTGGAGATAGAAAAAAGATAAGTAGAGTGATTTTTAGTTTTTGCAAGTGTTGTCTAAGAAAGTTTCGGTTGTTCTTTGCCTACGAAAACTCTCAAAATTGTGAGACACGTGACCCTTATAAATTCATATTAATTGTTCTTTTCGGGAAAGAACAATTAACGTTTCATTTTTCCGGTTGTTTCATTTGTTTACCTTTCTAAACGGTTCGGCTAACCGTCCACCTTTGTAACATTTTATAGTTGAAAAGACTTGGGTTTTTAATCCAACTTTTGTACGGTTTTCCCAACACAAATAGAAAAATAAATAGCATTAAATCCCTTTGGGAATTTAACTTTCGTATTTTCTTACTCAGTTCTTAACATTTGGGAATTTCACCTAAAAATTTCCTGGCGCCCACTTTTTCTTTGTACACCCTGTACTTAGAAAATACTTTTAATTCTTCTTTTAATTATTATTTAATCGGTCATTTTATTCGCGATCGTCTTTTATCGCGCTACGCAACCTTTTTCTTGTTTACGAACCCAGCCCAGCTGAGTTTAGCCGTGGTGCGTGGTGTCAGCAGCCTACCTGCTGAGTGTTACACTTTTTAGTTTATCAGCGCGTTTGACATTTCGTCTGTTTACCTCGCGGCACACCGGTTGTGCATTTCTTTTAATCGTTTCTATTATCGTTTATTTTATTAATTGGATTCGGATAATCCAATCGCGACAAGTAGTTCCGATTCATCCTAAAGTTAATTTAATCGCGAAAAAAAGTGTAACAATCCGGTTTTCTGTGTTTGATCAAAAATAAATAAGAGCATTAAAAATAAGCCAGAAAAATACTACTAAAATGGTTTGAAAAAAAAAATTATGTTTTTTTTCAAAATTTTGACTTCGGTAATTATTATTTCAAAAACTATTCATTTGAACAAATAATTTTAAAATTTAAATTAATGTATAGGTTTTTGGCTTTTCAAAATGCTATAGCACGTCTCTGTAGGCATAACCTTTATTTTTAAATATTTTTTTTCCGTTTTAAGTGATTTTTTTCTTCAATTGCCTCTCCCGCCTAAACGGGGGAAAATGGACCCTCCCCCTCCCATACGAATTTTTGCTTGTGTAGGTCCAACCTACACACCCTATCGTTTTGTCACATATGACTAAAAATAAATAAATAGGGTGGCGCAACAGAGCGAGGAGCCCTTGGGCCTAGCGCATTTCTCACAATCATGCCTCGTGAGGTAATGGAGGGGACTTACAATTTTATGCCGGTTCCGAACAGCTAATTGAGAAAGCGCTTTTCATGGCAATGAATTTACTAACGCCAATTCCTCGCGAAAGGCGATACAATTTGGAAAAACGTTTTTGCCTCTGCTGGGATTCGAACCTCGAACCTCTGGGTTAGCATGTGGACATGCTAACCATAACGCCAAGGGTACCACATATACAGGGTGATTCGCATAAGGTGTGACAAAAAGATAGGGTGCGTAGGTTGGACCTAGACAAGCAAAAAATATATGGGAGGAGTGGGGTCCATTTTCCCCCGTTTAGGCGGGAGGGTCAATTTAAGAAAAAAATCACTAAAAATGGAAAAATAACGGTAATAACTACAGAGTCGTGCTATAGCATTTTGAAAAGCCAAAAACTTATACATTAATTTAAATTAACGATTTAAATTTACTTACGAAATAAAGGATGAATTTTCTCTTTACTTTTTTTATTGAGAATTCACTTAAAAATCCAATAACGAAAAAAAAACTTAAAAAAAAAAATTGAAAAAAGTCGTTTTTGTAATTTTTGGTTTTCTCAAAAACTACAGGTTATTTTGACATCCGGTTTTTTGTGTTTGATCAAAAATAAATAAGAGCATTGAAAATAAGCCAGAAAAATACTACTTAATAACGTAAAATTTGGAAAAAAAAGTGGTTTTAAAAAAAAAAATTATGTTTTTTTTTTTCAAGATTTTGACTTTGAAAATTAATATTTCAAAAACTATTTATTTGAACAACTTATTTTTAAATTTAAATTAATGTATAAGTTTTTTGCTTTTCAAAGTGCTATAGCATGACTCGGTAGGTATTACCGTTATTTTTAAATAATTTTTTTTTCCAATTTTAGTGATTGTTTTCTTAAATTGCCCCTCCCGCCTAAACGGGGGAAAATGCCCCCCCCCCCCTCCCATACGATTTTTAGCTTGTCTAGGTCCAACCTACACACCCTATCTTTTTGTCACACCTTATGCGAATCACCCTGTATATGTGGTACCCTTGGCGTTATGGTTAGCATGTCCACATGCTAACCCAGAGGTTCGAGGTTCGAATCCCAGCAGAGGCAAAAACGTTTTTCCAAATTGTATCGCCTTTCGCGAGGAATTGGCGTTAGTAAATTCATTGCCATGAAAAAGCGCGCAACCTACACACCCTATCTTTTTGTTACACCTTATGCGAATCACCCTGTATATTTGACGGTCTTGTGAAAAAACATGCCTATCAATCACTTAAACAAAAATAAAATATTTTGCTTGAAAGAAAAATGTCAAGTACCATATTGATGGTCATGGCCATGACGACAAACTCAATCTTCCGTATGAAAATTTTCACTTACTGTACAATGTACATAATTTGACATAATTCCCATAAGCCAGATTTGTTTACACTTTTGCCTTTTGACTGCTTCATTTCAAGTGAGTGGATCTTTTATATTATGTGTGGGCACATAAAGTGTTAGCGTCCGTGCAAGCAATTTGATAGCTTTAAAATCTGGTCGCTGATACATCGATAGATGTCATATCGTCTGCCCGTCCTCCAACACAATAAAACCAACTACCGGGAAATGTGCTTGAGTCCAAGCATCGTCCAAGCAAAAACCACACTATACTTAGCGAAATTCCCTTAAGCGCCTTTAAAAGAGCTCATATCAGAGTGCTGCTCTAGTTTTGAGTCCGATGCAAGCTGACATTAACTTAAAACAATCTGACAGGAAATCAACTGAAGGGATCTGTTCTTTTTCGAAGAAATATTAAGAGTGACGGAATACACGGAGTGATGGGAGGGGATCACCTTCACCAGTCCCTGTAGTTGTCATAATTGTCATTCAAGGTTTGTATATCACGTTTGCCCCCAGTTAGATACTTATTTTTTCATCGATTTAGATGAATGAAACGAACATGTTTGGGTGAAGTTCACCAGTATGTTGGTTTTTACTGCGCTATTGATATTCACATCTGTTCTGTCCTGTTACGTGTTGAAGTCAGAATCCCAAAAATAAGTTTTGTGTCAGTTAAAATCTGACATCTACAGTGCGAAAGGTGACTGTATGGAACAAACATACTGTAATGCAGTCATTTTTTACATAAAATTTAGGAGACTAGGGATTTTGGCATTGATGATGTATCCATAGATTGATTTTCATAGGTTAAGATGTGATGAATGGAGAGGACGAGAAAGCGCTATTCATGCCAGTGAAACTACCATTGGAGGTTTTGCCAACCAATTCTGTGATTCTTAAGAATCACGTAACACGCTAACATGCTGAGTAACATGCCGAGACCACTCTCTTGAAGGAAAACTGTGTGTGAAAAAACTTTTATTTAATGTTGAAGAAAAAAATTTATTTTTTACGCCCTAAGTACACGTTGTGCGCTTGCGGTGCCCCTTCAAAGTGACAGCTCGATCAAATACACCCACAGGCACCGCGAGCACATTATACTTCTCCGGCCTGCACCCGCGCTAATGTCAAAACTAACTTGAAGTTCTCTCTTGTTTCTAGTGATGGAATAGAAAAAACCGAAAGCGCTGAGATGTGACTCAACTGTGGTTGCTTCTGTTACTAAAATAACAGTTGAAGCTGCGTTTTCGATCGGATTTTATTTGAAACTCCTTTTTAAATTTAGAAAATACATTTTTCGGATACATTGGACAGATGCACAGATGTTACTTCTTTTTTTTTTGAAAATGATGAAACATTAGCATTTTAAAGACTAACTACAGTAAAAAAACGATTAAAGTTGGAGTTTTAAATGCTTATGTGTAAATACTCAAAAAAAAAAAAAAAAATGATTCCTTGAAGTTATTTGACAATGTTAATGTTTACACATTGTTAAAATATCAATGTTTTTCTATATATAAATAGTTGAAAAATTAGATATGCACCTTTTAAGCTTAAAAGCTCTCTCGAACCGGCACGATTTTGTTGTTGTTGAAAATGTAGTGTCGATGTCGTAGCTTTCTTGTCGTGTTTTTTTTTTCAAGCCAGTAGCTGGTAAGTGGTAAGGTACCTATTCGAGTTGACAAAAAAATGATTTCCGAAATCAATGGTGGCACCATCTTTATTTTAACACAATAAAAGTTTTGTCCATGTCAAAACAGTCTTTGTTTTCAACACTACAAACTTTTTATCCATTGTAAAACAATCCTTGTTTTTTGTGATAAGTAACGACAGTTAAATACTTAAGCCCTGTTTCACAAAAGCCAATAATTAGCGAGTAAAGCAGCCGAGTTAAAAAATTGGAGGGAAATCGCTGGTATCAAAGTTTTGCGAACAACCTTCTCGAATCTGAAAAAGCTAAGAGTAGCTTTGGTGAAGCCAAATATTTCTATATTTTTTTTTTTTTTGCAAAAGGCAGGATTGTTTCGTACATAAGGTAAAAACTACGGGAAGTGAACGCCTGAGAAAGTGAATTTTGTGTATAAGGTTGTGAATGTGCTGTAAAAGTTTAATGTTTATGAAACAAATCAATTTTTTTTTAATTTTTACAGATTGAAATTATCACAAACAATCGACCCTTTCTAGATAACTGTCGGAGCGGAGTATTCTCCGCAACGCATCCCTTTTCGGAGGAAGGTGCCTTGTTTGGCCTTTTTTAAATGTCTCGAAAACCAAGAAAGATTTTATCGTTCAGTTTTATGTGTTTGACTCAAAACTATTGAGAGCATTGATTATTGAAAGAAAAAGTGACTCTTAATATAGCAAAATTTTTTAAGTAAGAAATTAAATTTTTTTTTCATTTTAACTTTTTGACTTGATTACTCAAAAACTATTCACTTAAGGCCAAGGAGTAACTTAAGTTACTCCAAACGATTTTGAATGAACGGTTTTCATAAATTGCTACTATATATAGGTACTCGTAGAAATAGTATAGAATTAATCCCGAAGGTCAGCAAGACTGAGAAGCAGGTATAAAATAGTGAGCGCTGCGGTAAATCCGGCTGCTCCAGCCTTCGAATTTTCATTCGAACCACGTTTTTTCTCATTTCAAAACTATTGCACTCATCGATTTGAACCAAACGGTAAAATACTCTCAAGAGGGGTTTTTCTTTTTTTAGTTTCGAACAGTTAACTGAACTGAGAACGAACAGCGTGAACGTGTTCTGAGCTGAGCTATGTGAATTTGGCTGCGCTCAGAATTTTGCTCTAGATCCCCCTCATTTTATTTCGAGCACGTAGAGTGCCCTCGCGTAGTGTTCTGAATAAAAACGAAAAGCATTTTGAGCGTTCAGGTGTTGCTAAATTGGAAAAGAAATACTCTTACGTTTTTGACGTTTCGCGTTTCTGTTCGGAACTAAAAAAGAAAAACCCATAAGCTGTCTGGCTATGGCCTCAAGCAGAACCATAAATATTCATTATTATTAAATTAATTTTGATGCAATTCCAAGGACGTTTGTAGTAGAGAGCAAATTTTCCCATCAAAATGTTTGCTTTGAAAAATTATAAAAAAGTTTAAGTATAAAAAGGATTTAAAACGACGATAAGTGTCCATGTTCAAGTGACAATATTTCGGTGAATTTCAAACATAGAAAGTTCTCTGATATACTCTTGACCTGTAGCCCATAAAGCAAACAAATTTAATACACAATAAATGTCAAAAACACATATGTACTATGTTCTCTGATATAGCATAGAAACAATAAAAACAAAAAAATTTTATTTACTTTCTTTTTTATAAGCATTGCCTATACCTAAGCGAAATACTTCCTCGCATAATTTTATGGTATCACAATGGACCTAATATTGGTCTAAGTGTGTCAGTTTGTTTTCCTGATAGCCATTTAAACCTAACCTAACCTATGCTATACCTATCGACAACAAAAAAGAAATGCCATTAAAAAACTGACGAGCCTTAAAAATTGGAAGAATTGCCTTTTTTGTCGGGAATTTTATTATTTTGGATACAAAATTTTTTTAAATTATTTTTAAAGGAAACATTTGGATGGAAAATTTTGCTCTCTACTAAAATCGTCCTTGGAATTGCATCAAAACTTTGCTTCGTTTTCGATATATATTGAATAAACGAATGAAGATGGTTTAGAATCCTTATCTCCTATTTGCATCCTCTTATTTAATAGCACTTTCGGTCATCCCTTTAAAATTGACCCATTAATCGATGCATACAATAAAGGTCCATTCAATTTCGAGTTCCTTAAAAATTGACATAGTCAGTAGACTATATCATAAGTATATGTGGTAGTAAGTGGCTCAGCTGATTTTCAAAATTTTGTTTTAACTGGGTCAATTTTTATTAGATAGATAGATAAAATAGATAAGGTTTATTTATTTCCTTCAATTTGTTTATAATAACAATTTTATGTTTAATACATTTAAGTATAAGACATGGCTTTAAAATGCCGTCTGCCCAAGTTTGACAAAGTTACAATAGCGTTGTTATTAAAAAGTTTCTTCTATGATTGATTTTCTGTATTTCAAAGCTTTTTGACAATAGCAGTACATTTTCTTCCAGTCGGATCCATTCAAAAGAGTTCTCATTTCCGCTTCCTCTAAGATTCTTTTTCCATACAGTTGGATTCTGAGCTCAATCAAAATAGGACACCTACCCAGAAAATGATAAATGTTCTCTCTTTCTCGAAGATTACATAGAGAGCAACAAATTGGTAAACCTTCCCGGTGCGGGATGAAGTTCAAGTTCAATATTTCAGCTCTAGTTTTGAAAATCGTTGAAATCATTTCAGTTGAGTATATTTCGTTAAAATAATTATTCTCACAGAGCTTGTGATTTAAATTGGCGTAAATTTCTCGGTGAACAGAACTCTCCATCTTTTCAATACAATTTGCGTGCATCTTCTCATCAACTGCCGAAATTAAATTGTTGAACTCTTCTTTCCAGTGCAAGGTGTTTACTACATCCAAGTTAATATTGTATCCACAGAAATCAGCAAGAATTTTACATTCGTCAACAAAAAGCGTTTTGGTTCTTATTACGTACTTTAACAACCGATTCGGTAATCTTTCGCTTTGCCTAGAGATGGTTTTTAAAATATAATCGAGGTGAAGTTTGAGTGTTTCAACAAATAATGGCGAAAGACCAGTTTCCACAAGTAGAATATTGTTTGACGTACATTGTGGAAGTTTAAATATCCTTTTTAGGAAGAATCGAAGAAGTTTTTCAACCACTTCGTATTGCTTATACCCCCAAACTTGTGCCCCAGACATCATGATTGACTTTGAAACAGCCTGAAAAATGTGATATTTTGTTTTAAATGAAATTTCTTTGTCATCCAAACAGTTTTTCCATGCTGCGCTTATGGCTGCTTTAGCCGATACGAGTTTATCTTTAAGATGTTGATCCATATTCATATTACTGCTGATGTTAATACCCAAATACTTGTAGGATTTAACTGTTTCCAGTACCTGTCGCTCAAAAAACCATTTTTCGTTTCTTGCTAGCCTTCCACCACCTTTGCGGAATACCATTGCTTTCGATTTAGCTATGTTAAGATTTAACTTCCAATCTTGGCAGTACCTTTGCAGCTGATTGATCATTCTTTGTAAATTTTCCGGGGAGTCAGCAAACAGGACTAGATCATCTGCATATAACAAAACCTTTAAGTGGATCCCATCAATCCTTATCCCTCCCGATAGATATTCCGATATATCATCTATAAACATGATGAAAGCTTGACGGCTAAAATTGCAGCCTTGTTTAACACCCGTCAACGTTTCAAAGAAATCACCTAACTGCTTACCGTCCCAAACTGCTGAGGATGTTTGTTCATACAGCTTTTCTAAAAGATTTCCAAACTTTCTAGAGAGTCCTTTGTTATACAGTTTGTAAAAAAGTGCATTCCTGTCTACAGTATCAAATGCGGCTTTCAGATCAACGAAGAAAACATACAGTTTTTTCTTTAACCTTGTAAAAGTTTGTGCTGCAGTGGTGAGGCTAAAAATATGATCTGTTGTTGAGTAGTTTTCTCTAAAACCAGCTTGAAACTCACTCAAAAAGTGATTTTGTGAAGTCCATTCTTGAAAACGCCTAGATAAAACACCCATCAATATTTTAAGAGATGAATTTAAAAATGCTATCCCTCTATAGTTTTCAGACTGGTTGGGGTCTCCTTTTTTGTTAATAGGAAAAATTATGCTCTGTTTGAAGCTTATTGGGATATCTCCAGTTTCAAAAATTCTGTTGTATTCATTCGTAAGCAATGTTACGAGCGTACTACTTCCATATTTGTAAGATTCAACAGGTATGCCGTCAGTCCCGGGTGCTTTTCGATCCTTGCTCAGATTTAGCCAGCTTCTAATTTTTATTAAACTACCCCTCACGCCTAAATGGAGTTAGAATGACCCTCTCCCCTCCCGTGCGATTTTATCCTGAGAATTGACCAATAACCATATCCCAAATTATGTTACACGAATTACGGGACACTCTGTAGATATAAATGTAGTGCACGGGTTAGAGTTAACGATATTTTATTTTTCAATATCAGATTTACTCTTAAGTCGGGATAGTACGATGACTACGACTGCAAAAAATATATAACATATGGAAATAAACCAGTTGCACGCCCAAAATCTGCTCATTAATTTCACTTTGATCGCGTTACTAATCAGTTTTCTAAACTAAAATATTTCGTTGGTGTAAAATTTGAAAAACCTTTCTGGAGAAATTCGCCTATTCGTCGTTTTCGTAAAAAATGCCACACATCCTTTTGAAGTTGGCTTACTGCTATGATGGGGACAGAGCTAATTGAATTATATGCTTTGTTGTTGCAGCATAAATAATACAAGTTCACATGCTGTGCGAAAAAATATTTGCACATCTTCACGTTGACTTCGATTTCTACAAAGGGCTGCAAAATCAGCATTTTTTGTATATTGGCTGGATCGCTGGATGCGGTGCAACAACAGGCACTAACTGGCTAATAAGGCAGGACATGAGGATTAGGTTCGCAGTTGATGATTGCAAGGAGTCTTCCCCGTTCTCCTTCTACAAATGGAATGCCGTGCTGCAAAAGCGAAAATTATTTGTAGATTTGTTTTGTCACCACGTGTTGTTTTCAGTGCTCTTTCTTTCTCAATGGATCTTCACTGTCGTCGTCATGGCGTCGTTGGGATCTTTTGCAATTGTCGGTCATTGTGGCGGACTGAAATCCAACCAATTTGACCAAACCCCGTTGTTTGGGGACTTTGGAAAGGACACGATTGTCGTGATGATGATTATTCCTGTCCTTGTTTGGCTAATAGGCAAAATGTGGAAATCCGCGGAATGCATCTGGAGAACTATGATTGTTTTCTACGCGAAAGGAAGAATTTTTTCGCTTTTCCTTGTGGATGTTTATTTAATTTAATTTTTATTTCAAACAAATAAACACGAATCCGAGCGCAGCTGAGACAATCAAGCTAAAAAAAATTCGTTAGTCATTTGGTGAATGTATGTTATGGAACACTCAACTGCGACATGTTGTGATATAGCCTGGACGAGTGTAACGTGGGGTAGATTTATTGATAAGGGAGTCACGCTATTTTAATAAGTCATGTCACGGAGCATGGACAATTTTTTTTTTTTTTTTAAAGAAAAATAACACGATTGAACTTCGCGCCAGGAAAGTAAAAATCCTAATTAAATTTGAGGATTGTAACTGGGTTACAAAGTTCAAAAACTGTGGTTATGAATAAAGCTATGTTAATGATCGTATTGTTTGCGGCGTTACATTTTGGCTTTTTTTGATAGGTACCAATATATAATCAAAAGATCATTTGGACGGAGGATCGACGACGGCGGGAAACTTTTTTCTGTCCATAGTGTTGTATTTAGTTTCAAAACCTGGCTAAAACTATCAACACCCTTAGCAACTTAATATCTAGATTTTTTGAAGAGCACGAAAAACAAATTTTTTAAAAAGATGGTACACTTGTGTTTCGGGGAATCTGTTAGTTTTTATCATTTAATGACACATTTAGAGCGCTTGAATTTCTTACAAGCGTACACGGAAACAAAAAATTGTAAGACCGAAAAATAAAATTTGTCCCAGCGCATTTTTAGAGATTTAGTGGAGTGCCGTTAGACATAAAAATGGCAAGACTTAGGAATCCAGCGCCAGTCCATTGATTTTCATAAAATTTTCGGAAATTTGTTTCAAATACCGTATAGAAAAAAGTTAAAAAAAAAATATTCATCGCTCTTAATTTTTTACATTTTTTTAAAATTAATTATTAACTTTTAGAATTTTCTCTTATTAATGTAGGGTGTTTTAGATACCGTTTGCCAAAAGCTCAGGATAGATAGGTTGGGCCAAGACAAGAAAAAAAATGTATGGAAGGGGGGTCTATCTCCCTCCGTGTAGGCACGAGGGGCAATTTTATAAGAAATTGACCCTAATTTTTAAGAAATTATTAAAAATCAACTAAGCCGCTTACTTTCTTATACTTTAGTGTTTTTGAAAGCTAATGCTTCTTTAATAAAAGTTTTAATTTGAGTACACTTATTAAACGGTTTTTGAGAAATCAAGCCTTAAAGAAATTAAGAAAAAAGGTACTTTATTACAGAAAAGTTGTAATTTCCCGCTGATAAACTTTATTCCCGGAAGTGAAATATGAAATGTGTCTTAAATAGCATATAAAAAAAAGTTTAAAGAAAATTGCGTGTGATCATAATTTCAATATAAATTATAAATAATTATTAAAATTTTAGAGCTATATTTTACTTATATTAGTTTTAAGTTTCATTTTAAAAAGAAGACCTACATATTACAAACTTGAACTTTGGTCTCAAAGGACAGCACATATACTATTTGTGCCCCAAATGCTGTTTCTGGTCAAACGAGTCGATGAAACCGAAAAAATATGGTTTTTTGCCAAATTGACAAATGAGTTAGGGGCTGTCCATAAAATACGTTCGCATACAAGGGGGAGGGAGGGGTCTCGCTGAGTGTGACAAGATGTGACAAGGAGGGAGGGGGGGGTCTACGGCAACGTTACGTTCGCCGTTCATCAAAAAATGTTACTACAGTATTTCTCTTGTTTTTTTTTTAAATCGTTGTCATGATAAAAGTCATTCATTTCGTATAAGTAAATATATAGACATTTAAATGCATATATTTTTAATACAATCAATTGTAACTCTATATATTTACTAATGTTTATTTTTTCAAACATGAGCGCTAGGTCTTTGTTGCGGTATATTTTACCACAACAAGTTATACCTTTATTTCTCTTCCTCTTCCCATTTTCACCCCTCCTTTTGTTGTGGCTTCAAGGTGCTGGCAGAGTACAAAGCAACCCTAGTCCATCAGCTAGTGGTGTACTTCAAAGCATCTTGGAAAAGCAACCCAAATAGGTACCCCTTCATTGAGCCAGTGGACGGCTGGAGACTCAAGCAGCGGCGATGATAAGAACCAGGAAGGTTCTGGAAAATATCCATCGCAACAACAGCAGCAGCAGCAGGTTACTAACAACCTAATATGTGTACTAAAGGTAGAGATATGGCTACCCATCTCTTACGCACTGACTAGTTATCAGTCAACGTTTACGTTAACGTCATCATCATCAGAATTTGGCATTTGTAGCCTTTTCAATATAAACGGCCAAGAGCCCAACGTAATGGCTGAGTGCCCACCGTAAAGGCCGAGTGCCCAACCTAAAGTTCTTTACCTTAAAAAGAAATGACTCTTTACAGAACTATCCCCATTCCCCCAAATCTGCGCGAAGGTTCACCGAAGTAGTTTAGTAGTTTTCGCGAAAAATGACGAATCCTCGTTAACTGAATCCTAGCTTAAATAGTTTTCTTGCACAGTGTAACTTGGGTCGGTTGGGCCGAGGGAATTTGTTTAAAGAAATAGTTTTTCAATTTTCTACTCTGGAATGGATTGAAATGGAACAGGTCTGGATTCGTTCATTCAGGCAAGTTGTTGCGAATCTCTAACGACCAAGAGATTCACAACGAAATTGTTTAGAAGAGAGCGATGGATGTGTTTCGCCTACGGCGCAGACTCCAGCGAATTTGCTGAGAGTATTGCAGATACCCCGTGACGAACCTCCACGACTCTGATTGGTTGAAGTGAGTGGAATTTGCTGAATGCGCCGATGAACGAAGAGACCGCCAAGAAGATGGCACTCTTGGTTGACCTCTGAAAAGGACATAGTGCCAGAAAGTTTTAGAAAATTGAAAAAGTGTCGGAAAATTTACAAATCGAGTGATTTTATTAGTTGCAAGTAGTGTAAATTGAAATTGTGTTTTTGTTGGCAGAAAGGCCAAAATAACTACAATTGTTTACTGTGTGCAGGAAAGCTCCAATCAGGCAGGAGTTCAGGAGAGTTAGTGCCAGAACGGGCAAGAAAACTCATAGGCAGGATTCGTCAGAAAAGCTAAGTATTATTATACCTTAGTATTTTAATTTTCTTATTGTGAGAAAAAGTGTTAGTTGTGCGCTTATTTTGGTTTGACTATTAAGTCATAGTGTTTGTATCGGTTACCTTTCGCCAATCGTAATTTATCCTGAGATTGCAGGACGCGCGACCTTTCTTTGACCTTGTTGTCTGTTCGGAGTCGTTTGTTTGCGGGTGTATTGTGCACACAAGTTGTTGTTTTGAATTTTAATCTGGGTAAAACCCCATCTTCGTACTTAAATTTCATTCTATTTAAATTGTTGACGGGCTCTTTGCCAGATTTTACATACTTTGTACACTCCCAATTATTTACGAAAAGATTTCAGGTTTTATACCTATACCTTTGGATCGATGTCCAAAACACAATCGTCATTGGTGATTTAAATGCTCGCATAGCCGACGCAGCTGGTCACGAAAACACAAAAGCGGGAATAGCTCGAAATTCAAAGGACAAAACATGTAACGCAAGGGGTGTCAAACTACTGGATTTTTGCGACTCATTCGGTTTCCATATATTGAACGGAACTACGTCGGGCGATGCAGCTGGTAATTTCACTTTCATTGGAGCACAAGGTTCATCGGTAATCGATTTTTGTTTAGCAAGAGGAGGCTGGAATTCTCATATTACAGAGTTTGAAGTAGGTCAACTTCCATATTCAGATCATCAACCACTAGTGCTCGAATTTGGTGTGGAAGCGGTAGATAGAGAAGGATCGATAGAACTGAAACTCTTACCAAAGATTATCTGGAAAAACGTTTACGGTGATACATACAGACGAAACTTGGACACGATTCTATCAGCAGAAACAACCACAACATTCAGCCAATTAGAGGAATGTATAAAAACAGCATACCCGGTGAAAAAACAAGTATCCGGAAAACGAACCTGCGCCGTGCAGCCATGGTTCGACTCCGAGTGTTTGCAGGCTAGAAACCACTCATTTGCTTGGCTCAGATTAATGCGAAAGAGTCAAGGTGACGAATTCAAAGTTCACTACATCGAGGCAAACAAACTGTTCAAAAACCTATGTTGGAATAAGAAGAAGATGTATTTCGAAGAAAAAGCTAGGAACTTAGCTTCCTGTACGAGCGCCGCCGAATTCTGGAAAGATGTCCGTATAATAAACGGGTGTAGACCTACCATAAGCAGAAGCCTGGATGCAGCAACACTTATGTCCCACTTCAATGTTCTACTAAATCCTGCTTCTACTGCAAACACCGTCAAATTTGCCTCACCCCGGCTTGAGGATGAATTACTTGACGCGCAAATTACGTTAACCGAAACAAAAGCGGTAATAAAAGAGCTTGACGACGGCAAAGCACCTGGTCTAGACCGAATTCCAGGAGAGTTTTACAAGCACGGTTCGGAAAGACTAATGAGAACTATAACCCATTTATGCAACGATATTTTGGAGAAAGGAGAAGTTCCTCAAGAAATGAAGAAAGCACTAATATTCCCGATATTCAAAAAAGGCGATAAGAACGATCCAAGTAATTATAGAGGCATCTCATTTCTTAATGTGACTTACAAAATTTTCACAACCATTCTCCAACGACGTCTTACTGCCTGGAGCAACCACAACAATCACCTCAAAGAAAATCAAGCGGGATTCAGAGCTGGCTACTCAACAGTTGATCACATATTCGTCCTTCGTAATATAGCAGAATCTTTTGCAGTGCAGGGGAAGAAGCTCTACGCATTTTTTGTGGATTTTAAAGCTGCGTTTGACACGGTAGATAGGAATTCCCTAATGTACAAGCTGTACAACAAAGGTTTATCGCACAAATTTGGAAGAGTCATCGAAAATCTGTTACAAGACACGTGGGCAGCAGTTTGGGATGGGGAAACAGTATCAGATTGGTTCCAAACGAAGATGGGAGTGAGACAAGGATGTCCTTTGAGTCCCATACTGTTTACATTATTCATCGACGATTTAACGGGCTGTTTACCTGGCGGAATCGAAATCGATAGTTTAAGGCTTAAAGCACTGCTCTTTGCGGATGATATAGTGATCCTAGCACAGTCACCCCAAACGCTACAATTGATGATCAACCGACTACAAGAATACTGCGAGATCTGGAACTTAATTGTCAACACAGATAAATCAAAGATCATGATCTTCAATAGAGGGAGAGGTAGAGTAAGAGCAAATGAAAACTGGCACTTCAACAACGAAAATTTGGAGATTGTCAACGATTTTAAGTACCTCGGTGTAATCTTCTCCAGCAATCTTAAACTAGATAACCACCTAGCTGACAAACTAATAAAAGCTAAATCCGCTATTAACTCCACATGGAAGATGTGCTTCTCCAATCAATATATAAGTCATAGCTCAAAATATAAAGTCTTCGAGGCGGTGGCAATATCAATCATGCTCTACGCGTCACAAGTATGGGGGAGCCTCCAATTTGAATCAGTTGAAAAGCTTCTACGTTTTTATTTAAAGCGAATATTCAGACTACCACCTAACTCACCCAACTATGCCTTGAACCTGGAAACTGGCTTATCACCGTTATACATTAAAACTCTGAAACTACAAGCTGACTACGTTGTAAAGGTCTCAAATATGGAAGAGTGCAGATTGCCGAAAAAGATTTTAATGAAAACAGTGAGAAGCAAGATAGGTTGGTATGCAGAATGGCTACAACTAGCAAGAGCTAGCAATTTAGAACTAGATCTAGTCCATCCATTGAGCTTAAACTGGAAACAAAAACTCTACAGCATCATAGAAGCAACCGACAACAACATTAGAAACGACTACGAGAGTGAAGCACGAGAATCCATCTATAGACAGATATATAACAGCCTTAATTATAATCTTCAGCAGACCAACTACTTTCGAGATGAAAATGATGTACAAACAATCTCAATGATTTTTAGACTAAGAGTTGAACTGTTGAGCCTCAACTACAGACCTCATCGAGATGACCTTCCAGTATTGTGCAATATATGTAATGAAGCAGAAAGAGAAGATGTATTTCACTTTGTGGGTAAATGTCCAACGCTACGGGAAACAAGACGGTTCTTCCTCGGAAGCAATGTGCTCTCAAGAGACCAAGTCATAAACCTGCTAAATGAACTCAACATCCATTTACTGGGGTACTGTAAAACGGCCTTATCCTATCGCGAACGAATCGTAAACGAAAACTTTTAAGCAACACTTTTCGAACAAAATACCAAACAATCAATTTATTAATAATTTTAACTGTAGCTTTATAAAAAAATACTTTTTTGAATAACTTTTACTATTCAATCATAAACTGTTCCAATCGGCAGACGGCATAGCCAAGCCTAAAGATTTTGTAAATGAAAAATGTAAATTACTTATGAATTGTCTAATAAAATCTTACTTATCTATCTATCTATCTACCTATACTTGTAAAGGTTTCGTTCCTGAACCAAATATAATTTTATTCCTTTTGGAAAATCGTTATTCTTTTAATTCTATTTGAAGACCATTTTCAGCGTTGAAGTTGGTTTGGAAATTCCAAGCAAAAATTTCCTGGCGCCCTTTATTGTATGAAACACCCAGTTGTGTGTTTTGATTGATATGTACTCATTCTTTTTGATTAATTCCTTTCTTTATTCAACTAATTATACCTACGTACCAATAAATAAACTACCTACGGACCACCCCTTGCTGAGCAGCTGGCATTGGCAGCACATTATCTTGCTACCTGTTGCATTATTTTCCCATCGAAATCCACCCAGCTGTCATTTGACAGTTCATCATAAAGTTAAAATTCGGTCAACATCGCCGCGGCACATCGGTATGCATGTTTTATATTATTGCATTTTAAATAATTAATTAATCAATCGTTACGATTAATTAATATATTAGTTATCTATCATCCAAGTTGTGGATTCGTTTTTGATTCGTTTGTTCGTCGGGAAAAAAGTGCAACATCTTTGGCGCGGCTGTAGCGTTTTGACTTGGCTCTAGCGGCATTAGAATCCGCAAAATATATTTGTTTATTTATTATAAAAAAAAATTAAAACTTGCAACTACACTATCAATTAAAATTTATCATGCGCAAGGGGGGGGGGGGGGTCTACGCTTTGTTTACGTTACGTTTGTGACGTAATATTCATAGGGGGGGTCACAGAAAGTGTGACACAGCGTGACACTGGGGGAGGGGGGGTTCGAAAAAACCTAATTTTAGTGTGACGTATTTTATGGACGGCCCCTTATTTGGCGGACTCTTTACTTTTTTTTCTTAATGTAACGAGGGGCCTAGTACTACCTCACCTACTAATCTATGGGGGATATTAGATGGCTTCCCCAAGCCGAATTGTGTTGATGGCTAGAGAGCCTATCTGTTGGAAATAAGAATAGAGGCTGAAGAGCCAAAGTGTTCTGTTCTACTTCAAACTTAAAAGTGAATTTATTACACTGAACTTAAGCTATTTATACAAAATAATCAACTTACACACTAACATCTTAAACCAATATCAAATATACATATTATAACTAACACATAGAAATATTTGGGATTCCGAATTCTGTGGGAAATAAACGAACAACGGAACCCGGTAGCATACTTGCTATGTCATCAAATTAATAGCACATGCCAATATGCATAGCCCGTCTAATACAATGCACAAATGTATCCCAATACGTCCAGCCATATGCACTACACAGTATGCAGTACATTGAACCTTAGTGAGTAGGTAGATACACTTGACAAAAGTAATCTGAAGCGTCGCGTCCCGTCATCGTCAGTGGCATTGAAATTATTACTTAATAGTTTAGTGCATGAGGTTGATACTCATGACCATGAATGAAATATGAGTTCAAGGTTGGCTATCGTGAAGCGTAATGTGGATTAACGTCAATGACCGGAATTAAATGTATAATGACGTGGTCGCTAATGTGATCCCTTCACACCACCCTTCCTGGGGAAAAGGAGAAATCATGACATATCTTGATTTCTTCTTTTAAGCGACACTAACTTGTTTTTCTTTTTCTTCGGAATCCCAATTTATATATATATATACATTTTTTTTTTTTTTTTTTTAACATTATTTTCTTTTATATTAATTGACATAGTACAATCTTAGTGTGTATCATTACTTACGCATATAATATAATATAATTTTTTTCCATTCATACAAGTAACTTTATTTTTTCATATTCTAGTTGTGTTTTTAAACATTATTTTCTTTTATACTTAGGGTGTATCATTATTTACGCATATAATATAATTTAATTTTTCCATTCATACAAGCAACTTATTTTTCTTATACTCTAGTTGTGTTTTTTAAACATTATTTTCTTTTATACTTAGTGTGTATTACTTACGCGTATAATATAATATAATTTTTTTTCATTCATACAAGTAACTTATTTTTCTTATACTCTAGTTGTGTTTTTTAAACATTATTTTCTTTTATACTTAGTGTGTATTACTTACGCGTAAAATATAATATAATTTTTCATTTTTCATTTTCATTCATACAAGTAACTTAGTTTTCTTATATTCTAGTTGTGTTTTTTTTTAACATTATTTTCTTTTATACTTAGTGTGTATCATTACTTACGCATATAATATAATATAATTTTTTTTTCATTCATACAAGTAACTTATTTTTCTTATACTCTAGTTATTCATTATTTACGCATATAATATAATTTAATTTTTCTTCATTCATACAAGCAACTTTATTTTCTTATACTCTAGTTGTGCGCACAACAAATTTTTTTTTTTTTACCTCTTATTAAAAATTAAGTTAATTAATTAAATGAAGTAGCTATCTTGTATGTATATATGTGCATATAATATTATTTACATTCTCTTCCCTTTTTTTTTTTTGATTTTGATTTAATTAGCGATTATATAAAGGTTAAATACACGTAAAATGGTTTTAGTCTATTCTTGTGTACTGTCATTGTTTTGTTATCGTATTTGATATCACAATTTACACCATTTTGAGACAAAACTTCGTATGGTCCTATAAATATTGGATCTAATTTTTTCCTAGCTTCGTTTCTTAATAAAACTAAACTTCCTTTTTCAAAACTACTACTCTTTGTTTGTCCCTCTTTATCATACCTATCTTTCCTAACATTTTTCTTCTTTATAAGCGTTTCTCGGGCATCTCTATGGGCAACTTGTAATTTATGTTTAAGGTCAATTACGTAATTGTCATAGTTGTACACCGGTTCCATTTGTTTTGTCAGATTGTTGGGTAAGCTACATTGCTTTCCGAATATCAATTCGAATGGAGTGTAACCCGTTTCTGAGTGTACGGAAGTGTTATAACAGAAAACGTAATATGGCAACCAAGTGCTCCAGTCCGTGTGTTTTTCTGAGACGTAACTTCTAAGATATGCTCCTAAAACCTTATGTGAATTTTCTAAAGCTCCTATGCTCTCATGATGGTACGCTGTAGATTGCAATTGTTCTATTCTCAAAAGCTTACAGATACTTTTGAAAACCTGGTTCCCTGATCAGATGCTATTGTATGTGGTACTCCGTACCTTAGAATAAAACCTTCTACTAGAGCTTTAGCTACCGTGCCTGATTCTTTATTTGGGAGTGGTATAGCTTCGATAAACTTGGTAAGCTCATCTTGAATGGTGAGTATGTATTTAGATCCATCTTCAGATTCTTCTAAAGGTCCTACTAGGTCTATAAATATTTTGTCAAAACCTGATTCGGCTGTTGATGTGATAGTCATTGGTTGTTTCTTCGGTTGGTTATATTTGTTTCGTTGGCATACTGGGCAGTGCTTAACGAATGTCGTCACATCGTTTTGCTTTCCTGTCCAAAAGTATTTTTTCTTTATATTTTGGATCATACGGTTTATACCTGCATGTCCATTGGTTGGAAGTATGTGAAAGTCGTTTAGTATTAATTTCTTCTTACAAGGATCGGTAATTTCAATAACATTATCTATGAGGTATACCTTTATATTACTTTCTTTAAACATTTCTCCTAATATATTTTTTAATTCATTAATTTTATATTCTCGACGGCCGTCCGAGAGTTTCTTTATTTCATTTTTAGTAATATATATTCTCTTAATTGATTTGGGCCCGCAGAATTTTTGCACATCCCTCGACAATATTTTGCTAAATAATGTCGATTGGGTTGTAGTGCTGTCCTTGGGCTTCTTTAGGAGTAAACTATTCCCTTTTGGAATATACGCCAAAACTTTGTTTGGTCCTATAATTATGTCGTCCTTGAAATTAACTAAATCTTCCGTAAAATTGTCAACGATTTTTAATTCAATAACTTTTAGTCCACTTTCGGGTGGTTTCAGAAGTTCTGTTTTCAGTAATACCTATATTATTTTCGGAATATTTTCTCTTTAGGGGTTTTATTGAAGTTTGCAAGTATTTCAACGGAAGTTTGTCTTTTAGTGTTTGTTATTGTGTTGAACAAATGATAACAGAACTTTTTTTTTATCAATTTATGGGGGAGATATGAATTTTTTTTTTTTTTTTTTTTTTTAAATCGATTTTACAATTTTTTTTTAGAGATTTTTTGTTTCTTTTTATAAGTTTTCCATTTTTATTGCATTTGACATATTTTTAATTATTTATTCATATATAAATTTTTTTTTTTTTTTTTTACATTGTTTATACATTGAAAAAAAAAATTTTTTTGTAAAAATTTTAAACTGCTACATTTTTAACTTCATTTGTAATAATCTTCTGAACAATACAAATTTAAATTTTTTTTTTTTTGGCTAAATAAACTATGAGGATTATAAAAATTATGATGACAATGTACATGAGTACAAGATTTGAAGTTTCTTGAATCATTTTCAGTTTCAAAAATCAAAAGAAAGAGTAGAAAAAAAATCGCCAAAAATGAAAAGAAAATGGTTAAAAATTTATGGAAATTTCTTATCTTTGATAACGTTTTAAAGTTTCTTTTGCTTCTCTTTTCGTAAACCAAAAAAAACTATTTTCTAAAGTAACTAATTCTAATTGGAGCAGTTGTAGTACTGTAGTACATAATATTATCAATTTGGAGACTCATCTGCTTTCTTCCTGTGAAACTCTTTGCGATGGAAGCAGTATAGAGTTCGGAAAAAGTTTAGGACGTTGTTTGTGCTGCTAATTGTGATCACCCTCATGATGTTGCCTGGCTTTTGTTTAATTGTAGTCATCTTTGTTGGTGTGTATTTTTGATTTTTGTTTTACATAGTATGGATGTCAAAGCAAACGATTTAGATACTACAATTTAGGAAACGGAGTGTAGCCAACCGCAAGCACAGTGAGGCACTGAACCTCCTGGAATCTTCTGACTCCTGGCAGGTTCGCCATGTAACGAGGGGCCTAGTACTACCTCACCTACTAATCTATGGGGGATATTAGATGGCTTCCCCAAGCCGAATTGTGTTGATGGCTAGAGAGCCTATCTGTTGGAAATAAGAATAGAGGCTGAAGAGCCAAAGTGTTCTGTTCTACTTCAAACTTAAAAGTGAATTTATTACACTGAACTTAAGCTATTTATACAAAATAATCAACTTACACACTAACATCTTAAACCAATATCAAATATACATATTATAACTAACACATAGAAATATTTGGGATTCCGAATTCTGTGGGAAATAAACGAACAACGGAACCCGGTAGCATACTTGCTATGTCATCAAATTAATAGCACATGCCAATATGCATAGCCCGTCTAATACAATGCACAAATGTATCCCAATACGTCCAGCCATATGCACTACACAGTATGCAGTACATTGAACCTTAGTGAGTAGGTAGATACACTTGACAAAAGTAATCTGAAGCGTCGCGTCCCGTCATCGTCAGTGGCATTGAAATTATTACTTAATAGTTTAGTGCATGAGGTTGATACTCATGACCATGAATGAAATATGAGTTCAAGGTTGGCTATCGTGAAGCGTAATGTGGATTAACGTCAATGACCGGAATTAAATGTATAATGACGTGGTCGCTAGTGTGATCCCTTCACATTAAGGGCCAACTATAATGCACTTAGCTCAGCTTCGGCTAGTGTTAAAAACTAGACGAAAAGTTCCCGAAAGTATTCGTTAAACAAAAAGCAACTATAATGGATTCTGGCTACTTAACATGTAAACATGCGTTGAGCTGAATTGCGTTGATTTGATACCACACAAGAGGGCAAACCGCACAATGTAGACAATTGGAAGTTGCGGGGCAAGAGAAGTGTTGGTATTCTCTCTTCTTTTCTTCCTCTATGGTTGATACGTTTTAAATTTGACATTTACGTAAGTTCGAGCCAATTCAATGGCTCTAGCTTAATTGCGCGAAAGTGAGCTAAGTTTAACGAAACGAAGTAGAACGTCTATATTATAGTTAGTGTCATATAAAATAGTGTATTGGCTCGCTCGCGTAAGTAGGCGTAAGCGCGGCAAAGTGCATTTCTAGTTGGCCCTTTACACTTTGATTCATTTCTGCCAAACGGCAACGATTTACAGACTGAATATAACATTATCGCATTCGTACTTGTATAGTCACTGTATAATGTACTATCGAAAAAAGAATGAAAATTTTATTATTTTGAGAAATTGATGTTATAAAAAGTATGACGGGTGCGACATCAAGTTACCTCTTCTATGCGATCTGACTTATACCACTCGCAATTGGTATGAAGCTATGAAACTTTTGTCAAGCGACCAAATTTTATAAAGCTATCATGGGAAAGGGAATCAAAGTAGTGGTCTCCTATTCTCGAAACGTTCAAAAACACAATATGCTAGCTTAACTTCTTATTCGCAAAATCACTAACTATTGCTCTAGTTCCCTATAGAGTTTCTCGATTGCTTAAAGCACGGGTCACACACAGCTGCTGCCAGCCGCTTCTTACCAGCGGCTGGCAGTAGCAGCAGCAAGCAGCGGCTGGCAATGCGGTCACACTTAGCTGCTAGCCACTCGTCAAAACACACACTGACAGCTAGCCAATTGACAACAGCTGTCATACAGCATACTTACATACATATATATAGGATATACCTAAAGTTTGAAAGCAAGCGTGTAAATAAACAATTTTTCGGGGGTCCAAAAAAAAATTGCCGAAAATTCAAATTTTGCAGTAATTTTTTCATTCATTTTTAGGTATATCCTTCCGCTTAATATGCCAGCAAAAGAATGATTTTTAGTAAATCGTTCAGATAAACCGAAAAAGAGTCTGCAGCAGTTTTCGATGTCGCTGGAAACAGGCGTATCTAGAACCTCAATAACGCCACAATGTTGGTCATCCCATAGATAAAAAGTTTTGTGCATACTGAATATCTCAAAAAAATATTTCTCCCAGTTTTGAAATTGATTGAGTTATTTTATTCCTTCTAAAAAAAATCCAAAAAACATGTTTTGTCTACAATTTTTGTTATAGAAAATTACACAAACTAAAGAAAACTAACAACAATTGTTATTAAATATCAGTAATCAGAATTATTAACTTTTTTACCAGATTCGAAAACGAATCTCTTCCAATGACGGCTCCTCGCCAAAACATTTCGGCTGCAGAATACCATGCTAACTTTGGCTTATAAACATCACTGGCACCAGCACCACTTTTTTTTTTTTGATTTGGAAACTTTGTATACCTCCTTCCGGTAGGTATCCCTGAAAATTTTTATTTTCTTTTTCAGGGATTCGATATTGCATGGAATCCCTTCCAGCATCAAATCACTCGCAAGCTTCAAGTATTCTTCTTCCTTAATATTTTTATTTAAGTAATCTCTACAAGAGACATCCCATAAGCTTTTATACTTTTGAAAAAAATTTAAAAACGTCAAGACTCCTTTTGAAGTCCATTTCAGGTCGTTCATATTAATTAATTTATATTAATTTAAAATAATTAAAAGCCTTGATATACGCACGCGGTTACTATTATTTTATGATTTGAAATAAATGAAAATCAAATGTCAAATCTACTCGCTGGTCGCTGCTACTTGCCAGCCGATGTGGTCAGACTGCTCTACTAGCTGCCAGCCGCTACTGCTTGCTACCAAAAGTTGAACATGTTCAACTTCGCCAGCCGCTGCTAAACACTCGCCGGCTGCCAGCCGCTGATCAGCTTTGTGTGACACGAAATTCACCACACTCGCTAGCAGCCGGCGAGTAATTAGCAGCGGCTGGCAATGTTGAACATGTTCAACATTTGGCTGCTAGCAGCGGCTGTCAAAATATAAAAAATATTGATACAAATTCTATTTAGTAAATTGTTCATTCGAAATTTGTGTCAAATATCATAAATAGATTTAAAAATCTATATACATACGAGTATATAAAAATGAATTGCTGTTCGTTAGTCTGGCTTAAACTCGAGAACGGCTCAACGGATTTATTTTACCTTGGTCTTGAAATGTTCGGAGGTCTAGGGAAGGTTTAAAAGATCATTAAATAAGAAAAAAAGAGTTAGAATAAAGTAAAAGTATAAATTTCATTACTCTTAACTGTAATGAAATAAAAATTAAAACAAAACAATGATTTTTTTTTTCGATCGTTTTTGGCAACAAAAAATTGAAATAATAAATAGCAAATAATAATATTATTGGGTTGTTTGGTTTTGCAAAATTCTTTTAATTTTTTGACTGATAAGAATAAAGATTTAAATTTTTTAAATTTATTACCCCTGGGTACCTAGACAATTTTTTTTGTTTTATATTTAGCGCACATATCAAGGATTTATGATTGCCCTCATAATGTTATAGAACACAGTGCGAGCATTTAGGAAAATATGAGAGGATTTAATAGTAGACACCGATGTATGTACGTTGCTTTTGAATCTTTGTAACTCGTAATGTAGGGGAAAAACAGGGTCGGGTAGAGCATTCCACATGCGGGTGTTGCTACTAAAATAAGAATCTCTATACTTGACTGTACGCCCGAAGTTGGGCTCAAGGTAAAACTGATGAGCATTCCTAGCGAGGCGGGTGTTGCGGCTAAATTGTTTCAAGGGAGGAATGCAACTGGCTATTCTACGATTGAACTATCACCTATCAATTTTAACGCTCCTTTTTTTACCCTATTGAGTAGGCGCAAAGATGTTTGAGAAGCACCTGACCAGATATGGGAGTTATACTCCAGTTTTGGACGGATGAAGGCCTTATAAATTGTAGCCAGATCAGAAGGGGTGAAAAACTTCCTTCATTTTGCAGCGTTTTTGGCGACTTTGAATATGTGGTCATTCCAACGAAGATCGTCGTTTACACACATTCCAAGTACTGACAGCTTTTCGGTTTCGCGGATTAGAAGTTTCAGGCAAGAGATCATTTATGAAAATTAGGAAGAGAGTCGGAGACAAAACGGAGCCCTGGGGCACACCAGCACTTATGAAGTGGGTATCAGACTTGATAAATGATAATATTCTCAAAGCGAGAATGGAACATATTTTAAGGTTCTTTGCTGGTATTGGTGATAAAATTGATGTTCACATATGGGAATTCATATTTTCATATTTTGTAATTTGTTTTCGCCAGCAAATTACTGAGTTCTGACTTATTTTCTCGTGTCCTCATAATTTATAGCAATTTTTTTAAATCGCAACGCTGCACACAGGTAAATTTTCGCAAAAACATGACCATAACTACAAAAAAAAAAAATTGGGATTTGTTGTTTTTTTTTAATGCAAAGTTGTTAACAAATAGTGTAAGCTTCAAGCCTCATATATCAGACGATGCAAATTATAACGGTTTAATCAGCCGATGCTTTTAAAGTGCAAACTTTAAATTGACAAATGGAGTTTATTCTGTGCTAAGAGTTTATTTTGGTGTTTATTTTTCTACTTTTTTTGGGCGCTTTGGAAAATAATTTAAAATGGATTCTGTTGCTAGTAGTATGGTAAAACAAATACAATTTTTTTTTACAATATTTTAAGTTTGTAGTTAGTTTTGGGACCAGTTAAAGCAATGTATTTTATCGGTATTTTTTTGTATCTTTAATAATGAAAATGTTACATTGATTGGCATTTTTTTGCAATCAAAATAGTCTTAAGATTTGCGTATGCATTTCCTTTATTAGAAACAGTCAAAACATATTGCGACTTTTTGCGACTTTTTTAAATATTGGCTCTCAAAGATGATATGACAAGGCGTTTTTCAATATGAGCTTTTTATTTTTGCTCATTTATTTTTCAAGAAATCAGCTTTCTGGTTATTTAAAAAGTTGCACATCTCGAGACGTTAGTGAAAAAGTCAAGTTTTTGGCAGAAATGAAGCTCAAAAATCCCGAAATAAAGATATAAAGCACTTTCTTGTATAATAGGCTGAAAATATTTTTTTTGTTAAAACCCACTGTTTTTAAGATTACTACTTGATAATAAAACGAAATCAGACCGAAAATAATTTTGGCCATGTTTTTGGGAAAATTTACCTGTGTACGCTGGCATAAAAAATTGAAAATAAACAAATTATTTTCCATTTAAAGTTTGACAGAACAAATGTTTTTGCATGTGTGCGTGAATTCAGAGTAGATCTTCCAACCAAATGGGACATGGGAGATGGGAGTAGATCTTTGGCGTTAAGAGTAACTCCGGATCTACTCTTTTTTTCAAGGAAACAAGGAAAATGGGAAAAGAGTAAATCTTTTCACAAAAGGAGTAGGTAACTCTTTTCGTCAATAAAAATCGATATGAGCTTACACTGTGGTTCTCTTCTAGTACGTGTGCTGCCACAGTCGAACGTGAGTGTTGGTTTAAACGTATGCAGGCTAAATGAATGGTCATTAAATCTTGTTTTTATACTTCTTTTTGTTAGTCCGTATATTCCCTATCACAAATATTGCACTTGACGGAATAAATTCCTGATTTATCTAGTTTCTCTGTTTTATCTTTAGTCGATCCCAGATAGTTGCTTAGTTTATTATTTTATAAATAATGTCATATCCATATCCATGTTCTTTGAATTTCGTCTTGAGTTTATTTGTTATTTGCGATAGAAAGATTATGGGTATTCTTTGGTTTTTAATTTTATCTTGTTGTGCGTGCAAATAAGGTTGTTAGGTTAGAATTTCTTGCTTTTCTTGTATGGTAGCGAATAAGCTCGTCAATCATCGACTCTTCATAACCATTTACTGCAGCTGTCTTTTTTTATGTAGTCATACTCTCTTTTGAAGTTCGATACTGATAATTGATAATGGTAAATTACAAAGTCTGTAACCTAGCGATAGCGAATGGTATGCTGCTTTTTTATGTTGAATAGGAGCATGTGAGTCGGATGTTAATGTGTTTGTTGGCTTATGATGGATTCCAAATTCAAAATTTTCACTGAAACGTTTTAGTTCCAGGTCTAAAAATGGCAGCTTCCCATTTTCATAAGTAAATTTTATCGAACTATTTTGGGAATTAAGAAGTTTGAGTATTTTTGTAACGTTTTTTCTTTGAACGATTGCAAAAACATCATCAGCATATCTCCACCAAACGCTCGGAAGGCATCCTTTTTCGCTTAGACTTACTTCAAACGAGGACATGTACAGCTCTGCATTCTGCAATTAGCGGACTCAAATTGAAAATCCAATTCTTTCCAAATGTTTTTTTCAACTCAATTAAAGCAAGATCCACTGGAATGCTTGGAAATAAGGAACAAACATCAAAGGAGATCATATGATCTTATTCGTATTTATTTTTAAATTTTTTATTCTTTGTACGAAATCAAAAGAGATCTTAACCGGCTAAGATTTTAGTGGTGGTAGTTTTTTTACTTCTTGTACTAACAATTTAGCTTGCTTATAACAGGGACTGTTTATACTGTCTACAGAAGGTCTTATTTGCTTACCGCTTTTGTGGATTTTCGGTAAAGCATTTAGCTAAGTAGGCTATTTTTGGGACCTAAACGCGTACAGAATATATTTCGATGCGTTTTCTTAAAGAACCACTGTCACGAATCATTTTTGGTAAGGGATTTCTTTTTGCTTTTAGGTAATCGCGCATTTCGATTAATTTAAAATTATAAAAAAGTTAAAAGAAAAATATGTTGTATATTTTAAAGCCGGCAAAGGTAATATAATTGTTATTTTAGAATTTAGATCGTTATTGACCGTTTATCCACCAAAGTATTGAAATGATGCCGACGTCTGTACAGCGTGAAATCATGATCACCCACTAGAGACTAGACACTAGAGACTTCTTTTTTGGCCTCTCTGCGCATTCTTTTTGCTCATAGCTAGACACGGTCTCAGAATAGTTTCTCCAATTCCAAGCCACAGTTAGTTGGGCAACGTTTATCTCATTTATTAGTTTATCCCATTTATTTTTTAGAAAGATCAGGAACATATGAAAGTAGAATAGAAAATCTTCTTTAATTTAATTTCCGTTTTTTAGTTTTTGTACCAAGCTTTTATCATCCTGCAAATAGCAAAACAAAATCATTTAGTTTAGTCAACGAGGACGTATTCGTAGATTACAAAAACAAAATATAAAATATTGATAAGATGCACTTCTAATAGCGCCACTATTAAAAGCTAAGACTTCAATTCAAACTCAGTAATGTCAGTGATTTAAAAGCTTTATAACTACACAGGTATTTTCAACCAAAGGCACGACTGGTTTCTTATGTCATATTACAAAAGTATTTATTCTGTCATTTAGGAACCAATGTCATGACATTTATAACGCTCCTTTAACACTTTACCACCATCAACGGTTACGTCTATTATCTTGATCGTATTGATTTTAATAACGGTATAGGTAGAAACAACTTCTGGAATGTTTTTCTTTTCTCGACTGTGGTGACTCTTGTGTGATATCCCGCAGGTTTTCATTGAGATTTGTGCTGTGCCTTTTTAATTGAGGTTTCCCGCTCCCTGAAATCAACACGAACCACGTTTTTAATGTTCTGTCATATTTAGATATTTTTGATTTTTGTTCGAAAGGAACATGGACTTTGGATGTTGGACTTTAGGTTTGCGATCATTTTTGTTTGAATTGGTAAAAGCATAAATAGTCTTTTTATTAAAATTTGTGTGTAGGTACCTGATAGTGGATTGTATTCGATTGCTATGACAAATAGAAGAGTGAAGCAGAATGTAAATACGAAACAAACTCGAGCATAATTCATTTTCAAAGTTAAAATGTACAGAAACATAACTTGGCAGCCATTAGAAGTTGGCTATACAAAAAGTTATCGTAAATTCAAAAGTCAAACACTGTGGTAAGGTCAATGCATTATCAAAAGAAGATACCCCGAAGGCAGTGCATCTTACGAGCTTACGTAGTTTTCGGAGATTAAGGCTACATCGAGATTCCATTCGGTCTTCTGTCACTAATCAAGGTGTGGGCCCAGTACTTATCTGAAGAAAGTTGACATCACTTCCAAAGGAACTGGTAAGACAAGGAGAAGATTACAATTGTAAAGCAACATGATCACTGTACCATAAACCTTGTGTTTAGGGTAATTGTCATGATAAAATTCTGATTATCATCAAATGGCTAAGTTTTTCAACAATAAAGTGTAGTAATAAGTCTTAGCTCCGATGCAGAGAATAATCCAAAAACCATCACTGATTCCTCGCCGTTGTTGGTAAGCAGCTCTTCATTGCGTATACACAACACACATATGGTTTTTGGTTTGCTATCTGTTTTCTGGTGATAAAATATAAATGAATTTTCTTTAAACAATTCTTACTGCATACTGCTACTATGGAATATTCGAAAAAATTTGAAGCAAAATCAACGAAAATATAACGAGCCTCATTATTATTATTAATCGCCATGATCCAGTTTTTTACACTATTCGTTTTGAATCCGGTATAGAAATCTGGGGCCTGTAGCACAAAGCTACAGGTCTACAAGTCATGATTACGACCATTACACTTGTAGAAGAGCATACAGACTTTTAACTTTATCCTTGCATAAATCACCACGTACCCCGTGACATCATGCGTCATCTTATAAGAACCATAGGCCGTTTAAATAAATGACATAACTTTCAGTAAGAAAAAAGTCTAAGGCGCCCGCCGCGCCGCGAAACGTTGTTCCCAGCCTCTTTTGCAAAGAAAATTGTCTTTCGCATTTTAAACAAAAATCTGCCTGGTGAAGTATTATTTGCTGAAAATCTCTTAAAGGTGATTCTCTGCTGTTTTCGCTGATGACTTGGTCATATTTAGCAGGTAATCTCTATTCACTTTAAATTAACCGGCTACAAACGTTCTGTGAACTCCATATCCACTCAGCTTGTAGATGAGCCCATTCATGTTCCAGATATTTTCTGGAGTTCCTTCTATTATTAGAGTTGAAAATAAAAATATTCCGTAGTGAAATTAATTCGGGTAAACAATTTTTTTGTCCGTTTTTTGTTATTTTAGAAATGTCAAAAATAGGTCTGTTCACAAAAGAAACAAGGAATTTCTCTTGGGTTTTTTTTTACTCTGTTTACACGCTGGGGTTGAATTCATATGAAACTTGTGATTTATGTCAGAGTTGGAAAAATTATTTTGTAACTTGTTTTAAACGAATTAAACTATTAATAACAAAATAATAAAACCAATTTTATGGATTACTTAACAATTACTTTTGAAAAAATGTCAACATTCACAGAAAAATGTGAAAAAAAAAAATGCAAAAAGTGCTTTCAATCACAAAACAGACCTTTTTTAATTGCTACTACGTTCTTTTATGTATCTTTATATAAATATACAAATCTAGCCCCTGAAATCAATGAAATTTAAAAAAAAAATTAAGCAACAAGATTGCGGAGTGTAAGAGTGGGCAGATGATTTTATTTAGTTCAACATTTGTGAACAGACCTAATGACACCCATTTTGCTTTTGTTCGAGATACATGAAAGTCTCTAGACGCACCAACATTTAGAAATGAAAAGTCGAAAAACTCATTCGATACTCGACTAAACGTCAAAACTCTATCCCCGACCAAATCTTAAGCATCCTTTTATCCATAACATCGGTTGTCGGGGATGTTGTTTTTGCTTTGCATGTAAAATGATGTTATGTATATAACAGTGCTGTGAAAAAACACGCCTATTGTTGTTTTTGCTACACGAGGTCCATCTGTGATAGACGTATTAAGCTGAATATAAAGCTGTTTCAGTGAATTTACGAACACCACTTGATTTTCGGGTTTCAAACTGGTTGTGAAAGCTGAAAATAAAGTGGTGTTTGTGAAGTCAGTTCGAGGGCAGATGCCGTCAGTGATGAGCAGAGTGAGAGGTTAACACAAGGATGTAAAGAAGCTTGAAGAACGATTTCAAGGCCATTGGGACACAACTATGCTAGGTGATTACTGTTGGCGGTTAAAACGAGATCATTCGAAGCACAAAAGAAGAAGTTGAAGTTTCACGATATTTTTTATAAAAATTTCATAGATAATATTTTTGTTGACTTTTTTTTACTTAAATGATAAAATTAGACTTCATTAATTTTAAAAAAATTAGTTGATTTTATAAGATTTCTTTAAAATATGTTTTGGAGTTTTAATTTCTTATATAATCTGGCACTTTCTTGCGGAAAAAAATGAGACGTGATGGAAAGAAAATTTGTATGTACATATGTTTATTAAACGATACGTATAAATAAAAAATTGAGACATTTCAAAGCGGGTACTCAATTTTTTTTTTAATTTGTAACGCAGAAACGCAGTGCTATAAAAAATACATACATACATCCTACTTTATATATATAGATTTGTATTAGTATGTGTAATATCTTTTTTCTTTTTTCTGGTTTTAGACATATTTTCTTTCCACCACTTTTCAATTGTTCTTTTTTTATATTTGGTTTTGATTTATACTCAGACATGTCTTTTTTTCACATAAAATGTTTTGAAATACATAAAGCTAACTAAGTATTTTTTCACTGGACACTTTTTCTTTCCTTTTATATTTGGTTTATTTGTCTCTTTTTAAACAACCATAACAAACACTATTCACTATATATTTTTCCTTCACTGTACACTTTCTATTCTCGTCTTCAATCAAAGTGAAGATTTACATTTGGATATTGCTATTTGTTTGCGGCAAGATCCCGTTATCAAAACTCACTAAACATAACATTAACATGATAAGGACGAATAAAAAAATAAAATGTTTAAATGACGATATTTTCCGCAATTTGCATAGTTTGCCTAAGCTGTATCCCTTTCGAAAAAATGTTTGCGATGTCCCGTTATCATGTCTCATAATGTCTTAATTTTTATAGGTACCTACCTCTTTTTGTGTACATTCATAGTTTCTTCTGCTAAATGAATCATTTTTGGAGAACTAAATCTGAACTTTCAGAAAAATGTTTGCTGGGAACTAACAGAGTGATGCCATTCAAATATTCCATATTATATGGCATAGTGTAGGTAATATTAATATTACTTGCTATACCTAGAGCAAATCAGTAATACATTATACAGTGTGCGACAAAAGTATGGAACCTGGAAATATGGCAGAATATGCGTTAAAAAAAAAATCAAAGACCCTATATCCGACGTATTTTTCGACGAGGAATTCGATGGTGACCTTGAATTTGACCTTGGACGTAACCTTGAAGCCCCAGCGACCCAAAAATCACTGTTAAAAGTAAATTTCCAGGGGTTTCCATACTTTTGTCGCACCCTGTATGACAGTATTGTTCATATATACATATGTATATCATATATACAAGTGCAATACTAAAGGGTCCGCCAAATAAATTTTTTTTTCTTTTCAAAAAACAGGGCACAAAACATCGAGTGTAGCTTCGGCTGTGTGGCACGTAGCGCCGTCCTGTTGAAACCAAGTGTTGCCAATATCCTCCTCTTCAATTTTTGCACAATGAGCTTCATCTGAAAAGATGATTTTTTTTTTTTTGTCAAAATCGGCATCGGATTTTCAAAGTAATATAGCGTTGTTCAAGCGTATACACACCCAAATTCGTTCAGCGGAAGGAAAAAACTAATTATCTGTCAAATCAGACATGAGCTAAGTACATATGTATTACTATTCACGAAATAAGCGTTAGTTGAAAAAAACGTTATAAGGCGGACCATTTACCTTTAGTACCTACTCCGAGTGATCGGTGCCGTTCGTGAAGATGTTTTGTGGAGAAGAAGATTCAACAACGAACTCTGCGTAAGCAAAACTAGAAGAAAAAAAGTATACCTACACATCACGAGACTACGATAGCTGTTACATGTAGAGTGGATGGGCATCAATGTTCCAGTTCGATTGATTTTCCAGAGCGCACTGCATGGAAGAAGTTTGTTGAGGGCCTGGTCCAAACTGAAAATCAAAAACAGAACTTCACGGACATCAAATCTTCAATGTTATTGTTATTCAATTACTGATGTTGAAAGCTTAAAATCTTTTTGATTTTTGCAATATTTTGCATTAGTTGATTTTTATGAACTGAGAAATTTTTGATAAACTTAGATGTTTCAAAGTAGTGAGCAAAAGTTCAAAACGTAAAAGTGAATGGAAACATTCCTTGATTTTCAAAAATCATTTCTTTATCGCAAACACAAAAAGCATACTGTTTAATTTGAAAGTGAAAAAAAATATTTTTGTAAGCAATGCTGTCAAATTCAAAGTTCACTTTTTCTCATTAAACCTTCAAATTTAATTACAATCTAGCCTCTTTACATTCTTACAACCCAACATCATCAATTTTCGATACCAGTAATAAATTCCATCCAACCTCCGACAGTAAATTGCAATTTTGCCCTTCGCTCAGTTTTGTACATCTTGTCCAACACCTACGGGATATGACTTCCAGAAAATTGAACTTAACGCAAAAAATCATTTCCACCACACATGGGCGGCTATGTAAACGCCTTTTGATTATGTTTAGCATTGACTACTGGACACGTTTTTTTTTTTGTTGTTGCTCAAAAAGGAGCCCCATAGATGTATTTTCCCGACTGACAAGCTCGCACAACCATTGTGTATTTTGTGGATAACAAACTACCTTCCTTGCGAACAGGGTCTCCGTTTCATTTGACAACTTACACGACTTACCATTCAACAGACAGAATCTGAATCTGAACTGAAGGGCCCTGTTCAAATAATCAAAAGTCTGTCTGGTCTCGGGGTGTCTGTCCTGATCACAGCGCGTACAATTGCTTAGATAATAATTTTTATGATTGTGTGTTTGTGTGCGTTCTAGTGTAGGCTAAAACCTCATTTGATATTAGCATAAACCTGTCAGAAAACTGTTAGGCAGAACCTGCTGACAAACATCTATCTGCTGAAGTTCCAAGGAATTCATATTCATTTCTAGCCAGATAGAAGATAGAGCAGAAAGCAACCGATATGGCAACATGCGTTGGCAATCTATGCGCAGGGCCTGTGCAGCAATTCAGCCAGTCATTTCACCAGTTGGACATTTTGCGAGTGCTAACTGATTCCAAAGCGCATGTATGTTCGATAATCATCTCGGTCGGTGGTTATTTCTTCTTCTCTGTTCACTGACTCGATTTTAAATTAACATCCTTTTGGAAATTTAATAACCTCATCAATAATCTTGGTAGACTGTTGTTGGGCTGTTGTAGTCGACCAACCAGCGCTGCTGGTTGGTTGCAAGCCGTTACACTGTAGGTACGTATCGACCTACACGCGTCGCGTCCTTCCTTCACATTCGGGCGACACAATTTTCGAGACGCGCAATGAATGGACGGACTCCATCCATAGGTGCGCAAACATTCAGTCGCAGAGCTGAGCAACTCCAAAGTGCGCACCAAAAGACAAGAATCCCATCGGTCATTGTCAGGTGTTTTCATATAGGGATAATGCCCGGTTTCGTTCTCTCTATGGTTGTTTATTGAAAATTGAGAACGATTTTCTTATTTTTTTTTTTTCTTTGCAAATTGTCAGGCTCATAATACTCACAGCGGGACAGACAGTGGTACTCAAATATATTATCTGTGCTGATATGTGTCCATTGTCCAATTTCAATGGATAGAAATTGATTTTTTTGTAATTATTTTATGACAAATTAAATAATGAAAGAGTTAAATGGTAGATATTTTCAAGTAGATAGAAAGCCCACTTCGTGTTGTTGCCATACATTGTAAAGAGCATAATATGCTTACAACAACTTTGAGAACCAACATTTTGAGACTTCAAAAATGCTGGATTGTTCTTTGTCTCAACAGAAATTGGAGAAACGTCAAGTTAGGAGCGTTCAGTTGTCAAACAGCTTGTCCATGATAAATCATATAGTTGTAAAGACTTTCCGCAAAAACGTTTCGCAAGATTTCGAGCAAAGCAGATATACTTGCAAATATCAATGGAACAACCCCGTCTAGGATTACCAATACTGCCTATAGTACTGATGCTGGATCGTGCTCAGATCAAAGCTACACGGTGTGACAGGTTGAACGAACTAAAAAATAGTGATTTTTAACGTTGGAAGCATGACCGGTCAAAGTATCAAAGTATCGATCTGGAAAAGATTATGGGAAAAAGACAGGTAGGCCAAATTTCTTGACGCAGAGATAAAAGCTTACAAGAAGTTTTTTTTCGATACGAATAAAGGTAAAAACGAATTCGGTATCATCCTTCCGGAAGAGCTGGTGAGTAGCCTGTTCACTGCTTCGAAATCTAATGACGCTTTAATGTCCCTTATATTAATCAAGCAAGGAGAATAGTGAAGTACTGTCGGTGCATATTGTTCACAAACTGGATGTGTGCAGTTGGAAAAATATGCAGCCTGGGTAGATTTTCACAATGTACTTAGTGTTAATCCTAGATATGAGTTTTTGTTTGTTGATGAAGATTTGAACGGACATGTTGACTGTCGTAGGATATGATACCAGGAACCCTCCTTGTGAAAATATCCAAAGTATGTAACAGGGCCTTATCATATAAAATAAAAAAACTACTAAGCTAAGTTGTGTAATATGGTCAAAGTAACTAGACATTTTGAATATGCATAGATATCGCACATCAACACCATCAACACAGTCCAAAATTCAACTTTTAAGGAATGGGATGAATGTCCCTTAAATTAGAGAGAGAGGGAAGACTTGCTTCGGAAGCAAATACACAAAGAGCGCGTAGGCCATCGGGAGCTGGAAGATATTGATAAAAGGCAACCATCTTAAGCAACTCAATGATGGGAAAATGCGTTCCTTGAAGTTCAAGGATAGTTTCTTGTGGATGACGACAAAATTCTACAAAAATGAACCTTATTGTGATAGCCTATTGAATAAACAGTTTAACCGAGAGCACTTTCCAGAAGCTGAAACTAAATAATGGAAATACACGAAATCACAGTCGAAGAAGTTATGTGTGGCAGTGTAAGACTTCAAAAAGGCAAAGGTGTTGGACCAGACCATACGACATAATAGGCTTAAAATTCTCATCTCCAAGCGTATTAGATAGTGATAGTCGTCAGCAGGGGCGTAGTGAGGGTCCAGGCGATGGGGAAGTGAATTTTTATGAAATGCCGACTAGTCTTAAGAATTTGCCGACTGCATCAAAAAATAAATTTATATATGTTACAGTCATAGTGATTAAATAGCTATTATACATAATGACTGGTTATTATATATAATGGCCAAATTCACTAGACAAAGTAATAAATTAATCACTTTTTCTGGACATTATTCATAATAACTTGTCAAAGTTAGTCAAAGTAATAAATACGGTCTAGCCGACTTGTTACCCCTCCCTCTCTTCATCCCGCTACCGCGTTCCGTATGCAGCAGCTTTTCGCATGGCCCGCTTCGCGGGGCTCATTATTTTAACCCTTTTTTCCGCAGGGTTAAGCTGCTCATGCTTAATATGAATATAGCAATTAATTTCCGTATGCAACAGCTTTCCGCATTTATTTTATAATTTAATTTTTTAAATAATCTTTGTGATTAGTTAAGGCAAATTGAAATATAATTTTATAATTTTAAACGCATACCTACGTGTTTTATTACATTATCCAAGTAATCGAAGATATTATATATAATAGCTATAGTTAATGTGATTAATTTTGTGTCCATTATCACTTTAACTAAACTGAGTAGATATTATGCATAATGGCTAGCCATTATACATCAGATTTATTACTTTGGCTGTAACATATATATAAAATAGGATGTAAGGGTTTTTCAGCAAGGAAGCTACAAAAGCACAGCCACAAGGACAGCAAACGACGCCATATTTCTTTTGACATTTCTCTTTATTAAGGTTTGCAATTTCATTAAAGTTATACGAGCCAACAACAAGTCAAAATTATTCAAATTTACTACCGAAATTCGGAGTCGGTGGCCTCAACGTTAAGACAAGAGCGCTACGTCCAATTTATGATGAGGTTCATTTTTGGCAAAATGGCTTCGTCAATAAACTTAATATGCGGTATTGGTGAGGCAGCAATCCACACGTACTCCATGAGTCATCATTGCATCCCGAAAAATTACGGTTTGGTGTGTTTTATGAGGAGTAAACGTTGAATGGAGTGACGAGAAAACTCTCTTTTCGAAAAACGAAAATAAGGTGATGGCAGCTAAGCGGCCCTATCGTGGTAACCGTCGGAGTGGAGTTTTTATGCATTACAGCAAATGTAATGATAACCATATTCATTTATGAATAACTTTCTTCCACCTTTATTGGATTTGCAAACAGTAATGTTATTATCCATTTCAACTTTTTTCTCAAAAAAAAAAAAAAAACGTTTTTTAATTACAAAAATAACGAAAGAGAGAGATTTTTCTGAAAACTAAATGCACATAATTTATATGTACACAGACTCTGGGGATTTGGAGATTTCGTGGGGATTTTGACAAAAAAGATTGTTTATCCCCATTATCTCAATGGGGATATTAGCTAGGTGGATAAAATTTTTTGGGGATTTTGATCGATGGGGATTTTTTTTTTTGAGATTCTGTACGACACCCTTTATCCCTATATATTCGCACAGAGGGAACGTAAACGGGAACTTGGAAACTAATGCACTTATTTCCAAAAATTCCACCGTTAGAATGCTACAATATACACGACTAACATAATTTTTAATTCATCCCCATATTCCTACGGGAACGGGGGTCTTTACTAATATATTAAGTGCGAACGCCGCTTTGTCCTTCCGTCTTTCTATGTTACCCTCTCCCGGTCAAACTACTGCACCGATTAAAGTAAAATTTTATACAGAGTACAGAGATGATCTAGAACCTGAAAAAGGACATATGCTATATTTCATTCGAATATTCCCACGATAACCCGTGCTTTCTAATGTTATAAATGCGAAAGTAGCTCTGTCTGTGTCACACCCAAACAAATCAACAAATTTAAATGAAATTTTGTACATAGATGGTCTAGAACCTGAGGAAGGACATGAGCTATAAATTTTATCTCAATACTCCCACGAGAACGGGAACGTAAACGGAAACTTAAAGACTACTGCGCCGATTTCCGAAATTCTTCCACCGTTAGAATGCTACAGTATCCTCGAGTTATACATGAACTTTAATTCATTCCCACTTTTCCACGGGAACGGTAGTGCTTATATACATATATTATGAATCCGGAATTTACTCTGTCTGTCTATTTTTCTTTGTTACAATCTACCGCCCAAACTATTGAACCTATATTTATGTGAATTGGTACAAAGATAGTCAAGAACCTGAAGATGAACATAGGCTACAAAAGTCATTATTCCACCCAGACGAAGTCGCCGTCACAGCTAGTATTAAATAAATTCGAATTCAATAATAGGAACACAATTTTCCGTACATCTACACGCGATATTCAAATTTTAACACTTGCTTTTTAACGTACTTCCGACGCTTTCTATTGCGTTCAGAAAACAATGTTTTTCTGCCTTAAGGATTTCTCATTTGGTGTATTTTCAATCGTTGTTATTGTTTCGCAGCAAAAACAAAATTATGACAAACAATTCTGGAAAATAAAAATAAAAAAATTCCTTTCCTCTTCGGTACGATTTTTTCTTCTTTGTGATTTTTGATATTTGGTTTTTAACGTACAGACGCAATGCATATCGATTTTTTATGTGTTGTTTTTTTTAGAAAAACATTGGCTTCCTTCCAAAATTTTTGGAAGGAATACTATGCAACTTTTCCAACTTTCTAGTCCTACTGATTTCATAAATAATAGTTAGGAATTTCCGGTGTCAAGACACACCAAATTTCAATATCACTTAATATGACTAAGTTTAAAGTCTTCGTATACATAATTTAACTCAAAACATAAACACAAATTAATCCATCATCAATTACTTTTACCTGCTTGACTTCCAACAAGGGCACTTGTCTGCTTCACCGATTAAGTCCTTGGGATATTTTAATACCCACATAATCCAATTTTCGTTACGAGGGATGTTGAAGAATAGAAGGGGATCTAATCCGTAATCGATTTCAATACACAATCAGTGTTTTTATCATAGTGTTGTTTGTGTTAGAATATACTTGTTTATAGAATCTACTTTTGTTTATTTATATTGTTCAAACAATCTTATGTTTATGTATATGTTTTTATAATAAAATTTTATTTCAAATCTTGTTCAATCTTCAACGAAATAAGTCCTTTTAATTAGAATCTGGAACAAACTATTTCATAGCTTTCCAATAGGTTATGGGCCCAGGATCGCTGGACAATATAATTGTAAATTAAAGAAAATATTTTTGTTCGAAGAATCATGTCGTCGATTCCAGCAATTGAAAAATTAAAAGGGCGTGAAAATTATGAGGATTGGAAATTCGCTGTTCAGAATTTTCTGGAGCATGAGGATCTTTGGGAAAGCGTTCTCGGGACAGAAAAAGAAGCTAAGAAGATTTCGAAAGCGAAAACGAAGATAATTTTATTGATCGATCCTATAAATTTCGTTCATGTGAAGACTGCAACTACAGCAAAAGAAGTGTGGGATCGCTTGGAAGCTGCTTTTGCCGATAGAGGTCTTACACGAAGATTGGGTTTGTTATCAACTTTAACGAACACGAAGTTGAAATCTTGTGATTCTGTGGAATCGTATGTGAACAAAATTATCACAACAGCCCATAAATTGAGTTCAATTGGAATGGAAGTATCCGAGGAATGGATAGGATCATTGTTATTAAATGGGCTTGGAGATGAATACAAGCCAATGATCATGGGCTTGGAAAGCTCTGGGGTTCCAATAACGGGAGACTCAATAAAAACGAAACTGTTACAAGATATCAAAGATGATGTTTGTGAATCTGGTGGTGATCCAATGGTTTTCTTTGGTAAAAATTCAAAAAAGGAACCATTTCGCAAGACTATGCAACGTCGTACATTTGAATTCAAATGTTTTGAGTGTAAACAGAAAGGACATTACGCAAAAAATTGCCCAAACAAACGTAAGACTACAAACAGTCACGGAAGGCAGTTGTTTCTTACATCGCTAATGGCAAGTGTTAATTTGGAAAATCGACATGAATGGTTTATTGACTCGGGAGCTTCTGAGCACATGACGAATCGGAAAGATTGGTTAAGGAATTTAACTATAGTCAAGAAGGAAGAAGTCAGGGGCGAACGCAGAAAAATTTTTCGGGGGGGGTTTTGAAATTTGTTTTTAACATTTTTATGCTTTTTTTATACTCTGTATTGGTTCGTAAAATACATTGCTAGGAGGAATCCTAACTAATATTATAAATGTGTAATGTGTAATTCTGTCTGTCCATCTTTCTATGTTACCGTCTTCCGCCCAAACTACTCAACCGATTTGAATGAAATTTGGTACATAGATAGCCTAGAACCTGAGAAAGGACATAGTCTGTGCATTTTATCCCTTTATTCTAATGAGAACGGGAACATATTCAGGAACCTAGAAACTACAGCACCGATTTTAATAATTCTTCCACCGTTAGAACGCCTCACTATCCTCAAAAACATAAACTTCACTCATCCCCATATTCCTACAGGAACAAAAGTCCTTACTACTATAACAAGTACGAAAGAATCTGCCACCCAAACCACTGAGTCAGTTTAAGTAAAATTTTATACAGAGATGATCTAGAAGGACATAGACTTCAATTCATCCGAATATTTCCACGGGAACCGGTCCTTACTAATAATATCTGGTCGTCCCGCCCAAACAACTGAACCAAATCAAATGAAATTTTGTACAGAGGTAGTCTTAGACCTGAAGAAAGTCATAGACTTTATGTTTTATCCCAATTTCTACGGGAACGTAAACGAGAACTTAGAAACTACTGCACCGATTTCAAAAATTCTTCCACCTTTAGAATGCTACACTATCCCCGAGCTAGTAACATAAACTTTAACTCATTCCCATATTCCTATGAGAACAATCACCATATTCCCTCGGGAACGGGAGTCGTTACTAATATTCCAAAAATTCCAAATTAAATCTGTCTGTTTTTTTTCTTTGTTCCATTATTCCCATGGGACTTACTTGTACTTACTACTTGTAAGTAAACAATTCTATTTGGGAAAATATGAAAAAAGTAAGAAGATAGATTACTGAAAAATTCAAATTACTGCCGAAAGTCAATTAGCATTTTATAAAATTAAATCAATGCGTCTTGGAAATTTTGCCATTTTTTAATTTATAAAGTCCTCATAGTGAACCTCAATACTTTTATAGATGTTTAGCAACATCAAACCGTTCAATTGATCCTCGCTGGTTCTTCCTCGCAGATATGTTTTTAATCTGCGCAGATATGAAAAAGATTGCTCGCTTGAAGCCACGGATTTTGGAAGTGTGGCAACGATCTGCATAAAACAATGAACTGTTTTATATAGGGACGAATCGCATACATTTAAGGTGTCTATAAAGTTGTTGGGCTGTTTTTATTTTGGCATACTTCAAGCAATGTTCATTGGTATGCATATGCTTATTCATACATAAGTATACCCTTTCCTAGTTGCCATTGTCGATCACATTCTTATACAGAGCCAGAGCGACTGGTTTTTAGTATGTGTGATGAACATTTTAATTTTCGTTAGTTTTGAGCCGACCAATGCGATGTGTTTGCAAATATAAGTAGGAAAGTGAATTTTCATATATTTCTATCGCAGGTCCCATTTTATACGACCCAATACTACCTCCACATCAAGATATGAAATTTACTTACTCTAGAAAAGGGTGATCATGCTAAAAACATACCAAAACCAAAAAGTCATTCCAAAACATATGAACTGCCTGCGAATTAACTTATCGATGGAAATGGATTCCGCATTTGGAAGGATTTTTTCAAAAATTTTTGACTGAATAAAATTTTCAGATGAATTTTATGCTTCCATGTTTTATATTTTGATTTTTGTTTTAAAAAACTAGTGGTTATTTTTTTTATTTCAAAAATTTCGGGGGGGTTTCAACCCCCAAAACCCCCCCCTGCGTTCGCCCCTGGAAGAAGTAACCGTTGCGGATTCTTACAATTTGAATGTAGAAGCAAAAGGAGATATCGATCTGGAAATTTTGGTCGAAGGCAAGTTGAAGACAGTTACCGTAAAAGATGCTCTATACATTCCGAAGTTATGTGCAAATCTATTATCCGTCAGCCAAATGACAAAAAATGGTTTGATCGTTGAATTTAAAAATGATAAATGTACAATTTCAAACAAAAGTACATTAGTTGCAACTGGAAAAAGATGTAATGGTAAGCTCTTTAGACTAGATATTCCAAGGCAAATGGAAAATTCAATAAATATGCTTGCGGAGAGGAAAACATCTTACGAGTTATGGCATCGAAGACTTGGGCATGTAAGCTATGAAACCATGAACAGGATGAAGAAAGGATGTGTGAATGGTCTAGATTTCAGTGATGTGAAAAATGAAAAATGTGTCAAATGTATCGAAGGTAAGCACTCAAGAAAATCTTTTCCTTCATCAGAATCGAAAACAAGTGAAGTTCTGGAACTTGTTCATTCTGATATCTGTGGTCCAATGGAACGGAAGTCATTTGGTGGAGCCTATTATTTTTTGACATTTTTGGATGATTTTTCGCATAAAGTTTTCGTCTATATTTTGAATTCAAAGTCTGATGTGATGGAAACGTTCATTTCGTTCAAGAGTTTGGTTGAAACTTGAAAACCAAGCAAACAAGAAGATAAAAACAATTCGAACGGACAATGGTGGTGAATTCTGTAATCATGCATTTGCAAGATATTTAAGCAAATGTGGGATAAGGCATCAAACAACAGTTGCGTTTACCCCTCAACAGAATGGCAAAGCCGAAAGAATGAATCGAACTCTCTTAGAAAAAGCTCGGTGCATGATTTCTGATGCTGGTGTTGAAAAACATTTTTGGGGTGAGGCGTTGTTTTATGCGGCATATTTGGTAAATCGGATACCAAGTAAAGTGACTGAAGATTTCAAAACCCCTGAAGAGATCTGGTCAGGCAAAAAACCAGATGTATCTCATTTGCGAGTTTTTGGATCGACAGTTATGGTACATGTTCCTAAGGAAAAAAGAAAGAAGCTAGATGTTAAATCGATTAAATGTGTTTTGACTGGTTATTGCGAAGACTCAAAGGCATAGCGAGTATATGATCCAAAGAAGAAAAAGCTTATCAAATGTTGTGATGTCATTTTTTTGGAAGATCAACCATTTGGAAAGGTAAATTCTGAAAACAAAACTAATAATTTTTTCTTGTCTCTCGAAGATTGTTCAGTGGGGGCATTTGAAGAGAATCAGGATTGTATTTCTAATATCAACTGCAATGAAGACTTCAGTATTAGTGAAAATATTGAAAGCAGAGATGAAGATCAAACCAGACCTGATAGAAATGTAGAGGAAGTTTTTGAAGAAAATCCAAAACATTTTACTGACCCAGCCACCTCATCGAAGTCTGTTAGAAAATCGGAAAGAGTCAAGAAACCGAGAAAATTTTTCACAAACCTAGCAAATAAAAAGAAAAATGATGACGAACCTCTTACATACGAAGATGCTATTTCAAGCAAAGAAGCAGAATATTGGAAAGACGCTATCAATAGTGAATATGCTTCTTTATTGGCTAACGAAACTTGGGAGTTAGCTGATTTACCTCCGGGCAAGAAGACATTGAGTACCAAATGGGTTTTCAAAACGAAGTCAGATGTCGATGGGAATGTCATTCGGTACAAGGCTCGACTTGTGGCAAGAGGTTGTAATCAACGCTATGGGATTGATTATGAAGAAACATTTTCTTCCGTGGTTAGATATGATTCCATCCGATTCTTACTGGCCTTGGCAGCTCGAAAAGATCTCGAAATAGAGCAAATGGATGCGATAACTGCGTTCTTACAAGGCGACTTAACTGATGAAATTTATATTAAACAACCAGAAGGTTTCGAGAAGGGAGAGAGAGTGCTTCGATTAAAGAAATCAATCTATGGATTGAAGCAGTCTTCTCGTATATGGAATCTGAAGTTGGATAAAGCGCTGGAAGAATTTGGAATGAAGCAATCAAATTTGGATCCATGTATTTATTACCAGCATGTCGATGGAAAAATGTTGATTGTTGCATTTATGTTGATGATTTGCTCATCCTTGATAATCATACCGAATTGAAACAACAATTGAAATTAAATTTGATGAATCATTTCCAAATGAAAGATATTGGTCCTTCAAATTCTTTTTTGGGATTAAAATTAACAAGAGATAAGAAGAATGGTTTCATCTGGATTGACCAAGAAAGTTATATTTTGAAAATGATTGAGAAATTTGGATTAACTAGTTCTAATGAATGCTCAACACCAATGGACATTAATCAAAAGTTAACCAAGAAGATGTCACCTCAGACTGAAGCTGAATGTCAAGAAATGTATAATGTACCTTACCAAGAATTAATTGGCAGTCTTTTATTCACAGCACAAGTTTCAAGACCGGACATAAGTTATGCGGTTAACTATCTAAGCCGATTCAACCAAAATCCTGGGAAGGCCCACTGGATAGCGGCAAAGAGAGTATTGCGCTATCTGAAAGGAACTTCAAACTTGAAGATGTGTTATTCAAGAACAAAAACAAGTAAAAGTTTAGTCACCGGATACTGTGATGCCGATTATGCTGGCGATGTTGATGAGCGTAAGTCCGTCACAGGATATGTTTTTAAAATGCAAGGTGGAGCAATTTCCTGGTGTTCCCGGAAGCAGCCAACGGTAGCTTTATCGACTACCGAGGCTGAATATATGGCCATGAGTACGGCAATACAGGAAGCATTGTGGCTCAATGGTCTTCAACGTGAATTTCTCCCAGACGATAAGGAAAACATAATTTTATTCTGCGATAACCAAAGTGCTATTTGTTTATCATCCACGAATGTTTATCATGCTAGGACAAAGCACATTGATGTTAGACACCATTTTATCCGTAATGTAATTAATGATAAACTTGTCAAGATTCAATATTTGCAAACTTCACAAATGATTGCTGATAGTTTGACAAAGTGTCTCCCAACTGAAAAGTCAAGCTATTGCGCAAAATCAATGTGTTTAGTAAAATAGATTCTAGTGGGGGTGTTAGAATATACTTGTTTATAGAATCTACTTTTGTTTATTTATATTGTTCAAACAATCTTATGTTTATGTATATGTTTTTATAATAAAATTTTATTTCAAATCTTGTTCAATCTTCAACGAAATAAGTCCTTTTAATTAGAATCTGGAACAAACTATTTCATAGCTTTCCAATAGTTTGAAAGGATTAATGCCAAAATAAGTCCAAAGAGAATGTAACAAATAAACACCAGACAATATCGGGTTCCCCGAAGTACCGGTTCACTATCTTTTGCATTTTCGTAATGAGATTTGCACAGAATGAATTTTGCTTTTAGTTGGTGTGTATGTGTGTGTAATTAAGACATAACACTATGACTGGTTTCATTTAAGTCTTAAGCCGCTAAGGTGGAGCTGACTGAAAGAAGTTAAAATCGCATGTGAGTACCCCCTAAGGCTGTGATGAGATGATTTTCCATTTTTATCGATAAATTCAAAACACAAATTAATCACCAACGCTTAACAGATTCACACGATAACAATCATGTTCCTCCAAGTTCGATGAAGGCCGTATTACATGCTTCTTTGCTTAAATTTGAAAGGAAACGCGCTTTCGTGTTAAAGCAATGATTTATTTGGATAATTTCGAAGCAAGGAAAAAACATACACTTCGATATAATGTTGTAATAAGGAAGTTAAGCTTTTATGTTTTCTTTTTAGACTTGCAAAAAAAAAGAACAAAATACTAGTAAGTGAAATTGGGTCGAACCAATTGTTCTGAATTTGTAAACGTGTGGCAGAGAACCACACAAACACAAAAACAAGACAAAATAATTTTCGAACACGTAGACATTTCTCCCATTGCCGTTACATTCGAGCACAAACAATCCATATTCAGCGATTGTAGCATGTAATTAAAAAGGCGGTAATTTTTGGCAACAGCTCAGATTTATTTGAGCAGGTTAAGAAGTCAATTTCAGGAGCTCAGCACGACATTCATTTGATTGTTCGCTTTGCTCTATTACACGTAAGTTAGAGCGATAATGGCCTTAAAGTTGGCATCAACAAACGTAGAGAGACAGGAAACGCAGTGCTTGGCATTAAAATCTCCTAGAACAATCTTAATGTCATAGCTAGGGCACTGCTCATATGTTTTGTCCAGGAGCTCGTCTTCATCCTTTTCCTCTGTGGGGCGTGTGCGCAGATAAGGCTTATGTTGACGAATTAAGCCTTGATGCGGATTGTTGCTATGCGCTCGTTCACATAATTCAAACTCAAGACTTTTTGCTTGAGTCTAGTTCCAACAACAAATCCACATCCAAACAGTCGCTGCTTTTGTTCAAGGTAGCAATCGCCGTAGTAGATATCGCAGTCTTTTAATTTGCGTCTACCTGGTCCATCCCATCGCATTTCTTGGATAGCGGTAATATCTGCTTTGTAGCAGTTTAGGGCTTCCGCTAATTGTTCGGCTGCACGCGGTCTATTAAGGGACCTAACACTCCATGTACAGATCCGAAGTTCGTTGTCCGTTTTACGTTTGCTTGGTTTGTCATCAGTAAATCCGTCCGTGCCCGAAGCTTTCTGGTGCTTCGCAACTTAATAGCCTTACGGGGCCGGGAAGTCACCCCGACAGCACTATAAGAGCCGGATAAACCGCTCCTTATAGACCTGTGCTCCAAATAAGCCCTATAAGGTGCTCACTAAGTAGTTCAACCAGAATGGAACTGTAGACGCCACCGTTGATGCTGCCGTCTGGATGAAAGATGAGGTGCCTCTTATTGGCATAGATATGAGGGGGGGGGGGGGGGGGGTTCAGGGGGATATATTCCTAAGTTAATGAAGTCTTAATAGTACTCACAGGATTCTACATTCTATACCTTCATTCTACGGGGAAAATACAAAGTCAACTTCATCTGAAAGAAATTATTATTTCAGCAAATCACCTAATCTTTTGAATTCCGTTTTTTATATCGATATAAAATATTATATATAATCCTAACTAATATTATAAATGTGAAAGTCCCTCTGTCTGTCCGGCTTTCTATGTTACCATCTCCCGCCCAAACTACCAAACTGATTGATATGAAATTTTGTACAGAGATAGTCTAGAACCAGAGGAAGGACATAGGCTATATATTTTGTCCCTAAATTCCCACGGGAACGGGAACGTATACGGGAATTTAGAAACTACAACACCGATTTCAAAAATTTTTCCACCGATAGAATGCTTTACTATCCCAAAGTAACATAAACTTTAATTCATCCTTATATTCCTGCGGGAACGGGAGTCCTTACTAATATAATAAGTGCGAATGAAGCTCTGTCTGTCCGTCGTTCTATGTTACCATCTCCCGCCCAAACTAATAAACCGATTTAAATGAAATTTTGTACAAAGATTTGACTGAACTTAAGGACGGACATAGGCTTTTTTTCATTCGAATATTCCCTCGGGAACCGGTCCTCACTATTATTATAAATGCAAAAGTAGCTCTGTCTGATCACCTTTCTATGTTACCATCTCCCGCCCAAACTAATAAACCGATTTCAATGAAATTTTGTACAAAGATTGCTCAGAACTTTAGAAAGGACATAGGCTATGTATTTTATCCCTATATTCCCACGGGAACGAAAACGTATACGGGAACTTAGAAACTACAACACCGATTTCAAAAATTTTTCCACCGTTAGAATGCTACACTATTCCTGAGTAACATAAACTTTAATTCATCCACATATTCCTACGGGAACGGGAGTCCTTACTAATATAATAAGTGTGAAAGAAGCTCTGTCTGTCCGTCGTTCTATGTTACCATCACCCGCCCAAACTAATCAACCGATTTAAATGAAATTTTGTACAAAGATTGCTCAGAACCTGAGGAAGGACATAGGCTATATATTTTATCCCTTAATTCCCACAGGAACGGGAACGTATACGGGAACTTAGAAACTACGACACCGATTTCAAAAATTTTTCCACCGTTAAAATGCTACACTATTCCTGAGTAACATAAATTTTAATTCATCCACATATTCCTGCGGGAACGGGAGTCCTTACTAATATAATAAGTGTGAAAGTAGCTCTGTCTGTCCGTCGTTCTATGTTACCATCTTCCGCTCAAACTAATAAACTGATTTCAATTAAATTTTTTACAAAGATTATTGAGAACCTGAGGAAGGACATACGCGATACGCCATATATTTATTCCCTATATTCCCAGGGGAGCAGGAACGTTTACGGGAACTTTGACACTATGGCACCGATTTCAAAAACTCTTCCACCGTTGGAATGCTCCATAATCCCTGAGCAACATAAACTTTTATTCATCCCCATATCCCTCACGGGAACGGTCACCATGTTTCCACGGGAACGGGAGTCTTTACTAATATTATAAGTCCGAAGTTAAATCTGTCTGTCTATTTCTCTTTGTTACCATTAACTGCCCAAACTATTGAACCTATTTATATGAATTTTGGTACAGAGACAGTCTAGAACCTGAGGATGGACATATATGTTATGCAACATGTTTTATCCCTGTATTCCCATGGGAACGGGAACTTGGAAAATACAGCACCCATTTCAAAAAATGTCCACCGTTAGAATACTGCACTATTCCCGAGTAATGTAAACTTCAAGTCATCCTCCGGAAACGCCCTCATGTTCCCACGGGAATGGAAGACTTTATTAACATTATAAATCCGAATTTAACTCTGTCTGTCTGTTTTTCTTTGTTTATATTTACCACCCAAACTATTGAACCGATTTATATGAATTTTGGTACAGAGATAGTCTAGAACCCGAAGATGGACATCCTTACTAATGTTACAAATCCAAAATTAACTCTGTCTGTTCGTGTTTCTTTGTTACCATCTCCCGCCCAGAAAACTGATCCGATTTAAATGGAATTTAATTAAGAGATAGCCTAGAGCCTGAGGAAAGACATAGGCTTAATAAGTAATCCCTATATTTCTACGGGATCGACACTGTAAACGGGAACCTTAAGACTGCTGGGTCGATAAAAGTTCTTTCACTGCGGGGTGATTTCTGTCAAACTGTCGAAAATACATTAGACCTGAGAAGAAATGTCTATTTGATCTTCAAATAATAATTGGCAATCGGGAATGGCTGTTTGAAAGGCGATTTCGGCGCCGACTAATGAGATAGTTAACCATATAAACTATTGACGTATTGGGGGACGTTGGCGAATGTGTATCAATAGACAATGTTATGGACACTGAGCAAGTCACATCACACCCTATAGAGTTTCTCAATTTCTTAGGATTATTAGGAGTGGCAGCAAGTTGGTGTTCCAGTGCCAAAAATGAGTAATCCCCGTTTTCCTTTAATTCCCACTGATTTGAGTTGAAGGTGTTCGTTTAGAAAAAAATCCCATGGCAACTTTATGTGGCAGAATCACGTATATCGATCCCACAAAACCTTTTTATTTCGCAAAAGATGGAAAAAATAAGAACGTCGTGTGCAAACATATACTAAAATAAAATAATATAACAATGGTTTACTAAAACGCATGAATGTGTCTTATTTGCAAAATAAGTAACCTAAAAAATTAAGAATGCTGCCGAAAGTCACTATTCCACGCGGACGAAGTCGCGGGCACAGCTAGTATTATAATATGTTGTAAAAAACAGTTAGCGAAAGCGAAGAGACTTCACTAAAAAGATATTAAAAAGGCTGAATCTGACGCGATAGATCTCAAAATATCAAGCAGATGAAGATTTTGAGGAGCTATTTTCGTTTGTGTTCGAAACTCTTAACCAAAGAAGAACATTAGAAAGTGACTCAAGGAACTTAAAAAACGCTATGAATTTCGAGTTTTTGATTCGCTTAAAGGTGATAAGTATGGTTTACCAACTCTCGTTGTCATTAAGAGTGAATTTAGACTTGGTCCAAGCTATGGATCTCGCCAAAGATTTAAGGGATCAACTAAAAACTAAACGGGCAGAAAATGACTCATTTTTGAAAGTGTTTGAAGATGCAAAAAACAAATAGCCGAAGTCCTTGGTATTGACGTTGAATGTGAACCGACAATAGAATCGTTCGAAACCTTTGGTTCCCAGTACAGAAGAGCATTTTCGTGTTACTGTCCCCAATCCTTTCCTCGATTTCTTTGTAATGACCTCGGAGAAAAATTTACAAACCATGAAACCATACTAGAAGGGTCTTCGATTCTTTTCAAGGATTCTTCGTCAGAAATAGACAAATCACCAAAAAATTCAACTAAACTGTTGAATTTTACCAAACATATTTGGCTGCCGAACTATCTTATGCTCTTGAATTAAAAACTTGGAAGAGACATTTGATCCGAAGGAATAATACTTCTTCTTAGAATTCATTAGAAGCACTCGATAGCTGCCCCGAAAAAACTTTCTTAACAGATATATTTTATTCAGGATCTAAGCTACACGTTTCAACCTCAACTCCCGAAAGAACTTTCTCCTATTTAAAGATACTTTCTTTAACAAAACAGCACAAAGAAGCATGGCCAACGTAGTGAAATTCTTAAAAATAAGTTTACTTATTTGTAAGATCGTTTGATTGGTTTAGCTGCTCTAGCTATTCATCGCGAAATACTTATAGCAGTAGACGAGGTTATAAGTGTTTTATCTAAAAAGGACAGAAATAAAAAGAATTTTATTTTATGATTTATTTTTTAAATTAATATTATTCACCTATTATATCAATATTTATTCTAGTTCATATTCAAATTTGTGGTGTTGTCAGAAGAACGTTTAGGCAAAGAATGACATTTTATTCATTGACATTTCAAGCTTAGCCTTATACTTAATTCTGTGTACATATGTACATAATACGTAATTCAAGAGAGAGAGAGAGAGAGAGAGAGAGAGAGAGAGAGGGAGAGAGAGAGGGGGGGAGAGAGAGACAGAGAGTATACACCAGCCGTCTATACTGCGTTAATAGCCATGCGTTATACAACAAATTTAATGCGTATAATATATGTATATTATCTTTAAATAATATAATTTTTTATGGCATACATAATGAATTCAATGAAGTCTTGTTATTTGTTTCTTATTTTTAATTATTAAAACTTTAAAAAAATTAGCTAACTAGCGAAAAGCTTTCTACTCCACTGCTAAGTGGGAACACTTCTCCCCATCTTTCTCGTTTGCTGCCACCGACAACCTTTCACACCACTAGGGTTGGGACCCAATCTCCAGTTAAGGTACTTGGCACCCGATGTTCACCACGTGGAGGTGAAAGTAAAAGTTTAAAGACAGAGGCGGGTTTTAAGAAAAACTTATGGGCGCTAGGATCCTCTTCCATTTGACCATAGAAAATATAGTTATTCAAGATAAATCAAGAGTTGACGGTTTATCAACTTGTGCATGGGAGAAGGTGATTTTAAAGCAATTGAACGGTTATAGGAAGATAAGGAGGATTCTCTTTAAGTAACAGGCTATGGAAGAACCCAAATGGATACATAGAAAAGTTTTCGCAGTGGTGTAAAACACCTCTTTAGAATCACGAATAACGATAGGAATACCATCTGGACCAGCGGATTTATGTGTATTGAGACCTCCACCACTGAATTTCTCAAGCTCAAGTGAGACTTATGTTCTCTCAGGAAGTATCAAGTTAGCGTAGCAAAGTCAGCTCCTAGCAAATCGACTTTATCGATTGTTACATAAACATTTGTACCATGCCCTTTATTATTTTGGTAGACAAGGTTAGTTCTGTTTAGTTTTATCCGGGTATCTCTTGCGTTATGAAGAACCAAGAATTAATATTTGTTAAGAAGTCAGCGGAGTAGGGAAGAGTTGGCCAACTTAAATGATACAACAATGTTTTTAGTACCTTAAAACATCTTCCGAATAGATTTCAAATCCAAGTCGTGAGATGAAATGAGATTAAGGTTTGTGAACCATTTACATGATGACACTTGTCCCGAAAGGCACTGCTTCAATCACAACCTACGTGTCCGAATGTAGACCGCATTTTTACCCACTTACGCTTGCAGCACCATTAGTGTAAGCACTTATCTACGCTCTTCACAATATAAATGTCCCTGCAATAGTGTCCATTATTTTCGTCTGTTTATAAAAAAAAACCCAATCGTTATGTTCGACAAATTTTTCAACCGGTTCAATGAATACAATACAAGTAGTGTTTCATTTTCATTTTTTCACTTAAGTTTCCTCGGCTTTGAGCCAAGAAATAAAACTCTTTAAAATTTCAGCTTACTTCATTTCACACCCCATAAAGATCATTTTTAGGCCCTCATATCCTACAGCCTACACAACAACAAAAGACAGAAAAAGGAATCCTATCCCCACACCTCCTTGATTTACCACTGGAAGGCATCCAATAAATAGCAAAACAGATTCCGATAAAAATTATGAAAATGACTTAATTCTGCTGAATTGATCTCAGCTTTGCACCACCGACACGGTCATCATCATCACCAATTGATTGCCTTAAACGTATAAAGGTAAGGCTGTGCTAGCAATAGCTTCAGCACGCATCGGCCACAAAAAGTTTCTTAATCAACGCTCACATAAACCCATCTATCTCCTAGTAAGAAAACAACAAAAAATAAAATCGCAATAATAATAACTCCGGATGATAGTCAAGGGCACGCTTGTCCCTGTAATCAAATCCTCTCCAGAGTGTACGGCGGCATATCAAATTTATTCCAATGTGCGCGTAAATTGAACCAAGGAACCGCAGAAATCAGGACTGGTTTTGTTTTTGCTTTTTTTTTGAAACAACCCAGACCAGCCAGTCGCTAGCGGCCATCCCTGTGATATGTGTACGCGATCGCATAAACAGTGAGCACTATGCACACATTTAAATACGGTCTTGAGACCGAGACCGAGATCAAAAGTAGGTATGAATAAAAAGTGCACCACAAACTCTCATATAAGGAATGCGCTTTATACGAGTGCAAATTATTAAATTATTTATCGCTCTTATCCACTCTTAATGGTGACCAATAAATCGCCTTAAGTAGATAAGGAGGATTCATTCTCTTGGTGCAGAATTCTACATATGAAAGGAATGGTTCACGATAGCCACGTACTGCTTGACTGTATGCACCGCACAGGGCATGGTAGTACACAATGCGGCGTTGTTAGCGACCAAGTGCATACTCCGACTTTAGAAAGACAACATACGACATCCTCTTGTGACATTCTGCTTGGGTACTTGTCATCTTAATTAAGCCAACAACAGGAATTATTAGAGATCGCTACAGCGAGTTCTAACTTATGGCCAGGATCAGATTCGCTAATTGGGTTGAGTTTGATTTGCAGCCTGTTGGGGAGATATAGGTACCTACACCAGGTAGCCCAAAGTTTCTTTTTCTTGCTATTCGAGCCTATTTTGAATAGGTAATAATAAATTCGTTTGCCAGCAGATACCAGTAGAGTTGTCAACCATGTGAAATGCATAACGACAGTTAATAATAGTGTAAATACGAGTTACGAGTATAATGGCAGAGTATTTGTTAGACATCTATGCTACTTTCAAAACTGCGCTTAGAACGGAAGTTCTAACACACACAAAGAAAAAAAGACAGAAATAAAAGGAATCTGATTCAAAGCAGAAAAGATTAAAAACATTCCATCAAATTGACAGCATTTTGAAAGTACATACCTGCAAATAGTAATGGCACTACTATTGATGCCGACGGAACTGATCTTGGAACGAGCAGAAAAGCGACAGACTGAATGGGGCTTTAAGGTTGCGAGTTGGATCATTGGAAGTATGACATCATCTACATTTTGGGATGTAGAGACAAAATCAAACAAGAAGTAATACTGAATGGCATTAGCGTAAAACGTATTTGTATCATCCTTGCGGAAGACCTACTTGGCAGTCTGTCGACCACTTCGAAATCTATAGTGATCGTTTAATGTCGCTTAAATTGGTTACGCTGTGAAAAGTGTGATATTGTCAGCATATATATGATCTCTAAATTAGATGTGGTGAGATTAAAAAAGATGCATTGTCAATAATCTAATTAATTTAACCAAAAAAAAAAAAAAAGAGTTTTTGTTCGTCATTTCAACGGAAGTGTAGGGTAGACAAACGAGGGTTTTGCAGGACTGCCATGGTAAACATATCCTAAGTATGTGCAAGTCGAACGGTTTTATCATATTAAATATCATAGTCATCAAACAAAGACAACACCTTGGTACTATTAGCAGTATCACAGTAGACCAACAATCAAATCGGTTACACTACCATTCTAGATAATTTTAGATTCCTACCGAATCGTTGGTGTTTCATAATAAACCTAAAGCCGGCAAAAGATCCCATGTAAATCCAAAAGATTTACAATTAGTCTATCATCCTTCCTCCTTAAAACACTGGAAAGAATGATTGACTTACACTTAAGACAAGAAATTAAACCTAGTCTGATCTCTACGGCGCAATATGCCTATACAAAAGGTAAATCAGTAGAAACTACAGCACTCCACTCTTTGGTTTGCACCATTGTAAAATCCCTGCACTATAAAGAATACTCTCTCGTCGCATTCCTAGACATAGAGGGTGCATTTAACAATGTTAACAATTCAGCAATCACTAATGCTCTTGATGGGCTGCTCATAGAGGAACACATCAAGAACATGATACAGTGCTCCCCGGTTAATTGCGTCACCTTAAATGCACAACTTTAGACGCATTTAACAGGGGAACGCAATTAAAAGAATCCCGCTTAATTGATCTGCTGTCCCATTTAGAAAAACCCCGCTTAATTGAAATGAAAACGCAATAAAGCGATTTTTTTTACGACTTTGGCAAGAAAGTCAAGAAGAACCTTTTTAATGAAAATCAAAATTTTATTGAACGGAAAATTAACATATAATGGTAAGACATAAAAAAAGAACAAAACAATTTCAGCCTAGGAATGATTGAAAAGGAACAATTTTTCATAATGTACACAACACATAAATTATGAATTGGTTCATAATCCGTGCGTATATCTTTAGCAAGCGTACAAGAGGGGATTGGTCAGATTTGCTTTTTATTTGGCTAGAACATTATATCATGGTAAGAATCTGTAATTTTCACCTGCATTTTTGCACATTTTCAAGATTTTAATTTGCAGTCGCTAAACTCTGATGTTTCAGCAAACAATAGGCTCGTTCGTTGAACTTTACCCAGGGTTGACCCAAGTTTTCTTGACAATCTTATGAGTTGTCAAAAAAACCTGGGTTTTCCAATTCTCAAAAAACGCAAAGCCACAAAATCACCACACATCCCTGTCATTTGAATAAAAATACATGCCATTTGACAGCCCTCAACTCGCCACAGCAAAAACCTAGGGTGAGTTGAGGGAAAACCCAGGTCAACCCCAGGGCTAAAAAACACTCAATTTGACATTCAGGGCGACCTTAGGTTTCTCAAAAAAACGCTTTGTGGCGACCCCAGGGTTTTAACGAACAAACCTAATAATAAATAGGTGTGTTTCTTTACTGAAAATTCGCACGAAATGCACCGAAATTCGGTGAAAGTCAGTCTAATCCTGTTCCAGCACAGCGATTTTTCGTAGCAGTGCACAAAAGAGAGTGCTCACGAGAGAGTAAAAAATCTCACAACGATTTGAGTCATGTCAATTTGACTATTAACTTGTAGGCGCGCAACAATGCGACCAATTCATCATCAATCATTTAAGGTGTAAGCAAAAAGTGACTTCAATGATTTGGTTTTTTTCGTTCAATTAACCGGGCAATTTTGCTTCAAATTGAAAAAAGAGTTTTGATTTTTGGACCATTTAACCGGGAAACGCAATTAAGCGGTATGCATTTAAACGGGAAATTTTATGTATATTTCTTATGTGATCTTTTTTTTGCCTAGGATTCAGGTCAATTAAACGGGTAACGCAACTAAGCGGGGGGTATTTATCAGGGGATTACTGTAACAACAATGCTCAGCAGCAGAATCATAAGTTCCGAATTGGGGAACTACAAAACAAGCAGAATGGCCAATAGAGGAACCCCGCAGGGAGGAGTTTTATCTTCCCTACTGTGGAACCTGGTCGTTAACAAATTGTTAATCGACCTAGAGGACGAAGGTTTTAAAACCATAGCCTATGGCGATGATGTAGCAATTGCCGTTTCAGGCAAGCGCCCACAAACCCTAGCTGAGCTGCTACAAACAGCACTTAACAAGCTTAACAATTGGGCTGTAGATTGTAGTCTGAACATCAGTCCACACAAAATGGAATTAGTTCTATTTACGAGGAAATACAAAATTCCGGACTTCAGACCCCAAACTATTAAAGGGGTAACTCTCACACTTTCAAATCAGGCTAAATATCTAGGTCTCATTTTTGACAAAAAACTGACCTGGAAAACCAATACAGTGCTCCCCGGTTAATTGCGTCACCTTAAATGCACAACTTTAGACGCATTTAACAGGGGAACGCAATTAAAAGAATCCCGCTTAATTGATCTGCTGTCCCATTTAGAAAAACCCCGCTTAATTGAAATGAAAACGCAATAAAGCGATTTTTTTTACGACTTTGGCAAGAAAGTCAAGAAGAACCTTTTTAATGAAAATCAAAATTTTATTGAACGGAAAATTAACATATAATGGTAAGACATAAAAAAAGAACAAAACAATTTCAGCCTAGGAATGATTGAAAAGGAACAATTTTTCATAATGTACACAACACATAAATTATGAATTGGTACATAATCCGTGCGGATATGTATCTTTAGCAAGCGTACAAGAGGGAATTAGTCAGATTTGCTTTTTATTTGGCTAGAACATTATATCATGGTAAGAATCTGTAATTTTCACCTGCATTGTTTCCTTACACATTTTCAAGATTTTAATTTGCAGTCGCTAAACTCTGATGTTTCAGCAAACAATAGGCTCGTTCGTTGAACTTTACCCAGGGTTGACCCAAGTTTTCTTGACAATCTTATGAGTTGTCAAAAAAACCTGGGTTTTCCAATTCTCAAAAAACGCAAAGCCACAAAATCACCACACATCCCTGTCATTTGAATAAAAATACATGCCATTTGACAGCCCTCAACTCGCCACAGCAAAAACCTAGGGTGAGTTGAGGGAAAACCCAGGTCAACCCCAGGGCCAAAAAACACTCAATTTGACATTCAGGGCGACCTTAGGTTTCTCAAAAAAACGCTTTGTGGCGACCCCAGGGTTTTAACGAACAAACCTAATAATAAATAGGTGTGTTTCTTTACTGAAAATTCGCACGAAATGCACCGAAATTCGGTGAAAGTCAGTCTAATCCTGTTCCAGCACAGCGATTTTTCGTAGCAGTGCACAAAAGAGAGTGCTCACGAGAGAGTAAAAAATCTCACAACGATTTAAGTCATGTCAATCTGACTATTAACTTGTAGGCGCGCAACAATGCGACCAATTCATCATCAATCATTTAAGGTGTAAGCAAAAAGTGACTTCAATGATTTGGTTTTTTTCGTTCAATTAACCGGGCAATTTTGCTTCAAATTGAAAAAAGAGTTTCGATTTTTGGACCATTTAACCGGGAAACGCAGTTAAGCGGAATGCATTTAAACGGGAAATTTTATGTATATTTCTTATGTGATCTTTTTTTTGCCTAGGATTCAGGTCAATTAAACGGGTAACGCAACTAAGCGGGGGGTATTTATCCGGGGATGTATTGAGGAAAGAGTAAATAAAGGCAACGTGGCACTCTTCTCCTGTAAAAAAGCCATTGGCGGGAAATGGGGTTTCTCCTCCCAAATCATCCGTTGGCTGTTTACCTTGGTAATTAGACCGATACTCACATACCCCGTATGTCGATAGTCTGGTGGACAGCACTAGACAAGATGATCAATTACAACAAGCTGGCCAAAGTTCAAAGAACGGCTAGTCTGTGTATTAGTGGCGCACTGAGGACAACCCCATCGGACGCCCTCAATGTACTACTAGATCTCACACCCCTAGATATCTTCAGCAAACAAATCGCAGCTAGCTCAGCTACTCGACTCATCACAGTGGACCAAGTTGGTGTTTGACAATAATTTCCAAATAACCATACCTTCAAGAGAAGCTTTGGAAAACGGCACTCTCTTGGAAAATGAAGCAATGCACCTTCACACCGATGGTTCAAAAACCAGCGAAGTTGTAGGAAGTGGAATCTACTCAGAAAAACTGAATCTCAATCTTTTCTTCCGCCTACCCGATCATTGTAGTGTGTTCGAAGCGAAAATTTTGGCGATTAATGACGTGCTGTCTTGGCTCAAAGAAAACGTCATATCCTGCACGGATATTCGAATCTTTTCGGACAGCCAAGCTGCCCTTAAATCTCTTGCTACTGTCTCTACAAAATCAATCACGTTTCAAAATTGTAAAATGTCTCTGAAGGAGATGTGAAATCAGTTCAACATTCACCTTTTATGGGTGCCGGGGCACAGGGACATACCAAGCAACTGTATGGTAGAAGAAATAGCCAAAAATGGCACGACCACTTCCCTACACTCAGAATGGAACAATATAGGTATACCTATCGCTACATGTAAACTACTACTTAAACAAGACGCTTCAAGGATAACAAACACTAGATGGGCTGAGAGTAACAACTGCCTTGCAACCAAAACAGTTTGGCCGCTCGAAGAGTTCGTAAGCCTTGAACCGCCTGTATCTAGCTGCATGGACGAAGAAGAGGAAGAAACAGTTCAACACCTTCTTTGCTCATGTCCTGCACTGGAACGAGACTCGTAAGTTTTACCGAAAGGTGAAAAGATCCTGCCAGGGTGGCAAGTCCCGAACTCAAGCCTGTAAAGACCAACAGGAAAACATAGTTGTAGAGTCATAGTCACTACTGAGGATCTGAAAAGATGCCTTGTGCACACTGCTTAGCGGCGATGATGACACGAAACCCGCTGTGAGGCAGATTGCCCCATTCATCTTGGACGAAGACCAAGAATGCCGTCCTCCCGACCTTGAAGAAGTAAAGCTTGTCATATGCAAACTTAAATCAAATAAGACTGCAGGTGCAGATGGCCTTGATGCCGAACTTTCCAAAGCAGCTAGAGACCAGTTGGAAAGGAGCATGTACCAGCTGATCTGCATGATATGGTCGGAAGAAAGCATGCCCGATTAATCGTGTGCCCGATCCTAAAGAAGGGAGACCTTCAGAATTGCGCCTTCAGGCCTCCTTAACATCGCTTATAATATCTTATTTGCCGATGTATATGAACATCTGAAACCCCTCGTCAACAACTTGATAAGTCCTTATAAATGTGGTTTTAAGCCAGAGAAGTCCAAAATATACCAAATTTTCACATTACGGCAGATCTTGGAAAAAACCCGAGAATATATTTTCGATATGCATCTTTTATCGATTTAAAGGCCGCGTATGACAGTATTTACAGAGACGAGCTGTACAGAGTCATGTCTAGTTTCGGCATCCCTACAAAATTTGTACGATTATGAAATTTGAGAACTCGAGCTGCTCCGTCATGGTCTGCGTAGAACTCACCTTTGATGTCGAAAAAGATTTTAGGCAAGGCGACAAACTGTCATGCGATTTCTTTAACATCATACTTGTAAAGATTGTACAAAACTCAAATGTCACCACCAGAGGAACAATTTTTCAAAAGTCTGTACAATTACTCGCCTACGCAGACGATTTTGAAGAAAAAAGCGTGATGTCATATATGTAGGTGCTTTTGCGAGTATTGAAAAAGAAGCGACAAAAATCTGTTTGATGGTTAATGAGTACAAAACGAAATATATCGCAGAAGCGTGGTTTTTTCGGATTCGAAAGAGAAATATTCCTAATGATCTTTGGTCCCGTATGCGAAATCAATGCGTGGAGAAGAAGATACAACAAAGAGCTGTATGATTAAAAGAGTACGCATCGCGAGACCACAATGGCTGCGCCATGTAGAACAAACGGACCCAAACTGGCTAGACGGGTTTTCGAAAGCACATTGCAGGGAAATCGCGGACGGGAAAGATCTCGTCTTAGGTGGCTCAATCAAGTAGAAGAGGACCTCAACCGACTTAGAGTGCAAAACTGGGGAGAGCTCGCCCGAAACCGAAATTGTTGGCGAAAGATGTTGTTGAGGGTGAGGTTCACCCTTGGGCACTACGGCAAGTTAATAAGCTTCAAATATAAGTTAGATCCGAGCAACACTGCTGCCGGCCGGGTTCATTTAGTATTGTCAAATATCTTAAAAATAAATAAATAAATAAATAAATAGGGTGGCGCAACAGAGCGAGGAGCCCCAGGGCCTAGCGCATTTCTCACAACCATGCCTTGTGAGGGAATGGAAGGGACCTACAATTTTGGGCCGGTTCCGAACGGCTAATCGAGAAAGCGCTTTTCATGGCAATGAATATTAACGGAGGACTTGCCAATTCCTCGCAGAAGGCGATACCCGTGGAAAAACCATTTTTGCCTCTGTTTGGACTAGAACCACTAACCTCTGGATTAACAGGCGGACATGCTATCCATCACACCACGGGTACCACTTAAGTAATATTAAATAATAAAAAATACTTTAAAATTAATAGTTTCTCTGCTATTCGGATTGGCGACAAAGAGAACAAATCAAAATCCAAATCATGAAAATTCCTAACATACAGTTAGCATTTGATATAATAGCTTCTAAATGTGGTGTAAAAGAGAGTTTGGAGTCAAAAATTACGCCTAGTTCTTTGAATTTTTCAGTTCTCTGAAGAGGGGTGCAATCAAGATAATATGAAAAATCTTGCGTATGATGCTTTCTTGAGAGAGAAATCACAAAACATTTCTTGGTGTTAAGATTCAAACGATTTAACATACACCATATATTATCAAGATCCAATTGGAGTTTTTGACAATCACTTACAGAGGTAACTCTCAGAAAAAGTTTCAGCTCGTCTGCGTATATGAGGCATTTGATGAAGTTAACACAGTTAACAATATCATCAATAAATATGATAAACAGTAGAGGACCTAGATGACTACCCTGTGGAACACCAGAGGTACTGCCTTGAGATAAACTCGTCAATGACAATGGGCAAATGACAAATGACAAATTGTTGCACTTTTTTTCCGACGAAACAAATGTTAACCGAATCCACAAATTGGATTAATATTTTAATTAATGGTTCGGATTATCTAAAGACGAATTTAAGCAAAATACGCACACCAACATATGTGGCGCGGCAATTTCTATCGAATGAAAACTCGCAAACAAAGGACTCTTGGGACTTTTCCCGAACAAACAAAGCGTTAAATGGAAGTCGCGCTTCCTGCAATCTCAGGATAAATTACGCAGTGCGAAGGGTAACCTACACACGAAATATGAATCAATGTTCAATACACAAAACGAGGGCACTTTCACACTATCTGTTAAAAGAAGAAAATATTTATCTTTCTCCTGACGAATTCTATGGAGTTCTATTGCTGCCTGTCTCCTGTCTGGAGCTTTCCTGCACACAAAAAAAATTACGAGTTTGGCCTTTCTGCCAACACAAACACTTTTCACTACTAAAACCTATACTACTGGCAACTAGTTATCAAAACGCTCATTTTAAAATTTTCCGAATATTTTTTTTAATGTTCTTAACTTTCTGGCACTAGGGTAAACGTGGGTACATTTGACTTTGCGAGTTTTGGTGTGAAGTAGCCTTAAAAAAAAGTTGGGATTGTGAACGTTTTTAATGGAAAGAAACATAATGAACTTTGACAGTTTTGCTTCACCTCTTTTCAGCCACACGTGTTTTTGTGCTTTTCAGAAATTCGTTGTAATTTTTGACCTTCAGTAAGTACGCATTTTGTAAAGTAAAGGACTATTCACATGAGCACGACCAACGAACGACGAATAAATCAAGAAATGAGATTTTAAGTACCTTACTAGCATAAATTCCTCATGAATTTTTTTTTGGAAGCGATGGAAACATAGTTCATACTTATTTTTAGGCGGATAAACTTTTATTTTTGTGCCTAAAATTAAAAAAATTGAGAAAAAAGTTAATTCGTTACGAGTAAACATCTAGTAGGTACGAACTGTCAGACTTTATTCTCGTTCCACGTACAATCCACACTCCAACGAATAAATTTTTCGCGCGTGCTTAACCTCAAAATCATTTCCCATTTTTGTTTTGCATGAAAATTGTGTTCGTTATTCGTGACGAATGTAAGACACTCATGTGAATGAAATGTCAAAATTAACGAATATTCGTTCATTCGTCGTTCGTTGTTCGTTCTCATGTGAATAATACTTAAGTGAAAAAGTTTTTTTTATTGTGAAACAGTATTATGATAGCACTATTTTTTTTGGGTATATAAATAAGAGTCAATTTTATGAAAATGTGACAATGAGTCTTAAAAAAAAAGTTGTAAGGAGCTATTGGGGCATTGAATCTTGCAAATGGGGCACATTTGACAAAACTTAAAAGACTTTTCGTTCCATTCAAACACCAAAAAGGCAACATCCGGTGATACTTATTGGGTTTAAAATGGTATTGTCAAATGTTCCCCTAGCAAAGTCAAAGCTGCCCTGTCTCCGGAGCACTTTTATCAAAATGACTTTTTTTTACAAAATTTATTTGAACAAATTATAAAAATCTTAGAAAATGAAAATATGCAAGCCATTCGTAGCCCAAATATTCAATATATCAAACACAAAAAAGTTACCGAAATCCATCAATAGTTTTCCAAAATACAGACCTTAAAAATTGAGCGTCAAATGTGCCCTACTTTCCTCTTTGTCTTTTTTCAGTGGTTAACCAAAAAGTGCCATTTTCTTGGCGGTCTCTTCGTTCACCATTCGTCAATTCAGCATATTCCATTCAACTTTGACCAATCAGAGTAGCGGAGGTTCGTCACGGGGTACGTGCTGTACTCTCAGCAAATTCGCTGGAGTCTGCGCCTGCATCCATCGCTCTTTTCTAAACAATTTTGTTGCTGAATCTCTCGGTTGCTAGAGACTCGCAACCATTCGTTCCATTTCATTCCATTCCAGAAAAGAAAAATTAAAAACTGTTATTCAAAACAATTCCCTCGGCCCAACCGACCCAAGTTACACTGTGCAAGAAAACTATTTAGGCTAGGATCCAGTTAGAGAGGATTCGTCATTTTTCGCGAAAACTACTTAACTTCTTCAGTGAACCTTCACGCAGATTTGGGAAATGAGGCACTTCGCCTTTACAGTGGGGGTTCAGCTATTACGTTGGGCTTTTTGAAAAAGGCTTCAAATGCCAAATTCTGATGATGATCTCGTTATGATAATTGCTGACTGATATTAAGCAGAGTGTTAAAGATGGGTAGCCATATCCCTACCTTATTGAACAAATATTAGCTTGCTACTGCTGTTATTCGTGAAAGGTCTTGAGAACCTTTCTGGTTCTTATTACAGCTGCCGTTGGAGTCTCCAGCCGTCCACTAGCTCAATGAAGGGGTACCTATTTGGGTTACTTGGCCTTAAAGTACACCACTAGCTGATGGACTATGGTTGCTTTGTACTCGGCCAGCACTTTGAAGCCACAACAAAAGTAAGAATGGTAAAAATGGGAAAAGGAAGAAACTTAAGATCTAACTTGTGTTAAAATTTACCGCAGCAAAATGACAGAAAGCGCACATAGGTATCCTTCGACGTCGCTTAGACAGTTGACTTTGGGCCTTTTGCGGTTCTGTCTTCTTATTCTAAAACGTTAAATAATAATTAACAATTCTTTTTCACTCCAACATTTGACAGTAAGAAATAAAAAACAAAATCAAGATTTTGCTTTCGATTTATGTGAAAAGGATTGATTTTGATTGAAAATTAAGAAATTACCGCTCAAACTGGTAAGTGCTAAAAAAAAAAGATTAGTTTCTGTAAAATAATCAGATTCCTAGATAACGAGTTACGCCACAATTATGTACAGGAATCCTGATGTGTTTTTTAAGGCTAAGTAGATTATAAGTGCAAGCTATTAATTTAAAAACGGAAAAGGCATCTTACGATAACTCGTCTGTTTTGTTTTTTCATATTACGTTCTCCTTCTTGAAATATTTACTATTGCTACATATTAATGTTTAATTGCGTTTCCTATGGCTTTTCTGCGAAACTTGTTTTCTGATAAAAATATGATCTGCTAACTTTAAAACAACTTGAACCTAATTATCTACCTACGACATAGACAAAATTGATTCAGTATCTTTTATTCATTTTATATTACCTACTTAACATGAGCATTCACGCCAATTTTAATATGATTTGACGATCTGATAATATTCAATCTTTACACTCTGTTGTGTAGCTTTCCATTGGTGGAATTTTTATCCTTTCATCAAATCATACACAAAGCTCACCAAAACAGCATTCAATATCACGATTTATTATTAATTTTAACCAAAAATCAGAAAACCAGATCAATGAGATGCATCCATTGCTCACAACAAACGGTTCTCTGCCAAGAGGGGTGAGGGTAGGGAACAAAGGGTTACGAAGAGATCCATAGAGGTTATAGCGCGAACCCGTCCTCAAAACGCACAATACCAATTTATCTTAGTTAAGATCATATTGGCCGCAAAAGAAGCATTCTTTCTGTATCTCTCAGCACAGGCACTCCCTTCGAGCCCAACCTCTTTTTCCATGCCACAAGACAGCCGAAAATAATTGAAGCACTTCACACAAGCAGTGCGACGATCCGCACTTGGGCCGAGAGAGGTCCACATCATTGTGGAATGAGAATTGCACCTTTAACAATGCAGGGCAATAATGTGCACAACACCTTCTCACCGCCGCGCCGCGCCAAGATTTATTTTGAGCTTATTACAAGCCACTTGTGAGCTGCGCCAACATCACCACGAATACCACCGCTTAATGCAAACCTTTTTCGTGTCCAATGTACAGTTTTTTTGTTATTGAGGAAAGAACCTAGGTGAGGTGAGGCCATTCAAATTGGGAGGGAGTGAAACCTCTTTTCCTGGGATATTCAGGATGAGATTTTGCATCAGTGCAGATCTTTTGATACCTCAACAGTGCAGATGACCATCATCATCATCATTTTCATCTTATTCTTTATTTCTCTATGGAGCTTAAGTCCATTGTGTGTTCTCATGAATCTCCAAAACAAGTGTTAAAGCATACCAAATGAAATGTTGTAAGTTTCGACGTTCGAGTTACCAACTCTATTATAATAAAGGCACCTCCCTATATGATTTTATTAAGAAAACTAGAAAGGTTTTTCTTAGTTTATGTATATCAACCCCCATTTAGGCATCAATTCAACAAGTGAGAATTTATTCTAATTTCAACGTATGCCAAATCGGATAGCCTTACGCATTTTCAATCTTTTTTATATTTATGTTTTAATTGGTATACTGATAAATGCAGATCTACACGACTTAAAAAATGGCTGAGCTTTTAAGAAAATACGTAGGTACTGTTTTGTTTCTCTAAATAATTGTTCAACTCTTTCTAAAATTTGGACGACTTTTCGATCACATTTTGTTTTTGAAGTTGCAAATATTAAAAAAAAAATATTTAAATCTAGTCTCAGACCTTATAAATTATAGCTTAAAAATTCTACTAAGAGTGGCTAAATTATGTTTTAAACATTGATTGGCTAATTTTTTTTTTTCAAATTTTCGATAAGTGATCATGCTTTCGCTGTTGAGCTTCCTTTTTATTGTTCACTCATGTTTTGGTTTTAAGGCTTTCATACACAACTGGTCACTCCAATTTGCCTTAAATTGACTCTTGCTCAGGTTGTCAGTCAGTCTGTCTCTGTCTTTCGATTGCGCCCGTGGAGAATTACACTCCACTTTTTTCTTTGTAAATATGTACCTTGGCAAGGAGTAAATGTCTTAATTCCTCCAATATAACTGGCAGGCAGACACAGGCTTCACATTGGAAATAACCTGCTATAACACTTTGGCGTATGTAAAGACACACATTGAGCATCGGCAACAGCAACTCCATCATCATCATCATTCTCTCGACGCTTAGCTTAGCCTCTGGTGGTCCACATATTCCGCTCTTCGCTCTTCGTTTTCCATCCGCGCATCGGCTTATTATTCATTGGCGGTAATCATCGGTCATCCATAATATCAGAAGCTAGAAGAAGTTGCTGTTCTACGAACAGGAAAAAAGGAGGAGTTCAATATGCGGATAACGAAACAAATCCTTACTAATGCTTGAGGGCCTTTTTCGGAATATCGGTCCAATTTATAATGGTAAGTTAAAAAAAAAAAAAAACAAAGTCGGGCAATCAAGATGAATGAAAGGCGATTGTGGCAACAGACTTTGAATTAAAACACTAGGCGACTGGTATAGACGTTTGTGAATTTAGTTCCATTTTATGGATGTGCTATTGGCCCCTTGGGGTCTGAAAGAGTTATGTTTTCAAATCTGCAAAAGACTGGCAAGGTAAGTTGTTGATTTATATGCGTGCTTTGTTGGCAGCATTCTTTCTTCTCAAAAGGAAGCTAATTAATATTTGATCTTAGTTAGTATAAGATCATTTGGAAACAGTTTCAAATTCAGCTCAGAACCACAAATGATCATGTCCACAACTAAACAAACTAAGTAGTAACTAAAAAACATCTGAATAGTGTTTTCAAATTACAGCTTTGAATATTTTTAGCAGAATACACAGGAATTATTGCAAGAATATTATTGCAAGAATAAGAATATGATGAACTAGAATTAATTTTGTTATTGAAAGTCGACTATTGTCTTAATTTTGGGACCTAAAAAAAAAAAACCTTTTTAAAACCCTGAAAAAGTAACCAAAATTTGTAAAACTAGCTAAGCTAGCTAAGCAAAATTCCTTCAACTGTTGAGAGCGAAACCACAAGAAACAATCTCTTGACGAAACAATCGATTAAAAGATAAATTGCCTTAAAGGTTACGAAATCTGGCCCCCTTATAGTCAAAAAATGTTGTTGGTTTCAGAAATGAGGCTTTTCGTTAAATTGTTGTTGATTGAAATTGGATACTTTCGAAACAATACAAAAAATCTTTGATTTGATATCCGGGTAATAATGGCCGACATTATTTAAGGTGCTAAATATAAGTTCTACATTTGAAAACAAATATGTATTATTAAAATTTTTACGATAAAATAAAGAAAGTGTTGACGTAGGTCACACAAATGAATAGACAACGAAATTGCATTTATTATTTCGTGGTTTTATGTTGGCAGCACTGGTATTCGACACCTGCCATTTAAAGTGGTATAATATAAACTAGCTGACCCGCCGGATGCAGTGTAGCTCAGGTCCTACTGTGATCTAGTGCATAACATCGACACACGGAGCGGTGCCGTTAATGTAGACAAAATAATTTCGAAAATGTATTAAATTGTTACTATGTTCCCGTTCCCGTGGGAATAGTGAGATGAAATGATATCGTCTATATGTTAATAATGAAGCAGTGAAACTTTAAAAGAACTTTTATAAGGCTCATTTTAGGTTTCCTTGAACGCTCCCGTTCACGTGGGAATTCATAGATGAAATATAGCCCATGTGACAACGCGATAACAACGCATTGTAATAGTGAAAAAAAATGATTGTTTTGTATTTCCCTTCCCGTTCCCGTGTGAATATGGAGCTGAAGTAGAGTCTATGTCAGTCGGATATAGTGAAACAATTTAAGTGAAAAAATTTCAAAAATCGGTTTAGTATTTTCAGTTTCCCGGTTATGTTCTAGTTCCCTTTCCAGTTCCAGAAGGAATATGGGGAGGAAATATAGCTTTTGTAATTTCTGAGGCTCTATTGACCACTTCTTTTTCCATATTCCAATCACATCGGTGAGAAGCTTTATTAATACAACACTAATTTCTCCCTAACGTTCCCGTTTCTGTTCCTCAATTAACATGGGAATGATATATATAGCCATATGGCCTATGATATTTTAAAGGCCCTAAAGAATCTCTGATCCCAATTCAAAATGGCAAAATGACAAAATGGTCCCCGTACGATTACTAAACATCAGACCGTACGATGTAAAGTTGAAGAAAGGAGAAGTCGTTGGACGTTGCGAATCGGTTGCAGCCATTACGAAAATCACAGATGAAGCCCCGAGAAAAACATCAACTCCGAAGCTTTCTTGGTCTTGCCACATATTACCGACGTTTTGTTAAGAACTTTGCTGGAGTTGCAAGGAGTTTGCATCAGCTCACCGAAAAGGGGAAACAGTTTAAATGGTCAGGTGAGTGTGAGAAATCTTTTCAGGAACTCAAATACCGCCTCTGTAATGCTCCAGTGTTGGCACATCCAACACCTGGCAAAACATTTATCATCGACGCAGATGCAAGCAACGTTGGAATCGGGGCGGTACTATCCCAAGTGCATGATGACGTGGAGAAGTGGTGCCGAACATGTGACAAGTGTGCTGCAACCAAAGGACCGGATAGGAAGATTCAAGGTAAAATGCATCAGTACAACGTTGGATCGCCTTTTGAGAGGATTGCAGTAGATGTGGCTGGGCCTTTTCCAGAGACCAGCGCTGGAAACAAGTACATTCTGGTTGTAATGGACTATTTTAGCAAGTGACCTGAGGCGTATGCCATCCCAAATCAAGAGGCCAAAACGGTGGTCGACCAGATTGTGTTTAACTGGGTGAGTAGGTTTGGTGTTCCTATGGAACTCCGTTCCGACCAAGGGAGGAACTTTGAGTCAAACATCTTCCAAGGAGTGTGCGGACTACTTGACATTAAGAAGACGAGAACCACACCGCTTCATCCACAATCTGATGGGATGGTTGAAAGATTCAACCGGACCTTGAAAGAACACCTCACCAAGGTCGTAGGCGACTACCAAAGAGACTGGGATAGGCATGTACCGCTATTCCTGTTGGCCTATAGAAGTGCAGTACATAGCTCGACAGGACAAACACCATCTGACATCCTGTTCGGGAAAACCATGCGGTTGCCCAGCGAACTTAAATTTGGATGCCCCACAGAGGAGCCACAGGACACGAACGAGTATGTGGACGACCTCAAGGAGAGACTCGCTGACATCCATAAAAGAACAAGGGAACGGATGAAAACCTACAGCGACCGGATGAAGACACGGTACGGCACAAAAGCAACAACGGCAGGATTCCAAGCGGGAGATCGTGTGTGGCTTTATAATCCGCATCGTCAAAAGGGATTGTCACCGAAACTTCAGCAGAACTGGGAAGGTCCTTATACTGTTGTCACGAGGATTAACGACGTGGTTTACCGCATCCAAAGAGGACTAAGAGGCAAGTTAAAAGTAGTTCATTGTGACCGGCTGCATCGATATAGTGACGAGGCTGCAGATGGAATTATTCGGGACGAACAATCTTGAGGAGGGAGCAGTGTAACGTGAACCCAACATTTAATACCAATTTCCTAATCGAAAACGTTCAACCGAAAACACAAGCGGCAACACTAGTGTAAGTGTAGAAATATTCTAGGAGAGAAAATGTTTGACAGTCAAAATAGTGGAGAGTGGAGACAATGTGGAAATTGCTGGAGAGTTCTAGATGAAATGTCATTCGATATAAATAGCCCGCCCGAGGCAACCAGAGGGCCGTTTTGATTATAGAGTGATAAAGTGAAGAGTAAATTGTCTACAAGTGATAGTCCAAAAGTCGAGTTGAGATCGAATAAAGTATAGATACTGAATAAAAGTGGTTGAAATAAATTGAAAAGTGAAGTTTTATTATTCGAACTAAGCGCACGTTACAATATAAATCAATTTCTGATTTAGATACTTGTGGTGGCAACTTTACTTGACTTTGAATGTCACTTTTTTAACAGCTGATAATACTCTACATAAATATTTTGATTCTCATCAGCGGCGTACTAGGCTTATTCGTGAACGAACATAGAGCGGAAAATATCTGTGTAGAGCATTATCAGCTGTTTAGAAAATAGCTGCATTCAAAGTTAAGTAAAGTTCCCACCACAGGTAAATCAGAAACTTATTTATATCATTTATTTTTTAATGTAATTTGTTCTTCTTGGCTTATTTCTTACTCATTTTTGTTTTGGGTCTACTTTAATCTCTTTTTCCAAAAAATATACATACTTTCATTTTACGAAAGTTATTATTGTTGTGGCACATAAAAAAAGAACTATCAAAATTTCATTAGCCTTTATTGTACCGGGTCATGGAGATAAATGATGGATGGAAAAGGGTGGTGAACTATAAAAATTGTAGTAAATAATCTACTACAACGATCCACCCACAGAAACCATTTCACTTCTTACTCTGTCAGGAAACACTCAGCGGAATGCGGAATGTATTTGTGTAGTTTTATCTGTTTATAAAAAGTGACTATCACAGTCTAGTAAAAAGTGTCACAAGAAGCAACATAACAAATTAATATTTTTATAATAAAATGAGTTTACAAAACTATGGAGATGATTTACTTCTTTCGATAATAATTTGTGCATCATCTGTACTTATTATGCTTTTGAGAAGGAAGAGAAAACTTCCTTCAATTCGAGTCAACTCATATCTACAGCAGACGAAAACCAAATTACGTTTTCATGAGTATGTATGAAGCTTTTTTTCAAGTGAGTTTACGTCACTTTTTTGCGTTCTCATCTTCATATTCAATATACTCATAGAAATAAAATTCTTCCATTTTCTATTTTACAAAATTCAATTCAAATGGCACAACAAGTGCACAAAACAAATAAAAAAACGATGGGGCTGTCAACATTTTGCGAGCATTAAAGCCTTGCGCAAACTAGCGCAGTGCGGTATATTTTACCACAACATGTTAAACCTTTATTTTTCTTCCTTTACCCATTTTCACCCCCTCCTTTTGTTGTTGCTTCAAAATACTGGCAGAGTACAAAGCAACCCTATTCCATCAGCTAGTTGTGTACTTCAAAGCATTTCGGAAAAGCAACCTAAATGGGTACCCCTTTATTGAGCCAGTGGACGGCTGGAGACTCAAACAGCAGCGGTATTAAGAACCAGGAGGGTTCTGGAGAAATTTCATCAACAGCGGCAGCAACAGGTTACTAAAAACTTTCTATTTGTACAACACACTGACTAGATAGCAGTCAACGTTAACACTATAACGTTCATCATCACCAGAATTTGGCATTTGAAGCTTTTTCAATGTAAACGGCCAAGAGCCCAACGTAATGGCTGAGCGCCCACTGTAAAGGCCGAGTGCCCAACATAAAGTGCTTTGGCTTAGTAAGTAAATGACTCTTTATAGGATTATCCCCATTCCCCCAAATATGCGCGAAGGTTCACCGAAGTAGTTAATTAGTTTTCGCGAAAAATGACGAATCTTAGCTTAAATAGTTTTCTTGCACAGTGTAACTTGGGTCGGTTGGGCCGAGGGAATTTGTTAAAAGTAATAGTTTTTCAATTTTCTATTCTGGAATGGAATGAAATGGAACAGGTCTGGATTCGTTCATTCAGGCAGGTTGAGGCGAATCTCTAACGATCGAGAGATTCAGCAACAAAATTTTTTAGAAAAGAGCGATAGATGTATTTCGCCTGCGGCGCAGACTCCAGTGAATTTGCTGAGAGTCCTGCAGAGTGCAGATACCCCATGACAAATCTCCACGACTCTTATTGGTCGAAGTGAGTAGAATTTGCTGAATGCGCCGATGAACAAAGAGACCGCCAAGAAGATGGCACTTCTTGGTTGACCTCTAAACAGGACACTGTCTGTGCCAAAGAGTTTTTAGAAGATTGAAAAAGTATTCGGAAATATTATAATCGAGTGCTAGAGTTTTGCAAGTAGTGCAAAATTTAAATTCTGATAGTGTTTGTGTTGGCAGGAAGGTCAAACTCAACATTGTTCTAGGATCTGTGGAGGAATGCTCTAATCAGGCAGGAGTTCAAGAGAGTTAATGCCAGGACGGGCAAGACAACTCATAGGCAGGATTCGTCAGGAGAAAGCAAAGTATTTTCTACTTATAAGAGAAAGTATGAAGTGCGTTTGTTTTGATTTTGACTACTGTGTCATAGTGCTTGTTTCGGTTACCTTTCGCCAATCGTAATTTATCCTGAGATTGCAGGACTCGCGACCTCTATTTAACCTTCTGTCTGTTTGGGAAAATTCCCAAAGAGTCGTTTGTTTGCGGGTATATTGTGCACACAAGTTGTTGTTTTGCATTTTAACCTAGGTAAAAACCCATCTTCGAAATTAGATATCACACCTTCTAAACTGTTAACAGGCCCTCTGCTAGATTCCATCCATTGTACACCCCAATTGTTTACGACAAGATTTCAGGTCTTATACCTATACTTGTAAAGGTTCCTGAACAAAATATAATTTTTTTCCTTTTGGAAATAGTTCTGTTTGAAGACGATTTTCAAAAAGCTAGAAAAAAAAACAAAATTTCCTGGTACCCTTAATTTTGTGAAACACCCTACTTGTGTTTTGATAGAACTTTCTTTATATCATTCCTTCTTTTTTTATATCAACTCTTCTATAATAACAAATAAAACTACCTACGGACCACCCCTTGCGGAGCAGCTGGCATTGGCAGCAATTATCTTGATACATGTTGCACTGTTTTCTATTAAAATGCACCTAGGTGTCAGTTGACAGTAAGTAAGTTCGTTGAACATCGCCGCGGTACATCGGTGTGCATGTTTTATATTTTTGTGTTACAAATAATTAATTAATCATTCTTTGCGATTCATTAATATATTAATTTGCTATAATCCAAGTTGTGGATTCGGTTGTGATTTGTTTTGAAGGGAAAAAAGTGCATAATTGTGATTTGTTTTGTAGGGAAAAAAGTGCAACAACGTTATCGCGCTGGTTTGCGCAGGGCTTTATTGTTCCGAGAAATAATTTATGGACGAACAAGTGAGCAGAATTTCAAAAATTGTTGTAAGAGATCTACTACAATTATCCCCCATAGAACCCTTTTCGCAGAGTAACAGCGCACTGCACAACGAAAAGGAGAGCGAAACCTTTCGTTGACGATTCCGTTCTGTCATCTGGCTTTAGCAGCAGCGAACTGCTCAACAGGAAGGAGAGCAAGACTTTGCGATTTCCGTTATTTACGATTCCGTCTTGTGTCTTGTCATTTTTGTATGGGAGAGAACATGAGACCATGAAGACCAGTAGTGACTTATTTTGTATTATCTACACTAGACTTTATTAGGATCCGTCCGCTATGACTTCTAATCTTCGATTCATTTCTAATATCACAAAAACAAGTTACTGCCTTTAAAGATACACATACATACCTAGCAAATTAGTTTGGGTTGATGGGTGGGAACAATAAAAATCGGCACTTAGAGAAAATCCTTGGCATGTTCTAGCGTTAAACAGATTGAAGCTATACTGAAGATGTTATTTTTTTTTTTTTTTTTTTTTTTTTTCAATTACATCACGACCTTCGTACTCTTTCATGATTCTATATTTTTCCCATTGCCTTGAAGAAAAGATCGTTACGATAGCTTTCTATTCCACGTACAATATTTTATTATGCGAGCCTACCCTTTCTAAAGACATCTCATATTTCCTTACGCTTCGCTGGCATTGAGCGCGTACAAGACAACAGTAAAACATGATGGAAAGTCTTTCAGAATCCAATATCTATCGGCCACCTTGCTCCACTCTCCTAGCCTTGTTTCGCAGTACTGCCATAAATCCTCAATCAATATCCACTTCTGCATTGGGAAATCCCATTTCGAATACCGAATGGATTGTCATCGATCATAATGTCGTACGAATTGCTTCGGCAATTTGTTCAAAACAAATGAAAAAAAGACGTCCACAAAATGCCCATCAGGGTATGCCAACAAAGCGAATGTCGTATCCCGATTCTCTGTGGTATGGGACATGGGAGGCTGCAAAAAGGATAATATCTTATTCGAATGCCATCAAGCTGTATTGCTACAAATGGACCTGAGAAATGTTATTTCGCTTGATTTACTATAAGGGGTTAATAAGACTGGCTTACCCAGCAGCAGCAACTGTAGGCCCTGTATAGACCGCTAGCTGTGAACCTCATAATGGACTGTGATGAGTCATTGCGGATGCAGGGAGCAGGCTAGGCATCTCCCCACTGAACGGATATGTGTTATGCGCAGTGTCCATTGAATATTTTAACATATTTAAAATGTGCACCAGTGATTAATTCAGCGAATAGAAAAACTCTCCCGCTGCTGAGAGAGCTGATGTAAAAATAGTTTTTATATCGTTCCTCACACAAGGAGAAGGGTAAAGGAGGCCACCAATGCATCATCATCTTTGATGGGAAGGGAATTGAAGAAGTTATTCGAGTGATTTTTCTGGAAGCGCTCTGCAATTACAATTCGATTCTTGCTGCTGGATACAAACTCGGAGTCGACATAGACTCTAAGAAGACATATTCAAATCCTAACGGCTAAATTATTCGAAACGGTTTTGGTATTGAATGCGCTTATTGAATATGAAATCAGAGTAGACAATAGCAGAGGAAGTCATCTGTTACATTATTTTCCTTGTGCGAACAAAGGCATCAGCGTTGCAGCAAGGAATCATCTGCGGGGTCCGTGGGATACATAAAGTATTGAATTTCTCAGAAAGGGTTTGGTATTGAATATTTGAAATGTTTATTACGTCAAGGGAGAAGTCTCCGTCGCTATCTCAAATAGAATGATATCAAGGAACCAAGAGAGATTTATTCCTGAAATTAGCAGTCAAAGAAAGAGGGCTAAATATAACGATTCGACTCCCCCTCCAATGTTCCCAAACAAGAAGCTAACGACGGCTAGTGCAACAGGTAAAAAGATTAAAGCAGCGGAATTGCTTAAAAATAGCCTCCTGGATCCTGGTGGCCATTATCAATGAGGAGAGTCCCGAAAAGTGACTATGAGAGGAAGACTGGACATGAGTGGAAACAGCGCCCCTCGAATGCATGACTGAACAGCTATTCACATCCACAGAGCTCTGCGCAATTTTGGAAAAAGTCTCTACGTTAAAGACTTTCAGAATTCTCTCTAGCTGTGATGAGTTAACCCAGAACTTGCTCAAATCAGAGATATCCGAAATAGCTGGTTTTGTTTAAGCCCAAAGTCCGAATAGATATACCTGGACTAAACCTTGAAAAGGGAAATGGTATAGCACTAAAACTGGCAAAGAACTCATAGTTAAGCTCAACCGTGAGGTGAGGCTGGCATATGACGAATTGCAGAACAAAAATGAAATGAAATGAAAGCAAAAAGAAAATGAAGGTCTTAGCATTAACCTTCACAATGTACTTTGGCCTGTGCTACCTTGGCCGCATATACTGGGTGCGACAAAAGTATGGAAACCCCTGGAAATATGGCAGAATATGCGTTAAAAAAAAAAAATCAAATACCCTATATCCGACGTATTTTTCGACGAGGAATCCGATGGTGACCTTGAATTTGACCTTGGACGTAAAAAAATCATATTTTTGAACTTTGACCTCGAATAAAATTTTTTCCATGCAGGGGAAAGTTGGGGAACTTTCAAATTTTATTTGGAATCTAATTTTAAACGATATCACCAACTTTCAGCTTGGTGCGAATTTATTTATGTAACTTCACTATCAATTTTTGGTTTAATTTGACCGGATTATAAATGTTTCTAAACAAAATTATTTAGTTTTAGTTTTAAATTCATTTTTTATTGTTTCTCACTTATAACCACTTACTTGATAACAAAAATGTTTAAACTAGCTTACATAATAGCTTAATTAACTTACTGACCCTAGGCGGGTACTCTAAATTACTCAATAACTTACTTTCTAATGCCTTTCGGCCTAAAGATACAATATATACATATATTTCAACCTTGAACTAATATTAAGAACTAAGAAAGTTTAAAAAACTAAGTTTCATGGATCAACATTAACATTAACAATATTAATTGAGTTGAGTTGAATGTATTAAAAAAAATTTGAATATTGGATCTTTAATCGGTAAATCATTTCTATTCATTAAAAGGTTCAAAAGCATTTAATTCATAATTGCTATTTATATTTCTTGTTAACTAAAATTTTGTAAACTAAGACTAGGACTGTTTTCTAGGATATGATCTGCAACTTGACTTTTCTTTTTCATTATATTTCAGATGTGCAAAATGTTCTTTAAATATTTTAAGTCTTCTTGTCTGTCCTATATTCTTTTCTACGATCATTAACACCGATAAAATAAATTACTCCAATCAGTTTTCTTTTTTTTATTTCGCTGCATTACAATCAACAAAAGAAAAAGCTATCCAAAGTGCTTTAAATAACATTGAAACAGTTCTGAAACATTTCAATGATGCTGATGATAAAGATAGGATATAACAGGAGAAAATATTTAAACATATATTACAACTTTGGAGATGTAAATACGAGGCGTACTCATGCATATTATGGGGAGAGTACGATAAATTTGACGACAAGAAATAATAACGGTTTTTGGTGGAGGGGTTCAATACAAGCATTTTTTACTAAGGGAGGGGGCGGGGGGAGGGGTTCTAACTTTTCCCGTTTAGGCGGCAGGGGCAATTTTAAAAAAATTTACTTCAGATCTAAATAAACATTGTAGAACAACGGAAAAACTTACAGATACAAATTTTACTTTTTATGAAAGCCAGAAATCTGCACTTTATAATAAATTTAAAAAACCGTTATTATGTCTTGTCGCCAAAGTAAAATAATATTTTTTACCTTTGACCTTGATAAAAAAAAATTTTCCATTCAAGTGATAGGTAGGGAACTTTAAAATTTTATTTATAATTATATTTTAAACGATGATCTCAACAATTTTCACCTTGCTGTGAATTTATGTAACTTCACCCTCATTTTTTAATTGAGGTTGGGGTTGAGGTCTTCGTTGAAATGTATTGCAAGCTTTCGAACTATTTTGTTCAACTACATATTTCGTTTTCTATATCCGCAACCATTCAGTCATAGATGGCTACATCATGTTGGATGTGAAGAATTTCAATTTCTATTTCATCTTGATGTGACGTAGTTGTAGAAACAATAAAGCAAGCAACATTAGAAATTCCCTCGACGGTTGTTGTAAGATAAAGTATTTCAGTTACCTTACTTTCTAGTGAAGCGAGAAGTTTTTGCTTCGATGGTCCGCCACCAGTTCCTGATAGGTTTATTTTACTTGTCCTTAATTTCCCCTTCACATTGTTCTTAAAATCCGACCAAACCTAGAAGCGAGACATTGGACATTGATCTATTGGCTGCCTTAGAAGATAGAAGGTCTTACCTTCTTCCATCGTTTTGCGTCTCGTTGCGGTAGACCCTTAGCGTTGAGGTTTTCTGCCAATTTTGTCCACATTTGGTTGGACCTTTGTCGTGGTTCTGAGTTTTTCAAATAGCCTTTGCTTAAGTCACGATGTTTTTCAAGATATTCAACCAGCATTTCACATTGCGATGGTATGTTATTTACTGTTTTTGTTGATTGCTTGTAAAAAAAAGTTAGATTAATAATTGAATGATAATTTCAAATCCAATAGATGAATTATTATTTATATTTACTCACATTTTTGATGCGTAAATATAAATATACTCTCGCAAAAACTTTTGTTGTCGAATGAATACAAAATCGAACTGTTTTGCTATCGAATTCAGCAATTCCTCGAATTACTAAGAGTAAGTATAAGTACTATTTATGCGTTACATTTTGTTGCATGCAATTTCTTCCAATTCTTCTCTGTTCTGACGTCCCGTGTGCCGTGTCGCAAGCGCTATTACATGATAAAATCCAGTTTCATGAAACTAGTTTCACATTTCTCTTTATCTTTTGTTCGGTGTTTTTGTTTTTGGGGAAATATAGTTATCTACTAGTGTTAACAAAAAAGTCATTATTATTAGTATTGTAATGTACACCCAACATTTATACCAAAATCCTAATCGAAAACGTTCAACCGAATACACAACTGGCAACACTATAATGGAGTGGTTTAAAAGAAGACGTCTTTTGTGAGTGAGTGTGTGTGTGTGCAGAAATACCGGGAGGGGAACTTGTCTAGACATCATGGTTCATAGAAAAACTACTAGAAATCTCTCGATATTTCACACTCCTTTATAAAGAGGGAGCTGACGCAACCAGAAGTCAGTTTTATTTAGAAAGTGATAGTGTGAATATTGAATAAACGAAATTGAGTTGTGTTCGAATAAAGTGTATATCGAAAGTAGATCCTGAATAAAAGTGGTAGAATTAAATTGAAAGGTAGAGTTTTATTTTTGCGAACTAAGCGCAAGTTACATTGGTGTCAGAAGTGGAAATAAAACTAATTTGACTAGTAAAGTGTAAAAAAAAAATTAAAGGAAAAATAATAATTACATAGAGTGAAAATGGGTAAGTTGTTAGGAGAGCTCAACTGCATTGAGCTTAAAAGTGAGTTAGGTAAGCGAAATCTTTCTAGAGCGGGATCGAAAAATGAGCTCGTCCTGCGCTTGCGTTACTACTTGGAACAGCAAGGGGAGGACGTAAACACTTTTGTTTTTGAAACAGAAGTGGAAGAAGAGGAAGTAAGTGAAAATGTAGATTTTTCTAGTATGATGAAAATTTTGTTAGAACAACGAAACGAGCAAAAGAAAGAACAGCAGAATGTTCTCGAACGACTCGAAGTACAACAAAAGAAGCTGGAAGAGCAACGAAATAAACAAAAGAAGGAACAGCAGAATGTTCTGGAACAACTTGAAGCACAACGAAACGAGCAAAAGAAGCTGATTGAAGAACAACGAAACGAGCAAAAGAAGCTGATTGAAGAACAACGAAACGAGCAAAAGAAGGAACAACAGAATATTCTCGAAAGACTTGAGGCGCAACAGAACAGCAGAATGTTCTCGAAAGACTCGAAGTACAACAAAAGAATCTGGAAGAGCAACGAAACGAGCAAAAGAAGGAACAACAGAATATTCTCGAAAGACTTGAGGCGCAACAGAATGTTTTGGAAGGTCAGAAAAACATTCTAGAAGGCAAATTGGGCAACATTGAAAAAAATGTGTTTGCCCTTGACGAACGCGTTGAAGGTATGGAAAAACAGCTTTCTGTTGTAGAGAATCGTTTTGAAATAGTAGAAAGCCGATGTGATAAACAGTTCTCTGATCTGACCAAGGAATTGGACCAGATTCGGAAAATCAAAATTCGAGAATCTAATGGAGAGTCTGCAAAGAAAAAGGAGATGAAACCGCCAACATTTGATGGACAGTCTTCTTGGTCAGTCTACAAGAGACAATTTGAGGCAGCCGCGACAACAAATGGCTGGGATGACGAAGACAAGTACATTGCACTGACTCTTGCTCTTAGAGGACCAGCAGCTGAATTACTTCAAACAGTTCCAGCTGGTAAGAGCGGTGATTTCAGTTCTCTCGTGGCAGCTATAGATAAACGCTTTGGAGATAGCATACCCGGATGCTGGAGAAGAAATCATCAACCAGCTTGCTGTTGAGTCCTTCGTTCGTGCCATCTCCGATATACATCTTCAGAGGTCTGTGCGAACTGCTAGAACACGTACTCTTTCTGAAACTTTAGCATTCGCATTGACAATTGAAGCAGCAGAACAGGCTTCTCATGGAGTACATCGACTTAGAGAGGCCATAGTCGAAGAATGCTCGTGCCAAAGAGCTGAATTACAAAAGATCCAGCGGAGCGGACTAGCAAGATGTTGGAACTGCAACAAGACCGGGCACTTACAGCGTCAATGCCGACTACCACCAAATAAAGCCGGTTGTCAACATTGTGGAAGAAAGAGATCTAACCCAGAGCAAGGTAACAACAACACCAGCGTCTCCTATCAGCCCGTTTCCCATCAGGGAAACGAGTAAGAACCAACTTCGAGGGGCAGAGGCTGGTTTCTTGTATCGATGGCCCCAGAACCACCATCCAGGTCTCTCAGACCAAACGAGACAACAAAAGTCTGACTATGGAGACTACTATTAACGGCAACAAACATGTGGCTACCATCGACACCGGTGCCACAGCCTCCATAGTACGTCGAGACCTGGTAAAGACGACGTGGCTTCATAACACCAATAGCTACCTTCTAAGAACCGCAACGGGAGAAGCAGCAAGAGTATATGGAGAAGTGTGTCTTAAGATCCGACTGGCCGATCTCGTCTCATCAATTCCTGGTAGCAGATATATGTGACGAGTGCATAATTGGAATCGACTTTATCAAACAGCACGGAGTTATTTTGGACATCGGTAATCAGGTTTTGAAGTACCAAAATAAGGAGCTTCCAATGACCTATTCGAACGAAAGTACGTCGACACTGAGAACTGTCATCAGGGAAGATCTGATTCTGCCTCCTTCTTCTGACGTGTTCGTTTGGACAAAACTGGAAGGTGAGTTTGGAAGCCTTCGATACCTCATGGTGGAACCAGACCCAGAGTGTTCCTCCAAAAGCGTCATCATTGGGAAAACACTGGTAGCACCGAAAAACAAAATGGACAAAATGGACCGTACGATGTAAGGTTGAAGAAAGGAGAAGTCGTTGGACGTTGCGAATCGGTTGCAGCAATTACGAGGATCACAGACGAAGCCCCGAGAAAAACTATAACTCCGGAGGAGCTCAAAACCATCAGAGCTAAAATACTGAATTCATCCAACCTTGATCACCAACAAACCAGGGTGGCTGAAAATCTCCTACAAGAGTACACTGATATCTTCGCATCGCAAAAGGGGCAATATGGTAGGACACAGTTGGTGCAGCATCGTATCAACACAGGAGGTGCAAGACCGATTCGTCAACCCGCAAGACGCCTTCCACTGGCCAAACAAGGTGAGGTTGAAGAAATGATAACAGCAATGAAAAAGGACGGTCTTATCAAAAATTCCAAAAGTCCTTGGGCGTCACCATTGGTTCTAGTGAAAAAGAAAGACGGAAGCACTAGTTTTTGTGTAGACTACTGAATGATGTGACTAAGAAGGACAGCTATCCCCTACCGAGAATCAGTGATACCCTGGATGCCATGGAGGGAGCCCAGTGGTTCTCGACACTGGACTTGAAGAGTGGATATTGGCAAGTTGACATCCACCCTGATGATCGGGAAAAGACGGCGTTTTTTACAGGTAATGGGCTCTGGCAGTTCAAAGTTATGCCGTTTGGTCTATGCAACGCTCCGGCAACATTTGAGCGTTTGATGGAGTGCGTTCTTCAAGGACTGACGTGGAAAGCTTGCCTAGTCTACTTGGACGATGTCATTGTTTACGGGAAAACATTTGACCAACATTGCAAGAACCTTAAAGCGGTGTTTCAGAGACTTCGAGAGGCTAACCTTAAACTGAATCCGGAAAAATGTGCACTTTTCAAAACCGAAGTCAAGTATTTGGGACACATCATCTCATCCCAAGGAGTAAGGACTGATCCTGAAAAAGTTGACTCCGTCAAAAATTGGCCAACACCACAGGATAAACATCAACTCCGAAGCTTTCTTGGACTTGCCACATATTACCGACGTTTTGTTAAGAACTTTGCTGGAGTTGCAAAGAGCTTGCATCAGCTCACCGAAAAGGGGAAGCAGTTTAAATGGTCAGGTGAGTGTGAGAAATCTTTCCAGGAACTCAAATACCGCCTCTGTAATGCTCCAGTGCTGGCACATCCAACACCTGGCAAAACATTCATCATCGACGCAGATGCAAGCAACGTTGGAATCGGGGCTGTACTATCCCAAGTGCATGATGGCGAAGAGAAAGTGGTGGCATATTACAGCAAGGTCCTCTCGAAACCCGAAAGAAACTACTGCGTGACCAGAAGGGAACTGCTAGCTCTCATCTTGGCAACAAAGCACTTCCATAAGTACATCTATGGACAGAAATTCCTTCTACGGACAGACCATGGTGCTCTGAACTGGCTGTTGAACTTCAAAAATCCAGAAGGTCAAGTCGCAAGGTGGATTGAAAGACTGCAGACTTATGATTACCAGATTCAAAACCGCAGAGGAAAGCTGCACTCAAACGCCGACGCATTATCCCGAAGACCTTGCAAAGCGGATTGCAAGCATTGTAGGCGGCAAGAAGACAAAGAAAATATTACCGCTCAGCGACTAAGAGCTGACCCAATATGCGGATGGAGCAATGAGGAAGTGAGGACTGCTCAACAGGAGGATCCATATATCGAACCCATTCTCGCATGGAAAGAAAATGAAGAGAAACCTGAATGGGGAGACATTTCTGACAGGAGTCCAGTTCTCAAAGCCTATTGGGCACAGTGGGACTCACTATATGTGCAAGAGGGTATCCTCAGGCGAAGATGGGAATCGGCTGACGGTAAGTCATATGTGATGCAGCTGATCGTACCGCAATCGAAAGTCAGTGAAGTTCTTCGGGAGATGCACGACGGACCTTCTGGAGGCCACCTGGGAGTAAACAAAACACTGGAGAAGGTGCGACATCGGTTCTACTGGTTACATGCTAGAGATGACGTGGAGAAGTGGTGCCGAACATGTGACAAGTGTGCTGCAACCAAAGGACCTGGTAGGAAGATTCAAGGTAAGATGCATCAGTACAACGTTAGATCACCTTTTGAGAGGATTGCAGTAGATGTGGCTGGGCCTTTTCCAGAGACCAACGCTGGAAACAAGTACATTCTGGTTGTAATGGACTATTTTAGCAAGTGGCCTGAGGCGTATGCCATCCCAAATCAAGAGGCCAAAACGGTGGTCGACCAGATTGTGTTTAACTGGGTGAGTAGGTTTGGCGTGCCTATGGAACTCCATTCCGACCAAGGGAGGAACTTTGAGTCAAACATCTTCCAAGGAGTGTGCGGACTACTTGGCATTAAGAAGACGAGAACCACACCGTTTCATCCACAATCTGATGGGATGGTTGAAAGATTCAACCGGACCTTGAAAGAACACCTCACCAAGGTCGTAGGCGACTACCCAAGAGCCTGGGATAGGCACGTACCGCTATTCCTGATGGCCTATAGAAGTGCAGTACATAGCTCGACAGGACAAACACCATCTGACATCCTGTTCGGAAAAACCATGCGGCTGCCCAGCGAACTTAAATTTGGATGCCCCACAGAGGAGCCACAGGACACAAACGAGTATGTGAACCACCTCAAGGAGAGACTCGCTGACATCCATAAAAGACCAAGGGAACGGATGAAAACCTACAGCGACCGGATGAAAACACGGTACGACACAAAAGCGACAACGTCAGGATTCCAAGCAGGAGATCGTGTGTGGCTTTATAATCCTCATCGTCAAAAGGAATTGTCACCGAAATTTCAGCAAAACTGGGAAGGTCCTTATACTGTTGTCACGAGGATTAACGACGTGGTTTACCGCATCCAAAGAGGACTAAGAGGCAAAAGTAGTTCATTGTGACCGGCTGCATCGATATAGTGGCGAGGCTGCAGATGGAATTATTCGGGACGAACAATCTTAAGGAGGGGGCAGTGTAATGTACACCCAACATTTATACCAATTTCCTAATCGAAAACGTTCAACCGAATACACAACTGGCAACACTATAATGGAGTGGTTTAAAAGAAGACGTCTTTTGTGAGTGAGTGTGTGTGTGTGCAGAAATACCGGGAGGGGAACTTGTCTAGACATCATGGTTCATAGAAAAACTACTAGAAATCTCTCGATGTTTCACACTCCTTTATAAAGAGGGAGCTGACGCAACCAGAAGTCAGTTTTATTTAGAAAGTGATAGTGTGAATATTGAATAAACGAAATTGAGTTGTGTTCGAATAAAGTGTATATCGAAAGTAGATACTGAATAAATGTGGTAGAATTAAATTGAAAGGTAGAGTTTTATTTTTGCGAACTAAGCGCACGTTACAGTATTATTGTTACTGAACCATTGAAACAGAATAAAGAGAAACGTCAAAGCAATCACCAAAACCATAACCCATACGACACACGGTAGCACATTGTCCATCTCTGTTTTTCGAACTTTCGTTCTCTTTTGCACCTATGGTGTTCGACCAGTTTCATGCAACAAATTTCACCGTGTAAAAGTACTCTTATAGAAACAATAGAAAAAGTTGGCACTACTGGATCTGTTCGATTTTCGTTGAAAAAAACTTCCGAATAGAAATGCGGAATACCGATTTTCCGAATTCGAAAAGTTTCATTGTAGAATTGAAATACATATACTAGGTCCCCAGTCCCCAGAACTTTTAGGACATCGGTGACTGCGAACTGGCTGTGCTTTGATTACTCTCTGTTGATTGTATTATTTTTGCTTCGGTCGAGGGCACGCAGCCATAGCGTGTCTGGATACCTTGAAGTTTGTTTTCTATGCGTTTCTGTGCGTTAGTCGGGACGGAGTTTGGGTTTTCAAGTGACGTCTCCCATTCTTTTATTGTGACAGGGTCCATATTTTGAATGACTGAGTAGAATCAGCCAGTCGTCCCAATGGTCTGTTGGCCGTCCTAACTGCTGTAGAGTGCGAACGGCTTCAGTGATTCCGTCCAGAACCTGATGTAAGACTACTGGCGATTCGTTATCCATGGTTAGCAAATCTACAATGTTATGAAGGTATTGCTTTGTCAACTTTCGCTTGTTGTCATAGCGCCCTTTAAAGATGTCCCATGCAATCTGAAAATTATCTCCGTTGACCCGAATGTTTTTGAGAACACTTGTAGCACTACCACGGAGGCTACAATCAAGATAATGTAGTCGTAGCGCGGTACGCGGAGGATTAAGGTTCCCAGTGAGGGTTGCCAATGTTTAAATAGTTGAAAAAGAGAAAAGAGGAGGATCTATCCAGAAAGATACCCACGTTTTATTTCAGAATGACAGTTATGCCACATTCCTTCCAGTTTTTGACATTTATATTTTTGATGTTTAGATGACATTTGCAGATTGGCGAGGTAACCATTAATTTATTCAAGGTGACCACTTACTTATTCCGATTGAGTACTTCTCATCAGCTTGAGTGATCGTAAAAAATTGACTTTACTATATTTTCAAAATTTTATTACGTGTTTTCTGAAACACATATATCTTATTGTTCATGCTAGGTATAGGTATAGGCTGGAATATATAGCATGTAAAGCTCTCGATTCTATGATGCAATGAAATGAAAACCTAACATCAACACGTGTTTCTATGGCATCCAACATCTTTTGGCGTGCAATGCAATCAATACCTTTTTATGTCTATGGCATCAAATAAATGCAGATTGCCTTGAGCGTGGTTCATCTGGGAGTCGCTTCAACTGTGCAGGAGCAGCACGTAAATAATGTTTACCTATCGGCAGTGAATATTAATTGCATGAGTTAGTTTATGAAAGAATTCCAACGAACCAATTGGTCTAAGTTTAGATGTTTGAACAGGAATTATAGCACCAGTTTTAATAATGAATAAGAGCTAAGCTGTTTTGCGTACTCATTCAACATAACTGTTTAGATAGAATAAGAAAATCCAAGCTCATCTCAAGAATCATTATAATTAATCAGAACTTCTGAATGTTCACATGTATAAATGTTATATAAGTAGTTTACTGTTTGGAACGAAGTGGCTCAGCTAGTAATTGACATGAATATTTAATTTTTTATGATCAGCAGTTCTTATGGCTTTCGCAAGACCAATATTCTAGAATAACGAAAAGAAAAAACGAGTAATATCCACTTAAACATTATAGAAAAGATGGGTCTTGCACTACAATTGCATAGTTAACATTTTGCTACTTAAAGGTGCGTTCGTACTATACCGGAAGGCAATCGGATTTTGGATCGAATTTAGTCGGTTTGAACTCGGTACGGTTTTTGGTATTTTTTGTTCTCGTTTTTTTGTGCAGCTAAGGTGCTGGTGTTTATGTAAGATTTACAAAAGCACTATTATAAAGTTCTTTGTTTTCATGGTCAATGGAAGGGACAAGAAGGAAGTGCTATTTTTCACTGAATGTATGTCATTTGACGACGACCAGTTTCAGCTGTTGTCATACAAAACAGGAATTATTTAAAAAAAAAAATTCAAATAATATTTTCGCAGTAGTATCTTAAAATTGCAAATGTAATTTCAATTGGTTAATTCACTGTTCATTCTTATCATTTCAAACTCTTAACTGGTACTTATTTTTCTCGAAAACGGATAAACCGATTTCGATTAAATTTTGTGTGTAGGAAAAGTTTCACCTTGTCTTTCTTATGATGCAAAAAGATTTCTTGGAATTAGTCTAAAAACGGTACCCCAATTCATAGTACCGTTTTTTCAAAAACTGAAAGGTTAGTGGCTAGTGGGTAACATTTAAAAAATTTTATAAGAAATTCTGATTTTTTGGAATATGTAACTCCTAACCCGTATCTTTGATTTTTTTCAAATGTTTTGCCAAAACAACTTCTACAAATATCAAGCTTTGCATACTTGATTTAAAAATAACTCGTTATTTTAAAAAGTGAAAAATAAAAATCGTTTTTAAGCTTGTCCAACGATTTTGATTCAATTTTCAGTGTTTATACCGTGTTGGACAGAGAATTAGCACATAATGCTTTGTTTTAGTAGAAAATATCCTTTTACAAATTGAGAATTTCTTAAAAACGTTCTCAACTATCGCAAACTATGCTGTATCACCCTAGGATCTTTGGAGATTTACAGTTATTTACACATGTGTACGTTTTATTCCAGAAGATTAGGTCGCCATTACTAAAGCTTATGTGGCCAAAGAATTAGCACAAATTGTAAAAATTGAGCGTAAGTTATAAATACCTACTGTTCAGATTTTAATAAAAAAGTAATCTTAAATTCAAAGTAAGTTTTTCTAGTGATTTGTAGAGTAAAATTCTGAATAATTATTTGATTAGATGAGCCGACAACAGTCTTGTACTCCTCAGCTCAGAAAAATTATCATAACGATGAAAAATAACGGGAAAACAATTCAAGAAATCGCAAAGCTAGTGGTACGGTCAAGAAAGTTAGTCAACAATGCCATTAAATTTTTTGAAACTCATCACACGACCAATGCCATCCGAAGAAACCCGCCACCAAAAAAGACAAGTTCTGCTGATGATCAAATAATTGGTGCTTATGGAAAAAAAAATCCGTTTATGACGTCAGCTGAAATTCGGGATGAAGTGCATAAAGACCATGGAATATCATTAAGCAGCAGAACAATCCGTAGAAGACTGAATGAGAAGGATTTGATAGGTTACGTAGCGCAGCACAAGCCCCTGGTATCAAAAAAAAAAAAAAAAAAATATTACAGATAGGCCAAGGTTCGCTGGGGAGTACGGACAAAAATCGCAGGAATTTTGGAAAAATGTTTTTTGGAGCGATGAGTCCAAGTTTAAGCGCTTGGGTATTGGGTTCCGACGGAAAGCGTCATGTTTGGCGTCTGCCAAAGCAGGAGCTGAATCCGCGGTAAACAGTAAAAACTGTGAAGCACGGTGGTGGGTGAACCATGGTGTGTGTATTTTCACCAAATTTTTTTTGAGATATTGTATTTAATTTTTTTCTCAAGTAATTTTTTTCAATTTCCATAATTGATATGTAGTTGGCAGCCCTACACCACCAAATACAGGGTTCACCCACAATGAAATTCAAAAACGGCTCTGGCATGCATTCAAAACGAAGGAGTGCACTTTGAGCACTTGTTATAATTGTATTTGTACATAAAACTCTACTAAAAGTGCTCATATTATTGTTTTATTCAAACAAACCACAAAGCAAATTTTTTTAATTTTACTCGGTTTGTATTTTTTTTAAGTATCATAAAATGTATGGGTTTTTGAGTGCACTTATTCATGAATTTTTTTTATTATTGTTTTGTTAATCTGTAAAAAATAAACAAACTTGTTTATCAGGCATCTTCTGAAAAAAATGACCTCAAGTCAAAACTTTTTATGGGGAAGAAAAATTGAACATACTTTAAAATTGAAAGTCTGACAACAATAAAGATTATTATTTCTCAAAAAAATTTAATTTAACATTAGGTCTCTTTCATCAATATTGACAAAGAAACCGAATTTAACACAGTTCATAATCATAACACACCAAAGTTAACCTTTTTTTTAATTGTCAAAAAGTGATATCAAAGTTTACAAACGGACTTTACTGTATAACAATTTTTTTCTTAGAATATGACCCGAAAATCACATCCCAAAAAAGGTATGTAACACGAATTACCGGACACGGACACCCTGTATATTAAATATTGTAAAGCAAATGAGTTTTTTAATAAAAACTTAAATTGTAAAAAAAAAATTGGATTCGGATAAAAAATAAAAAACAGTTTCTCAAATAACCATATTTTTTTTTACTATAAATGTATATTTTTCATATAAATGGCTTTAGATAGTTTACAAAATAAATAGGTACTTCAACTTTCTTCATCAGAAGAAGATGATTGGTAGTCGTCATCACAGTCAATTGAATATTTTTGATGCTGGATTCATAGACTTAGGGTTTTCTTTTAAATTTTCTTTAAAAAGAAATGTATGGAAAGTAGTTTAAAACGGCATGACAGTTGCTAGCTGTCGACGATTTTCTAGCATGATTAAGCCTAGTTCGGCGAAAAGTTTTCAAGATCTTCCTTACCCAACTTTCCAAATGGTATATCAAAACTTTTCATAACATCATTATAATGGAAAAATTATTTGTGCATTTCACAAGGCATATAACTATGTATAAGTCCAAATAAGGTTTTCGTGTTTCATAAATAAGAATTTCAAATTTGTAAAAACTTATTTCAACTTCAGCTCCTGTTGCTATTACTCGTAAGCTAATGCTTAACTTTCTTATACTATAGTTTGGTCGATTTATCAAACTCTAATAAGAAAATTCAGTATTATCTTACGAGTAGGTACTAGCAACAGGAGCTGAAATAAATTTTTAAAAATTTTATATACATAATACTCTGTAATTTCGGATTATTTCTGAGAATCAGAAGAGAATTTAAGAGCAGTGTTACCATCGCTTGATGATCCAACGCCTTGCCTTGGTTGGTCAACATTTAGTCCCATTTTGATTTTTGATTTGAATTCGGGCTGTATTCGTTTTTTCTCTGTCTGGAAAAGAATTTTGTTTTTGTCAACTTGAACCCTTCATTTTTTAAAGAGCAGTCTATATGAAATGTGCAACATTCATTTGCAAGGTCTTATCAAAAAAAGGAGAGTCGATAGACCGAAACGATAGTTTTCTTTGTTGGGTTGTTTCTCACAGCATTTGGCTGTGTTCATTCCACCAGGGAATGAACCAAAGAGCATTTTTTTAATTTTAATTTTATCAAAATCGTTAGAGCCGAAAAAAAAAGTATTATCATATCGGTTGCATGGCAAGTACCCTTTATTTCAAGACCTAGAGACCCAATAAAAAAAGCTAATTTAAAAATGAAAAAAACTAAAAATGGAGAGGATCTACTACCCCTGATGAAAATATCCGAATCTTTTTGAGATTTATGTTAGAGATCCAGGATTTCAAGCCGGGGTTGGAGAAGACACAGGCTTCCATCAGAGTACTGTTTGCAGAGCTGTGCATCACGTAGCAAATTCAATTATTAATAAATTATATACTTACCTAGTACCTACTGCCAATTTCCGATGAATTGGTAGTATTTACTTGGATGAACCCAGTATATACTACTAGTATAGTCTTACCAGTATAAACTTATCTTTATGCATACCAAATGAAGTAAATACTCCAAATTTGAGCTTTTACTGGTAGTACTAGTATACTGTAACGTGCGCTTAGTTCGCAAAATAAAACTTCACTTTTATTTATTTCAACCACTTTTATTCAGTATTTATACTTTATTCGATCTCAACTCGACTTTCGGACTATCACTTGTAGACAATTTACTCTTCACTTTATCACTCTATAATCAAAACTGCCCTCTGGTTGCCTCGGGCGGGCTATTTATATCGAATGACATTTCATCTAGAACTCTCCAGTAACTTCTACATTGTCTCCACTCTACACTCTTTTGGCTGTCAAACATTTTCTCTCCTTCAATAATTCTACACTTACACTAGTGCTCCCAGATGTGTTTTTCAGTTGAACGTTTTCGATTAGGAAATTGGTATTAAATGTTGGGTTCACGTTACACTGCCCCCTCCTTAAGATTGTTCGTCCCGAATAATTCCATCTGCAGCCTCGCCACTATATCGATGCAGCCGGTCACAATGAACTACTTTTAACTTGCCTCTTAGTCCTCTTTGGATGCGGTAAACCACGTCGTTAATCCTCGTGACAACAGTATAAGGACCTTCCCAGTTCTGCTGAAGTTTCGGTGACAATCCCTTTTGACGATGAGGATTATAAAGCCACACACGATCTCCTGCTTGGAATCCTGACGTTGTCGCTTTTGTGTCGTACCGTGTCTTCATCCGGTCGCTGTAGGTTTTCATCCGTTCCCTTGTTCTTTTATGGATGTCAGCGAGCCTCTCCTTGAGGTCGTCCACATACTCGTTCGTGTCCTGTGGCTCCTCTGTGGGGCATCCAAATTTAAGTTCGCTGGGCAGCCGCATGGTTTTCCCGAACAGGATGTCAGATGGTGTTTGTCCTGTCGAGCTATGTACTGCACTTCTATAGGCCATCAGGAATAGCGGTAAGTGCCTATCCCAGTCTCTTTGGTAGTCGCCTACGACCTTGGTGAGGTGTTCTTTCAAGGTCCGGTTGAATCTTTCAACCATCCCATCAGATTGTGGATGAAGCGGTGTGGTTCTCGTTTTCTTAATGCAAAGTAGTTCGCACACTCCTTGGAAGATGTTTGACTCAAAGTTTCTCCCTTGATCGGAATGGAGTTCCATAGGCACGCCAAACCTACTCAACCAGTTAAACACAATCTGGTCGACCACCGTTTTGGCCTCTTGATTTGGGATGGCATACGCCTCAGGCCACTTGCTAAAATAGTTCATTACAACCAGAATGTACTTGTTTCCAGCGTTGGTCTCTGGAAAAGGCCCAGCCACATCTACTGCAATCCTCTCAAAAGGCGATCCAACGTTGTACTGATGCATTTTACCATGAATCTTCCTACCCGGTCCTTTGGTTGCAGCACACTTGTCACATGTTCGGCACCACTTCTCCACGTCATCTCTAGCATGTAACCAGTAGAACCGATGTCGCACCTTCTCCAGTGTTTTGTTTACTCCCAGGTGGCCTCCAGAAGGTCCGTCGTGCATCTCCCGAAGAACTTCACTGACTTTCGATTGCGGTACGATCAGCTGCATCACATATGACTTACCGTCAGCGGACTCCCATCTTCGCCTGAGGACACCTTCTTGCACATATAATGAGTCCCACTGTGCCCAATAGGCTTTGAGAACTGGACTCCTATCAGAAATGTCTCCCCATTCAGGTTTCTCTTCATTTTCTTTCCATGCGAGAATGGGTTCGATATCTGGATCCTCCTGTTGAGCAGTCCTCACTTCCTCATTGCTCCATCCGCTAATTGGGTCAGCTCTTAGTCGCTGAGCGGTAATATTTCCTTTTTCTTCTTGCCGCCTACAATGCTTGCAATCCACTTTGCAAGGTCTTCGGGATAATGCGTCAGCGTTTGAGTGCAACTTTCCTCTGCGGTGTTGAATCTGGTAGTCATAGGTCTGCAATCTTTCTATCCACCTTGCGACTTGACCTTCTGGATTTTTGAAGTTCAACAGCCAGCTCAGAGCACCGTGGTCTGTCCGCAGAAAGAATTTCTGTCCATAGATGTACTTATGGAAGTGCTTTGTTGCCAAGATAAGAGCTAGCAGTTCCCTTCTGGTCACGCAGTAGTTTCTTTCGGGTTTCGATAGGACCTTGCTGTAGTATGCCACCACTTTCTCTTCGCCATCATGCACTTGGGATAGTACCGCCCCGATTCCAACGTTGCTTGCATCAGCGTCGATGATGAACGTTTTGCCAGGTGTTGGAGGTGCCAGCACTGGAGCGTTACAGAGGCGGTATTTGAGTTCCTGGAAAGATTTCTCGCACTCACCTGACCATTTAAACTGCTTCCCTTTTTCGGTGAGCTGATGTAAACTCTTTGCAACTCCAGCAAAGTTCTTAACAAAACGTCGGTTATATGTGGCAAGACCAAGAAAGCTTCGGAGTTGATGTTTGTGTTGTGGTGTTGGCCAATTTTTGACGGAGTCAACTTTTTCAGGATCAGTCTTCACTCCTTGGGAAGAGATGATGTGTCCCAAATACTTAACTTCGGTTTTGAAAAGTGCACATTTTTCCGGATTCAGTTTAAGGTTAGCCTCTCGAAGTCTCTGAAACACGGCTTTTAGGTTCTTGCAATGTTGGTCAAATGTTTTCCCGTAAACAATGACATCGTCCAAGTAGACTAGGCAAGCTTTCCACGTCAGTCCTTGAAGAACGCACTCCATCAAACGCTCGAATGTTGCCGGAGCGTTGCATAGACCAAACGGCATAACTTTGAACTGCCAGAGCCCATTACCTGTAGAAAACGCCGTCTTTTCCCGATCATCTGGGTGGATGTCAACTTGCCAATATCCACTTTTCAAGTCCAGCGTCGAGAACCATTGGGTTCCCTCCATGGCATTCAGGGTATCACTGATTCTGGGCAGGGGATAGCTGTCCTTCTTAGTCACATCATTCAGCCTTCGGTAGTCTACACAAAAGCGAGTGCTTCCGTCTTTCTTTTTCACTAGCACCACTGGTGACGCCCAAGGACTTTTGGAATTTTCGATAAGACCGTCCTTCTTCATCGTTGTAATCATTTCCTCAACCTCACCTTGTTTGGCCAGTGGAAGACGTCTTGCGGGTTGACGAATAGGTCTTGCATCTCCTGTGTTGATGCGATGCTGTACGAACTGTGTCCTACCATATTGTCCCTTTTGCGATGCGAAGATGTCAGTGTACTCTTGCAGGAGATTTTCAGCTATCCTTGTTTGTTGGCGATCAAGGTTGGATGAATTCAGTATTTTAACTCTGATGGTTTTGAGCTCCTCCGAAGTTATAGTTTTTCTCGGGGCTTCGTCTGTGATCTTCGTAATTGCTGCAACCGATTCGCAACGTCCAACGACTTCTCCTTTCTTCAACCTTACATCGTACGGTCTGCTGTTTAGTAATCGTACGGGGACCATTTTGTTTTTCGGTGCTACCAGTGCTTTCCCAATGATGACGCTTTGGGAGGAACACTCTGGGTTTGGTTCCACCATGAGGTATCGAAGGCTTCCAAACTCACCTTCCAGTTTTGTCCAAACGAACACTTCAGAAGAAGGAGGCAGAATCAGATCTTCCGTGATGACAGTCCTCAGGGTCGACGTACTTTCGTTCGAATAGGTCATTGGAAGTTCCTTATTTTGGTACTTCAAAACCTGATTACCGATGTCGAAAATAACTCCGTGCTGTTTCATAAAGTCGATTCCAATGATGCACTCGTCACATATATCTGCCACCAGGAATTGATGAGTAAACACTAGATCGGCCAGTCGGATCTTAAGACTCACTTCTCCGTATACTCTTGCTGCTTCTCCCGTTGCGGTTCTTAGACGGTAGCTATTGGTGTTATGAAGCCACGTCATCTTTACCAGGTCTCGACGTACTATGGAGGCTGTGGCACCGGTGTCGATGGTAGCCACATGTTTGTTGCCGTTAATAGTTGTCTCCACAGTCAGACTTTTGTTGTCTCGTTTGGTCTGGGAGACCTGGATGGTGGTTTTGGGGCCATCGATACAAGAAACCAGCCTCTGCCCCTCGAAGTTGGTTCTTACTCGTTTCCCTGATGGGAAACGGGCTGATAGGCAACGCTGGTGTTGTTGTTACCTTGCTCTGGGTTGGATCTCTTGCTTCCACAATGTTGACAACTGGCTTTGTTTGGTGGTAGTCGGCATTGACGCTGTAAGTGCCCGGTCTTGTTACAGTTCCAACATCTTGCTAGTCCGCTCCGCTGGATCTTTTGTATTTCAGCTCTTTGGCACGAGCATTCTTCGACTACGGCCTCTCTAAGTCGATGTAGTCCCTGAGAAGCCTGTTCTGCTGCTTCAATTGTCAATGCGAATGCTAAAGTTTCGGAAAGAGTACGTTTTCTAGCAGTTCGCACAGACCTCTGAAGATGTATATCGGAAATGGCACGAACGAAGGACTCAACAGCAAGCTGGTTGATGATTTCTTCTCCAGCATCCGGGTATGCCAGGTGAACCAGTCTTTCGACGTCTGCTTGGAGCTGCTGTAGACTTTCACCCCTTTTCTGGACTCTGTTATTGAGTTGGACTCGGAAGACTTCTTTTAAGTGGCTATCTCCAAAGCGTTTATCTATAGCTGCCACGAGAGAACTGAAATCACCGCTCTTACCAGCTGGAACTGTTTGAAGTAATTCAGCTGCTGGTCCTCTAAGAGCAAGAGTCAGTGCAATGTACTTGTCTTCGTCATCCCAGCCATTTGTTGTCGCGGCTGCCTCAAATTGTCTCTTGTAGACTGACCAAGAAGACTGTCCATCAAATGTTGGCGGTTTCATCTCCTTTTTCTTTGCAGACTCTCCATTAGATTCTCGAATTTTGATTTTCCGAATCTGGTCCAATTCCTTGGTCAGATCAGAGAACTGTTTATCACATCGGCTTTCTACTATTTCAAAACGATTCTCTACAACAGAAAGCTGTTTTTCCATACCTTCAACGCGTTCGTCAAGGGCAAACACATTTTTTTCAATGTTGCCCAATTTGCCTTCTAGAATGTTTTTCTGACCTTCCAAAACATTCTGTTGCGCCTCAAGTCTTTCGAGAATATTCTGTTGTTCCTTCTTTTGCTCGTTTCGTTGCTCTTCCAGATTCTTTTGTTGTACTTCGAGTCTTTCGAGAACACTCTGCTGTTCTGTTGCGCCTCAAGTCTTTCGAGAATATTCTGTTGTTCCTTCTTTTGCTCGTTTCGTTGTTCTTCAATCAGCTTCTTTTGCTCGTTTCGTTGTTCTTCAATCAGCTTCTTTTGCTCGTTTCGTTGTGCTTCAAGTTGTTCGAGAACATTCTGCTGTTCCTTCTTTTGTTTATTTCGTTGCTCTTCCAGCTTCTTTTGTTGTACTTCGAGTCGTTCGAGAACATTCTGCTGTTCTTTCTTTTGCTCGTTTCGTTGTTCTAACAAAATTTTCATCATACTAGAAAAATCTACATTTTCACTTACTTCCTCTTCTTCCACTTCTGTTTCAAAAACAAAAGTGTTCACGTCCTCCCCTTGCTGTTCCAAATAGTTACGCAAGCGCAGGACGAGCTCATTTTTCGATCCCGCTCTAGAAAGATTTCGCTTACCTAACTCACTTTTAAGCTCAATGCAAGTGAGCTCTTCTAACAACTTACACATTTTCGCTGTATATAATTATTATTTTCTTTTTACTTTTTTTTTTTTTTTTAACACTTTACTAGTCAAATTAGTTTTATTTACACTTCTGACACCAATGTAACGTGCGCTTGGTTCGCAAAATAAAACTTCACTTTTATTTATTTCAACCACTTTTATTCAGTATTTATACTTTATTCGATCTCAACTCGACTTTCGGACTATCACTTGTAGACAATTTACTCTTCACTTTATCACTCTATAATCAAAACTGCCCTCTGGTTGCCTCGGGCGGCTATTTATATCGAATGACATTTCATCTAGAACTCTCCAGTAACTTCTACATTGTCTCCACTCTACACTCTTTTGGCTGTCAAACATTTTCTCTCTTTCAATAATTCTACACTTATTCTAGTGCTCCCAGATGTGTTTTTCAGTTGAACGTTTTCGATTAGGAAATTGGTATTAAATGTTGGGTTCACGTTACAATACTATAACCATTATACTACTAGTAAGTACTTCTCTTTTATGCATATGCCCCAATATCCTGAAAGTCAAGTTTCGCAGATGATTCATTAACTTCGCACTTTGGAAGAATACCTGCGCTTCGTTTTGCCGTTGGGCATAAATACTTGGAAAACAGTCCTATAGTGTAGAGCATTTAAGGTTTTTCTCAATATTTCCTATCTGCCTTCGGTTAAATCAAGGTCAAGGTATAGATTAGATAGATAGTTAAAATTCTTTATTGCAAAATACAAGTTTTACATACCATTAGAATTAAGAATATAAGGACATGGCTATGCTGCCGTCTGCCTGATAGACATTTTTAAACTTAAATACATTCAAATAAATGTTAAAGTTCTACAATCTTCATTAATCAGTTTTTACATAATTTTTGAAATTTTTTATAAGCTTTTTCGACTATCATACCATTCTAGAGGTAAAAAGAAGTTTTAAGCAATTTTAATGATTTGCTACATAAAAATGTTATACAATTTTCACGTGATTTGAAACACAAAGATTTGAAAGATATTGAACTTTTTAGCAATTTCGTTAGATTTAAAAGATAATAAACTTTTTAAGCAATTTCAATGATTTGTGACATAAATTCTATACAATTTTCACGTGATTTGAAACACAAAGATTTGAGAAAAAAAAAAACAAAAATGTTGTTATTCTTACTGGGAGAATGTTTCTCACGATTCAAAAGCAATTGCGATAAGACAAGGCATGTTTACAAAATTTATAGAGCTTCACCCAACCCATTGATCCGTTGAGAATATCAATAAGCTCGTTCAAAGACAAAAAACTTGTTTGGAAGTATAATCACCGAATTTCTTGCCATAATGGACAAGCTGCTATAAAATGGTGAGTGCCTTCAAGTTCCCTTAGATTGCAGAGAGTATGCAGATTTGCGAAAGATCGGATCTATAAGGCACGAAGTTTAGATTCAGGATTTCCAATCTGGCTCTAAAAATGATGCCGATAGCTTCTGCGGTCAGTTCTTTGCAAAAGTAATTCATATCGGATGACAATTGGTGGTTCAGTTTCTTGTACAAGTTTAAACTTTCTGAATGCAATTGCAATTATATCATCAAGTAAACTTTGCCATTCGATAATGTTATTCCCTGTAAGGGAAAGATTTACATTTTGTGCCTCGAAAAAAAGGTTCCATTCTTTGAAAGGTGTAGCGTCTCTTCGAAGTTGTCTTAACAATATTGACTTATGTAATCCGTTTTCTCTATTCACAACTGTATTCAAATAGTTCGCATGCGCTTTAAGATTTTGAATGTAAATCGGTGCTAGACCTGACTCCACATGTAAAGCATACGTTGGTGTTGAGTTAGCTAATCGGAATAGCCGTTTTAAAAAGAACCTTTGGATACTTTCGAATTCCTCATGTTGTGCAAACCCAAATGCTTGCACCCCACAACACATACAAGTATTGACTGTTGCTTCAAATACTCGGTACTTTGATGCTACATCAATGTTTCTGTTGTTAAAAAACGTTGGCCACATCAAATTTATGGCTAGTTTGGCTTCCCTACTTTTTTCCTTTGCGTGTTTGCTCCAGTTAAGGTTGTATTTTAACACCACTCCCATGTACTTAAATTCCTCTACCACATCGATGCACTCATTATTGATGGTCCATGATTCCTCCGGTAGCCTTCTTCGGTGTCTAGATTCGAAAATCATAGCCACAGTTTTATTGGTATTGATTTTTAAGCCCCAAGTTTCGCAGTACTCCTGAAGTCTATTAATTTGCAGTTGCAGAGCGAATGGATTATCAGCTAGCAGCACCAGGTCATCAGCATACAGTAAAACTTTGACTAAGGAGTCCGCAAATAATACCCCTCCAGGAAGAATGTCTGCGTCAGCATCTGTATAAAGGGCAAACAAAATTGGGCTGAGAATGAATCCTTGAGGCACACCTGTTGACGTCACAAACCATTCCGATAAGTTGCTTCCATTCCAAACTGCTGCATTTTTTGAATTCAGAAACTTGGACTATAATAGAAGACATTTTCTAGAGACACCAAGAGATGATAGTTTTTAAATCAATGCTTGCTTGTTTACCGTGTCAAAAGCCGCTTTAAAATCCACGAAACAAACGTAAAGTCCCTTAGATTTCTCTAAATACATACTTTGATGCAATACTAGAGAGCGCAAAAATATGATCTGCAGTAGAGAATCCGGACCGAAACCCTGCTTGAAAGATACTTAAGCGGTTTGTTGACTCAATCCATTTGGTAAGTCTCTCATAGAGAATTGAGCTGAAAATTTTTCGCATAGAGTTAAGAACTGATATGCCCCTATAATTCTCAGCTAGGCTTGCTCCCCTTTCTTGAAAATGGCATGGATAACCGCTTTATTGAAATGGAAGCAACGTCATAAAGTTGGTTGAAGAAGTTTACTAGGTAGTTTTTGAACTGTAACGTAGCGTACTTATAAAATTCTACAGGGATTCCGTCGATACCTGGTGCCTTGTTATTTTTTATTTTGTCCAAAACTGTGTGAAGTTCGTTCAGTGAGATTGGGCAGTCTAGTTCGTATATACAGGTCAAGGTATAACTGCGATCACAAATTCTGTGGCAATTTTGATAACGTTTCTTTATTTCAGAGCAAGTTTTTGAAGCATGCCTTGTCAAGATTTCCTAATCTTTAGACTCCAAAATATCATGTATATTTAAGTTTACCTGCATTAACTGCAAAACACCAGACACTCGGACATTCGAGTTCAAAATCCATACATCAATAAGCTCTCTGTATGAACACATTCTGTTAAAATCTCTTGTGACTAAAATAAGGGCAAGGTGACACAAATAAAAATTACTTTTTTCCAAAGATTTGATCAATTTCTTTATTTAAAAGAATTTGATTTCCCATATGACACCACAAAAAATTATAAAATAAAATATAACAAACTTCACATTTACAGAGCAAAATGATGTTTGGCTTTAACCTTTCCTCAAAACAAAAAACTTGCATGTAGAAAAAAACTTTTTTTTTTTTTTTGTCAGGAGTAAATCTTCAAAAGACACTTAGTAGTATTCGATACCAAGTAGTGTGGGATTCTTACCCACTAAAAACTCATCGTAATCAGAACCAATCTATAACGATCGACAACAGATTTTTCTTTCTCAATAATATTATCGCTTTAAGGGAAGCTTAAACTTTTAATGCTTCCCATGACTTTTAGGCCATTAGCTCGTGTGGCTTGGTTCTTCTTAATCTCCGAACATTGCCTCTCGTATTTAATACGGACTCCATTTCAGAGTTGATATGACTATGCAGTCGCTGATTGTGTGATACAGCATGTTTTCTTACAACTTCTGTAACCGTTTCTATTTGTAGGTCACGATGTAAATCGCTATTTCTTATATACCATGGTGCATTTACTATTCCACGAAGGACTTTGTTTTGGAACTTTTGGATGATTTCAGTATTTGTTTTCTTTGTACAGCCCCATAATTGGATTCCATAGGTCCAAACAGGTCTAAGTACTTGTTTATAAAGCATTATTTTATTTTCGACAGATAAGTCAGAATTTCTACCGAGTAACCAGTACATTTTTCTATATTTCAAGTTGAGCTCTTCCCTTTTCTTTTTGATATGCTCTTTCCATTTTAGCTTTGCATCCAAATTCATCCCAAGGTATTTGGCCGTATTGGCGTAAGGTACAGGTTGATTGTTGATGAATATTTGAACGTAGCTTAACTTTTTATTTGAAAAGCTTATATGTGCAGATTTAGCTTCATTGAGCTTGATACGCCATTTTTTGGTCCAATCACTAACGGTGTCGACGGCATTTTGCAATTTCTCAGGAGCCTTGACGACGCACTTACTGGATGCCAAAATTGCGGTATCATCTGCAAAAGTAGCCATAATGGTGTTGTTATCCACTGGAATATCCCTTGTATATAGCAAATACAGGGTAGGTCCTAGGACGCATCCTTGTGGAACACCGGCTTGTATATTACATAGCTTTGAATATTCTTGATCATACCGTACTCTGAAGAGCCGGTTTGAGATATAAGATTTTAGTATTTCGTAGTACTGCCTGGGTAGGTCCCTTTGCAGTTTGTACGCTAGCCCCTCATGCCATACCTTGTCGAATGCTTGAGCAACATCTAAAAATATAGCCCAACATACTTGTTTTTCTTCTAATGCTTTTTCAACTGCATCCGTTATTCTATGAACTTGGTCTATCGTGGAATGTTTATTTCTAAATCCAAACTGATGATTTGGGATTAGATTTCTTTCTTCTATGACTTTGCTCAGTCTTTTCAGTAGCAATTTTTCAAAGACTTTTGCCATTATTGGTATAAGCGATATTGGTAAGACGTCACTTCTGTTGGCTTTTGATGGCATTTCTTTCATAACCTGAGCAGTTATTAGATCGTACCCAGGTGATTTTTTGTTCGATAGTTGATTTCGACACATACTTTTTATTTCTTTTAGTGTGACAATTGGTATGTCAACTTCATCGACTTTATCAATAAACTGTAAGCTGATTTCAGATGTATTTGCTGGGAATGGCTTAAAACATTCGCAAGATGTTCTGCAAACAGGTTAGCTTTTTCTTTCGGATTTCCGATCCCATTCCCGTTTAGAGATTTCATTGGCGGGTTTTGTAACTGCGGTCTTTTCAGGCGCTTAGCTGCTTTCCAGAGCGAATAATCGGTTGAAGCATCAGTCGTTAAATTTTTCAGGAATCTACTTAATGAATTATTTTTGAATTCGTAGATTTGTTTCTTCAGTTCGTTGCTTAGCCGGTTAAACGCTGTTTTGTCGTCTGGAAATCTAGTACACTGAGGGAAAAACTGTGTCCGATATTTAAATGGGAAAGCATTAAAATTGCAGTTGTTGGCGTTTTTAAAGCAACACATTTGAATTGAATTGAAAGTAGTTTGTTTCAAATACAAAGTGCTTTGGGAAAGCAGATAAGTTACTTTGGCTTTTGAATTGAATATTTCACTTCATCGAATCGAAATCTTACTTTTTCGAATTTAGATCAAAAGAAAACGTATTAAAAATAAACGAGAATACGCTTCAATTTTTGAAAAAAAAAAACTGCATTTGCATTTCCGTTATTGAAATACATTAAAATTAAAGTAAAAACACATTTGAAGCAAACGAAAACGCTTTTCTATATCAATAGTTCAAAGGGGTTTTCTTTGTTGAAATCTGACATTCGCGTATTAGTAATAAAAGAGTCAAGTTCTGTAAACGAGTGAAGTAAAATGAAATTTTTGGTAAGTATTGTTCCTTTTTATTACTTTTACCACAATATCTTGGTAACTGTTGCAATTTATTTTTAGAGTACTTTTCTTTGAGCAAGCTTATTCAAGAAAGAACACCATACATTTTACGTGAAACTATATGGAGCAACCCTTAAGCCGAAACATAATTTTTTGGTGCACTATACTACAGGAATAAAGAGATGGGGACCCTTAAAACATATTTGGGCAATGCGCTTTGAAGCCAAGCATAAGGATTGTAAGTCTAACTTTAATACCATCACATCAAGACTAGACCCACCTCAGTCTCATGCAATTTAAGTTTCTTTACAGTTTTCCTATTTTTTAACTCATTAAAAAAAATGGAATCAAACCAATCAAAACCAAAAATGGAATCGATGTCAGTAATGTCAAAACTAATTTTTATTTAACTAATTTAAATTTACTAGATAGAAATAAGTATTTTTAAACTTTATAAATAATGGATATGCTTAGTTAATAACACTTTTTTAAATATAAATAAAATATGTAACTTTAGTTCAACAAATTTATTTTTTATTAAATTTTTTTCAATTAGTCAAGTTTGGTATTACTCGAAATTACCATACGGCGATTACTAATTGAAAACATATTTAATTCAAATCAAATACGACACTTATTTAAATTGAAGTAGCGAGCGCAATAGGTTGAACGAATCAAAGCTTTGGTTTCAGAGTATTTCGATTGAAATTCAAGGAAGAATTTCATTTAGAAATAATGCACATTGTCTTTCACTCATGGTCATTAAGCATTTAAAAGAAAAGCCATCCGTAATTAAATCACAGCTAATAGTTTTTAGAGTTACAGTTCTCCTGTCATTCAAATCATTGTCAAAAAGCATTTATTTCAAATGGAGTTTTCATTCCATTTTTATTCAAAAGCGTCGCAGCTTTGACTCTAAGAAAAACGCCTTTAGTGCTAAATTGTTGCCTTTTTTCTTTGATTCAAAGCCTTTTTTTTTTTGATTTGGTGATGTTTTTTGGCTCAGTGTATTTTGCCATTTTCTTCGAGCTCTTCTCTTCTCCAATATCAACTCTCTTATCTCGGCAGGGTATTTTGTTTCAGTTTGCTTCCTACTCGAGTAAGTTGGTGTACTTTCTTCTGCAGCTTGTTGAACATCGGCAATGAATTGTTCTACTTCAAGGTCGATTTGCTCTTTTGTTTCCATAGGGGATCTGAGATTTATATAGCTTTCAAGCTTTTCTCTGAATTCACTCCAGTTTGTTTTATTGTTTACTAGCTTAGGATTACTTTTTTCCATTATCTCCGATTCATTAAGTGATAAAATCACCGGTGTATGATCTGATGATAAGTCATATTTTCCTTCGACTCTTATATGGTTTCGTTTAATACCTTTAACTATGAAAAAGTCAACAAGGTCTGGTATTTTACTTGAATCCGATGGCCAGTATGTTGGTGATCTGGATGAATAAAACTCACAATTGTATTTGAGGCCTGCTTTGTAAAGCCTTCTGCCTTTTGTTGTTATAAGTCTGGATCCCCAATGGGTGTGCTTAGCATTAAAGTCACCGCCAACAAGGAAGTTATGTCCTAGTAGATTTAGCAGTTCTGTATAATCATCTTCAGTCGGGGAACGCCTCGGCGGGCAGTATATTGATGCCAACTTGAAGTCTTTCTTTTTCATACCAATACTAATTATTGTTACTTGCATATTCTCGTTTGTAAACATAACTTCTTCATGGTGTTTTAAGCTCTTTTTTATGAGGATTGCCGATCCACCTCTAGCCTTATCAGCTGGATGAGGAGCGTGGTAGCAAATATAGTTTGATATTAAATCATCAAGAACCAGTCCACTTGAGAAATGAGTTTTGGACAACAGACAAATATCTATGTGTTCGATATCTAAGAAGATTTTTAATTCTGATAAATGGTGTAAAAGACCGTTTGCATTCCATGTTCCAATTTTTAGTGTTCTGTCCATCATTGTTTTTTAAGAGCGACTTCTTCACTTAGCCGTTTGATGTTCAAATCCTGATTGTCAATTCTTTTAAGAATAAGTTCAAGAATTTCTTTAATGGAAGTTTCTTCATTCTTCCGCACGTTTTTAACAATCTGTGAATAGGATTTACTGCAATAATAATATAACAGTAACTGTAGGTATTATCGCTCTTGAAGGCGAGCATAGCAGACAAAAAATAGTATATTCTTTTCGTTTCTTCAATGCAGCCTTCTTTCAAATGGCATAAATAGTACCTACTACTCTCATTTCCTTTATAATCAAGCTAATCTTCTAAGGTTCATTGAAAACAAGAGATTGGACTTCATCATAGTTGAACATCGGTTTATTTATTCAGTCTCATGACCTTGAACTTGGCAAGCTTGAAAAAAAACTTTTTTCCAACAGCAAAAAGCATTTACTAACAATATTTCGGAGAAAACAGTACTATGTTTACTTGTTCCATTGAAAAGATAATAGACGAAAACAAATGCAAAAGTCATTAAAAAAAAATAGAAATCACCATTTGACCTCATTTCGAAACAAAGTCACGAAATCGATTTTGTAATTCGGGATTTCGGAATTCCTTCGCCAAATTTGGCTTGTGATTTCTTATTTTGCTGAAAAAGTTCTTTGTCGGTTTACATACTAGGTATGCAGTAATTTTCAACTTATTTTCAGTCGGACTTTAAGAAGATATTAAATCAAATATTTCACTTTAGTTTGACTAAATGAGAGTGTTTATATTTATTCAGTTAAATAAGAAAAGAAAAAGTCCATCCATGAACGAGTAAATGTTACAACAACAAAAAGTTCAACCTATCTACCAGGCTCTTATAATTAATTACAACAACTTCTCTAAATTGTGTACCCAAATTCGTAAGATTTTCTTCCGAAATTCCAAAAATGCCTCTCCTGGTTGCGCAATGTTTAACGTCCAATATAGGTACCCCAGGCACAATCCAAGTGCTGTTTTTTATTTCTTTTACTTTTTTTTATTTTGAAGTCTCAAACGCGATTACACGCCGAAATGTTAAATCCCAAGGAAGACACTAATAAACTACATTGTCCTATGCCAGAGTCTTATGTTAAAAAAAAAAACAAAGAATCAGCGAACCGAACGAGAGAGAGTTTCGAAAAGTTATAAGCCTGCACATGTAGCGCCAAAATTAAATTCCATTCGACCATTTTTGGTCATTTTAACTTTTATTATAACGAGAGGTAAAAATACTATGGAGTTACGGAGTATAGAACATAAAGAGGCAGTTGCAGCGAACAGCTACTTTTGCTGCCGTATGTGACTCTGTGACTTTTGTCATTTTTGCGATTTTGTAAATCAGGGACAAGGAACAACAACGATGATCACATATCAAGCTAAATGCATATACCTACATTACATATATATAATGCGAATCAAAGAAAAAGTGAGTAAAAAACTTTTACACGCGGGTTTTGTGTTTCCAAATGTTTTGCAATGGTATCGGCTCAATTTGTTATTCGAGAAGCCCAGGAGAGAGATACAACTTCAAATGATTTGTTTGGTTGTAGGTATGTACAAGTATATCAAATTATAAAAAACAGAGTCACACAATTTTCTCCTGCGTGCTTGTCGTACAGTTGACTCGACGTGACCTCATATCCTTGCAACAAGCCTTACAATTGATAGTTAATCGAGGCTCAAGAGGAGAGAACAAAAAAATGCGTGGCTTGCTCAAAGTTAGTAAATTGCAAGCTCCTTCGTAGCCCTGACTCAGCCCATAGCGGTTCAAGTCTTACCAAATTGCATTTTGTGTATAGTGGCTAAAATAACTTACGGTAAATGCGTACGAACACCAACGCATAGATCCCATTAGAGAACGAGATTTATTTAGGAGAGCAATCATTTTCGCCCTGGATTTCTCGCGCAGCTAAATGGTGATTGGTGATAGGTATCTTAACTTGAACTGCGAACTCCAACTCAGACTGTGTGGACGTTATTCCCCCGCTTACTTCGTTACGACGAAGGCTTTGTATTTCAGTGACTGGTCGAGACAGGGAGAAGCTGATTTGTAATTGAAGATAAAATATTATCTGCGCGACAATGTAGATAAATTCAGTCTCTAGGTATTTGATGCTAAAATATTTAGTTTCAGGTTGCAAAGCGGTGTAGGAGTTCCTCTGATCTTACCTTATACTGCTTTGAGTTTCAAATGGCAAATAAATGAAGGAGTTTTTTTTGTCTCTTTGCTTTTCCCAGAAAAGAGGTTTATAAAAAAAGGGGGGCTGAGATTTGATATACCTAACTACAAAGCTTCGGGCCCATTGCAAAGCTTTCTTGAATTCCTAAGCTGTTTGAGAAAGTAGTCTGAGAAAGTTTATCCTCCTTTGCATGCAGTGTGTATGAATCTGTAATCAGGATTTATGCAATGAAAATCTAATCTCCTTTAATTTAATCATAAATGACCCAATGCACTTATCAAGTCAAATTTCGTAACGTGTCATGTCAAATCCTCTTAATTTTTTGTATGGCGTGCCAAAAGAGAGTCAACTTGGTGCTTTGCTTTATATTGTTGGAATAAATGATATAATTTCAACATCCTGAATTGTGAATTTGCTGACGAACGATATAAAGATTTTTAAATACATACATTAAAAATGCTTCAGATTGCTATTTATTACAAAAGGGTACCGACGGTTTTAGATTGAACCCTTGCATCGTTATATCTCAATAATCCTTATCTCAAGTTTCGAAGTTCTTTCATTTTTATCTTCAATCACTAAGTATTTTTTCATAAATTAAAAACATAAACGGGTTCAATTGGTGCTTCCGACTAGCTGTCCCACTATCACGGAGTATCTGGTCAATTAGGTACGAGGCCAATTATAGCAATAAGGAAAAACCATCAGGAAAAGTTGAGATAAATAGAAACATGAATTTTTTTCCTGATGAGCGTTTATACCGAACAGGAAAAATATGTCAGTTGCCAGGTTCTCAACCCTCCGCAGCTACACACACGGTTGCCACTCGAAAAAAATAAAATATCCAATATTCATAAAAAAAGGACCAAACGCAGTACAAAGCGACCATAACACTACCTACATGAAAAAATTGCAAAACTTACAAAAATATACAGTTTGATCTAAAGAACATGAAAACCATATTTCCGATGCTAGTAGCTCTCAATTTCATGATGTGTATCCTCACCTTAATTATGAAATAACGCCATACTTCACCAATGAAAACTCCGCCCACCTAGTCAGTTTAATTTTTAAAGCAAGAGGTGGTCTATTAAATATAAATGCAAGAGCATTCAAAAAAGATACAGTTGGTATTTGTACAATATGTAACCTGGATGAAGTTGAAAATGTACATCACCTAATTGGTAAATGCCCAATTTATAATAATATCAGAATTTCTTGTTTTAATAAAGAATCATTGTCGATAGAAGAACTATACGCCGAGCTAAATGGAAACAACTTCTTATCCCTTTACAATTATTTAGTAAATTGTCTTAAATACAGGAATATGTTAATAAATGAATATTTTTAAATAATAAATATGTACAAGTGCATTATATATTACAGTCAGGTGCTGATGTAAGATTTGTGATATTAAATTTAACTGAATAAAGAGAAATCTGTATAAAAGGTTATAGTAGCATAATGTCATAATTGATAAATTAAAACTTTGTCTCTTTATCAATGCTATTTTATATAAATTGTGAATTATATGCATATGCTGCTGTAATACTAAATTGAATATTTTGTGAAAGAAAAATAATTAATTATTGATGTGATTTTTTGAGATTTATTTTTGATTGCGATACCAATCTGACAGACAACAACATGTGTTATGTCATAATATTGTATTATTACATTATTAAGATTTTTGCTAAAATTTGTTTATTATTATTATATGAAATTTAAATAAAAATCTTTTCTAATCTAATCTAATCTAATCTATACAGTTTGATCAATTTCATATTTTATTTCATTGCACAAAACAGGAACAATATTTATATCACATATTCTTTAATCTTAACACAGCTCATAACTTATTAATAATAATAAATCACATCGTATATTAATACAATACAGTCAAGATATTTCTTAAAAATCAAATCTGGTGCATATCACATTTGAAGATCTACAATAGATACTTCAAAACTTATGAGTTATGATAAGTAATGAAAGAGAGTAATTTATATTTAATAACTAGCTGACCCGCCCGGCGTTGCTCAGACCCTACGTCAATCGAATTAAGTAAGTTTAGTTAAGTAGTTTCCAAGTTTCCATTCTAGTGGGATAATAGGGATGAAATATAGTTTATGTAACTCAGGAACAGTTAAGCACTCTAACGATGACATAGTTTTTGGAATCGGCCCAGTACTGTAAAAGTGAAATATTCATTGAAATCGGTAGTAGGTGGTTTTTTTAATCCCGTTCCTGTTCCTGTGGGAAGATGGCGATGCAATATTGTTTAGATTACTCAGGGACAATGAACCACTCTAACGGTGAAAGAATTTTTGTAGTACTTTCCAGTTTCTTGGTTATTTCGCCATTACTGTTTCCGTTCCCGAAAGAATATGGGAAGGAAATAGTCTTTAATACTCAGGAGCAATGAATCATTCAAACATTGAAAAATTTTCGGGATTTGGTCCAATATTTTCCAAGTTCCCGCTAATGTTGTTGTTCCCGTTCCGATGCTGAAGCTTGTGACACTTGTTGAGTACATCAAAGTGTTAGCATCTGCACCACTCAACATGGTCACAGAGACCACCAAGTGGTTTTGCAATACCCTCATTTGGTCAAAATTAAAATTTTCTTCGAGTCCTTATTACTTTACTCATTTCTTCTTAACAACAAAATAACCAAAAAAACTTCGACTTCATTTCGAACCCTATATCCATTCAAGATCCTTATCTCTACCAAAGGCCTAGAAGACGCTGTCATTGCTTAGGTCAAAGTGTAGGGGAAGATGGCGATGAAATATTGTTTAGATTACTCAGGGACAATGAACCACTCTAACGGTGAAAGAATTTTTGTAGTACTTTCCAGTTTCTTGGTTATTTCGCCATTACTGTTTCCGTTCCCGAAAGAATATGGGAAGGAAATAGTCTTTAATACTCAGGAGCAATGAATCATTCAAACATTGAAAAATTTTCGGGATTTGGTCCAATATTTTCCAAGTTCCCGCTAATGTTGTTGTTCCCGTTCCGATGCTGAAGCTTGTGACACTTGTTGAGTACATCAAAGTGTTAGCATCTGCACCACTCAACATGGTCACAGAGACCACCAAGTGGTTTTGCAATACCCTCATTTGGTCAAAATTAAAATTTTCTTCGAGTCCTTATTACTTTACTCATTTCTTCTTAACAACAAAATAACCAAAAAAACTTCGACTTCATTTCGAACCCTATATCCATTCAAGATCCTTATCTCTACCAAAGGCCTAGAAGACGCTGTCATTGCTTAGGTCAAAGTGTAGGGGAAGATGGCGATGAAATATTGTTTAGATTACTCAGGGACAATGAACCACTCTAACGGTGAAAGAATTTTTGTAGTACTTTCCAGTTTCTTGGTTATTTCGCCATTACTGTTTCCGTTCCCGAAAGAATATGGGAAGGAAATAGTCTTTAATACTCAGGAGCAATGAATCATTCAAACATTGAAAAATTTTCGGGATTTGGTCCAATATTTTCCAAGTTCCCGCTAATGTTGTTGTTCCCGTTCCGATGCTGAAGCTTGTGACACTTGTTGAGTACATCAAAGTGTTAGCATCTGCACCACTCAACATGGTCACAGAGACCACCAAGTGGTTTTGCAATACCCTCATTTGGTCAAAATTAAAATTTTCTTCGAGTCCTTATTACTTTACTCATTTCTTCTTAACAACAAAATAACCAAAAAAACTTCGACTTCATTTCGAACCCTATATCCATTCAAGATCCTTATCTCTACCAAAGGCCTAGAAGACGCTGTCATTGCTTAGGTCAAAGTGTAGGGGAAGATGGCGATGAAATATTGTTTAGATTACTCAGGGACAATGAACCACTCTAACGGTGAAAGAATTTTTGTAGTACTTTCCAGTTTCTTGGTTATTTCGCCATTACTGTTTCCGTTCCCGAAAGAATATGGGAAGGAAATAGTCTTTAATACTCAGGAGCAATGAATCATTCAAACATTGAAAAATTTTCGGGATTTGGTCCAATATTTTCCAAGTTCCCGCTAATGTTGTTGTTCCCGTTCCGATGCTGAAGCTTGTGACACTTGTTGAGTACATCAAAGTGTTAGCATCTGCACCACTCAACATGGTCACAGAGACCACCAAGTGGTTTTGCAATACCCTCATTTGGTCAAAATTAAAATTTTCTTCGAGTCCTTATTACTTTACTCATTTCTTCTTAACAACAAATTAACCAAAAAACTTCGACTTCATTTCGAACCCTATATCCATTCAAGATCCTTATCTCTACCAAAGGCCTAGAAGACGCTGTCATTGCTTAGGTCAAAGTGTATAGTATCACTTTAAATCAGTTCGTTTTGTTTAGCGAACGTAAATAAAGTTCAATATACGGTCATTTCAGTTGAAAAAATAGTTTGGATTATTGTAAAAGTAACACTTTTAACTAAAAAAAGTTTAAATCTTTATTCCTACCAAATGAAAATCAAAAGAGTTCTCAAAAACAAACAATCCAATAATCTAACTATATATTTGTTATTTCATTAGCTGAGCCGCCTGGCGTTGCTCGGGCCTGTAGTTTTAAGGCTCCCGTGCTCATTCCTGTTTCTGTTGCCGTGGGATTATAGGGATGAAATCTACGCTAAGTTACTGAGGGATTATGTGGCATCCCAGTGCCGAAAGAATTTCTGAAATCTAGTTTTTAGGTTTCCGTTCCCAGACCCGTTCCTGTCGGAATCTTCCGTTACCGTGGAAATATGTGAAATATAAGCCTAATTCACTGATGGATAATATAACATCCTAGAACCTAGAGTTGAAAGAATTTTTGAAATCGGTCAAGTTACTTTAAGGTTCCCGTACTTGTTCCCGTTTCTGTTCCGGTGGGATTAAAGGGATGAAATAAAATCTAAATTACTAATTGAGGGGGATAATGTAGCAATCCTAATGCAGGAAGTGGAACGGTTATAGAAATCTGTCAAGTAGTTTCTAAGTTTCCTTTCCCAAACCCGTTCCTGTTGGAATATCCGCGAAATTTTTTGTAATTCCGTTCCTGAGGGAATATGGGGAACAAAACTTGACAGGAACCATTTATAAGTCATTGTGACTGAGGGATAATGTAACATCCCAGAATTGAAAGAATTTTTGAAATCGGTCAAGTAAGCATAAGCTTCGATTCTCATACCCGTTTCTGTTCCCGTGGGATTATAGGGATAAAATATAGTCTAGGTTACTCATGGAGGGGGATAATGTAGCACTCCTAGTGCCGAAAGAATTTTAGAAATCTGTTTCGTAGTTTCTAAGTTTCCGTTTCCAACACCGTTCCTGTGGGAATATGGGGATCAAGCCTTGACAGGGACCATTTATAAGTCATTGTCACTGAGGGATAATGTAACATCCTAGAGTTGAAAGAATTTTAAAAATCGGTCAAATAACTTTAAGGTTCCCGTTCTCGTTCCCGTTTCTGTTATCGTGGGATTATAGGGATGAAATACAGTCTAAATTACTAATGAAGAGGGATAATGTAGCTATCCTAATGCAGGAAATGTTATAGAAATCTGTCCAGTAGTTTCTAAGTCTCCATTCCCCAACCCGTTCCTGTCGGAATATGGGGATCAGCCCTTGACAGGAATCATTCATAAGTCTATGCCACTGAGGTATGAATGTAACATCCAAGAATTGAAAGAATTTTTTAAATCGGTCAAGTAACTTAAAGGTTTCGATAATCGTTCCCGTTTCTGCTCCCGTGGGTTTATAGGGATGAAATATAATCGAAATTACTGATGGAGGGGGATAATGTAGCACCCCTAATGCTCGAATCTTTTTAGAAACCGTTCCTGTGGGAATATCAATTTTTAAATTTTTTATGTCATATAAACCTTCTCCTGACAATAACAAACACAACAAAAAAAGAATTGGCCAAATTGGTCCAGGCGTTGTCGAGTTATGCGCTTACCAACACATTTTGCGATTCATTTTTATATATAAGATAAAAATAAATAAAACTTAGAAAGTATTTTTTGCTGACCAAACAGTATGATTGTCACTTGCTCCATTCAGTTCTTTGGCTAACATTATATTATTTATGGTATCAAAGTTCAGTTTATTTCTCAGCTTTGTTTTCACTAAACTTAGCTCATAAAATTTTCTTTCAGCAGCGGCTGAGCTGTGGGGCAATGACATCAGGTTATTAACAAAAGCAGTCAAATTTCCGAAGCTATATTCATCCAGGCCATTTTTCAGGTAGCTCACTTTCTCCCAATATTTGGCTATATCTAGTTCATTGCCTAGGTTATTATTTTTCAAAGACCTCAACATTTTCCACTCCATAACCATGTTCTCCAGATCGCCCTCAACTAAATTTGTAAATCTTTCTATTAAAGTTAGAATTGAAACTTCGGATTCTGATAAAACACTTTTAGGAATAATTATTGATAGATTTTTTAATTCATTGTTGCTTAAATCAAACCTGATTAACATCTGTTATTAGTTTTAAATAGAACTGAAAAACGTATGATTTTATATCATTTTTAATGAAATTTGTGAGCTTTGACTTTTTCATAAATTCTTCTGCCTTGCTTCCAATAAAAACCTTCTCCAAAGGTAAATAAAAGTTTTTGTTTTCCAAATTAAATTTCGTCCATGAATTAATGTTTTTAATGTAATTACTGTCCATAAAATTACCTTAAATGAGCTTCAAAGTTGTCTCTAACTGTTCATGTAAATAAGGCAAACGAACCTTCTCGGACTGAAACTCTTTATTTAAATTGTTTATTATTTTCAAGACATACGACAAGAAAAGAAAGTAAGCTTTCGTTTCTTGGTTCCCCATTTCGTTTGCCAAATCACAGTCCTGATTCCATTAATTTCTAAATAAGAAGATATAAAATAAAGCTGAAGGGCGTCCCACTGCTCCACAAAGCGATTAATTACATTTTCCAATGCGAGCCACCTTGTCAATGACAAACCTAATATTTTATGTGGTTTCACTGAACAATATTCTGGAAATTCTTTGAAATCATTAATACGGTTGGAGCTGTATGCAAAAAACTTATAAATACTGCGACATAGTTTCTCAACATCGTTAGGTAGGAGGTACTTAAGCGGGTTAGGCACTTATAAAAACCCCGCTTAAGTGCTCAGAAGCACTTTTTTTTTTGTGTTATGAAGAAAACACGATTAATTAAAAACATAAATATTTATTCATTTGAAACAAAAAAAAAAAAAAAAATAAAAAAAATCACATTGAAAAGCGTATTGTTACTTTTTATATGTTTAATTCTTAAGCATGAAACACAAGGAACTGCTAACAGCATATGCGTTCACCATTATATAAGTTACAAATTCGATTAGGTACTTAAGAGAATTATTTTCAGGTAAATATCAATAAAAGTTAAAATTAAAAGAGGCAATTAAGCGGGAAAGGTACTTAAGCGAAAGGCACTTAAAAGATGAGTTTTATATGAAAAATTCTTTAAAAATTTTGGTTCTGAGAAAATAGAGGTACTTATGCGGGATAGGCACTTAAGCGAGAGGTACTTATCCGGGGATTCCTGTATATCGGTAGTTTCATCGGTTATTAATGAAAATTTGGTATCTCTAAGTTCAGTTACAATTTTTTCTTTGGCTTTACGGCCCAACGCTGCCGCAAGCTGGGTGGCCTTCGTCCTGCCGCATTTGATAGATATCGCCACTTTGGAGTCCGGGCAGCATTCCTTTAAGACAGGGGTGGCCAACAGGTCGATCGCGATCGACCGGTCGATCGCGACTGTTAGTCCAGTCGATCGTGACAAAGCAAAAAATATAAATACGTAGACCAGACACAGTCTTAAATAGTTTCAATAAAAATATTTACCATTGTGGTCACCTATTTTGAACAATTAGTTCTAGAAAAACTGTCTACTTTGCGCTTTTTACTAGAAAACCTTGCTTAAAAACATATATGTACATACGCCCGTTACTTCGAAACAAATCAGCCACAAATTGTGTTTATACTTATATGTACAATGTACATATCTTCGTCAGAGTGCCTCATGAATCATGATATCTGTTTTCTTAATGTGCCTACTAGCACAGCGCATGTTCGCATAGTTGAGGCAAGTTTTTACAAAAATTTCGAGATCTAATGGACAAAATATAAAAATTTCTTGATGGAAGGGGTGATAATTATCAGAAATTGTGTGATTTAGACTCGCAATGTGATTAGCTTTTTTGGCAGATTTTACTGGAAAACTGAGTACATTAAATCTGAATCTACAAGGCAAGAATAAAACATTAACAGAAAAAATAGAGTGAGTTCTATTGCAGCGTTTCAATGTCAAACAGCGTCTATGATAGTTGACATAGAAAAGAAAAAATTTGAACAATTTGTTAACATCAGGGATCATATGAAAAAAACATACTACCTACAACTTCATTTCTGAGAAATATACGACAGAAATTAAGGCAAGGGTAGCAGACTTCGAAATTCACTTTGGTGATATCAGAAAAATTGAGAGGTTCAATTCATCAGTTATCCCTTCAATAATTCCATTGATCATAGTGATATCTATAAATTGGCTCCAAAATTTGCAGATACATTTCAAATGGAGCACATGATGTTACAAAACGGAATTATTACTCTGCGCTGCGACCTTGCTGACCTTGCTTAAGAAATATTTAAGCAAGGTCATCCTCTGGTCAAGATTTCTGGGCATTGGTTTCCAACGAAAAATATTCAAATTTGAAGAAATGTGTTGAACAACTTCATTCGTGTCTAGGTTCAACATAAATTTATGTGAGTCAGCGTTTTCCTACTTAAAGCAAACAAAAAGTAAACACCGTTTTCGCAATCTCCAACTACAAACCAGATTATGCTTAACTAGTGGAGATACTAAGACTCAATGCTCACACTAATATATTTGTAGGTAAATAAGTAGTTAAGTAGTAAGTACATACTAAGTATAATTTTCACAGTTATGTTTTTTCGCTTAGTAAAATAAAAAATGCTACATGATTGTGTACCGAAACATGCTGTTTCATTTAAGATTTTTAATCGTTAGTGAACAAGAGATCTTGGATCCAGTCAAGTTGGCCACACCTGCTTTAAGAGGTTCGGAAGAAAATCCATCAGCAAAAATGGGAGATTGTGGGTAACCAAAAACTGTACAAGAGCGAGCTCTGCCCAGTAATTTTTTTACTCTAAATGCGGCAATTTCCAATGTGCAAACTGATTCAAAACTAACAAACTGCAGTAAATGAACAACCTGTTTTGAACATATTTTTCATTTTTAAAAAAAGCGACCAAATGAAAAAAAAGTTACCAAGCGACCAAATAAAAAAAAGCGACCAAAGTGGCAACCGTGGCTACACACCAGCAATTAGTTTCCCTTATGTTTCTTATATTTCCACACGAAATGAACGATTTGTTTAACTTTGGCTGAAATTTCACACAGGAAAATAAAAAATTCAATTTCAACAGAAAATTCAATTCAATTGAACATTTTTTTAGCAAAAAAAATCCTCTGACTTATTTGCTCGTGGTACCCTAGGCGTGATGGTTAGCATGTCCACCGAATCCCAGCAGAGACAAAAATTTTTTACCACTGGTATCGCCTTTCGCGAGGAATTGGAAAGTCCTCCGTTGATAAATTCATTGGAAAACTAGTTCGGAACCGGCAGAAAATTGTAGGTCCCTCCATTCCTTCACAAGGCATGGTTGTGAGAAATGCGTAAAGGTGCGTCCACACTATGCCGAGCGGCATCAATTGGCACATGCCGATCGGCAACACCGACTTACTCGGCCACACCGACTTACTAAAGCCGAACAGAATTCGAACCGAATGAAATGGATCCGTATTCCGGTCGGCAAAGTGTTGACGCACCTTTAGGCCCAGGGGGTCCTCGCTCTGTTGCGCCACCCTATTTATTTGACTTATTTGCTATCGATTGGATATCGACTGGACATTTGTTATTCAATTCTAATTTTTCTAACGACAACATAGTAAATATTTTATTTAAATATTTATTCTGATTCGTTTTCCGGATCCAATAAGGAAAACGAATCAGGAGAAATTTTCAAATGGAATAAAAACTAGGTTTTCTTTCGATTTTAAAAACAAATGTTACATCTATCGATTGCAAATTTCTCAAAGAATTTTTTGCGCCAGAAAATGTAGGTATAATTGAACAAACGTTTTCTGTTAAAATTGCATTTTTCTAGTTTCCTGATGCAATTTCATTTTTCGTGTCAGCTGATTCCTAATTGGAATCTTAGCCACAATGGAACAAGTCTTTCCAATTATTTGGATTACATTTTCCATGGATTTTTTTTCGTGTGCATTGCATAAGGTAAACCAGTTGCTGGTGTTTGGCTGCGAAGGATTTAGAGAGCCTGGCAACCGGCAATTTTAACAGAAAACATTTGTTCAAGAGTGATGTTTTCTTATGTCTCAACTTTTCCAGATGGTTTTTCTTATCGCTATAATTCGCCCGAAATTTCAAATTTTTGCATTGCTCTCACCAAACACCTCACAATGGCAAACATGAGCCGTTAGCTAGCATGATAAAGTTAGAAAGAGTATTAATTTTTAGAAATGTAACTTTTAAGAAGAAATAAGACCAATTCGATTTCATTATAAAGGTTAAGGTTTTACATTAGGTAGGGGTAACAGGGGCTAGTTGGCCCAAGGGGCAAGTAGACTAATCGGCAATAACTTGAAAAGAAAACCATTTCATTCAAGTTGATTGCACTTGTTACATCGAGCACACCTGCTTGCCTGGTCTCATATTGTCTTTCACTGGTGTCGCACATCGCGTCGTAGTTTGGAAACCAGTGAACATTACATGGCGATCCTGCCAGTCTAATTCTAAATCAACAGAATCAGGAGCCAGAGAGTGTTCAAAGCGAGTATTTTTCATAAGACAAAGTTAAAGTCTTTTTCGCGCATACTAGAAAAAAAAAAAAAAAAAGTAGTAGATCAAGTCAGAGTTAAAGTCTCTTTTTTTTTGTAAAGCTGTTCAAAGTAGTTTTTTTTGCTCTATCGCTCGGTACTATAAAATCATCCTTTTAATGACCACACGAAGCGACCTAATAGCGGCCGCAGAGCACCTCGCAGAGGCGCAACTACTACTTAAAACGAACCAAGCAACTCCATGCCAAACTATTGGCCCGTGTCCTCTGTACATACAAGAGTACAGAAGGCATGTACATAAACACAAAAACACACCAACAAAGATGACTACAGTTAAACACAAATTACAACAACCAAACAACATCATGAGGGCGATCAAAACAAGCAGCACAAAAAGCGTTCTAAATTTTTCCCGAACACTACATTGCTTCCATCGCAAAGAGTTTCACAGGAAGAAAGCAGATGAGTCTCCAAATTGACTAAATTATGTACTACAGTACTACTACTACTGCATTTAGAATTAGTTATTTTAGGAAATAGTTTTTTTTTTTTTTTTTTTTTTTGGTTTACGAAAAGAGAAGCAAAAGAATCATTACATTGTTATCAAAGATGAGAAATTCCCATAAATTTTTAACCATTTTTTTTTTTTTTTTCGGCGAATCTTTTTTTTTTTACTCCTTCTTTTGATTTTTGTAACTGAGTTAAACTACCTATTAAATACACACAGTACGTTTTCAAGGTTTCTATCAATATCGGGTCTAACATATTCAAAACATATTCAAAATATTTTGTGTATCTTATATTATTCGAAAAAAAAAAAACAGAATAAAAATCTAGAACACCACAATAAAAATTTAATTGAAGTATTCGAAAGACTGAGAGAAGTAAATCTCAAACTACATCCAAGTAAATGTGCTTTCCTTAGAAAAGAAGTTTTATATCTAGGTCATATAATATCAGACAAAGGTATTATACCAGATCCATCAAAATCCATAGTAATGAAGAATTATCCAGTCCCACAAAATGCAGACGAAGTAAGGAGATTTGTAGCATTCGCTAACTACTATAGAAAATTCATACCAAATTTTGCAACACTAGCAATTCCCTTAAACCGTTTATTAAGAAAGAACGTAGAATTTAAATTTTCCGAAGATTGCAATACCTCATTTAATTTGCTAAAAGAATTCCTAATAAGCCCAAATATTTTACAGTTTCCAAATTTTGAAAAAGAATTCATACTCCGCACAGACGCCTCTGGATTTGCCTTAGGTGCTGTTATATCGAATTTTGATGATAAACCTATCGCATACGCAAGTAAATCGTTGAATAAAGCCGAAAAGAACTATAGTACTATAGAAAAAGAATTGCTTGCTATAGTATGGGCAGTAAAACATTTCAGACCGTATCTTTTCGGAAGACGTTTCAAAATACTAACAGACCATAGACCACTAGTATATCTGTTCTCACTAAAAGAACCTTCAAGTAGATTAACTAAATTTAGGCTAATATTAGAGGAATATAACTTTACTGTGGAGTATTCACCAGGCAAAGACAACTGCACTGCGGATGCACTAAGTAGAATACAACTAAAGTCAGAGGACTTACAGAATTTATTTGTGTGTGTCACAACAAGAGCACAAGCTAGAAACTCAAATTTAGAAGAAGAAAACCCAACAACAAGTAAATTAGAGAAAGAAAAAATCATAAGTGAGCTTCTTAAACCGCCAGAAAAGGGGCTAAAAATAGTCGAGTTGAAAATATTAAATAGCTTCAAAGATGAAGACAAAGATTACAGTTTATTAAAAGGTACCAGAGTTATAAGTCCAAACCTCATTTTAGGATACATTCCAGGGAATAATTGTTTGATATTAAATAGGTCAAAGATAAGCACTATTACCCGATCAGCATCATTTGACAAAATGTTGTTGAGGGACGTGCAAACTATCGGAGAACCATTTTTAAATAATAAAAGGGAATCCAGAAAAAGCACTACTGCCCGATCGGCATCATTTGACAAAATGTTGTTGAGGGACGTGCAAAATAACGCTGAACCATTATTAAATAATGAAGAGGAATCCAAAAATACCACTATTGCTCGATCGGCATCATTTGACAAAATGTTGTTGAGGGACGTGCGTACAATTTGCGGACCTCTATCAATTAAAGATATTTATATAACTAAAGAAGAGTTAGGTAAACTCTCAGACGGCCGTCGAAAAGAGAAATTATATATATTAAAGAAAAAGATAGAAGAATTATTCAAAGGAAGTAAAATAAAAGTGCACATAATTGATAATAAAATAAGAGTAACGGACCCTGGAAAACAAAAACTTATACTCAACGATTACCATATGTTACCTACAAGTGGACATGCGGGAATAAATCGCATGTTGCGTAACATCAAGAAAAAATACTTTTGGACAGGGATGCAAAACGATGTGACGACATACGTTAAGCATTGCCCTATGTGTCAACGAAATAAGCATATACGACCCAAAAAACAACCAATGACTATCACTACAACAGCAGAAACGTGTTTTGACAAAATATACCTTGACTTAGTTGGACCTCTTGACGAGACAGAAAACGGGTCAAAATACATTTTAACACTTCAAGACGAACTAACGAAATTTACAGAAGCTATTGCTTTGCCAAATAAGGAGGCTAATACCGTAGCTAAGGGACTTGTAGAAGGCTTTATCCTAAAGTATGGAGTCCCTGCTACCATAGCATCTGACCAGGGTACAGAATTTATAAATAGAGTTTTCAAAGATCTGTGTAAACTATTAAAGATAGAACAGCTACAATCCACAGCGTACCATCACGAAAGTATTGGAGCACTAGAAAATTCGCATAAGGTTTTAGGAGCATATCTTAGAAATTATGTAGATGAGAAACATACAGATTGGGACAACTGGTTGCCCTACTATGTTTTCTGTTACAATACTTCAATACATTCAGAAACAGGATACACCCCGTTTGAGCTAGTATTTGGGAGACAATGTAACTTGCCTTCCAATCTTACAAAGAAAGTTGAACCAGTATACAACTACGAGGACTATGTCATAGACCTTAAACATAGGCTACAAATTGCTCATAAAGACGCTAGGGATACTTTAATACAAAAGAAAATTTCTAGGAAGGATAGATACGATGCTGATGCAAAAGCTAAAACTGTTGATTTCAATGTAGGTAGTTTAGTCCTGTTGAGAAATGAAAATAGAAAGAAATTAGACCCGATATATATAGGACCCTACGAAGTATTATCACAAAAAGGAGTGAATTGTGAAATCCAATGTGACAATAAGAAATTAATTGTTCACAAAAATAGGTTAAAACCATTTTATATTTATATGCTATTATTGTAATTTGAAGAATTGTTTAATCTGAGGAATTGTTAAATTAAAATAGAGACTAATTGTTCATTAAATAGAAAAATATATCAAAAACATTTTTGTTATTATTGTACAAAACTCGTGTATTTTGAAAAAAAAAACATGTAAAATTAATTGAAAAGTAATTGTAAAATTAGAACTAAGGTCACATTAAACTAATTATAAGAAACTATCAACATGTCAATGCGCATTGGCTTAAATATATTAAATAGATTAACTTAAATATATTTACTTAAATAGATTAACTTAAATAGATTGACTTAAATGCATTGACTTAAATACATTGATCTAATAATTATTGCTAAAAAAAAAAAAAAAAAAAAAAAAAAAAAAAAAAAAAAAAAAAAAAAAAAAAAAAAAAAAAAAAAAAAAAAAAAAAAAAAAAAAATTATATACATATATTGATAACTACTGTAAATATTGAAAATATATAACATATGAACTATAAAGGTAAATACTGAACATTGTATGTACCCTATAACTAATGTGACGTATCAAAACAAATATATGTATCAAAAACTGCAAAACATAAAAAAAAGAGAACTAGATTTTAAAATGTAAATATCGCAAATGATACCAAACACTGACTAAATTTTAATGAAAAGTAAACTAATCAAAATATAATACTAATGTAAATATCACAATTAATACTGAAATATTAACTAAAAGTAAACATCCAGAAATAGCCACAATGTTCAATACAATATGATAAAAGAAAAAAAATTTTGATTTCATACTCCCGTATTTGTAAAAGAGTCGTGGAAAAGTAGAAATCAACACTCTTGTCTTGATTTCTTCTTTTTCCCCAGGAAGGGTGGTGTGAAGGAGTCACAGCCAACGACCTCTTAATTAATTGCTCTACAACTATTAACGGGTTGTCAACCTTCGACTGTGCCTCGATATCCGATCCTCTCACATTCAGTTGCATTGCATAGAAATGCATAACACTTGACTTGCTTGTGTATCCATAGAGTGCATTGTACTCAGAACAATATGATTCCCAACGGCAGGCCACTGCCAGCCGACAGAAGTAGTAAGGGATCATATTGCTTTGGCTGCATGCGCGCTGTTTATGTCACAGCAATAGTCTTTGGGTATGAGCATTTGTTTATGATATAGGTCATTGGCGCTCACCGAAAAGAATGTGATGATGAAGCGTTCTAATCGGATATCGAAGTGTAGTCGATTGTTCGATAACCAGAAATGGAGCTTAATAAATTTGTATAAATAGGGAATGAATTTACAAATAAAATGTCAATAGTGATCGTGGACTCGATCTAGAACAATCTCTGGTTTTTGTTGATATAAGGCATTGAGCCGAAGGCAATTCCTGGATAGTTCCAAGTTGTTTCCACTACCATCCCTCAACTTTGCAGTTAGTGCGAAGAGGTTTGAGCCTACAGCAGTGAATGCTTGGCGATTTGCTAGTTTGGAAACCAGTGAACATCACAGGGTGTTATCTCCAAAAAACAAATTTTTGATTTCGTGAGTAATTTTTTTGTTTTGTTTTCTTTTTTATTTCTTTCTTGTGATTGTTTGTGTTCAATGTAAATTTTTTTTTAGGAAAAAGAGTAGGCTTGAAAGATTCTACTGGGGGGCCAACCACCCATGCGACCTAAACGAGGACAAAATGCGATAAAGAAAACGCGTAACGCAAAAACGCAGACTCCTTCGAAGAAGAAGGAAGTCGATTAAATTTCAAAAAAAGTCAAAATTTAAAAACACGAGAATCTTCAAAAGGCTTGAAAGACTCTACTGGGGGCCAACCACCCCGGCTTGATACACCGTTACCAACGGTTTGTTTGGCACGAACGGGCACAAAAACGCGATAAAAAAGAACGCAGACTCCTTCGAAGAAGAAGGCAGTCTATCAAATTTCAAAGAAATCAAAATTTTAAAGCACTAGAATCTTCAAAAGGCTTGACAGATTCAAAAAATTTCAAAAAATCAAAATCTTAAAGCTCTAGAATCTCCAAAAGGCTTGACAGATTCAAAAAATTCCAAAAAAAAATCAAAATTTTAAAGCACTAGAATCTTCAAAAGGCTTGAAAGATTCTAAAAATTTAAAAAAAAATCAAAATTTTAAAGCTCTAGAATCTCCAAAAGGCTTGAGAGATTCTAAAAATTTCAAGAAAAATTAAAATTTTAAAGTGCTAGATTCCTCAAAAGGTTTGAAAGATTCTAAAATTTTCAAAAAAAAAGTAAAAATTTTAAAGCGCAAGAATCTTCAACAGACTTGAAAGATTCTAAAATTTTCAAAAAAAAAGTTAAAGTTTTAAAGCGCAAGAATCTTCAACAGGCTTGAAAGATTCTAAAATTTTCAAAAAAAAGTTAAAGTTTTAAAGCGCAAGAATCTTCAACAGGCTTGAAAGATTCTAAAATTTTCAAAAAAAAGTAAAAATTTTAAAGCGCAAGAATCTTCAACAGCCTTGAAAGATTCTAAAATTTTCAAAAAAAAGTTAAAGTTTTAAAGCGCAAGAATCTTCAACAGGCTTGAAAGATTCTAAAATTTTCAAAAAAAAGTAAAAATTTTAAAGCGCAAGAATCTTCAACAGACTTGAAAGATTCTAAAATTTTCAAAAAAAAGTTAAAGTTTTAAAGCGCAAGAATCTTCAACAGGCTTGAAAGATTCTAAAATTTTCAAAAAAAAGTAAAAATTTTAAAGCGCAAGAATCTTCAACAGCCTTGAAAGATTCTAAAATTTTCAAAAAAAAGTTAAAGTTTTAAAGCGCAAGAATCTTCAACAGGCTTGAAAGATTCTAAAATTTTCAAAAAAAAGTTAAAATTTTAAAGCGCAAGAATCTTCAACAGACTTGAAAGATTCTAAAATTTTAAAAAAAAAAGTTAAAGTCTTAAGGCGCAAGAATCTTCAACAGGCTTGAAAGATTCTACTGGGGCCAACCACCCCGGCTTGGATACACCGTTACGAACGGTGTGTGCGGCACGAACGAGAGAAACAATTGCAAAGGTAAAAATTTTAAATTTTAAAATCTCAAAAAAATCAAATTTTTGAAGCACAAGAATCTTCCAAAGGCTTGAAAGATTATACTGGGGGCCAACCACCCCGGCTTGAATGCACCGTGAGAAAATCTTTCAAAAGACAAAAAAATCGAAATTTAAAGCGCAAGAATCTTCAAAAGGCTTGATAGATTCTACTGGGGGCCAACCACCCCGGCTTGAATACACCGTAACGAACGAGAGAAAAATTTCAAAAAAGGTCAAAATTTAAATTTAAATATTAAAAAAGTCAAATTTAGAAGCTCTAGAATCTTCAAACGGCTTGATAGATTCTACTGGGGGCCAACAACCCCGGCTTGGATACACCGTTATGAACGATGTGTGCTGCACGAACGAAAGAAAAAATTGACACGCGATAAAAAACGCAGACTCCTTCAAAGAGGAAGACAGTCTATTAAAATTTCCTATAAAACCCAAAAAAAAAGCTGGGGAACACAACCAAATCGCGTTTATCGAAGTTGCTTAAAAATTTCAAAAAATGAATGAAAAGTCAAACTACTGAGATGGAAAGAATACTCAAGAACCGCTTCAATCAAAAAACGAAATATATATATACCGATATATAAAAAAAACCGAATAATGACGCGTTTGACGGTCAAAGCGCAACACAAAAGAGAGAAAATAATAATTTTTTGTTTTTTAAATTTAACTAAAAAATTGCCAATTAAAACAAATCTCACTTACCCTTTACACGGTGTCAAGAAAAAAAAATGCCAAAAAACAGGAAAACTCCGCGTGGCTAGGAGGGCAAAGCAGCGTGATGTCGAGCGCTGGTCAGCGCAATGTGGCTCGCCAAGCAGCGTGGTGTGGCTCGCAAAGCAGTGAAGCGCACTGTAGAGCGCAATGTGGAGCGCAAAGCAGCTTGGTGTGGCGCGCTATGCAGCGTGGTGTGGCGCGCTATGCAGCGTGGTGTGGCGCGCTATGCAGCGTGGTGTGGCTCGCAAAGCAGTGGAGCGCAATGTGGAGCGCAATGTGAGCGCAATGTGGAGCGCAAAGCAGCTTGGTATGGCGCGCTATGCAGCGTGGTGTGGCGCGCTATGCAGCGTGGTGTGGCGCGCTATGCAGCGTGGTGTGGCTCGCCAAGCAGCGTGGTGTGGCTCGCAGAGCAGTGGAGCGCAATGTGGAGCGCAAAGCAGCGTGGTGTGACTCGCAAAGCAGCGTGGTTTGACTCGCAAAGCAGCGTGGTCTCGAGCGCTGGTCAGCGCAATGTGGAGCGCAAAGCAGCGTGTCGATGGCGATTAATATCCGCTCGGATGGACCAAATGTTGAGACCACAATCAAGAAATGACGCCACACCTCCAAGAAATATTCCACAATCAAAAAAACTGAAACCACACCATCAAGAAATCTTCCTTCACAAAAAAAAAACAAACGCCTTTTCCAATTATGTTCTGCTGCACGTAGTGGTTTTTATTGTTGATTTTTCTTTATGTCACAATTTGATTTTCTAATTTTAATTCTTTAGTATTGTAGGCCAGAAGGGCAAAAATATAATTTAGAAGACAAAAAAAAAAATGGCAGATGGCCCAAGACAGAAATTTTAATTATTTTAATTGCTTGTTAACTGGTTGGTGGTTGACAGTAGAATGAGTAGCCGTCGCTATGCGACGAACTACTTTAAAAGCGAACAGTACTAGCTTTGTACCTAGAGTGATAAAATTAAGAGAGTAAGGGAGTGGCAGTGTTCACACTCGATTCTTGTGAACAGTTAGTGTGGCCATTGTTAACACCTGGTAGTTGTTTGTTATATTGATATCTGAGTGCCAAAAAATGTCGTTGAGTGCTGAAGGACCGAACAGGATAAGTTGACTATTTTATAACATTAAAAAAATGATAACATACATAAATGTGCGAAAACCGCGAGAGCGCAGAAACCAAAGGTTTTTTTTTTAGTTTTCAGTTTGTTAAATCACGCGAAGTGGCTTAAATTCGCTTATTTAGTTTAAATTTTGGTAAATGTGTAGATAATGACCCACCCCCGGAGGTGTGTTCTTTCGGCGTGGGGAAAAGTTTAAGAGGGTAGAGGATGTCGCCCAAAACACCCTCATAGTGCAAGCACGTTGCATTTACCCATCCCCTTCGAAAAAGTTATACCCCTCCCCCATGTCAGAAAAATTGCTGAATTTAATAAAATTTCATTCAGCAGCACAAGATTTGTTTGGGGATGGGAGAAACATGGTGGAGTTGGAGCGTGCAACCAAAACAACATCCAAGTGCAAACAGGTGTCGGTCACCCCCCGAATTCTTGGCTATTATTATTAAAATAAACAAAATTGAAGGGGTTGAGCGCCCCCGGTGTGCACTTTGAAGTTGTTGGGGGCACCTTTCACCCCCTCCAATATTACCCCCACTCCAAAACAACTCTTGTTGATTTATTAAATTCAGCAATTTTCTCAATATGGGGCGAGTATAACTATTTTGAAGGGGGTGACCTTTATCTATCTTTTTTATTTATTTCGTGATACCAGAAGGAGATTCATTTTTTGAATCTAGTTCTTATGAAGTGTGTTTATTTATAATTTTAAGATTCAAATAAAACTATATTCGCTTATAGTTTTAGTATCTTAATGCTAGAAATAAGAGTATAGTCAACTTGTCCCATAGCCTTGGCCAACTTGAACTTACCCATGTTTTGGGGTTAGTTGACCAATTTGAGGTCATTTTGTAGAATTAGGAAAAAATATCTTTGTGTTAAAAATATTAACAAGACACATTTTTTTAAATAGCTAAAATGATATTCTATAAAAGGCCTTTTTTCGTTTTGATATCTCTCTTAGTTTTTTTTAGTTTTTTTTTTTGAAAAAAAAAGATAAGGAAATTTCTGGTCTACTAGCCCCGCTCTCCCCTACTGAGTTGAGTAAGAAAAACTATAATAAAATAGTTATTTACTAAAATATGACCAAATTTTGTGTCTATTTAAAAATTAAAAACTGGAGAACCGTGATCATTTGTCAATTTTTTTTTTTATAATTAACGTTGCGGGGTTATGAATACCCTTACAATTATAATGTTATGGAACACAGTGCGAGCATTAAGGAAAATAGGAGAGGATTTGAAAAGAGACACCGATGCATTTTGCTTTTGAACCTTTGTGAATCGTAATGCAGGGGAAACACAGAGTCAGATAAAGCATTCCACATTTGGTTGGTGCGACTAAGATAAGAATCTCTATACTTGACTGTACACCTGAAGTTGGGCTCAAGGTAGAACTGATGAGCATTCATAGCAAGGCGAGTGTTGCTGCTTAATTGTTTCAGGAGAGGAATGCAACTGGCTATTTCACTAGAGCACTGTTTGTAAAAAAAGCGATTAAAGAGAGAGAGAGACAGGTGACTTTTCGACGATGTCCAAGAAAATCAATCGATTCTACGATTGAACTATCACCTATCAATCTTAACGCTTTATTTTGTACCCTATCAAGAAGGTGCAAAGATGTTTGAGGAGCACCTGACCAGATATGGGAGTCGTACTCCAGTTTTGGGCGGATGAAGGCCTTATAAATTGTAGCCAGATCAGAAGGAGTGAAGAACTTCCTGCATCGTCTCAAGAAACCTAAGCATTTAGCAGCATTTTTGGCGTTGTGGTCATTCCAACGAAGATCATCGTTTACACATATACCAAGTACTGACAGCTTTTCGGTTTCTTCGATGCAGGTACCATTCATGGATAATGGCAAGGGGGGAATGCTAAGCTTCAACGACAAGAGACAGCATTGAGTTTTCGAAGCATTGAATTCTACTCGGTTCATAAGACCCCATGCAACAATGCTGTCAAGGTCAGAATTCAATGAGCTTATCATACGAAACCGTTCCAGTTACACATTCGAAGAGCAGGGACGTGAATTCGGGAACGAATATGAAAAGCTGAGGGTCGAGTCGTCAGCAAAACAATTAAGCGAATTAGAAGTTTCAGACAAGAGATCATTAATGAAAATGAAAAAGAGAGTCGGAGACAAAACGGAGCCCTGAGGCACACCAGCATTTATGAAGTGAGTATCAGACTTGAAGCCATCCAACACAACTTGTATCGAACGGTCGGAAAGGTAATTTCTAATCCAACGAAGAAGAGACTCATCGATACCAAAAGCACGCATTTTCGATAAAAGAGCCTGATACCAAACTCTATCAAATGCTTTAGAAATATCAAGCGCAATGATCTAACTTTCACCAAAACAATGTAAAGATTGGTTCCGGTTTTCGGTGAGATAAGCCATTAAATCACCAGTGGACCCTTTGGTACGAAAGCCGTACTGACGGTCAGCTTTCGTTCTTCAAGATATTTCATAAGTTGACGGTTTATCAACGTTTCCATGACATTGGAAAGAAGTGACGTTAATGCAATTGGACGGTAATTGGAAGGGGAGGAAGACTCGCCTTTTTTAGGGACCGGCTGGACAAATGCAGTTTTCCATCTGCTCGGAAAAATCCCAGCAGAATAGGAAAAATGGAAAAGTTTACGCATTGGGTTTGCCAGCATAGAAGAACACCTCTTCAGAATAATGGCGGGGATACCATCTGGACCAGCGGATTTGTGTATATTGAGATCTTTGAGGACTCTCACAACCGAGCGAGTTCGAAAAAAATATCTGCTTCATCAAAGAATTTGCAGACTCGAGCTCAGGTGGAGCCAATATGCTATGAGGAAATGCTTCTCAGACAGCCTGTATATGGTTCATCTAGTCAAAAACTGATTTTGATGCCTGAGCCGAAATTAAGGCTTTACAAGACCAACTTTCTTAATAACATGTTTCAAATACACTGGTCAACAAAATTTGGTTTTTTTTCCCCGTAACAGAAAGAAGACCATACTTTTCTAAAGGTTTTTGCCTTGCTTAATACAGATGTGGTCTCAGAACTGATTTGCTGTGTGTCCGAAAAACTAAGTTTTTGCTATCTTTGACCCTATATTCAAATATGAAAAAAAAATTTGAATCCAAAAACAAACACATGCTTTTCCTATGGTTTTTCGTGCGCTGAATACAAATCTGGTCTCAAAATGGATTCATAACATCAAACTACTGAGATATTTAGCATCAAAAGTTGTAATGCATGGTCAATCTTCATTTTGAAGCCTTATTAGAGAGATAGTAGAGAAAGTATATTTGAGTCAATTAAAACATTTTTGTAGGTTCTTGATATGCTTAATTCAAACCCAGTGGCTTTAATACGAAAACTAGACCTGATGGAATCAAAATAAATAGGGGAGTTCTGCTGAAGATGACATACTCCGGTAAGATGACATACTCGTATTTTCTCTGTTTATAAAGCCGCCACAGTTCTCTCGAACATATCCAGACATGCATTTTTTCTAACTGTTTTGCCAGAATAAACTTACAGCTGCCAGTATGAGTATACTACCTGCTGTCATCGTGATCGGTTCAAACGAAAAAGCTAGAGAATAAATTTTTTTGCGAGTCATTGTTTATTTCAAAATTGCTTAAAAAATTAAGTGTTTTTCTATATCCTTTGTGTTTTATGTTTGCGTTTATGTGTATAGACAATATTTTTTGTGTGATTTTGCTCCTTAATTATAATGTTTTGATTCTTGTATGGTTGTAAAAGTTTTATTTCCTATCGGGTAAGATGACATATAGCTTATCAGTCCATGATGACATACTATAAATACTATGACATACCTACTAAAAAACACAAACCTTATTTTTTAATTTAAATATTTAAATGTAAATTTAAAGTACATAATTATATTTCACCAAGCATAAAACAAAAATCATGAAAGCTAAATGGCCGAAAATCTAAGTTGAAAATGTGAGTTATATACTGACTGAAGTATGTCATCTTATACCCGACTATGTCATCTTAGCCTTAGCCTCGGACTGTTTTTAACTAATTTTTTTAAATAAATTCTTTTTACTTTAAACTATTCATTCCAACTTTATTTTTTCCATACAATCATTAATTATTTAATTATGTAAAGATTTTAACGCTAAGGTTTGTAGAAAATTTTATTTCTTACTTTAAACAAAAAGTATGTCATCTTGAGCACAATTCCCCTATGGTGTTGAAATTAGGGTAGATAGTTAATTCAAAATTAGCAGGTACCAGTGATATCATCAGAACTGTGCAGTCACAAAATAGTTATAAATAAAATACGAGTAACTTAAAAAATTTATTTTGCCAAAAGGATTTTTATTTTCGCTCCAGTGCGATAAATATATTTGAACTGCCATTACTGGTTTGGCGGGTGTTTTTAAAATGTGTTTTGAAAATCTGTAGTGACCTGCCCGGTATTTATGATCTTCTCAACATTATTTATTCCTACTGAAAGAGAAAACATTTCTGATACATTTTTGTTTCTTTTACTTCAAAAAAAGCCCAAATCGTTTTAAGGAACCAAGATTTTGACCTGTATTCTCTTAGTCAGTATACTGCCATGCTCAGCTTGATGACTGTTTCGATAATGACAATGATAGCCCTTTCGATTGCGTTCCTGTGTATGACACCAGCGACGACAGCAATAAACTGCTCTTGTACCCAAAATGTCACCGCTGACGACGATCGAGAGACGATGATGATGGTATTTTATAGACAGTTGTACAAGAGAACCCAATATGCTTCTTGTCACCTTGCCTTGCGTTCGAACTCTTACTAAATTTCGTGCAACGTGACGAACATACGCAATTCACAAAATGTCAAACAATGATTTATTAACTCGGTATACATTTTTCAGAGCCTCATGATGTGGAAGCTTCTCATTTTCTGATTTTGGTGGCGCTGTTTTTTGATATTCTTTTTTAACTCGAATTCATTCGCGATTGATGTGCATTGTGCACACTACACGTAGGACGTAGCACATCTCCAGAGAGAAGGTGGAGATTAAAAATTCTCAAATTTATTAAATTCACTAAAAGAAATGCCAAAATCGTGTTTTATTGAATCGATCAGCAGGGAAATTCCAATGCGGGTTGCTTGCGCTACATCCTCTGTACGTCGGTGGCGTCCTTTCTCACTCTGATTGTTATTAAATATTAATTAAACAGCAGAAGAACATTTTTGGTGGTTAAATTTGTAACGATGCTGAGGCCGATAAAAATAACCAAGACAAGTACTATTGTACGGCGGGAAGAGAGCGGGGTGATGTACATACAATTTTGGAGCGGATTCTCAATTCCGCTATGAGACCATATAATTTGGTAACCAGCCGATGGTATTTAGAAAACAAGTCAGGTAAATTAAAGAAATAAGCCTGGGCCACTCGAGACATAATTATGGAAGTTCCGACCCCGGTTGGTATCAGTGTCAGTTCGATTTGATTTGAAGAAGTTTCAATATTCATGATTGTAGAAGCATCTCACTTGTGCATTCAGGACATGGACAGGAAATGTTGTTGACTGAAGATTTTCATTTAGATTTCGGGTATTAAATTAATTTGATAGTCTCACAGACAGCATCAAGTAGGTACAGTCCTAAAAAGTCTTGTTCAAATCAACTGCTGTTATTTGTTATTCTTTGTTGCTTTATGGATTAGAAATCCCTAAAGTGTAGACTATTTGAAAACGATGAACACATTTTTAGAATACAGTCCTCAAGATACCGTGTTACCAATTTGCTCTGGTTGATTTTAAGGAGTTGCACATAAAGAGATGTGGTATCTGTGACGTAGTGGGTAGCCAAACGTGGGAAAATTGTTTTTTCTTCTCAGTCCAATCAACCAGACTTTACTAAGATTCTTGAACAGAAATATAGATTTGGGACGAGTGAACTCGATACCCCATCGGAGTGGATTTTAATATACGCACGTCAGAAACGAAAACTAAACGCAGAAACCAATTCATTGACGAAGTGAAGAAAAGATTGTCGAAAAACCATTAGCGTTTTTATAAATTTACATTACATTTTGTGACTTTTCTCGTGGCAAAGATCATAACTTTTGAACGCATCAAGATATCGGCGCATTTTTCTCTCCTTAAAAGAAATTTCCAAAAAATGTGAGTTAAAAAAAAGGTTAACAGGATGTTTCGCAATCTTTTGCTGAAGTAAGATTGTCGTAGAAAAAGAAATTGACGAATTAAGGCATTGAAGTGAACTTTTAAATTAGTCTAAAATTTAGCGGAAAAAAGTTTGTCACTATCTGAAATGTTTTTAGCAAGTAATAATGTCTTACAGTTTAAGAAAACAATTTCAGAAAAAAGTATACAGATAAAAAAGAATGAAATTTATAAAAAATTCAAAATGCATAGTTTTTAAATAAAGCCAATCGCGACCTTAGTACAAGAAGTTTCTATCTGCACTCGTATCACTTTTGAGAAAATTAAGATGGAATTTTTCATCGTGTGTAACTTTTCTACCATAATTTGATTCTTAACATGTTATTTTACAATCAAATTTTGTTGTTGAACTGCGTTAAATCCGACAATAATTACAATTAAATAACGATCACCTTATATTGATTTAACCGGACAAGATTAACGTACAACACTTAAACGAAAATTAGCTTTACACGTTAACATACCTTGTATGCATTTCGAAACACATTCGTTTCATCATCAGCAATGCACTAACTGAAGCGTTGAATGTTTTTTTGTTTTTTGGATTACAGCGAGATGAATCATCGATTGATAACAAACAAGCTAAATGGTTAGTACAAGAATTTAAGAAACTACCACCACTAAAATCTTTTTCGGTTAAGAACTCTTTTGATTTCGTGCAAAGAATAAAAAATGTAAAAATAAAAACGAATGAAATCATGATCTCTTTTGATGTTTGTTCTTTATTTCCAAGCATCCCAGTGGATCTTGCTTTAATTGAATTGAAAAAACACTTAGAAAGAAGTGGAGTTTCAGAAGATAAAAAATTAATTTATCAAGACACAGCTCAACTGTGTATGAACCAAAGTTTCTTTCAATTTGATAAGGAAATTTTCAAGGTAACAAAAGGTACAAATATGGGTAATCCTTTGAGTCCTTTAATTGCTGAGCTGTACATGTCTTCATTTGAAGTAAGTTTAAACGAAAAAGGCCACTTTCCACGGGTTTGGTGGAGATATGTTGATGATGTTTTTGCAATCGTCGACAGAAAAAACGTTACAAAAACCCTCGATCTTCTTAATTCCCAAAATAGTTCAATAAAATTTACTTTTGAAGAGGAAGAAAATGGGAAGCTACCATTTTTAGACTTAGAACTAAAACGTTTTGGTGAAAATATTGAAGTTGGAATCTATCATAAACCAACAACCACAATGAGAACAATAACATCAGACTCACATGCTCCCATTCAACATAAAAAAGCAGCATACCATTCGCTAGTTTACAGACTTTGTAATTTACCATTATCAGTAGCGAACTTCAAAAGAGAGTATGACTACATAAAAAAGACAGCTACAGTAAATGGTCAATGATTGACGAACTTATTCGCTATCATTCAAGAAAAGCAAGAAACTCTAATCTAACAACTTTATTTTCACAACAAGAAAAAATTAAAAACCAAAGAGTACCCATAACCTTTCTACCACAAATAACAAATAAACTCAAAACGAAATTCAAAGAACATGGATATGACATTGTTTACAAAAATAACAATAAACTAAGCAACTATCTAGGATCAACTAAAGATAAAACAGAAAAGCTAGATAAATCAGGAATTTATTCTGTCAAGTGCAATATTTGTGATAGAGAATACATCGGACAAACAAAAAGAAGTATAAAAAGAAGATTTAATGACCATTTAACCTGCATACGTTTAAACCAACCCTCACGATCGGCTGTAGCAGCACACGTATTAGAAGAGAACCATAGTGTTAGCTTAGAAAATATACGCTTGATAAGAGAAGTGCGCAATGAAATGCAATAGGATGCTTATGAAAGTTTTTTCATACAAAAGAGTAGCAATCTTTTAAATCAAGACAACGGCAATGTAGAATCGGTTCTCTTTGCCAAAATATAAAAGCTGTGTGCGTAATTTGTGTCCGGTTATCAATCGATGATTCATCTCGCTGTAATCCAAAAAACAAAAAAACATTCAACGCTTCAGTTAGTGCATTGCTGATGATGAAAGGAATGTGTTTCGAAATGCATACAAGGTATGTTAACGTGTAAAGCTAATTTTCGTTTAAGTGTTGTACGTTAATCTTGTCCGGTTAAATCAATATAAGGTGATCGTTATTTAATTGTAATGTTATTTTATTTTAACATTATATTGTTTCATGGATTTCATTGCATTAAATAAATAAAAACTGTATAGAATAGTTATTCAGTAATTTATTCTTAAAAAAATCGATAGAACTTTGTTGCTCAACGATAAGGTAAATATTAGTAGGACAAAAAGGCTCTAATAACCCGATAGAACTTTGTGTCACGGTAAGGAATTTTGTTTTTCAGATAAAACCTTGTTTCTTTTTTGTCAAGATAAATTAAAATAGAAAAAAATAGCTCAGTAAGAAAAATGCTTTTGTTACGTTATAGAATCTCTATTTATAGTAATTATAAAAGTAAATAACAGAAGTTATGAAATTTTATGTAAGTAAAAAATTAAGTTAAGTTCTTGGAAGTCTCCGTTGTCTAAGGACAACCTGTAATAGATCTTGCGGTATTGAACGACTATGCTTTCGAAGTCTGCCAGCATTACGTGTACATATTTTAAATTTTTTAACCATTATGCTTTTCCATTACGATCATACTATAGAGTGAATCTGTCGAACTACCAGCAAAACACGATGTCTACCATCTTTTTCAAAAGTTCACATGGTACCTCGTTTAACTTATCAAATTTGCCTTTAAAGGATTTCTTAATAACCTTGCTATCTGTCGGGTTTTTCGATGAAGTTAGATTCAGCTTCTGGAAAAACTTTCGAGAGAACTGTTCATTTAACACCTGAGTAGAGTTTTGTCATCATCCATAAGAAGCTGTTTTTGAGCATAGTTAACGAGTATTTCTTCTTCTTTAAGTCGCTGTATTAAAGTTGTGGCACATCATTCAGACATTTCTTCCTGCTCACGATACGTGACATCCGTGCTCTTTGCTAGGAGCTTTGCTTCGCTTCTTTTTTGCAATTTCTGAATTTTTTAGTTCAAGTCGAGCCTTTTGTGTGGTGGGCTAGAGAATTTCTCACAACATCCTTTTTGAAGAAAGGAGGGGACCTACAATATTCTGACGGTTTCGAATTGCTTATCGAGAAAACGCTTCTCATGGCAATGAATTTACTAAGGATTAATTTACATCTTAATATAAAAACCTATGTTTTTTCGAAGTTGTAAATTGAAAAATAGATTTTGCAGTTTATATTTCCACTGGTTTGAGCGGTACTGAACTTAGAGCAAGCTCATTTGTACACACTTGTCTACGCTCTTCATCATTAATGCAAGTGTTAGTTAAAATTTTTAACAAAAAAAAGTACATTAATAAATAGAACAAAATAATATAAATGCCAGCAGAAACAGGAGTTTCAAATCCTTCTCGATTCCGTAAGCTAAAATTTTATTCTACCAGAATTTTTACCTATTACTTAGCCAGTAGAAAAAAATTTTTCTTTTAAATGTCATTAAATATCGTCCATTTCTTGCAATCAGTTTTCAGTGGAATACGAAAATTCAAACTTAAGCTCAATTTTACTTTTCCCATCAAAAATATACTCCTCTGTTAGAACCCAATGCCTAAGAAACATCCTGATGACTGTTGTTTGCTGATCCCATGTATGACGTATTTTTCAAAAGCAAAAACATAACAAAATACAACTTTAGTCTTAAGCGTTAACCTGTCTAAAGCCATCAATTTGGAAGTTTAGACCTTTCCACTAGTTCGAGAGAAGATTTCGGAAAAAAAAAAATCATGATTATTGCACCATCTCCTGCATTAGCCACGAAGATGATAGAGGTTGACTTGAGAGAAAAATTTCAAAGCCAATTGGATTATGGGACTATGCACGCCAATGAAGTAGTGTACATACATCGAACTAGGAAATATATTTTCTAAGGAATAAAAAATACTACAGCTGTATGATACCTTCAAATTTACAGCTGAAGGTGTACTCATCGACTTCACTCGGCACATGAGGTGCAGTGATTAGAAATCGGAATATGGCACGAAGTTTGTGTTACATCGCGTTCTATTTGCCATGGATTAATTTCTCATGTCTGCTTGGTAAAGGTTTGTCTATACGTTTCAGAGAAAGGTGATAAGAAACTGAAGAGGTTGAAGAAACTGATCACGCAGCGCTTTTAAAAGTAAAATTCTTAATTTACTCAGTTCCAATAAATCAATAATTAACAGAATTTATGGTAGTTATATCTTCTCGGAAGTCGGAACTGTCTGTTTCATTGAGAAAACTTGACTAGCACGCTTTTTGACAATGACTCTTCTGAAACGTAATCGAATAATCATAGAGCCAGAGATCAATTGATTTTAAATATGTTAGTGGAGGGCCGTTAGACATAAAAAAAGGCAAAACCTAGGAATTCAGGGCCAGTCCATAGTTTTTTTTTTAATTGTCCCTCGCTTGTTAGAATAGTAGTTTTTTCGAGTTACTTCAATTTTTGAATGAAGTGCCTTACACACAGATTAGAGAAAGGTAATACTTTTCCAGTTTTGTATTGAGTGGACGTTTTTTTAACTTTCAAACGAACTTTGTGTTTATTTTTGACTTGCGCGGACGGTTTGGCTTTAGCTATTTTGGAATTTCTTAACGACACAGATGTACAAGGATGAATATGATTTATGAAAACACCAAATGATGCAGAAGGATCTTCTTCCGAATAAACCAGAAGCTGTTGCCGTCACAACAACAAAGTCACTTGGGTTTGGGAAATTTCTAAAAAGTTAACTTAAAGTAAACTTAAAGTATAGTAAACTAAAAGTAAAGTAAACTTTAGCTTAAAGTAAAGTAACTTCAAGTTAAAGTACTTAAAGTTACTTTACTTAAAATTTACTTTACTTTACTTTAACTTTAAGTTTACTTTAAGTTAACTATTTAGAAAATTCCCAAACCAAAGTGATTTTGTTGTTGTGACGGCAACAATTTTACAAACAAAATTTTATTTTTATGAACAGTATGTAAGTAACCACACAAACATGGCGAAATATTGTGACTCTTCTTTTCAATCTTTCGTTTTTTTTTTTGAATTTCTCTTAAACCAAGAAAAATTTATTTTTCAGTTTTATGCTTTTGATTAAAAAGTAATAAAAGCATTGAATATGGAAAGAAATAAAGGCCCTTAATGGAACAAAATTATGTAGAAAAAAAATTATTAAGAAAAAATTATTTTCTTTTTTCAAATTTTGACTTTGAGGCTTGATCTCTCAAAACTTTTTCATTTAGTGAACTCAAATTAAAATTTTTATTAAAGAAAATCAATAGCTTTCAAAAACACTAAAGTATGAGAAAGTAAGTGGTTTAGTTGGTTTTTAATAATTTTTTTAAAAATTGAGTAAATTTCCTATAAAATTGCCCCTCGCGCATCACGGAGGGGCAATGCCCTCTTTCCATACAATTTTTTTTTTGTCTTTGCCAAACCTATCCATCCTGAGTTTTTGGAAAGCCCTATCTAAAACACCCTACATAAATGAAAGAAAATTCTAAAAGTTAATAATTAGTTTTAAAAATAATTAAAAAATTGAGAGCGGTATATGTTTGTATTGTATACGCCATTCAAAACATATTTCCGAAAATTTCATGAAAATCCATGGACTGGTCCTGGATTCCTAGGCTTATGGCCCTCCACTATGTATCTACACCATAGATTTTCATTTCGATATGAAACATTACGATCTCTCCATTTCCAAATGCTCTTTTTTTAATTTTGGGTTTTTAGTCAAACGTTACACCATAATTCGGGTTTTCTTTTTAGTGGGACATAAACTACTCAATTTGATGACATCTACTTACCCTACACACCAAGATCTCAACAGCAAAAACAGAAAAAAAACTTTTCAGAGCCTTAACTCTTCATGTAACAGGCATTACAAAATGATTAAAATATTGAGGAAAGTTCAGAATAATTTTTCGAGAGCAAAAGTAGAAAATAATTGTTGATACATTTTATTCATAAACTTAACTCAGTTAGTTAGTGGCGCTAGCCACTAGACTTGCCAAACTAGCAATTGCAAGGGACAAAGAAAAATAGAACTGCACTGTACTATTACTGACTGCCCGAATCTCAGTGGCCTTCGAAAATGATCTAGTCCTGCAAGTTCATCGACGATCTCATTTCCAGTCTTGCCGGAACCCAAATGAAACTCAAGGAATTTAATCTTTCGATCGCATTCAGAGGGCTCTTGCATTCCTGGATCATTTTCGAAGTGGTTAGAGGGTTGAGAAGGGCCTTAAGCACAGCTTGGCTGTCGCTGCAAACAAGATACTTCTCCCCGTCCATCCATTGTTCGTAGCGTGGCTCAAAGCCATTAGGATAGCATAAGCTTCCGCTTGGAAAACGGATGCGTATGATCCTAAAGAGGTGTACAATCGTATGTCGTCGTTTTTCACAAAGGCTGGTGCTGGCAGCATGCTGCTTGCGAGTTCCTCAAAGCTCCAGTGCGAATTGTGCCAGAGACCACATCTATTTAAACGAGGAATGGTCTTGAGAGTACACCACATGATGTAGGTATCAAGGGGAGGAAGATTCAGCAGTTCGTCGAGGGCAGCTCCCGGTGTGCTAGCTGCTGGGGAAGGCCCCAGTAACACCAAGGCTTATTGTTCTTTAAAGTTTGGCAAACGAAGCAATAACGTATTTACGCGAGAGAATATTCCACCAAACAACTGACGCATAGAAGATGATTGGTCTTATCATAGCCGTATAGATCCAAAGGATCCTTTTCGGGAAAAGACCCCATGTCTTGCCAAAGGCTCCTGTACACTGCCAGAAAACTGATAGTGCTTTAGTGGTTTTAGACTCGACCAAAGAAATTTGTATACGCTATATATTTGTAGAGGAAAAGACGACTTGTTCACTTTGATGGTTCTTTAATGAATGTCTTACAATTTTGTCATCTGATTTAGAGAAACATTGCAAATATACGGTAGTACAATAGCGGATGGATTCGGTCCAATAGCAATAGATAAGCAATAGATTAGCTTAATCCATCATGTACTGGAGTGATCATTTATTAGGTTAATAGTATGCTTATGCACCGGAGCAGTCGTAAGTAAACGGACTGATTTGAAATGAAAATTACTACATGTGTTATCAAGGATCATTCCAAGATGTTTGACTTCATTTGAAAAGGGAATGTTGACGCCTTTAAGCGCAAGTTGGGTCAGACCAGTCAATTTTCTACGTCTCGTGAAGAGGACAACCCCGGTTTTCAGAGGATTGACGGAGAGACCGTTTCTAACACACCAAGGTGTCAATCATTAGGTGATTTAAAGCAGCTCTAGTCACGAAGAGGATCGTTACAATATATAACTCATGTCTTTCCTGGGGTTCTAGATTATCCCTGTACCAAATTTTATTTATATCGGTTCAGTAGTTTGGGCGGGAGACGGTAACATTGAAAGCCGGTCAGACAGAACTACTTTCGCATTTATAATATTAGTTAAGATTAGGATTAATCATGTTTGACGTGGAGGGGGATGTTGTCGAATGACAATCAGTAGACAATATTATGGACACTGAGCAGTTCACATTATACCCTATAGAGTTTCTCAATTCATTAATATTCCCAGGAGTGGCTGCAAGTTGGTGTCCCAGTGATGAGAAATTTAGAATTGCACATAGCTAAAAATTACACATCTGGGATGCGGAACTATAAAAGTTCTAATAATGACTGGAACGGCAAAAGGGGAAAACGTTTTGACTCCCCGTTTTCCTTTGATTCCCACTGATTTGTCATTTTAGTTCAAAAGAATGCAAATTCCTCTGAAGACAGTATTTGAAGTTGCAGGTGTTCGTTTAGAAAAAAAAATTCCTGGCAACTCTATGTGCATCAAACCCGCAAAACCTTTTTTTTGGCAAAATATGGAAAAAGTAAGAACATCAGCCTAATTTTGATCATTGTGTCTCTTAGAATATAAGTAAGTGAGAAGTGTGACCGTACCAAAAAATATCCAAGTCAAATATGCAGAGCGTATTATGCATTATGAATTTTACTCAATTCAATTCATTGATTTAGCTCAGATGAAAGTCGAAAGAGCATTTTCAGTAGTATCAGCTGGTGAAACCATTTATTTATTTCTAAATCCAGACTAGTAAATGGCATTTACATTGAATAAAAAAACAAATATGTCTGAATATACCTACAAATGATTGTTTGTGCATATGGAGCTTAAGAGCGTCTCTCAATCCTGGGAATCTTTGCTCTAAGTAGGCATGTATTTTCATGGAATAGCGAAGCCAAATCAGACATGAGTATACCTCTTAGGCCTAGGCATCTCTTAACACTCCATAAATAAGACTGAAATGAGTCCGCATGTGTTGACTTTGCTGCTAAGGACCTGTACCTGAGTATGACGGCAATTATGAGCATATCCAAACAGATGGCCAATCAGGCCTAAACGCAATCCTCTCTGCACCATTATCATCCTCGTTATAACGATTCCACCGTCGAACTCATTTACGTAATACCTGAACAACACCAGATCGGCTTAACATCATCATGTTTTAAATTCCTAATCCCTATTCTGATGGGTTTACAATAAATGTGTTTGACATTTACCCTACACTGCCCTAAATGTGTTCTATGCGTCTCTACCTTAAGAGGAATCTTTTTCTGACACATCCTTAAATGATTATTGGTTCAATTTATATGGTAACAAAAAGTCGCTTGGCGAAAATGCTGTACCGACCGTCAACGGTTACACGTCGTTTTTCATTTAACCGGCCTCTGCGGCGCGGCGCGCGTTGGGGAAAAAATCTTTGCAAGATCTTTGCTTGTGGTCCATGTGCAACAACTGTACAAATGGTCAACGGACCGGACGTTGCATTGTCATCGTTTGCATCGATTTACCTTTAATCTGCGTTGGACACTGAGAAAATTATTGCAATTGAAAGGGAATAATGACTACACACCACCGCAGCCAGCATTACCAGCTTTAGATTGTAAACGCTGCTGAAGTGCAGAGAGCAATGGACAGGCATACCGGGACAGGGGCATAGCATTTGAACGAAATAATATACCTTTTACAAATGACGCTGGTGTTTGCTGATGTAGCAGTTGCTGCAAGTTTCTAGTCTAGGCCTTCAGAGTTGTTGATTCTTCTTAGAATTTTTGGCATAGATAATGTTTGCATTCCACAGCGACAATTTCCTCTTACTGCAAAATCTGACTCTCTCTTGCATGAACATCAAACAACAACAAATTATCATGCCGAAGACTCAACAACAAGGCACCTACCACCAATCCATAATTTGCAACCCAACTTCAAATGACAATCGAAATCGATGCGTAATTGAAAAATAGGAATCTTAAGAAATATAATTTCTTAAAAGACGTGTTTAAGATCGTGAAGATGCGTAATGCTTGCACCGAATGCTTCGTTTCTTTACCAGATGTAGTTCAATAATTGGTTTTCGCTAGGTATTTAGTTCGAATTGCTTAAGCTGACAAATTGGGGATCTACCTAAGTCATGTGGTGTTTCAATAAACGAACTACACCCCCTAACTAAAGCTCGCGGTACCAATGCAGTGTTAAATGATAGTTCCGATTAAACATTAAAAAGTCTGAAAACTTTAACTTTCAAATAAATACCTACCTTATTATGTACATAAAGATTTTAATGTATACCTTTACTAAAGGTCATCGAACAAATTCAATACAAGCCTTCAACACGTCAACTAAAATCTCATGTCGCCACACAATCTCACTGAAGCTGGACTCATATACAAAAACACTAAAAATTTCAATGAACCGAAATATTTCAGAAATACCAACATTCATCACGAATAACGGGCTTCTGTTCCGCAAACAACACAATCGATCGAAACTGCTGGGCATTGTTCAAAGTTAAGACGAATAGAGCCGCACAGATTTCATTAATTTCTCGTCTGATGAATTGGTTGCGATAAAATCAAAAGAAAAAAACCAAAGTAATGATTCGGCTGTGGATATGTTTTATTCTTTCTTAAAGCTTACCGAAGGTATTACTGCAACAGACGTGATTAATGGACAATTCACACAGTCGGACAGAAGATGCTTGTTCATCGTCAGCGTTTTGGATTGAATTTAAGTTTCATTGGATTGGCCAACTGCAGTCACAGTCACCGTTGTCTGCCGCCGCGCCGCTCCACGCCACACCGCTAGCTCCATAGGTGATACCTATCCGTCCAAAGTTCCGACAAGGAACACAGGTTCAGGCTCTAATGGCAGCCTGCAGATAAAGGAGAAAACCAAAGTTATGAGATCGATTGGAGTTTTCCACATGTTCTTGAATACTATTACAGTTTGAGTTTTCATTTCATTCGATTACTCGTCGCAAAAGCAAATGGTTAGTGGGGACTGGTGAGGCGTGTTTGTTCGTTCATAAAATCAAAAAGGGAAGGTATTTGGCAGAACATTCGGCATTGTATGTTACATTTAACGAAATTAAAGTTTTCACTTTTTTTCTCAAAAACCCTACGTCAGATTTTCATGAAAATTTTATAACTTTCGAAAAAACAAATTGCTAGTTCAATAATATAATGTTAAAAACAAAAAGTCAAAATATTTGCTAAAACGGACAATTAAGAGCCCAAAACACATACGACAACATTTTTACTTGCGATTATAGGTACTTTAAGGCAATTCTGTTTGCCTGTCTATATGTCTGTATGTCTGTCCGTATATGGATCTACACTTAAACCACTTGACCAATTTTATTCAATACTGGGTCTGTGTGGCAGACTGCAGAGGGATTTTTGGAATAGGGAAATAACGGTACCTGCCATAAAACCATTAAGATCATACTTATTTTTCTCCAAAATGGCTCCAACGATTTCCGTAAAATTTTATGTGAGGCATTATTTCTAAATTGTCTTTCCTATTATGTACGGCTTTCTTTTTAAACCGATATCCACGTCAATGACTAACCCGACTCTGACAAAATTTTATCTTATAGAAGTCCAAATAAAGATTGCGTATTAACATTCGAAAAATTTTAACTTTTGAGATCTTTACTAAATTTTTAAAAAAATTTTTAGTTTCACAAATATTTCCAAGATGGTATATAAAAATAATAAATAATAAAAAGATTTTCAGCGTTTGTATGTAACAGCAACTGCAAAACAAGGTGTTTTATTTTTTCGTTTAAGACTTTTCAGATATTTCATTAAAATTTTTAAAGTTTTTTATGTGATTTCTTTTAATTTTCATAATTAACGTGTTAACTTTGGCAACCCTATGCCACCAAATATATTATGAAGAGCGAATACTAAAATCTTGTACTCAACCTTAAGATTTTGCTATTTTACTCGTCACAAAATTGTAAGTTCGTGCGACCCAGTCGTGTCTATTTTTTTACATGCCACAAAGATTTATCAAATCCTACTACTAACTAGTCCTTACTAATATTATAAAAGCAAAAGTAGCTCTGTCTGTTCGCCTTTCTATGTTACCATCTCCCGCCCAAACTTATTAACAGTTTTAAATGAAATTTTGTACAGAGATAGTCTAAAACCTGAGAAAGGACATAGGCTTCATATTTCATCCCATTATTCCCACGGGAACTAGAACGCATATGGGAGCTTTGATACTACAGCGCCGGTCTCAAAAATTCTTTCCAAATGATTTCTGTCAAATTGTCAATAACACAGTTGATCTGAAAAGAAATGTCTATCTTCTTTAATAAATATCTTTAAATAAATATTGCAATCCGGAACGGCTGTGCGAAAGGTCCATTTCGGATCCGTCTAATGAGATAGTTAACAATATAATCAAATAAATTATGTCAGACCTGGTGGGGAATGTTGTCGAATGTCTATCAGTAGACAATATAATGGACACTGAGCAGGTTAATCATACCCTTTAGAGTCTCATTATTCCTTGGGAGTTATCAGAAGTAGCTGCAAGTTGGTGTTCCAGTGCCAATAACGAGAAAGCTAGAATTTTACTCATCTGGAATGCTGCTCTATAAAAGTTTTAATAATGACTAAAATGGAAAAAGAGAAAACTTTTTGATTCCCCGTATTCTTTTAATTCGCACTGATTTGTCATTTTAGTTTAGTTTTAGAGTACAGTTTCCTCTGAGTAGGACGCTTTAAGTAGCAGGTGTTCGTTTAGAAAAAAATTTCATGGCAACTCTATGTGGCACGCTCACATGTATATCAATCCCGCAAAACCTTTTTAATTCGCAAACGATGGAAACGTGGTGTGCAGACTTGTACTTAAATAAAATAATATGAGTAAAGGTTACTTTACTTAAAAAAATTTAAATTAAAAATGCTGCCAAAAGTCACTACTTCATGCGGACGAAGTCGCGGGCACAGCTAGTAATTAAATAATTCCCTATTGTGATTGGCTATCAATCTCCATCTAAATTACAGTTTTCTGCTTAAATTTATGGAGATATGGGTATACTATATATATATATATATATATATATATATATATAATCTATTATCTATTTACTAATGCCTTAGAGCAGGGATGGCAAACCATTTTTAGAGCCTCGTGCAATTTAAAAAAAAAAAAAAAACTTAGTGACCTGCGTGCCCAAGTTTTCTAGATACTATGAAGAAAAAGTAATAGTTTCCGATTGTGAAGCATTTTTTTGTAAATGTACTAATTGACCCAGCTTTATTTAATTATTTTATTAGAAGAAACAAGTTTCAGAAACAAAAACAAAAATAAAAATATGTATTTTAGTGTGACTTCTGTTGTGGCAAACTCGATGCCAAGTAGTTTATATCAGGGCTGTATTTCGCCGCCTTAAGCAAAATGCCAGCTCTACTGAAATCATCGGACAAACGGTTTCCAAGCGAAATATTATTCATTTCAGGAAAAAAGGACTCGCACGCATAGGTGCAGGTGGACGAAAATAGTGTCAAAATAGCTAATGCCAGCTTTTCAAACAGCTATATGTATCAGGAATTGAATTCCAAGTTTAAATTAATTGGGAATTGGCGTTCTTCGTTGTATTACCTGATAGTATTTCTAGCTCTATGGAGAGTTAAACTCTTTCCTTGTTGAGACAAATTTTTGAGTTCATATCAGACTGGATCGGGATTCGTTTAGCTCCATTTCCATATTTTCAATTTATAAGCCATCAAGTTTGGAGAAGTAAATAGCTTATCAAATGATGCAATATCTGGGGGTGCCTATTGATTCGCACATTTTATTACGCATTCCATTATTATGTTTTTGACACAATTTTTTTTTTTTTATTGCCTTTTTTGTTTTTCTGTTAATTATTTCAATCATTTCGCAGCACACTTGCTTTGCATTTTTTATCTTGCTTACCATTTTTTCGCATTTCCATTGAACTTACAAATGATTATTTGGACTTTATTTATTTCGATATCTGTTCTTTCGAAATTTGGGTCTACGGTAATCTATTGTTTTGGCATTCAATTACTTCGCTCATTATCATTATTACTTGTAAAATCGAGCGGTTCGGTTTTTCAGAAATTTTATAAATATTTCGAAATTTGATATTATATCTGACTAATTGGTTCTGAAAATGCTTCTAAAATATTATATATCTTTGATGGTTCTAATCAATTTTCAATAAAATTTGATGACAAGCTAAGAAAACTGTTAAAATACAACAATAACCGGTACAGTTCAATTCTATATAAACAAAAGCGAACTAACCGAAAAACAAAACAATAGCAACCGACCAAATATAAAGTAATCAAAGGCCAAATGATCATTAAACGAAACGAATGCAAAACGAAGCGAGAAATGTCGAAAAATAAATAAGCTAAACAAACGAAAAATATAACAACAAAATGCGAAACAACAAGCTTAAGTTAAAGTTGAAGTGTAAGTTGAAGTTGAAGTTGAAGTTGAAGTTGAAGTTTAAGCTTAAATTTAAGTTTAAGTTTAAGTTTAAGTTTAATTTTAAGTTTAAGTTTAAGTTTAAGTTTAAGTTTAAGTTTTAGTCTAAGTTTAAGTTTAAGTATAAGTTTAAGTTTAAGTTTAATTTTAAAATTAGGTTAAGGTTTAAGTTTAAGTTTAAGTTTAAGTTTAAGTTTAAGTTTAAGTGTAACTTTAAGTTTAAGTTTAAGTTTAAGTTTAAGTTTAAGTTTAAGTTTAAGTTTAAGTTTAAGTTTAAGTTTAAATTTAAATTTAAATTTAAATTTAAGTTTAAATTTAAATTTAAGTTTAAGTTTAAGTTTGAGTTTAAGTTTAAGTTTAAGTTTAAGTTTAAGTTTAAGTTTAAGTTTAAGTTTAAGTTTGAGTTTAAGTTTAAGTTTAAATTTAAGTTTAAGTTTAAGTTTAAGTTTAAGTTTAAGTTTAAGTTTAAGTTTAAGTTTAAGTTTAAATTTAAGTTTAAGTTTAAGTTTAAGTTTAAGTTTAAGTTTAAGTTTAAGTTTAAGTTTAAGTTTAAGTTTAAGTTTAAGTTTAAGTTTAAGTTTAAGTTTAAGTTTAAGTTTAAGTTTAAGTTTAAGTTTAAGTTTAAGTTTAAGTTTAAGTTTAAGTTTAAGTTTAAGTTTAAGTTTAAGTTTAAGTTTAAGTTTAAGTTTAAGTTTAAGTTTAAGTTTAAGTTTAAGTTTAAGTTTAAGTTTAAGTTTAAGCTTAAGTTTAAGTTCAAGTTTAAGTCTAAGTTTATGTTTAAGTTTAAGTTTAAATTTAAGTTTAAGTTTAAGTTTAAGTTTAAGTTTAAGTTTAAGTTTAAGTTAAAGTTAAAGTTTAAGTTTAAGTTTAAGTTTAAGTTTAAGTTTAAGTTTAAGTTTAAGTTTAAGTTTAAGTTTAAGTTTAAGTTTAAGTTTAAGTTTAAGTTTAAGTTTAAATTTAGGTTTAAGTTTAAGTTTAATTTTAAGTTTAAGTTTAAGTTTAAGTGGAAGTTGAAGTTAAGTTAAGAAGGAATTTTTTGTGATTTTTGCAAAAAAATATCTTTACTTAAGATTTGAAGCTTACCCTCAAAAGCGCGAATGAGTTCTATCCTGACAATTACAGTTTTGTTTGCCCTCAAAGCTCTACGTTCAAATCGTTAAAATGTTGGCAAATTACAGTAAAACAACATCAATTTCGAAAGCCATGATACATCCATCAATTGGGAATAATGATCGATTTTTCCTTCATTTTGTAAAAATAATCTTATTTCTTCCAAACAATCATTAAATCTTTCAAGAACGAGACCGCGGCTTAACCAGCGAACCCTAAGGTGGGACCGAGCCAAAAAGTGCAAAAATTAGCGATGCCCATGAACATGTTAAGCAAATGATAGGCCAAAAAGAAGAAAACTAAGCTCGATGTGGACATTGCAGATTCTGCTCCTCGAAGGTGCAATCTGATTTTATCAATTGACGTGCTCTTAAAATATTTTGCCACGTGCCACCAATGGCACGCGTGACATTGGTTCGCCATCGCTGCCTTAGAGACTTCAAAACTCAACTGCAAAAAATTGGCATGCAGGCACACCCAATGTCGTGATATTATTTAAGGTACAGAGAATTGGTAGTGACACTTTCACTTTGTCCCATCACATGGACCAGGAAATATTCGCGCAACGGAAATTGATCGACTAGCCCCAGCCTCTGTCAGATCGGAGGTAAGCAGAGAACGGCTATACAATGGTTGAAGTGCAATCTAAATGATTGGCTGAATAGACTCATTAAAACCAACATTTCCACTGTTTCGGTGGGTAGGTTTCAGTCTTAAAGTCTCATTGCAACAAGGTTTTGTGTCTTTCATTGTAAAACCGCAGGTGATAAATTATTTTGCGCTACTGTCGTCGTTTTGCTTCTTGCATTCGAACGAAGACTAGTCACAACAAATTCAATCAATTTTCTCATCATTAACTCAGGTGCTTGTATAGAAAACAGCAGGTGGGTCGGTGAAGTCAGGGGTTCAACGATATTGTCTCTTTATTAATTTATAGTTACCGGATACCGGTTTTGAAGAGGCAGCTAGCCGTTGATGGAAAGTCGTTTAATGTTGTCTGGTGTGGTAGAAAAAGAGTAGCACTGTCATTTGACCTAAAGATTTATGAAATCCAATAGACGCGATATTTAGATATACGAGTATCATCGATTGAATAGATAATCGGCGATGTTTAATTAAAATTATGTCGTGATCTATTCATTTGGAATTTTTTTTTTTGACATGTATCTAAATACATACAATTTGGTCGTGGTTGGAAAAGTTTATTCTGGTCTTTGGTTAGCATATGTAGGTACCTACAGCTTTGGTTTTGGAGACATGTGAGATCGCACCATTCTAATATTTTGAGTTTTTAAAATTTTCACAAAGAGGAGCCATGTGATACGTCTTCACAACTAAACAAATTGAATTTGAAAAAATGTTCTGTTAATTTTCAATTCAAAATTCAATGGCACTGCCATAAGACTTGGCAAACAAAACACGACGTACCAGAAAGTAAGGCGGAAGAAGTTGAATGATATCCAGGTTCAGATAACACAAATTGTATCTCCCAGTGACGGCAAAAATAGTGCTGCAAATTTTTAAGGCAAATGGTTACCTTCGCTGTTATCGGCAATAGCAGATGTTTAGATTTAAAAAAAGTCACAGGGCTTAGAAGAAAAAGCAACGGAATTGAGTGGGCACTTCATGGCCGTAGCCAAGGGGGGGGGGGGGGGGGGAGGTCATTAAGGCGTAATGCCCTACATTGGAACCTCCGATGCCCTACCTTAAAAAGTCAACAATCCCAACAGGGCATTTTTGGTGGCCTGATTCAACCGGTATAAATGGCTGCACTATTCTGTTACACTTGTCAACAATTTTCACCTCATGGAAGCAACCAGACTTCGTATTCGTATACACTACTTCAGGATTCAGAAAATGGAAAATGCCACTGATTCAAAAACAGGTTTTCCAAAACACGACGTGGCATGACAAATTATAGTTACTATACGTTTGGTCGATTATTGAGGATATACAATTTCTAGTAGTCAACGAACCAGCTTTGCGTGGAAATTTTGTATAGAATATTTAAAGGATTATTTCAGAATTTGTTTGAATACACCTGCATGAAAGATTTAAATTTGACCGAGTCTCTTACTCATATACCAAAAAATGCAAGCTGTTAATGAATCGGACGTATACTGTTTTACTATAATGGATGGTACGAGAGATAGAAAAAAACGCGCAAAACGCGACGTTAAAGATCCAATTTTAATGAGTCGTTGCCCTCGTTGGTCGTTGCTCTTGCTAACAGTTAGGCACTAAAACTGAAATTCTTGATGCTGCCAATTTAACGGAAATAACGTTAAATATATTTGCGATAGTTAACATTGACCCCTCTTGGATGTTAAGTCAGATGGCGCAAGTGTAATGAGTGGCAAAGTTTTGGTAGTTGAAATACATTTCATTCGATTATTTTTTGATCAATGCATTACGTATTACGTTACATGAATTTTTTTTAGCATGGAAAAATAGCTGCCTTGGTATGGAGGAAACAGGATTGTCTGACTCCTAGAACAGCGTTGGCCAGGATACTTGGCCGGAAAAAAAGTTGTAAACGATTTTGACGACTTTGGATGAAATAAGAAATGACAAATTTAACGGTGATGACGTCACCAAGAAAGTGGGCATTAAAGAAGTGATGCTCAATATGGAATGCCGAATGGCCTTGACTGAGGCCAAAAAAAACACTATCCATGCTAAGCCTCAAGGCGCAGCTTTACAATCCCGAAGCGCAGGATTAAAAGACGCCATAACAATCATTTAATTCATCCAATTTTAGATTAGATGAAATGAATCATCAAATTTTGGAAGAAACAAAGTCTGAAAAGGGTGGTTCTGAAACTACGACAGTTACCCAAAAAAGGCAAACCAAGAAATCAAATCGTATGGATTACATATGTATACTATTTGGTATACAACCTTTTCAATTCCTCTGTAAGACAGAATATAGAAAAACAGAACGCTCAGCCTTTTAAGTCTGGCATATTTCGAAACGTTGGACATACTTAGTGCTGAATTACAAAGGAGAGGGTGTGGGATGGCGTAGATTTCTCTGAATGGTTTGAGACGCTATCGGGACTGCGGCAAGGTTGTGTTCTAAGTACCACTCTTTTCGCAATTTTCTTAGACGATATAACTTCTAACTTACCCGCAGGAGAAAGAGAGTGAGAGTGATACAAGCAAGTTACCTTTTTATAAGCTCCAATAAAATATCAATTTTTAAATGGTTTTTATTTAAAATTAAAGTCTAAAAGTGTTAATTACCCTTCCGTTTGATAATTGAAGGTGAGTTCTATTAAATTTAAACCAAAAAGGAAGAAATTGATGGTTAAAATCACGAAAAAAGAAAAAAAAATATATAAACCTCTGCGAAGAAATATGCAACGGACACCACCCAAGACCACTGAAACCAACACAAAAGCACAAAGTTTTTCGAAGAGAGAACTACCGGAAACCTCCCCCGAACATTTTCCACCAACAAAATTAGCTTCAGACAGAAAGATGTCGAATTTATCCGTAGGTTCAATGCAAATTATTGATTTAAAAATGCTAATTGGAGATACCATGACCTCAATTCTGGATGAGAAGCTCAAGGATTTGCCCACAAAAGCAGACATGGAAAAGATAGGGACAGAGATCAGTTTACTGCAACAAAACAATCTCTCATTGCAGAATAAACTTGAAAAAATGGAGTCGCGGTGCTTTTCTCTTGAACGGCAAGTTGAACTTCTGTCAAAGAAGGCCAACGAAAAAAACGTAGTCTTGCACTTCCCAGCTCAAACAGGTGTTTCAGCAGAGAATAAAGCGAAATCTCTGTGCTTGGATTTGCTGCAAACACAAAATCCAGGAGCAATAGCATCAACGCGTGTCATTCGCTCTAAAAACACGAACATCGAGAATGTGGTTGTGGAACTAAAAGACAAAGAAGATGTAGGCCGAATACTGCTGAACACTGTCAGACTGCGAAACACCGCTATTTCACTGCACAGAGACTACCCCGCGGCGTCAAGAGAACGACGAAGAAAATTAATAAAAATTAAGTCACAAGTTACTACAAAAAACAAAAATATAAAAACATTCATCAGAGGAGACAGCATTAAAATTGGAGAAAAAACATTTTACTTCAATTCCAGCAATGTTTTGACATGTGACGAGGATGGCGGAATGACGTTTCTGCAGCAACTGATCGATGACAGCTATGAATTGACACCAGGTGCACGGTTGCCGTTTTGGTAGGATCCTACCAAAATTAGTAGGTTTTTCAGTTTAGGTAGGTTGGTAGGTTTCAATTCAATTTGGTAGGTTTTTGTTACTAAAACTTTAACAACTCTTTTACAAAAAATAAAATAATCTCTAATTAATTTCTCAAAAAAAGTACACAAATGTAACCAGTGGTCGGATTCTGTAACATTTCAGACGACTATCGTCTGAATTTTGGGTAGCAAAAATACGCTTTTATGACCCTGAAAAAATTGCTAAAATTTGTAAGACGATAGTAAAATCGCTCTCCACCAACCACTGAAAGCAAGATTGCATGAACCAATCGTTTAACGACGCAATCTACGATAGACTATTGAACGATAATCGTCTGAACTATGATTCCTTTTGATTCTACATTTATGTAGTTAGTAGTAAAAGTAAACAGATTTTCCCAGATTGAAATTCAGGAATTCGATTTCCAAGTATTTTTATACAGTAGAATTCACATAAAATTCGTTTTACTCAATTTTGATGAAAAAAATTAAAATCATATACCTATGTAACCTCAAAAATATACTTCAATGTTAAAACGTCAATAATAATTCAATTCAGCAAGTAAGCGAAAACTAGTAAAACAAAAAACTAACCCAAGATTATCGAGTAAAGTCCGATTGTGAAATATGTAGGTTGTTTTCCATGTTTTGACAGCTAAATCTTATCTTAAGAATTTTCGGACTGTTTTCTCCGTCTGAAAATCTATTTTCGAAAAACTGAAAAATTTTACTGAAACTTCCTACACTTTTGACCAATCAGAGCGACGAATCCCGACAGTAGTTTTCAAACTCCCGGTGCGTTGAATGCGAGCATTCGGCTGTCTAATCTTTAAGTTATTTGTTGACACTTCGAAACATAAAGATTTAACAAATTTCGTTTTTAATTTACTGACCCGTCTCACACAGCAGCAGAAAAGAAATTTTTTGATTTGTCCCTAATAAAAACCAAACTAAGAAGCAAATTGGGATTTAATGTAATAAACAGTATAATGTTAGCCAAAGACTTGGCCGCTGACAACAACGGTACCTATGCCTTAAACTTAAATTTGTTTGCGTTATGAAAAATAATTATGGTTTAATGCGAAAACAAGTTTTTTATGTTGTTTAAATATTTTTTTTTTCGAAAAATAAACTCAAATGAAGCTTGGTAGGTTTTTCATTGAGTTGGTAGGTTTTTTTAAAAAGTTTGGTAGGTTTTTTTTCTTGACAACGGCAACCGTGACCAGGTGAAGTGCACATCAGAGGTGCCCAAACTGCGAGCAGTTCAGTGCTGCCAATACATATTTAATAATAATGCCGTCAGCCACGTTTACACTAAAAATTTTGTTAATGCTAAAGCTAATTTATGTAAGACTTCATTTAAAATTACTTCATACAATATATCAGGGTTAGGAAATAAGTCGATGATAGTATAACTGCGGATGATATCAACTATTGTTTTGTAAAAACTATAAGGAGTAAGATGCCTACTGAACATAGCAATAATAATGTCAAATCAACAACAACAGCAACAAAACCTTTGGATATCGTATGCGTTAAATTCAAAAAAATGGAATGTAAGATGAAACTTATTTTAAAAAAGAAAAAGAAACAAATTAATACTAGTTTATTTGGTAGTAATCTTGGCAAAAAACCTATTTATATTAATGAAAGTTTAACAAATTATAATAGATTATTACTTATTAAAGCCAAACAGCTAAAAATGGAAAAACAATATCAGTTTCTGTGGATAAAAAATGGAACAGTATTAATGAAAAAGCATGAAGGAGAAACCACTTATCGCATCTCATCTTTTGATGACCTTAACAAAATTATTTAGCTATGGTCAAATCGTTCACAGATTTTAATGATGCGTCATTGGTATTTCCTTTTGCTTTTTTGATAAAGATCTTTGTAAAAGTGTATTTCATTCCAAACATTACAAAAATAGTTTTTTCATTGTCCAACAAAATATAAGCAAGTCTTCGCAAAAATTTTGATTTGTTCTTGATTCATCTAGAATCATTTGTTAATAAGCCAAAATTAATATTTCTGACAGAAATTTGGATTTATGATCATGAAAAAGAATTTTTTAAGATTCCCGGTTATAATATGTTTACAAAGTGCAATAATACTTATGCCTCAGGTGGTACTGCGGTTTTTGTGGAGGAAAGTTTGAGCTGTGATTTTTTTAGTAAGGATCTTTTAAGCTCTGATATGCTTGAGATTTCAGTAACTATCAATTCTATAAAACTAGTTTTTATTGTTTTTACAGATTTCATGGCGTTAATGTAAATGTTTTTATAGGGGAGTTAAACTCATTGCTGACTAACAACAATTCTAAACATCTTTTTATAGTGGGCGATATTAATATAGATGTGTTGTCTGAATGCTTAACAGTGGAGAATTACAAGTCGTTAGTGTCAGCCAATGGTCTAATATCCTGCATTAATGTACCGACAAGAATAACTTCAACATCTAAAACATGTATTGATCACATCTTAGCTAGAATTGACTTGAAAGCGAATTTAATCTTAACAAGCACAGTATCTGATTTTAAGATTTCAGATCATTGCATGACTTGCTTATTTTTTAATTTTAATGAAACATGTCATGACAATCTATTTCAAAGTTAATTATGAACGTCTTAATTCTTTTTTGATTTTTGAAAACTGGTCAAGTGTTTTAGCTGATCCTGATCCTTCATCTGCTTTTGATAATTTTTTTCTTTTCTTTAAATGGTTACGTTATACAAAGCTCTGAAGTAATAAGGAACAGAAAACGCAATTTAAAAAAGTTAAAGCCATGGATGAATGATATTTTATTGAATAAAATCCATTATAAAAATAAATTAAGACTAAAGTGTAAGAAACATCCAAGTAATGTTCTAGTACGTAAAAATTATGAATTGTTATGTAAAGAAATAAGTCTAGAAATTCCAATTTACAAAGAAAATTTTTATATGGATAAGTTTCATAAGGCCAAAGGCAATTCAAAAAAAGAATGGGGTGTTATAAATGAAATTTTTAACAAAAACAACACATTTGAAATTCCTTCCATTCTTTCAGTGGATAATATGGATATTTCTGATCATTCTGTAATGGCTAACATTTTTAATGAGCATTTTGTTCAATTAGCTAGTAACACTATTTCTGAAGCGGGATTAAATTCAGTCAACTGCCCAGAATCTTGTTTTAATGACTGTCTTAAAGCATCTAGTTTCTTTTTTGTAACGATTTCTTCTTTTGAAGTCTTCAAAGTTATCCAAGCACTGGATAACTCGTTTTGCTCTACATCAAATGGCTTTTCAAACAACTTTGTCAAACAAATTAGTTTTAATGTAGTTGATGTTTTGACTCATTTATTCAATAAAAGTATTTTGCTAGGTGTATTTCCACAAAGTTTCAAATTAGTTGAAATCATTCCTATTTTTAAAAAAGGTGATAAAAAATGTATTAATAATTATAGGCCTATATCTTTATTATCAGTGTTTTCAAAAATTTTTGAAAAACTTATCAAATGTAGAGTTGTAAGCTACCTTGAAAGAATTTCGTTTATCAGCTCAAAACAGTACGGTTTCAGAGCTGGTAAATCAACTGAAGATGCACTTTTAACACACTGCTCTCATATCTACGATAGTATTGATCAAAAAAAGTTTACTGCTGCTCTTTATATCGATATCAAGAAAGCTTTCGATACAGTTGATCATGACATTTTATTATGTAAATTAGAAAAAGCTGGCTTTAGGGGTTTTATACTGAGCTGGTTTGCTTCCTATCTTAAGAATAGAAATCAGAAGGTGAAATTAGGTGGCAGTTTCAGTGAAACCAGAAATATTAACATAGGTGTTCCTCAAGGTTCAGTGTAAGGTCCAATTTTGTTCCTCATCTATATTAATAGTATATTTAGCCTTAACCTAAAAGGAAAAGTTTGTGGGTTCGCTGATGACATAGCTTGTGTCTATTCTAGTGATACAATGTTAGATCTAGTTTCAGATATAAACTATGACTTGGAGTTATTCAGACATTGGTTTGGTATTCATAAGCTTGTGATAAGTGACAAAACAAGAATTATGTTTTTCAATACACCTGCTTTCAATTCAAATACTCCACTTCTTGTACAGCATAGCATGGACTGTAGTAAATTCATGCTAAGTAATTTGTCTTGCTGTGTTGCCAATGTGTGTCCAACTAATGACACCGTTTCGGTTTGCTCACATAAGTGTTTTCGTATCGATCCAGTAGCTGAATATAATTACCTTGGCTTAACAATTGATAACAATATGAACTGGAAAGCTCACACCTTAGCATTAAAAAAATACTTGTTGTCAACTACGTATGTCATGTTCCATTTGAGAAATCTCTGTTGCAAGAAACTTATGGAAACTGTTTATTATGGATTGGTGCAGTCGAAAGTTCAATATGGTATAATTTGCTGGGGTGGCACTTATAAAAACTATTTGCAACCCTTATTAGTTACCCAGAAGCATATTTTAAGAATAATCTGGAAGAAAAAAAGATATGAACACAGCTTCTCTTTGTTCGTCAGCTCAGGTATTCTCCCGCTAAAACATCTATATTTTTATAAAGTATTGAAAATATTTTTCTGTAGAAGTGGTTATCTCTCAAGCCACATAACACCTTACGCATTACGAAGTAGCGATAGAAATCTTGCTTTAATTCCTGCGCACAATACTCGTAACTTTCTCAACTTTTATACTGCAGTAGCACCTAGACTATTCAATAATTTACCCTATGAAATACGATGCCTTCGTTCACCTCATTTGTTCAATAAAAGTATTAAAAAGTGGCTTTTAAATTTTGATTTTGATGCAATCAATAATATTATCAGGATCCTGCAATGAATTTGAAGCATTTTGAAAAATTTTTTTGATTTTTAACATAGATTAAAGTAAATAAAATAAATTATTTGTTTATTTTCTCGACAAAATACCCCACAACATTTGTTGATTAAATATATATCTTAGTATAGTATTAGTTTTCTTTTTGGTACTTTCGGCACTTGTCTTAAGGCAACAGATCGTACCTTTCCTTTTTCTTAATTAATTTTAATATTGAAGTACACTTGTAAAGCTTAAAACTTATATTGTATATTATAATATTGTTTAACTGAATATGTAAATTATTTGTTGTAAATTCATAGTAACTTCATTTTGTAAATATTATTATGTTTAAGAAGAAGAAAACAAAAATTGAATTGGATTGAAAATTGAATTGAATTGATATTTAAAAATTTTTTTGAAACCATTAGAGATAACGATATTTTTCTATTACTTGAAACATTTATTGAACGAGACACTTCGCATTATGAGGCATACTTCCCAGAATTTATACTTAAATGGATTCCGGCAACGAGAACGCATAACCATGGAAGAGCAAGTGGAGGATGCTTATTCGGCATAAAAAAATCGCTTCACAAAATGTTAAAATGCTGCTTTGTAAATGAAATGGACAGAACTGTTATATCGAACTGACAATAACGAATGAGAAATTTTTTATAGTTCCTGTATATAGGTATCAACTGCAATAAATGGATGGAGGAGTTTATCAATTTGTACGACTTTCTTCTTAAAATTAACCAAGAAAATGTAATGGTAATCGGAGATTGTAACGCAAGGGTAGGCAACTCCCAGCTTCTACAACTAGAACCAGAGTTTATTCCCGGCCCCTTTAACATAACAAGATCTGCAATGGACACAAAAATTGACGGAAACGGGAAAAAATTTAGCGAAATGTGCGAGTCAATCGGTCTAACACTTTTAAATGGACGAACTAGAAGCGATTCGGGTGGCCATTTCACCTTCATCAGAGGAACCTCTTGCTCGATCATAGATTACTGTCTTGTGCGTGGAAGATGGGTGGAGTGTGTGGAGGATTTAAGAGTCGGGGAGTTGATCTATTCAGATCACATGCCACTTACTGTCGATTGCATGCTAAAAGAAGAATCGGACAGAAATGATGCGGAGATGCAATTGCTACCCAAATTACAATGGAAGAACTCTCAACTGGAGCGCTATAAACGAAATCTAGACGGCATAATGGAATCAGTCAGCAGCAATCAACATTACTCGAACCTCACCACTGATATCCTCTCGTGTATCACTCAGGCCGCACAAAACTCTTTCAATCTGTCAGAAACCAGAAATGGAAAGAACCGTGGTTTGACAGAGATTGTGAAGCAGCAAGAAGAAAATCTTTTGGCTTTTTGAAACTCCTGAGGGTATCAAACTCAAGCCTTTCAAAAAACATGTACCAAGAGACGAATAAGGATTTCAAAAGGATTTGTAAGGAAAAACAGAAGTTATACTCGAACTACTTAAGCCAAAAATTATCAGAAGTAAACGACAGCCGTTCGTTCGGGAAAATAGCCCGTTCCCTCAATGGTATCTTTTTTGCTCAAAAAATAAAAATCAGTACGAATATATTAGCCGAACATTTCGAAAATTTACTTAGTAAGCCTGTAAATTCGAACCATTTGATTCTCTATGCCAATCCTTTAATAGAAAATGAAGAACTTGATCGTGCCTTCACTGTTCAAGAAGTCTTAAAAGTTATACACCGATGTAATTTGAACAAAGCTCCAGGAGAGGATCGAGTGCCGTATGAATTTTTCAAATATGCCACGGTGAACTTTATTGAAAAACTAACCGAGGCATACAACATCATATTCAATAGGAGAAACGTTCCAGAAAGTTTTCGCCAAAATATTATACTACCGCTGTTCAAAAAGGGAGATGTTAACGATCCTAACAATTATCGTGGAATATCGTTTATGAATTCGGTAGTGAAAATATTCAATGGTGTCATTCTAGACAGACTCACTAGCTGGGTACAACAAAACGAATTACTTAGCGAGTTTCAAGCCGGTTTCAGGAAAGAGTATTCCACAGTTGATAATATTTTTGTATTAACCTGTATTGCCAGGTCCTACCTTGACAGGGGGAAAAAGTAATATGGATTCTTCGTTGATTTCAAAGCAGCTTTCGACTCAATCGATAGGAATGCCCTCTTTTACAAGTTAAGCTGTCTTGAATGTCAACAAAAATGTTAACGGTAATACAAAGCCTTTATGAAAATAATACAACAGCAGTTTGGGATGGAAGCGAGAGGTCAGCTTGGTTTCATACTAATACCGGAGTTAAACAAGGGTGTTTGCTTAGTCCACTTCTCTTCTCGCTCTTTTTGGATGACCTTACATCGGCTTTGACTGGAGGAATTAGTTTTGCGGGAGTTAACATCAAAGTACTTATGTACGCAGACGATATCGTCATACTAGCGGAGTCGCCGCAAACGATGCAAATGATGATCAACAAGTTGCGTGACTATTGTCGCTTGTGGAACCTCACGGTTAACACCAACAAATCCAAAATACTGGTAACGTAATGGAACAGGCAGATACGCAAGAGATGAAAAATGGATCTGGGAAAATGAACCGCTCGAAATAGTAAAGGAGTACAAATATCTTGGAGTACTCATTACACCACAACTTTCTTTTAAAAAACATCTACAAGGTAAACTCATCGACTCGAAAAAGGCTATTAACTGCAACTGGAAGGGAGTCCTGGGAAAAACAAATGTTGCCCCAAGCGCTAAGTACAAACTTTTTGAAGCGGTTATGCGAGCAATTATGTGCTATGCTGGTCAGGTTTGGGGTTTTCGTCAATATGATGAAGTAGAGAAATTGTTAAGGTACTTTCTCAAAAAAATATTCCGTTTGCCGGAAAATACACCAACATATATGCTGCATCTGCAGACTGGAGTATCACCGCTTTACATTTTCTCACTCAGAATGCATTTAAATTATGTAAGAAAAATACTAGCCCTCTCAAATCATCGGCTTCCGAACATAATTGCAAGAAATCTGCTGCAGCGAAAGACACAGTTTTTTGCGGAATGGTCACGGCTTGAACTTCAGTACAACGTCGAATTGATGGAGACAGGGTTGGAGGAATGGAGTAAGAACTTTGAGGTGGTGCTGGCAAAGATCGAGGAAACAAGTTTTGAACAATATGCTGAGATGGCAACCCGAAGTGAGTCTAGAATGATGTACAAAATCCTGCAGCATAACTTTGGTGCCAATAATTATTTCAATGATCGATATTCGATTCACACAATCACTACCATTTTTAAAACCAGAGGAGAGTTACTTCGTCTAAATTTCCAACCATATGCCCCAGTGAGAAATACTGAGTGTTCCCTGTGCAACCACAGAACCACAGAAAACACATATCATTTCTTAGCTATCTGCCCTGTTTTGAAAGAAATAAGACTTGCCTTTTGGGGAAAACCTACTTTAACTTTGATTGAAGCTGTTGAAGCTCTAAATGGCCAAGAGTGGAATGCGTTATACAATTATGTGAAAGCCGCCTTAAGATATCGCAACCAAATCTTAAATGAAGCATTTTAAAAAACAAAATAAAAACTTGAGATTACCCTGTGATTATTTAACTGTCAATATAAGTTTACGACAGATATATATTTCTTTTAATTAAATATTTATAAAACAGATTAAATTGTAAAACTGTCAAAATAATACTCTTTTTTCCTGGCTGACGGCAAAAGCCAATGCTATATATTGTGAATTTGTAAAAACGATTTTGAATTATTTTGTTAAATAAAATCACTATACTACTACTACTACTACTACTTACCCGCAGGAATCCAGATTGCTGGCCTCACCATCAAGGTGCTTCTTTTTGCAGACGATATTGTTTAATTTGCCGAATCCCCACAAAGTTTACAGTTAATGATAAACAAACTTAACAATTATTGTAAAATGTGGAACCTCACTGTGAACTTAGAAAAATCTAAAATTATGATTGTTTAAAAGAGGAAAAGCAAACTGCTGAAAAATTAAAAATGGTATTTCGACGGGCGGGTGTTAGAGACAGTGTTGGAATATAAATATCTTGGGGTACTGCTGAAGCCTAACATGAAAATGGAGTCTCACCTAGAAAAAAAACTGTCTTCTGCCAAAAGCTTAATCAATGCCTCATGGCAGAAGATTTTTAACAATAATGATGTTTCATCGTCTGCCAAATATAAGGTATACGAAACAGTCTTGCGATCGGTCATGTGCTACAGTTGCCAAACCTGGGGCTTTAAGCCATTTGAGGAAGTAGAAAAACTTCAACGTTTTTTTCTAAAAAAGACATTTAAATCACCTTTAAACACACCAAACTACGTGCTTAATTTAGAAACAGGGTTACCCACACTTTTCATATACACCTTAAAGTTGCACTTCGATTATGTTTTAAAAGTGCTGAATTATAGCCCAAATAGAATTCCTCTAATTCTTACAAGATACATTTTCGAAAAAAAAAATAGACTGGATCGCCGACTGGGAATTAATGGCACAAAAATGTAGCGTTGAGTTAAATATTCAGTGGTCTGATATCAATATATTAAAAAGTCAGTTATACAATGTAATTGAGGCCTTGGACATCACCCAGCGCAACGAATTCACTCAGCAGGCAATATCCTCTATAAATAGGGTGATATACCCGGAACTGAGTTATAATCTGATGTGTAATAACTATTTTAATGACGAATTGAGTGTGGAAGTGATATCCTTGATTTGCAGAGCAAGAGGTGATCTCCTAAATCTAAATGGTACGCCCTACAATAACGCCACCACAGTTCTTTGTAGTTTGTGCAATCTCAAAGCAAAGGAAGACTGCTTCCATTTCCTAGCCATATGTTCTGTATTCAGAGAGCTTAGATTGATCCATTTTGGGTGTGCTACACTTACCCTAGATCAAACAAAGATAATTTTAAATGGCGCAAACTGGACGAGCCTTTACAAATATTTAAAAATCGCAAAAAGTTACCGGTATATTATAATTAACGAATATGATTAATGTTACCTGAGGCTAAAGAGCGAAAATTGAAAATTAAATTTAAATATCATGTTTTTAGTTAATAATGGAATATAAAAGAAAAATTTTACTTAAACTAAATTTATATAGAGTCAAAAACAGGCAAACGGCAACGCCATTGCCTTTTATTTTTATTATGTAAAAATATATTTTTATTTAACAAAAACACATAAGACTGTAACGAAAATTGTTTATATAATAAAAATCCTAATCTAATCTAAATCTAATCAAAGGAGATTTTCGGACAACGACGATCTACCAAATTCAGTTGTGAGTTTAGATGAGTTGGATGTAGGCAAAATGTTACCGTTAAAAAACTTGGGTAAGTTCAAGATTACAAAACTATTTGTCACTTCTGATGAAAAAGTGTAGGTGAGGCATTAAAACGGATTTTTGGGTCTTACAATTCCATCAAGAGAAGAGGCTGTTATGGAAAAAACTTTTTTAAGTCGGATAAAAGATAAAAAGGAAAACACAAATGGTGTTTTTCTCAAGCAGCGAGCGGCGTTCAATATCAGCTTTTGCATCTGTGTGCGAACACAGGATGCAGTACTGCTATGTGCGAATCAACATTTTCAATTTTGACTGCAATCAAAATAGGCCTCAGAGACAGAGAAATGAGCCATGAAAGAAAGGAAGTTATGGTATTTCTGGCATTTGAAAAAATAAAGAACAAAGTCAGTCAATCTGTATGAAGTCCTTTTTATTTTTAATAATATGGCGAATAGAAGAACTCAGCCGTTTTAATTAGATTTATATAGTTATTTATGAAGGTATGTACTGAACATGATATGTTAAGAAAAATAATAAAGTACGTAAATGAATGTTTATTACTTATCATAACCCCCTCCCGACAATTGAATACCACCTTTACCAAATCTGACCAAATTTACATCAAATAAAAATTATGTTATCACTATAATGCCCTACCTTAAAATCAACTCTAGCTACGGCCCCGGGGCACTCTGAAGGTGGAAGCGAAATTTTTATTTGTGCCCTGTGGGAATATGGGATTGAAATATCTTCTTTGTCATTCAGAGGCAATGAAGCTCTCTATAGCTGAAAGAATTATTGAAATCGGTCCCGTATTTTCCGAGTTGGAGGTTATATTCTCGTTTGCGTTTCCGTTCCGGAAGGAATATGGAAAGGAAATATAGTCTATGACATTCATCATGTTCTAAACCATCCTTGTTCCGAATTCCATTGAAATCGGCTCAGTTGTTTTGGAGCCTTTTCAATTCAAACACTGAGTTCTCGTTTACGTTACCGCTCCCGTTTCCGTGGGAATATGGAAAAGAATAGCATTCTAACGCAGAAAGAATTTTAAAATCGGTCAAACAGTTTAGAAGCTCCCGTGTATAAAGATCTAAGCTAAAACGACTCTGTTTTGTGCTTTCAAAAACACTAAAGTATGAGAAAGTAAGTGGCTTATTTGATTTTTAATAGTTTTTTAAGAAATGGAGTAAATTTCATATAAAATTGCACCTCTCGCCTACACGGAGGGATATAGACCCCCCCTTTTATACAACTTTTTTTTGTCTTGACCAAACCTAACCTATCCATTCTTACCCTTTGGAAAACCGTATCTAAAACACCCTAAATAAATAAAATAAAGTTCTAAAAGTTAATACATAATTAATTTTAAAAATACTTAAAAAATTGAGAGCGGTGAAATTTTTATTTTTAACTTTTTTCTATACGCCATTCAAAACACATTTGCGAAAATTTCATGAAAATCCATGGACTGGCCCTGAATCCTAGGTTTTGCGGTCCTCCACTATGTGTTATGATGGTAATGATAATTATGATTTGGTTTATTTTCTTCACAGAGGACGTTCGTTTCTTTCTTTATTACTTGTAACCTTGTAAGTGTTCAATTTCACTAAGCTCTTCACTGAGCTCTTTATTGCCCGCTTTACGACTCTGATTTCTTTGAGACTTTTTACACTTTCGGTCGACTTTTTTCTCTAAAACTTTCGATCTAGGTTGTTGGTTAGCAATTGACCCAGCGCTTGGTTTTTCTTACTGGTTCTAAACAGACAGTAAAGAGTGCGTATTTTCCAGAAAAACTTATCATTGCGTTTTTAGGTATACATTTATTGAGTATACAGACACGTTTGAATTTTATTCGCATCTTACGACAGGCAGTATTTATATTTACTCAAAAATATAAATTAGAAAGCAAAATAGTTTTCCCTTAGATTTTTAACCGATAGCGGACTATTCGTTCACAGACCACCCATGGAGGATGGAGTTCTAAATTTGATGCCAGTCAACAAGCGGCACATGCTGGCCGGTGTGCAGTGAAAAAAACAATCTATAGGAGTGCGGGACATTAGGTTTACTGAAGGCCCACACAGAACGTTTTATGTGAGTTAACGCCACTCTACCACGAGCTATTGACAACTGTTCAATATCAATCCCTGCTCAGAGGCGTTAGAGATAATAATCTCCCAATCAAAGAATAATAATGCTTAAGAGGAAGAGCATTGTCAAAAGTGCTCTTGTTATCTTTTTTTATCGATTGTTCTTTCAGTAAGGAGGCCTTTTATTGTACCTTCTATTCCACTCGAATGATGATTAATTTATCCAGGTTTGTATAGACGCAGTAGGACGCGCTCCACAATAGGATTAATGACTTTCATTGTAAGTTATTACCTGGATAATCTTGTTCTGACAGCTTGATAAATTTGATTGTTCACATGAGATGACATTTTTTCATTTTATCCATCTATTTGAATTGAGTGGAGGGAGATCTTGTGACTATATGGTGGGCGGCAATAAATCATAATCAGTCTGCTACAAGGATGCTTTACTGCAATCGATGAAATTTGATGTTTATAAAACATTCAACTTGGTATTATTTATTAGAACGCTTAACTGTTCTCGAAGTTCATGTAACCGTGCTAAGAGACGGTAATTAAATATTTATTGCTTGAAATAAGAGAGTACAGTAATCCCCGGATAAATACCCCCCGCTTAGTTGCGTTACCCGTTTAATTGACCTGAATCCTAGGCAAAAAAAAGATCACATAAGAAATATACATAAAATTTCCCGTTTAAATGCATTCCGCTTAATTGCTTTTCCCGGTTAAATGGTCCAAAAATCAAAACTCTTTTTTCAATTTGAAGCAAAATTGCCCGGTTAATTGAACGAAAAAAACCAAATCATTGAAGTCACTTTTTGCTTACACCTTAAATGATTGATGATGAATTGGTCGCATTGTTGCGCGCCTACAAGTTAATAGTCAAATTGACATGACTTAAATCGTTGTGAGATTTTTTACTCTCTCGTGAGCACTCTCTTTTGTGCACTGCTACGAAAAATCGCTGTGCTGGAACAGGATTAGACTGACTTTCACCGAATTTCGGTGCATTTCGTGCGAATTTTCAGTAAAGAAACACACCTATTTATTATTAGGTTTGTTCGTTAAAACCCTGGGGTCGCCACAAAGCGTTTTTTTGAGAAACCTAAGGTCGCCCTGAATGTCAAATTGAGTGTTTTTTAGCCCTGGGGTTGACCTGGGTTTTCCCTCAACTCACCCTAGGTTTTTGCTGTGGCGAGTTGAGGGCTGTCAAATGGCATCTATTTTTATTCAAATGACAGGGATGTGTGGTGATTTTGTGGCTTTGCGTTTTTTGAGAATTGGAAAACCCAGGTTTTTTTGACAACTCATAAGATTGTCAAGAAAACTTGGGTCAACCCTGGGTAAAGTTCAACGAACGAGCCTATTGTTTGCTGAAACATCAGAGTTTAGCGACTGCAAATTAAAATCTTGAAAATGTGCAAAAATGCAGGTGAAAATTACAGATTCTTACCATGATATAATGTTCTAGCCAAATAAAAAGCAAATCTGGCTAATTCCCTCTTGTACGCTTGCTAAAGATATACGCACGGATTATGTACCAATTCATAATTTATGTGTTGTGTACATTATGAAAAATTGTTCCTTTTCAATCATTCCTAGGCTGAAATTGTTTTGTTCTTTTTTTATGTCTTACCATTATATGTTAATTTTCCGTTCAATAAAATTTTGATTTTCATTAAAAAGGTTCTTCTTGGCTTTCTTGCCAAAGTCGTAAAAAAAATCGCTTTATTGCGTTTTCATTTCAATTAAGCGGGGTTTTTCTAAATGGGACAGCAGATCAATTAAGCGGGATTCTTTTAATTGCGTTCCCCTGTTAAATGCGTCTAAAGTTGTGCATTTAAGGTGACGCAATTAACCGGGGAGCACTGTATACCTAAAAGTTAATAAATAATTTGCTTCGAAAAAGCCTGCAAGTAAGCCGTGCTGGCTGCGTTTTACAAACCAAGTGCAATATTGATTTTTTGTTTCAGATTTTAGAATGAAAACGGAAGGAAATAAGAATAACCTCAGATGTACCGAGTTGAACAAGATTTATACATACTTAGGTTAGGTACACATACATTGGACAAACACTGGAATGAGCTGAACTCTTTTTGAGTTGGTTTATACTTTTTCGTTCGCAGCTGAATTCCCGAAAGAGGCCACTCAGACAGAGTCTGTGAGTCTAAGGAGCATTTCAAAGACGAAAATGATAGACAGCCTCATTAAAATACGGTACAATGAATTCACCCTTGCATCTAATGGCATTAAATAATGGTATGTACACGGTGTACAGTACACCCAACGCAAAAACCCGGCATATGAAAAAAAGAAGATGAAAGGGTTTGTCTTGCGGCAGTATATTCACTCCCCTTATTAACAAGAAAAGTGCCTCATGTTGAATGTATGTACCCAGTACACACCTATGGTGGTTCTATTCACACTTCATAATGACAGTAGGGTTAATGGCATTAAGAAATCGATTTGTTTAATTACGTGCAATTTGAATTTTTGAAGGGCGACTTCTGAGCTATTACTAGGATGATTGTTCTTTTTGTTAGAGAAGCTAAGTAAACGAAATTTCCCGAGGGCAAAGAACATTAAGAAACTCCCTGCTCGGGTTACTGTTGAGGCAAGTTAGGTTTGAAGCCATGTAGTCCTTTTGTAAGACGATACCTACTTTACATGAAAGAGATTGTTGTTAAAAGCTTAACCAATATCAACAAAATTTATTATTTGAAAAATTTTGGTTGGATAATTCATACATTAACAGCCGTATTTTATTATCACGATGATCCAGACCGGATCATTGATCTATATACTTGCATTAAAACAACAATGGGCGTTGTACTATTCGGGTAGGCTCTGACTGGTGCCAACTTGGCGGCGCCCAAATGTTGCAACTTAAAGTACACGTCAATTGTGCATACTATACCTCCAAGCGGTATCCACTGGGACCTGGGATGCTCCGTCCAGAGCTGACCTGCTAAACAAGTAAGTGCGAGTGTTGACAAATGAATGCGGAACAAAAGAATTGTGATCAACACTATAATTGCTCTCCAAAAAAGCAGAAACCCCTGAAGGAGCTACTCCAACATATTTGGTTTAAAGGTCTTCCAGGGTCTTTCAATACTAGGACATGGTTTTGAAGTAGATATGGTGGCCAAATCCAGTCAATGAGCGTATAATGACCATCCGCATCACTAAATTCGCCAACATTAGCCTTATATGCGCCCATGTCCCACAAAAGAGAAAGACGACGATTCCAAAGACTGTTTCTACGAGCTCCTCGAAGAAACGTAGACACGACGTGAAAATAGTTCTTGGCGATCTTAACGCAAAACTAGGGAAGGAGCACATCTTCGGAAATACAATCGGTAAGCATAGCCTCCACGAAAAAACCTCCGAAAACGGACTGAGGCTGATCGATTTTGCTGCGGGGCTAAATCTTGTTGTAAGTAGTACACGCTTCCCGCATCTCAAAATTCATAAAGGTACATGGCGATCCCCAGATCAATTGACCGTCAACCAAATTGACCATGTTGCGGTCGACGCAAGGCACTCTTCCAGTGTGTTAGATGTCCGAATCTTCGGGGGCCAACTTTGACTCGGACTACTATCTTGTTGTAGCCAAGGTACGAATGAGGATATCGTGTTCACAACCTGCACGAACTAAAGCTGTGAAGAGATATGACGTCGGAAAGTTACAATCGCAAGAGATTGTCAATGCCTTTTCCAATAGAGTCAATAGATCACTTCTGCAGACTGCTTAACGGCGATGAGGACATAAATTCCGCTGTCAGGCAGATTGCTCCATTCAGCTTGGACGATGATCAGGAATGCCGTCCTCCCGACCTAGAGGAAGTTAAGCTTACTATATGCAAACTTAAATCAAATAAGACTGCAGGTGCAGATGGCCTTGATGCCGAACTTTTCAAGGCAGCTGGAGACCAGTTGGAAAGGAGCATGCATCAGCTGATCTGCATGATATGGTCGGAAGAAAGCATGCCCGATGAATGGAACCTCAGTATCGTATGCCCGATGCTAAAGAAAGGAGACCCTCATAATTGCGCCAATTATAGAGGGATAAACCTCCTTAACGTCGCTTATAAGATCTTGTCTGCTGTAATATGTGAACGTCTGAAACCCCACGTCAACAACTTGATAGGTCCTTATCAATGAGGTTTTAGACCAGAGAAGTCCACAATAGATCAAATTTTCAAATTATGGCAGATCTTGAAAAAAACCCGAGAGTATAACATCGATATTCACCATCTTTTTATCGATTTTAAGGCCTCGTATGACAGTATTTACAGAGACGAGCTGTACAGATCCATGTCTAGTTTTGGCATCCCTGCAAAACTCGTACGACTATGCAGGATGACTTTGGAGAGACCTTTGATGTCGAAAAAGGTTTTAGGCAAGGCGACAAACTGTCATGCGATTTTTTCAACATCATACTTGAACAGATTGTAAGAAACTCAAACGTCAACACCAGAGGAACAATCTTTCGTAAGGGGAAGAAATAAGCGTGATGTCATAGGTGCTTTTGCGAGTATTGAAACAGAAGCGGCAAAAATGGGTTTGATGGTTAATGAGGGCAAACCCAAGTATATGCTGTCATCAAACAGGGACACAAAACATCGACGAATTGGACAAATCGTCACAATAGACAGACATAACTTCGAGGTAGTACAGGACTTCGTCTACCTAGGATCCGCTGTAGACACGGACAACAACATCAGTGCGGAGATCAAACGGAGAATAACTCTTGCCAACCGTTGCTTCTTTGGGTTAAGAAGGCAATTGAGAAACAAAACCCTCTCTAGAAAAACCAAGGTGACCTTATATAAGACCTTGATCATCCCGTCCTGCTTTACGGCGCGGAAGCATGGACTTTATCGAAAGCGGATGAGGAAACCCTTGGTCGTTTCGAAAGAAAAATACTCCGAATGATCTTTGGTCCCATATGCGAAGACAATGTATGGAGAAAAAGATACAACAACGAGCTGTATGAGCTGTACCGCGACATGAGCATAGCCAGAAGAGTACGCATCACGAGGCTGCGATGGTTGGGTCATGTTGAGCGGATGGACCCAAACGCTCCGGCTCGACGGGTTTTTGAAAGCACATTGCAGGGAAATCACGGAAGGGGAACACCTCGTCTTAGGTGGCGCAATCAAGATGAAGACCTCAACCGACTTGGAGTGCGAAACTGGAGAGAGCTCGCCCGAAATCGAAGTCGTTATAGAAGGATGTTTGTTGAGGCCCAGGTTCACCCCGAACTGTATTGCCCACATAAGTAAGTAAGTATTAGAACAACAATGCGAGATTCTGCTTTTTTTGGATCTTTGTGATCCAAAAACTAGTTTTTCTATAAAAAAATTACTTTGATGAATGGCAAAAGGACAAAGCAACTTGAAGCCTTATTTCATAGTCTTCAGGAGCAAGTAAAAAGACTCTAAGAAAAGGTGTTCCTATTTGGCAAGCAACACAAGTCTACGGTTCAGACAAGTCAACAAGATACTGTTACTGTGTATCAAACTGACGAAGAAGAACTTTTATTTGAAACTGAAAGAAAAAGAAACAAGCGCACTGCTAAAAAACCAAAAGCGGAAGGTAGCCCTGAATTACACACAAAGAATCAGCAAGCCCCGAAATTGAAATTGAAAATAAAAAAGACTTGGGGACTACAAAGAATAATGCAAATAATGCTAGCCAATGCTAAACCGAAGTCTTTGTCTAAAGGCAATAGAAAAACTGTACCACCACCAATTATGATCACAGGATTCCCAAATTTTGGAGATCTTAAGAAAATGATTGAGAAATGTACTAAAAAAGCTTGCAAATATACATCGTATAACAAAGACAATTGGAAAGTTAATGTCGAGGAAGATGATGACTATAGACAGGTCACTGAGGAACTAAGCAAACATAAAATCCACTGGCACTCGTATGAAAACAAATCCACAAGACCAATAAAAGTAGTAGCCAGAGGCCTACATTCCTCATGTTCTCCAAAAGAATTAGTAGAAGACCTTGTTCAAGCTGGCTTCCAAGCTCTTGGTGCAGTTAATCTTATTAAGAATAAGACTACTAAGAACTCTGCTGGGGAATCAATAATAATAAAGAGACCCCTGCCTTTATTCACGCTATTTTTTGACAGCAAACAAAGTCTTGAAAATGTCTATAGTATTCGATCAATCTTGGGCATAAAAGTCAAAATTGAATCACTGCGAAAATCAAAAATTGTACCGCAATGTAAACGATGCCAAGCATTTGGCCACACCCAAAAATATTGCAACCGGGAGTTTGCTTGTGTTAAGTGTGAGGAAAACATGCAACTAAAAACTGTCCATCAAGCAAAGAACAGAAAGCAAAATGTGTAAACTGTCAAGGTAATCACCCTGCAAGCTATAGAGGCTGTCCAGTTGCTAAAATATTTCAAAAATCCAAGAGCAAAATGACATCCGATGAAATAAAGCCCAGAAATTCAGCAAACACAAAAAGAACTCCTGAAGCTGAAGATAAAGGTAAGAAAGTACTTCCGAAGGAAGCTGTTAAAAACAAAAGCGACGAAAATAAATCCTATTCACAGATTGTTAAAAACGTGCGGAAGAATGAAGAAACTTCCATTAAAGAAATTCTTGAACTTATTCTTAAAAGAATTGACAATCAGGATTTGAACATCAAACGGCTAAGTGAAGAAGTCGCTCTTAAAAAACAATGATGGAACATGGAATGCAAACGGTCTTTTACACCATTTATCAGAACCAAAAATCTTCTTAGACATCGAACACATACATAGGTATTTGTCTGTTGTCGGAAACTCATTTCTCAAGTGGACTGGTTCTTGATGATTTAATATCAAACTATATTTGCTATACCACGCTCCTCATCTAGCTGATAAGGCTAGAGGTGGATCGGCAATCCTCATAAAAAAGAGCTTAAAACACCATGAAGAAGTTATGTTTACAAACGAGAATATGCAAGTAACAATAATTAGTATTGGTATGAAAAAAGAAGAATTCAAGTTGGCATAAATATACTGCCCGCCGAGGCGTTCCCCGACTGAAGATGATTATACAGAACTGCTAAATCTACTAGGACATAACTTCCTTGTTGGCGGTGACTTTAATGCTAAACACACCCATTGGGGATCCAGACACATAAAAACAAATGGCAGAAGGCTTTACTAAGCATGCCTCAAATACAATTGCGAGTTTTATTCATCCAGATCACCAACATACTGGCCATCGGATTCAAGTAAAATACCAGACCTTGTTGACTTTTTCATAGTTAAAGGTATCAAACGAAACCATATAAGAGTCGAAGGTAATTATGACTTATCATCAGATCATACACCGGTGATTTTATCACTTAATGAATCGGAGATAATGGAAAAAAGTAATCCTAAGCTAGTAAATAATAAAACAAACTGGAGTGAATTCAGAGAAAAGCTTGAAAGCTATATAAATCTCAGATCCCCTATGGAAACAAAAGAGCAAATCGACCTTGAAGTAGAACAATTCATTGCCGATGTTCAACAAGCTGCAGAAGAAAGTACACCAACTTACTCGAGTAGGAAGCAAACTGAAACAAAATACTCTGATATTGGAGAAGAGAAGAGTTTGAAGAAAATGGCAAAATACTAGATTTCCAGACGACAAAACAGCGTTTAACCGTCTAAGCAACGAGCTGAAAAAACAAATCTTCGAATTCAAAAATGATTTATTAAGTAGATTCCTGAAAAATTTAACGACTGATGTTTCAACCGATTATTCGCTCTGGAAAGCAGCTTACTTACTTACTTACTTACTTAAGGTGGCGCTACAGTCCGGGTCGGACTAGGGCCTCAACCAACATGCTTCTCCAGCCAACTCGGTCCCTAGCTAGCTGTCTCCAGTTTTGCACGCCAAGTTGGTTGAGGTCCTCTCCTACTTGCGTGCGCCACCTGAGTCGCGGTCTTCCTCTACTGCGCCGTCCCTCGGGATTGGAATCGAAGACTTTCCGGGCCGGAGCGTTGGTGTCCATTCGCTCTACATGACCCAGCCATCTAAGCCGCTGGACCTTGACTCGTTTGACAAGGTCAGTGTCGCTGTACAGCCCGTACAATTCGTCGTTGAATCTTCTTCTCCATTCTCCATCTATGCAGACGGGACCAAATATCACCCGAAGAATTTTTCTCTCGAAGCATCCTAAAGCGTTCTCGTCTGCCTTTGACAAGGTCCATGCCTCTGCGCCATATATAAGAACCGGGATGATAAGTGTCTTATACAGGGACACTTTAGTTGCTCGAGATAGGACTTTACTACTCAATTGCCTTCTTAGTCCGAAGAAACAGCGATTGGCAAGAGTTATTCTTCGTTTGATTTCAGCGCTGGTGTCGTTGTCTGAATTAATAGCGGCGCCTAGGTAGACAAAGTCCTTAACTACCTCAAAGTTATAGCTGTCAATCGTGACGTTCTGTCCAAGACGTCGGTGTTGGGTGTCCTTTCTTGATGACAGCATATACTTGGTCTTGCCCTCATTTACCACTAAACCCATCTTCTTCGCTTCCGTCTCAATGCTCATAAACGCACCATTGACATCACGCTGCGTTCTTCCGATTATGTCAATATCGTCGGCATATCCGAGCAATTGAACGGACCTTTGAAAGATTGTGCCTCTTGTGTTGACGTAGGAGTTTTGCACTATTCTTTCAAGAACGATGTTGAAGAAGTCGCATGACAGTGCATCGCCTTGCCTAAAACCTTTTTTGACATCGAATGTATCGGTGAGATCTTTTCCGACCCTGATGGAGCAGCGTGCGTTCTCCATCGTCATCCTACACAATCGGACAAGTTTGGTAGGGATGCCAAAACTAGACATGGCTCTATATAACTCCTCTCTATAGATGCTGTCATATGCGGCCTTAAAATCGATAAAAAGGTGGTGGGTATCAATTTGAAGCTCCTGGGTTTTTTCCAAGATCTGCCGTAGTGTGAAGATTTGGTCTATGGTGGACTTTCCTGGTCTAAAGCCGCACTGATAAGGACCTATCAGGTTGTTGACGAATGGCTTCAGACGCTCACACAATACGGCAGAGAGGATCTTGTACGCGATGTTAAGAAGACTGATACCTCTGTAGTTGGCGCAGTTCAGAGGGTCTCCTTTCTTGAGGACCGGGGAAACGATGCTGAGGTTCCATTCATCGGGCATGCTTTCTTCCGACCATATTTTGCAAATGAGCTGGTGCATACTCCTGACCAGGTCATCGCCGGCCGATTTAAACAATTCGGCAGTGAGGCCATCAGCTCCAGCAGCTTTGTTGGACTTTAGCTTGGACACTGCTGTCTTCACTTCGTTCAGGTCGGGTCGGCGGAATTCTTGGTCTACGTCGCCTAACTCGAATGGTTCTATCTCTCTAGCAGCGGAATTGGGTCCATCATCGCCGTTATAGAGCTTGGAAAAGTGGTCTTTCCATATCCTCAGCATAGACTGCGGTTCCACCACGATGTTCCCTTGATCGTCTTTGCAGGCTTCGGCTCGGGGCTTGTAGCCCGAGGCTGTTGTTTTTACCTTCTGGTAAAACTTCCGAACCTCATTCCTGCTGTGGCACCCTTCTATCTCCTCGATCGCGCGCTTCTCATGCTCTCTCTTTTTCCGTCTGAGAAGCCGGTGTTCGTCTCTCCTCTTCTGCTTGTAGAGCTCATAAGCAGTTCTAGTCTTTTTGTGCAGCGCCGCTTTGTATGCTTCCTGTTTAGCTGCATGTGCTTGCCGGCATTCGTCGTCAAACCAGGGGTTTCGTTGTGGTGGCCGTGTGAAACCCAGCACTTCAGAGGCGGCATCTCTGATGGCTGATTGGCAGTGCTGCCACTGGTTCTCTATACTTGATGCTGGCGGCATAAGACTCCTTGAGAGGTTGTAAGAGACTCGATCGGAAAAAGACTTGGCGATCTCTTGCGATTGTAGTCGTCCAACGTCGAATTGTCTCACAGTATTTCCTTGTGTTGGCTTGGATCGGGATATCCGCAGTCGTACCTTGGCTACAACAAGGTAGTGGTCCGAGTCAATGTTGGCCCCTCGGAATGTTCGGACATCCTCTATACTGGAGAAGTGCCGTGCGTCGATCGCAATGTGGTCAATCTGGTTGACGGTTGATTGATCAGGAGATTTCCATGTCCCTTTGTGGATATTGAGGTGCTGGAACCGCGTACTAGCTACCAGAACATCTCGCCCCGCAGCGAAATCGATCAGCCTGAATCCGTTATCGGAGGTGTTGTCGTGCAGGCTGTATCTTCCGATTATTCCACCAAAGATATCCTCTCTTCCTAGCTTGGCATTAAAATCTCCTAGAACGATCTTAATGTCATAGCCAGGGCACTGCTCATATGTTTTGTCCAGGAGCTCGTAGAATACGTCTTTGGTGTCTTCATCCTTTTCCTCTGTGGGGGCGTGTGCGCAAATGAGGCTTATGTTGACGAATTTAGCCTTGATGCGGATTGTTGCTATGCGCTCGTTCACATAGTTGAAACTCAAGACTTTTTGCCTGAGTCTGGTTCCAACAACGAATCCACATCCAAACAGTCGCTGCTTCTGTTCCCGGTAGCAATCGCCGTAGTAGATATCGCAGTCTTTTAGTCTGCGTCTACCTGGCCCATCCCATCGCATTTCTTGGATAGCGGTAATATCTGCTTTGTAGCAGTTTAGGGCTTCCGCTAATTGTTCGGCTGCACGTGGTCTATTAAGGGACCTAACATTCCACGTACAGATCCGAAGCTCGTTGTCCGTTTTTCGTTTGCTAGGTTCGTCATCAGTAAATCCGTCCGTATCCGAGGCTTGTTGGTGCTTCGCAACTATGACTTGCTTTACGTGGCCGGGAAGTCACCCCGACAGCACGACCCCCAACCTGGAGGACCAGATCCTTGTATAGCTCCAAGGATGGGAAGCCGGATAAACCGCTCCTTATAAGCCTGAGCTCCAAATATGCTGTAGTAGCCCTATAAGGTGTTCACTAAGTAGTTCAGCCTGACTGGAACTGTAGACGCCACCGTTGATTCCATCTAGGGAATTCCTCCGCTGCCGTCCGGATGAAAGAAGAGGTGCCTTAGTGGGAACACCTCTCCCCCCCTCTCTCGTTTGCTGCCACCAACAACCTTCCACTAGGGTTGAGACCCAATCTCCAGTTGAGGTACTAGGCACCCGTTGTTCACCACGTGGAGGTGAGAGTAGGAGTTGATAGACAGAGGTGGGTTTTAAAAAAACCTATGAACGCTAGGGTCCTCTTGGGTGCACATGTCTACCATTTAAACAACTGGAAAGCAGCTAAGCGCCTGAAAAGACCGCATCAGTTACAAAACCCGCCAATAAAATCTCTAGTCGGGAATTGGATCGGAAATCCGAAAGAAAAAGCTAACCTGTTTGCAGAACATCTTGCGAATGTTTTTAAGCCGATCCCAGCAAACACATCTGAAAAGAGCTTACATTTTATTGATAAAGTCGATGAAGTTGACATACCAATTGTCGCACTCAAAGAAATAAAAAGTATGTATCAATATCAACTATCGAACAAAACATCACCTGGGTACGATCTAATAACTGCTCAAGTTATGAAAGAAATGCCATCAAAAGCCTTCATAAAACTCCAATTCATAATAAATGCATGCCTAAAGGCCCAATATGTCCCACATCATTGGAAAATTGCTGAAGTAATTGTTATACCTAAGCAAGGTAAGCCACCAACAGAAGTGACGTCTTACAGACCAATATCGCTTATACCAATAATGGCAAAAGTCTTTGAAAAATTGTAACTGAAAAGACTAAGCAAAGTCATAGAAGAAAGAAATCTAATCCCAAATCTTTCCTGTTCTGCTGGGATTTTTCCGAGCAGATGGAAAACTGCATTTGTCCAGCCGGTCCCTAAAAAAGGCGAATCTTCCTCCCCTTCCAATTACCGTCCAATTGCAACGTTGATAAACCGTCAACTTATTAAATATCTTGCAGAACGAAGGCTTCTCAATGACCGTCAGTACGGCTTTCGTAGCAAACGGTCCACTGTTGATTTGAAGGCTTATCTCACCGAAAAGTGGAACCAATCTTTACATTGTTTTAGAGAAAGTAAGATTATTGCGCTGGTAATTTCTTAAGCATTTGATAGAGTTTGGCATCAGGCTCTTTTATCGAAAATGCGTGCTTTTGGTATCGATGAGTCTCTTCTTCGTTGGATTAGAAATTACCTTTCTGACCGTTTAATACAAGATGTGTTGGATGGCTTCAAGTCTGATACCCACTTCATAAATGCTGGTGTGCCCCAGGGCTCCGTTTTGTCTCCGACTCTCTTCTTCATTTTCATTAATGATCTCTTGTCTGAAACTTCTAATCCGCTTAACTGTTTTGCTGACGACTCGACCCTCAGCTTTTCATATTCGTTTCCAAATTCACGTCCATGCTCTTCGGATGTGGAACTGGAACGGGTGCGTATGATAAGCTCACTGAATTCTGACCTTGACAGCATTGTTGCATGGGGTCTTATAACCCAAGTAGAATTCAATGCTTCGAAAACTCAATGCTGCCTCTTGTCGTTGAAGCTTAACATTCCCCCATTGCCATTATCCACATTTTTGAAGTCGCCAAAAACGCAGCTAAATGCTTAGGCTTCTTGAGACAATGCAGGAAATTCTTCACCCCTTTTGATCTGGCTACAATTTATAAGGCCTTCATCCGCCCAAAACTGGAGTAGAACTCCCATATCTGGTCAGAGGCTTCTCAAACATCTTTGCACCTCCTTAATAGGGTACAAAATAGAGCGTTAAAATTGATAGGTGATAGTTCAATCGTAGAATCAATTGATTCTCTTGAACATCGTCGAAACGTTACCTATCTCTCTCTTTTTTATCGCTTTTTTCACAAGCAGTGCTCTAGTGAAGTAATATAGTAATAATTATTTTATTGAACGTTATATATATACAATTGATACTTATACTAGATAATTTTAGAATTTAAAAAATGATAATGTAAGAATGTTGAAACATAGGGGGCCTAACGAAATACTTTGTCTAGAATTGAAATAATAACTTAATATTATATAGCTGAAAAGAAAAGAAAAATCTTAATTATAAGTCGGTTGACTTGGGTGATCTCGGGATGTTCCGTTCCGGTTGTCGCTGGCTCTAGTGAAGTAGCCAGTTGCATTCCTCCCCTGAAACAATTTAGCCGCAACACCCGCCTCGCTAGGAATGTTCATCAGTTTTACCGGACGTACAGTCAAGTATAGAGATTCAGTCGCACCACCCGAATGTGGAATGCTTTACCTGGCTCTGTATTTCCCCTTCATTTCGATTCACAAAAATTCAAAAGCAACGTGCATCGGTGTCTCCTTTCAAATTCTCTCCTATTTTCCTAAATGCTCGCACTGTATTTAGTGCGAGCATTTAGGAAAATAGGAGAGGATTTGAAAGGAGGCACCGATGTACGTTGCTTTTGAATCTTTGTAAATCTTAATGTATGGGAAAAACAGGGTCGCCCATTTACTCAAATTGTCAGATTATTGAAATTATATACTTTTCTATATGTAATCAACTTACCATCTCTTAATCTGACGCGCTTGAGTTTTTCTGAGGATCGACTTTTTTTTACTAATCTGACGAGCTGCCCTCAACTTACGCCCCAACTTTAAGGTTTCATAATGTGGTAGGAATACATTACAGGGTGCAAGGTTTCTCCCCATATGATTTTCTGATGCGCTCGAGAAACGCGCAAAAACCCGTCTTGGGATCCCCTACTATAACAAATAATAAGCATTTTGTTTTCATATTTGAAGACAAGTTCATTGTTATTATTCTAATCATAAAATAATTAGGTTTAGGTACAACATTTTTGATTGCGGGTGAATTTCAAGTTTTTCAAAAAATAATTTTTAGTTAAACCGGCACATCAAATACCAAAAATTGTTTCCATTCGATGAAAACAAAAGTTTATATCACGAAGTAGAACTGATTGCAAATAATTTCCCTTCTATCTTTTAAACACAGCTCCCACTTGGGTGCTATCCACTTTAGCGATCCCCAGGGGGATCGATAAATCTCTAACTTTTGTAAGTCATAATAAACTCAATTTAAAACTTAAACTCTTTCATTCATTATGCAGTAAAGTTTTTATTTTTTAAAGGGATTTTGAAAAGAAAAAGTTGTAATCCTTCTTTTACACTCATTCAGTCAATATACCAAAGCTTCGTTTGTGAGCCCGCTCGCTGCCTAACCCAACAGCATCAACACTATTAATTAGCAAAATAATAGGTAAAATATTTTAAACGAAAAAAGCGAACAATACCAGTTCAGGACCCAAAATAAGAACAAAGCTAGATCCTCAGGAGTCCAACTCCTGGATGGGCTTTCAAAGTAGATAGATAGATAGATAGATAGATAGATATTGTTTATTCTTCAATTCAAATTTTAAAAAGGTACAATTTCATTGATCTTGAATAATTAATAAAGGCATGACATGAAAAGTCGTCTGCCTGGGGCATACTTGGTTTTAATTATATTGTTAACTTAATGATTATTTCTTTTTTATAACAAAAAATGTAGAACAATATTTTCAATCAGTATTTTTTTTTTTTTTTAATTTACAAAAGCGTAATGTTTTATAATTAAGTGCTTTTTAGTTTAGTTAAAACAAAAATAAAATGGACTTTTAGTTTAGTCAAAACAGAACAAATTTTTTTTTTTTTTTTTAAAGGTTTTAAAATGCAAACAAAATTCAAATGACTTTAAACAAAAACAAAAGTGATTCTAGTTTCTTGTAAGCAAAATTGAAATGATTTTTTAGTTTGTGATATGAACATTTTTTGGATCAAAAGCTTTCTCTTATAATTTGAGATCTGTAAGACATTGCTTCGTTGAAAAATTGATAAAGGTGCATCCAATTTGCACCATCCAGATAATTACGGACCTCGTTTACTTGCAAGGAACTCTTCCCAAAATGAGCACGTCTTATCTCCGTCAGCATAGGGCACACACCAATAAAATGTAGGACATCTTCCCTCAGTCGAAGATTACAAAGCGTGCAAATATCAGAACCATCGTTGCGATGGGGCTTAAAGTTTAGATTTATCAGCTCTCCTCTAATTTTAAATAAAGTGCTTATGATTTGACTGTTGAAATTACTGCTGAAGTAGTTCCTGGAGTTAAGATTATACACGCATTTATTGTAATAGTGTCTTTCAGTGGATGCACGTGCTTTTTCTATAAAAGAATATCTCTCATTTTCATCTGTAACTACTATTACTTCGTAAAGTGCTCTTTTGCATTGAAAGGCATTCATATTCCAGTTTATCGTGAGGCCGCAGTCCGCGGCTAGCAAGTTCCAGTCGTTTACTACTAGCTTTTTTTGACGAATCGCGTACTGTAAACATGTTTTTGGTAGTCTATGGTCCTCCATTTGTAAGACTCTCACTATGTAGTCTGCATTTAGCTTTAGGGTAGATATAAAAAGTGTCGACAATCCCGTTTCCAAATAATACATGTACTTTGGTGTGTTAACTGGTAGAAAGAAAATTTTTCTTAAGAAAAAACGCAACAAGTATTCCACTAGCTCAAATCTCTGTACACCCCACACTTGCGCTCCATAAAACAAGATAGCCTGTGCTGTAGCATTAAAAACTCTTTGCTTCAATTCTGGTGCAATTAGTTTGTTGTTATAGATTCTTTCCCAGTTCACACAAATTGCGGCTTTAGCTTTATTAAGTTTTATTTTTAAATGCTTTTCCAGCTTCAAGTTGTATGTGAACTCAATTCCAAGATACGTATAGGATTTCACTACTTCTAAAATTTTTCCATCATACTTCCAATGCTCCTCACCCGCCATTCTTCCGGAACCATTCTTAAACACAAGGACTTTTGACTTTTCTGTATTAACAATCAAATTCCATACCTTGCAATAGCTTTGCAGCTTATTGATCATCATTTGGAGAGATGCTGGTGACTCCGCGAGTATGACAATGTCATCTGCATACATTATAACTTTCACTCGTTTATTTTCAAACTCCACTCCACAAGTAAGGCATTCTACAATGTCATCTAGGAAAAGAGCGAACAGCAGCGGGCTAAGGTTACAGCCTTGCCTAACTCCTTGGTTAACTTGAACGCAGTCCGATCTTTCCTTACCATTGTAAATAAATGCTGTTGTTTGTTGGTACAATTTTTCAATAATTCGGACAAACTTAGTTGAGACTCCTAAATTGAGGAGCTTATAAAACAATGCGTTTCTATTGATGGAATCAAAAGCTGCCTTAAAATCGACAAAGAAGACATAAAGTTTTTTGTTTTGGTTGAGTTTCCACTGCGCAAGCGATCGCAATACGAAAATATTGTCCATAGTGGAATATCCTTTGCGAAATCCACTTTGATATTCACTCAGCTTGTTTTCTTCTTGCACCCACCTGTTCAATCGTTCGTGAAGAATCATTGTGAATATTTTTACAGCTGCATTTAGAAAAGATATTCCTCTATAATTCGTAGGGTCTTCCTTGTTGCTTTCAAAGTATTAAACACTCCTTGTCCATTGGTTTCGATGACGATAGCTAGTAATCGTACACGTATTGCTCCATTATGCCAGACTGTTTTTTATCTGGTTGGCAAAAATCTAATGCTAACAACCATTCCAGACAGCTTTGCTTCCCAAAGTTCAACGAGTCAGGGGTGGATGGATGTTTTAGTGGTTCTTCAAACTTCGCTCGAATCTGAAAGCTGTTGCTGTTGGTTGTCTAACCTCATTCGGGTTAAATGTCATTGTCCAGGAAAGCAAAAAAAGAAGCGAAATTTATTCTATTTTAGATTGTTTAAGGACTTTGCCTTCATTCATCCATTGGCTTTTTTATGTATTAGGTTTACTTTTTTGTATGTTTTGTTGGTTAAAGGTGTTAAAAAGTTTTGCGACGTATATTTAAATAAAGGGAATGCTGTCGAAAGTTTGAGGTAGGGACACAAAGCTTAAGTGGAAGTATTTTAGCAATTGCTGCAATGTTTTTACCATCGAATTCATCTGCTCTGACTGTGATAATATGTAGAAGAATTGGAAACAAAAAAAGTGCAAGGAATCGCTGTCAAAATGAAAAACTATAGAGGGATTGGAAACATAAATGCACATAAATTGAAGTATACTTGTGTTTTACACAGTACCGTTATTATTCTTTGGCCACGTTAAATGGCAGCCGTGGCGCAATAATATTTTTTTTTTTTTTTAATTCTTGGTAGTTTTTTGGTGCAGAAGCACAACTGCACTGGATATTAGATCTGTGTAATTCGTCGGTCGGATCAAAACTTTATTTTTAACTTATGCCCCATCAACCCATAAGTGCTTGAATTCCCTATTAAGATATAGCATAGTTGAAGGGTCGGTCTAAATACCTCTCATTAACTAAGTACACCGATGAATTCAGTTCTCATTCACTGTAACCTGCAAAGCGGTCTGATTTACCTCGAACTCGTCTTTCCACATTGAGCTGCATTCCAGCTAATAAAACAAATGAAAAAACCCAACCCTTGCTACAGCAAAAAGACGGAAAGTAATTGAGTTAAAAATATCTAACAGATATAACAAAGAGAAAGCCAATTGGAATTGGACAACTCGGCTGTGTCGCTATCGGATAACTCGTACGTTCAAATCAAGTGTTACAAATGTGATCTTAAAAATTAGATAGATAGATAGATAGATACATTTTATTTCATAAAAAATTCAAAATATACAAAAATAAAAATATAGAGACACTCAAAGAATTATATGAAATATTAGTGACATTTGATATTTTGTATACATTAGTATAAAAATAGTGTTAAATGCCACTTCAAATGGCGTAATAGTACATACATGTTTATATGTGGGTGGGGTGACCCTTAACATATTCAAACAAAAAGAAAAGAACATTCTTATTTTTTATTTTTTAAATTTAAAATATCACAAAGAATTCAATAACAAAACTAGAAAAGTTATTTTAGCACATCTTGATGTTAACTCAACTCAATATATAAGTCTAATATAATAAACTCTTTATCACACCATAATATCATTTAGAAACGATTCAATACTTAAAAAATCGAAGTTAAATAGCCAATATTTGACTCGTTTTATAAACAGTCCAGAAACTGATAATTCTCTGATTGCCTGGGGAAGCATATTAAAAAGACGGTAAGAAAATATAGAAGAAGAATTACGAAAAGCAGTGGTGCGGAAATTAGGTATCGATACAATATTCTGAGAATTTCCACGAAGGCTGTAATTTGAAATTTACCTAAAGTTCAGATTTCCTGACCTCATGAAAAATGTCTTCAGAACCTTGAAGCAATACAAATGCCTAATAGGAAGAATTTGGACACAGTTCAATGATCACCATATTGTAGACCTGCTGTTCCGTTTTTAAACCACAAAATACAGAAACTTCTCGTGGCATTCGTCTTATATGAATTGGTCAATCAAAACCAAATCGGAGGCTGATTCGAAAACATAAAATGCTATTTGACCCGACAGACGTTGTCTTTTAATTCTTATCAAAAAAAGTGTGTTTATTATTCTTAGGCTTTATGATAAATACAATATTCATAGTTTTCTTTTTCTTGTGCTTGTACAGGGTGTCCCGTAATTTGTGTTACATACTTACAGGCTTATGTCGCAGCTATACCTACTGGAGAATTCTTGAAGGATCCCAGGAGTGTACAACTAGAATTTGTAGCTGGTAAAACTAAATGCGCACCGATAAAAGCAGCATCCATACCACGGCTGGAACTTCAATCTGCAGTGCTAGCAACGCAATTAAGGCAGGGTTCTGCAGTCTCATGACGTGACAAACCATATGTGGCCCATCGCGTAAGCGAGATTCTAAGCAGCAGTACGATTGAGGAATGGAAGTGGCTTCCGAGTGGTCTCAATTCAGCAGATTTTGGCACTCGGCTGAAGAATACTAATACTCGTAGAAAATCATTCTGGCCTGACGGACCTGAGTTCTTGAAGGAAGAGGAGACAATTTGGCCCCAACAAAAACGTTACTTGGCACCGCAGGAAGAGCTCCGAATGAAAGCAAGGTTCCTATTTATCAACACCGATGATATTTTTGAAAGATTTTCATGCTTCCAAAGAATGAGAAGAGTCATCTGTTGGATAACACTATTCAGGGATAATTACAGGAAGGATCCACAGAAAAGGGAACATGGTGGACTAAAGGTGTGCGAACTTAGAAATGGAGAACGAGCAATATGTCGCAGGGTACAGATAAAAGTATACGCGGAGGAATACGAACAGCTGTCAGCAGTAGAAACGTTGAATCGCAGTAGCAGCTTACGAAAGTTAAGCCCGACTATGGATACAGGTGGTGTCATTCGAATTGATGGCCGAATTAACTTAAACAGACTAACGCCATTCGTAAGGAAATATTCATACTGTAACGTGCGCTTAGTTCGAAATAAGAAAGCTTTTCGTTTCACTTTCATTATACTACTTTTATTCGATATCTACTTTATTCGATATACAACTCGATTAATAATTCACATTTACTCAATCTTTACATCTTTACACTACCACTTTATAATCAAAACTGACCCTCTGACCGCTGATGCAGACAGCAGACCTCTTTGTATAGAATAAGATATAACATCTAGAACTTTCCAGCAGTGTGAAACATTGAGAGCTTTCAAGCAATTTAAATCATCGAGAGCTTTCCAGTAGTTTGCTATAAACCATTACGGCTAGACACATTATCCTCCCAGTATATTTCTCACACATGCACTCACTCACAAGCAACGCCTTCTATTAGATGTAAAATGTACATTATAGTGTTGCCGTCTTGTGTTTTCAATTGAACGTTTTCGTTTGAGAATTATAGTATTAAATGTAGGATGTACATTAAAATATATTGGATTAGATTATATGGGACCTTTCTTGGTTGTTTCTGGGCGACGAACCGAAAAGCGATGGAAAACTCTGTTTTCATGTTTGACCGTCCGGGTTGTACATCTGGAAAGAGTTGGAGACCTTACGACTGATACAGGTCTAATGAGCATTCGTAAGTTCAGCAACCGGTGCGGATTCGTTCAGAGAATGCAAAAAACTTCGTAGGAGCGGATAGAGAACTCAAGAGGCAGCTGCAACAATGGAACGATCGATGCCGATGGTTGGATCTCCGACACTCTAGCGAACTCGAATATCGAATGGATATTCAATTGCCCGCTGAATCCACATGCAGGTGGATGCGGGGAGCGTTTGGTTAGAAGCGTAAAGCAAGCCATGCGAAGCGCCTTGTATTGTTTTAACTTGAGGAACATAGCCGTTTAGTTTGATGTGTGAGGCAGAAAACATAGTTAACTCGCGACTTCTAACCCATATACCGCTAGACACACCTGCGTACTTACCAACCCAACTCTCAACAAACTCCTCACCCTCGAGCTGAAGATATAAGTTTGACAAGAAGGCAGCAGCGAAAAGTCCAACAGGCCCATCACCGATTTTGGAACACATGGCTGTGAGAATACCTACCGGACTCATGCTGACGTACGAAGTGGTACCAGCCAGTCGAACCCCTGGCCGTAACTGATATCGTCCTGATATGCGACAGCAGTGTGCATCGATCAAACGGGCCTTTGGGAAAGGTGATTCGAGTATTCCCTGACAAGAATTCCCAGATCAGTGTAGAGGTCCAAACGAAAACAGGTGTGCTGAAGCGACCTGCGTATATGATAGAGAAACTATGGACTTGAGTGAACCACAAGGGCGATGATTCACGGGACCCGGGATGTTGACGCAGCTAACTTATCATTAATTTTTATCATTCAGTCTCTACCTTTATAGTAAGCACTTGAACGCCTTCATTGTTAAATGCCCTGGAATGCGTCCATATGTCATTTTTCTTAACGTGTTGTTGGACGCATTCTTAGTTTCGGGCCTCATGATTTTGTTTGGCAATTTTTGATTCATTAAAAGTTGTGACGGCAGTAGGGATTAGGGAAGTCAATAAAAAGTGTGAGTAGCTTTCACTTTTCATTTATATTATTATAATGTATCTATATCGTATAGGAAATAAAATTCGTTCTCATTTTCCATCTTGAAAGTGGCCGTCACAGAATGATTTACCAATATTAAAGATCCTGGGAGACCGCTCCTCAAAATGTTGGTTATTGTATTGAATGTTCACGCGGTGGGAAAGATTTTGCGGTGAGCATTTACGTATACATACACACCCTAGGACTTATGCCAACAACGGCGCTGCCTAGCTGTTTGTTCCACTACGAAAATAAGGCCGGTAAGGGTCTTAGGATCTCCTGTTTTCAAGCTATTGCCATACATTTGGAAAACAAACAAACCGAAGGCTATTTAATATTTCATAAAAATCTGAAATAACGGTTGTGCTACATCGCTCACAACTCAAGAATTATTGTTTCTCCTTTGAAAAACAGCTGCTTAGAAAAACCGTCAGTACCTACTATGTGTGTTCGTTGTATTAACAGGTAGCAACCTTCTTTGGTCAGACTACAAGTGTGTGGAACTTGATTCAAGATGGGAGAGAGCCAAAGAGGAGGTTCTCCTCGTTGTAATCATTCTCTCAAAAGGCTTCAAAGGGGAACACACATTTAGTATGCCTGCATTGAACGGCGCCGGCAGCATGTCACCTACGTTTGTGTTTTTGGTATATTTAATTTTTGAGGAAAACTCATACCAATACCAATCACTGCTCTGCTCAGGTCCTCAGAAAATGATCTGTAATCTTGGCAAAATCATCAACAATTTCGTTTCTGGCCATGTTGTGTTACCATGGATCCCAAATAAAGCTCAAAGAATTTATTTCTCCTACGAATTCAGAGGGGTTCTGCATTCACTTTCGAAGTAGCCCAGAGCGATGAGTGCAGTCTTGAGGAGCACCTGTCCAACCCATATTGTTATTCGACGTCTTGGAAGCGGAAAAAAAACTTATTTGAGTGAGAGAAACTTATTTGTACCGCCAAGAAACTCACGAATTGATGATATAAAAGAATCTTTTTTGTAATCGATCTCGTCTTGTAAAAGGCTCCCTTACATTACCAGAAGACTGACAATTCCATATTTGTTTTCGACTGGACATGTTTATATTTGATTTCATTTAAAAAAGGGATGTTGACTTTCTTAAGTGTGAGTTGGGTCAAAGCAGTAAACTTTCTTACCGTGAAAAGAACAACCTCGGTCTTAAGAGCTTGATGGAGGTACCGCTTCTACCACACCAGCAGCTCACCAGATACAGTTAAGGCCCGAATATGACGCGTAATTCGTCGATAATATCTATAGACTATTAACCCCGAATGTAAATAAACTAAGGACGCCATTTTTAGCTAACCAGTCAGTATTTAAGATCGAATGTTCTAATAATACATGAAGTCTTGGTGTGAACGTCAAAAATCATAATGGGAACATTGCCAATCCGATCGCTCGTGCGCACCACCATTGATACATTAATTATAGCTTCCTGTGCCTTGCCCTTACAGTTGTTGATACTACTAAAGTGATCACAATAATGACACGTTCCGAGCACCTGTGTCTTAGTACCTTTGTATGCTACAAAAAATTTAATAAGAACAAACCGCGATCACTTTGCTTGATAAAAGCAATGCCTCTACCAAACTGTGCGTATGTGCAGTTCTTATAACTTAGGTATCTGCATATCAGTAAAGTAAACCAGTTAGTGAATTTCTTGATCGAGTTGCCAAGCACAGCCAACACATCCCCTATCATTCAAAAGCGATCGAATCCCCAAGCACACTCGCTGCAACAACAACGGCAGCAACCAGCAATAAATCGTCAAATAAAAACTCAAGAAGTCTCGTCAGTGGATTGAGCTGTCAGCACGGACGTCTCGATCTACACATGTTAATCAAAGTAGCAAGAATTGCGAGGACAGTTACGTAAACAGCAATTTATTCCAACGAGAAGAAGTGAATCTCTAAGCTGAAGCTGTATCCTGCATATCCCGATCGATCTCTCTGATTTGAGTCTGTCTTTGTCTGAACTGTTGCCTCGTAGGTCTACGTCTGTCTGAGCATACTGCCAGATGGTAAATGAAAGCAGTTTGTAGGCCGTTTAATCTTCGCCCCATCGGGTCACTACAAGCCTGAAAGACTATAGAGTTTCTTGGACAAGTTCTCACCTAACCATTGTGTGTGCGACTGTGGCTACGGCTGATCCTAGTCTTACCTATTGTCTAATCCAACACAGAATAACACACATTGTCGATTCAATTCGTTTGCTATGTAAATTTTAGTCCTCGTTCTGTGCAACTTCACAACGAAGCTGTAAAGATTCCTATCGATTGCATTTAACTGTTAATGCCCGCACTTGTCCTTTGTTGTCCACCTATGGTGCGATGGAATCGTTTTCATTGTAGCCATGACTTCCAGGCATTGACCACTGTGACACTCTTGTAACGTTTCCGTTTAGCCAGCATTTCATGCTGTAGCTCCCACCTTCTTGGGGCAATTTAAACAGCTACAAATGGTCTTGGGTGAATCGAAATAACTGAAAATTCGAGTCGCATTGGCGGATGTGCAAAAGGAAATTATTATTATGATTATTGGCTATTTGCTATATGCTACTACTGCACGGAGCCTCAATTATATGAATGCTATTGTAGAGGTGTGCAGTGTACACAGAAGCCCGACCCACACACTTTTTATAAGTAAATAAGTAGATAGATGCTAGGGAGTGAAGTTTTATTTTTATGCGGAATTTTGGGATCGGATATTGTGTAGTGGACACCTGAGATTCCTCACCGTTAGAAACCGCTGAATAGGTCTGCATGCCTAAAGAATCAACTTTCGTGAAATTGGCTAATAGACAAGGACAGAATGAGCTCGCATCTGATTCTCTGCAGATGGTCTGCATCATGTAAGCGAAAGAGTAATGTGAACTAGAAACTGCCATGCATTTAAGCGGTTGGAACAAATTTTTCGGTACGGCTTTCCGCTATCACATCAAACCCAAAGTTAGTTTATACGCAACCACCGTAGGTACTACAAATCTGTGATGTATTAACATATCTTCACTTTCAATTTTTTATCTTAGTGTAAGAGATAAAGACCTAATCACGTATAGGAAAAGGGGGGGGCCCCCCCCCTTCGGACGAAAAAAGGCATATTTTTGAGATTTTTTTTGGCGTAACGGGTGTTGTTCGTTTATTGAAAAATGTACATATGTTAAAGTAACTTTTGAACAACATTCTATTAAATTTGCATTGTAAAATATTCAGTGACACTCCGCAGGCGTCTCGAATAGTTGGTTCGCGATGTGCACCATAACTCGCAACAGAATCATCTGAAACAAAAAAATCAAAATGCATTCATTAAAGGAGATGTTTCTCGAGGTATTGAAGGGATGATTTTTTTTAGATTTTTAGATTTTTCGTAGCACTTGGGAGCCAAAAACCCGATCTTCGCTAAAAAAAATCAGCTTATATGTTGTTAAAAAATTAGTAATTATTTAAAAAAAGCTGCAGACAATACTTGGTGAATTATGTGAAGAAGTACTGTGAACAATTTTAAAGTGATTGATCCAGTAGATTTTGAGCTGTCGTGTACACTGCAAACAATTTTTTTTCGACGTGTCTCCGGAATTTAATTTTCACTCGGTTAGTTTTAAATATTTTGCAAAGCAAATTAAGGAGAATGTTGATCAAATATTACTTTGTTATATGTAAATTTTTCAATAAACGAACACTATCTGTACCATGAAAAACAATTTCACGACTAGCCGTTCTTTGAGTGCAAATGAGATTGCTAAAATAGAGGCTTACCGTGACTTAAACCTCTTCAATCGTGCTAACACTGTAGAACTTAATCGTAGTTCAAGGTGACGCATTTTGCATCGTAACTGGCTTTTAATTTTTTTTAGGCAAACGCCTCCCTTCACTGCGAACCACAGCATTTTTAAACTTGGCTTATTTGGTGCTTTGGAGGGTGGTAAGCGTAAATACGTCCATGCTACAAATGAAAGAAGATTGCAACCCTTAACCGTATACAATGCAGCCGCCAAGCATTGACCATCAATGAATTGCTCATATATGTATGTCGTATGTGTAAAAATGGGCCACCACCATTTTCTACCCATTATTTTTGTTCGGTTCACAAATTCGTCATGGAGGTCGACCCCACCCATGCCTTTATTATATGACACCAAAGGTTTTGGCTCAGGAATAACTACTTTTTCTTTCGCTGTAGCCGACCATCTCTTAACCTTCCCTTACGGTTCCAAGGTATCGTAATTTGTGGCAACAGTTACGACTGCGTTATCTTTCCATCGGGAAAACAAGATGTTGTTGTTCTTGTCAAATTTGTCACACATACACAATACTTACTTACTTACTTAGGTGAACATTACAGTTCGGGGTGAACCTGGGCCTCAACCAACATCCTTCTATAACGACTTCAATTTCGGGCGAGCTCTCTCCAGTTTTGCACTCCAAGTCGGTTGAGGTCTTCATCCACTTGATTGCGCCACCTAAGACGAGGTCTTCGCCTTCTGCGATTTCCCTGCAATGTGCTTTCGAACACCCGACGAGCCGGAGCGTTTGGGTCCATCCGCTCTACATGGCCCAACCATCGTAGCCTCGCGATGCGTACTCTTCTGGCTATGCCCATGGCGCGGTACAGCTCATACAGCTCGTTGTTGTATCTTCTTCTCCACACATTGTCTTCGCATACGGGACCAAAGATCATTCGGAGAATTTTTCTTTCGAAACGACCAAGGGTTTCCTCATCCGCTTTCGATAAGGTCCATGCTTCCGCGCTGTAAAGCAGGACTGGGATGATCAAGGTCTTATATAAGGTTAGCTTGGTTTTTCTGGAGAGGGTTTTGTTTCTCAATTGCCTTCTTAACCCAAAGAAGCAACGGTTGGCAAGAGTTATTCTCCGTTTGATCTCCGCACTGATGTTGTTGTCCGTGTCTACAGCGGATCCTAGGTAGACGAAGTCCTGTACTACCTCGAAGTTATGTCTGTCTATCGTGACGTTTTGCCCAATTCGTCGATGTTCTGTGTCCCTGTTTTTTGCCGCGGCCTTGAAATCGATAAAGAGATGGTGAATATCGATATTATGTTCTCGAGTTTTTTCCAAGATCTACCGTAATGTGAAAATTTGGTCTATTGTGGACTTCTCTGGTCTAAAACTACATTGATAAGGACCTATCAAGTTGTTGACGTGGGGTTTCAGACGTTCACATATTACAGCAGACAAGATCTTATAAGTGACGTTAAGGAGGCTTATCCCTCTATAATTGGCGCAATTGTGACGGTCTCCTTTCTTTAGGATCGGGCATACGATACTGAGGTTCAATTCATCGGGGATGCTTTCTTCCGACCATATCATGCAGATCAGCTGGTGCATGCTCCTTTCCAACTGATCTCCAGCTGCCTTGAAAAGTTCGGCATCAAGGCCATCTGCACCTGCAGTCTTATTTGATTTAAGTTTGCATATAGTAAGCTTAACTTCCTCTAGGTCGGGAGGACGGCATTCTTGATCATCGTCCAGGCTGAATGGGGCAATCTGCCTGACAGCGGAATTTGTGTCCTCATCGCCGTTAAGCAGTCTGCAGAAATGATCTTTCCAGATCCTCAGTAGCGACTGTGACTCTATAACTATGTTTCCCTGCTGGTCTTTACAGGCTTGAGTTCGGGGTTTGCCACCCGTGCAGGATCTTTTTATTTTTTGGTAAAACTTCCGAATCTCATTCCTGTCATAGCAAATCTCTATTTCCTCAAACGAGCGCTTCTCATGCTGCTTCTTTTTCTTTTTGAGAAGTCGGTGATCGGTGTTCTTCCCTTCTTCTCTCCTTGTAAATCTCATACATACACATACACAATACACTTCCTTTTTTTGCTTTCATAACCGTCTTCAGGGACTTGAGTGGACATTTTTTTTTTTGTTCTATTGTCCCGAACTATACCTGTTGCTCTGAAGCCTTTCCTCTTCAAATTAGACAATAAGTCATGGCTGGTGAAATAATTATAAAAAATACATTGTGGTCACTTGATGTTTTTATGACTTCAAGTAAATCGAGTACAACACGATATCTAAGTGGCAAGCTTTTGTTCGATTGACTCATGTTCTTGGCACCACAGTACACAACAAAATTGTAGCAATAACCATAGTAAAGCATCCACTCCTTATAAACACAACGAACCGGTTTTCCTCGTATGAATTGTTTTGCAGAATGATGGCCAAAGTATTTTATCATTTCTTCGTCTATTGACAAATTTTCATAAAACAACCCATTTTTGATAGTTTTGACAGACTATATTCAATATCGGCCGAACTTTTGCATTTTATCTTTTTTGTCAATTATGGCATTGTCTGCCAAATAAATAAACCTTTTGATTTCCTTGAATCGATTGCGGGACATGGCGTTCGCTACTAGAGGAACTTTTGTGTCTTCATCGAGACACCAATACAAAGATTCTTGGGGTAAGGTATGGTATCCCATAGCAGAATTCCAATAAACTAGTGCATCTTTCGTAAAAATAAATGAGTGGAGGTATTGTTCATGAGCATATTTCTTTTTCTGCTCAATAATAGCCCTGTTCACACTTTACAATTATTTGGACGCTTGAACGACTAATGCTTGATTATGTGAAACCTCCAGACGACCACTTGTCCAACATGATGGATGGTTTTCAAATATTTTTGAAAACTTAGAAGTTAGGCGGAGTGGAGGGTACGTGACATAAAGTTGGACGACAAGCTTGATAAGTGTGAACGCAAAATACATCCGAGATCCGACCATCCAACTTTCAACAGTGTGAACAGGGCTAATCAGATCCATAGCAGAATCGTCAAAAAAGTGTTCAAAATTTGAACTCTGTCTTTCAAAACCAACTGTTCTCTTATTTTCTTAAAATTTACAACGTATGCAAAGGTTTTTGGCACTTCCGTAGAATAACAAACGCGATTGGACCACTTAGGAGAACGATCATGAGGCTCTTCTTTTTTTGGCCCAGCAGCAGCAAAGCTTTTATCACTGTCAAACTCGTCGCATACCTCGACTTCTACTCCCCTCGGATGTCAACAGGAATGTTTGGATCGAACAAATCTTCCTCACATAAGTCTTTTTCATCTGTTTGTACATCAACATCCGGTGGGATTATTACTATTTCCAGTAAGTTACCATCGTCCAATTATAAAAAAAAAAAAAAAATAAGTAGCCAGTGTTCTGGATTGAGTAGTGCTCCACTTTCGTTTTCAACTTACCACGACAATTATTTTTTTTATGAATCTTGTCTCAAATCTTGTTTTTTTATAAAAAAAAAACTTGAAACTCAGAATAATTTATTCATTTCTTGGTCAAAAGTCTAAATTTTTATCAATTTGTCTCTTCTTGGAGGACAGAAAACAGCAAAAAAAGAAAGAACCAATCTCAAAATCTTACACAAATACTTGAAAACAATGTGCAGTTTCAGCAAAACGGGTGCCAAAGACAAAACATGGGTATAATAATCCTAACTAATATTATAAATGTGAAAGTCACTCTGTCTGTCCGGCTTTCTATGTTACCGTCTCCTCCTCAGGCTATACTGAACTGATTTAAATGAAATTTTGTACAGAGATAGTCCAGATTCTAGAACCTGAAGAAGGACAAAGGCTATACATTTTATTCCTTTATTCCCACGGGAACGGGAACGGGGAACGTATACGGGAACTTAAAAACTACAACACCGATTTCAAACATTTTTCCGCCGATAGAATGCTTCACTATCCTAGAGTAACTTAAATTTTAATTCATCCACAAATTCCCACGGGAACGGGAGTCCTTACTAATACAATAAGTGTGAAAGTAGCTCTGTCTGTCCGTCGTTCTATGTTACCATCTTCCCCCCAAACTAACAAACCGATTTAAGTGAGATTTTTTACAAACATTGTTCTGAACTTAAGAACGGACACAGGCTTTATTTTATTCGAATATTCCCAAGGGAGACGGTTCTCACTATTATTATAAATGCAAAAGTAACTGTTTGTTCACCTTTCTATGTTACCATCTCCCGCTCAAACTAATGAACAGATTAATTTTAATTTTTGTACAAAGATTGTTCAGAACCTAAGGAAGGACATAAGCGATATATTTTATCCCTAAATTCCCACGGGATCGGGAACGTATACGGGAACTTAGAAACTACAACACCGATTTCAAAAATATTTCCACCGATTGAATGCTTCACTATCCCAGAGTAACCTAAATTTTAATTCATCCATATACTTCCATTAAAGAAATTCTTGAACTTATTCTTAAAAGAATTGACAATCTGGATTTGAACATCAAACGGCTAAGTGAAGAAGTCGCTCTTAAAAAACAATGATGGACAGAACACTAAAAATTGGAACATGGAATGCAAACGGTCTTTTACACCATTTATCAGAACTAAAAATCTTCTTAGACATCGAACACATAGATATTTGTCTGGTGTCCGAAACTCATTTCTCAAGTGGACTGGTTCTTGATGATTTAATATCAAACTATATTTGCTATACCACGCTCCTCATCTAGCTGATAAGGCTAGAGGTGGATCGGCAATCCTCATAAAAAAGAGCTTAAAACACCATGAAGAAGTTATGTTTACAAACGAGAATATGCAAGTAACAATAATTAGTATTGGTATGAAAAAAGAAGAATTCAAGTTGGCATCAATATACTGCCCGCCGAGGCGTTCCCCGACTGAAGATGATTATACAGAACTGCTAAATCTACTAGGACATAACTTCCTTGTTGGCGGTGACTTTAATGCTAAACACACCCATTGGGGATCCAGACACATAAAAACAAATGGCAGAAGGCTTTACTAAGCATGCCTCAAATACAATTGCGAGTTTTATTCATCCAGATCACCAACATACTGGCCATCGGATTCAAGTAAAATACCAGACCTTGTTGACTTTTTCATAGTTAAAGGTATCAAACGAAACCATATAAGAGTCGAAGGTAATTATGACTTATCATCAGATCATACACCGGTGATTTTATCACTTAATGAATCGGAGATAATGGAAAAAAGTAATCCTAAGCTAGTAAATAATAAAACAAACTGGAGTGAATTCAGAGAAAAGCTTGAAAGCTATATAAATCTCAGATCCCCTATGGAAACAAAAGAGCAAATCGACCTTGAAGTAGAACAATTCATTGCCGATGTTCAACAAGCTGCAGAAGAAAGTACACCAACTTACTCGAGTAGGAAGCAAACTGAAACAAAATACTCTGATATTGGAGAAGAGAAGAGTTTGAAGAAAATGGCAAAATACTAGATTTCCAGACGACAAAACAGCGTTTAACCGTCTAAGCAACGAGCTGAAAAAACAAATCTTCGAATTCAAAAATGATTTATTAAGTAGATTCCTGAAAAATTTAACGACTGATGTTTCAACCGATTATTCGCTCTGGAAAGCAGCTAAGCGCCTGAAAAGACCGCATCAGTTACAAAACCCGCCAATAAAATCTCTAGTCGGGAATTGGATCGGAAATCCGAAAGAAAAAGCTAACCTGTTTGCAGAACATCTTGCGAATGTTTTTAAGCCGATCACAGCAAACACATCTGAAAACAGCTTACATTTTATTGATAAAGTCGATGAAGTTGACATACCAATTGTCGCACTCAAAGAAATAAAAAGTATGTATCAATATCAACTATCGAACAAAACATCACCTGGGTACGATCTAATAACTGCTCAAGTTATGAAAGAAATGCCATCAAAAGCCTTCATAAAACTCCAATTCATAATAAATGCATGCCTAAAGGCCCAATATGTCCCACATCATTGGAAAATTGCTGAAGTAATTGTTATACCTAAGCAAGGTAAGCCACCAACAGAAGTGACGTCTTACAGACCAATATCGCTTATACCAATAATGGCAAAAGTCTTTGAAAAATTGTAACTGAAAAGACTAAGCAAAGTCATAGAAGAAAGAAATCAAGCACCAAATCATCAGTTCGGATTTAGAAATAATCATTCCACGATAGACCAAGTTCATAAATAATGGATGCAGTTGAAAAAGCATTAGAAGATAAACAAGTATGTTTGGCTATATTTTTAGATGTTGCTCAAGCATTCGACAAGATATGGCATAAGGGGCTAGAGTACAAACTGCTACCCAGGCAATACTACGAAATACTAAAATCTTATATCTCAAACCGGCTCTTCAGAGTACGGTATGATCAAGAATATTCAAAGCTAAGTAAAATACAAGCCGGTGTTCCACAAGGAAGTGTCCTAGGACCTACCCTGTATTTGCTATATACAAGGGATATTTCAGTGAATAACAACACCATTATGGTTACTTTTGCAGATGATACTGCAATTTTGGCATCCAGTAAGTGCGACCTCAAGGCTGCTGAGAAATTGCAAAATGCCGTCGACACCGTTAGTGATTGGACCAAAAAATGGCGTATCAAGCTCAATGAAGCTAAATCTGCACATATAAACTTTACAAATAAAAAGTTAAGCTACGTACAAATATTCATCAATAATCAAGCTGTACCTTACGCCAATACGGCCAAATACCTTGGGATGAATTTGGATGCTAAGCTAAAATGGAAAGAGCATATCAAAAAGAAAAAGGAAGAGCTCAACTTGAAATATAGAAAAATGAACTGGTTACTCGGTAGAAATTCTGACTTATCTGTCGAAAATAAAATAATGCTTTATAAACTAGTACTTAGACCTGTTTGGACCTATGGAATCCAATTATGGGGCTGTACAAAGAAAACAAATACTGAAATCATCCAAAAGTTCCAAAACAAAGTCCTTCGTGGAATAGTAAATGCACCATGGTATATAAGAAATAGCGATTTACATCGTGACCTACAAATAGAAACGGTTACAGAAGTTGTAAGAAAACATGCTGTATCACACAATCAGCGACTGCATAGTCATATCAACTCTGAAATGGAGTCCGTATTAAATACGAGAGGCAATGTTCGGAGATTAAGAAGAACCAAGCCACACGAGCTAATGGCCTAAAAGTCATGGGAAGCATTAAAAGTTTAAGTTCATAGATTGGTTCTGATTACGAGGAGTTTTTAGTGAGGTAAGAATCCCACACTACTTGGTGTCGAATACTGGCAAGTGTCTTTTGAAGATTTCCTCCTAACAAAAAAAAAAAAAAATCCATATATTCCTACGTTAACGAGAGTCCTTACTAACATAATAAGTGTGAAAGTAGCTGTGTTTGTCCGTCGTTCTATGTTACCATCTCCCGCCCAAACTAACAAACCGATTTAAATGAAATTTTTGTACAAAGATTGTTCAGAAGCTTAGGACTTTATATTTATTCCGTATATTCCCACGGGAGCAGGAACGTATACGGGAACTTTGACACTACAGCACCGATTCCAAAAATTCTTCCACCGTTGGAATGGTCCATAATCCCCGAGTAATTTAAACTGTTACTCATCCCCATATTCCTTACGGCAACGGTCACCATGTTTCCACGGGAACGGGAGTCTATACTAATATTAAAAGTCCGAAGTTAAATCTGTCTGTCTATTTCTTTTTGTTACCATTAACCGCCCAAACTGTTGAACCTCCTAATATGAATTTCGGTACAGAGACAGTCTAGAACCTGAGGATGGACATCTATATTATGCAATGTGTTTCATCCCTGTATTCCCATGGGAACGGGAACTTGAAAAATACAGCACCCATTTCAAAAAATGTCCACCGTTGGAATATTTCAATATTCCCGAGTAATATAAACTTTAAGTCATCCGCCGGAAACGGCCCTCATATTCCCACGGGAATGGAAGACTTTAGTAACATTACAAATCCGAAATTACAAATTGAAATTGTGTGTCTAAGCAATTGAACCGATTTATATGACTTTTGGGACAGAGATAGTCTAGAACCTAAAGATGGACATCCTTACTAATATTACAACTCCAAAATTAGCTGTGTCTGTCTGTTTCTCTTTGTTTATATATACCGCCCAAGCTATTGAAACGATTTATATGAATTTTGGTACAGAGGTAGTCTTGAACCCGAAGATGGACATCCTTACTAATATTACAAATCGAAAATTAACTCTGTCTGTTCGTGTTTCTTTGTTACCATCTCTCGCCCAGACCACTGATCCGATTTAAATGGAATTTTATTCAGAGATAGCCTAGAGCCTGAGGAAGGACATGGGCTTCATAAGTAATCCCTATATTTCTACGGGATCGACACCGTAAACGGGAACCTTAAAACTGCTGGATCGATAAAAGTTCTTTCACTTCGGGTAGATTTCTGTCAAACTGTCGAAAATACATTTGACCCGAGAAGAAATGTCTACCTTGATCTTCAAATAAAAATTGGCAATCGGGAATGGCTGTGTGAAAGGTCGATTTCGGCGCCGGCTAATGAGATAGTTAACCATATAAACTAATAAATTATGTTTGATGTATTTGGGGATGTTGGCGAATGTCTTGTTAAAAGTGTGAACGAACAGTAAGACAAATGAAGTTGTGTGCAGTTGCATTATATACAACTGACAGATGTTAAATGTCAAATAGCTTCAATAAAATAATTCTCTTCCTTTTTCAACATTGTCAAAGATCGGTTGTTTTATTTCAAGCTTCCAAAGCTATCCAACTTTAACAGGTTATGGGCTACCCATCCTATTGAAATAATCAATTTTTCTGTGAAATTCAATGTTCGAAATATAAAACAAAGTAATCTTTCTCACCAACAGAATAAAATCCAAACTTTACCTTGTTCGCGAAGCAGAGCAACCTATAAGTGAACAAACGTGCATTATCCATCGACACAAAAGGCATTTATTTATGTGAATTCAGGTTGAAGATTAAATAAAATGTCAATGCATGTGGTTAATTTTGAAAAATTGCGCGGACGCGAGAACTACGCGGTGTGGAAACGTCACATGAAGAGCTATTTGGTTATCAAAGGGTTATGGAAATACACGCAGAATTTCCTAACCTCTACCTCTACAGAGGCTGAAAAAGAATCTGATTTAAAGGCGCTATCAGAAATCATTCTTTGGGTTGAACCCGAGTAATTCGCGAACTGTGCCACCTCCTACCACCCAAATTACCAAAATAAAATAAAAAAATTAAAAAATAAACAATTAAACAAAAAATCCAACCAAAACAATAAAATACAATAACCACAAATCTCTCCAGCCGCGCCGCGAAAACGAAAAAAAATCCAGTGCAATAAAAAATCAGTGTTGTGAAAGTGAAAAAAAAAACAAAAAACAAAAGCCCATGTCTATCCAATAGCCCAAACACTAAGTGCGTTACCTCTCCATCGTCTCCTCCCCCACATCACTCTCGCAGCCCCAGTGACTGCACACATTTCTCTGATTGATAATCTCTTATCTTATCTGGGCAGTGTGTGCAGTCAATGAGGCTGTGCGTTTGTTAGGCGGATAGTCAATCAACGGTGTCGATCCCGTTGGTGAACTAAAGTCAAGTTGCTAGCTGGGCATAACACCGCTAGTAATTTGATTTTGTTTTCTAATAGGATATACACTTGTTGATTCGACTTAGTTAGCGTCTACGGTTGATATTTTGTTTTATGTATTTTTGTGAATTGTAATGTGGTCGGGTAGATTTCGGGTCGATTTTAGCAACATTCGGGGGCTAAGATCGAATTTCTTTGCTGTGTACGCTCACACTGCAAAATGCAGGCCAGCTGTTTTGGCACTGAGTGAAACACAGGTGGGTGTTGATTCTGATCCCTCAGAGTTCAACCTGCCTGGATATAGCTTAGTGCCATTATTCTTTTCATCTCATGGCCTCGCCGTATACGTTCGGAATGATATTGCTTACCAGATTCTACCACAATACGGCCTCTGTTCTAATACGAACTTTAATTTCATGTGGTTAAAATTCACCGTCCGTAAGCAAATCATTCATTACTGTTTTATCTATAGAAGCCCCAATTTAGATAGCAATTCGACCTCTAACGAGTTTGATGCGCTATCTGACTCCATAGTAAGAATTGTTTCCCTATATCCTCACACTGAAATCACAATTGCGGGCGATTTCAATGTACACAATTCTCATTGGCTTCGACATTCTGGCCAGACAACACCCGAAGGAGAATATGTTGAGATCTTTGCTGAGTTAAACCAATTAACTCAACTTGTTGATGAGCCCACTCGGGTTCCAGATATTGAAGGCCATGCGGCCAACACTCTTGACCTATTTCTAACTTCTCATCCCGAAAAATATAGGGTTATAGTATCATCTCCTTTAGGCAAATCGGACCATTGTGTCTTATCGGTAGATTTTTCGTTTTCCGTCACGGTAAAAAAAGATAAAGTCCCCAAAAGAACTGTGTGGCAATATGAGAAAGCCAATTGGGACGGGCTGAATAATTTCTTTCGAAATTTTAATTGGTCATTGTGCTTTCTCGACGGAAATGTTGATGCTTCAGCTGATATGATATCTAACGTAATTCTTAACGGCATGAGAAATTTTGTTCCTCACAGAACAAAAAGTATCATCCCCAAAGAGAATTCGTGGTTTGATTCAAGCTGTAAAGAGGCGATTAGGGATAGAGAAAGTAGTTTTCGAAAATTTAAAGATAACCCTACTGTAGAAAACCGAAATTTGTTCAAACGGGCCAGAAATATCTGTAATGCTCATATACAGAAAGCCAAGTTTTTGCATGACCAAAAAGTAAGGCAAAAAATACTGTTGTGTCCAAAAGGAAGCAAAAATTTTTGGTCTTTTGTTAAGAACGTTAAAAACTCGACCACGTCATCAATCCCTACGCTCGTTTTCAATGACTCTCCGTATGTCAGTTCCATCGATAAAGCCAATTTGCTTGCAGCCCAATTTGCTGCAAACTCAACACTACCTGATAGCATATTGGCTCCACCTGAGCTTGAGTCTGTAGATTCTGTGATGAAGCAGATATTTTTTCGAACTCGCTCGGTTGCGAGAGTCCTCAAAGATCTCAATATACATAAATCCGCTGGTCCAGATGGTATCCCCGCCGTTATTCTGAAGAGGTGTTCTTCTACGCTGGCAAAACCACTGCGTAAACTTTTCCATCTTTCCTATTCTGCTGAGATTTTTCCGAGCAGATGGAAAACTGCATTTGTCCAGCCGGTCCCTAAAAAAGGCGAATCTTCCTCCCCGTCCAATTACCGTCCAATTGCACTAACATCCCTTCTTTCCAAGGTCATGGAAACGTTGATAAACCGTCAACTTATGAAATATCTTGAAGAACGAAAGTTTCTTAATGACCGTCAGTACGGCTTTCGTAGCAAACGGTCCACTGGTGATTTGATGGCATATCTCACCGAAAAGTGGAACCAATCTTTACATTGTTTTGGAGAAAGTAAGATTATTGCACTTGATATATCTAAAGTATTTGATAGAGTTTGGCATCAGGCTCTTTTATCGAAAATGCGTGCTTTTGGTATCGATGAGTCTCTTCTTCGTTGGATTAGAAATTACCTTTCCGACCGTTCAATACAAGTTGTATTGGATGGCTTCAAGTCTGATACCCATTTCATAAATGCTGGTGTGCCCCAGGGCTCCGTTTTGTCTCCGACTCTCTTCCTCATTTTCATTAATGATCTCTTGTCTGAAACTTCTAATCCACTTAACTGTTTTGCTGACTACTCGACCCTCAGCTTTTCATATTCGTTTCCAAATTCACGTCCCTGCTCTTCGGATGTGGAACTGGAACGGTTGCGTATGATTAGCTCATTGAATTCTGACCTTGACAGCATTGTTGCATGGGGTCTTATGAACCGAGTAGAATTCAATGCTTCGAAAACTCAATGCTGTCTCTTGTCGTTGAAGCTTAACATTCCCCCATTGCCATTATCCATGAATGGTGCCTGCATCGAAGAAACCGAAAAGCTGTCAGTACTTGGTATGTGTGTAAACGATGATCTTCGTTGGAAGTTCTTCACTCCTTCTGATCTGGCTACCATTTATAAGGCCTTCATCCGCCCAAAACTGGAGTATAACTCCCATATCTGGTCAGGTGCTTCTCAAACATCTTTGCGCCTACTTGATAGGGTACAAAATAGAGCTTTAAAATTGATAGGTGATAGTTCAATCGTAGAATCGATTGATTCTCTGGAACATCGTCGAAACGTCACCTGTCTCTCTCTTTTCTATCGCTTTTTTCACAAACAGTGCTCTAGTGAAGTAGCCAGTTGCATTCCTCCCCTGAAACAATTTAGCCGCAATACCCGCCTCGCTAGGAATGTTCATCAGTTTTACCTTGAGCCCAACTTCGGACGTACAGTCAAGTATAGAGATTCGTATTTCAGCCGCACCACCCGAATGTGGAATGCTTTACCTGGCTCTGTATTTCCCCAACATTACGATTCACAAAAATTCAAAAGCAACGTGCATCGATGTCTCCTTTCAAATCCTCTCCTATTTTCCTAAATGCTCGCACTGTGTTTAACAACATTATAAGGGTAGTCATAACCCCTTGATGTGCGCGTTTATTATAAAAAAAAAAAAAAAAAAAACATCTACGTTTGCGTACATTGACGGCATTGAGAGCGCTAAGGGTGCTTGGGATACGCTTGAGAAAAGCCTCTCTGACTCTGGACTGAGCAGAAAGGTGGCACTGCTAAAAAAACTTACTCGCACAAGTCTTAGTGACTCTGATTCGATGGAAGAATATGTAGGTGAAATGCTTGGTTTGTCAGCGCGAGTAAAAAATTGTGGCCTTGAATTAAAAGACAATATTGTTGCGTCTTTAATGTTGGCTGGATTACCTAGTGAATATGATGCTTTTGTAATGACAATAGAAAACACTCAAAAAACATTGTCAGTGGATTACGTGAAGACAATGTTATTGCAAGAAGCGAGACTAGACCCAAAACCTAATGATGCAGCAATGTTCACCAAACACAAGAAGTTTCCCTGTCACACGCGTAAGAAAGTAGGTCATTTTGCCAAAAGTTGCCCGCAAAGATTCAAAAAAAAAAAAAAATCACAAAGATACAATAAAAAAATCTACTGAAAATGTCTTGTTCGCATCACTCTACGTAAACAGCAGCACAGAAACCGCACATTGGTTTGTTGACTCCGGTGCAACTTCGCACTTGACAATGAGTGATTCTGGTCTAATGAATAAGCGGCGAGTAACTGATAAGGAAGTTACTGTTGCGGACAACTCAAAGCTGAAGGCAAATAATTGTGTCGGCAAATTAAAAATGAACTTGCACAACGGGACATCCAGTGTCTTGGCAACATTAAAAGAAGTAACACATGTTCCAAATTTGTGTGCAAACCTGCTATCGGTAAGTCAAATGGTCGCAAATGGAAATAAAATAGTTTTTGAAAATGATATATGCAAAATTTTCAATAAAAACCATCAAATAATCGGAACAGCCTCCCTAGTAAATGGGCTCTACCGCTTGAATTGTGATTCAGGAGTTTCTTCCAGTTCCAAATCAATAAAAGCAATGTTTGCTAATGATTCTAATGAGCTTTGGCAGAGGCGATTAGGGCACATTTGTGACAACAATTTAAGAAACGTTAAGGACTGCTCGACTGGAATTGAATCACCTTTTAAACCAGGGCTGAAGTGCGAAATTTGTGTAAAGGGTAAACAGACAAGAGCCTCTTTTAAAGAAGTTGGAAAGCGTGTTAAAAGCTTGCTAGAGCTAATACACTCCGATGTTTGTGGGCCATTTGAAGTTTCATCTCACTCAGGTGCACGTTACATTGTCACATTTGTTGATGATTTTAGTCGAAAGGTCTTTGCAATCCCAATCAAGACTAAATCAGAAGTGTTTATAGAATTTAAAAGGTTTAAGACTTTCGTTGAAAACCAGCTGTCAAAAAAAATAAAAGTTCTCCGTTCTGACAATGGCGGAGAATACTGTAGTCGAAACTTTGAAAGTTTTTTAGCATCACATGGTATCAAACATGAAAAAACAGCACCTTACACACCAGAGCAAAGAGGGGTGGCTGAAAGGATGAACAGAAGCATTGTGGAACGTATGCGATGCATGCTGATTGACTCATCCTTAAAAAAAAAAATTTGGACAGAAGCTGCATCGACAGCAGCTAATTTATTGAATCGCGTCCCATGCAGACACAATAACAAATCACCAGAAGAATTTTGGTCATTCGTGCACATTCCTAAACAGAACCGAAGAAAATTGGACGAGAAGTCAACTGAATGTTTAATGATGGGATATATGTAGCGCAGAATCAAAAGCGTATAGACTGTACAACCCAAAAACAATGAAAATCGTTGTCAGCAAGGATGTTATTTTCTTTGAGAATATGAAGGTAAATGAATCTGATTTAATTAAAAAAGGTTTTTCTTTATCGTCCTTAGTATACTTTCCTAATGAGCCATCCGTTGCTGATGTTAATCACGATACTAATTCCACCGGGAAAAATGGGAACGAAATTAGCATTGTGATTGAAGACGATGATAATCAAAGAGCTGTCAACTCAAATGATCTACCTGGTGCTCCAGCTCCAACAGAAAACACTCAAGAAACTGACGAAACATCTATTTACCCTTCTGCTGAGGTTCGAGCTGAAAATTTTAACAATAGCCGCAGCGAGGAGTATGTATCACCCGATAACACAAACAGAGAGCCAACATCACCAGGAGATATATATGACGACACGCTGCAAGATGTGTCTGAATACCAAATAGATGAAAGCACAGAAACGCTCAGTGGAATTCGACAGTCAATACGAATAGCCAATCAAGCAAAACCAAACTACAGATATCCACATTTCGGCTTCAGCGCCTCTGAGCACATAATTAGCTCCAGTGATCCACTGACTTTCGAGGAAGCTATGCTATGTCCAAAAGCAAAATTATGGAAAGAAGCGATGAAAAGTGAAATTGACTCACTCATTTCAAATAATACATGGAATATTGTTGACCTTCCCGAAGGCAAAAAACCTATTAGGAACAAGTGGGTTTACAAAACAAAGTACAATTCGAATGGTAACGTGGATAAACACAAGGCAAGGTTAGTAGTCAAAGGCTTTTCGCAAGTTGAGGGTATCGATTACTCAGAAACCTTTGCTTCAGTTGTGAGGTACACGTCAATTAGATTCTTAATTGCACTTGCAGCAAAGCTTGACCTCAACATCATTCAAATGGACGCAGTTACAGCGTTTTTAAATGGAGAACTCCAAGAGGACATATATATGTACCAACCTAAAGGATTTGAAGATGGTACTAAGAAAGTTTGCAAGCTTCAGAAGTCACTCTACGGGCTCAAACAATCGAGTCGTGTCTGGAACCAGACACTGAACAAAACGATTTTGAAGTTCGGTCTGAAGAGGAGTGAAGTAGATCAATGTGTCTATTTTCTGATTAATGGTCCGAAAATAATTATCGTTGCTATTTACGTCGATGACCTCCTGATAATTAGCAATGACACAACGCAAGAAGATCGTCTCAAGAAGGAGCTGTGCAAAAATTTCAAAATGAAAGACTTGGGAGAGGCAAGTTTGGTATTAGGCATACGAATAACTCGCAACCGAAAGGAAGGAAGCATTGCAATTGATCAGTCGCACTACATAGCGGAAGTTCTTAAACGCTTTGGGATGGAAAACTGCAACCCAATCTCAACGGTGCAGGGAACTAACTTCACGGGCACTACCTTCACATGGGAAATAACTTCACTTTAAGTGGGAAATAATTTCACTTTTTTTCTGGTGAAGATATTTTACCACTGTAGGTGGGAAATAACTTCACCTGAAATTTGTGTGTTAAGTTATTTCCCACCTGCAGTTTGAAAATTATAGACATTGAACAAAAGAGCAATTATAGCTTTTGGGCGATTTATTTCAACCAAACAAAATTTCACAAAATAAACAAAGGTACAAAAATGAAAATAGTTCGCGTTTGTATATTCAAAAAATATATAAAAGAACTCAATTCTGAAAAAAAATATAATAATGCCAAACTATATTTTCAAAACAACAGCGCTTTGAAATGAAGACTTTGAAAGTTAAAAATATGCTAAATAGATTTTTATGTGACACATTTTCAAAAACAAATTTTTTCGTTTTTTTTGCATTTTGTCGTTTTAGTGCTTTATACGAGGGCACAGTGAAAAATTGGTGCGATTGAATTTTACATCTTGTGTCTATTTCCTTTTTTCATCTGCACTAGCAGATCCAAGTAAGTCCAGCAAAAGGCTACTTAGCTGCGAATATGCGTAGCTAAAAACGTTAATTAAAATAATAAACATATTTTCAAAAACAGATCTTTCACTGCATATTATTGCACTCATTTTACATATACATTAAATGAAAGATCTGTTTTTGAGATATGTTAAATAAATTAATATGTATTTCAAAAGCAAATTTTTCGTTTTTGTGTATTTTGTCGTTTTAGTGCTTTACACAAGGAAATAATGAAAAATTCGCGCGAATTTTTTTATTGAATACACAAAAACGAAAAATTTGCTTTTGAAATACATATTAATTTATTTAACATATTTCAAAAAAAAGATCTTGCAACCTTAAGCCTATAGGAGCCCAATTTAAATACAGTTTTAAAGATTATCATTTCTCCAAAAAATAAGTCTAAAACTAGGTCTCTACCATCTGTATTGACAGAGAAATCGATTTTAACACAGGTCAGGGTAAACCAAAGTTAGCCTTTTTTTTAAATGTCAAAAAATGATGTCAAAGTTGAGAAATGGACTTTACTGTACAACAATTTCTTTCTTAGACTGCGACCAAGAATCACATCCCGAAGTATGTAACACATATTACGGGACTCCCTGTATACATATTTTCAAAAACAGATCTGCACTGCAACGAAATGTATAAGTTTTTTCCAATAAATAGCTTCACATAAAAGTGAAATTCGTTCCCACGAAAAAGTGAGATTATTTCCCACCTTCAGTAGGAAATATTTTCACAAAAAAAAAGTGAAACTAATTCCCACATGAGGTGAAGTTATTTCCCATGTGAAGGTAGTACCCGTGAAGTTAATTCCCTGCACCAATCTCAACGCCAATCGATCCAAATCAAAAAATCTCCGCTCAAATGAGCCCGACCGATCCAGAGGAAATCGAGGAAATGGCAAGAACACCCTACATGCAAGCCATTGGTAGCTTGTTGTTTGCTGCACAAATTACCCGACCGGACATCTCGTTTGCAGTGAATTTATTGAGCCGTTATGGATGTAATCCAGGAAAAGCTCATACTGGAATGCAATAAAACGAGTATTGCGCTACTTGAAAGGCACAATAAATAAAAAACTTCTGTATACCCGTGATTCAACTAAAATAAATGGCTATTGTGATGCAGACTATGCAGGTAATTTAGATACAAGACAAACTACTACAGGATATGTTTTCTTGTTTCAGAACGCTGCTATTTCTTGGGCAACGAAACTACAAAAAAGCATAACCTTATCATCAAGTTAATCTGAGTACGTGGCAATGGTAGCTGCAGCCAAAGAATCAAAGTGGCTTAGCTTTCTACAGAACGAGTTATCTCCAAATTCATCGAAGGTTATGGTATTACACTGTGACAACAAAAGTGCCGTTGACGTCGCTACAAACAACTCATACTCCAACGCACTAAAACACATAGACGTTAAAACTAAATTTCTCCACCAAATGATCATGATCATCACAAATGAAATAAAGCTAAACTACGTATCAACAAATGAGAACATAGCCGACGCTTTAACCAAAGGGCTTTCAAAATTAAAGCTAGACTATTTTTCATCCAAATTTGGCTTAACCGACTAATTTTACTAGAGTAAATTGTTTGAATTATCATTTACTAGTTTATTTTTTATGTTTGGAATTTTGAATTTAATCTAAACAAAATGTTTCATACATAAGCATACAAGTTAAACAAACTGTACAAAAGAATGTTCATTCAGAGGGAATGTTAAAAGTGTGAACGAACAGTAAGACAAATGAAGTTGTGTGCAGTTGCATTATATACAACTGACAGATGTTAAATGTCAAATAGCTTCAATAAAATAGGGGTATTCATGCATCAGCGTAAAACCCTCGTAAACCGTGTAGTCTGTGTAAGTTTACCAGATGGTAAAAGAACTGTCAAATTTTGTATGGAAAATGTTTTACACAAATTTGGTAAGACTACGCAACGAATTCAATGCGGAAACGAGATGGTAAAACGTGTAAAACTACACAAAAGTCTTTTTTGACATTTCGAAAGAAACGTTTTAGTTAAGTTGAAGTAGGTACTTTCTATCAAACAAAAAATAAAAAAAGTATACAAATAAATATGGAAACGAGCGGAGTAAGTAATTAAAAACAAAGTTTTGAATAAGCATAAAATAATTATTTGATTCCAGAATGAAGAAAACAAAATGCAAATCGATATGTACGGGTCCATCACACAGATTCTTGTGTTTTGATGTACCAATGCTATGTGAAATCCAAAGCAACTCGAGTTCTCATCCGAAATGTTGAAGCTAAAGAAAAATCTGCCGATGACGACTGTGTCTTGGTTGGAGTTAAGAATGGCGATGAAGGTAAAGACGAGGAAGATATTCAACAGGCACCAGAAAAAGATGAGGAATATGATGACATCACATAATTGATAAAATGCAAACAGTTTGGTGAGTCCTTCACTTTCTTTTCTTTCAGCATTTGCTTTATTTTGCTTTGTATTTTCAGAATGGTTCGGACCCATGTTAAGATAGAGTTCCTCGGTGAACAAAACCGCCAAATCATTCGCAATGTCAAGGGACCCGTGCGTGAAGGCGACATTCTCACCCTCCTTGAATCCGAAAGGGAAGCCAGAAGACTTCGATGAGTTGTTTTTTATTCATTAAAATGGTTTGTAAAACTTGGCTCTCTGCAAATGAAACTTTCTTTTATTTTTATTTGTTGTATTTTCAGCTGATATGACCTTACATCGTCAAACTAGGTTGCTGTACATACATATGCAAAAGCAGTGCACGGAAACTTTTTCTTATAAAACATGAATGTGAAATAAAAACAAAGCTTCATCATTCATAGCGAATTTGTTAGTTTATTGTTTATCAAAGTGTTCTTTTAGCTTGGCCTCGCACTCTTTGACTTTGTTTACACTCAGAAAAAAACGAGCTAAATTCAAGAAAATCGGTGTCAAAGCAAGCCTATTCGTTGACGAAAGTCTGTCAACCTCGAAATTTCTTAATCCGTGCCCGAAATTCTTGTTTTAAGCCTATTTTTGATAAGCCTCAAATTCTTATTTCAAGAATGTTCTCATCTTAATATAAGTTTATTTAAGCTTAAATATAAGAATACAAAGGCTTAGTGTCAGACTATTACAATCTAAAATTAAGATCACGTATTCTTAAATATACAGGGATAAGAATAAAACATACTTAAATCAAGTTTCTAATATTCCTAAATTAAGCATTAACAAACTTGAAGCAAGAACAAAATCTGGTTTGTTTCAGTTGCTTTCGGATCACTTCTAGCTCTTTTAATCTTGAATTTAGACTGAAATTAAGCATTACCGAACTTGAAATAAGAACAAAAACTCTTTTATTTCAGTACCCTTCGGATAGCTTCTAGCTTATTAAATCATGATTCAAGATTTGTAAGCTCTTACCTTTAGAATCAATCCTTATCCTCAGCCCTTGTCCCCATCCCTCTTCCTCACCCCCTCTCCTCCGTAATAAAATTAAAAGCACTTATAATTTCAATGTGTTTATATTTTTTTAATTTTTATTTTACAAAAATTATTTAAATATACTTAATTCTGAAATGGGTTCCTTCTTTGTTTAACGGATACAAATGGAGTGGTGGACTTAAAAATTCCGTAATAATTTTTACTTCAATGGTTCTTTTAAACAACCAATTTGAAATGATTGGAAATGATGGTCAAATCAAAGGTTTTCAACTCGTTGGCATAGAACATAAACTGTTTCATTCTGAAATATAAAATTTTTTAATTTATAGAGTTTAAAATTATTATTAACATCATTACGTACAGCTTATTGGTGATATGGTGGTAGAAATGGCGTCAGCTTCAGCTGAGTAGTCAACGTTTACTCTATTTCTCATATCGTTATCACTTTGTCACTCACTAGAACAAAGTTTCCATCAATGTTTTTAAACACATATACATCACTAGATCTTACAATGTTCTCAATGTCATTTTCGTAGTAAAATTTTCCATGAGGTAAAAATATCACTTAATCACTCAATAAGAAATCCATCCGAACCGGAATAAAGTACGCTTCAAAATGAAACAACGATCTAAGCTTCTTTGTAATCAAACTGCATCATACAAGTTTAAGATCGCCTCGGCTTAATTTGAGAATATCAATCTTAGCTTAAGATCATTTTGGATTCTTTAAGAATGTATCGGCTCGTTTAAGACCGTATCGACTCGTTTTAACATTCAATAATCTTAAATAAAGAATGTTTTGTTCTTAATAAGAAAACGAAACTAAGTCAAGATAATGAAGAACTTAATTTAAGAACGTATATCTTACTATAACTTTAAACAAATCTTATATTAAGAATGCCATACTCAAATCAAGTTTTGTGTTCCTATTTTCGGCATAAAAACTCGTTTTTAGAATAAAATTCTTGAATTAAGAATAAAACGTGTCGTTTTTGAGATAACAAAACTAAGAATGCAAAAAAATAGAACTAAGCCTACTCGTACTTGACTTTAGACTGCGGTTTTTCTCTGAGTGTACGTTGTTCACCTTGGCCTGCAGGTTGTTGCCCTTGCCGAAGCCTTTCCTATCGAGTATCTCAAGGAATGTGGTACCGAACTTCTCAATTATGGAAGGATCTCCTCTAAGAACAACGTGTCCTTTGCCAGTATTGTCACTCACAGAGAGAAAGTAGAAGATATCTTGAGGCGCACTTCGAAGGAAAGTATTGATGAAGTCTGACTCTATGCTGTCTTTACGGTGCATTAAGAAGTATTTGGGTTTCTCTGGCAACAAGGTTAGTCTTTCAGCTTCCATCACGGCGTTGTCTTTCAGGACTTTCTGAAAGCTTTTGTTGGTACTCTTCAAATTAGCCTGTATTTCCTGAATCAGCTCCAAGTGCATAGCCGGCCCTCCTCTGAAAAATAAATATAAATGGATGCCTATGTAGCAACAAACAACAAATGAATGTCCTTACTTGAGAGTGTTATTCGTTGCCAATTCGCGGTCGTAACATTCACCTAGCTTTTTTACAACCCGGTTACCCACCACAAAATGCAAATAGATATACTTTTCCCTTGGATTTTTCTGGTTTTATAAAAGAGAGTATGAGGGAATAGACGTGTTTGATAACCTCGTCCGGCTAAATTTTTCGAAATTCTATCTCAACTCTGTTCTAAATATTCAGTTAAGATATAAAACACCTTTTGTACCATTGCGTTTCACTTTCTCTATTCGTTTCTATCGGCTTATTGATATAAAACATTAAATTTAAATTTTTGATTAAATATTTCGATGGCGGGTAAAACGAGATCTGCAGACAAAGAGAAACAGTCAACCGCTACACCAGTGGCATGCGCAATTCGAGGCATACAAGCTCAGGCCAAGGAACACCAACACACACCAAGGAACACCACACCTATCGGGAAACAAGTCAACAAAAGCAATTCCGCTTTAGACTGCTCTTGTTCTAAAAACACCACCGCTGTATCCCTTATTGATTTGGAGGAAAGGTTTTCTTTGCTCAAAAAAAAATAACCAACGATATCTCTACGGAAATAAATCTTCTACGCGACGACATAATAAAACGTTTAACGCTTATTGAAGACCGTGTAACTACACACGCAAAAGATGTCGATGCTGCTCTTAAGAAGATAGAAGAACGTCAACGTAAGACAGAGATCAAGGTTAAAGAGACAGAGAAATCGCTTCAAACTCTTCAATCTTTTGAGGCAAACATTGCTAAAGCACAAGAACTCGAGGGGGAAGTGGCTGATCTTGAGAAACGCTGTGATGCTTTCGAGCGAAAGGAAATTGGAGCCGATGCGATTATATTTGGTGTACCGCAGATGCAAGATGAAAATCTGAAAACAACGTTTCATCACATCTGCCATATAGTTGAATGCATTCCACCGACACTAAAAGCTATTTTTCGCTGCCAGAAACGCAATAACGACGGGCGCACTGAGAACGAGAAGGTCAAACCAGACACACCCATTATCGTCAAATTTCACTCTCCGCACGAAAGAAACACCGTTTTGCAAGCAGTTTCTCTCTTTTGTAAAAATGCAAGGCAGCTTTGCCTAGAAGACGTTGACATTAAAGCGGACAACAATAAAAACATACATATGTATGGCAGTATGACCAGCAAAAATCGTTCACTTTACCACAAAGCTTCACGTCTTAGGCAAAACAAACAGCTGTTTTCTGTTTTCACACATCATGGTTCCGTGTATGTAAGGAAGAGTGCAGGTGCAAGGGTTATTTTGGTTGATAACGATAGAGTGCTGAACACCATAGCAACAGATAGTCAAGCAGGGCAGAGGAGGACAAACGACAACGACAACAGCATATGATTGACACCACTCAACAAGTATTTATTTATTCACTTTTTATTGCTTTTGCTCTTTTCTTTTGTATTCATTTTGTTATTGTAATGTTTTTGCTTGATTTCTTTCCTACTCCCTGTCCCCTTCCTTTTATATCAATGTTGTTGCAATGGAAAATAGTAATAGTGCATATTATAGATCTGCACTTATGTGAGTCAATTAGTTCTCTTTTCATCCATATTACTTAAAAAAAAAAAATAAAAAAAAAATGGAATTAAATGAAAGCGGAGTGATCTCCATGGGCGAAGGGGGAAACATAATTTTGCGATCAATGGTTAAGGTGTTTTGTAGTCGTAGGCAAGGGCTTAAGGTTTGTCATCTTAATGCACAAAGCTTACTGCCTAAAATAGACGAGTTTAGAGAAATATTTATAAATTCTAAAGTTGATGCGATCTGTGTGTCGGAAACTTGGTTTTCGCCAAATATAAAGGATGCTGTTTATGCTTTAAGTGGCTATACAATTTATCGGTCAGATAGGAAAATTCGCACTGGTGGAGGTGTAGCTATTTATGTAAGAGAAGGCCTTAAATGCAAAATAAAATGTCATTCACCTAATGAATGTTCTGTTGAATACCTTTTTGTAGATATAGTTGTGGGAGATAACTTTATTCGTTTAGGAAGCGTTTACAGGCCAAATAGGAATATTGAGTTAACACCTATTTACACATTAATGGAAGAGTTTTCAACCACTGCCTGTAATGTTATTGTGTGCGGTGACTTTAACAGCAATATTTTGTTGGAAAGTCATCTCACAGAAAATATGCTTGGGTTTGATCTGCATCCAGTAAATACTCAAATGCCTACTCATTTTACTAATACTTCAAGTACACTGCTAGATTTGTTTTTCGTCAATGATATGGACAGAGTTCTTTTTTATAATCAAATTTCTGCACCAGCCTTTTCTAAGCACGATCTTATCTTTCTTACCTTTGACTTTGATACTTATATACAAGCTAGTTCATCAACTTATAGCTTCCGAAACTTCAAAAACATAGATAGTGGTGCTCTTGAAAATCAAACTCGTTCTATTCCTTGGAATCAAGTTTATGGTATGACCTCTCCGGACTACCAAGTTGAATTTCTTCAAAATAATATTAATGAGCTTTTTAATACACATGTTCCTTTATCAACCGGTAGAGTGAGGCCCAAAGCAAACGCCTGGTTTACGAATGAAATTCGCTTGTTGATAATGCAAAGAGATCAGGCCTATTGTCGATGGAAGCGATTCCGCATAGAAGAGTACCTAACTGCGTACAAAAATAAAAGAAACGAAGTTGTTCGTAAAATAAAAGTGGCTAAGGCGCAGTTTTATACTAGCAAGCTTAACATAAGTAGAGGTGGTCAAAATCTGTGGAATAACCTTCGAAAGTTAGGGATGGGCAAGCAGAAGTTGACTTGCCCAAGTGACGTAGATATAAATGCACTGAATCGAAAATTTATATTGACTTCAGATACACAAAACACGTCTGGCCAAGGAACCTCGAATAGCAATCATATAGTCTATACAGATACACCGTTCTTCTTTAAAAGAATAGAGAGCACAGATGTAGTGAAAAGTTTTTTAGCCGTGAGTTCTAATGCTGTCGGAGTAGATGGAATGCATCCGGTCTTTATAAAAGCTATACTGCCTATATTGCTCCCGTATATAACACACGTTATGAATACTATTTTTATGACTGGTATCTTTCCCTGCCAGTGGAAAATGGCAAAAGTAGTACCAATACCTAAGAACTCAAAGGGAGAGGAATTCAGACCCATATCAATTCTGCCTTTTCTATCCAAAATCTGCGAGCGCATTATGCATACTCAAATTAATGAGTTTCTTGTAAATAATAATCTACTGGTTACAGAACAGTCTGGTTTTCGTGCCAAGCATAGTTGTACCACCGCACTTTTGAAAGTAGTAGAAGACATAAGAGCACAATTGGACGAAGACCAGGTTACTTTTCTTGTTTTACTGGACTTCTCAAAGGCTTTTGATATGGTCGAATATCCTATCCTCATAAATAAGCTGCTCCAACGGTTCAATATGTCTTCCTCGGCTGTAAAGTTACTCTCATCCTATCTACGAGAAAGAAAACAGGCTGTGTCTCTTGGAAGTAGATTATCTGAATTTTTACCTTTAGTAAAGGGAGTTCCACAAGGTTCGATTTTGGGTCCGCTCCTATTTTCACTGTACATAAACGATATACACAGTATAATTTTGAATTCATCCAAGCATTTTTATGCTGATGATATTCAAATCTATAAAAGCTGCTCTCTTGGCCTAATAGAAAACTGTGCTAATGACTTGAATGAAGATCTTAAAAGGATTTTGGAATGGTCGTCTAGTAATGGTCTCTCACTTAATCCAATAAAATGTAAATGCTTGGTTATCTCCAAAAAGAAATTAGATCTTTCTTACTTTCCCTCAATCATGCTGGGTTGCTCAGAAATTGAATTTGTAGATAGTTCTAAGAACTTGGGATTGGTGTTCAATAGAACACTCACATGGAACAATCATATAAATGAAGTTGTGGGTAAGACATATGGAGTTCTTCGAACTTTATGGGCCACTCAAAAGTTTATGCCCCCGAAAACGAGATTAATGCTGGCTAAAACTTTAGTTATCCCTGTTCTTACATATGGTTGTGAGTTGTTTTATAATTGTGACACTGTGTCCAAAAGAAAGCTACAGGTAGCATTCAATAGTACTCTTCGGTATATTTACAGCCTCAGAAGATTCGACCATATCTCACATTTGGAAAACAACTTATTAGACATGTCTTTTTTCAATTATATAAAGTTTCGCACCCTCCTTTTATTATTTTCTGTAATTAGAACACAGCAACCAACGTATCTTTACGACAAAATCCGGTTTTCGGCATCCAACAGAGCTGCTTGTTTAATTTTACCAAGTTTTACCTGCCTAACATCTGAAAGACAATTTTTTATTTCTGCTATTCGCCTTTGGAATGCACTTCCGCGCAACTTGAGAGAGCTAAGTGACATGCATCGATTTAAGAGCGAGCTAAAGCTGTTCTTAACCAACCAGCGCAACTAATTTTGATTTGAACCCCTCCTCTTCTCCTCTTCTCCTCTTCTCCCATACTCCTCCTCCCTTCAAGCAAATTCAAATTTTATGTTTTTTAATGTTTTTCTAGAATCAATTCTGTGTACAAAGAATTATCAGAGATATTTTTCATTTCAATCTTACATAATTATTTAACTTACATTTTATTTAAATTTTCTCTAGTTTTTGTTTTTAATATTATTTTTACTCTTTTTTAAAACTATGCTATTCTTTTTTATGTTAATTTATTGATCCATTGTTATATAATGTACTGCTAACTTTTCACAGACTTAAAAGTGTACTCTTATTGTGAATTGTAATACTCATCAAATAAATCTAAAATCTAAAAAAAAAAAAAAAAAAAAAAAAAAAAAAAAAAAAAAAAAAAAAAAAAAAAAAAAAAAAAAAAAAAAAATGGAGCAGTTTGATGGCTTGCAGTTGGGATAAGTTGCTAACATGAGTACCACAGCACATGTTACTTCCAATTCCCTCAATGCAGACCACTCGAACTAAGCCAACGTGATCGGCAGGCAAACCTCTAGGAGCTCGAGCGTCCTGGAACTGAGAGTAATACATAATTTGATTTAGTTCATTAATAACGTGTTTTGCTTACTTTTGACCCATCATCCACTGATGTGAGAATGCACGACTGTTTGGAACTGGATGGAAACATTTAGAACGAAAATAAACAATACTAAATATACGTTCCACAAAATGTAAATATAAACAAAAACATAGAATGTATAGAAAATTAATGAAGTTACTATACTTAAAGTCATGTGACTAGAAAAGTTCGAGAATAAAATACAACCAATTTTCAAGTCACAAAGTGAAGTTGTGTGTTTTCCTTTAAATACTTTTTTTCCTAGTTTTTTTCAAGTTAATCAAAAACCTAGTCGGAACATTTGGTCCTTCTAAGCCGTTTTTACGAACAGTGATTAGAAACAATATAGTGTGTGTGGAAAACTTTAACATTTTAAAAGACAAAAAGTGTGTAAATCGTAGAGTCGTTTAACGAACACTCTAGTGAATATATACATATATAAAGAACTCCATCAGAGTTGAAAACTTAGTGTAATTTACAATTCTATCGAATTAAATTTACTAATCTAATAAATCGCGCGCGACTAAAACGCCATTAAATTAGATTAAAAACGCCAATCTTAATAAACTTAAAACTAAAATCTGCTGCAGAAGTCGAGTCATCAAGGACTAAAACTACAAGGTCATCCAAGGTTGCAACTGCAAAAAAGAAGAAGAATTTAAGTAAGTTCGTTCTTGTTGTGTACGTTGTTGTATAAATAAGTAGTTATACCCAAACAAACTTTAAAATGTCGAATCCAGTACCTGCTCTTGGTTCTTCTTTGTTTTACGGAGCTCTCCAAAAAAGCCTCCTGGAGCAAATAGAGAGGAATTATAGAAATTTCAAAAAAGAGCCCAAAACACGTCGTACGCGTGCAGTTGCGAGTAGCCGTTTAGCATTGCTGGAAGAAAATATGGCTTCAGCAAAAATCTACCACCAGAACGTCGTTGGGGGTTTGAAATTGGAAGCTGGAATTGAAAAGGAGGAATATTTAGAGGTGTATGATAAAATAAACGACACTTACCTGGATTATAGGTCCGATTTAACTGAGTTGTTGGAAAGCTTGTCTTCGGTTTCTGCATCGTCATCGCTGGCAGCAGGTCAGGCTGGGCAGAGTTTAGGCCAGTCAGGTATGGTCCGTACCGAGTTGAGATTGCCCAAAATTGATCTCCCTAAATTTAATGGGGAATATATAAAATGGCGGTCGTTTCACGACAGGTTTGATTCGCTGGTCTGTTCAAACAATAATTTGACGGACATCGACAAGATGCACTTCTTGAAGTCGAGTTTAGAAGGTGAGGCGGATCGTTTGCTCCAGCATTTACCCTGTGTCGCGGGTAACTTTGACAAGGCATGGGAGTTATTAAAGGCGCGATACGACAATAAGCGTGTCTTAGTAACTGCGCAGCTAAAACTCCTTTTCAGCCAAAAGGGCCTTGTGAAAGAGTCGGTTGATGGGCTGAAGGAGGTGATATTCACCACGCAAGAGTGTATCCATGCACTCAGGAACCTGGATTTGCCTGTTGATCAATGGGACGACATTTTGGTGCACCTCGTGTATAATAAATTACCCGGTAATTTGCAGCAGTTGTGGGAAGAGAAGTTGGGGAACCAGAAAGAGTTGCCAAGCTGGAACGATTTTCTGGAGTTTTTGGAGGCACGCTTCAGGACGTTGGAAGCCGTGAGTACGGAAACAGCGCAACCAAGTTCTTTCAAGAACGATGTGAGGAGACCAACTGGTACGGAGGTGCGGAAGGTGTTTCATACGAAAGCTGCTGCCAGAACGGAGTTTGTCTGCCAGGTATGCCACCAGAGCCAACACTCTATAAGGAAATGCCAAAAGTTCCTCAACATGAACACAGCGGAAAGGAAGCAGACTGCTCGACGCCTGAGAGTTTGTGACAACTGCCTTTCTTCAGGGCATTTTGTGCCGAATTGCCCCTCGCCTGGCTGCTGTTACTTTTGCCAACAACGTCATCACACGCTTCTACATGTAAACTTGACCCAACACGCAGCTGTGCGCGCAAATAGCATGCCGTCGAGGACAACAACAACTTCAAGAGGTCAGAATGCAGTTTCGACATCTTTTAACGCTCATGCGCTGGAGTTTGAACCACGAGAAGTACAACAAGCTTCTACAAGTGGTCAGGTTTTAAATTACCACACGTCGCATGGTAGCAGAACGCACCAGGTGCTTTTAGCGACAGCTATTGTGAAGGTGCGAGCAGCCGATGGTCGTCAACACCATCTCCGAGCTTTGATCGACCCAGGATCAGAAGCATGTTTCATCACGGAAGATACAGCACAACAGTTGAAGTTAAAAAAGCGACGTACCTTTGTCGAGGTGTCAGGGTTAGGGTTGGTCAGCAGTGGCACAACGCAAACATGCGTGGATATTGAGCTTGCGTCATGCAACTCAACTTATGGAGGTGCGGTGCGGGCACTGGTTTTCAAGTCGCTGACTGGCCATCTCCCGGCCCAACAAATGATACCTGACAAATGGCAACACCTTAAAGGGTTAACGTTGGCAGATCCAAATCTCCACGTTCCTGGACCTATTAATATACTTCTTGGTAGCGATGTATATGCCGACATACTCCTTCCAGAAGTGAGAAGACCTGCAGATGGAGTCGGACCAACCGCTCAGAAGACGCAGTTAGGGTGGATTGTGTTAGGGAGAGTTCAAGAGGAACATCCCCGGCAAATACGCAGTTTTGTGCAGACTGCTGACCTGAATTCTCAGCTGCAGAGATTCTGGGAGATGGAAGAATTGCCGTTCCAGACACAAGAAACTGAGGAGAACATCGCATGCGACGCGCATTTCGATGAACACACGAGACGCCTTCCTGACGGGCGTTATGAAGTGAAGCTGCCGTTTAAAGGTGGATGTCTTCCAGCGATGGGATCCAGTAAGCAGAGCGCGGTCCGACGATTCCTGCACTTGGAGAAGAGGCTGGAGGCAAACCCAACTCTTCGGGCAGATTATGCCAAATGCATACAGGAATATGCAACCCTGAGGCATATGGAAGAAATTCACGTCGGCGACTCGGTGTTGGCAACCCCATACCACTATTTTTTGCCTCACCATGCAGTTTTCAAGGAATCGAGTTCCACTACGAAACTGAGGGTCGTGTTCGACGCAACAGCGAAGACTTTGGATGGAAGTTCGCTCAATGATCGACTTTTGGTGGGTCCAAAATTACAGTCGAACATTATTGATCTGGTTCTTCGATGGCGAACCCACAGAATAACGTTTACGGCTGACATCGAGAAGATGTATAGGCAGGTGTTAGTGGATACACCGGATACTTACTATCAGTTGATCCTGTGGAGAAACGATCGTTCATCTCCAATCAACATGTATCGGCTTAAAACGGTAACGTTTGGCACAGCGAGTGCACCGTATCTTGCCATAAAAATTCTGAAACGTGTAGCCAAAGATGAAGAATCGAACCTGCCGGAGGGCGCGAAGGTAGTCCGAGAGGACATGTATGTGGACGATTTGATCAGTGGTGCCGATACTGTGGAAGAAGCAAGAACAAAACTCGACCAAGCGAATCAACTTCTGGCGTCCGCGGGCTTCAATTTACGAAAATGGACAAGCAACGTGAAGGAACTCGTCGAAGACATACCTGTAGCAGATCGAGAGTTAGATTTTGAGGTGCCGTTCAACATGTCAAATCATGTCAAAACCCTTGGCATCAAATGGTTCCCGATAGACGACTACTTTTCGTATCAGAATGTGCAGCAGTCATCAGAAGCCACAACAAAAAGGTCAATGTTGTCCACCATAGCCAAACTGTTCGACCCACTTGGCTGGATATCACCATGCGTCATCACGGCGAAGTTAATGATGCAGCGGCTTTGGGAGCTAAGTTGTGATTGGGATGATCCGGTTCCAGCTACATTGAAAAAAGATTGGGATGCTTTTCATGGAGAACTTCCGATGATCGAGACGCTTCGAATACCACGCTGGACTGAGACAACCAAAACCAACAAGGAAATCGAATTACATGGGTTCTGTGATGCGTCTATGAAGGCATACGGTGCCGTAGTATACGTTCGTGTACTTGACAGTGATGGCAATATTCATGTCAACTTGCTTCTGGCGAAGACGAAAGTAGCTCCAAGTCAGCGTACGATCACGCTTCCACGTTTGGAACTTTGCGGAGCAGTAGTGTTAGCGCAATTGATGCAGTATACGAAGGACGTTTTGGCTGTTCCCGACATCAAGATGTTTACTTGGACCGACTCAACCATCGCGCTCGCGTGGATACGAGCCACTCCCGCTAAATGGACTACGTTCGTTGCCAACAGAGTATCCGAAATTCAGCGGCTAGTGGGGATCGATTGCTGGGGACATGTCGCAACGCTTCATAACCCAGCCGATCTGGCGTCTAGAGGAGTGTATCCAGCAGAACTGACGTCATTGGAAACTTGGTGGATTGGTCCTGATTTTTTACGCAGTCAATGGGCTTTCGATGTTCCGCATCAACCTGTTGACATCGAAACTGACGAGGAACGACGTACGGTCAAGGCACTAAGTGCTCAAGTCAGTCAGGATGATCGCATACTTCAAACCATCTGCGACTGTTCGAATTTGTTGAAGGTGATTCGAGTTATCGCCACATGTTGTCGTTTCGCAACAAAATGTCGACGAAAAGCAATTTCTGATGGCCCATTTACTCCAAACGAACTGGAAGCAGCGCGTATCATCGCCGTAAAGGCCGCTCAGAAAGAGATGTTCAAAGCAGAGCTTCAACAAATTTTGGAAACCGCGAAAATACCTAAATCACTCAAAACTTTGAACGCATTCATTGATGCTGAAGGACTTTTGAGAGTAGGAGGACGCTTGGAGAATTCTCTCCTCCCCTACGACGCGCAACATCCGATATTACTTCGAAACAGTCACCATTTTACCAACCTGGTTGTCAAAGATGCCCATAAGAACACCCTGCATGGCGGCATCCAACAGATGATTAGTTACATCCGCCGAAAATATTGGATTGGCCAGATACGACGAAGCGTGAAGTATCAGCTTCATAGATGCACTTCTTGCTACCGGCAAAAAGCATCGGAAATGCAGCAGTTGATGGCGAATCTACCTGCACCTAGAGTTCAGATGTCACGACCGTTCAGTCATACTGGAGTTGACTACGCAGGACCCATCGAAATAAAAAGCTGGAAAGCTCGAGGTGCTAAAATACTCAAGGGATATTTTGCAGTATTTATCTGTTTGGCAACAAAGGCCATTCACTTGGAAGTCGTGTCTGACCTGACAACCCAAGCATTTTTAGCAGCATTTCGACGGTTTACGGCCAGGAGAGGTAACTGCAAACAAATCTACAGCGATTGTGGAACAAATTTCGTCGGCGCTAATAACGAATTAGCCAAAATGTTGAAGGACGCGAAGCACGATTGGAACGAGATTGCCGAAAACCTTGCAAATCATGGTACAAATTGGCACTCTATTCCCCCAGCTTCTCCACACTTTGGTGGATTATGGGAAGCGGGAGTGAAATCGGTGAAATACCATTTGAAGCGAGTTGTTGGAACCAAAAGGCTGACTTTTGAGGAGCTCACAACGCTTCTAGCTCAGATAGAAGCGTGTCTGAATTCGAGACCCTTATGCCCACTATCCGACAGCTTGGATGATTTGAATGCGCTAACTCCTGCGCATTTTCTCGTAGGCGAATCTTTGCATGCTGTGCCACAAGGCGAACTCAACAACGACATCACGTATATCGACCGATGGAAAAAAGTACAAGCGCTGGCGGAAGGATTTTGGAAAAAGTGGAGTTCCGAATACCTTGCACGGTTGCAGCAACGTCCGAAATGGACTCATGTTCAAGAAGCTCCCAAAATAGGAGACCTAGTGTTGCTCAAGGATGAGCGGCTTGCACCGACTTACTGGAGTCTTGCCCGAATTGAGGACACTCATGCGGGAACGGATGGTCTTATACGCGTTGTCACCGTGAAGACACAAAACGGAAACTTCAAACGACCCATCGCGAAAATTTGTTATCTACCGTCCAACAAACACCAAGAGCAATCGGCGTTAGTATAAAAATTAATTTCTAAATTACAAGCGGTTTACCGAAACATTTCAAAAGCTATGCTTTTTTCAAAAGCATAAAACTCTAAATCAACAACAAAGGAGTATACACTGGTTTTCAAAAATACGGACCAATATAAATTCTAATTAAAATTCAATAACAACTCATCAACAGTTCGTTCAAAACGGAACAACAAACCATCAATGATGCTAGTCTTTTTACGAAAACTCACTTATCATTACTTCAAAACTTGAACACAAACGGATATTTCAAACAAATTTAAACCACAGCGCTTCAGGAATCTTTTCATCGAAAAATTCGCTGAAGCAACAAGGAAATAATCATAAACAGGTTAAAGTGATCCTTTCTTCGAAAGATCATTAGCCATATAATGTCTACACAACGATCACTCAACACAACATTCTACCATCAATCCACACAGCTTTAACAATTATAAATGAAAAGGAAACTGTCACAATAAACATAATTTATTAATTAAAATTCATTACAAAACATTTCTTAAAAACTAACTCATCAATCAACACAACATGCTTACACTTCAATCAACACATCTTTAAATATCCTGAAAGCTGTTCAAATGGAAGAAAAATCAAACAAGAACTTTTTCTAAAATCATCTTTATTGAAAGACATAGTAATTTACGAAATTGTACGAAAGGGAGAGTCAAGCAGTTCATCTTTAATACTGTGCTGCAGCAACGCACACACAGAATTAAACAGAATATAAAATGAATTGAAAACCAGAACTTATGCTACAATATACAAAATCAAATTTTCTAAAATACATCAGTTTTTAAAAACATTTCGGCATATTCAAAAGGAACATCGAAAGCCGAGAAACACCGCACGTCGTAGTCAAATTCCCGTCGGCAAAACAAAGCAAAAATAGTCGTCGACAAGACACATTTTAATAAAATTATTTGTGCACTGCAACACCGCATACGCAATGTTAATTAACTAATAATAATCACGCTGAAACAATGCACATATTTATTAAACAAATTACCGGCAATAATGCAAAAAAAAAAAAAACCACAAAATGCACTGCCATTTTAAAAACAAAAGGGAACACGATCCACATCGAAAAATGAAAAACACGAAATGTCAAATGCCGTCGGCATATGCATTTGATAATTTTGCACCACAGATCTGATTAATTTGAAAAGATCACAACCAATATACAGTCCACTGGCAACTTTAAAAACACACAAGGTTAACTTCACTTCAATATAATATAAGCACTCCTAACACTTACGAAACTTGAAAAAACGCGAATCGGTTTCGTAAAATTAAGTATAATACGCGTTTGTTTACCACGCAAAACGTAAACAAAAATCCTAGTTGGAACCGAAAATGTCCAACTAGAAGGAGACCGAAATTGTACAAGCCGCAAGCGACAGATAAAAAACATTTATACACACACACATTTATACATACACACAACCGCGATCGCGAAAAAATCGATAGAACGCGCGACAACGCCACCAACAACAACAACAACATTAACAAATATATATATCAAATTTCATGCATACGCAAAAAAAAATGATAAAAAACAATAAACTCAATTTTAAAGAATGAAATTAAAAAATAAAATTTAAAGGAAAAGGAACAAAAAAAACCTCATCAGTATAATATGTGGGTATAGGCACACATGTATATATCCATAACCAGCATCATCCCTCGTCGAAATATCTCACAAATTTTTATAGTGCGGGACGCACTTATCCCACGCAAAAAAAAAAACAAACCAAGTTAATAAAAAGAAAACAACATGCAACTTACAAAATAAATATTACACAAAACTCACTAGCGAAAAATTAAAATAAAAGTTACACATAGCAAAAGCATGCCGGCACCATGCTCGCGAAAACGAATTCACAATTTACATGAACATGAACAACACCTCACCAAATCAAATAGTACTACTCTTACGCATCGTAATCTAAAACATACGTAAGAATGACACACACGACACGTGACACGATTGAATGAAATTCCTGCGTACGCATACTATTAATACAGTACAGGTCAAAATAAGAGGCAACGTTTTTAAATTTTTTATTGCTGTCTGTTGTACTGCTCTTTCGTGTTGTCCATTTGTGTTTATTTAATGTACTAATCACTTTATATCTCGTTCCATGTACACCATGAGAAAGAAGAGTACCACCAGCAGACAGTAATTATACCAATTAAGAAGGCAATCAAATGTCAACAGCCACCTGTGGAGAAGTAGATGAACGTCATCGTCGGTACTACAGTGCATATTTCGGGACAGGGTGCACCAAAAGCAAAGGATGGGATTGCAAATTTTTTGGAGGCGGGAGAATGTTTGGAACTGGATGGAAACATTTAGAACGAAAATAAACAATACTAAATATACGTTCCACAAAATGTAAATATAAACAAAAACATAGAATGTATAGAAAATTAATGAAGTTACTATACTTAAAGTCATATGACTAGAAAAGTTCGAGAATAAAATACAACCAATTTTTAAGTCACAAAGTGAAGTTGTGTGTTTTCCTTTAAATACTTTTTTTCCTAGTTTTTTTTCAAGTTAATCAAAAACCTAGTCGGAACAACGACAAAACTGGTTGCTTGCTTGTAAACATTGCTAAAGGTATCCTATGATATCCAATAAATTGTTCATTTTTCGTCACGAGTTGAGAGGTCCACCACCAAATTCATTATTATTATAAGTCTTTATTGTTGAAATCGCTTTTTAAATAAAATTTCAACTCTTTCTTTTTATTTTTGCAATTGATAAATTTGACGTTTAACGAACAGCTGTTTTCTTACACCACTTACACAAAGTAGCTTAAAGAGGTACTCATGCAAAGTCTCACGTAAAGTTACATATTTTACACAAAACGTGATCTTACACCGAAGCATGAATACCCTTAGTAATTCTCTTCCTTTTTCAACATTGTCAAAGATCGGTTGTTTTATTTCAAGCTTCCAAAGCTATCCAACTTTAACATGTCTGTCAATAGACAATATTATGGACACTGAGCAAGTCACATCATACCATATAGAGTTTCTCAATTTCTTAGTATTATTAGGAGTGGCAGCAAGTTGGTGTTCCAGTAATCCAATAATGAGTAATCCAGAATTGTACACAGTTACAAATTACACATCTCGGATGCGGCAGAAAATGCGTTTAGAAAAAAATCCTATGGCAAATCACGTGGCAGAATCACGTGTATCAATCCCACAAAACCATTTTATTTCGCAAAAGATGGAAAAAACAAGAACGTCGTGTGCAAACATATACCCAAATAAAATAATATAACAATAGTTTACTAAAACGCAAGAATAAAGTCACTATTCCACGCGGACGAAGTCGCGGGCACAGCTAGTGTAGGTATATTTTCAATTTGAGTGAAATAAAGTCTACAGCCTACTTGTTAGAGATAAATAAATAAATAAATAAATAAATAAATAATAGGGTGCAAAACAGAGCGGTGAAACTGATAGGTGATAGAAGATGGAACTTTGTCGAAACGTTACTTGCCTCACTCTATTTTATCGCTTCATTTAAACAATGCCCTTGCCCTAGTGATTATACTTAACGAAGAGAAGATAGTCGGTAGAGTTGGCAGAGAACTTCACTTTTTGCTCTAGCGAGTTTTTTCTTTAGCTAAAAGCTTTGCTCTCCGAATTTTACAAAACTGAAGGCTATCAAAGATCCTATTGAATCTGCCCTGAGGTTCTTTTTTCGACTATTTTTTATATCTAACATCACATTAAAATTTTTCTTTTTAATGGGGCAGAAGATCATTGGCAGATAACCCACTTATTTACTGTCAAATATCGTCTTTATAGCCCTCACATTTGAAAGTCATAATTTGCACACCTACCTTCGAACTTTCATTGAAAGAAATGTCAAACATCTATATTCTGTTCATTCTCATTCCATAATTCCGAAACATAATATGCGTAGGTCACAATCCCAGCTTCTATATATTTATATGGGACTCATTCTCATCACTCACTCCATGACAATAATATAACAAAGGCACTCTGATCGAACGAACCAAAAATTTACATGTATATCACATGTCCCTTATAAAATAAAACCTATCGTGATGTCTTCATAAAAAACTAAAAGAAAAAAAAAAAAACAGGAACCTTGTTAGATTGTTATCTAGAAATGTCTCAACGCACCAATGCATAAAATATGTCTTGATACGTCGTGAAGTCTTCACCTTAATGACGTGTCTCTATCCGAAAAAAAATACACTCAACATTGTCTTACAGAGTTCTTCAGCACCGAAATATGATCCCAGCGGATTGATTCTGTTCATATCGCCGCGGAATCTCCATCAAGAGTTCACCGTTTCGTGTTTGATTCCCAAAAAAAATTAGAAATTCTTACACCACCACCACTCTTTCTCGTGTGACCACTACTGACCAGCATTATAGTGTTGCACAGACGACGACGACAACGACGACGACGATGACGGCACAGAGCCCCCGAAATCATCAATTCCCACATGATTCCTTCCAAATCGAAATGTTTTGAATACTAATTTTGTTTGAATTTGTAGTAAGTTGAATGGATAGTGTTTTTTATGCAGAACCTATTTTAAATTGACGTTTAGCTGTCAAAGTGTCAGCGCAAATCTTGAAGGGCTAGAAGGAAATAAACATAATTGAAAAGAGTCTTGCGAATCACGAGAATACTTGTTAAGAAAATAGCAGCAACACGTGAATATTGTACAATGAATTGTAATTAGTGTTTACAAGAAAAACACCTGTTCTGGGCATGGGCTCCTTCATTCGCCGCACTACTTTGAAGTTCTTTTTGATTTATGGCGGGTAAATACTAAATATGTTAATTCAAACATGCGTTATGAATATTCAGTAGCCTGCCAATTGAAGTTAATTTCGTTACTTATTGAAAAGAACAATGCTAACACAAAAATACTTACTTTTGAAATTAATTTGAACAAAAATTTGGAATATCATACGAATTCTTTCAGATTAAAATATTTCAACAATTTATTTCTAATCACTTTCGACTTTTTGTTTCCTTCTAATATACCGACAGTGATCTCAGCCAAGCATTCGAGTTAGAATAATTAGGACAGAAAGTGTCTCATAAAAGGTCTTTCAATAAGTAGCTTCTTTCTGAGTAGGTATAGTATGTCAAATATTGTTTTCCATTTTTTCTAGTGTTAGAGCGTCATTTGTGAGGTTAACAAGCAAGCAAAGCTCTGGTATGTATTATGTAATAATGTTAATGTAATTCATTGTTTCAAAAATTTAATTAGGGGGGAAGCGCGTGAAATTGGTATACTTAGTTTATGAATTTTTTTTTTTCAAAAAAAAAAAAAAAAGAACAATCGAAAATTTGTGAAAGAGGTTTAATAATTTAGGTTTTAATATACAAATACAAATTTTTTCGTATCAATTAAGTGTCCAGATCACAATTTCGAAGATCTTCCACTTGCAGGATCACCAGGATTGTTAATACAGTAATGTTTGGTAAACTGCTGAGATTTTAAGAGAAAAGATTTTGTTCATACTTATCGTGGAAGCTGTGGGAACCATTTTCGTTCTTATAGAAATTTCGAACGCCATTTGAAACCTGTTCGACAGTGAGTTTCGTCCGTCAGCACAGAGAAGAGTTTTGCATCTTTGATTTTAGCCAACATTTTTTTTGTCAAAATTTCAAAACAAGCTTCTATAATCTCGTTTTGTACAGAAGAATTAGTATATTTATCGCGTTTCCCCGGCATATCTAAGGGCACACGAAGAAGTGGATCTCAAATTGCTCGGAATTTCAAAAGAGCTCTAAAATTTCCTTCGTTCGGCCCAGTGAAGTTGTTTTGCATAATTATTGGCCCACTATCACGATGCCCACGTAAGGCTAATTCATGTCGCCCTAGGCCTATTTTTGGATATCTGTTCAATTCGCGAACTGTCAATAAAATGTTCAACACATTTGTTTTTACCTTTTTCATTGCGCAGAAAATTTTCACTGAAAAATAATGCATCAAGATGGTATGTCTTTTTCTGATGTGTGGGCTTTTGTGCTATGAGATGGAAAGTTGGATGGAAGCTCTTTTTCTTGTAAGTTTACTTATTATGATAATGAATTTATTCTACGTCTCTCACCAATTGATAATAGTTTTAAAAAACTTTTTTAAAAACCGATATAAAACAGAAAATCAAAAGATTAGGTGATTGCCGAAATACTGATTTCTTTCAGATGAAGTTGACTTTGTATTTTCCGCGTAGAATGTACCTACATAGGTATAGAATGTATAATCCTGTGAGAACTAATATAAGACTTAATCCAAGTAGGAACTAGGAAGTAGGTACTACTCAGTATGCGTTTCCTTAAAATATTTGGTTCATGACTGGTTATGTTGAACAATAATTATCGATCTCAATGGGGGAAGGGGGTATATTCCCCTGATCCCCCCTTATCTACGCCACTGGCACAAAGCATATAAGGAAAATAATAAAGATATTTATAATCTCCCTTACTTGGATAACGAGAACTTTTGACCTAATGTGCCTTTGAAGTTTTCGACTTTCTAAGTGCGTGTTTGTTTTTAAAGGAATAAAAAGACTTTTTCAAACTGTCGCGTCATGCCAAAACGATAATTTATCTTTGACACTTTTTGCTTGTTTTAGTACCTATGTTATGCTTTTTAATGTCTTTTAGCACACCATTTTGGGAAGTGTTACCCAAATGCAAACGACTGTCATCGTACCACGTATATAGCATTACCCCTTTCCTTACACAGGACGCGCAGGAATGAATATTTTGCCACCTAAATCAATGCACCATATAAGTTCTGCACAAATATTAATGCTCATCTAACGCATTCTTCTGCCTGTGACTATGACTATGCCTTAAGTCTCCGAGCTGCAAAACGGCATAATACAACCATCTCAATGACGGTAGAATATTTATGCGAACACATCACCAGCTATCTAAAGGGGCTGGATGCCAGAAGGATGCTGGATAGAAAAATATCGTTCGTTGTAACAGCTCATAGATCTAAAAACGACAATAAAAAGGAAAAAAAAACTCACACATAAATGGAACCAAAACACCTTTGCTACACTTCGACATCGTTTGTGCAAACACCGAGCGACGCGACGCGACGTACTGAGAGTGTGTAGCTCGCAGATTTCGTGAGTACATCTTATAATGCTATTAATTATTTGCATGTTGCGTCTCATGTCACCTATTTGAGGAATGTTGCCTCGGCTCGGAACGCTAAAAACGAATGAACGAAGGTTGTGAGTGCGGAATGAATATCATGACATTGCCCCATTCTGGCTTGCACACATTTGTGAGTGAATAACATAAAATGACCGCGACACCTAAGGAAGTGTTTTATATGTGAAAATCCTTTGCGACAACAACGCCATGAACTATTCCTGATGATATTAAGGGAAAGTATAAGGATGAATACAAAAGCGACACAACTTGCTTGAATACAATCAGGGTGGCATTAGTTCTCTTCAAGCGCCTTAGCTTAGCTTTGTAGAGTTTCTTTTTCAACAAATTCATTAAGGCTTACCATTCTATTTGCTGGAATCAAACTGTATACTGTACTCAGGGCCATTTTTCCAAAACTGCTGTATTTTCAGGCATTCAGCGCGGCCTTTCCTTAAGATTAAGATTACTAATGCGTTGCACAAGATGGAAATTAAGCTTCGTTATTTATAGATTTTTTTCAGTAATTATTTATGACTGAAATGCCAAAAAATGTTGTTTTCTTCAGTCGAAGAAAGAAAAATGCATCGACTTTATGCACAAAAAAGGCCACTATTTAAAGTCTAAACTTATATTTATACTAACAACATAACTCGGGAGTTTTGACCTAGTTGCTTCTGTCCGAAATTAGCCCTTGGGTTTTGCCCAAGCATTAGCGCTTAGCGAAGAGGACGTCCACACGGTATGCGAAAAAATTAGAGCAGATTTAAAGGTAACATGAATAGTGGTAAGGAGGCACAAAAGCGAAGGAGATTGCTGATTTTTCTATGGAGCCTGAGCCCAATGGGTACACCTATGAGACTAGTACCAAACGAAAGCTTACGTTCAGCCCAATCTATCTGCCAAATATTTTTGAATTTGGTCTTGGTGATTTTGAGATAATTAGACTTGAAATTGAGTGCCGGAAATGAGAAATATTTGATTCGCCCTCGCAATAAAAAGTTATTGATGCCTATAAGACTATGATGAGCAGTAGAGGTAATTCGAATCCGATCTTCGCATACTTCGATTGTATATGTTCCCTGGTATAAAGATGCTATGATCTTTCATATGATACCTAAATTATTGTCCTACGTGCCATACTTTTTGAGATATAAACGTAATTATTTGCAGAAATATCAGATTTTTCTTATTTCCGGCGCTCAATTTCAAGTCTAATTATCTCAAAATCACCAAGACCAAATTCAAAAATATTTGGCTGATAGATTGGGCTGAACGTAAGCTTTTATTTGGTACTAGTCTTATAGGTGTAAGCCATGGGCCCAAGTATACAGTACTTCCTTTAGCATTCAGTTCTGGAACACCTTACTTTGGTGCAAGTTATGTAGATAAAAAACTCACTATACTCTATACACACCATGAAATGATAGAAGAAACTCAATAGCAGAACAAAGTTTTGAAAGTTGTTGGCATCTTAACAGCATGCCGTAAGTACTGTCTCGTCTATACTGAGCATGAAGTCAATATAAAAAAATCAACAGAGTTTCCATACTCCTTTCTGATTTATACACAGTTCCTGTCCTTTTTTTAATGGTGCCTACTATTCCAGCAGAAGAAAAACGCTCTCGTTCAGTAGTCATTTTCCCTAACAGCTATTTCCTGTTAAGATATTTTTATCAACAAAAAAATTGTTCTTGGTCAGTAAAGGAATTTCTTCTATGCTATCCACTAGCTTAACAACAAGTCTAGTTTTGGGTAAGTGTAGTTTTTAATGTTCAATATCTGCACCAGTCTGCACATTTTGCTTTTGATTATCGCCCTAACCAACCATGTTCATATGATGAGGAAACTTTTTTCTGCTTAGTGAAGTTAGTGTTGTTGAACATTTTTATAAGAAGGGTGTTTTTTCTTAAGCGGCCCATACACACCACACAAGTGTGCACACTTGTGTCGGTGTGGATAAATGTGGTACGTGTGTGGGTTGGTTTGCACACCAATTTTTGGTGTGCCACACGGTGCGAACAAAATGAAATAGTTTTCATTCTTGGTTTCGGTGTGGGTTATGGTGCTGAAGTGTGTGCCATTTGGTGTGGTGTGTATGGCGAAATGCCACACCGGTGTACACACAGCGGTGTGCACACTTGTGTGGTGTTTATGGGCCGCTTTAGACGTGTGGTTTGCAATCTGCCCGAGTTGGTATTTTTGACAGCTGTCACTTTCACGTTTAACTTGGCACTGCTAACGATTGATAAATTGTCTCTAAACCAAATCACCGTTGCGCTGATTTTTGCATAATTTCGAGCTTTAAACTTTTGAGTTACCTCCAAGACCAGCCGAATTAACTCCTCCGGGCTCTATGAAGTCCCTAGTCTACGCAGCCAAGCCCGAGACGATTGACGCCTTGGAAGCGTTATCGCAACATACTGCCCAAATATTTGCAAAACGTGGTCGAAAATTGAATTTCTAGGCAGAAATTTATTGGAGCCATCCACGGCGGCGGCGGCCGGCGGCCGCTTGCTCGAAAACATTTTTAGATTATAATGGCAAACCCTCAAAACAATAGATTACCGTAGAGACAAAATGCGAAAAATCAGTTATCGAGATAAATAAAGTCTAAATAATCATTTGTAAGTTTCAATGTAAATGCGAAAAAATGGTAAGCAAGATAAGAAATGCAAGGTTAGTGTGCAGCGAAATGATTGAAAATCTAAGTAACAGAAAAACAAAACAGGCAATGCGAAAAAAACAAAAATAATAAAAAATAATAATATAACGGGTGATTTTTGAAGAGGTCTAGAACTTTAAAAAAAAAACACAAAAAATTCGAAAAAATGAATGAAATATTTATTTGAATCGATAGTTTGAACCTTGCAATTTAATGTTTAAAGATAATTTCATGCAAATGTTGACCGCGGCTGCGTCTCAGGTAGCCCATCCGCTGAGTCCAATTTTGGCATACTCTTTCACACATATCGGCCGGTATCTCACGAATGAATGCATGGATGTTGGCTTCCAGTGCGTCAATCGAAGCGGGCTTGTCCCTATAGACATTAGCCTTGACATACCCCCACAAAAAATAGTCTAATGGTGTCAAATCGCACGATCTAGGCGGCCAACTCGCCTCGCAATTGCGCCATTGTTTCGCGTGCTGTGTGGCATGTGGCACCGTCTTGTTGAAACCACATATCATGCAAGTCAAGAACTTCCATTTCGGGCAAAAAAAAGTTTGTTATCATCGCTCGGTAGCGTTCACCATTGACAGTAACGCTGCGATTCGCCGACCATAAAATGGAAGCAGCGCGCGATGAACATTTCGAACCGAGCACGAATTTTGATAGTAAAATTCAATAATTTGCAAGCGTTGTTCATTTGTAAGACGATCCATGGTTAAATTGCAAACCAAACTGAAGCTAATTGACAGTGACACAAGGTACTAAACACACGTCAGCTGTCAAAACCAGTGTTGCCAAAACCAAACCAGCTAAAAAATCACCCGTTACAAAAATACAAAATAATAGAATGCGTAATAAAATGTGGAGTCATTAGGCACCCATTTAAAACATACTCGCATTATGAGTATTGGAAAATAGAAAGGAGGAACAACTAAAGGCTAAGGTCAAACAGAAAGCGTTTCAAACGCTGCTGTAAAACAATTTTAACTTACTGAAAGATTAAGTTGAGGAAACCTTCTAGCCACCGCGTAAGAGAACGTCAAGCAGAAAGCTGTTAACTTGAATATCATGTCCAGAAAATGTGAAACTTAAATTTTGTATACATATTTGAAAAACTATTTTTCTAGGATATTATCGGCTTGAACAATGGGAAAGGGGGCCTATTGCGCCTTACTGATTTTCTTTCAAGTGCACCCACTGGTTGCATACCATGTCCATATTTGTATGGCTGGAGGCTTCCTCTTCTACTGCATTCGTGTCGTGTGTGAATAACACACACCATTTTCGCTTAGATTTATAGTGTAGGTATTATGCGAAATTGCAATAAAATTTACATTATTACAACGAATGTTCTGAATTTAAAGAAGACTGCCCTTTCCATTGCCTTAAACATTATTATTTTGGTGGGAGAAGAAGATCCCTTTTACAAGGAGATATCTTCAGGTTGGTTTTGCTTTTGAACTTTTTAATATATTCGGCTATCCTCAAGCGAGATGCTGAACTAAGTGATGAAAAGTTTTAGAAAAAAAAGCAGCAGATATAATTATGTACTAGGTTCAATTCTACACATTTTCCTTGATTGATAACTTTTACTAGTCAAAATTTGTCATTCGAGGTAGATTGTATGTTATTTAATTGTGAATTTTTACTTTTTGCTCAAACATTGAAGAAATTTTACTGTTCTAAAACAATTCTGTTCTCTATATTTAATCAACATAAACATCACGAAACATTAGTTTGAGTTAAACTACGAAAATATATGTGTACAATTTACATTATAAGCTGCTGCTACTTTCCAAAAGAGCTTGCCATTTGCATAACAACTTATACTTGGCAGTTTTTTAATAATCACATTATGATCATCTTAGGAACATACTTGTACATATAAATAACTCAAGGAACTCTGACAGAAAGGTTATACCGAAGAAATATTCCACAAAAATCCATTTGGCATTTCAAATTTGAATTTGTGCTGCAATATATTGTGTTGCACTATGTATCTGCCTGCAGCAGGCCCAGTTTCCACCTCATCGTTTAGAAGAGTTATGTGGCACAGATACTCGGTTTGACATGTAAGACAAATTTGCAACGCTTCAGTATCTAAAGCTTGGCATATTTGCATAGGAGGCATGAGCTGGTGTTCATTCTTGCTACCCGAAATAACAATAGAAATCGAGCTCCAAAGGCTTTTATATAAATTCAGAGGAGGCTGCCGGCTGCCACTGTGTGTGCTGCGCTCCTAAATAGAACCCTTTCGCCAGACGAAAGGTGGCAAAAAATTTACATATCTGGATATTGAAATGCGATTAACCGATTTGGCGAAGATTTACGAGCTTAGTCGAGCACAATTCATTTGAATCCGGAAGATGTATTTTACTTTAAGCTGCAAAAGAATTAGTTTTAGTTGAACATAGACGATTACAGATGTAAGCATGGCTTTGTGTGTGCATGTGCATGGCGAGTTTTGTGAAGGTAACCCTGTAATTTATTACCATCCCAGATGCAATTACAAAGATTTTCAAAATAAACTAAAGAACATCGCACCAAGAGCATTCTAAATAGACTCATACATATGTAGAAAATATCTGTAATATGTACATAGACAAGAGCTTTTAAGTATATGAAAACTAATTAGATAATTAAGCGCTCATCCTTCAAAATAATACTAACCATGCTGGTAAAACAAAATTTAAAACGAAAGATCAGTGAACGTAAAATTGGGCATGTTCAAGAACCTATCGGATACGCTATCCCGGATAACTGTACCTAAACATCATCTGTAAAAAAATTTTACATTTAAAACGGAAAAACATTCAAAACATCGCTGTTAAGCGATTGGAATGTTTTTTTTTTTTTAATTTTCATGCAATTTTTTTTCAAAGATCTCATCACTTGAATAGAAATGGAATAGCGAAAATCTTCGGATACCTTTAGAGCTTTTTTTTAGCTTTTTGAAAGAAATGGACGTGTGTATCTGCTAAATGCTTAACACGTACACAACAACAAAAAGCTATCCGGATAAGATAACATACATAGTGCATACCGACGTTGCAAAACTTGCAGCTTTGTAGCATTGTAAACAAATAAATACAGTGCCCTTCACTTGATTAAACGCACACATTTGTTTAACATAAACCTGATTTATTTGTGAGTGTGGGTAGCAATTATCACACAATTGCATTTATTTGAAAGCTTATCAAACTCTCAACAAAATAACACTAACAAGTCTAAGTTGAATAATGGTAAACGGATATTTTTTCTCTCTTTTGTCTATGCTCCAAGAAAAAGTACTGTTTTTTTGTTCAAATGATTAGACGCCACTGTAAATATGTTAGTTGGTCATGATCTGCTACGTGGATTAGAGTAAGCTGCAAAGTTTAGGCAATAAAAAAATGTTGGCCACACATTACAGTCCAAAATGGAAAAAAAAGTTTTAACAGCAGAAGAAGAAGGGAAAATTGACGTGTTGCAATCCGAAGGGTTGTCAATTGGAGCATAGACAAAAGAAAGAAAAAATATCAGTTAATTTCCACTCAACTTCGACTTGCTAGTGCTATTTTTATGAGAATTTGACAAGCTTTCAAATAAATGTAACTGTTTGATAATTTCTACCCACACTTACAAAAAAATTAGGTTTATGTAAAATTAAGTTTATGCGTCTAATCAAGTGAAGAGAACTGTATATAAAGTTTTGATAAACAGAGGGTAGTCAAAATTATTTATATCGAGAGAAAATACATCTTCCAGATTTAAATGAATTATGCTCAACTATGCTCCTAAATAATCGCCATATCGGTCCAATATCCACTTTTATGGCGAAGGGATTCCGTTTAGGAGCGCAGCAAACAGTGGAAGCTGGCAGTCTCCTGAATTTATATACATAGAAGCCTTTGAATAATCTATGAGATATAGTTCTAGGCAATAATATCGACAGCAAAGTTAAAGTTGAGCTTAATATTTTTTCCTTAGTTCCTATGGCTTTGGAACGTCCAATACTGATCAAATGAACGAAATCCATGATCAATAAAGATCGACTGGTTTTTGTGTTTCATACACTAACAAGGCGGATGTTTTAGAACACATTCTAGCCATTATTTCTTATTCTATTGGCACTGATAACATTCATCCGAAGTTTCTAAAATCGATTTTGACTTATGTTCTCAAGTTTATGACCCACATTTTTTACAGCATTCTTTTGACTTTATCTTTCACATTGTATTTGGAAGAAATACCAGTTTCCAATACCACTGTTGTGCTGTTGATTTTTGCCCTATATCTAGCCATTTAACAATTTCTTTCAAAGTCCTAGAAAGAATAATTAACCTTTAAAGACCTTTTAAATAATTACTTTAAAAAGAAGTTTATATGCATTAATTAATTTTTAGCCTTAGATTGGAGTTTAACTGTATTACAGCTTTAATTGACGTTGTGGAAAATACAAAGGACCTGGATAATGACAACGTAACTAGTAAGTAATGTTAACGCTTTTAAACTTTTCATAAGCGTTAAACTCTGTATCATGAAATACTGTGCAAGAAACAACAACAAAATTCACCAAATCCTTCTTAGCTGGTTGATGTCGAGCTTTTTTTGTTAATATTTCTATGTCGTCTTTTTTTCCTTTCTAGCGAAGTGTTCCATATGGGTCTATTGTAGAGTCCCCACTATTTTCACTTTACTTTAATGATCTTCCTTCACATTCACAGAAGTGTTTAGTGCATATACATATACATATAGATACGCAGATAACGTTCAATTATACAAAAACTTTGGTCTAGGAATGCTTAAGGTTGGTGAAACGTGAAAGTGAAGTCAAAGTGGATTTAGAGCAAAACGCTATCTGTGCTCGCGCCTAAACGATATTTTTTGAATCCAAACAAATTCAAAAGCTTAAACATCATCCCAATCCTTAACGAGTTTTATAGTTGAGATTATCCACTTGTTTTTCGTCTAATAAATGAAAGATTAGTTATTTTTTCAACAGATAAACTGAGGTAAAATAAACAGTTTCTTGAAAAAAAAAAAAAAGGTGGAAGAAGATTCATTGACCCACATACACAAACATTTCGTAGAGAGTACGACTGTATCGGTAAAGTGATGATCGAAAAAGCGACCGAAAGTTACCTTTTTTTTAGAATTTTTCCAGGCAAACCGGGTGTGTTGGCTTTGTCTCGAGTAACTCGATTATCTGCAACCATAGACTGAACTTGTGTGTTTCTTTTCTTTCTGAATGAAATGTTAAAAGTTCAATAACAAGCGTATTATTCCATCATTAATTGCACTAACAAAACATTTATTTAAGAGTATTCTCGCTGGTACGCAGTATTTTATCCTAAACAATGTTGTCACATTTGAGATGGAACAATGCAAACATTTGCGCCACCTTTAAGGATCTCTTCAACAATTTTCGTTCTACAATTTGCGGCCCTGTCAACATGTGGCATTGCCTTGAGCAGCTATGTAGAGTTTCGCATCAAAACCGCCTGGCAAATGATTTGATTGCCTTTAATACTTCTACTGACCATGGCCGAGAGACTTGAAAAGGTGCGCACTGAATGCAAGAGACAATGTCTATGGTCACTGGGTACTTGAGCAGTCATCCTTGCGGCCTCTAAACATCCACATAGCCACCAAGATTCGCTTGTCACATTAAATTGTCGCTTTATAGTATCTAATCAGGCAATTTAAGATAATCCGTCTGCTGGTTGTTCTTTTTCATTGTCATCGCTGCATCTCAAAGTTCTGTGTATGCAGTGGTCGGTCGAGGATCGAGGTTCTATGGCCGTCACAATAGTCATTGCTGGTAGTGCCGCCAGCGCAATGGATAGGAATCATGTCCCCTGTCAATTGCAATTCCAATAGGTGCATCTGTTCGAAATGAAAACCGAAGCAAAATAGCAGCAACATCAATGATATGACGACTTCGATAGATCGGAAAGCGACAATGTAGAGAAAAACTACGTTGAAGTGACCATTCCCATAGAATTTGGCAAACAAGATCTTAAAAAAAGTTAAATCTTGGCAATATATGTTAAGCTCACTTCTAGTTCCGAAACATAAAGTTCAATAAGTAACAACTCCTATGAAAGTTTTGATTAGGTAGGATATTGGGCTGTTGTATTCAGGCCGAAGCGAGAGTTGAATTTAATGTTGGGCATCGTTGATGACTGATGACAGGTGGGGCGAAGATAAAAGTATATTTCTAAATTGTAGGAAAGTAGGAATAAATGAGTGCTAAACATTCATGTAGGTATGTATTCGAATATATTATTTTTACTTGCGGTTATACGGCTACATATACCTTGGGAATCAATTTAGATGCAAAGCTAAAATAGAAAGAGCATATCAAAAATAAAAGGGAAGAGCTCAACTTGAAGTATAGAAAAATGTACTGGTTACTCGGTAGAAATGCTGACTTATTTGTCGAAAATAAAATAATGCTTTATAAACAAGTACTTGGACCTGTGTAGACCTATGGAATCCAATTTTGGGGCTGTAGAAAGAAAACAAATACCTACTGAAATCATCCAAAAGTTCCAAAACAATCCTTCGTAGAATTGTAAATGCACCATGGTATATAAGAAATAGCGATTTACATCGTGAGCGTGACCTAAAAATAGAAACGGTTACAGAAGTTGTAAGAAAACATGCTGTATCACACAATCAGCTACTGCAAAGTCATATCAACTCTGAAATGAAGTCCTTATGAAATACGAGAGGCAACAGGCAATGTTCGGAGATTAAGAAGAACCAAGCCACACGAGCTAATGGTCTAAAAGTCATAGGAAGCATTAAATATTAAAAGTTTAAGCTTCCCCTAAAGTGATTATACTAATGAGAATGAAAAATCTGTTGTCGATCGTTCATATATTAGTTCTGATTATGAGGAGTTTTTAGTCAGGTAAGAATCCCATTCCGCTGTCAGGCAGATTGCCCAATTCAGCCTGGACGATGATCAAGAATGCCGTCCTCCCGACCTAGTGGAAGTTAAGCTTGCCATTGGCAAACTTAAATCAAATAAGACTGCAGGTTTGATGCCGAACTTTTCAAGGCAGCTGGAGATCAGTTGGAAAGGAGCATGCACCAGCTGATCTGCATGATATGGTCGGAAGAAAGCATGCCCGATGAACGGAACCTCAGTGCTCAGTATCGTATGCCCGATCCTAAAGAAAGGAGACCCTCACAATTGCGCCAATTATAGAGGGATAAACCTCCTTAACGTCGCTTACAAGATCTTTGTCTGCTGTAATATGTGAACGTCTGAAACCCCACGTCAACAACTTGATAGGTCCTTATCAATGTGGTTTTAGACCAGAGAAGTCCACAATAGACCAAATTTTCACATTACGGCAGATCTTGGAAAAAACCCGAGAACATAATATCGATATTCACCATCTTTTTATCGATTTCAAGGCCGCGTATGACAGCATTTACAGAGACGAGCTGTACAGAGCCATGTCTAGCTTCGGCATCCCTGCAAAACTCGTACGGCTATGCAGGATGACTTTGGAATATTCACGCTGCTCCGTCAAGGTCGGTAAAGAACTCACCGATACTTTTGATGCCGAAAAAGGTTTTAGGCAAGGCGACAAACTGCGATTTCTTCAGCATCATACTTGAACAGATTGTAAGAAGCTCAAATGTCAACACCAGAGGAACAATCTTTCAAAAGTCTGTACAATTACTCGCCTACGCAGACAATATTGACGTAATGGGAAGAAAAAAGCGTGATGCCATAGGTACTTTTGCGAGTATTGAAACGGAAGCGACAAAAATGGGTTTGATGGTTAATGAGGGCAAAACGAAGTAGGTATATGCTGTCATCAAACAGGGACACAGAACATCGACAAATTGGACAAATCGTCACAATAGACCGACATAGCTTCGAGGTAGTACAGGACTTCGTCTACCTAGGATCCGCTGTAGACACGGACAACAACATCAGTGCGGAGATCAAACGAAGAACCGTTGCTTCTTTGGGTTAAGAAAGCAATTGAGAAACAAAACCCTCTCTAGAATAACCAAGGTGACCTTGTATAAGACCTTGATCATCCCAGTCCTGCTTTACGGTGCGGAAGCATGGACTTTATCGAAAGCGGATGAAGAAACCCTTGGTCGTTTCGAAAGAAAAATTCTCCGAATGATCTTTGGTCGCGTATGCGAAGACAATGTGTGGAGAAGAAGATACAACAACGAGCTGTATGCGCCGTACCGCGACATGGGCATAGCCGGCTCGACGGGTGTTCGAAAGCACATTGCAGGGAAATCGCGGAAGGGGAAGACCTTGTCTTAGGTAGCGCAATCAAGTGGAGAGAGCTCGCCCGAAATCGAAGTCGTTATAGAGAGATGTATTGCCCACCTAAGTAAGTAAGTAAGAATCCCACACTTCTTGGTGTCGAATACTGCCAAGTGTCTTTTGAAGATTTCCTCCTTATAAAAAAAACTTGCGATTTTAAATACTATAAGGTAATCTTTGCAATCGCACAAAAAAAGATAACAATTAAATATAACATAACGATGATAGAGAATATTAAAAAAGTGAGTCCTGAAGTTCTGTCTGTCTGTCTGTCTGCATGTCAGTCTGTCCATATATGGACTGTATATATATCTACAGTCTGAATCACTACGCCGCTTTATTTCAAAATTAACAGTTTGGGTCTACTCAGCAGTTTACAGAGGTGTTTTTGGAATTTAGCCTCTAGCCCTGAAATTGAAAGTACCTGCCATACAAATCTTATGATAATATCTGCTAGTACTTATATTTTTTCGAAAACAGTTCTTCTTAATTGTCTTTCCTTTGTTGTAAGAGACTTTTGTGAAGTCTTAAAACGGTACCTCCCATAGTACCGTTTTTTTTTTTCAAAGCCAACTTTCTCTTAAATGGCTAACACAATTTTGGCGAAATTTTATATTAAGGAGTTCGTACATTGCTGAAGAAAATTGTATATCAACTTTTGAAAAATTCTAATTTTTAAAAGTTCCTTAAATTTTTAATGTGAACATCTTTTAGAATAAAAGTTAAATAAACAGGGTGGCGCAACAGAGCGAGGAGTCTCGGGGCCTAGCGTTTTTCTCACAACCATTTGCCTTTATAAGGGAATGCAGAGGACCTACAATTTTCTGCCGAATTCGAACGGCTAATCGAAGAACTTACCAATTCTTCGCAAAAGGTGATACAAGTCGAAAAACATTTTTACTTTTGTTAGGTTTCGAACCGTGAACCTCCCGGTTAACAGGCAGTCATAAAACATCTTTTAGCAAGATCTTAAAATTACATACTTGGATTCTATAAACCATGCTTTTTTAAAAAGTGGAAAATTAAAAGCCTTTATTTAAAACCGCCCTAACGATTTTGATAAAATTTTTTAGTTGTATTAGCAACTGCAAAAAATACTAGTTCGGGTATTATCCCGAATCGTCTAGCAATACCATGAAAGTTAGGCCACGCGTTGTCTCGCGCGAGCAGTGTTACCAGAAAATTTATCGAGAGGAAATGAAAGCCAAAATGCTTAAATTATTTTGAATAAATATTTATTTTTAATCAAAAACGTTCTTAAATCTATAAATGGTAAAAAATAATGATAATATTAAATCATTTTTAGATTTGCATTATGATTTCGATTTCGACACCGAGGTACTTTTTTACTTTTGGTATCAACAATAGCTTATTCTTACCAATCTTTTAAAATCACGTTCTGAAGTCAATAATCTTTAAATTTTTGCGAATGCTTTTGATCGCCAAGCATTTTTAAATGAATATTACAGTAGGTACTCAATGTCAATAATCATATTCATAAAAATTTATTTTTCACCGGATAATTTTTTTAAATACGAAAATTCATTCTCTCATAAAGAAAAAACGAGCAAGACAAGCTCTAAGAGAATCAGTTGAATATAGTAAACAACTGAGAGTTCCGTAATGCAGGATTTAACAATAGTGTTGCACAAGCTTGATTATTTGAGGAGAAAATTCATTACGATAATCAGTCCCAATTAAAAGAAAAAAGAACAGACCGGAGAAAACGAATGTTCGATTATGAACATATTGATGAATCTATTCAATCTTATGAAATGCAGTACAGAATTAGCTTTTTTAACACAATGGTAGATGCTATTATAGTCGATGCCGATTGCCGATTTAAGGCTCTCAATGAATATTTTGAACAACTTGGTTTTATCATGATATAAGTTATTTAAAACCCATACCAAAAGAGGATCTTTTTAAGCATTATAATGATTTAGGTACTATACCTACTTCGGAAAGGCGAAAACAGCGACATACATCCTTTCGAACTATATGAAAAACTCCACCTTCTAAAAATGAATTCGCTAGACTCTATTCAATTCAATTCAATTCAAATTTTATTGAGACTTTACAACATTGCTTAAATTAAGATTACATTATTTTGAATTCTGGATAACCGACTTTAAACTTTATCTGGTTAGACTTATTTGTTTTCTTTTGAAATGCTTATCTAAGAGCGTTTACACTATGAAGTTTTGATAATTAACAAAATTAGAGCTGCTTTATTGTCGTATGTTTGCTCCCGACATACGTTCCATTTATGGCTCCAAGCGGCCAAATTAAAAATAAATGACTAGAAAAACTTACACACTAAACAAAATAATATAAAAATATTATAATACCTAATAATAAGAACATCAAAAAAAATTACCAAAACTACTAACTTAAGTATATAATATATTATATAGTAAAAAGTAGAATTAGTAACTATGAATCAATTGATCTTTCAAATAAATTGAGATTTTTTTTTTTTTGGCGAAAGTCTATGAAGTATTAAAGCATACATTGCGATGTATATTTGGTTACCCTCTTTTGTGATAACCACTTTTCTTCAATTACCCTCTGAGAACAGGTAGTGAAGCTTTTTCGTAAAAGGGCAACTTTGGTATTGAGGTGAGGCTAGGTTCGAATTGAGTTTTTGATCGTGTGTGCATTACATTGAAAGGTGATAGATAAAACTGATCAAATACGCTCTCATTACTGTTTTTTTCCCAAATATTTTTTATAAGAGGATTTGAATGATTTGAGAAGGAATTTAATCTCTTTTTCATCGAATTTACCAGATATACTGTGAGAGGTTCAATATTTGATTCTCTGTATAGTATTTCGTTTGAATACCACTTTTTGTTTGGGCGTCTGTATTTTCCACAACAGCATCTTAACATTTTTCTTTCAAAATTTTCTAATTCGTTCATTACCGTTGGCGAAACAGTGAACCAACACCCGAAGCCATAAGTTAATATGGGTCTCACAATTGTCTTATATATAAGTATTTTGGTATTCTTGGAAATGAAGGTTGATGACAGAAGCTGTTTAAGCATACCAGATGCCATTTTAGCTTTATTCAATACATATCTACCGTGCTTATTAAATTTAAATTTATGATCGTATTGAATTCCAAGATATTTCGATTCGGTTTTCAGTGGAATCGGAATATTATTTATGTCTAAGGCGAGATTTTTGCTCTCCTGGACTGCTTTGCGATGCCCTTTTCCGTAGACATTCCTAAAACACGTTAATCCACTTTTTTCGGCTTTTAAAATAAGACCCCATGAGCTAAGGTAAGATGTCAATATCGATAAAGAGCCTTTAATTGTATTTAATGCATCGTTGGGTCTCACTGCGCTTGCTAATATTTTCGTGTCATCTGCGTACATAATAGCACTAGGTTCAGATAAGTCATTGAAAGGAAAATCTGATAAATATATGTTAAATAGCTTTGGTCCAAGTAAAGATCCCTGAGCAACACCCCTTTGCACTGGAAATTCATCTGAAAATTCAGTAGCTATAGAAACCATCGCTGTTCTTGATCGCAGAAAACTAGATATCATTCGTACGAGAGGAATTGGAAAGTTAAGCGTTATCAATTTAAAAATAAGCCCTTTATGCCAGATTGAGTCGAAAGCTGCTTGTAGATCTATGTCAAGGACAACTGTACACATTTTGCTTCTTAAATTTTGTAAAATTCTGTCATTAAGAACAAGTAACGAGTGTTCAGTTGAATGATTTTTTCTGAAACCAAATTGATTGTTTGGTATAACATCATTTTCTTCGCACAAATTGTCTAGGCTTTCGGCCAAAATCCTCTCAAAAAGCTTTCCAACATTAGAAAGCATCGCTATTGGACGGAAGTCTTTGGCTTCTTTTGCGCTTTTCTTTTTAGCAATAGGGAGTAACTTACACTTTTTCCATATTGTGGGAAAGTATCCATTGTTGATACAATGATTGAACACGCAAGAAAGTGCAACATCAAGTGAATGTGGGCATTTTTTCAACACGTAGTTTGATATCTTATCAGTACCACAAGATTTTTTATTATTTATATTCATTCTTTGAATATTGACTTTATTTGGGGACGTAAATGGTGGATTCAAGTAATTTGTATTTGCGTTTGATGAAGAAAACAACGTTAGTGAACTGTTTGCATGTCTATTTTCAAACTCATCTACTTGAGAAAGAATATTATTTGTTAGGTTGCTATCAACATTGTGGGTTTTTTCGCAATATAGATCTGAATAAATAGACTTAAAGGCAATAAGTTTGCTTTCAATATCTATAAGTTCATCTCCATTCACTGTGAGAATGTCCTTGGAAATATTCGTACCAAAATACTTTCTACCGCTAATCCTGTCAATTTCTTTGAATGCTTGTGGAGATGGCTTAATTTGTTGTAAACGCATCCTGAATTCACTGTCAAGGTCTAATTTGATTCTTTCTTCTATAATTTTGCTAAGACATTTGATCCTAGAGGAGAGTTCTTGGTATTCAGAGTTAATTCTGTTCAGATGTTTATGAAAAACTCTTTTTAGTTTCCGTAGCCAAATACTTTGAATTTTTATGAGATTTTTAGTTAATGGAGAAATATTTTTGTATTTTGAACGCTTTACCACTTTAGTCACTGAATGATTCTCTACACTTTCAGTTATTTTACTATTGATGTTACTATGAGTTCATCAATATCAGTGTTGGGGATGTTTGAGTTTATTGGTAGACTTATTCTAGAAAGCGTGTTGTGCAAATCAGATCTAAAATGGTCCCAATTTGTTCTTTCAAAACTTGTGAAGCAAGTAGGAGGTACCAATATTGGGTGGACATCAAAGACGTTTAGGTTTATTTCGATCCCAAAGTGGTCAGAAAGAAATGAAAACGTTTTGCAAATGATATCATTGCCAGTGTTTAATGAACTCGATAATATAAAATAGTCTAATACTGATAATGATCTAGGATATGTTGGGCTGTGTGGTGAAATTATATCAAAATTTAAAAATGTGCTATTATAAAACCAGTTGTATATTTTATTTCCGTTTGCGTTTCGAACTTTATCACCCCAGTTTGGATGTCGAGCATTAAAGTCTCCTCCTATCAGTACTGCATCGTATGTGCTTGCGAAACTAAAAAGTCTGTCTAATTCACTCGTAAGGTTTGGCCCAGCTGAACACGGTATGTAAATACTTCCTAAAAGTATTCTTTTTGAAGCTCCTAAATGATTCTGACATATCAAAACGGCCAGACAAACTGTGAATGAATTACTATTAAACTTTACTTCATTTATCTTGAACTTTTCGTCAGTAACGATGGCGGTTCCCCTTCCATCGTCATTCCTAATGAGATTGTAGCCTTCAAAAGAAGGTTTATGCCTCTCATTCAGCCTTGTTTCAGATGTGAAGCATATTTGCGGTGCTTAAAAGCGAAAGTCTTTTTTTATACGAAATTAAAGAGTTTGTATTTATCGATATAATTTTAAGGGTTGTGGTTGAAGCCATCATATAACTAAAGAGGCGACGAAGTCAAGATAAGCGAACATCTTATCTTCTTTGCTTTGTAGCTTTTGATAATTTGGCCAGAATTGCCTTATTTTGAGCAAAAGGTCTGTGAAGGATATATTAAACAAGTTCTTGGCTTCGTTAAGAAAGTCATTAATGTTAATGTTAGACGCCTGTTCAATATTTCCCAGAGGTAAATTTTGAGAAACTTTTTTTTTGAACTGGATGTTTAGTAGCACTGGGTGCATTCCTAGCCATATCGGCATACGAAACATTTTTGGTTATGTTACTGACCATGTCCTCAATTTCTTTCTTGCTTTATTTTTTACAATCCTAGAGTGTTGCGCCAGTATTGTTCTTTTTTCCTTATATCGTTTATAGTACTCACATTCTGAAGAACTTGCTGCATGCCCTTCCAAGTTACAATTAGCACACTTTGTTGTAGGTACCTCTTTGTTGTTTTCTTTTAATTCCTTAAAAGATTGAATACATACTTCTGAATTATGGAATTGACCACACAGTACACACCTACTATTATAAGAACAGCACTCTCCCGTGTGTCCAAACCTTTGGCACCGGTAACAGCGAATGATCCCACTATTGTGCTTTCGTTCCCAGTACACCTTTTGGTGAAGAAGATATCTAATGTTTGTTAGATCCTTAATACTTTCTCCAATTTCTAACTGAACTACAAATATATTTAGTTTAAGCCCAAGTTGTTTAGTTTTATTTGTTGTAAATTGACTTACTTTGTTAATTCGAACATTCGGAGCTGCTCTTTCCAAAGCACTTTTAACTACTTCTACCTGAGTATCACCGTCAATACCCTTAAGTAAAATTATTGCCCTTCTTGTTTCCTTCGGAGAAAAAGAAAAAGCTCCTATGCCTGTCCCACGGATTTTTTCAATAATTGATTTGTGAACGCATGCATTATTCACATAGACTTTAGTCTTTCTGTATCCTAGGTTAACAAATTTGTGTCTTAGATTTTCTACTTTGCATTCTAATGCAACAAGATTAATTAAGTCGGTTATCAAACTACAATTTGCACCAAATATAAAAATAGGTGGACAAAATAATTTATTGCTAACACTACTAACGTTATTAGGTGAACATTCTCTTGCTTGCGATGTATTTTCCTCCGCTAGACTCTATTAACGACGCGAAACAACTGATTCAGTGCATTTAAAAAAAAAATTAGGAGAAATATATCCACATGCTGCTACATATTATCATTACAATCATGCCTCATGCGTACAGTTCTCGTCAGTACAGCTTCCGCTGAGAGAAGCTTCTCAAAGTTAAAATTGATCAAGACCTACTTGAGAAACACCAAGCACGTGAGTCATGAGAGACTTTCGCTATCAGTACTCTCTATCTTGAAGCTGAAATATCGGCTACTGTTAGCGAAATTATCCCAAAAAAAGTTCAGTGATGCCAACAACCGAAAAGTTCGAATCTTTTATTTTCTATTTGTGTAATTTATAAAAAAACGTGTTTTTTGTCTTGGGTGGAAAGAAAGGTACTAAAGTTATAGTATTGGAAGAATTTATATTTAAAATTAATTATTTCAATTATATTATTTAAGCGTATATTTAAATAACAAAAGAGAAAATTATTATAAAATTATTTTCATAAATGACGGCACCACAGCCATTTTCGCGATGCACGTAGAATTTGAAGAGCTCTGCGGCACGCAGTGTAGGTGCCGTAAATTTGGAACTTGCAACTTGCTTATACTGCTTATAGTCTTGCTTGCTTATACTCGTAGCTAGAGAAATACGTAGGGTATTTTAAAAATATTGATTTTTGTGTGATTGGCGAGTAAATGAATTAAATCGTTCAATTTATCAACAGAAAAAAGGAAAAGCATTTGTTAATAAATAATGATTCAATTAACTTATCGAAAATCCCCTACGTATTTCTCTTCAAAATCTTATTTTCAAGATATTGTAAAAATTTTGAATGAAAAAAACGAAAACTGTTGGAGTTATGCTGCGTTCCGTTCTGAAAAGTCGTTTTTCGAGAAAAACGAATTTAAAGTTTTGAGATCCATTTTTTGTACACGTGTGGACACGTACTACGCTAACGTACTATTGATAAATAAAAATTAATAAATAAATAAATAAATAGGGTGGCGCAACAGAACGAGGAGCCCCTGGGCCTAGCGCATTTCTCACAACCATGCCTTGTGAGGGAATGGAGGGGACCTACAATTTTTCGCCGGTTCCGAACGGCTAATTGAGAATACGCTTTTCATGGCAATGAATTTACTAACGGAGGACTTGCCAATTCCTCGCGAAAGGCGATACCCGTGGAAAAACATTTTTGCATTTTGCCTCTGCTGGGATTCGAACCTCGAACCTCTGGGTTAGCAGGTGGACATGCTAACCATTACGCCACGGGTACCACAACGTACTATTGATAGAAATGCTTCTATTTGAATATAAATGCTTTATAATGACATCTGTTAGTGTATTTGAAAAGATAGAATCAAAATGTAGGGCATCCGACTCAAGTGTCGGTTCGGAGCAGTCCGACGCGCTTGGAGTTGAGCGCAAAACTACAAGAAAAAATACTTTGAAGTATGAAATATTTTTCTGCATATTCTAAAAGGTTCAAAGTATTTCTTAAGCCCAGAAACAAAAATCGATTTTTCGAACAATTTAGAGTGGTGTTACCCCTTAGTTAAAAACAAACTTTTTTAGAATAGTTTTGAAGGAAAAGCTGAATGTTCCATACAAAATCTCATTAGGTATGTCGTATGTGTCACCTCATGTAGATCTACCAACAGCCGCTACCAGGGCCGGATTAACCCTTAGAGGGCCCTATGCCATTCTTTTTTCGATTAAATAGAAACTTATAGGTTAATAAAAATTTTAATGTCACAACGTAATAATATCAATAAAAATTCCATTTACATTTTAAACATGGTTTTTGAAAAAAAATTTTTTGGCATATTCATCAACTATATCAAAAAAAAGCACTCTTGTCGCTTCGTAGCTCTCTTAGCATCTTTGATTTTGTTTAGATAATTGCGAGAAGGATCGTACGGCAGAACAATTTGTGATCATCAATGTTAAAAAAATCCGAAATACATCGGCTAATTAATCTTCCATTAGAATCTAATACAAATAACTATGAGTTTTTTGTGCATCAATGTATCTGGAGTTCACGTAACTTTGTAATTGTTTCATTCCAATGAAAAATTCTTCCAAATCTGTAGAATAAAAACGAACTGTTCTCCATCACTTAGAGAAAAGTTGATGAGAAATGCAAATCTCTCTGAAACTTCCATCTACACTTTCGCACGTGGTTTGATTTCACTGTGAAGATTGTCGACGATTTCTAGGAAACGTTTTGTCATAAAATCATCGCGAGCCAAAAATCCTACTTCTGGAGCATTTACGTCCGAAAAAAATAAAAAAAGTCTGAATAATGGCGAAAAAATCTTTTGAATAAAAAGAGCGCTTCAGAGCATGCTTTCAAATCAAATTAAGGGAATGCGCGGAACAGGGAACATAGATCGCATTCTCATTCGAACTCAATTTTCTTGCTTGCATACCTTGATTCGAATGGTCCAGTCGAACTTTGTCATGTGGAAGGCCCATGTTCAATCCAAAATCTTATACGTTCACTAGTAAATTTTTCCCATTTTCCTGGATCGTTGGAGCGGTTGGAAATTTCTACACCTACACTTTCGCCCACAAGAGATTGGTTTGAAGATTAAAGTGTTGAGCTGACTGGAACATCGTTCAATTCAGGACTAGTTGTAAGTCTTTGACTGCCTAATGAATTTGGTGTTTTCACGTTCCGATGAAAATAATTGTTGAGTTTTGGAACTTTTTCTATACTGCACTTGTTCGTGATCGTTTTTCTTTGGCAACCTTCCTTTTTTGAGCACCACTTAAATATGAACGGGACATTTTTAACATTATACAAAACTTAAGACGCTAACGATAGTTTGAGTATTTACTAGTGTATTGAACTAAACCTATCGCTGCCAAAAGATGATGGTCTCAGTACGGTAAAGAAAAAAACCCGTACTTTTACGTGATAGTAACAAGGATATTGTATTTACTCATTCACTTAACACTATGTAATTGTTTTTTGTTATTCAATAAACATATTTGCTCCTTTCATTACGATACACTTCTTTGCACGCTCATACAATGTGTCAAATGTGTCGGAAATGTCGTTATTAGGAACCTTGTCTAGACCATCGGTCGTCGCCTTTTGAATGCGGTCAATTGAGCTTTATTTATTTGAGTAAAATTTATTTTCAGTTCTGATTACGTTTTTCTTTCACTCTCTAGAATTTTATGTTTGTAAGAAAATTTTAGAAGTCTTTTTAAATTTTCGGGGGCAACTGCCTATTCTGCCTGCTTGTTAATTCAGCCCTGGCTGCTACTCGTCGTAAGTCCCCATAGACACAAATTTAAGCGATTTTTTTAAATGTTGTCTTTTTTGTCCTCCTCATTTTCGTCTTTGCATAAGAAGACTAAAAAAAAAACTTCGAAATGGTTTTACGAAAACTTCTGCTTCGCGGGCCAAAAGCAGGTCTGGTCACTCTTGTTGCCATGACTACCCTGCAATTTTTATTCACCCTTCTCTTCTAATAGTGTTTTATGTCTGCAGAAACATTCAACGGCAATCAGTTTAGCTGTTTTGCTGTGTGTTACCAGTTAACCAGCAACTGGGAGAACATCTTCTGGGCGAAAAGTCGTCGCCTACCGACCGAATACGTCGCCAACGTTTGTCAACGGAACAATGCTTACCATAGCGACAAGAGAGGTGAAGGAAAGACGTAATGAAATTGCCAATGTTTACAATGACCATGCCAAGCCGAAGACAAGCCCGTCGGCAACAAAAGGGAAAATATCAATTTACAGCTTTTAATTGTTAATTTTTGCATTCAATTACTAGTGATCGAAGTTTTTGTGTATTTCAAATTGCTGCAGCTTCACCACCATCTGAAGAGATGGAATAAGTTGCAAAGCAAGGAGGGCACAAATAGAAATACCACAGTGGATGTGGAATTCCTTGTGGTTACAACAGAGGCATTTGTATTAAATAGGACAAGTGTTGTTTCGAGAAGGCTTTCATTCGTCTTGGGTTACATTTGCTACAAGGTTGTTCACCAACAGGCCCAGATTTTTTTTTCATTTTTGATGATAGATTTTTATCTGAAAAAGTGCAATGGTCGGCATGGTTACGGTGATCGTAGTACAATGTTGGTAGGTACTAATAGTTGAAGGCCCCACATGGGTGGGACCGAAGTGAAACCTGCTAAGTTGACTGAAGAAGGTTAGTCATCCTTGCGTCATTACAATGCTGCAATTGATACCTACTGAATTGATTGTTATCTACTCTTTTACTCAAAAACCGATCAGTGAATTTCAATGAAACCTCACAATAATAGAGCTTATTCGCCAAAATAACAATATTTATATTCCCTTAATATATTCACGCGGAATTTCCTTATTTGAAATCCTAATAATAACTAATATTGTAAATGTAAAAGTAACTCTATCTGTTCGTCTTTCTATGTTATCGTCCCCCACCCAAACTAATGAACAGATTTAAATGAAACTTTGTACAGAAATCGTCAAGAGCTTGAGGAAGGACATAGGCTATATATTTTATTCCTATATTCCCACTGGAACGCGAACGTAAGCGGGAGACTAGAAACTAAAAAACCGATTTCAAGAATTCTTTCACCGTAAGAATCCTACATTTTCCCGGAGTAACACAAACTTCAATTCATCCCCATATGCCCACAGGAGCAGAAGTACTTACCTTTATCCGAAATTAGCTCTCTCTGTCTGTTTTTTTTTTTTTGGTTACCATCTACCTATTGAACTATTGTATCACTTGAATTTTGGTACAGAAATAGTCTAGAAACTGAGACATGATAGACATAGTTTATATGTTTTATTCCTATATTCCCAAGCTAATGGGAACTTGGAAACTACAGCACCGATTTCAAAAACTTTTCCTCCGTAAGAATGCTACACTATTCAAGAGTAACATAGTCTTTAAGTCATCCTCCTTGAATGGTCCTCATTTTGCCACGTTAGCGGAGGTTTTTACTTCACTACATAGTAAAAAAAAATAAAGTCGCCTTCTCTGTCCCTATGTCCTGCCCGCGCGCGCGATTTGATCGCATGATTCACTACTTAAATATATTTATTTTGGGGATATTAGGTTTATGTATTACAGCAAATGTAATCCAAAAAATTAAAATTATAATGCTTGTAACGTTTATTTAAATAAAAATACATTTTCGAAATCATTACAAAAACAACGAAAGATAGAGGTTTTTCTGAAAACTAAATGCACATAATTTATATGTACATGTACACAGACTCTGGGGATTTGGAGATTTCGTGGGGATTTTGACAAAAAAGATTGTTTAGGTGTGAATTTCATCAATGTGCATTATCTCAATGGGGATATTAGCTAGGTGGATAAAAATTTTTGGGGATTTTGATCGATGGGGATTTTTTTTTTTTGGAGATTCTGTACGACACCCTTTTGAAACTACGCAACGGATTTGGATGCGGTTTTTTTTCTTAATGAATAGAGTGATTCAAGGGGAAGGTTTATACATATGTATAATACAATCATATTATAGTAAAAAAAGCCGCGAAATTTTTAGATTTGTAATGTGAAGTCGCAACAAACATATTTTTCTGCGTTCAAATTGCAAACGCTGGCTAAACCTTACGAGATAAATCAATTTTATGAAATACGGAATAGTGTATCTTAAAAAGATGAATAACAAAGTCCGCCACTGCAAATGTTTATCTCCTAAGGATAACCCACAGTAACCATTTTTATCTTTTACATATTACAAAAAAAAAATTGGGTTATTTACCAAGCTATTTTAAACGATGCAGTGTCATTCTTTATCCAATTAAATACATTAGATACGTTGTGCATTTCATGTAGATAAAAATGCAGGCCACTGGCAGCAATGAATAAATCAAAACCGCTGGACCGATATTAATCATTTTTTCAGTGAGTGACATAGGCTTTATATTTTATACCCATGCGAAGCCATAGCGGGCCGCTGTGTTTTTAAATAAAACGTTAACAGTTTTTCTTTTGCGCATTTAGTATAAGCATTGTACCGTGCGAAGCAGGGGTGGGTCGCTACTCGCTAGTCCTAACTAATCCTAATCCTAACTAATATTATAAATGTGAAAGTCACTCTGTCTGTCCGGCTTTCTATGTTACAGTCTCCTGCCCAAACTACGGAACTGATTTAAATGAAATTTTGTACAGAGATAGTCTAGAACCCGAAGAAGGACATAGGCTATAAACTTTATCCCTATATTCCCACGGGAATGGGAACGTATACGGGACCTTAAGAACTACAACACGGATTTAAAAAAATTTTCCATCTATAGAATGCTTCACTATCCCAGAGTAGATAACATTAACTTTAATTCATCCACATATTCCTACGGGAACGGAAGTCCTTACTAATATAATAAGTGTGAAAGGAGCTCTGTCTGTCCGTCGTTCTATGTTACCATCTCCCGCCCAAACTAACAAACCGATTTAAATGAAATTTTGTACAAAGATTGTTCTGAACTGAAGGACGGATATAGGCTTTATTTCATTCGAATATTCCCACAGGAACCGGTCCTCAGTATTATTATAAATGCAAAAGTAGCTCTGTCTGTTCACCTTTCTATGGTACCATCTCATGCCCAAAACCGATTTAAATGAAATTTTGTACAAAGATTGTTCAGAATCTGAGGAAGGACATAGGCTATATACTTTCTACTACTTTCCCTATATTCCCACGGGAGAAGGAACGTATACGGGAACTTTGACACTACTGCACCGATTTCAAAAATTCTTCCACCGTTGGAATGCGATATCATCCCCGAGCAACATAAACTTTTACTTATCCCCATATTCTTTACGGGAACGGTCACCATGTTTCCACGGGAACGGGAGTCTTTACTAATATTATAAGTCCGAAGTTAAATATGTCTGTCCATTTCTCTTTGTTACCATTAACCGCCCAAACTATTGAACCTATTTATATGAATTTCGGTACAGAGACAGTCTAGAACCTGAGGATGGACATATATGATGCAATATGTTTTATCCCTGTATTCCCATGGGAACGAAAACTTGGAAAATACAGCACCCATTTCCAAAAAATGTCCACCGCTAAAATACTACACTATTCCCGAGTAATATAAACTTTAAGTCATCCTCCGGAAACGGCCCTCATATTCCCACGGGAATGGATGCCTTTAGTAGCATTATAAATCCGAAATTAACTCTGTCTGTCTGTTTTTCTTTGTTTATATTTACCGCCCAAAGTATTGAACCGATTTATATGAATCTTGGTACAGAGATAGTCTCGAACCCGAAGATGGACATTCTTACTAATATTACAAATCCAAAATTAACTCTGTCTATTCGTGTTTCTTTTTACCATCTTTACCATCTCCCGCCCAGACCACTGATCCGATTTAAATGGAATTTTATTCAGAGATAGCCTAGAGCCTGAGGAAGGACATGGGCTTGATAAGAAATCCCTATATTTCTATCTAACTGCTGAGTCGATAATAGTTTTGTCGCTGCGGAGTGATTTCTGTCAAACTGTCGAAAGTACATTTGACCTGAGAAGAAATGTCTATCTTGATCTTCAAATAAAAATTGGCAATCGGGAATGGCTGTGTGAAAGGTCGATTTCGGCGCCTACTAATGAGATAGTTTACCATATAAACTAATAAATTATGTTTGATGTATTGGTGGATGTTGGCGAATGTCTATCAATAGACAATATTATAGACACTGAGCAAATCACATCATACCCTATAGAGTTTCTCAATTTCTTGGATTATTAGGAGTGGCAGCAAGTTGGTGTTCCAGTAATCCAATAATGAGTAATCCAGAATTGTACACAGCTACAAATTACACATCTGGGATGCGGCACTATAAAAATTTTAGTAATGACTGGACTGGCAAAAGGAGAAAACGTTTTGATTCCCCGTTTTCCTTTAATTCCCACTGATTTGTCATTGTAAATAAGGCTCAGACGCTTTAAGTTGCAAGTGTTTGTTTAGAAAAAAATCCCATGGCCACTTTATATGGCAGAATCACGTGTATCAATCCCACAAAACCTTTTTATATAGCAAGAAACCCCACGGGATCGGGATCGTAAACGGGAACCTATAGAAACTATTGAACCGATGCTTTGCCCATGGGCATCTTTATGTGGAATGCTCACGTTTATCAAACCCGCAAAATCTCTAATTTTGGCAATAGATGGAAAAACTAAGAACGTTGTATACGAAAAAATAGATCTTTAATATATGCTTGTGTTTTATCTGCAACTAGCTGAGCCGCCCGGCTTTGCTCGGGTCAGTAGTTTTAAGGTTCCTGTTCTCGTTTTTCCTCTTCCGTGGGAATTTGGGGATGAAATTTTTCTTACTGTGGGACTATGTGGCATCCTAATGCTGAAAGAATTTTTGAAATCTGTCCAGTAGTTCCAAAGTTTCCGTTCCCATGCCATTCCTGTTGGAATCTTCCGTTCCAGCGGAAATATGTGAAAGAAATATAAATCTAGTTCACTAAGGGATAATGTCACATCCTAAAGTTGAAAGAATTTTCGAGATCGGTCAAGTAACTTTAATGTTCCCGTTCTCGTTTTTGAAATCTATCCAGTAGTTTTTAAGTTTACGTTCCCAACCCCGTTCCTGTGGGAATCTTCTGTTCTCATGGAAATATTTGAATGAAATATAAGTCTACGCCACTGAAAGATTATGTAACATCCCAGAGTTGAAAGAATTTTTGAAATCGGTCCAGAAGTTTCTAAGTTTCTATTTCCAACACCGTTTCTGAAAGAATATAAAATATAAGTCTATGCCACTGAGGGATAATGTAATATCCTAGAGGTAAAAGAATTTTTGAAATCGGTCAAATAACTTAATGGTTCCCGTTCTCGTTTCCGTTTCTGTTCCTGTGGTATTATAGGGATGAAATATAATCTACGTTACTTATGAAGGGAGATAATGTAGCACCCCTTTGTGCTGAAAAAAATTTTGAAATCTTTGGAGTAGTTTCTAATTTTCTATTCCCAATCCCGGTTCTAAAAAAAATTAAAAATACTGCCAAAAGTCACTATTCTACGCGGACGAAGTCGCGAGCACAGCTAGTTCACTGATTTTAAAATTCTCTCAATACAAATGCTATTCAATCCTGTATTCCAAGGGAAACGGAAACGCAAACGAGAACTTGGTTTGTATTGTAAATGCTCCAAGACTGCTGAGCCGATTTGAATGAAATTTTTTACGAAAATGGTCTAGAACCTGAGAAATGACATAAACTATATACATATTATCCTCATATTCCCACGGGAACCGGACAGGAAAGGGAACGTAACTAGGATCTTGGAAAATACTGTACCGATTCCAAAAATTTTGTCACCTTTAGAGTGCTTCATTGGACTGAGTAACATTGACTACATTTCATCTCCATTTGCCACTGGAATAGTAACATGAACACTATTTAAATTTATTTACTCAATTCGGGTTCAATAATGGTAGTATACAAAACGTCTTTTGTCGTTATTTGAATTGAACAATCACCTGAATTGAAATGACATTTAAATCTAAATTACACTATTGCTCTACACTCTACAGTAATCATTTCGACACGACGCGATACACGACGCCACATCATGTGCCGGCGCGGCGGCGCGCCGTCGCCGTCGACACCGCCGCGCCGTTCGTCCGCACCGTTGCCGGTACAATAAATTAAGTTTACATTTTATAGAGCGTTGTGAAGGCACTTTCTTCTCGCCCGGTACACAAATCAGGCAACAATTAGTTGGAAATCGTTTTAGCATAATTAACGGAACCCAACCTAGCATCTGGCATTCCATCCTCAAGCACACACTCACGCTAGCTTCACAAGAAAACATAAAGTAACTAAGTGATAGCGATGTGATAGACTTTACATTTATTTTACCACACCACACCACTCACAATTATTGCATTATCCCTATCGTTATACATATTATTAATATAGATCGACAGGCAAACAAGACGACGCGATGAGGCGATGACTGAATGGATGCCATCAGTCCGCCACCGCACTTTTGAAACAACAAATGAAAGCAATCATATCGCATCTTCTTTGTTAATTACTAAACGTCTAGAAAGACGAAGCCTTTGAAGAGATAATTGATCTGACTGCGGTCTGCGCACGGAAATTCCAAATTCATTTCGTCTTATTCTAAAGATTATCATGCACGGTTGCAAGGTGTGATCCACTTCTTAATCCAGTTCTACACTAAAAAAACAAAATCAGCAGGCGAGTCAAAGAGCTGGCCACCTGCAGGTAGAGTCCATGAAGTATCATCTTAATTACGTCTAAACAGCTTTCCGTGGTCCCCTTTTCAAGAAGGTTCCAGACTTAGAAGGACGGACGCACATGACGCACTTCCATCTTCATTTACATATTCACCGATACTATGTGATGCGGTGGTGGCGCAACCAGCGTTGACATTTTGATTGCCTTTTATAAATTCGTTGGAAATGGTATGTTCCTCATAAAATACGTACAAAAGATCTACATAGCCCAGTTTATTCAATAATCTTTAAAGTCAAGAAAAGATCCCACTTTGAGAAGTTGTACTCAAGGTAGTAGTGAGATTTTCTGTAATAAGACAATGGTGAACGCTGTACCTTAAGTAGTAGAGGTAAATTTCGGCTGACGTATGCACAAGTTTGCCCTCTATTTATTTTCTCCTTTGTGCAAAAAGAGTAGGGGAATTACCGCGATCTATTCTCTGTCTACATTTTCTCTCCCAGCATACTGTCTTGTTTGGATATTGTAGTTAGTAGACTGTAGACGTATTGTAAGTATATCAAAGCAAGTAAACATTTGTGTAACCGTTCATTCTACTAGCCAAAGTTTAGTTTTTAAGACGTCGCGTCGTTTCAAATAGGCATATCAAAGCTATACCAAAAATTGTCCGACGATCTTATTGAGGCTTTCAAGTCCAAGATGCAAAACATGTGATCTTTATCATGCTTCCGTCAAGTTTACTAAATCGTCATATCGAGAAGATCCATTAAAAAGTAAACACGCACACTGAAAGGAAAGACCTATAAGAGTCACTGCTCGTCCTGCTAATGAGCTAATGTGCAAGTGAATTATTCAAAATTTAGAGCACTATAATGTTGAATGGCTCGATGAGAACAGTGTAGACATTCCAAAATCGGACGAATGTGAGCAGACTCACAACACTGAGCAGCAATCCAATGTCATCGAAAATTTAGAGTCATGGATTCGGGTTTTCATGGACCGAAGACTGTGAATTTGAACTTAATATGTGTACCAAAGTTGAAAAAAAATTTGATGTGTTCGAAAGATTATTATATATGTTTTTTCCCTTACTCTATGTTGAATACCGTATCAGTAAAATCGGATTTTTATCTAAAATCTGTTTTCGTATTTTGAAAACTGTAACTATAGTAATATAATATAATATAATATAATATAATATAAGCTTTATATTAAAAAAAATAATAATTCATTAATTGAAAAATGTTTACGAAAGCATCGGTGGAGCGGGTGTGTGATTGCTTACTTTAGAGGGCAAGGGTGATGTGGGGGTAAATAATTGTAATAAATTAGCTTACGTAATACAACTTGAACGACCCCAAACTTTTCGGGCAAAAGAGCCATGCCATACGTAAACGATCGTGTATCTACCGTTGACGATGAAAACAAATACAAATAACTGATAGTAGGTTGGAAACTGAAAAATCGAAATACCTTGCATCGTCTTACCCGAAATGCGAAAATAGACTGGTCGTCAAAGGGTTAAACGATTGGCAAAGAGAGGTGGGAACGCTTATTATTGTCTGCTGTGCTGACAAAACACATTCCAGCTGAAGGCTTTTCGAATAGAAAACAGCTAAAGACTTTAACGTTATCGCTATTTGGACAACCGACGCGGTCGGTGGCTGAGAAATCCAATAAACAGGAAAATTAGCATTAATTACTCTGATCGGAAGGTGGGAGACACTTGTCCATCACCTTATTTCATATTTAACTTTAGCTGGATAAAAATCGACATCAAAAAGGCGTTTTTCCCATCTAATTTGTTTGTTAAAAAAGATCTAAGAAAAGACCGCCCGCCATCGAAAAATGTAAATAATTGCCGCCGCCTACTTCCAGGTACAAGAAGCACATTTTTCCAAAAGTCATTCGGTGGTCTTTTGAGTTTATTTGGATGCAAAACGTGTATGTGGCAAAAGAATCCAATCCAATTGCTTCGGTAGCTCTTCTGAGTAAAACTTCAAAGAATTGCAACTGCGCACGCACGGAAAAAACAAATATTTTTCACAAAACTTCAGCTGAAAAAGTGCAGATTCCACAACAATGAACATCGCATCGTCTCCCAAACACACATTGAAACACACGATAATTACTAACTGGAGGTTATCCAGTGGACAAATGAAATCGATATAGAGTCTTGTGTCTCTGGGAGTTTGGTTTGATCAAGTCATTTTTAGTGGCGCTTTACCATCCTCAGTCGCTACTAAGAAAAAAAGTCCTTTAGTCTGGAATTGTTTGGTTGAGGATAAACTCGCAGAAAATATTTAGGATTCCTGAGCCACCGAAAATAAAACGTTTGATCGTTTAAAGAAAAAAGAAAAAAAAAATGGTTCTCCCCAATCTTGATATCCACCTGTGAACCTTGTTATTCTCGTGGTAAGATAATTATCTATACGTACCCACTCTTACCATTGAGAAAGGGAAAAACCGATTAAGAAGGAGTTCGTTCTACTGGGAAGCTTAGATATTTTGAAACGATTAGTGGTATGTTTGATGCTGCCAATCTTCTTCTGGGCCGATGGAATTTGGTGACGATTTTTAGTAAATACGGTTGATCGTTAATCTTCTGTCTTGTGTTTCGCGTTGAGAAGATGTGTGGCATTGTATTAACAGGAGGTTGTGTGGGGCCTTCGCCTTAGTTTAATTTAAGTATGTACTTCAATCAGCTCAATCTGAAAATATATCGGTTTGAATTTGTTCAACTCAATTGAGTGAATCTTGCTATACTATTTATAGCAATTAAAGCTATCTATCTAAAACAGACTTGAGACGTACTCTATGGCAAAAATAAACCCACATTTATAAGGCTTTCAACAAAATATATCACCTATGCAATACATATTTGATAACCATTAAAGAACTTGCTTAGAACTTGTAAAAATTCAAACTCGTTCTACAAAACAAGATTCAATTTGTTAATCCGGTCAAATTAAACCAAAAATTGATAGTGAAGTTACATAAATTCCCACCAAGCTGAAAGTTGGTGAGATCGTTTAAAATATGATTCCAAATAAAACTTGAAAGTTCCCCAACTTTCCCCTGCATGCAAAAAATTTTATTCGAGGTCAAAGGTCAAAAATGTGACTTTTTCCGATTTTTTGCGATTTTCAGCAAAACGGTAAGATTTATCATAAAAATATATCAGACGCAATTGTAGATTATAAATTTATCTATAAAAAATGTAAAGCTACTTTTTTTCTTACGAGCCACTGTTTAGCAGATATAACGATTCAAAAATTTAGAAAAGCATTGTCCGCTACGTATTGAATAAGTGTACCGCTTTCTGGTGGTAGGACAAAAGGAGGACGATGAAAAACTGCTGCTGCCTCGTACATTACTGTATCATTATAGGACGCACATAAACCAAAAGACGAAAAGATTTGTATAAGACGTTTAGACCCGAACCTTCGATGAAAAAAAACTGCGAGGCCTAGTTGTAATTTTGATTTAAATGACCTTGGTCGAACACCAGTCATAATAATATGGCAAATGTTTGTGCATATTAATTTCAAATGATCTAAATTGAACCGCTTATTTTTTAGAATCACTCGTTCCACAAGATATGTCAACGTCTCTGGGATTTCATTGTTTAAATCTTCAAACATGCGACCTGGTGGAGGGTACGTAGAATTATCAAATACTGCGGTTTGAATATCTTCGCGAATGATAGCTGCAGCTGCATCTAGGACTCTGAACTGTTCTTCTTTTTTATTCACTTTTTTTTTCATACCAGGCTTGATTTAAAATGTCATGATGATTATCTATCAGGCAAATGAATGTTGATGCTCCCGACTTCTCAGTGATAATTAGTTTCTCACCATACTTCAGTTTCAGTCGAAGCTTTATCGTTCTGTTATCTAAAGCCGCAGTTTTGCAAACACTATGCAATTCATTTAAAGTGAACTGACAGTCATCGCTATTTTCAAGGTAATTAAATATTTCCTCCATTGCCCGATCCGTAGCTTCATCTTTAGGACGACCGACTTTAGCTCCAGTGGAGGGTTTCAAGAAAGAATTAAAGCAATCATGATGATACCTAGCTTCAACTGCAACTAAATCATTTTCAAATTCGACTCGAGCAAGAATAGCTTTTGCTGCAGCATCGACACGAATCCTAGCTACTTTCATAATTGAGTCTTTAAATTCAAATGTGCTTACTTTACTTATTCGACGACGAGAACCTAATGATTTTCTTTTCTCGTGTTTTTCATTACATTCCTGGCCACAAAATAAGCATAGTTTCTTAAAACAAAAACCTGCCTCACTGACACGTGATCTATTACGAGGTGGACTTACTGCAGATGTACTGGCTTCTTTTTCTTCACGTTTTCTTTTATTTGCAGCAGCAATAGACGACTTCCTTGTGTAATTTTTACGGCAACTTTCATGTAGTGTCACAGATTTCAGACTCCTAAGATGTTCCGAAAAATCATCATCTCTTTCGAGACTTGCATTAATTAACGCATTCATACCCCGTTCAACAGCAGTAACGTCATTTTTACCTAACCACAGATAAAATATAATATTCAGACTTTTTTATTATAAACTTCATTTTTACCTAATAGTTTACCGCAGATAAAACAATTTTCAGACATTTTTGTAATTAGTTCAAAGCAGACGGATATATGTTTTCACGTATTTTCACTAAAGCGTTGTTTTCAAGACAAATGGTATTTCATTTGTCATGAATAGCCACGCATACTGTTGAAAAGGAAAAACTATTTAATCATATACTACAACTTTGGAAATGCAAATACGAGGCGTACTCATGCATATTTTTAAAACGATCACAACTTTTCTAAATTTTTGAATCGTTATATCTGCTAAACAGTGGCTCGTAAGAAAAAAAGTAGCTTTACATTTTTTATAGATAAATTTATAATCTACAATTGCGTCTGATATATTTTTATGATAAATCTTACCGTTTTGATGAAAATCACAAAAAATCGGAAAAAAGTCACATTTTTGACCTTTGACCTCGAATAAAATTTTTTGCATGCAGGGGAAAGTTGGGGAACTTTCAAGTTTTATTTGGAATCATATTTTAAACGATCTCACCAACTTTCAGCTTGGTGCGAATTTATGTAACTTCAAATGTCTAGATTGACCGGACTATGTTCATATTATTAATATTGTTACTTATTTATTTATTTATTTATTTATTTATTTCTACCAAGTATAAACTTTCATAGACAGATATAATTTAATTACAAAGCATTCATAATAATTTTCTTACATAAATTTCTATTGAAATGAAAATCAATAACATTATTTAATTCATTGAAACATGACATAGCATTTGACAAAGGTTCATTTTGGCCATAATTAGTTGTGTGCCCACAAGTAAAGAAGAAAATGTTTTCTCTAGGTCTTAACTGCCGAGAAGGAGCATAAATATTCAATAACTCTAACAACTGTGTGCAATCAATATGCTGACAAATAATGTCACGAGCAAATAATGCGGAAAAAGAAAACCTTCTTTTATATAGAGGTTCTAAAGCAATCAATAAGCATCTGGCTTCATAAGATGGCATATTATCAAAGTTAAAAAGCTTCCGTAAAGCGAATCTTGTGAACCTCTTTTGAATCCTTTCAATACGCAATATGCTGTTGTTATAATAGGGACTCCAAATTATACAACAATATTCAAGTAATGATCGAATAAGGGAAATATAAACAGATTTTAATGAGTAAGGATCAACAAACTCCTTACTATTCCGAAATAAGAAACCAAGCATAGAATTCGATTTTGAAATAAGATAATCATAATGCTTATCATACCTCATATTAGCATCAAAAAAAACTCCAAGATCTTTTTGAAACGATACTCTTAGCAAAGTTTCATTATTAATTTTATATGGGAAAACTACCGGATCAAGGGTGCGATTAAAAGTTAAAACAGAGCATTTCGATATGTTAAAATGTAAACAGTTCCTAGTACACCAAGTATGAATATTATCAAGATCAGTTTGCAATTCAAGGCAATCAGATAACGAAGCAACAGATTTAAATAATTTTAGGTCATCAGCGTATAGTAAGCATTGTGAATACGACAATACATTGGGTAAGTCATTAATAAAAAGGACAAAAAGTAACGGACCTAGGTGACTACCTTGAGGGACGCCAGAAAAGTTTTGAATTACGTTTGAAAAACACTGATTTATTTTAACATACTGTGTACGGTTGGTAAGATAGCTACTTATCCACTGTAGAAGATTGGAATGAATTCCAATACTATTAAGTTTATTAATTAGAATGCTATGTTGAACGCGGTCGAATGCCTTTGAGAAGTCAGTATATATCGTGTCTACTTGGTAACGCTTCTCCATGGTATTAAGGCAAAAATTGGAAAATAATGCTAAATTAGTGGTCGTAGACCTACCACTTACAAAGCCATGTTGGTATGAAGATATGCAATTTTTAACTGCAGAGTAAATATGCTTTTTTACTATAGCTTCGAAAATTTTAGGAATAAGTTGAAGATTTGCTATAGGCCTATAATTTTCAACATTTTGTTTAGAACCCGATTTATAAATTGGAAAAATGTATGGTTTTTTCCAAGAATCTAAGAATAAACCTTGATTCAAAGACAAATTAAATAATTTCAAGAGTGGCTCACTTAAACTGTTTTTGCATTTTTTCAAAAAAATTGGTGGAATATTGTCAGGCGAACAAGAAAAGTTATCATCTAGAGATTCCAGTTCCGATAGCACTTCATCAACAGAAAGTGTAAGGGAACCAATATCAATGGAAGATGTTGAACCTGACGATGGATGGAAAACACAGGTTTCGGAACAGAAGTTTGTTTGAAAAAAGTTAGCAAACATATTGCAGATGTCGTTGGTATCCGAACTAGTATAATCCTTGAACTTCATTATAGCAGGAAGGCCAGTGGACTTTTTCTTATGGTTTATAAATTTCCAAAAGGCCTTGGAGTTTTTTTTAACCTCAGATTCTACAGAAAGTAAATACTGACGGTACAAAAACCTTTTCAAAAATTCAAATTCTTTCCTGAGGCGACAAAACTCGCTTCGAAAGGAAGTATTTTTAACACTTTTCCTATGCATTTTAAGCATAGCCTTTTTTAAATTACATAAGCGATAATTAAACCAGACTGGCTTACCAGATCGCTTGAACCTCTTCAACGGTACAAATCTAGAGAAAACATCTTCAATTGTGTACATAAAAGAACAATAAGCTAGATTTAAATCAGATGTTGATAATAAAATATCCCAATCAATCGAACACAAAAAATTATTAATGGAAACATAGTCCGCTTTAGAAAAATCATACATAGTATTATTGGAGTTATCATTGTTTTTAAGAAAATCCAGTACAGAAAAGTTGAATCTTATTTCTAATGCCTTATGATGAAATGAGTTTTCAAGGAGTTTGAATTCGGCTTCAAGAACTTTAGCTTCAAGATCTTTACTAAGAAAAACTAAATCTAGTATTCTTCCCAAAGAATTCAAAACCGAATTCAACTGATTTAAGTAAAAAGCTGACATTGTATCTAAAACTTCTTCTTCATAATCATGAGTTACTGTTATTATTATTATGTCTATTAGAATTACTTGAACAAAATAACAATTAAAACAATTTGAAAATACAGTTACATATTTAAATTTAAGGAGTAGGGGAGAGTGTGGTCGAAAGTAACGCGTTGCAATTGTAACATTGCATTTTAAGAGAAAAATGAGCCTGTATCCGTTCATTTTTAAATGTAGAATTCTTCGCTATTCGGGGCTGAATGCACCCACAAAACTTCAACCGTCAAAGTACTGAACTGTGCCAAATATAGTTCAAAAGGTGGAGTTTGTGTATGAAAGCAAATTTTTTTGGTGGTGAGTTTTTGAATACATTTTTTTGAATAATGTAATTTTGATTCAGTGGTTACATTATTATTTTACTTCATTTTATTTCAAATTTAATGGTTTAAGTGCTTTTGTAATCGACGCAGTAGTTTCTGAATAAACTTCATATTCAATCAAGGAAACGAGATGTGGGCAATTGTAACATTTTTTGAGTGGACAATTGTAACACGTTACAACCGTCCACACGAAAAAATACCAACTCTCCAATGCGTTTTTAATCTTCAGTGAATATCTTAGGTATATCCTCTTTCTCAAAAAATATGCCACAACAAAAAGTAAGAGGAACCTCCCGAGGCCTGTTTACAAATGAAGCTATTGTAAAAGCAGCAGAAGAAGTTATAAAAGACGGGAAATCTATTCGAAGGGTTTTAAGAGCTCACAACCTGTGTCACGTTACACTCCTGGAAAAAGAATCAAATGGCAAAGAAAGAATGGATCCAGGCTTTCATGAAACGAAATGAAACTCTTGCGATCCGAAAACCTGAGCCAACTATCCACAAACCTTCCAAAATTATTACGAAAAAAACGTAATCGGAGCAAATCGGAGCCATTTCTTCCGCAGAGCTAGCAACTTTAGTGACCATGTGCCTTGCTGTGAACGCTATAGGCAACACGATTCTGCCGCTGTTCATATCTTAAAAAGTACAGCCCAGCGTTCATTAAAGGAGGACCCATCGGAAGTATTGGAGAAGCAAAGAAGTCTGGGTTGGATGCAATCAGAGTTTTTAATGGTGTTACAACCGTCCTTTCTTTGTGTTACAATCGAAACACCGTAAAGGACGATTGTAACAATCGACTTTCACCTCTTTTTCCCCGCTTTCACCTGGAGAAAGTAGAAAGTAGGAAAACTGGCTAGCTTAAAAAGATAGCCAAATATCCACTTGTCAACATGCGCGTTGTAGTATTTTTTTATGTTTCTTGGTTCAAAAGTTATAGAGCCAAATATGCAAAATGTTACTTTCGTCCACACTCTCCCCTACTTTGCAAAAAAAGGGGAATTCCTTTCCTTTTCATTAAAAACGAAGGCCCTTCCTAAGAAAATAAATTCACCACACGCATTAGTTTTAAGATCATTTTTAAAATATTTTGAAACAAGTGTAGTGGTTCTTTAAAGTTCATTACATATGCTACCCATATTCAAAGGATAGAATCAGTCCAGAAACAGTTTCTACTATTTGCACTTCGCGATTTAAACTGGAATGATCGCTTTTTGCTTCCACCATATCGTCATAGGTTGTTGTTATTACAAATGAACACACTAGAAGACAGGAGGAAGGTTTTCAATTACTTAACAACGTTAAAAATCATCAATGGAGAAATATCGTCACCATATTTACTTTCCCTAATCAAATTTAACGTACCTGCCCGTCGGACTCGAAACTATACACCTTTACACGTCAGCTTCCAGAGATATAATTATTTAGCCAACGAGCCCCTGACAAGATGCTGCAGATTTTTTAATGATTACTATTCTGTTTGTGATGTTTCAACTAGTGATCTAACAAAATTACATTTGTTAAACTATTTCAAATTAAATTTCATTTAGTTAGTTTAAGTTTAACCAAGACTGTTAGTTTTTAAACTGTAGTCAATACAAATAAATAAATAAATAAATGTTATTTAAACCGAACAAGGTTAAAAGAGTCGGACAATAAATGTGATTGTATGAAATCTTAGCCGCTGACGTATCTAAATTGGATCAATGTATGTATATCTATCATCATAACAGTGTCGCAGTAGCAGAAATCAATTGAAAATTATTTATTTATATTATATTAATTACAAAGTTCCCTCTTTAAAGAAGAATACTTCGCTCACGGTGTGCCATATCAATAAGAATTTCAACACAGTAAATAAAAAAACTCTATTCTCAAATGAAACACATGTATTTGCAATCACATTTATGCATCTTACTTACCTACTAAAGGTGGCGCTACAGTCCGGGTCGGACTAGGGCCTCAACCAACATGCTTCTCCAGCCAGCTCGGTTCCTAGCTAGCTGCCTCCAGTTTTGCACGCCAAGTTGGTTGAGGTCCTCTCCTACTTGCGTGCGCCACCTAAGTCGCGGTCTTCCTCTACTGCGCCGTCCCTCGGGATTGGATTCGAAGACTTTCCGGGCCGGAGCGTTGGTGTCCATTCGCCCTACATGACCCAGCCATCTAAGCCGCTGGACCTTGACTCGTTTGACAAGGTCAGTGTCGCTGTACAGCCCGTACAATTCGTCGTTAAATCTTCTTCTCCATTCTCCATCTATGCAGACGGGACCAAATATCACCCGATCAATTTTTCTCTCGAAGCATCCTAAAGCGTTCTCGTCTGCCTTTGACAAGGTCCATGCCTCTGCGCCATATATAAGAACCGGGATGATAAGTGTCTTATACAGGGACACTTTAGTTGCTCGAAAGAGGACTTTACTACTCAATTGTATTCTTAGTCCGAAGAAACAGCGATTGGCAAGAGTTATTCTTCGTTTGATTTCAGCGCTGTTGTCGTTGTCTGAATTAATAGCGGCGCCTAGGTAGACAAAGTCCTTAACTACCTCAAAGTTATAGCTGTCAATCGTGACGTTCTGTCCAAGACGTCGGTGTTGGGTGTCCTTTCTTGATGACAGCATATACTTGGTCTTGCCTCATTGACCACTACACCCATCTTCTTCGCTTCCGTCTCAATGCTCATAAACGCGCCATTGACATCACGCTGCGTTCTTCCAATTATGTCAATATCGTCAGCATATCCGAGCAATTGAACGGATCTTTGAAAGATTGTGCCTCTTGTGTTGACGTGGGAGTTTTGCACTATTCTTTCAAGAACGATGTTGAAGAAGTCGCATGACAGTGCATCACCTTGCCTAAAACCTTTTTTGACATCGAATGTATCGGTGAAATCTTTTCCGACCCTGATGGAGCAGCGTGCGTTCTCCATCGTCATCCTACACAATCGGACAAGTTTGGTAGGGATGCCAAAACTAGACATGGCTCTATATAACTCCTCTCTATAGATGCTGTCATATGCGGCCTTAAAATCGATAAAAAGGTGGTGGGTATCGATTTGAAGCTCCTGGGTTTTTTCCAAGATCTGCCGTAGTGTGATGATTTGGTCTATGGTGGACTTTCCTGGTCTAAAGCCGCACTGATAAGGACCTATCAGGTTGACGAATGGCTTCAGACGCTCACACAATACGGCAGAGAGGATCTTATATGCGATGTAAAGAAGACTGATACCTCTGTAGCTGGCGCATTTGAGAGGGTCTCCTTTCTTGAGGACCGGGGAAACAATGCTGAGGTTCCATTCATCAGGCATGCTTTCTTCCGACCATATTTTGCAAATGAGCTGGTGCATACTCCTGACCAGGTCATCGCCGGCCGATTTAAACAATTCGGCAGTGAGGCCATCAGCTCCAGCAGCTTTGTTGGACTTTAGCTTGGATACTGCTGTCTTCACTTCGTTCAGGTCGGGTTGGCGGAATTCTTGGTCTACGTCGCCTAAATCGGATGGTTCTATCTCTCTAACAGCGGAATTGGGTCCATCATCGCCGTTATAGAGCTCGGAGAAGTGGTCTTTCCATATCCTCAGCATTGACTGTGGTTCCACCACGATGTTCCCTTGATCGTCTTTGCAGGCTTCGGCTCATGGCTTGTAGCTCGAGGCTGTTGTTTTTACCTTCTAGTAAAACTTCCAAACCTCATTCCTGCTATGGTACCCTTCTATCTCCTCGATCGCGCGCTTCTCATGCTCTCTAGTCTTTTTGTGCAGCGCCGCTTTGTATGCTTGCATTTCAGAGACTAAGTAGTACTGAGCTTAGAACAAGCTCATATGTACATACTTATATACGCTCTTCATCATGAATGCAAGTGTTAGTATAACACCAACACCAGCACATAGAGAACGTAAGAAAAGTAAAAAAAAAAAAAAGACATTATAACAAGAACTATCAAATAAATATTACAAAATTATCTTCAATAAAGTACACTATAAAATAAATAAGACATACAAAATGTGATATAATAAACAAAAACATACAAAATGTGATATATAAACTAAAATTAATTGAAACATGCAAACATGCAAACATGCAAACTAAACTTAAGAAAGTGGAGCACTGGTTTTTAACAAATTTTTTAAACTAGATTTACTTAAGTTGAAATCAATTAAACATGAGTTAAGATTAAAAAGTCTACCCATACGAGTCAATGGCTCATTCATGCCATAATTCGTTCTATGGTAAGGGCAGTATATTAAAACTAAGTTGCGCAGGTGGTAAGATCCGCCTCGAAAGTTGAATTGAACACAAGAAAGTAACTCAGGTGCATCGATATGTCCGGTAATAAGTTGATGAAAAAACACCAGATCGTTAATGGTACGCCTTTGAGATAGAAGTTGCATATGTAATAATTGGATTCTATGCTCATATGGTGGTAAATCGTAAGGGTTTTCCCACGGAAGCCCTTTAAGAGCGAATCTTATGAATTTATGTTGTACTGATTCAATTCTTGAGTTGTGTATTTCATAAAAAGGGGACCACACTTGAGAAGCATACTCTAGATGAGGTCGTACTAAACAATTGTATAGAGCAAGGGTAACATATGGGTCTTGAAACTCTTTTGACCATCTTTTCATAAAACCAAGCATACTATTGGCCTTACTAACGATGTAGCTGACATGTTGAGTAAAGTCCATATTGAAACTAAAATACACGCCGAGATCCTTAAAGCATTTCACTTGACTCAAAAAATTATTGGAAATAGAATAACTTGGGTTGCTAGGTTCCTTCTTTTTAGAGAAAGTCATGCTTTGGCATTTATTGGGGTTTAGGTTGAGCCCGTTTTTAAAACACCAAACTGCAAAATGATTAACATCGGATTGGAGATGAGAGCGATCAAGCGAACCAGTTATCTTTTTAAAAATTTTCATATCATCAGCAAAAATTAATATTTCACTGAAGGAAATGCAAGACGCAACATCATTGATAGCTAAAATAAATAGAAGAGGTCCTAAATGACTTCCCTGAGGTACACCTGAGCCAGCATTAAAAGGGTGGGAAAGGATATTACGGAACTTTACTTGGTATGATCTCATAGATAGATAAGAAAGTACCCAATCAGTGAACACAGGTGGGAAGCCCATTGCCTTAAGTTTGAACAGAATAATATTGTGTGAAAGTTGATCGAAAGCTTTAGAAAAATCCGTGTAAATGCAATCGAGCTCATTACCATTTTCTAGTGCTAAGGAACATTTTTGAAGAAAACATAGCAGGTTTGTGACAGTCGATCTATTTTGAACAAAACCGTGTTGCTGTGTGCAAATAACGTTTTTTACACTGAAAGCCAGCTGGTCACATACTAGTTTTTCAAATAGTTTAGGAAAGGCTAGAAAGTTTGGCAATGGGTCTATAGTTTTTTATATCACATTTGTCCCCTTTCTTAAAAACTGGAGTAATAAATGATCTTTTCCAAAGTAGAGGGAATTTACTTGATTTCAAAGAAAGTAAGAACAAATATTGTAACGGGTATGCTAAGCATGACCTACATTTTTTTAGTACAATGGGAGGAATGCCATCCGGCCCGGAAGAAAAATCTTCATTTAAGGTTTCAAGACTCCAAAAAAGTTTATCAATTTCAATAACAATGTTATTAAAGCATACTTGATTACAGTTGCGAAGATAATTGAAGAAATCAGCATCAATGTCAACAGTAGTATCACAAAATGAGCTGCGAAACTGGTCAGCAAATGCATTACAAATATCAGAGATGTTCTCATAAGAACAGTTCTCATAAACAAAACTAGCTGGATAACCATCTGATTTTTTCTTTGAGTTAACAAACTGCCAGAACGTTTTTGGATTTTTTTTAAAAGAGTTTCCCATTCGGTCAATATAATTTGAATAAAGATTTTTAGAAAGTGTCTTAAATTCTTCAAAAAGAAAAACGTAAAACTCATAGTCGGAAACGGAATGAGTTTTAATATAAGTGTTCCAAGCTTTATTTCTTTTATTTCTCAAGATTTTCAACTCTTTAGTATACCATGGATGGTTGGAGTCAGAATTTTTAAAATTTTTTTTAGGAATTGATTTTTCTATACATCTATACAGAATCAAATAAAAGCTGCTAACAGCTTCGTCAATATTGGTAAAAACTGATATGTTTTCAATACCAGACATAATTAATTCACCACAGAGCAAATCGAAATCAGCTTTGCGGTAGTCAAACACATAGGAACAATCATGAGAGTTACTATTAGTGTGGATTTCACCACTCAAGTCAAGAAAAATATTCAGAGGTGGGTGGTAGTCATCTATGTTAGTTTCATCTGGGCTAGGATCAGTAATACCGAAACTAGATTCAATAACAACGGTACTAACAGAGTCTGAAGAGAAGACCAAATCGAGAATTCGATTTTTAGAGTTTTTGATACAGCTTACTTGCCGTAAGTCGGTTGATATTAAATTATCCAACAACATTAATTCCTGTTGAGGTGAAGTCAAAGATGGTTTAAAATAGGTTTCATCTGAAGATGGTAACCATTGAATATAAGGTAAATTAAAGTCACCTAAGAACAATACATAATTTTCAACGCACAGCAATTCATTAATATAATCTAAAACTAACGTTAATTCTTTATAAGATGAAGCAGAGCTCTTTGGTGGAATATATGTATTAATGATATAAACAATTTTTGATTTGATTGTGACTTTGACACATAATACATTTACAGTTAAATCAAATGGAAAGGTTATAAGAGAAGACATATATTTGCTACGAACAGCAGTAAGTACGCCACCTCCAACTTCCGAGGGTTTATTGTAGGTACGATCTTTTCTATACACTAAGTACTCACGGTCAAACAATTCAGTATCTAAAATGGCAGAGTTAAGCCAAGTTTCAGTCAGAGCAAAAATGTCATGAGAGAATGCTTGAGAGTTGTTATAAAGATTGGCAGTTTTACTGCGAAGCCCTCTTACATTTTGGTAGAAGAGGGAGATACTTTCAAGTTTTTTGATCCCTTATTTACGTTACTTTTGGTATGACGAGCTGAAAATTCTTTAATAAGAGTATCAGGCGGCCAAATCTGAGGGTTACAAATAGCGTCAAAAAGCGTTGGAGAAACAATAATCTTAAAAGAAGCCACATAGTTGTTTGGCTTACTTATTTTATTACACCTAACAAACGAATCGTTTGTGATGCATTTATTAGTTTTAAGGTGGAAAATTATGTCTTCTGGAGTAGTATCCGATTTGAGACGAGATATAAATATAGTCTTTGGTTTAGGCACTGATTCCACAAACCGTGGGGGTCTATCATGATCAGATATTATAATAGCCTCATTGTTCGAAACCATAGGGGCGACAGATTCGATTGGATTAGGTGAGTTTGGAGAGCTTAAAGTGACTATTTCAGTCGTGTTTGAATTATAAGGCTCAATTGGATTAGGCTGAACAGAAGAGCTTAAGTTGAGTATTTCAGTCACATTTGAGTTAAGAGGTGTAGCTATATTGCTTCGCAAACCACTTCGTTTCGTACCAACAATTACAGAGGACACGCTGTCCTGTTTTTTCTTCAAACCCTTACTAGATTTTAAAGATTGGTAGGAATTAGAAGGAATAGGAGGAAGTTGAGAGTTTAAGTCGTCAGTAGAGGTAGAAATATCTACCGAGTACTGGGCGCTAGAGAATGAGTTGACATTAGCAACTGCTATATTAAAACAGCTTGAAATTTCATTAAAACCCTTTGATATTTTTGCTATATCATTTTTTAAATGATTCTAACTTTCGTTGTGGTGGCCGTGTGAAACCCAGCACTTCAGAGGCGGAATCTCTGATGGCTGATTGGCAGTGCTGCCACTGGTTTTCTATACTTGATGCTGGCGGCATAGGACTCCTTAAGAGGTTGTAAGAGACTCGATCGGAAAAGGACTTGGCGATCTCTTGCGATTGTAGTCGTCCAACGTCGAATTGTCTCACAGTATGTCCTTGTGTTGGCTTGGATCGGAATATCCGCAGTCGTACCTTGGCTACAACAAGGTAGTGGTCCGAGTCAATGTTGGCCCCTCGGAATGTTCGGACATCCTCTATACTGGAGAAGTGTCGTGCGTCGATCGCAATGTGGTCAATCTGGTTGACGGTTGATTGATCAGGAGACTTCCATGTCCCTTTGTGGATATTGAGGTGCTGGAACCGCGTACTAGCTACCAGAACATCTCGCCCCGCAGCGAAATCGATCAGCCTGAATCCGTTATCGGAGGTGTTGTCGTGCAGGCTGTATCTTCCGATTATTCCACCAAAGATATCCTCTCTTCCTAGCTTGGCATTAAAATCTCCTAGAACAATCTTAATGTCATAGCCAGGGTACTGCTCATATGTTTTGTCCAGGAGCTCGTAGAATACGTCTTTGGTGTCTTCATCCTTTTCCTCTGTGGGGGCGTGTGCGCAAATGAGGCTTATGTTGACGAATTTAGCCTTGATGCGGATTGTTGCTATGCGCTCGTTCACATAGTTGAAACTCAAGACTTTTTGCCTGAGTCTAGTTCCAACAACGAATTCACATCCAAACAGTTGCTGCTTCTGTTCCCGGTAGCAATCGCCGTAGTAGATATTTTTTATTAATTTATTATTAATTGGTACTTTATTGAATCATTTTAAGGTTTTATAAAAATAACTTTTTGATATATAAGTACATTTAAGCATGGCTTAGCCGTCTGCCGAGAAATGACAACAATTTAAACAATATTTTGTATTCAAAGAATTCAATAAATTAAATAGTGATTTTAATTACAAATATCAAAAATTTAGAAACTTTCGTTTATAATTCTTGTTCTATAACTGAGAGCAGTATGGCAATAAGAAACAAGTTTTGTCCAATTTTCACTATCGTTCAGAATTTGTTTAGTATCTTCGATGCTCATTTGATCGACTCCATAGTGGGAGCGTCTTATCTCTTTAAGAATAGGACAGGAACCAAGAAAATGCATCACATCTTCATTTTCCCTAGTGTTACATAGGCTGCAAACTGATGAACCATCCTCGCGATGGGGTATGTAGTTAAGCTTGAGTAGTTCTCCTCTCACTCGAATTACCATAGAAATTTGTGCAGTATTGAGGTGGGTGTTTAGGTAGTTAATCTGTTGGTGGTCTAGTTGACGATACAAGAAACGTGTTGTTGAATTTTCAGCTTGGGTTACGCATTCTTTTTTAATTGCCTGTTCCACATCGAGGACGAATTTTCGCGTTAGGTTTCTCCAATCTGGGATATTATTTTCACTTAAATTTAGCGGGATATCATACTTCGTTGCGACGTTTTCCCAGTCCTTATAAAACAATGTTTTCGTTCTCAATGCCTTCATGACTAGGACCTTGGTCAGTCGTGTCTCATCTTCCTCGTTTAAGACTTTGGTTACATAGTTCATGTTCAGTTTAAGTGTATAAGCAAAGAGAGGTGAAATGCCACTTTCGATTGTAAGCATGTAATTTGGGGTGGTTGTTGGCAGTCGCAGGAGTTTTTTCAAAAAGAAACGCAAAAGTTTCTCTACTTCTTCTTAGTGTTTGCCTCCCCAGACTTGTGCACCGTAGCACATTATCGAACGCATAACGGCTTCGAAGACCTTTATTTTTGACTCCAGTCCGACTCTGGAATTTGAAATAAGATTTTTCCAAGTTGAATTGATGGCTTTTTTCGATTCCGTGAGTTTATTTTTAAAGTGTACTTTTAAAGAAAGGTCATGATTAATTGTAACTCCTAAATACTTGTATGACTTGACAATTTCAAGATCTTCTCCTCCATATTTCCACTTTTCAGATCTTGCTAATCGACCTGTTCCTTTTCTAAATACAAGCACTTTCGATTTTGCTATATTAATTTTCAGACAATTGTACTTGCAGTAATTTTCTAGTCTGTTTATCATTAGCTGTAGAGAGCTATGCGATTCTGCAAAAATAACCAGATCGTCCGCAAAAAGTAAGGTCTTGATCCTAATACCTTCTACTATGATTCCTGCTGGCAGGCACTCCGTGATGTCGTCTAGAAATAGTGAGAATATCAGAGGGCTTAGCAAACATCCCTGTCTCAAACCAATTTCTATTCCAAACCATTCTGAGAGGTAATTTCCATTCCAAATTGCTGATTTATTATGGCTGTAAAGGTTAGCAAGGATATTTAGAAACTTCGTTGATACTCCTATTTGGGAAAGTTTGTAGAAAAGACAGCTTCTGTTGATTGTGTCGAATGCCGCACGAAAATCAATGAAAAACGCATACAATTTTTTCCCGTGATTAATGTAACTTTGCGCTATACTTGTTAAGTTGAAAATTTGGTCCACAGTAGAATATCCTTCTCTAAATCCTGCCTGAAATTGGCTTAATTTTCCATTCTCTTTTACCCATTTTGTTAGACGTGAGTTTAACAATCCAGTGAAAATTTTCGTAATTGTATTCATAAATGATATACCTCTGTAGTTCGCAGCATCGTTGGGGTCACCTTTCTTGAATATTGGGAATATTATTGATTTCTGGAATTCTTCCGGCACTTTTGCTTTCTCAAAGATATAATTGAGTGATCTAACAACTTTTTCGAGGAAATTAGCGGTAGCGTTTTTATAGAACTCATAGGGTATTCGATCTTCCCCTGGTGCCTTATTTTGTTTAGCTTTTCTTAAGACTTCAAAGAGCTCTTCGATGCTGAATGGTGTGTCCAAGATTTCATCATTTACTATTGGTGCTGCATACATGTATGAGATTTGGGATCCACCTGGATTGAGCATTGTTCGAAAGTGATTTTTAATTGCGTCAACTTCAACACGTGTGCCTACTTTGTATGCGTTTCCGTTCAGTTTCTTCGCAGCTGCCCAAAACTCTTTGCTGTTGGAAATCTCACCTATTTCCCTCGCTATTCCATTGAAGTACATGGTCTTCTTAGACTCGCAGATTGTTTTGTAATGACGATTCGCATCGATGTAGATTTGTCTCAATGTCTCTGTGTTCAATTTTCTAAATATGTTGAGGGATCCAAGTGATTTTTTTCTAGCTTTGAAACATTCTTCATCAAACCAAGGCTGTTTTCTAACTGGTTTTTCGTTAGTAGTCCTCGTTTTTGCTATGTGTTTGATTAAACTTGTCAGAAAACTTGGATACAAAAATGCATTGTCCCATTCCATTTCCAGCATTGTAACACATTCATCTAATTGGCGGTGATATTCATTTATCCAATTGTTTTTCCTGTTCAGTTTCGGAAGTAACGAAAGATTTTTCGTAGCAGGAGTGTTAGTTTTTGTTGCACATTTGATAGATAGGGGCAGGTGATCCGAGAAAAGTTGTGTTGCTACTTCCATGTCCTGTATGATCTCGTGCCAGTTTCCGTTGATTAGCGCAAAATCAATTACGGAACATCCATTTCCCTTCAAAAACGTAAATTCACCATTTTTGTCACTTGCTGTTCTACCGTTTAGAAGACACAAACTAAAAGTCTCACATGCCTCAATGAGTTGTTTTCCTTTAGCATCGATGGTTTCATCCTTAGATTCTCTAATGACGTTGCAATAAGACTGAAATTCGTAGTAGATATCGCAGTCTTTTAATCTGCGTCTACCTAGTCCATCCCATCGCATTTCTTGGATAGCGGTAATATCTGCTTTGTAGCAGTTTAGGGCTTCCGCTAATTGTTCGGCTGCACGTGGTCTATTAAGGGACTTAACATTCCACGTACAGATCCGAAGTTCGTTGCCCATTTTTCGTTTGCAAGGTTCGTCATCAGTAAATCCGTCCGTATCCGAGGCTTGTTGGTGCTTCGCAACTAACAATTGCTTTACGTGGCCGGGAAGTCACCCCGACAGCACGACCCCAACCTCTATGCATCTGTCAAATGAAATTACGAGCGTATGTATATGTACAAGGGCGGTTTGATAAGTCCGTGACTTTTTGAATAAAACAAACTTTTTGAGGTAAATAAACATTTTATTCTTCTACACTCCTTTTAGCTCGATACATTTAGTGCAGCGTTTTTCTAATTTTTTCATTCCCTCCAAATAATAGGTTTTCTCAAGGCTCTCAAAATACGAGTTTGTTTCGGTAATGACTTCTTCATTCGACTCAAATCTCCTACCACCAAACCACTTCTTTAGGTTTGGAAACAGATAATAGTCGCAGGGGGCTAAATCTGGAGAATATGCTGGATAGGGTAGCAGAAGCAGTTCGTACCTCAATTCGTGGATTTTGGCCATCGTGACTAGACAAGTGTGCACACGTACATTGTCTTGATGAAAAAGCACTTTTTTCTTCGCCAAATACGGCCGTTTTTGCTTCAAATCAACGTCGAATCTGTCCAAAAGCCTTGAATAATATTCGCCGGTGATCGTTTTACCTTTCTCGAGGTAATCGATGTGAATGACACAAATTACAAAACGGCACAAAAATTCGTCCGGTCTACGGCTGAACATCGCTAAACACTCGTATGAAGTGGTCACACGGTTGCGCTTATGGTCGAGTGTGAGCAATCGCGGCACCCATCTCGCGGAGAGTTTTCTCATGTCCAAATATTCGTGTAAAATATGATGTACCCGTTCAGTTGAGACACCTTTGGGCGACCTGAACGTTCGGCGTCACTAGTGCTGGTACGACCACAACGGAACTTTGTAAACCACTTCTTTACCATTGAAATTGATGGTGCCGAGTCCCGGTAGTATTTATCAAGCCTTTCCTTAGTTTCAGTGATGGACTTTTTACGTAAAAAGTAATGTTTAATGAGCACACGAAATTCCGTTTTTTCCATTTTCGTAAAAATTCACGAGGGTGTCTGCTCTGAATGGCTATCAAACACCAACGGCATGACGTAGTTTGCTCAAAATTTGACAGTAGCCTACTAATAGTTTACAGTTGATGGCAGCACAGTTGCATTTGGAGTAACTGCGCGAAAAATTCAAAAAGTCACTGACTTATCAAACCGCCCTTGTACATTATATGTGTGTCTGATAATTATAAGTAACTACCTGAGCCGCCCAGCTTTGCTCGGGTCTGTTGTTTTAACCCTTTGCCAAACCGACGGTACTTGTGAGTACCATTGAATTTTACTTCAAATAAATTCCCTATATGAGTTGAATTTGAGACTGTCGACCAAAGCAACTTTTATAAGAACTATGTAATCTCCATGTTTCAGCTTTTTTTGTTCTTATCTAAGTTCGCTGCATGTTTACAACGGCATTTTTCGACACCAGTTGTTTATAGCTTAGTCAACAAAGGGCTAAGGTTCCCGTTCTCGTTCTTCCTCTTCCGTGCGAAAATGGAGAAGAAATAAATATAATCTTTCTTACTGTGGGACTATTTGGCATCCTAATGCTGAAGGAATTTTTGAAGTCTGTCCGTGTCCAGTAGTTCTTAAATTTCCGTTCCCAACATCGTTTCTGTGGGAATCTTCCGTTTCTATTGAAATATGTGAATGAAATGAAAGTCTTTGTCATTGAGTGATAATGTAACATCCTAGAGTTGAAAGAATTTTTGAAATCGATCAAGTATTTTTTTTTATTTTAATCGATCAAGTATTTTTTTTTTTATTTTAATTTTATTTTAAGTTTCCGTTCCCAACCCCGTTCCTGTGGAAATATGGACATCAAACCCTTACAGGAACCATCTCTATACTAAACTTTGCCTACCCTGAAAATTTCATAAAAGTCCGTATGTGGCTTAGGCGTCTATACTTGACATACATACAAACATACATCAGTGTTTAAAGGCTGTTATTGTGTAGAGAGAAAGAATTAAAGCAAATATAAATATTAAGATGTCGCAGATGACAACAACACCTTTTATAGATCTGCCATAAATGATTTAACCTGAGGTAAGTCGATAAAACACGTTTATGAACGTTGTATTCTGAATTTTTAAAACTTTAAGGTGTTTTTCCAATACTCACGTTTTCAAAGTCGGAGCTCCTCATAAGGGACGACCTCGTCTAAGGAGGCGCAGTCAAGTGGAAGAAAACCTCAAACGTCTTAGAGTGCACAACTGAAGAGAGCTCGCCCGGTGCAGGCTCAGGTTCATCCTGAACTGTAATGCCCACCTAAGTAAGTTAGTATTAAGAACGACAAAACAAAGGTTTATACCAATTTACAGCTTATTATATTTCATTCCAAGGTGGAACCCCTAATATGACTGGGCTATGGTGCTATTTTCGGTTTTGAACTAAAGTCTTTTCATCCACAGCAATACCATCCCTGTTTTGTTTTTATACTGTGGTAAAATACGACATCAAAATGCTTTGTTGTTGTTCCCCAAGTGAAAATTTTTTTTCCATCTATTGGGTTTAAAAAAACTACGTTTGGTCATACGGAAAATTGGATTGGAACAAGAGTCGCTTGAACAGCCTTAGAAACACATATTTTCTATTCATCTTTGCAAGACTGTTAATTTATTTTAAAAATTCAGACGGCCGCTTAACCGTTTCTTAAATTATTATGACTGCTCTCCAAAGATATGTTTTACGAGTATACCTAAATAAGTAGCAATAAGAATAAGACAAGCCAGCAGCAGATTTGCTAAAGAATGTCAACACAAAACAGATTAATCACATTCAACATTCTAAATCAAGTTGTGCAAAGCCATCAAACATCGTGCGGCATTCCAACACACTGATTTCGCATCCATTTTAACTATGCACGGTCATGCTAAACAACCGCGCCACATCTACTTCAGTTACATGCGAAAAATTTCAATTTAATCAATAGGTAATTACATCGCAGCGATTAGGCTCTCTGATCCACCAACAGTAGTAAATGAATGAGAAACATCGCGTTCAACAATCCCAATTGAACGATCAACAACGTTCAATCCAATGTTAAAGATAATGATGATGATGATGGTGATGATGATGCTGAAGATGATGATGAAGTCGACCGACATCGTCGCGTCGTCTCTGTCGATGCAAACGTTGGTTATGCAACATTATTCTAGTCATGTAGCACATCCTAAACCAGTCACTCACTCTGGTGTGTCGGTGCTGCGCCTGCTGCGTTCTGTCCAACTCCGCTCCAAGAATGAGAGATCTTTATTCAGCAGCCATATAAATCTTCCATCGGTTCAATGGCATGGTAAGATTATCTCCAACTGGGCAAAGAAGAAGATTAGTGGCTGGGTTAGGTGAGTATTTGAAATAGCTATCATGAATGGTTCTTGGCTATGAGGCCCCTATTTCCATGTAGAAGTGAATATTTTTTCCCAATGAAGTTTGAGATCAAACACAAATTGTTTGCATTTTATTAAAGATCATGAAAGTAGGTAGGTTACACGATCTTTGATGGAGCTTTCCATAGAATGATTTGATTTTAAAAAATTCAAGCCGTAAGGGTATCGACAGTCATCTATTTAGACCGTTCTATGACGAAAGCATTAATTAATCAAAAGTCTATAGATTTCCTCGTTAGGAAAAGCATCTTCGTTTTAATTTACGGTTTCTCTATAAAATTTATAAAATTAGTCAAGTAGAGAGCAATGCAAGAAAGAAACTTGTTCTACGTATTAAGCACTTCTACCAAATCTGCAAACCAATCAATCACTGCTTCCATTAGGTTAGGCTCAGATAAAAAAAAGTAATTAAATGCAGTGAGGCCCCCGTGCGAAAACATATTTACCATGCGATCCAACGGTTTTTTCGAGGTTTACGGAGTTCCTCGACAAATGTTAGTAGAAATAGGTGCTCGAGTCAGTTTTTTTTCTAAATTTTCCTAGTATAGGAATTTGCGGAAAGAATTCTTTTGCTTAGAATTCGTCTTGAATTAGTTACTTGACTATTGACTTATGCTTCCTTCTATTTTCATGGCTAAAGTTATACAGTTCAGTCACATAAATCTGCCTCTGACACGACCGACTCCATTTTCATTGATCAAACTGTCTTGCCAGAGGGTTGTTCATCAATATCGTCGTTTTTCCGTGTAAGACGTATGCATTTATTAGAGTTCTTGCAGTAGCGCATCACTCCCTGAATGTGGATTGTCCCTTCTCGCATACACAATCAGCGACATGCATTCTGGCACTATCTATTGTTGCCAGAGATCAGAGAACATACGCATAAATTTCAATTCGAATCGCTGCGTGGATGCCGATAGTTTATCATGAGAAATATGTGCGTTCTTTGAGTATTTCATAGTCATGGTGAATATTTCGCTGTGTTTTGCACTTAACATTTCCATTCTAATACCCATTCATAGATCAATATGAATTAAATTCAAAGCGAATGTACTGGTATTTCGCAAAATTTATGCGCATGTATTAAACTTCAAGTTCCGCCGGATAAAAAATGACATCACAATCCTGGCGCAGTCGAAAACTCGCATCTTCCTTCCACAAGCAGGCGGCCACCGTCACCACCATTGAAATGTGGATTGACTCTAGGACGCAGCGATTTTTGCACCAGCGATGAAGGATTTAGACCAGGGTCGATAATTTTTGAAATGGTAGTAAGTGATAAAAAATTTTAGTTGATACCCATTGGAAAAGGTAGAGAATATTACAAAAACGAAGGGAAAAATAAATTACGGGCGATCTGAGGAGGGGGAGAGTTTTAATCCGAATCAAAAAAATTACTGCTTGTTTGGGACATACAAAGGTAAGTTTTTACCAAATTTCTTGAAAAAATAGATTTTTTTGCAAAAGGTAAAAATAAAAAACCAAAAACTTGGTTATTCGAATTTTTCACATAAATTTTGACATTATGTGAAAAAAGTGTCAATACAAAAGTTGTAGATCTTTTTAATACCTACAACTTTGCCATTTAACTTTTTTTCATAAGACTTGTGGTCTTACATTAAATCGAGATTAACCGTTTTTACCCTTAAAAACTCTCCACCTCCCCCTTCCAGACCTCAGATCGCCCGTAATTTATTTTTCCTTTCGTTTTTGTTATATTCTCTACCTTTTTCAATGGGTTTCATCCTACTATAATTTTTTTTGGTCTCAAAAACTATCGACCCTGGTCTAATTACAATTTAATATTGCCAAATGATTTGTAAAATGTATGTTATTGAAAGTTGTCTTTCGGATTATTTGTGTTTTATTAGCCATTTGAAGGCAGCAACTTTTAAAATAAAACTGCGCTGAAAAGGATCCCAATAGCTTCTCATTTCTGAATATTATACTTGACCCTAAAAACCATCGTTTGCTGCTAGATATCTTTTATCGCAATGTTCCTGTGATTGAGAAAATAAATGGAGAGATTTTTTTGCGTGATCTTTCTTCCCTTCTAATGGCGAAGTTGCTGTCTGCAAAGCAAAAATTTTATATTTTAATATCATTAAATAATAAGTGTGAGGCTTTCGTTTAGATTAACGAGGTGATTTCATTTGGGAGTTGAACTTTTTCTCCAAAGAAGCACTTCCTTCAAAGGATTGGTGTAGTTTTTTTCTTGCTTTATTTTAAAACTTCAACCGAATTAAAACACAAAACTGGAGAAAGCTCACCCGAAATCGAAGTCGTTGTCGAAAGATGTTGGTTGAGTAATAATAATTATTTTTATTGAACGTTATATATATACAATTGATACTTATACTAGATAATTTTAGAATTTAAAAATGATAATGTAAGAATGTTGGCACATAAGGGGCCTTACCAAATACATTGTCTAGAATTGAAATAATAACTCAATATTAGCCGAGTTTTTTGGAATCTATATTCACTTAAGCAAAACATCGCAAAAAATCGCTCATGGAAAAACAACCACCCCTAAGTGAATAGCGTAAGTGAACAAAAATAACTCACTTACTTAAGTGAACAACGGGGATGGTTGGTAAATGGAGTTTGTGAAAGTGAACATGATAAGTGAATATAGCCATATAAAGCGTTTCAGTGATAATCGCAAGTTAAGTGAATATCAGTGAATATAGAAATTGCCAATAAAACTCGGCTATTATACAGGGTGATTCGCATAAGGTGTGACAAAAAGGGGTGCCTATTGATTCGCACATTTTATTACGCCTTCCATTATTTTGTTTTTGACACAATTATTTTTGTTTACTTCGCATTGCGTGTTTTGTTTTTCTGTTACATAGATTTTCAATCATTTCGCTGCACAGTTACTTTGCATTTCTTATCTTGCTTATCATGTGTTTCGCATTTCCATTGAACTTACAAATGATTATTTGGACTTTATTTATCTCGATAACAGTTTTTTCGCATTTTGTCTCGACGGTAATCTATTGTTTTGGCATTCAATTACTTCGCTCATTATCAGATTATTATTATTGATGTGTTCAGTTTTGGTGTTCAACTGAATGTTTTTGTTAATAAAACAATGCACCCAATTTGTATTTAGAAATTTGATATTATTTCTAACTAATTGGTTCTGAAAATGCTTCTAAAATGTGATATATCTTTGATGATTCTAATCAATTTTCAATAAAGTTTGATGAGAAGCTAAGCAAATTGTTATAAAACAAAAGTAACCGGTAAAGTTCAATTTTTGATTATTTCGCCATCGTTTGATTGGTATTTTGCTTTTTGTGGATAAAAAAAGAGGCTAGAGGTGTAAAAATTCGCGCGAATTTTTACACCTCTAGCCCCTTATTTCATCCACAAAAAACAAAATACCAATCAAACGATGGCGAAATAATCAAAATCTATATAAACAAAAGCGAACTAATCGAAAAACGAAACAACACAAAGCGAAAAGAGCAAAATATAAAGTAATCAAAGGCCAAATGATCTTTAAACGAAACAAATGCAAAGCGAAGCGAGAAATATCGAAAAATAAATAAATCAAACAAACGAAAAATCTAACAACAAAATGCGAAACAACAAAAAGCGAAACAACTTTGTCGAAACAACAATACACGAGATTAAAATGACGAAACGTACCATACCCGACAAAAAGATAGGGCGTGTACGTTGGACCTAGACAAGCAAAAAATCGTATGGGAGGGGGGGGGGGTCCATTTTCCCCCGTTTAGGCGGGAGGGGCAATTTAAGAAAAAAATCACTAAAAATGGGAAAAAAATTATTCAAAAATAACGGTAATACCTACAGAGTCGTGCTACAGCATTTTGAAAAGCCAAATACTTATACATCAATTTAAATTTAAAAAATAAGTTGTTCAAATAAATAGTTTTTGAAATATTAATTTTCAAAGTCAAAATTTTGAAAAAAAACATAATTTTTTTTTTTAAAACCACTTTTTTTCTAAATTTTACGTATTTAATTTTTCTGGCTTATTTTCAATGCTCTTATTTATCTTTGATCAAACATAACCTGTGTCAAAATAACCTGTAGTTTTTGAGAAAACCAAAAATTACAAAAACGACTTTTTTAATTTTTTTTTCTTAAAGCTTTTTTTTCGTTATTTGATTCTTAAGTGATTCTTAAGTGAAAAAAAGTAAAGAGAAAATTCATCCTTAATTTATTAAATTCACTTAAGAATCAAATAACGAAAAAAAAAAAAATTTAAAATAAAAAATTTAAAAAAGTCGTTTTTGTAATTTTTGGTTTTCTCAAAAACTACAGGTTATTTTGACATCCGGTTTTTTGTGTTTGATCAAAAATAAATAAGAGCATTGAAAATAAGCCAGAAAAATACTACTTAATTACGTAAAATTTGGAAAAAAGTGGTTTTAAAAAAAATTATGTTTTTTTTTCAAAATTTTGACTTTGAAAATTAATATTTCAAAAACTATTTATTTGAACAACTTATTTTTAAATTTAAATTAATGTATAGGTTTTTCAAATGCTATAGCACGACTCTGTAGTTATTACCGTTATTTTTAAATAATTTTTTTCCCATTTTTAGTGATTTTTTTCTCAAATTGCCCCTCCCGCCTAAACGGGGGAAAATGGACCACCCCCCTCCCATACGATTTTTTGCTTGTCTAGGTTTAACCTACACGCCCTATCTTTTTGTCACACCTTATGCGAATCACCCTGTATATATGCTGAAAAGAAAAGAAAAATCATAATTATAAGTCGGTTGACTTGGGTGATCTCGGGATGTTCCGTCCCGGTTGTCGCTGGCGTTCCTCAGCATGGGTAGGGGGTGGCATTAGCCATGGAAATATGCTGACCTAAGGTCAGCGTAGAAATTGGTGGCTTCGTCGTTGGCTGGTACTATTTCTTCGTTCAAAGTGTTCATCACGCTTAGTTATCTTGGCTCGGGGTGTTGGCCCTCACTGGTCATCCTTCTCACCAAATTATACGAGTGGTTGTTGATATCTGCAGCCGTTTTCCTTACTGTCAATAACACGTATTGATCTAGGAGCATCACTTTGGCTTTCTCCTACACAAGCTGGTTGCTGTAGTGTCTTTGGCGCTGTTGGTTGAAAGTGAGGCCGGTGCAGAATCTCAGAATTTTCCTTTCGAAAAGTAGGAGAGGAGCTCCTTCATCGCTGTCTTGGAGATGGCAAACCAGACTGGGCTGCCGTATTTGATGATGGGTCTCAGCAGTTGCTTGTACATCAGAAGTTTCGTTGACTGACTTAGTCCTGTTTTTCTTCTCATCAAAGGGTAAAGTCGGTGGAAAGCGAAGTTGGCCTTCTTCAGTACAGCGCATGAGTGCGGGTTAATACTAAGCACTTCGTTAAAGTTGATACCTAAATACTTCGCGTTCAGTTGGGCAGTCAGTCTGGTTCCATCGGGTAGCGATAGTGATGTTGCTCTGCACCTTCCAGCAGTACGGCAGCCTCTATAAACTCCAGGCCTTCTGAAGCAGATGAGTTCAGATTTGGTTGAGTTGACCCGTATACCTCACTTACTATAATAGGCATATAGTCTGTGGATGTGAGTTTCCACTCTCCGTGCAGCTATGGATGGCGAAAAAGATGTGCAGTATGTCAAGGAGTTTTCGTAGTCCCTTGGGGAAGGCTGGTCCGACGTCAACGTTGGTTGAGGCTGAGGTTAACCCTGAACTGTAATGCCCACCTACTTAAGCAAGTAGGTACAAATGTCCTCATTTTCCTTTTCATTTCATTTCCCCGTTTGAAACAATCTCTCCCCGACAAAAGTGTTAGGCATTAAACCAAGGATTTTCTTTTAACTACCTTTAACTCTAATTCTGCGAAGCAATTTTATTGTGTTCCTCTGATCATGGGCGTAGCCAGGAATTTTTTTAGGTCTTTTTTCGAGGACAACTTCTCAAAAATCAATGAAAAAACGAGGACATTTTTTTTTTGAAAAAAAAAAGTAGGACATATTTATTGACAAGAATATTGAGAGATACTTTAAAAGTATCATTTTTTTGGTTTCTAAAAATAGAGTAGGATATTTGCCTTTAGCATGTTCTGTAATAGCATTTAAATGCCGCATTCATATGATTCAGAATATCTGGAGAATATTTTGATTCGAAGAATTATAAATATAAATGCCCAAATATACTCGTGTAATATTTCTAGATGTTAGAGAAATCTCATTGAAAAGTCCTCGTTTTCCGGCAGTTTTGCGAATTGTCCTCATTTTTTTTTTTTTTAATTTTCATTGATACTCCTTTTTTCCCAAATTGTCCTCGTTTTTTACGAGAAATCTCATTGAAAAGTCCTCGTTTTCCGGCAGTTTTGAGAATTGTCCTCATTTTTTTGTTTTTTTTTTAAGTTTTCATTGATACTCCTTTTTTTCTCCTTTTTTCCCAAATTGTCCTCGTTTTTTACGAGAAATCTCATTGAAAAGTCCTCGTTTTCCGGCAGTTTTGCGAATTGTCCTCATTTTTTTTTTTTTTTTAATTTTCATTGATACTCCTTTTTTTTCCTTTTTCCCAAATTGTAATCGTTTTTTACGAGAAATCTCATTGAAAAGTCCTCGTTTTCCGGCAGTTTTGTGAATTGTCCTCATTTTTTTTTTTTTTTTTTTAAATTTTCATTGATACTCCTTCTTTTCTCCTTTTTTCCCAAATTGTCCTCGTTGAAAAGTCCTCGTTTTCCGGCAGTTTTGCGAATTGTCCTCATTTTTTTTTTTAAATTTTCATCGATACTCCTTTTTTTTCTCCTTTTTTCCCAAATTGTAATCGTTTTTTACGAGAAATCTCATTGAAAAGTCCTTGTTTTCCGGCAGTTTTGTGAATTGACCTAATTTTTTTTTTTTTAAATTTTCATTGATACTCCTTCTTTTTTTTCCCAAATTGTCCTCGTTTTTTACGAGAAATCTCATCGAAAAGTAATACCGAAAGTAGGGAGCGGTACTCCTTCTTTTTTTTCCCAAATTGTCCTCGTTTTTTACGAGAAATCGAGAAATCATCGAAAAGTACTACCGAAAGTAGGTAGCGGTACTACCGAAAGTAGTTACTACCGGTAGCTAGGTAGCGGTACTGCCGAAAGTAGTTACTACCGATAGCGGTACTACCGAAAGTAGTTACTACCGATAGCGGTACTACCGAAAGTAGTTACTACCGATAGTGGTACTACCGAAAGTAGTTAATACCGATAGCGGTACTACCGAAAGTAGTTACTACCGATAGCGGTACTACCGAATGTAGTTACTACCGATAGCGGTACTACCGAAAGTAGTAGAACGATTTTTCTGAAGATACTCCTTTTTTTCTCCTTTTTTCCCAAATTGTATCGTTTTTTACGAGAAATCATTGAGAAGTCCTTGTTTTCCGGTTTTGTGAATTGACCTCATTTAAATTTTCATTGATACTCCTTCTTTTTTTTCCCAAATTGTCCTCGTTTTTTACGAGAAATCTCATTGAAAAGTCCTCGTTTTCCGGCAGTTTTGCGAATTGTCCTCATTTTTTTTTTAAATTTTCATCGATACTCCTTTTTTTTCTCCTTTTTTCCCAAATTGTAATCGTTTTTTACGAGAAATCTCATTGAAAAGTCCTTGTTTTCCGGCAGTTTTGTGAATTGACCTCATTTTTTTTTTTTTTAAATTTTCATTGATACTCCTTCTTTTTTTTCCCAAATTGTCCTCGTTTTTTACGAGAAATCTCATCTCAAGTAATACCGAAAGTAGGGAGCGGTACTCCTTCTTTTTTTTCCCAAATTGTCCTCTTTTTTTACGAGAAATCGAGAAATCATCGAAAAGTACTACCGAAAGTAGGTAGGTAGGATAGCGGTACTACCGAAAGTAGTAGAACGATTTTTCTGAAGATACTCCTTTTTTTTCTCCTTTTTTCCCAAATTGTATCGTTTTTTACGAGAAATTATTGAGAAGTCCTTGTTTTCCGGTTTTGTGAATTGACCTCATTTAAATTTTCATTGATACTCCTTCTTTTTTTTCCCAAATTGAGAAATCTCATTGAAAAGTCCTCGTTTTCCGGCAGTTTTGCGAATTGACCTCATTTTTTTTTTTAAATTTTCATTGATACTCCTTCTTTTTTTTCCCAAATTGTCCTCGTTTTTTACGAGAAATCTCATCTCAAGTAATACCGAAAGTAGGGAGCGGTACTCCTTCTTTTTTTTCCCAAATTGTCCTCTTTTTTTACGAGAAATCGAGAAATCATCGAAAAGTACTACCGAAAGTAGGTAGGTAGGATAGCGGTACTACCGAAAGTAGTAGAACGATTTTTCTGAAGATACTCCTTTTTTTCTCCTTTTTTCCCAAATTGTCCTCGTTTTTTACGAGAAATCTCAGAAAAGTCCTCGTTTTCCGGCAGTTTTGCGAATTGTCCTCATTTTTTTTTTTTTTAAATTTCCATTGATACTCCTTCTTTTCTCCTTTTTTCCCAAATTGTCCTCGTTTTTTACGAGAAATCTCATTGAAAAGTCCTCGTTTTCCGGCAGTTTTGCGAATTATCCTCATTTTTTTTTTTTTTAATTTTCATCGATACTCCTTTTTTTCTCCTTTTTTCCCAAATTGTCCTCGTTTTTTACGAGAAATCTCATTGAAAAGTCCTCGTTTTCCGGCAGTTTTGCGAATTGTCCTCATTTTTTTTTTTTAAATTTTCATTGATACTCCTTCTTTTCTCCTTTTTTCCCAAATTGTCCTCGTTTTTTACGAGAAATCTCATTGAAAAGTCCTCGTTTTCCGGCAGTTTTGCGAATTGTCCTCATTTTTTTTTTTTTTTAAATTTTCATTGATACTCCTTTTTTTTCTCCTTTTTTCCCAAATTGTCCTCGTTTTTTACGAGAAATCTCATTGAAAAGTTCTCGTTTTCCGGCAGTTTTGCGAATTGTCCTAATTTTTTTTTTTTTTTTAAATTTTCATTGATACTCCTTCTTTTCTCCTTTTTTCCCAAATTGTCCTCGTTTTTTACGAGAAATCTCATTGAAAAGTCCTCGTTTTCCGGCAGTTTTGCGAATTGTCCTCATTTTTTTTTTTTTTTAAATTTTCATTGATACTCCTTCTTTTCTCCTTTTTTCCCAAATTGTCCTCGTTTTTTTACGAGAAATCTTATTGAAAAGTCCTCGTTTTCCGGCAGTTTTGCGAATTGTCCTAATTTTTTTTTGTTTTGTGATGCTTCTTTTACGAGGCTGGGGTAGGACTCAGGGTGTCCAGGGTCTACCCAAGGAAGCTTCGTAAGACTTGGGTTCGGCGGTCCAACTTCTCAAAATGAAATGAAGACGCGGAAACGGTCGGGTATTTTACAAATAACTTTGAATTTTATTTTTCAATTTCTCTCAGGATTCGGTCTTTAAGTTATACAAATTTTACAAATGAATAATTAACGATGTTGCATGCAAGCTAAGGGAGTTCCGTTTCTTTGTCCCTTGCACTAGTCTTCTTGGGATGGTTGGTCTTCTCGGGACGTCTGGTCTTCTCGGAGGTCGCAGTGACGTTTCTCCTGGGGGGGGGGGGGGGGGTGTGGACGCTACGGCCTTGGCGTCCCCTGTCCGGTACTGGTGTATTGTTGACTGGCTCTGCGTTAGGCAAGACACTCTGTCGACGACCGCGAATTTCGAAGTAAAGGTCTGCGTTATGGGAAAGGCAGAACAATCTATCGGCGGGGGCGGACTACGTAGGAAGTGCCTGCGTTGTAGCAAACGGCAGAACAATCGATCGGCTTTGGCGGACTTCGTAGCAAGTGTGTGCGCTTACTCAGGGCAAGACACTTCGTCGGCGGCAGCGGACTACGTAGAAAAAGTCTGCGGTTGAGGATGACTCTCGCTATGAAGGTTGACTGAAGGAAGAAGCTCACAAGCTCGATGGTCAACCCCGCAGCAATGTAAGTTCCTTACGGCAACTTGGGGCGACGAGGAACGTTTACACACTCGGTGGACAAACACCGCAATAATGTACCTTCCTTAGGGCAACTGAATCGGCGAGGAACGTTTACACACTCGGTGGACAAACACCGCAGTAATGTAACTTCCTAAAACGGTAGAGGGGATTACCAAAAAGAAGAATCCACTCGCTCGGTGTACAAACACCGCAATCGAATAGATCTACCTTAGGGCAACTGAATCGGCGAGGAACGTCTACACACTCGGTGGACAAACACCGCAGCAATGTAACTTCCTAAAAACGGTAGAGAGGATTACCAAAAAGAAGAATCCACTCGCTCGGTGTACAAACACCGCAATCGATTAGATCTACCTTAGGGCAACTGAATCGGCGAGGAACGTCTACACACTCGGTGTACAAACACCGCAGCAATGTAACTTCCTAGAAACGGTAGAGAGGATTACCAAAAAGAAGAATCCATTCGCTCGGTGTACAAACACCGCAATCGATTAGATCTACCTTAGGGCAACTGAATCGGCGAGGAACGTCTACACACTCGGTGTACAAACACCGCAATAATGTAACGTCCTAAAATGGTGAGACTAAAATAGTCCAGGAAGAGAAAAAGTAAAGTTTACGTTCGAGGTATGAGAACCCGTAAATCTTTTTCTTCTTTGTAGTGCAAAAACCACTTCTACTTATTGATTTTTCCACGGAAAGCAAGTGTGAACTGTAAGTCGGTGAATAAAAAGAACGGCTGGTTATTGCCAATGCATTCCCCTATAAGGAGATGCACACACAGTGATGTCATTTGGCCTTGTAATAAATGTAATTTAGTTGCTGTGGGCAACGAGAATTAAAGGGAGAACACGTAGAGTGTTTTGATGCGGTGGTTTGGGAAGTGGGGGCGGAGATTAAATTGTGACGCTTCGTCACAGTTTTAAATTTTCATTGATACTCCTTCCCCCCCCCCCCCCCCTTTTTTTTCTAATTGTCCTCGTTTTTTAAGAGAAATCTCACTGAAAAGTCTTCGTTCTTCGGCAATTTTGCGAATTGTCCTCATTTTCTTTTTTTTAATTTTCATTGATTCTCCTTTTTTTTCCCCTTTTTTCCCGAAATTGACCTCGTTTTTTACGAGAAATCTCATTGAAAAGTCTTCGTTTTTCGGCAATTTTGCGAATTGTCCTCAGTTTTTTTTTTAAATTTTCATTGATACTCCTTTTTTCCGTTTTTTCCCAAATTGTCCTCGTTTTTTACGATACTCTTTAAAAGTTCTCGTTGTTTCAGCATTTTCTCCAAATGTCCTCGAGGACAAAGATTAATTTTTTCTTAAAAAACGCAGAATTTTTTCGAGGACATTTGGCTTAGGTTGGGGCATTTGCCCCTACCTGCCCCTACCTGGCTACGCCCATGCCTCTGATGTCATTCTTACCAATATTTCTGTAAAACATTCATTATATAATATTAACACACATACATATATAATTGTATAAAACCTAGTTGCCTTTTTGGTGTTTTTCTTTAAGGGTATATTTTTGTGCTGATGGTTTGTATGAAAAAAAAAATAAAAATATATCTAAATCTATTGTGTCGGAAAAAGCTTTTTCGGGTCATAGTGACTTAGACCGGTTTTACAGTTTTTACCGACTCTTCGGGTGTTAGTATTTTCAAAAACGCCTAAAAAGCAAATATGAAGCAAAATCAAATAAAAATAAATGAAATTAAAAATTTCGACTCTCGTCTTTGATTTAATAACAAAAAATGTCGTTTTAAGAAAATGTGTGTCGCTGATCGTCTTTAGCGGCATCGCTCGTGTCGAAATCAATAAACATACCAATTTTACTTAGAAGAATAAAACATACTGAATTCGATTTAGTACCTTATTAAATTTTAGTTATTAATGCAGCAGAAAGTGAATGTATCGAAATAATTTGTTCAAATAGCTTATTGCCTTCAACCGTCCCTATGTTTTAAGCAAACAAACAAGCGCTAAAAAACTTAGAAAAGCTATCAGTTTTGTTAGTCGCGAAACAAATTAGTTGCGCTATTTTGCTAGAGGCGTTAATTTGTGGTGATTGTTAGCTGCTTTCCTTGTTTTCAATTTATTTTTCTCCTGGTTGTTGTGAAAGAAAAACTGTCAAAAAATGCAAAACTGAGTACTCAGGTAGTTATTTCCTGCGGATTGGTATGGTAGCAGAAGGTATAGGTAGGTTGGCTAAGTGCATGGTTGTCTTGACATATCTTCTTCGTCCAGTCCCAAAGGCGATTTAAAAAATCACCTTGGATTGAAATTCTCATAAATTGCATGTGTGATTACAGAGTAGTGAATTTCTAGGCAAACATGAGTTGTTAAAATAGCATGAAATTGTTTCTAGAGCAGGTTCTTATGTATGACATTGTAAATGCAGAGGACAACGCGCTTTGGCGGCAATTAATAAGATCTGGAAATTGCCATTAGTAATTTATTCGATGGCTTCAGAGACTGCATTTAAATTGATGGCGCTCTATTTCAATGGTAATGAATGTGATGTCAACATAGATCTGGGCAGATAAAGAAGCAAGTGCACCATGATAGAAATTTGGATTTCGAAAAAATTGTTTAATTATCAAAACACTTCATTTACATACAATTGGAAAAGAATTGATTTTCAACTGCGACTTCAACAATTTTCATATTCTGTAAAGTATCCGCTGATCAAAATTATTTTATGGAAGCTATAACATAATGACCAAAGAACGAAAAATACGATAGCTTCCACACTTCTCAGTATAACCCGATAAACTAATCTGAATATTGTCTAGAAATTTGATTAAAATAAGTGACATTTGAGTCCATAACGAGAGAGCTATTGCAAACATGAAAGAAGAAAAAAACATAAGAAATTTAGAAAAGTGCTTGAAACCTTTATTTAAATCTGGTCGATATAATTTAAGGTTTGGTAATTATTTCATGCAAATGTTGGCTGCAGCTCCTCCTCAACTGATCCATCCGCTCAGTCCAATCTTGGCATTCTGTTTGTAAATGCTTCAGTTTTGGCTTCCATCCAACATGATAGTAGAGGAGTCCAGGATGCTAAATTTGCAGTTACTAAAGCGTCATGGGGACTTATTGGATTGGGAAGTTTACGTTATAAAAAAAAAGTTAATGTCAAGTTTTGCATTTTAATAAGGGGGAGAGAGTGTGAGAGTTTTTAAAAATGTAAAAAAACAGTCACATTGAAATACTCAAGCGCGTCACACAATCATAGAGTACCTTACCTATACGCGCTCTATCTTTCTAATAACCGATAAATATTAATCTGACGGTTAACTGGGGCGTATAGAGAGTTGAAAAAAAGTTATTCGAGCTTGTGAGGTTTTTTAAAGTACAATAAAAAGTATCCTATTTAAATAGCTGGCGTGACCAAATGTCGTGACTGATTTTTGAAAATCTAAAACAAAATGTGACCTTAAAATACTCGAGCAGAGGAATGAACTTGATGTCTTCGTCCCCCAAGATGATAATCTGACACTTATATGGAGGCGTAGGGGAGAGTAGGGTAAGAAGGGCCATGGGGCAAAAAGATCCAAACCGATTTTCACTCCATCTTACATTCAATAGCTGGAACTAATAAAAAACCTTCTTTTCCAACACTGTTTCGGCTTAAATGATGAAAGTTAAAAAACGGTCTATCTTTTAAAAATACATAATTTCAATTTTAGATGGTTCGAATATACGTTCGAAAAACGACTAGGGCTGCTAGTTGAACCAAAGAGGATTTGAAGAAAGCGATGAACAAAATCAAAAGGAAAGAGATGGGTTTTCTCAAGAACAGCAAGGCTTCCAAGATCCCGATATCCACTCATTCACATTCATTCACAACAGTCTTCAGCTCTGAGCAAGAATATGAATTAATTGTACATTTGTTAGACTTCGAAAAAAGATTTTTCGGAATGACGACTCGTGATGTTCAAACTCTTGCTTATGAGCATGCTGAAACGAATAGACTACCCCTTCTCTTTAACCACGAAACAAAGATGGCTGGCAGAGACTGGCTTTTCAATTTCCAACGAAAGGGAACCCGATAATCGTTTTTTGCAACCCAGAACCGACGTCAAAACTCAGAGCTCAAGCTTCTAATAAGCCCGTCGTTCCAGCATACTTTGAGCTTTTTATTAAGATATAGGTACGAAGACCTTGTTATGTTTTCATTATTATTTTCCTAATTTTCGCTTCAACTTCAATGGCTAGAGAGCCGATGTTTTAGTGAATTCACTTCAAGTATAAGAAATGGAATTGGTTTTTTTTACATTATCTTACAACTATTTATACCTAAATTATTTTACAAATAGATTTGGAATATCCCCTCTTACGAACTATATTACAAATAAGAATGCATTAGCATTCTTGTAGCTAAATTATTGGGGCAGTCGTTTCATTTTATAATGTTGACAAACTGTTGCTCTTCGGGAGTAGTGTAACAAAATACATTCTGTGCCACTCTTAAAGCAACGTAGTCAAAGCGATGTCTTTGAACTTTTCACTTCGCTGGCCAATAATACAACATAATACAATACAAAGAGGACAAGCAACCCTGGACTTACACTACGTGCTCTCGGTGCTTAGGCACAGGGCGATAAATTCTGAGGGCGGCCAAATTTGAAACGAAAGTCTAAAATTCTTTCAGTCATAAAAAAATGTTCGGGACAAAGGTGTTACATACGCCTGAAACACATCACATTTTCACTGTAAATTTCCGATATTCCGATTATCTAAGCATTATTCATTTGCAGTTAATTTTGTACATCTTCCCGAATCAACTCGGTAATTGTCTAACAGTGGTTAATGAAAGTTACCAAACAAAGTATTCAACATTTCACTTTTTTGATATCATCTGACCCAATTAAAATTAAAATCACGCGCTCTAGTATACGTCGTCAACAATACTCGTCTTCGATAAACCGATTTTTTTTCTTGAGCTGCTGCCCGTGCTACTGTTTCGTCATGGTAGTAGCGACGAGTGTTTGCATACACTACCACACACCTGTTGAAAGGTTTCTCATGTTCGTTGAAAACATTGCAAACAAGGAAGAAGATTTGTTGATGGCTTTAATATCTGCTCTTGAATGCTTTGACGTTGATATTCAAAATTGTCTAAGTAAGTCGTACGATAACGCGAACAATGTGTCAGGCATTTATTAAGGTTAGCAGGCAAGAGCCGAATCTTGATCTTGAAGAGCACGCTCTTTGTGCTGGTCATTCGATGAATTTGGTTGGGATTCTCGCAGTCGAAAGTACCCCCGAAGCAGCATCTTATTTCAACACAGTCCAAGCATTGTACAATTTTACAACACTTTCAAAGTCATTTTTGACAGTCTTGATTCTGAATTGCCAAGAAGATGCCAAGCATATGAAGAAATTCACGGAAAGTTTTCAGTTATCACTGAATTTGACGGTTTGAATTCCTGCGAAATTCCTAATAATCGGAACATCTAAGAACAATTTATACCTTGGACCTCGAACTTTCATTGGATGACGAATTGGTGCACTTCCACGCGTATTGCTCCTACAAAAAATTGAAATGTGATTCACCATCCAAGCTATTAAAACTCTTGAAAACGAACGACTTATATACTGAGTTCCAAAACGTAGAAATAGCATATCGAATATTTATAGCATATGCGGTGACGTTCATTTTCATGTTTAATTAGAGTCAAAAACTATTTTCGTTAAACTATGACGGGCAGTCGGCTAAATAGTCTAGCGATTCTGTGCATCGAGTCGGATTTGCTTGAACGCTTGAATTGTGAGGAATTAATAGATCAGTTAAGAAAGTAAGGCGTGTTTCCATTTGAAAAGTGTATCAGCATTCCATAATTCCATCAAATCTATTGTTATTTTTTCATAAATTTAAAATTTTGGCTGTCAGATAATTTTATTTCTTCTTTGGATAGCGAATTTTGTCGAAGATTAGATAACACAAAAAGAATTACACTCCGCCATACTCAAACCGTTCAATTAACAATTAAAACAAGGAATTTCAATTATACGCACTTCTGTAACAATAAAAAAAATTAAGTGCACTCCTGTGGATTCAACGAAAACAAATATAAACATCCGTAATTATGTTGTATGTCAACTTTGATTTTTATTTTCTTATAAGAAAGCCTCATGTGATTATTCTTTTACCATGAAACAATAAACGAATTCAAACCTTACATTTTTGATTCATTTCATTCGTTAATTATATAGTTCTCGGTCTCACTAACATTTCATTTTTTACAGAGCCCAGGGCGGCATTTTAAAAAAAAATTTCTATAGCAAAGCGGCATTTCATGGGATCGCTTTAACCGAAGATGGGTTTTTCTCAAAATGAGACTTTCTACAAAGTCGTAACTCACACCGGCGAGGTAGTACAGGCCACTAAACCTGACTTTTCCATAAAATTCACGTTTTTTCGCGTTTATCTCGTAAATAACAATAACAATTATAATTGACAAACTTGTAAAAAAATTCAATTTCCTACAAAAAGGTCTTCTGGACCAAATTCCTAATATCAATACTTAGCGAGATATTAACCATCACATATAACACCTTTTATTGACAATTTTACCTAAATCGCCCCAAGAAAACTATCAGATTATATGTTTTCCATGATCCTAATAGAATTCAAAATTTCGTTTTTCATCTCTGTGACTCGTCTACTTACTTATGTCACGCTCAAATTGTCAGATTATTATTTCTTGAAATATACAATTTTCAGGATGTAGTTGTTTTTTTCTGTAATTAACTCTTAATCTGACTCACTCTTGAGTGTTTCTGAGAACTCATATTTTTTACTAATCTAACGTGTTGCCCTCAACGCACACCACTACATTAAGGATTCATATATGGTAGGAGTACATTACAGGGTGCAAAGTTTCTCCCCATATGATTTTCTGACGCGCTCGAGTAACTCGCAAAATCCCCTGTTGGGCTCCCCGAGCCTTGACATAGACCCACAAAAATGGACGAAGCGCTTTATGAGCTTTCTTAACAGAGCACGCAGTTTGATAGTAAAATTCAACGACTGGCAAGTGTTGTTTGTTTGTAAGACTATTCACAAATCAAGAGACTCAAGGGAGTGAGCTATCAAAACCAGTGTTGTCAAAAAGAAAATTGCAAAATAATCACCCACGGCAAAATATCGATTAAAAAAAGTATGAAGTTAAAAGAACAAATTGAATGAGAATAAATGCCATATGAGTGTTTTGTTGAGGTATGAGGTATGAGCTATTTTTTGACACACAAAACAAAAATCATCAAAGCCACAATGCGAAATAAAATATGGAAAGCATTATTTCTTCTTACAAGATTTTTCAAATTAAAAAATATTCAAGGTCTCACGGCTTTCGCACCTAAAAAGGCCTTTTAGCTGTAACCGCGTAACAGAGATTTACTCAAGATTCATATGAGCTATCGTTGCTGAAATGTATCTGAATAACATTCCTTATCCTAACTAGACAGTAAAAATTACCTCACATGTTGACTTTTACCGTTTCCCGGAAGATATAAGCACAACAGCTCCAATGAGCTTTATACTTTATACATCAAACGTGTACTTCTACATTATTAAGTACACACGTTGTAGCTTGTAGGTACTTACTAAGCGGTATGCCATAGAATTCAAGGCATGAGTGCTTCAACTGTTGCAAATTGTAGAAGCAACAAGAGATCCTACATACAAAATAACATTTAAGGAAACATAAAAGGACATTTTTTTTTTCCAAGTTTCCATGGAAATTTGTATCGTTGGAGAGAAGGCGAAGAAGTAGATTAATAGATGGATAAATGTGTGGTGAAAGTCACAATTTTTCTCTCCGTTTACTGTTTAAACTCAGGGAAAATTTATTACCTTTGAATGAATGAGTTTTAATTAAGTTTCCAATTTCAAATGGTTCCTTTTTGGTGTGAAGAAAGAAGAGACTAGCAAAAAAGAAAACTTTTTTTGGGCAAATTTGTGTTGAGTAGGATATTAATGATTCACGATGTTATACCGATGAATACGGCGCGACAAAAAATCTGGACGGATTTATTAGATCACGACAAGAGAAAAATTGTAGAGGGGGTTCATCTCTCTCCGTTTTCGAGTGAGGTGCAGTTTTATAAAAAAAATAACATAAAAATAAAATAATAAATAAAAAAAATTTTAGCTTTGAGATTTGTTTGAATAAAACAATAATATGGGCACTTTTAGTAGTTTTTATGTATTTTATACAAATACAATTATAACAAGTGTTCAAAGTGCCCTCCTTCGTTTTGAATGCATGTCAGAGCCCGTTTTTGAATTTCATTGTGGGTGTTTGCTCTCGATAACCCTTGTCTTACTTGTAGTCTTGTAATCTTTGAAACTGTATTTAAATTGGACTCCTATAGGCTTAGGGTTACCAGATTTTCAGTAAGGATAAAGTTCCTGGTATCTTCGTTGTGCTCTTCTTGAATTTCCATTGCAAAACTCATATAAGACAAAAATGTCTGCGTAGGCACTTTGAGCACTTGTTATAATTGTATTTGTACAAAATACATAAAAAAAACTACTAAATATACTAGATATGTAATACTAATATGAGCAAGAATCACACCCCAAAGGATAATACACGAAGTACGGAACACCCTGTATATTTACAGGTGATTATTTAAATAGGTTTGGAATACAAAAAATAGATTTTACCTTCTTGTTTGAACCGATTCATTTAAGAAGAGCAAGCATATCATATAACTCCCAAGATGATGCTTTGTGGGTTGCACTACCTGAGGGCTATTCCAACCTCCTCTTCTCTTTGATAAACCTGTCCCTCAGGCTCTTCCAGCGCTGCCTGCATTCGGCGACTGAAAGAAAAATAATGTTTCTATTGTATATAGATATGCATATGAGTATATACAATTTATTACTTGGTCCTTGCAATTCTTTGGAGATCTCCTTCCGAGAAGTATTCCTCCGCATAAAATTTTTATACCCTTTTGATTTCACATTGTAAAGGAAATCCTTTTCCCTTACAATTGAAATCAATTGGTCTTCAAAATCCTGTATAGAAATTAATTTGTTAAGTTACATTTTACAATTTGTATCAATTGATTACTTACAAAGTTCTTGTTTTCAATTTTTTTTCTCCGATGTAAAATAAGTGTCCTAGTCGAATACAAGACTCACGAAAAATAGATTTTATTTGTCAAAACAAGTTATGCGAAATCAAGCAAATATATCGATTGAAATATCGAACGAACAGTTTCGTTAACAGTATAATTATCGGTCTCAGATCGTGATTGGTTGTATGAAGCAAAGAGCTGGTAAAATAGCAAAGTACATATTGATAAGTTGAAGCAATAAGTTCGAATTAAAATGAAATGACATCAAACTCTGAAATCTTATTTATGAAATTTTTATATGAACCATCATGTGTACATAGTGGTGTGCATCTTTTTAATAGAATGCAATTCAGTCTTTTAGCCAAATACCAAACTGCTTTTATTTCTCAGTCATTCTTTTCAAATTCTTTTTTTTTTTCTTTTTTGAAACGCAGTGTGGAACTATGGCCTGGCCGTGTCCTTACAATTTGCACTCTAATACAATTTTGTAAGTACTTTACTTCCGATTAAGAAAATTTGCAATTCAATTACCTCTGCCGTAGCATTGAGAAGTCTCTTCTGATCAATTAAAACCGGAGTATTGAATTTGAAATTCATAGAGAACTCCAAAAGAATTAGTTCTCTTGAAAAAACTGTCGTTCAATTTGCGTGGACATCAGCAATTGATACTAGAAAAGGATAATCCAATTTGCAAAATTATAGCTTTTGTGTCCAACATCCAAAGACACGTCCAAGTACAAGCTCTTTTAAAGGTGACACAATTAACATAATTGATGTTAACAGAAGCACCTTTCTCTTGCATTATATTGAGCAATTGAAGCGGTTCACTCTGATAAGCTAACCTGGGTTTTTAACTTTGAACATGTTTTGGCAATTGGGTCAAAGCAATATAGTAGGGTCTCACTAACCGAAAGCCACTTTTCGTTTCATTACATTATACTTGCAAAATACTCGTCCTATGAAAGGATTTTTATTTTATGTTTGTAACTAAGTATAAGATTCGGTTGATAAGGTAAAAAAGCTATACTAAGCTTGATAGCCCATTTCACAAAACTCAAGACGTGTTGCCATGGTTTTCCTTATCGAGTTGTTTTTGTGTTGACCAGACCGTAGGAAATGACTTCGGATTTTACGATGGGATTTTACGGTTTCGTTCTGTCATTTCTAGAGTTCATGGACATCAATATGGCCAAACGATTTTCCTCAGATAATAATAAATAATCTATCATCTTTGGGTTGACCCAATCAAAAAGATAATAGAAACCCACACCAAATGTATGTGGACAGAACTCTTTTGTGCAGTTTAATTGTTTTTGGGAATGGTTTGTTCACAGAATTTTTTTTTATTGAAATGTGTTCTTTGAATTATGTTTATGGAAGAGGAAAAAGGTCGTTATTCATTCATCTCGGATATAAAGTTTATTTTAATTGTGATTTTATGACTTCAAGGAAAACTGTTAGTTTGGACGTTTTATTCAGATTGCACCTATGTGAAGTTCTTTTTAGGTTGTGATTTACATATGGTGCATCATAACAAACGACTGGAGCGAAGATATGGTATTAAATACATTTTACTTATAGCTAAGCGAGGGGGAGAGTTTGATGGAGAATTTAATGAAGTGAAGAAATACCTATTTTATTTATCTATTTATATCCGTGGTTCCTGCCTTGTGCAGTTGGCATGTCGTATTTCTCCGATGTTTTTATACCAAGGTTAATTGCGCCTTCTACGACCTATAACACCATAGCATATATACTCCTTGGCAGCTTTTGGATGACACCCCCAAATGGGTGACTCCCGGGGCGGTCCCAATGGTGGTAGACCTCCCAAGACCACGTCGCGTCGCGATGTGATAAAGGAATTATGAGAATAATCAAAAAGGATCCATTTATATACTCTAAAAAGTTAAATACCAACTAGACTTAGAGATCTTTTGTAGAACGATCCGGCGAAGAGCTGTTGAAAACGGCTAGAAGGCTCGTCGTGCTGTAAAAATGCCGTTTATTTTTGTTAAAAACCAACATGCAAAACTGGAATTTGCCAAAACACACCTTAGCTAAAGTATGGCAAAATGAAAGACGGTTCTATTATCTGACGAATCAAAAATTAGTTTAAAGGGATCGAAAGGATTTCAAACGTTACGGTTTACCAGGGATATTGTATCACACGGAGAGGGGCCTGGGCCTGGGGGGTCCTGGGCCTGGCCTGGGTTGTTTTTCCATGGATCGTTTCATATACATACCTACAATCGCAAGTTTGTGCGACCCAGTTGGTCCATTTTCTTAAACAAAGAGTAGGGGAGAGTGTGGTCGAAAGAAACGTGTTGCAATTAAATTTTAAAAGAAAAATGTACCAGTTCCTTTTTAAATGTATAATTCTTCGCTATTCGGGACTGAATGCACCCACAAAACTTCAACTGTCAAAGTACTGAACTCTGCCAAATATAATTTAAAAGGTGGAAATAATGAATAAAAGTAAACTTTTTTTTGGGGAGCTATTGAATAAATTTTTTTAAATAAAACAAATTCGATTCAGTGGTAGCATTATAATTTACTACATTTTATTTCAAATTTAATGGTTTAAGTGGTTTTGTAATCGACGCAGAAGTATTTGAATAAACTTCATATTTTTTAATCAAAGAAACGAGATGTGGACAGTTGTAACATTTTTTGAGTGTATAATTGTAACACGTTACAACCGGGGATGATGAGTTTTCTCCTTCCGATGTTACTGATAGAACACATCCATATAACGTTCCAAACATTCTGAAACCATCTCAAATGTTAATTTAACATCACTGTGCCCATCTTCATCACAAGCTTCGCTAATTTCTGAACCCATCTCAGGTATTAATTTACTATTAACTGGTATAACTCCCACCTCCCAACGCATCGGGAAGAACTGTTACTCCCGAAAACGTTATGACATATCTAAAATCAAAACCTGCAACATAGTGAACATGATTTCAATTCATTTATTTATTTATATATTTTGTCTATTGGATTGTCTACTATGCGTAATTGAATTGGAACTTAATCTGTGATTCAAGTAACAAGTAACTTCCTGAATTGAAATCGAATTTGTTGTTTGTAGGTACTAGAAGAATGCTTTTAGGTTTACATTTTTATTTTATAAATATTAATTTAATAAATATCAAGTTGAAAAAATATCTTTCATTTATTCTTTGAGATTTAGATGGTGTTACAACCGTACTTTCATTGTGTTAAAAGGACGGTTGCAACATTCGAATTTCACCTCTTTTGCCCAGCTTTCACCATGAGAAAAAAGAAAGTTGGAAAAAAAAAGCTAAAAAAGATGGTCAAATATCGACTTGTCAACTTGCGCGTTATAACATTTTTCTATGTTTTTTGGTTCAAAAGTTATAGAACCAAATATGCAAAATGTTACTTTCGACCACACTCTCCCCTACAAGAAACGTTTGCAACAATTTTCAGTTGTACCTTAATACTGGTATATTAAAGCTTTTGACTTTATCGGTTTTGAATTATCTTGACTCTACAAAAAGTAATCGTTGTTTACGTGTTTATGTCCAACGTAAATAAAATTTCCCTGAAAAAAAATTTTTAAATCCAAAAATATAATATCGGTATTGAAGCTCCATTAGAAATCGATTTGTCATTTCACTTGACTTTTTTTCGCATTAGCTTTTATTTTAAGATAAGAGCTCACGCTGCAATGTAAAGACAAAAACATTTGTTTGTTTTTTTGTTTTGATAACTTTATGAGTATAAACGTAGGAATCTCATTTCGAAGGAGGCCAGAGCGTAATGTTAAATGAAAACAGAATATTACATGGGATATGGGAAGCAAAATTTCTTGAGAGATTACAAATAGGGCCAAATGCCTAAAGAAAAAGATGCACAGTAGTGGCCCAGAACTATATTTCTTTTGCGTATAATGACTTTTTATGATAAAATAGGATATCACTTTTGAATTAATAAGCTACGTTTACTAAAGCGTTAGTAATTCTGACAGTGTTAATGTAGCTTCCTATCATTTCCATTAACCTTTAATTTTTTTAACTTTCCAAGCCAGCTTAATATTTAAGGAAAAAATCATGCAATCATGCATGGGTGTCGTTATGCTTTTGTTTCCAATCATTTTTTTTTTTTTATTTCTTTCAAATCAAAAGGGAAAACTCACGACTGTTCATGGTAGTCCCTTCCCATTGCCTCGCAACAAACCAAAATGCACCCACCAATAAATAATCGAAGGTGAAAACGTTTCAAGGAGACAACACTTTCCACTTGCGGCAGTAAAAGAAAAACAAAAACATCGATAACGATCCACTAAATCGAACCGACGAATCATCGATTCTGTTGCATACTGCTGAAGAAGATTTTTAACAATGAATAGTCGTCCTATTCTGCGAGTTGGTAATAATAACAATAATAATCGATCGGTGATGTCCATAAATATATATTTTTCATAGCATCGTCTTGGGGTACCTACCATTGCATTGGTACCCATACAAGATGCCTGTTTACAATCGCGCTTTACGAATGAAGCAGTGTGAATCCATACCTCAGGGTCGTTTGGGGTTGCATCCTTCACAGATTGTTTCTGTGCTCCTATTGTGGTGACTTGACTTTGGCTTTTTCACAGGTTTATCCCAGTGGTTGGTGGCAACAACGGCACAGCGCACGGCATTACACGCGTGATTAATATCAATTGCATATCTAACGTCAAGGAATAAATATCTATTTATGCTTCTTGGTACATTCCAGCGTGAACATGCCGATTGAACTCGGCCGAAATATTTAGGAGATGCATACCCAAAAGCAGAAGCAGCCGCAAAGAAATCTTGCTTGTGTATACAATAGAAGATTCGTGTGGCGGGGACGTGGGCGACGCACGCGACGACCGGCAAGCGGACGGTCGACGTCCATTGCTGCACTATATTGGTCCAACCAACTACATGGGTAGGTATAATTCGTTTGTGGTCATGGCTTTGTGTTACAATTCTTAAGCGAAGCATTACAATATGGCTAGAAAAGGAAACAAATAGCAAATGTTTATACAGGGTGTCCCGTAGCACGTGTGCCATGCTTTGGGATGTCGTACAATAAAGTCCGCTTTTCAAATTTGACATCACTTTTTGACGATTTAAAAATAGGCTAACTTTTTTGTACCCTGACCCGTCTTTACTTTTCTTAAAAATAAGAGGGGGCTTATGCTAATCTGGAGCCATCAGAGATCAGACATATTTTCCGCTCTATTGTACTACTAGGGTAGCAGCCTTCCCTTTTCTTTTGTAGTGAAGTTGATGGAATTAAGGTGTTACTCACTTCACATCATTATATAACCTTGAGGGCGGCGTTCAGATGAAACTAAGAGGCTGAAAGACAAGTAGATGCACAGAGAAAGATTTGAACCCACGCGTTCGGCCTGTCTACTGAACAATCTGACACTGCACCATGAACGCCCTCTGATCCATGTTACGTTCGATTTCTTTGTCAGTAGGTACCTACGGATAGTACAGAGCTCATTTTGGAGTTTATTTTTAGTAGAAATCCTTTCAAGAAATGTTTCTTTAAAATAAGGCTTATATGGTTTTAAGGCTGCGTGATATTCAATTTTCAATGGAGTCCTTATTTTCTTCCACGAGAGGAATTTTTTTTTGATGATGTTTGGGGAAATCTAAAACAGCTAAAAATTCTTATTTTGGATTGATTATATTGACAGGAAATGTATCTCTTCATAAGGCAAAATTTCATAAAGGTTTTGTTAAAAGAATAAAAATGAGATTTGTTTTTTAATTGCTTGACTTTGAGGCTTGGTTACTCAGAAACTGTTCACATAATTTACTTGCACTAAAATGTTACTCAAATAATGATATTAGCTTTCAAAAAACTATAGTATGTGGTAGCAACTCGCTTAGTTGATTTTTAATATTTTTTTTTGAATTTGGTAGATCTTTTATAAAAACCTCGCCGCCGCGCTGTATGCAAAACCCCCTGTGTAATGCAAATAAGTTTGTTTTCCAAATGAAGTTACACGAAGAATGGAAAGGGGACTAGCCACTAGGTGGGAACGTAAAATTCCAAAGAGAGAAGGCGCAATTGAATTCCCCACAAATTAGTTTGTTGTGACATGGAAAACTATTTCACTAACTAACACCTTATGCAAGAATTTGGACAGAAAGCATACAAGCTGAACATGTCTCAAGAACTAAAAACTTTCATTCAGTGCATTAAACGCAAGCATTAAATGGCAAACATTCTAAAGCCCCATTATTATGTTCCTAATTTGGTCAAACTAATAACTTTTCTCTACACTTCGCGCGCGCCATGCTGCACAGCTGCAACGCAATTTCTCAGCCTTCAATAAAATTAAAAACAACAAAACACAACCTCTTGCCCTAACTTGAAATATTTTCTCCGAGGTGGGCAACCTCAATATAGACAGAGCAAACAAAAGCTATACTACCATCATCATTGCCACCACCATCATCTGGTGCTGTGTGTTGTGTGTACTGCTCCTTTAGGCTTATCTCAAACGGATGATCAAGAAGTTTGCCCTTGCGCTTCCCAACGTGTCTCATAGCCTGGCGGTATCCTTCAACTTGATAGGCAAACAGAAGGGAAGACTCTCGACGGGCTTATAACACAGCCTTAGAAATGCCCAAAAATGGTAATATACGACTGCCGATTGTGATAAGAAATCAGCAGTGGTGAATAAATTCACATGATTCAGAGCAAGCGGCTCTGGCAAAAAGGATGCGAATCTGTGAATTTATGTTAGATAACCAACGCGAAACTAAGTGATTCTGCAGACTCCTCTGTTTCGAGAATGATGGCCTCATAAAGATCCCGCTTGTATGAGGACGCGGAAAAGATGAGGTTCACTCGAGTTCTAAAATATGGTTCTGCGAAAGATTTCGATAGCCAAAACCAAAAGGTTATATCACTGAATAACTGAGCTGTCCACTCACGGGCACCGGTTGATGCTGCAGCGGCCGGCGGCATGGCAGTGGAACAGGAAGACGAAAACAACAATGAAGAATACGCACAGAAAGGCAAATGGTATTCTCTACTACTTGTGGGCTGCTTAAATAGCTAGACTTCTATGTATTTTTGTAGGAAATCTATATGCGCATTGCAAATCAGCGCTTATCTGTGAGATACGAAGTAAAATTCTAAAATGGAAACACTTTAAGAATGATTAAGGAAATAATTTTTTCTTCATTTGGTGTATTCCGTTGAGTTTGGGTTGTCACTACTCCGCGCCGCACCGCGCCGGCTAAAAATTACTTTTATTAAAATTGAATAAATTCTTTCTTACATTTATTGTTTTATCGAAAAGAAATAGTGAATTTTAGATGAGAGTTATTGGCCACATAGAAAATATTTAATAAGAGGGAAAACCGAAAACATAAATGTTGTCATGATGCATAGGAGCAAAGTTCATAGACATCAAAAGTAAAATTTCTATCATAATTTAAATTTTTGTGTTAATTCGTTTTTCATGTTGATTGCTCTGCACAGACTTGCATGGCAGGAATGATAAGACTAGAACTAACTTACGAAGAGCCGTTTCCGCAGAAACGCTGAGAGATTTATTACATTTGCTTTTGATTATTTCAAAAATGTTGATGATTTTAAAAGCACAATTACTGGCTTACTTATTAGGGCCCATACACTACGCAAACCGTTTGAGCAAATAAATGCATTTTGTTATTGTAAAAATGTTTGCACAAACTGTTTGAGTTGTGTTTAACAATGTTGTTTGCAAAAACGGTTTGAAGAAATTCAAAAAATTTTGGAACACAAGTCTGAGCAAAAGTGTTTGCGAATCGTTTAGCCCTATTAAATGGCCATTCTGCTCTGGGTGAACATCTATTGATAACGGCTTAGATTTCGGGGAGCTATCTATAGTTTTGCCCTCTAAGTCGGTTGAGGTCTTCTTCCACCTGATTGTGCCTCTTCCGTGACTCACTTGCAATGTGCCAATATATGCTATGCCCATATCACAGTACAGCATCATTGTCGTATCTTTTTCTCCAGTATTCTCATATATTCGGCTACGGAAAAATGATCATTCGGATATTTTTCTTTTTGGCACGACCAAGGGTTTTCTCATCCGTTTATGATAAGGTCAAGGTCTTGCAATGGGTTACTTCGGTTTCTCTAAAGAGGGTTTTGTTTCCAAGCCGGATTTTTAGCACAAAAAAGTAAATGTTGGCAAGGTTTCCGGCAATGATGTTGCTTTTCGTGTCAATGTCGGAACTTAGGTAGACGAAGTCCTATACCATCTCGAACTATGTCTGCCTTTTGTGACGTTTTGTCAAATTCGTCTACGTTCTTTGTATGTCATCATATACTTCGTTGTATCCTCATTACCCAGGGCGGCTGAGGTGCAGTGGTAGAGTGTTCAGTAGATAGGCCGGACGCTTGGGTTCGAATCCCGCTCTTGCCATCTACTTTTCTTTCAACCTCCCAGTTTCGTATGGACGCCGCCGCCCTTGAGGTTACATATGTGAAATTATTAACACCTTATTTTCAACTACTGAAACACAAAAAAAAAGGAAAGCTGCTACCCTGGTAGTACAATGGACAGAATATTAGGTCTGAGTTCTCCAGATTGGCATATAAACCTCTTCTTTAAAAAAAATTCTAATAACCCACTTCATCCGCTTCTGTTTCAATGCTCTCGAGAGCACCTATGACATCATTCTTGCTTCTTCCCATTACTTCAATATCGTCCGCTTTAGTGATTTATTTTAAAAACCTTTGAAAGAGTTGAGACGTGGCTCTGTACAGCTTCTCTCTGTAAACTCTGTCATACGCGGCCTTGAACTCGAAGATTTGATTGATTGATTGATTGATTGATATAATTTATTTCTTGAAATATAAATAAAAAAATGTATAAACGTTTGCGTAGGCAAATTTAAGAAATATAAGTGGCAATGATATTTTTATAATAAAAAGTATAGATATTGTCACTATTAGGTAAGTAATTTCCGTAATAATTTTGAATGGGTGGGGTGATCCATAAATAAAAGAATAAAAACTAGAATTTGCTGAACAATCATTAATTTAAAGAAATGAGAGCTACAAAAACTATGTAAAAGCTAGCCATTTCATCAAAACATTAGAAATAATTAAAAACTAGTTATTCATCATTAGTTCAATGTTTACTAAATCATATTCAAAAAGCCATTGTCTTACATTTATTCCAAATAGTGGCTGAGATGTAAGAACTCTGATAGAATTTGGAAGTTTATTAAATATTCGGCATGAAACTATGTCATAAAATTTTCGAAATGCTGTTGTGCGAAAGGATGGTACATTAACCAGATTTAAGAAATTTCCACGTACATTATAGTTGGAAATAATTCTGAAATTAAGATTTCCTGATCTTTTAAACAATTCATTGAGAACCTTATAGCAGTACAAATGTCAAACTGGAAGAATTTTCAATTCATTGAAAAGTGAAAAACTAGGGTAAGGGCGAGGTTTACGGCAAATTTTCTTCAGAACCATTTTTTGCATAACCAAAACAGGTTGAATTTTATTAAAATAAGTTCCCCCCAACATAAGATTCCATACTGTAATTTAGAATGAAAAATGCCATAATAAATTTTCATAAGAAATTGATAGGAGCAAACTAAAAAAAGATGGTGTATACTACATTACATTCTTATGTCATATCTCCGATTTTTCTCCTAACTCTGCAGTAATATGAAAATTTAGTATATTTTGGACTCGTTTGGTCTAAATTCTAAAACTACATTGATAAGCTATCAAGCTGTTGACGAGGGGGTTTCAGACGTTCACATATTAGATACAGCAGACAAGATTTTATAAGCAACGTTAAGGAGGCTTGTCCCTCTGTAATTTGCGCAATTGTGAAGGTCTCCCTTCTTTAGGATCGGGCATACGATACAGAGGTTTCCTCCGACCATATCATGCAGATCAGTTGGTGCATGTTCCTTTCCAACTGTCCTCCTGCTGCCTTGAAAAGCTAAGCATCAAGGCCATCTGCACCTGCAGTCTTATTTGATTTAAGTTTGCGTATGGCAATCTCAACTTCTTCTTGGTCGGCAGGACGGCATTCTCAATGATCGACCAAGTTGAAAGGTGCATTATGACTGAGAGCAGAATTAGTGTCTTCATCGCCGCTAAGCAGTCTACTGAAGTGGTTTTTCCAGATACTTAGCAGCGACTGCGTCTGTGTTACTAAGTTATCCTTCTGGTCTTTACATGTTTGAGTTTGTGGCTTTGCCATCCTGGTAAGATCTCTATACGTTTTGGTAAGACTTCCGAATTTCGTTCCTGTGATGGAATCTACCAAACGAGCGCTTCTCGTGCTGTTTCTTTTTCTTTTTGATAATTCTGTGGTCTTCCCTTCTTTTCTCTTTGAAAATCTCCTGATACTGGTCAAAAGCAGCCCTTAATCTCTTTTGCATCAACATCTGTCGTACTTTTTGCTGCATTCTTCGTCGAACCATGGGTTTCGCTATGGAGGAAGCGGTGAAGTTGTTGGCATTGCTGCCACTAACTTGTCTTCAATTCTTAGTGCTGACAAAGGATTCAAGGATAGTTTGAAGGACACTCGATTGGAGAAGCCACTGGTAGTCTCTTGCGATTGCAGCATTCTGGCGTCGTGAACAGGATATCCTCATTCGTACCTTGGCCACAATGAGTCAAAGTTGGCCCCTCGGACATACATCATGTAATTTTATGAATTTTGAGATTCGGGAAGTTTCTACTACTAACAACAAGTTTTAGCCACTCAGCAAAATCGATTAGCCTGAGTCCTCCTGATTAGGTTTTTCACTCAGGCTTACCGATCGTATTTCCAAATATATCCTCCTTCCCTGGTTTTATGTTAAAATCGCCGAAAACGATTGTCACGTCGTGTCTGGGGCACTGCTCATAGGTTTCTTCGAGGTCCTCATAGAAACACTCTTTGGAGCTCTCGTAGTTCTCTTCTATGGGGGCGGCGGGCGTGGGCACATACGAATGTTGGCGAATTTAGCTCCGATGCTGGTTTTCATTAAACGCTCATTAACTGGATCTTGCCTTATGTCCTTATCCCTGAGTCTTCTGTAGCAGTCGCCATAGTAGATGTCGTAGTTTTTCATCTTTTTATTTACGGCCTATTCCATCGCATGCTTGGATGGCGGTTATGTCTGCAGCAGTCCAGGGCGTCCGTTTCTTCTCCAGCTACGCGTAATACGTTTAGGCAACTTACTACATCCTTTTTTCGTTTGCTTGGGTCTTCAACGTTGAAATCATAATTGTTAACCGAGACTGATAGTTCCTTCGAAACCATATAGTTTTTAAGGAGGTCGTCCGCCACCATCTCTACTTCAATACCCTGTCCTTGTATACTCTGAAAGACCTTAAAACCATTTATTTTTAAGTGTTTATGCTATTTGACCGCTGAAGTTCACCATTGATTTTATAATTCGAATGAGTTCGCCAAGATATTCCCCTTAAGCTCAAGTAGACCACTGAGGCAGTCAGTTTAAACTCGCAGAGCATTATAGTGTTGATCTATTTCCTCTTCGGCCCTTTGCCAGCATTCGCATTTACTAGCCTGGCAGCTGGCAGGTCATCTGCGGGTGGAGTATCCCCGTTCTAAGTGGTTACCGCGTGGTGGAATAGTAAGCATAATTGAAGTGTACAATAAGATGCAACATTTAGCCGCCGCTATTAGTTTACGCCACCCGGAGCCTTCCCGAGTGCGAAATATGCGAAAAAGTGGTTAAAAATTCAAAAAAAGAGTCGCATGATGCGCATCTACAAAGACAAAGTCCAAACTTTCATCAAAAATGTTGCTCTCAAACCGAACAATAAATGACAGCAGCTAATATAATTTAGACATTGCAAAGGTCGCAGTATCCTGAAATTTTTGCTTCGTAGACAGTACCTAGTATTGACATCTTTTTGTAGAGAGTTTCGTGACCTAAAAACTATTACGTTTATCATTTATCTACTTTCGCGGTAGCTTATGCCGTTTCAGTATGTTCTAGAACTAAGACGATTTTAATCTTCAAAAATGAAATTTCATAGTTTTAATGACCGGTACCGAGACAAATGCAATGTTTTCTTCAGTTCATTGTTAAAAAGATTGTTGGTAGAACCCAAAGGAAGGAAATTTTTTGCAAGAGCATAAGTATGATAACTTGTCACACGAATCACGACAACTTGTCTGTCGACCAAAAAACTTCATTTCCATATCGACATAAGAGGTATGCTGGTCCAGAGTTTATGCAGCTAGCGGCTGCATTACAATATCGTCACCGTCTCGTCGCGTCGTGTCAGTTCATAACTTCATTAGTGCATGCACGCGTACAGAACACAACCAGGGCGAAGATTTCACATCAGTTTGTTTTGCATATCTTTCACTTGCACTTATGGCCATTCGTTGAATTTAAAAGGCTTTTTTGAGTTTCTTTTTCAAAGATATGGATTTTCAATGCACATTAATCAGATATACACAGTTTCTTTTTTTCAGTATGTTAAGCTAGCTATATTGAAAGATCATTTCTTTTTATTTGACCTGAACTTTTGTTTTTAGCATTTAAGCAAACCATCAACATGTTCGTTTAGAAGTAGAGACGAATTTATTTTAGAATAAGATTTCCATGAGCACATTTTCAATATTTGAGTTAATTTTAATTGTCTATTGAATGTTTTAGATTGAGCAAAAAAACTAATATGGGTGCTAGCTATACTATTACTTTGCTTTAATTTTTATTTGAAAAACATGTGCAAACCGATACTTCTAGTGCATGAATGAAAGAAGACAAGATTACGACAGTTCGTGTTTCATTTTTGTTTTTACTGCGCACATGAGTCACATGAGACCTCTATTATTGGCTATAAATTTACTATAAAACGATTAGGTCAAGATCGGCATGCGATTCAATGTGAAAACATTGGTGACCATAATATCGTTCGGGAGTTGTTGAAAGAGACAGACACCGAACATTTTACTTTTACTCCCAAAGAGGAGAAACCGAAATGCATGTTATTGAAACGGGTAGAGCCTACCTCTGACCCAGAGGAGCTCTTAGCCGAACTCCGCAGGTTGGCGGGCGACGATCTCGAATTTATCGGGGTCAAGTCGTTCACCACGACCAAGGCAAGACGGGAGAAGCGGCTATTGCCGATGTTCCTCGTCACCCTATCACCCAATAGCCGTCTGGAGAGTCTAAAGAAAATCTCCGTCCTGGACTACCAGATAGTAAGATGGGAAAAATCAAACAGGCACAGGGACATTTTACAATGTCTTCGTTGCCAACGGTTCGGGCACGGCATTCAACTGCCAAATGCAGTCGAGGTGCGTAAAGTGTGGAGAGAACCACAACGACAAAGAATGTAAGCTCGGTGAGACAAGGGTCGAAGAAAACACCCTACTGAAGTGCGTTCTCTGTGGTGGAGATGGGCACCTTGCTAATTATAGGGGTTATCCTCGATACCAGATTATTCAAAAATCAAAAAAATCTGCTCCAACAGCAACTAAGAATGAGGGAAGGTAAACAGCCAAACCAATTCCAAGGGCCGTCGTTCCCGAAGTCTCTTACGCCCAAATGGCGTGGGGGGCTGGGAAAACGGTACAGCCTCCCCAGAAAGCGGGCGCACAGCCATCTGTGTCAAAGACTGCTACTGGGGAGTCAGAGGTGATGGTCAAATGAGCGAACTATCACGGCAAATAAGTGAGCAAGCGCGTAGGGTGGATGTAATCTACCGTGCAGTGCCTTCGCTAGCGCAATTTTTGGGTTAACGGGCGCGCTGCCGGAGAGGCCTTTTAAGATCCTAGCCGTGAATGTGAATTCGCTATTTAGGATAGAACGAAAAGCCAACTTCCTTGAGTTGTTAAAAGATCAACGTCCAGATGTATGTATGGTTAGCGAAACTAGGCTAAACCAGCATCACAAAATGACGAATAACAATTACATTGTCGCAAAGAGGGACCGACCCAACTCGACTTTCGCGGGTGGGGTTGCGATCTTCATACGTAAGGGCATTGCTCATAAAGTAATACATATATAGTGGTGAAGTACGCCGAATCCGGTTGCTTGAAGCGTGTGTCGTATGCAGGGGAGGCAGTTGTATGTGGTCGCGATATACAGCTATGGACAAAGAAATAGCACACTCATTCATTTTCTTATAAAAACTGCATTTAGTCTTTCCTTTTGAACTGAAATATTTTATTTCTTATTTTATGACATGATGTGACTTCTAAGGATTAATAATAACTTGTAATAGGGAATTATTTCTTTACAATTCAATTTTCAAAAATATATTTTGCAGTGATGATCCAATTTCTTGTGGACAAGAAAATAGCACACTTACCTATAATCGTAAAAAAAGTTATTTTTAGTGAAAATATTTATTTTTACCTAAATTTTGGTATTACCAAATTAGTACTTAGTTGGTTGACCACGATTTTTCAAAGTTGCTTGGTACCTCCATGGTAAGCTTTCAACTAACGTCTGGCATCTTCTTTGTGGGATAGAGTACCAAGCTTCTTTGATTACGGCCCAAAGATCGTTTGAATTTTTGAATTTTATCTGCCCAATTTTAACTTTAACATCATTCCATAAGTGTTCTATGGGATTAAGATCGGGACTTTGAGCTGGCCAGGTTAAGACATCGATTTGTTCATCCACGAGCCAAGCTTTTATTATATTTGATGCGTGTTTTGGATCATTGTCATGCATGAATATCCACTTAATTGGCATGAACTCAAAGGAATATGGTTCCATTGTATTCTTCAGTATGGCAAGATAAGCGAATTTATCAGTTTTGACATCAATCCCCAATGTCCCACTCCATGCCAGGAAAACGCACCCCAGACCATTAAATTTCCCCCTCCATGTTTCACCGTTTTTAAAGTATACTTAGGCAAGAAATTTACCAAGATTGCGGTACTTTTTAGGCTTGATAGACTGCATTTGTTTCTCAAATCTACATATCCGAAGAGAAAAAAACATCACAACCATTTCACATAACGAAAATTTTGAATTTACGATTTTTCTTAATAGTGTGCTATTTCTTTGTCCATAGCTGTATGCGCCAGAGGCTTCTCAACCCTCATGTTTTACAACAGAGCTCGAATCACTTTTTCGAACTCTGAAACTGAACTCAGAAGAAAACTATTTCCTTATGGCCGGTGATTACAATGCTCAACACCAAGATTGGGGAAATCAATTAGCCAATCCAAGGGGGACCCAGCTATTCAACAGTATTGAGTGTAAAGTCGATCTGCTGGCTACTGACAGGCCTTCATTTCCTCGAAGTGGCTCATATTTGGATCTATTACTTTTAGACTCAAGATTGAAACTGACCGACGACATTCTTCGACGGAAGAAAAATTGTTTGACGACGGTAGAGTATGACAGTGACCACTGTGGACTTGCCGCCGTCATACTGCTTCCGAACGACTTTGTGGAACTGAAGGAGTACGTGCCGACGCACTCTTACAACTACGGTAAGACACGTTGGGTGCGCTTTTACGGTGCCGTCTCAAGGGAACTTGGTTCGATCGGTATTGCGCCGCCATGCAACAGGAATCTGTCGAACGTTGAGATCGATGGGTACCTGCAACGTATGGAGGATGCAATCCGTAGTACAATGGACAGGACAATTCCTAAATATAGGCAATATGACTCTACGAACATGTACAGAAACGCGACAATAGAAGCACTTTACAAACAAAAAAGTAAACTCTTGTCAAGACTCAAACTCTTGCACAGGAGGTTTACTGACCGACACGATTTGGAGATTAGAACTCTGAAGTCACAGATCAAAAATCTCCAACAACTTATTAAAGAAAATTACAGAACATCTAAATCTCTTTTCTGGAACAACAAAATTCGGGCTGTACAGTCCAACAACCCGAGTATGTTTCCGAAAATAAATAAAATTTTTAGGAGAAAAGATCGAAATGACCTTCAGAGTATTAAACTCCAAAGGACGACAGAGAACAAAAATTTACTTTTGACATTAGGAATAGATCCAGATGACGCCATTTTGGATGATGACCACTTTATAGTGGAAGATGCTCAGGAGAAGGTAGAGACTGTGGGTGCTGTTTTCGAGCGAGTATATAAGGTGAATGAGTGCATTCGCCCGAATTACGACCTTGAAAATAGAGACTTCGTTGGACACTCCTATCTTAGAGACGAGATCTCGCATTGGCGATCCGAGAATCCTGGTTTCACTAGGTTCAATGACGACCGACTTGCAAATGCAGTCATCGCCCAGCGAAACGGGGATAACACCCTGTTCGTTTCTAAGATGGACCCCTTGGACATCTTTCACAAAATAAAGAAAAAGAAGTCAGCAGGAATAAACGGCATACTCAATGTTGTGCTGCGAAACCTCCCTTCGGAAGCGGTGGACATATACACCACGTTGTTCAACATTCCGCTCAATAATGCATATTATCCAGTGCGTTGGAAAACGGCAGTGGTCCATCCTCTCCTCAAAAAAGGGAAGTAAAAGTATGGCTTCAATCCAGCAAATCTTCGGTCAATTAATCTTCTTCCGAGTATCAGCAAGGTATTCGAAAAATCTTCAATAGAGCTCTGTCTACATGGGCTGAGGACAAAAATATTATTCCAGAAAATCAGTTCGGTTTTAAGGCGAGCCATGATACCATACATGCCGCGTCTAAACAAGTTTGATATACAATGGAACAAAGCTAAAAAGCAGTATACGGGTGCATGTCTGGTTGACTTGGAGAAGGCTGCAACAAGGAGCGATGAATTCGCCTATTTTATTTAGCATTTTCACTGGCAATCTAATTGGTTCTCTTCAGCATGCTATAGCGTACGCTGACGACCTCATTTCGTACAGAATAGGTCCAAAAATCGAAGTTATCATAACACTGGAAAATTGCTGAAGTAATTGTTATACCAAAGCAAGGTAAGCCACCAACTGAAGTGACGTCTTACAGACCAAAATCGCTTATACCAATAATGGCAAAAGTTTTTGAAAAATTGCTACTGAAAAGACTAAGCAAAGTCATAGAAGAAAGAAATCTAATCCTTAATCATCAGATTGGATCTAGAAATAAACATTCCACGATAGACCAAGTTCATAGAATAACGGATGCAGTTGAAAAAGCATTAGAAGAAAAACAAGTATGTTGGGTTATATTTTTATATGTTGCTCAAGCATTCGACAAGGTATGGCATGAGGGACTAGAGTACAAACTGCAAAGGGACCTACCCAGGCAGTACTACGAAATACTTAAGTTTTATATCTCGAACCGGCTCTTCAGAGTACGGTATGATCAAGAATATTCAAAGCTCAGTAAAATACAGGCCGGTGTTCCACAAGGAAGCGTCCTAGGACCTACCCTGTATTTGCTATATACAAGGGATATTCCAGTGGATAACAACACCTTTATGGCTACTTTTGGAGATGATATTGCAATTTTGGCATCCAGTAAGTGCGTCGTCGAGGCTGCTGAGAAATTGCAAAATGCTGTCGACACCGTTAGTGATTGTACAGTGTCTGCGTACCTGTCTTGGATTGCGCAGAACACCCTTACAACGGGGCTCAAATAAACAGGATTGACAAGTTCATTATAAAACTGACTGCGACTGACTGGTCGCACTGCAAGAGCGATGACCTCGACCAATGGCCTGATTTTTGGGACTTATTACCCCAACACTGAATAGTATTATAGAATTCAGTGGATTTGTCCCACCGGGGGCTTTCCTCTATTTTGATATGGTAGGGCTGATTCAGGATAGGTTGGCGTTTCCGCTAATCTACCACGTCTGCCATAAGTCCGTGGAACGACGGCTCCTTTACAATCCAGACGTCACCGCGGTAGGCGGAGAAGCTAAAGAGCTCCTCCGGTTCAGTACGGCGGTTTCAGATCGTCGTGACGTTGTTAAAACGTCGAAAATGTTCTGGTGGTTGTCGGAGCAACAACATGATTTTGATATTGATAGCGAGTCGCTAATGGCTGGATAACACAGGTTTAGCGTGTAAGTCTTAGGGAATAAGGGGTAGGCACAGTCTTTAACTCACAAACCCTAAAAAAATGTTAGCACCTCTTAAAACTATGCGTCTTTCTGTGTAGTTACCCATTTCATACTGGATATTAAATTTTTGAATTTAAACTTTCGAATAACAGATATTGCCCATAGTTTACTATTGAATTCCCGCTTTTTTTGTCTCCTCATACGTCACAGCTAAATGACAAAACAGCAAGACAAGCGCGTGTCGTAATCTTATTATTTTTTCATTCATTATTAGGATAAGAAACTACCTTTCCGACCGTTCAATACAAGTTGTATTGGATGGCTTCAAGTCTGATACACACTTTATAAATGCTGGTGTGCCCCAGGGCTCCGTTTTGTCTCCGACTCTCTTCCTTATCTTCATAAATGATCTCCTTTCTGAAACTTCTAATCCTCTTCATTGTTTTGCTGACGACTCAACCCTCAGCTTCTCATATTCGTTTCCAAATTCACGTCCCTGCTCTTCGGACGTGGAAATGGAACGGTTGCGTATGATAAGCTCATTGAATTCTGACCTTGACAGCATTGTTACATGGCATGGGGTAAAAAAACCGAGTAGAATTCAATGCTTCGAAAAACATTCCCCCTCTACCATTATCCATGAATGTTACCTGCATCCAAGAAACTGAAAAGCTGTCAGTACTTGGTATGTGTGTCAACGATGATCTTCGTTGGAATGACAACATATTTGAAAACGCCGAAAATGCTGCTAAATGCTAAGGTTTCCTTAAAAGGTGCAGGAAATTTTTCACCCCTTCTGATCTGGCTACTATTTATAAAGCCAACATCCGTCCTAAGTAAGAGTACAATTCACATATCTGGTCAGCTGCTCCTAAAACATCATTGTGCCTACTCGAAAAGGTTCAAAACAGAGCATTAAGAATGATAGGTGATAGTTCCATTGTTGAATCAATTGATTGTTTTGATCATCGTCGTAATGTTTCATGTCTCTCTCTTTTCTATAGGTTTCTTTTACAAACAATGCTCGGAAGAAATAGCCAGTTGTATTCCTCCCCTTAAGCAATTTAACCGCAATACACGCCTCGCAAGGAATGCAAATCAAATCCTTTCTAATTCTTTCCTTCCTTCTTAACCGCTCACACATCGCACTGTGTTAATAACATTATAAGGGTATTAATAACCCCTTGATAAAAAAAAAAAAAACAAAACAAAAAAATGCTTCTAGTCTAAAAATGTAAGCAAACCACTAAGTCTCCATGAGTTGTAATATCAATTTGACAATTATATTATACGTAATGAGCTTCTTCTAATAGCCACGTGCAGGTGTCACTGTGAATGAGTGTCAGTTGGCTTCACTTATCGATTGGTGGTTTTTAGAAAAGTAACTTCAATTCTTTGCAGCAAATGGACAATAAACACAAACCATAAAAAAGGTTGATTCATTGCCACGAAAAGCGCTTTCTCCTTAGCCTTTGGGAATTGGCAGAAAATCGTTGGTCTTTTCCATTCCCTAAAAAGCCATGGTTGTGAGAAATACACTTTTTTGATTACCTCGCAGAAATTATTATTATAACCGTTTTTTTTTTAGTGGGAGAGTTTGCGTAGGTTAGGTTTGATGGGGCATGCAGAAACATCTCAATCGAGTGTCAAAGAATCCGTTGCTCTCCCCGGAAAAACTGTGAGAGATGGGAAGGGGGTAGGATGTTACCCAGTTCTTCTAAGAAGAACTCTCGGAGAGCTTTTTTTCAAGTGTAGACCAGGCCACCCACAGAGGAAGTAAATTATCCTTCATATGGGTCTTGGTCTAAATATTTTCAACTTTTCAATTTGTTGACCAAACTAAAAATTAAAACATACCTACTTTAAAAACATTTATTTAAAAATTAAAATTGAAGATATTCAGAGTACCTTTACCATCTAAAGAAATTAGAACTTTTTTTTTCTCTTCTTACTACTCTCCAATTTCGTGCACTGGGTGCAACTAACGAACAAAAGCGGCCATAATTACTTACTCACTTGATAACATAAAAAAAACTATTTTTCCTTATATGATTTGGGCTCTCTGATTACGAAACTGCCATCAGTTTTGATGTATCTCAATGTCTTGGGATAAGTGCGGTAATAGGGTTCAAGATCGGTTAACTTGAGTTTAGCTATTGGGACTAGAAAAAATCCTGCAAAGAGTATGTTTTCTACATTTACCGAAATATATTTTTTTATTCTAAATTTGTTCACATAACTTATAACAGTATGCTCGTACTATATTGTGTAAAAATTGAACTCTTAGCAAAACAAAGAAACAGCTAGCTATCCAAGGATTCAAATTATGTCAGAAATACATTCCATAGTGTGTGGAAATGCAGTGAATAGGTTCATAACTTTAAAACTACTCGGGAACGGGAAGGTAAGCGAGAGCTTAGTATTTGTATTGAACCTATTGATCCCATTTGAATGATGCCTATTGGTATTGAACCTGAGAAATAACATAGGCTAGATTTCCTTTCCATATTCCCTCGGGAACGGAAACATAACTGGGAGCTTGAAAAATACTAGACTGATTCAAAAAATTCTTTCATTGTTGGAGTGCTTCATTGCCCCTGAGTACCATGGACTATATTTCTTTTCCAAATTCTCACATAAACGGGTATGGGAACGGGAAAAACCACTGGAACGATTTTAAAATTTTTCCGCTATATACAATACGACGTAGTACCAAAATAGTTTAAACAATACTTTATCTCAAACGAAAACGGGACGGGAGCTTGGAAAGTTCTGAACCGATTCCAAAAATTCTTTCACTGTTAGAGTGCTTCAACGGAAACGAAATGGGAGTTGGAACACATCCGGGAACTTGGAAAATACTGGAACTATTCCAAAAACTCAGTCATCGTTAGAGTGCTCAATTGCCCTTGAGTAGCATAGACTGTATTGCATCCCCACTCTGCCACTAGAATGAAAGCTTAGAGACTGTTTGACTTAACTTTCAATTTGATAAAAGTAGGGCCTGAGCTACGCCGGGCGGGTCAGCTAGTAATAAATAAAATAATGATTTTCTTTGATCTCACTATCAGTTTGCTACATTGAGGAAAAAAAAGAATCAAGTACAAAAAAAAACGAGAACGTTTCGTTTTTTTCAATTTTAATCGCGAACAACTTCTGAAGGAAGCACTTTGTGAAAAAATGAAAAGATTTTTTTTTTAGAAAATAAAATTTTCTTTAAAAACATGTATGCAGCTTTTCACATATTGATTTTTACGTGAGTTAAAAAAAAACTCCAAAATAAAAGAGCATAATCAAAAAAAAAAACATACCATTTTTCAAATCTTGCTTACTCGAAAACGGTTTGTCTGACAAAAATTTTTAAAAAGACCTTTTTTAAAGGAAATTTAATTTTCTACAAAAATTTTTGTCGATAAATTTGTGGAGCTCAAAATAATTGCACAGTTTTGAAGCTCAAGTAAGAAATATAAAATACGATTGATAGACCTCTAAATAATTTTTTTGAGCTCAAACTTTTTTGGAATTTTTTTTAGCTATCCCAAACAATATTTTCAATATGGTTTTTGAAACAGTCTAAGGGGTCTTTTAGTATTTATAGTCTGTTGATTATGTCATTTCTTAAGGAACTCGAAAAAGGGCGGATTTTTATTGCATCGGCTAATTTTGAAAAAGAAAAAACGAAAGTGCTATTAAATTATGGGGTGCAAATCGGTTGGATGTGGAAAAAAGTTCTTAGGCCATTATGTTTGATGGCGTCGAGTGTTGGTGATATTTGTGCCAGCGAAATTGCACTTTTTGATAATTTGCAAAAATATTGGAAACGACAGTTGCTTAGGGTCTGGTTCAACTTTTTTCCATACAAAGAAACTGAATGCAGTATAAAAAAGAATAAAAAACAACGATAAATGACTATGATTAAGTGGTAATATTTCGGTGAAAGAAAGCTACCTGATACAGCATTCAAAAGAAAATTTTATTTACTTTCCTTTTTATGAAGCAATGCCTACCTATCTGCAACCAGGAAGAAATGCCATTAAAAAAACTGACAAAACTAAAAAATTGTAAAATTTTTACTTTTTATTCGTTGGGAACTTTAACGTTTTGGATAGAAAACTTTTTTTTACAGTTATTCGAAAGGTGTTTTTTAATGGGAAAATTTACTCTCTACAAAAAGCGTCCTTGGGATTGAAAAAAACGACTGAAGACGGTTTAGAACCCGTATCTCCGATTTGCACCCCGTAATTTAATAGCACTTTAAATTTTTTTCTCCAAAATTAGCACATTCATCGATTCATGCAATAAAAATCCGCCCTTTTTCGAGATCCTCTATATGCGCTTTTAAACGACATAATCAATAGACTATTCTTCAGAACACAGTTTTTTCGTAATTCTTGATTCCAGCTGGAATGTTTTTGGCCAGTTTGTGACCCTCCTTACACCACGAACAAATTGTTAGGCAAGTCAATATTGTACAGTTTTGAATATATACTTATGTTATCTACTTACCTTATTATAAACGTGATTGTGAAGACTTTCGTCCTTATGTTTTGAAAAATGGTCTTGGTAGTTTCCCCGCCAGAAAGATTCGCAATTTTTTCCAGTTTTTCTCAAAATAAAACACAAAAAACTTTTCTTTTCATTTCATGATAAATTTTTTTTATGAATTTATTTGTTTTTTTTTCTTTCTTCTTTGATTTAGGACACAATTCTTTAACTTACAAATCTTAACGTTTTAACAATTTTTACAGAGTTTTTATTGCAGATTGCTGTTTTAAAATAAATCATAAGACTATTATTTACTTATTCTTTTAATCTTTGGCATTTGTTGTAATTATTTTCTTACAGAACATTGAACTTAAACTAAAGAGGAATAAAATTCTGAGTTTAACACTACATAATGATTTATCTTTAGAGCTCTAAACAGTAATGTGTTTTGTTTTTCATCAAAAGTCTATAAATTATCTACAAAATAATTTACATTTTATAAATTTACTGTTATTATTTACAAGAATACATTTTAACATTAGATTTTTAGGCCATGCTTTTTCAAAACATTTCTCTACAGATGGGATTAACACTTTTATTTATTATTTATGATATGAACAATTAATTTATAGTACCTAAACGGAAAAAAAATAACGAAGCTTTCAAAAATTTACAAAAGGACGAAACATGAATTCTTAAATCAGAATTTGATAACAGGTTTCTTTGAAACCAAGAATTAATTGATAACGGTTCGTAACGAACGGCTACACCGAGTGTGGCAATTTATCTGGACAACTGCAAATCTTTGACCACTTCCAACCCCAGCATGATATATTCGAACACCACAGGCATTCATCATCAATGCCCACACTAATTGAGGTGTAAGTTTGTTTTATTTTTGTTTTCGAAACATGATGCTCACAGCTCCTCAAAGCGGATGAGTTTGCTTTCTCATTTGCCAACAACCACATCCAGTATCTTTATTTAGGTCATGCAAAACCGCAGTTACATCCGGGGTGGCATGGACAAGTCAAGTGCAAAGAGTTGAACAAAAAATAACGCCAAACTGTGGATGGATGGATACACGACAAGGAAAAAGGTACTTAGCTGTTAGTTCGGATGACTGCATGTTGCTTCAGCCCCTAGAGGATTCATTGCAGAACGGAAACAACGTTTCAGCTAGGTACAACTAGGGTTGATATGTTTGGCCAATCGCATGTATCTGTGGGAGTAAAACCGTTGCTGTGGTGTTGCAGGTGATTTGGATGCTGTTGCTGATGTTGTGGCTGCTGTTCCTGAAGCTGATGATGATAGTGGTGATGCTGCTGCTGCTGCTGATGGGGGGGATGTGGGTAGTGATTATGATTATGACGATTGTGTTGCTGCTGAAACAGTTGCGACTCCTGGGGCTGCAACGCGGACTGTTGTTGCTGTTGCTGCTGCTGCTGTTGTTGTTGTTGTTGTTGTTGTTGTTGTTGTTGTTGTTGACCATTCAATCCTCTAATACTATCTGCAGGATGCGCAGTGTAGATGTTGCTGCGCCGTAGATGATTGTTGTTATTTGGGCGCTTGTTTCTAGACCACCATTGGACATGAGTTTCTATAAAAATGTTGGGTTGAATGGAATTGGTTTTTGTTACTATTTTATTGTGCGTTGTGGCTGTTTTGCAACAAGAGGAATGACTATTCATGTTTTCCTCGTTGGAGGTAGTGGTGGTGGTGGTGGTAGAGGTCGTGTGGTAATATGATTGGTAGTAGAGATACAAGTAGTAGTAGAAGCAGAGGTGATATTATGATTCGGATTATGATTATAGTAGATGGGAAGCCGATAAATTGATGGAAGTGGAGGATGTTGTTGGGGTTTCGTGCACTTACCGTTTCGATTGTTGGATGATTTTTTTCTAAAAAAAAAATAAGAAAAATAGAATGCTGGTCATAAGGAGTAGTTTAAAGAATTTAAATAAAATTAATTACAAAAATATATGTGCGTTGATGTAATCAAAGAATAAAACGAGTGATTGATAAAATTAAAAGTCAGTAATGGCAGAATTGCTTTTATAATATTTTTACATTATCAAAATATTAAAGTATCTACCAAACTATGGGTAACTCATAGGTCTTAGACGCGAGAAAAAGTTCTTGCAAGCCGAACGTCTAAGCAAAGTCAAAAATCAAGCACTTTCCTTTTTTTTATTGCGACAACTGCAAATGCTTGGCACAACTAGCAAGTGCCTAGACCTCCGATTTGTTTATAGATAATTCGGAAAGGGTAGACGTCGTCTCCACGGGAACTCTACTAGGTATACATTTGATTTTGTGCTACAACAAAAACAACAACAAAGAAATAGAAACAGAAGAACCAAGCGGGTGCACTCAGCTTCCATCCAAAAATTTGCTTAATATTTTTGATTTCGCATCATATAACTGAAAATGTTTAATGTCATCTCCCACACATATTATCTGTTTCTATATGACATTTTAAGAACTCCCGTTTGGTGTTGTTATGCTGGATTTTTTTTATAACTAACGCGCACATCAAGGGGATATGACTACCCTTACAAAGTTGTAGAACACAGTGCGAGCATTTAGGAAAACAGGATAGGATTTGAAAGCATATATCGATGCACGTTGCTTTTGAATTTTTGCGAATTGTAATGCAGGGGAAAAACAAGGTCAGGTAGAGCATTCCACATTCGGGTGGTGCGACTGAAATACGAAACTCTATACTTGACTGTACGCCCGAAGTTGGGCTCAAGGTAAAACTGATGAGCATTCCTAGCGAGGCGGGTGTTGTGGCTAAATTGTTGCGGCTAAATTGTCACGCACTTTCAATAAAAGTGCCTGATGCCAAACTCTATCAAATGCTTCAGAAATATCAAGCGCAATAATCTTACTTTCTCCAAAACAATGTAATGATTGGTTTCACTTTTCGGTGAGATAAGCCATCAAATCACCAGTGACCGTTTGCTACGAAAGCCGTCATTAAGAACCTTTCGTTCTTCAGGATATTTCATAAGCTGATGGTTTATATGTACTTATAGGTACTTCCTTAAGACAATTTTCGTAATCTTGCAAGAAAAATTTTTTGAGATAAAAATTAAATGAGGCAGTACCATGATAGAGAATACGAAAAAATTGATCTTGTAATTCTGTCTGTCTATATGGTCTTCATGTCTGTATTTTTAAGTGAGTTCTCAATAAAAAAAGTAAAGAGAAAATTCATCCTTTATTTCGTAAGTTCACTTAAGAATCCAATAACGAAAAAAAAACTTTAAAAAAAACAAAAAATTTAAAAAAGTCGTTTTTGTAATTTTTGATTTTCTCAAAAACTACAGGTTATTTTGACATCCGGTTTTTTGTGTTTGATCAAAAATAAATAAGAGCATTGAAAATAAGCCAGAAAAATACTACTTAATAATAAAAAATTTTGAAAAAAAATGTTTTGAAAAAAAAAGTTATGTTTTTTTTTTCAAAATTTTGACTTTGAAAATTAATATTTCAAAAACTATTTATTTGAACAACTTATTTTAAAATTTAAATAAATGTATAGGATTTTGGCTTTTCAAAATGCTATAGCACAACTCTGTAGGTATTACTGTTCTTTCAAAATAATTTTTTTCCCATTTTTAGTGACTTTTTTCTTAAATTGCCCCTCCCGCCTAAACGGGGGAAAATGGACCCCCCCCCCCTCCCAAACGATTTTTTGCTTGTCTAGGTCCAACCTACACACCCTATCTTTTTGTCACACCTTATGCGAATCACCCTGTATATGTCAGTTTGTCTGCCTGTTCATATATGGATCTACAGCCTGAACAGCTTGTCCGATTTCCTTCAAAATTTGCAATTAGGGTCTGTGTACCAGCTTACAGAGGGGTTTTTGGAATAGGGTCTCTAGATCTTGAGATAACAGTGCCTACTATACAACCTATATGATAATACTTTTTTTTCTCTAAAACGAATACATATAACGATATGATTCAAACTTTATGACATTTACATAAAAAATGTTCAATCTTTTCTCTGTCTTCGAGACAGAGACGGCAGGTGTCATCCTGGCTGATGCCCATGTTTTTAAGATGGTATCTGAGGGAGTAGTGTCCAGTGAGGGAGTCCGTTAGTTACTTTGCATCACGTTTGCTCATGTCAAGAATTTCTTTCATACGTTTTGGGATAAGTCGATGAATAGTTTTGACTGGCTGTGGGGCTGTGGCCTGTTTTGCAGTTCCTAAGTAACCAGTTCGCGTTTGATTCCGGTTCCGGACTTTTGAATTGCGATTGAGAGCCAAGTCTAGCTAGGCGGTCAGCCTCTTCGTTACCCTGTACACCTTCATTTCCAAGCACCCAGGAAAGAGTTATTTTATTGTGGCAGGCTAATTGAGATAGACATGTCAGGCAGTTTCAAATTAGTGACTTTCTAGTTAATGGCTGGCATGATTTTGACGATTTTTTTTATTTTAGAAGTTCTAGGTTGTTTACAAAAGATTGCATACTAACATTTGGAAAATTTAGATTTTTGAAATTTTACATAGATTAATTATTATTTTTCAAATAAATCTTTCAGCAAGATTTTAGGACTTGTATACTTTATTTTCAAAAAACTCACATTTTAAAAAATTGAAAAATAAAAACGATGTTTTTTTTAAAACTGTTCCAATGATTTTAATTAAACTTTTAGCGCTTATACATATGTAACTTAAGCAGCTGTTAAAAATGCTTCGGGTTGGGTTCGAAACCCCAGTTTTTATATTCCCGCATATAAAAATCCCACTTTTGAGATCCCGCTTTCTGAAATCCCGTTCTTAAAAGATTTTTTAAAATACCGTTTTTTTAAATCCCGCCTCTTATCCCGATTTTTGAAATCCCGTTTTTACAATCAAAACTAGTTGTTTTATTTAAAAAAATCACGCGATTTTTGTTTCCAAAAGCGGGATAAGGAAATCAAAATAAAGGAAGCAACAAATGATTTTTTTTGGAATACATTTATTGTAGCGGTAAGCAAATAACAAAAATTCAAATTATCAAAATAGATTATTAGCATATCAAATGGTACACTAAAAAAAAGAACATAGAAAAGGAATTAATAATCATCAACAATATTTCTTATATTTTTATATTAGTAAAATTGTATGCTATGAGCAATGCGACTTAAAACACCTGTTTTACTCATTTTTTTGTCTATTTTTTTCATAGTTTGTTCAATATGAAAATGGATAAAAATGGGACTGGCGCGATCTTAAAAAGCGGGATTTGAATTAACAAAGATTTTGATCGAACGGGATTTTAGAAGTCGGGAATTTAAAACTTTTCTTCGGGATTTTTGAAAAACGGGATTTTGAAAAGTGTGATTTCGATACGCTCCCAAATGCTTCAAAAGATTTTTACTTAAAGCCAATAGAATATTAAATTAAATTTTGTTCAATATTTTAAGAGATTTTATTACGAAAAATATAGACGACTCTGTAGGGTAGAGACGGCACCCTTCGACAGTCACTATTATCTCTGTGTGTAGACCTTTAAAAATTCTGTAAAAAATTGTGGATGTTACTTTAATCATGCCAAAAAAAAGGAAAAACAATTTTATGAGTCGAAAAGTGTTCGTTTCGGGTGTTAACGTGGAATGACCCCTTTTGAAACGTTTTGAAGTTTAACAAAATGACGACTTACAAAAAGTTCTCCTTTTTTTTTTTAAATTCGAAAAAGTTTTTAAAAAAAAACCTAGTGTAATAGTGAGACAATTCAAGAAAACGAAACAATTTACATATTTCCTTTAAAAACATGCAAACAATTTTGAAAAACACTACTTTCGAGAAAAAGCGTTTAAATTTAAATGAATACCTAATATAAAACATTATTAATTTGAACCAGCATGTTTTCAAAGAAATCCTTTGCAAGGCATGTTCTTTATAGAGTTTAGATTCAAAATATGTACCTAATAAAAAAAAAAAAAAAAATTGAAACCGCGAAGGTAGACGACCCCATCAGCCAGAGAAAAACGTTGACTCTGCTCAGGAGCACCTTAATTGGAATTAAGATACATGTATGTGCAACGATGTTACTTTTTTCGAATTTTACGAATCAAAGCTTAAAGTGTTGAAAATAAGAGGATTCTTGTGCAACGAGAATGAGAGACAAGAGGCATCTTAAGTGACCCTGAAAACTGCAACTGTGATGGTCTGGGGATGCTTCTCTGCAGATATAAAAGGTAATGATCTTCCTTCTCTTCAGTAGTTTACCTACAGTCCTACAGGGTCTAGAACATACAGTAAAGGCCTTTGCGTTAGATCTTTTTTAGACTTGCAGATTCGTTTCTCAATAGGAAAACGCTCCTTGCCATTTACAGGCAAAATTAGCTTTTTTTATTATTTAATATACGAAGCCAAATATTATTGGATTTTTTGTTTGCTTCGAAAAAATTATTTGGAAGAAAATAATGTCGGTTTATTAAGTTAAGTCTGTCTTCAGTGCAGTGACGAGACAGATATTTTATTCAGGGTTAGTGAGACGACTCAATAAACTCATCTACTCATCTCAGTAGATTCGGCTAAGCGATTTAACTATTTCTTATGTGTTTTTTAAGAGAATGAAAAAAAAAAACGACTCAAAATTTAATGCATTTTACTTACCTCTTGCATCTGACTACTGTAATCATAATTATTGCGCCTAGTATTGCAGATAATATCGAGACTATAATAAGCGTAAGTGGCCATCCCAATTCAGAGGCTTTTTCTGAAAAAATAAAGAACATAAATTGACGATCAAAGACATGTATTAAAATGTATTTTGATTTTTCACATCTATGTGCATCTAAATGAGATATGTAACTATAAGTTTTAGATAGAATCTTCCATTGTTACTCACCTATCGTTCCTTCAAATATAAATGTACTCTTCGTAGGCATTGCCCACGAGCACAAATCACACGTAGTCAGTCCATCAGTTAGCACAGGTTCATCCATTAGAAATGGCGGTCTAGGAGGTGGTGGCACAAACCGTCCATTGAACAAACCGTGTTCACTAGTATCAAATGGCAAAGGGGAATTAAAAAATTCAGCAGCATCTTCAAAGAATTCAAACGACGACGTATCTTCATAATAGACAGCCTTTGAACCTGCTACTAATAAATTACCCACACCAGGTGGACTAAGCGTGGCGGACAAATCAAATGGTTCTGGCAGGAAGTTTGGCAATATTGCTTCGTCATCTCTACCTCCTCCTCCATCTCCGTTGTTTGATGGGAAATCTGTTCTTATACTCAACGATGTTGTGTAATTGAATGGACTGGCTAATACAGTCACGAGTGATGGCATTTTTCATTAAAACTATTCCAAGTTGATGTTGTTGTTCGTACTGGGGCTCTCAACGTTGTTTTAACAGGACAGCCTTAAGTTTTCATTCTAAAGTGATACTTCGTCTGAAAATACACAAAAAAAAAAATGTTTTTTGACAAATGGCAATCAGGAATAAAAAGTTATTACATACATATGATGAAAACCATTGAATTTGAAGCAATTTATAGCCTTGCGCAACACAGCAGGGCGTGTTATGTGGCACCCATTCCGTGTACCTTTATAAGCTCTTGAAGTCGAGAAATTCTTGGCAACAAAGTCGTTGCAAACAATTTGTAACCTACCTACTACGACTACGAAATACATACATGGAGGTGGTAACCACACGTAGGCCGACTCAGAAACTGTTGATATTGGAGTAAAATGATTTATGTGCGTGTACACGCATTGTCATGGAAACACACCTCAATCATATCCAATTTGTTGAGAGCATTGAATTCGCCGGTGATACAATGTAGAAAGGTAGTTATAAATGTATGTACATATCTAGATTAAAGTCTTTTCTAACATTTGTCGCAAAGGCGTCAAATTTTTATGGCTACTGTGACACACTTAAGGTTGTAACACCATTTCTTTATTGAGCCTTGTCAATACTGTGAAACTTACATACAGCTGTCAGCTAGGTGTCTAAAATTTATGTCACCGCTGGTGATTGGGTAGTCTATTCTCTTTTTTACTTGCGATTATAGGTACTATAAGGCAAGTCTTGCAATCGTGCATTAAAAAAATTTTGAGATAACAATTAAATATGACATTACGATGATAGAGAATACGAAAAAAGTGGGTCCCACAATTCTGTCTGTCTGTCTGTCTGTCTGTCTGTCTGTCTGTCTGTATGTCCGTCTGTCTGTATATGGATCTACAGCCTGAACAGCTTGACCGATATTCTTCAAAATTTGCAGTTAGGGTCTGTGGAGCAGTCTACAGAGGGGTTTTTGGAATTGAGTCTCTAGGTCTTGAAATAACGGTACCTGCCATACAACCGATATGATAATACTTATTTTTCTCGAAAACGGCTCCAAAGATTTCGATAAAATTTTGTGTGAGGGATTAAATTTGGATTTTCTTTCTTATGATGTAAAAAAAAATTTTGGAAAAAGCCTAAAAACGGTACCTCCCATAGTACCGTTTTTTTCAAAACCGACTTTCTCGTTAATGGCTTACACGATCTTGACGAAACTTTGGATTTAAAAAGTCGTAAACTGTTAAAAAAAGACTGCATATCAATATTTAAAAAAATTTTGTTGTGGAAATTTTTAAAAATATTTTTAAAAAATTTTGATATTTTGAAGTAACTTCAAAACTATAACTTTGATTTTTTTCAAATTTTTTGTCAAAACAACTCTTATTAAGATCTAAAACTTTGCATACTCGACTTTTAAAAAACAGTTTTTAAAAAAAAGTGAAAAATAAAAAACCGTTTTTTGGAAAAACTGCTCCAACGATTTTGATTAAATTTTCATCATTCATATGTATTAGCGATTGAAAAATAATGGCGTCTTTAGATTTTGGCTTGAAACCTTTGGAATATTTAATTTAATTTTTTCATTATTTTATGTGATTTAATTCAATTTTCATAATTAATGTGTAGTTGGCAACCCTGTACCACAAAATATATTATGAAGAGCTAATACCAAAACCTTTAACTCAGCCTTTAGATTTTTATATTTAGAACACAATCGCAAGTTCGTGCGACCCAGTCGTGCCCATTTTTTTCAGTACCTATAAGCGTCTAGGATGACAGACATCCACTCCCTAAAAATTAAAAAACCAAAAACCAGTCTAATCCGATCAAAATGAGAACCCATTATGGGTGCGTAATTTGGCCATTCATAAAAATTAATCACACATCACCAGACAGGCAAGAAAAATAAAGAGCTCGAAGAAAATACTCCCAACAATAGAAAGCAAAAGCAAGAGTATAACCAAAAAGGGGGGACAAAATGTCGTCAACTTTTTCATAAAGCAAATGTAAGTAAACATAAGATGATGGGTTTCTGACACAGGTTTAGAGGACGATGATATGACAATTCAAACACCGCATTCAGTAACACAGGAAAGAAAAATGAATTTGAAAAAAAAAATATATATATATATATATATGTACATATATATATGTATATGATCCGTGCCCTTGTTCGGACGATGTAATTCTACTCAACTTGGGTTGACTTGGCAATGCGCAGGAAGAAGGGAAACAAATTTTATTTTGATAATAAAAATATTATGAGCTTCAATTCTTATAAATCTGGCAAGTTCGGATTAAATTCTTACAATTCCATGACTTGACATTGATATGGGTCTGATTGTATTTGTTAAGTAAAGGTAGTTGGAGTCAAATTATTTATTCACAACAATGAAATTTCTGGTACAGTAAAACCCGCTTAAGAGAAACCCGCTTAAGAGAAAAACCCGCTTATCTGAAAGAATTTTTTCGTCCCAGAGTATTTGTAGACCAATTACCTATTAAACACTCCGCTTAAGTGAAACTCGCTTAAGTGGAAAACCCGGATACCTGAAACATATTTTCAGTTAAATTTCATATTTCTTATTGAAAAAAACTCTCTTAAGTGAAAAAAAATTTTATCGAACAGAACAATTTGAGCCAAAAAATGGATGGTTAGATCAGTGGAAAAAACGTGAAAATATTCATTTTAAGAAGATTTGTGGTGAAAATAATTCTGTTGACACAGTTGCTGCTAACCATTGGCTGGAAATTTTTTGGCCAAACATTTGTCAAAGCTACAAACCTGATGACGTGCATAATGCTGATAAATTCAGGGTCGGGTAATGTTAAAGGCTCTACCGACGCCGACGGCTTCATTGGTAAATAGATGTGAAAACCTTCAGGATTGAAGCTACCAAAGGGCCGTATCACAGTCCTTTTCATTTCTTATTCGACTGGAACAGACAAAATTATTTTTTGTATTGGTGTGTAGTCTAAGATTAAACATATTTTGTTTTTCTTTTGCTTATAATTTTTCTTCTTAATATGTATAAAATAGATCTCATAATCCGAGATACTTTAAAAAAGCACAATTCCTGTTTATTAATGAAGCAGCACTACAATTCGAAAAGTTTGATGCTAGCAGATCTGTATCTGACAATGATTTAGGTGTGGAAATTTTGGGAGTCCAGAAAGCAACAACTACAGAAGCTTTTAAATCTCTCAATGTTCTTAAGCAGTTTTCTGATGGGGATCTAATCTTAGATGAAATTGAATATAAAATGATGAATTGCCATTTCCGACTTTGTCGCAAACGAAAATTGATGACTTTTTTAAAAAAAGTGAGATTATTTTTGTCTTCATAAAACGTTCCTAATTGTATTCAAAAATATGAATGTGTATGTACATTAGGGTGTGTCATTTTTTGAGTAACTCTTAGTCATTAAAAAGTCATCAGTGTTTAATAAAATAAAAATCTTATTTTCATACATTTCCAACTTTTAGTTTAAAGATCTTCAGAACGGCGCACTCTATGAAAAAATTAAATTGAGCTTTTTTGTAGAGCATTCAATTTCCTACTTATCTAAATAATTTGTCAGTGTATTTTTAAAATGCTCAAATGTCAAGCTATAAAAATAAGAAAAAAATTACATTATTTTTCTATGTTATTTGTATGGAAAATTGAGGCACCTCTAAATTTTAATATTAAGAGCTCAAATTTTAAGCGGCTTCGTTTTATACCTTCCTGAAAGTAATTAGCCTGTTTTATCGTTGAAAAAAAAGTTGCACAAAAATGACACACTTTAATATACCTACATATTTGAAACCTGAAACCAAACTTGGGAGTGGCCTCTTGTTGATATGCCCAATGTGCCTACGAATTAACCTACAAAAACTCAAATGTGATTTATTGTAATTTATGTAATATATTTATGTATGAATTCCAATGTACAAACATATGTTATTTTTGTTATTCAATAAATTACTTTTTTGATGTTTAATCGTGGTTAGTTATTCAAACACTTTTATTTAAATTATTTCCAGGCAACTCCAAAGATAAATACATCAAATTATTTATTGTGTATATGAAGCATTAAACCTCCGCTTAATGGAACTTTTAAATCCGCTTAAGTGCAATTTTTTTTCACTTATCAGGACTCCGCTTAAATGAAATTTTTTTCACTTAACCGGGGTTCGGTTAAGTGAAAAACCCGCTTAAGTGAAAGAAAAACTGTGACAATTTGCCTTTTCTCTTAAGCGGGTTTCACTGTACCGGGAGTACCTCTTGCCATAAATGGAAGCGTTAAGAAATAGCTTACATTCAGCTGGCAAGTGCGTCAAGGTGACTAAAATGTACCACCCGCAAAATAAGAAAAATAAAATAAGAAATATAAAAATGTATAAGTAAGGTACCTAGGGACGTTATGGTTCTAGTAGCGTCTGTTCAGGCAATCTCATAAAACATACTTTACACTTTGACGCTAAAGTTATTGATGAATAAAAATGTGATTGAACGAATAAAAAAAATCTGTTTAAATTTTTAAATCATTCGATGTCATGGAAAACATTTAAATAAATCTAAAGGCACTATTACACTGTCATATAAATATGACAAGTTTGCTAAATAAATATGGCGCAACATTGTCATATTAGTGTGATAGCCATTGCCATTCGTATGTTGCCATAAATATTTCAACGATTTTAGAGCCATATAAATGGAGTAGTGCCATACCGAAGCATAGTTCCTGTCATATACATATGTACATATGTACATATATGTTTCTAAAATACAGTCATATAAAAATCAAATATTTTTATATTTCTTGCTTTGACAAAACGATCAGAAATCCTATGTGCGGTATTATTTTGACACTGTTTGCCTCTCACTGTATTCATATGTTTAATGATATTTTTTGTGCGGTGTTCACTACATTTTGGAATTGATTGAGTTAATGAAAACTTGTTATTTATTTCCCATCAGATTTCGAGTCCCTTGTCCTACGTTCTCAAGTTTTGCTGAACAAAAAAGTCATGTTATTAATAACATCTGCGAGTCAAAATACTTAAAATATATAAACAAAAAGACTGCGCAAGAGCGAATTCGGTAAGACGCCCTTGCTGGTCAGAAGTCAGATGCACAAAGAAGACTAAACTCAATATGACTGCCAGACATCCACCGAGCTGCAATCTGAAGTCCTGATCTAACACCAGTACATTTTAACGAGCAGGATGGATTTCAATGTTCGTGTTTTTAATTAAACCACTGTCTTTTTAACTGTAGTCGTCTTACATGCGCCTAAAAATTTAGTCCATTCTTGAATTGTTTTGCATCGTTGCTGATACCTCACTTTACGAACAAATTTGTGTAGATTTTAGATTTAGATTAAGATTTATTGACTTAAATAGTAGTACAATTTTCATTATCTTAATTCTTGAATGGTACATAAATCTGTAAATGGTTTGGCCAAAAGCCGTCTACCAGATTAACATTTATTTGATAAAAGATTTGAAAAAAACTAGTATACATTATTATTATTATTCTTTTTTTTTTTATCTAAATTTGAAAGCAAAGTATTAAAAACTTTCTCGGACTATATATGTTCTGCAACGGTAGGCATTCAGACAATACTCGTAAAGACGATCCCAACCTCGTTCCCAATTCAGGATGCTGATTGTTTCTTCTAAATTGAGATTTTCAGCGCCAAAGAAGCGCTTTCGGAACTCCTTAAGTATTGGGCACATTCCCAGGAAATGAAGCACATTCTCTCGTTCTTTGCGATTGCATAGATCACACAATATTGGCAGCTCTGGTCGATGTGGAATGTAATTCAAATCTGTGTAATTCAGCCCTATCACAGATTCCATCGTAGAAAACTTCCACACGGAATGCTAAGTTACGAACTACTAAAATTTGTGATCACAAAATCCGAATATATTCGAAGAAAGCATTTCCAGTTGCCACACTTAATACCGCCATAGTGGTTATCAGCTGTTTTACGGCAAATGAGCAAGATCATTAATCCCTTTAGTCATGCCGCAAAGGACTGTAAACACAGATGACAAAAAAAAAACACGCACCTTGTTACCAAACGAATGTGTGTATCTGTACAGTTTCGAGCAACATTGTTAGTATTATTTGGCCCTAAGATACTTCTCAAACGCTAATGTTCGGCCTAATGTCACTTTGCAAAAGCGTATTGTGCCAAATTTCTACATTTGGCCCAATGTCACTAGCTAGTTTGGCCCTAAGGCATTTCTACAAGGCGTCATTATACCAAACTCTAATGTTTGGCCCAATGTCACTTTGCAAAAGCGTTATCGTGCCAAATTTCTATATTTGGCATAATATCGCTTAGCACAATGTCACGGCACTTAAGTAACATTTGACATAGAAAAATTGTTTTGTTGAATTATTTAAAATTTTCTTATTTTCATATTTTATGACATAAATTAAGTAAGGTTATGCATAAATTCTTCGGAAACACATTAATTTTTTCGTTGCTTCAAAAAATTTACGAATTGTGTTCACACTTTTTTCATTTATTTGCACTTTTTTAAGGTACACACACAATGTACATAACCTTAAACTAATAATTTCGAAAGTATAGGTTTGCTCGTTGAAGCCCTGGGGTTGCCCAAGGGTCGCAACAAAGCGTTTTTTGAGAAACATAAATTCACCCTGAATGTCAAATTGAGTGTTTTTTGAGCCATAGTTTTGCCATAGGTTTTCCCCAAACTTACCCTAGCTTTTTGCTGTGGCGATTTGAGGGCTGTCAAATGGCATGAATTTTTATTTAAATGACAGGGATGTGTGGAGTGTGGTGATTTGTGGTCTAGCGTTTTTTGAGGACTGGAAAACCCAGGTTTTTTTGACGACTCATGGGGTTGTCAAGAGACGTATCACAGATACATCTCATGATCAATGGGAAACAATCGACGCCGACGTTCAGAATGACAGCCTGAAATATCATAACAAACAAAATCGTATCAAATGTATGGAAATAATGCAGCTACAATTTTCTTTTCACTTTTATCAAACATAGCATATGTAGGTACGTACATACATTCAAAGGAATTCCCTAAAAAAAAAATTAAAACTAAAGCTTAACATAACCAATTCTAAAGAGAGAATAACTTGAGGCAAAATTTATCACTCAATTGTCTTCAAATCTCTTTTAACGAGAACGCACATCAACTCGGTGTCTATATAACCACAACAACGTTTCCAATCAAACTAAACTCATGTGACATAAGAATCTTGTTCTCCTTTATATCCTTTTAAGGCCACAACGTCATTGCAGAAAAGTATAACAAAACTAGATAGACCTAGGTATTAACAAACGAGATGAGACCAACAACTCTCGTTTGCCAGTTAATAGCTTAATTGGTACAAATTTGCGCAATCCGACTAAACAGAAGTAAGTGCTTCTGTCAAAGCATTTGAGCTGCGTTCGGCGGGCACACAAAAGACTTGCGAAAAAAAGTGATGTATGATCTGTCAAATCATGACGATTATCGATCGGTTGAGTTACCGCTGCCGCGCTGCGCTCGTTCACTCGTTCATACTAGACCAGAAAAAACATTATATTTTTCTTTTGTTATCGCCCAAGTAGTGGTTAAGACTGGAGCAGCAGTATAAACTTGATGAAGCGGATCCCCCTCTGCGAGTGCGGTCATTAATCTGGCACCGTGCAACAGACTTTAATGACGTCCAAACAGCTGTTGCACTTTATAGGTTTTTCGGCTCGAATTTTTTTGGTCTCTGTTTTGTTCTACGACTTTTAAAAGATTGCTTTTGCTTTAGCCCATTGTCCTATTCACAGGGCTAGAAGAGTTTTATTAACAAAATAAAGTTTAGTTCAGTGGAATGGGTTTCTCCCATGGAAATTCAATCGGCGCACAGCTGGACGCGCTGCTTTAAGCAATTTGGATTCGTTAGCCGGGGGTTTTATTACCTGTCAAAAGCGCGACAAGATTTGTTCAGTGCCTGGTTGGTAGATATTAATACCTGTGTGTGTTTTCGATTTTAATGAGAAAAACAATTCCAGCCGGTCAGGTACAATAAAGCATAATTAGTAAGGTCGTGCAACTATGCTCGAAAATGCTGTTTTAAATGTTACCTAATGAATGAAATTGATTTGCTCAGTTTAAAAAAAAAAACGAGCGTAAAATCGAATGTGTATTAATAAAATATCTGATGTGTATAGTAATAAAAATGAAAATATAAATGGAATTTTTACCTCTGTTCGTGGAACATTGAAAAGCATTGAAGAAAGACGAAATAAAAGCCACCTCTGATTATAATTAATTGAAAATGTACTGGGGGCGGGGGGGGGGGGGGGGGGTGAGAGAGGGGGAATTTGCATTCGTATTGTGATTCCTAACCGAAATATATTTTAAAAGTGATTCGGGCAAATAGCCGCTACGGCTGGATCGAAAAAAAATCCAAAGTGGAGGGCCGTTAGACATAAAAAGGCCAAACCTAGGAATCCAGGGCCAGTCCATGGATTTTCATGTAATTTTCGGAAATATGTTTTGAATAGCGTATAGAGAAAAGTTATATATATATATCCTTCCGTGTAGGCGCAAGGAGCAGTTTATATGAAATTTGCTAAATTTTTTAAAAAATTATTAAAAATCAACTAAGCCACTTATTTTCTCATACTTTAGTGTTTTTGAAAGCTATTGCTTTGTTCTTTAATAAAAATTTTAATTTGATTTCACTTAATGAAAAGTTTTTGAGAGATCAAGCCACGAAGTCCAAATTTTGAAAAAAGAAAATATTTTTTTCTTAATTAATATTTTTTTACATAATTTTGCCCCATTAAGGGCCATTTTTTCCTTCTATATTCAATGCTTTTATTAATTTCTACTCAAAAGCAAAAACCGAAGAAAAAAATTTTTCTTGGTTTAAGAGAAATTTAAAAAAACGGAAGGTACTTTTTCCAGAAAACAAAATGTCGTTAATTTTCCGCTAATTGAACTTTATTCCCGGAAGTAAAATATGAAATGTGTTAAATAGCATATAAGAAAAAGCTAAAAAATAAAATTTCATGTGATCTTATAAATTAAAAACAATTATAAAAATTTTAGAGTTATCTTTTAGTATATTGTGGTACACGTGGTGCGATGGTTAGCATGTCCACCTGCTAATCCAGAGGTTCGAGGTTCGAATCCCAGCAGAGGCAAAAATGTTTTTCCACGGGTATCGCCTTTCGCGAGGAACTGGCAAGTCCTCCGTTAGTAAATTCACTGCCATGAAAAGTGCTTTCTCAATTAGCCGTTCGGAACCGGCCCAAAATTGTAGGTCCCCTCCATTCCCTCACAAGGTTTGGTTGTGAGAAATGCGCTAGGCCCAGGGGCTCCTCGCTCTGTTGCGCCACCCTATTTTTTTATCTTTTAGTATTATACTAGTTTTAAGTTAAATTTTAAAACAAAGACCTATATCAAACTTGAACTTTGGTCTCAAAAGGCAGCACATTTACTGATTTGTGCCCCAAATGCTGTTTCTGGTCAAACAAGTTTTTGGAAAACCGTATCTAAAACACCCAACATAGATAAAAGAAAATTCTTAAAGTTAATAATTAATTTTTAAAAAATTGAGAGCGGTGAAATTTTTTCTTTTTAACTACGCTGTTCAAAACACAATTCGTAAAATTTCATGAAAATCCATGGACAGGCCCTGGATTCCTAGGTAAACTGTATTTTTCGAACCCGAATAAATTCCTTCATAGACGGGACTGTTCCGGTCTTGTTGTTTATATTGAGGCATGGTATTTTCAAACTTATGTGCAACGAGCACAAAACGATCAAACTCTTCTGCGTTGTTTTTTTAATCGTTTTTCTGAGACTTGTAATATTAAAAGTCCGTGTGCACGATAACTCAAAATCTACTGGATCAATGGCTTTGAAATTTTGCAGCGAAAATTGGGTTTTTGAAAGATGATTCTGTTGCGAGTTAGGTGCACACCGAACCAACTTTTTTTCGAGAAGCCTCCGGAGTTTAATTTTCACTCGCTTAGCTTTGAGTATTTGCAATCCAAATTTAGGAGAATTTTTTTCAAATGTTATATACCACCATTTTAGGGGATCATCGTCTCTCTTGATCAATTGATCGTCAATATGTTTAACGACCATGATTCCTCAATTTTGCTCGTTGCGCGTGGGTTCGGACTAGTAAAAAGTGGGTCCATCGCGAGATTAAAATCTCGCAAATACGAGGACGACATTTGCGTGGTCTGGCTTCTTCAGCGACAGGATCAGTTGATGATTGGCCGTTGTTTTCTATGGAAAGTCTTCTCTGGTGAGACTTTAGGGCTGCAACTAAAAACATCTTCGCAATATCCGTGTGACGATTTCTTCTTAACCTCTGACTTCAGCAAACCGCTCAAGCTCCCAATGGTGTGGCCTTCGTCATATGGAACGCCGAACGCTTCGTAGGAGACATGACTATAGGGCGAGCTTTCTATGCTCTTCTTTGACGAAATGAGCGTTTATCCCAATATAGCTCTGCTGAGCTAGCATTTCCTTTACTTTTTCCCTCGTGTCTTCGTACATCTTGGGAATCAACTAGTTTGATAATGTTTTCCTCGTCGGAAGTTGATAGTTCGGACAATGCTAATGAAGCAACTCTTTGAACTATGCATCTCCAACGATGGAAAACGGACGGTAACTTTTCACGATGAGCCTCGTTAGCTTCTCATCCAACTTCTTTGCCAATGACATTGCAACTGGTTTACTGGTTTTTCAACGAAGGTGGTTATCGATTACTGTCGTGCATTATTTGATGTTGATTGATGTTGCAAACGGAGGCTGCAGGATCTGATAAGGTAGGTACCTTATGTATTTAGGGGCGCACCAATCAAACTGGAAGCACCTTAGCCAAAAAGAGTAAAATTACAAGGTTTTTTTTTGCAATATGCCGTATACTATCAAACATGCAATAACTCAAAACAAAGTAAATGTATTTGTAATGACTTTGTCAAAATAATTTGCGTCAAGTGTAGAAACAGGAATAATAAGAGTAGGTATAGGTACTTCATAATCAATTTTTTTAGAAACCAGTTGTAGCTTTTAAAGCTTACCTAACCATCAGTCGTACCCATAGAACTAGTATCTCATATAAAAATGAATGAAAATTAAAGGTTCATTTAACCTTTAGAACGAAAAATGAAAATTACACATCAGCTTACGTATTAGGGATAATTTTAATAAAAACGGCCCAAAGTTTCAAAAATACCAACACCTACGAACTTGTGCACGACGACGCGACGCGACGGTCAAATATTTCACTTAAATACCAGACTAATATAAGGAGTATTTATATTTTACATACATATACATACGTGCATATGTTTGATTTTTCTTTCCCCATTTAAAAACTTACCATGTCTGTTTATGGTTTTAAAAACAAAACTCTTTATATTGCGTCATTCCATTCAAAAGACCCGGGGAACATTGAAAGAATTCTATTCAGTCCCCAGTGGCAAATAATGAAATTCAATATCATGTGTTAGCCATGCAAGATATTATATCACACACTCATATACATTTTTTTGCGATAGATGTATGTATACTTAGTCCCCTTCCCGAAGTGACTACCTTCCGAGTGATATCATAGAATTCAGAATAAAGGAATTTCGTCATTTTGAGCCTCATTCCAAAACACACACTCTGATATATACAACAGAATCTGTTGTTCTCATTGTTTTTAAAGTGCGAAAATGAAGTGTGAGAAACGAGAACGCAGGTGGAGGTATTTAGGTACTTACACAATATACATACCTACCTACTTTGTGGAACTTCCCTCATAAAACCAACACTTTGAGCGTGGTATTTGTTTGCCAATTCCACACGACCGCATTCGAAAAAAAGAACGACTATTTGTCGAAGTGATGTCCCTTTTCATTTTGCCCATCGTCCTCGAACTTTTGTTTAACTTAACTTTTGATAAGTTCACACTTCCCTTTTGTTGTCAGCAGTGAAAAAAAAAATGCTTTCCTCTTTCCTCAAAATAGTTTTCTGTATAAACTCACATAACACAAAAGAACATTTCAGAACTTTCCTCTCACATCAAAATGTGTGTCAGTTTGGATAACTTTTGGATAACGGTGCAGTTAGAATCAAATCTTTTAACTGATCCCTTGAGATCTGTCTCGGAGAATAATTTAAGATGAATATCGTCCTGCGGAATGGAAAAGTTATCTTCTTGTCGTCGTCCCCATCGGAATTCGAGAAAAGTTTGTTTATGGTCTTCTGACTGAAGCCCCACAAACAAAACTTCACAACAAAGTGACTTGAGAATACCTAAGAAAAAAATGGAAAAAAATTTCCTTTGCTGTGGGTGGTTTAGTTTACCTTTTTACGTTATTTATCCTCCAAAGTGCTAAACTCATTTTGCTGATGGCTATACAAAAAAAAGCAGAGTAGTTATAGATGATCTATATGAACGAAAAGTGGATTTTGTGGTTCCCAGTTCCCACCCAAATTAAGCTGGAATCGACAAAATAGCGAATCTTATTTAGATCCTATGGCTGATTCGATATTCCCTTAATTGATATGAGTTCAATATGATTCGATTCAACAATACATATTTACAATCTGGCTTGGCCTAGACTACATAACATATCAAATACGAATGTGTATACAAATTTATCGCCGAAAGGTTTGTATGAACAAAAAATAAAAAATGCTAGGGGTGCTAGCTTTTCTCGCCTTCTTTTGTGGACTGAAATGGGAAGTTTGTCTGATTGTTTTTTAGGGAGTGAGGGTCTCTCGGAAGGCTTCTTAAATTTGAATAGTGCCCGAGCACATCAAATTTCAAATTCAAATATTAATGAACAGTATTTTTATCGGCAGAAACTAGGAGATTATAACATTAGAATCAATTTTGTTGTACTAAAAACTCAGTTGTTAATTCCCGGATTCAAAACAACTTGGAAAGTTCAAACTTCTTATCTTAAGATTCTGTCAGTTCGAGAAAAGCTATCTCAACTTTGTGTGAGGCTTAAAATGGTACTGTGATTCACCTTTCAATTCTACTTGGTAGATAACATTCGAATGGAATTGAATGAAGATAATGTCACATTTGTTCTATTCGATTTCTCAAAAGCATTCGATACAGTTCCTCGTGACATTCTCATACTTAAACTGGAAAACTACTTCGCTCTCGACCCCACAGCTTTGAAGCTTATGGAAAGTTACTTAATAGGTCGCTCACAAACCGTCTACTGCAACCAAAAAATGTCAAATCTACTTACTACAAACGCTGGTGTCCCACAAGGATCCATCTTGGGTCCACTACTATTGTTCACCCTGTTCAATAACGACATTCCATTAATTTTAAAATGCTGTAAGGTCCAAATGTACGCAGATGATGTGCAGATACACTATAGCTATCCGATAGGTCTTGTTGGAGATGCCACTGAACGCATTAATGAGGACCTTTGCTTGATAGCATCATCGGTCGATGAAGAATAAGCTTATGTTGAACTCCAATAAAATTCAAGCCATATTAATTAGTCGTTCAAGCTTTGATACCCAAAGCTTACCAAAACTGTGCATAGAAGGATTAGTACTACCCTACGTTAGTAGTCTCAAAAATCTCGGTATTATATTTAACCAAAATCTCAACTGGGAAAATCACATTGCTAAAACAGTTTCCAAGATATACGGTTCCCTTCGTGCTTTGTATCAAATTGAAAACTGCCTTCCTTTTAGAATTGAAGCAATGCTGATGAAGACACTCCTGTTTCCAATTGTTTTTTTTTATGCCTATCCCGTTTTTTGTGACATAGATAGCTACTCTTTCCGAAAGTTGAATGTAGCTATTATCAGCACAGTAAGGTTTGCTTATAACATCGGTCGAAGAGAATACATTTCTGGTTATGTTAAGGCTTTCCTTGGAATGGAATTACAGAAGTATCTCGAATCTAAAACATTAACATTTCTATTAACTCTAAAGGAAAACAAAGTGCCCGAATATATTTTCCAAAGATTACAATATCCATCTTCCTCCGAAAGAAGTAGAAGTTTTGTCACACCCATCTCGAACTACACTCTTACTCAAAAATTAAATTTCCTATGTTAATAATAGCCCTAAATTCTTGGCCGTAACATTAAATAATTTGCATTTAATTTTATCTTAAAAACCACACGTCTAGAAAAACACCCATGTAACTGTAAGAGTGCTTTGTCTGGCTCATATCAATTGGTTTTTGAATATTTTTGACAATTATTCATGTACGTTTTAAAAGTTTAGTTTAATAAACTCAAATCGATGTCACGTTCCATATGATGGGAAAAACACAAGGAAGTCTTAATGGGTGATCGAGCTACCAATAAACGCTGCCACCCATGTAATCATACGAAAAGAATAAAAAAAATTTAATATCAAAATGTGGCTAGTGAAAAAGGATAAGATCGCTGTTAAAGAAAAATTTACCCTCAACACTGTACTTCGTTGCCATTACCGGCGAGGTAAACCATAAAAAATTATGTTTTAACTTTTGGCTGACTTACATAGACACAAGTTGCTTGGGTCTTGTATTGTAGAATAGGTTGTGCTTGCTGACCAAGCATGTGTACCGGTGAGTGGGCTGGTGTACAGACATTAAAAAAAAACGTGATGAGAATAAATGCACATCAAAGTTTCCAAACTCGAAATGGAGGATAACCGACCAGAGCAACAGTAGTTCGTCTTCCTGGTGGGCACTTGGCACAGGTTCATTTCAACTATTTTTGTCTTTCTTCAAAATTTAAAGCGAGAGTGTGTATTCTAAAAGTGTTTGCAATTAACTTTCCTCTATACAATAATGATGAGAAAGGGTTTATTTCACAACGTAACAAATTATCGTATGATATTATGTGGGAGGTCCAACGTGTGAAATGATCGTCATTCGCATTCGTGGCGTCCGATCCGTCGCGACGCGTCATATGAAAATCTTGAGGTACTTCTATCATCAAGCACACGATCAATTTTATTTGTAGCTTGTGTTCAAGGTTTCACGGTTTCATTAATTATAGAGAAGATGTGAAGCGACCCATCACATTTACCATAAATGTTAGATCAATTCCATTCACACTCGCACTTCTCTTTGATAGAGAGTGTGTCCTGCCCTGTTTTATAAACACACAATGGTAATGTTATTCGTGCTCATAAAATCATACCTAAATTAATCACTACTAACGAATGCTCATCAACGACGTTGAATTTAGTTTGCGGAAATTATTGACCTTTAGATCTGAGTATCGAAACAAAATAGTTTTGCTCAAAAATAAATAACAAGGGTGAGAGGGGAGTAACTTGTAAGGATATGGAAGGGACCTACAATTTTTTGTCGACTCCGAACTTCCTCGGTTCTTCTGATTGTCAAACAATTTTTAAAACAAATAGCAGATTATGAATTGCCTGCTCGAAATTTTAAGTTCTATTTCTGTCATTTTCAATTGGGGCTCACTAAATTGAGATACGCTCCCTCTACCGGGATTATTTGGAACTCTACATAGAATTTAAAGTCTTGATAGCCCATATATAATTGCTTTTAGAGATAGCTAATTTAGGGCTTTCCTTAACAATAGATAACTTATCAAATATTAAAAAACAACGTACGCGGTAGTATCTATTAGAAAATGTTTTAGATTGATTAAAAAAATGAATATGTTGCTTTATCACTGATGGGACTTTCATTTGAAAAACTTATTCAAAACAATATTACAATAAAGAATATTGTCTGCGACCAAACGAGAAAATTCGATCAAAAAACGGAGTGCAATTTTTATGCACTTCTCCCAAGCAGCTGATAGGAAATCAAAGTGTTGCTGTGGCCTTGAGATAGTGAACTTTACCGGTGGCGGTGGAACAACTGGCGATTTGGCACGGCACATGAGGTGGCAATATGTAAGCATCAGCGTTGAACAAGCCAGATTTCAAAAAGTGCTTGTGATTGGTAGACCTCCCTCATCTTCCTCCAATTTTGCCAATGTTCCTCCAACTTCAGCACCAACAGCATCTAATGTTGGGGAGAGTGTGGTCGAAAGTAGCATTTTGCGTATTTGGTTCTATAACTTTTGAACCAAAAAACATAGAGAAATATTGTAACGCGTAAGTTGACAAGTAGATATTTGGCTATCTTTTTAAGCTAGATACTCAGTTTCCACCTTTCTATTTTGTTCTGGTGAAAGCTGAGTAAAAGAGGTGAAAGTCGAATGTAACAACCGTCCTTTTTGTTGTTTCGATTGTAACACAAAAAAGAACGGTTGTAACACCATCTAAATCTTAAAGAATAAATGGGAGATATTGTTTCAACTTCATATTTATTAGATTAAAATTATAAACTTAAACAGACTTGTAGTTCTTACAAGCAACAAGTTCGATTTGAATTCAGGAAGTAACTTGTTACTTGAATCACAGATTAAGTTGCAATACAATCACACATAGAAGACAATCCAATCGACAAAACATATAAATAAATAAATGAATTGAAATCATGTTCACTATGTTGCAAGTTTTGATTTTGGATATGGCATAACGTTTTCGTGAGAAAAAGTTCTTCCCGATGCCGTGGGAGTTATACCAAGAAATAGTAAATCAGTACCTTGCGAATCTTGTGATGAAGATGGAGGCAGTGATGTTATATTAACATTTGAGATGGTTTCAGAATGTTTGGAACGTTGTATGGATTTGGTCTATCAGTAACATCGGAAGGAGCAAACTCATCATACCCGGTTGTAAAATGGTAATGGTACCACTGAATCGAAATTGTTTTATTTAAAAAAAATTATTTAAAAACTCACCACCAAAAAAAATTGACTTTTGTCCACAAATTCCACCTTTTGAACTATAGCACAGTTCAGTACTTTGACAGTTGAAGTTTTGTGGGCGCATTCAGCCTCGAATAGCGAATAATAAATAAGACTTCTACATTTAAAAATGAGCGGTTACAGGCTCATTTTTCTTTTAAAAGTCAATGTTTCAATTGCAACGCGTTACACTTTCGATCAAATTCTCTCCTACTCGTGCCTTTTTTAAGCCAGTACAGCAAAAACCTCGGCGCACAACAACAACAAAAAGAATAAAAGGAAAACATTTGCATTAGAAAATAAATCTAACCTGGTGTCCAGCAATAAACATTTAATTTAATATTAGGTATGTTTTTTTCTCAAACTTATAATCCTTGATCAACTATAGAAAAAAACACGATTTAGCACTTATTTTTCATATGACGCAAGCTTCAAAATATAATAAATAAATGAACAAAAAATAAAAATTTAAACTGCCAAATAATAAATTAACTTAATAAGCACAAGTGCTATCTTCTTACGGATGCAAATGCAGAGAGAGAACAAGTTGAGTATAAATCATACAAATTAAAACTTTATTGCTAAAGGTGTTTCTTCGAGAGGTGGAAACTCCAAAGCTCAGCTCCAGCAGAGATATGGATAATGTAGCATTTTAATACTGAAAGAATTTTCGAAATCTGTCCAGGATTTTTTAACTTCCCGTTCCAGTAGGAATATGGAATATAACCTATAGCTTATTCATGACAATATTATTTCTGTCCCAAATTTATTTTAAAACCGGTTCAGTGGTTTAGGCGTGATGGCATAATAAACAAACCTTCACATTTATAATATTAGTAAGGGTCAACAAACAGACCTTAGTTTACTAGCTCCTAAAACCTTAAGTAGCAAAAACACAGTTTTAAATTAAACAACTCGGTATTGAAATTTTTATTGCGGTGCTGCCAGACTTTGGCAAAAAAAAACTTACTATTTCAAATACAAAAAAAAAAAAAATTAAAGTGAGGGAATGACTAGTTCGAGATGTTCTTGCGCGGATTGAGAAGAAGAACTAAACAAGGTAGGATCAGAGCCCTCTTTACCGCTGGGCCCACTGGGCCCATGCCCAGGGCCCCAAAATTGCTCAAACATCATTAGAACTCTATTAGTCTTTAAAAATATATATATATATATGTATTTGTGGTGTGTCTTTGAATCAACCAAATTCTTTGACATTGTTCAAAAATTGTATAACTTTTATTCTATATCTTCTCATCAGTGGAGTGTGTAGACTGCTCTCTTAGATCCAAAAAAAACTTTGTAAAAAGTTTTTTTCGGCTCGAGCTGATGCACTACCCGCTTTATAACGGCCATCAAGAAATTGAAGAAGCTTTGATGTCCATCGCCAACGATTTAGGACTGACACGAGAGGCCAGAGAGGAAGCTGTTGTGCAAAGAATTAATAAGACAAGTAGATTACTTCAAAAGCAAAATATTACACTGGATGTTGCAATAAATTTGCTGAGTGCTATCGATGAATTTATAACTGGCTCAGGGACAATTTTGATGATTTTGAATTATCAGCCAGACAAAATAACCCGGATTCCATATATAAGGACCTTTCTGAAAGTACGAGGTGTACAAGCCCATGCTACATGCTCTGGACCCTGAGTAATTCTGACTGGGAAAGAAAGGTTCAAAATGAAAACCTTCCTTCCCATTGCCGACACTCTAAGCGTTCATTTGAAACAGAGACTATGTTCGTATACGAAGATTGGCCAAAGTTTGGACTTTTTTCGATTAAAAAACCTGAATTCAGAAGGCTTAAAAAAACCGCAATTCCTTAGCTAAATTTTACACTAAAGATGTGAACGGAGATTAAATACATGATGAATGTCTGAATTCAAAAGAATACTATAAAATTTGTCGACACGAAAAAACTGACCATATTCTAGAACTTCACCTTTCAAAACAAATAAAATTGAAGATGAATTTCCAAATGCTCAAATAACACTTAAAATAACGCATAACATTTAAAATTTTAAGATGATGACCAATCGCAGTAAGAAACGTTCCTTCTCTAAGTTAAAAAGAATAAAAATCGAATTCAGAACTACAATGATTCAAGAAAGATTTACAAGTTTGTTACTGAGGTCAATAGAAAGCGACATTTTCAGAGCCATCGATTTTTAAGATACGGTCATTGATTTTGCTAATCTCAAATGAAAAAAAACACTCCTTCAATTAACATTTCTCTCTTTCAAAAAAAATATAGTGTGTCGCTTTTTGCATATCAATATAGGTACTAGATAGATAGATATTTATTTTTTTTCGTATTCACATCTACATTTGGTAAGCTACCGCACAGTATATAATACAGAGATTTGATATATTTATATCTTTCTACTGAAGTATTATCTATAATTAAGAAGAAATTTGAGAATCAATGGAAAAAATGACTTTGAAGGAAAGTACAAATAAAACCTTCAATGCAAAAAAAAGAAAGAAATTACCATATTTAAATAGTAATAAATTAAGGCAGGTACATTTCTACTTAAGGACTATGATTAAACTTGAATTTAGGCTTAATCAATATTGCACAAAATAAATATATATATAAGTTATTATTAAAATATCAAACTGACAAACAAATAACTAAATATATAAATAAATTAATAAATAAATAAATAAATTAATAAATAAGTAAATAATTCTGTAAATAAATTAATTTGTAAATAAATAAATAAATAAATAAGTATTTGAATAAATAAATTGAATTGAATCAGATGTGTTTAAATAACTTTATGGATAGTTATTTAAAGAAGGAAATAAATAAATAAATAAATAAATAAATAAATGAATAAATAAATAAATAAATAAATATATAAATAAAAAAATAAAAAAAATAAATAAATAAATAGCAAACAAATAAGCAAATAACAAATAAACAATAAATAAATAAATAAATTTGTAAATAAATAAAGAAACTTATAATAAGAATGTTAACCAAGAAAATACTACAATCATTAAGTAATTAATAGACATTTAATATACATAAAAGTCGATACGCAAAGACATAGGTAAATTTAGAAAAATGGTTAGGATATCAGCTGATTTATAAGTGGATTGTCACAACTATCACAGTTTTCTAAGAATTTGTTTGTAAGTTTATCAATTCTTTCAGTGATAATTTCAACATTTGCTCTTGAATGCAAATCAATCGTAGAGTGGTAGCGAGAGAGGTTAAGCATCATTTTTAGTAATTTGACATGCGATACTTGCAATTTATAAATATGACATTTAGCACAACTTCCCCACACCTGACATCCATACAAACGGATAGCCTGGAAGACAACTTTATGGACAGTAATTTTGTTGGCGTTGCTCAACATTGACTTTCTATTTATAAATGGGTACAACATCCTGGTTGCAATGCTTACTTTTTGTAAAGTTTTGGCCACATGCACACTAAATGTTAATTTTTGGTCTAAGTGAAATATAGGTACTGTTCTTTATATTGCATTATGAATAACATCTAGTTTTCTGTTATTAAAATTTTGTTTATTTTTGAATTTATATATGAAATATTAAATTTTTTTGTTTTTGATTTTACATTGTTTATGTTTATGTTTAGAATGCTGCAATAGCTGTTTATCTTTTTAATGAATTAAAAAAATATTATATATTTTAAAATTAAAAGAATAAATTTTAATTCATAGCTATGTGATTTTTTCTGTATAATTTTATTACACAAACTATTTTCGAAAAGTGCCCAGGTCCCTAAAAGGGTAGAGACAGCCTTGGGTAGGATATGCAGCTAGAATCATTGAAACTTTGTTAGTTTCAGTACCTAGGTGTAGGTGATTTTGTTCGAAGAAAAAGAACAGAGCAACAAAATGCATCCACTCTTAGCCGCGTTTTATTGGGAATTTCTATATTCACTTTACTTGCTAGTATCAATAAAACGATTTTTTGGCTTTATTCACCTAGCAAGTTCACTTTCAATGTGTGTGTGTGTGTGTGTGTGTGTGTGTGTGTGTGTGTGTGTGTGTGTGTGTGTGTGTGTGTGTGTGTGTGTGTGTGTGTGTGTGTGTGTGTGTGTGTGTGTGTGTGTGTGTGTGTGTGTGTGTGTGTGTGTGTGTGTGTGTGTGTGTGTGTGTGTGTGTGTGTGTGTGTGTGTGTGTGTGTGTGTGTGTGTGTGTGTGTGTGTTAATAACTGTGTGTTAGTAACTATTTGTCTACTTATGTAACCACCATGTCACCACCTGACTCATATATTAGCTATTCAATCTGTTGTCGAAACTCATAAATATTAACGAACACATCCCAAAGTCTGCCAAGCTCTAGGTTCCAAAATAACCAACCATCCATGTTGTGAACTTCTGCAAGTGAGTTATTTTGTCCACTTACACTTTTAACTTTAGAGTTGCTGTTTTTCCATGAGCGATGTTTTGCGATGTTTTGCTGAAGTGAATATAAGTGAATATTGATGCCCAATAAAATTCGGCTATTCTTTGCGGACGATGGAGCCATCATATGAGAGTATCCACCATCCCTACAATAAGCACAATATCATGTTATCATCTTAAAATGATAAGATAAATCAACGAGTAAGAACAATCTTCTGTGATAGCAAAATGCCCGCTAAGCTGAAGAGGAGACGTTATGTATGTATGTATGCCGGTTCTGTGTCCAGCATTCACATGGAGTTCACAATGTTGGACTATGTACAAAAAAGAGTATGTATGAAGACAACATCAGCGATGAAGATGATCCGTATGAAAGTAGGAGCAACAAAGCGCGATCGTATTAGAGTTTTGAAAGATCCGTGGAAGCCTTACTTCAAAAATACAATTTTTTGATAAATAGAGGATGACCGGCTCAGTTGGTCAAAGGAGAGATCCTGATATCGCAAAGGAAAGGCCGAACAAACCACTACTGGTACATATGCTGGTACGATATGGATGCAAATCGATGCGGACGCATTCTAAGGATCAACGCGGCGAGAGTTAAAGTAACGTATCCATTACCACCACGATACTAATGTTGCTAACACGATTCATCTTATCGATGAGAGACACGATCCCAGCATAGCAACAAAAGCTCAAACTTTATTTCTTCTCCGGCTATGCAGAACACATGATAAGAGATTACGGTTATCGACACAACACAGCATACTGATCATGTAAAGATGCAGCATCAAGGGCATCGGGCGGATTAACAACAAGACGGAGATACCAAACCCAAGCCAAGCGGATTAAAAAAGCTTTTCTTGTCTTTCAGTAGCCTTGGTATTCTTTTTTTGGCGCATCGAAGAAGCAGCAGGACACTCAAGGAAGACATATTTTCGATATAATTACTATAGCTTAAGACAATTATACTTAAATTAGAAAGAAATCAATGCGTATTATTTGAGAAGTATAACTTACTAGCTGTACCCGCGACTTCGTCCGCGTGGAATAGTGACTTTCGGCAGCATTCTTAATTTCTTAGGCTACTTATTTTGCAAATAAGACGCATTTATGCGTTTTAGAAATTTATTGTTATATTATTTTATTCAGATATATGTTCGCACATGACGTTCTTATTTTTTCCATCTTTTGCGAAATAAAAAGGTTTTGTGGGATTGATACACTTGATTCTGCCACTTAAAGTTGCCATGGGATTTTTCTCTAAACGAACACCTGTAACTTAAAGCGTCTAAGCTTTATTTATAATGACAAATCAGTGGGAATTAAAGGAAAACGGGGAATCGAAACGTTTTCTCCTTTTGCAATTCCAGTCGTTATTAAAAATTTTATAGTGCCGCATCCCAGATGTGCAATTTGTAGCTGTGTACAATTCTGGATTATTCATTATTGGATTACCGGAACACCAACTTGCTGCCACTCCCAATAATCCTAATAATTGCTCAGTGTCCATAATATTGTCTATTGATAGACATTCGACATCATCTCCCAATACGTCAAACATAATTTATTAGTTTATATGGTTAACTATCTGATTAGTCGGCGCCAAAATCGACCTTTCACTCAGCCATTCCTGACTGCCAATTTTTATTTGAAGATCAAGATAGACATTTCTTCTCAGGTCAAATGTATTTTCGACAGTTTGACAGAAATCACCCCCCAGTGAAAGAACTTTTATCGATCCAGCAGTTTTAAGGTTCCCGTTTACGGTGTCGATCCCGTAGAAATATAGGGACTACTTATTGAGCCCATGTCCTTCCTCAGGCTCTAGGCTATCTCTGATTAAAATTCTATTTAAATCGGATCAGTGGTCTGGGCGGGAGATGGTAACAAAGAAACACGAACAGACAGAGTTAATTTTGGATTTGTAATATTAGTAATGATGTCCATCTTTAGCTTCTAGACAATCTCTGTACCAAAAGTCATATAAATCGGTTCAATTGCTTAGACACAGAAAGTCGATTTCGGATTTATAATGTTACTAAAGTCTTCCATTCCCGTGGGAATATGAGGGCCGTTTTCGAAGGATGACTTATAGTTCATATTACTCGGGAATAGTGTAGTATTCTAACGGTGGACATTTTTTGAAATGGGTGCTGTATTTTCCAAGTTCCCATTCCCATGGGAATACAGGGATAAAACATATTGCATAACAAATATGTCCATCCTCAGGTTCTAGACTGTCTTTGTACCAAAACTCATATAAATAGGTTCAATAGTTTGGGCGGTTAATGGTAACAAAGAGAAATAAACAAACAGATTTAACTTTGGACTTATAATATTAAAAGACTCCCGGTTCCCGTGGAAACATGGTGACCGTTCCCGTGGAAACATGGTGACCGTTCCCGTAAGGAATATGGGGCTGAGTAAAAGCTTATATTGCTTGGGAATTATGGAGCGTTCCCACGGTTGAAGAATTTTTGAAATCGGTGCTGTAGTGTCAAAGTTCCCGCATACGTTCCCGCTCCCATGGGAGAAAAGGAAAAAATTTATAGCCTATGTCCTTCTTCAGCTCCTGAACAATCTTTGTGCAAAATTTCATTTAAATCAGTTTATTAGTTTGAGCGGGAGATGGTAACATAGAACGACGGACAGACAGAGCTTCTTTCACCCTTATTATATTAGTATGGACTCCCGTTCCCGTAGGAATAGTGGATGAGTTAAAGTTTATGTTACTCTGGGATAGTAAAGCATTCTATCGGTGGAAAAATTTTTGAAATCGGTGTTGTAGTTTCTAAGTTCCCAAATACGTTCCTGTTCCCGTTGGAATATAGGAATAAAATATATAGCCTATGTCCTTCCTTATTTTCTGAACAATCTTTGTACAAAAATTCATTTTAATCTGTTCATTAGTTTGAGCGGGAGATGTTAACATAGAAAGGTGAACAGAAAGAGCTACTTTTGCATTTATAATAATAGTGAGGACCGGTTCCCGTGGGAATATTCGAATAAAATACATCCTATGTCCATCTTTAAGTTCAGAACAATCTTTGTCCAAAATTTCATTTAAATCGGTTTTTTAGCTTGGGCGGGAGATGGTAACATAGAACGACGGACAGACAGAGCTTCATTCACACTTATTATATTAGTAAGGACACCCGTTCCCGTGGGAATATGTGGATGAATTAAAGTTTATGTTACTCTGGGAAAGTGAAGCATTCTATCGGTGGAAACCTTTTTGAAATCGGTGTTGTAGTTTCTAAGTTCCCGTATACGTTCCCGTTCCCGTGGGAATATAGGGATAACATATATATGCTATGTCCTTCTTTAGGTTCTAGACTATCTCAGTCGTATTTATAAAATTTCCTTAGAACATCCTTAGACAGTTGTCCAGCTAGACGGTGCCTAAGGAGTTGGACAAGCCTTAGCCAATTTTGTATTTATAAATGCACTCTAAAAGTTGTCTAAACAACCGTTCAAACTTTCAACTTCGAAAGAAAAACTAAATGGTAACGTTCATGATGTATCCGTGCAGTACCATTGTCTGTGTTTTGGTATACGAGTACAACAACTATAAGGCTCTGAAAGAGAGTGGCGTAGGACTTGAGCTATACCAAAAAAAACAGCTGACTTGACTTTGTGTTACAGCTTTCCCAAGTCTCATAAAATGATCAAATTTGTGCAATTTATAAATGGAATTGTTGAAAGTAGTATTTTTGCACCTAAAACTACTTATTTTTTCGATCTTAACGCTCTCAACAGTGTTTTATAACATGTTCAACAAAATTGTTTTTTGCTGTATCAATGGTGACTTTAGCCAAAGTTTAGACAACCAATTTCGGTGTCTAAAGTTAGACATTTCTTAGACAGCGATGAAAGTGTTTATAAATACGATTTGGAGTTGGACACTGTTCTAAGAGATGTTCAAAGTTAGACATACTTTAGAATAGGATTATAAATACGACTGTCTTTGTACAAAATTTTATTTAAATCAGCTCAGTAGTCTGAGCAGGAGACGGTAACATAGAAAGCCGGACAGACAGAGTGACTTTCACATTTATAATATAAGTTAGGATTACATATTTGAGAAGTATAACTCGGGCGTACCCCACGGTTCTTCGTTATTCTTCGAAAGCACGATGCTCATGACTTTGTAAGAGGAAGAAAAAGAAGAAACTATGTTCAATTTTGGGTGCGTTTTCGCTGGACAAAAAAAGCTATACTCATTTAACTTCTTATAGCAAAACCAACTTTACAATATCTGATTCATATCCGATGTCCTTATAACAACCATGTAAACATGCAAAATGAAGTATCACTTTTCGTTTTTAGAGTTTGGATACTTGGGAAATAAAATCCTCACCAATATTTTACTACATATAATGCTACTGAGTTATACCTTCACTTACAGGATAAGCTGAGTTCACACTGTACAATTAGTTGGACAGACATCTTTTGATGGATGTTGGATGACCGGATGTAGTTTGCGATCAGACTTATCAGATTTTTCGTCCAACATTATGTCGTCTAATCCTCCGCTCCGCCCAGCTACAAAATTTTCAAAAATATTTGAAAACCATTGAAGAAGTTGGATAAGCGGTCGTCTGAGTGTTTACGTTATCCGACATTGATCGTTCAAACCATAGTCTGTCCAACTATTTGTGCAGTGTGAATTCTCACTAAGAAATGTATGTGAACAAGGAATATTTTGCTTCTAGACAAAATATACCAAAGATAGTGTAATTTTTCAACATAAAAGTTTTGGTATACTTACTGTTGGGCGGGAAAAGAAAAAATAGTGCGAATGGCAACCTTTCATTTAGACGCTCGTAGATCATACACATCAATCAGTATCAGACCATTCAAATATGATTATCATAGACTTTATCAACTTGCTTAATTTAGTTAACTGACTCTTGTGTGTACATCTATAAAACTTTTTGTTGAATTAATTGGTTCTCTCGGTGAATCCCTAATAAATGACATTCGTATGTCTAGCCCAGAGTTATGCAAATACTATATGTTGCTATTTTGTTGAAAAATATTGAAAAAATAATTTCAATATTCATTTTTAGATAGTCAACAATTAATTTTATATTTTTCAAGCTTTAAGCTTTTCAAGAAAAACGCTCGACGTTGTACGAAGGAAAAACTGACTGTGCATTCTTAAAAAGTCATATGGGTTTGCATGATAAATATGTGTAATAAAATCACATTACATATTTAAAAACAAAAACTCATGCAAATCTTTGCGTTAGACACAATAACTTTACGTCAGTATTTCATTTGTCTTACGAAGCCATATTTGATTAAATCTCTTCACTGCCAGCTTAAACTTTTGGCAATCCATTTATTGTGTTCCACCGACACCAGTGATTAATCAATTCAAATAAGCTATTGTTCTGTGTTATTTTATTCTCTACACATTTCTAAATGCTCTGTTGAAGCTACAAATGAATCGTTGTTTGTGCCTCTTTGCCAAGAGTTTTGAATTATTTTCAGGAAATCTCATTTGAACAGAAGCCATCACACCCTTTCTCCACCCACTCACACAAAAGAAGTGTTAAGCAGAAGGCAAATGAGGATAATGGTTTCTAATGTACTTACTCACTTCCAGCAGCCGTTGCTATGTGCGTTCGTATTTATATAACTGACACCATCATCATAGGTAAAGTTTTGTATTGTCTCGAGTGGCCATACTCCAGAAGAACAGCTGCCTGGGACTTCAGACTAATTTTCAGTCACTTCTATACACGTTCGTAGCAGATTTTCTTCACTGCAGAAAGCAATTGACACCAGCCAGAGAGTGTAAAACCTTTAGAAGTTTAATTCGTAGCTTGGAGTTCCTAAAGTTTGACGGATTCTTCATTTCATTCAAGATGCAAACCTCTTTGAATACATATATGTTTGCGAGAAATTTCCAAATTAGTTTAGAGGAAACTAATTTAAACAGTTCACAATAACAAACTGATACAAAATTTGTGCTTTCGGGTGCGAAAGTTTCTCACAAAATAAGTTTAAAGTTTTCCCTTCATATATATATATATATATATTTTTTTTTTACAAATAGCGCACACATCAAGGGATTTTGATTACCCTTATAATTTTATAGAACAGAGTGCGAGCGTTTAGCAAAATAGGAGAGGATTTGAAAGGAGACACCGATGCACGTTGCTTTTGTTTTTTGAATCGTAATGTAAGGGAAAAACGGAGCCAGGTAGAGCATTCCACATTCGGATGGTGCGACTAAAATAAGAATCTCTATACTACTTGACTGTACGCCCGAAGTTGGGCTCAAGGTAAAACTGATGTGCATTCCTAGCGAGGCGGGTGTTGCGGCTAAATTGTTTCAGGGGAGGAATGCAACTGGCTATTTCACTAGAGCACTGTTTGTAGAAAAAGCGATAAAAGAGACTGAGACACACGTTACCTATTCGACGATGGTCAAGAGAATCAATCGATTCTACGATTGAACCATCACCTCACAACAAAGGTAAAGCCAGTTATTTGCAAATAACGTTTCAATTAACCAATTTAATTTTTCATGCTCAGTGCATGTTTAATATCTGGTAATTTCAGATCGAAGTTGGTTTTGTCGCAAACCAAATTTATACATCATCTTTTTCTCAATTCAATTCGCATACCGGAAGACTAAGTCTTCAATGGAAGATTCAAAAGAATATTAGAGACTGTGGATGTGTTAATGTGCGTCCACACCATGCGGAATCCATTTCATTCTCTTCGAATTCAGATCGGGTTTCGGTTAGCGGGAAGGCCAAAAGGCCAATAGGAACGTCGGGTGTCGGCAATTATTTGATACTGCCGGTTGGTGCCTTTTCATAGCGTACAGGCACCGTTAGATGCCTGCAAAGGTTATAAGAATAGAAAATTCAAATTTTTATCGAAGATGTGCTCCGTTGTAGAATGTAGACTTCGGTCGAGGGACTTTGGTTCCTGGATTTCAACCCTGCGTACTTAAGAATATCTGAACAAATGTTTTTAAACCGTCAACCAAATCAAGTGGAAGAAGATCTTAAATGACTTAGAGTGCAAACCTAGAGAGAACTCGCCCGAAATCGAACTTGTTATCGAAAGATGTTGGTTGAGGCTCAGAAAGTTGCCAAAGCTATTAACAGTTTTGCAAATCCTATTTATAGAAAAATCTTAACGAAAAGCTATGTAAGCGAGAGCTATGAGTTTGTTAATTTCATTGTTTTCTAAATCAAATTATTTGCATTGACAGTTTCGGAAAAGTTCATTTTGAAACTTGTCATCCTTTTTTCATTTTCCGTCAAATGAAATCGAAATAACAATTTGTAAGGTAAAACCGTGAAACACACCCAACAAATAAAGCTCACTGAGATTGGTTATCAATTTAAATTTAATCAATAATAATGGAATTCTCGTTCTACCTTACACATACTACCAAACTAAATATAGAGAACAAAAACACTGGTATACCTACTAGGCAGGTATGTACCTATAGCACACGATTAATAGGAAAGAAAAAAGTTAATTAATTATGTTCCTGATTCAAAAATAAAAAAAAATGAAGAATAAAAACTTTCTCAAAATGCTAATGAAGTACATAAAAAGTGTGCTGCCATCTACGCCATTAGCATATCGCATCGGATGTACGCCCCGAAAATCCAATAAATAGCTTAAGTCCCTGTTAAACTCGAAGTCGTTACCACAAGGCTTAAAATTCTTTTGGGAAGTGTGGTCAAAATTCACCTTGAGTAACAAAACAACCAACATCCTATAAGGATGGATGATTGATTAATTTTTCTATTTTTTTTTTTTTTTTCTTCTTTATCAAGAGTTTGTAACAGTTTCCTTTCTTAATGCGACTTACTTTATTCCATTTATGCCCCGGAGAATGGAAACGCAAAAGAATGTATTTCTCTTGTGATTCTTCCAACAAAATCGTGTTTTCTTTGAACGCTTTTTGGAGTGCGTTAAAGGTTTTTTTTTTTGTATATTTTATTAGGTTTGTTTCAGCCCCTTCGTGTCACTTTAGCTCCATTCACTCGAGGCGTAGAGCAATGATAAATGGTGAATTTAGAAAACAGTAGGTACTTGGCCTACTCTTTTTATCTTTTTCTCCTCGTTCACCTTGTGCTGTTTGTGTTTTGTCAGTTAAATGGAATTTCATATCCTTAAGTGCTCTCTGCTCGCACAACGTTTCATGGAACGTATCTGAGGAGAGCTCTGCGATTGAACACTTTTTTTTTGTGTAAAAGCTTACAATAGTGGATATCCTTGCAAAGGCAAGCAACAAAAAATGGCATCTCCAAATGACAAAGAAAAAAAGTAGATAAAACCCTATTCATTCGCTTATCACTGATATGCTGGATATAAAGTGGAGACTAAAAGGAGATGTCGTTGCTTCAAACAAGGGCAGAAAATTAAGTTGCCTCTTGGTAGCGTTGTACGAGTAGGACTAGGACATCCTTAACCCAAGCATGTAGTCGTTTTCACTTTTATGATAGTCCTGCTCTCAGAACCTTCTGGGTGTAATAATCGTAAATATTGTATCCACTCCTATTGGGTTAGTCCATTTATCCGGTATGTTCCTAATCTTGAAGTATTTTTTTTTTATTTGATTTGGCTTTTTGTGTGTTTTCTTTGTTTTTGTGTCGTCGTTTGCCTTTTGATGCTGCTAGTAATTTTGTGTTCTTCCTCTTTTTATTACTATAGTTTCCAGAAACCTTCGAGGGCATAACACACATACCGAACACACTATACGGTCATGGCTGCCAGGACTGACGAAGATGATCAAATAGTTACTCTTAAGTATCTTCTCCCATAGTCAGTGGTCTGATGTAAAATCTGCTTTCTCATATGAAATTGTTGTCGGAAAGCAGACACGTGTCTTTTTGAACTATAGCTTACAGTCAAGAGTTGACATAAAAAAAATGATAAGGAAGACAAAAATACCAAAAACACTTTTAAGGCCACCTTTAGACTTTTAAGACCTGTACAAAATGTAGGTACTTCACATATCGTATATACTGCTAGCCGATCGATTTATGATATACTTTCTGCAGGTACAAGTTTTCCAGTTTGCTTGTTTACTAAAAAAAAATAGTAACTAGTATCAGCCTGATTACTTTCTGATAGTAAGTAGTTGAATTGAAAATTGCAGGAAAAGCAAACAAAAGTGAAATGAAGTCACATATTTGGCTTACAAAATGATGCTTTAAAGTTTTGAACCTTTGGCGCGACATCTTTTCAAAATGATAGTTATTCATTAGAATTTTATTGTGTAATGCAGAGAACAAATTTTCAACATTTTGCCAAAGAAGACAAGCGTAAAGTGTAAGGGAAATTACCCTATTTTGAACAAAAGATGTATAACTGCGGTTGAAATTTAGAACACTCCAGAATCATAATAATTAATTTAGATTATATGTCTTATTGACTTCATAAGGAAATATTGTCTCAATGTTTGACCGAACCAAAAGTAAAATATGAACTTTGAACGTAGGATTTGATGTTGAACATCAATGCAATGTCTGAAACCAATAAGATATACCTAGGTACATATATGAATACAAAAGTTTAAACATATGAAACACCCATAAATGATATCGTCCTTTGAAATTTATTGCAAAATGATTACTGCCATAATTACCTACAAAAACTGACTTGAGGAAAAAATTCATTCTGCTTTTTCGAAAATAACAACCTCTTTTTGCAAAACCTGGCAACCATCTTCACGTCCGGATTGTATCCATTTATGTTTGGCCCCCGTGTGATTATCAAACTGCTCACGAAAGGAAAACAAAATTGGATTGTTTTCCACTCGAATTAGTTGTTGTGTTTGTATTGCAAGTGTTCGCCAGTAGGCATGCGGAATAAATTGTCGTCCTCGGAACAGGATTTCTGTTGAAGATTTTCACCACCCACAAAAATAATGATCTGATTCCAGGAAAGTTAACATGAGTGAAAAGAATTTTTAATCATTCAACAGTTCGAAGGTTTTTCAAGCTACTTTACGTGTCTTTCGAGAACAATACATAAGCCATGATGCCAGTGAACCAAGAGGTATTATCTGTCATTTTGATTTTTTTTTATAATAAACTTACTGTCTCATAGAGAAATCTCAAAAATACCTACTGGATATGATATTTTTTCGAGAGAAAAGTAATAAAAATCTCACCCAAATCAAATTTAACTTTCATCTTCTTCACTGGACTACCGCCAACGACCAAGGCCGTCTTTACCCCTTTGGGGGCCATGGACACTTTTCGAAAATGGGGCCCCCTGTATGATAATATAAAAATCTTATGTTGTGTAATAAAGGTATACAGAAAAAATCACATAACTTTGAATTAATATTTATTCTTTTAATTTCAAAATAAATAATATTTTTTTATTGAAAAATATTTTTTTAGTTCATTAAAAAGGTAAACAGTTATTGCAGCATTTAAAACATAAACATAGACAATGTAAAAATTGAAGCAAAAAAACAAAAAAATATTTCATCTATAAATTCAAAAATAAACAAAATTTAAATAACAGAAAACTAGATAAGTTATTCAGAGTGTAATTTAAAGAACAATAATTATATTGATGTGCAAAACGTGACACAGACTTTATTTTTTCTGGTGAAAGAGAGGAATGTTTATTGAAGGAGTCTTTTACTTCATTTGAAATAAGCAAAATCAATATACACATCTTAAAATTCGATGCCTTCAAGGATGTCACTTTCGATTAACTTCAACGAAAAACTTGTCAAACTTTGTCAAACTTTCTTGAATCATTGTAATTCTGATTTCGTTTTTTATTCTTTTCAACTTAGAGAAAGAACGCTCCTTACTGCGATTGGTCAGGATCATACTTAAGAAAATTCGTCTTCAATTTGATTTTTGAAAAAGTGCAAGATTTTAGAATATGGTCAGTTTTTTCATTTTAGTGTCGACTAATTATATAGTATTCTTTTAAATTCAGACATTTAGCATGTATTTTATGTGTAAAATTTAGCAAAAGATTTGCAGTTTTTTCTAAGAATTCTGAATTCAGATTTTTTAATCGAAAATAGTCAAAACGTTGGCCTTTATATACGAACCTAATCGTCGCTTCAAATGAACGCTTAGAGTTGCAGCAATGGTAAGGAAGGTTTTAATTTTGAATCTTTCTTTCTCAGTCAGAATTGCTCAGGGTCCCCGTCAAAAAAAGTCTGGCATGAGCTTGTACACCTCGTACTTTCAGAAAGGTCCTCATATTCGGAATCCATGTTATTTTGTCTGGCTGATGATTCAAAACTATCAAGCATCCCTGAGCCCAGTTATAAATTCATCGATTGCGCTCAGCAAAGTTATTGCAACATCCAGGGTAATATTTTTGAAGTATTGTACTTGTTTTATTAGTTCTTTGCAATACAGAGTTCCAAGGTTCTGTAAGTTTGGTAAAGTGCTTCCTCTCTGGCCTCTCGTGCCTCTCTCCTAAATCGTTGGCTATGGACATCAAAGCTTCTTCAATTTCTTGGTGGCTGTTTTAAGACCTGACTTGCATCAGCTCGCGCCGAGAAACTTTTTACAAATTTTTTTGGATCTAAATAAGCAGTCTACACACTCCATCGATGAGAATGTCAAAGAATTTGGTTGCTTCTCAGATACACCCAGCGGCATGCACTCCTACCAGGTTTGATGAATGCCCTGCATATGGTACAGAAATGACATCGAATTGAATCGTTTAATGCACAAAAAAAAACTCTTTTCTTCTTCCTTTTTACTTTGGAAATCTTAAAAAATTTAGTGCAGTTCATCCGACGGATAGTTAAATCGCCTATGTAGGAGTTACTGCGTTGATGCATATTTGTGTGTGCGTTGCAAATATAGACACACCATCATCTTTATTTTTCCATGCCACTTAACTAGAAGTTACTCACTGTGGAGCATTTCTCATAGGTGCTTCACATTTCTGTTTTAATTTGATTATAATTGCACAGGGAATGTGATTTAAAATAATCAGCAAAGGTTGTGGTTCAACAAAAAGTATGAATTTTGATCATTCTTTATGCATCTAAATTTGTATCGAAATATTTTTTTCCATGAAACAGACCAAAGAGGTTTAGTGACGACTGAGCAATTTTGGGCCCCTGGTGATTGCGGGGCCCTGGGCCTGGGCCCAGTGGGCCCAGTGGTAAAGAGGGGTCTGCCAACGACACACTTCTTAATAAAATAATTGTGCCATCAAAGCCATAGCCACCACGGCATACAATCAACGAAAACGAGAAAGAGGTAAAAGATGCTACCTGCCACTATATATACATGTACATACATAAATATATATACCTATGACATGTGGTATGCATTTAACTGAGATACCTCAATCTCGGGTGTCTAGCGATTTAATGACTTAATCAACACGCACTTTAGAAGGCCTTGGAATTTAGTTACTTGTTTTTTTTTTTTTTTTTTTTTGAAGAAGAAGAAGTAGAAAGAAGTTGGTGTGGCTGCTCGAATATAGACGATGACACGAAAAAGCTTTTATCTACGACTAATTAGCTCTCAACGAACAATGACTTCATCGGAAGAAGTCATCTTCCCAGGGTCTGTGTATCGCTTGTGTTCCCGTTCCCGTTTTATTTTATTATGATTTCTTCTGTTAGAACATTTTTGGTAACGGAGATGATTAATTTCTTGTAGGTAAGACATTTAATCTGGGTTTGGTGGTAGGTACACTCGGGTCATTCCTTGAATGATGTCGAGTGGTTTTTGGGAAGAGCTATTTCAAATTGTTTTATAAATGATGTTGTTTTACATCAGTTTACTCTTTTAACAATTACAATAATAGATACTAGTGACAAATGAATGAAAATTTGCGTGAAACCAGGCACATTAGGTGCTTTTTTTGAACTCCAAAAACTAGATACCGATTTTCAAATAAAAACAGAATTACAAATATGTATAACTTCCATTGGTCAAATGAACACCGGAGCTATACCTGAATAGATAGTGTTGGTATGGCTTTTGCCAATTATTATTTATACCTAAGTAATAAATAATTTTCAATTCATTAATTACAAACGGTGCCGTCGAAGGCAATAAGGTCGAATCGACCATACTGGAAATATGTTCATTATAGATTTAAAAATTTTGAAAAACATACTTCTTGTAGAAGAAAAACAGAACAGATCATTGCCTATCAATTTCAATAAACTTCAACTTAAATGGGTTTGAGTATCAAATAACAAAATAGCCTCAAGAACGCGTATAAGAAGTCTTTAGAATAAAGTCTGTAAGTTGAATTCATCATTTTGTAAACGGTTCGGGAACGTTCTCAGAATAATAACTCTTTCCAAACAAACAACTGTAGCGTTTTGCTTGTTTTCGCAAAACGATTGTAGGAAATTCCAAAAATATATTTACTCTGCCCATGGAAGATGCGCATATTTATAAAATTTGACGAAATTTTTATTAAATTAAATACCAATTGTGACAACATACAAAGAACCATTGATTACTTTTATTCCCATGGGATATGCATATTCAAAATTCTGAAGCCAAGATTCCTATTTAGTGGACCTACATTCCAACATACCTATATGCATAACAAAACAATTCAAGTTGTCCTTTTTAATGAAAATGTAGTTCATTTAAAAAAAATGAAAAATAGATTTATACATCTCCCGATCAATGATATTTTCAAAAAAAAAAAAAAAAAAAAAAGATAAATACGCCATTATCAGCTATGGACAAAGGTAAGCAGAGTCAATATAACAAGTTCCTAGAATTGCAGCTGTATATTCACGAGAGATAGTTGGAGTTACAGTAGAGGCTCTTGTTAGGACGAATATCAAATTAAATGAAATTGCACATTTCACTTTTAAAGCTTATTGATCTTATTTAAGCATTAGCATGTTCTTGACACAAAACTAAAGGCAAAAGTAAAAGAGACTTGTGCATTTTTTTTATCATTTTTTTCCTTTATAAGTTTATAAGCCAATTAAAAGCAAACTGGTCAAAGCATAGCAAGGATCATGGTATGTTTATTTATTTATTTATTCATCAAGCAGACTATATAAAAGGGTACTAATATATATTCTTATAGACTAATTGAAAAGATAGTAGCTGCATGCTTTGCTTCATAATTAGATAAATACTTACAGACTAACCACCAGGATAAAGAATAATTAATTGATACATCACATTTTTTTTTAAATAAGTCACGACTATTATTATTTAGAAAGTCAATATGACTGCTTACTGGATTTGCTTGTTTCAAGCACCGTGTTATCGGTTCATTAATTCCATAGTTTACTCTATGAAAAGGTTCAAAAAATAATCTATGTACTCGCAGCCCTCTTAGAGGAACATTTATTTTTACCAACGACAGTAGATAAGAGCAATCAATTCGATAAGCAAGAATATCGCGAATAAAATATATCTCAAAGTATCGTCTTCGAGTTTTAAGTTGTTGAAGGTCAAGAAGGTTACATCTTGTACCATAAGAAGGCATTCGAATATTCCAATTAAGCCTATAATATATTGCTGTTCTAGTAAAACGTTTTTGGATGCTTTCAACTCGATTAGAATGTACAGCATAGTATGGGTTCCATACCACACAGCCATATTCAAGTACGGGCCTAACATAGCAGTAATATAACGCCTTGAGAATGAAAAGATCCGAGAATTCTTTGGAATTTCGCGATATAAAACCTAGTAAGGAGTTAGCTTTAGCTACAATAAAGTCGATATGCAAAGAAAAAGTTAGTTTGGAATCAAAGATGACTCCTAAATCCTTTTTTTTGGAAACCATTTGAAGATTGATTCCGTTTATTGAATAGGTAAAATCTGACAATTCAAAGCCACGACGAAAGGTTATATAATCACATTTAGACACGTTAAGATGTAATTGGTGTGCAGAACACCAGCAAAGTAAGATATCTAAATCGTTTTGAAGTAGAACTCGATCAGATGCCGTTCGTTTTAATACATTTTAGTAATTTGATATCGTCTGCAAACATAAGACAGAGAGACGATTCAATGATTTGAGGGATATCATTAAAAAAAAGAAGAAAGAGCAAAGGTCCTAGGTCGCTTCCTTGAGGAACACCAGATATTGGAAGAGATAAAGCTGAATTTAAGTTGACGTATTGGGTTCGACCTACCAGACATGATTCTAACCAAAGCAGGAAGCTCGAATGAAAACCTAATGCAGATAGTTTGGCTACTAAGGATATAGTGATTAACTCTGTCAAAGGCTTTAGAGAAATCTGTGTAGATAACATCAGACGGATAACCACACTCAAGGTTACTTATAACCTCATTACAAAGAATTGTTAAATAAGTTACTGTAGATCTTCCAGAGACGAAACCATGTTGAAACGGGGAAATGATATCATTGGTCATGAAAGTCAATTTGCTGTAAACGATTTTTTCAAATAAATTCGGAATGGTTGAAATTTTACTTATAGTACGATAATTGGTGACATCTTGCTTGGGTCCCGATTTATGAATGGGAATAATATAAGAGATTTTCCAATCACTCAAAAACTAGCCCGTTTTTAGAGATTCATTAAACAGTCGAGTTAATGGTTCACAAAGAGCGGTAAAACATGATTTTAAAAGAATTGGAGGAAACCCATCAGGACCCGGTTGTTTATCACAATCAAGTTCACATAGGGCTCTTTCAACATCTAAGTCACTTAAGATTAAGGAACTGATATTGACTTTATTTACTGGGGTGGTTGGAGAAAAATTTGGAGGTGTGTTTGAAGAAGAATAAACCGACTGAAAAAAAATTTGAGAACATATTATTTATTTCAATAGGGTCACTTGAACTCTTCCCTGCGTAGTGCATGCTGCTGGGAATACCATTCATTGTTCATTGCAAATGAAAGAGCCGGGTTAAGTCGAAGGTGCGAACTCACTTTTCACTCCCCAAACAAAAGTGGTAGGCCCAAGTTTTCCTTTGAAGATTATAGAGAAAATTCGAAGCGAAGAATCAGTAAATATTAAAAAAAATTACGCCCCGTGAAGTTCTTTCAATAATTACTTTATATTAAATACTATAAGTAAGAATTAATATATGCAACATTATCCGAAGCTATATACCAAAGATGTTTTTCCATAATACAAAATGGTACAAACCGAAAAATTGAAATCCTACCCCAATGACCTCAAAGTTTCTGAAACAAAAACCAAAGTGCCTTTGCAATCACTTTTAGAACTCGCATTTTACAAAACCAAAATCCAGTTGTTAAAACAAAAGGCATTGAATGTTCCAATATGGTTTTGTTTTCAAAATGGGGGTTTGATGGGAGTTCAAAACACAATCAATTTAAACAAAAGTTTGTATCTGAAGATGCGGACGACAAATGCATGTTTTTGACTTGCCTGGTGCCATTACGGCTAACCATACAAAAAAACAGAGGCTTTACAGATTTGTGGAAAAATCAACTCAATTCAATTCAATTAAATTTTTTCTTTATTTAATTTTTTTTTTTTTCAAGTCATAAGTTACAATGTTATAGTAAAGAAATATAATTTAACGGGTGATTTTTTAAGAGGTTTAGAACTTTTTTTTTAAAAAAAAAAACACAAAAAATTCGAAAAAATATTTATTTGAATCGATAGTTTGAACCTTGCAATTTAATGTTTAAAGATAATTTCATGCAAATGTTGACCGCGGCTGCGTCTCAGGTAGCCCATCCGCTGAGTCCAATTTTGGCATACTCTTTCACACATATCGGCCGGTATCTCACGAATGAATACACGGATGTTGGCTTCCAGTGCGTCAATCGAAGCGGGCTTGTCCCTATAGACATTAGCCTTGACATACCCCCACAAAAAATAGTCTAATGGTGTCAAATCGCACGATCTAGGCGGCCAATTGACCGGCCCGAAACGTGAAATTAACTGTTCACCAAACTCGCCTCGCAATTGCGCCATTGTTTCACGTGCTGTGTGGCATGTGGCACCGTCTTGTTGAAACCACATATCATGCAAGTCAAGAACTTCCATTTCGCGCAAAAAAAAGTTTGTTATCATCGCTCGGTAACGTTCACCATTGACAGTAACGCTGCGATTCGCATCATCTTTGAAGAAATATGGCCCAATAATGCGATATTCGAACATTTCGAACCGAGCACGAATTTTGATAGTAAAATTCAATAATTTGCAAGCGTTGTTCATTTGTAAGACGATCCATGGTTAAATTGCAAACCAAACTGAAGCTGTTTGACAGTGACACAAGGTAATAAGCACACGTCAGCTGTCAAAACCAGTGTTGCCAAAACCAAACCAGCTAAAAAATCACCCGTTATTAGAAAGCATGGCAATATCTGCCGTAAAGAAATTACAATTTTAAATACAATGAGAAAGTTATAACAAACTTGTGCTAAGTTTATAAGTTAATTTGTTTAAAAAAAAGAAAACTAGTAACAAAAAACAGTGACTTTTAGTTTAGTCAAAAAAAAAAAAAAAAAATTGATTTAGGCTGAAATCTACTGCTGTACACGCTTAAAATATTCTTACAGCCTTATTTATAAACCCATAATAGGGAGTGAATAGCGCTATGTTCCTCTTATAATATCTCTGAACAGGAAAACCTTATTTATAAAACTAAAATATGCTGAACGCCGATTTAGGTAGTATAGCGACTGAATAGGTTTTTGTCATCGCTATTGTGAAATGACAAGGTAGTGTTAGTACGCCGGCGGATACATAGATGGCTTTCAGAGACCGGTTTGTTTTCGATAGTGAAGTACACCTGGATATTACCGCTGAATATTATAGATTATATTATAGATTATAGATAGGTAAGATACACACATCATAACTATAATGGTTAATAAATAAGAATTTATTCAACGTAGAATAGAGTGCTGTTCACTACATAACTATTCATCTGTTCAGAGCTATTTAGGGAAATCTAATAAATACGGCTGTTAATGTATATAAGTATTATGTTTCTAATGTACATAAAAATTTAATTTCTGGACTTTTAGTTTAGTCAAAACAAAATAGATCAAAGGCCTTTTAGTTTAGCTAAGACGAAAATAACTTGCTTTTTCCCTATATGTATAGCTCAAAAAGTGGTATGTAAACTTATTGTTTCAAAACAAGTTCAAATAATCATCTCGATGTTTTTTTGCGTTAGAAACGTATCCTATAAGAGACTTCCAACCACGGCTACCTTTCAGGATATTTATACATTCTTCTAACGAAAGAAAACTTGTGTAAAAAAAGGTTCGACGTATTTCTTGTAAAATTGGACAAAATGCCATAAAATGTAAGACGTTTTCGTTCTAGTTCTAGCAAAATCCTACGCCACCTTCTCCCAGATCTTTTAGGCCAGTAAGTCTTCAATATCAAAAAGAAACAAAAAGAAACGAAAAAAAAAGTATTCAACAACAATTTAAAAGCCAGCTGGGTCTTATTGTGGGCAGACCAAAACCAGGTTTCGGAAACTCGAATAATGGCAATGTAGCCGAAATTTTTTTCAAAATCATATAAAATCATCTTCCATCACTAAAATTAACCTGAACCTCATAAGACGAACTTATATTGTTTTGCAAACAATATCAAGTGGATTTAAAACTAACCCACAAAATTTTGAAGATAATTGTTTCGAAACGCCTTCGCTGTATGTACAACTATACCAATGACTCCTACTCATTAGTGAGTTTTTTTATTGTTTGTATTAAAACTCTATGTTTAACATGTAAACTTAAAATCTCGCAACCCTAAGCCTGTAGGAGTCCAACTTAAACACAGGTTTTTAAAGATTATTAATTCTTTAAAAAATTAAGTCTGAAATAAGGTCTCTACCATCAGTATTGACTTAGAAATCGAATTTAACACAGGTCAGGGTACACCAAAGTTAGCCTTTTTTAAATTGTCAAAAAGTGATATCAAAGTTGAGAAACAGACTTTACTGAGGAGCAATTTGTTTCTTAGAATATGACCAAGAATTACATCCTAAAGTATGTATGTAACACGAATTACGGGACGCCCTGTATAGTGACCATACGTTCCGGATTGTGCGGAACATTTCACAACAGTTGTCCCGCACCATAAATTGTCCCACAAAATGTCCTGCATTGATAAATTTGTACCGCGAAGTTCGGCAGAACCAAAATATTCAAGAATATCTAATGAAAAAGTTGCTCATATGCATATCTGCACACCTCAACACTTCGTTACAAATAGTAACCGTGCACATGTTTTTTGAATACCCGAAATCAGAGTTGTGGTTGATGTTCTTGCATAACCAGTCCTCATTGTTCCATAATCCAATTTTGCAGGCAGAAGGGGATAACAAAATCATCGTGGAAATCCACAACCAAATTGCGAGTCTAGAGTTCGAATTGAAAGAAGGAATGGAGGAACAGTTCACTTCAATCACCATTAAACAGAATTTAAATAATTTGGAAGAATGTGGTGCCATTAACAGAACGTGGTTCACTTCTAATATCGAAAACTCTTACACATAAATTGAGAAGTGGACTTCTCAATTTAAGTACGCACAATATTTTCAATGGGTATGTCTCCAAGAATCAATTGAATAACAGGAAGTTCGAAAAGGACTGTCGTACATACCAGAAAATGCAAACGGTTCCATTGCTGAGAACAACTTGATTGACGAAATTTCTTATTTAAAAAAATATGTTAGTTCGCAAAAAATTTAGCAATGGAACGAAAAATCTATTAGATATGTAATGGTTATCGAATATATTTTCAGTTTTCCGGGAACAAATGCTTCCACTGAACGAATATGAAACAGTTAAGTCTATAGTTTTGCTTAAATTATTTTATAAAAAGACAGTAATTTTTTTTATGATTCCATTAGGATAATGGTGAAGTTTTAGAAAAAAAATTCACACCAGTGAAAATATGACTTACTATCGAGCTGGACAAAATATTTTTTTACAAAGCACTATGTATATTTATGAATATGACCTTATGTTCTTTTATAAAGAAGAAATTTGTTTAAGTTTTGTGAATTTTTGTATCTTAAAGACTGATTACAATTAGTTGTATCAACCTTTGAAATATGTTGTACATGTTGATGTTTTTTTATTATTTATTTATTGTAGTATTTAAAAAGAAATGAAAATACTTTCATCAATTAAAAAAAAATTGTGTAATCACCTCTATTACAAGGCCCGTCGCGTCGTAGTGATTTCGGACTACGAATGTCAAATAGAAATGACTAAAAACATCTTCTTAATTAACGCTTGGCAACAGTTATCTATTACTTGTTAATAATTTTATTAATCGTAACAAGTTTTGTGTCAAGAAAATTTACTGTGAGGACGACTGTGACGCTTCCGTTTTGGTATTCGTAGTCCGAAATTGTTACGTTGAGGGCGATAATAATTTTAGCTAAAAAACGCTTTGCATTTGTTTAATCGTTTTTAACGCTCTACAAAGTAGGTATGTCCCACCCATCATAGTGACTTGTGAGCAAAATAGGTTATCTGATAAAACTGATTTACTGAGTATAAAATCATTGATTAACCTTTAGCTAACTGTAGTTGGGTTACACTAGAGTAAATTATATGTGTTACATTGCTAAGTAAAAATTGACGAAAGTATCTCGTATTAGACTATATTATCAATTTTCTGAACCTGTAAACATTAAAGATAAAACACAATTTTGTTTGGCTTACTGCTCTAAGAAATCTTCTGAAATGATTACTTGTGTTGTAATATTGAATAAATCGTTAAAGAGCTGATTTAAAGTAAATACAAAAAAACTGCGTTTCAATTTTTCATACATTTGTATGCCCAAATGTTACTCGTCTCACCCGTCACAAGTATGAAGAGCAAAATAATTTTTCTTAAGAGCTATTTGCGTAGATTATAGATAGATAGATAGGGTGGCGCAACAGAGCGAGGAGCCGCTGGGCCTAGCGCATTTCTCACAACCATGCCTTGTGAGGGAATGGAAGGGACCTACAATTTTCTGCTGGTCCGAACGGCTAATCGAGAAAGCGCTTTTCATGGCAATGAATACTAACGGAGGACTTGCCAATTCCTCGCGAAAGGCGATACCCGTGGAAAAAACATTTTTGCCCCTGTTGGGATTCGAACTTGGATTAACGCGCGAACATGCTATCCATCACACCACGGGTACCACGTAAATTATACTAATACCTAATCTATACAATATCAGGAACTATATAAAAATATAAAATAGGTTGTTTAACAAAAGTTGCATTGATTATTACCAATTGCGAATGGTGTAAGTCAACTCGGAGAGGAAAGGCACTTTGAAGTCCCATCCGTCAGACTTCTGATAGGTACCATCAATTTTTTCATAATAATTGTGACATTTTCGTATTTTTATCAATGGTACAGTATGCAAAGACTATTCAAGTATGAGATAGTTTCACATTCACTACGTACATCGTTGCTTTTTGGCTGAAATAAAGCAAAGTGCAGGCAAAAAAGGGTATAAATGTTCCACCCGTCACAATGGAATCACCCCTAGGTAGGCACTCAAAATGTAAAAAAAGGTTTGCAGTCAAAGTGAAAAAGTAAAACTGTGTGACGCAAAATTGATTGAAAGTGCTTACCCTGGCTTTCTCGACAGCCACAAGAGCTGTCAAAAAACCTGTGTTTTTGGTTCTAAAAAAACGTAACCAAGAGGTTTGTGTTGTTGTAGACAGATGAGATCGTAAACAAACTTTTTTTTTCTCAATAAAGTAGGTACCAATTTTGGAGACAATAGTAATTACTAGAAGGCCGACCAGCAGTCATCTTATTATTCATCGGATTAAGAAGGTTACTTGTAGCACTTAAGGCGTGGACGTCAGCTGTAACGCAAAATAACGCTATGCCTGGTTTAAGAATTGCTTTTTTTGTCCAACAGTACCGAGGCAATGGCTGGCTGTCGTGGAAAAGGAAAAAACTTATAAGAAGTCCTCTCATCTCTGTAGATTTCTTTTCACTGATTCTAGACTCTACATCAACGTGCTTAAAACTTATCTGGAAACATATACCTACGTACCTACCTACCTAAATAAATTTTTTTTAAACAAAATAACCACACGAGGCACGAGTTAAACTAAAAAAAAAATTACAAAACTCGTCAAATAAATGTTATTTTGGCATTTAAATTATTTATCTCAACTCGCCCGAAAAAAACCGAGGGCGAGTTTAGGGTGAGTTAAAAGAAAACCAGGGCTAAAAAAAACACTCAGTTTGGCATTCAAGTCTTCAACGAACAATCCTAAAGGTTCTTTTTAAAAATCCACACATATAAATTTTGCAATCGACTTCTTTCTCCAAATAAGTAGGTAGGTACGTACCTACTTCCAATTTCCTCCTAGGTACCTACCAATAAAGAACATTCATTCAACATTCCAAAGCAAATTCTCACATATTCTGTGGAACTTCAACATGCTATTCAAACCTCTGCCTAAACCTTTCAAAGCATAGTATGTATTTGAATATAAAGGCTAAGGCAGATAAGTACCTACCATTCTAATTCTGATGACCATAATAAAGAAATAAATAAAGATTAACTTCTCAAAACTGAAAAAGTAATTTGTTTACTTTTTTTCTTAGTCATTAAGATACCGAGAATGATAATTTCTTCAAAATTAATAAAGCTTTTTGTGGCCTGTCGCTTCTGTAATATTTTATCGACACGATCAGATTTCTTCAGACAAAAAAGGTAGACATCGATTAAACCTATCCTACCTTGCATACCTACATACTTTTTAAGTTCGTCGAATCAGTGCACGTCAATCAGATAAGACAAACTTATTAATGATGCCCGACAAGAGGCTACCAAGTCCCTTAATTGGTGTAAGAGAGTATCAGTTTCACACACATTTTTCGAAAAAATTAATCCATGACTTTTAAGAAATTACGATCTAACTGCGACATTGTTGAGTGCAGTTCAAATTCAATTTCAACAAATTTTATTTAAAACTCAATTAGCTTAACTAACCTTTTTATTTGCCCAAACAATCACGGTTAACAAATTCAAATCCAGGCGGTAGTAATCCTCGGTTTCCAAAGCAGAGATTGTTCTCTACCACTTCGATAGATCTTTTAGGAATAAGGTTGCATTCGAATTTACAAAACAAATAATCAAAACAAAGCACACACCTTTCACTTGGAGATATACAAACAAGAAAATTCCGTTTGCAATCTTAAAGAGCAAACAATCTCCGATAACTTTTTCACCTTAAATTTGATTTACACAATTGGAACTTTAGAAAATTTTCTTGGCACACTTCACTTCTTTTGCGTTTCGCAATCTCTCCTTTTTTCTATGCACAATTGTTGTTTAAAGGTATTTAGAAAAGAAAACATTTTTTTTCGAAAAAACCAATTATTTTTATTTTTCTTTTATGCTCCACCGTATGATGAGATTGTATTCAAATCCGATTTTTACTTGAACGCAGTCCGTTAACACAATAAAATCAATCTGAACCGGTCTCAAGCACTGAATCACACTCAATGCCAAAGCCACTGAAAGGGAGCCTATGGACTCGGGCTGGATGAATAGATAAACTTAGCGATTGACCATTACACTCCAATAGTCGTTTACTCAATCGAATGGAAAACTCGACCAGATTGACGGGGAACCGAAATCGAATCGAATGGAAAACGTAAAAGAGCCACCAACTATAGATTTCTAGGCATGCGTTATAAACCCGAATTCCCGAATGCCAGGAAAAGGTATGCGGTTGCTGGTTGGCATTGTGCATGGAACGTGGTACTTGATGGTTGATGCCTGTTTACTTGCTTTCCAGAAAAGTAAAAAGTTGAGTGTACTCTGCGAAGGAGAAGATGGATTTTTGCTTGGTAGGAACGCAGAAATATGAAACATTGGTGGTACTCAAAGAGAAATTTCTTACCAATCTGGTGGTTTCGGCCTATGAGACAGGTTTACAAATGTAGCTTGAATCAGGGGGGATAACCGGTTAACTGTCAAAGATACTTTTTATATGGTTTCTTTACCTCTACTTCACGCGGTGCGAATGAAGGAAGAGGGCTCCACGAGGCACGAGGGCAGAAAACATAATGATACTCTTTCAACAAAAAAAAATATATTCATTCTCACCTTTTTGTATATATGTACATATATGTGACAGTGCAGGTTCATTTCAAAACCACTCAAAACACGCAGAGCCGCTCAAAGAGTTTAGATATCTTACATTTAATTCAACCACGTTCCTTTTTTGGTTTCCCAATTCGCAATAATCCAACTGGAAACTTCATTATCCTGCTGGATACTTGATTCCGATTCTGCATTTTCACTCCATTATCCATTTGAGAGTCTGAGTGATTGGGAGCGACAAGTGAGACAAGAAACTCGAAAGAAGTTGATACCTTGATACTTTGCTTCACCTGGGCCTGGGTGGTAAATGGTAATGGTGATGGTGATTGTGAGTGTTGAGTCGAAACAACCGCTCCTATTCGAACCCAGAGAGTACACTGCATTTCTACAAAATCTGAACCCAGAGAATACACTGCATTTCTACAAAGTACAAACTACAGCTTACAGTACAGTACACTAGCAGCAGCAGCCAATAGCACCACTTTTTCATTGAAATTCCGGAACGAAACCAATAATTGCCACTAAGCAAAAACATAAAAAGTTAAGGAGCTAATTAATTTACCTGTTATTTCTTCAAAGACTATAAGAGTGAGAGCCGAGAGGGTTAAGGCTTAACTATTGAGTCTTGAGTATGAGAAATGAGTAGAGAAAATTGAGATTTTAGAAGCAGGTAATTCATGAACTTTGATTGACGTTGTCAATGGACTCTAATTATGATTCTCCAAAACCATGGAAAAAGAATTATGAAGAATAAGTACCTAACTACTTAAAGATTTGCTTTACAAGCAAGTAGGTAATAAGTGTCTGTACATTTAGTATAGGTAGATAAGTAATAGGTATGCATTTGCATTCCGGCATTTGGTGGTGCGGTTGAGAAATGAGATTACTGGGGAGTAAGTTGGTACTTATATCTCGCTCCTATAAGCAGTCGGAATTTGAGAGATGACATGACAGGAATGAGGCTCGGAAGTTCTACCAAAAGGTTATAAGATCTTGCCAGGGTGGCAAAGCCCGAACTCCAGCCTTCAAAGACCAGCGGTAAAACATAGTAATAAAGATGCAGTCGCTTCTGAGGATCTGGAAAGACCACTTCTGCAGACTGCTCAACGGCAGTGAAGATACTAATTTCGCTGTCAGGCAGAATGCCCAGTCCAACTTGGACGATAAATCAAGAATGCCGGCCTCCCAACCTAGAAGAAGCTAAGTTTGCCATATGCAGACTTAAATCATATACGACTACAGCTACAGATGGCCTTGATACCGAACTTTTCAAAACAACAGGAGATTCTTGAAAAACTAATTGGATGGAGCAGGAAATCAAAGGAGCATGTACAAGCTGATCTGCATAATATGGTCGGAAGAAAGTATGCCCGATGAATGGAACCACTGTATCGTATACCCGATCCTAAAAAGGGAGATCGTCTCTATTGTGCTAATCATAGAAGTATATGTTGTCATCAAACAAGGATACCGAACATCGACGAATTGGACAAAGCGTCACAATAGACAGACATAACTTCTAGGTACTACAGGACTTCGTCTATCTAGGATCCGCTATTGACACGGAAAACGGATTGCAGCATCAGTGCGGATATCACACAGAGAATAACTCTTTCCATCCGTTGCTTCTTTGGGTTAAGAAGGCAATTGAGAATAAAAACCTTCTATAGAAAAACCAAGGTAACCCTTCATAAGACCTAAACCATACTAGTATTGCTTTACGGCCCACAAGCGGATGAGGAAATCCTTGGTCGTTTCGAAAGAAAAATACTCTGAATGATCTTTGGTCCCGTATACGAAGACAATGTTTGGAGAAGAAGATACAACAACTAGCTATATGAGCTGTACCTACCACGACATGGGCATTGGGCAAAGCTAGAAGAGTAGGTACTCATCGCGAGGCTACGATGGCTGAGCCATGTAGAGCGGATGGACCCGAAAGCTCCGGCTCGACGAAAGCACATTGCAGGGAAATCGTGGAAGGGGAAGATCTAGCCTTAGCTCTTAGGTGGCGCAATCAAGTCGAAGAAGACTTCAACCGACTTAGAGTGCAAAGCTGAAGAAATTGTTGGCGTGAGATTTAGATTGAGGCTCTACCTACGAACTGTACCAACTGCCCATCTAAATAAGTAAATAAGTTATTATTTATTTATGTCTTTATTATATATGTAGAACCAAATTTGTAAAAAATCTTTTTGAAAAATAAAGCATTTTAATAATAAATAATAATATAATAATAATAATAATAATTGGGGGCTGTGGTTAAATGGTTAGCATGTCTGCCCATTACGTACGAATTTGAATTGAATTGAAAACTGACTCCACTGAAACTCCATTCTTTGCCATTTTTATTTGAATATGATTTCTGAAGTATGGCTACCGGCACCGCACCTGGTTAGGATGTGTTTTTTTTTTAACTTGAGCGCATATCATAAAATTATAAATACTAATGAGTAATGACATAAAGTACAGTGCGAACGTTAGGAAGATAGGAGAGTACTTAGAAGTAGATACCGTATACCGCTGAACCTTGAGTAGTAGTTAAGTAAGTGGTACCTACAATCGTACAGTAGTAAAGTGATTAACCACCTAACTTCAAACTATTCAGCCACAAAAAGGCGAAAGGTTGCTAGTCTGATAATACAATCAACTGATAAATTGGTTCAACTTTTACTTAAAAAAAATGATATTAAATGATCTGATGCATGGGTAAATCGACCGAAAAATGAAGTAATTTAAAAACCCGTTATATTTCAAATAAATCTGCACAATTTACGTGTTGCTCAAATGTGAGGAAATGGCAAACCGGACTTACTCCACAACTTTATACTCAGTTGAATATAGTATCATATATCACGTAAAGATCTCATGCTATAAAAGTAATGATGTAACCAAACTGGAATTACAAGACAAATGAAGTAAAGGATTCAAATCTTATTACTAGGTTCATTCGTGAAACTTAACCAAGGGTTGACCCAGGCCAACTTGCAGGGCGAGTGGGTGTTTATAAAAATACGCTTTACTACCATAAAGCAACAAACTATTCTTTTTATCGATAAATCTTGTAATAGATGACGAAATGGCTGTTTGAGAAAACAGTGCTGCCAACCTATGGTCCTAAACGTATACCCTTAAATAAAACACCTTTTGTGTCAATATCTCACTATTTTCTACATATGAACGTTTGCTTGACACTGTTTGTATCTGATTCATTTTTTATTTTCAAATTGAAGAGCTAATTTTTAATTAAGATGAGAAAAATCACACAAAAAACGACAGCAACGAAGTCAACGAAGAGATAAAAACAGTGTCGCGTGTTTATCCAAAGGGTGACGGAGTCATATCTCATATGCCACTAATTTGCAGTCCCAACTTTTTACAAACACATACTCAAAAAAAAAAAAAAATTTCTTACTGGCATTGCTTTGGTGTCAGTTTCAGCGCACGAACCTCTGTCATGGACACGCCAAATGCTACGATAAGCAGGTATTTTGATGAGTTCTACTGGATATTTGAGAAATATGAACAGTGTAATGTACACCTACCCCTCACTCACTCAATGCCATTTTTGTCCATAAAACAACATCAGGGGTCCTAAGAAAAAATAATATAAACATGCATACGACTAAATATACCTACCTGGGGTTGAGTCAACATCAAACGTTTCTACCTTCTAATCAACTAGTTACATACCTGTACCAAGGAGTAAACCCTTACTTTGATATTTTAATTAATTTTGTTTGTGCATTTCTGACACATATTATATGTATGTAGGTATGTGTTCAGCGTGCTATGTTCGTCTGAAGAAAAAGAAATGGTGGAAATTGAACTGCAGAAGTATCTGCTGGTTCCTTATCTTACTATGCAAAACGATTCTGGTTTTTTTTTGTTCATTTTATCCTCTTTTTGTGTAAGAAACGAAAAAAAGAAAAATACTTAGTTTTGCGTTGTCGTTGTCGTTGTCGTTGTCGTTGTCGTTGTCGTTGTCGTTGTCGTTGTCGTTGTCGTTGTCGTTGTCGTTGTCGTTGTCGTTGTCGTTGTCGTTGTCGTTGTCGTTGTCGTTGTCGTTGTCGTTGTCGTTGTCGTTGTCGTTGTCGTTGTCGTTGTCGTTGTCGTTGTCGTTGTCGTTGTCGTTGTCGTTGTCGTTGTCGTTGTCGTTGTCGTTGTCGTTGTCGTTGTCGTTGTCGTTGTCGTTGTCGTTGTCGTTGTCGTTGTCGTTGTCGTTGTCGTTGTCGTTGTCGTTGTCGTTGTCGTTGTCGTTGTCGTTGTCGTTGTCGTTGTCGTTGTCGTTGTCGTTGTCGTTGTCGTTGTCGTTGTCGTTGTCGTTGTCGTTGTCGTTGTCGTTGTCGTTGTCGTTGTCGTTGTCGTTGTCGTTGTCGTTGTCGTTGTCGTTGTCGTTGTCGTTGTCGTTGTCGTTGTCGTTGTCGTTGTCGTTGTCGTTGTCGTTGTCGTTGTCGTTGTCGTTGTCGTTGTCGTTGTCGTTGTCGTTGTCGTTGTCGTTGTCGTTGTCGCTGTCGTTGTCGTTGTCGTTGTCGTTGTTGTTGTTGTTGTCGTTGTTGTTGTCGTTGTTGTTGTTGTCGTTGTCGTTGTCGTTGTCGTTGTCGTTGTCGTTGTCGTTGTCGTTGTCGTTGTCGTTGTCGTTGTCGTTGTCGTTGTCGTTGTCGTTGTCGTTGTCGTTGTCGTTGTCGTTGTCGTTGTCGTTGTCGTTGTCGTTGTCGTTGTCGTTGTCGTTGTCGTTGTCGTTGTCGTTGTCGTTGTCGTTGTCGTTGTCGTTGTCGTTGTCGTTGTCGTTGTCGTTGTCGTTGTCGTTGTCGTTGTCGTTGTCGTTGTCGTTGTCGTTGTCGTTGTCGTTGTCGTTGTCGTTGTCGTTGTCGTTGTCGTTGTCGTTGTCGTTGTCGTTGTCGTTGTCGTTGTCGTTGTCGTTGTCGTTGTCGTTGTCGTTGTCGTTGTCGTTGTCGTTGTCGTTGTCGTTGTCGTTGTCGTTGTCGTTGTCGTTGTCGTTGTCGTTGTCGTTGTCGTTGTCGTTGTCGTTGTCGTTGTCGTTGTCGTTGTCGTTGTCGTTGTCGTTGTCGTTGTCGTTGTCGTTGTCGTTGTCGTTGTCGTTGTCGTTGTCGTTGTCGTTGTCGTTGTCGTTGTCGTTGTCGTTGTCGTTGTGGTTGTCGTTGTCGTTGTCGTTGTCGTTGTCGTTGTCGTTGTCGTTGTCGTTGTCGTTGTCGTTGTCGTTGTCGTTGTCGTTGTCGTTGTCGTTGTCGTTGTCGTTGTCGTTGTCGTTGTCGTTGTCGTTGTCGTTGTCGTTGTCGTTGTCGTTGTCGTTGTCGTTGTCGTTGTCGTTGTCGTTGTCGTTGTCGTTGTCGTTGTCGTTGTCGTTGTCGTTGTCGTTGTCGTTGTCGTTGTCGTTGTCGTTGTCGTTGTCGTTGTCGTTGTCGTTGTCGTTGTCGTTGTCGTTGTCGTTGTCGTTGTCGTTGTCGTTGTCGTTGTCGTTGTCGTTGTCGTTGTCGTTGTCGTTGTCGTTGTCGTTGTCGTTGTCGTTGTCGTTGTCGTTGTCGTTGTCGTTGTCGTTGTCGTTGTCGTTGTCGTTGTCGTTGTCGTTGTCGTTGTCGTTGTCGTTGTCGTTGTCGTTGTCGTTGTCGTTGTCGTTGTCGTTGTCGTTGTCATTGTCCATGTCGTGGTACAGCTCATACAGCTCGTTGTTGTATGTTTTTCTCCGCACATTGTCTTCGCTTACGGGACCAAAGATCATTCATAGTATTTTGCTTTCGAAACGAACAAGGATTTCCTCATCCGCTTGTGGGCCGTAAAGCAAGTCTGGTATGGTTTAGGTCTTATGAAGTGTTACATTGGTTTTTCTATAGAGGGTTTTGTTTCTCAATAGCCTTCTTAACCCAAAAAAGCAACGGTTGGAAAGAGTTATTCTCTGTGTAATATCCGCACTGATGTTGCATTCCGTTTTCCGTGCCTATAGCGGATCTTAGGTAGACGAAGTCCTGTAGTACCTCGAAGTTGTATCTGTCTATTGTGACACTCCGTCCAATTTATCGATGTTCGGGGTCTTCATTTACCATCAAACCCATTTTTGCCACTTCTGTTTCAATGACATTACTTCCTTCTTCTTATAGGACGACTTATTCCTCTATAATTGGCGCAACTGTGAGGGTCTTCTTTTTTTAGGATCGGGTAAAGAAATAAGCTGACGGCTGAAATGTTGAATTGAAGTTGCTCGTTGGAAAGGACTGGAATAAACAGCAAGGGACTCAAAAGAGGCAAGTGTAAGTGTACATATCCTTAGGCAAACGACATAGATCTCTCGTTTCTGGTACTCCGCGTTGTCAGAGAGCCACTCATATTAAATTTGTAGATCCAATAATTCAAAATCCACCAGCACATCTTTTTCCTAAGTATCACTATCATTGGATAGCATCAGTAGTTAAGTTTTTCGCATTAGTTATCAAACAGCATTATTATTGTTACAGTCGGTTACCCAAATTACTCTCCATGCTCCATGGTCATAGGATTCATTGAATGGTAATTCTTGCAAGTTGCAACTTCGTGCTTTCATCGCTCTTTTCTACATTAGGAGAAGGTAATTTTCTCACCATTGATTATACATACTATCATATCATATAAATTTGGAGATGAGAATTGTGACTGTGCAATGAAATAAAGTCGAACAAAATAACGCAGAATTTCAAAACTCGGCCTTATACCATTCCACGAATGTGAAATAACGCCAATAACGCATTCGGTTATATTGCATAATGATAAAGTGAATAATGCCGATTTGGTAATAATTCACTTTCTCAAAAATACAAGGTACCAACTTAAGAATGTTGGAGTTGTTAAACATTTTTGAGAATAGTTTTTGTGTATCAAATGTAATGATACTTAGAATCATTGCTAAAAAGCTAACGAAATAAAATCGTTGTGGTTTGTTTGCTATATAGGATTTCCAAAAACATGATTTTAAAGATTTAATAGGAATTATATCAGTCTCCATAAAATATTTGTTTAAATTGGTTTTTATAAGAAATTGTCATTTCCGGGAACGTAGCGATTTAAAAAATGTTACCAGGGGTATAAAAATAAGCACAATTTCTTCTTTAAGTTTTTATGAGTAAAGTTAAGTTAGTTTTAATATAAAGAGTGTTTTCATAGATTTAAATCATAGGGTATTTGTGATAAGAATAATACATTTAAAGTGTGTTCTTATGTCAATTTTAGTCAACCGATCTAAGCCAACTAGTTCAGTACAAAATTTGCATTTCAAAAAAGATGTAACAAGATGTTCCGACTTATTAATTAAAAACACAAAATATGTTCGAGAATGTTAAGATGAGTACACTCTACACTCTACTTTTTCTTAAGAAACCGAGTATTTTTTTTTAAATTTGAATTTCGCGTGATATCTGCTCTTCCGGCAAATATTAAATAGATCTGTTAATTGTCCATAGTTGACAAATATTTCCTTAACATGAATGCAAAAACAGAAGTGCCAATTTTTTGCCGGAAATAATTTGTTTTTTTTTTGGACTGAGTGCTTTTAAAAGAGTGCCAGTTTGTTTTTGGGGATATCCGTGTTAAGATCTTCGTAGCACCGCAATCTGAAAGTGAATTAAACTTACTAGGCTAAGACATTTTTCAATTTTTCACTTCGTTTTTGAGATATCGATACTTGAAAAAAAGTATATCAACTTGTATCGATATCTCTAAAACAAAGCTATAGATATCGAAAAACTTCATAAAACATTTTCGTTTTATTTTAGCCTAAATCAGTCAATTTTTTTTGTCAGATTGCGGCACTATAGATATCGTAGGTACTATCCTAAAAATCGGAACAAACGATTTTCTTCTATTAAAACAAATTCAATTTAAACTCATTTTTATTCTTATACAAATACAAGGCCTTAGAATACAAAGAATCACTTTAAATTTATCAAAATAATTTAACGCACAAAAAAACTACTTCTGCCCCATCAACCAAAATTTTTGCCAGAAACCATGGTTTTTTCAAAACAAAAAGGGTTTTATTGTTTACAAAAAATTTCTTTCTAATTTTTTGAATTAAATTTCTTTTTAATTTTTCTTCAAAAAGCACCAAATTGAGTACCAAATTTAGGGACTATACCAAAAATATGAAAAATTAGGCGAATTTCGGAAATTATTTAAAAAAAAGTTATGATCCAATGCTTTGAAGTTATGTGCACATAACAAAGTTTATTTTCAGCTATATTTTTTGAACTTTTCTGTTTTACAACAGAAGGCATTGAAAAAAAACGCAGCTGCTGATATACTTCCAGTCAAACCGAAAAAAAAAATAAGAAAGAATTCAAAAAGGTTATTAAAATTGAAGGTTTTTTCTACAAATTTTTGAAAAATATCGAAAACTAACAAAATTTCGTGCTTCTGAAAAAACTTATGTCATACGGGGTAGAAAATGTAGGTTTTTAAATGCCAAATCGACAATTTTCAACCAATCAAAAAGACCGTATACTCTCTTTGAGTTGTGATGTCTACACTTTTGAAATATGTCGTTTCGAGAAAACCGTGCTTAAGGTTTCAACTATTGTGGCTTATGGTTGCTCTTTAGAACACTGCCATTCAAAAACTGTTCTATGGTTGTTTTTGAAAGTACAAACTATCGAATAAGCCAACAAAATCGATTTTTTTGTGCCATACTGAAAACATTGATTTTTAAAAAGACAAGGAACTGAAACATTGTTCCCTTAATTCTTTTCCTTAATTTTCATCGGTCGTCCAGAAACCCTGACTTTCCTTTTACCCAAGGTTTCAATATTAGCTGCTTTTAATTCATAATTTATTTACTCTTTCTGCTTTTGTTTTTTACCTGTGTACATACCTACATAAACTACGAATATTATACATTTATTTTTAGTGATTTATGTAGATCCACCTCCTGTTATCGCTGAAGTTTGTATTTACCTATTCACAAACTCTTGATAATCAACGTGCATTCTTCTTATCAAACCGTATATCAAAATATTATTTTAAAGAAGATTGTAACCTTCTTCAACAGCATTTAATTATTAATTTTGTAGATTTTCAGACGCATTATATGATCCTGGCAGTTGCATGGTAGCTTATATACCAATATCTGTAAACTGTGCAATATCTGTAGTAAGAGAAAAAAACGTGTATAACTTTGCACAATAAAAATAGAAATAGAAAATAGTCGATTAACCAAAAGAGCGAAAATCAAATTTGCTATTGCCTTTTTTCACGTAAACGGGACAGGTGAAAATTTTTTTAAATTAAACCATGATAGATTTTTGTAGCAAATTTCACAGAAAACGAAACTTTCTGTCTGTTTGCTGGGCGACCAGTAGCTTCATTGCTAGGCAGTTGAGCGATAAAAAGTCCCTTGGGTTTCAAAATTTAGTAACCCAAAGTCGCATCCAGGTTCCGCTTAATAAAATAATAAAACGAAAATGTTAATAAAACGAAAATGTAAAAAAAAATTTCCACATTACTTATCTAAGTGCTCCGAAATATGTTTAATAAAGAAATCCGAATACTTGAAACTATATTTTTTTTTAAATTCCTTTTCGACCATTTTACACTGAAATACAGTCTGTTGGAAATCACAAAAAAAAACTTGATATTTTTTAGTTTCCTTAATCTTTGCTCGAAGCGTCGTTTGAGACGACTATCGTCAAAGTTCTAGGCACCAAACACTTTGCTTTAAAGATCAATGACTGTGGGTGGTACGGTCGTAACGACTTTTTAGTTATTTTCATTTTTCCTTTTTTTTACAGGGTTTTCCATTGGGGACTATCCATTTTGTTTCTTTAATGTAAATGCGCCCTTAAGGTCTTTTGACATTCTGTAAACGTCAGATTGCTCATTAAGGTCTACCATTTCATCATGGTGAGTTACACGAATCAACAACGTTTCCAAATTATTAAAGCGTACTATCAAAATTTTGAGTCAGTCGCTGCAACTTTAAGAGCGCTAACTACGATTTTTGGTCGTTATAATCGTCCCACCCGTGCCGAAATTCTTAGTTTAGTGCACAAATTTGAATCCACGTTTTTGATGCACAATGTTCCCGTGCCAGTGAGACAAAGATTAGGACGGAGTGCTGAAAATATCGCGGCCGTAAGTGCATCCGTTCAGAACGACCCAAATCAGTCAATTCCACGTCGTTCACAGGAATTGGGCATCGCACAAACCACATTGTGGCGTTTTTTTGGCGTCAGTTGCGTGGAATGGATATTAGTGACATGTGGTTCCAGCAGGATGGAGCTATGAGCCCATACAGCTCATGCAACCATCAACTTTTTGAAGAGGAAATTTGGTCAACGTGTTATCTCAAGAAATGGACCGATCAATTGGCCGCCGCACTCGTGTGATTTGACACCTTTGGATTTCTTTCTTTGGGGCTATGTCAAGTCGTTGGTCTACGCCAACAGGCCAGAGACTTTGGAGGAGCTTCAAGCCAATATTGAACGCGAAATTGCCGCAATACCGGTCGATATGTGCGAGAGAGTGGTCGAAAATTGGGTTCAACGTATCGATGGCTGCAAGTGCGCCCGTGGAGGACATATGAACGAAATAGAGTTCCATTCGTAATGGTATTGGGTGTACTTTAATATGAAATAAATGTTTTTTTGATATCTCAAATGGCTGGCGTTTTTATTTAAAAAATAAAATGGATAGGTCTTAATGGAAAACCCTGTATATATGTACGATAATCAAAAAACATGAACTCCGACAGTTCATTAACAAATTAAATAGAACTAAAAACCCATCAATAAAATTTACATATGAAGAAGAAATTGAAAGGAAACTAAATTTTCTGGATTTAATAAGTATAACTAGGAATGGAGATAATTTCGAATTGGATATATCAGACATTATTATTATTATACATCAGACTCGTTCCATTCCTTTGAACATAAGATGTCAGCTTTTCACTCAATGATTTTTAGAGCTCTAAATATTCCAATGACTATAGAAACAATAATAAAAGAATTCCAAAAAATTAAAGACATAGCCAATTATTAATGGATATACTGAAGAATTGATAGAAGATTTAACAATTGCACATAGAAGAAAACAGGAATTGAGAAATTATACAATTTTAGATCTAATAAGGAATGAAAGAAATGAAGAAAAAAATACTCTAAATTTTCTTTCCAGAAATAGCATCTAAGATAAAACCAATCCTTAATAAATAATATCCGTATGAGCGAGTGCAGCAAAATAAAAATAAAAAATCTGATTGAGATAGTAGGATCTAAAGATAGAATTGAACAACTTCAAAAATCAAGAATTTATTTTATCGGATGTAATGATTGTGCAAAAGAATATATAGGACAGAAAAGAAAAATCTTCTAAAAAGATTTAAACAACATTTTGCACAACTTAAATATAATGAAAAGGAAAAGTCAACTGTTGCAGTCAAATTTTAGTTCGCAAAATTGAAAATTAATAAGAAATGTAAATAGCAATTATGGTTTAGATGCTTTCGAACCATTTTACATATTTAAAAACAAAAAATCTAATGAATAGTAATGATGGACCAATCAAAGATTCAATATTCAAAAAATTTTTTCATAGATTCAACTCAACTCAATTTTAACTTTGTTTAGAGACATTTTTGTTTTTTATTATTTTTTTGACAAATAACTTAATTTAATTTAATTTATAATCTCACTGACGATGGAAGCATTGCTTCTGAAATGTACCTACATTTGAGGAAATATAAAAAGTGTTTTCAGTGTTAAAAATTGTATTAATCTTTTTATATTGTTATTTTTCCATAAAAAAAATACGAAAAACAAGCTTTAAAACTGAAAATATTCCTGCAAACGGGAATGGAATTTGTTTTAGTTTTTTTATTTCGCAGTGCTATCGAGCAAAGATTGAACTTTTGGTTCGAAATAAATAAAAAAAAAACGATTATTCAATCACAATCGTGGAGCTTATAAAATTCATCCCAAAACAAAAGTGTAAGGATTTGGTAATAGTAGTTGTAGCAAAAGCTAACAACGTAACACACATATTCACATATCATTCTTCTTTGTACATTGCACATACTTATATAGACATCCATATGAACTGATTTTTCCTTTTGTGAAATTCCTGAATCCATTTAAATACCTAGAAACTTCTCTTAAAAAGTTTGTCACCTACTTCACCTCCTGAACTTTATTACAGACAGATAGGCTAACTCAATTTAAGAAGTTTTCCCTTATCAAGATAAATTCAATTATTTTGCAATTCTAAGCGGACGACATATCACCTCTGAGACAGCAGCTGCCAGAAGTAAACTCCGTTCCAACTGCATAACAATAATCTCCATCAAAATAAGGTGTCGATGACTACTCGTCGAACCTACCACGTTGCAGTGCTGCTTTATGGTTGATGTATTAGTAGAAGCATAGTGGAGTGAGCAGAATCAATTTATAGAATGTCGCACCCATGCGGTAAAATGACGGAACTCTGTGCCACATTCAAAACTCATCACTGCTCCATCATATTTCTTCTTCTGCACAATGCTGACATCGAGGAGCGTAAACCTTTGAGGTTTTCCTCTTCCATGACATCTGTGAAAAGAAAGAGGTGAGCTCAGGATCAAGAACTTTGTTGGGTGATTTTTTTAGAAGATTGGTATTAAATTAAATTTATATTGGACTGGTGTTGACTGTTTGTGTTTCTATACGTGGGCAAGGATTCAAAAGAAATAGATTGCTTTGGTGCTATAAAATTGCAATTGAATAGAAGCAAGTGGGTAGTAGTGAATTTGATTGGGAAGCTGATAATATGAGCATTATTCTCGGTATTGGGTTTTGATTGGGTGGGGATTGCAATAGCTTATAACAGAGCAAGGCGAACCAATTTGATTTTGTGGAATACATCCAATTTCTTAAAAAGTTTAGCAAACTATTTTTAAGCCCTACTGTTTCCTCGGTTGCATGCGGGAAAGTTTTTTTGAACTTTAACTTAAATAAAGTCATGTGTCACAATTTGTGTTCTTGATTGTTATTTCGACAGTGGCAATAAGCATCATGATTTCGAAAAGATTACGACTCGCCCATTTATCTGGTACACACTAGTGATCCGCAGCCGCATGTAGGTTCGCCAAGTTGACCTCAGAAAGCGTCAGCAAGTCTCATGGATCTGCAAGTCTGAAGCAAATCAATTCGCTACTGAGGATCTGGAAAGAACACTTATGCAGATTTCTCAACAGCGTGACACTAATTCCGCCTTCAGGGCGTATACCCGATTCAACTTGGACGCGATGGTCAAGAATGCTGACGACAGTTGTCAAATGAAATAAAACTGCAGATACAGATGGCTGAATACCGAACTTCTCAAGGAAGCAGGAGATCCGTTGGAAAAGAGCATGCACCAGCTGATCTGCACGATGTCCTCGGAACGTATGACCGATCTTAAAAAAACGAGGCCTTCACAATTGCGCCAATTTCAGAGAAATGAGCCTCCTTAATGTCACGTATTAGATCTTGTTTGCTGTAATATGTGAACGTTTGAAACCCCACCTCAACAATTTGATAGGTCCTTATCAATGTATTTTTAGACCAGAAAAATCCACTTCAGGGTGTCCCGTACTTCGAGTACTATCCTTTGGGATGTGATTTTTAGTCATATCCTTAGAAAATAATTGTTTTACAGTAAAGCTCGTTTCTCCACTTTGACATCACTTTTTGACAATTTAAAAAAGGCTAACTTTGGTGTACCCTGACCTGTGTTAAATTCGATTTCTCTGTCAATACTGATGGTAGAGACCTAATTTTAGACTTATTTTTTTGAAGAATTAATAATCTTTAAAAATCTGTATTTAAGTTGAGCTCCTACAAGTTTAGGGTTGTCAGATTTCCAATTTTAAGTGGTGTTCAAATTTTCTTCCCGAAACAAAGTTTTGACTTTGAGATCATTTTTTTGCAGAAAATGAAAGAATAGAGTTTCTTTATTACAGATGAACAAAACAATAATGAAAAAAAAAAAAAAAATCAGTAATAAGTGTACTCAAAAACCCATACATTTTATGACACTTGAAAAAATACAAAACGGGTAAAATTTAAAAAAAAAAAAAAAAAAATTACCTTTTAAGGTTTGTTTGAATAAAACAATAATATGGCCACTTTTAGTTGTAGTTTATGTATTTTATACAAATTATTTTATACAAATACAAATATAGCAAGTGCTCAAAGTGCCATCCTTCGTTTTGAATGCATGCCAGAGCCCGTTTGTGAACTTAATTGTGGGTGGCTTGGTCCTCACGATCCCAACACTCATCGCTATCATCTAGGTTCTCATAAATCTTTAATTTATCTTCCGCGCTCAGTAGTTGCGAGGGTTAGCACTAGTTTTTTGTCTGAATATAACAGACTATTACATCCCGAACTGGAAATGTCCGGGGGTATTCAACCCTCCATATTCGGTTGTAGTTTAATTATTTAATTGCTTTTTTTCTTTTTTGTTGCCACTTTAAATAACATATCAAATCAAAATCACTTTTTATTACTAATTTTTTTGATTTTTAAGTTCTCTTGCAGTCAGATAAACAGTTGCATGAAGATTACAATGCCTTCTTGCAAGAATACATTGAGCTTGGTCATATGGAATTAGTAGATACCTCTATAAGCACCAGAAAGAATGAAGTATACTATCTACCACATCAAGCAGTAATAAGACCGGAAAGTTCAACAACAAAACTTAGAGTTGTTTTTGACGCATCTTCAAAAACCAGTTCAGGGCTAAGCCTTAACGATAAAATGCTGACAGGTTCCATAATACAAAATGATCTGTATAGCATAATAACCAGATGGAGGAAACATAAAATTGTATTCCGGGCAGACATCGAGAAAATGTGCAGGCAAATATTTGTTGCTCGAGAAGATCAGGATTACCAACGAATACTATGGAGAGAAAAGCCAACACAAAAAATTAAGGAATACAGACTGAAAACCGTAACGTACGGAACGTCCTCCGCTCCGTTTTTGGCTACAAGGGTTCTTCATCAATTAGCGTTGGATGAAGAAGTAAAATTTGAACTTGCATCAAAACTTACTCGTGAAGATTTTTATGTCGATGACTTGTTATCGGGAGCAGATACAATAAAAGATGCGCAAAAAGCCTGTACACAGCTAACGCAACTAATGACAAGTGGTGGATTTAAACTTAGAAAATGGTCCGCTAATTCAGAAACTATATTAAAAAACATTGCAACCGAAGACCAAGACCAAGGGAGATTTAAATTAAATGCATACGATCCTGTCAAAACCTTAGGCATATACTGGCGCCCAGAATCTGATACATTTGAGTTTAAAACACATCTAGAAACAGCCAACGAAAAAATAACGAAAAGAATTATTGTATCAGAAACAGCAAGACTTTTTGATCCGTTGGGTTGGCTAACCCCTATTATCATAAAAGCCAAGATAGTGCAGCAAGAGCTTTGGAAAGAAGAGAAAGAATGGGACGAAATACTACCTGAAGAAATCACAAACAGTTGGAAAAAATTCAAAAACGAGTTGAGTTGCATAGAAAACATAAAGATACCACGATGGAATCAGTTCGAAAGGAAGCACCGAGTTGAACTGCACGGGTTTTGTGACGCATCAGAGAGAGCGTTTGCTGCAGTTATTTATACAAGGGTGATAACAGAGGCTGGAACTGTTCATGTAAATGTATTGTGCGCTAAATCAAAAGTTGCACCGATTAAAAAAGTTTCAATACCAAGGCTGGAACTATGTGGAGCAGTATTGCTAGCAAAATTGATTAAAAAGACGGTGGTGGCGCTTGCAATAGATGAATTAGAAGTACACGCGTGGACCGACTCGAAGATTACTCTTGCATGGTTGAATGGAAATCCATTTAAATGGAAAAATTACGTCGCGAATAGAGTCGAAACTATACTGAAAGTAATAGATTCAACAAAATGGCATCACGTTAGTGGTAATGAAAACCCAGCAGATTGTGCTTCGAGAGGTATAAACCCATCACAGCTTAAAGATCATCTTCTTTGGTGGAATGGTCCGAAGTGGCTCTCTCATGTAGAAGTATTATACAATGATAACAACATACACAGTACCGACCTAGAAATTAAAAAGGTCAACATTTGTGCGATGATGAGCGTACAAGAAAATAAGCAAGATTTAATAGGACAAATGACAGCACGACACAGTTCGCTCAAACGTCTCACAAGAATTCTTGCATATTGCGAACGATTTCTGTACAACGTGAAATCGCACAGCCAAAACAGGAGATCGGGACCCTTATCGATGAGAAATAGAAAGTGCGAACAAACTTCTAATAAGAAACACCCAAAATACACATTTTGGTTCTGAAATGAAAAGTCTTAAAGCTGGAAAAGATGTAGAAAAGAAGAGCAAATTACGATGCCTTGTTCCATTTATTGACGAAGACGGAATTATTCGAGTTACAGGAAGACTGACGGAAGCCAAACTTTCTGAGTTACAAAAACATCCTATCATAATTCCACACAAAAGTGATCTTACCACGCTTCTCATTGACGACGCTCACAAATCAACATTACATGGAGGAAGCCAGTTAACACATTCCTATATACGACAGCGTTACTGGGTTGTCAATGGGTCCAGTGCAGTTAAGCAACGGCTTCACGGATGTACTATCTGTTTCTGATATAAATCAGATAGAAGCAAACAATTGATGGGAAATCTTCCTCAACCAAGGGTAAATCGAAGCAGGCCTTTCCTACACACCGGTGTCGACTATGCTGGACCAATAGACATCAGAATGTCAAAGGGAAGAGGCAACAAATCATACAAGGGATACATTGCAATTTTCATATGCCTAGCAACAAAGGCTATACATATTGAAGTTGTGAGCGATCTAACGGCGAACGCATTCATCGCAGCTTTCAAAAGACTCTGTGGGCGAAGAGGTCATGTCGCGCATCTGTATAGTGACAACGGAACAAATTTTGTGTCTGCAAACAAAATTCTCCAACTAAACGTGAAAGCCCAAGAGAAGTACAATCAAGACATGTCAAATATGCTCATGTCTTGTAGTACGGAGTAGCATTTCATACCCCCTGGAGCCCCTCACTTTGGTGGGTTGTGGGAGGCGGGAGTGAAATCGATAAAGTATCACTTAAAAAGAACCATCGGAGAGCACAAACCTACATTTGAAGAACTAGCAACATTATTAACGCAAATCGAGGCGTGCCTTAATTCACGGCCACTTTATCCACTCTCAAACGATCCAGACGATCCAGATGTACTGACGGCAGGACACTTCTTAATCGGGGCAGCCCTACTAGCACCACCGGAAAAACATAGACTTGACGAGAAAGAAGCGTTACTGACAAGATGGCAGCTATTGGAACGGATGCAACAACAATTTTGGAAAAAATGGAGCCAAAGTTACTTGACAACCCTTCAACAAAGACAGAAATGGACGCAGAAGACTAGGAATCTGAGTCCTGGTAACATTGTGCTGTTGAAAGATGACAACCTTCCACCAACAAGGTGGTCTTTGGGTATAATTGAGGAAACCCATGCGGGAGACGATGATTTGGTACGAGTTGTGTCTGTAAGGACAAAAAATAAAATCTATAAAAGACCTATAGGCAAACTGTGTCCTCTACCAATTATCGATAATAACAATGTCGAAGAAGTAAATACAGAAGCAGACACGTCGAACCAGCAAGGTCAAAGCACAACACATCCAAATAAGAATTCAACTAGAGTCATAACAACCCTACTTCTGCTTCTTATGGTTGGGGGCAGAAACGCTAAGGCGTTGCCGTTGGCCGGGCAGAATGTACAAGTACGTACATAATTTGTGCTGACAAGGCATCTGGGCTGTTTGCCTTTGTTATGACAACAATATGAATGAATTCGGAATCACAATTCTATTAAACGATGACAACTCAAATATGAAAACGCATTTCCAGAATCATATTTCAACAACTGAACAACGAGTTCAACAGCACCGATGCACGAACGCAGGTCATATCAAATTTATTATTTCTCACAAATTGCACTTTCTGTCTACTAGGAAATTTGATTTTTGTGTACATATTATTTCCTAAGCTAAACTAAGTTACGCGTAAGCGTTTAATTAGTATAAAAGAAGAATATTATTTGAATAAAAGGCACTTGCAGTTAGAACGGCAATCAAACCAGTGTTTTTTCTCATTAAGTTCTCCCCACCAGCGGTAAAGAACGGTTTGATAAAGTTATTGAGTGCATGCTATTAATATCCTTCCACCAGTGGTAAGGTGTTAATAGTAGGTCCTCAACAGGTTGTCAGATTTCCAATTTTAAGTGGTGTTCAAATTTTCTTCCCGAAACAAAGTTTTGACTTTGAGGTCATTTTTTTGCAGAAAATGAAAGAATAGAGTTTCTTTATTACAGATGAACAAAACAATAATGAAAAAAAAAAAAAAATCAGTAATAAGTGTACTCAAAAACCCATACATTTTATGACACTTGAAAAAATACAAAACGGGTAAAATTTAAAAAAAAAAAAAAAAAATTTACCTTTTAAGGTTTGTTTGAATAAAACAATAATATGGCCACTTTTAGTTGTAGTTTATGTATTTTATACAAATTATTTTATACAAATACAAATATAGCAAGTGCTCAAAGTGCCCTCCTTCGTTTTGAATGCATGCCAGAGCCCGTTTGTGAACTTAATTGTGGGTGGCTTGGTCCTCACGATCCCAACACTCATCGCTATCATCTAGGTTCTCATAAATCTTTAATTTATCTTCCGCGCTCAGTAGTTGCGAGGGTTAGCACTAGTTTTTTGTCTGAATATAACAGACTATTACATCCCGAACTGGAAATGTCCGGGGGTATTCAACCCTTCATATTCGGTTGTAGTTTAATTATTTAATTGCTTTTTTTCTTTTTTGTTGCCACTTTAAATAACATATCAAATCAAAATCACTTTTTATTACTAATTTTTTTGATTTTTAAGTTCTCTTGCAGTCACAGCGCACAACCTATCTCACCAAAGTTCGAACTTCCAATCCTCTTTAAAATAAATAATAAAACACTTTTTTGACAGCAATGATATCATGTAGTAAATAACAATACGAAATACTCGCATTATACTTTTCAGTACACCCCGTTGAGAGCTTCCGAGTTTTAACTAAAACTCTTAACTCTTAACTTCCGAGCTCGGAACTAAAGACTCTTATGTTAACAACAATTACAGAGAAGTCGTTTGTAGTGGTGACGTTATTGTTTGCTAAGAAGAACTCATTTTGTAGCCGACAAGTCAATATAATTTCTGAGTAATGAGGCGTACCCAAGAGCTGGATCGAAGATTTTGGAAGGCTTATGAGTCCCAAAGCGGCAAAAGTGGATGGTGAATGAGGGCAAATCGAAGTAAATGCTGTCATCAAACAAGGACACGGAACATCTACGAATCGAACAAAACGTCACAATAGACAGACATAACTTCGAGGTAGTAAAGGACTTCGTCTACCTAGGATCCGCTATATACGTAACAACATCAGTGCGGAGATCAAACTGAGAATAACTCTTGTCAACCGTTGCTTCTTTGGGTTAAGAAGGCAATTGAGAATCAGAAACCTCTCCTGAAAAACCAAGGTAACCATTTATAATACCTTGATTATCCCAGTCCTGCTTTACGGCGCGGAAACATGGACCTTATCGAAAGCGGATGAGAAATCTCCTTGGTCTTCTCGAAAGAAAAATTCTCCGAATGATCTTTGGTCCCGTATGGGAAGACAATGTGTGGAGAAGAAGATTCAACAACGAGATGTATGAGCTTTGAGCTGTACCGCGACATGGGCATAGCCAGAAGAGTTACGCACCGCAAGGCTACGATGGTTGGGCCATATAGAGTGGACGGAAACGCTCCGGCTCGAAGGGTTTCGAAAGCACATTGCCAGAGAAATCGCGGTAGGGAAGACCTGGTTTCAGGTGGCGCAATCAAATGGAAGAAGACCTCAAACGACTTAGAGTGCAAAACTGCAAAACTAGCTTTCCCGAAAACGAAGTCGTTATAGAAGGATGTTCGTTGACGCCCAGGTTCACCCCGAACTGTAATGCCCATCTAAATAAGTAAGTATGAGTCCCAAAGATGATGTGTGGAAAATAAGTGAATAATTTTTCATTTGGTTTATATTTCTTTAAATTTTCGCATTAATAATTTGTATTACATTAGCATTAGAATGCTCTCGTCCTTTTTCTTCTTTATTTTGCAATATTCACGAGCCGGGTTTCGACTTAAAATTCGTTTAATCTTTCAAGAGTTAAACAAGAATATCTCAACAGGCAAAAAACAACAGCACAACTTCTTTATTCAATTAATTGCTCTGCTGATGGCAAGTAATTCGCCTAGCCACCTTTGCATATATTATTGTGCCGTAAGGACATTTTGCTTATCACCTATTAATTTCGTAAGGCCCCCTGCTGTCTTCGTAATTTTTTACTTGATAGTTGCAGCTAATCACTTTATAATTTTAAAGAAGTTGATTTGAGTAGGTAGACGTGTGTACCTTACATAAATAAATACACTATATAATCTTCTATAAAGTTGCTAAGAGCTAAAAATTTTGCGGACATATGTTAGCTTTTGCAACGAATGTAAGGACTGATTCTGACAACAGCCATGGACGAATGTGTTGTTTGTATGGTGTTCGTGTTTAATTAAAAACTCATTATGCTCGTGTTGCGACTTGTGACCAGCTGAAATGGCACGCATTGTGATCGGATGCTCAGGATGCTGTTGTGCCCCGAAGGCTGTTGAGTATTTTTCTCAAACTGGTCTTAGTAATTAGCTTACAGCTCAACTCCATATGTAGATATCAGTCACTAAAAAGGTGGAATGTTGACAAATTGGACGGGGTCAATTGTAATTATCACCTCGTTTTACAGGATTATGATTGTGAGTGTAATTATTTAGTCCTTACCAAAGAAGGATATGAAAAATTAGATAGTCACACATTCTCGAAGATGAGGTCTTTGTATTTTTGGCACATGGTTATTGACGTGTATTGCATTTATAACAGCATTGTTTGAATAGAATTAGAACCAATCATGTTCAACTGCCACATCTCAATAGGTCCCAATCAGCCTGTAAAAAAAAAAAAAAAAAAAAAAAAAAAAATTAAAAGTGGCGCGCATGTGTTTGATTGTAAAAATCTAGGTTCGAATGTATGGTTCAAGCAATGACAATGATAAGTATACGGTTGTTTGTGCATCCTGTGGACTTACCTATATATTGCTCCAGCCTAATTAAACGAGAGTAGATTTTGTTTGACAGACGTTCACCCACACGCGTGCAATTTATTCTCTACCTCACACCACTAAAAACAACTGTTTTACTCTGATTACGACTATGATGCCGAAAGTGGACACTACACTGAAACCTGATCCTGTGTAGGAATTTAATTCTACTTGACTCAATGAACCGCAAAGCATTTGGTTTTTTCTATCTGCTTCTAATCCGGTCGTCATGGAAGTTGCAATTGCCTTGTGCACCACATCCATGCAGCCGACCGACGATGGTGTTCTATAGATATGATAGATGCATGTGCATCAGTGCGATGGCCATGCCACTAGTTTTTAAGCAGACGTTTCTTCAGCAGCCTTTCAATCGGCCATCTGTATCTTCGGCCCCGAAGTAGTCATCATTATTTCGCCAGGCCCGTCTTCTGCGGGGCAACTGAATCGTTTAGGATAAGCTCCTCTTAAATGTTCTGAAGTTCTGATACATATATGTACTGTGATACAAGATTATCAAGTTTAGGAGTTAAATCTGCCATCTATGATTGGCAATAGTGGAATTATATTAGTAACAGGAAAGTAGAAGCAAATTGTTAATTTCCATCAGTATAAAAATGTATAATCATTCAAAAGTTAATTGTTATTTTTCTACGGCCCTGTCTTCTTCGCCTCATTGTCGTTTTTGATCATTGATGTTTGATGCTTGTGGCGGAATATGTTGCTGCTCTAGCTGCTGTTTAATTAATGAAAATGCTTAAGGAAGGAGGGATCACAAGGAACATGACAGCACACCATGCTGTACATCATCTTGCAGCGAATGTAACTGGAGGACAAAAACGTACCTGGAGGAAAATGCAATTTTTCTAGTTTTCCTTGTACCTTGCTGCGCCCTGTGTACCGAGCGTTCTTCTTCTTTTTATTCATTCTATTAATTTACCTTTGATGTGCTCCTTCGCGTGTTGACCAGCAGCGCTTCGGTTGATGTGCCGATGCTCGGGCTCAAAAATGTGGAGCAAAAAACTTGTCTATGAAAGGAAAAATTAGTTATTGTCGACTCGTACATGACGCTAGCAGTTTTTCTCTTGCGTCGCATCGACGAACGACTCGATGGTCAGAAGTTCGTCAGTATATCAGTATATGTGCTGGGTATGGGTTTATCTATGCCGACTACATTAGGAGACAAGGTTAATGAAGGAAGCCTTGTAATTAGTGTGGTAGCGGGAGAATTGTGCGAATAACATTTTATGCCTATTTGGGTGTTAATATAATTATGTGTGTACAAAAGGAGGCCTCAACAAAACCCAACAGAGGTAGTACCAGCCGCAAGAAATTCAGCAAGGTATAGGAACTCTTTGTGTCGACTGGGCTATCCTAATTAAAAATTCACATCATTAATGGGTATAGAAATAGCAAAGGATACTTTAACGCGCTTTATTCATTGGTGGCAAGTGAAGCGCATGTAATTGATATCTGATTTTCTCACGTTGCAATAGCTATATTTTTTTTTTCATGGTACTTGTTGTTTCGTTAGATCTGTACTGCTCATTAATTGAGTCGTTTTGTAAATAAAGCATCGATGCAGTATGGTACAATGGGCGATCACTTTTTGAATCTGTTTAAACTGTTTAAAATCAATTTAATTCGTTTCAAAACATGATATTGAAAATAAACTCATGTGATGTTATCATTTCATCTAATGCGATAAGAGTTTAACGGAAATAACTCGAAATTTTACTGCTGAGTAAAGCTTTACTTAAGCTCGAAATGCCAGATCATTAGCTAGCTGCGTAGTTGCCCCCACGAATTAGGAAGCGTTACATCGTTAATCATATAAAGAAATTGTGTTAAAATTTCAAAAGGATCTGTGCAGAAGTTTCGAAGGTTTGAGAGGCACCGACTTTGAAAAACGTGGGTTGTGGAATAAACACTTTATAGCTGATAGGTAACAATAGCGCACTCACAAAACGTCATAAATTTTGCTCCGATCGACTTGAAATTTTAACATTAAATGCAAACAAAATTTAAGACTACGTAATCCCCGGATAAATACCCCCCGCTTAGTTGCGTTGCCCGTTTAATTGACCTGAATCCTAGGCAAAAAAAAGATCACATAAGAAATATACATAAAATTTCCCGTTTAAATGCATTCCGCTTAATTGCGTTTCCCGGTTAAATGGTCCAAAAATCAAAACTCTTTTTTCAATTTGAAGCAAAATTGCCCGGTTAATTGAACGAAAAAAACCAAATCATTGAAGTCACTTTTTGCTTACACCTTAAATGATTGATGATGAATTGGTCGCATTGTTGCGCGCCTACAAGTTAATAGTCAAATTGACATGACTTAAATCGTTGTGAGATTTTTTACTCTCTCGTGAGCACTCTCTTTTGTGCACTGCTACGAAAAATCGCTGTGCTGGAACAGGATTAGACTGACTTTCACCGAAATTCGGTGCATTTCGTGCGAATTTATTATTAGGTTTGTTCGTGGTGGTGGGGTCGCCACAAAGCGTTTTTTTGAGAAACCTAAGGTTGCCCTGAATGTCAAATTGAGTGTTTTTTAGCCCTGGGGTAGACCTGGGTTTTCCCTCAACTCACCCTAGGTTTTTTCCTGTGGCGAGTTGAGGGCTGTCAAATGGCATGTATTTTTATTCAAATGACAGGGATGTGTGGTGATTTTGTGGCTTTGCGTTTTTTGAGAATTGGAAAACCCAGTTTTTTTTGACAACTCATAAGATTGTCAAGAAAACTTGGGTCAACCCTGTGTAAAGTTCAACGAACGAGCCTATTGTTTGCTGAAACATCAGAGTTTAGCGACTGCAAATTAAAATCTTGAAAATGTGTAAGGAAACAATGCAGGTGAAAATTACAGATTCTTACCATGATATAATGTTCTAGCCAAATAAAAAGCAAATCTGACTAATTCCCTCTTGTACGCTTGCTAAAGATATACGCACGGATTATGTACCAATTCATAATTTATGTGTTGTGTACATTATGAAAAATTGTTCCTTTTCAATCATTCCTAGACTGAAATTGTTTTGTTCTTTTTTTATGTCTTACCATTATATGTTAATTTTCCGTTCAATAAAATTTTGATTTTCATTAAAAAGGTTCTTCTTGACTTTCTTGCCAAAGTCGTAAAAAAAATCGCTTTATTGCGTTTTCATTTCAATTAAGCGGGGTTTTTCTAAATGGGACAGCAGATCAATTAAGCGGGATTCTTTTAATTGCGTTCCCCTGTTAAATGCGTCTAAAGTTGTGCATTTAAGGTGACGCAATTAACCGGGGAGCACTGTATATACTTCCCCCTTAAAATACGGTTTTCATACATATTTTTACTTTGTTATTAAAATATAAATTTTAACAATTTAAGAAGCCCTGTGAAGAAATATTTATCAGCTTTTTCTTCTACGTAATTTTAATCTTAATTTTTATTAAAACTATTAAGCTCAAACATTTTTCTGACCTATTCTTATAGTTTTCAGTATTTGATTAAGAGAAATTTTATCTTCTTATGTAATTTTCTTTACTTTTAATGACCTTTTATTTGACACCCATATTGAAGAGATTGTAGAAAGAAAAATGGGAACGAACTTGCGATTGTGTACCAAGTACAATACCAAATTCTTAAGGCTGAGTAATAGGTTTTAGTATTCGCTCTTGATATATTTGGTGGTACAGGGTTGCCAACTTCAAATTATTTATGAAAATTGAATAGTTAAATGAGAAAAATTTTGAAAAAAAAAATATCATATAATGCGAAGGTTGCAATTGAAAATCTAAAAATGCCATTGTTTTACAGCTACTAATACTTATAAGCGTTGTAAATATAACCAAAATCGGTTGAGCAGTTTTTTCAAAAACCAGTTTCTTATATTTCTTTTTTTTTAGGAAAAGGTTTTCAAAGAGTTTGGTATGTGCAAGTTTTGATATCTTGCCAGAAGATTTTGACAAAAAATTTGAAAGAAATCATTGACATCGATTAATATTCCCTTTCAAAAACGTTATACCACGCAGTAGTTAGAGTTTAAGTTGATTAAAAGTTTTTTTTTTAATTTTCTGATTACGTAGCTATATTAAAGAACTGAACTTCATTTAAGAAAACTAAGATTGCTCCTTATTCATTTCACAATTGAAATAAGAAAACAAAGAAATTAATTAATTCTTTCTTTTTCACCCTTCAACAACATTGACTAACTTTGGAAAGCTCTGTGAGTCAAAATAATAATCAGAAAAGTATTTTGTTTGCTGTTATTGAAGTTGTTTACGTTTCTATAAGAATTTATAAGAATTAAAAAAATAAAACAGTAAAACTAATTCTTTGAATTTGCATTTTTGCATTTTCGAGCAACAGTCCGGGGATGGCAGCAGCGGCGCGCTGCCGTTGTAACGAGCATCGTGATCTCAAGGATTATACAAGAAAACGTCCGAAAGCATCTCTGGTCTGAATTGTTCCATATCTAAAGCCAAACAAATGCTGATGCCGTTGCATATTTTTAACCCAGAAGTACTTTAGTCTGCCTTTCTTTTGGTTTCTTCGCGATCGTTTCTAAATGTTGCGTAATATTTTCCTTTGAACGCGGTTCTCTCTAGATCTCTTCTCTGAACAGGACTTAATGCGAAGATCAAATATCAAATAAATTTATGAATCAATTTTATCAAATGGTATTGTGACTATCAATTGTAAATAAATTTATTGGTACATTGTAAATACGTATTCATCTAGTGTGAATTAAAAAAAAATAAGTATTATGAAAATCAATTTGTTTCCTTTTTCCTTGTCAGTTTTTTGATTATTTTTTCAACCCGAAATTTTAAGGGGGGAAACTGGTTTAGAGCGTGAAAAATGGGCATAATTTATGAGTTTTTTGTAACTCAACAAAAAGATCAATCGTAAAAGTGTGAAAGAGGTTTTATAATTTCGAATGCATTGTCAAAATTTCGTGTAGATAGTTGAAGATTTGCTCAAGTTATGTGTTCGGCCAGTTCAAAAAAATAGATTTCGAGAAAAACGCATTTAAAGTTTAAATAATTATAAAATCATATGGCATACCTGAGGGGTGTAGGCGAAGAATGGAAAAATTGGGCATTTAGACATTTTTGCCGGCATCCATCCTTTGGTAAATTATTTTTAGACCCTAAAGTAGCTTTTAAGACAAAAAAAACTCGGTTTCTGGGGTTATTTTTTACCTTATCAGCTATTTTATGCCGTAACAACTAGGAGATAAGGAATTTTAATATAACTTGAAATGTAACTGTTAAAATTTAACGCAACAAGAGTTTTGATAGTCGTTTGTATGTAAAATTTTAAATTAAAAATAAAACTCACAATAAAACCGCAACTCGACTTTTGGACTATCACTTGTAGACAATTTACTCTTCACTTTATCACTCTATAATCAAAACTGCCCTCTGGTTGCCTCGGGCGGGCTATTTAAATCGAATGACATTTCATCTAGAACTCTCCAGTAACTTCTACATTGTCTCCACTCTACACTACACTATTTTGGCTGTCAAACATTTTCTCTCCTTCAATATTTCTACACTTACACTAGTGCTCCCAGATGTGTTTTCGGTTGAACGTTTTCGATTAGGAAATTGGTATTAAATGTTGGGTTCACGTTACACTGCCCCCTCCTTAAGATTGTTCGTCCCGAATAATTCCATCTGCAGCCTCGCCACTATATCGATGCAGCCGGTCACAATGAACTACTTTTAACTTGCCTCTTAGTCCTCTTTGGATGCGATAAACCACGTCGTTAATCCTCGTGACAACAGTATAAGGACCTTCCCAGTTTTGCTGAAGTTTCGGTGACAATCCCTTTTGACGATGAGGATTTTAAAGCCACACACGATCTCCTGCTTGGAATTCTGACGTTGTCGCTTTTGTGTCATACCGTGTCTTCATTCGGTCGCCATACACTGTGTCCCATGTCCCTGTTCTATTAAATCTATCTGTAAGCCTACTCACCGCCATGTTTGAATCACAGACATAACAATTTCGGAACCACTTCTCCACGTCACCTCTAACATGCAGCCAGTAAAAGCGTTTTCGCACGTTCTCCAGTGTCTTGTTGACTCCCAGGTGGCTTCCTGTAGGGCTTCTATGCATCTTTTGTAAAACCTCTTTGATTTTCGATTGAGGAACAATAAGCTGCATTACAAAAGATTTACTGTCAAGAGATTCCCATTTGCGCTGGAGTAGGTACGCCTTCTTGCACGCGAAGCGAGTCCCACTGTGCCCAATAGGCTTTGACAACAGAGCTTTGGTCAGAAATGTCGTTCCAGTCAGGTTTCGTGTTGTTCTCTTTCCATTTGAGAATCGGTCCGATGTCTGGATCCTTCTTTTGAGCAGACCTCAATTCTTCCTTGTTCCATCCGAATATAGGTTCCATTCTTATCCGCTGAGTCTTGGTCTCTACTTTCCGCCAGCAATTCCATTGGGGGTTTTCTACCTGATATCCAATTCGGTATTGATAAGTCTGCGGTCTTACTCTACAGCTCGCGGATTGATTTTCTTGGACTTCACAACGTCGACAAGCAGTTTCAGTTTTAATTGGTGGCAACCGGCATTGTCGCTGTAAGTGCCCCGTCTTATTACAATTCCAACATCTGGCAAGTCCGTTCCGCTGGTTCTTTTGTAGCTTAATTCCTGGGCATGATCCAGCCTCGAATATGGCTTCTCTTTGACAATGTACCATTTGAGAAGCCTGCTCAGATGCTTCCATCATTAATGCAAACTCTAGAGTTTCAGAAAGAGTTCGTGTTCTAGCAGTTCGCACAGATCTCTGAAGATGTTTGTCAGAAATGGCACGAACGAAGGACTCAACAGCCAGATGGTTGATGATTTCTTCTCCAGCATCCGGGTATGCCAGGTGAACCAGTCTTTCGACGTCTGCTTGGAGCTGCTGTAGACTTTCACCCCTTTTCTGGACTCTGTTATTGAGTTGGACTCGGAAGACTTCCTTCAAGTGGCTATCACCAAAGCGTTTATCTATAGCTGCCACGAGAGAACTGAAATCGTAGCTCTTACCAGCTGGAACAGTTTGAAGTAATTCAGCTGCTGATCCTCTAAGAGCAAGAGTCAGTGCTATGTATTTGTCTTCGTCATCCCAGCCATTTGCTGTCGCAGCTGGTTGTACTTCTCTTTGCTTTAGACAATCTCCACAAGTTTTCCGTAGCTCCATTTTCCGCATCTGGTCTAGTTCCTTAGCCATGTTTTCGATTCGTTTCTCCAAAGTGGCAAGCTGACTTTCGCATTGACTCTCAAGCTTGGAAAATCGTTTCTCAACACATTTAATGCGTTTTTCTAGGCCACAAACATTTTTCTCAATGTTACCCAATTTGCTTTCTAGAATGTTTTTTTGGCCTTCCAAAACATTCTGTTGCGCCTCAAGTCTTTCGAGAATATTCTGTTGTTCCTTCTTTTGCTCGTTTCGTTGCTCTTCCAGATTCTTTTGTTGTACTTCGAGTCTTTCGAGAACATTCTGCTGTTCCTTCTTTTGTTCGTTTCGTTGTGCTTCAAGTTGTTCGAGAACATTCTGCTGTTCCTTCTTTCAGCTTCTTTTGTTGTACTTCTAGTCGTTCGAGAACATTCTGCTGTTCTTTCTTTTGCTCGTTTCGTTGTTCTAACAAAAGTTTCATCATACTAGAAAAATCTACACTTTCACTTACTTCCTCTTCTTCCACTTCTGTTAAGTGTTTACGTCTTCCCCTTGCTGTTCCAAATAGTTACGCAAGCGCAGGACGAGCTCATTTTTCGATCCCGCTCTAGAAAGATTTCGCTTACCTAACTCACTTTTAAGCTCAATGCAGTTGAGCTCTTCTAACAACTTACCCATTTTCACTGTATATAATTATTATTTTTCCTTTTACTGTATTTTTTTTTTTTACACTTTACTAGTCAAATAAGTTTTATTTCCACTTCTGACACCAATGTAACGTGCGCTTAGTTCGAAAATTAAAACTTCACTTTTCAATTTATTTCAACCACTTTTATTCAGTATCTTTACTTTATTCGATCTCAACTCGACTTTTGGACTATCACTTGTAGACAATTTACTCTTCACTTTATCACTCTATAATCAAAACTGCCCTCTGGTTGCCTCGGGCGGGCTATTTATATCGAATGACATTTCATCTAGAACTCTCCAGTAACTTCTACATTGTCTCCACTCTACACTATTTTGGCTGTCAAACATTTTCTCTCCTTCAATATTTCTACACTTACACTAGTGCTCCCAGATGTGTTTTCGGTTGAACGTTTTCGATTAGGAAATTGGTATTAAATGTTGGGTTCACGTTACAATACGAATTCCGATTTCAATTGATAAATTTTATTAATCGTCAATCAATAAACAGTTGACGCTCACAAAGGGGCTGAATATTAACTCTAATGGTGTTTCCTTAAGTTTAGCGTTCATTTTTCATCGCAGAAGATGTAGGTACGCCTACTCGATGACTGATTTTGTCATCACAAGTTGCTTCACTGTGGATCATTGATCGCAGATATATAAACTTTTCACATACCAATATTTCCATTCGAATAAATATCTGTTTCAGAAAATAGGCAACACAAGTACCTACTAAGTTTGGACTAATACGGTACCCACTACCTTCCGAAACTTTTACTCAGACATTAAGTGCGTATTGCAGGGATGTAAAATCCTCACTTATGATGGGTACATTTTCAGCGTAGATTAGTCGATATACTTTGATGTTCTGCACTCCGCACCTTCGAGCTGGAAGTCAAGGACTGTAATAAGCAAAAGAAAACCCCGGACGCTTCTCTGATGTTGATCTAGGTACTATGACTTGCAATGCGTTGGTGCTTCCAGCTGGACATCTTAACTTCGTCACTGCCCCATTCCTCGTACATGTTCTTGATGATCTGCATATAATATGTTGTATGAGGGCCATCCATCTTAGAACAAGGTCCTTTCTACAAAATGCTTTTTTTAAGTTCAACCATGAGCGCCACACGAAATCCTTTAAAGAACCACAATATTTTTCCACTTCAATCCTAATACGTTGGACTGCATCAGTTATTGAATTATTCGCAACAAAACTGCTTTGGTTATCCTTATCAGGCATCCAAATTATTTTCGCACGGTTACCAAATCCCGTTAAACAATTTTCTTAAAACCAAACAAATTCAAAATTTTGTAAATCTCTCACTCATTCTTTTTGTACCCAATTGTTTTAGTTCTTACATTTATCAGATTTACTGCAAGTAGGTACCCTTTACAAATAACGGATTGATTCATGAAGAGCCATTTTACAAATAAAATGATATTTCCTTCAAATTTTTACATCGACCATTTAATCATAAATCTCAATTAAGATTTTTCAAAACGAGTATAGGTACAATAGCTCGAGATTAACCCTTTAAAATTGTCACTGCCTTTGCAAACACCTGTCACGAAAAACGGTCTCAGGTAATTGTTTACTTTCAATCACATTTCAACTTTAATTGCCTTCATGAAATCAAGAAAATCAGTTAGGAAAACAAAAAGAAAGATAGAAATCCTTCGAAATCCACGCTGTTAGTCTGTCGGCAAATTTATCTGATCAATTACCAACTCGAACAATCGATCGGATTTCACAACTCTATCACGCTGCCTATGCAGCTTTTTTTATAACCCAACTCGTTGAGCACCCGCGCCCACTGCACCTCTGTGTTGTTTTAGTAGTCCCGCAGCGAAGATGTTCTCTCTGGGACATACATGCTAATTTATTTTTATTTTCCCCCCTGGCGGCGAAGTGAACCAATAAATTAACTTGACTTATGTCCCATGACCATGACTTTCCGCTAGACCCTCTACCCTGTGTTTGTTTTGAGGAAGAAGGAAGCTAAACTGACAAATCCCTGCCGCTTGTCGATTTCTTGAACTGTCATCAACATTGCCAACATTGCTCGCATATCTGCTTTGAAAACATAACATGCTGCTACCTTAAGCAACAGAAAGTACCCTGAATTGGTTAAGAAATGGTTGCCAGGTTAGTTAATTAGGTTGTTTTATTTAGAAATCTACCATTTCAACTCCGTGATACAAATTGCTTGTTTTAACTTTCTTAATTTTGATTAAGTATCAGAAATGATGTGGTACCCGTGGTGTGATGGATAGCATGTCCGCCTGTTAATCCAGAGGTTCGAGTTTGAATCCCTACAGAGGCAAAAATGTTTTTTCCACGGGTATCGCCTTTCGCGAGGAATTGGCAAGTCCTCCGTTAGTATTCATTGCCATGAAAGGCGCTTTCTCGATTAGCCGTTCGGAACCGGCAGAAAATTGTGGGTCCCTTCCATTCCCTCACAAGGCATGGTTGTGAGAAATGCGCTAGGTCCAGGGGCTTCTCGCTCTGTTGCGCCACCCTATTTATTTATTTTATTTTATCAGAAATGCTTTACGAAAAGAGTTTTACTTATTTTCACTAGTTCTTAAAAATTTTATAAAAGTACAATCACTCAATGGTTTTTGACGAACAATCAAAAGTGACGAAATTAATAAATCAACAACGGGTGAGTTGTTGCGATCAAGAAAATCTGATATAATAATTTTTATCCAAATGAAAATGAACGCTTTAAGCGAACAGGAAAAAGCCACATGTCTTTGTCAATAGAATATTAATATAAAAGTGAAACGCAAATAACGGACGATTTGTTCGGTTTTGGCTGAAATTGTTCCTTGTCGAATTAAAATTTGTAAAATGAAAATGTTATTATGTAGGCTGTATGGCAACGCTGTCTGAAACATATATGTATTGCAAACGAATATAGAACTTTTCTTTTAATTGCAAACGCAAATTTCTTGCTATTGCATTGGTTCCGTTTTTTTAATATGTTGAATTCTGGCTGTGCTGTCTAGCTTCCTAACTCTCTTGTGTACACAAAAACATTGAAACTACTCACACGACTCATGTGGAGACTACCTATGGAAAAGGAAACCAATCCTAAATGAAAATTAGGAATGCAATGTGTGTTTGCCTGATGATGACAAAGGCAAGAAGGATACGCGTTACGGCTTCGGAGGTCTCTGCACATATTCAAAGATAATTCTCACTCAACTGATTTCAACTAAAAGTAATTGTGTCCAAGAATGGGATAACTTAGCAAGCAAGTGTGGAGTAACTGCAATTACAAACTTTGAGCAAACCCCTATTTTAAGAAGTAATTTCTACGAGATCCTAAAGAAAACAGGCAACCTACTTTATGACTCATATATCAACGAAGCTCAGTCTTCTCTGTATAGAGCATATTACAGCAAACTAAACCACAGTTTACAAGAAAAAACATATTTTTTGGACAATAACTCAACTGAAAAAATTAATGTCATATTTAAAATTAGAGGAGAACTAACAAACCTAAACTACATTCCGCATCGTCCGGATCTTCAAATCGAATGTGGTCTCTGCAACCTTCGAGAGAGAGAAGATGTCTTCCATTTTCTCGCAAAATGTCCTGTTTTGTACGAATTAAGAAGGATTTACTTTGGAGCAAATATACTGGATATTGATGAAGCATTGTCAATTTTAAATGGCAACAAGGGATGGGATGTGTTATATAAATATACCGTTAGTGCATTACGCTACAGAACACGCATTATTGAAGGATACTTTTGATCAAATAATCTATAGTTATATTATTGTTTTTATATTAAAAATAGTTAAATTATTAAAATTAAACTCTTTAATCGAATTAAGAAAATAAAATGTCAATCTGGTAGACGGCTTATCGCCAAACCATCTAGACTATAAGATAACTTTGTAATAAGGAATATACAATTTACATATACACATGAATATTTAGTCAATAAAAATAAAAAAAAAATAAAAAATATTCAAAGATAAGATTGTAAAATTCCTTGACTCCCCAAAACCCACCAAAAGAGATAGACTGAATTTTTTTTTATTTTAATTTGGGCTCCAATCCAGCTTAACATCACTGGTTAGAAAAAAAGAAGTTATGTGGCCACAGCACACAGACAGTTGTTTGTCATTTCTTAAATTTCCAGAATAGCTGGTTGCCGTTTTGCGAGAAGGAGTGGAGTATCGTAGCAATGAAATAAATCTTTGGCTTTTTCTCAACCGGGAGAGAGATACAAATGCAGAAGTGGCACTCATATGATGAGGATGAAAATGTGATACTCCTGTTCGGGACGGTAGGTTTTTCTTCAAATTGTGTATTTTTTTTTTTTTGTTTATTTTTGACTTCCTTGGTTGGTGATATCTTTATTTAGAAAGAGGAATTAAAACGGTGACGTTTCTTACGCGTGGTAGTCCCCGTTAATTTCAATGGGCTCGACTTTCATTCGAATAGAAGAATCGTGACTTCATCAACATTCGTTTATTATAGGTGAACGGGCAAAGCAGCTAATGAATTGCTTCAAGCGCAGCGCCGAAGACTTGTGTTACCTGCATGGGATCGCAATGAATATTTGATGAGTGAACACCAATCGCATTAACTTTATATGAAGTAGAAAGACAGTCTTACTTTTGATAGCAGTTGTTCGACTTCAACAAATAAACAGTTTCTCAAATATTAAATATATTGATTAATAGATTTTCTTTTTGCCATGGCTGTCAGATATTATTAGGACTAAGCTATATCCACAAATCAGATATTTTCGAAAGTTATATTATGGAAGAAATTTTTACTATCATGATTGTGTATATGTAGGTCCTTATGTTTCATATTTATTTCCTAACTATTTATTATAACGAGTGATTTTTCAACACCTATAGGAAATTAACAAATGAAACAAATAGGGTGGGGCCACAGAGCGAGGAGTTCCGGGGCTATATCTCCCAGTCATTGCCTTGTGATGAAATGGAGGGGACCTACAGTTTTCTGCCGATTCCGAACGTCTAATAGTGACACCGCTTTTCATTGCCATGACTTTACCATCGGAGGGATTGCATATTCTTCGCGAAAGGCGCGATACCCGTGAAAAACATTTTTGCTTCTGTTGGGATTCGAACCACTAATCTTCCGGTTAACAAGCGGACATGCTAACTATCACGTCATGGGTCTTGATACAGTAATCCCCGGATAAATACCCCCCGCTTAGTTGCGTTACCCGTTTAATTGACCTGAATCCTAGGCAAAAAAAAGATCACATAAGAAATATACATAAAATTTCCCGTTTAAATGCATTCCGCTTAGTTGCGTTTCCCGGTTAAATGGTCCAAAAATCAAAACTCTTTTTTCAATTTGAAGCAAAATTGCCCGGTTAATTGAACGAAAAAAACCAAATCATTGAAGTCACTTTTTGCTTACACCTTAAATGATTGATGATGAATTGGTCGCATTGTTGCGCGCCTACAAGTTAATAGTCAAATTGACATGACTTAAATCGTTGTGAGATTTTTTACTCTCTCGTGAGCACTCTCTTTTGTGCACTGCTACGAAAAATCGCTGTGCTGGAACAGGATTAGACTGACTTTCACCGAATTTCGGTGCACTTCGTGCGAATTTTCAGTAAAGAAACACACCTATTTATTATTAGGTTTGTTCGTTTAAACCCTGGGGTCGCCACAAAGCGTTTTTTTGAGAAACCTAAGGTCGCCCTGAATGTCAAATTGAGTGTTTCTTAGCCCTGGGGTTGACCTGGGTTTTCCCTCAACTCACCCTAGGTTTTTGCTGTGGCGAGTTGAGGGCTGTCAAATGGCATGTATTTTTATTCAAATGACAGGGATGTGTGGTGATTTTGTGGCTTTGCGTTTTTTGAGAGTTGGAAAACCCAGGTTTTTTTGACAACTCATAAGATTGTCAAGAAAACTTGGGTCAACCCTGGGTAAAGTTCAACGAACGAGCCTATTGTTTGCTGAAACATCAGAGTTTAGCGACTGCAAATTAAAATCTTGAAAATTTGTAAGGAAACAATGCAGGTGAAAATTACAGATTCTTACCATGATATAATGTTCTAGCCAAATAAAAAGCAAATCTGACTAATTCCCTCTTGTACGCTTGCTAAAGATATACGCACGGATTATGTACCAATTCATAATTTATGTGTTGTGTACATTATGAAAGCTACCTGGGAACGACAGAACATGATCAGCACCTGGAACAACTCAAATGGCCATCGTCAGTCAAAACTATTCATTGACTTATCCCACAAACGTATGAAAGAAATTCTTGACATGAGCAAACGTGACGCAAAGTTACTTACGGACTTCTTCACTGGACACTGCTCTCTCAAGTATCATCTTAAAAACATGGGCATCAGCCAAGATGACACCTGTCGTCTCTGTCTTGAAGACATAGAAACAGCTGAACACATTTTATGTGAATGCCCTGCCTTAGCTAGATCCAGGCTTAAAATATTCAATAAAGGGTTCCCCTGTCCCCTTGATATCAGAAACACCTCTTCCTCGAAGATTCTTAGGTTCTTACATGACCTCAGCTTCGAATGAACAAACCTATACACTTCGTGTAATTAAACCTAAGGGAACAGCACAAAAGATCTTTCAGGTCGACGTGCTTGTAAAGGTAATTTTCACCTTCACCCTATAAATTAAAAAACAAAAAAAAAACATTATGAAATGTTTCCTTTTCAATCATTCCTAGACTGAAATTGTTTTGTTCTTTTTTTATGTCTTACCATTATATGTTAATTTTCCGTTCAATAAAATTTTGATTTTCATTAAAAAGGTTCTTCTTGACTTTCTTGCCAAAGTCGTAAGAAAAATCGCTTTATTGCGTTTTCATTTCAATTAAGCGGGGTTTTTCTAAATGGGACAGCAGATCAATTAAGCGGGATTCTTTTAATTGCGTTCCCCTGTTAAATGCGTCTAAAGTTGTGCATTTAAGGTGACGCAATTAACCGGGGAGCACTGTAAAATACGGCTCATTGGGAACTGAATTCATTTAGGCCAGTTGTGCCACCTTAGAAAAATTCCAATTAAGTTTGCATTTTCTCCCAAAAATATGCTTTATGCTATGAGATCTAATATCCACGCATATTTGTTATCAAAGTGGCAACCTTTGAGCTTTGACACATGAGTCTAGTGCAGAAACACATACAAATTCATGAAATAAGTCGGAGACCAGCGTGTTATTTTCTTGTTCTTCAAGCAGAGACCTACCTCAACCTGCAAACCTGCCATATACATTTTTGTTTATAAGCATGTTAGTGGAGTCAATAAAGCTTTTTCTTCGGAAGTCCTCAAGAACAGCTCCGATTTTGATGATTTTTGTTTTGAAAATTTTGTTTTTTTATATTATTTGAAATCAGAAACCTTTTAGAGCGGGGACGTAACTATTTATATTGTTTAAACAATATCTGTGATATTTGGTGTACCCTGACTTGTGTTAAATTCGTTTTCTCTGTCAATACTGATGGTGGAGACCTAATTTTATACTTAATTTTTTGTTGAAATAATAATCTTTAAAACTGTATTTAAGTTGGGCTCGAATAGGCTTAGGGTTGCCAGATTTTAAATTTTAAATGGTATGCAAGTTTTCTTCCCCAAGCAAACTTTTGACTTTGAGGTCTTTTTTTCAGAAAACGCCTTGTAAACATAAGGTTTCCTTATTTTTAACAGATGAACAAATCAATAATAAAAAAAAAAAACTCATAAATAAGGGCACTCAAAAACCATACATTTGATAATACTTGCAAAAATACAAAATGGGTAAAATATAAAAAAAGAAAAGATTTTTAGCTTTGAAGTTTGTTTGAATAAGACAATAATATGTGCACTTTTAGTAGTTTTTTATGTATATCCTCAAAAACAGCTCTGATTTTGATGAATTTAATTTTTTTAATTTTGTTATTTTATATTATTTGAAATCAGAGACTTCTTACAGCGGGGACGGAAATATTTATATTATATTTAAACAACACCAACGACATTTATATAAAAAATTCAGTTTGGTGTCTATTTTTTTGTAAAAAAAAGTATCCATATAATCTTATTGTAACAAATAGTTGTTTACATTTTTACTGCTTACCTCACTCAGTATTCATTTACTTTTTGGAGTAACTGCTCGCTTCCTCAAGTTTTAAGTAGTAATTTTTATGACAGTGAATTCTTATCAGTGCAGTGTGAACTATTTATAGCAAAAACAATTTTTATCGGAGTGAATAGTGTATATCAGCATAATGCAGAAGGTATTTATTTAGAAGCTAATACATATAAATATAATTAATAATTTAAGTACCGTTCAAGTATTAGGTAAGCACTACAGGGCGCGGTAGGATCTTTGCTTTGTTTATTTAGGATGACATGGGGGGTAGGGGGGTCTAGATGATGATTACGTCATCGGGAGTTTTTTTTATTTAAGACTGTAAATCGGTGAATTTTGTATAAAGTCAGTGATGGAAATTGTACTCAAGGTGGTAGTAGTGAGATTTTGTGGCAATGGTGAAATGGTGACGTATGCACAAGTTTGCCCCCTATTTATTTTCTCTTCTGAGTGCTCGCTTAAGAGCCTAGTAGGGGAATTCATTGTTCACTTGTCTAAGCACCTGACAAAGTTTTGAAATTAATATTTTGCTCTTGCAAAACAGGATGCGGTTCAGCGTGTGGCTGCAGAAAAAGTGGTCTTCATTGCTCACCAGCGTGCATAGTTTGCAGTGGAAATGACTGCAGTAACCACCCACCACTTGAAGAAGAGGAAGAAGTCTCCGAAACGCGAGATGAGAATGAAAATTAAATGTAATTTTTTTTTGTATATAAAATATTGGAGTTTCTGTGGTCAATAAAAAATTTATATTTTGGCTCACAAATTAATTCCATGTCATTACTGCACATAACAAACTTAGAGGTAATTTCTTATAAGATAACATTCATTAATATATTTACAAGTTTGTAATGATATTGTATAGCAGAAATGGGGACGCTGGTCTAGATAGAACGTGAAAAATGTGCATAATTTATGAATTTTTTGTGACTCAACAAAAAAATCAATCGAAAATCTGTGAATGATGTTTTGTAATTTATGTTTTAATATACAAGTACAAGTTTTTTCGTGTCAACTAAATTCAAAATAGCGGCTGTCCAGCATTTCTTCGGAGGCACCTAATTTTTTAGACGTGTCCATGGCCGATGATGTAACCTCCTTAAATTTGGTCTTGGAACGGAAGTTCCCGAAAATTTTTAGTTTCTATATAACAACAGCAAGAGACGTACGAAAGATTTTTTTCGATATTTTGTTATTTCGCGAAATGGTGCACGTTTGAACAAAACTTTGAAATTTTACTATAAAAAAACGACAAAATTGATGATAAAAAAAAACTTTGCAATATAAATAAAAAATCTTACATACGTCTCCGGAGAAAGGTATTTTGAATGTACTGTCAAAATTTCGTAATGATCGGTGAAGATTTGCTCGAGTTATGCCTTCGGCCAGTTCAAAAAAAAAAAATTTCGAGAAAAACGCGTTTAAAGTTTTAAGTACTACGAAATCGTATGGCATATCTGAGGGGCACTGCCGCAGAATGGAAAGTTTGGGCATTTAGACATTTTTGCCGGCATCCATCTTTGGGTATGTTGTTTTTAAGACCCTAAAGTACCTTTTAAGACAAAAAAAAAGCTTCCCCCCTCAAACAAGACAAATAGTTCCGTCCCCGCTCTGAAAGGTTTCTGATTTTAAAGAATATAAAAAAACAAAATTTTTAAAACAAAAATCATCAAAATCGGAGCTGTTCTTGAGGACTTCCGAAGATTGCCTGTTTTATGTCTTCATTGACTCCACTATGTGTCCATGGGAAGAAATACGAAGGAAAGCGTTATTTTCTTTTATAAAACCAATATCATGCAAACACCGAAGTGTGCAGAACAGGGTTAGAACCTCAGTAGCAAAATTTCGGAGCATATTTGTAAAAAAAGTGGAGTAAATCGAAAGTTTGCGGAGTAGATTTGAAAACGAAAGAAAAACACAGGTTTTCAATAAGTGTATTTAACAGAAGATTTGTTTGAACTAAAGTATTACATAAATATTGGTTTACAAAGCGAGTAAACTATTCTGAATATAGTAAGTTAAAAGAGCTTAAGTCAATTTTTATCATTTTTCAGTATGATCAAGTGAAGTTTGTGAACTACTTAAGACATTTTTAGTGATTGTATTAAAACTGTTGATACTAGACATACAATTTTTATTTCAGGACACATGCTTGTAATACCCTCAAATAACATTTTTTTTTTTTTTTCTTTGTTAAAAAACAACCACACAACTATTAAAAAAAGGTTTTTTGAAATCAGCTTTAGACTTCTGTCGAAATAAGTTATCAAATAATCCGATTTACTTACGTTCAAATCATGACTTGACCCGTTTTAAAAAAGTATATTTTCTTAATGTTTTGATCAATTTGTGCTCGAGATAGACGTAAGCTGCTGTGCAAATGCTTTTTTAGGCTATTTAAACATAAGTTGCTTTAATTTTTTTAATTTACCGGCTATTTTTTGTCGTATAGTAACGGAGCCCAGAATTTTCGTTTAGGTAAACAAAATGGAAAATATAAAATTGAAAACACGATTTTCACTTAATTCGACTTAAGCTCTTTCAACTTATTATCACAGATTTGCATTGCCAATGAGAACGAAATAAACGAGAAACGAAGAAAAAAATTAATAGGATCATTCAGAACAGTATGAAACTTTTGATTCAGTTCAGCTTCAGGGTGAGGGTTGGTTGCAAAATTGAATAATACAGGATTGTAATTTACTTTCCTGAGATTCGGCTAAAAAATCAAAAAAAATTTCAGAGTGAAAAAAAGGAGTAGATCTCAAAAAATCGGAGCTGTGGAGTAAATTAAATTTTTTTCTCAAAACTGGAGTAGATTTACTCCGATTGAAGCAAGGTTCTAACGCTGGTGCAGAAGCAATGCTGCAAATGAGTACTGGGCTACTGCGCCGGCGCTATATTCACGTGCTCAGAGCACAAAGAGATAACAAACAACAGATTTACCAAAAAATATGACGCTAGAAGCCAGGGTTGGGACTTTACTGCAATTGCAGTAGATCTACTGCACTTTTCTCGAAAAATAAATCTACTGCCTTTAAATCAAATCTACTGCACTTTTGTTCTTACTCAGCCGTATTTATTAGATTTCGCTATAACACGCTCAAAACGCAAAATAGTTATGCAGTGAATAGGAACTTATTAAAACTTTATTCAGTGAATAAAAATCCTTATTTATAATCCTTTTCATCACCCATTATAGTTATTCATACCTTATGTCAAAATCATAAAGAAATTCTCTAATTTGGTTTCTCAATGGTTAAAACTGACAACAGAAAATTGTTTTTGTTTATATTTTCTTAGCTATGGAAGATGAAATGTAGGTCACACAATGTACGTTATTCTATATATTTATGTACTTCTATATTATTCTTTGGCTTTAATTTCTAGTTGTTTTGTTAACGTTTCGCAACTGGAAAACTTGTAAGAAACCAATATACAAAAAAGGAAAACAACGCATATTTCTTTTAATTGAAACACAATTACTACATCCAAATTATTTATAAAGTTAATGTAATTTGAGTACATTTCCATTTTAGTTATAGTAAAATTCTCCAAGTTGTAAATAAACCACTGAATGAAAACTCAATACTCAAAATCAAGTGAAATTTATGCGCTAAAACACGCTTAAAACACGCATATCAGTTCTTATTCACTGACAAAAATTGATTATAAATACGATTTTTGTTTTATTCAATGATTAAGCGTGTGTTAAAGTTGTGCGGAGTTTATTATGCGATTATAGATACGGTTGACTATGTTTAACTAAACAGGTCTTTACATTGAAATTTTTAAATATTATATTAGTATGGATTCAGTCAGTACCAATGCAGGATTAGAAAGTACCTTACATTTGTCTTTCCTATACGGATATGAATTCTGGGATCGAGTTCTAGCGATATATTGCTTCTCACAATTTTGAAGAAAGCAAAATTTTTGAAATAAAAAAATGTTAGGTTCAATTTTATGTAGAAATTTGTGATTAAATAAAAAAGCGTTTTAATTTTAATAATACACAATTAAAACTTCTTAAGTATTTAGATGCAAAGGTAGTGATATATTCTCTATACAATGACCTCGTTTTGGCCATTGTAGCGTCTTTTCCTTTCTTTAATTTGATTTGATTGAAAATTTTGAAGAACTTAACATTGTTTGGAGGTCTTTGTTGGGAACACAATATCTTTTAGATAAATATTATGATGCTGTTGACATAACAGCTTTTAGGGTCAAACTTAAAAATGAAGAAAACACTTTTGGGAAAAAAATCTAATAGTTTATGTACATATATGTTAATTTTATGATCACTGCCACATAGTAGTACCGCAGCAGATCGGAAATTTTCGACAGTTAGTTAAATGAAGGATAAACTTCGCAACAAATTGAATATAACCATACTTTAGAAAATGCTATACCCTGTAAGGAAATGGACGACCTAAACAAAGATTGTTGGGAACCTTCGGATTCCGTGGGCCTTAAAGAGTATTTTAATAAGTTTTTATTTGTCGACGGACAATAAAAAAAAGCAATAAATAGTTAGCAATTATGACAGTACTTTTTTTAATTCAAAGCTGATGTTCATATAAGTATATGAATTTTTAAGTGAATTTGCTTTGAAGAAAAATGTTTATTTTTTTATCTTAAGTTATTTATGTATGTGAATCTATGTTTAAAGTTGTTCATGTTTTGAAAATGAAAAATCTACTGCAGAACAGTTGAATCTACTGCATTTTTATTTCAAATCTACTTCGGACATTTTTCCAAAAAGTCCCATCACTGGCTAGAACACCGGGTTATTTTCTTCCATAAAAAAGCATGTATTGAACAGAGAGGTGCCTAGCGCTAGGCTCTTCTCTGTTCAATACATGCTTTCTTATGGAAGAAAATAAGACGATGTTCTACCGTCATATTTTTTGGTAAAAGAAAAAAGAGGAGAGAACACAAATTTGTTCTATCCAGCAACAAGTTTTATAAGACGTAATATTTGGGGTTACCTTGTATGTTGCTAAAGTTTTGTGTTTGTTTATGGAGTGAATTGAAGAGCCAACATGTGTGATGTGTGTAGAATAAAACGGAAAGCAGAGTGGTAGTTGTTAAAAAAATGTTGGCAGCGAGTTCATGTGTATGATTAAGTTTGATTCATGTTGCCAGAAGTCTAAGATGTTTCGGATGTGAATTTCAAAAGGTAAGTCGGAAATAATCGACTTATATGGACGCTTCGCCACTGATACTGTGTGCCAGCGACTTCGTCCTCAAGAATTGGCATAACTTTTTTTTTTATCAACCGATTGACATGAAATGAAAATTAAATGTTAAGTGAAGCTTACCACAATATATTACTGAAACCCCCATCGAGATAGGATAAGCCGCTTCTGAGATTAGCGTGCACAAACAAACAAACTGTTACGTTTTTATTATATGTATAGATAGATAGATATAGATATAGAACACAAGAGTGCAAAATAGATCTCAAATTTGATTCAAAAAAATTTCTGTTATAAGAAAAGTTCAAAACATCAATACCTGCATTATAACATACTGAGTTTGCTTGCAACACGCAATAGGTACATTGAAACCATAATTAGTTCTATGATAACTTTGGAGTACTTAGATAGCTCTTTGTCCTGGTGTGCGAATAATAATGGGCATATGATCTCTACAAACTTTAAAAGGTAGGACGACCCTTCCTACCCCGGAGAAAGGAAGGGCAGGAGGGGTCGAATGATGTATGTGTATCTTTTTTGCAGTTGGTACAATAAATGCGGGGGCATTCATCGTGGGGTGGAGGGAGACAGCAATTTCTACAGAGAGTATGTTATTGCATCGGTTTTCGATGTGCCCAAGCTTTTGACAAGTCACACAGCGCATAGGGTTTTGTATGTACTCATCAATTTTACAGTTGACCCATCCAATTTTGACTTCATTCGGTCTGCAAATTAACGTCTTTATTATGTTGTTTCATAATAAGAAAAATATTTCAGAATCACCAATAGTTATCGTCCCAATAGATGGTCCCACAAACTTGTTAATTTGGAGCATAGCCAACATCAAGAAGGTGGCCACACTTTTTATTTTAATTTCACTTTATTAAACCTTTTTGGAGTACCTACTTAACTTAACTTTACAGAAAACATCAAAAGTATGTGCGAAAGCCACACAAAAAGCAAACATTTCCGTTAATATTGTATTATCTGTTATGGGATGGCTCTTATCAGAATCAGTTTATTAATCTATTATGTATTTAAGAATGAACAAGTTATACCTGCCTACTTTTATTTCTGAATTACAAACATAATTGCAAATTTACACAAAACATCATCTTCTAACTCCATTCGTAATTGTTTTTTACGCTTCTGAAATGTTTATCGCATTTAAGTCAACAACGGGTGGTACCAGTGGTGTGATGGTTAGCATGTCCAACCATAGGTTCGAGGTTCGAGTCCCAGCAGAAAAGCAACAGCAAAGCAACAGCAACAAAATTGTTTTTCCACAGGTATCGCCTTTCGCGAGGAATTGGCAAGTCCTCCGTTAGTAAATTCATTGCCATGAAAAGCGTTTTCTCAATTAGCCGTTCGGAACCGGCAGAAAATTGTAGGTCCCCTCCATTCCCTCACAAGGCATGGTTGTGAGAAATGCGCTAGGCTCAGGAGCTCCTCCTCGCTCTGTTGTGTCACACTATTTTTTTTTTTATTTAAGTCAACCGCTTAATGAATTTGTTTAGCATATGCAAATCAAAACCGTCACATCTGAAATTTTTTGTTAGAAAGCCGTCCAACAAAAACTGAATAAGTTTTTCAAATAATCTTAAAAACTGAATTGTTATGAACGCCTATAATGGCTTTCACTCTCTAGCAGTCATGTCAGTTATATTGGCCCAAATCACGATCTCCACTACTAGGCTAACCTTTAAATACAGGGTGTCCCGTAATTCGTTTTACATACTTTGGGATATGATTCTTGGTCATATTCTACAAAAAAAATTGTTATACAGTAAAGTCCGTTTCTCAAGTTTCACATCACTTTTTGACAATTTAAAAAAAGTCTAACTTTGGTGTACCCTAACCTGTGTTAAATTCGATATCTCTGTCAATACAGATGATAGAGACCTTATCTTAGACTTAATTTTTTCTAGAAATAACAATCTTTAAGACTGTATTTAAGTTGAGTAAGGGTTGCCAGATTTTCAATTTAAAGTGGTGTCCAAATTTTCTTCCCCAAACAAAGTTTTGACTTTGAGGTCATTTTTTCGCAGAAAATACCTGTTAAACATAGAGTTTCTTTATTTTTTACAGATGAACAAAACAATAATAAAAAAAAAATTAGTAATAAGTGCACTCAAAAACCCTTCCTTTTTAAGATACTCGGAAATAACTAAAACAGGTAAAAATTCTAATTTTGTCTTTTTTACGGTTTTTTATTGCAACAACTTGCAAAGGGAGCAGTTTTCCAAGAACTTTTAGTAGTTTGTTATGTATTTTATACAAATACAATTATAAGAAGTGCTCAAAGTGCCCTCCTTCGTTTTGAATCCATGCCAGAGCCCGTTTTTGGATTTCATTATGGGTGTTTGCTGTCGATAACTCTTGTCTTACTTGTAGTCATGTAATCTTTGAAACTGTGTTAAAATTTGACTCCTGTAGGCTAAGGGTTGCCAGATTTTCAGTTAGGATAAAGTTCCTGGTATCCTTTGTTGTGCTTTTCTTCAATTTCCATTAAAAAACTCATACAAAAAAAAAATATCTGCGTATTCTTCTCTCGTAAATGAAAGCATTTCAAAAAACTCTCTGATCAAACTGCAATCGTGACTTAATTTGACAAACTAATTAACAAATTTATTTTCTTATTCTTTTATACGACTTATTTACCTATTGAACATTCATATCCCAAATTTAAAGCAAACATCCACAATGAAATCCAAAAACAGGCTCTGGCATGGATTCAAAACGAAGGAGGGCACTTTGAGCACTTCTTATAATTGTATTTGTATAAAATACATAACAAACTACTAAAAGTTCTTGGAAAACTGCTCCCTTTGCAAGTTGTTGCAATAAAAAACCATAAAAAAGACAAAATTAGAATTTTTACCTGTTTTAGTTATTTCCAAGTATCTTAAAAAGGAAGGGTTTTTGAGTGCACTTATTACTAATTTTTTTTTTTATTATTGTTTTGTTCATCTGTAAAAAATAAAGAAACTCTATGTTTATCGATATTTTCTGCGAAAAAATGACCTCAAAGTCAAAACTTTGTTTGGGGAAGAAAATTTGGACACCACTTAAAATTGAAAATCTGGCAACCCTTAACCTATGAAAGCTCAACTTAAATACAGTCTTAAAGATTGTTATTTCTAGAAAAAATTAAGTCTAAGATAAGGTCTCTATCATCTGTATTGACAGAGACAGAGAAAGTTAGACTTTTTTTAAATTGTCAAAAAGTGATGTGAAACTTGAGAAACGGACTTTACTGTATAACAATTTTTTTCTTAGAATATGACCAAGAATCATATCCCAAAGTATGTAAAACGAATTACGGGACACCCTGTATAGGTACTATGCATTTTCTTTGAACCACAAGAACGACATTAAAATGGTGTTTTAGTGTGACACTTTGAGGAATATCCCTAACAACAGACGGCACACAGTCCTTAAGAAAAAACTTTTGAAACGGAAAGGAAGATCCATTTGTGAGTAGGTGTGTACCTTTATACATATAATATATCCTGTTCTGTTTTTACCTGCATGTGACACCATTCGATTTCATAGACACCGAAACCGAGACTGAAATCAAATGCCTAACGAGTTCTCAATAATTCCAAAACTGCCCTTGCTATGGCTATGGTCTTACCCGTAACTCTCCTCCTGCACTGAGACGGAGACTCCGCGCTATGAATCTGGGATACCAAATGCAGGCCGACCACAATCCACAACTCTAAACAACCGTAAAAAGGTAGACAAATAAATCACATCCGAGAAATTCTATTGTCCTTTGTTGCTTTTTTTTCAGTTATTTTTATTTGTTTTCTTATTTTTGCTTGATTGTGGTGTTATGTTATTTTGTTCGTGAATCGATGTCAATTGTTAACATAACACCGAGATGTTAGTCGCGTTGTTGGTATGAAAAGACACCGCAAGGAGCAAGGGGCTTGCGCGCCTTCACACAAAAACACTAAAACACTTTGCTAAAAGGCTTGTTTTACACAATACCCCCTGTGCTTAGGGAAGGTATCTGGCGTGCGGCAACAGTGGCGGCGTTATCGCCGATGACAATCTCGGCCACGAATCCCAAATTGAATACAAAACAGCCACAAGGCGACGACGACGGTGGCGAATGCCCAATGCCCATATTTTTCTGAATCAATTCCATAATTTTTCTTTGCCTTTTGCTGAAGAGCAGAATAAAATATAATTTAAATGAGATGATTCGGTCAACTCTGATGTAAGCTGCTGATTTAAAAGACTGATTCGGATTAACGATTTCAAAGGAGTTTTCCAGAAATCTATTGCAGTTTATTTCGGAAAATATCATAAACCAGTTTTTGTGTTTTGTTTGTTTTCTGTTGTTGCTTTGAAGAGACACACACTCCTTAAAGTTAAATAAGCTTCCTGTCTCTGTCAGAAAAGTCAAATAAGGTTTGGATAGAATGGCTGTCTGCAAGAAAACTGACACACTTATATTAGATAGGTATATTACCGATGGCACTGAATTTTCGATGAAGCGATTGCTGCATTAGGTGCCAGTTATAGCGATCAGGAAATCGAATCAGGAAAATTTTTCAAATGGAATAATCACTAAGTTTTCGTTAGAATTGAATAGCAAATGCTATACCAATCGATAGTAAAAAACACAGAGAATTTTTTTTTTTTTTTTTTGCCAAGAATTGAACAAATATTTTCCAATCCTAACTTCCTAACTTATATTATAAATGTGAAAGTCACTCTGTCTGTCCGGATTTCTATGTTACCGTCTCCTGCCCAAACTACAGAACTGATTAAATAAAATTTTGTACAGAGATGGTCTAGAACCTGAGGAAGGACATAGGCTGTACTCTGTACATTTTATCCCTATATTCCCACGGGAACGGGAACGTATACAGGAACTTAAAAACTACAACACCGATTTCAAAAATTTTTCCACCGATAGACTGCTTCACTATCCCAGTGTCTTTAATTCATCCACATATTCCTACGGGAACTAGAGTTCTTACCAATATAATAAGTGTGAAAGTAGCTCTGTCTGTTCGTCGTTCTATGTTACCAGCTCCCGCCCAAACTAACAAACCGATTTAAATGAAATTTTGTACAAAGGCTGTCCTGAACTTAAAGACGGACATAGGCTATATTTCATTCGAATATTCCCATGGGAACCGGTTCTCACTATTATTATAAATGCAAAAGTAGCTCTGTTTGTTCACCATTCTATGTTACCATCTCCCGCTCAAACTAATGAACAGATTAGAGTTAATTTTTGTACAAAGATTGTTCGAAACCTGAGGAAGGACATAGACTTTATATTCATCCCTATATTTTCACGGGAACGGGAACGTATACAGGAACTTAGAAACTACAACACCGATTTCAAAAATTTTTCCACCGTTAGAATGCTACACTATACCTGAGTAACATAAACTTTAATTCATCCGCATATTCCTACGGGAAAGGGAGTCCTTACTAATATAATAAGTGTGAAAGTCCGTCGTTCTATGTTACCATCTCCCGCCCAAACTAATAAACCGATTTAAATGAAATTTTTTACAAAGATTGTTCAGAACCTGAGGAAGGACATAGGCTTTATATTTTTCCCTATATTCCCACGGGAGCAGGAACGTATACGAAACTGACACTACAGCACCGATTTCAAAAACTCTTCCACCGTTGGAATGCTCCATAATCCTCGAGCAACATAAACTTCTACTCATCCCCATACTCCTTACGGGAACGGTCACCATGTTTCTACGGGAACGGGAGTCTTTACTATACGGAACTGACACTACAGCACCGATTTCAAAAACTCTTCCACTGTTGGAATGCTCCATAATCCTCGAGCAACATAAACTTCTACTCATCCCCATACTCCTTACGGGAACGGTCACCATGTTTCTACGGGAACGGGAGTCTTTACTAATATTATAAGTACGAAGTTAAATCTGTCTGTCTATTTCTCTTTGTTACCATTAACCGCCCAAACTATAGAACCTATTTATATGAATTTTGGTACAGAGATAGTCTAGAGCCTGAAGATGGACATCCTTACTAATTTTACAAGTCCAAAACGTTTTGATTCCCCGTTTTCCTTTAATTCCCACTGATTGATCATTATAAATAAGGCTCAGACGCTTTAAGTTGCAGGTGTTCGCTTAGAAAAAAATCCCATAGCAACTTTATGCGGCAGAATCACGTGTATCAATCCCACAAAACCTTTTTATTTCGCAAAAGATGGAAAAAATAAGAACGTCGTGTGCAAACATATACATACTTAAATAAAATAATATAACAATGGTTTACTAAAACGCATGAATGTGTCTTATTTGCAAAATAAGTAGCCTAAAAAATTAAGAATGCTGCCGAAAGTCACTATTCCACGCGGACGAAGTCGCGGGCACAGCTAGTAAAATTATATTTTTCTACTTTCCTGATGAAATTTAATCAGGAAAAAAGAAAATGCAATTTTAACAGAATATATTTTTTCTATCATACGTTTTCTGGGCAAAAAATACTTTGAATGGTTTGCCATCGATTTGTATAACATTTGTTGTTCAATTGCATGCAACGAAGAAATAGTTATTATTCCATTGAAAAATATTGAAAAACCTGTCAACGAACATGAAACAACTAGTAAGAATTGTTATAAGTCAAAAGAAACACCTTATAGTCTTGTTAAATTAATTATTAATAATATAATTTTATATAATTTAACAAGACTATAAGGTGTTTCTTTTGACTTATAACAATTGAATTGGAGTCTTGTTGGCTGAACTTCTTTAACTTATTAACTAGTAAGAAGTCTTAAAACATTTTCACATCTTGTCCGACCGCGTATTTAGCCTGGGGTGATAAGTTACTCCATGTAGGCGTTATGTGGCCTGAGACGCTTCATCCATCTTATGGTCAGTTTAATCGACCACTGAGGAGGTTATATGGGCTATTTTGACTAAATTTAGCACCAAATTTACATTTTTGGACATCAAGCCACCAAAAGGCTCACGTACAGTGCATGGGCGTAGCCAGGTAGGGGCAGGTAGGGGCAAATGCCCCAACCTAAGCCAAATGTCCTCGAAAAAATTCTGCGTTTTTTAAGAAAAAATTAATCTTTGTCCTCGAGGACATTTGGAGAAAATGCTGAAACAACGAGGACTTTTAAAGAGTATCGTAAAAAACGAGGACAATTTGGGAAAAAACGGAAAAAAGGAGTATCAATGAAAATTTAAAAAAAAACTGAGGACAATTCGCAAAATTGCCGAAAAACGAAGACTTTTCAATGAGATTTCTCGTAAAAAACGAGGTCAATTTCGGGAAAAAAGGGGAAAAAAAAGGAGTATCAATGAAAATTAAAAAAAAGAAAATGAGGACAATTCGCAAAATTGCCGAAGAACGAAGACTTTTCAATGAGATTTCTCTTAAAAAACGAGGACAATTAGAAAAAGGGGGGGGGGGGGGGGGGGGGAAGGAGTATCAATGAAAATTTAAAACAAAAAAAATGAGGACAATTCGCAAAACTGCCGGAAAACGAGGACTTTTCAATGAGATTTCTCGTAAAAAACGAGGACAATTTGGGAAAAAAGGAGAAAAAAAGGAGTATCGATGAAAATTTAAAAAAAAAAAAAAAATGAGGACAATTCGTAAAACTGCCGGAAAACGAGGACTTTTCAATGAGATTTCTCGTAAAAAACGAGGACAATTTGGGAAAAAAGGAGAAAAGAAGGAGTATCAATGAAAATTAAAAAAAAAAAAAAAAAAAATGAGGACAATTCGCAAAACGCCGGAAAACGAGGACTTTTTAATGAGATTTCTCTAACATCTAGAAATATTACACGAGTATATTTGGGCATTTATATTTATAATTCTTCGAATCAAAATATTCTCCAGAAATTCTGAATCATATGAATGCGGCATTTTAAATGCTATTACAGAACATGCTAAAGGCAAATATCCTACTCTATTTTTAGAAACCAAAAAAAATGATACTTTTAAAGTATCTCTCAATATTCTTGTCAATAAATATGTCCTACTTTTTTTTCAAAAAAAAAATGTCCTCGTTTTTTCATTGATTTTTGAGAAGTTGTCCTCGAAAAAAGACCTAAAAAAATTCCTGGCTACGCCCATGGTACAGTGCGAACTGAGTAAAATATCGCAGCTGTATCGGTCAGTGTTAGTGATGGCCGTGAATTTTTGATTTGGCACCGTCGGCGTCGATTCGCAGCAATTGAGCCTCTTTTACTCCAAAACCAAGAAAATTTTGTGGAAGGATTAAAGCGCCAAGCCTCTCCAAATTCAGCTGGTGCAGGAATTGAAGCCGAATGATCTTCCACAACGTTGAATTTTTGATGAAAGGGCTCTTCAAAAGTTTGCTGAAGATCTATTTTTTTCAAAAAAATATTTGATATTGACATTTGCGTTCTTCGCAATCATTTGAGTTCCAACAGCATCAACAAAAAGCCCTGTCTGGTACCAATTATGGGCTGCAGGAATCATTGGGCCGTAATTAATCAAAGATGATACAAGTAATGTGAATGCTGAGCGCTATACCGCGTGATGACAGCAAAATGGAAAAGATTGTTTTGTCGTTTCAACTAGACGGTGCCACTTGTCACACAGCAAGCCTAACAATGGACCAATCGAGGGGCTAGTGGTGAACAGTTCATTTTAAGTTTGGGGATGGTCAATTGGCCGACTAGATGTGGGTTTATGTTAAGGGAAGGCTCATGTCTACAGCATCAAGCACGCTTCGATGGGCATATGCCAACATCAGCATATGCATCTAGTTTTGAGATACCGGTCGAATTGTTAAAAAATAATGCTAAAAATTTGGCTACGGTGTGGCGCAGCTGCGGTCAAGATTTGCATGAAAAAATCTTCAAACATTTAACTATATCGACCTATGACCGTATTATCTATCGATTCAAACAAAGATCATGCCTTTTAATTATCATGGTATTAGTTTTAAATAAAATTGAAGAAAGATTTTGTGCATAAGAGCAGCACGGCTGGCTCGAATGAAATGTAGTCCAATTGTTGACCACTTTTTTAAACAACTGGGCGCACTATAAGTTTTTCGAACTAAACCTGCATTTCAAAATAAACTTGCACCGCGAGCGCTGTTCTGAAAAATCCTTTCTTTCTGAAATGCAAAACGTATTTACTACAATCACGCCGGCAATTGTAAAATTGACAATAACTAGAAATAGTGTTTCCAACTTAAAAACCAAACCTCTCAAAAAACATCCATTTGCTTATTCGTATCTTAACTCTCGTGCCAGCCGCCTGTGGCGTTACGTCAATACTGATACAGTGGTGCACGAAGAACTTATCAAACTTATCGCTAGTAAGTTCAGTAACCTTCTCTGACTCAAAACGTGAGGCGTTTTTCTTGTGATCTGTGCCTACCTTTCCCTCCACCGTATGTGATTTTCATATGTTCTTCAATTAGTTAAAACTATATCTTTATGTTTTTTGGTTAAGTTTCACATAAGCCAACCACATTTGAGTGCTAGACAAAGAAGAATTATTCAGTACTCGACAATGCAAATACGACTTTTTGAAGTCTTGTCTCAACTAAAGTTTGTCGGTACTTATTTGACAGCTCAAACTCACAGAGAAGGATTTTATTGTAAAAGTGAACTGCTGTTAAAATATGTACTTGTTTGCGTTTTTCTTTGAGGAATGTTACATCATCGCTCTCTGCACTTTTTCTACTTATGTTGATTTAGCAGCTACCCCATCCGTCCATTTTTTGTTTATTTCTTGTTATTTTTTTGTTTGTCTCTTACCTTTGTCGTTATTGTTACTACATCTTGTTGGATCATGCTGCAGATTGTTTGTGATGTGACTACTCGCCAACATTCTGGCAAGAAAATGAAATACTCTTTCGCAAAAATGTTCATTCTTGTCGCCCATTCATCAAAGATTGTTATCTTACCGCGAATAACAAACAAAATAAGAACAAACTCCAAAATTTAAGCAACAAATTGTGTGTCTGTTTGGAGGGCATTTGTTTGGTGTGCCCAATGAAGCAAAACTATTTGCTTTTGAAAAACAAGCAGCGATTAAAGAGCAGCAAGGCAAAGAATGACTCAATTCGTTCAAAATGAGATTGTAACTTTTTAAACTTTTCTTAAATTTATTTTGTTCTAATTTTTCAACTTAGTATTAGTTAATTGAGTGATTTGGAACTAGTTTAACTATACATTTTCGTAAGAAAACTGCAAGACTGCACCTTCAACAAAAGGTTGGTAGACTTTATAACATAAACGGAATACAAAAACAGAAATTAATAAAACGAAATGCGCCTCCCTTGGGATAAAAACCTCTTGCGTTGCATAGCATTGTCAAGAATCGCATGCATAACTAAACTAGACACCTCGCGTAACAATGCTTAGTTACCCAATCTTCCCTCCCGCGTCCCGCGTCATGTCTCATCCAATATTGAGAGATCCTGAGTTCAGGTGACCTCATGTTAGGCAGCGTTGCCTTCGCGTCGGCACAGTCTGCAGTCATCTTCGATCGGCGCGGCACTAAGGCGAACGGACAAGGAAAACTAAAAAGTAAATATCATTTCTTTGTAATTATCAAGGAACCATCACCCTATAATTGTGACAAATGACGAAATTATGACTCAGACGCACCCGTTTGTCAGAGTCTATGATTATTAAGTTAATTTTTTCATTAATAACTTCATAGATTGCCCCTTGGCATCTGAAAACGAAGAGTATACCTACATTTTATATTCCACAACCGATGTAAAAGGACTCGCCAAAGACACTTCTTTGGCAAAGCACCCGCACTTTTTATTCCACGAATCAAGGAGTATATGTAGATAATTGTCATTGTCACTGTCACTTTTAGATGCGTTTTGTTTTGTTCCCACATTATCTCAAAGACTGATGTGGTTATACTGCCCTTATTAAAATGGAGACTACCACTGTCCGTGCAATTGAACAGGTAAACTAGGAATTTTCTTAACCACATTTAAATGCAAGACACAGTGCGGTGCAGTGCAGTGTGCAGGCCGCAATCGTCCCGAAAGACATGACAGTACTTGTATAGACTTCATCGAAAGTATCTTTTGTGGGGGTGAAACGAAAGATGTGGGCTGCAGTGCTTTGTATAGCGAAGCGCAGTTTTATGTCAGTTTGATTAACTATTGTCAGTCTGTGACCATGTGGGAAAATTAATTGCTTTAGACATCTAATTTCGTTTATTGGCTTACCGCCTTGTTTGTGAGTTTGTGGAATGCGTAACCTTTTTTTTGTTTTTATCTTTTACTATGACTTTAACCACTTCAGATTCTGAGATGGTTATTTATAAATTATATTCAAATGATTCTGAGAATTTTTGAGGAAGGGAGGAATGATCTTGAAAGCGTTAACTACATATATACAGCTGCGATCAAAATAATAGTAGTATAGGTAGAGCTTAAGAAACAACAAAATTGAAAAAAAAACCTACCCGTCAATTCTAATTTAAAAAACCAATAACATGGTTTTCAAAGTGGGGTTTTAAGCTTTTATTTACAAGAAAAAAACATTAGTTTAATATTATTATCCGATAGTTGCAAGTTTATTGAACAGATGTTGAAATTCAGCGGTCAAAAAAATAGTAGTGATAGGAAAATCTACCTTGAAATGTTACGAAATCGAAAAATTAGGTCAACATTTTTATTACAATATGTGGCTGAGTGTTCGTACCTTTAATTATAATTTAGTTGCATGTCCCTTGTTAGCTACAACAGCAGTAAAAAGACGTTAAATAGAGTTTATCAGGTTTCCACACCTTCCTGTGCTTATCGAACTCCATGATTGCTGTAACGCTTCGCAAAGGACTGTTTTGTTGCTTGGTTTACATCTAGAAGCATATTTTTTTTACAGCGCTCCATAGGTTTTCAATGGGATTAAAATCCGAAGACTGTGCGGGCCACTCCATCACATCTACTTTACTTTCCTGGAACCATTGCTTCTTGCTGAAGAACCCATTTCAACAAGAAACAACTTCATTTACGGTAGCATTCAACTTCAGTATACGGTAGCATTACTTCCTGCATTATCCTAACATAGAGATGCTGATCCATAATGCCTTCAATCCGCATTATGGGTCCAACTCCGTAGAAGAAATAACATGCCCATACCATTATGAATGTAAAGTGTGGATTATATTCGATGTTTGGAGGTCTTCTTACATATTGACGAGATCCTTTTCCACCCCTTAAAACAATTAAAGTGTAACGGGTTTTCACTATCAACGCAATGCAAAGTGGAAAAATACCAATCTGTGCAATGCTTTTACTCACACTACTATTATTTTGACCGCAACTGTATGTACATTGTACACATACACATTCAAAGGAAATTTTAAATATGTTGCTGTAATTTTTTCAACTGGCGTAATAGAATGCATGTCTGCCTGTTACGTGGGAGACTTGATAGTAATTTCATTGCCAAGGAATTAATTTCTCGATTAACCGTACGGAATCGGCAAAAAATTGTAGGTCCCTTACATTTCCTCACAAGGCTTGGTTGAGAGAAATGCGGCAGGCCTCGTATCTGCCCTCTCTATTACGTCACCCTATTTATTTATTTATGTAAAGCAAACGAAAAAGTAAATAAGGAAATAAATAAGGATTAAAATAAACCTTTAAGATTAAAATCAAAATAAATAAAATAAATAGGGTGGCGCAACAGAGCGAGGAGCCCCTGGGCCTAGCGCATTTCTCACAACCATGCCTTGTGAGGGAATGGAGGGGACCTACAATTTTTCGCCGGTTCCGAACGGCTAATTGAGAATGCGCTTTTCATGGCAATGAATTTACTAACGGAGGACTTGCCAATTCCTCGCGAAAGGCGATACCAGTGGAAAAACATTTTTGCATTTTTCCTCTGCTGGGATTCGAACCTCGAACCTCTGGGTTAGCAGGTGGACATGCTAACCATTACACCACGGGTACCACAAACCTTTAAGATTAGTCTCAAATTATGCGGGAAAAAATTTGTTAATATTCACAAGCTAACCTTAAGTGAAATTGATAGCATGCATAACTTAACAAAAAAGTTTCTGATTTCTTACTCGTCAGTAATACAAATCATAGTTTTTTTTATTTTGTAGTGATTAAGTATATTCTATATGGCTACAAACTCCTTGAGTCACATTTATATTTTATATGAAACAGTTAAGAAAGAAAGAAAAAAAAAAAAAAACAAAAGTTGGAAAAGCACATTTTTTTGAGTATATTAATTAATAAAATGGATTTTCTGGATTTTTTTTCTAATTTCTCAAAAATTAAGAAAAATTTTTAGTTTCGGTGTTCAGATTTTGACTCAAAAGTCATATTAATATTGATAATCTTAAGAAAATGACACCTAATAAATGACGAAAAATTCTATAAAAATCTTATACGAAGAAAAAAAAATCAGAATTTTGATTTTTAGAATTGATTACTCTGGAGTGAACCGCTACAAAAACATGAACTAAAATGTAAAATAAAGAACAAGTCGCTTTTTTCACTTTTTGATAGGTAAACATCTCAAAAATGATGTCCTTAAATATTATAATGATATCCTGGATATTTTTGAAATGGCAGAGTATAGAAGAGAAGCATCTCGGGCACTCGAACTCCATCCATCCCAACGCGGCGGAGCGCCCGACAGACGCCTCGTCCTTAATGTCCTACAATTCCTTGTATTGCCTGCGACGTAAATTTTTGAATGCTCAAGGGCATCTAGATCCTTTATATTTCCTTCCTGATAGTTGAATTGAAAACTGCTCTGAAAACCTTAAACGCGTTTTTCTCAAAACTGCATTTTTCAAATTTGCCGCAGCTGTATTTCACGCAAATATTAACGAATCGTCTTGAAATTTTAATTGCATATTCTCCATATGTTTTTACATACAGCCATCTACGACTTTTACGATCGGGTGAAAATTGTACATTTGGCAGCCATCGAAAGACGATTTTTTGACGAAATTTGGACCTCTTTTTTTAAAATGCGGCCATTTTGTCAGTTTCCAGTTTTTTACTCCAGTTATAGATGGCTGTATGGGAAAAAGGGTCTACTTTAAAGCCATTTTTTTATTTTCTTGTAACAGGTGCCAGAAAAATTAAAAAAAAAATGCAGCAAATTGACGCCTTCTAATTTGAAGGAGTTCAAGACATGGTCCATATCTCTCTTGGATTTCAATATTTTAACTCAAAATTTCCTCACAATTTACATGAATATGTATATGTATAATAAACTCCTAAGATTACAGAACATTTGAAGCTATGGTTTTTTAATCCATTCCCTCACAAGGCATGGTTGTGAGAAATGCGCTAGGCCCAAGGGCTCCTCGCTCTGTTTATTTATTTATTTATAGTTTTTTTTTACACGTCTTCAAAAAATCACCTCCATTTGAGCTCGAGAAACTAGCCGAGGCCTTTAAAGTCTTAAGCCAATATATTTATAAATATGCTCCTCCCGCCAAAATGCAGGGAGAAAGACATCCCCTATTTTTGTTTTTTGTTTTGTCTCAACCTATTAGCCTTGGGGTTATGTCGCATCACATGCAAGATACCCTGCATATGAAAAGGGGCGTAAGAGTCGGCTGATTTTCGAACGATTAAAATAGTGACAAAACGGTTTTAAATTGATATAAGAAGCAAGTTTTACGCTCTCTGCATGATAATTGGTTTCTGGACCAAAAAGAGAGATTTTCCGAAAGTTGCTCATAGTTGCAAGGCAGCTTAGATTGTTCATTAAATATGTCAAAATTGTAAAAACACAAAGAAACTGATTTAAGCTTTTTCACTTTTCAACAAAATTGGCCAACTTTAAAAATCTCTGTAAGTCAAAATAGTAGCCAGTAAACTATTGCGTTTGCTGTTTTTGAAGCCCTGTTTATAAGAAACAAAAAAAAAAAAAAAAAAAACACTTAAACTAAAACATCGAATTTTGTATTTTTGCCTTTTATTGTGGTCCCAACAATGCGCCGCGACTGGCTTATATAAATTCTACCCGAGAGTCCTATTTTTCCTTCCTATTTTTCCGTTTGTCAGGCTGAATATTTTCTTCGAACGTGTCAGTCGTCTGGGGCTTGTCTGGGAACACAAAAATTTCACATAACCCCATAAAAATGGTCCAGCGGTGTTAAATCGCCCGATCTTGGAGGCAACTTACAGGTTTGCAACTCGAAATTATATAAAAGTCGGCATCAACAGCAATTTCCTTTCGAAACAATATATTCACCGAGAACGTGCACACTGCACAGTGCCCAGAAGCAGGAGTCATGCGGCTCCAATTCTTCCACAGTAAAACGGCAATCTGAAGCTAAGCATAAATCAAGTAAATTAGAGACGAACAAAGACAAGAGACGTTCTTTCTTGAGCTACGGCTCAAATACAAATCCCATGAGAAAAGTTAAATCGCACCGGTGTTGGAAATAAAAGATTTATAACTTTTGTATTTTTCACTTAACCTCAAAATCTATGTAAATTTTCAAGTAACTTAGTTTTTGGTTTTTTATTTTTATCTTTGACAAAAAATGTACACTGATTGGCTCAAAATGAATCCTAAAGTCCTTAATCAAAATTTCCCACGTCAAAATATCTGCTTTTTGAAAGAGTCGGTAGGTTTTCTGGTGGTGTAAAAAAAGTTTAAAATAATATTTTATGACGGTTTAATTGGAAATATAGAATTATTAGACTGATGTTAAAACGTTCTAAAATCTAAATATATCTGACTCCAAACTATGACCAAACGGTTGATTTTTTAGCTACAATGCCACAATTTTGATCATATAAAAAAAGTAAATGCAACAGTTATATAAAAAAAATGAAAAAAAAAAAAAAAAAAAAATGGGTGCAACAGAGCGAGGAGCCCCTGGGCCTAGCGCATTTCTCACAACCATGCCTTGTGAGGGAATGGAATGGAAAGGACCTACAATTTTCTTTACAATCACACCACGGGTATACCACAAAAATACAACAGTTGTAGGATCTTCTTATTACCCACAGCCATTTTATTATATTTTAATTTGTTTTTCCTTAATTTTTAATCATCTCTTCCTTTTCCAATTTGTATCTTACTGTAATTTCTTTATGTTTATTGCCATTTCTTCTACCCTGCTCTATAACCTAAACCCGATCTTTACAACATGTCTTGGATCACTGCTCTGCAACGTTTCGATTTTCGTAGTTGTAAGCTTCATACCAAGATTACCAGCCATCAACACTGTATGTAAATGTGTGCTTTCCGTGTCAAAATCAAACAAGCAAACCAATGCCCACGAGATATTTAAATAATTGAAATAATCACACTACTGCTGAATAGAGAATCTTGTCTGAACCTGCTGAGTACATAGTTACCTTCATTAAAACATGAAACGTCCAATCATCTATTTTAGTTTTCTCTGCGAATTCTAGTCTTTTTATTTTGCCATATTTGAAAATCGATGTGTGTGTAGATCAGATTCATCAACTTCTCATGATCAACCATCGGAAAAATTATGTGCAAGAAGCTGATACACTGCGACTGCAGTTGTGGCAATGGTAACTAGAATCCCATGTGTGCTATTTGATGTATATTTAGAAGTTAGCACCTGTCGCTGGGAGTATCTATCGCCTGAATTAATATAACTGTTTGCGTGTTTGCAAGAGAATCGAATGCATAACACATCAAGCAAGGAGCAACGAGAAAAGTAGCTGTTCCACGTCGAACGTTGATTGAGATAGTAATCGAACAAATCGGGTGCACCAAATGAGGAGTTGATGGAGCTAGTAATTGGTCAAAAAAATTGGATGATTTAATATTTGATTGGATGGTTGGATAAAAATGAAGAGAAATAAGAACAGAACTCTTGTTGAAAGTTGTTATTGCGAGTCAAGGTTTTGTTTTCAGAAATCAGAATATTTATACGAGTATAGCAATGTCAACAGAACTATTGATTTGGCTTTCCGATGGTGGCCTTTATACTCTCAGTTCATATACATAGGTAGATTTGTATCTACAGCGCGTAGTAAAAATAATAATTAAATAGGGTGGCGCAACAAAGTTCATAAAGACCTCGGGGCCTAATGCATTTCAATGACTACAATTTTCTGTCAACAAAGTGAGGAAACGAATTACAAAGGAAAGGAATTACAAATTTAAATTTTTGATGGGCTTCAAACCTTGAACCCCCCACGTAACAGGAAGGAATGCTAAAAATGGCGATGTGGAAGTCACAAGTGCGTAGTCTATCTTCTGTAAATAAAGAACAGGAGTAAAATCTTTTCCTATTGGTGAACAAAATGGACACCATTAAGGAAAGGATTTTTTGGACAATTTCTAGACAATGAAGAAAGGGAGGGCAGTTGAGGAGATGTTTCCCAGAATAAAATCAACACGAATTTGTTGGATTATCGTGCGAATTAAAAGTTCAATTGCCATCGTTTTTTTACTGCAGAGTACGTTTCCTGCACCTGCAACCATGCTGAGTTTCATTAAGTATATAGATGAACCTAGATCAGTGCTTTCAGCTCGAAGGTAGCTTTTGGTTTCGTGAAGAACTTCAGTTTTAAATAACTAATAACTAATACAACAATAATTCTTCTAACGAGCCTCAGCTATTTACTTAATCCAGGTACTGAGTGAGTAAAGTCGCCGTGGAAATATTAAGGTTCAAGGCTTCGGCCCATAGAATCCGTTGCGTCAATTTGCCGGATTCAACTGACAGCAGTGAGTTTTACCGAACACAACGGATTGGGGTGACCAATATAATCCGTTGCGGTGTTTTGACAGATATAAATTAGTCAAAATGAATAAGAGAAACTAAGATATGAGTCGATGAGTCAACTGCTACTAGAGATAAGTGAGTTCTTCAATAAATTTTTCACAGTTAGCGTTTTTTTGAGGTGGTGTATATAGAACTTTGTAATGTTTTCATAAAAGTAAATTCCGAAGAACAGCGGATTAAGGAGAAAATTTTCTTTTATTAGTAAAAACAAAATAAAATAAAAGCAAATATAAATGTAAGTTTAAGCATTTGTAAATTTATATTTGTATTTATGTTACAGCCCGATTCGGTTCAAAGTCACTAATGACTCACGAATCACAACTTTCCAGAAAATTCACAGTTTTCCACTCAACACTCAAATTGTGATGCGTATTCAGCAGGTTACAACGTTGTGATTTGTGACATTTTTTAGATTCGTATGCAGTTATATGTGAATTTTTCTTCATCTTTTATTAATACAATAAGTTGGACATCAAACCATGTAGATAACTGATCAAAATTTTAACATTCTTGTGGAAATTTACTGAACTCAGAGTGCCTTCGTTCATTCATTTCAGTAAGAAAAAGATAAATTGATTCTATTGGCAATTTGTTATTAATTGTGGTACTGAAATGAATTAAAGGTATCCGAGCTCAGCATAATGTCGACAAAAATGTTCCATTTCAGAATTTTAATTAAGAGAAGTTTTTCAAAAATTGTGTACATAGTTGAATGGCCACCTTCAATTAGATTACTTTTTTTCTTTAAAAAACCACTTAATTAGCTGCTCCAATTTTCCACACAGCTTCCTGAAGAGAAACGAAAACTAAAGTTGAAATATTTTTCATCAAATAAATACAAAATGCAAATGTTTTGAAGGTTCTCAATGAGCTTTTTCAAAGGGCTATGTGTTGTTGGTCGATTTATTGGAAATTCGTGCGAATAAATCGATTTTTTTTTTGTTCGTCTCCTTTGCTAAAATAATTTTTCGGTACTGATTTGCGGTCGATTGGTTGAATAGTGTTATCATTTTTGTCGATTTGTTGATTTAACAAATCGAGTAATGTAAACTTTGTCATTAGTGGTGAAATTTTTTCTCAAATCTTGAACTCGAAAAATAAAAATTAATATTTTTTTTTTCTTATAATTCTTTATTTCATTCTCAGAATCTTAATAACAAATATAAAAAATGAAACAGTTAAGTACATTCTTTTGTTAAGAAAACAAGAAACGAAAGTACTGTACTTAAATAAGAGGAATTATAAATATTTTATTTATTTATATTGAATGTATTTTTCGGCTATTCAAACCATTTTTATACTAAAATCCGATCGAAAATGCTACCTCAATTGTTATTTCAGTAGCAGTAAGGACAAAAAATTAGTCACATCTCTAAGGTATCGGTTTTACTTATTCCATCACTAGCAGAAGAGGTTGGTTTTGACAGCTAATGTCATGAGCTATGCCGGATGTAAAAAGTTAAAAGTTGGGCTACTTTTTCCATTGCGTCCGTTGCATCCGATGCTTATAGGTCACCTCTAGTAAGATCGTGTGTATTTATTCGAGCTGTCAGTTGAATCCGGCAGCGAACGGACGCAACGGATTCTATGGGTCGGGGCCTTCATTCAAACAATCAAATACTTAATTAAGAGTAAGTTAATGTGAGATTACTAGCAGCCTGCCGAAATATGAACATATTCATTCCTTTGCTCAGCTTAACACTTTTCTAAAGCCGCTTCCTTTTGTTTTTACGATAGTAAGTTCCCAAATTTGACAATATTTGCTGACATTGTATTGGCCGGATTATAATTATTATTGGCTTACTGCCGGCGAGACTTAAAGTTCTGACTAATATTTTGTTATATTTCGACGACATCATATACTTCGTTTTGCCCTCATTCGCCATCGAAGCCGTTTTTGCCACTTGATCTGTTTCAATGCTCGTAGAAGCACCTATGAAATTTGTCTCAATAAATACTTTCATACACGGCTTACACGACATACAATCGATAAAAAGAAGGTGTACATTGATACCATATTCTCGGGTTTTTTTTTTTAAAGATCTGCTGTAATGTAAAAATTTGGTCTATTGTGGATTTTTCTAGTCTAAGACCACATTGATAAGGACTTATCAAATAGTAGAAGTGGGTTCTCAGACGTTCACATATTACAAAAGATAAAAGCTTATTCGACGATAAGGAAGCTTATTCCTCTACAATTGGCACAATTGTGAAGGTCTCCCTTTTAAGGACCGGTTATACGATACTGAGGTTCCATTCATCGGGCATACTTTATGCCGACCATATCATGCAGATCAGTTGGTCTCCTTTCCATCTGATTTTGAGATGTTTCGAAATCTTGATCATCGTCTTATTTGAATAGGGTATTTTAGTTGACAGTGGAATGTGTCTCATCATCGTAGGGCTGAACCAGTCTGCAGAAGTGGTCTGAGCAAATTCTCATTAGGGAATGCGGCTCTAACACTACGTATCACATCACGGGTTTGAGCTTGATATTCCCTACCCTGGCATACTATATTAAATTTTTGGTCGAGCTTTTGATCCTCTTACGATCGTTGCCTTCCGACGTCATGATTTTTGACAGATTTCGTTCGATCAGCCGTGAGCACGATATTCTCATTGAACGTATCTTCGCAAAGGAAGTGGTCCAAATCAGTGATCAAAATGAGTATATTCAAATCAGTTCAAACACATTAAAATTTTTCTCAATGATCGCTCCGACTTGATCATTTTCCACTCCTATTATCAAGCAAATAGATCGCAAGCATATTTACTCCCAAGCAAAAATGTTTGTGAACAAACTAAATCAGTAAGAATGCTCACAAGTCATTTTTTCTGTATTGCACTCACAAGCCAATGACTTGCAAGCAGATGACTTGTTTGAACTTACTTGAATATGTTCAAATGTTCATGATCAGGCAAAATGTTCATGTCCACGAAAAATGTTCATGAACAGGCAGAGTGTTCACAAGCAGGTAGCGTGCTTGCAAGCAGGCAGTGTGTTTTTAAGCAGGCAGTGTGTTCCTAGATACCTAGATTTCTATTCCATTAAACTATTTTTTTTGGTATGCTCACATTGCTTGCTTATGAATACACTGCTTGTTCATAAACACATTGCTTGCTCATGAACTTATTGCTTGTTCACGATCAAATTGCTTGTGAACACTTTGCTCACAATCAGTTTAGTTCAATGTTATTCAAAATCATTTTGACTTGCAAGCAAGTCTACTTGTTTGGTTCGTTCACTCAGAAAAAAAAAATGTTAATCCAAGAATTTTGCGTTTTTAAATGATTGTGAGCCAAAAATTGTTAGAGCAACAAAAAGTTTTTGACACAACAACGAATTTTTATTCTTTTAACAATTCAATTCTTAGCTTAAAAAAGAAATTGTTGAAATCAAATACTTAATATTCTTAAACTTTTTCAAAACCAAAAAATTGTCAGTTCTACAATTAAATTCTTGTCTTAAATATTTTTCAAGGCAATAGAACCTATCAACAACCGAGTTTAACAATTTATTCTTAAGGTATCAAATATGAAAGTTGTTGTCTTAAGAATCAAAAATGTTATTTTTTGTTGGTCAATCGTGTTCTTAAAATTTAGCTGTTATTTTAAAAACGCATTCTTGACGTTTAACAACAAAATGTTAAGCTGTCAGCAACTAGTTTTTGGAACAAGAAATAAATTGTTGGGGCGACAACTTTATTCTTAAAATACGACAAAACTAACTGTTAAACTGTTGTTCTGCACAAATCGAAGATTTTGTCATTATTTCAACGTGGCCCAGCGGCAGTGCAACGTGCTGAAAATTAAGAAATTGAAATTAACTAAAAAAAAAGAACTATAATGGAAAGTGTTGAAACAAGTGAACACACAGTGATTAAAAACATTAACCCTGAAACCCTTGGACTATTTTTTAGTTGGGGAATGTCCTTCCATGGAATATACGCATTGGAAGAGTGAAATATAGCATCCCTCGATCTTTTGAAAATGATTAATTCACATGAAATCGAGAATAGTAAAAAAAAAGAGTTGCTTGCAGAAAGAATAAGGTTTCGATATTTGTTTAAATAAATGGAGAGCAGATAACAATAACAATGTAAGCACAAACTATTTAAAGTTTTTATTCTATATAAAGTGCCGCACGTACAATTCCTTTGTTAAGTCTAGCACAAAATTCTCGATGATTTCTGGACAAAGTAAGAAAAAATAAGAATTACATATTAAAATTAAACACGTTTTAATAAAAAATATTTTTCCTTAGACGCTGTGAACTATAGAAAACCGATGCTTCCTTACGATTCAAATTACATTGGTAACATAAGTCGTCCAATTGAAGCAAAATATAAAGCAAATAAAAAGTATAAAGGCTAACGCAGCGGTAATGAAAACATTTGTAAATTTCATTTTACTCAGTATTCAGATTCCAAATTCAGAGTAAGTTTACCAGCATTTGGTGAATTTTATAAAAATAGTGTATATTGTAACTCTTGATACCTTAAATTCAGTTACTTTGACTGAACTTGATAATTTGATTGCGAGACACAGCCAATTTTATGTGGATTTTCTAAAGGAAAAAATAAGCCTAATTTCATTTTATGCATTACAGCACTGTAATGAGAGAAGTTAGCCCATTAAAAAATATTTGGTGCTTTAGATTTGAAGGAAACCATCAACATTTTAAGCAATATTGTCATGTTGTAAATTCTAGACTAAATGTTCCCTACACCTTATGTCTTAAATGTTCACTTCAACTGTCACATATAAAAATACAAAACTTATTTTTCCAAAATGATTTTCCGAATTCTCCTTTTGTCCCAAAGACCTTAATGATTTGCCATATTATGAAAATCTTTGTAACGATTTTTCTATTGCGATGTAAGTAGAGAGTGTTTTTTTAAAGCTACCATTTTTAAAGTCAATTATTTTGTTAAACACTCAAGACATTAAAAATATATTTGGAAACTGTAAGAAACTGTTTTTTGATATATCAATTATATAAAAGTTTGTTCGTAGAAAATGTTCAGTCATTTCAAATAAAAGATCCTGTAATCCTGTAAATAATATTTTAAAACATTGTAAATTTTTCCTAATTTGCTAGGAGCGTGACTCTCAACAGTTGAAAAGAAGTGTTACGATTTTAACTATCTTTTATGTAACAAATATTATATGTTATTTACGAAATGAAATAAATATTTTAAGTTTCTGAATTCAAAGTGTTTTTTCATATTTTTTTTTTTCATACATTTTTGAAAATTTTTAACAACAATTTATATTTTTAAAGGGCTCACATTTTTTTATTGAACCAACAATTAATTAATTCTTATATTTATTTAAAAATGCGTTCTTGCAGTAAAAGTTTTCGTTGTTGGCGTTTTAACAATCAAGTTCTTGTTATTACGATTTTAGTTGTTGAAATTAACCAACAATGTGTTCTTAGGATAACAATTTCTATTCTTGGAATTTGGACAATTTTCATTCTTAAAGCATGAATAAATAAATAAATAAATAAATAATAAAAGTTCTTGGTTAATAGATAACACCTGCGTTCTTGTTACAAGAATTACAAGTTGTTGGGTTCATTTAAACCTACGAAAATTGTTGATCCAAAGTATAAAGTTCTTGAAATAACAACTTTTTTTCTGAGTGTTTGAAAATAGGGGTTGTTTATAGTTGCTTGGTTCACAAATAAGATTGTTAAAACTTACTTGCTTGTGGGTTGACTCAGTACTGGTTTTTTTTTTTTTTTTTTTAAGTAAATACTCATTGTTCACAAGCAGACTTAGAACTTAGTTCATTTTAATCTCTGGTCCAAATCGAATTTGGATCCTAGGAGTGTTCAATACTCCATAACGATCGATACACGATACGTGATCAATTTTGTTGACGGTTGATTGCTCAAGGGATCGCGATGACAATGAATATGAGTTTTGAGACAAAGGAAACGCCCACTCTTAAAATAAGATTACCGAGCAACATAGCAAAATACTGAACGCGGAGTAATTGAAACTAAATTTAGAATACATTCGCGGTGTACCGATCAGTTTGACGTTAGTTCTCTCTTCGAAACTGAAATGGAATACCCTAATGCAATGTCAGATCGGTCGTTCTTCCAACTGCTAGATTATGATCTTCTTTCTTAATTGAGCTTTCCTTAATCCTTGAAATTCATTAATCAGCTTCTCTGAAGCGACATCTAATCATTTTATATAATTATGTGGAATAGTAGAATCGATTTCCCATTTAAGAAGCTTTGGACCGAATGCACGGAGGCGCACCAATCGTTCTTTATATTTTCAAAGAAACATATGAGCTGTCACCTGAGCCGAGGGATACGCTACCAGTCAAAAAGAACTTCGAGTTTACTCTTCTTTATATACTTATACAATGATCTAAATAATGTCAGTTGAATATACCCTTACGATTTTTTTTAATTTGTTGCAACACTTTCACTGATCATCCAAGTAAAACGAAAAAAAAAAAATTATTAAAGGCCTCAGACAAGATTTTGAGAATCTAAAACTATTAAAAACACCATTTATCTAGAGATTGTTTCAATTGTATTCTCTGAACAAAATAGACAACAACTGTACCAAGCTGCACATGCGCTGCGGCTTTAAAATAAAAAATAACAAGCTAACAAATAACCACCTTTGCCGGTGTATATCATCATAAGCTGAATCTCTAACAACTGCAATAACGATTTTTTGGTCTCCGACCTCCAACACCCTCTTCGTCTTTGCTTGGTTCTATCAAAGTAATGATAAATGTACTGAATTACTATGATAAATGTAGTAAATTGCTGAAAGGTATAAATCAATAATAAAATAATGTGGTCGTAGTGCGAAAGGAGTAAAACATAGTGACTGCAGACTTGTCGGCTGTCAGTTGAATTACACTTTCGAACAAGAACAGTAGCAGCAGCAGCAATTCAAAGAAGCAGCAACAGTGTAAAACAGTGTGAATGCCTGTGCTGCAGCAGTGGACAACAACAACAACTACATACGAATGGTGAGGAAGATGAAGGACCCGAGCTCTAAAATGTCATTTGATGCGTCAAGCGGAGCGTTATGTTGTAGGTGATGATTAGTTGCACTCTGTGACTATGTCTGGACGGAACTTGCAACCAAAAGATTGATGTGACAATAAGTTGGCAATTGAGTTCGATTTGCTAGCACCTTCGTTTTCCTGTTAAGCAACACCAGAGCCAAGCTGATGTGATGATAGGAGATGTGTGGATATAAATGGCTTCTGTCAAATGGCATGGCTGCCATCATAGAAACAGATAACGAACGAGAATTTATTTGCATGCAAATCTCAATTTCAAATTTCAAAGCTATCTACCGGATACCCATCACTTGGCCCCTGTTATAAAAATGGGCTACGAATAATGTATCTAACTACAAACACATGATGATTTTTTTGCCAAATTGCTGAGAAGATTAAAACAATATCGTGGTGCTTTATTGTTGCCGTGATATCTATGGAGCTAAGAAATTCCTCGAGACTGCTGCTAACATGTGACAGGATAAGTAGTCTGCAGTTCTAGACACGGAATGAATGCCTCGGATGGGCGAGTAAATTAGTCCAGACCACACAAACCATGCAAAGCTGTTCGGTTAGCAGATATCTGAAGCCGTCTTTCGGGGCCAGACACTCTGCAGATAGCTGGCCTTAACCGAACGCTGCACGATCGCATATCCTAATTGACTGACATCCATGACGTTACCTTCAGATACAAACGTTTTTGTGCTAGGAGACTTTTTAAACGAGCACAATTCACATTACTATGCAGTTATTTTTTCTGCCGTTTTACTTGTGTGTGGCGGCATGGCGCGTGAGTACTGCATAAGAAGGCGATATGAAAAGCGAGTGCACAGCACATGCGCGCTCCTCCGCCGACCAGCCAGTCTTAGCTCTGACTTACCACCACGATCATTGCATTCATAAAGAATGGATTTTTATTTGACCAGCCGTACCTATACAACGCTGCGCCGGCCTTGCAGATTGTATAAATGCGAACGAGCTGAAGAGTTTTTAAAAGTGTTCCCGTGTTGCGATAGGGCCTTATCAATTGGCCCATGAAATGAATGTGGCCCAGAGAGATTGCCACAAGCATCAAAAATAAAAGTGCTTCGATTGACTTTTTGGTTTCTTTTTTATGATTCCATGCGAAAGTATATTACTCGGGAGAGTTTGTTGACTTAAAACACTCTCAATACAATGCCCTATTGAGGCTCTGAGGCAGAATCGAAAACGTATCTAATAAAATCTCAATGAATCCTTCCTACAACCGCTGAGAAAGTTAATGCAAAGTTATTGTCTTTAGCGAATTCCATTAACGAATGGAAGTTCAATCACTTATCTTCAATCAAGCTAAAGGCTGCTCAAGCCGGTAGCTCAATATTGGTACCAAATCTATCAAATGACAATTTGGTTAGCACTGTCAGTAACGGTGCATGGTCAATCGATTCATTTTAAAGTTTCTCTTTCTGCTTTTTTCGGTTCAAATCGATCATCTGATTCACATTATTGTAGATCAAATCATTTTATCAAGTACCAACTATTTTGAAGCTCTGAGCAAAGCGAAAAATATTAAAATAGTTCGGAAAATCTAAAAAGTCCCAAAAATTCATCTTCACTTCCAATATAGAACAACTTTTTCCAATTGTTTGGGTTCCATTTACCATCTACTCTACTGACAGAATCACTCAGGATTTTATTTCATGCACATCACATAAAAAAAAGAGTTGAGAGGGCCTAGCTTCCGTAACTTTTTAGATGATTATCATCGCACCGCCTATCGTCAATTGTATCCTGAAAAGATATTGTCATGTAGTTTTGCATTAAGCGATTGAAGGATATTTTAATATTCTCTTGTGTTGGGTAATTATTCACATTTTAAACACGGTTTTTTAGAAACTAAGTTTTAGGAGACAGTCTTCTTTAACATTACAGGTTCCACGCTCTGGCAACTGATGTGTTCACTATAAACGCTCATAGAAGTATTCCCGCTTCCCTTTGTTTCAACTTTTTTTTGTGGTCGTAAGAGGCGATTAAATAATAAAACGTATCTAGACAATCATCAGCAAAGTGGTTTAGGAGGTATACCCTACACACCTTAAAATTTCCTCATAACTTTGCAACAAATGAAGAAAGGGCTTACCCTCTACACCCTAATTCTTACACACAAAAATTGTGAAAGCCAGCCATTGGCTACTCGCTTCCAATGTTTTCTCTTTCTGCGTTGGATGGTAGATAATGTCAACCACCAGAACTAGTTTCCACCATTTGCAGTTACAAGACGATCCCGATCTGAGACCGCCCTACTGAACCGAAGGAGCTCTTCACCATCTCTGCCTACTACGGTAATAAAGGGGCCGCCTCGCCGATCTTCGGACTTACGGCTGTCGTGGTAGATTAGCGGTACCCCCAATCTGTCCTGAATCAGACCTCCCATATCAAAATAGGGGATAGCTTCCGATGAAACGACTCCACTGGAACATGTATTATCTAAATACTCTACATTGGTGTAAAAAGACCCGAATATCAGGCCATTGGTCGGATTCATCGCTCTTGCAGTGTGACGACGAGTCAGTTTTTTAATGAAGTTGTTGATTCTGTTTATTTGAGCCAAGTTTTGAGGGACCCCATTAGGAAATTAGGATGTTAGGTGTTATTTGTACTCCAGCTCTGGTGTTCTGTGCAATGCAAGACAGGTACGCAAACGCTGTCTCTCAAACACCCGAATCTTTTTTATTTGAGACGCTGTAACGTTGAACCACGCACAAAGCACCCACAGACAATAATTTGCCTTATGTGGGCCATGTAGCAAATCTTTTGCTATCAAGTTGCCTGCTGTAAAACAGTCGAATTGTCAGAGCAAAAGCTCCTCTAGCCCTGGCCAGAGCGCATCTTTATGTGCGCTTTAATATAGATAGGCACTGGTCTATGTGGCCATGTAGATCAACGATAGTCAGCTTCCGCTAGTTCTTTCTCGTATCCCTTGAGGACCGAGCCAACGGAATTCTAAACACAAATGCTTTCGATTTCTGAAAGTTAATTTTCAAGTTTCAACTTCCAGTCATCGCTTTATTGCTGAATCTTATCGAAGTGACTTTGCAAGAGACTTCTGATGTCTTTTGTCTTCGACCTGTTCTGCACGCAATAAGGTCGTAGGCGTACGCTATAACCATGGCGAAGAGAACCAATTTGAGAGCCCCAGTGAAAACGATAAATAAAATAGCCGATTTCACCGCTCCCTTTTGCAGACGGTTCTGTATCTTGAAAGTTCTGGTAGAAGTTACATTGTTACTTTTGACAACTGCCATCTGCCATGAAGCATTTCATTAAGAACAAACAGCAAAGGCTTACTCATGTCATATCGAATCAACCAAACTTTATAGAATGCGTTCTTCAAGTCAACCAGACATGCACCTGGTACACTGCTTTTAGCCCTTTTCCATTGAATATCTGATGCTAGTTTAGACGCGGCATGTGTGGTATGTATTTGAAAAACGCAGTTTACCAGCAGAACGCAGTGCAATACTTATTTAAATTGATTTGGTGCTTTTGGTGATTTTTGTAAATGTTACAAATATAGGCTTTAAAAATTCAAAAGTGCAAGAAGTCTGAAAATTTTTCCGATAGTAAGTTTCAGTGGTTTCATTATGGCCTTGATATCTGTTGACTGTTGCTTAACTGATTTTCACTTAGAGGAAACAAATAGTTTTAATTAGCTTAGTTTTATGAAAAAAAAAGTTATGACGCTCTACCTAATAGCTGGTTGGTTTGAAATACTTGACTTTTTGGCTTGATGCGAAGACAAACATTGCAAAAAAAAAATGTTAAGTAAACTTTTTTTTGTTGGTGACTAAGTTTCCTTCGAGTTACCTTTTGGAATTATTCACCCCTCGCCACTGCCTAGTATATATATATATATAGGGTGATTCGCATAAGGTGTGACAAAAAGATAGGGTGTGTACGTTGGACCTAGACAAAATGGAAAAAAAATTATTTAAAAATAACGGTAATACCTACAGAGTCGTGCTACAGCATTTTGAAAAGCCAAAAACTTATACATTAATTTAAATTTAAAAATAAGTTGTTCAAATAAACAGTTTTTGAAATATTAATTTTCAAAATCAAAATTTTGAAAAAAAACATAATTTTTTTTTTAAACCACATTTTTCCAAATTTTACGTATTTAAGTAGTATTTTTCTGGCTTATTTTCAATGCTCTTATGTATTTTTGATCAAACACAAAAACCCGGATGTCAAAATAACCTGTAGTTTTGGAAAAACCAAAAATTACAAAAACGACTTTTTTCAAAATTTTTTTTTTTATCACACCTTATGCGAATCACCCTGTATACATATTAGACCGGTTCAAAAAAAAGTGACTTTTTTCTTTTTCTCAATGCACATCGATTTTTACCTTCGAGTAGGTGTAAAAACAAGCCTGTTAAAATTTGAGTTCGAAAAATTAATATTTAGAGGTCGCTCATCGCAGATTTCCATTTCCCATACAAATTGTATTGGAAAAAAACATATAATTTTTGAAATTTAATATTTCGGTCTAGAAGCAAAGTGCCGAGATGAGCGATACATATTCTTATAGAAAATTTGTTGTTCTACAAAAAAGGTTTCTTATAATTTTTCAACAAATTCACTCCTTCAAAAGTTATACAGGGTTAAAGTTTGATCAAATATTTTGTTTTCTTGATATCTCGTCGCCCTAAAATTGGGTTGCCGTATACGCCATTTTTAAGTTTTTGGGAAATTGGATTTAAAGGTTTGGCAGCCAACTACACAAAAACCAACCGCTGAGTTTTTTTGATTTTTTTACACAATATCTATATGGAAATCTTCTTTCAAAAAACGCAAGAAGATGGGATAAAATACTTTTAGTTTTTAAAATATTTACAATTTACTAAAAAAGTAGGTTTGACGTATACGCCACAAAATCAAAAAGATTTTGCAAACTCATACACGTACGTCAAAAAATGTGTATACGGCATTCTAATAATAATAAAATAACTGAACAAAATCTGTTAGCTATCTTAAGTCAAAAAAATACAACGTGTTTTTGTTTTTCAATATTCGAAATGAAAAGAAGTTATTGAGAAGAAAATACATAAAAATGTGGTGAAAAATCGTTTTTAAGCTCGGTGATTTGTGCAGAAAAGTATTAAAGGCTGTAGACATGATTTTATTTTTGTTTTTGGGGACACAAGAATCACTCCATAATGTTAGTGTTTCCACTAGAGGATGTTCCTTCATGACTTGCTCTAGTATTTTTATTAGAGCACTGGCTAGTGGCTATATCATTACCAGAACGAACACTATCCACTTCACTCAATAGAGCACAGTTTGTTATATTTGGTTTTTTTTGTCAGCGGAGCAAAGTGTTGCAGTCAGTTTGAAAACACTTAGTTTTCGTTTGTAGTAAAAAAGAAGAAGCGTTTCCCTTCTTAAGCGAAAAAACGCTTTGAAGATCAAAGCCTTGGCCAAACCAACGCGGTGAGATCGTACGATGCGATTGCGATAAGTCAAATCCCTTTGCATTAAGTCAAACGTCCATAAACGTTTGACTTAATGTATAGGGATTTGACTTATCGCAATCGCATCGTACGATCTCACCGCACTGGTTTGCGCAAGGCTCAAAGCAAATTATTATTTGCTCCAAGTAATTTCGATTTTAGTCCCTTTCGACCTTCATAAAATGTTTTTAATTTTTATGATCATCAAACTCTGTAATTTCTTTACTAGTACCTAGGATTTTCTTTAGCCTTAAATGCCAGACACCGATTACATTGGTCTTTTTTGGCTTGCAAAAAGACAAGTTGAATGAATTGTTGAACTCTTTACAGTAGATGCACTCTTTGGCAGGTTCATTCGTCATGTCCTGATACAAAGAGTTCATCTTGAGATATTCAAGTTAGATTCCAAATATTTTCGACTGGAACTTGCCCTTCAGTAATGAGACTCTACTGTTTAAGCTTTTTATGTGTTTATGAATTTCCTGTATTTTTTTTGGTGGGATCACTTTTTTAATATTTTTCCTCTATTGTAGGAATTATGGATGCCAGTTTTGTTTATATTTTTAAAATAATAGTTTATTGAGTGAGTATTTAAGAAAAATTTATTTATTATTATACTTTTTTACTTATACTTTTCTACGTTCAGAGTAAAATCGTATGAACGTACGCCAAAACCAAAAAAAAAAGTTTTTTTTTGACGTACATGCATACAATTTATAGTCCTAATTTTCACTTTGTATGAACTTAAGTCAAAACAATACTAAACATTCTTTTAATATTTTATGGTTTACGTTGTAGGGCAATAGGACGTACGTCAAAACAATTCTTGCAATAAAATTTTGAGAAATTGTATGGAAATTTTGACGTATATGCCAAAATTTGGCGTTTACGTCAAAACAATACCTGAATTTAATGATTTCGGTGGATATACGTCAAAATCATTCCGAATATCTCCGCAATGGAAAGATATAGAGCAAAGAGGATGAAAAATTTGAAAAGAGCACCCTCGAAAACATAAGACTGCATATCAAACTCAAAAAACGAATTTTGGCGTTTACGGCAACCCAATTTTAAGGCGACGATTCTGACAAAATGTTAAAATGTATCACTTAAATTCATAAAATCATTCGCTTTTGACACATATTTTTATAGAAAATTAATTGTTCTACAAAAAAGGTGTTTCATCATTTTTCGACAAATTCACTCCTTCAAAAGTTATTCGAGGTTAATTAAATAATTAATTAATAAATTATTTTTTTCAGAAATCAAGAAGAAAACTTAAATTTACTCTAAATTAAACTTTAACCTTGAATAACTTTTGAAGGAGTGAATTTGTCGAAAAATGATGAAACACCTTTTTTGTAGAACAATTAATTTTCTATAAAAATATGTGTCATAAGCGAATGATTTTATGAATTTAAGTGATACATTTTAACATTTTGTCAGATATCAAGAAAACAAAATATTTGATCAAACTTTAACCCTGTATAACTTTTGAAGGAGTGAATTTGTTGAAAAATTATAAGAAACCTTTTTTGTAGAACAACAAATTTTGTATAAGAATATGTATCGCTCATCTCGGCACTTTGCTTCTAGACCGAAATATAAAATTCCAAAAATTATATGTTTTTTTCCCATACAATTTGTATGGGAAATGGAAATCTGCGATGAACGACCTCTAAATATTAATTTTTCGAACTCAAATTTTAACAGGCTTGTTTTTACACCTACTCGAAGGTAAAAATCGATGTGCATTGAGAAAAAGAAAAAAGTCACTTTTTTTGAACCGGTCTAATACATATATTTATATATATATATATATATATAAATTATATATATATATATATCTTTATATATATAATTCTGCTGTACGTGTGTATGTAATTGAACTCCTCCTAAACGGCTTGACCGATTTAAATTAATTTTTCTATATGCGTTTGAGTGGCGCCCTGGAGGGTTTAGATTCACAAATCAGCCCGACAGATGGAATTGGAATATAGTAAAATTGACAATTTCATTATTCTTAACTGTAATGAATTAAAAATTAAATTCAAACAATGATTTTCTTTTTTTTGACAACAAAAAATTAAAATAATAAATAACAAATAATAAGGTTTGTTTTGAAAAATTCTTTTAATTTTTTGACTGATGTGATAAGAATAAAGATTTAAATTTTTTTTATTTATTGCACCTGAGTACCATAAACACATTTTTGTTTGCATTTAGGAAAATAGGAGAGAATTTAATAGGATACACCGATACACCTTGCTTTTGAACCTTTGTAAATCGTAATGTAGTTGAAATACAGAGCCAGGTAAAGCATTCAACATACGGTTGGTGCGACTAAAATAAGAACCTCTATACTTGACTGTACGCCCGAAGTTGGGCTCAAGGTAAAACTGATGGGCATTCTTAGCGAGGCGGGTGTTGCGGCTAAATTGTTTCAGAATGCAACTGACTATTTCACTAGAGCACTGTTTGTGAAAAAAGCGATAATAAAGAGTGAGACAAGTAACGTTTCGACGATGTTAAAGAGAATCAATCGATTCTACGATTGAACTATCACCCATCAGTTTTAACGCTATATTTTGTACCCTATCAAGTAGGCGCAAAGACGTTTGAGAAGCACCTGACCAGATATGGGAGTTATACTTCAGCTTAAGGCGGATGAAGGCCTTATAAATTGTAGCCAGATCAGAAGGGGTGAAGAACTTCCGGCATTGTCTTAAGAAACCTTAGCACTTAGCAGCCTCTTTGGCGACTTCAAATATGTGGTCATTCTAACGAAGATCATCGTTTACACACATACCAAGTACTGATAGCTTTTTGGTTTCTTGGATGCAGGTACCATTCATGGATAATGGTAATGGGGGAATATTAAGATTCATCCTCAAATTCTCCCAGGAACGGCAATGGGAACGGGATCGGAAATTCAAAAACCATTGGAACGAACTGTAATTTTTGTCGCTATTACAGTACGATGTCATCTTCATATTCCCACGAGAATGGGACGGGAACAAGAACATAAGCGGGAACTTGGAAAATATTGGACCAATTCCAAAAAATTTTCAACGTTAGAGTGTAAAGTGCTCCTGAGTAATAAAGACTATAATTATTTTCTTTACATATTCTTTCGGGAACGGAAGCGGGAATGGTGACATAATCAATAACCTGGAAAGTACTTAACTAATTCAATTTCAATTTCCCTGAGTCACGTCAAACCGAGTTGGCCTGCGGTTCGGTTTTTTCAACGACAATGAAAAAACCGAACCGCAGGCCAACTCGGTTTGACTTGACTCGGGATAAATTAATTTCCCGTATAGCTACAATGGATACATACTGCAATCTGCAACTCGAGTTAGGAATTAATTTATCCCGAGTTGGAATGCGGTTCGGTTATTTCATTGTCGTCTGTTAATAGGTAAACGGTTTGAATGTTTTGGATACATACTGCAACTCGAGTTAGGAATTAATTTTCTGTAAAATATCCCGAGTCAAGTTTAACAGATGTGTGTGTTTCTGTATGCCTGCGCAAATAACTCACTTGCTTTGATGCTTTACATAGTACTACCAGTCGACTATCGACTTTATATGTATAAGTGTTTGGCACAGATAGTGCAGTCAATGGTTGCGTTCGGATTTTTACCTAAGACGAACTAGATTCCTTTCGTGACATTTGTTGTTAGTGTAATCCCATGTTAAAAAGCAGCTGACTGCAAAACATCTTTTGAGGGGAAAGCGATCCAAAGGTACCTTAAAAATCATGGTATAGCAAGCTACCCAATTTGAAATTTGAGAACAGCTGACTTGGATTCATTTTTGTTTTGCTTTCTGTCATAGTGCTTTGTTGCAAAATTGTTTTTTGTAAACATAAAATTTAAAATATGGTGCTCCTAATTAATCTAAACGACGTTGTTTACGAAGTAAACGATTGTGAAGAAGTTTGCAATCGAATAATAAGTGGTACGTGTTGTTTGCAATTTTTAAAACACATTCGGTTTGGTTTGTTTTCACTTCGATTTATCAGCTGTTTCTGATTTGACAGATACCTAATCTTAGTCGTTCGAAGACTTACCCGGATACAAAGGTATCCTAGTTATGCTACCCATTTTTTCTCGAACGCACCCAATGAAGCATTTTAGATCCGAATTTTTTTACTGTGAACCGATTTGCATGAAATTTTGGAATTAGGCTCATCTCACCCTTAACTTCAAAAGTGAAAATGATTTGAACACCGCCAACACCCTGGGGGTGGTTGCCACCCCTTTTCGGGGGTGAATTTTTTTTCTTCAAAATAATCTCGGATATCGATAAAAGGCCTAATTTTAAGCAAAAAATCAAATACAAAGTTTTTCTTTAAGTCCAATACTTTTCGAGTTATTGGCAATTGAAAATTCGCAATTTTTTCACGTTTTTCATCTATTTACTGCAAATATCTCCAAAACTATACGTTTTATCGAAAATTTTATAAAGAACAAAATTGTAGCAAGTAAATCAATAAACAATTTGGTTTTTTATAAAGTATTCTAAGAACAATATTAAGCTAGATATAAAAAACCAAAGCCATTTTTTATTTTGTCTGAAATTTAATCGTTGTGGTCAATGCCATTTACCGGCGAGCAGATGCATTTTATGCATTCTAACACCAAAAGATGTTTTGTAGTGCTTGAAATAAGCTTTAAAATGAGCACTATTTAAAGTCTTTTGCACGTAAAATAAGTGAGCTGTAGTGCAAATAAGGAGAGCATCTAATGTTTTTTTCTTTTAAATCAATGAGTTTTTGGACCATAACTACTTCAATTTTCATGCTAGCACAACTTATAAAAAACCATTGTAAAGGTAATTTAGAGAGCTACAACATGCTTTATTGCAATATGTAGTAAACAACATTTTGCTAAAACGGTGAAGGGTTAAAGGACTTAAGAGAGGCTGCGATTGCGCTGCCACGCGCTCTTTAAACAATCATATCTCCGTCAATTTTTGTCTGACAGAAGAAACTAAAAAACCAAATTGTTTGTCAGAAAAATACCTAAATTTTCCCTTCTGACACTTTTATACGTATCTGTCGTCATTTTTGAGATATTATGAAAAAAAGTAGGTTTTTTAAAAATTTTAAAATTTTTTGTTTTTTTTTTTAATCGTGACTTTTTTGAAAAATATGTGTTCTGAAGCATCCAAACCGATACTATCTATCAAACTCTTCATAACAAACTTAATTTTAGGCGGAATACGATTAAATTTAATTTTGGTGGAAATGGCACTTATGAAACCCATTGATTTAAAAGAAAAAAACATTAGATGCTCTCCTTATTTGCACTACAGCTCACTTATTTTTCGTGCAAAAGACTTTAAATAGTGCTCATTTTAAAGCTTATTTCAATCACTACAAAACATCTTTTGGTGTTAGAATGCATAAAATGCATCTGCTCGCCGCTAAATGGCATTGAACACAACGATTAAATTTCAGACAAAATAAAAAATGGCTTTGGTTTTTTATATCTAGCTTAATATTGTTCTTAGAATACTTTATAAAAAACCAAATTGTTTATTGATTTACTTGCTACAATTTTGTTCTTTATAAAATTTTCGATAAAACGTATAGTTTTGGAGATATTTGCAGTAAATAGATGAAAAACGTGAAAAAATTGCGAATTTTCAATTGCCAATAACTCGAAAAGTATTGGACTTAAAGAAAAACTTTGTATTTGATTTTTTGCTTAAAATTAGGCTTTTTATCGATATCCGAGGTTATTTTGAAGAAAAAAAATTCACTCCCGAAAAGGGGTGGCAACCACCCCCAGGGTGGTGGCGGTGTTCAAATCATTTTCACTTTTGAAGTTAAAACATTAGATGCTCTCCTTATTTGCACTACAGCTCACTTATTTTTCGTGCAAAAGACTTTAAATAGTGCTCATTTTAAAGCTTATTTCAATCAGTACAAAACATCTTTTGGTGTTAGAATGCATAAAATGCATCTGCTCGCCGCTAAATGGCATTGAACACAACGATTAAATTTCAGACAAAATAAAAAATGGCTTTGGTTTTTTATATCTAGCTTAATATTGTTCTTAGAATACTTTATAAAAAACCAAATTGTTTATTGATTTACTTGCTACAATTTTGTTCTTTATAAAATTTTAAAGATAAAACGTATAGTTTTGGAGATATTTGCAGCAAATAGATGAAAAACGTGAAAAAATTGCGAATTGCCAATAACTCGAAAAGTATTGGACTTAAAGAAAAACTTTGTATTTGATTTTTTGCTTAAAATTAGGCTTTTTATCGATATCCGAGGTTATTTTGAAGAAAAAAAATTCACTCCCGAAAAGGGGTGGCAACCACCCCCAGGGTGGTGGCGGTGTTCAAATCATTTTCACTTTTGAAGTTAAGGGTGAGATGAGCCTAATTCCAAAATTTCATGCAAATCGGTTCACAGTAAAAAAATTCGGAGGTAAGGCCCTATTTTTCGCTTCATTGACTGCACTAAGACCGCAACTAAAGAAGGGTAGTTTTGATTATGTTCAAGCGAACTCGGTCTGCTTGCATTAATTTCATTTTAATTATTTGGTTGACGGTTCGGTTTTTTCTTCGGTTTGCCAACTCGGTTCGAAAAAATGTAAACCGAGTCAACTCGGTTTGGGCTCAACTCGGTTTGACTCGGTTTATGAAACCGAGTTGACACATCACTAATACCGATCCCACAAATTCTGTCATCGTTAGAGTGCTTAAATGTCCCTGAGTAACATAAACTATTTTTCATCCTCACTCTCCCACTAGAATAGAAACTTTGAAACGACTTTACTTAACTTTCAATTTGATGAACGTAGGGCCTGAGCTACGCCGGGCGGGTCAGCTAGTATATATATATAAATGAATTGCTGTTCGTAATTCTGGCTAAAACTTGAAAACGTCTGAACGTATTTATCTTATCTTGATTTTAAAATGTTCGCGTAGGTCTAGGGAAGGTTTAAAAGCTTTTATTTCATCCCTTTAATCCCACGGGAACAGAAACAGGAACGAGAAAGGGAACCTTAAAGTTATTTGACAGATTCCTAAAAATTCTTTCAACTCAAGGATGTTACATTATCCTTCAGTGACATAGACTTAAATTTCATTCACATATTTCCACGAGAGCGGAAGATTTCCTCAGGAACGGGGTTGGAAATGGAAACTTAGAAACTACTGGAAAGATTCCTAAAATTCTTTTGGCACCGGGATGCCACATAATTCCTTAATTACGTAGATTTCATTTCTATAATCCCACGGGAACAGAAACAGGAACGAGAACGGGAACCTTTAAGTTACTCGACATATTTTAAAAACTCTTTCAACTCTAGGATGTTACATTATCACTGTTACATGTCACTGAGGGTGACAAAGACTTATATTTCATTCGCATATTTCCACCGGAACGGACGATCCCCTCAGGAACGCTGATTTAAATCAAATATATATATATTTTATTGTAGCTGAGTAGTTTATACATTTTTTTTTTTTTTTTCATTAGACCTATATTGCACAATTTACAGAGGTTTGGTATAAAGCTAACTTACTATTGAAAAATTTATAATAATGGTTTTATAATATTATTATAGTTGAGTTAATTGATAGAAGGAAAAGCTGCAAGAAAAACCTTCATTGAATATTTGAGATGGAGAGAAGAGGAGGAAATATCTGAGAATCACCTCAGCTAAATTATAGACTTCTTACAATCTGTTTTCAAAGATTATACAAACATTTGTATATTAAGTATGAAATAAATAACAAAATAGTGAACCAACAAATAAATAAATAAATTAATAATTACACAAGTAAATATATACATATATTTATATATATACAGTGATGGTCATTAAAATAGAAACGGCACCCATATAGTAATATAAGTATGCATAACTTTCTTAAAAGACATTTCTTCAGGTTGAAAAGAGGTTTAATTTGTAACCCATGAATAAGAGTACACATAAAAATATTCATACAAGAAAAAAGCTAGACAATATCAAATACAAAAAAATAAACATGCATTTAATTCAAATTTTGTGTGGCCATAAAATTAGAAACAGAACATATAAAATGGTATTTCATTAAAAATCTCCAGCTTAACATAGAGTAAGTATTAATATTTTGTAGGAAATCCATTTCCTTGTATAAACGCAGCCAATCTTCTTTCCATACTTTCAGCCAAAGCGCGGCATCTTGATGGTGCTATACCGTCCTAGACTTCCTTAATGTTTTTGAAAAGCTCGTCCGAATTTTTAGATTTTTTGGACTTTAATGCTCTCTCCACGTCTGCTCGTTCTCAATCGGATTCAGGTCCGGACTTTGCGCGGGTCAATCTAAAACACTGGTTTTTGTATCCGCAAACCACAGCTTTACAAGTATGCAGTATGTTTTGGGTCGCTGTCCTGCTGAAAAACATGACTGATGGGCATGTGTGGGAATGAAAAAGGCTCTATGACATTCTCCAGTATGCCTTTATAAACGTGTTGATCCATTCCACCGTTTATCCTTACTACCCAACACCAACCAAAACCAACACCACTCCAAGAAAATGCACCCCAAACCATTATGTTTCCTCCTCCATGTTTCAAGGTCTTCAGCGAGTATTTTGGGTCTAATTCTTTTTTCTGAGGACGTCTAACGTACACTTTACGGTCTGACCCAAAGAAATTGAATTTAGATTCATCGCTCCATACATAATAGTTTGGGGTGCATTTTCTTGGAGTGGTGTTGGTTTTGGTTGGTGTTGGGTTTCAATGCTGGGACACATTTTCTACTAGCAATGTACGGTGCTCCAAAATCAGAACTTTTGATATACATATAATTACAGATACTGTAGCTTTGCTAAACTAACAAGGCAAAGTACAGCTGTAAAATTTCCATTATTACCACCTACTTCTTCAGCAGCTCAACAGCATATTTATCGAGTGTATTATCAAATACAGGCTAGGAAGAGAAATTGATCCAGAAAAGTGGGGTCGGAAGTTAAAAAACAATATAACGGGTGATTTTTTAAGAGGTACAAGAACTTTTTTTTAAAAAAAACGCAAAAAATTCGAAAAAATGAATGAAATATTTATTTGAATCGATAGTTTGAACCTTGCAATTTAATGTTTAAAAATAATTTCATGCAAATGTTGACCGCGGCTGCGTCTCAGGTAGCCCATCCGCTGAGTCCAATTTTGGCATACTCTTTCACACATATCGGCCGGTATCTCACGAATGAATGCATGGATGTTGGCTTCCAGTGCGTCAATCGAAGCGGGCTTGTCCCTATAGACATTAGCCTTGACATACCCCCACAAAAAATAGTCTAATGGTGTCAAATCGCACGATCTTGGCGGCCAATTGACCGGCCCGAAACGTGAAATTAACTGTTCACCAAACTCGCCTCGCAATTGCATTTCGAACATTTCGAACCGAGCACGAATTTTGATAGTAAAATTCAATAATTTGCAAGCGTTGTTCATTTGTAAGACGATCCATGGTTAAATTGCAAACCAAACTGAAGCTGTTTGACAGTGACACAAGGTACTAAACACACGTCAGCTGTCAAAACCAGTGTTGCCAAAACCAAACCAGCTAAAAAATCACCCGTTACTGCAGCCAATAACAACTTTATTACCACCAGCACCCGATAATCTACTAAACACAATCTTCTGTAATTGTACTAAAGGTTGCAGCGGCAAATGTGGATGCAGAAAAATTGGATTAAGATGTTCAAAAGTTTGTGGACATTGCCGTCATGCTTAAACGCAGAGTCAACCATTGATGAAAATGATGAAGATACTGATTTAAATATAGGAATAAGTCCACTCGACGTTTTGTCAGCAACTGTTGATGACACAGAATCTGAAGATATCGACAGTAAATGTTAAAAAAAATTGTGTACTAAAGTTAATTTTTCTGTATTAAAAAAAAAAATTATTTACTCGTAAATAAAAAAAACCTCTTATTATATATTATGAATTAGGCCTACGGGGGAAACCATTAAAAAAAAACGCGCCCTGCATTCTACCTCGAAGGTGGTGAGGAAACGAGTACATCGTTATAATATAGTCACTTTCTCGGCGCTCTACTCCGAAAACGGTAAATTCTACAGAAAAATGCAACAGACGTTTTTTTGTAGACAATTTCACGACAAACAATTTTTATAAAAACCTTTATTGATCTCTGAGCAATAGATCGTGAGATATTTGCGAAAAACTGTTTTCGTGACCTTTTGACCTTTATAACTTTTTTAGCCGGCACGATATCAATGTCGATTTTTCAAATCTTCATAACAATGCCGTAATAAAGGTGTATACAAAAATTCAGCTCTCTAGGAATTTTTCCGCAGATTGGGGTTTAAAATAGCAAAAATGGCTGGACTACAGGGGAAGATAAAATTACTTACAAGATGGTTCAACTAAGCAATACCAGCCTTTAATATAGAACCTGTGCGCTATTCAAAAGTATTCTAATGACTGGGACTTTTCCACAATATCACAAGAAAAAACCACGATTTTAATGAAAATCGCTCGATCTCTCTCCTTCCCGTTCCCTCCAAAATCTTCGAAAAAATTTTAGCGAGACGAACAAGTTGGCAACTAGAAAAAAAGGCTAGTAAGGAACAACTTGCTTTGAAACCCAAGAGAAGAGTCTCAACACTCTTGCTCCTGCTGGAACACACATTAGCAGAAGCTTAACATTATCAAAAGCTAAACACAGTATATTAATGTCATCTGACTTGGAAAAAGCATTTGACAGAGTTACTATGGTTGAGCAGCTTTACAAATGGGTCGCACCAAAAAAATTACTGAAGATTAAGCTTCGTTTATAAATCTGTCTACGATAGCTTAAAGCGGCCAGTTACTACCATTTAGAATGCTTTCCAATCGTCCGCAGTGAGCGTTGTATTACTAGAGTGGAAGCGTCTGATGCCATTGAGTATTGCGCAGATTCCGAAGAAATGTTTCACATCTTCTGTCGCATGTAGATCGCACAGTGTACATTCAGTAGGGCGATCACTTCGATGAGGTATATAGTTGAGGTACAAAAGCAAGAAAGCTCTCCTCTTTATTCAATAAAATACTGTTACTCTCGTTAAAATAATTATTTTTCAGATTCTGCTCCAATGTTCGCTTAAATAAATAGAAAAATATATAAATAAAATAGTCTGTATCTTACACTTGTTGCAATGTTGTTTTTGCCCTGGATTCCTTTCCAGTTGCAGTTCATTGCAATTTTAGATTTCTGGAGTTTGGAATGGAATTGCTTCTCAAGTTTGGGGGTCAAAACAACTCGTAAGTATTTGTACTCTCTTACTTTTTTAAATTCCTCGCCTTCCCATGTCCATTTTACTTCCCTACCATATCGCCCCGACCCGTTTCTAAAAATCATAATTTGACTTGGTGTTATTAAACTTTAAACTCCATCGGCAACAGTATTGCTGCAATTTGTTGGCCATAAGTTGCATTATATTCGGTGTCTCTGCCAGTAGCACAATATCATCATCATACATTAAACACTTGATGTTGACACCTTCAAACATGATTCCACCTGGGATGAAGGATGTTATATCATATATACCTACATCTGATCAGAAAATAAGTTTTTTAAATGAAGCCATTTCAACTCTCTATGACAAACATGTTCCTCTTGTTATCAAAACATCTGCTACGAATGGGAAACCATGGTTTTCTCACCATATTCGGCAGCTTATTTTTAATCGCGATCAAACTTATAAGTTTTGGAAACGATATAGGTTACAGGACCATTTTAATATGTATCGATGTTATCGCAACCAAGTTGCAGACAAACTTAACCCAACGCTCGACGGACGAAAACTGTGGAATGATCTTCGCCAAATTGGAGTATTCAAAAGTAAAAACAGATGCGCTGGTGACGTCGACTGCAATGAGCTCAACAAAAAGTTCATATCTTTGCCAGCAACCAACCATATCACAACTAACTGTACGCTTCCTACACTTAACAGCGATAGTATGATTGGCTTTGGTTTTAGTTTCAGGTCAGTTGATAGCATTGAGGTAGTTGAAAGTATACTGTCTATCAAATCAAACGCGATTGGCCTCGATAAAATGAACCCTAAATTTAAAAAAAATTATACTACCTATAGTACTACCCCTTATAACTCATATTTTTAACACCATATTGACTACAGGGGAATATCCGCTACTGTGGAAGCTTGCAAAAATTATACCTATTCCTAAAACCTCAAAAAATGATGAGTTCAGACCCATTGCCATCCTGCCATTTCTCTCGAAAGTATTTGAAAGAATTTTGCAAAATCAAATGACTTCATATCTAAGCAGCTCAAATCTTCTAACACCTAAGCAGTCAGGGTTTCGAAAGGGGCATAGTTGTATAACCACCTTGTTAAAGGTAACGGAAGACATTCGACGAGCTTTGGACAAAGAATATATCAGCTTTCTCATCCTTTTGGATTTCTCCAAAGCCTTTGATATGGTCGACCACTCAATTCTATGTGATAAACTTCTTCGTTTCTTCAACTTTTTCGACTTGTTCTGTTAAACTTCTATCTTCTTATCTGTCCGGACGAAAACAGTGTGTGCAGGTGAACAATGTTCTGTCTGATCTTCTTCCGCTATCGCGTGGTGTACCACAAGGTTCCATTCTTGGTCCCCTCTTGTTCTCTCTTTACGTTAATGATTTACCGTCAATTGTAAAATATTGCTCTCTACAAATGTATGCCGATGACGTACAATTGTACTTTAGTTGTCTTTTAGGGCTCATAGAGAATGGTGTATACAGAATAAATGAAGATCTCGAGTGTATTTCGACTTGGTGCCAACTTAATAGTCTCCTGCTGAATACTAAAAAATCAGTTTCTTTGGTAATTTCTAAAAAACCCGTCGACTTACTGTACTTTCCCCCTATAAATCTGCAAAACACACAAGTGACATATGTAGAAACGGCCAGGAATCTCGGTGTGATTTTCAACCGCACTCTTACATGGAATAATCACATTAACTACGTAGTGGGTAAGACTTATGGTATTCTCCGATCATTGTGGGCAACACAGTATTTTACTCCTCAAAGAGTTCGAATGCTTTTGGTGAAAACTCTAATTGTACCAACTCTAATCTATGGTTGTGAAATTTATTCACATTGTGACTCTGCCAGTAAGAGAAAACTAAATGTGACCTTCAATTGTCTAATACGCTACATTTACGGTCTACGTAAATATGACCATATTTCAAATTACTCCAAAGCCCTCCTAAACATGACATTGGAAAATTTTCTTGAGTATCGCGCCCTTACCATGCTCATTAACATACTTCTGTGCAAACAACCCCCTTATCTCAGCGAATTAATAAGTATGGCATCCTCACATAGAACTAGAATGCTTGTTCAACCCCGCCATGGTTCTCTCACATCCGAACGACAGTTCTTTGTTTACTCCACTCGTCTTTGGAACACTTTGCCTCAAAATATACGAGATATAAATGATGCTGTCAGATTGAAGATATAGACAAAAACTCACTTTTCCCTTTTATAGACAACATTCAATGTCATTGTATAAAAAACCTAACTATGCCTGCCTTACTCTTTTTCTTTCTTTGCTCTCTTTCCTTCTTTTGTTTTTTTTTTATGTTATCCTATTAATATTATAAACGTGAAAGTTTGTATGTGTGGATGTATGTTTGTTCCTCTTTCACGCAAAAACTGCTGAATGGATTTCAATTAAACTTTCCAATAATATAGCTTATACATCAGAATAACACCTAGGCTACAATTTATCCCTAAATTCCCTCGGGAACGGGAACGTATACGGGAACTTAGAAACTACAACACCGATTTCAAAAATTTTTCCACTGTTAGAATGGTTCATTATCCCCGAGTAACATAAAAACTAATTCATCCCCATATTCCTACGGTTCCCTATATTCCTACGGGAGCAGGAACGTATACGGGAACTTTGACACTACAGCACCGATTTCAAAAATTCTTTCACCGTCAGAATGCTACACTATCCCCGAGTAACATAAAAACTAATTCATCCCCATATTTCTACGGTTCCCTTTATTCCCACGGGAGCAGGAACGTATACGGGAACTTTGACACTACAGCACCGATTTCAAAAATTCTTTCACCGTTAGAATGCTACACTATCCCCGAGTATTATTAAAACTAATTCATCCCCATATTCCTATGGTTCCCTATATTCCCACGGTAGCAGGAACGTATACGGGAACTTTGACACTACAGCACCGATTTCAAAAATTCTTTCACCCTTAGAATGCTACACTATCCCCGAGTAACATAAAAACTAATTCATCCCCATATTCCTACGGTTCCCTATATTCCCACGGGAGCAGGAACGTATACGGGAACTTTGACACTACAGCACCGATTTCAAAAATTCTTTCACCGTTAGAATGCTACACTATCCCCGAGTAACTAAAACTTTAACTCATCCCCATATTCCTACGGGAACGGTCACCATATTCCCACGGGAACGGGAGTCTTAACTGATATTGAAAATGCGAATGTAGCTATGTCGGTATGCTGAGGAAGGACATAGACTATTTATTTTTTCCCTATATTCCCACGGGAGCAGGAACGTATACGGGAACTTTGACACTACAGCACCGATTTCAAAAATTCTTTCACCGTTAGAATGCTACACTATCCCCGAGTAATATAAAAACTAATTCATCCCCATATTCCTACGGTTCCCTATATTCCCACGGGAGCAGGAACGTATACGGGAACTTTGACACTACAGCACCGATTTCAAAAATTCTTTCACCGTTAGAATGCTACACTATATCCCCGAGTAACAAAAACTTTAACTCATCCCCATATTCCTACGGGAACGGTCACCATATTCCCACGGGAACGGGAGTCTTTACTGATATTGAAAATGCGAATGTAGCTATGTCGGTATATTTTTCGTATGTCTCCCGTTCACAGAACCTGAGGAAGGACATAGACTATATATTTTTTCCCTATATTCCCACGGGAGTAGGAACGTACACGGGAACTTTGACACTGCAGCACCGATTTCAAAAATTCTTTCACCGTTAGAATGCAACACTATCCCCGACTAACATAAAAACTAATTCATCCCCATATTCCTACGGTTCCCTATATTCCCACGGGAGCAGGAACGTATATGGGAACTTTGACACTGCAGCACCGATTTCAAAAATTCTTTCACCGTTAGAATGCTACACTATCCCCGAGTAAAATTAAAACTAATTCATCCCCATATTCCTACGGCTCCCTATATTCCCACGGGAGCAGGAACGTATACGGGAACTTTGACACTACAGCACCGATTTCAAAAATTCTTTCACCGTTAGAATGCTACGCTATTCCCGAGTAGCATAAAATTTAATTCATCCCCATATTCCTACGGTTCCCTATATTCCCACGGGAGCAGGAACGTGTACGGGAACTTTGATACTGCAGCACCGATTTAAAAAATCCTTTCACCGTTAGAATGCTACACTATCCCCGAGTTACATAAAAACTAATTCATCCCCAAATTCCTACGGTTCCCTATATTCCCACGGGAGCAGGAACGTATACGGGAACTTTGACACTACAGCACCGATTTCAAAAATTCTTTCACCCTTAGAATGCTACACTATCCCCGAGTAACATAAAAACTAATTCATCCCCATATTCCTACGGTTCCCTATATTCCCACGGGAGCAGGAACGTATATGGGAACTTTGACACTGCAGCACCGATTTCAAAAATTCTTTCACCGTTAGAATGCTACACTATCCCCGAGTAACATAAAAACTAATTCATCCCCATATTCCTACGGCTCCCTATATACAATACCGATTTCAAAAATTCTTCCACTGTTATAATGCTACACTATCCCTGTGTTACATTAACTTTAATTCATCCACATATTCCTACGGGAACGGGAGTCCTTAGTAATATAATAAGTGTGAAAGGAGCTCTGTCTGTCCGTCGTTCTATGTAACCATCTCCCGCCCAAACTAATAAACCGACTTAAATGAAATTTTGTACAAAGATTGTTCAGAACGTGAGGAAAGACATAGACTATATATTTTTTCCCTATATTCCCACGGGATCAGGAACTTTTACACTACAGCACCGATTTCAAAAATTCTTCCACCGTTGGAATACTCCATAATCCCGGAGTAACATTAACTTTAACTTATCCACATATTCCCACCAAAACGGTCACCATATTCCCACGGGAACGGGAGTCTTTAGTAATATTGAAAATGCGAATGTAGCTATGTCGGTATGTTTTTCGTATGTCTCCCGTTCAAACTGCTAAACAGATTTTATTAAATTAGCTACAGAGATGGTCTAGAACATGCGGAAGGATAAAGGATAAAATATGTACCGCCATTTTTAAGGCTAGAAGTTTTATTTCCTAAAAAGTTAAAAATGCTGCTGAAAGTCACTATTCCACGCGGACGAAGTCGCGGGCACAGCTAGTTATTTATAAATTTGAATCTATTTATTATTTTCCATTTTCCTTAATAAAAATCTTTAATGCATATCTTTTCAATAATTTGAATTATATAAAACTTTCCATTTATGAACTCCTATAAAATTGTTCTATCTTTAGCTTTCATATGTATATGTAATAATATTGTTATTAATCTAAGTTTATATCTATCTTATTAGACAACTAGCTGTGCCCGCGACTTCGTCCGCGTGGAATAGTGACTTTCAGCAGCATTTTTAACTTTTTAGGAAATAAAACTTCTAGCCTTAAAAATGGCGGTACATATTTTATCCTTTATCCTTCCGCATGTTCTAGACCATCTCTGTAGCTAATTTAATAAAATCTGTTTAGCAGTTTGAACGGGAGACATACGAAAAACATACCGACATAGCTACATTCGCATTTTCAATATTACTAAAGACTCCCGTTCCCGTGGGAATATGGTGACCGTTTTGGTGGGAATATGTGGATAAGTTAAAGTTAATGTTACTCCGGGATTATGGAGTATTCCAACGGTGGAAGAATTTTTGAAATCGGTGCTGTAGTGTAAAAGTTCCTGATCCCGTGGGAATATAGGGAAAAAATATATAGTCTATGTCTTTCCTCACGTTCTGAACAATCTTTGTACAAAATTTCATTTAAGTCGGTTTATTAGTTTGGGCGGGAGATGGTTACATAGAACGACGGACAGACAGAGCTCCTTTCACACTTATTATATTACTTAGGACTCCCGTTCCCGTAGGAATATGTGGATGAATTAAAGTTAATGTAACACAGGGATAGTGTAGCATTATAACAGTGGAAGAATTTTTGAAATCGGTATTGTATATAGGGAGCCGTAGGAATATGGGGATGAATTAGTTTTTATGTTACTCGGGGATAGTGTAGCATTCTAACGGTGAAAGAATTTTTGAAATCGGTGAATTAGTTTTTATGTTACTCTTGGATAATGAACCATTCTAACAGTGGAAAAATTTTTGAAATCGGTGTTGTAGTTTCTAAGTTCCCGTATACATTCCCGTTCCCGAGGGAATTTAGGGATAAATTGTAGCCTATGTGTTATTCTGATGTATAAGCTATATTATTGGAAAGTTTAATTGAAATCCATTCAGCAGTTTTTGCGTGAAAGAGGAACAAACATACATCCACACATACAAACTTTCACGTTTATAATATTATAATAATAATAATAGGATAATAGGATTTGTCTTAATGTGTATAAGCGTTTCATGAAGAAATAAATAAATAAATAAGTAGATACAATGAGAAGAGTAAGGGGCTAAGGAAGCATCCTTGTTTCACATTCTTTTTGGTATCAAACCAGTTAGATAACTGATTGCCATCCAAAACCGCCACTTGGATGTTTTCAAACATACTTTGTATGATTTTTAGGTACTTAGTTGAGACACCTATATTACTTAGTTTAAAGAAAAGAGCATTTCTGTTTACTGAACCGCAGGCCTGAACTAAGAAGGCCTATAACTTCTTTCCTTTATCCAGATTTCAGATACGTTTTCGCAATGCTTGTGAGAGGTAAAATCTTATCCACTGTTGAGTATTCTCTTCGAAAGCCTGCTTGGAACTCACTGAGAAGCTTGTTGATATTAGACAAAGTTCAAAATGTTGACAGTAGTTGAGATAAAAATGCTTGGAATGACAGCAGGAGTATAAAAAATTGATCGTATAAGAATTGCCATGGTGTGTCGAAGCCTTCACGTCAATAATAATCTTGCAGAAAATAGCGCAGGATCATCCCAGTTGGTATTGTCATGTTGATAGGAGAAATCCGGAGAACCCTATCAAAGTTCAAAAATGATCGCGAGTAAGCTAAAAGAAAGTGAGACTAAAATATTCCCGGCACAGACAAAAATGTAAAAATGTAAATGTAAAATGTCAAAATTGAACAATCGAGCATCGGGAACTTTTTTGACGCTTTCTGTGGCCAACGGGTCGGGGCGTAAGCCACGGGCGGATCACTGTTTTGAAGCAGATAAGTAAGGGCCTGTGATCCCTTCTTTTCAATCGAAACTAGTCTCTCTCAGATGTGCTCTCTATGTGTCTCCATTAACTGCAGCACCTTCCATTTCGTATTTGTTACATCTCATTGCATAATAATTCAGTGCCTCCCTCGACTTAAAAATAATGAAATTATCTTATGAATCGTATTAGAAGCGTCTTTTGCTCGAAATTTAATTTGAATATTTAATTGAGGAATCAAGACTTGATACCGCGTCCTTTGTTTGCGTTAAACAAATTTACGACTCACACGTCACACCACAACAATACTCGAAATCTAAAGATTTAAAATCTCTTTCAAATATTTACTGAAGCGATGAGTCCCGTGAAGAGACCGGTTGGAGCACACAGAACAACAGGTAAAACCGTCAACAATAAAAATAAAGACTTTCTTAATCCTTTTGATAGGTAGGTATAGGTTCGCATGATCAAGGGAATATCTCATACTATTTTAAAACAAAATCGATGCGCTGGGTTCTCAAATTCGTTATAGGGTAGATGTTATAAACATATTTACATTTAGGTGCGATCATTTTTATTTGAATGAGGGATGCGACCGAGTCTTCAGTCCTACTTTGATGCTTTTGGGGCGAAAACAAAATATACCAAAAAATGAGAGCAAAACATCATTATCGGTGGCTGCAGTTTGCAGATTCTACGATTATTTTGGGGTCCTGATCACTGTTGCCACTTAGGTCATTTATGTTCAAATCTGGTCATGATTTTTTCACTTGGTCACTTGGTCACATGATCACTTTTTGTTGAAATAAGAGAAACACTTCAGTTTAAAGGTCCTTAAAATTGAAATGAATAGGTACGTAAGGCAGTTTTCTTACCGAATTATGAAAAAAGTGCATCAATAAGATAAGTTCGCTCGTTCAAGCCCAACAGCTAACCTTTAATACCAAACTAGGTTTTTTTTTAGTTCTGTGCTCGCCCTGAAGTAGAACTAAGATTTTGCTGGGAAGAATTCAGGTAAAAAACACTGATATCAAATGGTACGTGCTTGACCTCGTGATTAAATCTGCTTTAAGATAATCTGTTTTTTTTTTTTTTTGGCAACAAGACATGACGCTGCATAGTTTGTTTCTGTCAGTACTGTCATACGCAGGTTTTTTCCAAGATCTTCCGTGTGGGTTTCCAGACGTTCACAAAGACAAGATATCGCATCTGACATTAAGGAGGAGTATTCCTCTATTATTGGTGCAATTGTAAGATTTTCCATTACTTGAGCATGCCTTCTCCCGACGAAATCACGCAGCTGGTTCACTTTCTTTTCAAGCTATTCTCTAGTTTCCTTGAAAGTTTCGGCGTCGAGACCGTCTGCAAATCCAGTTTTATTTGATTTAAGCTAACATATGAGTTTGCAACCCTAAAGTCTTCTTATCTAAAGTATGGCATTCTTGATAATCGTCTAAGTTGAGTCTAAATAATTAACTTTTCGAGATCCTCAGAGATGAATGCGGTTCTACAGCTATGTTTGATTGGTGGTCTTTACGTGCTTGGTTCTTGGTTTTCGTTTTCCACCCTGGCATGATTTTTTAACTTTTGGTGCAAACTTTGAAGTTCATACTTTTATTCATACTATTTCAAACTACGTTTGGTCATTTTTGTTTTCATTTTGTGACACAAAATTTTTTGGCTGGTGGCAACCGTGGTCCTGATTTGAGCTGATCAGACTTGTTGGTAAATTGGTTCGTTATTTAATGAAATCGGAAATGTGTAAACTAAAAAGCGTAAGTATGAAAACTTGCACGTTATCTAATGTTAATAAATTCTTCATTACGTGACACAGAAGACAATTAAGAGTCAAAAGTGGAAAATATTCGGCAGTCGGATCTTCTATAGCCAAACAATTCGAAAAGTTCAAATGCAATATTCAAAACAAAAAGGTGACAGCACAACACACAAGTTTTATTACCTGTGATATTCGCATTTTAATATAATAGTACATATTATACTAAAGGCGTATCCTTTTTGGCACTGCTCAATAACCCTGCAGAGCAATGGTGGGTATACGGTATACCTCCACCTTATAATTGTTAAACACAATAGTTAAGGCATCGGTGATTTGGCGTACAAAGTAAATACCGTCCTTCTCACGTACTTGGTTATTCACAATGCGACGATGTGAGTGACATGACAAGCAATTCGGTCTTAAGCCTTCCTTTGTTTTTTTTTTTTTTTTTGTTTTTTCTGAGTATGAAGCACCCTTCTAAAATTGGCCAAATGCAGGCACTTGGCGCATAAGATTTCATCATCTTTGTAGGCAGGATATGATCAGCATGGCCGAACCTCTCATCACATCTCGGGGAGTGAGAAACCAAAATCTACTTATGACGTAAAAATTAAAAATCACTCTTTCTTGAGAAAGACCTCAGCAGGGGCATCTGGCGACTGGCAAGTGGCGGCAGTGATAGTTCGGACTGAGATACTTTAATACGCTACGAGGATCCTGCTGTTGCCGCCTTCAGAGACTTCAGAGGAAATTAACATTTCTCGGTCGTGTTTGCATTCATAATTCTTCTTTGGTTAAGTAGGTATGTTTCTTACCTTTACCATATTTTGTTGAAATTGATGAAGTGTAGGTATTTTTGTTTTGATTTTAAAAAGAGAGACTCACGGGCATCTACCGAATACCTATACATATCGAAGTTGTGTTTGGACTTTTTGGAGAGAACTGATTTATGGAAGTACATACAAAGAGAAATCTTCATCGTGCCGACAAGTAGGTATACGTGTACGATGCCGATGGTTGTTCGCCTTGGAACTGTGCGTGACAATTAAAGTTTCAGGATGTTGTGCACACTTTCATGTTTGTGACTGTGTGGAATCTTGAAGGAAGTTATTATTTTTTTCAAATTTATGTCTTCATTAGAAAATGAAGATCCAAGCAGGGGACATGGATACGTGGATGGGTAAATAATGGTAAAAGGTACCCAAACAAAGAAGATAAAAGTTATTTGAACGTTGAAATCACGTTTTGATATTTCTATTTTAGATTTCTACATGTAGGTACCCGACAAATGCCAATGCGACTGGAAAAGCAAAACTAAGGAAACTAGAAAGCTAGGTAGGTAGGTGCCTGTAAAGGGTTTATGTTTTTTATCAAGACGATAACATGTTAAAAACGAAACTGAAACCGTGGCAATAGGTATCAACAGATTAGTGTAAGGTCTACCTACGAAATCTTATTTTTAATAATTGCATAGGGCATAGGGTAAACGCACTAGTACTACCCGGACACTTAACTTTTTTCTCAACTTTGACTTCAAACAATTTTGTTACCATAAATGCTATGGCGGAAACTTTTATTGATTGTAAGAATATAGACATTTCTCAATAATATAGCGTTCAAGTAAAATGCAAAGGAATCATTGTTAAAATGAATAAAATTACAATTCAGAAAAGTTCCATTTGCGTTAGTACCTACCCGGACAGCAAAATTTAGTATCCGGACGCCTTTGTTTTAGTAAATAGTACCCAGCCAGATACAATCATTTCAAGAGACAATACTGAAATATAAGATAAGCGCACTTTTTTGTATCCATACGGGGCTTGTTTCTTAAAATTATTAAATCTCTTAATGATTAAGTCTCTTAAAATGACTGATCTAGTATCCGAACGCTTTTGTTTTAGTATCCAGACACAATCATTTTAAGAAACAACCCCTGTCCGGGTACTGAAAATACATGACAATGGCACATTTTTAGTATCCGGACAGCATGTCTGGGTACTGAAAAACATATTCAATTTTGGTTTTAGTGCCCGGACACTACAAATAATGGCAAAGATTTTATTAAATTTGGTTTTTTTTTGCAAATTGTTTTAATTAATCATATTTCCAACGAAACCAATGACGTTCCATTACAGTAAATTAATTATTACTTATTCAATTGTTTACTACTAAAAACTGTTCCCACTACTTTTTTTTTTTAAACAAATCGACAACGAGACCGCACCTTCAACCTCAAACAATAGATAAATAAAATAAATAAATTCGAGTACCTGAAACTTTGCATGCATGTATAGGACACATTGAAGGACCCATGTTTGTTGTTGTTTGTGGATTTTTTGAGTTATGTATCTATTAATCGTAAAAAATGGTCAATGTGTCCGGATACTAAGACTGTCCGGCTACTAGTGCGTTTACCCTATCACACATCGTTCGTTGGGGATCTAGAGCCCAGTGGTATACTTTCATCCTTTCTATAGCTTGAACCAATTCACATGGCCAGTCTACTTCGCAGGTCTGTTAACATTTATCTGTGCATCTCTCTATACTTATTTGAAAATGACAAAAAAACCGTTATTTTGTAAAAAAAAAAACAAAGGCAGATCCGATTATTATTTCTTTCTTCGCTATTGCGATAAGTCTAAAGAAACACACTCCTGGCATGAGCTTTTAACCTCTATCAAGTGGGCAACTAGAAAACTTTGCTAGTTTCAGATTTCTCAATCTGTTAACATTTATCTGTGCATCTCTCTATACTTATTTGAAAATGACAAAAAACCGTTATTTTGTAAAAAAAAAACAAAGGCAGATCCGATTATTATTTCTTTCTTCGCTATTGCGATAAGTCTAAAGAAACACACTCCTGGCATGAGCTTTTAACCTCTATCAAGTGGGCAACTAGAAAACTTTGCTAGTTTCAGATTTCTCAATGTGTCATCATTTCAATTAGCCTTCTAATAAAGATATGCCACTACCTATTCTTATCTTAATTATTATTTTTATTTAATAATATAAAAAATTGTTAAAATTTATTTTATTAAGACAGAATAAAGATAAATTGAATTGAATTGAATAATTATTCCTCTCATTTTTAGTTCAGTATCTGAAATCAATCCTCTTCTGTTATCAGAAGATTGGGTATAATACTGAATATTAATAAAGTAAGCTTATTTCTAAAGAAAGGTTAACAATTTCAAACTTAATTTATTTTAATTTAAAATTACATATTTTAAGTAAAATATTTACTGTTAAGTAGAATCGTTTTAATTTTTTGTTTGTTTTATAATTCTGCATCTGTTTAAGTCCTTTGGTAATGAATTGATAATTGCTGGAACGACGCGACGTACAGTCTGTGGTTGCAGGATTATTTTATGAGGTAAGTATTGTTATTATTTCAATGTTATTGGGTTGAGTTTATAGGCAATAATTTAAAATGTAGTGTAAGTTTTATTCAAATCGAGTGGTATTATTTAATGGTACATAAGTATTGTAAGGGTCAATATGATTAAGTTTTTATGAATGTAATTTTTATATGCATTAAAGGTGAGTACATTTTACAGGTCTGGGGTTAATATTAGATAAGTATTATTATTAAGTTTGGTAAAATTATGAAGGTAAACATTATATGTACTTTTATTATTATAAATAGTAAGCATTAATATTGTTTGAATTAATTTTTTAGTACAAGGTAAGTTATAGCTATGTATGTAATTACAGGTAAGTTTTATGTGTATTATTGTTTATATGGTTTCAAGTACAGTATAGGGGATAGTATTCATGATAATATTATTACAACAGGTAAGTGGTACCCGAGCGGTATGGTTAGCATGTCCTCCTGTTATCCCAGAGGCTCGTGGTTCGAGTCCTAGTAGAGGCAAAAATGTTTTTCCACGGGTATCACCTTTCGCGAAGAATTGGCAAGTCCTCCGTTAGTAAATTCTTTGCCATGAAAAGCGCTTTCTCGATTAGCCGTTCGAATCCGGCAGAAAATTGTACCCCTCCAAGGCATGGTTGTGAGAAATACGGTAGTTTCCGGGGCTCAGGTATTATGTTTTGTGTAATGTAATGTTTTGTTATATATTAGTTATATTATGTGTTATGATTTATGTGTGCTATGCTGGGTCTTTTGCTGTTCCCCACAAAACTTCTCATAACCTGAAGTCTTCGTGTTTAAGGCTAGGAGAAGGAAAGGTACGTGTTTCGTCTTGTCGTCTGTCAGAGACATAATCTTACAAAATATTCACAGTTACTCATTTTTACAGACGATATTGATTGACGTAAGGACAAAACCAAACACCTATATGCTGTCATCAAACAACGACAAAGAAAATTGACAAGTCTTGTATGAATACGACTCAACAATTTATGTAAATAATCAGCTTACAAAAAATAATAAACATCTTTTGTGGTTAACTAAAGAAAAAGCGAAGGCAGAAAATTGGAAGTATGTGTGGGAGAGTGCAGGGAAAATTTTAGCACGCAGAAATGATAACACTCATTCAATTATGATATGCACCGAAAAAGACGTATGTAATATAACGCGATCGCAATAGTGCTGTGATAGCAGAGAGAATTAAATAAATAGAAATTCAAAACTGTACATAAAAAATGACCAGCACAAGAGAATGCAACAAAAATTTAGACAGCCCAGAAGTATGCAACGAAATATCGATGAACACAAATTGTAGAGTGATGCAGGGTTTTGAGGACATTGACTTAAATGAATTAAAAAAAAACAAAAATTTTTATTTGTGTTTCAATATAAGATCCATGCGTCTACATTGGAATACTTTTTGTACAAATATAAACCATTTTATCAATGAACTAAAAATAATTATACTGGTAGAAACAAACTTAAATGACGAAGAAAGAGGATTTTATCAACTAGAAGGATTCGAACAGGAGGTGTTAAATAGAAATCAAAATAGAGGTGGAGGTATTATGATGTTTATAAAAAGTAATTTATCTCATAAAACCATACAAACAAAAACAACATCATACGAAAATATTCAAATACAGTATTTAGAAGATAATGTAACTACATCCGTTATTGGAATTTATAGACCACCAGGTTTCAGCAAGGCGAAATTTTGTATAGAATTGTCAGAGCAAATAGGGCAAATTAAAAAGAACGAAAATGTAATTGTTATGGGAGACATGAATATTAACTTAAAGGACAACAACTCGAATTATGTGAAAAACTATTTGGAAATGATAGCATCAAAAGGACTAATAAACGTAATAAATAAATACACACGAATTGATCCTAGAAATGGCACCAAAACCTTAATCGACCATATTTTATTAAACAAAGTGAACAGCGTAATTAATGCAGCTGTAATTGATAATGGTATCACCGATCACCGAGCAATAATATTTTATGAGGAGAATGAAAAAATGAAGATTAACATAATTCCAAATTCTTCATGCATATGTAGCACAAGAGTTAACCAGCTTATTAGGGAAGAAAATTGGAGAGAGGTTTTGGATGAAGAAGATGCAGAAAGTATGTACAACAGACTACTTCAAAAATTTGACAATATATACAAACAGTCAACATACCAGCGAAAGACAGTTAAAAAAAGACAAAACAACCCATGGATAACGACAACATTAGTAGATGAATGTAAAAAAAGGGATATTCTATACAGAAGATGGAAAAATAATCGGAGAAATGTGACGTATGAAAAAGAGTATAAGACCCTACGAAACGAAATCAATAAACACATAGCAGTACAAAAATCAAACTATTACAAAAACAAGTTTACACAATTTAAGACTGATTCGAGGAAAACATGGGGTCTCATCAACGAAATCCTAGGAAGAAAAAAAACGAATATAGACGAAACATTGGAAAAAAACTTTAAAAAAACTGATATGACAACACTATCAATGGAACTGGCGGAGTTTTTCTCTTCGCAGACTGAAAAAATAATTCACAAATGCAATATAAAAACGTCAAACAACATCAATGACACAGTGGAAAGTTCAATATTTTCATATGCAACTAACGTCACTGAGATTGAAAGCATTCTCAATACACTTGGAGAAAATAAGGCTCCAGGATTTGATAGAATCAGAGCTATTGATATCAAAAGCTATAAGGATGTCTTTGCTCCTATTCTATGTAAATTAATTAATTTGAGTATAACTCAGTCAAAAATTCCATCTACCTTAAAAACAGCAGTTGTAAGGCCGATTTACAAAGGAGGAACAAAGGACCAACTGAATAACTATAGGCCTATATCAATTCTTCCAGTTATTGAAAAATGTTTGGAGGGAGTGATTGCCAACAGGTTGCAAGGTTTTGTTGACAAACATGCACTTATTCATAGAAGCCAGTACGGTTTTCAGAAAGGTAAAAATACAGGAAAGTTGCTTGGTGAGTTTGCAAATTGTGTCAACGAAAGTTTAGATAAGAGGCATCACGTATTAGTAATCTTCATGGACTTCAGTAAGGCATTCGACACTTTAAATCACTCAAATCTTATTGAAGCTTTAAGAAGAATTGGAATCCGTGGCTCTATGGCTGATTGGCTGACAGAGTATCTTCAAAACAGAACATTTTGTGTTAAAATCAAAGATGCAGTGAGTGACAAAAAAGTGATGAGATATGGAGTTCCGCAGGGATCTAAACTGGCCCCAATTTTGTTTGTACTATACACTAACGAATTGCTACGACTTTTCAAACAGAGTATTCCCTTCGCTTTTGCTGATGATACGGCTATTGTCGTTCGCCATAGTTCTCTTGATACGGCAACAAAAATAATTCAAGAAGAATTCAACTTGGCAGTAAGATGGTGTCACGACAACGGCTTGGTAATGAATGCGTCAAAAACGAAAATGATGCACATCAGAAGTCCGCAGTTCAAGGCGACAAATCAAAGGATTTATTTACAAAACGATGACTGCCCCAATACGCAAAAGGAATGCATCGAATTAGTAAGCAGCTACAAGTATCTGGGAGTAGTAATAGACAGTCACTTTTTATGGGATAAACACATAGACAAATTGAGGATGGACCTAAAGAAAGCGATGTTTGCTCTATCTCATCTAAAATACCACACTAACCACGATGTTTTAAAACTAGTTTATTACTCATTGATGGAATCAAGGATACGATATGGTATACTTGCTTGGAGTAATGCAGCTAAAACCCACATAACGAAAATTCAAAAACTCCAAAATGCAGCAGTAAAACTAATAAACAACAACTATCGACCAACATATGACACAATTTTTAAGCCACTACAAGTTGAAGATATTTTCAAGATGACGACCATAATAGAATACTTTGATGACAACCGATTTAAACAACCAATTCAACACCAACTCAACACCAGAAGACGTGCACAAGGAATGTTGCAGTTGCCAAGAATATACAACAACTACGGAAGACGCAAATTTCAACACACTGTACCAATAATAATCAATGGACTACCGAGAGAAATTGTTATGATTCAAAACTTTAAAAAAAGAAAAAAAGAAGTAAAAAATTTTTTCCTAAATTGTACAAATTAAATTTCTATATAGAGATTATCATAATACAAACTTATATTTTTGAAAAAAATTGAAACTTTAAAATTGTATTTTATATAAAATCGTAAACTTTGATTGCTTTTATTGTAATATAATTGAAAATTATTCTTCTGCAGACAAGCTTAGGCTTCGCAGATACTATTGTAAAACCATATTAAGAAAAATAAAAGTAATAAAAGTAAAAAAAAGTAAAAAAAAAGCCATAATTGCTTCGAGGTCGTCCAAGACTTCGTCTACCTTGACAAGAAAAAATACAAATAGCAAACGTGTGATATAAAATAGGTGCATGTGAAAATTTTTCCAATTTGAAAATCACGTTTTCGTTTCAATCTCAATTATATGAAAAAGTTCTCGAAATCCTTTGAGTCATGCAAAGCAAAGAATATACTGCTTCGGATTTCCTAAGGATATCCATCTTTTTCATCTTCCATATCACACCGCAGATCATAAGATAGCAACACTTTTGAGTTTCCTGTCACTGTCAACCTTTCATATAGTCAGTCTCTTTTCTCTTGCTTCAGGAGTTTTCTCCAGCTCAGCTGTTTATGACGTAGCATAAAAAAATTATGCGTATTTTTTTTCTTCAAAAAAGGAAAGGTAATAGGAATTTCATTACTGGAAGGTCATAGATCAATAGAGTCTGATGTTATTTAGTTTTGATGTATTTTCTTATAGAATATATGTATTTCGCTTTTTGTACAGGAAGCGAAAGTGATTCAAAGAGCATTCCCTTGCGATACGCTGATTAGTTTCAAGATCACCATTTTGTGTGCACATGTTTCGCTATGTGGATGCATACAATTTGCTATGCAATCAGGTTGATATGATAGCCAAAGCAACAGAAGCCACGATAGAAACAAGACAGTCACTAAAAGTCCAAACCAGGATCGCATGAAGGTGATGATTTATATTCTGCTGTCAAAACAATGCGTACGCGAGCACAGTCGACTGTTCATATTTGATTAACTGCACATGCATTCGGGCTTGGGCAATGTGAGATCTCTGAGATCACCACACAAATTATTCTAATACAATATACAAAGGCCAAGTCTAACGAGTTCATCATTCTCGTGTAGTGATATGGAAATGCAGGAAGCCTGATTTGGGATACCTGATACTCTAATACTATTCTGTTGGGAGGTGGCGGCAATTTGCATGTCATGTGAAAACTATACATAGACTATCACTTCCGTATCTGTGGCGTGTTGATACATCAAATAAATATTACTACATTCGTCCACAAGGCAATAAGCGTCTTAGAATGTGTTAAAATCGGTAAGAGGATCAATGAAAACATAACGACCTAGGCTGCAAACTGTGAAATTGATAGAAAATGCGTCTTTTTTTTTGATAGCGGAAGCCAGCATCGTTCCAACTTATATAGAATCGGAGACAGAACGTTTGCTTTCTTTTTGAGATCCGTTTGAAGACTTTATCAACTGATAATTTAGCCTGAATCCGAACTAAAGCGATGTCTTCTGTTGTGTTCAATTATAAATTCTTTTTTCACCAAAGGAAGTTCTTAGTTTTTATCCAAGATAAAGTTACTGCAGGGAATGTTTAGTACTTTTTGCATTTGTAGACACATACTTCAACGTAACAAATCTACTCCACGCTATTTTCCGACTTTTTTTTCAGGCTTCTGATGCAATCTGTACGCATCTGCAAGCGTTAAAATGTCAAAGACGTGCAGGCCAAAGTAATGATATTGCCTTAATACGGGACTAAGCCATAGAATAATACAAAGAGCCTACCCACCGGCGCATTAACGTGCACCTATGGCTTACTATTGTGACCCTCACATGAAGACGAGCGGGAGAATGTATAAAGGATGAACCATATTGGTTGGTCGAAGTTTCGATATATGCATGCATGTGGGTGATAGCTAAGGCAAACGACTAACAATAGGACACTTCCTCGATAATAAATAAACACATTATTCCCAATCTGGCGAGGCTAAGTCTTTTTTCCTGGTTGCTGCTCCACGACGCGACGATCCAAATCTCTCGGCTAAGACGGCACAAAAACTGTCAAAACACACACCAACAGTTACTAAAGGAAAAGAAATTATATCTGCCGGCGAAAATCTTTAATGGACAATTCGCGCACCTACATGCTGTTGAAGTGGCACACGAATGTTGCACCGCAAATGGAAAAATATGGAAAATCTAGGACCACAAACGCAGCATACCCCTCTCTTGCGTCGCGTGTCGCGGCACTGATGACTTGTGCGTTGTCGTCCGTGTCCCAATAACGCACAACGATGAGTTTTAACCAGCACTGATTATGGACCTGGGATATGGGATAACCAATATTACCTTAGCAAGAAAACGTCTTCCCAAAGTTCTGCTGGCCGTCACACTACGTTAATACTGTTACCTCGCTTTGGAGAAAGCGAGATAACAATCGTGACCGGGAAGACATTGTGTCCTACGCCGCCGACAACATTTTCCATGCAACCTTTATGGTTATAATAATAATAATAATATTTGTGAACATGTCCAGCATTCTCATTAATGCTGCGATTTTGGTTCGCTCACACAAAAAGACATTGGCCTAGGCATCAAACATGGTGAACAACGAAATGCAATATTCTCGTACTCAAGGCTTATCCGACCGCGCACCGCCGCCGCCGCGTAAAAGCATGTCGTGGTTCTGCTGTTGAAGACAACAAAAGTTAAAGACGCTCCGCACAAAAATCTTTTTTTTTTTCCTTTTGCTGGATCGAACGCATTGTGTCCTTTTCGTTTGCTAAAGATGCGAATACGAAATTATGCAGTTAAAAAATAGTGCGTGTTGTGACGAAGAACAAAATTAAACAACCGTATATGTGGTCTAGTGACTAGTGTGCTTATTGATTCGATTCCCACAGAGAAGGCTTCGAATAACGAACAGAAAGTGATATACATTTTTCTAAAGATCTTTGAGACGATATAATTTCCATTTCAAAGTACTGGCTGCTGGCTGGGTCATGCAATTGGAATGGATTGATTTTGATTTGATTGTATTTTTTAAAACATTTATTCATTATTCAGCCATTACGCTTCCGTTAACGTAATCTAAAAAACGTATTAAAATCTTTGGTATCATTAATTATATTATAAATGTGAAAGTTTGTTTCTTACGGCTTCACGCCTTAGCTACTGAACCGATTTAAATGAGATCTGGAGAGACAGTCTAGGTTAGGTTAGGTTAGGTGGAAGTGGCTGTCAGTCAATGAGTACATTGCCTAACACACTTAGGCCGCAAGGGCCCATTGTGATACCACAGAGATCAGCAAGTTAATCGCCTACTGATCTCAGAAACCCGATGTAAGATTAACGAGTTGATCACTTATTAATCCTCCATTACGGCACTAGCCGGTTAATCACCTGCTAGTCGAACCACGTGGAACTTTTAATGTATTTTGAAAGACTTTTAGGGTCTATGTACGCTAGGTCGCTAGTATCATCGAAGAAGAATTCACCGAGATGAGCCTTCCTCCTATGAAGCAGTGCAGGGCATGAGCAAAGAAGGTGTTGAACGGTCTCTTCCTCCTCCTCGTCCATGCAGCTTCTGCAGAAATCATTGGAAAACACACCAAGTCTTTTGGCGTGTCTCCCTATTAGACAGTGTCCTGTAAGAACACCTATGGTAGAACCTAGACACAGACGGTTCAGGGACAACAAACTCTTTGATCGTTTTGAGTCCACACACGGCCAAACTTTTTTGGTTGCAAGGCATGTGTTACTCTCAGTCCATCTAGTGTTTGTTATCCTTGAAGCGTCCTGTCTAAGCAGGAGTTTACATGTAGCGATAGGTACACCTATGTTGTTCCATTCTGAGCGTAGGGAAGTGGTCGTGCCCTTTTTGGCTAGTTCGTCTGCCATACAGTTGCCTGGTATGTCCCTGTGCCCTGGCACCCATGAAAGGTGAATGTTAAACTGATTTGACATCTCCCTCAGAGACATCTGACAATTTTGGACCGTGATGGATTTTGTAGAGACAGAGGCAAGAGATTTAAGGGCAGCTTGGCTGTCTGAGAAGATCCGAATATCCGTGGAGGATATGACGTTTTCTTTGAGCCAAGACAGCACCTCCTTAATCGCCAGAATTTCCGCTTGGAACACACTACAATGATCGGGTAGGCGGAAGAAAAGACTGAGATTCAGCTTTTCTGAGTAGATTCCACTTCCCACACCTTCGCTGGTTTTTGAACCATCGGTGTAGAAGTGTATTGCTTCATTTTCCAAAAGAGCGCCATTTTCCCAAGCTTCTCTTGAAGGTATGGTTACTTGGAAATTATTGTCAAACACCAACTTGGGGTTGGTGTAGTCGGATCGATTCGGTAAGAATCTAAAGTTATCTGGAATGGTAGTGTGGCCGATTTGATTATTGGTCCACTGTGATGTAGCTCTGAGTCGAGTAGCTGAGCTAGCTGCGACTTGTTTGCTGAAGATATCTAGGGGTGTGAGATCTAGTAGTACATTGAGGGCGTCCGATGGGGTTGTCCTCAGTGCACCACTAATGCACAGACTAGCCGTTCTTTGAACTTTGGCCAGCTTGTTGTAGTTGATCATCTTGTCTAGTGCTGTCCACCAGACTATCACCCCGTATGTGAGTATCGGTCTAATTACCGATGTAAACAGCCAATGGGTGATTTGGGGGGAGAAACCCCATTTCCCGCCAATGGCTTTTTTACAGGAGAAGAGTGCAACGTTGGCTTTATTTACTCTTTCCTCAATATTGGTTTTCCAGGTCAGTTTTTTGTCAAAAATGAGACCTAGATATTTAGCCTGATTTGACAGTGTGAGAGTTACCCCTTTAATAGTTGGGGGTTTGAAATCCGGAATTTTGTATTTCCTCGTAAAGAGAACTAATTCCGTTTTGTGTGGATTGATGTTCAGACCACAATCTGCAGCCCAATTGTTAAGCTTGTTAAGTGCTGTTTGTAGCAGCTCAGCTAGGGTTTGTGGGTGCTTGCCTGAAACGGCAATTGCTACATCATCGGCATAGGCTATAGCTTTGAAACCTTCGTCCTCTAGGTCGATTAACAATTTGTTAACGACCAGGTTCCACAGTAGGGGAGATAAAACTCCTCCCTGCGGGGTTCCTCTATTGGCCATTCTGCTTGTTTTGTAGTTCCCCATTTCGGAACTAATGATTCTGCTGCTGAGCATTGTTGTTATCATGTTTTTGATGTGTTCCTCTATGAGCAGCCCATCAAGAGCATTAGTGATTGCTGAATTTTTAACATTATTAAATGCACCCTCTATGTCTAGGAATGCGACGAGAGAGTATTCTTTATAGTGCAGGGATTTTTCAATGGTGCAAACCAGAGAGTGGAGTGCAGTTTCCACTGATTTACCTTTTGTATAGGCATGTTGCGCCGTTGAGATCAGACTAGGTTTAATTTCTTGTCTTAAGTGTATGTCAATCATTCTTTCCAGTGTTTTAAGGAGGAAGGATGATAGACTAATAGGTCTTAAATCTTTTGGATTTACATGGGAGCTTTTGCCGGCTTTAGGTATAAAGACGACCCTAGCTTCTCTCCAGGCTTTGGGAATATATGCATAGCTGATACATCCTTTCATGATCATCTCTAAGTTATAGATGATAATGTCTGAAACCTGTTGCAGCTCCGCAGGGATGATTCCGTCAGGCCCTGGTGATTTATAAGGGTCAAAGCTGTTTATTGCCCATAACAGTATATCTTTAGAGATAAAACCTTTACCTGATTGGTTTGCGATTCGAGGCAAGTGCTCCTCGTCTGTTATTGTCAACGAGCTACCAGGGAAATGAGTATCCAGTAGCAAGTTTAATGTTTCTTCATATGAGTTGGTCCAGTTGCCGTTTTCATCTTTTATAGAACTTGGCATGTTTGGACTCGTTGATAGGATTTTCCTAAGTCTAGATGCCTCTGAGGAGTCTTCAATCTTAGACAATCAGAGACAGTCTAGAGTCTGGAGTAGATTATAATATAAGCCATATTAAATCAGAATACTCTTACAGGAACAGGAACTCCGAAATTACTAGACCGATTAAAAAAATTCTTTCATCAGTACAATGCTACATTATTTCCGAGTAACATAAATCATAAATTTAAATCAAATAATTCCTTCTCACAAAATATTAGACTAAGTTATAGTTTGAATCCGAGCACTGCTTAGAACTCGGTACTTACTTACTTACTTACTTGCTTAGGTGGGCATTACAGTTAGGGGTGAACCTGGACTTCAACCAACATCCTTCTGTAACGACTTCGATTTCGGGCGAGCTCTCTCCAATTTTGCACTCTAAGTCGGTTGAGGTCTTCCTCCACTTGATTACGCCACCTAAGACGAGGTCTTCCCCTTCCGTGTTTTCCCTGCAATGTGATGTCGAAAACTCGTCGAGTCGGAGCGTTTGGCTCCATCCGCTCTACATGGCCCAACCATCGTAGCCTCGCGATGCGTACTATTCTGGCTATGCCCATGTCGCAGCACAGCTCATATGGCTCGTTGTTGTATCTTCTTCTTCACACAATGTCTTTTCATACGGGACCAAAAATTATAAGCAATATTTTTCTTTCGAAACGGACAAGGGTTTCTTTGCCCGCTTTGATACAGTCCATGCTTCCGCGCCGTAAAGCAGGCCTGGGATGATCAAGGTCTTTTTAAGTGATACCTTGGTTTTCCAAGAGAGGGTTTTGTTTAACCCAAAGAAGCAACGGTTGGCAAGAGTTATACTCCGTTTGATCTCCACACTGATATTGTTTTGCGTATGCTTATAGCGAATCCTAGGTAGACGAAGTTCTGTACTACCTCGAAGTTATGTTTGTCTGTTGTGACGTTTTGTCCAATTCGTCGACGTTCTGTGTTGTTTAATGGCAACACATACTTTGTTTTGCCCACAATAACCATCAAACTCATTTTTGCCGCTTCAATACTCGCAAAAGAACTTATGACATCACTCTTTTTTTCTTCCCATTACGTGAATATTGTCTGCGTAAGCGAGTAACTGTACAGATTTTGAAAGATTGTTCCTCTGGTGTTGACATTTGAGTTTTGTACAAACTTTTCAAGTATGGTGTTGAAGAAATCGCATGTGAGTGTGTCCCTTTGCCGAAAACCTTTTTCGACATCAATGGTCTCGGTGAGTTCTTTAGCGACCTTGACGGAGCAGCGTGAATTCTCCAAAGTCATCCTGCATATGCATAGTCGTACGAGTTTTGCAGGGATGACAAAACTAGACATGGCTCTGTACCGCTCGTCTCTGTAAATACTGTCATACGCGGCCTTAAAATCGATAAAGAGATGGTGAATATCGATATTATATGCTCGGGCTTTTTCCAAGATCTGCCGTAATGTGAAAATTTGGTCAATTGTGGACTTCTCTGGTCTAAAACCACATTGATAAGGACCTATCAAGTCGTTGACGTGGGGTTTCAGACGTTCACATATTACAGCAGACAAGATCTTATAAGCGACGTTAAGGAGGCTTATCCCTCTATAATTGGCGCAATTGTGAGGGTCTCCTTTCTTTAATTTGTGTCCTCATCGCCGTTAAGCAGTCTGTAGAAATGATCTTTCCTGATCATCAGTAGCGCCTGTGACGATATAACTATGTTTCCCCGCTGGTCCTTACAGGCTTGAGTTCGGGGTTTGCTACCCTGGCAGGATCTTTTTACCTATTGGTAAAATAAAATGGTAACGAGCGCTTCTCATGCTGCTTCTTTTTCTTTTTGAGAATTCGATGTTCTACCCTTCTTTTTTCCTTGTAGATCTCGTTATACTGATCTTAAACAGCCCTCGTTCGTTGTTGCATCAGCATTTGTCGTGCTTTTCGTTTGGCTGCATTTGCCTGCCTGCATTCTCCATCGAACCATGGGTTTCGTTTTGGTGGCCGAGTGAAACCCAGAACCTCAGAGGCAGCGGTTCTGATGGCTTCTCGGCATTGCTGCCACTGGTCTTCAATGCTTAATGCTGATGGCATAGGATTCAAGGATAATTGAAGGTATACTCGATTGGAAAAGGCATTGGCAATCTCTTGCGATTGTAGCTTTCCGACGTCATATCTCTTCACAGCGTTAGCTCGTGCTGGCCGTGAGCAAGATATCCTCATTCGTACCTTGGCTACAACAAGGTAGTGGTCCGAGTCAAAGTTGGCCCCTCGGAAAGTTCGGACATCTAACACACTGGAAGAGTGCCTTGCATCGATCGCAACATGGTCAATTTGGTTGACGGTTAATTGATCTGGGAATCGCCATGTACCTTTATGAATTTTGTGATGCAGGAAGCGTGTATTACTTACTACAAGATTAAGCTCCGCAGCAAATCGATAAGCCTCAGTCCGTTTTCGAAGGTTTTTTCATGGAGGCTTTGATTACCGATTGTATTTCCAAAGATGTCCTCCTTCCCTGATTTTATGTTAAAATCGCCAAGAATGATTTTCACGTCGTGTCTAGGGCACTGCTCATATGTTTCTTCGAGGTGGTCGTAGAAACAGTCTTTGGAATCGTCGTCTTTCTCTTTTGTGGGACATGGGCGCATATTAGGCTAATGTTGGCGAATTTAGCCCTGATGCGGATGGTCATTATACGCTCTTTAACTGGATTTTGGCTAATCACCTTATCCCTGAGTCTTCCTCTAACGACAAATCCGCACCCAAATAAACGCTTTTTCTGTTGTCTGTAGCAGTCGCCATAGTAGATGTCACAGTTTTTCATCTTCTTTATGCCCGGTCCACTCAATCGCACTTTTTGAATGGCGGTTATGTCTGCTTTGCAGCAGTCCAGGGCGTCCGCTAATTCTCTAGCTGCACGTAATCCATTAAGAGATCTTATGTTCCACGTGCAGATCTGGAGGTCACTGTCCTTTTTTCGTTTGCTTGGGTCGTCAAATTTTAAATCATTATCGTTATCCGAGGCTTTTGGTTGTTTCGGAACCATATGTTTTTAACTTGGTTGGGTAGTTAACCCTTCGCACAACCCCCAACCTGGAGGGTCAGGTCCTTTTGGATCCCTTCGGACATAATAGGCTGGAATATCCATTGTCAGCATCTTGCTGCATAGGTCTGAGTGCTGCCGTTGGCTCATCAAGAGCTCGTCCGCCACTATCTCTACTCCAATACCAATACTCTCTCCTAGTATTGAAAGACCCTGAAAGACCTTTAAGCCAAATATGTTGGAGTAGCTCCTTCAGCGGTTTCTGCTTTTTTGGCTGCTGAAGTCCACCATTGATTCTGTCCTTCGAATTCATCCGCTGAGACATTTACACGAAAGCTCTCGTAGAGCACTGAGATTCGTGCAGTCAGTTATTGTTCGCAGAGCATTATAGTGTTGGTCACAATTCTTTCGTTCCGCATTCCTTTGTCAACAATCGCACTTACTAGTTTAGCAGGTCAGTTTCGGACGGATCATCCCAGGACCCAGTGGATACCGCTTCGAGGTATAGTAAGCACAATTGACATGTACTATAAGTTACAGCATTTGGGCGCCACCAAGTTGGTCAGAGCCAACCCGAATAGTACAACGCCCAGCCACCTCGGTACTAGCTCTTCAAAAAGAACAAAAAAAATTATTATTATACCAAGTATCAACTCATTTCTTGACCAAATGTAAGGCATTATTTCTGTCAAATGTAACAAAATGTGAGTAACAGGGGCGGATCCAGGGAGAGGGGTTGAGGTTCAAAACATCTTTGCAAGGGTGGTTATCAAAAATTTGGTGTACTTGGTGTTCGCATTGATTTTCACGATATTATTCGGTCGGCGAATTTGTGCGAAAACATGTGCTCTACCAGTCAGGCCTTAGGTACATACATATTACATATATGTATGTACATAATTATGTGGGTCGATTTAATTGTTTTAAATCACTAATTGGTTACTTATTGTAAATGTGATTTTGTTCTGCCTTGTTATTTTGACCGCCTCTTAGTTTTGATATTGATATTAAATAATGAGTTTCATTTGATTTGTTTAAATTCGTCAGCCCTAGATCGTCAGGCCAGTGTCGCAATAATGGGTGGTATGCGAAATGCTTTGTCTCAGTCTCATGAGATTGAGCTCTGAGAATGAGCTCGAGATTGTGAGATAGAGCATTTGCAATGAGACAAAGCTCAATTTGGTATGCAAGAGCTTTGTCTCATCTCACTATCTCAGTCTCAAAATGTCTTCTTCAAGTGAAAGTAGTGTTTGTGATAACTCTTCAAAAAAAAAACGACGATACAAATATTAATTCCATAGCCCTCGTCGCCAATGAGTACAGTTGATGAACTTTCAAGGAGAGTTTGGTAAATTTCAGAATTTTTAAAGATTCTTGAATCATGTACCGACCCTGGCCAAGAGATGTCAACACTCGTAAACAGTTCTGCTCCATTGCAGGTCGCTTGAACATTTATTGAATGAAAACCTAACACAAAATAAAGAGAATTATTAATTATATTTTTGAGAACACTCAAACTTTGTGTTATCTACCTTTTCTATTTACAAATTCATCACTGTGACGGATAGGCTTTTTAATGCGCACGTGCGTGCAATCAATTGCTCCAATACAGATACAGGATGGGAATTGATAGGTACTTATTTAGCCAAATTACTTTTTCGGCATCTGTCTGCTCCAACGTATTCGGAAATTTAATCCAGTCCTCTTTCTTGCTTACAATTTTTTCACCAACTTCGATGATGATCCTAGATACCGAACTTTGGTCGATTCCGAAATCTTCAGCAATTCCGCTTTGGAAGCCAGGATCAGCAACGAATCGTAGAAAAACCATCATTCTGGTTTTATTAGATAAACGAACACCCCGAAAAGTATCACTACTTTGAAAAAAATAATCAGTTAAGGCCTCAATTTGAGTTTGGGTAAACCTATAAAGAATTTTTTAATTTCTTGTTGACTCAACAGGAGCAAAAATATTCATGTACTCAGCCATTGTTATTCCTGAGACAACTAATTTCCAGTCTCAACATTTTACGAGCTTTGGCTCATTTTAATGAGACAAAGCTTTTTTTCTGCATACGGAAACATCTCAAATGAGATAGATCTATAAAATGAGATCATTTTTGTGAGATTTGTCTCAAAACAATTTTGCATACGAAAGCTAGCAAAAGCTCAAAATAATGAGATTTGAGACTGAGACAATGCATTTCGCATACCACCCGTGTAAACTAAAAACATCAAGTAAAGTGACTGGCCCGTTTAGATGCAGCAAACGCACAGCATAGAATATAAACTTCTACAGCCTTATTCATAATAAAAAGATAATACACTGATGATCGGCTGACACACTGACTATCTTTTTAATCAGCTTCCTATTCATAATGCTTTTTCCCCTCCGAAATAGTTGGCACATACTTGTGTCAGAAAAAGTACCAAAAATTGTAAATCTATTCCATTTTTTTGACACAGGACAACTCAGCTGCTTGAGAAAAAAAAAAGAAAAAAACTGTTTTGATTCTGTTTGTTAATTGATTCCTAAAGCGAAAAATAAATTTTTTTTTGGCCATCGCTAAGCGTCCATGGATTGAATCTGGACTTATATACTTTTCTCATTCTTGGTCTTCCATTGAATGCATTTATAGCATTCAGGTCAGAAACGAAAGTGGAAAAAGAAAATGGCATTTTGATTTTTCCTATGGTATTTGAATTTTCGAAAGAAATTTTGAATTTAAAATTTAATTTTATCTATCAATTCAGATGCCAAAATGACAATTCACTTCAAAAACAGTTACTCAGAGGATAATCAACCTCCAACCGTTGATTATCTTTATTTGCCATATTATCAGGCTGATTATCTATTATGAATAAGAATTTCTGTTTTATCATCTGATTATCTTTAAAATGCGATTATGAATAAGGCTGCTAGTTTATAATTAAAAATATTACATACTTTCAAAATTACGTGAAAAAAATACGTAATTTTTAATTTCCACCCATAACTTATTGATAGGTTGAATTTTTATTATTTTGATCATGGAGAACTATGTGTCATATGATAAAAGATGAGGAAGTTCTCAGAGTTAGAACTGGCGAGTTTTAACTCGCATGCGAGATCGATCGAGCAGAGTTGAACTCAAGCTCCGCTTCATATCTAAAAAAAAAATTTGCTCGCTCTCTACTTAGTGGATATGATAATGTTCACAAGCTCTTTTAAAGTTTTAAACTGTTACTGTCAATTATGTGTGGTAGGTCAAAATAGAAGAAGAAAAAAAAATATCTTCCGAAAGTTACAATGAAAATTCAAATACAGATAATTTTGAAAAACTAAGTGAGTTCTTAGTAAAAAAAACTTAAAGAACACAAGTTTTTACTGCATAAGTCTGAGTTAGCAGTACCAAAGGCAAAAAAAGATACTATGCTGATAATCATAGCAGATCATAAAAACCAATTTGGTGAAGAGTGAAGACCCAACCGCGTTGCACGTAGCCTGTGCATTTATTGAGTATAGTATCCTTTGCAATAGCATAGACCATAGGGAAACTCATACATACGGCTCCATGGCCTGTATGCTTAGTCTATTCCTTCAGAAGTTTGTGGAAATACAATCCAATCTGTCGCACTGCTTGCAATTTTTGTTGCGATCTGCTCTACCAGACACTGTTGAATGCTTTACACCAATGCTTTCATCAACTGCGCTTTGAAATCCAAAGATAAATTTCAGAAAAAACCTCCTTTTCATTTTATGGGTCAGAGCAAGCCCTTTTGGTACTAGTTGGACCAAATAACTCACTGGTAAATAATTGCGTTTATTGCAATCGGTGCACTAGCTAGCACTAGCTGTTCAAAGCATTTTCGGAAGCGTGAGGGAGGATTTCGTTGGGATGTGATAAAAGAATGCGCAATTTTGTTTTCTGCTAGAGGTTTTTAAAATAATACGGAGCACTCAGACCTAAATACCGATCCATTGTACAGCCAAATAGGAACCTCCTTTTAATAAACCTTTCTGAAGACGCTGCTATTAGCAGAATCCTATGTAACCAGTTCTCACCGTGAATGCCTGCACCGAGTATCGAATTCCTGTAATGAGAAAATGCGGGACATAAACCGGCCGGATGCAGAAAGACCAACGTTAACAAGAAAGCTACTTTTTTTTGCTACCGCAGAAATGGGGTTGCAATATGACACTGGTGCCGTATATATTATGTTTAGCATGATTGCCTGTTGCGTGCAAAGTTCAAGGTTCGAGCCACAACCGAGCCCAAATAATATTTTTCCACAGGTATCGTCTTTAGAGAGACCCAGCGCTTTTCTCACAAGTATGCCTCGTGAAGGCAATTGTGGGGTTCTGAACCATTTTTTGCCGATTCCGCACGGCTATCAGATAAATCGCTTTTCATGGCAATCAATTTTACTATCGGAATGCCTGCCACTTTCTCGCGAAAGGCTATACCCGTGGAAAAACATTTTTAGTTATCTGTGGAAATTCGAACCGGAAGCCCCCCAGCCCCCACGTAATGGGCAGACAAGCTAACCACTACATCACGGGCACCAAGTGACTTCGTTGATTTAAAATATTTTTCCGTTTTGTGTCAATTTTCATAAAATTCCCCCTCCCGCCTAAACAGAGGTGAATAGAATCAATTTCAATACGATTTTTCTCTTGTCTCAATACAAACTATCCGTTCTTTGCTTTTGTCGCATATTATGCGAAAACCCTATGAACATAATATACCTACCTATACATAAATATTTTAATGAAATTTCTTAATTTTTTGAAGCATCTGACGATTACAAAAGTCAGATCCATCAAAAATAGTTTCTTCCTAATTCCTTCTAATGCATCACGTCTTCGTTAAAATGTTTGTATGCAACTTTAAGGAATCCGAATTTTTTAGTGGACACTACTGTAGAAGTAGATACTGTATCACCTTAGACCCTTAGACTATATAGAACCACAAAACACATTTAACGTCGACATTGCGTTACACGAAGCCAGGTTCTGTAGGTATACCTACTGATTCATTTTTAGTTTTACTTGTCCATTCAATTTAAAAACCATTGTTATATTGAACTCCTTGTATGCGTCTTGTCGGTCGTCTGTTGGGTTGATTCTATACCATCCTCATCCAGTCTGTCTCCTAGTCTAACCATGAATGCGCACGACAGTCCTATGTTTTTCATCGTGCTATTCCCAAGAACATTGCTGAATTATAAATATGTCCACTCGTAACTATACTGCTACTGCGGAACGTCCTCTGATTCTAGCGCCAAGTTATCATATTCATCGGTTTGGGTTTCCCAATCCCACCGTTGCGTTGGTTGTTCGTTCTCAACCGCAAATTGGCCGAGACCCAAGATTATGCGTAATGTAGCCACGCAGAAACAACTTCCCGTGCTTATTAGTGCAATTGGGTATTGGTCGCATTCATTTTGTCTCACAGGACATAGTCCATAGCAGCACAGAAAAAGATGGACCCTGCTTCCTGGATCCGTCCGTCATAAGCATCGGTTCCGACAACGTTGCTTTTGCCATGGTTCGTTCAATTCTGGCCTCTAGAGAGTTTCTAGTAACATTTGAGAGCGTGTACCTTTGTGTATTAAATGTTTTTTTTTTATCAACGCAATAAAAATGTGTGTGCATTCCACTCCCAGAGGAAAACAGGGCTCGCTAAACTCCTTAGCCTTTACCTACTTTTGTTTTGGACACAAAAGCAGATGCGAATGAATTTTTGGAAGGATCAGTAATTTGAATTTTCTATCAAAATACAAACATAGAAAGTTTGTTTAGGTAAAGTCTACAGTTTTTTACAGCCACTGAACCCCTTGTTTGTTTTCTTAGATTGTTTTTGAATTTCTACTGCCACCACGACACCACTGTCCGATTTTTTTGAGAGTCAACTTTAAGTTTTCTTAAAGTTGTCATACAAATGCACCTGCTCATTGCACTTGAATTCATTGAAGTTTTATGTTGGACAACGGGATTCAACAAGTAATGTGTACCTACACATCAATTCAAACGATACAGCTTGTCTGCAGCTTGCACGCCACTCATCAGTCACTTGAAAATAATTTGAGCAAGGATGTCAAAGATTCGAATGATTAAAATACATAATGCAATATCTGATTTATAGACTTTGAGACAGCAAGGCAGTATTTTCTTTGTGACAGCCGGCATTGCTGTATTAAAAATGCAAACAGATGTGTGAGTGGGGTATTTTCGCTGCTGTTTCTGCTGATGTCCATATCAAGGCAAAAATTCCGACAATTCAAAATTTAACGAAATCAACATTTTAAAATTAATTTGCGTGTTTTACTATCGCAATGGTCCAATACGAATCGGTGATCGGATCAGGATAATAAAACAACTTGGATAAGATAATAACTAATAGCTGTGCGAAATTCGTTCCTTGAAAAATGACATTCCAAAGTCCAGTCCAGACTTTCTTGACCTAGAAACATAATCAAATTTGATGAATGCAATATGAAAATATTTTAATTACGATTTTTTTAAGTTCTCTTCCATTTTGCCTGCAGACATCACGATTTCAATTACTTTATTTAGGGCTTAAGGGCGGGGTAAGGTAAGTTTGGCCGAAAAAAGGTATATTTTTAAGATTGTTTTTTTCGCGTAACGGGTAGTGTTCGTTTATTGAAAAATTTACATATAATAAAGTAGCATTTGAACAAAATTCTCCTAAATTTGCTTTGTAAAATATTCAAAAGTGAGCGAATGAAAATTGAGCTCCGGAGACGCCTTGAAAAAAAGTTGGTTTGCGGTGTGCACCATAACTCGTAACAGAATGATCTAAAACAAAAAAAATCAAAATGCATTCGTTAAAAGAACTGTTTCTCGTAAGGATGGGAGGATTTTTTTACGATTTTTTGTAGCACTTGGGAGCCAAAAACCCTATTTTCGCTATCAGCTAATTTGTTTTTAAAAAATTTGGAAATATTAAAATAAAAATTAAAAAGCTCTTGACACTACCTAGTAAATTATGTGAATAAGTACTGTGCAGTGTGCACAGTCTTAAAGCAATTGGTCGAGTAGATTTTGAGATTTCGTGCACACGGACTTCAAATATGACAAGTCTAAAAAAAAAACAGTATGAAAAACGCAGAACAGGTTGGTCGTTTAGCGCTCATTGCACATAAGTTTGAGAACAGGGAATATATTCGGGGTCGAAAAATACCATAGCGTGCCGCGCAGCTGCCGCCCATTGGTATGAAACCCGGCATAGAGCAATAGACACTCAAATACTTATTACTTCGTCAATTTTATTCCGATCGGCTTGAAATTTTAACCCAATATTCTTGAGATATTATGAATTCATTTAAAAGTTATTCCAAATTCGTTTCTGTACTTTAATTTGTATTGAGCACATTTTTAATGCGAAACAAGTTCTCCTAAACGTTTTTCAAAATAGAATAACTTAAAGGCGAAAATTAATCAATTTACAAAAACCGAACGAAGTTCAATTTAAAAAAGAAATCGATTGGTCAAAGCAATCAGATAACTAATTCCATTTTTCTATTTGAATACCAAAAAGTAAGTCCAGAGCGTCTTAAGGTTTGTTTCGCTTTTATCTCAGTTGATAACTATGACATTCCTACCTAAGTAAAATATGGTTTTCAATTAATATGGATCTTTTCTCACTTCACTGCGTAAGAGTTCCAACACAATCTCCTTTTCTGTTGGCAACGGTTTTAAACTGTGAAAAATGACTTGAAACCATCTTTTCTGTAATCATAAGTCGGTTCTTCGGGCTTATGGAAATGAATCAAAACAGTCATAAATAACAGAATGAGGGTTGGTGTGCATTAGGAACATCAACTTTATTTTCAGTTAACGGCAGTATCTTACTAGAAGAGTTTCCAAATAGATCGGATTTTTATATATTGTACACTATTTGAGTTAAAATATAACAATTACATACCTAATAAGGTTACAATTAAAAGAGCAGCGTGTCAATAGGGAAGAATATATTTTTCTTCAAACGTGAATAAAGGAAAAAAATAATATACGTTAGGGGAGAACATGCGGAATCTTTGTTTTGTTTTTTGAAAATATCAGTGTTTCGGGAACCCATTTGGATATCCCAAATGTAGTTGATAGAGTTGAAAACTTTCATTCGATTGTCATTTTTGATTCATTTTTAACCCAAATATCACAACAGAATACAATGCTCAAAAGGGACTTGTTCGTAGAAATTTCAAAACATTTCTGGTTTTTAGTTGAAAAATGTTTATATCCGGAGCTTTTGCTGTTTGATACTTAATGCGAAAAGGGGAGGTCTGTCTGTTTCTAACAAATAAAACAATGTTACGAAAAACCTTTTAATTGGACAGAAAAGATTAAAACACACTCTTATATTTTTATTTTACTTGTTTTTACTACTCGTTGTCGTTGTCGTTGTCGTTGTCGTTGTCGTTGTCGCTGTCGTTGTCGTTGTCGTTGTCGTTGTCGTTGTCGTTGTCGTTGTCGTTGTCGTTGTTGTTGTTGTTGTCGTTGTTGTTGTTGTCGTTGTCGTTGTCGTTGTCGTTGTCGTTGTCGTTGTCGTTGTCGTTGTCGTTGTCGTTGTCGTTGTCGTTGTCGTTGTCGTTATCGTTGTCGTTGTCGTTGTCGTTGTCGTTGTCGTTGTCGTTGTCGTTGTCGTTGTCGTTGTCGTTGTCGTTGTCGTTGTCGTTGTCGTTGTCGTTGTCGTTGTCGTTGTCGTTGTCGTTGTCGTTGTCGTTGTCGTTGTCGTTGTCGTTGTCGTTGTCGTTGTCGTTGTCGTTGTCGTTGTCGTTGTCGTTGTCGTTGTCGTTGTCGTTGTCGTTGTCGTTGTCGTTGTCGTTGTCGTTGTCGTTGTCGTTGTCGTTGTCGTTGTCGTTGTCGTTGTCGTTGTCGTTGTCGTTGTCGTTGTTGTTGTTGTTGTTGTTGTTGTTGTCGTTGTTGTTGTTGTTGTTGTTGTTGTTGTTGTTGTTGTTGTTGTTGTTGTTGTTGTTGTTGTTGTTGTTGTTGTTGTTGTTGTTGTTGTTGTTGTTGTTGTTGTTGTTGTTGTTGTTGTTGTTGTTGTTGTTGTTGTTGTTGTTGTTGTTGTTGTTGTTGTTGTTGTTGTTGTTGTCGTTGTCGTTGTCGTTGTCGTTGTCGTTGTCGTTGTCGTTGTCGTTGTCGTTGTCGTTGTCGTTGTCGTTGTCGTTGTCGTTGTCGTTGTCGTTGTCGTTGTCGTTGTCGTTGTCGTTGTCGTTGTCGTTGTCGTTGTCGTTGTCGTTGTCGTTGTCGTTGTCGTTGTCGTTGTCGTTGTCGTTGTCGTTGTCGTTGTCGTTGTCGTTGTCGTTGTCGTTGTCGTTGTCGTTGTCGTTGTCGTTGTCGTTGTCGTTGTCGTTGTCGTTGTCGTTGTCGTTGTCGTTGTCGTTGTCGTTGTCGTTGTCGTTGTCGTTGTCGTTGTCGTTGTCGTTGTCGTTGTCGTTGTCGTTGTCGTTGTCGTTGTCGTTGTCGTTGTCGTTGTCGTTGTCGTTGTCGTTGTCGTTGTCGTTGTCGTTGTCGTTGTCGTTGTCGTTGTCGTTGTCGTTGTCGTTGTCGTTGTCGTTGTCGTTGTCGTTGTCGTTGTCGTTGTCGTTGTCGTTGTCGTTGTCGTTGTCGTTGTCGTTGTCGTTGTCGTTGTCGTTGTCGTTGTCGTTGTCGTTGTCGTTGTCGTTGTCGTTGTCGTTGTCGTTGTCGTTGTCGTTGTCGTTGTCGTTGTCGTTGTCGTTGTCGTTGTCGTTTTCGTTGTCGTTGTCGTTGTCGTTGTCGTTGTCGTTGTCGTTGTCGTTGTCGTTGTCGTTGTCGTTGTCGTTGTCGTTGTCGTTGTCGTTGTCGTTGTCGTTGTCGTTGTCGTTGTCGTTGTCGTTGTCGTTGTCGTTGTCGTTGTCGTTGTCGTTGTCGTTGTCGTTGTCGTTGTCATTGTCATTGTCGTTGTCGTTGTCGTTGTTTTTTTTACTTTTATTTTTTTCTTAATATGGTTTGAATAGTAGATATCTGCAAAGTCTAAGCTTGTCTGCAGAAGAAAAATTTTCAATTATATTACAATAAAAGCCAATCAAAGTTAACGATTTTATATAAAATACAATTTCAAAGTTTAAATTCTTTTCAAAAATGTAAGTATGGATTATGATAATCTCTATATATAGAAATTTAATTTGTACAATTTAGGGAAAAAAATTTTTTTTTTCTTTCTCTAAAGTTTTGAATCATGACAATTTCTCTCGGTAGTCTATTGATTTATTATTGGTATAGTGTGTTGAACTTAACGTCTTCCTCTTCCGTAGTTGTTGTAGTTTCTTGGTAAATGTAACATTCCTTGTGCACGTTTTCTGGTGTTAATTTGGTGTTGGATCAATTGTTTAAATCGGTTGTCATCAAAGTATTCTATTATGGTCATCATCTAAAAAATATCTTCAACTTGTAGTGGCTTAAAAAGTGTGTCATATTTTTGTCGATAGTTGTTGCTTATTTGTTTTATAGCTGCATTTTGGAGTTTTTGAATTTTCACTATGCGGGTTTTATCTGCATTACCCCAAGCAAGTATACCATATCGAATCTCTGATTCCATCAATGAGTAAAAAAATAGTTTTAAAACATCGTGCTTAGTGTAGGGTTACCATTTCAGAAAAAGACAAAATGGGGACTTTGAGTTTTGCTAAGTGGGACAGTTGGGTCTTAGGGGGACAAAATTAAAAAAAATCCACTTTTTTAGTTTTAGAAATAAATAAAAAACAACTTAATTTTTATTATACCTTTGGTTTTTATTAAAAAATAAATAGAAAAAAAAAATTAAAAAAGGAACATAGGCTCAGGTATTCATGTTTTCCTATACACATTCAGTGAGATAAAGGTAAGAATAAATCCTTTACAAATTATATTTATCTCCAGATTTTATTTTTTGTAACAAACTGTCATTTCCATACATAAATTTGTAAAAATTATTGCAACTCAATTTGTAGTTATAGTATATGTGACCAAAAACATATCTTTCTAAATAAAATTTATGTATAAAATGAATGTATCCAGTTGTAGGGAAATTCAAAATTATGATGGAAGTATCCACAGAATTACTTAAGAAAACAATTAGAACAGAAAATTCCATATTTAAGAACGCAGTTTTTTAATAAAATGGTGAAAAATTAGGGATGTGTAAAAAAGGGGGACATTTGCGTCCTCCTTAATCATTTCCTGTTTTGAGGGACTAGTTTCTTGTTGAGATGAAAATGAAGGACTGTCCCCCTAAAAGGGGGACGAATGGTAACCCTAGCTTAGTGTGGTATTTTAGATGAGATAGAGCAAACATTGCTTCTTCCTCAATTTGTCTATGTGTTTATCCCATACAAAGTGACTGTCTATTGCTACTCCCAGATACTTGTAGTTGCTTCCTCATTCGATGCATTCCTTTTGCGTTTTGGGGCAGTCATCATTTTGTAAATAAAATCTTGGATTTTTCGGCTTGAACTGCGGACTTCTGATGTGCATAATTTTTGTTTTTGAATTTTGATGCATTCATTACCAAGCCGTTGTTGTGACACCATCTAACTGCCAAAGTTGGATTCTTCTTGAGTTATCTTTGTTGTCATATCAAGAGAATTATGGCGAACGACAATAGCCGTATCATCAGAAAAAGCGAAGGGAATACTCTGTTTGAACAGTCGTAGCAACTCGTTAGTGTATAATACAAACAAAATTGGACCCAGTTTGGATCCCTGCGGAACTCCACATCTCATCATTTTTTCTCACTCACAGCATCTTTGATTTCAACACAAAAAGTTCTGTTTTGAAGATATTCTCTCAGCCAATCAGCCATAGAGCCACGAATTCCAATCCTCCTTAAGGCTTCAATAAGATCTGAGTGACTTAATGTCTCGAATGCCTTACTGAAGTCCATGAGAATTACTAATACGTGTTGCCTCTTATCCAAACTTTCGTTGACACAATTTGCAAACTCACCAAGCAACTTTCCTGTATTTTTACCTTTCTGAAAACCGTACTGGCTCCTGTGAATCAGTACATGTTTGTCAACAAAACCTGTCAACCTGTTGACAATCACTCCGTGTCCCTCCAAGCATTTTTCAATAAATTTAAGAATTGATATAGGCCTATAGTTGTTTAGTGGGTCCTTTGTTCCTCCTTTGTAAATCGGCCGTACAACTGCTGTTTTTAAGGTAGATGGATTATATGTATATTACATAAAATAGGAGCAAAGACATCCTTATAACTTTTTATATCAATAGCTCTGATTCCATCAAATCCTGGAGCCTTGTTTTCTCCAAGTGTATTGAGAATGCTTTCAATCTCAGTGACGTTAGTTGCATATGAAAATATTGAACTTTCCACTGTGGCATTGATGTTGCTTGGCGTTTTTATAATGCACTTATAATTATTTTTTCAGTCTGAGAAGAGAAAAACTCCGCCAATTCCATTGATAGTGTTGTCATTTCTGTTTTATAGTTTTTTTTCCAATGTTTCGTCTATATTCGCTTTTTTTTCGTCCTAGTATTTGGTTGATGAGACCCCATGGATTCCTCGAATCAGTCTTAAATTGTATAAACTTGTTAGGAATTGGAATTTTGTTGATCTTCATTTTTCTACACTTTTCATAAAAAATTATTGCTCGGTGATCGGTGATACCATTATCAATAACAGCTGCATTTATTACGCTGTTAAATTTGTTAAGTAGAATATGGTCGATTAAGGTTTTGGTTCCATTTCTAGGATCAATTCTTGTGTATTTATTTATTACGTTTATTAATCCTTTTGATGCCATCATTTCCAAATAGTTCTTCACATAATTCGAGTTGTTGTCCCTTAAGTTAATATTCATATCTCCCATAACAATTACATTTTCGTTTTTCTTAATGTGTCCTATTTGATCTGATAACTCTATAAAAAATGTCGCCTTGCTGAAACCTGGTGGTCTATAAATTCTAATGACGGATGTTTAGACATTATCTTCTAAATACTGTATTTGAATATTTAAAATAATAATAGTTGAATAGGTATTTTCGTATGAAAAAAAAAATCTGCTACAAGCGAGCTTCACCAGAGATGATTCCTCTGAAATTGTCATTCCAATGCATGCTAAAATGGACTCAATTAATATTGTGAAAAATGTTTTCTATACGCATTTACTTGGCAAGTTTTTGCCATCGCCCCCTTTTTGTATCTTCAAGTGCATTATCGCCCACTCATTCCAGTCACATAATAAATTGGCAATAAATGCAAAATTGGATCATTATCGTGGTTTTTATCTACAATGATGCATTTAATTTTCAACTAACAATATACTTCCAGAAGACCTTCACCTTTTAGTGTCCGAAATAATGGAAAAGCAAAATTATTCCAAGTAGGTAGGTATAGCACACCAGAGATGAAGTCTGGCAAAAAGTTTTGTTTTGCAGTTTATTGTGGCCACTTTATTGTTATTGTTGCCAGGTTATTGCATTTATTGTGAATATTTCTTTTTATAACATTGAGCTCTGTCCGGATATAATCTTAATCATCCAACACGGATGGTGCCCACACGCACGCGTTTTTCATAAAAAAAAAAGATAACGAGCGCAGTTCTGTAGCCAACAATTATGGTGAATTAAATTGTAATAAAATGTTCTATTTTATCGCTGTGCTGTCTACCATGCTCTAAAAATAGCCAGCTATTGTGGATTTAACCCGATTGAAGACGAACCGCAATTAGCACCGCCTAGTTATTGAATTTAATTGTAACATGAGATCGAATTGAATCCATAGATCAGTGCAATTTATTGTGACAGTCGACACCCGCTTATTACCATCAGTAGCGCTACTGGACTTTATAGTTTATGGTTTTTGCGATAGATATCGTTTATCGAAATGGAGAGGCGTTTCTTTAGTACACAAGAATGACTGTCGCCGCCGCAAGGTAGGTAAATATTTGTCCATGGGAAGATCTCTTGTGTGAAGTGGTGATGTCGCGGCGCGGTCCAGTCAGTGCCGAGCAGAGACCGTTTTCAAATTCAAATATTTGTGTCGCATCTTTGTGTGATGTTAGAAGGATAAGCTCGCGTAGTCGCACAGATTAGTGACAATTTACATTCTATCGTCCATGGAATTTGAAGAGGTCTTCTTTTTCAAGTGCTGCATCCTGTTTCTGTTTGTTTACTGTTCTTGGAACTCTGTCGGCTAGCTTTGAACGATTTGTACAATGGTGCACATATCGATGATAATACCTGATGAATGAATGTGCTTTGAAATGATGGCTCGATTTGTGTACAGCTTTCATAGTGTTCGTTTCAGATCAACTAAAGGAAATGTTTAAGAACCTAGCACACAAGTTAAGTAGGTCTCTGACGTCCAACAAAGACCGTCCATCAGCACCAAATTTATATGATTATTACATACTCTCTCTCTATCTCACCGAAGCCGATAAGTGAATTCAACGAATATAGAAATAATTAGCTAAGTTCAAATAAATTGCTTTTGGTTAAATTCAAATTAAACTGATGCATGCGGCTTATCCAACATACTAATAAGCACATGAACACTCGATTTCAGGCTTTCAATTTGTACTCTTTGCTAAAGATTTTTTCCATTACCTACACTCGAACTCATGATAAACGCACATATTTATTGATTGCGAAGTTGAGCTTGTATACAATTAATATCAACTTCCTCCAACGACAGTGATATGTCATTCAAATACCTTGGTTGTGAATATAGAGGAGATGGGAGTTCTAAAGTATATCTTGGCAATTTGATTCTGTCTGTTTAGATAAAAGTCATCCTTTTACGGTTCAGGAAGTTAATCATGTTGAAGATATAAAAATAGCATTCAGGAAGTTTAATCTGTTATTCAAGTCCGGAAACGTGCGAATAATCCTAAAAACGATTTAAATTCACAGCTTGACTTTTCTTCTTACTTAAAGTGAGTGCCATTCCACGTCTGAATCGTAAACTGTGTATCGGATGTGTTGTTGTTTTTTTTTTTTGTTTTACTTGCATAAACATAGGTTAGATTTAGCTTTGATGAAAAAGCGAATGAGTTTATAGAGAGGAAAGATTTTGTTTGTGTGTTTGTATTGGATAGGATTCAAAACTACCGAGCCAATTTGAATGAAATCTGGAACAGGAATGGTCTAGAGAAATGAGTAAGGCCATATTTCAACGGGAAAGGGACAGGAACATAAGTGGTAACTTAGAAAGTACTAGAACGATTCTTTCACCGTTACAGGGCTTTATTATTTCCGAGTTGCATAGACTATAATTCATTCCCATATCCCCCCAGGAAGAAAACATAACCGGGAACTAAAAAAAATACTGACCCGATTTCTCACTGGGAAATGAAACACTACATTAACTGATTTCCTCTGAACCCGGTAGTCAAAGTCTGCAATAGGATATTGAAAATGTTCTAAACATTGAAAAACAATTTAATACCCACATTTTATTATCACAATGATCCAATCCGGATCGGATCATGATAATAACACAGCCTTGAGCGCCCTACAGACGATCAATGTTACTTGACAATATTAAGGATCCGTCCCATAGAATCCATTGCGTGCGTTCGCTGCCTGTTTCAACTGACAGCAGTGGGTACTACCGGACACAACGGATTGGGGTGACCCATAGAATCCGTTGCGGTGTTTTGACAGATATAAATTAGTCAAAATTGTAACGAAGCGTTCATGCTACCTCTTACTTTTGATACCTTTCTGCTATCTAGTACTTCTGATACCATAGTACAACCGGAGTCGACAGCACTGAATCTCGAATGTACAACGTATCATCGTCGCACCACCCACATAACAGCCATATGAATGCACGACACATTAGAGTGTTTACTCGCAGAGTATAACTCACACTATATTCCTTCAGAAATATTTATATAGGCAACCTGAAATTTGTGAAAAAGACACGATCCCGCCGCCGTTCATGCATAGCAATCAGCTATAAGACTAGGTAAGAAATAATTATTTATAATTTATTATTGCCTGCTGTTTTGTCGTGCCACAAGGAGCCGTAAATAAACCTTCCGATCCACCAGAGCTATTGCCTGCTGTTTTGCCGTGCCACAAGGGGCCCGTAAATAAACCTTCCGATCCACCAGAGCTATTGCCTTCTGTTTTGTCGTGCCACAAGGGGCCGTAAATAAACCTTCCGATCCACCAGAGCTATTGCCTGCTGTTTTGTCGTGCCACAAGGGGCCGTAAATAAACCTTCCGATCCACCAGAGCTATTGCCTGCTGTTTTGTCGTGCCACAAGGGGCCGTAAATAAACCTTCCGATCCACCAGAGCTATTGCCTGCTGTTTTGTCGTGCCACAAGGGGCCGTAAATAAACCTTCCGATCCACCAGAGCTAGTGCCTGCTGTTTTCCGTGCCACTAGGGGCCGTACATAAACCTGCCGATCCACCAGAGCTATTGCCTGCTGTTTCTCCGTGCCACCAAGGGGCCGTAAACGTACCTGGTTTTCTCTATTTGTTTCAGGTCAGGGCGTTAGCTACAAATAGGCGTTCAACCGTAAGTCCTTACGACCGAGGACCACCCGTACGGACTGTACGGCACCGTAGTTAGTTCTAAGTTTATATTCTATACCGTGTTAATTAAGAGTAATTAGTTGTGTTAGTAATAAAGAGTTAGTACATTTAAGGTGAAGACCTTATCCTGAAGTTTCGTGTTTTTCTTCAGAAAGACCCTGGCTAATCCGACGAGCAAAACCTCGGCTGGAAAGCAAAAAGCACGTCACAAAATGAATAAGAGAAACTAAAGATGAGTCAATGAATCAACTGCTATTAGAGATGATTGAGCTCTTCAAGAAATTTTTCACAGTTAGCGTTTTTTGAGGTGGTGTATGTAGATCTTTGTAAGGTTTTCATTAAAGTAACTTCCGAAGAAGAGCGAATGAAGGAATTTTGAGTACGAATTATGAGTACAAAGTTTAAAATTGAGGACTTTCATTATAAAGAGTATGTTTCGGAGATACTCTCTTTTAGATATTCGACCATAACGAGTTTTTGAGAAAAATCGCTTTTATTAGTAAAAGCAAAATAAAATAAAAGCACATAAATGCGAATTTATAAATTTTTTAAATGTATATTTGTATTTATATTTACAACCCGATTCTGTCGAAAGTCACTGAGGACTTACGAATCACAACTTTCCAGAAAAGTCACGGCTTTCCACTCAACACTCAAATTGCATGTTTGTTTTATAAAAAAAAAAATTGTAAAAAATTAAACTTCTTTAAATTTGTTTTGGGACTTCATAGTTACTTTGATACGACCAATAATAGTTTGAACATCAGAGGGGTTAAGGATTGCTGTTAAACGTTTCTTCTTTGCTTCTAGAGGGTCTGTTATTGCTGTTTGGTGCGAAATCGGGCATTCAGTAAATACAGCCAAATTGAAAGTTCTTGTAGGCAATATTGACATAACTCTGGCGGTTCATTAGAGAAGTAATGTTGACTTGTGAAAAGTTTTTTCCCTTACTTGGTTCGAAAAATGGAAATACATTCTCTCTCGTTAGTGATGTCATGTAGGGTATCCTTCGATGTGAAGTGTGGTGTGTTCTAAGAAAGTTCTTTTCATGAAGTCATAACTTTTCGATCTCTTCATTATCATTGGCAATGAGTACTTTTCGAATTAGTTGAGGGATATTTAACAGTTCTTTTATGTAGGGATAACGAATTGCTTCTTTGGCTGCAGTGTCCGCAACTTCATTTCCTTTGATACCTGTATGTCCTGGTATCCATGCTAAGGTAAGGTTCATGTTATTATACAAAATGCTCCGGATGTGGTTCAGGATAAAACAATATTTGTTTGCGTTTTTTAGTCCTGTGAGTATACTTAAGCTGTCGGTTAAAATTAGTGTTCCTACTCCCGAGTTCTGTGCGATTGATAGTGCTTTTTATAAGTGCCATCATTTCTGGCAAGTAGCTTCCTGCGGCGTCAGTAAGAATACCTTGTGTAATTTCTTCGCTGTCGGTAGTAAGTTCGACGACTGCGTACGTAGAATTTGAATCTTTATATGATCCGTCCTTGTAAAGTGTTAGCACAGGTTAAATAGTTTAAATAGTATAAATAGTTTAAAGGCAGAAGTGGGCTTTTGGAGTGTTTTCTTTTTGTAATTTGCCAAGCTGGTATCTATGGGGAGCAGATGCGTCCTCCACAGAGGAGGTGGATTGGAGTCTCGTAAAGTTTCGTGTGGTATACAAGTTACAATTTTGCTCAGGGAGGGGATTGAGTTTTTTCTATTTTGTTTTTTTCCTGCGTATGTTTTCTTGCGAGGCTATGTAAAGAGGGTGAGATGTATTGCAAACTGATTTGCTTATCAGATTAAATGCTCTTTTTTGCCCTAGATTATAAAAGGTTTCGTATCCCGCTTCTGTTCGTAAAGCTTGAACTGGTGTGGTTCTTAGTGCCCCTGTTGCTGTTCGGTAGCATTGATTTATTGCATCCCGATAGGAAGGACTTTATTAGTTTCAACATCAATTGTGGTGCTCCCCATTAGTGAAGTTGCTCTATCGCGGCAAAGGATGTAACACGATCGAAAGCCTTTTCGAGATCTGAGGACATAATTACTAATTAATTAACTGCTTCAATTTTCCACACAGCTTCCTGAAGAGAATCGAAAACTAAAGTTGAAATATTTTTCAAACTCTGTTTTGGTTCATATAGTGCTTGTCACCCTTAAAATAATTGTCTCTGAACTTCATTTGAAAATGTCGAACATATGTAAAATTTGCACTAAAGAGGTTTGATAAGCAATATAAAGTAAATTGTTGTGATTGTGCGGTGGTTTTTCATGCTCGTTGTGTGAACATTCATGAAAGTGACGTAGAATTCCCTTTTCGTTGCTCTTCATGTTCATCAATTCGCCGAAAGTCACTACTCTTTACCTCTGTGCCTACATCTCTCACATCTAAAAGGACCGCTACTGCTGTTGTTTCTGCTGCTTCTCCATCCGCCACCTCTGCTCCCATCATCACTGCTGCCACTACCACTACTTCTTTTGCCACCAAATGCACTTCTGTGAGTGCATCAACTGCTGTTGCTGTACTCTCTAACACCAACGCGAATGCTGGAGCGGATAAGATTTTGAATCATCAACATCAGAGTTGGCCGAAATATCACTTTTTAGAAAAAACTACATTTGTTACGTCTACTACGTAGTTTATGTAGTTTATGTAGTTAAATGTAGTTAAATGTAGTTAAATGTAGTTAAATGTAGTTAAATGTAGTTAAATGTAGATAAATGTAGTTAAATGTAGTTAAATGTAGATAATGTAGCAGACGTAGTTTGAACTATTCTCTTTTTTTCTATATTAACTACGTCAACTACGTGTATGTAGCAAATGTAACAAATTGTAGTAAATAAAACGTGTAGTTTATTGAATTAACTACACGTAGTTAATGATGTAGTAAATGTAGTGTAGTTTATTCGGCCAACCCTGATCAACATATCAATCACCATCCGCTTGTAATTGATGACATAAAATCTATTTCTTTGGAAGCCATATACAAAGAAATAATAGAGCTTAAAAAGGTAAATTTTGATTGTCTGTCTTCTCTGCATGAGCTAAAGGAGGAAAAAAAAGTAATGCAATTGAGAATTAACTCACTAAAATCAAGAGTGAATTCACTTGAACAGTTGCAGCTAGACAATACTGTGGACATTGTTGGTATTCCGGATTTGACAGAAGCGAATGCATTAGAGAAAGCTCTTAAGCTCTTCTCCGTTGGACTGGGAGAGACTATAAGAGAAGAACAAATCGACAACTTCTATATAAAAAAAAAATCAAAAGAGCTAAAACGAATGTTTCTTCTGCAACAAACTCTACATCTAAGCCTACAAGTGTATTGTGCGTAAAGTTTTGCTCTCTAATTACTAAACGAAGGCTTTTAAAGAAAACAGTGGAGTGCAAAAAACAATTGACACCTAAAGTTTTTGGGAATAATTTCGACCATAAAAGTGCCATATATATAAACAACAGTCTGTCATTCCATAAAAGAGAACTTCGAAAAGCTGCTGAGGTTATTAAAAAGTCTAAGGGATACAAATATTTATGGTTTCAAAATTCCAATCTATTAATAAGAAAGCAAGAAGGAGAAAAAGCTATAAAAATCAAGTGTTGAGAAGACTTAAATGCTCTATAAAATTTGTTCTTTTTGATTAAAACTAATGTCTTTCAATAATTTAAATGATTTTGAACCAGATGAAGTTGTATTATCATATAAATTCGAAAAAGATTTGTTGTTAAGTGTTCTTCTGAATAATTATATTTATTCTGATAGCTTTTATTTTTTACACCAAAACATCCGTAGTCTTCGTACAAATTTTGATGTGTTGTTGCTCCATATAGACTCGTGTTCCAAGAAGCCTGATTTTGTGTTTGTTACAGAAATTTGGATTTTTGATAATGAGAAAGGTAATTTCATAATTCCTGGGTAGGGTATACTTTTTATGCCACATGTAACAACACTTATGGTGCGTGCTGGTGGTGTGGGTGTTTTTATAAAAAATGTATACATTAATTGTGAAGTTGTCAGTGATAATTTGGTGTCCGCGGATGTTATTAATAAAATAACTTTTAATTTAAAAAATGAAAAACACTGTTTAATATGTGCCTATAGGCTTCATGACAGTAGTAGAGATGTCTTTCTTGAAGAATTGGATATTCTATTATGACATGAAAAAACCAAAAATCTGATTTTCTTAGGTGATATTAATATTGATCTTCTCTCCGAAACCCAATATGTGGATAACTATTTAATGCTTTTGGCAAACTCATAGTTTAAATTCATATATTAATGTTCCAACAAGAATTGATGAGAACTCTCAAACATGCATTTTTGTCGAAATAGTTTATCTCGCATATTTGATCCAGTTTGCTCTCTAGCTGATTTAGGTATAACTGATCACTGTATGACTAGCTTACATTATTTACATTTTGATGTTAAAAAAGATTTCATTGAACCTGATGTTGAAGTTAAGAAAATTGACTTCAAAAGGCTCAACCTGCTTCTGCGTTTTGAAAATTGGGAAGGCGCCTATAATGAGAGCAATCCTTCACTTGCCTATGATGTTTTTATACAAAAATTGTGTTATTATCTGGATTGTTGTACGACAAAATCAGTAAAAAAGAGCAAGTCCAAACACTTAAAAGAATGGATGACAGGGTATATTTTGGATAAAGTATACAAAAAAAAACAAGCTTCATAAAAAATGTAAAAAAAAAATCCGAATAATATTCATCTATAAGCTGAATATAAAAACATATGTAAAAATTTATCTAAAGAAATAAAAATCTGTAAGGAAAGCTATTACTTAGCTGAACTTGAAAAAAATAAAGGTAATATTAAAGCTGAATAGAACGTAGTAAGCAAATTTTGAGTCGTGGTTCCCGCAATGAAAAGCCTCTGACTATAGAAGTAGATAATATCAATATTACTGATACTACTGAGATAGCTAACCAATTCAACAAATTTTTCATTTCTGTATCTGAAAATGCTTCGATTGATGTTATCAGGAGCAATATTGACTGTTCTTTTTCTGAAGGTTTAGGTAATGATAAGATTTTTACAGGAAGTCTTTTTTATGATCCTATAATGCCTGGTGAACTACTCTTCATCATTAAAAATCTAAAAAATTCCAGTTCTATAACAAGGGATAATTGTTCTAATCCAATCTTTAAGCAAATTGCTTACAACATTGTGGATGTTCTTGCACATATTTTTAATAAAAGTGTATATGGTGGTGAATTTCCAAGTTCACTTAAAATTGCAGAGGTCATTCCTTTATATAAAAAGTCAAACCCATGTCTTATGAACAACTACCGTCCTATTTCTATGTTACCTGTTCGTTCAAAAATATTTGAAAAGGCGATGAAAAGTAGAATTTTGAATTTTCTAAATAAAACAAATTTTTTTGGTGAAGCTCAATATGGATTTCGAGCTCGAAGATCTACTGAAGACGCGTTGCTCAAATTTTGTAGTGAAGTAAATGAAAATATTGATAATAATCTACTTACAGCTGGATTTTTCATTGATTTAACCAAAGCTTTTGATTTAGTAGACCATAAAATTCTTTTGAAAGATTATACAATTCAGGAATGCGTGGATTTATCTATACTTGGTTAGATTCATATCTATCTGATAGAAAACAAATTGTCAAAATAAATAAAAGCTTGAGTAGCTTATGCAATATTAGTATTGGCGTTCCACAAGGTTCTGTTTTGTTCTGTTTTAAAACGAAATTAATGTACATACTTTAGTCTAACAGGGTCGCCTGCTTTGATCGACTGTGATATTTTTTATCATAATTCAGACTGCAAAAAATTCAAATTTCGTGTAGCTGATTCTAATGGCTTTGTTTCGAAAAGTTTTGTTGATAATGAGTCCTGTTCCTCTCATTGTTTTCTAGTAGATTGTGTCAAGACTTTCAAATACCTTAGTGTCTTACTTGACAGTAAAATGAATTGGTCTGATCACACTCGTGCATTAAAAAATTACTTATTGTGTTGTTCTAGACAATTTTATAATCTTGGATTGTTTTGCTCACAAAAAATACTAGTTATGGTCTATTATGGTATTGTTCATTCCAAGGATCAGTATGGTATAACATGTTGGGGTGGTTCTTATAAAAACAAGATTAATCCTCTTCTTATTTCTCAAAAACACATTGTACGAATAATTTGTAAAAAAAAAAAATCGGTTGCACAGCAGTTTTATTTTATTTCAGGAATTAAAAATTCTTCCTCTAAGACATTTGTACTACTTTAAAGTCTTAAAAGTATTTTTTATAAGAAGTGGATACCTTTCAATAAGAAGTAATCCTCGTCATAATTTAAGAGTGAATACCTTGCATTTAGTTAACATCCCTTCTTATAATAAAATACATTTTAGAAAATTCCTTACAATAATTGCTTCCTCAGTTTTTAATACGTTGCTTTACCCGACTGATTTATTGTTTTGATGAGCATTCACCACTAGCTCTAGCTTTTAAGCTATACTAAAGAATGTCTCTTTAATTTGTTTTGTTGCGGTATTGAATAAAAATAGTTATATAGAAGATCACTCCTTTTAAATTACAAATAAATTTTAAAATTATCTGGTTTTGTTTTGGTTAATTTTGCCTAATTATCAATTATTTGTAGGGTAAAGCCGGGGGATATGGTACCCATTTTTCATTTTTCTTATAACTTCGAAATTAAAAAAGATTTTTATTTCAAACCAAAATAGTTTTATTATAAAATATATTCATAAACCAAAAATAGGAACTCATTTGTAATTCACAGTTAGTTAAATTGTTTTTGTCGCAAAAATAAAAAAGATTAAAAAAATGACTCTTAAAAAAATGGAGGGTGATATGGCACCTGCTTGCGGGTGAAATGGCACTTCACTCTTGCGTCCATTTTGCACGATTTGCAGATAATTTTTTTTTGTAAATTGTCGGCATTTCTGGAAGAAATTTGTCAAAGCTTCAAAATAATATTAAAACGACGATAAAAATCAAAATAAAGTGTAGGAGCGGGGGAAATGGCACCGGGGCCATATCTCCCAAGCTTCTGAGGTGCCATATCACCTTTTTGATATTTCTTTTTATATTCGAAATAACATGAACACTCAAGCACGCAGAGTTATAGTAGTAAGCAAACACAAACGAACACAATTATACCTTTTTTTTTCTTTTTAAATGAACACCTGGCGTCAAGTACTTTCGTATTACCACGAACTTCACTAATACACAAAAAAACTTTTTGGAAGATACACACTCTCTTTTTTTTTCTACGGCTGTAAATATAGTGCCTTACGGGCTGCTGCATTTCGAACTGGATATTTCAAGAGCTCACGTAATACTGAATGATGTGTTGTTCTCTTTGTTTTGAAAAGAAGTCATTAAGTGGGAGATATTGAAAAGGTGCCATATCTCCCGTGGTGCCATATCACCCGACTTTACCCTAATGATTTTTCTAATATTGTTATTTTCATTTTCTTCATAACTTTATTTGCATCGAAATGTAACTGTACCAAACAAAATGAATTAATAAAAATTAATTGAATTGAATTGAATTGAATTGAATTGAATTTTCATCATACAAATACAAAATGCAAATATTTTGAAAGTTCTCAGTGTTTTATAAAAAATTCGTGCGAATAAAGCGATTTTTTTCTTGTTATCCTTCTTTGCTAAAAAAAATTTGTCGGTATTGATTTTGGTCGATTGGTTGATGAATAATGTAATCATTTTTGTCGATTTGTTGCTCTAACAAATCGAGCAATGTGAGCTTTGTCATAAGTTGTGAATTTTTTTTCTCAAATCTTGAACTCGAGAAATAAAAATGGATATTGAATGTATTTTTCGGCCATTTAAAACATTTTTATACTAAAATCCGATCGAAAATGCTACCTCAATTGTTATTTAAGTAGCAGTAAGAACAAAAAATGAGTCACATCTCTTAGGTATCGGTTTTACTTATTCCATCACTAGTCATCAGTTCTGCCGGACGCAAAAAGTTAAAAGTTGGGCTACTTTTTCCTTTGCGTCCGTTGCATCTGATGCTTATATGGGTCACCTCTCGTAAGATCGTGTATATTTAATCGAGTTGTCAGTTGAATCCGGCAGCGAACGGACGAAACGGATTCTATGGGCTGGGCCTTAACTTGAAGGAGCTTCTGTTCAAGTAAAATTGATCGTTTGTAGGCTCTTCAATGTTACTGTCAAGGTGTCAAGTATAATTGAAACGTTGACGAAAATCAAATCAGATTTGGTTTTCATAAAGTTTCACTGTCACTCGTGCCATTGTTAAGTGCGATTAGGAAACTACAGCAGAAGAAAATTGTCAATGTTAATTGAACGTCTGGTGGCGATTGTTCATCAATTTATTGCATTACAGTGGCGTCGAGTCCTCAGACTTAGTTAGATTCCACAGTCGAACTATTTGCTAACTTCTTTGAATCGGTTTATTCCGTATCTAGATTTAATAAAAGTTCACTCACACAATTGAAAGTAGCATTAATATTGGATCCATTCAGTTCAGTTTCGAAGAAGTAAATACAGCACTTTTATCTCTCAAATCTAGTTCTAGCTCTGGCCCCGACGGCATTCCTGCAACAGTGCTTAAGGAATGTTGTAACTCTATTTGCACTCCTTTACTTATGATATTCAATAAGTCTCTTCAAGAAGGAATCTTCATCAAAGAATGGAAACTTTCTTATTTAGTTCCGATCCATAAATCAGGCTCAAAAATTAATATTCAAAATTATAGGGGTATTTGCAAACTCTCTGCAATTCCCAAAATGTTTGAAAGTATCCTGAAAAACAAACTAAAATTCTTCACAAGCGAATATTTATCGGAATTACAGCATGGTTTTGTATCTGGTAGATCCACTGCAACAAATCTGGCATATTTTACTTCTTTTGTAACTAATGCTATGGAAAGTGGTTTTCAATTCGATGCGGTATACACGGACTTTAGTAAGGCGTTCGATTCTTTAAACCACCAAATAATTCTTGCTAAACTTGAGATGTTTGGATTTCATTCTCAACTCCTTCGTTGGATATCCTCGTACCTTTCCTGTAGAAAACAACAGGTTAAAATTTAAAATTTTTTTTTAAGGGAAATTCAGTGTACATCGGGTGTACCCCAAGGTAGCCACCTCGGTCCACTGTTCTTCATAATTTTTATCAATGACATTATATCTGCATTCAAATATTGTAGGTATTTGTTATATTCTTGACAATTAACAGCTTAGTTGTCAATTGATCCAATCTGACCTTGATTCTCTTACACACGGGTGTCACGAAAATTGCTTGAAACTTCATATAAAAAAGTGTAACATTATTTCATTTACTCGAAAATGTACCAGTATTCGGTTCAATTACACAATTGAATCTAATGCCTTAGAGCGTGTCTCAAACATTAAGGACTTAGGTATGTGTTATTCTTGATTCCTCACTATGTTTTATGTTTTATTAACTTTGTATAAATCTCTTGTCAGATCGCTTTTGGAATACGCTGATGTAATCTAGAGTCCCGCGTTTAAAATTAATGCTGACAGGGTAGAATCGATTCAAAGAAGATTTACGACATACATTTTCAACATTTTGTTGAAAATGTACTGGTGTTTGTCCTGATTACAAAGCTAGGTGCTTATTGCTTGGAGTTAAATCATTAGAATCAAGAAGAACAATGCATGGTGTGATGCTCATAAGAGACCTACTATGCTACCACATAAAGTGTCCAACCCTCCTATTAATGTACCTGCCAGGTCCACGAGAACAAGAATTTTTCTATTTCAAAAAGTGCATGGAACAATTTATGGATGTAATGAAACGCTATCAAGATGTATACCTGATTTCAATGAAGTGCCTTCAGAAATTGATTTTTCGATCTTTAGTCGAAGTAAATTTAATACTGATTTATTAATATTTAAATGATTTATTTTTGGTGTGCTATATCTGTTAGCTGTTAAATTGCTTGTAGATAAATATAAATGAAATGAAATAAAATAAAATAAAAATAAAATAAAAATTTTACTTGACAACAGAAAACGTCAGTAATACTTGTCAAGTAATTTTGATCCTCTGTAGGGCGCTTTAGATAATCATATTTTTTATTATTTGAAGTTAATAGCTGTGTGAAATTCGTTGTTTTAATTGACATTTCAATAGAGTTCGAAGAGTTTTCATACGAACATTTTTTCAATGATTAATTTTTTAAAAGAAAAATAGCAAACAAGTGTTTGTTATTGTTTTAGTTTTGTCCTGGAGTTGTAATTGATTATATTATTACAGAACATTTTAAAAAGAAAAAAAAATTTAATTAAAAAATGTATGTTGAAGATCGTAAAGATCACCTCAACTCCATATTGCGTTTCGCCCAGGCACGGCAATTGGGCTCATCATTATAAGTGTCGGTGTATTCCGAGCTAAAATTGCGTCTTAGAAGGGTACGGCAATCATCTAACTGATGAGCCCAATTGCCGTGCCTGGGCGAAACGCAATATGGAGTTGGGGTGATCTTTACGATCTTCAACATACATTTTTTAATTAATTTTTTTTTTTTTTTTTTTAATGTTCTGTAATAATATAATTAATTTTTTGTTCTTTTTTTAATTGAAAAATGATACTCATGCATTTTGTCGAATATACATTTTCTTGCACTTATTTTTATTAGGTTCACGAATATATGTTTTGTTTTGTGAAACTTTTTCATTATGTCATGAATTATATAAAAATAAATAAATATGAAGTTTCTCGGTACACAGATACAAATGTTCATGTGGTAATACTGTTGTTATTGGAAATAATGGAAATGATACCTAATTTTCAATGGAAAATCTCATCTTGTGTGAAATAAAAGAACGGAGTTTTGGATCACAAGAATATATCAAACCAAGAAGCAGGATCGCCACGCCGGTGTAGGTACCTCTCCTCTCTAGATTACTTACTGGTAGGTTTGTCGGTAATTATGGCTGGTAATTAATAAAGCTACCTTATTCAACCAAAAATATCCGTACCTAATATTTCGTTCGCTTTCACTCTCTGTTTCTGTGGGTCAAATTTATCCAAATCATTTGTTCATCCAAAATTGCCTAATAGTCTATTGATTATGTCATTTCTTAAGAAACTCGACAAAGGGCGTATTTTTATTCCATGAATCGATTAATGGGCTAATTTCGGAGAAAATACCGAAAGTGCTATTAAATTAGAGGGTGCAAATTGGAAATATGGGCTCTTAACCATCTTCACTCGATTTTTCAATGTAACTCAAAAACGAAGTAAAATTTTGATGCTTTTTGATGTTTTTTGTAGAGACTAGATTTTCCCATCAAAAAACACCTTTCAAATAATTGTAAGAAAAAGTTTTCTATCCAAAACGTTAAAATTCCCGACGAAAAAAAAGTCAAAATTTTCCAATTTTTTAGTTTTGTCAGTTTTTTTAATGGCATTTCTTTCTGGTTGCAGATAGGTATAGGCATTGCTTCATAAAAAAGAAAGTAAATAAAATTTTCTTTTAAATGCTATATCATAAAGCTTTCTACGTTTCAAATTCACCCAAATATTACCACTTAATTATAGACATTTATCATTTTTTTTTTCATCCTTTTTATACTGACTGCATTTATTCTTATTTTGAGTAAATATAAAAAGTGTTTTGGCTGTTAAAATTTTTACTAATCTTTACATTTACTAGGAAAAAAATATTTCTGACTCGATGGAAAGTTTTTTATACATATAAAAAATGCTACATATACATATATTTTTTTTAACTTAACAATTTAAGTGTTTAATCCAGGTGTTCTTATAATTCTTGAATAACATTTCGATGGTCTATGACGACATCTACATCTACATCTTCAAAAATGTCATTTTCTGCAATATCGGCTACTTGTACACTATCGCAATTGACTCCCATTTCATTCTTTACAAAATAATGAGCAAGGAATCTTTATTTTTCTTCAACCACAGATTTCTTGGCAACCTGTAGTGCAACCACAAGCAATTTTTTTGGCTATATATCTGGTGCAGAAGGTGTAATTGTGCGAATCGGAATGAATTCACATTTAACTTTCCCAACCAAAGTTCAAACGATTTAAGCGGTTTCCATGCCACTGTTGGATTTGGAAAAAAGTTCTTAAGCCATGATGTTGACCATCTCGTGTTGGTGGTATTTGTGCCAGCGAAAAATTTGCACTTTTTGATAATTTGCAAAAATATTGGAAACGACAGTTTCTTAGGGTCTAGTTCAACTTTGTTCCATACAAAAAACTGCAGTCAGTATAAAAAGGATGAAAAATAATGATAAATGTCTATGATTAAGTGGTAATATTTGGGTGAATTTGAAACGCAGAAAGTTTTATGATATAGCATTTAAAAGGAAATTTTATTTACTTTCTTTTTTATGAAGCAATGCCTGTACCTATCTGCAACCAGAAAGAAATGCCATTAATAAAACTAACAAACCTAAAAAATAGAACAATTTTCACTTTTTTTTCGTCGGGAATTTTAACGTTTTGGATAGAAAACTTTTTTTTTACAATTATTCAAAAGGTGTTTTTTGATGGGAAAATTTAGTCTCTACAAAAAACGTTCATGAATTGCATCAAAATTTTGCTTCGTTTTCGAGTTACATTGAAAAAACGAGTGAAGATGGTTTAGAGCACATATCTCCGATTTGCACCCTCTAATTTAATAGCACTTTCGGTATTTTCTCCAAAATTAGCCCATTAATCGATTCATGGAATAAAAATACGCCCTTTGTCGAGTTCATTTATGTGCCATCTGCCATTTCTTACGACATAATCAATACTCAATAGACTATAAGACCAAAAACTGTCTGGACTGGAAAATCGACTAGGTTAAGCTAAATATTGCGTGAAAAATTTAAGTTTCCCGTTCACGATCCCGTTTAAGTATGGGTATGATAACTAAGGAAAAATGAAGCATCACAATGTTGAAAGCTCAGATGTTTCAAAGATCCCGTTCCCGTTGAAGTGCAATGTGTTTGATAGTGGCTCTGCTTCAAAGAACGAAGAAGATAGAAAGATAGCTGATCTCACAGCTTCGGTCGCATTAAAGCTCTTAAGGGAAGGAGAAGGTTCATTCAAATTTTGTGAATTATTTTGGACACCATAGCTAGTATCTATTCATTAAATTCAATGCTACTTACAAATGTTATATTTATTCAAAAAGAAATATCAAAAAAACTAGAGATGCAGTGCCCCTCATTACTCGGCACTGGATCATCCGAAATCAACAAATTTAAGTTATTTGGTTAGAATAAACTTTTCGCCCTGATAACGCCTCGAAAGTATTTCAAAATTTCAATTTGTTGCTTCTTTGAAGTTTGAAAAAAAAACTCTTTGCTGTTAAATCATGTACTGATCAAAATTAAAAAAAAGGCAATAGTCGTGTCCACCGGACATGGGGTCCAAATGCACCCCACGATTTTTTCTTAGAATTTTTTTTTTTTTTTTTGATTTCTGACTTATATTGTTCAGTTATAATTCTTCTGGCTATTGTATGAATTCATTCTTAATATTTTTATAGCAGTGATATAAAAATTTAAGCAGAGATGTCATTATGCAGGTGTGTATGACATCATTAACAAAATTTTTCAATTTCAAAGTCGATAAAAATTGCCTCATTTCGCAAATCTAAGATTCCCGCCTATCCTTTTCGAGATGCCTGTTTTACGTGATTACTGAATGAAAAATCAGCAAGCCTGCCAAATACGGCTTGAAGTTTTGGGGGGCTGAATGAAAGCTCAACGGGATTTCCGCTAAAGTTTTCTATCCACACTGGTAGCTCTGACCAAAGTACAGGACTTGGTCGTGGATATGATGTGGTGATGTCGTTGATGCCATCATATTTTAATTCTGGACGCAACCTCACTATTCATGATTTCTTTACGTCGGCGAACTTGGCATTGAGTTTGCTGGATAAAAGAACACCATTCTTGGCACGATCCGGAAAAACAAAAGAGATGTGCCTAAACCTTTTTGTAGGAAGTTTTTGATGACCCAGAACAAGCCTGTAAATGTCAATAACAAAAAGCAGTTTCGTCCAGTTACACTCATCCATCTTTCGATTTTATGGAAAAATGGCGTTGGTGAGATATGTTCCGAAACCAAAAAAACAGGTGGTATCGATATCAACACAACTTCAAGTTAGATCCTTACTAAATATAAACTATGCTACTTTTATAATGAAATAATTATTTATTAGAAAAAATATGATTTTTCATAGAATTTCAGTAGGTAGTGGGGTCGAAATGGACCTCAGGTGGGGTGGATGGGTTTTTTTTTCACAAAAAAATTGCAGAAAAGTCATTAAACAAACATCTGATAATCGTTAATCGTTTTAACGGAAGAAATAAATAAAAATTGAAAAAATTCACTGAAAATAAATCGCACTTAAAAAAATGAAAAAGTTTTGAGTGTTCAAACATGCTCTGCGGTCCAAATAGATGCATTATAACGGTGAAAGAATTTTTGACATTGGTCCAGTAATTTCATAGTTCTCGCTTACATTTACGTTACCGTAGGAATTCGGTGATGAAATATAGGCTATCTATAGCTAATTCGAGTCTCTAAACTGTCTCAACTACTTTTCAATTTTAATATTATACTAGTAACAATAGTAGAAATTCCCTATAGAATTCTTATCAGATACTTTTTGACTACCCATCAGTTTGTCCAATAAACATCAAAACGTAAGGCTCAAAAATTTTGACTAAATTACAATTAAATATAAAAAAAGCCAGCAAAAGAAAAATGAGAATCAGTCAGTCTCGAAATAAGTGGTCTGAAATATTCACAGATTAAGACTATTTTGAAACTTCAAGGTTGTTGAGAAAAAGATTCTGATCTGTCAATTAGGAAACAGGCTGATTTACTGGGGATTTGCAGATCTCCTGTTTTTCCCCTCCACATATTTAAAAGTCATAAAACTAAAAATTGTTGAAACAAAAAATTATTTTTAACGTCAACGCCAATGGCATTTTTGTTTGTTTGTCTAGTCCTTCGTAGTTCTTAGAGATTTTGAGAAAAAAAAATTAAAAAATAGTTTAATAGATTTGTTAATTGCTTCTATTCAGCAATTAACCCCCCCCCCAGTGTTAATTGCTACGACAGTGGCGTAGATAGGGGGGATTAGGGGAATATAACCCCCCCCCCCCCTTGGTATCGATAATTGTTAAACATAACCAGTCATGAATCAAATAAGCTAAGAAAACACACTCTGAAATTTAATATGTACCTACTTCCTACGTGAATTAGTCTTAAAAGTACTCACAGGATTGTATAGTCAACTTCGTTCAACATTATGTGTTGAGTTTCTTTTTTTATCGATTTTCCACGACAGGTATGAATAAAATCTTTTGGCTTAAAATCTCTAATACAGCAGTTTACCAAACATTACTGTATTAACAATCCAGTGATGCTCTTGCAAAGCTTATAGTGGAAAATCTTTAAAAATTGTGATTTGGACATTTCTTTTTTGATCGGCCAAGGGTACGAGCAATACGTCTGGTCAATACAATGGTGTTCAAGCAATTATTCGCCAAAAATTTGGTCCGCATGATCTGTACGTCCATTGTGCAGCACATTCTTTGAACCTTGCTATATCTGTTTCCAGCAAAATACCAGTCATTAGAGATTGCCTCACCACAGTTGAAGCAGTTTACAATTACAATACACCGAAAAGAAAAGATATGCTGCAAAAACAATAAGCGAAAACAAAGAGACTCCCAAAAAAAAAAAGACATTCAAAAGGCTGAATCTGACGCCATGGATCTCAAAATATCAAGGAGTTGAAGATTTTGAGGAGCTATTTTCGTTTGTGTTCGAGACTCCTGACCAAATGAGAACATTGCAAAGTGACGCAAAGAGTTTGAAACTGCAAAAAAAAAATAGCTGAAGTCTTTGACATTGACGTTACATTACAGAGTAGTGAACCAACAAAAGAATCGTTCGAACCCTTCGGTTCAAAGTACGGAAGAATATTTTCGTGTTACTCTTTTCAATACTTTTCTCGATTTCTATGTAACGGACTTAAGAGAAAAGTTTAAAGACCATGAAAACATACTAGAGGGGTTTCGGTTCTTTTCAAGGATTCATCGTCAGCAAAAAAAATTTTTGTGAAACTGTTGAGTTTTACCAAACGAATTTGGCTGTTGGAACATTTTCTGTTCTTGTAGAATTAAAAACTTGGAAGATATATTTCATCCGAAGGAATAATACTTCCTCCAAGAACTCATTGGACGCGCTCGATAGCTGTCCCGAAGAATGGTTTCCAAATATATGTTTTATTAAAGATATTAGCCGGTTTAAACGTCAACTCTTGAGAGAACTTTCTCCAGTTTAAAGAGAATAAAAACAATACAAAAGCATGACCAACGAAGTGAGATTTTTAAAAATATATCTATTTTAATGATAGTTTGAAAAGCTTTGGATGTTTATTTATTTGCAGAATCCTTTGAATGGTTTTTGTCTTGTCTTGCTATATTCATCGCGAAATACCTATATAACAGCAGACAAGGTTATAAGTGTTCTATATAAAAAGAACAGAAAAATGGATTATATTTTGTGACTTATTTTTTAAATTAGTATTATTTTACTTTATTACATCAATATTTATTTTAGTTCATATTCAAACTAATGCGTATAGTATGCAGTCAATCACAATGGTAAGTAAGCAGCCTTAAATTTAAATATTTTTTCACGTCCGTCAAACTCACTTACGTTCGTCGGAAAAAATTCATAATTCATAAGTTTTTAGGAGACGCTTTTAGCGATTAAATTTCCTTATGAAAGTTTTCTTTCTAATATTCCAACTATGGTAGGGGGCTGGTGGAGCGCTTAAAGAATCCTTAAGGGTTTGCATGGCTTACCTGTTTAGTTGGATATTTCATTGTTATCTTTAGCGCACTTAGGTAAGTATTTTCAGGGTTCTTTTTTTCACTTTTCTTTCAATAATACGGCATTCCTTTTTGAAATTTTTAAATTTAAATTATTAAAACTTTGAAAAAAATGAACTATCCCCTCCCCCCCCCCCCCCCCCCCCCATTGCCAAAAGCTATCTACGCCACAGAATTGCTCTATCCAATCACTGATATAAATGCTTCAGTAGTTAAAATGAGTGATTTTATTAAACGTCTATTAAACGTCAGTTCATCTCATTAAGTGTCCATAAGTCTATAAAAAGCCAAAGCTAAATATACATGAAATCAAATCCCATTATGAATGAAATTAAGTTCGGTTGGCGACAGTCATCAATTTGCTAATTACATCGATTTGTCAGGCCATTCAATTCACTAAGTGGTGAAAGTTCGAGCTTTTGGGACCGATTAAGTGATACTCAAGTATCAATTAAATTGTGTACGCAAGGGATATGTCCCTTATTGGAGCGTATATTAATCATTTAGATACGTTTAGTAGTAAAGTTAAGTAAAATAAGCAGACAATATCTTCCCTTTTAATGGATAGTCTTTGTAAAGAATGTTTCATAAAGTGTATCAAATCGATCTCTTATCCATTATTGACATTGTATTTGTATTTGTTTACTTGTTAGAGCAAAAATTACCAAGCATAAGTGTTCATTAATACTTCATTGCGCAATTTACAAAAAATTGATATAAATCTGCCTTACTACTGAAAACGTTTATCATTGATTCTTAAATAACATATTTCTAAATTGTTGGTAAAAGGAAATAAAAGAAAAGGGAAGGGCAAGCGCAATTTTGTCTTTTTTTACAAAATTTAACATATGCAGGGGAAGATGCAATAAAAGATGAGGATGAATAGGTTGCGTCAAGACAAGAGAAAAAAAACGTATAGTACCAGGGTCTATCTGACTCCATTTAGGCGGGAGAACAAATTTTATAAGAAATTGACTGAATTTAAAAAAAAAATTATTCAAAATAAACTACACCTTTTGCCACCATTTAACGTAATATTTTTGAAAGCTAATGTTTTGTTTTCCAATGAACATTTTGGTTCAAGTTAATTCACTGAATGATTTTTTAGAAAATAATCTTAAAGTCAAAATTTTGAAAAAAAAATACGGTCCCCATCTAGAGGATAAGAGAACCGAATCATCCTCTAATCGGATCTGAACTTTCGAGTTAATTAGAACCATTCAAAACTTTCGTTCGAAAAAGAAGGAGATGTTGGACTATCTCCTTCTCCTCGCCGTCCATGCAGCTTCTACATAACTCAAGTTTTTTGGCGTGTATATCTATATGCAGTGTCCTGTTAGGACACTCCTCCTAAGCTCCTGCTGGAGCTTATATACAGACGATTTAGATTCAAAAAGCTCATTGAACGTTTCGTGTACTCGAATGGCCAAATTCGTTTAGTCATAAGACACGTATTACTCTCCGTTTACATGTAGCGATAGGTAATACCTATGTTGTTCCTTGCAGGTCGATGATGAGATGTCGTTCCTTTTTTGGCGAGTTCCTCTGTCATGCATATGCAGTTGCATGTTCACCATGAACGATGAATGTTGAACTGTTCTGACATCTTTTTTTGAGACGTATGACAGTTTAATTTGTAGAGACAGAGGCACGAGCTTTGAGAGCAACCTTACTGTTCGAATATCCGTAGAGGATACAACGTTTTCTCTGAGACAAGACAGGACTTCTTTTATCGCCAGAATTTCTGTTTGGAACACACTATAATAGCCAGGTAGGCGGAAGAAAATACTTTAATTCAACCCTTTCGAGAAAGTTCCAGTTCCTACACCATCACAGGTCTTTGATCCGTCAGTGTAGTAAGGCTTCGGGTTGGGGTTAAAATTCTGCCAGGGTCAAAATTCTTTTTTCAAAATTCTGCTTTTTAAAACTCTGCTTTTTAAAATTCTGCTTGGAAATAGAAAAAAGCAGAATTTTGAAAAGCAGAATTTTCGTTTTAAAAGCAGAATTTCGAAAAGCAGTATTTTGAAGCCAAAATATTGACCCGCTCCCTAAGGCTTCATTATCCAAGAGAGTACCGTTCCGCAAGCTTCACTTTAGGGTATGGTTATTTGGAAATTGTTATCAAACACCAACTTAGGAATGGTGTAATCTAATCGACCCGGGATGAATCTGAATCTGAAGAAATGTTAGTGTTACCAATTTGATTATTGGTCCACTGCAAATAAGCTTTTAGTCGAGAAGCTGAGTTCACTGGTGACTGTTTGCCGAAAATGTTGACTGGTTTAAAGCGGGTGATAAACGGTACAATTATCGTACCGATAGTCGTTCATCGTATGGGACGATTGTATAGTGTATGTGCAAAAAATTTCGAATGTTTCGACATCGCAATGTTGAATGCCTTGAACTGAAAACCAAATTCGATCATATGCATCGTGTATTCCCCGCTAAAGGTTTAGTAGTGTATCTAGGGATTCCAAGGAGTTGTCCTTAACACTCCGCTGATGCACATGCAGCCGAAGCCATCATATAGTGTCAGAGATTAATCTGGAATAGCTGCAGTATTGCTACAACCATCAAGACCAATCTCCATCACTGGCTGTAGCCTCGAGCTCCTCAATATCTGAGGAAGATTTTAATAACTCGTCCTCAGACAACAGAACCCCTGGCATATCGTCGTCCGACTCTGTTATTCTGCCTTCATCATTATTATCTTTATAGGGCGATATTGACGGGCAGAAGTAATTGCGTCTTTAACAGACGCTTAGCTTTGTAGAAACTAAAAACCAAAGGTAGGTACACTTTGATCAAATCTATCTATATTGGGTTTTGTCACATCTTATGCAAAACACCCTGCAGATATATTAAAAACACAAATAATATAATGAATGGCGATGGATCAATTAAAAATACCATAGTCAAAATTTTTTCAATAGACAATCTTAGTCAACTGAATTGTTATTTTGTTTAAAAACATAGGGGAGAGTGGGTATGTATGGGAAACGGGCATTTTCTTCAAAGTCGTATCTTTTTTTCGTTTCTGTTGATCACAAATTTGTTCTTTAATCTGTATCTACCGGTCAACAAAACAAGTCTTGTGCGCAGTTAAAATTACGCAGTCGAGAAGAAAAAAAGGTAGTTATTGCATAAAAAGTTAAGTCATTGAGTGAAATTTGGGTGAAAAAAATTATAAGTGAGTGAAATTACTGTACAAGAAATGAATTTTTTTGCATTTATTTTTTCACAGAAATTTTGTCTTAGATTCTACGATGAAAAATATTCCGCAAGTAGAATACAATTGTCCCATTCCACCACATAGCTTTCCCATTCCTTTTGAATGCAAGAGGAATGGGACAAAGCTTGGTGTTCCATTGAATGAATTTTATCATATTTGCTGGCATTCTTTTGGTTACTTTTGTGTTTTGAATAGCTTGCCTCAATGTTATCATATCTTAAAAAAAAACTGTCATGTGCAGATATGATTCATAAGTTGCCAGCAGTTGACATCTTACCGAAAAGTGTTCCATACATACCAACTCTCCCCTACTCGTGTTATATTGATTTTTTCGAAACAATTTGATTTTGTTTATGTATATTCTAATACCGAAAAATCTTTTTGAAGAAGGGTACGTTGCTTCCGAAACGTACATCTGAGGAAAATATAGAAAGTAGGTATTAAACTGTTAAAAATTTAATGAATCTTTTATTTATTCCTAGTTTTAGTTCCGAATTGGGGAACTACAAAACAAGCAAAATGGCCAATAGAGGAACCCCGCAGGGAGGAGTTTTATCTCCCCTACTGTGGATCCTGGTCGTTAACAAATTGTGCAAGCACCCACAAACCCTAGCTGAGCTGCTACAAACAGCACTTAACCTTCCTACAAACTGGGGTCCATTTGGACCCCAGAGCATGTTTGAACATTCATAACTTTTTTCATTTCATTTTCATTTCTTTTAAATGAGATGTTTAAATGGTAGACACGTGCACCCAAGAGGACCCTAGCGCTCATAGGTTTTTCTTAAAACCCACCTCTGTCTATCAACTCCTACTCTCACCTCCACGTGGTGAAAATCGGGTGCCTAGTACCTCAACTAGGGATTGGGTCTCAACCCTAGTGGAAGGTTGTTGGTGGCAGCAAACGAGAGAGGGGGGGAGAGGTGTTCCCACTAAGGCACGTCTTCTTTCATCCAGACGGCAGCGGAGGAATTCCCTAGATGGAATCAACGGTGGCGTCTACAGTTCCAGTCAGGTTGAACTACTTAGTGAACACCTTATAGGGCTACTACAACATATTTGGAGCTCAGGCCTATAAGGAACGGTTTATCCGGCTCCCCATCTTTGGAGTTATACAAGAATCTGGCCCTCCAGGTTGGGGGTCGTGCTGTCGGGGTGACTTCCCGGCCACGTAAAGCAATTCTTAGTTGCGAAGCACCAACAAGCCTCGGATACGGACGGATTTACTGATGACGAACCCAGCAAACGAAAAACGGACAACGAACTTCGGATCTGTACGTGGAATGTTAGGTTCCTAGGCCACGTGCAGCCGAACAATTAGCGGAAGCCCTAAACTGCTACAAAGCAGATATTACCGCGATCCAAGAAATGCGATGGGATGGACCAGGTAGACGCAGATTAAAAGACTGCGATATCTACTACGGCGATCGCTACCGGGAACAGAAGCAGCGACTGTTTGGATGTGGATTTGTTGTTGGAACCAGACTCAGGCAAAAAGTCTTGAGTTTCAACTATGTGAACGACCGCATAGCAACAATCCGCATCAAGGCTAAATTCGTCAATATAAGCCTCATTTGCGCACAAGCCCCATCAGAGGAAAAGGATGAAGACACCAAAGACATATTTTACGAGCTCCTGGACAAAACATATGAGCAGTGCCCTGGCTATGACATTAAGATTGTTCTGGGAGATTTTAATGCCAAGCTAGGAGGAGAGGATATATTTGGTGGAATAATCGGAAGATACAGCCTGCACGACAACACCTCCGATAACGGATTCAGGCTGATCGATTTCGCTGCGGGGCGAGATGTTCTGGTAGCTTGTACGCGGTTCCAGCACCTCAATATCCACAAAGGGACATGGAAATCTCCTGATCAATCAACCGTCAACCAGATTGACCATATTTCGATCGACGCACGACACTTCACCAGTATAGAGGATGTCCGAACATTCCGAGGGGCCATTGACCCGGACCACTACCTTGTTGTAGCCAAGGTACGACTGCGGATATCCCGATCCAAGCCAACACAAGGAAATACTGTGAGACAATTCGACGTTGGACGACTACAATCGCAAGAGATCGCCAAGTCCTTTTCCGATCGAGTCTTCTACAACCTCTTAAGGAGTCCTATGCTGCCAGCATCAAGTATAGAGAACCAGTGGCAGCACTCCCAATCAGCCATCAGAGATGCCGCCTCTGAAGTGCTGGGTTTCACACGGCCACCACAGCCGGCTTCTCAGACGGAAAAAGAGAGAGCATGAGAAGCGTGCGATCGAGGAGATAGAAGGGTGCCACAGCAGGAATGAGGTTCGGAAGTTTTACCAGAAGGTAAAAACAACAGCCTCGGGCTATAAGCCCCGAGCCGAAGCCTGCAAAGACGACCAAGGGAACATCGTGGTGGAACCACAGTCAATGCTGAGGATATGGAAAGACCACTTCTCCAAGCTCTATAACGGCGATGATGAACCCAATTCCGCTGTTAGAGAGATAGAACCATTCGACTTAGGCGACGTAGACCAAGAATTCCGCCAACCCGACCTGAACGAAGTGAAGACAGCAGTATCCAAACTAAATTTCAACAAAGCTGCTGGAGCTGATGGCCTCACTGCCGAATTGTTTAAAGCGGCAGGCAATGACCTGGTCAGGAGTATGCACCAGCTCATCTGCAAAATATGGTCGGAAGAAAGCATGCCCGATGAATGGAACCTCAGCATCATTTCCCCGGTCCTCAAGAAAGGAGACCCTCTGAACTGCGCCAACTACAGAGGTATCAGTCTTCTTAACATCGCGTACAAGATCCTCTCTGCCGTATTGTGTGAGCGTCTGAAGCCATTCGTCAACAACCTGATAGGTCCTTATCAGTGCGGCTTTAGACCAGGAAAGTCCACCATAGACCAAATCTTCACACTACGGCAGATCTTGGAAAAAACCCAGGAGCTTCAAATCGATATCTACCACCTTTTTATCGATTTTAAGGCCGCATATGACAGCATCTATAGAGAGGAGTTATATAGAGCAATGTCTAGTTTTGGCATCCCTACCAAACTTGTCCGATTGTGTAGGACGACGATGGAGAACGCACGCTGCTCCATCAGGGTCGGAAAAGATCTCACCGATACATTCGATGTCAAAAAAGGTTTTAGGCAAGGCGATGCACTGTCATGCGACTTCTTCAACATCGTTCTTGAAAGAATAGTGCAAAACTCCCAAGTCAACACAAGAGGCACAATCTTTCAAAGATCCGTTCAATTGCTCGGATATGCCGACGATATTGACATAATTGGAAGAACGCAGCGTGATGTCAATGGCGCGTTTATGAGCATTGAGACGGAAGCGAAGAAGATGGGTTTAGTGGTAAATGAGGGCAAGACCAAGTATATGCTATCATCAAGACAGGACACCCAACACCGACGTCTTGGACAGAACGTCACGATTGACAGCTATAACTTTGAGGTAGTTAAGGACTTTGTCTACCTAGGCGCCGCTATTAATTCAGACAACGACAACAGCGCTGAAATCAAACGAAGAATAACTCTTGTCAATCGCTGTTTCTTCGGACTAAGAAGGCAGTTGAGTAGTAAAGTCCTCTCTCGAGCAACTAAAGTGTCCCTGTATAAGACACTTATCATCCCGGTTCTTATATATGGCGCAGAGGCATGGACCTTGTCAAAGGCAGACGAGAACGCTTTGGGATGCTTCGAGAGACAAATTCTTCGGGTGATTTTTGGTCCCGTCTGCATAGATGGAGAGTGGAGAAGAAGATTTAACGACGAATTGTACGGGCTGTACAGCGACACTGACCTTGTCAAACGAGTCAAGGTCCAGCGGCTTAGATGGCTGGGTCATGTAGAGCGAATGGACAACAACGCTCCGGCCCGGAAAGTCTTCGAATCCAATCCCGAGGGACGGCGCAGTAGAGGAAGACCGCGACTCAGGTGGCGCACGCAAGTAGGAGAGGACCTCAACCAACTTGGCGTGCAAAACTGGAGGCAGCTAGATAGGGACCGAGCTGGCTGGAGAAGCATGTTGGTTGAGGCCCTAGTCCGACCTGGAATGTAGCGCCACCTTAAGTAAGTAAGTAAGTAAATGAGATTTTTACTCAGTGAACAAAATTCAATTTTTTATTAATTTCTTAAGTTGAAACGATTATCAGATGCTTACAGATTTTTCTGCGATTTTTTTATGAAAAGAACCCGTCCACCCGAACTGGGGCCCATTTGGACCCCACTACTGAAATTCTATGAAAAATCATATTTTTTCTAATAAATAATTACTTTATTTTAAAAGCAGCATAGTTTATGTTTAGAAGGATCTAGTTTGAAGTTGTTGGTAGTTCCGGCAGACATTTAACACACAAGGTTCTAGTGTGGCAAGGGCAACAACATCTGCAACATCCATCGCAGGTGGTTCTGGTTTTCTTGTCGTCTGCTCTTGGGCAAAGGTGACATCTGCTTCTTTTACAAGAGAGCCTTTCGGGGACTGTTGGTAATTTTTCCTGAACTCTCCCCAAAATACAGAGAGCATCCGATGCAGATTTTCCAATGCCAGATTGTGTTGTAGGTTGTGAACGGTTATTCAATTCTGACTCAACCAGTTCCTCCGCTAGTTCGATGAGTTTATCACTTCTGAACAAACTTTTATTTCTTCTAGGCGGATTAAAGTGTTGGAAAATGATGACACTTGCTAGGGCTGCTACGCCCAGTAAGTTGTAGAATACAACCATCGGTCAGCGATTTGTTTGACGTGTACATGAATATATTGAGACCATTTGGTCGAATACATCGACTCCACCTTTGGTGCGGTTATAATCAAGTAGGGGAATTGTGCTCAAGATGACATACTTTTTGTTTAAAGTAAGAAATAAAATTTTCTACAAACCTTAGCGTTAAAATCTTTACATAATTAAATAATTAATGATTGTATGGAAAAAATAAAGTTGAAATGAATAGTTTAAAGTAAAAAGAAATAATTTAAAAAAATTAGTTAAAAACAGTCCGAGGCTAAGGCTAAGATGACATAGTCGGGTATAAGATGACATACTTCATGAGGGTAAGATGACATATTGTAAAAATGTCTGCTTTATTTGGCTCTTCAGCTTCAGTCAGTATATAACTCACATTTTCAACTTAGATTTTCGGCCATTTAGCTTTCATGATTTTTGTTTTATGCTTGGTGAAATATAATTATGTACTTTAAATTTGCATTTAAATATTTAAATTAAAAAATAAGGTTTGTGTTTTTTTTTTTGTAGGTATGTCATAGTATTTATAGTATGTCATCATGGACTGATAAGCTATATGTCATCTTACCCGATAGGAAATAAAACTTTTACAACCATTCAGGAATCAAAACATTATAATTAAGGAGCAAAATCACACAAAAAATATTGTCTATAAACATAAACGCAAACATAAAACACAAAGGATATAGGAAAACACTTAATTTTTTAAGCAATTTTGAAATAAACAATGACTCGCAAAAAAATTTATTCTCTAGCTTTTTCGTTTGAACCGATCACGATGACAGCAGGTAGTATACTGGCAGCTGTAAGTTTATTCTGGCAAAACAGTTAGAAAAAATGCATGTCTGGATATGTTCGAGAGAACTGTAGCGGCTTTATAAACAGAGAAAATGCGAGTATGTCATCTTACCGGAGTATGTCATCTTGAGCAGAACTCCCCTATCATTGCAGGTTTACTTTGATGACCGGAGGTGGTTTTCTCACAGTTATTTTGTGTTGATAGCAATACCACTTGTTTGTTTGGCTTCGGAACATAACTCACCAACGCCATTTTTCCAGAAAATCCAAAGATGGATGAGTGGACTGGACGATACTGCTTTTTGTTATTGACCTTTACAGGCTCATTCAGGTCATCAAGAACTTCCTTCGCTACAAAAGATTTAGGCAAATCTCTCCGAATCGTGCCAAGAATAGTGATCTTCTTATCCAGCAACTTCAATGCCAACTCCACCGACGTAAAGAAATTATCAATAGTGAGGTTGCGTCCAGAATTGAAATATGGTGGCATCAACGAACAACGACATCAGCACATCATATCAACGGCCAAGTCCTGTACTTTGGTCAGAGCTACCCAGTGTAGATAGAAAACTTTAGTGGATAGCCCGTTGAGCTTTCATTCAGCCACCTAAACTTCAAGCCATATTTGGCAGGCTTGCTTGGCATGTATTGGGGAAATTCAATCCTTTTTAGGTCACAAAATTGTTGGATGACCTGAACAAACTGAAATAATGACTATTTTTTCTTTTGATAACCATACCTGACAACAACATCGATATGTATGAATATTACAATCAGTAATTACGTGAAATAGACATATCGAAAGAGATAAGCGGGTATCCCAGATTTGCGAGGTTAGGCAATTTCCATCGTTTTTGAAATTGAAAAATTTTTTTGATGACCTCCTACATATGTACCTGCATAATGACATCCCTGCTTAAATTTCTTTATCATTGCTATATGAAATACTTAGAAACAATTCATACAATAGCCAGAGGAACTATAACTGAACAATATAAGTCAGAAATCAAAAAAAAAATTCGAAGAAAAAATCGTGGGGTCCATTTGGACCCCAGTTCGGGTGGACACTACATTTGCCGGTTCGTAAAGGAGGGTTAACAAGCTTAACAATTGGGCTGTAGATTGTGTACTGAACATCAATCCACACAAAACGGAATTAGTTCTCTTTACGAGGAAATACAAAATTCCAGACTTCAGACCCCAAACTATTAAAGGGGTAACTTAACACTGTCAAATCAGGCTAAATATCTGGATCTAATTTTTAATAACAAACTGACCTGGAAAACCAATATTGAGGAAAGAGTAAATAAAGCCAACGTGGCACTTCTCCTGTAAAAAAGCCATTGGTGGGAAATGGGGTTTCTCCCCCCAAATCACTCAGCTATTTACCTCGGTAATTAGACCGATTAAATTTGGGGGACGGGTAGAGCTTGCTCAGCTCTGGGCACTGCGGTGTCTGAATGAAACCTATTGTGCCAGATTTAGAATTAGACCGATACTCACATACGGCTGGTGGACAGCACTAGACAAGATGATCAACTACAACAAGCTGGCCAAAGTTCAAAGAACGGTTAGTCTGTGTATTAGTGGCGCACTGAGGACAACCCCATCAGACACCCTCAATGTACTACTAGATCTCACAGCCCATCAGCAAACAAGTCGCAGCTAGCTCAGCTACTCGACTCAGAGCTACATCACAGTGGACCAATAATCAATCGGCCACACTACCATTCTAGATAACTTTAGATCCTTACCGAATCGATCCGACTACACATACACAACCCCCAAGTTGGTGTTTGACAATAATTTCCAAATAACCATACCTTCAAGAGAAGCTTTGGAAAACGGCACTCTCTTGGAAAATGAAGCAATGCACCTTCACACCGATCGATGGTTCAAAAACCAGCGAAAGTGTAGGAAGTAGAATCTACTCAGAAAACTGAATCTCAATCTTTTCTTCCGCCTACCCGATCATTGTAGTGTGTTCCAAGCGAAAATTCTGGCGATTAATGACGTGCTGTCTTGGCTCAAAGAAAACGTCATATCCTACACATACCAGGCAACTGTATGGCAGACGAACTAGCCAAAAAGGGCACGACCACTTCCCTACGCTCAGAATGGAACAACATAGGTGTACCTATCACTACATGTAAACTCCTACTTAGACAAGACGCTTCAAGGATAATAAACACTAGATGGACTGAGAGTAACAACTGCCTTGCAACCAAAAAAGTTTGGCCGTGTGTAGACTCAAAACGCTCGAAGAGTTTGCTAGCCCTAAACCGCCTGTATCTAGGTTCTACCATAGGTGTTCTTACGGTATACTGTCTAATAGGGAGACACGCCAAAAGACTTGGTGTGTTTTCCAATGATTTCTGCAGAAGCTTCATGGGTGAGGAGGAGGAAGAAACGGTTCAACACCTTCTTTGCTCATACCCTGCACTACTTCATAGGAGGACAACTCATCTCGGTGAATTCTTCTTCGATGATACTAGCGACTTAGTTTACAGAGACCCTAAAAGTCTTTCGAAATACATTAAAAATCCCGCGTGGTTCGACTAGCAGGTGATTAACCGGCTAGTCCCGTAATGGAAGATTAATAAGTGATCAACTCGTTAATCCTACATCGGGTTTCTGAGATCAGTAGGTGATTAACTTGCTGATCTCTGGTGGTTTCACAATGGGCCCTTGCGGCCTAAGTGTGTCAGGCAATGTACTCATTGGCTGACAGCCACTTCCACCTTACCTAACCTTTATTTATTCCTCCTGAACCTATAACTGTATTTAGAATTCGATAAAGATTCATAATTCACCTCACTTGTTCATTAATGCATTTTTTATGCCATCTCTCCTCACTGTTCTGTAAGGCAATAACAAATTTCTACATAAGTTCTCTGCATTTTTGCCCATTCCAATAGCTATTTTACCAACAAGAACAAACCGATTTTTAGGTCATCTAATCAACGTCATCTGCGAAATCGAAAGATCCATACATCACATCGCAATGACGATAAATGTTCTTACAAAGCAACACACCTCTTAGACAGACAGATTCGACGTAAAAACACACGCAATGTTTTTGCGCTGCTGCTGCTTACCGTCCACTTGTCAATTTATAAATGGTTGTACGCGATGTCAATGCGGTAGCATTTGTCGTAAAGTTGAAATGTTTCTTTGCTGAAGTTACCAAAGACTGCTTTTAGCAACTGAAACCTATGCTCCACAAACTCCATTTGAGTGGTCAATCTTTCAAACATATATGTAGTTACTACAGCTGTTGGGCAAGTTTTAAGAGTCTTTATACGGGTTGACAATATGTCCAATCTGTCTTGATCTATAGAAGGATATACAAAGAGAAAGAGTGGGGGATAAAGAATAGAACCCGTGTTTATAAATTATTTTGGTCACCTTTCCAATAATGTTTTGATTTCGATTCGGTGTTTTTGAATGACAGCGACGTAGTAAAAAACAGAATGAAAGTTAAGGCGTTAATTGACAGCGAATCAAGCCAAGACGAAATTTTTTGAGGGCTGAATCGTGTTACTTATTTTAAGGGGTAAGGCTCTGGTAGAAGATTAGGAAAGTTTTTTTTTTTTTATTTGACGGTGGTAAGCTGGGAAGCTTCGATTGGGGTATATGAAATGCAGTTGAAAAAGTGAATTTCAAACTGTGATGGCGTAATGTTTATAAGTGCATGACGAATTATGTCTATGTGACCGGCTTGTAGATCAACGTGTTTAGTTATGAGTGAGAAAAAAATGCTCCTTAAATGTAAATTTTGAAGCTATATCATATACATGTATATTGTAAGTTAGAGTTCAGTGCCTCGTAAGCCAATAAATTCAAGATAAATACCTACTAGGTTCATAAATACAAAATACAATCATGCATGGGCTGGCGCAACAGAACGGTGTACCTCGGAGCCTAGCGCATTTCTCACAATCATGCCTTGTGAGGGAATGGAGGGGGCCTATAATTTTTTGCTGGTTTTTACATACAGGGATACAGCTGCTGCGGTTTTGCGATTTCTGTGAAGAATTTTTACTTTCGAGGTCCAGAATTGTAACAGACGATATGTAGAAAAATAAGGAGAACGCAATCAAACATCAATTTTGAATTAACAAAGTTCACAGTGTTTAAAATCATACGCATTCTATAATCTACAACCATGATCACATAGCCCACCAAGAACCGTTTGCAAACAAATAAGCGGTCCTAAAAGTCTGGACACCTTATGCGATAGCACTAAGCCCACGTTGGTTTCACGCCCAACACTCAATTTTCTTTACGGAAAGGACAACATAACAACTCAGAAAACATTCCAACTGCCAGTTGTGGTGCCGCTGTCAAATAATTTTCACAACTTTCTAACAAAAGATACGCGAAGCATTCGAAGAGCATTGGGACTTGGGAGTTACTGCATCCACAGCCTGGTGGTAGGACCATTCGCTGACGCTGTGCTTGGATGTAGACCTCGAATGAGTTGAATGGAGGAAAAGAATATTTAATTACTATGCACACAATCGAAATGGCGTCATAAGAAGCTTGCAGCAACAACAGCCAGTGAATGGAAACTGTCTCGTGGATGTCGGTCGTCCACGTTCACAGTCCACTGAAACTCTGACACAAACGCAAGGCGTACAACTCGCGAACATCTTCGCAAGTAAATCACTTCTTCTTGCTGTCACGTTGCCCGCGAACCTTGCGGGCAACAGTTGCCGAAAATTGCACGTTAAAAGTTCAGACTTTTGGTGAAGACCCTAGACATACATTTACCACTGACACAATGATGAATGGGAACACGTTCACGGTGTAATTGTCGATGATATCCTGCCGTACACACATGTTAATCTCTTAATTTGGGAATACATTTTCAAGGCGGCTGGTGCAAAAGGGCGTTCGGATGGATTCCTGATGGCAAGTTGAAGGCTCTGAGAATAATAAATGAGGCTCTGGCTGTAGTTATAAAACAAATTAACACGTTTCTTGGCTACGCCAGATCCGTTTGTCTAAGAAAGATGTATATGAAGTCATTATGGACCTGCGAATCATGTTTAATTTTGAGTGTTGTTGCAGATAGTTCTCGTAATTAATGGGTGAGCGCGGGATGAATTGATCAATTAGTGCTTTCATAATAGAATTGCATGGGCCATGGGAAAGCTGGAGTTTAAAAATGTGGATTTTGTCTGACTAGGGATCGGCTGTGATTTCGAAAATTTAAAGTTATTTGTGTACATAAAAACATAATGTACGTCAGTAATTACAGCTCTCATGTTCATGTGTTCCGTATTTCACGAAATTTGTCTTCATTCGATGCAAATAAAGAATTTATTTATTTCGTAGCAGTCAGCTCGCAAATTATAATTTCGTCTTACACTCATCCCGCTGAAAAATCAACTCACACAAGTTATTATGCGTTTTTTTTCTTTTGCATTCCAATCAACTGGCTTATAATGCAATAGGCTGATAATACTTTCGGATTCCCTTATTTCGCAAACAGTTGATTCGCCACACGCTAATATCATCCACTTGTTAATTCAATTCTTTGCACGAATTCTTTTTATCATTTTTATTGATGTTTCATGCAGTGATCTTGTAATAGTCTTTTGGAGTAGTTCAATGCTAACCGTCTACTGTACCAGGAGCCATATATGCCTTTTGAATTTTAAATGTCGATTAATGCGAATTAACAGCTGCCACAGGAAAAGTACCATTTTGATAGCTTAGAAAAGGTATTTCTTTATATATATGTATTTATGCATTTGGTTTTCTCTTTCTTTGCGCAATCGCCACCACCACCAATTATGTTCGTCAACTTCAAGATACGACACGTTTTTGACAACGTTTAGATATGGCTCCCTATCCATTTACAACTATTTTAATGGATGTTTGTTTCACCTGGTTCTTCAAAGAAAATAGGTTGACGTCAAGAATTCCCCCTGAATTTCGTTCGCTTGGACTCTGTAGATCACCTTCTTGAATGGCAAAACACAATACAACACTTCCAAAGTAACTGCAAATACAGGTCTTTCATTATGTGTAAAAAATGAAGACTTATTCTGCGCCTGAACAAGGATAGAAATAGTTTCGCACCGTTTCACGCCTAATTTATTTACTGTAAATGTTATTTATTATAATAAAGTTAAGTTCTTTTTTAAAATAAGTTATTTGTTTATAATTATATTTAAGAATTCTTTGTTGTTACCAAGTCAATGAACGGAATTAAGTTTTTTTTTTTTTTTGAAAAATGCGTAAATGCGTAACTGCACGTTATGTTTGAAAACATAAGAATATACATACAGAGTTTTACTGGGAAGATCTCTATAGCTTTTATAAAAGAGTGAAAAATTACTTTTTTTTTTTGCACCATTTAAAGCAAATTTGTTATTAAATCTCTTGTTGATGCAACAATTTTTAGAGCACTACCAGGCCAAGAGTTTCTGTCACATGACATTACTTCTTAAATGCTTGTGTACCCCAGGGTTCCGTTTTGTCCCTGACTCTCTTCCTCATTTTCATAATTGATCTCTTCTCTAAGGGCCAGTTGCTCAATCGAATCATAAATTTAAGTTCTACATAAAGTTCTACTTTAGTATGGGGATTTTATGTAGAACTTAAGAATTCCGGAACGTCTCATACAAAAATGAAAACTTTATGTAGAACTTAAATTTATGATTCGATTGAGCAACTGGCCCTAAGACTTCTAATCCTCTCAATTGATTTACTGACGACTCAGCCCTCATATGAAAAGCTGACTGAATTCTGACTTTGACATTGGTACATGGGATATGAAAATTGAGTAGAATTCAATGCTTGGAATACTCAATGTTGTTAACATTCCCCCATTGCCATTATCTATAAATGGTTCCTGTATCGAGTGAAACAAAAATCTGTCAGTACTTGGTACTTCGTTGGAATGACGATGCAGGAAGTTTTTCACTCTTACAATTTATAAAGCCTACATTCGCCCAAAACTAGAATATAGTTCTCATATCGGGTCAAGTGCTCCTCAAACATCTTTGGGGCTTCTTGACAGAGCGTTAAAACTGATAGGACATAATTCCCTTGTAGAATCAATTGATTCCCTTGAAGATCGTCGAAGCGTTACCTCTCTCTCTCTCTCTCTCTCTCCCTCTCTATCTCTCTCTCTCTCTCTCTCTCTCTCTCTCTCTCTCTCTCTCTCTCTCTCTCTCTCTCTCTCTCTCTCTCTCTCTCTCTCTCTCTCTCTCTCTCTCTCTCTCTCTCTCTCTCTCTCTCTCTCTCTCTCTCTCTCTAATGGCTTTTGAAACAACCAGTTGCATTCATCTTTTGAAGCAATTTAGTCGAAACACCCACCTCGCTAGGAATGCTCATCAGTTCTACCTTGCCCAACTTGGAAGATTCATATTTAGTTGCACTACCCCGAAAATGGAGTATCGAGGTTACGACCCACAAAATTTCAAAAGCTATGTGTATCGGTGTCTCCTATTAAATCCTATCCTATTTTCCTAAGTGCTCTCACTGTGTTTTATAACATTGTAAGGGTATTCCTAACCTTTCGACTTGCGCCCTAATTATATAAAAAAAAGATGTGGGCGGAACAAGCAATTTGAACAAAGACCCAAAGATATCAGTTCTAGCTTCTTTTAGCCTATTTACAAAATTTTCGTTAGGTATTAATTTTTTTGACACTAGATAGGGAAAGGATAATTCGGAGAAAGTGTTAGTTATGTATTATAAGAAAAAAAAACCTGATAGAAGATTATATACAAATATGTTGAAAATTAAAATAAACAACTTATGATATAAGTGACTTTCTATAAAACACATGAATTTTTAACATTTTCTGTACGTAAACTTATAGTTTTAATGGTTTTAATATTAGATAAATCATGCAATGCTAAAAAAATGTAGAGGGAGGCTTAAAATCATTTCTAAGGTTTCATTTTGACAAACTCGGAGTTGTTAAACATGACTTGACATTCGGCACATTTGCTACAGCAAAGAGAAGCATACTGGAAAGTATAACAACTTTATAAAGAAGAATTTTATTTTCCTTGCTTGAATGTAAATTTTTATTTGAGAATGGATAAAGAACATTTATTCAGATCTGTCCTGACCCGGGGACCGTGTCTGAGTGTGACGTTGAGTAACCTGAGACGCACCGGTGAGCAGTGAAGGTTTTTTTTTAATACATAATTCCAAATATATTACGAACTATTATCTTGTGCAGAGCTAAAATTAAACTTGCATATCCGCAATAAGAAGTTGAAATTTCAATCACTCGATCACGATCATTCTAAAGAGTTTATAATTATTGGTATACGTAGCAAGGTATAAAACAACGCAACAGTTGTTATAATCTTCAAATATGATGTTGCTTATGAATTTGGTACATCATTAAAGTGCAGAACAATCAAACCACTAAAACTCAACAGCAACCAGTATATCAAAAGTGAACAACTTTTAAAATATTTAATTGGTTTTGTTTTGGAATTTTGCACGGAGCAATTGCTATATATTGTTCTGGTTTTCTTGTTCTCTATATTCTATAAATTCTTATCCACGACCAATACCGCTCTTCTCTTCAGCAAATTCAAGAAATCGTTCCGCAAATTCTTCGACGTCTTGCAACGTAATTGATGAAAGATTCCGTTCGGCTCAGCCTCCTCCGTTCATATGATCGCGAGAATAAGTGGGGGACAATCGCTGGGCAACCAAATGATGACAAACAAGTCGGCGGCACGTTTTCTTTTAGGTGATGCGATGCATGGCAAATTAAGTAACGTATGTTCCTTAGTTGGTCAGCATTATTTATTTTTTCATTCGAAAGCTGTCTTTACGAAGGTCAAGCCTTGTATAGGGAAAAATGTTTCTCAGGAGTCAGGAAGAATTTATTACCTATGACAACTCTCTCGAAACATACCCCTATATCAAAAGCGAACTTGTTTTTAATGTCATTCTGTGAAAAGATAAAAGGCCATAGATTTTAACAGTAATTCACTAGAGAAGTGTGTGGTGGGTGGGTTCTCACTCACTCATGGATTCTGGAACAAAGCTATACAAACTCTGGCTCTCAGCTAAAAAATATTCAAAGTGAAAAATTAAATTTTATGGTGAGCAATAAACAAAATTTAACTTGATTCAAAACATCTTTCAACAGTTAACAATTCAAAGGGTGTCCCCGATAAGCTCAATAGCTCAATTTTTCAGACTTAAGCACCTAAGTAACACCATACCAAGGTTTTATCCAAAGAATAAAAATTTAAGTAGGAATATGGTATACGCACCAAACTTGTATAACTTTGTAACAGTATGACAATGTCGCTTTTCTTTCTCTTATATCAGCCTAACACTAGCGCTTATCAATATTGGCCCATAAACACCCACTATCCCTACACAGGCGACCAAAGAGCTAATGAAAATGTTGGCCCTTGTTTCACTTAGCTCCGATTAAAAAAGAAACCATCATATAGTCTTACAAACTGCACCTTATAGGTATTCCAAATCAAACAATTTTTATGTCTTGTTGTCGGTCAAATGGCACAATCTCCCGTTGCTCCAGCAAGAAGAAAGGAGTATAGTGCATAGTGTACGAGTAGGACCCAAAGTTCTTATCGTCGTGTTTATCTGCAGTATCATCAGATGATATACCTAGAGTGGATTAAAGCGCAAATGGACTTGAACCAGTAGTGGTGATCGAGCCCTATAACCCTATCAAGGATTCGATCTATTTTATTGTTATTATGTTGCGGTGCGGGCCTCTAAAGAAACAGAAAAAGAATCCCGTCTTTGAGTTGCGGATAGGTAGGAATTGTGAGATGTAGAGAAGGTACAAACGGAGGAGTGACTTCACATACCTATTTGCGGACGCACAAATTGTCACCGACGCAATGTGACAGCCGCTGCGCCGTAAGTGCTTTTAGCCATTTTGAATGAAATTCACATAAGTGGACAACGCCAAAAACTCGACCGTATTCTTTTACATACGAGTATACTGAATACACTATAAGTGCAAGGGAGTGTTAAAAACTTGTTTCCATTCCATATGAAACGTGTAGACTGTAGAGTGTGCACGAGTGCACATCATCTGCGCTCCATTTTAATCTGATTTTATTGCTGCCATTAATACCATACAGATGGCCTTTGTTGAGTTATAAGTCCCGTTGTCACAAATTCACAAATTCGAAAATTTCATTTACTAATTGAGACAAAGTATCTATTAGAATGTCATTTAACACAGGATTTGGATTAAATTGTAAACATATCTGCCGTTTATTTAGTAAGCGAGAAAAGACCAAACGTGTTTATCGAATGACGACATAATATGGAGAATAAAGCGTATGACGCGGAGCAGAAAAGAAAATTGACAAATACCTACCTTTGTTTGTTTCGCAGCTAAAGGAGCAGAATAAAATTTGTAAAATTTGTTTTTTATTTAAGGCACAATTGTGGTGAATGTTCGAGTTTAATTAAAAGATATTCATTGCAGTCACAAAAAAGATCCAAAAGCAAATGTACTGCAATTTAAGTTTGTGAATAAGACAGCGAAACGGGGTTAGTGGTTCTATGATGCAAATGATATTAAAATACTGTCAATATCATTTTCAATTCATTTTTGTTTCATTCATCTCAAATTTATTATGATGATACATGCTAAAGCTATGTGTACACGATTGGTAGGTCTGAAAATCATTGTCAGATCTGCAAACGTCTGACAATGTGTGCAAATGAAATGACAATGAGGGGGGAAATTGAATTTGTGTATACTCGACAAACTAATTTGCGCAAATAGCTGGAAATAGATTTGCAGATATTTGTAGATTTTTGCAAACCGTGCACGCACAAATTCATTTGTGGATCTGCAAATTCATTTTCAGTTCCACCCATTACTTAAAATTTGAAAAAAAAAAAAATTTCTATAAAAAACAAAAATGACTGAAATGAATGATTTTCGATGAGTCTTGTAGTTGACAAACCAATTGTAGAGACAATGAATCCACGTGTTTTTTTTTCCTTGTAATCCTTTGCCAAATTTGTCTGCCAATGAATAAATTTGCAAATGTTCTTCAAACTGGTCTGCAAATTTATTTATTGCCAGACATTTACAGAAACGTCAAATTATTAACAAAATTTTTGTACGAACGATTGAGACTTCTGTAAATTAATTTCTCTTCAAAATGATTGATGAACAAATTTTTCTGCAAACTAATTTGTTGTGTACAGTACACGGTTGTCAGCTTGCGTGTACACTATTGCCAGATATCTGCAAACTAATTGGCAGATATTTGTCTACAAATTAGCAGACAAATGGTTTTTCTCCAAATTTTATTTGGTATGTGTACACTGTACACGATTGTCAGCCATTCGAGACAAATTTTTCACTGACAGATCTGGCAATATTTGCAGATCAGGCAATCGTGTACACTTTGCTTAACAAAAATGATAACAGCTTAGACAGTGGTGCAGCGAAGATCCAAGACATGGGGGGAGGGGGTGAATTTTTAGTGAAATGCGAACTAGTCATATAGAATTTGAATTTTCATTTCACCGAAATTCATTTAATGACAAAAAATCTGTTTCTAATAGCAATAAATAACGAATAGCAACAAAACAAACAAACTAAAAGTATTTATAGAAACTAATATCCTAACTAATATTATAAATGTGAAAGTCACTCTGTCTGTCCGGATTTCTATGTTACCGTCTCCTGCCCAAACTACAGAACTGATTAAAATGAAATTTTGTACAGAGATAGTCTAGAACCTGAAGAAGAACTTAGGCTGTACATTTTATCCCTATTTTCCCACGGAAACGGGAACGTATACGGGAACTTAAAAACTACAACACCGATTTCAAAAATTTTCCACCGATAGAATGCTTCACTATCCCAGAGTAACATAAACTTTAATTCATCAACATATTCCTATGGGAACGGGAGTCCTTAGGTACTAATATAATAAGTGTGAAAGAAGGTCTGTCTGTCCGTCGTTCTATGTTACCATATCCCGCCCAAACTAATAAACCGATTAAAATGAAATTTTGTACAAAGATTGTTCTGAGCTTAAAGACGGACATAGGCTGTATTTCATTCGAATATTCCCACGGGAACCGGTCCTCACTATTATTATAAGTGCAAAAGTAGCTCTGTTTGTTCACCATTCTATGTTACCATCTCCCGCTCAAACTAATGAACAGATTAGAATTAGTTTTTGTACAAAGATTGTTTAGAACCTAAGGAAGGACATAGGCTTTATATTTTATCCCTATATTCCCACGGGAACGGGAACGTATACAGGAACTTAGAAACTACAATACCGATTTCCAAATTTTTTCCACCGTTAGAATGCTTTACTATCCCTGAGTAACATAAACTTTAATTATTTCTACGGGAAAGGGAGTCCTTACTTATACAGGGTGATTCGCATAAGGTGTGACAAAAAGATAGGGTGTGTAGGTTGGACCTAGACAAGCAAAAAATCGTATGGGAGGGGGGGGTCCATTTTCCCCCGTTTAGGCGGGAGGGGCAATTTAAGAAAAAAGTCACTAAAAATTGGAAAAAAATTATTTAAAAATAACGGTAGTACCTACAGAGTCGTACTATAGCATTTTGAAAAGCCAAAAACTTAAACATTAATTAAAATTTAAAACTAAGTTGTTCAAGTAAATAGTTTCTGAAATATTAATTTTCAAAGTCAAAATTTTGAAAAAAAAAAACAATTTTTTTCTTAAAACCACTTTTTTTCCAAATTTTACGTAATTAAGTAGTATTTTTCTGGCTTATTTTCAATGTTCTTATTTATTTTTGATCAAACACAAAAAACCGGATGTCAAAATAACCTGTAGTTTTTGAGAAAACCAAAAACTACAAAAACGACTTTCGTCAATTTTTTTTTTTTAAAGTTTTTTTTTCGTTATTGGACTTTTAAGTGAATTCTCAATAAAAAAAGTAAAGACAAAATTCATCCTTTATTTCGTAAGTTCACTTAAGAATCCAATAACGAAAAAAAAACTTAAAAAAAAAAATTTTGACAAAAGCCGTTTTTGTAATTTTTGGTTTTCTCAAAAACTACAAGTTATTTTGACATCCGATTTTTTGTGTTTGATCAAAAATAAATAAGAGCATTGAAAATAAGCCAGAAAAATACTACTTAATTACGTAAAATTTGGAAAAAAAAGTGGTTTTAAGAAAAAAAATTATGTTTTTTTTCAAAATTTTTATTTTGAAAATTAATATTTCAAAAACTATTTACTTGAACAACTTAGTTTTAAATTTAAATTAATGTTTAAGTTTTTGGCTTTTCAAAATGCTATAGTACAACTCTGTAGGTACTACCGTTATTTTTAAATAATTTTTTTCCAATTTTTAGTGACTTTTTTCTTAAATTGCCCCTCCCGCCTAAACGGGGGAAAATGGACCCCCCCCTCCCATACGATTTTTTGCTTGTCTAGGTCCAACCTACACACCCTATCTTTTTGTCACACCTTATGCGAATCACCCTGTATAATAAGTGTGAAAGGAGCTCTGTCTGTCCGTCGTTCTATTTTACCATCTCCCGCCCAAACTAATAAACCGATTTAAATGAAATTTTTTACAAAGATTGTTCAGAACCTGAGGAAGGACATAGGCTATATATTTTTCCCTATATTCTTACGGGAGCAGGAACGTATACGGGAACTTTGACACTACAGCACCGATTTCAAAATCTCTTCCACCGTTGGAATGCTCCATAATCCCCGAGCAACATAAACTTTTACTCATCCCCATACTCCTTACGGGAACGGTCACCATGTTTCTACGGGAACGGGAGTCTTTACTAATATTATAAGTACGAAGTTAAATCTGTCTGTCTATTTCTCTTTGTTACCATTAACCGCCCAAACTATAGAACCTATTTGTATGAACATATACATATATTTATATGTACAGAGACAGTCTAGAACCTGAGAATGGACATATATGTTAAGGAATATGTTTTATCCCTGTATTCCCTTGGGATCGGCCCTCATTTTCCCACGGGACTTTAGTAACATTATAAATCCGAAATTAACTCTGTCTGTCTGTTTTTCATTGTGTATATTTACCGCCCAAGCTATTGCACCGATTTATATGAATTTTGGTTCAGAGATAGTCTAGAACCTGAAGATGGACATCTTTACTAATGTTACAAATCCAAAACGTTTTGATTCCCCGTTTTCGCTTAGAAAAAAATCCCATGGCAACTTTATGCGGCCGAATCACGTGTATCAATCCCACAAAACCTTTTTATTTAGCAAAAGATGGAAAAAATAAGAACGTCGTGTGCAAACATATACTTAAATAAAATAATATAACAATGGTTTACTAAAACGCATGAATGTGTCTTATTTACAAAATAAGTAGCCTAAAAAATTAAGAATGTTGCCGAAAGTCACTATTCCACGCGGACGAAGTCGCGGGAACAGCTAGTTATAATATACATATATTGTAAAAATTATTTTGGTAATTAAAAAATAGTTCATACATTTGAATTTTAATAATGCCCATTGCTTGACAACCTCTCTAAGTTGAATACTGTAAACAATATCCTCTCAAGAATAACGTAGCATCAAAGAATTCAACCTACCAATACCCATTGACCCGTGGTACCCGTGGTGTGATGGATAGCATGTCCGCCTGTTAATCCAGAGGTTCCTTGTTCGAATCCCAACAGAGGCAAAAATGTTTTTTCCACGGGTATCGCCTTTCGCGAGGAATTGGCAAGTACTCAGTTAGTATTCATTGCCATGAAAAGCGCTTTCTCGATTAGCCGTTCGGAACCGGCAAAAAATTGTAGGTCCCCTCCATTCCCTCACAAAGCATGGTTGTGAGAAACGCGTTAGGCCCAGGGGCTCCTCGCTCTGTTGCGCCACCCTATTTATTTATTTTTATGTTAATACCCATTGACGTACGTAAATAATGGCGAACTATTTTAAGTTTACTAAATGACCGCTCACAAGAAACCGACGACATAGGAGCAGTTAACATGTAGCAAACTAGTTCGAAGGCTAACGGAATCACATCTCTTAATTTCAAAACCTCTTTGAATATATCGTCGAAAATTGAGCATTCCTCACAACTCACAAGTGAAAAGAAGAATTTGGAGTTCCGATAAGTAGCATTTAATTTACTATTCTATGATGAATCTGAATCGACTGTTTTCTCTTAAACATCACAAATGTTAACTATCAAATACAAAGACGGTTTCAGAAATTTCATCAATTCTCTTTGGTAACCGACGCGTTCTATGATGTTTCAATAAATCGTTTTCGGGACTATAATCTTTAGTTTTTCAGCAAATGAAGATGAACTTTTTACTAAAGCATTTAATTGAATGTCATCATCGTTCATTTCTTGAAATAATTCCAATGTGCTTAGAATCAGCAATGAAGCGTCAAAAACGTTTAACTCCTCAAGACATTTTTTACATTTTTTACAAAAATATAACGAAATGATAAAATCAAAATCTAACATTTTTTTTTTTCAAAAGCCCAGAACCGCAGGTATGACTATTGTTATCAAAAGAACTGGCATCGCTTTTTATTACTTTACTGCTTCAGCTCTTTTCATTGATTTTTTGACAAGTTTTTCAATTGCAAGGAGTCTTAAATATTTTTGATTTTTTCTTTTACACATTGAAAAGGTTTTGTACTACCATGGAAAAAAACAAACAATGCTTTCAAAGTTTTAATAAACTCTTTGATCAGCACGCTTCAATTTCATGCTGTTTCAACGAAAATATTTCGACAATGCGCTTATTGCGATATGCGATATTGAATGTAAGGGATTTTCTTACCACATTTTTCTGACATTTTTCTTTTGGTACCATTATACTTCCCAGACATGTTTTTGGAAAAATCATCATACAATGTTCTTCACAGAAAATCCTACTGATTAAAGTGTAAATAGGGACAGGTTTCTCGTAGCTTTGGACTAAGTATCGAATGTTGACAGCAAGTTGATCTTGATGCGATGAGTCAGGAGTTTTGTCAACCATTATTGGTCTCAATATTTTTTGAGATAAATAAATTCATTTTGGGTAGTCGGACTATCATACGTCACATCTCGCGGCCTTTTTGAGGACCCGTCCAACCATTTTTTCATTAATGGGCAATGTTGTGAAATCAGTCGAATAATTTGTCGAAAATTTCCATCGTTCTCATCGGATTCCTTATGACCACGAAAAGGTATTCCTTGCCTTCCCTAAGTTCTCGCAACGTCTTTTAAAATTTACACTACTTTTAAATGATACGCATTTTCTTTTAATGGGCAATAATGGGCCATTTTTCATTAATGGGCAATGTTGTGAAATCAGTCGAATAATTTGTCGAAAATTTCCATCGTCCTCATCGGATTCCTTATGACCACGAAAAGGTATTCCTTGCCTTCCCTAAGTTCTCGCAACGTCTATTAAAATTTACACTACTTTTAAATGATACGCATTTTCTTGTTCTTCTTGAATGCTTTGTTGTCTTTCAAAACGTTGACGTGAGCTCTTCCATTTACAAAACTATACAATAATCATTTACATATGTGATTCAGAAGTGAGATGTTGAACCGATTTTTCTTCCTTTTGTGTACCCCGACTCTTCATTTGATGCCACTGACGAACGCCTACCGATAGCCATTCCGAATAAGCGAATTGTCTTTAAATTCCATCTGAGAATAAAATGCCAGCAAAGCAAATCATTTCATAGAACAAATAACGAAATAAAACACGAATGTATTTTTTTTTAGTTTAAGTCTAAGTTTATTCCATACATTATTACATCACAATAATTAATCTTAAGCTAAGTAAATATTAGATAGAGGAAAAGGATTTAGAAACAATCGGTATTTTCTTACAAGAAGTAAATAGTTATGATGTCACTTCAAAAAATATTCAGACCTCACAAATTAAGTGCTTAATGTGGGGTGGCAATAAATAAAAAACATAATTTTAGAAGCAAAAAAGAACAATAAGAAATTTTATATTAGAGTTGTGTTAATTACAAAAACAAGAATGATACAGAAAATAATATCGATAATAATAATGAGTTAAATCGGAACATCAGAAAAAGTTTGAAGCTAGACTTGAATGATCAATTTTTAAAAGCCAGACTTTTACGCATCTTTGAAACAGTCCAGAAGACGATACTGCTCTAGTTGAAGGTAGAAGTCTAATAAGAAATCTAACAGAAGATATAGAATACAAATTACGGAACGCAGTTGTGCGGACCAAAGGTTTCATCGAGTTTTGAAAAGTGACAACAGGTTTTGATGTTGAGCACTACCTCATGAGGGTGGCTGGAAACATAATTTAAAAAACTGTGGATAGAGCGATTATTTTTTAACTTGAATGTTGTACTAGCTACTGCACCGAAAGAAAAAACCTTGGTTGATTTAAACATGTTTCATTGTTAATCAACAATTCATCTAAATTTGTGAAATTAACCAAGTTTCGTGATGAATTCAAATAAGAACGCATTTTCAAATCAAGTATGCTGCCGTGATCAATTTTTTTTTCAGGTAAGTATCATAAAAATGTTTAAATTAAGTATGTTCGTAGTTGATTTGAATATGTTATAATTTTTAACCAACAACGTGATTGTTGATTTCATACTTGATCAACAACAAACATATTTCACTAACAATTAAGGCTGAAATTACAAAAACCATCACGTTTGTGATTGAAATATCAAATAAACTGTTGAACTATCACCAATATAACTGTCGATTTAGCTGTTATTTCAAGTAGGCCTTCTAGTGTTGAAAATCAAATTACCGAACTTCCTCATATCCCCAAACAAGTCGAATCAGTTCCCGAAACCATTAATGTGAATTATCCTCCTATTGAACCATTTCCAATTCCCAAACAAGTAGAATCAGTTCCCAAGCCTAAACAAATTTTTGTATCCCGCCTTAAGCCTGATTTAACATCCAATGATATTATATCCCATCTAACTTTGAATCACAACATATCTAATGACTTAATTATTAGATGTACGAAAATAAGTAAACCTAACAGCTTTGTTTCGTACTTTAAAATTTTTGTCCCTCCGTCACAATTTGATTATCTTTGCAGCCCGAATTTCTGGCCTTCAGGCACTCTTTTAAAAGAATTTGTTGGTTCTTCCAAGAAGAAACGTGTTGAAAATAGTACCGTCAATAATGTTTCAAAAAACTAATAAGACTCTCGTTATTTTACCAGAATGTAAGGGGGCTTCGTAGTAAAACTACTGATTTTTTTATTAATTCTCAAGCTTTTGCCCATGATATTTTTGTTCTTACAGAAACCTGGCTTCATTCAGGCATTCTGGATACAGAACTTTTTAACTCAGAATTTCAAGTATTTAGAAAGGACCGCCATTCTCATGTAGACGCAGACGTAGGAGGGGGTGTTCTCATAGCTTGTCGCAATAGTTTTTTGTCTTCTAGTATAACTTTTCCTTTTATTTTAACAATAGATTTAATTTGCATTGAAGTTACTTTTGAGTCTAAGACAGTCTATGTAATTGGCACATACATTCCCCCAAAAAGTTCTGCCCCTGCCTACAATGAAGTGGCTTTAGTGTTAGATTATTTAAACAATCTTTCTTCTTTAGATATAAATATTTTACTGCTGGGTGACTTTAATCTATCTTATATAGATTGGTCTCCTTCAATTGACTGTTCATTTCAGAAAGCTTCCTTGACATCCTCTCAACAAGAGCTTATCTTATTGGATTATCTAATTTCTACTGACTTACAACAAGTGAGCTGTATTAAAAACTTTTTAAATCGAAATCTCGATTTAGTCTTTACCTCTGACGCTGTTAGTACTGTCGTTCTTAAATCTAATTCCGGCATTACTAATGTAGATGACTCTTGACATTTTCATTGACCTAAGCGGTCATATTCATAGTTATAGTAATTCATATGATTGCTCGCATATATTCGACTATCGAAAGACAAACTTTCAAATGCTTTCTGATGAACTAAGTAGATCTAATATTAATAATATATCAGCTTTCACCAATATTGACGAAGCAGTTAGTTACTTTTATTTTATTCTTAACGACTGCATGAACAAAGTTATACCCCTCAAAATTTCAAAGAATGTGAGCTCTCATCACCCATGGTACACTAAGGAACTAAAAAAGCTTCGCAACAAAAGAAATAGTGCTTGGCGGACCTACATTAAGACGCGTTCTGAATCTGATCACCTTTCTTACATCTATTTTTTTGATGAATTTAAATCACTATCAAAAACTCTGTACTCAAGTTATGTTCATAGAATGGGCAACTCATTAAGGGATGATCCAAAAAGTTTCTGGAACTTTGTAAATTCAAAGAAAGATTCGGATGGATACCCAGATAACTTTACATATGATAATGTCACTTTGACAAAAACATCCGACATTTGCAACGCTTTTGCTCACCATTTTTGTAATTCCTTCTCTGATTCTATTGTTGATATAGATCGTAATTATTTCGAGTTTCTACGTAAATGTCCTCAAGTTAATTTTAATAATGTTCCAATTAACCTAGAAAGAGTCCTTCACAATATTTCATCTTTGAACGATGATTACTCTGCTGGCCCTGATGGCATCCCTCCAATAATTTTAAAAAAGTGTAAGTCCCAAATTGCATTTCCACTTCATTACTTGTTTTCATTATCGTTAGATTCTGGTCGATTCCCTTTACTGTGGAAAAGATCTTTTATTACACCTGTATTTAAAAAAGGTATTAAATCAGATATCCTTAACTACAGACCCATATCTAAGCTTTCGTGTATCCCCAAATTATTTGAACAGCTTGTTTGTGAAAGCTTAACTTTCGATATTAAAAATATAATTTGCAAACAGCAGCATGGTTTTGTACAGAAAAGATCAACAGTAACAAACCTTGTATACTTCCTTCATAAATGTTCAAACGCGCTTGAAAGCGGGCAAGAGTTAGATTGTAGACTGACTTTTCAAAGGCTTTCGATAAACTATCTCACGATATTATATTGTTTAAACTAAATGCATATGGATTCCCTTCGACCTTCGTCGATTGGATCAGGTCGTACCTAACTGATAGATCATATGTGGTAAAATTTAGAAGCATTCTTTCAGACTCCTTTAAGGCGCATTCAGGAGTACCACAAGGTAGTCACCTTGGCCCTTTCCTCTTTATTCTAGCCATTAATGATGTTACTTTTAGCTTGTCATCGAGTGAAATTTTGATCTTCGCGGATGATATGAAAATTTTCAAGAAAATAGACTGCGCAGCCGATCGTCTTATTTTACAATCTGATGTTGAAAATTTTGCCATATGGTGCGATAAAAATGGATTGATTCTCAATCCAAGCAAATGTCAGAGTATAACTTTTTCGAAGAAACATACACCGACTTTGCATAATTACTCGATTTCTCATCAAATATTATGCAAGGTGTCCAGTATTAAGGACCTCGGTGTTTATTTTAGTTCCAATTTAGAATTTACATCACATATCAATTACATTGTTAGTAAAGGAAACTCAATGCTAGGCTTTATTAAAAGATGGGCTAAGGAGTTTACGGACCCCTACGTTACTCTTTCGCTGTATAACTGTCATGTTCGACCCCATCTAGAATATGCTTCTCAAGTATGGTCTCCTTATTATGCAGTCCACAATTCAAGAATAGAAAGTATACAGCGAAGATTTATTAGATTTGCTCTCAAGGGACTTCCTTGGACTGATCCTTATGACCTTCCACCGTATGAGCATCGTATTCAACTTTTGCAGATGCAAATGCTTTCGCATCGGCGAATAAATAATGATTTAGTCTTTATTCACCAGCTTATAACAGGACAAATTGATGCTCCTGACTTGCTCGCATGCATAAGTTTTAACTACCGGGGAGGCTCATACCAACTGCGCAACTTGGAGTTACTTCACTGTCCTTATCATAGAACTAATTATGGATTGAATGAGCCTATTACTCGTATGATAAAAGTTTTAAACCTTAACTCAAATTTAATAGATTTTAATATTAGTAAAACTACGTTAAAGTCCTTAATTCGAACCAGAGCTCCACTCTCTTGACTATGTTTTTTTATGTTTCTTATATTTTTATAATTGTCATGTTTAATAATTAATTATACGTCTGTATGTAGCTATCTAATTTGTTTTTGTATATGTTTATCAATAATTTTGTAATATTTTTTAGCTCTGTTGTCTTGAGTGTGTTAGACTTAATTTTTGCTTACTAACTACTAACACCTCGCTAAATGATGACAGTGATACATATTTCTGAGTACTTAAGGGTGAAAAAACTCTTGAAGAAAAGATACATTGTTTCACAAGCTTGAAATAAGCTGTTCTGATAGTGAAAAAAAATATGTTTGATCAACAATGTTCATACTTCTTTAATCAATAAAGAATAGTTAAAGTATCAGTAACATTTTGAATTCCAATATTTTTCATACTTAAGCCCACAGAAAACGTGAAGTCGCATAACGGAACTTCAATTCAATATGATAAGTTTCGTGACCATTTTATCTTAAGGGATAATAAATTAATCTTTATTGTTGATCAAGTATGTTCGTTAGAATTCAGCCACGTTTTATTTGCTCAACAGTTTTAATGTAAAATTTCTATGATAAATGCCTGAATTGAAGTTTGACCTATACATTTGATAGGTCAAACTTCAATTCAGGTATTTATCATAGAAATTTTACATTAAAACTTTTGAGCAAATAAAAACGTGGCTTGTTTTTGGTATTGATGAGTCTCTTATTCTTTGGATTAGAAATTACCTTTAGGACCGTTCAATACATGTTTTGTTGGATGGTTTTAAGTCTCATACTCACCTTATAAATGCTTGTATGCCCCAGGGTTCTGTTTTATCTCCGACACTCTTTCTTATTTTTATGTACGATCTCTTATCTGATCATCTTCTAGCCTTCTCAACTGTTTTGCTCCTTACTCAACCCTCACGTTTTCATGTTCATTTTCAAATTCACGGCTCTTTTCTGCGGATGTGGAACTAGAACGGTTTCGTACGGTTAGCTCATTGAGTTCCAACCTTGACAGCATTGTAACATGGGGTAGTTAAAAACCGAGCAAAATTCAATAAGTGCCTCGAAAACTCAATGTTATAACGGGGTTCTAAACACAATTGTTCCCAATTTTAGTCATCGCAATTTTGCTGAGTTTGATTGAAGTCACGCTGCAAGAGATCGTTATAATGAAAGTTTTGGAAGAAGTTACATTGGCACTTTTGACAACAAACGCTCTACCATGAAGCATGAAAAGAAAATACAGCAGTGCAGTGGTTTACTGATTCGAAATCGGATCAGCTTATAGAAGAAATTGTATTACCAAACGTTATCTAATGCCATCTCCAAGTCCACCAGACATGCACCTGTACACTGCTTTTTTTTGCTTCGTTCCATTAAATATCTAATGTATGGTACATATCATGACCTTCCTTTAAACCGAACGGTATATATTTCAGGAATAATATTTCTGCCCTCAGCACATGCGGGCAGTGCTTTTTTGAGAACTTTCTCGAATACTTTGCTGATACTCGGATGAAATTCTGGATGGTGTTCATAATTCAAAGCATTGCTAAACAACGTGGTGTAGATTTCCACTGTTTTCGAAGAGAGGTCTCGCAGCACAATATTGGGTATACCGTCGACTCCTGCTGATTTTATTTTTTTTATTTTTTGAAAGATGTCTTCAAGGTCCATCGTAGAAACGAACAGGGTATTATCCACTTTTCGCTAGCCGGAGCTTGTATTTGCAAGTCGAACCTAATAAACAATAAGGATTCTCAGATCGTCAAAGGGTTAAGAAGTACTTTTCTTTGTCAATCATGGAATTCGGATGTCATTTTGCGAATGCTTCCGATTTTGACATTCATTTGATATGAATCCAGTCCATTGAAGGAAAAATCTAGGTATGTATATCCGGCAGATTTTTATTCAGATTCAATTCAATTATGCTGGCATTGCAGAACAATGGATTATGATAGTACAGTATTTTACGGATATAAGAAAGTCTCATATAAAGAAAACTCGCTTATAAGATAGGCAATCGAAAGCACCGTGTCTTTTCCTTTAGTATCTCTTCAAATTGAGAAGTATAAAAGAAACTCGTATATAAGAAAAACTCGGTTAAAAGAAACTCATTTTAATGCACTCCTTGAAAATTTTAGAATAAAAGAGCACACATACCTATATGAAACTTCATGAAATGTTTTCCTTCCGCAACAGTTTCTGTCAGTACAAAAAGGATGAAAATCGACGATAAATGTCTATGTTCAAGTGACAATATTTCGGTTAAATTTAAACATAGAAAGTTCTCTGACATAGCATTTCTGAGAAAATTTTATTTACTTTCTTTTTTATGAAGCGTTGCCTATACCTATCTGCAACCAGAAAGAAATGCCATTAAAAAAACTGACAAAACTCAACAACTGGTAAAAATTGACTTTTTTTCTGTCGGGAATTTTATTATTTTGGATAAAAAGTTGTTCTTTATAATTCTGAAAAGATGCATTTCGATGGGATAATCTGCTCTCTAAAAAAGATCCTTGGAATTGCATCAAAATTTTGCTTCGTTCTCGAGATATATTGAAAAAAACGAATGAAGATGGTTTAGAACCCATGTCTCCGAATCGCAACCCTCTAATTAAATAGCACTTTCGGTTTCTTCTCTGAAATTAACCAATTAATCGATTCATGCAATAAATCTCCATTCAATGAAAAGTTCCTTAAAAAATGACATAATCAATAGACTACTAATCAAGGCTGGCTTAATAGATGGAAAAAAGCCAGAATATTCGTTCCAAAAACTACACGAAGAATTCCTTTCTGCAGATGAGAATGCAGCTCAAAATTTCAAGGATGTTGTCATACAAAATTTACTAGAAAAATATTCACTTGAAGACAATCATACATGAAAAAATGTCTGTGTAGGCACTTTGAGCACTTGTTATAAATGTGTTTGTATGAAATACATAAAAAAAACTGCGCTTTTAGCCCATATTATTTTTATTTTATGTTTTATTCAAACAAACTTCAAATTGAAGAAACCTTTTTTTTTAATTTTACCCATTTTGATTTTTTTTAATATCATAAAATGTATGGGCTTTTGAGTGCACTTATAACTGAGTTTTTTTTTGAAATTCTATGTTTATCAGGCATTTTCTGCAAAAAAATACCTCAAAGACAAAACTTTGTTCCGGGAAGAAAATTTAAACACCACTTAAAGTTGAAAATCTGGCAACTCTAAACCTACGGAAGCTAAACTTAAACACAGTCTTAAAAGTTGTTATTTTTACAAATAATAAAGTCTAAGATTAGGTCTCTGTCATTAGTATTGACAGAGATATCGAATTTAACATAGGTCAGGGTACACCAAAGTTAGCCTTTTTTAAATTGTCAAAAAGTGATGTCAAAGTTGAGAAACGAGCCTTACTGTAAAACAATTTTTTTCTTAGAATATGACCAACAATCACACCCCAAAGGATAATACACGAAGTACGGGACACCCTGTATAAGAAAGTTTTTTCTTATATCCGAGGTTTCATATAAGAACAACTCGGATATAGCAAAAAAAATTTGGCATTCTCGGAGTTTCTTATATCCGGGTTACACTGTAATCGTTTTAATCATGATTGTGATACACTTATCCTTCCTGGTGCAGTGCATTAAGGCCCGCGGCAGTAAGACCCGTGGGTCTTAATTCTTCTTTGTTTTGGAAGTAAAACCAAGGGGGGATATTTCTATGATGAAATAGCAGTAAGAGCCGCGGGCTTTAGTTCCTTTTTGTGCGAACTCAAATATCATTTGTCTCACTGTTTGCACTTTAACTTATTTTCAATGTGAATAAACTGGCACAGAGACGCAACTCCACTAGACATAAGTTCATGCTCTGATTGTGGATTATGACATATCAAAGAGGTACACACGTCCATAATAAATATCTGTTTAACTATGCATCAATTAGTATATATTTAGTGCGATCAGTTCGCGCGAATTTCTTAAGTTCAACCACAAGCCCGTATTACCCGGATTTTGTTCGTTATGCTTTTCACTCACGGATAAAATAATGAAGCTTAAAGCGAAGTATAAAAATTCGCGCGAACGGGTTTGTGGTTTTTGGTTGAACATAAAAGATTCACACGAACAGACCAGGAGAAAGTAGCTCAGAGCAAAACAAATACTGAGAAAGTAGATTATATGCGCATAAGAAAGTGGCTTGAGTTTCCATCATCCTATGTCACGAAGAGGGAGACAACGTGAGCTATGAATTCCTATCAATGGAAAGCTTAAATAGGTGCCCAAATTTTGGAGCTTTGTGTTTCGGCACATCAAATTTTTTTTCTGTAAATAAGAAGAAGCTAGAATATATGCATTTAGCGCATCCACTATGTTCTTAATTCTTTCTTAGAAGTAAAACTAATTTTAAGATCCCATCAGACTCATGTAAATGCTGCTTCAAAATGACAACAAAAGACTTGGGCCTGAATTCTTTCCTTTGGTGGGTCTTATTGCCTCTTCAAAAAGGAAACAAAGGCCGTGGGTTTTATTTCCCTTTTTTTGAGCAATAAGGCTCACGGGTCTTATTGCCGCAGGGCTTATTGCACTGCACCATCCTTCCTACCTACACGATTCAGTTTTCTCTTTATCTTTCTGTCCAGAGGTTTATGTAGAGATTTGAGAAAGACAATCTGTAGGTACGAATTTCCTTCAAAGTCAAAAAGTTTTGAGGCCAACTAAACAGCCTGTTCTTGAAAGTTATCGTCTTATGACATGAGGCATGACGCATGAGGGACATGACACATGAATAAAGTAATACTTACCACTAACAAAGTTGCACCGACAAAATGTTGTCGTGTGATGGAACTCGTTCACTTTTTCCTGTCTTAATTAATGACTTCACACCTTGGTTGAAATGCTTACGTTATACATAAGTTCTAACTAACTTTGTCTTCTAAATAATTCTTTATTTTTCTTGACATCCGAGCAATGAAAGGATTACTTTGAACATTGTCTTTGCTAAAATGAATAATATATTTTATATAGGATATAAAGTGAAAGGAAAAAAGAAGACGAAACAAGCGCGACGTCTGCGTCTTATGAAATGATTTAAGCTCGATTTCTTTTGCAACACTTTGTGTCAACTTAGGGATTAGGGTGACTAACACTTGGGTAATAATGGTGAGCAGCTTAAATGTGATTGGCCAATACAAACCCCTTTTTAATTACAGAAATAAAAAATGCATATTCTCTTTGCCAAAGGCGATGGAAAAAGTGGGAAACCTTAAAGTATTCAATTGTAAAGTGAACGGAAATTCTAAGAAACAACCCTTCCGTGAGATATAAAAGTAACCTTATCGCCATTTGTAACTTAATTATTGCGTGCAATTTCTCATGCTTAATACGACATGGGGGTCAATTCCCGATCTGTGAAGCTGTGAAGTGAAAACATTTATCACAGCTTCACCGAAAATTCGATTCTCCATTAGTGAAAATCCAACCTCAAATGTCAATTTTTTTTTCATATGATAAATTACTTTTCATTGCCGTATGAGTCGGTGAAAAATTCAATTATGAAAAATGGCCGCAAAACTCAAACGATGAAAAATCCAATTGGAATCCAATTGAAATGAGAGAGAAAATGAGAGAATACTGTCAGAATTTATCATTTAGAACATTTTAGTACTTTTTAGATCCGGAATCGCTTAGAATGGATTCGTGAAGTGATAAAATGAAAAAACTGTATGAAAACTGAAATGATATATTTTTTTTCACTTCACAGCTTCACAGATCGGGAATTGACCCCATGGTCTCTAAAGTTGAAACAATTACACATCATATCTACCTACATCACAAGAGAACGGTTTCAATTGCAATTCTAGGAATTCGAAATCAAACTCCTGACAATTGTGTTTTGTCCTGTATGAGAGTGGGCAGGGGCACACACAAAAAGGTAGATGCAGTATGCATATAGACATTTTTAGCATACTAAATAACAAAGTCTGTTTCCCGTTCAGAAGAACATACATTGGTAGGAAGGTACATATAATTAAGCAAGTGCTTTACTGCAAATGGAACTTGGAATGCTAGAGTGAGTCAATCCACCACCCAATATCCTATTGAATGGCATTTGTGAATGGTATTCTATAAATCGTGAGTTACCGGAATAGCTGCGCTGCGTCGAGTTGGTGACGGTAACCATTTACGGTAATTTTTCTTTAGAAATTAAAATGAAAGAGAATTGTTCATACTGGTGAGCACCAGCTTTACCAACTCTTTTTTTTCAATCAAAGGAGATAATTAACGATCAATTCAAGTTCAAAGACGTAGCTAGGGCTATAGTAAGGGAGGGGTAAGTATACCTACATACCACTTTTTAAGTAAAACCTAAGAAAACCTACACAACGATAAATATGTGACTTAGGATTGTTGACCTGCTTTTACCATTTTTTCTTTTTTAGTATTTGCTTCTCCAAAAGAATATGAACGAAACAAGCTGACTTTAAGTAAGTACCTTAAGATAGGTAAATAGGTATTCAATATGCAAAAATGGGTAATTTCTCAATGAAATGAGGATATCAATATGCACCTCAACACAAGTAGAGAAACAAAAAGAACTAGGGTTTGTGTTCGCAAGAACAAAAAAGGTATACCTAGTTCTTAAAGTCATCAAGTATATTTACACCAATCACCACCATCACGTGCGTTAGTGATTTAATAACAGTGAGTTCAATTCTTACATAAAAAACAATTGCTGAAGGTTCGGTGAAAAAAAATCTAAAAAAAAACCTACGAAAAGAGGATAAATTGGTAAATTTAAAAAAAAAAAAAAGATACCGTAGGAACACATTAGAGACAAAAAGAGGACTTTCCCTCATTAAAGAGGACGTCTAGTCACCCTAGTCAAGACAAGGAGTCTTTCGTTGATAAGGACTAGACTAGGAAAACACCACTAGAAAAAATCATACTTTTTTCAAAAACGTTTTTTAGCAACATAATTTATCTCAAATTACTAAAGCACTTATGTTGGTGTGGTACCTGTGTCGTGAAAAGAATCAAAACTGTTTTTTCGCGGGTATCACTTTTCGGAAAGAACTGGCAGGTCTTCCAATAGTAATTTCATTGCTATGAAAAGCGCTTTCTCGATTAGCCGTTCGGAATCCGCAGAAAATAAGAAGGTTTCCTTCATTGCCTCATAAGTCATTGCCTCATAAGCAAATGGTTGCAAGAATGCGCTAGGACCTGGGACTCCTCGTTCTGTTGCGCCACAATATTTATTTTATTATTATTATTATAAAGCGGTAAACAAATGACTACCACCAGGTACCAAGACAAAAGGCAAGTAATAGCAATTATGCAGGCAAAAATTTGATGTATCATTATAATATGACATTATGATGATGAGAAATACGAAAAAAGTAGGCCGCCCGATTCAGTCTGTCACAGTTATAATCGGGGTATTGTAATCCTGTCAGCTATTCCAAAATTGTTTGAGAAACTGGTAACTGACAAGCCGAACGTGGAGTTGATTTCAGTCACTTTCAATTCAATTCAAATTTTATTGAGACTTTACAACATTGCTTAAATTAAGATTACATTATTTTGAATTCTGGATAACCGACTTTAAACTTTATCTGGTTAGACTTATTTGTTTTCTTTTGAAATGCTTATCTAAGAGCGTTTACACTATGAAGTTTTGATAATTAACAAAATTAGAGCTGCTTTATTGTCGTATGTTTGCTCCCGACATAGTTGATTTCAGTCTTAAGCAGTCATCAACATGGCTTTCTTAAATGTAGATCTACAACTATTATTTTAGCAGATTAAAGCTCATTCATTCTTTTAGAAATGGAAAAAGGGAACCAGGTTGATGCTATCTATACTGGCTTCAGCAAACCTTTCGACAAAGTTGATCACAATCTGCCCTCTTTTAAATTTCAAAAACATGGCATTCATGATACATTATTATTGTGGATCCAATCGTATTTGCCTTAAAGGACATAGTATGTCAAGTTTTGTGATGTCTTGTCACGTCAAATTAATGTAACTTCTGATGTACCCCAAGGTAGCCATCTTGGCCCACTTTTATTTCTCCTTTTTATAAATGAGTTGCCCTTATTGGTTGAAGGTTGTTTGTATTATAAAGAAACTTGAATCTGTCCAAAAGCAAATTTTGTTGTTCGCCCTAAGAGGTCTCGTTGTTCACATCTATTAAATCTTATTAATATGTGCAACCTTGTAAATCGTAGAGAGTTTTCCGAAGCTGTATTTGCGTTCGATCTTTCAAATGGAAATATGAACTCATATTTGTGTTCCAAATTATCTAAAAATCCTAACATTCGTATTTTAAGGCACACCAAATCTTTAAAGGAGACCAACTCAAAAACTAATGCTTCTCATTAATGTTTCAATAGATGTTCAAAAACATTTAACAAATATTTTGAATTGTTCAATGTAAATATAAATAGAGAAAACTTCCGTAGCAAAATCCTAAGTAGAATGCTGTTTGAAGAATCATATTGACTTTCTTTTGTGTATTTTTGTATTAAATCAAACTTTCATAAATAATTAACTAGATAAACAATGTCCAATGTCCAGGAAATCCGTTTATTAATGAAAAAATTGGTTTTATATAATACGTAGAACAGCAAATGTATTTTATTTTATTTTCTATGTAGTGCAATCTTTGTTAAATATCTCTCTAATTTTTTTATACTTAATGTTGTCTTACTTTGGCAAAATACACTAAACTAAACTAATTCTTATTTTTCTGGAAAGCAACTAAAACGAGTTCGAAAAAATTGAATATGAGAGATTCATATTTGATGGTCTTCCTTTTAACGTGAAATAGATTTTTAAAAAAAGTCCAAGAACGGTATCTGTCATAGAACGGTTTTTCCAAAACCGATTTTCTCCTCATAACGGACTACGAATATAAGAGTTAAATAAGGTTCTAAAAAATTTTTGTAATGAAGAAGTTTTAGGTTGTTTGAAAAAGATTGCACACCAATGTTTGGAAAATTTTAGTTTTTGAATTTGTTATTATATAGTATATAGTATATAGTATATAGTATATATTTTTTTTTTTAATTAAAAATTATTTTTTGTGTTTTAAAAATTGTACTTATTTGTAAGTTCTTTTTAAATTTTTAGTCAACACTTGCCTGTTTGATTTTTAAAATACTTGTTTTTGAAAAGCTTTCAAAAAACTTGTTTTAAAATGAGTGAATGTGCTGTTATTATTATTTTTTTTTTTTTTTTCTAAAAGCTTTGAGCCTTATAAAAACAAACGGCACTGGAAATGTTTAAAATCAAACAAGAAATGTTTAAAATCAAAAACAGATCTATTTCACCGGTAAATAACTTTCTCATCTCTGTACACTGTAGGCACCTCCTATTCAAACATGGAATCGAGTCATTCCGCAAAAAAGAAATGACTACGCACATGTGTTGGTACATACCTATGAGCTATGAATACTTTGTGTGTCCTGTTTTTTGTATGTTTTCCAAATTCAATGTACCTATGTATGTATGCTCAAGGAATTCAATGATTATTCAAGTCTTTTAATTTATTTTTAATTGGTTCGAACTGAGAGTGAAGGCTTTTGTTCGATGGTTGATTAAAGAATTGGCATACCAACGATTTATTAAAATGTTCTATGAGTAAACTCGAATGAAATGGTGGGACCTGGGTAGTGGGTACCTATCAGCTATCACCACAATCATGATGCATAAGTGGTTTGGTGACATTAAATAAATTAAATGCTTGTGAGCTCACAAAAGACCTCTTTCTGGTGCACAGGTCGGTCGGGAATCGAGAAAAATTGACGCTACTGCTGATGGCTTTAAATCAAAATGATTTATTAACCCAACTCATGTGGATAGTGTTAGCCAGGTCGAAGTTGGAATTGCTTGGAATCATCATCTGTTGACAGTTCTAATTGATGTAATATACCCTGAAGGTGTTTGCCTAACTGCTTTCTGTTGGTAGAGAAATAAACTAAACACCAGTTGAAATATGATGACAGTTTGTTTGATTGATAGTTGTCATATAGGCAATGTTATTAACAGAAGCCAAATTAATTTCCTTAGACAGTTTGTTATTGAAATTTGTCTTTGTAGAGGCGGATAGTAGGTTGGTATTTTATTCATTTCATTTGAGGTAGTACCTTCCAGGTTGAAATGGGAGAATATATTATAACTAAGATTCCTCATACATAAACTTTTAATGCGGATTTGATTGGTCATCTCTAGAATGATTTTCGGCAATAGATTTCTTCGAATTAAATGGGTTGATACAACAACAAACTTCGAGAGGCAATGTTTTTTTTTTCAATTATTTCAATTACATGGAATGTTAATTGTAAGAATACTAATAACACTAGTTTTTTTTTTGCAAACTGCTGCTCCTAGGCTAATTGAATTTTTCCAGTTTCCACGCAGATAAATAAATATTTGCAGGCATCAACCTAGTCAACGAAGTCATTGTGTAATTATGTCAACTAATGGATATTGTTGTGGTTTTGTTATAGGCACCTGACTGCAAAAATGTCATCATCATAATCATTGCAAGTGACGGACGGAGATTTCATGGAAAACAGGTGACAATTCAAGTTGAAGTACGAGTACCTACCTACCACGTTTCTAGATGTGTGAGATGTGAGTTCTAGTTAGTTGCAGTCTGACGATTGTCACAGAGAAGCTGCTAATTATGACAAACTAGGTACCTGCTGTTTTCGTACTACTTTCACAGAATTGTTACCAATTGGAAAACAAATTGGAAAATTTAATTACCAACGTAACATGCATGACAAGTATGTATGTACACTACAGCTACCAACACAGATGACAGCGCAAGGGATTCTGTCTTCAGTGTTTCTGGTTTTGTGGTTGTTTGTGTCTTCTAACTAGATTGTATTACGATAGTAATCAACGAAACTGCAACACAAGACATAGCTATCAAGGCAAAGTTTATTTTATCACAAAATATGGTGTCGGCTGTGCTAATTCTCTGAAACCACGAAACCAATCATAAAAGAATTAGCAGGTTGTTTGTGCCATAAGTTCTACTTAACGTCCTACCAGACGAGGAGAACGAGGAGAATAAAAGCACTGTCACGGTCTTAACTTAACATAACGTTTCGAACTCATTTTTGAAGATGAAAATTGTGTAACGAATATAGATTACTACCTAATGTTCCTATTTTCATTTGAATTAACTACATATATATTTATTTAAGACATTGCATACGCATCTGCCAAAAAGGTTTCTTTCGAAACCACTTTTCTTATGCGTTAAGCTCATTTTTATATTTAATTAAATGACTAAAGGTATAGCAACGTTGGTTTGAAATACTTGACTTTTTGGCTTGATGCATTGCACGAAAAAATATCAAGTTAACTTTTGAAATTCAAATAGTTGGAGACTATGTTTTCTTCGAGTTACCATTTGGAATTATTCACGCCTCGCCACTGCGTACCTACCTACTGTGATTTGAAGTTGAGTATAACATATTTTTCAAAAATTTCTAAAAACTGTTTGTGATGATTTTTCTTCTTCTTTTCAACACGTTTATTGAATAAAATTGGCTTTTGATAGGAGATAAGCCATGGTGAGTCAAAAAAAGCATCACAAGGGCTTTATGTCGCCAGTGAAAATATGATTTATAGAATGGTAGATTCTTGTGATTCAAAAGCTTAAATAGATTTGCACAATAAAACTTGTAAAACTTCGGGGTCTGAGGCATTTCAAGGAGCTAGGTATTTTTACAAGAATTTCAATAAAGAACAGAAGATGTAAGAGAAAAGGAGAAGGTATCGATACTGGACAAAGTAAAAATCCTCCGAGGGCTAGCAAAGAATCACCAGTTGGAATATTGGAAGTATGACTTTGCTGGTGGTACCATCATAAGAAGGGTGAAAGTGATTAGCCAGTAGCCACTTAACCCCTATAAGGCGAATAATTGTCAGGTGTTCAGTTACAGCATCTCAAATGAAAAGAATTGAGTACCTGAAGACTGAACCTATCTTGGATTACACAGGACACCAGAGTCTGAATACAAAAAGTATTATCTCGAAGGGGCTAAATGATATAAACAGAATCGATGGTTTCATGTCGAACTTATTCGTGCGGTCACACAATGGCGATGAATTCTATCAATGTTTCAGTGTATTTGTTACTCTGGAAGTTTTCCTCTAGGTATTTTGGTATGAAAGCATTGATTCACTACAGTTAGGAGACACCCCTAATCTGCAACGTTATGGACTTACGTACCACGGAACGGTGAATCTATTATAACCGAGACGGACGCAGAAGGCGGAGACGAATAAGAACTCCAAACTGCATAGAACGTGGTTACCGGGAAACTGCCAGTAATATGTTAGACGTGATTTTTGCTACGTAAGTTGTAGCGGTTCGTTGCCGATTCTAAGCTTTTTTCTTGTTGTCTAAAACCAACAAGCGACCAGAACCGAAGCCTCTGAGGTGGTTACATCTGGCCCCCAAAACGAAAACCACAGTTCGAAGAAGAATGCAACCAGTCAAATTTAGCCAAACTAAAATCACGACAAATGTTAGTACAAAAGAAGAACAATGGCTTCTTTTTACCAATATAACGAGATTTATAAGAAAAAAGAAGCGAATAACACCGAAACCACTAGTTTGAGGAAATTGAAAGACGCTATGACAGGAATGAGAGTCGGAAGTTTAAACAAAAGATAAAAAGATCTTGCCAGGGTGGCATATGGAACTCAAGCCTGTAAAGACCAGCAGGGAAATAAAGTAACAGAAAATCAGTTACTACTGAGGATCTGGAAAGATCACTTCTGCAGATTGTTTAACGGCGATGAACTTATTTTGCTGTCAGGCAGAATTAAACACACAACTTGAACGATGATCAAGAATTCCCTCTTTTCGATAAAAAAAAAATTCAGATTGCTAAATGCAAATTTAAATCAGATACCACTTGAAGTGCAGATGGCCTCGATGCCGAACTTTTCAAAGGAGTTGGAGATCAGTTGGAATGGAAAGGAGCGTTCATCAACTGGAAAGAGCTCGCTCGAATACGAAATTGTTGGTGACAGTTGTTGGTTTAAGCCCCTTCTGAAATGACCACTTAGGTAAGTAAGTTATGAAGGTATGGTACTAATCCAAAAATGACCGAGTACTCGTGTTGCATTATTCAAACATTTATTTGACTGAAAATGTGCTTCTCAAACGTGAAAAGCTTGAATATTTGGAATCTATGATCAATCGTCATATATAAAATAAATTCTAATAACAACATTAATCATCAAGGAGGCTCAGGGTGTGTAATACAAAATATTTAATGTTTGGATCATATATCCGTTTTTTCTATGTACTTCCTTTTTGTGAATGTTTGTAATAGAATTTTAGTTTCGGTCATACCTGCACGAAACACATAGCCTTTTAAAAAGGTTTTTTATTTTAAAAGATGCTTGCATACACGCCCATTCTATTAGACCACCTTTTGCGGATCGTTGTGTATGCATTGCAGATCCGTGTCAATTGCCAATGATTTGGCCTTTTCAATCCTTTCCTTTGATGATCCTTACGACTTATTTACCTATTGAACGTTCATACCCCAAACTTAAATCTCCCTGAGGCAAGGTTAGTCAATTAGGATTTTGGTAGCAGGTCAAATATACTTTTTACCCTTTTCATCAGTGCACAGTCATAAAAATTGCCTTAAAACAATCAATTCTTGGAAAACTACTCATGTATCATAAAACGTATGGGCTTTTGAGTGCACCTGGAAGTGAGTTTTTTTTATTATTGCTTAGTTCATCTGTAAAAAATAAAGAAACACTATGTTCAACAGGCATTTTCTGAAAAAAAAACTACCTCAGAATCAGAACTTTGCTGGGGGAAGAAAATTTGAACATCATTTAAAATTGAAAATCTGGCAACCTTAAGCCCAATTCTAATACAATTTTAAAGATTATTATTTCTTCGAAAAATTAAGTCTAATATTAGGTCTTTACTATTAGTTCTCTTCTGTCAGACAGAGAAATCGAATTTAACACAAATCAGGGTACACAAAAGTTAGCCTTTTTTAAATTTTCGAAAAGTGATATCAAAGTTGAGAAACAGACTTTAATGTAGACAGGTTTTTCTTAGAATATAACCAAGAATCGCATTCCAAAGATGTAACACGAATTACGGCACACCCTGTATTTTTATATAGACACTGAGCCTCCCTAATAAATCAAATTTAAATTCGTTTGAAATCATTTCAATCCATCTACCTTCTTTAAATAAAGCCAACGAATAATTTTTTTAAGTTTGTTTAAAAACAAAAAAAAATTAGATGCATCTATGTCTTAAGCGAAACTAGCAAATAAGGTTTTATTCCCCACATGACTAAGAACAATACATAGGAATAGTTAATTGTAGCGTTGGTATGATTAATTTTATAATAATTCGTTCAGAAACGCAGACAACTATTGAAATGCGGGCAAGCAAAATTTTTCTATAAAAATCACCATTGCGAACAAAACAATATTGAAAATATGTGCGAGCACGATTGTGTATCGCCAGCAGGCTCATTAGGCAAACAATTCAATTTGATTCGAATGGAAGAGCTCATTACGGTGATGTAATTATCACGAATTATTATGCTCTTATTCATTATTGAAAAACATGTATTGGAATTCTCATAAAACCTACCTACTCGATATCACGTTTCAAATACGTGCTGAGCAACTTTATCTCCTAAAAATATCAACATTGTATTAATCTGGGACTTCAATGTGAGATTTCTACTTTCGGTTACATAACTAGGGTATTAAACTAGTTCATCAAAATAAGCATGTAGCAAAACGATATGATTTTTTATTAGCAATCAACTTACAAACTCGGAGTATCTCACAGGCGTGTCATTACTGTGAAGAAGACAAGTGAAGAGTTGTGATTTGTGGTTTGAATGAATAAGAACATAACAAACAATACAAACTGCTTCGACGAAAGGTTTTGAAGATTTCTCAATTGTCATCAATTTTGCGAAAGAATATTCTTTTTAGACAAAAATAAATCACAAATTATGTCTTTTCTGAAATATTTGTCTATTTTTGATTATAAATGAAAAAAAGGGTAGTTTAGGAAAATGCGAGTATTTTGAAAAATAGGAGACACCGATGCATATGGACAAACGGAGTCTGGTAACGCATTTCACATTCTTGCGGTGCGACTAAAACATAAGTCTCCATATTTAACTGTGCATCCGAAGTTTGGCTCAAGGCTATTTCGCTGGAGCACTGATTGTAAAAAAGCGATAAAAGAGAGAAAGAGAGAGAGAGAGAGAGAGAGAGAGAGAGAAAGAGAGAGAGAGAGAGAGAGATGGAGGGAGAGAGAGGGAGAGAGAGAGTCAGGTAACGTTTGGACGATGTTCAAGAGAAATAATCGATTCTACTATTGAACTATCACCTATCAGTCTTAACGCTCTGGGTTACACCCTATCAAGTTAGTGCAGAGATGTTTGGGGAGCAGTTGACCAGATATGAAAACTATACTCTAGTCTTGGGCGAATGTAGGCTTTATAAATAGAATAGATCAGAAGGGGTGAAGAATTTCCTGCATCGTCTTAAGAAAACTAAGTACCTATGTAGCAGCATTTTTGGCGACTTCAAATATGTTGTGACAGCTTTTCGGTTTCGGTTTGGATGCAGATACTTAAGCTTTAACGAAATATGACAACATTGAGTTTGCAAGCATTAAATTCTACTCGGTTTTCATTACTCTATGTGGCAATGCTGATGTCAAAGTCAGAATTCAATTAGCTTATCAAACGCAATCGTTCCAGTTCCATAACCGAAAAGCAGGGACGGAATTTGGAAACGAATATGAAAAGCTGAGTGTTGAGTTGTCAGCAAAACAGGTAATAGGATTAAGAGTTTCAGACAGGAGATCATTTTTGAAAATAAGAGAGTCGTGAACAAAACTGAGCCCTGGTGCACCCCACCATTTATAAAGAGGGTATATGGCGTTGAACATTTCAATACAACTTGTATTGAACGGTCGGAAAGTAAGTTTCCAATCCATGCCAAATTCTATCAAATGCCTATAATGCGCAATAATCTTATTTCTCCAAAACAGTGCAAAGATTGGTTCCTTTTTTCTTTTAGAAGCGTGGTTCTCAATCTGGTAATCATTTTTCGAAGTTGGTCTTCTTGACAGCTTTTACTTGATTAATACTCAGTTTTGTTTTCCATTAAACCGTGGATGAAAAAATAAGAAAAATATAAAAAAAACAATTTTTTATGTTATTTAAATGGAAAATTGAAAGTTAAGAACAGGCACCTCTTAATGTAAATATTAAGAGCTCAAATTTTAAGAGACTTCTTTTTATACCTTCCTGAAAGTGTTTAGCCTGCTTTTTTTGTGGAAAAGAATAAGTTGCCCAAAAATGACACACCCTAATAATGTCCATTCATTCTCGCCAATCAAATCTAATAATGTAAAAAATGGAATATCTAGTCATAATAGAAAATGAAAATTGTGCTGTGGACTACATAAGTAATAGCACGAAGAGATGGCACTGAACATTTCCTTTTCAATTTTTAATTTCCAGCCTCTAACCTCCAAGAAAACCCAGCTGTTAGAGGTTTACCTTCTTTTACATAAAAAAGTCAGTCGAAAAGACAACAATTCATAAAAACTCGTTTCGAAAAAACTGATATACGATCTACTACCTTGTTGATTTCATAATTAATGAAACCTTTCGTGAGCTGGTAAGTTCCCAAAGGTTTCTAAGTGCACCTATTTGTAACACTTCCGCCGGCAAAGAACAAAACTAGGATTAGACAAAACTACCGCAGATGTGACATCAATTAAGTGACCCCTATTCGTCTATTGTTCCTATCTATGTAGTTCACCTACACAGCTTAGTCAATGTCATTGTATCAAGTTATAGTGCATGTTCTCAGCTCGCATAGTTTTTTGACAAAGAAAAAAAAAAAACAACTAACAACTCTAGAGTAACATGCACGCAGGCGAGTTACGCATACCTAGCATGCCATAGAAAAATTGAGTTGTACCCAAAGTAACAGCGAAACACTTGGGACTTGGCTTGTTCGCTGTCTTCAGGCAACCCACATGGATCACACGAAAAAAGGTCACTACAAAATATAAATGTTTAAGGTGTTTAATTAGTTTAATTAAGGATCTCTCGGACTGTGTTGCTGCCAGACGGATTTATATTCAGCACAACATGGTCGTAAATCGTATCTTTCTGGATTGTACATTTGTGTAACATCATAATGGGGGGAAAGACCATTTTAATGAGGTGTAATATGTTTGTTCAGCGGGCGGTACTGGCACACGAAGGAAATGTCTCAATTTCCAGACCGTTTTTTAAATATTCTTAGATTTCGCGGTGCGATAAGTTTCCCATTTTTTGTTTGTAATTTAAATAAAATAGATTATGAAAGGCGATGAAGAATAGAACAGAAAATGAATTTCCATAATTTCGTGTTTATATAGATGTTATACCTTGGGGTTAATTGAAATGATTTTTAAGTGGGCACACCTCTAAGAGGTTGGTTTAATTTTGATGGATAGCAAAACAAAGGCAACACGTTAGAAAGATGTTTGTTCACATAAGATACCTACTTAGTAATGAGCTGTGGTGAAAATGAAAAGAATGTGGCAGCCAGAGTTTAAAACCCATTAATAGCCATTGTACCCAAGCGGGTACAGAAAAATAGGCATTTTCAAATAGCCGTTAATCCGAATAGATAAGAGTTTTTTTTACATTTTTTTTTGTTTCGCCCACGCAATTTGTGCTTTCATAACTTTGCGTACTCAAAGTGGCTGCAATGAAAAGCAGTTATTATTAGTTTACATTATTTTGTTTCGTCTTTGTCAGTTTTGCAAGTTTTCAGTAGTCTAGTCATCATTTGTCAACTTCTAGTCAAAATCGTTAGCAATTGAAAGCATTATAACTGAATTTGGAACGTTAACCGCTTGTGTTTTGATATTGTGAACAAGTTTTACGAAAAAAAAATACTTTTGATAGCATTTGGTAAGCAACAAAAGTACTGTACTCGCATGGGTACAATGGCTAATAAGGTGCGCATTTTTTATAGATAAATGTTTACATCGATATGGCATTTCAAGACATCGTACCATAATATTTTTACGGCAGAAACTTTCAAAACTTAGGAGGCAACTTCGACTTCGTTGAAAGGTCTTTAAGCCATAGTACTTTCGACATTAGGTCCGTTCGCTGAACTTTCCCCAGGGTTGACCCAGGTTTTCTTGACAACCCTATGAGTTTTCAAAAAACCTGGAATTTCCAGTCCTCAAAAAACGCTAAACCACAAATCACCACACATCCCTGTCATTCAAAACAAAATACATTCCATTTGACAGCCCTCAACTCGCCACAGCAAAAACCTAGGGCTAGTTAAGGGAAAACCTAGGTCAACCCTAGGTCTCAAAAAACAGTCAATTTGACATTCAGGGCGACTTTAGGTTTCTCAAAAAACGCTTTGTGGTGACCCCAGGGCAACCCCAGGGCTTCAACGAACAAACCTATTGTGTAGCACTTAGCACTTTGCGCTTTGCGAAAAGGAATGCTTCAAAGTGTTTCGTACAAAATGTGCACATGTATTGTGCCATTGTACCCGTCTGGGTACAGGCTCCAAAAAGCTTTTTCAAATATTTTCTTTCTAATTTTCTGTAGTTTTTAGGTGCATTATGTGTTTTTCAATAAAATAAAATACATAATCCTAGATATTTTTGGTTTTGAAGGCCTTCGGCTCTTAATGGGTTAATAATGCGTGAAGCATGACTCTTCACAGTATTCTTCCTCAGCAAATACGCAGTCAGTAAAAAGACCTTTTGGGTGTGCGGGCGCAGTTTCAATAATTGCAGCTATTTCTGCTGCCTTGGCGCAGCTCCTTTTTGCTTAGACTGTAGAACTATGATTTCATTTATTAATTTTTTTTATCGAATTGAAGAGCGTTTAATGCAGTCGTTTTCTCTTCTTCTTTCTCTTACTGTGACGCGCACACTTCGATGATTGTATGAGGACTCGGCAGAAAAAATAACAAAAAGTTTATTAGTGAGTTTCGTTTTTTTTATTTAGTTTGCTTAGGGCCGTTTTCTTCACTATTTCTGAACTTGCCTCAAAATCTCAAGTTGGCCAACTGTAGAGTTGACACAAGATGAAGAGTTGAGACACAAGTTGAAATTTGTTTTTCCTCATTGTTTTAAGTTTCTACTCGACAGTTGAAATCGAATGGTTTGCCTACTTGCGTTTTTAAAGATTTTTTCGGATATTTTTGACAGATTACATAAATTTTAACTTTAGATTTGAAATTCTATTATTCGATTGTTTTGAAAATAAAAGTTCCGGTAGTTGACTTCTGTTTATTGCGAAAAATTTTTTTTTTAAAATGGCATAGCTTTTATTTACTTTCATTTAATGTGCAGATACTACCTGCCAACGAGCAACGATGTGAATTATTTTTAGATCTGCAGAAACTGCAATCTGAACGTCTATAGAGAACCCTTGCTGTTTCTAAAAAGTTCTACATCGTTTCCACCAGGCGATTGGATTATTATATACATATGTGCAATCTATTGCTCCAATTGTTCTTGGAAAATTTGCTATAGCATAAAATTCACGTGCCGCTTCTAACCGATTTCTTCGTGTTTCAGGCATGCGAACAAACTGAGGCGCAAGGTTAGCAATGCGTTCTACACCAGCTTTATCATTCGATGCACTGTTGAAATACTTATGACAGTAAAATCAGGAATGGTCAATTGGGTAAAGGTGTAGATAATAATAAAGAAAATAAAGTCGCGGGTGGTAGGGGGTGCCCCACAACAACCCCCAAATGCAAACAGGTGGCGGTCAATCCCCCCCAAAAAAAAACGCGTTGCATTTACTCACCCCTTCAAAAAAGTTGTACCCCCCATGTCACGAAAATTTCTGAATTTAATTCATCAACATAGGATTTGTTTGGGAATGGGAGAAACATGGTGGTGTTGGAGGGTGCCCCCAAAACAATATCCAAGTGCAACAGGTGTCGGTCATTCCCTTCGCCCGAATTATTGGCTATTATTATTAAAATAAAAAAAATTTTGATGGGTTGAGCCACTTTGAAGTTGTTGGGGGCACCCCTCACCCCCTCCAACTTTCCCCTCACCCCAAACAACTCTTGTTTATTTTATTAAATTCAGCAATTTTCTTTACATAGTGTAACTATTTTGAGGGGTGTGACCGACACCTGTTTGCACTTGGATGTGGTTTTTGGGGGCACACTCCAACACCACCATGTTTCTCCCATCCCCAAACAAATCCTGTGTTGATGAATTAAATTCAGCAATTTTCGTGACATGGGGGGGTATAACATTTTTGAAGGGGGTGGGTAAATGCAACGGGTTTTGCACTATGAGGCTATTTTGGGGACATCCCCTACCCTCTCCTACTTTTCTCCACGTTAAAAGAACTCCTGTAAATTTTATAAGATTCATCAAATTCATCAAATTTCATGAAATGTGGGGGGGGGGTGTAACTTGGGGGGGGGGGGGGGGGCTGACCACCACCTGTTTGCACTTGGAGGTTGTTGTGGGGGACACCCCACACCTACACCTTTACCGTCAATCGTATTTACCCTGTCCTAATTCCCTTAAAACTATCAATAATAATGACTATCAATCAACTACTTAAAATTCGCGCTAATTTTTATTTTACACCACACATCCATACTCCCTTCAGCTTTTAGCTTCATTATTCTATCCCTGAGTAAAAAGCAAAGCGAACAAATTTTGCCTCTGGGTAATACGGGCTTGTAGTTGAACTTAAGAAATTCGCGCGAACTGACCGCACTAAACATATACTATATGATACGTACTTTTATAGATATTTCTTTTTAATCCAGAATCAGAGCATGAACCTATGTCTAGCGAAGTTGCGTCCCTGTGCCAGTTAATTCACATTTGAAATAAGTTAAAGTGCAAACGGTGAGACTTCTTTAAATTACGAAATGATATTTGAGTTCGCAGAAAACGGAACTAAGGCCCGCGGCTCGTACTGCCATTTCATCATGGAAATAAACCCCGTGGGCCTTATTTCCAAAACAAAGAGGAATTAAGACCGACGGGTCTTATTGCCGCGGGTCTTATTGCACTACACCATCGATATACACCATCTTTTTATCGATTTCAAGGCCGCATATCACAGTATTTACAGAGACGAGCTGTATGTCTAGTGTCGGTATCCCTGCAAAACTCATACGACTATGCACGTACGAATATACGTTTATATACACTTATGGTCACACAATTAAGTCATTTTTATAAAATGAGGTCTACACATCCATATATTGAATGCAAATTAAAACGAAAACAAAATTTTTTAAAATTCTAAATATTTAGAATCACAATAGTTTAAAAAAACGAAAAAAAGAAATTCCACTATAACAATAGTCATTGCTTTAACAAAAAATAAATAATGTATGAAATAAGTGTGGCCATATAATTAAGTCACCTGAAAAAAATAAGCAAAATATGATAAAAAGCATAGTTTTCTTTAACCGCATCGTTAATATTTTGTAGGATAGCCTTTCTGTTTTGATATCGGTGGATATCCTCCTTGGCATGGAGTCCACCAAACCTTTGCATTGCTCTACGCTAATATTTTTCCACTCTTTCTGCAAATTACTCCAGAGAGTAGTCTTGCTGGTTGGTTTTTTTTCCACAACTTTTTTTTTTAGAATGTCCCCAAATTCCCAATAGGGTTTAAGTCTGGTGACTTTGTTGGCCACCCCAAAACTTTCACTTTAAGCTCTTCAAGGAAAGATTTCACAACTCTTTACGAGTGTTTGGGGTCATTGTAGTGCTGAAAGATCCATCATTTGGGTAATTGGTTCTGGCAGTCGCCGAGAAGATTTGTGTCCAGTATATCCCGGTAGTCAATTCCTGTCATTTTGCCGTTTATTTGACACAGCGGACCGACACCATAGCCTATGAAACACCCCCAAACCATTATAGAATCACCGCAATGCCTTAAGGTCTTTTTGGTGTATCTTGGGTTCAGCTCAGCGTTTATTATTATAGTGGAATTTCTTTTTTTTTTTGTTTTTTTTAATTATTGTGATTCTAAATATTTAGAATTTTAACAAATTTTGTTTTCGTTGTAATTTGTATTCAATATATGGATGTGTAGACCTCATTTTATAAAAATGACTTAATTGTGTGACCATAAGTGTATGTACATACATGTGTGTGTGTATAAATGTATATGTAAGTACTAAAAAATGAACTCCGTAACCCCGCATTCAAAAACCAAAATAGTACCTAAATAAAAATAAGCTTGTTCTTCAGTTAACTTCAAAGCTGTGCCTGCTTTGTAAATAGCCGGTATTTGCAATTTGCTCGCTAACCCAAACACTCTTAGATAACAACTTTCATCACCATCGTATACGTTATTATTCTCCGCCAATTAACTAAAAGCCGCAACTATCTTCGAACTTCAATTTTAGTGACGTGATTTATGTTCAAATAATATGATGACTTATGACAGTGATTTACCACCTCTAAGACAATCTACAACCTGAGCTGCGACTGAAAAAAAACATATGTCACAAGAAGCTGTCAATTGGCTGTCTAGTTTAAACATGTAATCTTTTTTGCCAGTTGCTACCATAAGGCAACAATTTCACGTATACCCTGTCACAAAGGATCGAATTAGCTTGAAGTGCAGTTGCCTAATCCGATTACAACCACTAGCTCACTGCAGTGATAATAAAACGAATAGACAGCCTCAAGTCATGAAAGCTTCACTTCCTCCATCTCTAACGATGACAACAAAAAAAAAAAATCGTACCTTTAACGAGGGCGGATACCCGACATTATTTACGCGTTCATTTATCTTTGTCCCTGTGTCATGTTTAGATTGAAAGTGTACGGAATTTGCTTCATGACATGAATCTTGATACTCGAGAGTTGACATCAACTTTTCTAATAAAATTATAAATATTATGAAATGTAGGTATCCGTTAAGAATTTCGGATATGACTGTTTAATATTAGTTTTGGACGCAAAAAGTATTTGGCAACATTTTGAATAACAATGAACCCCAGGTTTCAATTTACTGGTTTTGATGGCAGGTGGAAAAGATTTTCTTTTGTTTGAAACTACATAGATGCATGGATTAAGATATGAGATTTGAGATATTGTGGTAGTTAGAGATAGATTCGACTTTAGATTTGAGTTTAAGTGAATGTTCTACGACCCTTATTAGCTTAATCTCTATACACACCGCACCGATTTCGAATAATTGAATTATCCCTGGGGGCATACCGCACTTATCCAGAGTAATACTCTATTCATAATCGCATGCATACAAAACATCAAGAACATCATGATCTCTTAGGTAAGCATTAAGACATTTTTTGTGATTTGGCAAATTAACCACTTATTGACAGCTTCAACAGATAGGTGATTGTACGAGTTGATAAGTTGCCTGCAGCTCTGTGTTCAGTTGTCATGTTGTGTGTTGGTTGAATAAGATAACAAGAAAATAATGATTTAATTTTGTTTCCAAACACCATCACACCACACCATACGGCTAAACTTTTAATGGTATCCTGTAGACTGTAGAGTGAGGATGAAGATGTGATCTGCCACAGAATAGACGGACAGACCAATTAAAGGAAATAAGGGGTCATAATTGAAGGTGGGGCTGCGAGCGGCGAATACGAGTCTTCACTCTTCTCTCAACGCATACTCGAGCTATTAAAATAATAAAAAAAAATAAATGAAAAATAAACACACGGAGGACAGACGACATGAGTAATACCTAATTTGCGATGTAGGTACACAAAACACTGTTTTTCCGATCTAGTTTTTCAACGTAGACCTCGACATGGTGACGACAATGGTACAAGTTGCATGTGATCTCATGAGATGCAGAATTGCCTGATGCGATAAACGCTGAAATTAAGGTAAATGCTTCGTATCCATCTAATTAAAAGCGGCAGGACCTTGTCATTTGGTTTTCAATGTCTGCTTCATGGTTCGTACGTTTCGGCCTGACTTGAAACTTACTCAAAATCGAATACAATCAGCAAACGAAGGAGAAAAATTAGGTATGACGTTCTCAATGATTAATATGCAGTTGCATTCGATAAAGACATTGACCAAAATCATTAATCTTTCATATGCTTAATTACCCATCAGCGATCAATGACTGATGAGTTCTTTTTTCTTGGAGCATATCTGAATGTGCTGAATCTGCTGATGCGAATAAGTTTCTAAGGATCACTTCGTGCATTTTTATTCACACAACTCTCAGGCGCCATGCCTGAACCATGGCCAATGTCAGAGTTGGCATTTTTGAAATTTTTCAATCCGATTGATATGGTATATTGTTGTATTTATATATATTATTCTACAATTCATCTTTTTTAATTCTGAAAATAGGCATTATTGTATAAATTTGCTTAGTTTTATTATGAAATGGAAAGTGGCATAGAAGCTAGACTGAAAGTATTGCGCCTAGGGCCCACCACTTGCGTGAGATTGCAGAGATTTTTAAATAAAATTATTAACATATTTTTATTATTGTTTAGTGTCATTTTTGTAAAAAAAATCATTGCTTTTATTGGTTTTAAGAAACTCCTTTTTTGAGTTTTCACCTAAATCTGAAGCATAACATTGATTTTTTAACTGCCTGCTTCGCGTGGAAATTCACACATCAGATTTGCGAATATTAGGTATAATTTATTTTCGAGTTTTTACGGGCACGGCTTAAAAATTACTGGACCAACCCAAAAAATCGGTAGATTCGTGGTTCGAATTCCAACAAAAACTAAAAATACTTTTCAACGGGTTCACCATTCGCCAGGAATTGGCAAGTCCTCTGATAGTAAAATTCATTGCCATGAAAAGCGCTTTCTCGATTAGTCGTTTGGAAACTGCAGAAAACTGTAGCTCCCTTCCATTCCCTCACAAAGCTTGGTTTTGAGAAATACGCTAGGTCCCGGGGCACCACGCTTTTTTACACGACCTTTTTCGTTTTATTTAATTTTTTTTTTGACGTTTTGACCGTTATTTCACTACTTTTTCTAATTTCCAAAACCCTTGAATTTTTCACTTTCTATGGGTTCAGCTACATTAAGCTTTCCGGAGTAATTATATATGTTAGAAAAGTACAATATTAAGCTATCGATTGTTGAAAGACTTGTTTGCACCTTTATGCGCTTTTGGTCTCAGTGAACAAATTAGTTTCTCGGAATCGGAGTAAAAAATGCGATTTTCGCAGCGGTCATGTTGTAGACAGAGGATGGAATATGATACGGAACACTTTTTTGTACTCAAATAATTTACCAGTCTTCAAGTGGTAAGCACAGACTAATTTATATAGTTTTGCTTTAAGAAAACATTGGAAATTGAATGTGTATCTAAATATTTTAAGCCCTTAGTTGAAAAATTTAGAGCAAGTTTCTTCCTGTCAATTTTCAGTACCATATCCTTTGCATTTTTGAATATAGACAATATTTAAGCTGCAGTTTTATTACTGTTTTTATCTTGAAGAAGATTTGAAAAATGTGTTATGCATAAGATACGGCAAAATCTTACGGCAGATAGGTTGGGTCAAGAGAAGAAAAAATCTTATAGGAGAGAGGGGGGAGGGGGGGGGGGAGTCTATCTCCTTTCGTTTGGTCGGGAGGACCAATTATTGAAAGCTTATACTTTGTATTTCAACTAACATTTGAGCAATCAAATCTCCATGTCAAAGTTTTTTAGTATTCAGTGTCAAATTTTTTTTTTTACAAAAAATTAATGCTTGTTAGTTCTGACTTCTGAGTCAAACAAGCAGACCGAGCATGAAAATTTTTCTTAGTTTTTGAGAAACTACAAAAAAATGGACACGACAGGGTCGAACGAACTTGCGATTGTGTGCTAAGTAAGTACAATACCCAAATCTTAAGGTTGAATAAAATGTTTTAGAATTTGCTTTTCTTTCTTTTATTTTTTCTTTGGGGGGCTCCGTTCTTGGACATTTTCCAAAAAAAAAAATTTACATCATAACAATAAGTATTCATAAATAATCCCTCAATTAAAATTTCATCAAAACCGTTGGAGCCGTTTTCGAGAAAAATAGGTATTTTCATATAGGTTGTATGGCAGGTACCGTTATTTCAAGATTAGAGATCATAACTGCAAATTTTGAAGAAAATCGGTTAAACTGAACTAAATGTACCTATTCAGCTAAAAGGAGATTACGTTTTAAAAAGAGTTTTATTTGAGAAAAAATATTGTTTTTATTCAAAAAGTCACTGAATTATCAAACTGTATATCAAAAAGATCGACTCTGAAAAAAGTACATATTTAAAAATTAAAAATCAAACACGTCTTAGGGAAATCACTTTTTATTTTCGAATTTTGTGCAAAGCTTTTTTTGCTCTGTTTTAGTTTTGGAGTTCATATTCAGTTTTTCCTTTTCTAAGTGAATCATAAAATTTTGAAAAACACACCTAATTCCTTCTTTCATTATTCATTAAACCAAATTTTCGCAAAATCTGGACAACAATAATAATTACTTCCCAAAGACGTCCAAACATAAAGCGACACATCCTGCTCCGCTGGCGCTGGGGTGTAATACTGACTTTTTCACAAGGTTTTTTCTTTTTTGGTTTAAAATGAAACCAGAAGATGGCCCACCCTTTATGTTCATTTAAAGTTCATAAGTGGAAAAGCGTAAGATTGAAAATCTAATTGTGGAATTGGATCTCTATAGTTAATACAAAGTCGAAATAATGATCCAATTGCATAACCAAATAATTTGCATTGATGAAATAAAAAGACTTTTATGAATTATTTCAAGCTGATTGCTACAGACGTATCAATCAATCAATGAACCATTTAGCAAAAAACCATGGTTAGATTCTGTCAATTTAATGATTCAATTTAAATTAAGTGTTCAGGTGCCTAAATAAGGAAAACTCAAATCAGTTTTTGTTTTAAATATTGGAACATGAATTTCCTACTTTACCTATAGAATTCTGGGGATTAGCTTCATAAATAATGATCCGCTGTCAGGTTGTAAAACTGAAATGTGTGCCAGGCCCTATAATTGACGTCCAAAATCCTGAGGATAAAGACGTCTCAGCTTTTTGTTTTGACTCATTTTTTTTTTTTTGTATGGTGTCGGTTATTTCTCAAATTCGCAAATTGCTTCCAGGAATCTCAAACAATTTGTGCCGAATTTTTTTATTTGAGTCTCATGATTGTAGAATCTGAGTGGAGGTAATAAGCTGTCTGAGAATAATGAAATTCGAAAGAAGTAGAAGTATACAACGCAATTTTTTCAGTACAAGAAAATCCCGCAGTCCTATGAAAAGGACATAAAGTAAAAGTACTAAATTCGTTTGGTGTATATTTTCTATAGTTTTGATATGAATCATTGAAATATTGAAAGACACTGTAGCGGAAGCAGTACTATGAGACTTTAAAGTACTCAAACTTAAAAATTAGGTTGTACATACGAAATTAAGTATGCAAATCATTGTCTTAAACACATTTTTTAACATTCCTGATAATTTCTATTTTTACATACCTACTTAATGAAAAACCGGTGGCATAATAGTTATTGACTATGCCTATTATACTAAAATCAGTAGCCAGTTTTTATTAAAATCCTTGTCTCTTTAAGTTAAATATTTTTAAATCATTCCAGCTATGCTTGTTACGTGTTTTGAATTCTTCCTCAATATGGAACACCTTCTGGGAATTAATCAGATAAGTAGAGATCTCCAAAACCGTTGAAAACTATTCAGCCCTACCCACACACTATCAAGATTTCATTGAGATTATTCTAGCCGAAGGTGGACATGTTCCACCTGCCATACCATGTGGCACAGCATTCATCACAACAAAACAAGCCAAATGCAGGCTAACGGTGTTTTCCCCTTCGGGGATAGCCATAACAACAAAACGTTTCCAATCCAATGTACTTTAGCATGAAAAATTTGCGACAAAGCACGCATGCAAATCGAGATGGTTGGGCCTTTTTATAGCCGTCCAAGTTTATGGCTTGGGTGTACTCAAGAGAATGGTTTTAATGTCGTGTTAAATCTTAAGGAGTATAAAAGGTTAGAAGTTAATGTCTTTATTTAGCTGGCTAGATGGTGGAATTTTTATGGTGTGATTATATTATGTGGAAGTCCGCATAGCTGTTCGAAAAAGCTGTCCATATCAATTGAAAAGGAAGGAAACATTTCTAGAAGTTAGCTTTTGAAGTCATAAGGGACTGTTTTGAACAGGTAACTAATTATTCGAAGAGGAATCGACTTCACAGCTGGCAGCCTTGCTGTGGAAACAATTAAATTATTCAAAGGAAAAAAAAAACAAAAGTAATTGAAAATTATTCTTTGTTTTGGTTTGCTACGTGGAATGATTTAAAATTAAACACAAACGAATAGTTCTTTGTTATTTACAGTCAGACTACCGCATTAACAAATTGTAGTAGCGAAAAAAATTTGCAGAATCGAAGTCGCCACCATAGTGCCCTACTTCACCAACTCACAAATTTGTAATTACAAGCGTTTTTTATCAAAGTTTGTGGGTTTTTATAAAAACATTTCTTCACCAAATTTTGTTCATTACAGTTGTATTTTACAAAAGGAAATTTGTGAAAAAATTTCCTTTTCGGTATCATCAATACAAAATTTGTTGAGTTTGTAAGAATATTCTACAGGTTAAGGTAGACGTGTAATTTTTGTTACAAATTTGTAATTCTTTACTTTCATTACAAAAATGCCTTTACGACGAAGGAATAAAGCAGCGATAGCAGGAAAAATGATGATATTTTGATAGTGAAATAAAAATTATCGGCTGCGTATAAACTATGATGTTTTTGAGTTATTTCACTTTAATGAAAAATTTCGACTCAGTCGATGCAAGGCAGAGGAAATAATTTTAATTATTGGACCGCAAATAGCCCACTCGAGCGCAAACACCAAGTCAGCAGTTTCTAACCGTTTTAAGTTGGCAAGAGAATGGAGGATAATACTGTAACGTGAACCCAACACTTAATACCAATTTCCTAATCGAAAACGTTCAACCGAAAACACATCTGGCAGCACTGGTGTAAGTGTAGAAATTTTGAAGGAGAGAAAATGTTTGACAGCCAGTGGAGAGTGGAGACAATGTAGAAGTTACTGGAGAGTTCTAGATGGCATGTCATTCGATATAAATAGCCCGCCCGAGGCAACCAGAGGGCAGTTTTGTTTATAGAGTGATAAAGTTAAGAGTAAATACAAGTGATAGTCCAAAAGTCGAGTTGAGTTCGAATAAAGTGTATATCGAAAGTAGATACTGAATAAAGTGGTAGAATTAAATTGAAAGGAAGAGTTTTATTTTTTGCGAACTAAGCGCACGTTACATTGGTGTCAGAAGTGTAAATAAAACTTATTTGACTAGTAAAGTGTAAAAAAAAAAAAAAAGTAAAAAGAAAATAATAATTATATACAGTGAAAATGGGTAAGTTGTTAGAAGAGCTCACTTGCATTGAGCTTAAAAGTGAGTTAGGTAAGCGAAATCTTTCTAGAGCGGGTTTGAAAAATGAGCTCGTCCTGCGCTTGCGTAACTATTTGGAACAGCAAGGGGAAGACGTGAACACTTTTGTTTTTGAAACAGAAGTGGAAGAAGAGGAAGTAAGTGAAAATGTAGATTTTTCTAGTATGATGAAACTTTTGTTAGAACAACGAAACGAGCAAAAGAAGGAACAGCAGAATGTTCTCGAACAACTTGAAGCACAACGAAACGAGCAAAAGAAAGAACAACAGAACATTCTCGAAAGACTCGAGGCGCAACAGAATGTTTTGGAAGGCCAGAAAAACATTCTAGAAGGCAAATTGGGCAACATTGAGAAAAAATGTATGTGCCCTTGACGAACGAGTTGAAGGTGTGGAGAAACAGCTTTCTGTTGTAGAGAATCGTTTGGAAAGCCGATGCGATAACCAGTTCTCTCTTCTGTCCAAGGAATTAGACCAGATCCGGAAAATAAAAATTCGAGAATCTGCTGGAGAGTTTGCAAGGAAAAAGGAGATGAAACCCCCAACATTTGATGGACAGTCTTCTTGGCCAGTCTACAAGAGACAATTTGAGGCAGCCGCGACAACAAATGGCTGGGATGACGAAGACAAGTACATTGCACTGACTCTTGCTCTTAGAGGACCAGCAGCTGAATTACTTCAAACAGTTCCAGCTGGTAAGAACGGCGATTTCAGTTCTCTCGTGGCAGCTATAGATAAACGCTTCGGAGATAGCCACTTGAAAGAAGTCTTCCGAGTCCAACTCAATAACAGAGTCCAGAAAAGGGGTGAAAGTCTACAGCAGCTCCAAGCAGACGTCGAAAGACTGGTTCACCTGGCATACCCGGATGCTGGAGAAGAAATCATCAACCAGCTCGCTGTTGAGTCCTTCGTTCGTGCCATTTCCGATATACATCTTCAGAGGTCTGTGCGAACTGCTAGAACACGTACTCTTTCCGAAACTTTAGCATTCGCATTGACAATTGAAGCAGCAGAACAGGCTTCTCAGGGAGTACATCGACTTAGAGAGGACATAGTCGAAGAATGCTCGTGCCAAAGAGCTGAAATACAAAAGAACCGGAGCGGACTAGCAAGATGTTGGAACTGCAACAAGACCGGGCACTTACAGCGTCAATGCCGACTACCACCAAACAAAGCCAGTTGTCAACATTGTGGAAGCAAGAGATCCAACCCAGAGCAAGGTAACAACAACACCAGCGTTGCCTATCAGCCCGTTTCCCATCAGGGAAACGAGTAAGAACCAACTTCGAGGGGCAGAGGCTGGTTTCTTGTATCGATGGCCCCAGAACCATCATCCAGGTCTCTCAGACCAAACGAGACAACAAAAGTCTGACTGTGGAGACTAGTATTAACGGGAACAAACATGTGGCTACCATCGACACCGGTGCCACAGCCTCCATAGTACGTCGAGACCTGGCAAAGACGACGTGGCTTCATAACACCAATAGCTACCGTCTAAGAACCGCAACGGGAGAAGCAGCAAGAGTGTATGGAGAAGTGTGTCTTAAGATCCGACTGGCTGACCTAGTGTTTACTCATCAATTCCTGGTGGCAGATATATGTGACGAGTGCATCATTGGAATCGACTTTATGAAACAGCACGGAGTTATTTTGGACATCGGTAATCAGGTTTTGAAGTACCAAAATAAGGAACTTCCAATGACTTATTCGAACGAAAGTACGTCGACACTGAGAACTGTCATCAGGGAAGATCTTATTCTGCCTCCTTCTTCTGAAGTGTTCGTTTGGACGAAACTGGAGGGTGAGTTTGGAAGCCTTCGATACCTCATGGTGGAACCAGACCCAGAGTGTTCCTCCCAAAGCGTCATCATTGGGAAAACACTGGTAGCACCGAAAAACAAAATGGTCCCCGTACGATTACTAAACACCAGACCGTACGATGTAAAGTTGAAGAAAAGAGAAGTCGTTGGACGTTGCGAATCGGTTGCAGCAATTACGAAGATCACAGACGAAGCTCCGAGAAAAACTATAACTCCGGAGGAGCTCGAAACCATCAGAGCTAAAATACTGAATTCATCCAACCTTGATCACCAACAAACAAGGATGGCTGAAAGTCTCCTACAAGAGTACACTGATATCTTCGCATCGCAAAAGGGGCAATATGGTAGGACACAGTTGGTGCAGCATCGCATCAACACAGGAGATGCAAGACCGATTCGTCAACCCGCAAGACGTCTTCCACTGACCAAACAAGGTGAGGTTGAGGAAATGATAACAGCAATGAAAAAGGACGGTCTTATCGAAACTTCCAAAAGTCCTTGGGCGTCACCAGTGGTGCTAGTGAAAAAGAAAGACGGAAGCACTCGTTTTTGTGTGGACTACCGAAGGCTGAATGATGTAATTAAGAAGGACAGCTATCCCCTGCCGAGAATCAGTGATACCCTGGATGCCATGGAGGGAGCGCAGTGGTTCTCGACGCTGGACTTGAAGAGCGGATATTGGCAAGTTGACATCCACCCTGATGATGGGGAAAAGACGGCGTTTTCTACAGGTAATGGGCTCTGGCAGTTTAAAGTTATGCCGTTTGGGTTATGTAACGCTCCGGCAACATTCGAGCGTTTGATGGAGTGCGTTCTTCAAGGACTGACGTGGAAAGCGTGCCTAGTCTACTTGGACGATGTCATTGTTTACGGGAAAACATTTGACCAACATTGCAAGAACCTAAAAGCCGTGTTTCAGAGACTTCGAGAGGCTAACCTTAAACTGAATCCAGAAAAATGTGCACTTTTCAAAACCGAAGTCAAGTATTTGGGACACATCATCTCATCCCAAGGAGTAAAGACTGATCCTGAAAAAGTTGACTCCGTCAAAAATTGGCCAACACCACAGGACAAACATCAACTCCGAAGTTTTCTGGGACTTGCCACATATTACCGACGTTTTGTTAAGAACTTTGCTGGAGTTGCAAAGAGTTTGCATCAGCTCACTGAAAAGAGGAAGCAGTTTAAATGGTCAGGTGAGTGTGAGAAATCTTTCCAGGAACTCAAATACCGCCTCTGTAACGCTCCAGTGCTGGCACATCCAACACCTGGCAAAACATTCATCGTCGATGCAGATGCAAGCAACGTTGGAATCGGGGCGGTACTATCCCAAGTGCATGATGGCGAAGAGAAAGTGGTGGCATACTACAGCAAGGTCCTATCGAAACCCGAAAGAAACTACTGCGTGACCAGAAGGGAACTACTAGCTCTTATCTTGGCAACAAAGCACTTCCATAAGTACATCTATGGACAGAAATTCCTTCTGCGGACAGACCACGGTGCTCTGAGCTGGCTTTTGAACTTCAAAAATCCAGAAGGTCAAGTCGCAAGGTGGATAGAAAGATTGCAGATCTATGACTACCAGATCCAACACCGCAGAGGAAAGCTGCACTCAAAAGCCGATGCATTATCCCGAAGACCTTGCAAAGTGGATTGCAAGCATTGCAGGCGGCAAGAAGACAAAGAAATCATTACCGCTCAGCGACTAAGAGCTGATCCGATAAGCGGATGGAGCAATGAGGAAGTGAGGACTGCTCAACAGGAAGATCCAGATATCGAACCAATTCTCGCATGGAAAGAAAATGAAGAGAAACCGGAATGGGGAGACATTTCTGACAGGAGTCCAGTTCTCAAAGCCTATTGGGCACAGTGGGACTCACTTTATGTGCAAGAAGGTGTCCTCAGGCGAAGATGGGAATCCGCTGACGGTAAGTCACATGTGATGCAGCTGATCGTACCGCAATCGAAAGTCAGTGAAGTTCTTCGGGAGATGCACGACGGACCTTCTGGAGGCCACCTCGGAGTAAACAAAACACTGGAGAAGGTGCGACATCGGTTCTACTGGTTACATGCTAGAGATGACGTGGAGAAGTGGTGCCGAACATGTGACAAGTGTGCTGCAACCAAAGGACCGGGTAGGAAGATTCAAGGTAAGATGCATCAGTACAACGTTGGATCGCCTTTTGAGAGGATTGCAGTACATGTGGCTGGGCCTTTTCCAGAGGCCAACGCTGGAAACAAGTACATTCTGGTTGTAATGGACTATTTTAGCAAGTGGCCTGAGGCGTATGCCATCCCAAATCAAGAGGCCAAAACGGTGGTCGACCAGATTGTGTTTAACTGGGTGAGTAGGTTTGGCGTGCCTATGGAACTCCATTCCGACCAAGGGAGGAACTTTGAGTCAAACATCTTCCAAGGAGTGTGCGGACTACTTGACATTAAGAAGACAAGAACCACACCGCTTCATCCACAATCTGATGGGATGGTTGAAAGATTCAACCGGACCTTGAAAGAACACCTCACCAAGGTCGTAGGCGACTACCAAAGAGACTGGGATAGGCACGTACCGCTATTCCTGATGGCCTATAGAAGTGCGGTACATAGCTCGACTGGACAAACACCATCTGACATCCTGTTCGGGAAAACCATGCGGCTGCCCAGCGAACTTAAATTTGGATGCCCCACAGAGGAGCCACCGGACACGAACGAGTATGTGGACGACCTCAAGGAGAAGCTCGCTGACATCCATAAAAGAACAAGGGAACGGATGAAAACCTACATCGACCGGATGAAGACACGGTACGACACAAAAGCGACAACGTCAGGATTCCAAGCAGGAGATCGTGTGTGGCTTTATAATCCTCATCGTCAAAAGGGATTGTCACCGAAACTTCAGCAAAACTGGGAAGGTCCTTATACTGTTGTCACGAGGATTAATGACGTGGTTTACCGCATCCAAAGAGGACTAAGAGGCAAGTTAAAAGTAGTTCATTGTGACCGGCTGCATCGATATAGTGGCGAGGCTGCAGATGGAATTATTCGGGACGAACAATCTTAAGGAGGGGGCAGTGTAACGTGAACCCAACACTTAATACCAATTTCCTAATCGAAAACGTTCAACCGAAAACACATCTGGCAGCACTGGTGTAAGTGTAGAAATTTTGAAGGAGAGAAAATGTTTGACAGCCAGTGGAGAGTGGAGACAATGTAGAAGTTACTGGAGAGTTCTAGATGGCATGTCATTCGATATAAATAGCCCGCCCGAGGCAACCAGAGGGCAGTTTTGTTTATAGAGTGATAAAGTTAAGAGTAAATACAAGTGATAGTCCAAAAGTCGAGTTGAGTTCGAATAAAGTGTATATCGAAAGTAGATACTGAATAAAGTGGTAGAATTAAATTGAAAGGTAGAGTTATATTTTTTGCGAACTAAGCGCACGTTACAATACCATGGAGTTGCCGACATGTACTTAAGTCAACAGTTTGCGGATGCGTTCTTGAGTTTAATGTTCGAAAACGTTACATGCGTTACGTTACTGTTATAAATAACAAGTTATTTTTGATGCCGGTGCAACAAGAATTTTAAACACTAGTGACATACAATTCATTTTTCTACAACTTTATTAGAGTCGATCACAATATTGTGAAATAAGATCTTGCAATTGGTGAAACAAAAAACGGGTTTACCAATTTGTAATTGTAGATTAGAAGTACAAGGATCATTATGGAATAACACCGAGATGCCTTAGAGGATTTGCATATTGTGTTGGTTGACTTCGAAAAAGCATTCGATCGACAACCACAAGATCTGATATGGGTGGCCCTCAGACACCGAGGAGTTCCTGAAGCTAATGTGCGAATAATTATGGACATGTACGAGAGGCAATTACAAAAGTGAGATGCCCAGCTGTAGTCACCGAAGAATTCCAAATAACAGTAGGTGTACATCGGGGAAGTGTCTTGAGTCCACTTCTCTTTATTGCTGTTCTGGATTATTTGCTCGAAGGAAAAGTAACGGACAATAAAGTACAACAATTTTTCTTTGCTGACGATGGAGCCATCATAAGCGAGGATCCCACATCCCTGCAACGAGCACTTCACATTTGGATTGAGGTTCTGGAAGGAAATGGGTACCGTATTAGCGCTAAAAAGACTGAATACCTGTGCTGCCCTTTTTCTGATCCAGACAAGCCTATTCCAGACATTTATTTGAATGGAAACGTGCTTCCCAAGGGTGAAAAGTTTAAACATCTGGGATCTATGATCAATTGTGAAGCAACTTGTGATAACGACATCAATCATCGAGTAAGCGTAGGGTGGATGAAGTGGCAAGAAAACTCCGCTATCTTCTGTGATCGAAAAATGCCCCCTAAGCTGAAGGGAAGACTCTACGCAGCAGTTGTCCGTCCAGCTCTGACATACGCTTCACAATGTAGGACAATGTACAAAAAGTATGAGAGCAAATTGACGGCAGCCGAAATGAAGATGCTTCGGATGACAGCAGGAGTAACAAAGCTTGATCGAATTAGAAGTACTAAGATCCGTGGAAGCCTTATCATGTCAAAAGTACCATCTTGGACAAAATTCAGCACGACCGGCTCAGTTGGTATTGTCATGTTCAAAGGAGAGATCCGCAGAACCCCGTCAAAAAGGCAATATCGTACAACGTTTCAACAAATTCGCGACGAAAAAGAAAAGGCAGGCCAAAACACTCCTGGTACAAGCAAATGCAAAAACAGCAGCATTTGGTTGGCCTCAGACATGGAACAATCCAAAACCGGGAGGCTTGCCGACGCTTTCTGAGGTCAACGCGGCGTACCCCACAGACGGATCACTAGTGTGAAGCAGAAAAGTGGGAGAGTTGTGATCGCTTCAAGATCACTACTCGTAACGCAGGAACTGAAAAGAAGAAGAAGATTACAAGTACAAATTTGTGGTTGTAACTTTCATTTTGGTGAAATAGGGCACAGAAAGACTATCGTCATTGTTTTCTGACCAAGGAATTATAAAAAGACGAAATAGTTCCCTCCAAAAGACATCGTTCCAGGGTTTCAAGTGTGACATTTCAACCCTTCCTTCAAACCTATTTCTCGAATGAAACGTTCATTATATTTTTTGTTTTATAAGCTGTTCAACCTTGGATTATCTACTTAATTCATGCGAGCGTTGAAAAACATAGATATACCAACCAGCAAACGACAGCAAAGATATCAATGGTCAAGATCAGTCAAACATTATTGATATAGATCGTGGCTGTAATTTGAGTCCTATTCTATTTGCGCTGTTCTTAGATGAGTGGATACGTTAACTTGTGGAGTTGAAGTTGGCAGGTCAAAAATTAAAGCCATAATGTATGCAGATGATATTGTTATATATTCGCATCTCCCTGCTCCCTTCAAATGATGATAAATAAACTGTTTGGGTATTGTAAAATCTGGGGTTTTGGAAGTTAATGCTGCAAAATCGAAAGTGATGAGATGATGATGAAGAAGAAATGGAAATTTGGAGAACATGCACTAGATCTAGAAGCAGTTAAGAAGTATACTTATCTTGGAATGGACCTGAAATTCAATTTAAAAATGGAAAACCTCCTTAAAACTAAATTGGATAAAGCAAAGAAAGCAATCTGTTCTAATTGGAAAAAGATTTACTGCAACAAATGATAACTTTTAGTTCGAAGTATAATGCCTTCAATTGAATTAATGCTACAAGCAGCGTTGCCATAATGTGCCCGAACGGGCCATTTGGCCCCCTGTTTTTAATTTCGGCCCTTGGCCCGGGCCAATAAGAAATGGCCCGCCCGCATATCGTATTTTTTTGTATTCCTCAAACAAAATAGGTATTGTATGAAGCACACCCATATCATTTTATCGCTAAAACTTGCATTGTGCTTCCTTCATAAACATTTTAAACCACTGAATTCGTTCATTCTTATTGCCATCGTCATGACATTTAAAGAGTGTTCAATGAGCTGTTCGGGGAGAGTACGATAACTTTGGCGACAAGAAATAATAACGGGATTTGGTGGAGGGGTTCAATACAAGCAATTTTTTACTATGTCTATCTCCCCCCGTTTAGGCGGTAGGGGCAATTTTATAAAAAGTGGCTTAAAATCTAAAAAAAAAAATATAATAGAAAAACGGGAAAACTTACAGATACAATTTATACTTTTTATGAAAGCCAGAAATCTGCACTTTATAATAAATTTTAAATGAAGTGATTTCAATTTATAGTTTTTGAAATAAATGATTTCAAAGTCAAAATTTAGGAAAAAAAAAAATTTGATGTAGTTAGTTGTTTTAATAAATTTTTTATCAAACGCTGTAAACTACTTTTTTCTATGTCTTACAGTTTTTGAGATAATTGAAAAATAGTAAAACTATTGAAGTATGCAATATCTTCAAAAAATTATGGAAATACGTACGAGTTTACAATAATGTTAGGGAATAGACTAGTGAAAGTATAAAAATTCATCAGACAGGTGCTTATGTGCAATTAATTTCCGTATGCAACAACTTTCCGCATGGCCCGCTTCGCGGGGGTTCATTATTTTAACCCTTTTTCCGCAGGGTTTAGCTGCTCATGCTAAATATAAAAATAGCAATTGTTTTTCTAGCTGCAAGTTATTTGATTGAACTTAAAAAAGTTTTGTTGCTATTTTCATATTTAACATGAGCAGCTTAACCTTGCGGAAAAAGGGTTAAAATAATGAGCCCCCGCGAAGCGGGCCATGCGGAAAGTGTTGCATACGGAAATCAATTGCAAATAAGCACCTGTCTGATGAATTTTTATACTTTCACTAGTCTATTTCCTAACATTATTGTAAATTCGTACGTATTTCCATAATTTTTTTAAAATATTGCATACTTCAATAGTTTTACTATTTTTCAATTATGCATATCTCAAAAACTGTAAGACATAGAAAAAAGTAGTTTACAGCGTTTGATAAAAAATTTATTAAAGCAACTAACTCATTAAACTTTTTTTATTGGCATTTGTAATCACGAGAAACATAATACTCAAAGTGATTTTTTCAATTTTTTTTTCCTAAATTTTGACTTTGAAATCATTTATTTCAAAAACTATAAATTGAAATCACTTCATTTAAAATTTATTATAAAGTGCAGATTTCTAGCTTTTATAAAAAGTATAAATTGTATCTGTAAATTTTCCCGTTGTTCAACAATATTTTTTTTTAAATTTTAAGTCACTTTTTATAAAATTGCCCCTACCGCCTAAACGGGGGGAGATAGACCCCCCCCCTCCCATAGTAAAAAATGCTTGTGTTGAACCCCTTCCCAAATCCCGTTATTATTTCTTGTCGCCAAAGTTATCGTACTCGTGCCAGCTGTTCTAGAACAGTTTCAGACAGGTAAGATCAGGCTTTTGGTATTCAATGAGAAATTTTCTGTTCTTTTCTGATCTTTTTTGTGTTCAATGAGCTGTTCTAGAACAGTTTAGCAAAGCGTTTTCTGCACCTCCTTTTGAGCAAGATCAAGTTCGGTGAAAACTGTCAAAAGCAGCTGTTCTTTTTGCTCGTAGTTTTTTAAGCGCAATGTAATTTTGATTTGTTGCGATAAGTTCAAAAATATAAAAAAAATCAGGAAAATAACACCTAACCTTGTGCTGAAAATAAAATTACTTGTTTGTGACGAAAATACACTAAATAAAGTTGATATCAGAAAAAGAAAACTTTGGTAGTTTTTTTTTTTCATTTTTGTTGTTGCTTTTTTTGACAAGTTTGCTTGTTCTAAGTTTCTTGACGTTTTTCACTGCTTCTGTGCTGTGCTGTTCTGATCTAAAAAAAAGCCATTGAACACATCTTTAACAAATATTTATGTTGCCCTCTATACTTTTCTAATTTTTTTTTACTTTTCTCTGTAGTGTAGTGGCCCGCACTTTTTGGAAATGGCCCTCAAAAAGGCCCTCAGTTTACTTTTCTTCGCGGCATCGCTGGCTACAAGCTACACTACAACACAATCCATTCCCTTTTATGACGCACAAGTGTGGGGTACACAGAAATTCAAAAGAGTTGAGTATCACCAACGTTTTTTTTTAAAAAAGATTTCTTACTTGCCAATTAATACACCAAAATATAGGTATGTATAATCTAGAATCTGGTCTGCCAACTACGTTCATATCAACTCTAAAACTGAATGCTGATTACTTATTAAGGGTATAGTGGAGGGCCGTAAGCTTTTTACCTAAGAATCCAGGGCCAGTCCACGGATTTTCATAAAATTTTCGGAAATGTGTTTTGAATGGCGTATAAAAAAAGTTAAAAAAAAAAAATTTCACCGCTCTCAATTTTTTAAATATTTTTAAAATTACTTATTAACTTTTAGAATTTTCTTTTATTTATGTGGGGTGTTTTAGATACGATTTTCCAAAGGCTCAGGATGAATAGGTTTGGTAAAGAGAAAAAAAAAGTTGTGAGGGAGGGGGGGGGGGTCTATATCCCACCGTGTAGACGCGAGGGGCAATTTTATACGAAATTTTTTTAAAAAATTTTCAATTTTTAAAAAAATTATTAAAAATCAACTAAGCCACTTACTTGCTCATACTTTAGTGTTTTTGAAAGCAATTGCTTTGTTCTTTAATAAAAATTTTAATTTGAGCTCACTTGATAAAAATTTTTTTGAGAGATCAAGATTCAAAGTCAAAATTTAAAAAAAAGAAAATATTTTTTTCTTAATTAATTTTTTTTTACATAATTTTGCCCCATTAAGGGCCGTTTTTTCTATCCATATTCAAAGCTTTTATTGGTTTTTATTCAAAAACAAAAGGCCGAACATAAAAATTTTTCTTGGTTTAAGAGAAATTAAAACAATAACAAAAGGTACTTCTTTCCAAAACAAAATGTCGTTAATTTCCCGCTAATTGAACTTTATTCCCGGAAGTGAAATATGAAATGCGGTTTAAATACCATATAAGAAAATTGAAAAAAAAAAATCATGTGATCTTAATTTTAATATAAATTTAAATAACTATTAAAATTTTCAAGTTATCTTTTAATTATATTAGTTTATGGTTAAATCTTAAAACTAAGACCTATTACAAGCCTGAACTTTGGTCTCAAAGGACAGCACATTTACTGATTTGTGCCCCAAATGCTGTTTTCGGTCAAACGAGTTGGTGAATCCGAAAAAAATATGGTTTTTTCCTGTTTCAAAATGCACTTCTTTCAAATTTGACATATTAACTTTCGAATAGAATGTCAAAATAAGCATGATATTTTAGCACCCATAATGCAGAAAAAATTTAAAAATTCTGTCCAGTAGTTCCTAAGTTTCCGTTCCCAAACCCGTTCCTGTGGGAATATCCGCGCAATTTTTTAAATTCTGCTCCTGTGGGAATATGGGGATCAAACCTTGACAGGAACCATTTATTTATGTCACTGAGGGATGAATGTTACATCGAAGAGTTGAAAGAATTTTTTAAATCGGTCAAGTGACTTTAAGGTTTCGGTTCTCGTTCCTGTTTCTGTTCCTGTGGAATTATAGGGATGAAATATAATCTAGGTTACTGATAGAGGGGGATAATGTAGCAATCCTTATGCACGAATAGTTAAAGAAATCTGTCCAGTATGTATACTAAGTTTCCGTTCCCTACCCCGTTCCTGTGGGAATATGGGGATCAAACCTTGACAGGAACCATTTATAAGTATATGTCACTGAGGGATAATGTAACATCCTAAGGTTGAAAGAATTTTTTAAATCGGCCAAGTGACTTTAAAGTTTCGGTTCTCGTTCCCGTTTCTGTTCCCGTGGGATTAAAGGGATGAAATAAAGTCTTAGTAACTGATGGAGGGGGATAATGTAGCACCCCTAATGCTGGAGTAGTTTTAGAAACCTGTCTAGTAGTTTCTAAGTTCCGTTCCTGTGGGAATATCCGCGCAATTTTTTAAATTTCTTATGTCTTAAGAACCTTGTCCTGACAGTAACAAACACAGCAAAAATAGAATTGGCCAAATTGGTCGAGGCGTTGTAGATTTATGCGTTTACCAACACATTTTGCGATTCATTTTTATATTTAAGAAGATTAGTTGATCTACAAAAATGATTTCCTATCATTTTTCGGCGAATTCACTCCTTCAAAAGTTATTCAAGGATAAAGTTTAATTTAGAGTAAATTTAAGTTTTTTTTCTCTATACAGGGTGTGCGTTCCGTAATTCGTGTTACATACTTCGTTTGAATGCATGAGAGCGCCCGTTTTTGGATTTTATTGTGAATGTTTGTTCTCGATAGCTCTTTTCTTACTCTTCTTATGGTTGGAGCTCCTGCTTTAGGTCTTGCAGTTTCTAGAATCCTTCGAAAGGTATTTCCAAAAACATTTTGAGAAGGAAGTCGTCTGTTAGGATAAAGTTCCTGGTATCTTCGTTGTGCTCTTCTTGAATCTCTGAAGATACCAGGAACTTTATATCTTAACAGACGCAGACGCCTTCCTTCTCAAAATGATCTGGGAAATACCTTTCGAAGGCTTCGAGAAACTGCAAGACCTAACGCAGGAGTCCACAATGAAATCCAAAAACGGGCTCTCGCATACATTCAAAACGAAGGAGGGCACTTCGAGCGCTTGTTATAACTGTATTTGTATAAAACACATCAAAAACTACTAAAAGTATCCATATCTATTATTGTTTTACTTAAACAAACCACAATGTTAGAATTTTTTTTTTAAATTCTTACCCATTTTGTATTTTTCCAAGTTTTCCAAAAGTATAGGTCTTAGAGTGCACTTATTTATGAGTTTTTTTTATTATTGTTTTATTCATCTGTAAAAAATAAGAAAAAAAATTAAACAGGCATTTTAAAAAAAAAAATTACCTCAAAGTCAAAACTCTGCTTGGGGAAGAAAATTTGAACACCATTTAAATTTAAAATCTGGCAACCTTAAGCTTATAGGAGTCTAACTTAAATAAGGTTTTAAAGATTATTATTGTTACAAAAAATTTAATCTAAAATTGCAACCTGTGCTGACAGAGAAATCAAATTTAACACAGGTCAGGGTACACCAAACTTAGCCTTTTTTTAAATTGTCAAAGAATGATGTCAAAGTTGAGAAACGGACTTTACTGTAGAACATTTTTTTTAGAATATGACCAAGAATCACATCCCAAAGTATGTAACACGAATTACGGAACACCCTGTATATGTCGCTTTTGCGAACTTGTACACGTCTAACTAAAAGGGTCGTGCAAAACCTGCGACAGTGCAAAGTATCTATTTCTTGAATGTGATAAATGCTTCTTATTCAAAATGATTCGAATTTCTTTTTTAAAGTATATTCCTCCTGCACTTGACTCCGTTTGGCAATCTTTCAAATGAAACTGTCATCTTATCGGAAGCAATGACTGCTGTTTCTGCTATCTCTTCTTCGTTGAATTTTGTTTCTTGCTTCCATTTCAAAACCGTGCATAAACTGAGCTCTGTTTGAAAAATGGTATACGGTGTCGTTTACTTTCCACCCGAGAGAGAATATATTAAAGCATAAATCATCTTGGCAGTCCAAAGATTTCCTTCTTCCAAACATTTGCTTTAAAATGCTCGGGGGCGTAAGTTCCAATTCAAATGCATATTTATGTATTTCAAGCTTGGTTTTGGTTCAAAGACGTATCTCTATAAACTTTTATCGTTGGTAAGGAATGTAACTTATTTTGCAAAATGACAAGCCTAGTGCAATAGTCTGTATGATGTGATGCTGTTAGTCGATTGCAGAGTATCAAAAGATGGTTCAGTTTAAATTTTTGTTGAGAATGATTTGAAAATGGTCGTTAATTTCCTTGAGAGACTGACATGAGTGCAATTTGCAGTCAATTAATTCGAAGTGAATATTCTTTCGATCGGATTTGTACATTTTATGACTTTTGGGTTGGAAATTGATAAGACCAAAGGAAAATTGCATACTGAACTTGAATATAGCATTATCATAACCATCATCAGGACGATGAATTTATTTCAATTCTGGAATTTAACTTCAATATGCACTTTAGAAATGTCTGCCTTGACGCGAACTTTTTGTTTTTTGTTAACCTTGGGTCCACCCGCTGCGCGCTGTGACAATAAACTTGGCAATGTATGTTCATTGGAGTGGAACCTTTCATGTGAAGTTCTTTTTCTCCAAAACTCGTAAAATTATCTTACAGATGAGAATATAAGAGATGTGAATCATTATATGCAGATTTTAAGATTGTCGCTAAAAACGGAAGGAGATAAGAAAATTGTTGCTTTAAGAATCGACAGTCATAATTTTACTGCTCCACTCGTCGGATGGATACATTTTAGTAATTAATTCGGCAAAACAAGAAACAGTCCATCGATAGCTGATAAACTCTTTTGAGGTTTTGATTTTATGAAAGCGTTTGCAATCGTACAGACCATTTTTTTTTTTTTTTTTAAATAACAATAAAACTTGACATGAATGATAGAGAGTCGAAAGAGAGTAGGTACTGCTGTTCTGGATGTGCGTCTATACGTATATTGATCTACAGCTTGAACGGCTTGTACAATTTTCTTTAAAATTTTGAGTTAGGGTCCGAATCCGAAACATAGATTGGTTTGTAGAGCTGGGTTTCTAGGCCTTTCTTATGATATAAGAAATTTTTCTGGAAAAGGTTTAAAAGCGGTACCTAAGGAATCGTTTCTTAAAGTACAACTCTTCGGCCACTATTCTTTAAAGAAAAGGACCCTATCTGTAGACTATGCCTCGAAACATCTCTGCACATTACTACGGAATGTCCATCCCTTTTCCGATTTAGAAAGCAAATTCTTGACTATGAGGTCATCCCCGTATAGATACACTCTAACTCATTCACCCATAGAATTTTGCTCACTTCTAACTAACTAACTAACTAACTAACTAACTAACTAACTAACTAACTGAAACCTTACATGGGTTGGTAGGGCACAATAGGGAATAGGTTTCATTCAGACATCGCAGTGCCCAGAGCTGCACAAGCTCAACTCACCCTTAATATAATCTAATCTAATCTTATCGTTTCCCCTTTTTTATTTTTCATATTTTAATAGTTCTTGACTATTTAATAAAAATATAATGCGTTAGCGTTCGGTAAATTGGAATTTCTCCAGAAAAACGAACTTTATGAGTTTTTCTCTGATTTGACTTAATTCTCTGAGCAAAAAACTATTTTTCTGGAGGAAATTACATTTTGTCTATTTTATATTTCTCAAAAATTAAGAGATATTTTTTCGTTTGGATTCTTGTGCTTGACTCAAAACTAATACGAGCATTGATTAATTGAAAACAAAAAATGCACACGACTGGGTCGCACGAACTTGCGATCGTGCAAAGTAAAATACCAAAATTTTAATACTGAGTTAAAAGTTTTAGTATTCGTTCTTAATAATCAAAATCGTTTTTTAAGAAACCGGTTTCTTATTTTTTTATTTTTTTTTAAATGAGGTTTTAAAAATTCAAGTACACAAGTTCTAAGATCTTGCTAAAAGATGTTTTGAAAAAAAAAAATTAATTAGATCAAATATATCGTTTTGAAAATATTCAAAAAAAAAACAAATTTTTATTATAAAAATTAATAAAAATTCGAAAAAACTAAATTTTTCAAATGTGAATATGCAATCCTTCTTAAAAAACTTAGGACTTCTCAAATATGAAATTTTGTCAAAATAGTGTTAGCCATTAGCTTGAAAGTAGGTTTTGAAAAAAACGGTACTATGAAGACTACCGTTTTTAGACTTTTTCAAAAAAAAATTTGTACATTATTAGAACAGTTATTAATAAATAATACCTCACGTAAAATTTTATTGAAATCGTTAGAGCCGTTTTCGAAAAAAATAGGTATTGTCATATGGTTTGTATGGCAGGTACCGTTATTTCAAGACCTAGAGACCCAATTCCAAAAACCCCTCTGTAAGCTACTCCATAGACCATAACTGCAAATTTTGTAGAAAATCGGTCAAGCGGTTCAGGCTGTAGATCCATATACGGACAGACAGACAGACAGACAGAATTGTAGGACCCACTTTTTTCGTATTCTCTATCATCGTTATTTCATATTTAATTGTTATCTCAAAATTTTTTTCTGCACGATTGCAAGACTTGCCTCATAGTGATAGTACCTACCTATAATCGCAAGTAAAAATAAAATAAATAGGGTGGCGCAACAGAGCGAGGAGCCCCTGGGCCTAGCGCATTTCTCACAACCATGCCTTGTAAGGAAATGGAAGGGACTTACAATTTTCTGCTGGTTCCGAACGGCTAATCGAAAAAGCGCTATTCATGGCAATGAATACTAACGGAGAACTTGCCAATTTCTCGCAAAAGGCGATACCCGTGGAAAAAACATTTTTGCCTCTGTTGGGATTCGAACTCGAACCTCTGGATTAACAGGCGGACATGCTCTCCATCACACCACGCGTACCATTGAAAGAAAAAGTGACCATTAATTTTCTTGAAAAAAAAGTATTTTTTTCAAAAATTTGATTTTTAGACTTTATTACTAAAAACTATTTAGGTACTGAGTAGATATGAATTAAAAAGTTTGATAAACATTCTATCATGTGGTAGTTAGCGGCTTAGCTGATTTTTAATAATAATTTTTTATAATTGGGTTGGTTTTTATTAAATTGGCTCTCCAAAACCCCCTTCCCTGCCATACGATTTTTTTCTTAGAATGTGACCAAAAATCACACCCAAAATAAAGGGTTTTCCAATAGGTATGATATGATTTTGCAGTGGCGTTTCGGCCATTTGTAGTATATCATGATCTGTCATTTGTTTTTTATTGCATTCAGAAGTGTTTACAATTTCACCATTGGACCACCGTAAACGTCGTGAGTATTCTGATTCTGCCATGGAACAACTTGAAAACGACAACGATTTTTTAAGAAAATCATCTTTTCCGATGAGGACCACTTTCAATTGACAAGTCCGGTAAATAAACAAAACTGTCGATTTTGGTGCGATAGAAATCCACAAAATATTCATGAAAAACCATTACATTCACCTAAACTGACAGTTTGGTGTGCTTTTTGAGCTGGTGGAATCATCGCATCGGTCCGTACTTCTTTCAAAATGAAGCTGATAACACCATTACTGTCCATGGAGAACGGTATAGATCGATGATAACCAACTTCTTATGGCCGAAATTGAAAAAAGTTGAACTTGACAACATTTGTTTTCAAGAAGAAGGGGCTACGCGCCACACAGCAAATGCAACAATTGAATTATTGGAGAAAAGCTTGGAGACTCGATTATTTTAAGAAATGGTGATATTGAATGACCTTCAAAAAGTTGCGATTTAACACCATTAGACTATTTTTTGTGGGGTTATTTGAAGTCATGGGTCTTTCAGGATTAACCAGATTCTCATCAAGCCTTACATGTCAATATTGAACGTGCCATTCATGATATACGACTTGATTTAGTGAAAAAGTGCATCGAATTTGTTGCAGCAGAAGAAGTCGTGGTGGTAATTTGAATGACGTTTTATTTAAAACTTAATTGTATTGATTGAACTGCACATTAAATAAAAACTATTTAAGTTTCCTTAACTACAAGGTTGTCTTTTTAAAAAGGAATCATATCACTCTTATTGGAAAACCCTTTATATAAAACGAACTACCCCATGCAACCGTACCTCATATAAAATACTTAAGGATCCAATTTCATAAGAGTTCTTACGCTTTAAATCTTTGTAAAGTACCTAATTGATAAGACCCAAAAGGGACCAAAAAGGAGGAGCCAATGAAGAAATTAAAAGCACTGGTTTCCAATTGTTCCAATAATTTTAGTACAATGGAAGAATAAGTTGCTTTCTCCTTTTCACAAATACCTACTCATTCAATTCAGTAAAATGGAATAAACTTAAAATGATGGAAGATAATAGATGTGGCTTATTTTCGTCAACGACTAAGTAGATGTTTGTGCCCATAGTATAACATATATTTTTCCAGCTTTTAGAACGTCAGTTTGATGTACAAGAAAAGATTTTCTTTAAAATCACACGTTCAAACTTCCTTAAAATAAATCACTGAATGGCAAACGAAATCGAAAACGTTTGACAATAATGCGAAAAAACTTGTGAGTTGTGTTCTAAAGTGTAGTTGTACAAAATTAAGTTCAGGAATATGTATAAAACAACTGTTTTTTTTCTGAAACTTAACAATTTATTGCATTTTGGGGATACAGTGAAAGTGATCCCCGGATAATATTTTGTCCAAATAGCAAATGTCAGCTTTTCAAACAGCTATATGTGTCTGAAATTGAATTTAAAGTTTCCATTAATTTGGAACTGGAACTTTTTTTAAGTTTGGAAAGTACATGCCTTTTTCAAAAAATATCTTTACTTTAAATTTGAAAGCTTACCCTCAAAAGGGCGAATAAGATCTATCATGACAATGACAGTTTTGTTTGCCTCTTGAAGCTTTACGTTCACATCGTTAAAATGTTAACAAATATCAGTAAAAAACTTCAGTTTTGAATGCCATGTTACCTCCATCAATTGGGATTAATGGTCGATTTTTCTTTCATTTTGTAAAAACAACCTTAATTCTTCCAAACAATCAACAAATCTCAAGAACGTGACCGCGACTTAACCAGCGAACCAAAAGGCGGTATCGAGGCAAAAGGTGCAAAAAGGAGCAACGCCCATGAATATGTTTAGCAAATGATGTGCAAAATAGAAGAAAACTAAGCTCGATGTAGACATTGCAGGTTCTGCCGCTCGAAAGTGCAATCTGATTTTATCGATTGGTGACGAGCCCTTAATATTTAGCCGCGTCCCGTTGGTTCGCCATCGCTGCTCTAGACCATCTCTTTCAAATTTCATCCAAACCGCCTTAGTAGTTTTGGGGCAAACAAACAAACGAACAAAAATATTATGTTTTGTCTTTATAAAAGTGTAAGGATATCTATCCGAATTTGAACACAATTCCTTAAATAAGTTCCCGAAAATCAATGAAATTTTTAATGTGTGTCAGCTAACAGGAAACTAAATACATACACAGAAGAAAATTTGTTTTACTGCACATCAAATTAAGCCCCGCATTTAATTGTCTGGTGGTCAGCGGTAGCCTCCGATTCGCTTCGTAATGGTCACATCCTTAATTTAACGACTATTTGAATTTTTGAATTTGAAGTGTTTTTTATTCCATTACTAATCTATCTATATATATAAAATAGGATGTATGTATGTATGTATGTATGTATGTCCGGGGTAAACTCCTAAGCCACCCAACGGATTTTTATGAAATTTTTAGGGTAGACATAGTTTAGTCCAGAGATGGTTCCTGTCAAGGTTTGATCCCCATATTCCCACAGGAACGGGGTTGGGAACGGAAAATTAGAAACTTCTCCACATATTTCAAAATTTCTTTCAGCACGTGGGGTGCTACATTATCTCTTTTAATCAGTAACTTTAACTATATTTCATTCCTATAATCCCACAGGAACAGAAACCGGAACGAGAACGGGAACCATAAAGTTTCTTGACCGATTTCAAAAATTCTTTCAACTCTAGGATGTTACATTATCCCTCAGTGACATAGACTTATATTGTATGCACATGTTTCCACGGGAACGGAAGATTCCTTCAGGAACGGGGTTGGAAATGGAAGCTTAGAAACTGCTGGACAGATTTCAAAAATTCTTTTAGCACTGGCATGCCACGTAGTCCCTCAGTAACTAAGCGTAGAGTTCATCCCTATAATCCCACGGGAACAGAAGCAGGAACGAGAACCTTAAAATTATTTGACCGAATTGAAAATTCTTTCAACTCTGGGATGTTACATCATCATTCAGTGACATAGACTTCAATCACTTATTTCCATGAGAACAGAAGATTCCCACAGGAACGGGGCTGGGAACGGAAAACTAGAAACTAATGGATAGATTTCAAAAATTCTTTCAACATTACGGGTGCTACATTATCCCCCTTACTCTTTGTCAGTAACTTAGACTGTATTTTTCATCCCTATAATCCGACAGCATCAGAAACAGGAACAAAAACGGGAACATTAAAGTTACTTGACCGATCTCGAAAATTCTTTCAACTCTAGGATGTTTTCCCTCAGTGACATATATATATTTCATTCAAAAATTCTTTCAGCATTAGGATGCCGCATAGTCCTACAATAAGAAAGATTATATTTCTTCCAAAAATTCCCACGGAAGATGGAAAACGAACGGGAAACTTTAAACTACAGACCCGAGCAAAGCCGGGCGGCTCAGCTAGTAATAAATATACATATAATTTATACAAAAAACGTTTGAGCATGGCTTTATGCCGTCTGCCGGATTGACAATTAATAATAATTTAAATTATACTTCCTGTTTACATTTTTTTAATTTCTGACAATAGCTTTAAGCAAAATAAGACAATTTGAAAAGTAGCAATTATTAATGGTATACTTAAAAATTCTCACTCATTTTATCCCTTTATATCACCGTGTGACATAACTGTAACAAACCAAAAAACTCCTCCAAAAATTTCAAGTAGACGTTGAATTCCGATTAAAATCACTGCGACACAACGGTTACAAACAGTTTCACACATATTAAATGTCTTTTGTTCAAACTAGATGGCGTTACTTGTAATAAAGCTGGTTCTTTGTTTGTTTGCTGTGAATCTTTAAATTCTATTAGTGGGTGAACATTGAAAATTTAAGTGTTCTGGCGTTACACAGACCATGTGTGAGAAGTGTGGGGTACCGTTATGCTACAATAATCATAATAATTGTTATAACGCATTCCATACACCTTAAAGGAGCACTTTGTGGCAATGAGACACAACTGTTACATTTCCGTTTTTCTCATTTTTATACTTTTCTAATGAGTAAACAGTGAAATAAAAAAATACGTGTATTTTTACTTTTTGAAAACTACCATAAAATTGTCGAATTTATAAATTATACGAGGTTGAGTTATAAAGGGTTATTGCGGTACGTTGTAGCTGTTTTGGAGTATTTGAATAGCTTATCCACATCAAGTTCATTTAACTCTTTTATAACCTCCTCTTCTGAAAGATAACTTTTTCCAAACACCTGTATTCTTATTTCTCTCAAGATCGGACATTTTCCAATAAAATGCAAGACGTCTTCTCGTTCTCTCAAATTACATAACTCGCAAAAACAAGGTAGGTCTTCTCTATGTGGCACGTAATTGAGATTTAAAATCTCTCCTCGCAGCCTTATGATCATTGATATCATTTGTATACTGTTTTCATCTTTGAAATAGTTCTTGTCTAGCAAATTGTGGTTCAAGCGACTATACACTGATCTATGCACCGATGATTCAGCTTCTTCTTGGTACTTCAAAACCTGCATCTCATCCACTTTCTCAATTAGCTGATATAAAATGGAACGCCAGTTGGGTAAGTTTCCAATGCTAAGATCAACCTCCATCTTGCATTGAAGAGCTAACTCCATCCATACTGCGTACCAGCTTAGTTTTTGTTCCACCGCTTTCAGAGCTGCTATCTTAGGTAGACGTGTATCTTCCATATCCATAACCTTCATGACATAGTCCATCTGCATCCTCAACCTTTGTATATACAGCGGTGATAGACCTGTTTCTATCATCAGTATAGATAATTGGGAGCATTGGTCGGAATACTGAAAATGCGTTTAATGTAGAATCTTAAGAGTTTTTCCACCATATCATATTGTTTGTAGCCCCATACTTGGGCAGCATAAAACAAAATCGATTCTGCGACGGCTTTAAAAACCTTATATTTGCTGCTGTGAGCAATTGAGCGATTGGCAAAACATCTTTTCCAGGTTGAGTTGATTGCGACTTTAGTTTTTGCTAATTTCTCTTCCAAGTGTTTATTCATATTTAGGCTCGATGTTAGTAGCACACCAAGGTATTTGAATTCACTCACCAACTCTAGTTCTTCTCCGAGGTAATGCCATTTTTCCCTATGACTTCTCCTTCCCCCTCCTCCTTTTTTAAAAATCATAACTTTGGATTTTTCTCGATTAATTACTAAATTCCACAACTTACAGTAATCACCAAGTCGACTTATCATAAGTTGAAGACTATCCGGTGAGTTTGCCATCAGTACGACATCATCCGCAAACATGAGGCCTTTAATGCAAGTATTTGCATAACAAACACCACCTGGGAGTTCATCCAATAAGTCATCTATGAACAGCGCGAAGAGTGTTGGACTTAAAGCACATCCTTGTTTGACTCCTGATTTAGTTGCGAACCACTCCGAAAGCTCTTCACCATTCCATATTGCCGATTGAGTACCCGTATATAAGTTTTGTAAAACTTTACCAAACTTCCACGAGATTCCCTTCCCGTAAAGTTTGTATAACAACGCCTGTCTGTCTATTGAATCGAACGCCGCTTTAAAATCAATAAAGAAGGTATACAGCTTCTTGTTCTGCTTTTGGTACGATTCCTCAATACTAGTGAGAACAAATATTTGATCTACTGTAGAGTATCCTCTTCTAAATCCTGCCTGGTGTTCCCCTAACACGTTTTCCTGCCTTATCCACTCCTCCAATCGTCGCTTGAGGATAGCCGTAAATATTTTATATGAAGAATTCAGGAACGAAATTCCCCTGTAATTTTCCGGATTTGCGTGTTCTCCCTTCTTAAAAGCTGGAAAGATCAGAGCTTCTTTGAATCTTTCAGGTACTGTCCCCTTATTGTATACTTCGTTCAACAAATGGCATAGCTTATTTTTCATTAGATCAGAACCGTTTTTATAAAATTCTGCTGGAATTTTATCAGATCCAGCTGCTTTACCGTCTTTTAAGTATAAGAGTGCTTCATTTAGTTCCTCTTGTGTAATTACAGCGTCCAGTGTTTCATTTTTAATTTCCGGCGGGGCATAATGGAATGAATACATTGCTTCTATCGGATTCAGTAGATCGATGAAATGGTTCCGAAGAACCTCAGGGCTTAGATTCCTGTTAATAACCTTCACTGTTCCATTGAGTTTTCTAACTAATCCCCAAAAGTCCTTGGAACTTTTACAGTTTGCTAACTTTGCCGATTCCATTTCCAAATGGTTTTTTTTCTTTTCTTTGCAAATCTCCTTATATTGACGATTTGATTCTATATAGGAAAGTTTCCGTATAGGTGTGCTGTTTTCTCTAAAAAGCATGAGCCATTTAAATGAAAGATTTCGTGCTTTGATGCACTCCTTATCAAACCATGGCGCCGATTGAGGTTTTCCATTTGCATTGAACCTTGTACTTGGAGCAGCTTCTTTCACGGCTATTTCCAGTGTTGTAAAATCAATTTGCTCCGCCCCGGACAACTTCATGTCTAGGTTTTCTCTATAGCTGACACCCATAAAATCTTTCCATTTGAGCATCGGAAGTGGTAGCAGAGGACGATTATCTTCTCCAATTTCACATTTGTGTCCAAAAACAGCAACGATCGGTAAATGATCAGAGAAAGGTACCTGTTTAACTTCAAAATCCTTAACACATTTATTCCAGCTTCCACCCACTAAACAATAGTCCACAACTGAGTTTCCTTGACCACCTATGAACGTAAATTCTCCTTCTACATCTCCAAGACTCGTTCCATTTAAAATTCTCAGACCATACGTATCACACAGCTCTAATATCTTTTTACCTCCTGCATTTGTAACTGTGTCCTTGGATCTGCGGATTTTGCCTTCAAGACTGTAACACGCACCCTCTTCTTTTCCAACTCTTGCGTTTAAATCCCCTATTATCATAATATTTGGGTTATACGATAGATTCAGATGGGCTGATACACGTTGGAAATCCACCTCCCAATTGTTACAATTTAAGTAACTAGGGTACAACAGATATTTTTCTTGGTCGATTTGTAAGTCCAGAAACACTAGTTCGTTTGCCTTGTGAAAACTACATATAATTCCTTTATTTTTCAAATTCCTTTTATACCCGTTATAGCAACCACCACTGGCTCGTCCCCTTTCATGCGTTTTTATTGCAGGTATCCACTCATAATTATAACTTAAAAATTCTCTTCCAAAACTATTTAAATTTTCCTTTGTTACAAATGTTTCAAATAAAAAGACGATCTCATACTGATTTATAAAGTTAAAAAACTCAGGGAATAGATTCTTGTTACTTAAACCATGAATATTATAAGCTAAAATTTTTATGTTCATTAATTCAATTTTCTTAGTACTATTTAACAAACTATGACTACAGTGGCAGACGGCATTACAATTAAAAACAAAGTGGGATCCCCGAAACGGTTTGAGGATCACTGGAAACCTGGATGTCACCGATGATTTTCTGTAGTGCTGTGGTCTGTTCTTTTATTCTTGGATGTTACGCGATGTAACATCCGGTAACATTATGTCGTTCCTAAATGCAAAAAAGTTACGCGATGTAACATCGATGTCGTTCCTAAATGCAATGTTGAAGTGTCAGAATGTTACGTTTCGTAACTTTTTCCAACTCATCTCTGGGACTTGAGTTTCGATGTTGATCTGTCAAACCCCTCTAAAATTGTTGTTGCTCAGATTTGTGTTTGGTTTTTTTTTCATTTATCTTTAAAAATTCTGTAAGCAGTTATTAATTTTCAATCTTGTTCATTTCAGAATTCTTTTTTCTTCATCAAAAACATGTTTCTTTTATATGGTTTTATATTTTAAGACATACTTTATTCTTATTTTTGACAGACCAACAAAGTGTAACATCGAGTCGTTCCTAAATGCAATCATGATTTTGTAACAAAGTCAAACATACACAACAACAACGATGATTTTGACACTACAGCATCGCGTAACATCGAAGCTATTTAGGAACGCAGTACAGTCATTCCATCTCTGTCATCGTCACATTTCAAAATGTTTTGGCTGTCATAATAGAACTGATGTTCACCAATTTTCAGATGATGCCCGCGAATTTGTGTTTTTATGTTTTTATTTTTCTTATAAATTTCTGTGTTAAGTTTCTGTAAACGTCTTCGCCTTTGTGGTGCTGCAGCAGGATAATCCCTGTTTAAAGAAATGCCTGTGCCTCTTAGTTTTGTTGCAGATCTTAAGATGCATCCTACTTGGTCTTTGTTTTGCATTTCCACTATAATGTCTATGTCTAACGACTATGTTGACGCATTTATACTTATAAAACCAATTTATGCCTCACCACACACACGACAAACCTCTTCTCTCACAATTGGGCTAGAAATTCCTACCACACCGTAAAGTTTTTGGGAAAAAATAAAAATAAGAAATAAACATAATAAGCCAGATAGTGAAAAATAAAAGTAGAAACATGAAATCGTGACCAAATCCAATTTAGTTTGGATTCAACAAGAGCGATTCTCGTGTACCTATACTCCAACTCCTTCAAATACCCACATTGGGTTGCCCTTAAGGGATTTCTTGTAATTGAGCCATTAAAACTGTTCGCCTTAAGTATACGTGGTCAGCCACAATCCACTGATTTTGGGAAAATTATTGATTCATCATTATGGCCTTTGACAAGATCAAGACCACTTTCACTGTCAATTTTACTTGAATCATCGATGTTTTCCTGCAAAGAAATTCACGTTTGCTATCAACAACTTTGTAGTGACTATGTGTGTGAGAAATAGTTCTCGAAGTAGAAAAATAGAAAAAAACAAAATTATTGATATTATGTATATTGTACAAATATACATAATATCACAAAAACGATCTACATAGCAACTGATCATTCATTCTCAGTGTCGTTACAGTGGAAAGATATTCCCTTTATGGATTTTCCTAAAATTCTGATCGCACTAATTACCAGGGAAGAAATTATTACTTCACGCAGCATTTCCGACCGATTAAACGAACTCAAAAAACGGGAAAATTGTTTGTCAGAAGTATGTGATGAAAAGTGGGCTATGTGCATCATTAGCTGCTATACTCTTCATGGACTATTGAATCCCCCATCTTTCACTTATCCAGAGTCATTGAATCATTATTTATAACAAAACGGATGTGCATTGTCCATATGATTAGCAGTGAGCGAGGAGGTAGGAACATCAACATGCCAACATATTTCTTGGCCCATGCAAGCACGAAAGAGACTATGTTTTGACTTCCAAGAAATATCTGGAGTAACACACACACCTACACAAGAAGCTGTCCCAGATACCAGTGCAGCTGGCATGCCTTTTCCTTGGTGTCAAATCTCTGATGATCTCTTTTCTTGAGGCGCGAGTTAATTAACCTTGCGACCTTGCATGGCATACAGCATAGGTACCATGTGTGTGAGTGAAACGGTAACGACTGTGGGTTGTAGGAGTATCGCTTCCGGCTGACTTTGATTTGAATTAGAATGGTGTTCCCCTATAACGGGATGAACGGTGAAGCTATCGATTTTAGCAGACTTTTATAGATGACCCATGGAGATATTTACTATCATGAGTTTGCTCACAGTAGGGTAGCCGAGTTCATTTCAAAGCTATCGATTTCTGAATATTTCTTTGAGATTTCCTCTTATAGTTTCTAATTTATTTTAAAGACAAAGACGTCGACTGCTTCGGATTGCCGACCTTTTGCTGATGTTCGAACCAATACCAATACTGTTTTGGTCTGCTTTTTTTTTCTATTACTAACAATTCAATCGAAAGTCTAATCAATAATATCGTTTTTAAACTTCTTCAACTTATCTTAGTGTGAAGCCAAACTATAAGTAAAAAAGATGAGAAAAAATAAAAAAACTTTGTTTTCAAATAAGAAATAACTGATTGGGAATCCTACAGCATGCACTAAGGAATACACTTTCTCAAATGACCTTTGCTAAGAGACGAAGCAATTATGCTCACGTTATTTTGGAATGTTGAATAAGAAATCGAAAAAAATTAACCTCATCGATCGTAGCAATCTTCACATCCAGAACATGTTCCAGAACAAAGTCCCTCAAGTCAGTTTACGATCTTGATCAAAATCTGTGCACGACAGGTTGAGGTGTCTGTATGGATTCTGGCTCAGCCATCCAATTGATCGTGATTGTAGATGACATCGCGATCGGTTGTTACACTGCAACTATACAAGATTTTGATAGAGCTAACAACAATTTGAGTGGGTAAACAGCAGAATTTTTTAGAGAATTTCTCAGGTCTCTCTACTTTAAAGCAAATCCAACAAGTTTTAGCGACGAGCTATGAGGGGATCAAGCTAGTGATCATTATCTCCGATATCGACAATGCAATTACACCAATTAATTAATAATACTTGTAGACTGGAGGGTCCATGACGAAGACGCGGTGACGTTGATGCAGGTACCTCTAACCAGTACCACTCTCCGTTTGTCTGAAAGCGTTTAAAGGTACACACTGTCAATCGCAAGATAAATTGTGGCTTCGAATATTTTTTTTAACGTCACGACATACGTACATACCTCCACATGCAATGAAAATGAAATTCAAAATGCGGATCTCAAGTGGGATACGGAGATATTCTTGAGCGAAGTAGTCGCAGTGGACAACCAAGTGCATCGCTTGATTGATTACATCGCTCAGTGGCATACGAATTCGCATAGCAGCAACTCGATTCGACCAGCCAAGGAAGCAGTCAAACAAAGCAGCGCAAGAAGCTTCAACGTGAAACCAATTTAGTTCAGTCCATTGGATTGGGTTGTTTAGGCCGTGGGTTCGGGTCTTAATTTGTATTGCATAGGCAATGAGTAGCGCGTGAATGATTAATTAACATTCTCTACGCCATGAGGTGGTGTTCCATGATCGATCGTTTGCGGTCAGTGGAGGTCTAAAAAAAAAGAAAATAAGTCTGGACAATCAAAGTAAGCGTTTTGAAATATTGCGTATAATGGGGCTACTTACTATGCTATTTAAGCTGAAAATGCACGCGTTCACAATGGGAAATCAACTTTGGTTTAGATGAAATTCGGTGTGTCGGATTCATGGTCATTGTTCGTTCTAAAAATCTTAAAAAAGCGAATGGCGTGTCATTCATATTCTTCTTTTCTTTCCGCTGGAAGTCAATGTATCTATCATCCCTGCAAGAAACATCGTACTTCTGCATATACATAGGTATTTCAGTTCAAGTTTGAGACTGGTCAACCACCAGTTCTCATAAGCTGCGAGGAACTGTATTCCAAAGGCGTATAGCAGAAATAAAATATTACATGTCGGATGTAAGGCAGGTAAAATCAGGTCAAATCAAACAACCGGTAGAGAAATGACGACTGCTAGGTTTTTCTAATTGAAAATATAAAAATCGGGTACGAAGCTTCATATTCATAATTCAAAAAAGACTTCTCCATGTTTTCCAAATGGGAAATATGATATGATAGTAACTTGAAGCTTTCTTTTAGATTCAGTATAGCAGTTATAAAATTCTTCACAAACATACATAAGAACTGGTGTATCCAAAGTCTTAACAAGAACTTATCTGCTTTTAGGTGGTGTAGGCTTTTGAGCAGTCAATAAAGTTCGAAAAAGTTCATATGTTTTACCAACATCCTCGTTTATTTGATAATTCCATGTTAATCTATTGAAAGAAATTTTGAAGGAGTGATTGGCACTTCAGTACTACAACAATTGTAAAATTGTTCTAGGGAGTTGTTTCTTTCCATTAAATTGTATTTGGGTCCAGTCCTTAAACTTAAAGTAGTCAATAATAATAATAATAATAAGCTTCTTAGTATAAGTCTCCTGGGAATGTATAGGAGCCTTCGACAAAGCTTGAGGTCTGTCATCGAAAAGGGTCGGCCATGATTAGACCAATCATCTCTTATGCGTCAGCTTTTTGGATTAAAAAGATCTCACGTAAATACGTTATTGTCTCGTTCGCCAGCTTTCATAGAGCAATTTGTCTTAGCTGTAGGTATTAGGCCTTTCCCAGCACTGCTGGCACTGATGCTCTCGACGGACTGCTGAATTTTCCTTCCCTTGATAACTACGTTATGAAGTGTACTCACAAAACCAGTGATTTGGTTTCCGGTACAACTCACTCTGGAGCTTTGGGAAACTTACAAGGAATATATATTTTGACTCACATCTAAAAAAATCGTTAGATGGCGGACCCTTAATATAATTTTTTTTGCTATTTTCTTTTTGGCAACAGTAGTCTTGTAAGCTTTCGCTCCTTTCCTATTTTGTTTCACTGCCAAACAACTTCAGTTTGGTCAACTATTGTAGCTATGATCCGTCTTACAAATGAACAACGCTTGCGAATTGTTGAATTTTATTATAAAAATGTGTGCTCTGTTAAGAAAATTCATCGCGCGCTTCTTGCATTTCATGATCAGTTTAATCGACCTACAGAGGCGGATATTCGGGCTATTGTTCCAAATTTCGCATGAAATTTATGTTATTGGATATTTAACCACCATCATGTATACGTAGAGCACTAACTGAGGAAAATATCTTAGCTGTATCGGCGAGTGTTAGTTCTTGAATTAACGATCAACCTTGAGTTATCGATTCGGCGTTGTTGGTAGCAATTGGGCCTCTTTTAAGTACGAACTGTACGAGAATAGGTATGCCAGTTAACACAGTCAATGCAATACAATTATAAACCAAAAAATGCTAAGTAATCATAAGCATTTTTCCTCAAGTGGAATTCGATCAATTCTACATCCGCCCCCAATCCCAGCAACCAAAGTCCACGATCAAAGTCCAAAGTACAACCAACTATATAAACAAAGAATGAACTATGATCATAAAACCATAGCACCATCACCAACCACCATCACCCTTTTGGATGGAAGACGACACATCAACTTTAAGTATCTTAGAGTTTAAGTTTGAGTTTTATAATTCACTTCTGTAAGAACAGTTCGTTCTCCACGGCTCTCAAACAAGCCACTTAAGATAATGAAATAATAAAGAAATCTTTTTTAAAACTTATCTTGTGGTGTAAGAATAATAATTTGCCTACCCAATCTGCCAAGTAATGGTTTGATTCGCGATATAAGATCTTCTGCATCGAAAGCTCACACTAGTTCTTCACTGGCAGTTCTAGTAATCCGAACAAATGACCAAGATATGGCTCGGCCTCCATTAATTATATTTAAATAAAACAAACCAAAGCCTTTCCGACCTCTTTCCACACATTTTTTGGTCTTCGTATTTTCATAACTTATATACCTATCTTAATCATTCAAAACAAGAGACCAATAAAGAATCTAAAATCATAATCCTAACTTGATTTCTTTTTTGTTGGCTAGACGGGTATTGTGTATTATGACAAGTTGAAAATCTCTTTTATTTAACGCCCATTTCTCTTTATAATCCTATAATGATTTACTGTTTAGATAGGTATCGTCTAAACACTCCGTTGGTGTTTTCCCACGGTTGGTTCTTAAACAAACACACGTCCAATCGTCCATACCTGTGTCAAGGGTTAACACCACTCATCCAAACTGGAAGCCAATTAATTTCACAAAGAGACTTAAAAGATCACACATTATTCAAAAGATGCCCCGTGGCTCCAAAAAGCTCTGAAAATCCTTAATTTCGAAATATTTCGTTTCCATTGCAGAACTGTAAGAAATTCAATAGATAAGATCAATTAAAATTCAAAGTTTGTGTGTAGTCGTCCCAGATCGTTTGACATATTAATTGGAAAATTCATAATTTTCGGCCAAAATACTTGAGAAGAAAATTAAAATTTTTAACGATCGATATTATTTTCGAAGATAATCGCTTCCAATTTGACAATTTAATTACGAGCTCAATTTGGTTATGCCGTGAGTGTTTTTTTTTTTTTTTTTTTTTTTTTGGTTTGTTACTGGTTGCGATGTTTGATGGCAAGAAATTATATCTTTTATCTGAAAAATATTGATGAGGCTGGGTATATGAGTTAACTGCGAAGGTGTGAGCTGCGGCACACCACCAGTAATCAGCGTGGAGCGCGTAAATTAATAAATTTTTCTTATGAAATTGCCTCTGGGTTTATTCATAGTGTAACCATCATTTCGGTGATTATAGTGAGGTGAGATGTATTTACTGAGCTGCAACTGCGTAGATTCATCACGCAGAGCTGCTAATGTCAAGGTTGAAATTTACGCAAGAAAGATTTTGATTTATTGTGAGTTATAGGGGCAATTAGACTGGAGTGTGGAAATCATAAATGATGTTATTGATAATGAGAGTTTTGCGTTATTTTGGCTCGCCCCTCATGGGTGCAATCAAAATTGGAAGGGAAAGTAAGTTATTATTGGAAGTAGTCTATCCCGTCCGTCTGTGGGAAGGTAATCATTCTGCGTTGAGTCGTTAAGTATAGTGACTAGATTTTTTTTTAAGTCAATGTGGGACACTTTCAAAGGAAAAAAAAAATTAAATTACATATTTATCTACATATATGTGGCATTAGACAGAAACACTTCTTTATGAGATGAGAGTGAGAGAGTATGCCAAATGCGTTTTACTATTTTAGTTCAATGCCAGACACCTAAAGTATACTAGTATCAGTATGGCAAAAGTATCACAGAGGTGCCTGGTACTTAACATACAAACTATTGAAACGCCCGCCCTCTCATCTCCTAAAAAACTCCCTGCGTTACTTGTATTCAAAATTTCAGTTTATTAAGATGACGGCAATCCGTGCCGACTTCGTTTCGAAAAATATTTTTGTACCTACATTTGTCAAAAAAAGGTAGGTTAGCACATTTCGAACAAAAATCGGTGCGGCTTCTGACAGTTTAAGGTTTTCCTTAAATGACCTACCTACGAGCTAAAAGACTGAGTTTAGTATAATATATAATATTAATAGTAAGGAAGTGTCTTAGTGCCTATATGCACCCACGTTTTAGGTGGTTATGGTAAGTTTAACACCGCATTTTTGAGAAATCTCTAAAAACATTTGACAAATCCGAATACCCCCTTTTTTGTAGCTTAATTCTGGAATTACATGCATCTGTTGAAAGAACAAAAAAGTAGGCGCACAATATAAAATTCATGCTTGTCAGATAGACAGAGAAGACACCAAATACAGACGTCTGCACTTCTTTATTTAGAAGATGCATATGAAAAATTATAGGTAGAGATGAAAATATTTGTCTGCAGCCATAGCGTTCAAGTGAGAGTTTATCTATTGAAAATTGAAATAAGAAAAATACATAGTAAGTAAAATAGGTAAAATAAAGTAATAAGAATAACAAAAATTGATTTGGCACAAACGTATTCTCATTTTCTACTCCAAAGCTGTCAACAAGTTATAACTAACTACATATAGCAAATTCAAAAAGTGATATCGTTTTTCTCTAATTGACTTTTTTGTTTTGTAGTATGTATTCGTCCTGCTTTAATTTTACTGCGCTTTGGTGCCAGCAAATACTAGCAAATCCATTTTTACACAGCATTTTAAGTAATTTGAGTAGAAAAAAGGGTGGTGTAGGCTGGTGTTGGTTCGTTTAACACCGTCATTTATGATAAGGTCTCTGAAAAGAGTTGAATGCAGTCGTTTCAGTTAAAAATCTCCTTATGGTGTAGCCAAAGTTAGCGTGAATTTGAAGATGTTATTAGTTTTGTCATTGAAATGCAGAGTTAAAATAATTTTATTTTATAACTAGCTGTGCCCGCGACTTCGTACGCGTGGAAAAGTTACACTGCAACTTAAAGTGTCTGAGCCTTATTTATAATGACAAATCAGTGGGAATTAAAGGAAAACGGGGAATCATAACGTTTTCTCCTTTTCCCGTCCAGTCATTATTAAAATTTTTATAGTGCCGCATCCCAGATGTGTAATTTGTAGCAGTGTACAATTCTGGATTACTCATTATTGGATTACTGGAACACCAGCTTGCTGCCACTCCTAATATTCCTAAGAAATTGAGAAACTCTATAGGGTATGATGTGACTTGCTCAGTGTCCATAATATTGTCTATTGATAGACATTCGACAACATCCCCCAATACATCAAACATAGTTTATTAGTTTATATGGTTAACTATCTCTTTAGTCGGCGCCGAAATCGACCTCTCACAACAGCCATTCCCAATTTTTATTTGAAGATCAAGATAGACATTTCCTCTCAGGTCAAATGTATTTTCGACAGTTTGACAGAAATCACCCCGCAGTGAAAGAACTTTCACCGATCCAGTAGTTTTAAGGTTCCCGTTTACGTTGTCGATCCCGTAGAAATATAGGGACTACTTACTAAGCAAAGAAAATTTACGAGGTATGTAGTTTGGAAACTAGGTTGGAACATCGAAATGCCACCCCATTCTACAAGATGTCAACTTATCGGTACTCAGTCTCTTGAAAACAGACGTAAAATCTTTTCTGTAATGTTTACCTTCGATATTTTGTCGCATCATATTAAGTGTCCCTTTCTCTTGTCCTTACTTAATCTCTATGTTCCATACAGGCTGCTGAGAAGCCGTCCTTTATTACGGGAAAATGAACACAGGGTTAATTATGCGCGTAATGAGCCGATATCTCGCTGTGTAAGAGAAACGAATAGCATTTCCCTTGTTATTGATATCAACTTTCATAAAAGTAGACTAAATCTTAAACGCATGCTATTACTGCATTTTTTAAGTTGATTATAGAATGTACATATATAACACGTTGATATATTTATATTGTTTTTTGCCTGTATGTATATTATTCTCTCGCATACTTATTTCGTTAGTCTATAAGAAGATGTTTGTATCTCTGATTGATGTTAAATAAACTAAACTTACTAAGCCCATGTCCTTCCTCAGGCTCTAGGCTATCTCTGAATAAAATTCCATTTAAATCGGATCAGTGGTCTGGGCGGGAGATGGTAACAAAGAAATACAAACAGACAGAGCTAATTTTGGATTTGTAATATTAGTAAGGATGTCCATTTTCGGGTTCTAGACTATCTCTGTACCAAAATTCATATAAATCGGTTCAATTGTTTAGACACACAAAGTCAATTTCGGATTTATAATGTTACTAATGTCTTCCATTCCCGTGGGAATATGAGGGCCGTTTCCGGAGGATGACTTAAAGTTTATATTACTGGGAATATTGTAGTATTCCAACGGTAGACATTTTTTGAAATGGGTGCTGTATTTTCCAAGTTCCCGTTCCCATGGGAATACAGGGATAAAACATATTGCATAGCATATATGTCCATCCTCAGGCTCTAGACTGTCTCTGTACCAAAATTAATATAAATAGGTTCAATAGTTTGGGCGTTTAATGGTAACTATACAATGGTAAAATACACAGACAGATTTAACTTCGGACCTATAATAAAAGTAAAGACTCCCGTTCCCGTGGAAACGTGGTGACCGTTCCCGTAAGGAATATGGGGATGAGTAAAAGTTTATATTACTCGGAGATTATGGAGCATTCCAACGGTGGAAGAATTTTTGAAATCGGTGCTGTAGTGTCAAAGTTCCCGTATACGTTCCTGTTCCCGTAGGACTATAAGGAAAAAATATATAGCCTATGTGCTTCCTCAGGTTCTAAACAATCTTTGTAAAAAATTTCATTTAAATCGGTTCATTAGTTTGGGCGGGAGATGGTAACATAGAACGACGGACAGACAGAGCTACTTTCACACTTATTATATTAGTAAGGCCTTCCCTTCCCGTAGGAATATGTGGATGAATTAAAGTTTATGTTACTCAGATAGTGTAGCATATTATCGATGGAAAAATTTTTGAAATCGGTGGTGTAGTTTCTAAGTTCTCGTATACATTCCCGTTCCCGTGGGAATGTAGGGATAAAACATAAAGCCTATGTTCTTCCTCAGGCTCTGAACAATCTTTGTTCAAAAATTAATTCTAATCTGTTCATTAGTTTGAGCGGGAGATGGTAACATAGAATGGTGGACAAACAGAGCTACTTTTGCACTTATAATAATAGTGAGGACCGGTTCCCGTGGGAATATTCGAATGAAATACAGCTTATGTCCGTCTGTAAGTTCAGAACAATCTTTGTACAAAATTTCATTCAAATCGGTTTGTTAGTTTGGGCGGAAGATGGTAACATAGAACGACGAACAGACAGAGCTTTTCTCACATTTATTACATTAGTAAGGACTCCCGTTCCCGTAGGAATATGTGGATGAATTAAAGTTAATGTTACTCTAGGATGGTGAAGCATTCTATCGGTGGAAAAAATTTTGATATCGGTGTTGCAGTTTCTAAGTTCCCGTATACGATCCCGTTCCCGTGGGAATATATGGATAAAATATATAGCCTATGTCCTTTTTCAGGTTCTAGACTATCTCTGTACAAAATTTCATTTAAATCAGTTCAGTAGTCTGAGCAGGAGACGGTAACATAGAAAGCCGGACAGACAGAGTGACTTTCACATTTATAATATTAGTTAGGATAAGCTGGCTGAGCCGCCTAGCGCTGCTCGGTTCGTAATTTTAAGGTTTGGTTAGCAGTCTCTACCGGTCAAACAAATAAACATACGTTCACTTTTATATACATACTAGCTGACCCACCCGACTTAACTTCAGTTCAGCAGTTTTTGTGTTCCTCTTTGCGTTTCCGTTTCCGTTGAGATATGAGGATGAAATGTAGTCCATTCTGCTCCGGAGTAATGTAGAATTCTATCGGTGGAAGAATTTTTGGAATCAATCCAAATCGAATGTAGTATTGTAGTTCCTGCTAATCGGTTATAAATCTTTCACTATACCTAACGGTGAAATAGTTTGTTGAATCGGTTCAGTGTTTTCCAATGTTTCAATAACGATCTTGTTCCCGTCTCTTTTCCGTTGTAATATCGGAATGAAATATGTATATCCTTCATCATTTCTCAGATTTTAGAGTCTAGACCATGATTGCTCCAAATATTATTCAATTCGCCTCAGTTCTTCTAGATCCTGTTGAATACAAACAAACAGGCAAACTAAATTTTCCTTTTTATAATAGTAGGTATATAGATGCACATGCACAGATATATTTTATTCGGGCGGAGATTTTAAGCCATTATTTTTCTAAGCCATTGCTTTTCTTACTGCAAGTTTTGCGATTGAAAATAAGATTATTTTCACTTTCATTTTCAGTGACAAAACTAATAACAAAAAGTCTCGTGAGTTCTGGTAAAGTCATAAGTGTTTCAACTTAAACGACTGCAATAAGGCGGTGTTAAACGAGCCTACACCAGCCTACACGACCTTTTTGGGTGTATAACGACACTTCCAAAATAATTTTCAAACAGTATGTATTGAAAGTTATAAATTCTATTTCACAATATTTCTAAAAATACAGCACTGAATGCAGTGGGTTATCGAGGTCAACACACAACGGATCGAGACGGAAAATCGGCAACTGCACTAAAATAAGTTGCGCTTGAGTAAGTTGAAGGTTAGTGTATAGTAGAGGAACGGCTGATTAAATCAACATTTTACTACATCGTAAGCTTTAAATTGAGTTTTTTGTCTTTACTATTTTTCTAGACTGGCGGGTAGGTATGATTGCAAAAAGGGAAGACGACTTATCAAAAGGAACCAAGGCTTGTTAGCTTCAGTTTCTTTTATTTGAACTTAAACGATTCACGATAAAAATTTCTAAACAAATTCTTTGGCAAGTTAAGGAATCACACAAATAAAATGTTTGCAAAGAAAATAGTACTATGGGGACCATTACATAAAAGTAAAATGTAATTGAACTCCTGGCAGTTGTGAAAATCTACCGCTTTGAAATATCGCATGGCTTAGTCAAAGTATTTTAAAAATCCTCAAAATCCCATATTCGATTCCTAAGTGGGCGCCGACGACAACGTTACCAAATTGAAGGTGATTCCATTAGAGAATGCACGTCCTATAAGCGATATTCCAGCTAAGCACTTTCCATACAAAAAAGCCTCTGCGGGCACGTAGTAGGTACATACACCACACACAACACATCTAACAAAAGGCACAGCAAATAAAAAACGACAGAAATTGTCACTTAATTGCATCGCAAACGTGATCAAAGTATTTGCAGCATCTGTGGTTATCTGATTTTGATTTGTACCTTGAAACACAAAGCTAATGCGCACTAACCACCGTAGTAGTGGTAAGTCTCGTGCGATTCGGTCGCCTCTGATACCGTCTTCGGTGTACGACGGCGACGCGACACAGAGCAATTCTTAGCGATTTTTACCAACTTAAAGAGATTTGGCTGGTTTCTTGGATTTACGGTTGCCATAATTGAATTTGAATCTCGACCAAAAAATTTATTATAATAAAATCGTTTTTTTTTTTTTTGGAAAACTCGTTATTTATAGGTATACTATATAAATGAACTGCTGTTTGTTAGTCTCGCTAAAACTCGAGGACGGCTGAGCGGATTTATCTCATCTTGATCTTGAAATGTTCGTGTAGGCCTATTGATGGTCAAAAAGCTTTTTTTATCCCTATAATCCTACGGGAACAGAAACAGGAACGAGAACGGGAACCTTAAAGTAACTTGACCGATTTCAAAAATTCTTTCAACTCTAGGATGTTACACTATCCCTCAGTGACATAGACTTATATTTAGTTCACATATTTCTCCACGGGAACGGAAAATTCTCTCAGATACGGGGTTGGAAATGGAAACTTAGAAACTACTAGACAGATTTCGAAAGTTCTTTCGGCACTGGGATGCCACATAATCTCTTAATAACTTAGCGTATATTTCATCCCTATAATCTCATGGGAACAGAAACAGGAACGAGATCGGTAGCTTTATAACTATAGACCCGAGCAACGCCGGGCGGCTCAGCTAATTTTAAATAAAAAACTATATCAGCAGAGTGCCCCGTAATTCATGTTACACTCTTTGGGATGTAATTCTTGGTCATATTCTAACAAACAAAGCTAATGGGAGGGGAGGGAGCCAACTCCTTCCATATAGGTGAGAGGGACAGTTCAATAAAAATTGGCTTGGTTAAAAAAAATAAATTGAAAATAAACCAAGCAAATAACTTACATACTTAAATTTTTATTTTGTTCTTTAAATAGCATTTTAATTCAAGTCAATGAAGAGAATGGTGTTTGAGTATTCAAGTCTAAGAGTCAAGTTTTTGAAAAAAAAACATATTTTTCTTAATAACATTTTTATAAAGTTTTGCACCATTACTATTAAGGGTCTTTTTCTTTCAATAGTCAATGCTCTTATTAGTTTTAAGCCAACTCAGTTTTTGACAAATTTAAAAAAGATTAAAAGTACCTTCCTTCAGAAAACCACATTTTTGCTCAGGAAATAAAGTCCAAACAGCGAAAAACGCATAAAATTTGATTTGCTGGAAGGACCTTTGATCTTTTTTTTTAATTTCTCACTCTAAAACTAAGAAAGATATCTTTATACAGAATTCTAAAATTTGACTTTTAGACCTACTCAAAAACTATTCTCTTAATTATCTTGAATTAAAATGTTAACTGAACTACCAAGAATGTATTTGATTTGAAAAAATGATAGAATGTGGTAGTTTGGGGTTTAGTTAATTTTGAATAATTTTTTTTTAAATAGGTAAATTTTTGTTAATTTCCCTCTCTCGCCTAAATGGAGGGAGAAGGACCCCCCCCCCTACCTTACGATTTTTTCTTAGAACATGACCAAAAATCACATCCTAAACGAATTACGGGACACCCTGTAAATATTTAGTTCCATTAAAATGGTCCCTCCTCATCCCATGGTTACTGCTAGTGCTTGTAATTATATTTCATAACAACTTGACTTGGCAACCTTGTTTGCAATGCTTTCAATGCTTTTCTTGGCTTATCGCTCGCGCGACTCGTCCGCCTCCAGCTCTCAAGGTAACACGGAAGTCGTAAAGGATACCGATCGCTATCGCACATCGTTTCGACTGTGTTTCAAGCGAAGGAGAAGTTAACATGAGGCAATGCTAAATGTCACAAGAGATATACAACAAAAACGTACCACCGAAGCCGGCCATAGCAACATGCCGGTTGTCTAGAATTTCTGAGTTTCTGGTAAAGCTGATGATGTTTGGCTACGATGTACACCTACTCGCGTGGAAACGCGTGCTTGCAAATACGCCAGCCAACTACTCATTACCATTTTTCGCAATGGTGTACATTTTTGGGTGGAATTCACGAAGATTTGCATACATGGCCGTGCTGCAGCACTTTCCCAGGTGAAGGCTGAAGAACTAACCAAACTAGCGAAAAACGACCAACAAATTCGGGAACATTCAAGCGTGAACAAAAAATGTGACATGCTCGATGTTTAGTGTGGTTTCTATGTAGCTTCTCCTATTTTTTTTTTTGTTTTTTTTTTTTTTTGCACACAAATTTGTACAGGAAGTCATGAAGTTGTGCTGCACATATTGCAGGACATGCCGAACAGTATATCGGCATGTTTCGCACACTCCCCCGGGTGCGGTTGGCATACGGCAAATTCCAGAAAGACATACAATCTCTTGATCACTGTGCTCGGAGCTGTTGAAATCTTGAAATCTCTGAAGAAAGTTCATCTGGTGCACCAACATCGTTGATAGACCCAATTCCAATTCCATTTAGAAAGAAAAATCACTCTGTACGCATTAAATAAGTTGCTACTTGTATTTCAAATGACTTATTCATTTGCGATGCAGCACGCGATCGTTTGCGCAAATCACTTCACACGGAACTGCTATTAGAAGGCAAACACGACAACGACGACGATCAATCCGTGGATCTTTCTCTTCCATATCTGTCAGTTAGATGCGAATGGTGAAATTTACATGGCGGTTTTTGCTCATGTTAACTGTCTGTGAGCCATCACAAGTTACATCTTAATGGAGGTGATTTTCATTGGAGATTCACAACATAGAATAGAAGGTCATTGCAAGTTAGAGTATGTGCATTTGTGCTAGTTACTTTATTTTCATTATGAACTCTATACCGATGTTTTGGAATAAAATATTTGGTGATAAAATAGTATTTTTAAAAATTGATTTCATGACGCATTAACAGTCTAAAAGTAAATCCACAAAGATAGAAAGTGACAATTCAATTTAGTGATCAAGTAATTATAAGGCGCATACCTAGGGGTCCAATGGCAGTCAATCGCGGGGCCCTTACAAAATATGCAAAAATAAAAAAAAAATAAAAATTGGGTGGCGCAACAGAGCGAGGAGCCCCTGGGCCTAGCGCATTTCTCACAACCATGCCTTGTGAGAGAATGGAGGGGACCTACAATTTTTCGCCGGTTCCGAACGGCTAATTGAGAAAGCGCTTTTCATGGCAATGAATTTACTAACGGAGGACTTGCCAATTTCTCGCGAAAAACATTTTTGCATTTTGCCTCTGCTGGGATTCGAACCTCGAACCTCTGGGTTAGCAGGTGGACATGCTAACCATTGCGCCACGGGTACCACAATACAAAATATGCAAAGTCGAACGATAATAAAAATAAAAATCGTAATTTATGGTTTTACATCAATTACCTTATGAAAATAGATCTGTGCAGACGAGCTGTACAGAGTCATTGTCTAGTTTTAGAATAACTTTCGAAAATTCAAGCTACTCCGTCAAGTTTTGTAAAAAACTCAGTATCAGTTTTAAATTCATTTTTATTTTATATCTCTTATCACTTCTTACTTGCTAACAAAAATGTTCAAACTAGCTTACACAGTAAAAAACTCATCGAGGCCTTTGATGTCAAAAAAGGCTTTTGACAGATCGACAAACTGTTATCCAATGATCCATTACCAATTATTTGTAAAGCAAATGTAAATTCAACGACTTCTGTATTTGTCTTTGATAAAATACAAGAACGATATTTACCTTCTGTAGGCCATTTGTTAAATGAAAAGGAAATGTAGTTACTAGAAATGCGCACTATTGGTTTAATTTTATTAAGTTTCAATCGTACTAATTATGGCCGTAATGAACCTATCTAGCATTAGAACTTTGACTTCAAAAGATTTTATAATTATTATAAATTACAGATGCGATTCGGAAATATGGATTGTCAACCATTCTCACCCTTTTGTCAATATATGTATCTCGCAAAGAAAGCAAAATGTTGATGAATTCTTCCCCCTCGAAAAGCATATCTATTGAATAATAATAAAAGAAAATTTATATCCAAAGCGTTAAAGTCTCCAACAAAAAAGTCTTTTAAGTTTTTCGTATGACTTTCTTTCTGGTCGAAGATATGTAGGTATAAGAATTGTTTATGAAGAAATTCTTATACCTACCAAAAAAAAATACTTTTTTAAGGTGCCGTATCCGTATCACAGAAATTTCAGCGTGTATGAAATATGACGACTTGATCACAGACATTTGTACAATTATTCTTATTTTGTTTAAAGAAAATACTTTACTCGGTGTGAAGGCATTTTATACAAAAAAAAACAATTTGTTTTTATGTATTTAGGTACTTTTTTTTAACTTAACCTTAACCATAGAGATGTTATACTTCTGTATTACTGTATTATTATTCGAAAGATGCGTTTCGACAAGGAAGTTTTATCTCTACAAAAAGTTTTTAAAATGCATCTAAATTTTGCTTCGTCTATGTTCTATGAGATATATTGAAAAAACAAAAAAAAAAACAGACTGGAATGGTTGAGAACACTCATTTCTGATTTACACCAAGAATCTGAAAGTTGGTGAGATCGTTTAAAATATGATTCCAAACAAAATTTGAAAGTTTCCCATCTTTCCCATGCATGGAAAAAAATTTATTCGAGGTCATCTTTCAAAAATATGATTTTTTCCCCATTTTTTGCAATTTTCGGCAAAACGGTAAGTTTTATCATAAAAATATATCAAACGCAATTGTAGATTATGAATTTATCTAAATTACATTTTTAATACTACTTTTCTTCTTACGAGCCACTGTTTCGGAGATATAACGATGCAAAAATTTAGAAAATTTGTAATCGTTATAATAAGCGCACGTTTTCACGCCACCTATGAAATAAAGTACTTAGCGCGTACTTTTGCTTGGTCTCCCAAGTATTCTTTTCTATCTGTCCGTTATGAAATGATCCAATTAAATTTGAAACTATTGCAAAATATCAAAAATTGGTAAGGACTGCAATCTGCAATTGATAAAAGCCATGTAAATTAAAACAAAAAAGTGAAGTTTATTCTTCTAATTCATAGCCATTTAAATCTTTTTCTTGTTCTTCTTCTTCATCTTCCTGGTGGATGCAAATAAATTGCGTCAATAGCGATGTATCTGAAGATACCTCATTGGAATCAAACGAATCCTCCATTGTTAATGATTCAACATTAGAGCATGACCGGCCTTGACAATTGGTACATGCCATAGAACAAAACAGTCCAACTTTTTTGCAACCACATTTAGCACTGCATCAAAAAATTGTGCTCAGCAGTTTTTCCGGAGCAGGTGGTAGTGCACTTTGAACTGGTTCTAGAGTATTGTTGATTAATTTCCAACCCCAGTCTGTAGGGTCAAGCTGACCAAGCCACACTTGAACTTGATAATATGTATACGCGAAGAAGATGTTGATGAGCAGCATCTGAAGTTGGAGGAAAACAAGCTAATTGAACTTGTTTTTTGCATTTAGTGTTTTTAACGAAACATGCATATCTATAATTATCTAAACCGGTAGTTTTTTTAGGAGCTCCGTTCCGTACATAGTGTCGAGTTGAATTATTGTTTTTGAATACTTCAGCACATTGAAGTAAATCTTGCTTTTCAAACATTTTGAAAAATGTTATTTTACCCTTCCTAAAAAATGCTCATGTGGTATCGCAGCTACACTTTGCAAAAGTAGATAAGCTTTGTGATGAATACATTTCCGATTGATGTTAAGCTTTTCCTGGTTTTAAGAAGAAAATAGTTTTGTCAGTTGGAGCTTGGAGCTCGATTAGTAAGAATTACGAGTAAGTCTACATCTTCACCAACAACAATACTTGTATTTTTTGTCAAATTGATCTGTTCTATTGCTGTTTCAATAATCAATACATCAGCATCATTCTTTGCTTTTTTTACCAATATATTTTCAGCAGTAAACTTTTTTTTTCAACAGTGAAATAAATGTAGACTTGTTGTGAGTATTAGCAAAAAATTTCTGTTGACTGGTTGGAACTGTCAAATGAACGCCCAATAAAATATCAGAAGATGGAGATGATACTAAATTTCGACGACATTGTTCTGCAGCTTTGATATTTCTCGTACAATCATAATAACCATCAAATAATAACTTCAAATGTCTAGATTGACTGGACCATTTTTAAAGCTTTGTATTTTTAAATAGATTATATTTTGAAAGATATCATTTCTTTTTTATCCGGACAGACTTTTACATAATGTACATACATGTACATAATGTACAACATAGTGTGAAGATTAGCTATTAACTACTCTTTTCTTATAACATTACCTTCAACACAGAATGCAACAGTAGACTCAGTTGTCAGATTGTGGACCAGTTAATCGTAGTTACTTCAAATATCATAGGTACGTATGTAGACGAACATACACATATAAGGGGAGACAACGTATAAAATAAAATCTCACTGGAGTAGAGAAAAAAGTCGTTACGACCCTTCTGCTCTTATCTCTTCCTTATCTTGACTTTGAACTTTGATCTCCGCACAACTTTTCCAGCCGCAAAGAAATTAAAATCTCTTCTCTACTTTACAGAAGAAAAATCAGAAAAACCAACACCTACACAAGGCCGTAGCCAGGGGGATCACAGGGGCTTAAGCTTCCCCCCATTCTTCTGCAAATCATAGATTTCGTCATCAGTATAAAAGCTTCAACTATGACTGTAAATAGCCCAGAAACCGTTTGAGTTAGCAAAAAATTATAACAGACCTTTTTTGTAGAACGTTAAATTTGCTATAAGAATTGTTATTGCTTGACATGATCTGTTCATTATTTCATGATGAACTTTTCCCTTGTTATTTCTATTTAAAACTTTGGTTTTCGGGGAGGGGGTGGGGTCAAAATTAAAATTAAGAGCTTAAATTTAAATTAAGAGCCAAAACTTGGCATGAATTTTTTTCGATAGATTTAGAACCGATTTAGGACTATGGTAAAACAAAATAATCGGACAAACCCTAAATAAGGACCACCCTAGTTTACATAGTACAGTACCATAATACCAATTACTCGTAAAATATTCGTGTTTCATCGATTTTCGGCTAAAATGGGCTGTTTTAATTTTATTTATTAAATATACCATTCAGAAAGGTACACACTGATTGGTGTATTGAATAATGAAACATCCTCCCCGCCCCGAAATAATTGTCTGGCTACGGCCTTGCTCCTACATACCGTGAATTTGCCAACATGCTCAAATATCGATATAGCACACAGCGAATTTAACCTCTGAGGTCAATGGACATTACCATTCATCCTTTCATTCGGTGCCACAGAGGAATGGCACTCCCATTTTTGCATGCACTATTAAACGAATGTTTTTCACTTGAGCCGTGCACTCCGTGGGTGTGGCACTATTACAGAGATTCGCTCTCCATTTTGCTTAGTATTTCAAACGGTGTGGAACTGCCACACGAAGATTTCAATGTACAATTAGAAAAACTCTCTACTTTATGATGTCCAAAGTGGTCATCCTGCAGTAATTAGCAACACAAATGTTAAAAGTTGTTGTTGCACTCATCAAGTGTGTTGGCGCAACAAAATGTCTACAATTTATTTGGACGAGACGATGTTTACTTTGTGAGCTAATCTCAATCTACTGGTCAACTCGGTGGTTGGACAGGCTCTTAATTACCAACGCTTCACAAATCTCCGACTCGGATCTGTAATAATCTTCAACGGTGCTCACGCTCAAATGACTTCTGTATGGGATTTCTATGATTTATGATGCTACGAAAGTTCGACGCTATGTCCTGATGTTGACGCCAAGTGAGGTGGCTTTGGCTATCTGGAGAAGAAGCACCTTTGGTGAGCTACCGTGAACGGCTAGCGATAGTGCAAAGGATGTCAGACTCTGTGGTATCTACTACCTACACTTGAGTGTTCAAGAGTGATCAACGACTACTGTGTGGATTTTTCCATATTTTCTCCCAAAGAGGATTGTTGCACAGACGCAGTTAGCACCTGTCTCAGGTAGATTATTTATCATGTGCACCAAGTAGGACATGGAATCGTGGAAAATAGTCATCTATTAGATTCGAGGGTATATCGTTGATTCCTCCTATACTTATATTGCATCGTTGCAGCACCGAGAGAAAGATTTTATGTATTTTTACGTTTTATCTTGTAGTGATTTTCGAACGGCAACTGGCGACATTAATTACGCAATGGTACCTACCTGTGCTGCGGCAGATACAGCCGATGGAGGATGAGTCAAACTATCACGCGATAAGATGTGATGATGCAGTTTTCCCACAGAACGTTTCGTTGTTTTTATCTGACCTCGGGGCCAAAGCGTTAAGGCAACACACAATAATCCTAATTTTACTTAAATTAAAATTCACGATTTTTTTTATCGATAAGGAGGTTTGGTTTCAACAAACTGTAAATTTCTGTTGGATGTTAATTATGTCGTTTTTTCCTCGTATTTCCATTCATTCTGTTATGTAATTCAACAGTGTTTCGTTTAGTTTTCAATACCTATTTGGTTTACTAGTATATGGTTTGTTTGTCTTCGCATTTTTAGATCCTTCAACATTGCACATCACAAACATTATGAATACAGCCAATAAAATGTAATGATTAGTCATAAAGGTTTTAGGCCATGCTGTTATGAGACACAAACTGAACAATAAGACAAATTTGTAAGAAAGACATAGGTACACCTATTTATAAAAAAGTTTCATAAAATGTGTTTCTCCATCAGGTCACCCATAAAGTTTTATATCCAACTGAGGCTTTCATACTTCACACAACTCTATAATTTATGCTCCAGTTAACCTAAGACTCTGTTTATGCAATTTAAGCACTTCACCCTCAAAAAGAGAAAAAAGCACCCTTACTATTAGTAGCGAAAAATTTGAGGATAAAAGAATAAAACGTGCACTCCGAATGCGACACGAGAATAATAAAACGCCCTAAGACAAGACAAGAAGTAATCTCAGTAGACCACAATCCCGTGGAAAAAAAATGTATGTACCTACATATCTATATTCAAAAACGTGTTCAACCAAAAATCTGCCTTTTCCAACCATTACTGAGGAGAGGAGGACTCTTTGCCAGAATAAGTTCACCTACTTTTATGATGTTTGTATTTTTCATAATTCCCCTCATTTTAGCATCCTGCGAAAAGAATAAAAAATAACCTTAGCAGTTTTGCTGTTGATTTGACTACCACTTTAGAATCAAGTGGTGCTCAAAGAATTTCTCATTGAAAACAGTAGGCGAGGAAGAACTAAATCAGGACAGAAATTTAATAAATGAAAAGATTAGTTAAGTTTTCAACAATTAAAACACTTTTTATATTTCCTCAGATGTACATTTCAAACGCAATGCATCCATCGTCAGTGAGATTTATAAATTAAATTAAATTAAATTATTTGTCAAAAAACTAATAATAAGAAAAAATGTTTCTAAACTAAAAAAAAAATTACAGTTAAGTTGAGTTGAATCTATTGAAAAAATTTTTGAATATTGAATCTTTGATTGGTCCATCATCACTTTTCATTAGATTATTTTTGTTTTTAAATATGTAAAATGATTCAAAAGCATATAATTCATAATTGCTTTTTACATTTCTTATTAATTTTGAATTTTGCAAACTAAAGCTATGACTATTTTCTAGCAAATGTTCTGCAACACTTGACTTTTATTTTTCATTATATTTAAGATGTGCAAAATGTTCTTTAAATCTTTTTAGAATAGGTCTTCTTGTCTGTCCTATATATTCTTTTGCACAATCATTACATCCGATAGAATAAATTCCTGATTTTTGAAGTTGTTCAATTTTATCTTTAGATCCTCCAATCAGATTTTATATTTTTAGTTCGCTGCACTCACTCATACGGATATTATATTTATTAAAGATTGGTTTTATCTTAGATGTTATTTCTGGATAGAAATAAAATTTTGAATATTTCTTTTCTTCATTTCCTTCATTCCTTATTAAATCTAAAGTTGTAAAATTTCTCAATTCTTGTTTTCTTCTATGTGCAATTGTTGAATCTTCAATCAATTCTTCGGTATATCCATTAATTTTGGCTATATCTTTAATTTTTTGGAATTCTTTTATTTTTGTTTCTATAGTCATTGGAATATTTAGAGCTCTTGAAATCATTGAGTGAAAAGCTGACATCTTATGTTCAAAGGAATGGAACGAGTCTGATATAATATAGCTCAGAGTACTCGTTGGTTTTCTGTATATATCCAATTCGAAATTGTCTCCATTCCTAGTTATACTTAAGTCCAAAAAATTTAGTTTCCCTTATATTTCTTCATCCGTCATCCGCATATCTGCAAAACCATAAAAAAGGAAAAAGTGCAACATGTTTTACATATACAAGGTACTGTATGTCTGGGTTTTTTGCGATTTCTGCAAAACGTGCTTTAATTACGAGGTTCTGACAATATGTCATCTGCTATCCGCTAATGTCATCAGTCATCAATTTTTTTTTGCACTTTTTTTTTGCTATTCAAGGCTAATAAAAAATTTTGGAAAAGAACTTAAAAAAAAAAACTCTTGTCTATCTGTTGCGACATATTTTTTGATAATAAAATTGTTAAGTATGTACAGGATCGGTCTGACAACGTAATGAAGTATTGTGAAAAATTCTTACGATCAATCTGAGTTCCCAGGTCTGTAGAGTTGATCCTCTTGTTCGAGGAGGAATTCGCGTTGAGCCATTTGCTCTTCTCTGTACACTGTTACATAGTAAGCAGGCTTGGAATTACACTAGGTGCTCTCGGTGCTTAGGCACCAGGCGCCACAGTGTGGGAATTCGCTCATCTAGCGGGCGTCAAGTTCTGGGGGCGGCAAAATTTTAAACGAAAGTCAAAGATTCTTTCAGTCATGAAAAAATTTTTCAGGACAAAGATGTTAAATACGCCCGAAACACTTCACATTACCACTATAAATTTCCGAAATTCCGATTATCCTAGCATTATTCATTTGCAGTTAATTATCTACATCCTCCCGAATTCAACTCGGTAATTGTTTAACAGTGGTTAATGAAAGTAACAAAACAAAGTATTCAACATTTCACTTTTTTGATATCATCTACCCCAATTCAAATTAAAATCACGCGCCTTAGTATACGAAGAATAAAACGCCATAATACACGCGTCGAGAAATTTAAAATATTTCCCGCTTAAACGCCATCTTTTATCCAGTTTCTGTCCCTCGGTCTAGTGGCATTCTGAAGAATGACTATTTGTGTACAATTCATAGCTGTGTGGTTGTTTTTAGACTCGATGTTAAAATAGAAATAATTTGTTGTGTTTTTTAAAAGGTATGTCATAAAATTATCGGTCAGTACCATGGTATTGAAATTCAGGCGTGTTAATAGAATGATTAGGTCAATTATACTGAATAATTATATGAATTCACATGTGAATTCAAAATTATATGACCAATCATTTAAATTACGTGTGAGAATTTTAGTTAGGGTAATTATATATCCACGGTACTGACATTTGTCAGTACCGTGGATGTCAGTACCATGGCAAACAAAGCAAATAATATTTAAATGAATATTTCCTTGATGTTTTAATTTATCATCATGCTTAATTGATGTAGTGTTATAAAATTTAAATTTAAATTTGTTAAAAACTTCAATGAATTTCAATATTTAACTAATGTTAAAACTTTGTTTTATTCTAAAACTTTTAGAAAAAAATTTATTTTAATTCTACTGTTAATAAATTTTAAAGATTGTCAAAATCAAGAAAAAAAAAATACCGTAAATGTTTCTGTATAATTATCAAAAACCTATTATTTTTTCATTTGCTCTATTATTTTAAGAGATTTAGCCAAATATTCTGAATATTTCATTTTGATGTCAGTACCGTGGTACTGAAATTTCTAATTTTTGTTCTAGCTTCTTTTCTATTGCAGTTGTAGTAGAGCTACGTTACGGGCTTAATTTTGAGCATAATAAATGACCAATAACACCCAGATCACAAGTTTTGAAACATTTTTAATTTTAAAAAAATCTGAGTTGTAAAAATCATAGCTATATAAGAATCACCCATATATCAGTCTTCTAGTACACGACCTAACTTCAGAGATAGTCCCAAACCATATAATTTGTAAAGCATGGCTCCTCGGTCAATGGTATCAAAAGCTGACTTGAAATCGATGAAAAACACGTAAAGTTTTTTCCCTTCTAGAAGAAAGCTCTCAGCTATACTCCTCAAAATAAAAATACTGTCCACTGTCACCTTGCTCTAAAAATTCCCGGCAGGGGATAGCTGTCCTTCTTAGTCACGCCACGAGAGAAGTGAAAACAGAATTGAATTTTCAGTAAATATTTTAATGTACAGGAAAATTATTTTTCTTATTGCTTATTATAAAAATAGAAAACTATGGCAAAATTGTATTCAATGTTTTATGATTAATATATACATATGTACATTAGACCGGTTCAAAAAAAGTGACTATTTTTTTTTCTCGAAACAACTCGATTTTTACCGTCGACAAGCCTGTTAAAATTTGAGCTCGAAATATTAATACTTAGAGGTCGCTCGCTCATAGCAGATTTCCATTTCCCATATACAAATTGTATGGAAAAAAAAACATTTAAATTATGGAATTTTATATTTTGGTCTAGAAGGAAAGTGCCGGAATGAGCGATACAGATTTTTATAGAAAATTAGTTGTTCTACGAAAAAGGTTTCTTATTATTTTTCCACAAATTAGCTCCTTCAAAAGTTATTCAAGGTTAAAATTTGAATAAAAATTTTTTTTTTGATTTCTGACAAAATGTTGAAACTTATCACTTAAAATTATAAAATCATTCATTTATGATACATATTTTTATAGAAAACTAGCTGACCCGCCCGGCGCAGCTCAGGCCCTACTTTTTTAAAATTGAAAGTTAAGTTAAGTAGTTTCAAAGTTCCAATTCTAGTGGGAGAGTGGCGATGAAATATGTTTCATGTTACTTAGGGACAATTAAGCACTCTAACGTTGACAGAATTTTTGGAATCGGTAAAGTTCCCGGATATGTTTCGGTTCCCGTTCCGTTCCCGTATGGGGAAGAAATATAGTCTATGTAGCACTGTATTGTAATAATGAAAACCGTATTGAAATCAGTACAGTGGTTTTTGAATTCCCGTCCCCAATCCTGTGAGAAAATGGTGATGAACTATAGTCTATATTACTCAGAGACAATCAAGCACTCTAACAATGAAAGAATATTTTGGTTAAGAATATTTTGCCCCTGTTCTGTAACTTTCGCCTTGGTAAAAGCAGGCGATAAACAGTTTAGAATTGAACGAAATTCTATGAATTTAGTAGGACTTCGTTCCATTTCCACCGTTTATCGCCTGCTTTATCGAGGCAATAGTTACAGAACAAAGGCATAGGTTCCTGGTTATGTCACCACTCCCGTTTCCGTTTTAAATATGTAAAAGAAATAATTATAGTCTTTGTTACTAAGGAGCAATCAAACACTCTAACGTTGAAATTTTTTTTGGAATTGGTCCAGTATTTTCCAAGTTCCCGCTTATGTTCTTGCTCTCGTCCCGTTCTCGTGGGAATATGAGGATAACAACGTACTGTAATGGCGACAAAAGTTTTAAATCATTTCAGTGATTTTTGAATTCCCGGTCCCGTTCCCATTCATGTTCCTGTAGGAATTTGAGGATGAGATATAGTGTATGGTACTCAGCGGCAATAAACTAAAAAAAATTAAATCTTTATTCTCACCAGTCAAACATTAAAAATTAAACTAGAAGAATTTTCGTTATTATTTGTTACTTACTATTTTAAATTCTTGTTGTCAAAAACGATTGAAAAAAAAGAAAAGCATTGTTTTAATTTAATTTTTAATTCATTACAGTTAAGAGTAAAGAAATTGTTACTTTTACTATATTCCAATTCTTTTTTTCCATATGTACTCACCTTTTAAACCTTCCCTAGACCTTCACTAACATTTCAAGACCAAGATAAGATAAATCCGTTCAGCCGTTCTCGACTTTTAGCCAAACTAACGAACAGCAATTGATGTTTATATATATGTTACAGTCAAAGTGATTAAATAGCTATTATACATAATGACTGGTCATTATATATAATGGCCAAATTCACTAGACAAAGTAATAAATTAATCACTTTGTCTGGACAGTATTCATAATAACTTGTCAAAGTTAGCCAAAGTAATAAATACGGTCTAGCCGACTTGTTACCCCTCCCTCTCTTCATCCCGCTACCGCGTTCCGTATGCAACAGCTTTCCGCATGGCCCGCTTCGCGGGGCTCATTATTTTAACCCTTTTTTCCGCAGGGTTAAGCTGCTCATGCTAAATATGAAAATAGCAATTAATTTCTGTATGCAACAGCTTTCCGCATTTATTTTATAATTTAATTTTTTAAATAATCTTTGTGATTAGTTAAGGCAAATTGAAATATAATTTTATAATTTTAAACGCATACCTACGTGTTTTATTACATTATCCAAGTCATCGAAGATATTATATATAATAGCTAGTTAATGTGATTAATTTTGTGTCCATTATCACTTTAACCAAACTGAGTAGATATTATGCATAATGGCTAGCCATTATACATAATATCCAGATTTATTACTTTGGCTGTAACATATATATAGACTAGTTGCTCTACAAAAAACATATTTCGACAAACTCATTCCTTCAAAAGTGATTCAAGGTCATTGGTCATTGTAAAATAATATTCTCCTTTAAAAAATTGAAAAAGTGGCAAATTTGCAGCATCGGCGATGTTAATGTTAAAATCGCCACTCAAATTCATTGGCAAATCATCGAATCTCTCCTCAATTTTATCGCGAAGGTATGCAGAAGCGTCTTCAGACAAAATAAATAAATTTTTATATAAAAACTTTCGTTTTATACTTAAAGACGTATTCGGTGAAATATAAACGCCAGCTATTATAACTTGCTGGCCATTTTCAGAGTGGCAACGACAAACACACATCTTGGTGCTTCTACATTATTTGGTGGTTGAGCTTCCTCTTGCTTTTTCGGATCTGTTTGATGATCGATTTAAGCAAATCAGCTCAGAGTTGGTTGAGTTTACTTTAAAACCACATTGCTGGTACTGGTAGTACGACTCTTCTGGCAACAAAAACCGGTGAAATTAACTTGGCATATGTAAGAGAGTTTTAGCTTTTTCTGGCTGTGGTTCGACGTGTTAATGCTGAATAATAACGGGCCTTTCTTGGATCCTTGTGTAAGGTCGGCATTGATTGTTCTTGTAAATGACTGGCAAATTCTTTTTTGACCGTAGAATGATTTGAAATGAAGAAAATTGTAGAAAATTTTGATTAACGCTTGTGGAAAACTTAGTTCAAAAGGTTGTGCAGTAGTAGTCCTTGTATCTAAGCACTGTCGAATGCATTTTAGATGTCGAGAAGGCATTCAACAGGGGCTTGATGGCTGCTCAAGGAAAAAGCGATATCGTGTTGGAATTTTTTAAGGGGATGTGGGATAGAATGTCTTTCACCGAATCCAAAATGCATATCTGGTATATCTTATATTGTTATTTCTGCAGAGACGTCTCTGTTGTTCAACTTTCTTGGGATCGCAGTATTGTCTTCACTGTTTCCCACTTTCTTTAAATTATATTATTAAGTGATTAGGGTGTGTGAGGCTGAGTACATTGAGTTGAAATAAAAAAAGTGAGATGCACAATCACACATTGCAAAATCACTAGACCTTTCTGCATGTACCTTTTTTTTTAAAAAAAAAGAGTTTTTAAATTGATTGGGCCCTGTCAGTGTGAGCATCGTCCCAGGCACCTGTCTTAACTTGTGAACATAACTCAGATGAGGTCGCAGGTAACCATCAACTCTCAGTTCGTGTCAATTTGTCCTCTCATTTTTCACTTTCCTCCTTGACGATGATTAAGAAGCACATCACATCACAAAAAAGAGTCCTCTTGTGAAGTTACATGCATCAGGCTATAATAATCACGCAACGACACAACTGAATTCGAAATTAACTTGCAGACGACCATCTCTATGTTTGGATTTACGTATGTACGCATTCTCTGCTTCTCTAATCAAAAATACATTAAACCAGTACTGCTTAAAGGTGGAACGGTTGTTGTTGAGGGGTTGGACATTGTGTTATGGCAGTGCTAGAAGGCGAAATAGATTTTTATCTTGACACAGAAAAGATGTGTGTTGTAAAACGTTAAACAATTTGTTAAGATACCAATGGCAAGGGAAACACACTAAATTCAGGTATGCTTGAGAAAGTATATGATACTGACATGGCGCCTGCTCATGTTACAGGGTTCTTCCGGTTTGTGTGGCGTTCTTCTAATTAAGATATAACGAGGAGCTGTACAACGATGTAATTTTAACAGGGCTATTTCCTCATTTGAAGAAGGAACCCAAACAGCTTTATTATAATAATTACTGTACGCAACATCATTTAAATTGGGCTTCTCACAATAAAAAATACTACATAATGTAGAACCTATAGTTATTGAGAGTTATTGTTTCTACTGAAGTCAATAACGACTTTAAAATTACTGACCTACAGTTTGGATAAGAGATGTTGAAACAGACGAAACTTATTTGACAATATAGTAAAGCAGTCAGTAGTCCAATTTTGTCCACGCATACCTATGTGCTCATTGAAGCTTAATAAATTACCATGCCTAGCAGGCATCTGATTTAATTTCACTAGCCCATTAACATAACTATATCTGTTCCATAGGAAGCCTCATTCCAAAATGACTTGCACGATAAAACTTTCATTGAAGAAATTCTGCAAATTTGGTTTCACTTGATTCCCTTTGATACATTACAACCTTGCCGAAGACTTACCGCCTCCATCAACGTTTCAACATCAATTTGATCACGATTGTCAATTATTTAAGCACCATAACCTCAATTGTCCAAATACAAAACTGTCGCTCGGTTTGCGGAAATTCTCCCACAACATAGAGCAACACACAGACGAAGATCACGAAGCATTTCACTTCACAAACAATCAAATCAAAGTCATCTTCATAAATAAGTGTTGGCAAACGTAGCCACAGCGACAGCAGCCGTAGTACATTGGTTCATTGATACACTGATCCCACTAAAGATCCTGACCTACAGCGAGCGAACACAAGCAATCTCGGCTATGTTGATGATGCGGATGCGGTTCAGTAGGTGAAGTCACTTTGCAGTGAAACTAACCCGTGGATAATAAATTGTGCATTCGTTTGTACGAAAAAAAAAATGCAATAGCTTTCGCTTTCATTTCGGTTGAGAAGGTTCGTAAAGGTTTTGAATGGCTGGTGTTGGTAGGGAGCCAATCCAATTTCTGCTAATCAGGGCATTTATTTTATTTTCTTTGTTATTACATCCATACTTACATATGTGTGCATATATGTATGTGCATATGTACATTGTAGATACCTATATACATAAGCTAACGGTATAGAAAAAGACATTTTGTTACGAAAAAAATATAAACAAACTTTGTAGGTATAGATTTTAAATGCTAAAGTGAATTTCATAATGCTTAAAAAAGATATTTGGGAAACTAAACCTAGATCGATATGAATAGATGCGCACGTCAAAGAGTTATGGATATCCATTTAATGAAAACAAAAGATTCCATAAGAGACACTAATGCACAATGCACATTGTTTTTAAGATTTGAGAATCTTAACGCAAAGGTAAAACAGTGTTTGGTAAAGCATTTTGCATGACTAGAATATGAATCAATACTTGACTGTACTTTCAAAGCTGGGCTCAAGGCAAAACCATTGATAATAATTCGTCGTGAGGCGGGTATTACGTCTAAATTGTATGAGTGGTGGAATGCAACAGAGCAGTGTTTTTGAAAAAAGCGTTAAAAAAGGGGGACAAGTAATGCTTCTACGATGCTCAAAAGCATACTACAATTGAACTCTTACCTGAGACTTAAATCTCTATTTTGAACTCTGCCAAGAAGGCTCAATGAAGTTTGAGGAGCACCTTGCTTCTCCGTTTGATCTCGTCACTGATGTTGTTCCTCGTGTCAATGGCGGATCCTAGGTAGACGAAGTCCGGTACTACCTCGAAGTTAGGTCTGTATACATGTATATGATATATCCTTCGATGTTCGGTGTCTTTGTATACTTCGTTACCATTATTAACCATTAAACCCTTTTTGACGTTTCGTTTTAAAACGCGCAAAAACCCCTATGACATCACGCTTCCATCTATCCATTACTTCAATATCGTTTGTGTTGGCTAGTTACTGTACAGACTTCTGAAAGATTCTTCCTCTGGTGTTGACGTTTGAGTTTTGTACAACCTTTTCAAGTATGATGTTAAAGAAATCGCATGACAGTCTGTCGCCTTGTCGAATGCCTATTTCGACACCAAAGATCTCGATGCGTTCTTTACCTTGACGGAGCAGCGTGAATTCTCCAAAGTCATCCTGCATAGTCGTACGAGTTTTGCAGGGATGCCGAAACTAGACATGGCTCTGTACAGCTCTTCGCTGTAAATACTGTCATACGCGGCCTTGAAATCAATAAAAAGATGGTGTTAATCGATACAGTAATCCCCGGATAAATACCCCCCGCTTAGTTGCGTTACCCGTTTAATTGACCTGATTCCTAGGCAAAAAAAAGATCACATAAGAAATATACATAAAATTTCCCGTTTAAATGCATTCCGCTTAATTGCGTTTCCCGGTTAAATGGTCCAAAAATCAAAACTCTTTTTTCAATTTGAAGCAAAATTGCCCGGTTAATTGAACGAAAAAAACCAAATCATTGAAGTCACTTTTTGCTTACACCTTAAATGATTGATGATGAATTGGTCGCATTGTTGCGCGCCTCGCCTACAAGTTAATAGTCAAATTGACATGACTTAAATCGTTGTGAGATTTTTTACTCTCTCGTGAGCACTCTCTTTTGTGCACTGCTACGAAAAATCGCTGTGCTGGAACAGGATTAGACTGACTTTCACCGAATTTCGGTGCATTTCGTGCGAATTTTCAGTAAAGAAACTTCTTCTTCTTCTTTTTCATTTCCGGCGTTACGAGTAGTGATCTTGAAGCGATCACAACTCTCCCACTTTTCCGCTTCACACTAGCGTTGACCTCAGAAAGCGTCGGCAAGCCTCCCGGTTTTGGATTGTTCCATGTCTGAGGCCAACCAAATGCTGCTGTTTTTGCATTTGCTTGTACCAGGTGTGTTTTGGCCTGCCTTTTCTTTTTCGTCGCGAATTTGTTGAAACGTTGTACGATATTGCCTTTTGCACGGGGTTTTGCGGATTTCTCCTTTGAACATGACAATACCAACTGAGCCGGTCGTGCTGAATTTTGTCCAAGATGGTACTTTTGACATGAAGGCTTCCACGGATCTTAGTACTTCTAATTCGATCAAGCTTTGTTACTCCTGCTGTCATCCGAAGCATCTTCATTTCGGCTGCCGTCAATTTGCTCTCATACTTTTTGTACATTGTCCAACATTGTGAACCGTATGTCAGAGCTGGACGGAGAACTGCTGTGTAGAGTCTTCCCTTCAACTTAGGGGGCATTTTTCGATCACAGAAGATAGCGGAGTTTTCTCGCCACTTCATCCACCCTACGCTTACTCGATGATTGATGTCGTCATCACAAGTTGCTTCACTATTGATCATAGATCCCAGATATTTAAACTTTTCACACTTGGGATGCACATTTTCATTCAAATAAATGTCTGGAATAGGCTTGTCTGGATCAGAAAAAGGGCAGCACAGGTATTCAGTCTTTTTAGCGCTAATACGGTACCCATTTCCTTCCAGAACATCAATCCAAACGTCAAGTGCTCGTTGCAGGGATGTAGGATCCTCGCTTATGATGGCTCCATCGTCAGCAAAGAATAATTGTTGTACTTTATTGTCCGTTACTTTTCCTTCGAGCAAATAATCCAGAACAGCAATAAAGAGCAGTGGACTCAAGACACTTCCCTGATGTACACCTACTGTTATTTGGAATTCTTCGGTGACTCCAGCTGGGCATCTCACTTTTGTAACTGCTCCCTCGTACATGTCCATAATTATTCGCAAATAGGCTTCAGGAACTCCTCGGTGTCTGAGGGCCACCCATATCAGATCTCGTGGTTGTCGATCGAATGCTTTTTCGAAGTCAACCAACACAATATGCAAATCCTCTGAGGCATCTCGGTGTTTTTCCATAATGATCCTTATGCTTTGGATTGCGTCTGTAGTTGACTTACCCGCGATAAACCCGCATTGGTCATCAGACAGCCTTATTATTTTCCGCAGTCGGCTATCCAAAACCCGCTCAACGATCTTCATAGTGTGGGACATCAACTTGATCGAACGATAGTTGTCACAGCTTCTGGTATCTCCCTTTCCCTTGTACATTGGAAGAAGAAAACTTTCCCTCCATTGATTAGGCAAACTGTCACCTCTTACAAGTTTGGAGATGAGAATCGTGAGCCATCTTAACCCGATGTCTCCCATATTTTTCCAAAACTCATATGGTACCTCGTCTGGCCCAATCGCTTTGCCTTTTTTGGAGTTCTTAACTGCCTCCCTAACTTCTTCGACTGTGACGTCGGATACTTCCGTAAAGTTAGGTGCAGCTGTTGGAAAGTGGCGCCGAGGAAACTGTTCATTCAAAAGATCATCACAATACTGTCGCCACCTGTGAAGAATTTTGTCGTCATCCACAAGTAGCACTCCTTGAGCATCATTGATGAACTTCGGCGAACGAATCTCCTGCGTATTTCTCCTTCTCTGAGCGGCTATTTTGAAAATGGTTGCTCCCTTATTCAAGTTGCTTTGTCTTAGCTCTTGGATTGCCTGATTTGCTTCAGCAGCTGGGGCAGAAATCTCTTCCAGCTCTCGATACAGGCCCTCCGTGCATTTTGCTTGAAGTTGGGCGCACTTTTTCTTCGCTTCTTTTCTGCAGCTCTTGTATTCCATTTTGAAACGCGCTTTTCCATTTGTATTTCTTGAGGGGCACTTCGACCAAGCTTGGAAAGCTGCTTTCTTCTTTCTAATCACTGCTTTAGCTTCATCATCCCACCACCAGGTTTCTTTAGCTTGTTGGTGGTGTCCTTTTGAGACTCCTAACAGTGATTTGGCTCTCTCTAAGCATGTTCGTTGTAGGCGATCCCACATATTTTGTGCCGTGATTGCATTTGAAACTGCGTCGATGGTATTACACAGCTGACTTTGCATATACGAAATGAATTGCTGTCCTTTGGTTTTCTCCAGATTGTACCACTTGATTCTCCTAGGAGCCTTTGTTTGTTTTACTTCCTTCACCGCATCCGTAAAAAATTCTGTTAAAAGAAGACGGTGTTGTTGAGCGGCAGCTTCTCCTAGTATCACTTTGCAGTCTTTCACCCGAGATTTCATGTAATTATGGTTACCAAATGGTAATCAATCTGGGTTTCATTTCCTCCACTGCTGTAAGTGATAAGGTGTCGGTCTTGTTTGATGAACATGGTATTTAGTACGATTAGACCGTATGACTTGCACATACTTAGAATATCTTCACCAGGAGTGTTCCTGGTGCCGAATCCCAAACCTCCATGGCAGTCTTCATAATCCTCGTTTGTCTTCCCGACATGTCCATTCAAATCTCCTCCAACAAACAAATACTCTTCTTTTGGGATGTTCTTAAGTAGGTTATGAAAATCAAGCCAGAATGCATCTTTTTCCTCCTGCTCACACCCTATTTGGGGAGCATATGCACTGATAATATTCCAGACCTTTCCTTCCATCACCAATTTAAGAGACATCAAACGGTCACTGGACTTCAAAATGGTCAAAACGCTGTCACATAAACTTTGGTCAAGGATGATACCGACTCCGTTCCTACCTTGTTCCGTTCCATAGTAGAACATCTTGTAAGCCTTGTTCTTTGCATCTAAGAAACGGGCTTTGTTTGCTGTGTTTCGCCATTTCGTTTCCTGAACACACAAGATGTCCACTCGCCTCCTTCTCATCATCTCTTCGAGTTCGAGACTTCTACCAGTCATACTTCCAACGTTCCAACTCGCGACTCTAAATTTTCGTCCAACTCGTCGCATTACTTTGCTAGCCCCGGAATCCGTATAGCTCTGACCCGAACATTGCTGCTCGGGTAAAGAAACACACCTATTTATTATTAGGTTTGTTCGTTAAAACCCTGGGGTCGCCACAAAGCGTTTTTTTGAGAAACCTAAGGTCGCCCTGAATGTCAAATTGAGTGTTTTTTAGCCCTGGGGTTGACCTGGGTTTTCCCTCAACTCACCCTAAGTTTTTGCTGTGGCGAGTTGAGGGCTGTCAAATGGCATGTATTTTTATTCAAATGACAGGGATGTGTGGTGATTTTGTGGCTTTGCGTTTTTTGAGAATTGGAAAACCCAGGTTTTTTTGACAACTCATAAGATTGTCAAGAAAACTTGGGTCAACCCTGGGTAAAGTTCAACGAACGAGTCTATTGTTTGCTGAAACATCAGAGTTTAGCGACTGCAAATTAAAATCTTGAAAATGTGTAAGGAAACAATGCAGGTGAAAATTACAGATTCTTACCATGATATAATGTTCTAGCCAAATAAAAAGCAAATCTGACTAATTCCCTCTTGTACGCTTGCTAATGATATACGCACGGATTATGTACCAATTCATAATTTATGTGTTGTGTACATTATGAAAAATTGTTCCTTTTCAATCATTCCTAGGCTGAAATTGTTTTGTTCTTTTTTTATGTCTTACCATTATATGTTTATTTTCCATTCAATAAAATTTTGATTTTCATTAAAAAGGTTCTTCTTGACTTTCTTGCCAAAGTCGTAAAAAAAATCGCTTTATTGCGTTTTCATTTCAATTAAGCGGGGTTTTTCTAAATGGGACAGCAGATCAATTAAGCGGGATTCTTTTAATTGCGTTCCCCTGTTAAATGCGTCTAAAGTTGTGCATTTAAGGTGACGCAATTAACCGGGGAGCACTGTATTATATTCTTGGGTTTTTTCGAAGATCTCCCGTAATGTGAAAATTTGGTCAATTGTGAACTTTATTGGTCTAAAACCGAATTGGTAATTGCCTATCAAGTTGTTGACGTGGGGTTTCACACGTTCACATATTACAGCAGACAAGATCCTATAAGCGAAGTTAAGGAGGATTATTCCTACATAAATGGCTCAATTGTGGGGGTTTCCCTTTTTTAGGATCGGGCATACTGTGATTCCATTTATCTAGCAAACTATCTTAACACCATATCATGCAGATCAGTTGATGCAACTCCTTTCCAACTGATATCCTGCTGCCTTAAAAAGTTCAGCATAAAGGCCAACTGCAGTCTTACTTGGCTTAGGTTTGCATATGACAAGCTTAACTTCTCCTAGGTAGAAAAACCGGCATTCTTGATCGTCTTCGAAGTTGAATGGGGCAATCTGCATGACAGCGGAATTAGTGTCTTCATCGCCGCTAAGCAGTTTGCAGAAGTGGCCTTTAAAGATTCTCAGTACCGACTGCTTCTCGATTATTATGTTTCCCTGCTGGTCTTTCTTTTTGAGAAACCAATGTTCCTCCCTTCTTTTCTCCTTGAAAATTTCTTAATATTGCTATAAAGCAGCCCTTGTTCTCTTTTGCATCAACATTGTCGTGCTTTTTGTTTGGCTTTATTTGGCTGCCTGCATTCTTCATCGAACCATCACGGGTTTTCTTTTGGAGGCGATACCCAGAGCCTCAGTCCTCAGAGGCAGCATTGGTGATGTCTGGTTGGTATTGTTGCCTTCAATGCTTGATGCTGGCATACGTTGGCCCCTCGGAAGGTTCAGATTTATCACACTGGATTGCGTCCATCGCAACATGGTCAGTTTGGTTGACACTGGATTGATCTGGGTTCGTCATGTACCTTTATGAATTTTGAAATGCGTGAAGTGTGTAGGTACAACAATATTTAGCCCCGCAGCAAAATCGATTAGCCTTCGTCCGTTTTCGGAGGCTTTGTCGTGCAGGCTATGCTTACCAAGGGTATTTTCAAAGATGTTTTCCTTCCCTTATTTAGCGTTAGAATCACCTCGGCGCATACTAGGCTAATGTTGGCAAATTTAGACCAAATGCGGATGGTCACTCTATACGCTCATTTACTCAAAACGACTGAGTATTATGTGAAAATGGAGTTTACATACACTGAACCAAAAAGGTACATGATTTGAATTGAGTTCATTAAAAAAAAGAGACCCTAAACATACGTTCTATGAATTTATTCCTACGACTAAAAAGGTTCTTAAAATTATTGATTCCTGCATTAAATTAATGATTAAAATTCATTGAAAACTTCTTACAATAATTCACAAAATAAATGAACTCTTTCATTCGATGTACATAAGTAAGTAAACATTAAAATCCATAATTGTTTGCTTTAATTTCATGTACTTTGTAATTCAGTGTTACTGTATTTTACATTTATTTTATGACCTTCAGACATAAATTGAAGGAATAAATTCACTGGTTTAATGTAAGCAATAATAAAAATCATGCTGATTGTTCTTAAAAAGTATGAGCAATTTCTAAAAGTATAAGAAAAAATTCATGGAACTAATGATGCTTTTCATTAATTTTATGACATCGTTCTTTGTTTTTAATGATTTTAATCATTTAATTTAAGACCCTGACATATGCTCTAGGAATAGTTTCCTTCTTTTAATGATTCAAATTATACATTTTTTGTGAAAAGAATGACGCTTTTCATTGATTCAATAAATGTTAGTTTTGTTTTTAATGATTTTAATCATTGGTTTGCAATGATTGTAAGAAAAGTTTCTTTTTTTTAATTAAATAAAATCATTAAGTTAAGCAATTTTTCCTATGCTAGAATGAATTTTTTCATTAGTCTTATGTAAAAAAGTATGGATCCTACGATTATTTTCATTGATTGAATGAATTTCTTCTTTATTTTTGATAACTTTTCTTTATTTTCTAATGAATTCTGACATTAATTTAATTTTTTTTTCTCTATTCTTATGAAAAATATTATGAATCTCATGCAACTTTTCTTGCATTAGTATGAATTTTTTCACTAGATTTATGTAAGAAATTGTGGAACCTTTGCCATTTTTTCATAAAACAAATGAATTCCTTCTTACTTTTCAAATAATTCTTTTTTTGTTTTAAGAAAAAAATCATTAAAATTTATACTCACACGTCACCCTGAAATACAAAAGCCCCGATGACAAACTTTTTTCAAAAAATGGTATGTTTAAGAACTTAAAGAAAAGAAAAAAAGAAACAGTTTTAACAAAAACAATAATAATTTATTGAACACGAAGTCCTTACATCATTCTTGCTTACAATATATACATAAAATATACGTAATTTTTCGTATAGTATAGTTTCTTAGTTTTAGCTTTCTTTTCGGCATATAATGATTTTATGATTTTGATATCTTTCTTTAACAAATTAATTATTAAAGCAATATTAATTTTGTGTGCTTGATGTTTAAGGTTTGGCCGAATTTTTTGTCACAATAGTCACAAATCGGTTCAAGATCTATTTAAAAAATTCATTAAAATTAAAATTAAGTGCTATAACCTGGCACGAATTAGGATTTAGGACTATCGTGACAAAAATTCGGACAAACCCTAAATAAGGACCACCCTAATATATATATATATATATGTTTATATAGCTAAATGGAAATACAATATAATAGATAAGAAACCACAACTATGAGCATAAGTTTAAATGGTCTGATAATAAAAACATTTTTGTAGTCTTATTTTTAGATATGTTTATGTTATAGAAGTGGTGTTCAATGAACGTCCAAATCTGTGAACAAGCAGAAGGATATTCTAAATTAAAAAGGTGGAAGGCGTTAAAACAAGCATCAATAGCCACTAGAAGATATTAAAGCAATATTTAATTCCATCCAAATAAACATAGCAACTACTGAAAGTATTAAGTTCCTTATCTGCTACTACCAGGATGAATGGCTGGATGTTTTCGGACTTTGATTTTAAAAAATTAATGTGGTCGTCTGTTTCCTGGACAATCGCAGCTATAAAAGTGAAGGCCTCCTGTGAACTCTTAATTGTGAACTTCCTCACACCTTTTTGTCCATCAGTTTTGTTTCTGATACATTTTTGTGTGGGAAAGAGGAATCCATGCACGCACCACATTAATTTCACTGCAGCACTGTCTAAAAAAAGTAAAATACAAAGTTAATTAATAAATTGTCTAGAAAATATTTTTACGAGTAATCAATAAAACAAATGCATTTTTGGAAATCGAACTTTTAATGTATTTTGAAATATTTGTATATATGGACTGAGAAAAATAAACTTGCCACTATTTACATCTGGTTCGTTTATTTTTTCCAGCATTCCCCTCATCTCCTTGTCCCTTAAATGATTTTCTTGAAGCAAAAACAACTTTAAACGGACGGCTTGATCTGTCCATCTGCTGACAATCCCTGAGCGATTTCCAAATAGCACACCAAAATCCATTTTTATCTAAAAAAAATTTAAAAGTATTATGTAGCGTATTTTCACGTATATATTATGAACTCATGATTCTTGGGCATAGAAATTGTTTTTATAGAAATGGTGTTCGATGAACATCCAAATCTCTGCGCAAGCTAAAGCGTACTATAAAATAAAGAGGCGGAAGATCTTAAAACAGGCGTTAATAGCCGTTTAGAAGCTATTGAAGCTATATTTAATTCCATTTATACAAAAACATAGCTATTGCTAATATAAATAATCATGAATTTTTTGGAGAACATAAGTGTTTAAGAAAAAGTTATGCAATTTTAGGGAACAAAACAGAAATATTACCAAGCGATATCCAGTAGGCCGTTTGTATTCCGGCCACTTCTTAAATATATCATCCAAAGAACTGGCTTGCTTAATTTCCTGCAGTCTGTAATGGGAGGAAGCCTGCCAGCAGCTGTCGAATTCTGTGATTGAAAGATTGCCGTTTTTTAGCGTGGTCACGTATTCCTCAGCATTTGCTTCGGGCGCTATATAAAAAGATACAAAGGATGAGATACGCATTTAATGAAATGTTAAATAATCTTACTCAATGGATTAGTGCCAACTACTTTTTTTTTGTAGATTCAGGTTTTGAGCTTTCAGGAGTTAGAGACCTTTTTAAGTTTGATCGCATACTGCTTTTCGCATTATTAAATTTGGAATATATTTTTCCTCGTTTTCCAACGCGATAATACTCAAGTTTTTCGTTTGGGAAGCGGTCCAGTATCTCTTTTTCAATCCTATGGCTAGTTGACAAAGATAAATGCAACTCATTTTCGGTAAAATAATTACAGATCATTCTAATTAAACTTTGCCGGTGCTCGTCTAAAAGCCTGGAGTTGTCTTTGTAATATTTAATTATGCTTGCTGATTTTTTACAACTATTCAAAATTGTGGCCAATTTCGTTGAGCATTCATTAGGCTCGGGTGAACTAAATCGAATTGAAGTTGTTGGTGATGACGGTGAAGAGCAAAGGTTTAATGTTGATTTTGATGAAGAATAATAAGAAAAAGGCTTGTCTGCAAAAGATTCTTCATGTTCCCCCGAGACAAATTATGTTCAAACAAAACGAGGTCACCGATTGATTTGGTCAGGTTTTCTCTTTTGTTTTAAAATATCAGCTTTATAATGTATACGCAATAAATGTTTTTTGTAACTCGAAGAGTTAGTAAAAAGAAGGGCACAGTTTGGTTCAATGCAACGAAATGTACTTTTTGAGTTGTGCTCATGTTTTCTCTTGAGATGAGACATCAGTAAATTGATTTCGCTGAATTTTTGTTGACAAATAAAACACAGCATTTTGAAGTAACCTGGAAGTTTGTTTGTAGGTATATTAACTAAAAAAAGCAATACGTTTTAAGACTGCTAACATCAACAAAAGAAATGAACTCATGTCATGATAGGATATTACAAGCATATTGCATGAAGTAACCTTAAAGTTTATGACTTTTTTCCTACTGTTCAAGAAACAGTCATACAAAATATGGAAATATTCCAATTTTTTATGAATAAGTTCTTAAAACAGCAGACTTCAGTCATAAGTGTATAACGGCAATATTTCACATTTTAAAGAAATATTTCATGAAGTGCAAGTAATGAGCTTACAGTTTATGAATAATTCTTACGATTCAGGAATACGTTCTTTCACAATAGTGAAAAAACCAGACTGTTCCTATTATTTAAGTATTAGTCATACAAAACAAGAAAGTGATGTTACTTTTAATGAATTAGTTCTTAAAACATCAAATTTCTGTAACTGCGCTTTCATAGCCGCATTAAATTGATTTTCTTAATAATTGTATTATGTTTTTATAGTTGATCTTTTTTATGCTCATATCACATTCACAAATGAAACCAAAGATGATTACGAAGAAAATACATATTATGTAGCCTATTTTTGCAATGAATGGATTCAAACATTTAAAGTAATTTTTCTTTAGATGTCCATTGCTCATGCTTATGAATGTGGTTTCATGCATTGAATGATATTGTTATGTAACAAATACATAGTGTCAAGAATTTAAAGCAACATTTCATAAAATGTCACTTGATCATGTAAATGAATGTGATTTCATATAATCAGTCATTTATTTCCTGCAATAAAAAAACAGTTTCAAGCATTTTAAGAAATTTTTCATAATACTTCACACTAAAATTTGCATGTATCGTTCTTATTTCAAATGTAAAATTTCATAATTTGATTTTCCAACAACAATTCCACTGCTTTGAATTTTATGAATGGTTTTTCATGCAAACCATGACTTGGTCATAAAACAAAAATAAATTTTTGTGAATTCTTGCATAATTTATATGAATATTCTTTAAAAATTAATGATTTTGGCTGTATGATCGCCATTCATAAAAAGAATGTACAAAACTTTTTTCAGTGTAGAGATGGTTAAATTAGCCGAAGTTTCGAGCAAAAACAAAATGTTCTTCAATCCTGAGTACTGTCCACCCTCAGTCAGCATTAAGTGCAGTGTTTTCTTAAGCCTTAATTAGAAAGAGTTGGATTTAAGTTTCGATAAGACTTACTTATCCGCTTGATTAATAGTTTTCCACACTCTTACTGATAAATAGCCCTGCTTTGCAACTTTAACAGCACACAATCGACCCCAAAGGTGAGATGCAAAAATGTCAGGCTTACATAGCTGTCTCAAGGCAACAACTTCATCTTGTCGGAGATTGTTTTGTGAAAGAAATTAAACGCAATTAAAAGACCATAGATGCACTGCCATCTGGTGATCACTGATGATCATCGCATGCATCCGATGCCGAGAGTAATAATTACGATGCATCAGTGCAGTATAAGATGGTGAGTTACCAAAGAAACCACTTTACAGCGCCCCGGCGCGGAGCGCTATACCTCGATCTATCCACATCTGTCGACATTTTAATAAAAGTCAGTGTGAATTTTCTTCACGACAACGATGGAGCATCGACGACATGAAACGCATCCGCTCTTCAATTAAATTCACGTCACATTTAGTTCTCGTGATCTTGATATTGCTTGGAGCAAAGTGACGTTTCGCTTAAATACGTTTAAGTCCAGTCTGATAAGAGTTGATATGTGTCTGTCTGTCTGTCTACCTGTATGTCGCCCAGTGACATTGTAGGGAGAGTTTTACATGTATATTGGTTGCAAAGACAGTAATGGCTCTGAAAAAAGGCTTATCCGACTAGTACACACAACTTTGTCAAAAGGATGTTTGTTAAACTTAGCGTGAGTCTTTTAAGCCCCCCGCCGCCAGTCTGCCTTCCATTTTCATCCGTAAAAGGCATGCAATGAAGGTCAACACCAACAGCAGGTTCGATGGGAAGTGAATCGGAGATAAAGGTTTTTGACTGCTCCTATACCTACAACAGCAGCAGAAAAAACAGATGCAGCTGCAGCAATGTTAATGCAGGTCTGGGTGGTGGTATACTTCGAGAACAATTGCCTTCTTATATTTTTCTTTTTCGTTGGAAACGCAAACGCATTCTAACCGAATTATCTTCAAGATTTAATCTATCCATGGCGAAATGCATGAATATTTCTTGTCACTTTATCCAATTAAAAAAGCGAAAGATACATTTAAGTGGGCGCAATCTATTTTCTCACAACAGTTGTGTGCTGTTGTTTGCGATCTTACAAAATAATACCGATGTTTTTTTTTAAATCTGAATTAAAAATTGAATATTTGGTGCTCAAAGAACCATAAGGCAAAGAATTGAGAGAACACTTTATCATGAAAAAAAATCCTTCAATTACAGTTTGGTTGGCACAGCGGTAAACCTGAATAAAAAACATACCTACATGCTCTGCAAAGATTCGATTTATTGACTTTACGCTTCAGGTCGATTTTGGTTTTTTTTTCTGTATTGAGTGTGCCACATAAGGGGCCAGTTATAGCGATCAGGAAAACGAATCAGGAAAAATTTTCAAATGGAAAAATAACTATGTTTTCGTTGCAATTGAATAACAAATGTTATACCAATCGATGGCAAATCACTCAAAGAATTTTTTGTGCCCAAAAAAGATATAATAGAACTAATATTTTCTGTTTAATTTGTAATATTTTGTTTTCCTGATCCAATTCCATCAGGAAAATAGAAAAATACAATTTTACGGCAAAGTTTTTGTTCAATTGAACATTTTCTTGACAAAAAAAACTCTATGAGCTGGTTACTATTGATTGGTATAACATTTGGTATTCAATTGTAACGAAAATATAGTTATTATTCCATTTGAAAATTTTTCCTGATTCGTTTTCCTGATCGCTATAATTGGCCCCTAAGATGAGGGCTGTCCTTTGTCCTAAAGTGCGTTTTCTATGACTCGTCGAACCGTAGTACTGGTCTTTATTCACTCTACAAGCCACAACCATTTCACCGACAGGACAAAGACTAGGAAAGTCCAGCCTCGACTATCCAGTGGGTTTGAGAGGCTTTGTGTCAAAATTTTTGTCGAAATCAAAAGATTCGGTAAGTAGTTCCATCCTTAATAGACTAGCGTTCTCTAATATCATCATGCAAAGTCCAACGATCTTATAAAAAGCCTCTATCCTTCTCTGAAACAATGAAATTCGGACTGTACAGTCCGACAGCCCGAGTACGTGCTGGATCTTCTTTCTTCTTCTTTTTCATTTTCGGCGTTACGAGTAGTGATCTTGAAGCGATCACAACTCTCCGAGTACGTGCTGGATATGAATAATTTTTTCAAGAGGAATAATTAGAATATCCTTCAGTATTTTATATTGCAATGTTTGAGCAGGTCTATAGTTAAGTGAAAGCATTCATTTTTATTGCGATTTGAAGAACAAAGCCTCTGTCGGACACGTCTATCTGAGAAATAAGGGTTTGCAATGGCGATCTTGATATTGTGATACCCGTGGAGTGATGGTAAGCAATTTTGCAAGTTTGCAAGGTTCGTGGTTCGAATTCCAACAGAATCCAAAACTGTTTTTCCGCGGCTATCGTCTTTCGCGAGGAAATGGTAAAGTAAATTCATTGCCATTAAGCACTTTCTCGGTTAGTCGTTCGGAATTCACAGATGAATTAGGGTCCCTTCCATTCTCTCACAAGACATGGTTGCGAGAAATGCGCTAGGCTCCGGGCACCCCCTTCTATTACGCCACCCTATTTGTCTATTTTTATATAATGGCGATCTTAGAACTTTGGTTTCACTACGATTCATGATGATCGACTTACAATTTCAGTCATCGAAGAGCGAAGGGCGTAGTACGCATTCGTCTAGGTTATCTTCCTCTCAATAAAAAAAAGCAATCATCAGAGGTCGACGAGACAGCTGACCCAACATTAACACCAAGTTGTTCAACAATGTTCTGAATAATACATATTATCAAGTGAATGGTCAATATTCTTCTTAGCATGAGCAATTACAAAGAAGGATCTTAAAAGGGCACTGTTGACATGAGCTGACAAAATTATTATTCCAGAATATCAGTTCAATTAAACGGTGGGTTATGATTCCATACATGCCTTGTCAAATAAATATCATCAGATATTCAGTAAAATAAAAGTAAAACTTAGCGTGCGACAAGCACATATCCGGTTAACTTGGAGAAGATATTCGAAACCGTTTGTTTAGACTGCAGTCTCTACAAAAATTAATAAACCAATACTTTATATTTTTACTGATTTCTCTAAGCTCTCTTTTGTGAACTCGACTATTTTAATTGGGGCTCACACCGGCTGTCAAATTGGTACACCCAAGACCTTACTGCTGATATAACGGGTTTTAAGATCATAGATACCAAAATTCTGCAGCAGGTCTTCGATAATATTTAGCAAAACAAATCCACTCCCTGTCAAGCAAAGTAGTATAGTTAAGTAACTCAGCGTCTGACTTTCAAAGTGAAAAGGTCGCTGCCTTAAAACAGATAACTTTATAGTAGTGAAAAAATTATTTACTACATGACCTTGTAAAACTAATGATCGTCTGTAAAGTGGGCATCCTGTGTGGTATGAGGTAGCTGCGCTACAAATGACAGAAATGATTAGTCTGATTGATACCAACTTCCGAGTAAGTTAGCAAGGAAATGGGGCAGCACATCGGAGCATGGAAGTCGTAAGGCATAATGCATCTCTCAACCATACCTATCCAAGACATTGTTCACAACTGGCAAAAAATCAAAAACTTTGGAGAACATCCGCTGGGTTAAGTTGAAGCTAAAAACTCATTAAGTTTTAAAAATAACTGCCAATTTCGAAAATAAAAACCTTTCGAATATCCAAATCATAGCAGCCATTAACGAGAAAGTCGGTTTTGAAAAAAAAAACTCTAATATTTGAGTTTTTAGACTTTTTTCATAAATTTTCTTACTTAAAAAAAAAAAAGCAAATCAACTGAAAATAAATCTTTCACACAAAACTTATTTAAAATCGTTATTTAAGAAAAATAAATATCATCACATTGCTGTTACCGTTATTTCACAACCTAGTGATCCAATTCCAAAAATTCCTCTGTAGCCCGTAGGCCGTCCTTCCGGCCCTAACAGCAAATTTGGAAGAAAACAGGTCAAGTAATTCATGCTCTTGATACGTATACCTATACGGATAGACAGACAAACATAGATGAAGACAGTTGGTCACCTAGACAGACAGACAGCATTGCCATTGCGACAATTATAGAAAAACAAGCCTTCATAACGTCGATTATAAGATCTTGTCTGCTGTAATATGTGAACTTCGGAAGCCCCACGTCAACAACTTGATGGGTCCTAACCAATTTGAAAATAGATCAAACTTTCACATTATGCCAGACCTTGGAAAAAGGACGGGAATATAATATCGATATTCACAATTTTTTTTTTTTTGAATTTCAAGGCCGCGTATGACAGTATCTACAGAGACAAGCTATCCAGAGTCATATCTAGTTTTGGTATCCCTGCAAAACTCGCACGACTTTGCAGGATGACTTTGGAGAATTCTCGCTGCTCCGTCAAGGTTAGCAAAGAACTTATCGAGACCTTTGTTGTCGAAATAGGCTTTGGACAAGGCGACAGACTCTCATGCGATTTCCTTAACATCATTCTTGAAACGATTGCACAAAACTCAACCGTCCACACCAGAGGAACAATCTTGCAAAAGTTTGTACAATTGCTCGCTTGCGCAGACGTTATGGGAACAAAGAAGCATGATGTAATAGGTGCTTTAGAAACAGAAACGGCAAAAATGGGTCTGATGGTTAATGATTGTAGACAATAGACAGACATAACTTCGAGGTAATACAGGACTTCGTCTTTTTAGGATCAGTAATAGACACCGAAAACAACATTAGTGCGGAAATCAAACGGAGAATACCTCTTGCCAACCGTTGCTTCAATTGAGGAACAAAACCCTCTCTAGGAAAACCAAGGTAACCCTTAATATGTCCTTGATCATCCTATGCATGGACCGTATCAAAGCGGGTGAGGAATCCCTTGTCCGTTTCGAAAGAAAAATTATTCCTTATAATTTTTGGTTCCGTATGCAAAGACAATCACCCTATTCTGGTTTTGTCTTGAAATTTAAATTGTTTTTGAATAACAAATGAAAATGAATAGTTTTCCTCTGTTAATTGCAGTGAGAAATAGTGGTGTAGCGAGCACAACGAAGAGCAGAGGATATTAGAAACAAAAAAAATTAATCTGATAAGATAAAGAAGAATCCTTTACAACTACAACTACAGTGACTTCCATTTGCTTTTTATTGAACAGAATCTGTTTAATTCTGTTTAACTTAAAATTTTGCATCGAACCAAACCTTTAAAAATTACACACATGAAAAATACGGCATGAAAAGATTTCGTTTCTCAATTATTTTAACTTTTGCCATTCTTTTTCAGTTCCAGTTCCAGATCCATTCTTTTTTTTTTCCTCTGTTTGGGAGACACCCCGTCGAAAATTTGTTGCAAGTTGAGGATTTTGCTCCATCAGATCGATTAATGTTTTGATATGCTGATTTGTTTTTTTCACCCTAAATTCAGTCAAAATAAAAGTTATTTAAGAAAAAAGAAGAAACCAACTAAAACTTACATTTTTATTCAAGTAAAACAATCTTGGCGTTTGCAAATTTAAAGTCACCAAAAAATAGCGTTTTACTAGTCGTTTAACTGAAATAAAACGACAGCTGCAATACCGAAGAATAACAGGGTGTCGTTCAAAAAAATTACATTCCACTGAACGCTAAATGTCAAATGGCGTTAACGCTAGGTTAAACGACTACATAGTGACTTTCATAATACCGATTTCCCTCAATGAAAATTGTCGTTCAAGCAAAACGCCTACCATAATGAGGGTGAATGTGTAAAGAAGAAGGTACAACAACGAGCTGTATGAGCTGCACTGCGACATGGGCATAGCTAGAAGAGTACCTACATATCGCGAGGCTACGATATCTGTACCAGGGAAATCGAGGAAGGGGTAAACCTTGTCTTAGGTGGTGCAATCAAGTGGACGAGGACCTCAACCGACTTAGGTGCCAGTTATAGCGATCATTTTATAACTTTTTTATGTAGCAAATCTTTAAAACTGCTAGGAAAAATTTTTCATTCTCTAAAGAATTTTCTGAAAGTCGATGAAGCTTATAAAAATATGTAAAAACTATCAAATGAAGATTAATGCATCACAAACGATTCGTTTGTCAGGTGTAATAAAATAAGTAAGCCTAACAACTATGTGGCTTCTTTTAAGATTATTGTTTCTCCAACGCCTTTTGAGTCTATTTGTAACCCTCAGATTTGGCCGGCTGATACTCTTATTAAAATGTAAGAGGGCTTCGCAGTAAAACTTCCAATCTTTATAACAACTTCCAAGCATTCTCTCATGACATTCTTGCTCTGACTGAAACTTGGCTAAACTCTGCCATTTCAGATACTGAATTGTTTGACCATGAGTACTTAGTGTTTAGAAAAGATCGTACCGACAACAAACCCTCGGAAGATGAAGGCGGCGTACTTACTGCGGTTCGCAGCAAGTACATGTCCTCTCTTATAACTTTTCCATTTGATTTAACTGTAAATGTATTATGTGTCAAAGTCTCAATCAAATCAAAAATCGTTTATATCATAAATACATATATTCCACCAAAGAGCCCTGCTTCATCTTATAAAGAATTTACGTTAGTTTTAGATTATATTTATGAATTGCTGTGCTTTGAAAATTATGTATTAAAATAGATCGACCGTCACAAACCTGCTATGATTTCTTCAAAAATGTTCCTTAGCACTAGAAAATGGTAATGAGCTTGATTGCATCCACACGGACTTTTCTAAAGCTTTCGATCAACTTTCACACAATATTATTCTGTTCAAACTAAAGGCTACGGGCTTCCCATCTGTGTTCACCGATTGGGTACTTTCTTATCTATCTATGAGATCTCACCAAGTAAAGTTTCGTAATATCCTTTCCAACCCTTTTAATGCAGGCTCAGGCGTACCTCAGGGAAGTCATCGAGGACCTCTTCTATTTATTTTAGTTATCAACGATGTTGTGTCTTGCATTTCCTTCAGTGAAATATTAATTTTTGCTAATGATATGGAAATTTTTAAAAAGATAACTGGTTCGCTTGATCGCTCTCATCTCCAATCCGATGTTAATCATTTTGCAGTTTGGTGTTTTAAAAATGGGCTCAACTTAACCCCCAATAAATGCCAAAGCATGACTTTTTCTAAAAAGAAGGAACCTAGCGACCCTGGGTATTCTATTGCCAATATTGTTTTGAGTCAAGTGAAATGTTTTAAAGATCTTGGCGTATACTTTAGTTTTAATATGGACTTAACTCAACAAGTCAACTACATCGTTAGTAAGACCAATAGTATGCTTGGTTTTATGAAAAGATGGTCAAAAGAGTTTCAAGACCCGTATGTTACCCTTTCTCTATACAATTGCTTAGTACGACCTCATCTAGAGTATGCTTCTCAAGTGTGGTCCCCTTTCTATGAAATAGACTAGTCAAGAATTGAATCAGTACAACATGAATTCATAAGATTCGCTCTTAAAGGACTTCCGTCTGCAAACCCTTATGATTTACCACCATATGAGCACAAAATTCAATTACTACATATGCAACTTCTTTCTCAAAGGCGTACCATTAACGATCTGGTGTTTTTTCATCAACTTATCACCGGACATATCGATGCACCTTATTTACTTTCTTGTGTTCAATTCAACTTTCGAGGCGGATCTCACCACCTGCGCAACTTAGTTTTAATATACTTCCCTTACCATAGAACGAATTATGGCATGAATGAGCTATTGACTCGTATGGGTAGACTATTTAATCTTAACTCATGTTTAATTGATTTTAACTTAAGTAAATCTAGTTTGAAAAATTTTTTAAAAAACAGTACTCCACTTTCTTAAGTTTAGTTTGCATGTTTGCCTGTTTTTTAGTTTATGTATCACATTGGGTATGTTTTTGTTAGCTGTATCACATTTTGTATGTCTTGTTTGTTATATAGTGTACTTCATTTAAGATAATTTTATAATATTTATTTGAAATTTCTTGTTGTAGTGTCTTTTTGTTTTGTTTTTACTATTCTTACGTTCTCTATGTGCTGGTGTTGGTGTTATACGCAATAGTTACTAACAGCTTGTTCTAAGCTCAGTACTACTTAGTCTCTGAAATGCAAAAAAAAATATAAAATAAATAATTGTAGAACTTTCACATTATATATATAAACATATGAATGTATTTAAGTTTGAGAAATGTCTATCAATGACAATAGCATAGCCATGTCCTTATATTCTTTATTCTAATAGAATGTAAAACTTGTATATTGTAATAAAAATTTTATCTATCTATCTATCTATCTATCTATAGCGATAAAGAAAACGAATCAGGAAAAATTTTCAAATGGAATAGTCACTATTTTTTCGTTACAATTGAATAATAAATGTTATACCAATCAATAGTAAATAACCCAGAGAACTTTTTTTTCCAAAAATAATTGAATTTTTCAATTGAACAAATATATTTCGTTAGAACTGAATTTTTCTATTTTCCTGGTGAAATTTAATCAGGAAAGTACAAAAATACAATTTTAACAGAAGACATTTGTTTTTTTATACGTTTTTTCGGGCAATACAAATTCTTTGAGTGATTTGCTATCGATTGGTATAACATTTGTTATTCAATTTTAATGAAAACATAGTGATTATTCCATTCGAAAATTTTTCCTGATCGCTCTAACTGGCACCTTAGAGCTAAAAGCTGAAGAGAGCTCACTTAAAATCAAAGTAGTTATCGAAAGATGTTGGGCAATGTTCAGGTTCACCCTGAACGGTAATACCCATTTAAGTAAGTAAGTAGGAATGTGGGGATAAGATATGATCTAAATTCTTCGGTAATAGTAAAGCATTATAACGGTAAAATAATATTTGAAAGTATAGACTCTAAGTTAGCGTCTATTTCTTGCTTCCGTTCCCATGTGAATATGAGCTAAAGTCTATATAACTTAGTGTTCTAACGGTGAAGCATGTTCTCAAAACTTAAATACTTAAAGTATTTTCTCCGAACACTTTGGTCTTTGTCTTGGTTTTATGTTGTGTTCAACACCTAATGAAAGTCCATTCAGGGGCGTAGCGAGGGGGGGGTGTGGGGGGGGTGTAGCACCCCCCACGATTTTTCCGAGTCGGCAAATCGAGGAAGAAAAAGAAAGTAGATTTGTCGAGTTAAGTCAACTCAACCAAAAAGACACGAATGGAAGTGTTTGCGACAGTGGATTTGTTGCCAAAAAAATAACAAATCGGCAAATTAAGTTAGAAAAACAAAGTAGATTTTCCGATTGCCATGCCGACTCGAGTGATCTCAACCAAAAAGACACGAATGGAAGTGTTTGTGACAGTCGTTTTTTGGCAACAAAAAAATAACAAGTCGGCAAATTTAGGTAGAAAAACAAAGTAGATTTCCCGACTGCCATGCCGACTCGAGTGATCTCAACCAGAAAGACACGAATGGAATCGTTTTTGTCTCAACTTAGTAATTCTATAATCAGGGTCCTGGGGGTCAATTCCCGATCTGTGAAGCTGTGAAGGGAAAACATTTATCACAGCTTAACCGAAAATTCGAGGCTCAATTAGTGAAAATCCAACTTCAAATGTCAAATTTTTTTCATATGATAAATTTCTTTTCATTGCCGTATGAGTCGGTGAAAAAATTCAATTATGAAAATGAAAAATGGCAAATGGAAAATCACATATAATTTTCTGTTTCACAGATTTCATTGGAAAGATTGTTGATTAAATGGTAATTGTTAAGTATTCCATAAATATGGTTTTATTTTTTTATTATTAATAGTTTAATTCGTTTGAAACAAGTAACAAAATATTTTTTCCAACTCACATATTAATCACAATCTCATATGAATTCAACCCCAGCATGTAAACAGAGTCAAAAATATACAAGAGAAATTCCTTGTTACCTTCGTGAACGGGCCTATTTTTGACATTTCTGAACTAACAAAAAACGAACGAAAAAAATTGTTTACCTGCATTAATTTCACTACGGAATATTTTTATTTTCCACTCTATGCAATTGCTTTGGGTTTTTAACAAACATTTTTTGCGTTTTTGTGCGAATTTGGCAAACAAAAATTCATTTGTTGACTTTTATTGGTTTAAAGTTAAAAATTTGAAAGGTGGAAGAGTTAATCGTTTTTGACGCTTCATGACTGATTCGAAGCACATTGGAGTTATTTCAAGAAATGAACGATGATGACATTCAATTAAATGCTTTGATAAAAAGTTCTTCTTCATCTGCTGAAAAACTAAAGATAAGTCCCGAAAACGATTTTTTAAAACATCATAGAACGCGTCGGTTACCAAAGAGAATTGATGAAAATTCTGAAACTGTTTTTGTATTTGATCTAGAAACATTTTATAGAAAAGAGTTCAAAATGGTTCTTCAAACTTTTATTTCGCACGTTAAAGATAATCTAACAGATAATTTTACCATTTCTGAACCTTTCTTAAAAATTTTTAAAATACCCGCTTCCAGAGCAAATGCCAACATAGAACTAGTCAAATCTATCATAGAATTAGATCCATTTTTTTTTAAAGAAGATGTGGACTGCTTTTTATCGGAACTGCAAATTCTTCTTTTTACTTGTGAGAAATGCTCAAATTTCGATGATATTGTCAAAGAGGTATTCAAATTAAGATATGTGATTCCGTTAGCCTTTAAACTAGTTTGCTACATGTTAACTGCTCCTGTGACGTCGGCTTCTTGTGAGCGGTCATTTAGTAAACTTCAAATAGTTCTTAATTATTTGCGTACGACGATGGGTAGTGATAGGCTAAATTCATTAATGCTTCTGTATTCCTCAAAGGATGTTGTTGATAGTATTCAACCTAGTGAGGTCGTCAAAAAATGGGCATTAATAAAACACCGGAGAGTTGGAGTTTAAATTCCAATTGATGAACTTTTTTTTGAATAATGATAAAATTTTTAAAGACTAAAATCAAAGAATATGTACTCTTTCTCATACCAAATACTATATTGTAATATTATTTCTTATAAATACTTTTAATTTTTTTGTTGTTATATCGTTAGGTATATTGCAATTATAAACTGATTTTATTTTAATAAATGAATTTCTGTAAAATGAACACTTTTACGTTTTTAAATAGTTTTATTTATTTATTATCTGAGCCACCGGTGTTGCTCGAGTCTGTAGTTTTAAGGTTCCCTTTCTCGTTCTTCCGCTTCCGTAGAAATATGGGTATAAAATATAAGTTTTTTTTACTGTGGGATTATGTGACATCGCAATGGCGAAAGAATTTTTGAAATCTGTTCAGTAGTTTCTAGGTTTCCGTTCCCAACCCCATTCCTGTGGGAGTATGGAGATAAAACCTTGAAAGGAACCATCTCTGGTTTGAACTATGTCTACCCTGAAGATCTCATAAGAAACCAGTCTATAACGGACATAAATACAAACATACATACATCCTATTTTATATATGTATATAGATTTATTTTTTGATGCAGTCGGCAAATTCTGAAGACTAGTCGGCATTTCATTAAAATTCACCCCCCCAAGGCTTGGAGCCTCGCTACGCCCCTGAGTCCATTCCTTGAGAGTTTCAGAGCCGCACCGTTGATTCAGGAAGTTGGTTAACACCGTTGAAGTACCAGAATCGAAGAAAATTGACCAAGTCAGCTTGGTAGTTGTAATAAGTTTAAAGCAGGTTTAACTTAAAAAAAAAAACAGGATTTGTGAAGTTTTAACACTTGTCAGAGTGCCCAAATTCAAAATTTGTCTTTGCATCAAAATGGTTTAAAATGATTGAATGTTGCTGAGACTCGAGCTCGAGCTCGTGGCCCAAAAGCCAGTCGCAACAATTTTGGCATACGAATGCGAAAAAGTAAGCATAAAAATTATAGACCAGTTATTAACATCTGTTGTCCTTTCTTTTTGGCATTCATAGTCCAAGATTGTTATGACGAGCCTTGTTTCTCTTGTCTTAACTCTTGCCAGTTGCCACTGACACTTCTTGTCACAAAGAGTTTTTTTAATTTTCTTTCCTTTTATATGAAATTATTGTATTAAAAAAAATATATTGATAAACTCTTCAACATTCTGTAAAACCATTTTGTAATTATTGTAACATGAAATAAATTCATTCATATTTTGTCCATGTTGTGGTACAACGTGAAGACCAATAGCTTAAATATCATTTAAATACATTCAGCCGAATTCGACTGGAAACGTCTAAGGTCCTGGAAACTTGAAATCTCTAAAAAAAAAATTAACACACCTCGACCGCTCTTTGATGGTAAACAGTAACAAACGTTCCTCCTTTCAATTTCAATTAAAATTTGATTCAATGCTTCTAACTCTAGTAATTTGATATACTCACGGTCGTTATTGGTTTGTGCTTCTCATTCCGGCAAAATGCTGTTTATTTACTGGTCCCCGCACCAGCACCTTATGCAGAAGTCAAAATCTTTATGTTTCGCTACATCATTTCGAATTCGGTTGTAGGATTTGCCTTGCTTTCAAGCGTAAGGGTTTGCGGTAACCGATCATGCAGAATTAATGAATAGAGATTCTCGGATTCTGTGGTTTGTGTTTTCAGTATCTACTCATAAGCAAATTTATATGTGCAGAAATCGATTGGGGAAGTTGGATAGTATTATAATTTGTTGTAGAACCGTGGGGTAACCCACTTACAAGAAGAATTCTCCTGGACTAAGACTAGACGTCAAGTTACTTCCAAATGTGTGCACTAATCCACTTGGACAATGTACCAGGAATACGAGATTAATGTTCAGGAGTTCCAAAGAAGCGTACATTCGACACACAAAAATTAGTAACCGAACCAACGAACCTCTGAAATGAATAATAGCTACCTATAAACAAAAATTATGAATTGGAACAGAAAAACAACACCATTTTATAGCCACCCCAGTCGTGTGAATTTACGAGCAATATTCAATGCCATCGAGGTTCGAGGTACATTTAAGTCAAATTAACTTCTCCCAGAACTTTTCCAAATTACCGCTATCGCGATACTTTAACAGCTTCCTTCCGCTTGATTTATAAATTTTGGTAATTCTAAAAAAATCAAAATCCACCCTCGATAGCTTTGTCAATTCATAAAATTCAGCCATTTTGGGAGTTTATCATTTTGTCAAAAGAGGCAAGCATGCTTTTATGATTCTATGTATTTTCCCCCGGAGTAAAAATGAGGTTGTTTTCGCGAAAGTGAACGTTTTAACATTTTAATGTTTTCCCATGGGTGGGAGCACTATTCAAACGACTGGCAGTGATGGGACTTTATCACTGCCTGGAAATCTTACCTCGCTTTGTCTTTTGTGTAAAGCATCTTTGGAGGAAACACGGCATGGGTAAAGTAAATTAAATTGAAAATTGCACACAACACAGAAAAGCAATCCCTGTTTCCAGGGCTGAATCAATATGAATTGGGCCGTTATTCTCAATTCCGTAGTTCAAAACATTTATTGTCTTTTCGTATCCAGAAAATCATTTGAAAGCAAGTCGATTTTTTCTTGTTGTTGGATCTTAGAATGTACTTTTACAAGTACATAGTGTGACGCCTATGCTTACTCTGAACACGATACGTAGTATTAACTATATAACAGCCGGCGCGGCGCGGCGCGGCGTTGAATGTTTGAATTGAGACTTAAAATAGAAACAAACTCTAGGCCAAAGGAAAACTCAATCCCATCCATGTATTCCACCAATTCCTAGGAAGCAGCAGAACCTTTATTGATTTCCCCTCATCAAATGGGGATTATAGCTATACTACTTGATATAAAGCCACTTTTTCTGCTGAGATACGCTAATAAGGCAAAGGTCACATATTTCGCGATTGTTAAATCACGTTTTGTTTGTCAGGTTTAGTTGCGCTCCCGTCATAATCAAAGAGAGAAAAAAAAGTTAAAAAGAACGTACCAATGTCAAATGTAAGAACCTTAATCGTTACTAAAAATCAAGCACTCGTTGCTAGATAAAAATTTATGGGACTCTCAATATCGTTGGAGAGGCAAAGCGATGATATCAAATATAGTTGACGGCCCAACCCGCCCAAGTTAGGCTTCACATTCACACCGTGGATTCTGATTATGACCTATTTGAACTATTTCTTCTTTGTGTGGTTTGAGTGCCATATTGGCTTTGTGTGCCTGGATAGAATATTGTATTCGATGTATAGAATTGGCATTTAAGGCATGTCAAGGGCGTCGCGTCGTCGCCGTCGGTTGGTGGCCTAGGGGGGACATTTTGATACCGAATAAGTGTGTAATAATTTATAGATACAATAAAAGTTATAGAATAAATATATAAACACAATTCTTAAGGCTTAGCAAAATAATTAAAAATATGAAAAATGGTAGTCTTATTCTTCCAATCCCATTATTTGATTGGCAGGTATGATACTCGGGGTAAAATCGCATTGTCTGTAATGGTTAAAATAATTTGGAAATCGGTGCAATGGATTTCAAAATCGAGTTTCCGTGGGAATCAGGGGATGAAGTATAGTCACGGTCGCTAGGAGAAAATTAGGTACTCTAATGGTGAAAGAAATCGGTCCAGTATTTTCTAAGTTCTTTTATACTTTTCCGAATCCGTTTCAAATAGAATATTTTTTGTTAATTAAAGTGATTAATAATTTTTTATAAATCTCTGGCTGAAAGTTCGTTCCTACTTGATTTTAAAAAGTTATTTTAGGTTCTTGTTTCAAAATCAGATTCAAAAAAATGATGTCGAAAATCATGGAGTTATAAGCAAATTGGCAGCGATTCCAAAACTATTCGAGAGCTTAGTGAAGAGTATAATTTAGTTTTTGATAAAAGAAGGCTTACATAGTCTAAGCATAGCCTTGTTTCTAGTCGTTCTACTGTCCTACACCTGTCTGCTTTTAAAGCTATGTTATCAATTCGTTGAAAAATGAATGTCAAGTTGATGTGGTGTACACTGATTCTAGCAAAGTGTTTGACTCAGTTGAACACGACATTCTTAAAAAAAAAACTAAAACTTTGGTTTTCATGGAAATACAGAGTGATTTGTACAAGGTTCGAAAAAAGCTCAGGACGGACCTCCCTCTGTTGAGACGGGAGAAGCGATGTAATTAAAAATTGACTTAATTATTGAATGTCAACTAAGCCACTTGCTACTATATGCTGGAAAAAGTACCTTTAACACGTTTTTCTAATTTCTCAAAAATTAAAAAAGATTTTCCGTTCGGTTTTCTGTGATTGACAATAAACAAAAGCATTGAATATATAAGGAAAAGTGGCCCTTAGTGATTAAAATTTTGTAAAAATGTGAATTAAGGAGAAGAAAACTGATTTTTTCAAAATTTTCAATTTGAGACTTGATTACTCGAAAACAATTAACTGAATTTACTCTAACCGAAACTTTAGTAAAAGAGCAGAGTATTAAAGACAAAAAGTGTCCTGAGCTTTTGTCGAATCTTATGCAAAACACCTGTTTATTAAATTAGATTTTCTCATATATTACCTTTATAAGTTATGCTTCTGGGGTAGTTACTTAGGGACAACTGCTGTTTAACACTTCTCTAAATGACATTGTCAATACTATAGAAAATTTTTGTTATTTGTTCTATCCTGATGATGATGACCTCAAGCTGCTTTTGAAAATCGAGTTTCTTTGACTATTGCAACAAAATCCAATCAGATTTTAATCGTTTCTCTCACTTCACTGGTGTCTACAAACAAATTTGAATCTCGATATGAAAAAATGTTTATCTATCTCCTCTTATGTTATTAAATTTTTTCACTAACTTAATTCTGCTAAGCTAACTAACTTAAATGAAGTGAGGTTTCTTGGTATATATCTTCTTTGATTTAACATTTTCTAGAAAGATATACATATGTTGAAATATGTATAAATATCAACATTAACGTATACAATGTAAAAATAAAAACAAAATAATAAATGTTTCTTATAAGATTTCAAAAATAAACAAAACTTAAATAACAGAAAATTAAATTCAGAATGTAGTTTAAGGAACAAAATATTGATAAGCAAAAACATGGAAAGAGGAATGTTTATTGAAGCAGTCTTTTCCTTGATTTAAGTTAAGCAAATTCATTGATTATATCTACAAAATCGATACCTTTGTTTTTCTTGAACCATTATTATAGTTCTGAGTTCGTTTTTTATTCTTTTTATTTAAGAGAAGGAACGTCCACTACTGCAGTTGGTTAGCATCATAGGTACTTAAAAAATTTTAAGTAACAGAGAACAAAAATCATTAGATACCCAAAAATTAAAATGGGTGGCTCGCTGCAAAGACAACTACACATCAAATTTAAATAACTTGTTGGAAAGAAAGATATGCTATAGCAAAATCAACTATTTACCCTTAATTGAACTAGAAACAATTATCAAAGAGGCAGCTGTTGTTATGCAGAAAAACAAGAAATTGCAACGAAAAGAGGGTTGGTACGACTACGCATGTGAAAAACTAAGAAAACAATCACTGAGTTTGTTAAACTCACTAAGAAAAGTCAATTTAGTCTCAACACGGACAAAATATGTGGAAAAAAATAAGCAATACAAGCGATTGTGCCATGAAAAAAGAAAAATGTATCATGAAAACTTAGCAAAAAAATTAAGCCAATGCAAGGACTCGGCAGAATTTTGGAAAATAACAAAACAAATCAATGGAAAAGAAGCAGCTCCGAAATCATCAGAGATAGCAATTTCCGATTTAAGAGAACACTTTGCGTCGTTACTGAACTCACAAAATGATCAACAGTATTGGAGCTATGCAAAACCGGTAATTGTCGATAACATTTTAGACGAAAAAATAACAATGTCAGAAGTAGAAATAATTCTGGACGCACTTAAAGATGGTAAAATGGCTGGCTCTAACGGTATACCTACAGAATTTTTCAAACATTCGTCGACGTTATTGAAAGAAAAGCTTACTCAAGCACTTAATGTTATTTTTGATTTCGCTGTTTATCCGGATCACTTTGAAGAAGCTCTCATTTGGCCAATTCACAAAAAAGGTAACTCAAAGGACCCCAAAAACTATAGAGGAATCTCTTTTTTAAACGCAAGTTTGAAAATATATACAACGCTCCTTAATAATAGGCTTAATAATTGGATAAAGGTAAATAATAAACTGAGTGAATTCCAGTCCGGCTTTAGAAAGGGCTATTCGACAGTGGATAATATTTTTGTGCTAGGATGTTTAGCCCGTTCAAAGCTAAAACAAAACAAAAAACTATATGCTTTTTTCGTGGATTTTAAAGCTGCCTTTGATAAAGTGGACAGAAGAGCACTTTTTTATAAACTTTATAATCTTGGTATTTCCACTAAATTCGGTAAAGCTTTGGAAAAAATGTATCATTTCATTTCATCATTTGGACGCGTATAATGGAGCAGAAACATCGAATGATATTACAATAAATTGCGGAGTTCGACAGGGACTCTTAGTCCGTTGTTATTTGCCCTTTTTCTGGATGACATTCAAGAATGCCTTCCTTGTGGAGTTGAATATGGAAATATGAAAATCAAAGTTATTATGTATGCAGATGATATTTTGATATTGGCAGAATCTCCTTCTTCGCTTCAACTGAATGTGAACAGACTTTTTAAGTACTGCAAAATGTGGTGTTTAGAAGTAAACACAGAAAAGTCCAAAGTGATGGCATTCCAGAATGGTGCAGGAAGACTTTCTAGAGAGGAACACTGGAGATATGGTGAGGTCAAGTTAGAAGTGGTGAAAGAATACACTTACCTGGGAATGACGATTACTTATAATTTAAATATGGAAAAACATTTGGAAACTAAAGCTTACGTAGCCAGGACCGCCATTTGTGCAAATTGGAAAAAAATATTCAACAGTCAGCTAGTTTCAACAAATGCGAAATTCGAAGTCTTTAATGCAACCGCTAAATCTATTCTTTTTTATGGAGCTCAAACCTGGGGTATTAGAAAATTTGAAACGGTGGAGACATTGCTGCGTTTTTTCTTGAGAAAAATCTTTCTTTTACCGATGAATACGCCAAAATACATGTATCACTTGGAAACAGGACTACCAACGCTTTTCGTTTCAACTCTAAAGTTAAATGCAGATTACTTGATCCAAATAAAAAAGATGGAAGACAGTCGATTGCCGAAACGGGTGCTTATGCATGCAGTACGTAGAAAATCGTTGTTCTACAAAGATTGGATTGACCATGCAGCTAACTGTGGATGGAGTCTAGACTTAGCCGATGCAAATGCACAAAAATGGAAAATGGCTCTTTATGAAATAATACAATGTATCGACGAAAACGAGAGATATACATTCATAGAACAAGCAAGATCATCAATAGCAAGAATAACATATGCTAAGCTTAACTACAATTTAAATGAAAGAAACTACTTCAATGACAATAACCCAAGAAAAGTTGTGAGTTGCATTTTTAAAGTAAAGGGGGAACTCTTAAAACTCAACTATAGACCGCACAGGAACGATTTAGAAGGTATCTGCTCTCTTTGCAATATGCGTGTTGTGGAGAACGTTTACCACTTCATTGCAATATGCCCAATGCTGATGGAACTTAGGAGAGTTTTTTATGAGAAGAACTACCTGGAAGAAGAAGACTTAAAACTTATTCTAAATGGAGAAGACTGGGTTCGGCTATACAAATTCACCACTGAAGCGATGTCTTACAGAAGCAGAATTATGTATGAAAACTTTTAAACTCAAATTAAAGCGCTTTGCTATCAGAATCGAAAATAGAATTACCAAAAAAATAAGCAAAAAAAAAAAAATTATTTGTTTCGTTTTAGCTAAACTAAAAGTCATTCAATAAACTAAAAGCTGTAATCATAAAGCTCTTTTAATTCCTCTTTATTATGTACCCAAAATACACTTATTTGTTCTGTTTTAACTAAACTAAAAGTCAAAAAAAAAAAAAAAATATTTTGTTTTTAACTAAACTAAAAGTCACTATAAAAAATCAAATAAATTTTATTTAAACTAAAATATTTAAAAATACTGGATTTAAATTTAAATATTTCCACAAATTTTAATATGTACCTATAAAACAACAATTATTATGAATTATCATGAAAGAAAACACTGTAATAAATCAAAAAATTAGAGAACAGCACTCGGGCAGACGGCAGTAATGCCATGCTCTAAGTTATTCAATTTTATAAAGCGCTAATGAAAATGTAACTTTTTTTTAAGGAATGAATAAAACAATCTATCTATCTATCTATCTACTTAAAAAATTTTAAGTGCAATTTCAACACTTGGAAATTCATCTTCAATTTTATTTGTTTTTAAGAAACTGGAAAGTTCTAGAATATTGCCAGTTTTTTTTCAAGATTCAGAATTTTTGATCGGAAAAAAGTCACAACGTTGGCCAATATTCGTATACGAACCTAGTCTCCGTTTCAAATGAACGCTTAGAGTGTCAACAATGGGAAAAAAGGTTTCAATTTAAACCTTTCTTTCCAGTCAAAATTACTAAGGGTTCAGAGCCGTCAAAAAAAGTCTGGCTCGAGCTTTTACACCTAGTCGATCCAGAAAGGTACTTTTATTTGGAATCCGGGGTTGTTTTTTGTCCGGATGACTAATCAAAGTTCTCAAAATTGTCCTTGAGCCCAGTTATAAATTAATCGATTGCACTCAACAAATTCAACATTTTTTTTGCAAAGACTAACAGCTTCCTGTCTGCGGCCTCTCGTGCCTGCCCCTCTTCAATTTCTTGATGACCATCATATAAGGCGCTTAGTGCATCAGCTCGCGCTGACCATCATTTTTGAGAAAGACTTTTTACCATTTTTATTTGAACCTGAATGAGCAGTCAACACACTCAATCTTTGAAATTTTAAAAAATTGAGTGCGGTTCATCACAGAGTATATCTAATAATGAGTAGGGACACTCTCTACACAAACGCAACCCCTACATTAACAATAGATACCAAAAAATAAAAAACCAACAGTTAATGAAAACAAGCAAAAACTATTGATAGTAACCCTTTCCGACCTTTCCGATACACAAAAAGTTTTCCTATCACAACACCATTTAACTTCGATCGTAAGATACACGAATGGATGTTTTTTTCTGATTGGATTTCTAAAAGTGCCCTGAAACGAACACAAGTGTGTGTATGGTTTCTTTGTCCTGATCATTACTTGGGTGATCTCTTCCTTTTTTTGTTTAAATTTGAATATAATTTTGGGTGGAATAAAGGCTGTTGCTAAGAAAAAAAATTTGTCGAAATGTTTTTTTTTCTTGAAAATAGACCAATAGAGGTTAAGTGATGTTTCAGCATTTTGGGGGCCCTTGGTGATTGCGGGGGCCTTGGGCATGAAATTATATTAAACAGGGATACCTATTCTATGTGATCACTTAAGAAGCCCATGTTTGCTCTCTTTATTTCCTATTTTCATTCCTTCAAGATGCTTAAGAGAAGACAAAATAATTTTCTTTTTCAACAACCAAATAGAACGAATTATGGAAAACATGAACTTATTACAAGAGCGAACGCCTCATTCAATGAAGTTTGCAATGTTTTGCACTTACATCTGAGTCGTAATACATTATACATTCAAAGATAATAGTTTGTTTGATACATATATGTATGTATGTATTTTAAATATTGCTTTATATTATGCTTATTTTATACACAATTACTATATAGAGGAAATACAGCCCATGCCATTTCTCATGCTCTATCTTAATACCATCTCAGATCCAAATTTTATTCAAATCGGCTCAGTAATCAAGGAGCCTATTCAATACAAACAAACAATCTTTCTTGTTCATAGTAGTGCATGAATAAGAATTTGAAACATAGCCAGTGTACTAAAAGCTGAAAAATAATTCGGTAGGTCTGAGGTACTAGGCATCACACCACTCTCCTCTTCAATCTAAATTCTAAAGCATTGAAACTAAACTGAAGTAGTTGAAGCGGACAGATGTCCTCTGTCTCCTCCCAACCATGTGACGGCCTTGAGCTTGAGTGCGAAGCATGTTAACGAATTCGACCATCGAATTGGATTTCAAGTAGGCATAGAAGGCAATGAAATAGTGACGGAAAATTGATGTGGTTGTTTAGGATAGTGGTGTCTGGTGTTCTACTTGGAATCTTTGAAATAGACACAAAATTGTGGAAAAACTGGAAAGAGAAATTGGTTTGCGATGAGCTTGTAAATGTTGATGTGGACAACTAATTGTTACACAGTCTTTTGTGAAAGAATCAGCTAGATCTTAACAGACTTTGGAATTATAAATGTTATAAAAAAGAAAGCAGCTACCGTTTCTCTGAGTGTGGCAGTAGTTTTCAAAAACTTATCCTTCGAGCAAATAACTTTTAAGTTCAAAATTATTCAAAAACATACCAACAATACAGGGTGTCCCGTACTTCGTGTATTATCCTTCAGGGTGTGATTCTTGGTCATATTCTAAGAAAAAAATTGTTCTACAGTAAAGCTTGTTTCTCAACTTTGACATCACTTTTTGAATATATAAAAAAAGGCTAACTTTGGTGTGCCTTGACCTGTGTTAAATTCGATATCTCTGTTAATACTAATTTTTTTAGAAATAATAATCTTTAACACTGTATTTAATTTAGGCTCCTATAGGCTTAGGGTTGCCAGATTTTCAATTTTAAATGGTGTTCAAATTTTATTCCCGAAACAAAGTTTTGACTTTGAGGTAATTGTCTTGCAGAAAATGCCTGGTTCCTTATTTTTTACAAATGAACAAAACAATAATGAAAAAAAAACTCAGTAATAACTGCACTCAAAAACCCATACATACAAACCCAAAATACAAAACGGGTAAAATTAAAAAAAAAAATTTAAAAATGTTATCTTTGAGGTTTGTTTGAATAAAACAATAAAATCGGCACCTTTAATAGTTTTTTTTATGTATTTTATACAAATACAATTTATACAATTTGTTTTATTCAAACAAACCTCAAGGGTAAAATCTGGCAACCCTTAGCCTATAGGAGCCCAAATTAAATACAGTGTTAAAGATTATTCTTTCTACAAAAAATTAAGTCTAAGGTTAGGTATCTATCATCTGTATTGACAGAGATATCGAATTTAACACAGGTCAAGGTACACTAAAGTTGTCCTTTTTTTTAATTGCCAAAAAGTGATGTCAAAGTTGAGAAACAAGCTTTACTGTAAAACAATTTTTTTCTTAGAATATGACCAAGAATCACACCCCAAAGGATAATACACGAAGTACGGGACACCTTGTATGAATGAATATGTAAAGCTTTCAATAAAAGGCTCGATTTATTTTAGCTTAGTCTTTATTAATATGCGAACTTATTATTTATTCTAATCAAAATTAATTGCGAAGTTATTCCGCGCGCTAATGCACCCACTACTCGTGGCGACGGCTGGAACGAAAAAGAAGGAAAGAAAGCTAGCCGGATGTATTCGTAGAGATGTTCGAAACATTATTGACAGCTGACATCTGACATTTCGAAAAGCATACGTTCCCGGTTGTTGTTCATCTGTGGCATGCAGGAATGCGTTCCTGGTTGCTACAGGACTCCCCCCTAAGCGGGATCAAAACGCAGTGGTGTTTTGCATATTCTCCCCGATCTAGTCGTATATTGAAACACTTTTGTTTGCGTTTGTTCTGTTTCGACTGGCTGAGTTGTTTTGTCTGTGCGTCCGGAGTCAGCTATACAGTAGGCTGGTTTGAGTCGTTGGATTGAAATGAAAACTTGCTTGTTTGGTAAGGCAACCTTGAAAGAGTGTGCCTGGCGTTGCAAAACTGGATACGGTCCGGCATAGGCAGGTTGCAAGGGGCGCTGTACATGATCGTTACGAACGTAAACATGCGACGAATTTTTTAGCTCCTTTGGTATAAATATCGGTTTCGTTGTGCGACTGGCGAAAGTTGGCGCAAGTCGTTGGATTGCCTCCCTCAAATCTTGTACATAACTGACTGGTTCTTTCAGGGAAGTCTCTTCAAAAAAATCTCCTGGCAGACGTAATTCCGTACCGTACATCAGCTGAGCCGGTGTGGTGCTGTTTTCGTTGACCATTGAGCGAAGTCCCAATAAGACGGCAGGTAGTGCAGTCACCTAATTGTCAGAATGATGTGCGGTTTACGCTGCCTTTAGAGAGCGATGCCAGTTTCGACCACCCCGTTCGCCTGCGGATGATAAGCCGTTGTGTGAATGCGTTCGCAGCCCAGAACTTGTGATAGTCGGTGGAACAAAGTAGATTCGAACTGCCTGCCTTGATCTGTGGTCAGACATAAGGGACACCCGAATCGTGCCACCCAGTTGAAGAGGAATGCATCGGCTACGGAAACTGCAGTGATGTCGGCCATAGGAATAGCTTCCGGCCAGCGTGTCGCACGATCGATGCATGTGAGTAGGTAACTGCATCCATTACAAGTTGGTAAAGGTCCGACGATATCGATATGGACGTGTTCAAACCTCTCGGCTGCTGCAAATGTTCCCATGTGTGGATGGATATTCTTGTGTACTTTGCTTCGTTGACAGTCATGGCAACTTCGTGCCCACTTTCCTACGTCCACGTTCATTGATGGCCAGAAAAATCGGAGGGCGATTGTTTTCCGAGAAGCTTTTATGCCTGGGTGACTGAGGTTGTGCACCGTGTCAAAAGCAGCTTGTCTGAATGCTTCAGGTATGTATGGTCGGGCTCGTCCTGTAGTCGTTTCGCAAGTCACTTCCGTTTCAAAACCGGGAAGAACAAAGTTAGCGAAATTTAGTTTTGAACTTACCGATCTCAGCTCTTCCAGTTCTGGATCGTCTTTTTGTGCTTTGGATATGGCGTCGTAGTTCATGCTCACTGGATTGTCGATTGCTGCTATGCGGGAAAGCGCATCTGCTGGGGCGTTCTCGGAACCGCTAACATGGCGAATATCAGTGGAAAATTGAGAGATGTATTCCAAATATCGTTGTCGCTGCGGTGTCTCTGTTGGCGATGGCGGATTGCGAATGGCGAACGTCAGTGGCTTGTGGTCGGTGAATATGGCAAAAGGCCTTCCCTCGACGAAGCGTCGGAAATATTCGATCGCCAACTTTATTGCCAGCAGCTCACGATCGAAAGTGCTGTACTTTAGCTGTCTGTCCGATAAAGCCTTTGAAAAGAAACCCAGCGGTTTAGATTTTCCGTTGACAACCTGTAGAAGTACTGCGCCTACGGCAATGTTCGAAGCGTCAGTCATGAGGCGTAGTTCCGCGTCTGGTAAAGGATATGCCAACGTTGCTGCATCCGTGAGAGCCTGGCGACAGCGAAGAAAAGCTGCTTCGGTGGATGTTGTCCAGTTTATTGGTGAATTGTCCTTCTTCTTTGTACCATGAAGCATTTTGCAGAGGGGTGCTTGCTCAGAGGCAGCGTGTTGCGTGTGGCATGCTAAGCCTGAAGAAATTGAGCGCACCAAGAAATCGGTGAAGTTCAGTGACGGTTGAAGGCTTCGGAAATTCAGCCATCGATTTCATTGAGTCTTGTGGAGGTCGTATGCCGGACTTGTCAACTCGATAACCCAGAAATGTTATAACATGCTTACCGAATTCGCATTTATCTTTGTTGATGGTGACGCCATTTTGTTCTAGGCGTTTGAAAATCTCCTTTAGATGCTGTAGGTGCTCCTCTTGAGAGTTGGATGCTATGAGCATATCGTCTATATATACGAAGACAAAATCCAAGTCGCCAAAAATAGAATCGACGAATCGTTGTTGAGTTTGTGCCGCATTGCGTAGACCGAAAGTCATCCGCTTGAACTCGTATAACCCGAAAGGGGTAATGATTGCGGTTTTCGAGATGTCCCCTGGTGCCATGGGGATTTGGTGGTATGCCCGGGCCAAATCGAGGCGAGTGAAAATTGACTTATTTGGTTGTATAAGTTGAAAATCTGTGAGCCGTGGCAGAGGATACCTGTCTGGGAGTGTTACGGCGCGGCGTTGAGTCGCCTGTAGTCCCCGCATGGCCGAATCGTACCATCTTTCTTCATAACTATGTGAAGCGGACTGGCCCAGTAGCTTCTCGAAGGTTGACAAATGCCTTCCTTCACCATACGTTGGAACTCGACTTTAGCCAGCATGTAGTGCTTTGGTGGAATTGGTCTTGCACGGCAGTAGACTGGTGCACCAGTAGTTTCCACGACGCACTGAGTGCTGTGGCGTTTGTAGAGCGGTAAGTGGACTGGTGATGACAGGGTATTGTTGAAGGAGGTTTAAGTAGACATTAGTATTGTCGAGAGCGTTTAACGAGGCCTCATCGGATGACGTGACACGTGAGAAGGCGTGAGGTACTGGAATTGGAGCATTGACCAATGAGACGACGGCCGTGTATATCTACTAAAAGTTGGAAAAAATTCAAAAAATCAGCCCCCAAGATCGAGTGAGGAATGGCTGCACGTGTGAATGTCCAACGGAACGTCCGTTCCATACCGAAATCCAAAACCAATGTGGTCGTACCAAAAGTGCTAATTTTAGTGCCATTGACAGCTCGTAGCTCGGATGTGTCGGGTTGTAACCTTGCTGTACTTCTAACGGACAATGTTGATAAGGAAGCTCCGCTGTCTACAAGAAAACGGTGAGAAATTTTGTCGTGGATAAAGAGGCGATTTGACTTACCAGCAACTGTAGAAGCCTCACCTACTGTTGCTGGTGGGCGTTTCCCTGCTTGTACGAGCATGGTGGAGTGCAGTTTTTCGCTTTCGTGCCGTAGCGACGGTGGAACCAACATTGGCCGATGGTGGTGCTGCGTTTCTCGTCTTCCGATTTCTGCATTCCACTTGTTTTTGGCTGGTGCGTACTTGTTGCCAGCTGTCTGAGTTGCTTTTCGATCGCGTTTAATCGCTGCCAGACGTCCTTCAAATCACTACCGTACCTTTCTGTTGCTGAAGGTGGTGGTGGTAATGCGGCAATCGTTTCGGGTGCAGAAGAATGACTCATGATCTTGTCGGCCACCTCGGCAAGTCTGTCGAGGTCTCCTGTGATAGACGAAAGTATCGCTCTCACGTTTGATGGCAAACGGGATAGCCACATGACATGGATAACCATGTCTGGTGTGCCTGATGATCCGGAAAGGTCGCGAATGCGCCGAAGAAGCTGAGAGGGCTGTGAGTCACCCAAATCGAGACCTTCAATGAGGCGTTGCATTCTTTGCTCCACTTTTTCTTCATATACTTTGATGAGCCTTTCCTTGACCCTAGCGTATTTGTTGGATGCTGGCGGGTTCAGCAGAATGTCGGTAATTTGTTCCAACTCCCTTCGGTCGAGGTTGGCTATGACGTATTGGAACTTGGTGTCCTCGTTCGGCTTTGACGGGGAAAGAATGGCTTCCAGCTGAGCGAACCAAAGAGATGGTCTCTCGCGCCAAAACTGAGGCACCCTTGCGGCTACCGAAAGTCCCGAGATTGTCATCGGCAGATCGTGAACCAAAGGTGGTTTGGTGTTTGATGGAGCACCAGCATCTTGTTGTACCTCGACCGACATTTCGTCGTCCGACCTGTGCTTTGCGTGGCGCTATTTGTGTTGACGATGGAAGCGAGAAAAAAAAACTGCAGAACAATACGTAGCTGACGCGTTGCAGCAAAAAAATAATCTTGGATGGCTGAGATCAAGCTGGATATGTATGTGTCCTTTGGAGATTGCGTTGAGTAGTGGGTGCGAAAAATGAAGTATTCCAAAAAAATTTTATGAGCGACGATCACGTCGGGGTCACCAATGTAAAGCTTTCAATAAAAGGCTCGATTTATCTTAGCTTAGTCTTTATTAATATGCGAACTTATTATTTATTCTAATCAAAATTAATTGCGAAGTTATTCCGCGCGCTAATGCACCCACTACTCGTGGCGACGGCTGGAACGAAAAAGAAGGAAAGAAAGCTAGCCGGATGTATTCGTACACCGAAAGAAAAAACCTTTGTTGATTTAAACATGTTTCATTGTTAATCAACAATTCATCTAAAGTTGTGAAATTAACCAAGTTTCGTGATGAATTCAAATAAGAACGCATTTTCAAATCAAGTATGCTGCCGTGATCAATTTTTTTTCAGGCAAGTATCATAAAAATGTTTAAATTAAGTATGTTCGTAGTTGATTTGAATATGTTCTAATTTTTAACCAACAACGTGATTGTAGATTTCATACTTGATCAACAACAAACATATTTAACTAACAATTAAGGCTGAAATTACAAAAACCATCACGTTTGTGATTGAAATACCAAATACACTGTTGAACTATCACCAAAATGTTTGATCAACAATGTTCATACTTCTTTAATCAATAAAGAATAGTTAAAGTATCAGTAACATTTTGAATTCCAATATTTTTCATACTTATGCCCACAGAAAACGTGAAGTCGCATAACGGAACTTCAATTCATTATGATAAGTTTCGTGACCATTTTATTTTAAGGGATAATTAAATATTCTTTACTGTTGATCAAGTATGTTCGTTAGAATTCAGCCACGTTTTTATTTGCTCAACAGTTTTAATGTAAGATTTCTATAATAAATGCTTGAATTGAAGTTTGACCTATCAAATGTATAAATCAAACTTCAATTCAGGCATTTATCATAGAAATTTTGCATTGAATCTGTTGAGCAAATAAAAACGTGGCTGAATTCTAACGAACATACTTGATCAACAATGTTCATATTGTAATGTACACCCAACATTTAATACCAATTTCCTAATCGAAAACGTTCCACCGAAAAACACATCTGGGAGCACTATAATGGAGTGGTTTAAAAGAAGACGTCTTTTGTGAGTGAGTGTGTATGTGTGCAGAAATACCGGGAGGGGAACTTGTCTAGACATCATGGTTCATGGAAAAACTACTAGAAATCTCTCGATGGTTCACTTTCCTATATAAAGAGGGAGCTGACGCAACCAGAAGTCAGTTTTTATTTAGAAAGTGATAGTGTGAATATTGGATAAACGTAATTGAGTTGAGTTCGAATAAAGTGTATATCGAAAGTAGATACTGAATAAAGTGGTAGAATTAAATTGAAAGGTAGAGTTTTATTTGGCGAACTAAGCGCACGTTACATTGGTGTCAGAAGTGTAAATAAAACTTATTTGAAAAGAAAAAACGAGTTGACTAGTAAAGTGTAAAAAAAAAAGTAAAAAGAGAAATAATAATTATATACAGTGAAAATGGGTAAGTTGTTAGAAGAGCTCAACTGCATTGAGCTTAAAAGTGAGTTAGGTAAGCGAAATCTTTCTAGAGCGGGATCGAAAAATGAGCTCGTCCTGCGCTTGCGTAACTACTTGGAACAGCAAGGGGAAGACGTAAACACTTTTGTTTTTGAAATAGAAGTGGAAGAAGAGGAAGTAAATGAAAGTGTAGATTTTTCTAGTATGATGAAGCTTTTATTAGAACAACAAAAGAAACTGATTCAAGAGCAACAGCAGAATATTCTCGGACGTCTGGAAGAGCAACGAAACGATCAAAAGAAGGAACAGCTGAATGTTCTCGAACAACTCGAAGTACAACAAAAGAATCTGGAAGAGCAACGAAACGAGCAAAAGAAGCTGATTGAAGAACAACGAAGCGAACAAAAGAAGGAACAACAAAATATTCTCGAAAGACTTGAGGCGCAACAGAATGTTTTAGAAGGTCAGAAAAACATTCTAGAAGGGAAATTGGGTAATATTGAGAAAAATGTATGTGCCCTTGATGAACGAGTTGAAGGTGTGGAAAAACAGCTTTCTGTTGTAGAGAATCGTTTAGAAAGCCGATGCGATAACCAGTTCTCTGTTCTGTCCAAGGAATTAGACCAGATCCGGAAAATCAAAATTCGAGAATCTGCTGGAGAGTTTGCAAGGAAAAAGGAGATGAAACCCCCAACATTTGATGGACAGTCTTCTTGGCCAGTCTACAAGAGACAATTTGAGGCAGCCGCGACAACAAATGGCTGGGATGACGAAGACAAGTACATTGCACTGACTCTTGCTCTTAGAGGACCAGCAGCTGAATTACTTCAAACAGTTCCAGCTGGTAAGAGCGGCGATTTCAGTTCTCTCGTGGCAGCTATAGATAAACGCTTTGGAGATAGCCACTTGAAAGAAGTCTTCCGAGTCCAACTCAATAACAGAGTCCAGAAAAGGGGTGAAAGTCTACAGCAGCTCCAAGCAGACGTCGAAAGACTGGTTCACCTGGCATACCCGGATGCTGGAGAAGAAATCATCAACCAGCTTGCTGTTGAGTCCTTCGTTCGTGCCATTTCCGATATACATCTTCAGAGGTCTGTGCGAAGTGCTAGAACACGTACTCTTTCTGAAACTTTAGCATTCGCATTGACAATTGAAGCAGCAGAACAGGCTTCTCAGGGAGTACATCGACTTAGAGAGGCCATAGTCGAAGAATGCTCGTGCCAAAGAGCTGAAATACAAAAGAACCGGAGCGGACTAGCAAGATGTTGGAACTGCAACAAGACCGGGCACTTACAGCGTCAATGCCGACTACCACCAAACAAAGCCAGTTGTCAACATTGTGGAAGCAAGAGATCCAACCCAGAGCAAGGTAACAACAACACCAGCGTTGCCTATCAGCCCGTTTCCCATCAGGGAAACGAGTAAGAACCAACTTCGAGGGGCAGAGGCTGGTTTCTTGTATCGATGGCCCCAAAACCACCATCCAGGTCTCCCAGACCAAACGAGACAACAAAAGTCTGACTGTGGAGACTACTATTAGCGGGAACAAACATGTGGCTACCATTGACACCGGTGCCACAGCCTCCATAGTACGTCGAGACCTGGTAAAGACGACGTGGCTTCATAACACCAATAGCTACCGTCTAAGAACCGCAACGGGAGAAGCAGCAAGAGTATATGGAGAAGTGTGTCTTAAGATCCGACTGGCCGATCTAGTGTTTACTCATCACTTCCTGGTGGCAGATATATGTGACGAGTGCATCATTGGAATCGACTTTATGAAACAGCACGGAGTTATTTTGGACATCGGTAATCAGGTTTTGAAGTACCAAAATAAGGAACTTCCAATGACCTATTCGAACGAAAGTACGTCGACACTGAGAACTGTCATCAGGGAAGATCTGATTCTGCCTCCTTCTTCTGAAGTGTTCGTTTGGACGAAACTGGAGGGTGAGTTTGGAAGCCTTCGATACCTCATGGTGGAACCAGACCCAGAGTGTTCCTCCCAAAGCGTCATCATTGGGAAAACACTGGTAGCACCGAAAAACAAAATGGTCCCCGTACGATTACTAAACACCAGACCGTACGATGTAAGGTTGAAGAAAGGAGAAGTCGTTGGACGTTGCGAATCGGTTGCAGCAATTACGAAGATCACCGACGAAGCTCCGAGAAAAACTATAACTCCGGAGGAGCTCGAAACCATCAGAGCTAAAATACTGAATTCATCCAACCTTGATCACCAACAAACAAGGATGGCTGAAAGTCTCCTACAAGAGTACACTGATATCTTCGCATCGCAAAAGGGGCAATATGGTAGGACACAGTTGGTGCAGCATCGCATCAACACAGGAGATGCAAGACCGATTCGTCAACCCGCAAGACGTCTTCCACTGGCCAAACAAGGTGAGGTTGAGGAAATGATAACAGCAATGAAAAAGGACGGTCTCATCGAAAATTCCAAAAGTCCTTGGGCGTCACCAGTGGTGCTAGTGAAAAAGAAAGACGGAAGCACTCGCTTTTGTGTGGACTACCGAAGGCTGAATGATGTAACTAAGAAGGACAGCTATCCCCTGCCGAGAATCAGTGATACCCTGGATGCCATGGAGGGAGCGCAGTGGTTCTCGACGCTGGACTTGAAGAGCGGATATTGGCAAGTTGACATCCACCCTGATGATCGGGAAAAGACGGCGTTTTCTACAGGTAATGGGCTCTGGCAGTTTAAAGTTATGCCGTTTGGGTTATGTAACGCTCCGGCAACATTCGAGCGTTTGATGGAGTGCGTTCTTCAAGGACTGACGTGGAAAGTGTGCCTAGTCTACTTGGACGATGTCATTGTTTACGGGAAAACATTTGACCAACATTGCAAGAACCTAAAAGCCGTGTTTCAGAGACTTCGAGAGGCTAACCTTAAACTGAATCCGGAAAAATGTGCACTTTTCAAAACCGAAGTCAAGTATTTGGGACACATCATCTCATCCCAAGGAGTAAAGACTGATCCTGAAAAAGTTGACTCCGTCAAAAATTGGCCAACACCACAGGACAAACATCAACTCCGAAGTTTTCTGGGACTTGCCACATATTACCGACGTTTTGTTAAGAACTTTGCTGGAGTTGCAAAGAGTTTGCATCAGCTCACCGAAAAGGGGAAGCAGTTTAAATGGTCAGGTGAGTGTGAGAAATCTTTCCAGGAACTCAAATACCGCCTCTGTAACGCTCCAGTGCTGGCACATCCAACACCTGGCAAAACATTCATCGTCGACGCAGATGCAAGCAACGTTGGAATCGGGGCGGTACTATCCCAAGTGCATGATGGCGAAGAGAAAGTGGTGGCATATTACAGCAAGGTCCTCTCGAAGCCCGAAAGAAACTACTGCGTGACCAGAAGGGAACGGATGAAAACCTACAGCGACCGGATGAAGACACGGTACGATACAAAAGCGACAACGGCAGGATTCCGAGCAGGAGATCGTGTGTGGCTTTATAATCCTCATCGTCAAAAGGGATTGTCACCGAAACTTCAGCAGAACTGGGAAGGTCCTTATACTGTTGTCACGAGGATTAACGACGTGGTCTACCGCATCCAAAGAGGACTAAGAGGCAAGTTAAAAGTAGTGCATTGTGACCGGCTGCATCGATATAGTGGGGAGGCCGCAAATGAAATTATTCGGGACGAACAATCTTAAGGAGGGGGCAGTGTAATGTACACCCAACATTTAATACCAATTTCCTAATCGAAAACGTTCCACCGAAAAACACATCTGGGAGCACTATAATGGAGTGGTTTAAAAGAAGACGTCTTTTGTGAGTGAGTGTGTATGTGTGCAGAAATACCGGGAGGGGAACTTGTCTAGACATCATGGTTCATGGAAAAACTACTAGAAATCTCTCGATGGTTCACTTTCCTATATAAAGAGGGAGCTGACGCAACCAGAAGTCAGTTTTTATTTAGAAAGTGATAGTGTGAATATTGGATAAACGTAATTGAGTTGAGTTCGAATAAAGTGTATATCGAAAGTAGATACTGAATAAAGTGGTAGAATTAAATTGAAAGGTAGAGTTTTATTTTGCGAACAAAGCGCACGTTACAATATTTTACCAACAATTCAGAATTGTTGACGAAACACAAACGTTGTTAAAGTATCATGGACATGTATGTTTCTAGTATCACAACCGTTGTTGGTTAACAATGAAATTGAAAATGACGTTGTTGATTTAAGCAATGAAAATTGTATCATTTCAATAAATAAAATGAAAATGCCAGCTTGTTTAATTTAAGTATGTTCCTGCTTGACGCAAAAACAAACAAGTTTCCTGTTTGATTTTACCAAGGTTTTTCTTTCGGTGAGAGATGTTCGAAACATTATTGACAGCTGACATCTGACATTTCGAAAAGCATACGTTCCCGGTTGTTGTTTATCTGTGGCATGCAGGAATGCGTTCCTGGTTGCTACAAATATATTGTTATAGAAAACCACTTTACTTCGTTGAAAAGTACTCAAACGGGCCAGAAAGAACATGATTTCTTATAAAACACCTCTGAAATCGCTTCCGCTGTGCAGCATTATATTCACAGGTTGCAATTATCGCCGAATAGTTATCATTTTTATATCAGCTTTTCCACATGCTTACAAACCCTTACTTAAATTTGCATGATTATCATCAGACTTAATCAGTATTATTTTCCCAGTATCGGATGGTAGGTGGTTAATTGCAAGACGATTTAATAAAAGCCTTCACCCGGTAGTTTTTTTTAAAGGGTCAGTAGGGGCCGATGTTGTCCAGTAAGGCTTTTGCTTTTCCGTTCCCACAAAACTGTCATACCTGATAGAGGCATTTAGCCATTTCGAAGAATGAATACGTCGCGTCGGTTGCCTTATATACACACGTCCAGCTTCCTCGACATCATCCGATATTTTTCTAGAAAAATGACATTTTTCCTCTTCGTACGAGATGCTTGTGTTTCACCTTTGCTGCTGTCCATTTCCCATTTTTATTGTGACCGCATTAATGTGATAGCTTTGGTGAATTATATTTTATGGTCACAAATTTGAATTAATTGAGATAAAGTGGCCATTAAAATGTCGTTTAACATGGTATTCAGATTAATTTTAACTCAAGTGCAGTGCTGGGATTAATGTTGTATGTGCACTGTGCAGTGATGCACATGGGTGAGTAGAGTACAAATTGTTTGTATACGTATAGTCAGTATTTGGTATATGCAAGTGAAATACGATCAGATAGTAAAGAGCATTTTATCGATATGGAAAATATCAATTCGTATCAGATTATCTGTGGTATCTGTATGTTTGTTGCATATGCGTATCTCCCCCAGAATTTATTCTCCTTACCATTCAAACACTTTGCATGGCTCATAGGCCAGTTCTGTGAGATTAAAGGAAGCTCAGATGAATGAACCAATAGCCGAGTTGGGACTTGGGAATCTGTATTCACTTCAGCAAAACATCGCAAAACATTGCACATGGGAAAACAACAACGATTAGTGAACAAAAATAATTTACTTGCAGAAGTGAACAACAAGGATGGCTGGTAAATGGAGTTTATGGAATAAAATTGCACTAGTGAGTAAAGCGTTTTATTTAGGGTATTATTGAAGTGAATATAAAAATTCCAAATAAAACACGCCTAATGTTCATTTGGGTACAAGAAATTATAGACTTTTATAAGGCTGAGCCGCTCGGCGTTGTTCGGGTCTGTATAGTTTTAAGGTTCCTGTTCTCGTTCTTCCGTTTCTGTGAAAGTATGGGTATGAAATATAGTCTATGTTACTGATGAGAGATTATTGCCGTGTTTTATTGGGAATCTATCTATACTCACGTTTGCAAAACATCGCAAAACATCGCACATGGGAAAACAAAAACGATTAGTTAACAATTAGTGAACAAAGGCGAACAACAGGAATGGCTGGTGCGCTAATGGAACTAACTATGAACCTTATTTATTAGGAAAAACAGTGAAGACACTGATAGCTTCGAATATGGAATGAGATTCGAACCAATCAACAACTTGGATTATACATAAATCATAGAAGGTAGAAACTTATTAACAAAATATGTTTAGAAACCTCTCAGAGTATTGTAATACCTGCTCGTAGATCGTAGTGATGTTAAAAAAAATGGGCAGGACTGGGTCGCACGAACTGATGGCGATTGTGTTCTAGGTACAATATCAAAATCTCAAAGATGAGCACAGCCCTGCGCAAACTAGCACGGTTTGCGTTTACGATATGTGGAACATAGTCGTGCGATCTGTTTGCGACCTATAGCCCGCTTAAACCAAGGCGATCTGCCCTCGAGCGACTGACTGCCAAAATTTTTTTTTCATAAAATTTTTACAATAATTTTCGATAATATTTTGTGGTTTTTTTTTTACTGATTTGTGATGAAAAAATTTCTTCTATCAAATCTCCAGTGTGCAAAAAAGTTGAAATAAGTTGAAAGCAGTTCGTCTCCACATTTGAATATATTGTCATTTAGAAAAATGGAGGAAGAGTGAGAGAAACCCAAGTAGTTTTGTTTTCAAAACATTTTTGTTGTTGACATTTATTTAAGAACGAAGAAAAAGTACTGAACTTATATCAAGGTTTTACTTTGAGTTATGTATACTTAAATTCATATAAAAAGATTAAAAGAAATGGGAATTTAAAGCAAAATGATCATGTTAAATCGAGCATTTAAAAACTGTTTAAAGAAGTAGTTTTGAGTGTAGCTCCTGTTCAGCTTCTGCATCTCGCTCCTTCTGAGCGGGTATGTGAAACTGTACAAATCTTATCAACAAGAAGTTAATTAAGGCCATTCCATCCAGTTAATATCACGCGGTTCAAAAGTCTGCTGGTAATTTAATTTGGTAGGTACCTACAAGTATAAGATAGAAAAAAACTTGTCTCTAGTTCCCTATTCTTTCTTCTCTGCTTGCAGATTCGATCCCACGCTTCATCTTTATTTTCTGTTCCTGTACTAGTTTTTATAATATTGGCTCTTCGCACACTCTCTCCATTGACTTTTCAATTAATTTATTAAAAATTCTAAGCAGCTCAAATTTATTTAGTTTACCTTAACACAGTAATCTGCCGGTCATGCTGCGTTCCGAAAAAGACGTATGTGGAACCAAAACATAGGTGTTATTCACTCTATGAGGTTACATGTGTTTCATTTTGACAGCAATCGAGTCGCAAACGCAGGTCGCGTTTGTTTTCGCAGGGCTTACAAGGTTTTAGTATTCGCCCTTTATAAAATATGTAGTTGGTGGTGAAGGGTTTCCAACTACACAAATTGAATAAAATTAAATAAAATTTTTAAGAAAGGTGTTATTCACTCTATGAGGTTACATGTGTTTCATTTTGACAGCAATCGAGTCGCAAACGCAGGTCGCGTTTGTTTTCGCAGGGCTTACAAGGTTTTAGTATTCGCCCTTTATAAAATATGTAGTTGGTGGTGAAGGGTTTCCAACTACACAAATTGAATAAAATTAAATAAAATTTTTAAGAAATTAGATTAAACCAACTTATAGCTTCTAGTGAAAATATAAAAACGACATGTTTTGCAAATGTGGACATACAAAAGCTGAAAATTAGATCAGAATTGCAACACCAGTTTTCTTAAAATCCGTTTTCTATTTTAACTGAAAATCCTTTTTTTGTCAAAACATATTTTGACAAGGTCTTAAGACATGAATACTGGTCTTAAGACCTTGTGAATATATTTTTTGACAAAAAAAGGATGAACTCAGAAATACCGTTTTCAAAAAGCTACAATTTAAAAGGAAAAACAGTAAAAATATAAATTTTTCTAATGTTAATATAATTAATATTTTGGCTTATTTCGCATCAAGACACTATAAGGAGCATATTTTATAAAGAATTTATTCGACAACATGGTGGATAAAACACTACCGACCTAACTACCGAGCACGATTTTGATGGAACTGTGGAAGGTATTGGAAATATGTTAATTGTTTCGTATTTAAAATAATGTCTCACTATGATTAGACACAAGCTTTTTATATCTTGTGCCCGTTCGTAGTCGAATTAGTTTAAAGTGGAAAAAATCATTGCTTTCATGTTTCAAGACTCTTAAGCTTTGAAATCGTACCACAAAGTCAACTGTGCCGCATCGGCAGAGGTCGATTCAAGGACGCACCAAAGCCAAGATAACGAAAAAGAGAAGAATTTGTTTGTAATTTTAATAATGTACTAATTAAACAAAAAAGATTGTGTCGATATAATGTGTAGTAATTTCGTAAACCATTTTCAAAAACACGTCCGAAATTCAATCACGAAGGTAGACGAACCCCTTTAACAACTAAAGACTTTTCAAATAGAGGTAGTTGAGAGGTATAAGCAAAACAACTAAAAACTAGTCCCAGATACAAAATTTAAGCTTCGAGAAAAAAAGGTATTATCGTATTAGTTGCATGGCACGTACAGTTTTTTGAAGACCTAGAGACTGACCCCACAGACTGTTACTGCAAACAGGTTAATCGATAGAAGATGCACTTCTAGACTTTTGCTCGACAATATATTCTAATTAAGATAAGAAAAGGAACACAGCAGCTCTATTCGTTGATAAAACGAAAGCTTTTTCTATGTTTGACCATGAAACACTAGTAACAAAAATAGAAAATGCCGGATTTCGTGGTTTTATGCTAGAATGGTTTCGATCTTATCCAAAATCGCAAAAAGTAAAAATAGACTCTACCTGAAGTGAATCTCTGTTCAACACTTTAGGTGTTCCCAAGGGCTCTGTGCTAGGAACTACTTTATTTTTAATCCGTATAAATTCTCTATTTCAACTAAAATTTAAAGGTATTTTGCAGCTTTTGCTGATGATGTTGGTTATGTTTATGGATCAGATAGTCGTTTATACCTTATTGGCGATATCAATTGGGATTTAGACTTATTAAAACTATGGTTTGCCAACCATAAACTTTTAACTAGGTCGAAAACTAAAATTATGTTTCTCAGCCTCTCTCATCAATCATGCCCTGATATAAAGATTTACTACCATGCACCTGAGTGTCAACAATACAGTTTATTTGCCCATGTATTTCATCGAACACATATTTTTGTGGTTTTCACTGCAGCGAAAAAAGTTTTCAAGTCGAAAAAGTGAACCAATTTAATTACTTTTGCTTTATAATTGACTCAAAAATGTCCTTTCTAGACCACACGGATTCATTAAATAAATATTTTAGATCGACTCTAAGAAATTTTTACTTTTTAAGAAAAATTTGCTCCAAGAATCTATTGAGCATAATCTACAATGGCATTTTCCAATCAAAATTGCATTATGGTATTACCTGTTGCGGAGGTACCCATTTCAACAAAATCGAGCCGTTGCTAGTACTTCAGAAGCGTATCATAAGGATTATGTGCAACAAACACCGTCTTCAACCCAGTTTGCCCATTTTTAAGTAGATATCTGAATCTTCTTCCCGTGCGTCATTTATACTGTTTCAAATTCTTAAAAGTTTTTTTTTCTGTAAGTCTGGTAATCTCAACTTCAGATTTTTCCACAATCACAACTTGCGAATAAAATCAAATAACTTGGTTTTCGATACCCAGACACCGCACCACAGCGCTGCGTGATTTCTACTTTGTATCTTCCTGTCGAATTTTCAACAAGTTACCTTTTAATTTAAGAACCTCAACTTTTTCAAAAAAAAAAAAAATGATTTTTAGATTTTCTTCCAAATATAACTTCAAGAATAACTCTTGAATTTGTCGAAATATAATAAGGAACCTTTTTTGTATAGCAACAAATTTTCTATAAAAATATGTACCGCTCATTCCGGCGCTTTGCTTCCAGACCGAAATATAAGATTGTAAAGTTTAAAAGTTTTTTTTTCCAGTGTTATTTTTATGGGAAATGGAAATCTGCGATCGGCGACCTGTAAATAATAATATTTAGAGCTCTCCTTTTAACAGGCATCTTTCTACACCTCCTCGAAGGTATAAATGGAATTGTTTCGAAAAAATAGTCACTTTTTTTGAACCAGTCTACTCCATATACAGACAGATAGGCACACTGTATACACTATACAGGCAAACAGACACAACTACGGGACTCACATTTCTTGTGTTCTCTATCATCGTAATGTCATGTTTCATTGTTATCTCAAAATTTTTTTTTCTGCAAGATTACAAAACTTGCCTATAATCGCAAGTAAAAATACAATTATTAAATTTACGATAGTTTTGTATAGTATTTTGTATACCTTTATTATATTCAATCTGGCTGATAACTAAGCTGTAGCTTTTTAATTCATAACTATCTGTAATCGAAACTGCTTGAGTCATTAGGGGTAAGTAGGCGTTTTTCACTATTAGAGCAAATTGAGAAAAGATCATAAAAGATATCAACTTAAAGTTTTTAGCATTTGATTTAGGTATTTATATTTTTAGAACAAAAAACTGCCAAAAGCGTTGAGGTTGATGAAACTATTTTGTATGATTTTGTTAAAAAACCAAACCAAGTCAACTTGCGCACTCTTGCCCTGAGGTCAGGGTAAGACCTCGCAAAATGTCGGGTAAGAGCGGGCACCTAGTTTGCATTGGAATCTAAGCAGTTTAAATGAATCAAATATTTTAAAATTTTATGTAATACTTTCTGGAACAGGCAACATTAATTATTCCACAACTTCCACCTTTTCCACGCACTCAAAAGAAAAATACTAGAAAAAAGACAACTTAATTCAATTACTAACAAGAAATAAAACTCATATCTTATTCCTTTTAAACGAATTCAGTTCAGAAAACAAAACAAAAATTAACTTAACAAAAAGAATAAAATAAGATATTTTTTATTAGAATATTACAGCCTTTGTGTTTGGAAATTCATAGATATTTATGATACAGCCTTCATTTTTTTTAATAATAAATAAATAAACAAAATTAAATGAATCAAATAAAGTAAATTAAATCTACAGTGTAGTTTTTCAATTTAAAGTAGGGCAAGTTTGGAAAGTTCGACCCATTTTCAGAAAACTTCTGCAATCTATATTTTTGTCCTGTAGAGAGTTAGAAAACTAAAAAAGGAGTTGAAAAACCGAAAATTTCAATACAGGGTAAAATTGCGCACTGCGCGCTCTTACCCACAAAGCGCCAAAAACTTTTCTGCCAGCGCTTTTTTTTGGTTTGGCACATTTTTTTTCAAACCCCTATATCTTTTTAATGCAGCTGCGCACACACTTTCGGAAGACTTTTCTTGTTGATATCTGGCAAGCTTCTGATTTCCTTATTTTTCGTTATCGACTATTTTTTACACAGTCAAGGAAATAAGCAGTTCGCGCTTTTAGCCACTGCGCGCTCTTACCCCAAAAGACTCTACCGTAAATTGAACATATTGATTACTTACTTACTTGCTTACTTACTCACTTACTTACTTATTTACGTACTTACTTACTTGCTGACTTACCTACTTACTTACTCACTTACTTACTTACTTGTTTACTTACTTAGTTACTGACTTACTTATTTGCTTTCTTACCTACCCACCTTCTTACTTACTAACTCACTTAGTATATGTGTTTGTCTTTACCTATCCTTTTTTCATGTTAAACCCTCGGTGTTTGTTTTCGTATAAATTTTCCTTTTGGCAACGTAAAATTTAATTCGTTGCTCTTAATTGTTTTCCCCGTCTTATAAGTTTGATACATATTTATATACAGATAAGTTACAAGTAGGGTTACCATTCGTCCCCCTTTTAGGGGGACAGTCCTTCATTTTCATCTCAACAAGAAACTAGTCCCCCAAAACAGAAAATGATTAAGGGGGACGCAAATGTCCCCCTTTTTTACACATCCTTAATTTTTCACCTTTTTATTAAAAAACTGCGTTCTTAAATATGGAATTTTCTGTTCTAATTGTTTTCTTAAGTAATTCTGTGGATACTTCCATCATAACTTTGAATTTCCTTTCAACTGGATACATTCATTTTATACCATTCAACGAACCGTATCCAACTTCAAATGCAAAAGTTGTTTTCTTTCTGTCACTCTGCCCGCTTTATTCTAAATTTTATTTAGAAAGATATGTTTTTGTCATATTTTAATGTTTTTGGTCACATATACTATAACTACAAATTGAGTTGCAATGACTTTTACAAATTTATATATGGAAATGACAGTTTGTTACAAAAAATAAAATCTGGAGATAAATATAATTTGTAAAGGATTTATTCTTACCTTTATCTCACTGAATGTGTATAGGAAAACATGAATACCTGAGCCTAAGTTCCTTTTTTAAATCTTTTTTTTTTCTATTCATTTATTAATAAAAACCAAAGGTATAATAAAAATTAAGTTGTTTTTTATTTATTTCTAAATTTAAAAAAGTGGATTTTTTTTAATTTTGTCCCCCTAAAACCCAACTGTCCCGCTTAGCAAAACTCAAAGTCCCCATTTTGTCTTTTTCTGAAATGGTAACCCTAGTTACAAGGCATACATTAACTCTACAAACTATCGGGTTCTCATTTCTAAAAACTTCCAGTCAATGTCGGACGGTACGCGTATTGCAACAATTAAACTGAAAAGACAAAGTGTCACTCCTAATTAAAATCAACGCTTGCTCATAATCTCAATTTCAGCATGCGACTTTATCAATGTAAATTACCTGTTCCTTGCTACTTGCAACAGAACACAGATCCAAAGCATATCGCAGACTATTTTAAGTGAATTAACAGCAACCGCAACTCATTGTGAGCAGAAACAAATAGATTCCTCTCCTAGATCAGGATATTCTGGTATGCCAATTTCGAACAAGCAACTTGCATCGCAAACATGGTCTGGCAGCAGAAGTTGCACACATAGCACATAGGGGAGGTTGTCCAGCATTCAAAAACAATTTCATCGTCCATCTCTCATCGGAGTTCAGGCAGCTGAATACATTTATGGACAGCTTCTTGGGCCAGGATTTGCATGCGGCTACTTTAAGCTCGTTTTACCACCGCCACAGCATCAGACGAGAGGCGACCGATGTCTTCGTGTGCTCGGAATATTAATTACGATTTCCGAATAAATGATCTTTTAATTAATTTCACTTCAGTCGAGCTTCTTCTTCATCTTTTTCTTCGTTTTATTCTGTTTCAGTGCTTACGGAGAACTGTCTATTCGCTCTGCCATCATCGGGGTGCTCGGGCGGTTTATTAATGATCTCATTACGAATTAGCATTTGATGAGGTTCATCGATGGTGAACGGCGATGACTCAGTTCATTACTCAATTTGTCACGTTCAGGTTCAATTGCCCAGTCGATATGCTTTTGATAAGGCAAAGTCAAAAAATGGGATTAAGGATCTACCTACTTCTTTTTTTTATAGATGGCTGCAATGTCTAAAATTATGTTTTTTGAGTCTTCTAAAAGAGATAGTACGTACCTATAGTGTAGCGATAATTCTTAGTCGGGTTTGACAAGTAAATTGCTGCTACGCCATCGCCAGCCGGTCGTCTTCTCTCAGTAATGCTAGGTATTCCACAGCACACAGTAGAGGTTTGAGAAAAACTTCCTACAGATGTGTGTACTATACATACTGCATACATAGATATGTGCATCAGCATCAGCACATTCATCGAGCAGTGAAATTCCAATGAAACAACTCCCGAGGAGCACATGATTTACTGGTAAATCATCGGTTACGACGCGACGGTTTGGCGAAAGATTTTGTGCGAAAGTTTCCTTCATTTTTGGAATTCGGTAATTGCTATATTGCGTTGTGGAGGTGCTGCTATTCAACTTGCATTGCAGCAGGTAATTTCCATTGCAACAAGTTGAAGGCATAATTTTGGATTAAGTCACTTTTTTCTCACCTTCGTCCGAGACTTTTTTCTCCAAAGACCATGATCACCTTTTGAGTTCGCGATGCAAGAGAGCAAAGTAAATATTTAAACGTTCAATCGAATGAATTGAATATATGTGCCTATCTTTAAATACATTACCAATCGTAACAAATTGACTTTTGTGGATGATGAAACACGAAAATAAATCAAAAAATGTGGAGCGATGTTTGCAACAAGATCAAAAAGTGCAAAAACAACGCTTTGATCATCGAACGGTAAACTTGATTCCTTGATTCAATAACGAGAAGGCAGTATTTTTTTTTTTATGAGTAAGACAAGATTCCAAATATGGCCAGTAATAAAGCAGAGTTGTCAAGGCCTCTGAATTTTTTTCGCCAGCAAATGTATATTGACACAGATGACAATGGGCTGATTGGGACTCCATTTTAAAATTGAGACTACCTATTTTCAAATGCATTCTCCACTTTTACTCGCGATTTATGTATGTAGGTACTATAAGGCAAGTTTTGAAATCGTGCAGAAGAAAATTTTTGAGGTAACAGTCAAATGTGATATTACGATGATGATAGAGAATACGAAAAAAGTGGGCCCAGCAATTCTATCTGTCCGCATACGGATCTACAGACTGAACTGCTTGACCGATTTCCTTTGGATTTTGCGGTCAGGGTTTTTGGAGTGGCCTTCAGAGTGGTTTTTGAATTGGGATCCTAGGTCCCGAAATAACGGTACCTTCCATATAACGCATATCATAATACTTATTTTTCTCGCAAACGGCTCTAGCGATTACGATCGAATTTTGTGATGAGAGACACATTCTCGGTTGTCTTTCTTATGATGAAGAAAAATCATAAATAAGTTTTCTTCAAACTTGACTTTTTCTTTAGTGGCTTGCACGATTGTGGAGAAAATTTTTTATTTGAGAATTTCTAGCTTGTTGAAGAACTTGTTGAAGGTTGATGGGCGTTGTACTGTGCGGGAAGGCTCTGACTGGTGTCAACTTGGCGGCGTCCAGATGTTGCAATTTATAGTACACGTCAATTGTGCTTATACTATACCTCCACTCGGTATCCACTGGGCACTGGGATGCTTCGTCCAGACTACGGAGCTGACCTCCTAAACTAGTAAGTGCGAGTGTTGACAAAAGAATGCAGAACAAAAGAACTGTGACCAAAAATATAATGCTCTACGAATGTGCCAAACCGTAAAATTTACAAACCGGGTTAACCCGAATTGGATTTTGATTAACCCGAGTTGTAACTCGAGTTGGCTAACTCGGTTTAGAAAAATAATATTTGCGCTTTTTCCTTCAATACTATGTTTTGAAAAATAGAAACAAATAAATTTTTCCATCAAAATAAACGGATTTAGTCAAAATGCATTTATAAAAAAAAAAACCAAAAGCAATAAGCGTAGATACCTACTAATTAATCACACAGGAAAGAACCGAACCGACCTGACTCGGGATATTTAACAGAAATTTAATTCCTAACTCGAGTGGCAATATGTACCCAAAACATTCAAACCGTCTACCTATCAACAGACGACAATGGAAAAACCGAACCGCAGTCCAACTCGGTTTGACTTGACTCGGGATAAATTAATTCCTAACTCGAGTTGCAGTATGTATCCATTGTAGCTATACGGGAAATTAATTTATCCCGATTAAAGTCAAACCGAGTTGGACTGCGGTTCGGTTTTTTCATTGTCGTTGAAAAAACCGAACCGCAGTACAACTCGGTTTGACTTGACTCGGGATAAAATAATTCCTAACTCGAATTTCAGTAGGCGTGTTTTTTTTTAAGCTAGTATATAGTACAGCATTCGAGTTAAAAAAAAACGATCTGTCCACAGTATTTTCAGTTCTATTTTCAGCAACAAGATGGAGCTCAACGTCAAAGCTTGTTGCTACTTTTCAAAGCTCTCTGTGAAATTCAAGATGAAACAAAATCAAATTCATACCAGGTTTGTTTCGTTAATTGTTCTATCAAATGAATAACGATACAAAGCCAGGTATGAATTTGTATTTTTTTTCTTATTTTCCATACATCAGATTCTCTCTTACAGCTCTTTCTTACTATTTTTGAAGGCATCGTCCAGCAGTGAAGAAAGCTCTATGTCAAAGTCAGCTGTTTTGTTGAAAAAACTTTCGGGTATGTTCGGGCAGTATGTAAAAAGATATTAAAAACCAATCTTTGATGAGATTTTCCATTGGCAAACAGAATCAATTTATTTTTTATCCAAACCTGTGGCATTGTATATGGAATCTATAGTACTTTCGATAGCAAAAACGGTCGCTCAAAGCCATCTATTGATCCGTCGGCGTACTAACATTCCCCTGTAATTTCTAGAGCGCCGTCGGATCAATAGATGGCTTTGAGCGACCGTTTTTGCTATCGAAAGTACTATAGATTCCATATACAATGCCTGTGGTAAAGCAATTTTACACTATTGACCAGTCTTTTCGATAGGTTTAGAAAGAAAATAAGTTGATTCTATTTACAAAACCGTGAAATTGAACTATAATATTACCGCACAAATGAACACAACCCAAATTAAATTAAGTTGGAACACGTACTGCTAGTCCCAAACTTGAATTTCTATTAAAGAATGTTTAATTTTCATACATATATCTTTCCCTTTTGACCATTTTTTACTGCTTTGTTTGTTTGTTTGATTTGTTTTTTTCTTGCATTAGGCTATATTTTTTAGTCAAATAATTCCATGAGAAAAGCTATTAGCTTCAGCAAAAAAGAACTAGTGCAAAATCCTGTATTATATACACCACCAGGTAAGAAACAGGGCGAAAATTCAATATGAATATAGGTAGTTTTTATTTCTTTAATTTTTAATCGAGAGAAAAAATTTCTTTGCAAATACCACATTTTTTTTGAACACGTCCTTTCGAAAAAGCTTTGATGAACTGAAAACATTGGTGGTGCCATCTTATTTTCAAAGCTGGAAACTATCAATCCACAGCAATGCCATCCCTGTTTTCACTGTGGAAAATTACGACAGTAAAATGCTTTGTTGTTGTTCCCCAAGGGAAATTTTTACTGTACTATATACTAGCATAAAAAAAACACGCCTAGTATGTATCCATTGTAGCTATACGGGAAATTAATTTATCCCGATTAAAGTCAAACCGAGTTGGACTGCGGTTCGGTTTTTTCATTGTCGTTGAAAAAACCGAACCGCAGTACAACTCGGTTTGACTTGACTCGGGATAAAATAATTCCTAACTCGAGTTTCAGTATGTATCCATTGTAGCTATACGGGAAATTAATTTATCCCGATTAAAGTCAAACCGAGTTGGACTGCGGTTCGGTTTTCCATTGTCGTCTGTTAATAGGTAAACGGTTTGAATGTTTTGGATACATACTGCAACTCGAGTTAGGAAGTAATTTTCTGTAAAATATCCCGAGTCAATTTTAACAGATGTGTGTGTTTCTGTATTCCTGCGCAAATAAATCACTTGCTTTGATGCTTTACATACTACTACCAGTCGACTATCGACTTTATATGTATAAGTGCATTGTGTTTGGCACAGACCGCAACTAAAGGAGGGTAGTTTTGATTATGTTCAAGTGAACTCGGTCTGCTTGCATTAATTTCATTTTAATTATTTGGTTGACGGTTCGGTTTTTTCTTCGGTTTGCCAACTCGGTTCGAAAAAATGTAAACCGAGTCAACTCGGTTTGGGCTCAACTCGGTTTGACTCGGTTTATGAAACCGAGTTGACACATCACTACGAATAATGACTAACTGCCCGAATCTCAGTGGTCTACTTGACCTATTTGGAAATGAGCTACTCCAACATATTTGGCTTAAAGGTTTTTCTGGGTGTTTCAATACTATTACAGGGTATTGAAGTAAAGATGGTGGCGGATGAGCTCCTGGTGAGCCAACGGCAGCACTCACACCCCTGCAGCAGGGTAGTGACACTGGATATTCCAGCTTTATATGTCCGAAGGGATCCTAAAAGGACCTCACCGTCCAGGTTATGGGTTATGCGTGGGGTTAAATACCCAAACACGAAAAAAAACATATGGTTCCGAAACAATCAAAAACCTCTGATAACGATAATGATTTCAAATTTGAAGACCCTTGCAAACGTAAAATGGACAATGACTTCCGGATCTGCACGTGGAACGTAAGATCTCTTAAGGGGTTAAGCCACCCTAGAATTTTTTTTTCAGTACTCGTTTTTCAAATTTTAGCACAAGGCCGTCGGGTTGGTAAGGACAGGAGCGAGCGCTAGTGGGAAGGTACGTTGGGGGAGTAGAGCATGTATACGGCAGTTGTTATAGAACATATTTATTTCCTGACTAGTCTAGACGAGTAAGACTTGTCGAACTGCAGATTAAATAAAGGTATTGTAAAATTATTCATGATTTTCTACTATTCAAAACTTTAAACGGGTTTATCTCAGATCTGTGTTTTTTAAGTTGGCCAGACTCATAACTCAAGCATTTTTCAACCGATCAACTTGAAATTTTAAAAATGTTTTGAAATATACATTGTCTATGTCATTGTCATTGTCTTGCTCATTATTATTTAAGAAAATTACAGTAGCTGATGGTCCGGCCGTGGACACCGAAAAAAAAGATGTCGTCGCAAAAACGCTGCACAGCCGCCATTTTGTAAAAAATCGCTTTAAAGCATAAATCATAAGCAATCACTGATATATGTACATATAGTAAAATCATGTTTCTGTTTTCTCGATTTATTTTGCAGTATTTCTAAAAAAAAAACTTCCCAAAAAGTCTATTTTTTCAGCCTCTATAGGGTAGCCTAAACCCTTAACGGATTACGTGCAGCTAGAGAATAAGCGGACACCCTGGACTGCTGCAAAGCAGGCATAACTGGATGGCAGAAGTGCGATGGTCTGGACCGGGCATAAAAAAGATGAAAAACTGTGTCATCTACTATGGCGACTCCTTACAGACAACAGAAACAGCGCTAATTTGGGTGTGCCTCCACGACAAAACCTCCAAAAACGGACTGAGGCTAATCGATTTTAAGTAGTACACGCTTCTCGCATCTCAAAATTCATAAAGGTACATGGCGATCTCCAGATCATTCAACCGTCATCCAAATTGACCATGTTACGATCGACGAAAGGCACTCTTCCAGTGTGTTAGATGATAAAACTCTCCGAGGGGCCAACTTTGACTCGGACCACTACCTTGTTGTAGTCAAGGTACGAATGAAAGATATCTTGATCACGGCTAGCACGAACTAACGCTGTGAAGAGATATGACGTCGGAATTCGAAAAGCTATATCGAAAGAGATGCCTTTTCTAATCGAGTGTCCCTTCAATTATCCTTGAATCCTATGCCGCGAGCATAAAGCATTGAAGACCAGAGCTGCCTCTGGAGGTTCTGGGCTTCACTCGGCCACCAAAACGAAACCCATGGTTCGATGAAGAATGCAGGCAGGCAAATGCAGCCAAACAAAAAGCACGACAAAAACGAACTAGGGCTGCTTACGATCAGTATAACGAGATCTACAAGGAGAAAAGAAGGGAAGAACACCGAATTCTCAAAAAGAAAAAGAAGCAGCATGAGAATCGATCGTTTGAGGAAATAGAGAGGTGCCATGGCAGGAACGAGATTCGGAAGTTTTACGAAAAGGTAAAAAGATCCTGCCAGGGTGGCAAACCCCGAACTTAAGCCTGTAAAGACCAGCAGGGAAACATAGTCATAGAGTCACAGTCGCTACTGAGGATCTGGAAAGATCATTTCTGCAGACTGCTTAACGGTGATGAGGACACAAATTCCGCTGTCAAGCAGATTGCCCCATTCAGCTTGGACGATGATCAAGAATGCCGTCCTCCCGACCTAGATGAAGTAAAGCTTGCCATATGCAAACTTAAATCAAATAAGACTGCAGGTGCAGATGGCTTTATGCCGAACTCTTCAAGGCAGCTGGATATCAGTTGGAAAGGAGCATGCACCAGCTGATCTGCATGATATGGTCGGAAGAAAGCATGCCCGATGAATGGAACCTCAGTATCGTATGCCCGATCCTAAAGAAAGGAGACCCTCACAATTGCTCCAATTATAGAGGGATAAGCCTCCTTAACGTCGCTTATAAGATCTTGTCTGCTGTAATATGTGAACGTCTGAAACCTCACGTCAGCAACTTGATAGGTCCTTATCAATGTGGTTTTAGACCAGAGAAGTCCACAATAGACCAAATTTTCACATTACGGCAGATCTTGGAAAAAACCTGAGATTATAATCTCGATATTCACCATCTTTTTATCGATTTCAAGGCCGCGTATGACAGTATCTACAGAGACGAGCTGTACAGAGCCATGTCTTGTTTCGGCATCCCTGCAAAACTCGTACGACTATGCAGGATGACTTTGGAGAATTCACGCTGCTCCGTCAAGGTCGGTAAAGAACTCACCGAGACCTTTGTTGTCGAAAAAGGTTTAATGCAAGGCGACAAACTGTCATGCGATTTCTTCAACATCATACTTGAACAGATTGTAAGAAACTCAAACGTCAACACCAGAGGAACAATCTTTCAAAAGTCTGTACAATTATTCGCCTATGCAGACGATATTGACGTAATGGGAAGAAAAAAGCGTGATGTCATAGGTGCTTTTGCGAGCATTGAAACAGAAGCGGAAAAATGAGTTTGATAACAAAACAAAAAATTTTTAACAAGTTAATCTGTTAAGGAGAACAAAATTTGTGGTCTCGATTATGTTAGAATTGTATAAGTCTCTTCCTTATTGACCGCAAAAATACCGCGCCGAGAATATATTTCATAAAAAACGAATAAAGCATTCCAAAAAATTGGATGTATTATTAAAATATAAGGTAAAATCCATCGAACCTAAACCCGTTGTACAAGAGGTAGAAAACTTAGTTGTGAATTTGTCCAATGAAAGCTTCAGCCCTGATGAAATGAGTTTACTTAATCGCGGTTTGAATTTCTCGGTTAAACCTCTTGCACTCCCTCTTATTGACGTTATTGCTGATATTGAAACAGCGATACAATACAAACCTTTTGATGTCAAAAAACAAATAAGAGAAAAAGCATCACAAGTCATCATTGAAACAAAAAGTTATACTGCGAAGAATAAACCTGACCTTGACACCATTAAATGGAATCGTGCGCTTAAATCTTTGAAAAATCGGAACGTTTTTTACATGAAATCCGACAAAGGAAATAAAGTTGTTGTAATCAACAAAGACGACTACAATGAACGGATGATTCAGTCAATTACTGAAGATAATTTTAAGGTTTGCCGTAATCCGCTTAATAAAATGGTCAAAGACTCAAAATCCATCATAGATATTCTACATAAACTTTTCGATGTAAACAAATATCGTTTGAGAGAATCGAACCCCCAAGTACCTCTTATGTACGGTTTACCGAAAATTCACAAAACCGGAGATAAGATGAGAAAAATCGTGTCGTGTGTTAATTCGCCTTTCGAAAAACCGGCAAAATGGCTTATCTCTGAAATGAAAAAGTTTGGCAAATTTGAAGGTTTTTCAGTCGAAAACTCTTTTGAATTCATTGAAAAAGTAAAAGACATCGAACTGGCAGACGATGAAATTTTAATTTCGTTTGACGTCACTGCTCTTTTCCCAAGCGTTCCAGTCAATGTAGCTATAGAAGCTATTAAAGAACACCTACAAAAATCAAATGTCTCAATAGAACACACCGAGGCATACATATTTGCGATTGAAACTTGCATGAAATATAATTGTTTTCAATTTAGAAACAAGTACTACTCTAATGACTTTGGTTGCAGCATGGGCAATAGTCTTTCACCGTACATAGCTGAAGCATTTATGTGCAAATTAGAAAGAGAAATGAAAGACGAAAAGTTCTTCCCTAGAATTTGGTGGCGTTACGTTGACGACACCTTTGCTGTTGTTAAACAATCTGATGTCGAACGTGTTTTAAATCTAATAAATAGTCGCCATACCAGCATCAAATTTACTTATGAATTGGAGAATACATCAGATCATACATTACCCTTTCTGGATTTAAAAATAAAACGTCTTGGTAAGAAAATTCAATTTGACGTTTACCGAAAACCAACTACCACTGACAGATACATAACACACGATTCATATTGTTCGTATCAAAACAAAATAGCGTCATTTAATTCAATGATCTATCGCATGTGTCGGTTACCTCTGTCGTTAGCTGATTATAAACATGAATACGAGCATATTCTACACTTAGCTCAAGTCAACGGCTATAAAAAGTCTGTCATCGATCAATTGATTAAGAAGCATAGCCAAAGAATCAAGAAGAGGAATTGCTCTACTCTCTTCTCTCAAAACAAGCAAAACATCAACTCTGATCGTCGTGTCGCACTTTCGTTCGTGCCAAAAATCTGCAATCCACTTAAACACACTTTCAGCAAAGCTAACTTGACTATCGTGAATTCCAACAAAAACAAGCTCAGCTCTTCTCTTGGTACTTCCAAAGATGCCAAACCAATGAACAAAAAGAGCGGAATTTATGAAATCAATTGTTCCACCTGTGGCAGTAAATACATCGGACAGACAAAGCGCGCCGTTGAGTGTCGTATAGCTGAACATCAGAGGTACATAAACAATAAAGACATCCAAAAAGCAGTTGCAGCTCATGCATTTGACTTGACCCACACAGAACCTCACCACTTGACACCTCTCCTCGACAACTACAAGCTCATAAAAAGTGTACCTGTTCCATCGAAATTAGACGCATATGAATCCATCTACATTAGCATTAACGAGAATTTGATGAACATAGAAGAAAGTCCAATAACCTCTAACTTATTTGCTCTTGCTAAATAATTTGTATGTGTTATATTTATATTTGTACATGTAATAATCTCAATGTTACTCTCTGACTTTAAAAATTTTGTTATTGCTTTAATTGTATTACAACTATAAGCTTTTCAGTTGTTCACGCGTATTACGCTGATGATGGTAGGCCAATTGCCTTCCGAAATGCATTCGGTATTTAGAAAAAAAAATAAACAGATGACAACTAAATTAAATTTCGTTTGTGTTTTTGTTTAATTTTTCTTCAATCATTTTTGCGGTCAATAAGGAAGAGACTTATACAATTCTAACATGAGTTTGATGGTTAATGAGGGCAAAACGAAGTATATCAAACAAGGACACAGAACATCGACGAATTGGACAAAACGTCACAATAGACAGACATAACTTCGAAGTAATACAGGACTTAGTCTACCTAGGATCCGCTGTAGACACGGACAACAGCATCAGTGCGGAGATCAAACGGAGAATAGCTCTTGCCAGCCGTTGCTTTTTCTGGTTAAGAAGGCAATATTAATAAGACCTTTATCATCCCAGTCCTGCTTTACGGGGAAGAAGCATGGACCTAATCGAAAGCGGATGAGGAAACCCTTGGTCGTTTCGAAAGAACAATTCTCCGAATGATCTTTAGTCGCGTATGCGAAGACAATGTGATGTGTGGAGAAAACAATACAACCATGATCTGTATGAGCTGTACAACGACATAGCCAGAAGAGTACGCATCGCGAGGCTACGATGGTTGGGCCACGTTGAGCGGATGGATTCAAACGCTCCGGCTCGACACGTTTTCGAAAGCACATTGCAGAGAAGTCGAGGAAGGAGATGACCTCGTCTTAGGTGGCGTTATTAAGGGTATGAAGACTTCAACTGACTTTGAGTGCAAAGCTGGAGAGAGCTCACCCGAAATCGAAGTCGTTATAGAAGGATGTTGATTGAGGCTCATGTTTACCCCGAACTGTAATGCCCACCTAACTAAGTAAGTAAGCTTGTTGAAGAGAGATTGCATATCAAAATTTGGAAAAAATTTCGTTACTAGATTTTCGCTTAAGACTTTCCAATATTTAATTTAATTTTTTTTTATATTTAATGTAATATTATCCAATTTTCATAATTAATGTGTAGTTGGCATCCCTGTACCACCAAATCTATAAAAACCAACTTTCTCCTTAATGGCCTCCAAGATACTAACTGTTCGTAGAATATAGCTCTTAGCTTGAACACAGCAAGACAGACAACTTTTTTGTCACCTTTTAAAACTAGGTAGGTACTCAAAGTAGTTTAAATAGAAAACAGGAACTCACTCCCAAGCTTCGTTGGAAGCCCTATGTGGGCATTCAAAACTCAATAGCTGCAGTTATGGACAACCTAGAACGATAAAATATTAATGTGAACTGAACGTAACACTGCTTACCACATTCTTCTAGAGAAGTATTGGTATTTGAGCCCTCCTTTTAGTGCGAATGTACTTAGTATGTGTTTATTAATTCTACATATCTATGAATTTTTTTTCATTGGCTTACACTTATTGCACTCATCAGATGGATTATGACCAATAATAGTAGATATGCACAAAGATACTAAAAACATAAGTTTTCGTCCCTCACTCAACTTCATTTCTTGGCTGACACGTTCCTTGAAAGTGCACAGGTAATCTAACGTAAGTAGGTAATCATTTTCCAAAAAATAATCATTAATTTATGATCTATGAGGTCAATTCTGTCGCAGTAGGTTCATGGTGCCCTAACATATTCTCGCATATTTCCCCCAAATCGTCGTATGTATCTTCTTCCAACACAACAACTAAACATCGCAAGGAGATTGTTAAATAATAATTAAATCCCAGTCCGTACCCCTTTGTTAAGGAAGCAATTTCACCAAATCCGACACTGTTCAAGCACATAGATTAGTTGTGGAATCCTTTGTCTGTATAGGTATGCGTTGGGGCTTATCGGTGGCTGCCTTAAGCCTACCGACTTTCTTCATTGCTCATTGGATGCTTTGGCTTAGCGAATTCCATGAGCACATCGAATTCACATTTCGCAAGTCGGGCGGAAAAGGTAATTAAATGTGCAGATGCGTTCCAGGTGTGGCTGCCGAAATGGTAGAGACACAAATAATACATTACTTCCCACCCCGCGCAATCACTGCAGTGGTGTCACCATCATTTCACAAGAATTCTTAACGACCCTTGCCGCTAGTGACGTCCGTCGTATTTGCAGCAAGCTGCAAGCAGTAATGAAGGTAAAATTCTTTTCATTTTTGTCCATCGTCCAAGTCGTTGTCGTCGTCCAGCGTGTCATCTATGGCTCTGTATGGACTGGTGCTGCATCCACCTTACATGAAGTCCAATGCAAGGATTTACGCGCTCAATTCTTAGAGTAATGGAAAATGGTCATGGCCAGGCCATCATATCTAAACACACATACAATGACAGGAACTGCCTGGCAAGCAAAGCTGATCATAAATTAACAAGGCGTTTCTGCGAATAATGTGTTTTCGCACGAATATCCCTGAAGGTGGTGTTACTCCCAGACTCGTTGCGCAGAGACACGTTTTATCACGGCAGCTTGTCCATCATCATCAGTGGCATGGCAGAAGAAATAGCATCATGGCAGTGCCAATTTTGATGAGAAGCTGTCTGTTTAGGTTTATTTTCGACCATTTTAATTGCCCTCTGGGGCTTGTGATTCCTTTCGCGCGAAACGATATCCTCAAATATTTACAACTCCGTGCGGTTATGATTTGAAGGCCAATAAAAAAAAATCATCTGTAGCCATCTTACTCGGGTAATAAAAAACACCTCGACTCCTACCGCATACAGGGCTGCCAGAATTCATTTAATTCCCTGATCGTCGTAATAGTTGACCATGCTTCTTCCCCCTTTTTTCATGTTTAACAAAAAATCACTGCTTAACATAGCAACTGATCTCCTTTTTGAAACCTTTCATGTTATCAATAAATGTCGAATGAATGAAATGAATTACTTCATGAGAAATAATGCACCCAATGAGTGCACAAAAATACATCAAAGTTTGTACATTCTAAACATGGCAAGCCTGCCAATAAAAGCCTCTAGGCTCTTAAGGGTTGCAAGACCAAAGACGCTTACAAATCACTACCTCCAAATAATTGAAGAGAAAGAAGTTAACAAATATGAATGCTCACCACACAGTGCCATATAATCACTTTAAAGACCACTAAAAGTCAAAATCATTCCTTTCGGTGATGAGCTACGTTCGACGTGTCTTTTGTTGTGAAGCTTTGCTTGGAATGGATTGGTAACGATAACGAGGCTTGAATTGGAAGAGAAATATATATTATTTTTATTCAGTCCCTTCTACGTTCCAACGCCATACATAAAAAATGTTTGTTTGGGCTTAAGGGGTTCCACTATAGTTGCTATATGGTAAGGTCATTGTCGGAAGTATGAAAATGCAAGGATTTTGTTCAAATAGCTACAGGTTAAGTGTGGGGTTTAAAATTTACTTTGGTAATAAACTGAGTTTAGCAGAGATTCCTTCCTTAAATTAGATGGTTAGTTCACTGTACATTTAAAGGTGATTAGATTTTAAACTGGCAGTTGCTTATAGGCAATTACTAAAGACAATTTGGTTTTACTACTAGGCTTCCGCATTCACTCACTCCAACTTAATTCGCATGTCAACAATATGTTTCTGTTTCCAATGTTTTTTGGAGTTTATTGATATACTTCGGGAATGGGACAGACAGATCAAAGAAGACTACATACTTATTATATATAAAGTTTGCTGAAAAGATCGCTTGAAATAACTATCAAAGTCAAAGGCCATTGTGTAAGAAGAAACACGGGATGGAAAGCAGATAACTCATGGGCAACACAAACGTCAAACGCACTAGAGATGAGTCGATGAGTCACTAAAACTAGAGATGAGTGAGGTTTTCACGTGTATTATGTCTTCATGAATGCTTCAAACATATCAGGGGTTTTTCTTTTTCAGTTCCGAATAGTGAACTGAACTGAGAACGAACAGCGTGAACGTGTTCTGAGCTGAGCTATGTGAAGTTGGCTGCGCTCAGACTTTTGCTCTAGATGCCCCGTCATTTTGTTGCGAGCACGTAGAGTGCGCTCGCGTAGATTTTTTTTTTAAGACAATACGGGAAACATTTTTTTAATTGATGAAAATATTATATTTTCTTTTTAAATAAATAAATAATAAAAATTTCATCGACATGTACAGAATATTTCATAGGTTTATATAACTCATCGTAATCAGTCTTTAAGATTCAAAAATTCACAAAACTTAAACAAATTTCTTCTTTATAAAAGAAAATAAAGTCATAAACATAAATATACTCTTTATTTTGTAAAAAAATATTTTTTGTCTAGGTCGTATATATTTTTCACTGAATTGTGAATTTTTTTCTAAAACATTATCCTTAATGAATCATAAAAAAAAGTACAATTTTTTTCGTAAAATAATTAAAGCAAAACAATAGACTTAACTGTTTCTACTTGATTCGGGGTTTTCTTGGGTGACAAATGATTTACTATCGAAAATATTCGTTCAGTAGAAGCATTTGTTCCAGGAAACTCAAAAAGCGAAGCGGAAAAAATTTTCTCAAGGGAGTATTGATGTGTGGTGTAAAAACGAAATTCGTGCGACACAAATCCATACTTCCTAGAGAAAATTTTTTCCGCTTCCCTTTAAGCTTTATTATTTTATCAGTGAAAAGAAAGCGAATCGAAGCGAACGAAATTTCCTTTCGGGTAGTATGGGCATGTGGTTGAACATAAAAGGTTCACACGAACAGACCAGAATGATATGTCACGAAGTGGGAGACAACGTGAGCTATGAATCCATATCAATTGACAGCTGAAATAAGTGGCCACATTTTGGAGCATTGTTCTTCGGTGCCTCAAAATGTTTTTCCTTCAAATATAAGGAAATTAGAATATATACATTTAGCGCATCCACTATGTTCTTAATCGTTTCTAAGAATTTTAAGATCCCATGTGCATCAGACTCATATAAATTCTGCTTCAAAATGGCAACAAAAGACATGGGCCTAAATTCTTTTCTTTGGTGGGTCTTATTGCCTCTTCAAAGTGGAAACAAAGCCCGTGGGTGTTATTTCCATTTTTTGAGAAATAAGGTCCACGGGTCTTATTGCCGCGGGGCTTATTGCACTGCACGCACCGGTTTTGTTATCCTCTTCTACCTGCAAAATTGCATTATGGAACTAAGGGGACTGGTTATGCAAGAACATCAACCACAACTCTAATTTCGGGTCTTCAAAAAACATGTGCATGGTAACAATAGTATTTATTTGTAACGAAGAGTTGAGATGTGCATATGTAAAACAAGAAAAAAATAGGGTGGCACAACAGAGCGAGGAGCCTGGGCCTAGCGCATTTCTCACAACCATGCCTTGTGGTTGTGAGGGAATGGAAGGGACCTATAATTTTCCGCCGGTTCCAAACGGCTAATCAAGAAAGTGTTGTTCAAGGCAATGAATACTAACGGAGGACTTTACAATTCCTCGCGAAAGGCGATACCCGAGGAAAAAACATTTTTGCCTCTGGGATTCGAACTCGAACCTCTGGATTAACAGGCGGACATGCTATCCATCACACCACGGTGCATATGAGATACTTTTTTATTTGATATTTTTGAATATTTTGGTTTGCGGGACTTTGCGGGACAAATTAATGTCATTTTGTGGGACAATTTATGGTGCGGGACAACTATGTGAAATGCGGGACAGCCCCGCACAATCTGGGACGTATGGTCACTATAGTCATGCTATGAGGAAGAAACAAGAAATGCCTATGTGGTACCCTAACAGATTTAAAAGTGATGATTTCAAAGTCATATCAATATTTTTTTTTCATGTTTATTTATTGATGTTAAAATTCGACACAAAGAAATTACTCAACAGTTTATTTGTTTTTGGTGAAAATTGAAAATGATTGCAAAGCTTAGGAGAACTTGCTTGATTAGTTTTTCTGTTAAGTGAAAGAATTAAACATGTTTACCAAATACCGTCTATACAAATTTATAAAATAATTCTCCTTTTGTATAAAATTATAAAATTATGCGTTCCATAGGTTCCACTATTTGCTTTTCCCGATTCGAGATAGTTGTTTTTATTGAACTCGAATACTTAACTCTCTACTGGCTTTAACTTAAAAACACACGAAAAAACAAAAAATTTTCAAAAATGAGATTTTGATACCATCTGTTAAGTGATTTAAGTGAGTACTACAACCACTCTTATTTATTTTTATTTATTTATTTATTTAACCCTCAAAAAGGCAAATTAGAATAGTGGAATTCCCTTACCTATGCTTTAAAAATAGAAAGAATTTTTCTCCTGTACAATGTGGTGCGATGTGGTGGTACACTTTGTAAGCGTCACTGACGATGACTAAGACGACGAAGCTTCATTTTTGTCGTTGTCTATTTCATATTATTCAGCGTAGTTAAAATTTTATATTTGAAACTGTCGCCCCACGATTTTCGAAGTCAAACCATAATTTCGAATCGAGTCAATTCAGCGTTCAGCCAATCGCACCTTTTACGTAGGCTTCTTGCAAGCTGTCATTTAACTTAAAATAATCTAGCGAGACTGAAAGCCAAACGTACTGTTTCAAATTATGCGGCCAACTTTCCAATACAATAGGTAATTCTTGTTTAGTTTCTTATCTTTTTCACTTATTAAGAAAACATTAAACTTTGGAGTTAGTAGTTAATAGCCGAGTTCACACTGTACAATTAGTTGGACAGACTTCGTTTGATTGAAGTTGGATGATCGGATGTAGTTTGCTTTCACACTTATCAAGCTTGTCGTCCAACTTTATGTCACATACTCTTCCACTCAGTCCAACTCAAAAATATTTGAAAACCATCCAACAAGTTGATCAAGCGGTCGTCTGAGGCTTCACACTATCAATCATTGGTCGTTCAAGCCAAAGTCCGTCCAACTAATGGCACAGTGTGAACTAGGCTAATGAAAGCCACTGAGCAACAGCATAGAAATAGTGTTTTTTGAGCAATTTCGTTTAGCTTTAAAAAATGTAAAGGTACGTTTTTTGGAACAATTTTCCGAGTTTCGAGTTCCGAGTTGAAGATTATTGAAAAATTATTCTGTCGGGTAATGACTTTTTGCGTGTTCTTGAGGAACCCTCACAATTATTTTTAATTTTCAGAATGGCCTCCTTAGTACCGTTAAAGCCATTTTTTCAAATTGGGCTGCAAATGGATAAAACAAAACGAGCAATTATTAAAGGAGTTGTATGAAAATTCTAATAAAAAACTCAATACTTCATTATGAGATTTGTGAAAATTGGTGAAAAGTACGTGAAAAGCGGTAGACATGCTTTCCGATTTTTAACTGCAAACTCAGTCTGGTTAGGGGAATCTTATATGTTGTCCTATATTTTGGACAGAGAAATTTCACAAAAATAGTCGGAAGAACAAGAAAGTCTTTTGATAAATGCTGCGAAAAATCCAAAAAGCTCATATTAATTAGAACAACTAGCCCAAGGGAAAAAATAAAAGCTATTAGTGTAATTGTGCTTCGTAAAATCGGTACAGAGGATTCATTACGGAATCTTTAAGAGACTTCGTCAATATCAAGCCATACGCCAAAAAATCAACTCTAAATGCACAGACATTCTCCCTTCTTATGAAAAAAGTGCTAAAAACAAAAAAAAAATTGCTATTCCACTGAAATTGGGGTCACTGAAGCATATGCTTAGAGTCAACTTCAATCTTTGGTTGATAATACCATATTAAACGAACGGCTTTGCTTTCGTCAGTAATCAGAAGCCTTAATTCAAGCAAACATTTTCATCAGAAGCTTAGATGATGATTTGTATAGTATAAAATTTGTTCCTATTAGATTATGATGATTTGTAAAGTATATAGTGTAGTATAAAATTGGTTCCTGTTCAGATGAATCTAAGCTCTTGACAAAACATAAAAATTGTGTGGCAAAGTCCAGCTTAATCTTCTACTAGATATTACCAGCCAATACAATTTGTCTTTGCTATGGATACTGTTGAGTTAATTTCACAGGAAGTGCAGTTGCAGAAGAAACTACATTTATTAATCTCAACAAAATTAGCTTGGTTAGTAAACCCCCACTTTTATGCTAACAATGATCGACTGAAAAATCTGCACTAAACTGTCATCAATGACAACTATAAAACTCAACAACTTCATCACAAACGTGCTTTATATGCGCAGGAAGCCAAGCAAGCTGAATAACCCCGCTATGAATTTGATTAAGGCTGTTGACAAAAGATCTTTATCTTTTGGATTTTCACCACCTCATTGGATACGTTTTGTGGAATGTATTTCACATTTCCTTTCATATAGGATATACTTATGCTTTTTATACAATGTTGGTAAACGAAAGTAACTAAAAATAACACTTTAGAAACTGAATCAAAAAAAAAGTATTCAGGATGCAGAAAAAGTTCAGGAACAACACGAGTACGTCGAGAACTTATAGAACATTATTTTAGAATCATTAGGAAATGGACATTCTATAAATCAAAATGCATCTGGAAACTATGCATCTGAAGAAAGAAGCCTTTATTTAAAATAGTAGGTATTCATGTACCAGTAGGTGCTCACAAAGTAAAGTACACATCATTGCATCTTGTATTGTAGTATCGCACAGCTCTCAGAAGAGGCCCAAAAGGCTAAATAAGGACACAAGAAAAATTAGAGAGATGTTCACAAGGAGAAAGTCGAGATTGATCGTAGATTGAAGCAGTGGCGTAGATAGCGGGGGGACCAGGGGGATATATCCCCCATTGGGATCGATAAATTGTTCAACATAGCCAGTCATGAACCAAAAAAGTTAAAGGAACATAATGTGAAATTTAGTAGCTACTTCCAACGTGAATTAAGTCTTATTAGTATTCATAGGATTGTAAATTTTATAATTTCATTCTACAGGGAAAATAAAAAGACAATTTCATCTGAAAGAAATTATTATTTCGGCAAATCACCTAATCCTTAGAATTCTATTTTTTATATCGATTTTCCACGACTGGTATGAATAAAATCTTTTCTCTTAAAATATCTAATAGAGCAGTTTACCAAACATTATTATCAATCCAGGTGATGCTCTTGCAAAGCTTATGGTGGAAAATTTTCGAAATTGTGATCTGGGCATTTCCAAGGGTACGACGGAGTCTTGTCGATACAATGGTGCTCAGGCCAACAATTTGCTTCGCTTTCTCTGAAGTCCTTGTCAATCCTTGCTTTATCTATTTCCAGCAAAATACCAGCCCTTAGAGACTGCCTAACCACAATTGAAGCAGTTGACAATTTTCAATACACCGAAAAGAAAAGATTGTTGGGAAAAACAATAAGCGAAAGCCAAGAGACTCCACAAAAAAAGACAATATAAAGGCTGAATCTGCCGCGATGGATATCAAAATATCAAGCTATTTCCGTTTGCGTTTATTTTGACCAATTAAAAACATTGGAAAGCGACGTAATGAACTTAAAAAACGCTATAGATTTCGAGTTTTTGATTAGCTTAAAGGTTATAAGTATGGTTCACCAACTCTCGTTGTCATTAAGTTACTATAATATAGTTTCAAATAGTGAATTTAGATTTGGTCCGAGCTATGGATCTCCTCAAAGACTTAAGGGATATACTAAAAATTAAACGGGCAGAAGATGACTCGATTACATTTAATGAAACAACTGTTGAGTTTTACTTAACATAATTGGCTGCCGAACGATCTTCTGTTCTTGAAGAATTAAAAACTTGGAAGAGATATTTGATCCAAAGGAATAATACTTTCTCTAAGAATTCATTGGAAACGCACGATAGCTGCCGATAGATTTTATTCAGGATATTAGCTACACTGCCCGTTTCAACGTCAACTCCCGAAAGAACTTTCTCCTATTTAAAGAGAGTAAAAACAACACAAAGAAGTATGATCAACGAAGTAAGATTCTTACAAATATGTCTTTTTAATAACAGTGTGATAAACTTTGAATGGAAGCGGGTCAAAATTCCAGCTTCAAAAAACTGCTTTTCAAAATTCTGCTTTTTAAAACGAAAACTCTGCTTTTTAAAAATCTGTTTTTTTTTTATTTCATTCTCGTTAACAAAATTCTGCTTTCCGAAATTCTGCTTTTCAAAATTCTGCTGATTTTTTTTTTATAATATTTTTTATTTACAGAAGAACAAAACCAAATTAAAAAAACAGTCCTAAAAAACTAAAGCATGAAAAAGAACAACATAATATGAAGCTAAACAAGACCAAAAAGAACAATATTTTTTGCAATACACATGAAATATCCAGCGAGACTTAATATATCCAGGTATGAATATGAGCAACCCAAAAATTGTAGCAAAACCCTCAAAAAATCGAAGTAGATCTACAAAAAATGTAGCAGATAGTAAAAAATGGCATACATTTTTCAAATTACAATTTTTTCTTATCAAATAAAAGAAAAACTGAATGATAATAGCTGTAACAAGTTATTTTTATAACAATGTTTTCTTACAAGATTATACATGTGCATCAAGCTGTTCTTAAATTTATAAAAGAAACTAGCTGACCCGCCCTGAGCTACAGGCCCTACGTTAATCGAATTAAGTTAGTTTAGTTAAGTAGTTTCCAAGCTTCCAATCTAGTGGGAGAATGGGTATGAAATATAGTTTATGTTACTCAGGAACAGTTAAGCACTCTAACTATGACTTAGTTTTTGGAATCGGTCCAGTACTGTAAATGTGAAATACGCATTGAAATCGGTAGAGTGGCTTCTTTTTCCCGTTCCCGTTCCTGTTTCTGTGGGAAAATGGTGATGAAATAAAGTTTAGATTGCTCAGGGGCAATGAAGCATACTTTTCAGTTTCTTGGTTATTTCACCATTACCGTTTCTGTTCCCGAAAGAATATGGGAAGGAAATATAGAATTAACACGCTTGCAAACTATTAAAAAACTTAAGAAAAGAGATTGTTGCTACATGAAATCAGATAAAGGACGAGACCTAGTTGTTATGGACAGAAAACAATATGAGGAAAAAATGTGTGAAATAACATCGTCACAGAACTTTGTAGAATTGAGTAGAACTCCACTACCCAAGATGATTAAAGAGGAACAACTGCTTTACTGAAGGATATTTTACAAGTGTTTGGAGCAAAGGTGAAATGGAAGCTTATGGTTGCGAATCCTTCGGTTCCAAAATTATATGGTTTACTTAAAACACACAAGCCAACACTAAGTATGCGACCAATCATTTCCAACATCGATGCACCAACGGAAAAAATAGCGAAGTGGTTGGTATACGAGTTTCAAAACTACAGACAAGATGAAAATAGAGCCGTTAATAATACGTATATGATTTCATAAAAAGTACAGTAGTGCACTCATTTTATATATTTTTGAATATTAACGCGGCTAATCCGAAATCATAAAAATTTTAATATGTCAAGTTCATAAAAAAGGTTGAAAAACTTGATGTAAAAGAAAATTAAGTTCTAATATCCTTTGATGTGGTAGCATTATTTCCAAGCATTCCGATCAAAGAAGCTTTAGAAATGTCGAGGAATTGGCTTGACGAACGGGAAGATAGTTACGAGAAAAAGAAAACCTACTTTGCCTCAGCCACCTTATGCATGGAATATAACTGTTGCCAATAAATGAACAACTTCTACCAAATAACAGAAGGCACCACAATGGGAAACTCATTATCACCTTTTTTAGCCAATTTGTTCATGTCAAATTTTGAGAAAAAAATGGAAGCTGAAGGAAACTTGCCACCGATATAATTTAGATATGTTGATGACTTTTTTGCAACTATAAATCCAAGCAAGTTAGACATTTTTATGGAGAAACTGAACTCTGAATGGCCTTCCCTTAAATTTTCTTTTGAAATGGAAGAGAATAGACAACTTCCTTTTTTAGATGTTCTAGTGCAAAGAAATCTTGAAAACAAACTTGAATTTTCAGTATGTCTTTCAACGAAAGACAAAACAGAAGACAACAAAAAACCAGGTATATACGAAATTCCATGCAATGAATGTGAACAAAAATATTATGGACAAACCAAAATAAACATCGAAACAAGGTTTAATGAACATCTTGCGAACAAAAAGTTAAATAAACCTTGTAAATCAGCGGTGGCCCTACACATGATTGAGAATGGACATAATGTGACGAAAGAAAACCGAAAGCTCATCAAGCATGACGACAGATTTTTAGACGCCTATGAGAGCTTGTACATGCACAAAAACAATAACATCTTGATGAACACAATGGATGTACCGATCAAGTCAACTCTTTTTAGCATCATAAGAAGACAAAATCAACGAAATATTTTGTTTTAGTTTGGATTACTCACTCTTTTATATGTAATTGTTATTTGAAAGCTTTATTAATATTTATGTATTTAGTATTTAGTCAATAAAAAGACGTGCTGAAGATGGCATATAAAGTGCCGAAATGCATTCAATAATTTGAGATTTTATTTATTTATTATTTTTTATCTATGAGAAAAGAATAAAGAAGAAGTGGCCAAAATAAAGTGAAGTCCATAAGGCGGTTCTTTTATGGATTCGTTAATGAATGTAACTAGACTTCACGGTGTTGTTTAAAAAGAACATTGATTTTGTTTTTGATCGGTGTTTAATATTTAACTAAGGAAATATAGTCTTTAATACTCAGGAGCAATGAAGCATTCTATAGTTGAGAATTTTTGGGGAATTGGTCCAATATTTTCCAAGCTCCCGCTAATGTTGTTCTTTCCGTCCCGTTTCTGAAGCTCGCGGCCATTGTTGAGTACATCAAAGTGTCAGCATCTGCACCGTTCAACATGGTCAGAGAGACCACCAAGCGATTTTACCCTTATTGGATCTGAGCCAAAATTTAAATTTTCTTTGAGCCTTTATTACTTTACTTATTCCTTCCTGACTACATACACTGAAAAAAATATCGTACATAATTACAATGTATGCCTTACATTGAGTTGTTTTACATTGGGGCAATGAAAAATACATTAAGGTTATGTACCAAATATTGGAACAATGTACCAAAAGTATAAGACTTAAATGTACCTTTTATTGATTCAATGTCACTGAATACATTGAGCGATTCCCATATTAAAATTTCCTGAAACCGACGGAATAAGAATTTCAATGTACTTTTTCGATACTTAATGTACAGTGTACATAACGATTTGAAGTGATAGTACATTGTCTCAATGTACTAAGTGCATTGTGCGAATGTACAATGAATTCAAATAAATGTTTGAAGTGTCGCAAATTTAGTTCGAAAATGTGTACATTGGCTCAATGTACTTACATTAAATCAACTTTTGAAGTACACTGTGACAATGAAATATTCTGTACATTGACTCAATGTAATAATACATTGCAATGTGCGCTGTGCCAATGTATTGCGTACATTGAACTAATGTAGTAACTGCCTTATGCGAATGTACAATGAATTCAAACAAGTAATCGAAGTGTCGCAAAGGAGGTGGTGCATATTTCTATGGAGCCTGGGCCCAGGGCGTACACCTATGAGACTAGTACCAAATGAAAGCTTACGTTCAGCCCAATCAGCCTGCCAAATATTTTTGAATTCGGTCTTGGTGATTTTGAGATAATTAGACTTGAAGATGGGCGCCGGAAATGGGAAAAATCTGACATTTATGCAAATAATTACGTATATCTCGAAAAGCATAGCACGTAGGACAATGATTTTGGTATCATATAAATAAAAATAAATAAATAGGGTGGCGCAACAGAGCGAGGAGCCCCTGGGCCTAGCGCATTTTCTCACAACCAAAGGAGGGAGGAGGGAATGGAGGGGACCTACAATTTTGGGCCGGTTCCGAACGGCTAATTGAGAAAGCACTTTTCATGGCAATGAATACTAACGGAGGACTTGCCAATTCCTCGCGAAAGGCGATACCCGTGGAAAAACATTTTTGCCTCTGCTGGGATTCGAACCTCGAACCTCTGGATTAGCAGGTGGACATGCTAACCATCGCACCACGGGTACCACGGTATCATATGAAAGATCATAAAAATATCTTTCATTTCATTCAAAATACAGTTTTCAAAATGCCTTATATTTCGAAAAAACAGACCTAAAAATTTTTTGAAAAGAAACATTTTCGTTGACGTTTGCCAGCCAATATCTCGAAAAAATCAGTGATGACCTATAATTTTTTTTCCACCACTTTAATCCTTAATTGGTAAGCTTTAATTTGATATATAATTACGCTATCATACATAAAGCATATCACGTACATTATACACAATTCCTAAAAAAAATTAAACAAAAAATATGTTCCACAGCAAATGCATTTTTTCATTTAATTTTTCGCAGTTCCTACTTTGTTTTTTATTAAACATAAAAGCAAAATACATTTTAATGCTGCAAATGAGAAAAAAAATTACTAATCTTCGTTTAGATCTATCAAAATACCATCCAAAAACAAAGCTGGTGCTATATTCATTGCTTCCTGGTGTCTTGCGTAACCCAAATACCATAAAATACTCATGACATGAGCGCAACAACCAACAGTCCTCATTCCAACGAGACAGTTACAATAGTAAGCTTTTAAGAGTTCGAACTATGTGCTACGTTTGCATCACTATTCACCAAGATGTAAGTGAGATACACTTTTCTACTTACACGCCTGGATTTGATTCGCCCTCGCAATAAAAAGTTATTGTTACCTATAAGACTATTATGAGCAGTAGAGGTAATTCGCATCCGATCTTCGCAGACTTCGATTGTATAGGTTCCCTGGTCTTTTAAATGTTTACCACAGTAGGATCTGGTTTATTTGGTAATTCCCCAATGATATCATACGAAGTTCTTGAATAGTGAGTTGTGGGAAATTACTTAAATTCGGGATATTACCATCGATGCGGCTGAACATGGCTCTGGTTCTGTTAAGATTATTTTCTCTTACAAAGGCACCTAAATAATTAGGAGTACTAAAACGATTTAAAGCCAGTTCTAGCAGAACGTTCGCATCAGCACTATCTTCAATGGTTGGATGAAACTGATTAAGAATTGCAGCTGCAACTTTGAAGTCGTCCATCAAATGACCAGCAGCTAGATTAAAAAAATCTTGCCGAAATAGTTCACACAGAAAAATAATAACGTAAAATCAAGAAAAACAAACATATTTCAACATTTTTTAGCTATGGTTTTGCTTTCATACCGTTTCTCGTTGATTTAACATGTTTTCGAGTTTGAAAGATGCGCTTAAACTTGTTGTAAAAATAACATGAATTAAGCTTAAATTGACATGAATCCCTTATTGATTCAACTCATAATTTGTTTTGAAATAAATTTGTTCACATGTGAAAATGATTCTCATTTCATCTTGAATCAACTCGATTCCCTCAACGAAACAAAGTGAACAATCCTGTTGAATCAAAGCGAGAAACTTTTAAAATGTGGTTAATTTGTTGTTGAAGTAACATTAGCTTCGCTATGAATTAATCCGATGATTCCTTTAAAAACAATCGCTTCCGTTAATGAATGAACACGAAAACGTCCTTAAAACAAAATTGTCCCCACTTTAAAATTATATTAAGCTTCACGTTGAATAAACACTTCCCTCAAGTAAAATAACAGCATTTTTGACTCAATGTAATCTATACTTACAGCTTTTACCAAAAGTCTTTCAATGAAAATTATTATTTTAATATATGGTTATGATTATATGATTGAAAGAAAGTTCAAATTGGTTTAAGTTTTTATTTATTTTATTCATTTTTTGCTAGCATTTTATTTATCACTGTCAAAAAAGTAATTATAAACATTTATTTCTAAAGTATAATTTTCCATTACTGTTTGGAAACAAGTTCATTGTTCTTTTAACATAAAATTTTCATCTATTCAAAAATCTTGGGTTTTATTTTATAACATACCACAAATATATAAGTAGACATTATAGCAAAGTACAAAATCTTATATATTTCCATCAAATTTTTCTCAATACTAAGATAACAGTTTTGTCTATACATACTTCCACAAAACACAATTTTACTAACACAACATTTTTTAGATCTACTTCTACGTTCATGTGATCAAATACATTTAAAATAATATTATAATTCTTGACTTCATGAAGATTTAATTTTTCCAGAATCTTGTCTAGCTTGCTTCGGTTTGAATCGGCTACAGGTAGGTTTAGAATACTATTCCCCTGCTCGTTGATGTCGAAATCCACTGTGGTAGTTGTCTACAATGTGGGGGTGGCATCACTCTGGTCTTCATTAAATAAATTTATATTGTTGTTATGCGGTTTTAAGAAATCAATGTTTTTATTTAGTTCATTGAAATTATATTCGTCAGTTTTTCTGCTCGACTCCTTTTAATAGGAACAACGCACAGCAACGCGTTAAATTCTGGGAAGGCAGACACTCACAAAAAGAAAATTGAAAATAACGGAGAATTCCTGATCTTCACCAAATAAATGTATATTGTTATAATGATTATTTAATTTTATTAGTCAAAGCACTTTAAAATTATATTTTTCACTGTTTACTACCCGTACAATGAGAACAACACACTGCAATGCGATTGAAGACAAAATATGGGGAAAATGCATGTGCTTGAAATCAAATACCGCACCGCAGTTTGATGGGATTCAATGTAATTTGAACATGGCTCACTAACACTTCAACACGAATTGAATGTTGATTTGACACGAATGTTGTAATCATGGAAGGCAGACACACTCACAAAAAAAATTAAAAATAGCACAGAATTTTAAAATGGTTTAACTGTTGAATTAACACGAAAAGATCTTATTTCAAAATCGTTATACTTTGATTCAAAGTCATCTGATGTAGACTCAAGACTAAATGATAATTTTCACATGAACAATTATATTTTAACTTGGAAATCATGTTAAAATGTCGTTTTTTATTGTAAGACTAAGATTTAACATTTAAAAACGTTAAATCAAATGAAAATTGGATTGAAACAAAAGCTAAAAATGTTGTTTTAAAATGAAAAAATGACAAATCAACATTTGATGTGAAATGACAGAATGAGCTTAAAACAACATTTTTTCATGTTAATCTTACATGGGTGTTTTTTTCTGTGTGTTTAAAATCCCTTTTAAATCGTCCGTTCACGACTTCAACGACCCATCTGACCATAGTTACACACCTGGATCTATTAGCCTGCTCTGTGGTAAGTTGAAAGTTACCTTCAGCAACGGATTCAAGCATGTAAGTCTTATATTCTTGAGATTCAAGATGTGTTATCCAGGAGGCTAAAACTAACCGCATTGCATCGCTTTGAATACTTCGATATTGAATCAAGTTATTCAAGCGAACTCTACAATTTGCACAGTGCATTACTCATTTTCATTTTTTTTTAATTCAAAACACTTTTTTCTTAAATCTGGAGCGCTGCTACAATTTTTTTCAATTTTTCTCTCGTTAATGGAGTACAACACCTGAAGACCGAGAAATTGTGAATTACTTGTTTTTGTGTCACTACATAATTTACTCACAAGCCAACAATCAGTTATCAATGAATTAGGCCTAACGGTCGCGGACTTGTATGTTCAAGCTTGGTACCTAGCAACCAGTTTTTTTAGATTTGTTTTTGGATGGTATTTTGATATAGATCTAAACGAAGATTAGTAATTTTTTTCTCATTTGCAGCATTAAAATGTATTTTGTTTTTATGTTTAGTAAAAAACAAAGTAGGAACTGCGAAAAATTAAATGAAAAAATGCTGTGGAACATATTTTTTGTTTAATTTTTTTTTGGAATTGTGTATAATGTACGTGATATGCTTCATGGTGCATATGGTGCAAAAAAAAATAATAGGTCATCACTGATTTTTTCGAGATATTGGCTGGCAAACGTCAACGAAAATGTTTCTTTTCAAACAACTTTTAGGTCTGTTTTTTCGAAATATAAGGCATTTTGAAAACTGTATTTTGAATGAAATGAAAGATATTTTTATGATCTTTCATATGATACCAAAATCATTGTCCTACGTGCTATGCTTTTCGAGATATACGTAATTATTTGCATAAATGTCAGATTTTTCCCATTTCCGGCGCTCAACTTCAAGTCTAATTATCTCAAAATCACCAAGACCGAATTCAAAAATATTTGGCAGGCTGATTGGGCTGAACGTAAGCTTTCATTTGGTACTAGTCTCATAGGTGTCCGCTCTGGGCCCAAGTATGCACCACCTCCTTTAACTCGAAAATGTGGACATTGGCTCAATGTACTTACACTAAAATCAATTTTTGAAGTACACTGTGCCAATGAAATGTTCTGTACATTGACTCAATGTAACAATACATTGCAATGTGCGCTGTGCCAATGTATTGCGTACATTGAACAAATGTATTAACTGCATTATGCGAATGTACAATGAATTCAAAAAAGTAATCGAAGTGTCGCAAATTTAACTCGAAAATGTGGACATTGGCTCAATGTACTTACACTAAAATCAATTTTTGAAGTACACTGTGCCAATGAAATGTTCTGTACATTGACTCAATGTAACAATACATTGCAATGTGCGCTGTGCCAATGTATTGCGTACATTGAACAAATGTATTAACTGCATTATGCGAATGTACAATGAATTCAAAAAAGTAATCGAAGTGTCGCAAATTTAACTCGAAAATGTGGACATTGGCTCAATGTACTTACACTAAAATCAAATTTTGAAGTACACTGTGCCAATGAAATGTTCTGTACATTGACTCAATGTAACATTGCAATGTGCGCTGTGCCAATGTATTGCGTACATTGAACCAATGTATTAACTGCATTATGCGAATGTACAATGAATTCAAACAAGTAATCGAAGTGTCGCAAATTTAACTCGAAAATGTGGACATTGGCTCAATGTACTTACACTAAAATCAAATTTTGAAGTACACTGTGCCAATGAAATGTTCTGTACATTGACTCAATGTAATAATACATGCGATAATGATATCCAGTTATTCTTTTATAAAATTCCACCAATAGGATCAAATCCTAAAATCCAAATTCTTATGGACTTCCTTAAAAAAAAAGAAAATGGTTAAATTTGATCTTCTGTAAAAATTTTAAAAACAGTTAAAAAAATAAATCAACAATTTCAATGCAAAGCTAAATTTCTTCTTTTGTGTATTTGTATTGAGACATTTTAAAAATTTTCAGTTCATATTGCAGAATTTGAAAGACTCTAAGTAAGTATAGCGCAATGAACCAAGTACATTGAGTTTTTGTACGAAGTACATTGGTTCAATGCGCCAAATAAATTGTACAAATGTACCTAGTACAATGAATGCATGTACCAAGTACATTGGATGGATGTACCAAGTACATTTAATGAATGTACCAAGTACATCGGATGGATATACCAAGTACACTCGATGAATGTACCAGGTACATTAAATGAGTGAACCAAGTACATTGGATTAATGAACCAACAACATTAGATAAATGTACCAAGCACATTGGCGCAATCAGCCAAGTACATTGATTGAATGCATCAAGTACATTAGCTGAATGCACCAAGTACATTGGATGAATGTATAAAGTACATTGGATTAATACCAAGTACATAGGCTCAATTAACCAATTACATAGGCTCAATCGACCAATTACATTTGCTCAATAAACCAAGTACATTGGATGAGTGTACTAAATACATTGTATAAATGTACCAAGTACTTTGTCTACACATACATGAATGTACCAAGTACATCGGATGAATGTTCCAAGTACTCTCATTGAATGTACCAACTACATTAGATGAATGTACAAAGTATATTGGGTGAATGTACCAAGTACATTGGCTGAATGTACCAAGTACATCGGATGAATGTTCCAAGTTCTTTCAATGAATGTACCAACTACATTAGATGAATGTACAAAGTATATTGGGTGAATGTACCAAGTACATTAGCTGAATGCACCGAATACATTAGCTGAATGTACCTAGTACATCGGATGAATGTTCCAAGTACACTCAACGAATGTACCAAGGATATTGGCTGAATGTACCAAGTATATTGGCTGAATGTACCAAATACATTGGCTGAATGCACCAAGTACATTGGCTGAATGTACTAAGTACATCGGATGAATGTTCCAATTACACTCAACGAATGTACCAAGTACATCGGATGAATGTTCCAAGTACTCTCAATGAATGTACCAAATACATTAGATGATGGAGTTTTTGAAATCTTTCCAGTAGTTTCTAAGTTTCCGTTTTCTGTCCTGTTCCTGAGGGAATCTTCCGTTCCCGTAGAAATATGTGAATGAAATATAAGTCTATGTCACTGAGAGATAATGTAACATCCTAGTAGAGTTGAAACAGTTTTTGGAATCTGTCAAGTAACTTTAAGGTTACCGTTCTCGTTCCTGTTTCTGTTCCCGTGGGATTATAGGGATTAAATTAAATCTTTTAAACCTTCCCTGGACCTACACGAACATTTTAAGACCCAGATAAGATAAATCCGTTAAGCCGTTTTCGAGTTTTAGCCAGACTAACGAACAGCAATTAATTTTTATATATATATATTTTTATATATATAGAAGATAGAAGATGAACCTTTTTCTCTCCTATGTAAACAATTTAATACTTATACTTCTATTGTGGATTTCCATCTTAGTTCTAATAAATTCAAAAAGTAATTATTGCTTTATAATCTGGTTAGGTATTAATTATAATCTTTAAATTATTATGCAAAATAACTGTAAACAGTTGTGTATCGGTTTTTTTGGAAAACGAAGCAATACACTTCTACACCGATGGTTCAAAAACCAGCGAAGGTGTGGGAAGTGGAATCTTCTCAGAAAAACTGAATCTCAGTCTTTTCTTCCGCCTACCCGATCAGTGTAGTGTGTTCCAAGCGGAAATTCTGGCGATTAAAGAGGCGCTGTCTTGGCTCAAAGAAAACATCATACCCTCCACGGATGTTCGAATCTTCTCGGAAAGCCAAGATGCCCTTAAATATCTTGCCTCTGTCTCTACAAAATCCATCACGGTCCAAAATTGTCAGATATGTCTCTGAGGGAGATGTCAAATCAGTTCAACATTCACCTCTCATGGGTGCCGGGGCACAGGGACGCACCAGGCAACTGTATGGCAGACGAGTTAGCCAAAAAGGGCACGACCACTTCCCTACGCTCAGAATGGAACAACATAATGTAGGTGCACCTATCACTGCAAGTAAACTCCTACCTACTTAGACAAGACGCTTCGAGGTTAACAAACATTAGATGGACTGAGAGTAACAACTGCCAAACCAAAAAAGTTTGGCCGTGTGTAGACTCAAAACGCTCAAAAAGTTTGCTAACCCTGAACCGCCTGTATGTAGGTTCTACCAACCAAAGGTGTTCTTACGGGACACTGTCTAATAGGAAGACACGCCAAAAGACTTGGTGTGTTTTCCAATGATTTCTGCAGGATCTGCATGGACGAAGAGGAGGAGGAAACCGTTCAACAACTTCTTTGCTCATGCCCTGTACTACTTCATAGGAGGAAAACTCATCTCGGTGAATTCTTCTTCGATGATACAAGCGACTTAACTTACATAGACCCTAAAAGTCTTTCGAAATACATTAAAAATTCCGCGTGGTTCGACTAGCAGGTGATTAACCGGCTAGTCCCGCAATGGAAGATTAATAAGTGATCAACTGTTTGATCTTACATCGGGTTTCTGAGATCAGTAGGTGTTAGGTGATTAACTTGCTGATCTCTGTGGTATCACAATGGGCCCTTGCCGCCTAATAAATTAAATTAAATAAATAAATAAATAAATAATTTTCATTCAAAGTAGGTTTAAATAGTTCATTTTCTTTGCTTTCGCTCCTAGCAAATTAGGTTATAAGTATATGAATTCATTATGTAGTTAGGCACCTTTCATTATCCTATTTACTGATTTAAAGTGAGATTTCCTTTGATAATACTCTATCTAAACAAAATAATGAATATTTATGCGTAAAAATTACCGAGGTACAGGTAAAGAAAGGTGCCTACTTATCTACCTGCTAGCTTACCTCTTACTTTTTGTAAACATTGCAATAACTTTTATCATCTAGGTATAAAAAACAGCTTCACTATCACTATAGATAGATTTTAAGTAAAGACGTAAAGAGTACTTTTTCTCTTCTTCAACATGGTCAAATTCTCTTGAGCCATTTTTTCAAAACTATAATGAAAATGAAACGCGTTTCTCCTTTGTTGCCTCTCTTTCTGGAATTCAGGAGTCAGGAGAGGACTGGTTAAAAAAAAAGACATTACCTTTTCCTCACCTCTCAGTCTCCATCTCTAGGCTCAAGCTCCATAGACCATACTCAATACACTCCATCTCCTTGTTATAGCCTCTTTCTATCTCTCTCTTTCTGCATAAATATATTAGAAACAAAAACAAAACAAAATCTAATAAGAAAAAAAATTGTCACTGGAACACTGAATTTGGAAATTGGAAATTGGAAAGATTTGGAATGGAATGGAATCAAGAAACACAGCAGAGAACAGAAAAGTGGAGAAATAGTTTGCCGGAATCTCATTCCCAATTTAAACTAAACTCAGATACTCATAAAAGATATAGGTAGGTAAGGTACATCTGCATTTGGTATGCCTATGTCGGAAGCAAAGTAAATTTTACTTAGATACAGAGGAGTGCAACGGAAGCTTATGTCTGGGAGCAAAAAAGTGACACCCACTTAACAACAATTTCAACAAAATTTGAACTGAAACTCCAACAGCCCAACAGGCAAATATATCCCAATGATTCCCAGCCCGAGGTTCCAAACAGAATAAAAACAGAAACAAAAAACCTTTTGTGTTTTTGTATTTATGTTTACTGGAACGCCAAGTATATTTTTCTTGTTGGCAATTGGCATTTATACCAGTTCCAGCATAGCTGCTCCAACCACAATGGCACACTCTACAGCTACAGTTAGCCGGCATTAGGGGGGGACATAAAGAATAAAGAAACAAGAAAGATCCAAACAACTCGAACCAGTTGGATACTCACTCAAATTACAAACACTCACTCCAACGGGGGCTGATTCAATTGTGAGATTGTGGCCGTAGCCGTGGTCGTGGTTGCTTGACGCGTTAGCATTTTCCGTAACTCTACTTCTGGTTCAGTCGAAGTTGAGCACTTTCTGTCGTTCCAACACAACAGTGAAAGAAGTCACAGAATAACAAACGGGAGTGTCGATGTTTGGTCGTTCAACGAAGACGAAAAGAAGGAAAAGCGTGCGTGTTTGAGAGCTGTTATCGTCGATGTTCATTGTTTTCGTATTTTTTTTTGTTTCCGGTGAAATTTTGTACATTTGTCGCCGGTTTTTCGAATTGTTGGACATAAATACATCGTCCTTCGAGCGGGTGGATGAGCATTTGAAAGTTGTTTTCCTAAAATTTCATAGGCAGGACGTCTCGAAAAAAAAATCATCGGACCCCTTCCCAAGGCATAAACTGACGGTCTATCACTGCTGAGAGCTGCTAAAATAAACCCACACTGACATAGGTACCTATAGTTTTGTGAAATTTTTATATTTATGGGCGATCGGTTTTTAATTGATGCTCAGTTGGATTTGATTCCTGCTAAAAATAAAAGCAAATGCCTTCAATATCAAAAAAAAATAATAAGAATAGTGTCAGTGATTGAGTGAGTTGCATTTCTCGTGGTTTTATTTACCTACCAGAAATCCAGTTTGAAAAATTGTGCTTCAGTGCGATGTCGTGTAGATAATTTCAAAACTGACCAGTGAAAAAGTGAAAATAAAAAATCTTACAAGCAAACTGTTCCACGTGGATTTGTACGAGAAACAATAAACCGGATATTAAAAGCCTCATACGAACAGGTGAGTTTCTATACCAATTTGCTTTTTGTCTACACCAAAGTCTAGACAGTATTTTCTGAAGAGTCCCCAAAACCACTTCAAGCTTCTTGTGTAATTACAATATTTCCCTCATAGATGTCGAGCTTTCCTGTTCATTGCGGAAAATAGAAGAAATGACAATGAGTATGGGGCATTCATACGTTTGTTTTGTTCTGCACGAAACCCTATGGGTCTCTTGTTGCAAAAAAGGAGCCATGTAGAAGATAATATCCCCTACATTCAGAGGGTGTTATTGCAATATGGAGCTGCAATTAGGGTGCTCCCACAAGCTTAATATCATTTTTTCAACAACAAGTGCAGTGGGGTATCGTGTTCCAATGACAAATACCTTGCTTTCTATGTGTACGGATATCCCTCAGGGTTCAAGGGAATGTTTATGACAGTCGTCTCAAGTGATTGCATGTGACATTGAAAAAAGAAAACGTTTTCCGAGCTTATAGGGTTTATCATTCTTAAAATGCAAACGAGATAAGGAAAGAAAATTGTGAAAGCTACTACAATTCACAGGATTTTTTTCCCTTGTGTTGTTGATTCCACAAAATTACTGCACCCATGTTTTGAAAAGAATGGTGCATGTAGTAATGCATGCTGAGTCTGTTATAATTAAGAAAAAAAAAATATTGTCCTTTTTGGAGGAGGTAGACAGGTTCTTCTTAGCTTAACCGACACACACCTGCAATTTCTTAATTACTTGCAGCCTGGATTTTTCTATGAAATTGTTGGCGATAGGCTCGTTTGTTTGTTCTTTGAGTTATAGGTTCGCTCTAAAGTCGCCAACAGTTTATTATGAGAAATGTCGACTCGCGTTTAAAGTCAAACTGCGTTAATTCAACCTCGCAATTTGTGCGTACCTCTATTGGCTTGTAAGTACCTTAACCCATTAATTGCCGAAGGTCTTCAAAACCGAAAATATCTAATTTTATGTATTTTATTTTATTGAAAAACACATAATGTACCTTAAAACAACAGAAAATTGGAAAGAAAATATTTGAAAAAGCTTTTTGGAGCCTGTACCCGGACGGGTACAATGGCACAATACATGTGCTCATTTTGTATGAAATGTGCTCATTTTGTACGAAACAGTTTGAAGCACTCCTTTTCTACGCAAAGTGCTAAGTGCTAAACAATGTCGAAAGTACTTTGGCTTGAAGACCTTTCAACGAAGTCGAAGGCGCCTACTAAGTTTTGAAAGTTTCTGCTGTAAAAAGGTGATGGTATAATGCCTTGAAATGCCATATTGATGTAAGCATTTATCTATAAAAAATGCGCGCCTTATTAGCCATTGTACCCATGCGAGTACAGTACTTTTGTTGCTTATCAAAAGCTATCAAAAGTTTTTTTTTTTCGTAAAACTTGTTCTCAATATCAAAACACAGGTTGTTAACGTTCCAAATTCAGTTATAATGCTTTCAACTGCAATGCGATTTTCACTAGACGCTGAAAAATGATGACTAGCCTACTGAAAACTTGCAAAACTGACAAAGACGAAGCAAAATAATGTAAACTAATAACAACCGTTTTTCGTTGCAGCCACTTTGTGTACCTACGCAAAGTTGTAAAGCATAAATTGCGTGGGCGAAACAAAAAAAAAGTATTTGAAAAGCTCTTATCTATTCGGATTAACGGCTATTTGAAAATGCCAATTTTTCTGTACCCGCTTGGGTACAATGGCTATTAATGGGAATCTACGCAATTTTTTTATATTTTCTTTTATTTTTTTCTTTATTTTTTCTGCAAACAACTAATTATTACGAAACCCCCGGCTGAAATATAAGTCTCTTAAGGAGCTAGGCCAGAGGACATTTCATGTTTTGTCTCAAGTTTTAAATACGAAAATATGCAACAAATGATGCGATTAGCATTGCATTTTTTTTGTATTGTATTGTATTGTATTTTATTCATCCATCAATGTAAAAACTATAGAATGATACAATTTGAGAATAAGATAGGTAGGTATGAAAAATAGTGCACATTCTTTAACTAGGAAGTTAGTGGCTAATGACACATCTAATTGAAAATTCATTGGTAATGATAACTCATGTGGGGTGACAATCAGTTTGACTTAAATAAACAAGAATCGAATAATAAAAATAGAAAAAAAAGCCTGCAAGCATCAATTGTAGGAAACTAAACAATTCTTTAGTTGTTTGAACATATATACTTTTTATAACAATATATTTATGTACATAGATTTTATTGTTTGTTGTTTATTTTTTCTATACAAAGTAAATAATTCAATCTCATCAATATTCAAAGTAAACAACCAATCCCTAATCATTTTGTTATAAGTAGAAAATCGAAGGGTCTGTCGTATTAATAAGGGTAGTTTATTGAAAATATAAGGAGCTGTGTATGAGTAAAAATAAGTAAAATGTACATTAACTAAGCTCATATTGTTTATACATAGATTATGCTTTTTTTGGTAGCTTCTGCTAGGAATGTTTTCACTTTTTTTGAGAAATTCTCTTAACCGTACACCTACGTTTGGGTCATTTTCTACCCATTCGTTATGGTTTATCGAAAATAATATAACAACTGCTTTTTAGAATTAGCTGGTTTTTTATGACTTTGTTCCATGCATCCTTTTGAATTGAAACTGTTCTACGATTTAAAACTTAGTTGGCTATGAGTTTTTTGAATTTGAGTTTTTTTCTGTCAGATTGGGTCGATTTCAACCCGTTATATGAAAAATCACTAGCTGTGCCCGCGACTTCGTCCGCGTGGAATAGTGACTTTCGGCAGCATTCTTAATTTTTTAGGCTCCTTATTTTGCAAATAAGACACATTCATGCGTTTTAGTAAACCATTGTTATATTATTTTACTTAAACAAATGTTTGCAGACGACGTTCTTATCTTTTCCATCTTCTGCAAAATAAAAATGTTTCGTGGGATTGATACACGTGATTCTGCCGCATAAAGTTGCCATGGGATTTTTTTCCAAACGAACACCTGCAACTTAAAGCATCTGAGCCTTATTTATAATGGCCAATCAGTGGGAATTAAAGGAAAACGGGGAATCAACGTTTTGGATTTGTAATATTAGTAAGGATGTCCATCTTCAAGTTTTAGACTATCTCTGTACCAAAATTCATATAAATCGGTGCAATAGCTTGGGCGGTAAATGGGTGATTCTTATACAACTGTGATTTTTTATGTCTAATACTGTATTTACTGTTTGGCATGATTTGTTTTATTAAAAAGTGATAATTATGATGAATTTGATAATATTTTACTGTCGACAATGTATATTGAAGCATAAATATTGATGGATCACGAATAATTTGCAAAATTATATCCAAAATGTCAGTACCGTGGCATGTCCGCATTTCGTTTTTCGAATTAAATACATAAATTTCTAGGAATAGTCGTATTATAATCTAAAGTTTTGCTTCTATAACTAAAACCTATTGTACATTTCATCAAATTATGCTACAATTGTATCCCAATATTGACTAGTAGAAAGAAATAATGGTCATTGCTTCATGTCCTGGATTTTCTTAAATTTTCAAATTTAAAATATTTCCCGCTTAAACGCCATCTTTTATCCAGTTTCTGTCCCTCGCTCTAGTGGCATTCTGAAGAATGACTATTTGTGTACAATTTTATAGCTGTGTGGTTGTTTTTAGACTCGATGTTAAAATAGAAATAATTAGTTGTGTTTTTTAAAAGGTATGTCATAAAATTACCGGTCAGTACCATGGTATTGAAATTCACGCGTGTTAATAGAATGATTAGGTCAATTATACTGAATAATTATATAAATTCACGTGTGAATTCAAAATTATATGGCCAATCATTTAAATTACGTGTGAGAATTTTAGTTAGGTTAATTATACATCCACGGTACTGACATTTGTCAGTACCGTGGATGTCAGTACCATGGTAAACAAAGCAAATAATATTTAAATGAGTATTTGCTTCATGTTTTAATTTATCATCATGCTTAATTGATGTAGTGTTATAAAATTTAAATTTTAATTTGTTAAAAGCTTCAATGAATTTCAATATTTAACTAATGTTAAACTTTGTTTTATTCTAAGACTTTTAAAAAAAAATTTATTTTAATTCTACTGTTAATAAATTTTAAAGATTGTGAAAATCAAGAAAAAAAATACCGTAAATGTCTCTGTATAATTATCAAAAACCTATAATTTATCATTTGCTTTATTATTTTAAGAGATTTAGCCAAATATTCTGAATATTTCATTTTGATGTCAGTACCGTGGTACTGAAATTTCTAATTTTTGTTCTAGCTTCTTTACTATTGCAGTTGTAGTAGAGCTACGTTACGGGCTTAATTTTGAGCATAATAAAAGACCAATAACACCCAGATCACAAGTTTTAAAACATTTTTGATTTCAAAAAAATTTGAGTTGTAAAAATCACTCAAATATAAACAAAGAAAAACAGTCAGACAGAGTTAATTTCGGATTTATAATGTTACTAAAGTCCCGTGGGAATATGAGGGTCGTCTAACGGTGGACATTTTTTGAAATGTGTGGTGTATTTTCCAAGTTCCCGTTCCCATGGGAATACAGGGATAAAACATATTCCTTAACATATACATATGTCCATCCTCAGGTTCTAGACTGTCTCTGTACCAAAATTCATATAAATAGGTTCTATAGTTTGGGCGGTTAATGTTATCAAAGAGAAATAGACAGACAGATTTAACTTCGTACTTTTAATATTAGTAAAGACTCCCGTTCCCGTAGAAACATGGTGACCGTTCCCGTAAGGAGTATAGGGATGAGTAAAAGTTTATGTTGCTCGGGGATAATGGAGCATTCCAACGGTGGAAGAGTTTTTGAAATCGGTGCTGCAGTGTCAAAGTTCCCGTATGCGTTCCTGCTCCCGTATATAGGGAAAAATATATAGCCTATGTCCTTCCTCAGGTTCTGAACAATCCTTGTAAAAAATTAAATTGGTTTATTAGTTTGGGCGGGAGATGGTAACATAGAACGACGGACAGACAGAGCTATGAGCTACTTTCACACTCATTATATTAGTAAAGACTCCCTTTCCCGTAGGAATATGCGGATGAATTAAAGTTCAAGTATAGTGTAGCATTCTAACGGTGGAAAAGTTTTTGAAATCGGTGTTGTAGTTTCTAAGTTCCCGTATACGTTCCCGTGAAAATATAGGGATAAATTATAAAGCCTATGTCCATCCTCAAGTTCTGAACAATCTTTGTACAAAAATTAATTCTAATCTGTTCATTAGTTTGAGCGGGAGATGGTAACATAGAATGGTGAACAAACAGAGCTACTTTTGCACTTATAATAGTGAGGACCGGTTCCCGTGGGAATATTCGAATGAAATACAACCTATGTCCGTCTATAAGTTCAGAACAACCTTTGTACAAAATTTCATTTAAATCGGTTTGTTAGTTTGGGCGGGAGCTGGTAACATAGAACGACGGACAGACAGAGCTACTTTCACACTTATTATATTAGTAAGAACTCTAGTTCCCGTGGGAATATGTGGATGAACTAAAGCTTATGTTACTCTGGGATAGTGAAGCATAATCGGTGATGTAGTTTTTAAGTTCCCGTATACGTTCCCGTTCCCGTGGGAATATAGAGATAAAATGGACAGCCTATGTCCTTCTTCAGGTTCTAGACTATCTCGGTACCAAATTTCATTTTAATCAGTTCTGTAGTTTGGGCAGGAGACGGTAACATAGAAATCCGGACAGACAGAGTGACTTCACATTTATAATATTAGTTAGGATTTTGTATTGATAATTCTTTCGAGAATCGTTGTCTTTTGTAATTTCAATAAATAAATACTTATTGTTTTGATAAAATGTCAAGTTTTTCATCAAGTGACAATGATTTTTCCGCGGGCTGTGAGGAATATTATGACCCTGAAGTTTATAGCACCGACGAATTTGATTCGGCTGAATCCGAGAATGAAGGTGAAGAATCACCTGTCGTTTCGGCGGGTTGTGATTCTCAGTTTGTCTCTAAGAACAATATAATTTGGAACCCCACCCCACTGAATCCATAAGGAAAGTTAAACATTGTCACTTCCATAAATGGTGCATTTTTGTTGAAATTCAAACTTACAGTCGGACGAGTTCGTTCTCAAAACATATTTTCCCTAAAATCTGGTGTTACCCGATACGCAACTGCCAGGGTTGATGTTTTGATGGACTCATTTTTGTTGTTCAAATGGTGAAAATTACAATCGAAAACACAAATATTTATGGCATTTCAACATTTGGAGACAAACACAAATATATAAACAAGATCGGTGTCTTGATTCTCGCAGGGGCTTACAAGTAAGTTTTTTCTGTTTTTGGTACTCTTTGACATACATGTTTGTATGTATGTTGTTTTTCAGATCCAAAACAGAACGAATTGAAGATTTGTTTGACGCAGATTTTGGGCGCCCAATATTTCGTGCTATAATGTCCAAGGAATCATTTCAATATATTACAAAAGTCTTGCGATTCGACAATCCCAGCAGTCGAAGACAAAACTAAGAAGTATTCAAGGACAAATTTGCTCCAGTTCAAAACTAATTGATTGAAACGGTTTGGATTGCTTCCGTTGTTTTACAACCCACCGTCCTGTGTTACAGTAGATGAGCAATTGCTAAGTTTTCATGGTCGATGTTCCTTCAGGCAATATATGCCAAATAAGCCTGAAAAGTACGGCTTGAAATTTTGGATGTGTACTTGCGAAAGTTTATACGTTTGGAATATACGGAGGAATTGCTGAACGTAACCAAGTGCAGGGATTGAAGGTGTACAACGTCACTATGGACAACTTTTTTACTTCTTTTGAGTTGGGCCAAAAACTGCTGCAAAAGAATGTAACAATGGTTGGCATCCTCAGAAAGAATAAACGAAGCATACCCCAAAACTTTTGCTAGAAAAACAAAAAAACAACCGTTGTTTTAGTCTACTTTCGCGTTTACGGAAACAACAACGTTAGTTTCCTACATGAGCAAAAAGAATAAATGTACAATAGTACAAGTACCATGCATTGATGCATTCCACCTCTGAAGTTGGACCTGATCCAAAGAAGATGCCGGAGATAATCGAATTTTATAATAAAACTAAAGGTGGTGTTGATAATTCCGACAAAATGTTATCCGTGTTCAGCGCTAAACGCAAAACAAACCGTTGGCCAATGTGCGGCAAGACTAATATATGATAAACATTTCAGCATTGCACGCCTTTATCATTTATACTGAAATTGATCCAGGCTATCAGGCTTTGAGAGGTAAGCAGAGTCAAAAAAGTACTTACATGATCTGGGTATCGAATTGGCAAAAGACTATCAGGAAAACCTTATTTATAAAATTTTTTGAACGTAACATATAGGTAGAATATGCTGAACGCCGATTTAGGTAGAATAGAGACTGAATAGGTTTTTGTCATCGCTATTTTGAAATGACAGGGAAATGTTAGTACGCCGGCGGATACATACATGACTTTCAATGACCGTTTTGTTTTCGATAGTGAAGTATACCTGGGTTATGACTCATTAATATTATAGACTTCCCTTTTTGGCGGTTTTCTTACGCACCAGCTGTTCAATAGGTAGATATACACATCATAACTATAATAGGTTTATAAATAAGAATTTATGCAACGTAGAATAGAGTGCTATTAACTACATAACTATTCATCTAAAATAAATCAAAAGGGTGGTGTAACAGAAAAATGTTTGCAAAAACATACACAACCGGAATATACATTACATATACATATATGTAAAATGTACTAACCAAATTTAAATATATATAATATAAATATGTGTTTTTTTTTCACTGTTGTTTCCAGGGCAACTGAATTAATGAACAGTAAAAAAAATATTCAGTTTTGTTAATATTTTCAAGAAAAATAAGATTAGTCGTTTTTTTAAACGTAGGTCTACGGTTGACTTTAAAAACATATACATAAATGTTTCATTGGTAGAATTTGCAGTTCCTTAAATAAAATCCAACTTTCAGCCAATCTAGTTTTATTTAAAATAATTCTTACCAAATGCTTCTGTTCAGAAAACTATTAGCATACGAACCACCCCAACTGGCAACTAGTCATTCCGTATTGCAGCTTCGAATTTGCAAGACCATTCTAATTTTAAGAACTTTTTGGGAGCAAAAAGGTTTTAGTAAATACATTATTCGTGTGACCGATAACATATAGGTTTTTGGTCATTTGAATTATGATCTTTCCAGTGCAGGTTGTAGTCGATTACTACTCCGAAGTACTTAAACTGTTGAACTGTTTCAATTTTAAAGCAATTATCTGAACATAGGGTTCAAAATTACTAAGTGTGAATAGGTAAAGGAAACAATTTACAGTCATTGGCATGGAACCGCGAATTAAAGTATGTAATAGAAACTATTTCCAGATAATTCAAAACACATCAGTTTTGTTTTTTCAGTTATATGTAATTAATTTGTGATAAATAAACCAAATCCTTAAGATTTCAATATCTTTTCAATACTTAGAATACTTTCAAATACAGTACCTGATGAGTATGTTAACACTATGTCGTCAGGAAAAGCAGTAGATATTCATTGAACGCAGTTAATTGGAATTTTTATTATTTCTTGAAAATAACAACGTTTTTTGGCAACAGAAGACGATTTTTGAATACTAATGATGCAAAAATAGAAAGTTGCTTTGTTTAAATGTTTTCCCAACACTACTCTTCATTTAAACAATGAGACCACATAGATCACGCAACATTTTTTGCCTTGTAGGTCCCAATGGTTTAGTAAGCAAATCTGCCGTTGGACAATACTTGCATATAATCATCTTCTTCTTCACGAAATCTTTATCAAAATGATAACAAGTATCAATATGTATATCACTTTGGATATGTAGCCACTGTTTGTGTCGATCGATTCTATTATCTGCCCAATTAGCGTCGGCTAAGTCTTAAGCTTTTACTGAGTACTAATGATGCTGGTGATATTTTACATGGGTATACATACCGGGTGCGACAAAAGTATGGAAACCCCTGGAAATATGGCAGAATATGCGTTAAAAAAAATCAAAGACTCTATGTTCGAACTATTTCGACGAGGAATCCGATGGTGACCTTGAATTTGACCTTGGACGTAACCTTGAAGCTCCAGCGACCCAAAAATCGATTTTTCAAATGGAAAACCCATTTTTTATTGCAGATTTGGAAAGAGCGCAAAATTGTACGAAAAAACATGTATTTTATTTTTTATTTTTTTTAATGATATTATTAGAGGTGCAGCGCTTGAAATAAAAAGTACGTGCAAATTGATGTGAACTGAATGGGCTTGAATGTTACGTCCAAGGTCAAATTCAAGGTCACCATCGGATTCCTCGTCGAAAAATATGTCGGATATAGGGTCTTTCATTTTTTTAACGCATATTCTGCCAGGGGTTTCCATACTTTTGTCGCACCCGGTATATCACCATCATCATTAGTACTCAGTTAAAGCTTAAGATTTGATGTGTGGTTGAGGTATTTTATGACACGTATTAGCTCGTTCCAATGGTTACATATGTGTTGGCATACTAACCTTCTGAGACAACATCGAAATACAAGTCGATATAATTAGGACGACTATTAACTGAGATATACAAAAAACAACTAATTAACTTTTTATATTTCACATTATGAATCATAGTTTTAGAATCGTCGATTTGCTTCCCATACCTCTGATCCATTGGAATTTTTGATGGCTTAGAGTCCGCCAAACAAAACTTTTTTGTAATTTGCTTTATGTAACATTGCTGGTTTAAGCTGGTTTCCTTTGTCATCCCTATCTATTTCAAGCCCCAAACAATTTCTTATGTCTTCCAAATTTTTTATCTGAAACTTTGCAGTAAGTATATCCTCTGTTGAACGTATCAAATTTTCCAATCTGCTTGCCATAATAATATCATCAACGTATATTAGTGTGAAGCACCCCACCATTCATTGTCTTCCTTTTTCGAGTAAAGACAGGGGTCATTTTTGCAAAATTGTCCACTAACTAGCACTGCATGTATTTTTTCATTCCATGACCTTGCAGACTGCTTCAGTCCATGCAGATTTTTCTTTAATAGGCAAACCAAATGTACCTTACCTTTAATTTCAAAGCCAGGTGGTTGTCTCATAAAAAATGTTCGCCATTAAGAAATGCTGTCTTTGCATCTCAATGCTGTACCACAAATCTTTCTCTGGCGGCAATAGACAGAAGAATTCTTAATGCTAAAATATACAAATCTTACAATTAAGATAAAACAACTAAAAACGTAGAAAATAAAAAAATTTTATCGCTTAAATATCAGCATAAGGATTAACAGTTTTAAGAGTCGAAAAGTATGTGTTTGGATTTTTACACCATGGAATGATTCCTTACCACAATTAATGAATTTAGCTCCTTCAACCAAACCTTTGGAGAACATTTCTTTCACGAAATTTGTATCACAAATCCAATGCCAGTAATGTATGCAATCGCACCATGTTGACGTATTGAATATATGTATTTGATTTGACTGCCTTAAATTATAAAGTTGCGCCTGCAAGTCCGCAACAGCAATTTGTCTTTCCCCATGTTTGGTTTCACACACGATTCCCATAAAATCAAACGAGAAACCAGTCCGTTTTCGAACGGATAGCAATTTACATCCTATTTCTGGAACATGTAATACATTACTTAGTTTTGCCGATGATTCCTCATTGTTAAGATTTAGAAACTTAATGATCCCGCTTCCACGTCCTTCACTTAATACCTCATCACCAACATTTATCTTTTCATGGTGTGTTTTGTATCAAGCTCCTCAAAGAATCTTCTATCACTTGATACGTGGCATGTGGTACCAGAATCGACAATCCAACTTATTATCGCCTTTCCATTCATAAATAGAAAGTTATCATTTCCTTCATGTGCTTCAATCATATTAGCCTTCTTCTCATATTAGGTCTTATTTCGACTGTCTCGGCAAAGTTATTAACAAGCCTCATTATGGTCCATCTACTCTAAGGACTGCCGCCAAACGTGCGCCTATACTCTCCTTGAACTGAAACTACGGACTACAGTGTGTGTGCCGTTATATTCGTATGAATATTAGTTCTGTCATCGAAAAATGTATAAGTTCGCCATCTTACAGCACGAGTCACACAGGGCTGCTTGACTCTTGACAGCCGCTTCTTACCAGTGGATGGCTTACTAGTAACAGAAAAAAGCAGCGGGCTGGCAGCCTGGCGCCTGGCCACATACTATCGACCGCTGCTGCTCGAAAGTCGACACCTTCTCTCATCAAACCGGCCAGCCAAAAGTTGAAAATGTTCAACACATGTGGCGAATTATGTGTTCACACAAAGCTGATCAGCGCCAGCGGCAGGCAGCAGCGGCTACTCGACTCGCCTCTAGCAACCAGCCTTGTGTATCACGTGCTTTACCTCTATTCTTGCTGATGTGACATTTCACGGTGCGGGTGCATAACTTCACAGGTCATAACTTCACATGGGTCATAATTTCACCTATAGTGGGTTATAATTTCACTTTTTTCGGGTGAAGTTATGTCCCACCTCAGGTGAGCCACAATTTCACCTGAAATTTGTGTGAAATTATTTCCCACCTACATTGTAAAAAATCTTTAGAAATCCAATCAGTCAAAAGCCAACAAAAATTATAAATTGTAATCAATTTATTGAAACATTTTTATTAACAAAAAATATCAAAAACTGTTATTTATAAGAAAAAAAAATTATTCTTATGAAAGGTACTTTATATCATATTATTATTTTCAAAACGCCGTTTTGAAACAAAGATATTGAAATCTATTCACAAAAAAACATGAACGGAATTTTGAACTATAGTTCTACAATAAGGACATAAAATTGACGATCGACAGTATTTAACCATTTTCCCATAACAATCTCTGCAGATTTTTAAGTGATTGCATGGTTGGAGTAGTATATCCCTTTTGTTGTTGTAACAAATTATACATAAGCTTTGATCTTCTGGTAAATTACTATCGTTTAGAGACTCGTCATCTTCTGCTTCTGATGATAATAACTCAGAAGTCAGGAGCAAATCAGACTTATTAAAAATTTGTATTACTTGTGGTAAGAATTCGGACAAAGTTATTTTTTTTCTGGTTAGTTTCGAAGTCAGTTTTTCTATTATTTCATCCCGTATTTTGAAATTTTGTTTAGGACCTTCAAAAACCGAAGAAGTCTGACCATCCAAAGCGTTGTTGGCGCTAAGCAGTAAAGCGACTGAAAAAAAAATTGCGCAATTTTTTTTTCAGTCGCTTTACTGCTTAGCGCCAACAACGCTTTGGATGGTCAGACTTCTTCGGTTTTTGAAGGTCCTAAACAAAATTTCAAAATACGGGATGAAATAATAGAAAAACTGACTTCGAAACTAACCAGAAAAAAAATAACTTTGTCCGAATTCTTACCACAAGTAATACAAATATTTAATAAGTCTGATTTGCTCCTGACTTCTGAGTTATTATCATCAGAAGCAGAAGATGACGAGTCTCTAAACGATAGTAATTTACCAGAAGATCAAAGCTTATGTATAATTTGTTACAACAACAAAAGGGATATACTACTCCAACCATGCAATCACTTAAAAATCTGCAGAGATTGTTATGGGAAAATGGTTAAATACTGTCGATCGTCAATTTTATGTCCTTATTGTAGAACTATAGTTCAAAATTCCGTTCATGTTTTTTTGTGAATAGATTTCAATATCTTTGTTTCAAAACGGCGTTTTGAAAATAATAATATGATATAAAGTACCTTTCATAAGAATAATTTTTTTTTCTTATAAATAACAGTTTTTGATATTTTTTGTTAATAAAAATGTTTCAATAAATTGATTACAATTTATAATTTTTGTTGGCTTTTGACTGATTGGATTTCTAAAGATTTTTTACAATGTAGGTGGGAAATAATTTCACACAAATTTCAGGTGAAATTGTGGCTCACCTGAGGTGGGACATAACTTCACCCGAAAAAAGTGAAATTATAACCCACTATAGGTGAAATTATGACCCATGTGAAGTTATGACCTGTGAAGTTATGCACCCGCACCGTGAAATGTCACATCAGCAAGAATAGAGGTAAAGCACGTGATACACAAGGCTGGTTGCTAGAGGCGAGTCGAGTAGCCGCTGCTGCCTGCCGCTGGCGCTGATCAGCTTTGTGTGAACACATAATTCGCCACATGTGTTGAACATTTTCAACTTTTGGCTGGCCGGTTTGATGAGAGAAGGTGTCGACTTTCGAGCAGCAGCGGTCGATAGTATGTGGCCAGGCGCCAGGCTGCCAGCCCGCTGCTTTTTTCTGTTACTAGTAAGCCATCCACTGGTAAGAAGCGGCTGTCAAGAGTCAAGCAGCCCTGTGTGACTCGTGCTGTAAGATGGCGAACTTATACATTTTTCGATGACAGAACTAATATTCATACGAATATAACGGCACACACACTGTAGTCCGTAGTTTCAGTTCAAGGAGAGTATAGGCGCACGTTTGGCGGCAGTCCTTAGAGTAGATGGACCATAATGAGGCTTGTTAATAACTTTGCCGAGACAGTCGAAATAAGACCTAATATGAGAAGAAGGCTAATATGATTGAAGCACATGAAGGAAATGATAACTTTCTATTTATGAATGGAAAGGCGATAATAAGTTGGATTGTCGATTCTGGTACCACATGCCACGTATCAAGTGATAGAAGATTCTTTGAGGAGCTTGATACAAAACACACCATGAAAAGATAAATGTTGGTGATGAGGTATTAAGTGAAGGACGTGGAAGCGGGATCATTAAGTTTCTAAATCTTAACAATGAGGAATCATCGGCAAAACTAAGTAATGTATTACATGTTCCAGAAATAGGATGTAAATTGCTATCCGTTCGAAAACGGACTGGTTTCTCGTTTGATTTTATGGGAATCGTGTGTGAAACCAAACAACGCTTTGGATGGTCAGACTTCTTCGGTTTTTGAAGGTCCTAAACAAAATTTCAAAATACGGGATGAAATAATAGAAAAACTGACTTCGAAACTAACCAGAAAAAAAATAACTTTGTCCGAATTCTTACCACAAGTAATACAAATTTTTAATAAGTCTGATTTGCTCCTGACTTCTGAGTTATTATCATCAGAAGCAGAAGATGACGAGTCTCTAAACGATAGTAATTTACCAGAAGATCAAAGCTTATGTATAATTTGTTACAACAACAAAAGGGATATACTACTCCAACCATGCAATCACTTAAAAATCTGCAGAGATTGTTATGGGAAAATGGTTAAATACTGTCGATCGTCAATTTTATGTCCTTATTGTAGAACTATAGTTCAAAATTCCGTTCATGTTTTTTTGTGAATAGATTTCAATATCTTTGTTTCAAAACGGCGTTTTGAAAATAATAATATGATATAAAGTACCTTTCATAAGAATAATTTTTTTTTCTTATAAATAACAGTTTTTGATATTTTTTGTTAATAAAAATGTTTCAATAAATTGATTACAATTTATAATTTTTGTTGGCTTTTGACTGATTGGATTTCTAAAGATTTTTTACAATGTAGGTGGGAACAAATTATGCATAATCAAATAGCTCTAAAAGGTAATTTCTTGTAACTGTAATAAAAAGTGAAATTATGTCCCACCTTGTGTGGGAAATAACTTCACACAGAAGTGAAATTCTGGCCCGTAAAAAAGTGAAGCTAATTCCCACCTAAGGTGGGACATAACTTCACCCGAAAAAAGTGAAATTATAACCCACTAGAGGTGAAATTATGACCCATGTGAAGTTATGACCTGTGAAGTTATGCACCCGCACCACATTTCACCCTGTTTGCTGGATTTGACCGCTGCGCTGTTTGCACTAACAATCAATCATAAATATTGTTAGTCCAATCATTTTAGCTATTTTAAACCCCAATCTGCGGAAAAATTCCTAGAGAGCTGAATTTGTGTATACACCTTTATTACGGCATTGTAATGAAGATGTGAAAAATCGACATTGATATCGTGCCGGCTAAAAAAGTTATAAAGGTCAAAAGGTCACGAATACTGTTTTTCGCAAATATCTCGCGATCTATTGCTCAGAGGTCAATAAATGTCATTATAAAAATTGCTTGTCGTGAAATTGTCTACAAAAAGTGTCTTTTGCATTTTTCTGTAGAATTAACCGTTTTCGGAGTAGAGTGCCGAGAAAGGTACTATATTATAACGATGCACTCGTTTCCTCACCACCTTCGAGGTAGAATGCATAAAAAATTATGTACTAAAGTTTATTTTTCTGTATTTTTCTGTATTCAAATAAAAAATTATTCACTCGTAAATAAAATAAACCTCTTATTACATATTATGGATTATGCCTACGGGGGAAACCATATAGAAAAAACGCGCCCTGCATTTAACCTCGAAGGTGGTGAGGAAACGAGTGCATCGTTATAATATAGTAGCTTTCTCGGCCGAGGTTCTCCTCCTCAAAATTAACTGGTCTCAACATCCCCTTTTCAAATGAAGTCAAACATCTTGGAGCAATCCTAGATAACAAACTTCTTTGGTCTAAACATGTCGAGTCTAAAACTACTAAAGCACTGTCAGTTTTATGGCAATGTAAAAGAGCAAGACATGGGGTCTTTCACCGAAAAGGGACCTTTGGATCTATACGGCTATGATAAGACCAATCATTGTTTGGTGGAATAAGCTCTCGCGTAAATACGTTATTGCCTCGTTTGCCAAACTTCAAAGAACAATTTGTCTGGGTGTTACGGGGGCCTTCCCCAGCACACCGGGAGCTGCTCTCGACGCACTGCTGAACCTTCCTCCCCTTGATACCTACATCATGGGGTGTACTCTCAAGACCATTTCTCGTTTAAAACGATGTGGTCTCTGGCACAATTCACACTGGAGCTTTGAGGAGCTCGCAAGCAGCATATCTTTTGACTCACGTCTAATGGATATGCCGTCTGACATCCCAAGGTTCAAACTGCGTCAAAATTACTCAGTCAACTTTCCTTCGGTTCAGGACTGGTTCGCTCCTGAATCTGAGCCTGGAAAGAACTGTTATCGTATCTTTACAGATGGCTCCAAAACCGACGAGGGGTCTGGTGCTGGTGCCTTTGTGGAGAACGGCGACATACGACTGTACACCTCTTTAGGATCATATGCACCCGATTACCAAGCGGAGGCGTTCTGTGTTTGCAGTGACAGCCAAGCAGTGCTTAAGGCCCTTCTTAACCCTCTTACTACTTCGAAAGTGATCCAGGAATGCAAGAGCTCTCTGAATGCGGTCGGAAGGTTGAATTCTTTGAGTCTCATTTGAGTTCCAGGTCATCAAGGCATAGCTGGAAATGAGATCGCCGATGAACTTGCTAGGCAGCGATCTCTTTCTCAGGACCTGAACCGTCGCTTGGTCTGCCAGGGTCCTCAGTGAAGGCTTCAATCAACGATTGGATCTGCATAGAAAACAACCGTAGATGGCATGCCTCCATTGGATGCAGACACACCAAACGTATGCTCCCCAGCGTTAATAAGAAGACTGCAGCAGTTTTGATATCTCGTATCAGAAAAGACCGTAGAAAGCTTATTGTCGCTGCCAGCGGGCACTTCTTTTTTGCCAAGCAAACGTGTTAGGCTTAAGTGATACCAAATTCTGTGAATCTTGTGGAGAAGATGAGGACACTTCCTCTGTGAATGTCCTGCTTTTATAGCATGAGGTTACAGATACTCGGCGCAGACATGGTGAGAGCTGGTAGCTTAGGCTCCTAATCATGGCAGGGTCTTTTGGCTTTTCTCCGAACTTCCGGAAAGCTATAACAAATAGAAGCAATTAGAAGGTTGCTAACTGGTAGCACAATGGACTGGTATTTAGGTCTGAGTGCTCCAGCTGGTATTTTAAAAACCTCCAGCAGAAAAAAAAGGTTTCTCGGCGCTCTACTCCGAAAACGGTTAATTCTACAGAAAAATGCAAAAGACACTTTTTGTAGACAATTTCACGACAAGCAATTTTTATAATGACATTTATTGACCTCTGAGCAATAGATCGCGAGATATTTGCGAAAGACAGTTTTCGTGACCTTTTGACCTTTATAACTTTTTAAGCCGGCACGATATCAATGTCGATTTTTCACATCTTCATAACAATGCCGTAATAAAGGTGTATACAAAAATTCAGCTCTCTAGGAATTTTTCCGCAGATAAAACCTAAAATGACTGGACTATGTTACGTGCGCTGAGTTCGCAATAATAAAACTTTACTTTTCAATTTAATTCTACTCTTTTTATTAGATATCACATTAACTCACTCTTAACATTATCACTCTATAATCAAAACTGACATCTGGTTGCCTCGGCGGCCTACTTATATCGAATGACATTACATCTAGAACTTCCCAGTAATTTCCACATGGCCTCCAGTCTCCATATTCCACTATTTTGCTGTCAAACATTTCCCCTCCTGGTATATTTCTACAGTCTACACTTTCACTAGTGTTGACGCTTGTGTTTTCGGTTGAACGTTTTCGATTAGGAAATTGGTATTAAATGATGGGTTTGCATTACAATATGTACTCGTACCTAAGCAAAAACGTACACATAATGTCACACCCTGAACGCACGTAACACTCTAAAAAACTTATTTCACAATTCACATTCAAATAGGTACCTACCCAACCTACTATTTCAAAAATTTGAATTCAGTTAGTTTTTTAGTTATGGAAGTGCGTTTCGAAATAACAACCACTTCGTTTCCACCTTCATGATAAAAAGCAAAGAAGAACAAAATTGCATCAAAGGCTTTGGTTTTTATCTGAAATTACCTGCATTCGATGTTATGTGCTACCTTTGATATTAAAAAGTTTACTCCTTCGAAGTCGTTTAAAATAAAGGGCTTTCTCTAATAACGTATACATATACATATACATCTATACCTATGTACAGGGTTAGAACCTCAGTAGTAGAATTTCGGAGCAGATTTGTAAAAAAAGTGGAGTAAATTGAAAATTTCCGGAGTAGATTTGAAAACGAAAGAAAAACTCAGATTTTCAATAACTGTATTTAACAAAAGTTTATTTGAACTAAAGTATGTAAATAATTGTTTACAAAGCTTGTTAAATGGGAAATCGAGTTTACTATTGTGAATATACTGTGCCAATAAGTTAAAAGAGCTAAAGTCAATTTTTATAAATTTTCAGTACGATCAAATGAAGTTTTGTGAACTAGCTTCGAAAGACGTTTTTAGTGATTGCCTTAAAACTGTAGGTACTAGACTTACGATTTTTTTTTTCAGGACATATGCTCAAATTAAATATTTTTTCGTTGTTAAAAACAACCACACATCTACTAATAAAAAAAGGTTTTTTGAACTTAACTTTAGGCTTATGTCGACATAGGTTATCAAATGATCCGATTTACTTACGTTCAAAACAACCTATGTCTACATAAGCTATAATTTCTTCTGATTTCTAAATGTAATAAGCGCTTATATCATGGCTTGATCCGTTTAAAAAAAAAAATATTTTCTTATTGTTTTGATCAATTTGTGCTCAAGACAAGCATTTTTTGTCTATTTAAACATAAGTTGCTTTGATTTTTTTTAATTTAGCGTCTATTTTTTGTCGTATAGTAACGGAGCCCAGATTAATTGAAAGGTAAACAAAAAGGAAAATATGTGATATTGAAAACACGATTTTCACTTACGTCGACTTTAGCTCCTTTAACTTATTAACATAGTTATACATTGCCAATGAGAACGAAATGATCGAGAAACGAAGAAAAAAATAAATGGGATCATTTAGAACAGTATAAAACTATAGATACAGTACAGCTTCAGATTCAGGGTTGGTTGCAAAATTGAATAACACAGGATTGTAGTTTACTTTCATGAGACTCGGCTGAAAGATTTTAAAATTTTTCAGAGTGAAAAAAGGAGTAGATCTCAAAAAATCGGAGTGGTGGAGTAAATTAATTCTTTTTCTCAAAACTGGAGTAGATTTACTCCGATTGGAGCAAGGTTCTAACCCTGCCTATGTATATCTACCCCCAAAATTATTTACATCCTAACTCAAAAACGTCCGACTAAGAATGATTAAACTTAAGTACCACCTTGCGTGCACGGCAGACAAGAAAGGTGCTCGAATGAATTCGATTCGAATTCCTGTCTTACCTAGACAAAAACAAAAAGTTAAATAGCTGAGAGAAACGTTTTCAATTAGTCGACCTGGATGTGAGAAATAAATTAAAAGAGATGTTACAAAGTGAAACCGCTAAAACTGTTGAGAAAAAAAAACTGAAAAAACAAATAAGGTATTTTAAAACACTGAGCGACAAATCGGCGAACGTCATTAATTGAAATACATAATAATGAAACAAACTACTGATGGATCCTTTTTCTTGGGCTCCGAAAATTAACCAGTCGAACGAGAATTTTCAGAATCATACGGCATCTAAAACCTACCTCGCACTGTGCTCCACCTTGCACATTGGACAGCTAACAAAACAGCAGCGACTAGCATGGCGGCAGCATCGTTCTTATTATTATTATTGTTATTATTTTTATTCGTCAGTTGAATTGCGTACTTTAGTTATCTTTATGGATGTGGCTTTTAATTAATTAATTATTCTCTCATTAATAAAAATGCTGCTGTTGTACGTTGTACCTCTTTCTGCGCGACCTGCTGTTGCTGAAAACTTCAAGAGTCGTTGTTTTGGCATCATAGGAGGAGAGAACAACAAAATGACGACAATAGGTAATGCTGCACCTCGATGGAAGTGGTGATGGTGCGGAGTACTTCTGTTGCACGAGATACTATGGTCGTGCATACTTCAGTGCACTGCATGCGGTCGTCGCGTCGGTCTCCGGGAGGACGGAGATCACGTCTACATAAGAAGACTAAAATGTTGGCTACGCCGAGCCGCTTATGGAACAAAATTTTTATTTTTCCATCATATTTTCCCTTATATTCTTATAAAGTTGCTGTTTGCTGTTGCAAATCAAATGCAAGGTAGAGGAATGAGTGACTGCGTCGAATGTCATTAATGTTGCCAGCTTTCTTTTTTTGCATAACATGCATACTTTAAGCTGAATTTAACATACATACAAACATTGAGGGCTTTTCATATCTAAGTTACGCCTCAGTAACAAATGAGAGCTGATATTTTTGAGATTCCTTAAACAAGTTTTATTTTAGACGCTATGGCACAAGGACAGTATAACTGGAAATTTAAAAACACTAAGTTTAAAGATATACTTTAAGGGGGGAGACCACTTTAAAATTTTCAAAAAATCAATTTTTTTATTACATATTTCGAAAGTATGATATCCAAAGAATGTTATGACCAAAAGAAAACAACATGCGGTCGGGTGACGAATTAAATAGCTTGGGTTGTTAGAGGATGAGCGATCTTCGCTTCACAATGCTCTCTACTGTTGACCTTTTGTATGGTCAGGCAGCTGTTTAGGGGAAGAAAGTCGAAGGTCTATTGTACGCGCCCGGAATCGCCGGTTAATCCGTAAGTTACTACCTACAATTAAATAATTTTCTCGTGGTGAAACAAAAACTGCTCGTGTTAAAGCTCAAAATGTAAGCGACCGATTTGGATGAAATTCTTGGTGATTACTCTCAGTAATATTATTGAAAGTGTAAATAAATAATTTTTCGGGGGTCAGATATGTCGAAAAAGTTGTCGAAAATGCAGATTTGTTATTAAAAATGCTCTTAAACTTAGAATTTTGCACTTTTTCATTCTGTTTTGGGTAAACATCCTTCCCCTTAATATGTCAGTAAAAGAATGAACTTTGGTAAATCTTTCTCAAATCAACCGCAAAAGAGTGACAACTGCAGCAGTTTTCGATGTCGCCGGAAACAGGCGTCCGGAAAACTTCAATAACGCCGCCATTTTGTTAGTCATCGAAAAGATAAAAATTTTTTAAAATGCTGCACAGCTCTAATAAACATTTCTCCTAATTTTGAAAATGATTGGGTTATTTTATTCCCCCTAAAAAAATCAATAAAGACCTGTTTCTTAGGCTCCTAAAGTGGTCTCCCCTTAAAAAATTTGTTATTACCGAGAAAAAATTTAAACTAACGATCATCACTCTGATGGATAATTTTGATGAAAAGAGTTTAACGAAAAAACGCTGTTGTCATCATTTTCGCCGTTGTGACAGTACAATGCATGAAAGTGCTGCGTTTTTGTTGCTTTCTTAATTTTGAAAACTGCAATTGCAGCTGCTGCTACTGCAAAAACGCTTTGGTTTGGTAGATCCTTAAAGCGAATTTTAAACATATTGACAGTATTGCCACTGCAATTTTTATATTTTTGAAAATGACTGAGAATTGAAAACTTTTTTAAGTTTGAAGTGATTTCAAATTTAGTTAAGATTTACATTTTTCATAAAGACAAAGAATAGTAGATGAACCAACACCATCACCTATATGACTGCCAAAAAGATCTGGCCAAAGCTTGATCTAAAACGTACCAAAAGTTTGTTATCCTTAAGCAGATTGCACTTTAGCTCCACAAGGCTCATTGCTTCATCAAACGATTTTTGAGGGAACGGCATGGACGAGGAATAAGAGGAAACCAATCCACATCTTCTTTGCACATGACCTGTCCTTTCTCAAAGACGTAAAACACGTTTGGGAGTGTACCTACTTTTTCGACGATCCAATTGATCTTAAAAACAAAGACATCCAAAGTCTTATAAAAAGATGCAACCTAACCTGGTGTAGAAATCTAAATTATAGATCTGAAATAAAAATCACTTATATTTTAATAGATTTGCATAAACATTTTAAGATGCACCATTTTAAAATTATGATGAATCTCATGCTAACAACACCATAAGAAAATGGATGGAAACTACCTCCCATAAGGGCGAACAACTCAACTTCAAACAATCTAGCGACTTGTTCTCCCTCGAAGGAAGGCACAATAGTACGATAAAAATCTGTCACTGTTTAGTAGACAGACACATGTATGCCGTAGAGCTTGAAATTAAAAGCTATTCCTTATCTTCTCTGTTCATGTCCCGCTCAGAATCGTCAAGCGTGCGGTTTCTGAGCTGTTTTCTTCCTAATTTTATATTTTTTTTTCAAAAACTGCAAATTGTTTTGTGGGGGTGCGTATTTTATTCTTTTAGAATTATTCTGGGACGCCTTGCCAATCCCTTGCGATAGATCAATTGGATGTTTTTCTTTCTCTGTCAGGTAATAGGCATCATTATAGCTTTATAAGGAAAACGATTGTCAAAAACGATACCTATGCCAGAGCTTAGTGAGATAATTTTTTTCTGTTTGCTTTTTTCAAAGTTAAGTGTTGAATTCAATGTGACTTAACTGGTTAAGACATTTTGTTCAAACTACATACCTACCTCAAAAAACTTTTTATGGGGTGGTAAAATTTTTTTTTATTGACATAGCCTAGTATGTTTGCTGGTGTAGATTTAAAACTAATCATAGTTGGCAATATTGGACGGGTAGACATTCTGAAATTTTTTCTCTTTTTCTCTTCGTTGAGAATATGTGACGGTGTTCTTCTTAAGGGTCCTCTTTTGTTTTTTAATTTTCATAAATAATCAAAACCGCAGTTGACAACGACGACGAAACAACAGTGGAAACGTCGTCGTCGACGCCGCGTCAATGCAGTTTAAGCGTACGAAAGTGGAGGCAGTGCATTAACTTACACAACTGGCAGCCCCTTGACTGCACAGTGTCTGATGCAGAAATAAGTTTTCTCATGTGCACATGCGGTGGAAGAGGACCACCTTGTCGGCCGAGGCTGTGCCGCCGCCGCGCCGACATCGCCGTTGAATTCTGAAGTAGGTAAATGGTGGCGGCTGGGCTAAAACAACAACTGCAACGGCAATGACGATAAGACAGGTGATGCTGTGTTTAGCTGATGTACTACTCCATGTTGCGATTTCGTGATAATTAACGAATTTTTTTTCCCTTACTCTTCGATTTGAATGGGCCCAGCGAAATTTTATAAGCGAAACAAAGGAAATGGTGGTGGATGTGGTTAATAACGTGTAATTATCAGATCGTGAGTGATGTTTTATTAAGAGAAAGTTAAAGAACCGATACAAGACTAGAGCCAAGGTCAAGACAAAAAATCATAAATGAGGCCTATCGTGGACCACGAACTTGTCTCAAACAGAAATGGCCTTTGCAAAATCAAGTTATTATATGAATTTAAAATCCTGACGATAAAGAGAGACAAAAAATGCCTTATAAATTTCTACTCACAATTTTTGATTTTCAAAAAACAAAAGCAGTGTTGGTCTGTTGGTTGGTGTTGGTGTCCGAATCCGAATTGTGCTCTGTTTTGCACTTATGTATTTATTTTCTATAGGTTTAGGTAACATATAATTATTCTCTGAAAAAGAGTTTTTTTGAACAATCTGCTTATGTCTTTGACACTACTAAACGCAAACTTAACACAATCAATGAAAAAAGTAGACAGGTATGCATTTGAAAAGTAAAAAATGGTTGATATATGTATGTAGCTTTTTTTCAAACATAAAAAAATCGAACACAATTCCGCACAATTTTTTTTTTTTTCATCAAAAAAGGCTCGACAAACTCAATAGGCGTAGTAAATTGATGCCAAATTTTACAACAGAAACGTTCGGTGAGCGTCAAGTTTCTCTTAAATTAGTCAGGAGCGAGTTAAATTAATTTTTTGAAATGTCATAAAAAATTGTTCACATAATGAAAAATCAAAAAAAGCTATAAACGGCTATACAATCACTTTGAGAGTTAGTCATACTCATAACTCATTACTAATTAATAAGTACAAAAGCCATTCGGAACTAAAAATTACATAGTTTTTAGGTTGAAGTTTTTTAGCCAAGAGTTTAGGGGTAACACCACTGTAATTTTTTCAAAAAATCGATTTTTATTTTAAGGCTTAAAAAATATTTTGAACTTTTTAGAATATGGGAAACATTTTTCATACCTCAAAGTATTTTTTTTTTTTTTTTTTTGTAATTTTGAGCTCTTCCCCAAGCGCGTCGGAGGGCTCCGAAACGACACTTGCGTCAGATGTCCTTCATTTTGATATCTATCTTTTCAAATACACTAAGAGATGTCATATTAGAGTTTTTATATTCAGGTGGAAGCAATTTTAATCAATCAATAAGATTTTGAAGAGAAATACGTAGCGGATTTTTGATAAGTTAATTTAATAAATATTTATTAGCAAATGATTATCCTTTTTACTGTTTTAAACTAAACGTTTTAATTCAATTGCTCGCCTATCGCAGAAAAATCAGTATTCTGAAAATCCTTTACGTATTTCTCTAGCTACAAACATGTACAATAAGAGTTTTTTATATTTATATAGTTCCAAATTTGCGGCTATACACTGCGTTCCGCAGAGCTCTTCAGATTCTACGTGCCTTACAAAAATGGCTGCGGTGCCGTCATTTTTGAAAATTTTCTCATAATCATTTTCTATTTTGTTACTTATATAATACGCAAAATGACTTTCTCCAATATTATAACTTTATTACATCTCCTTTCACCGAAAAAAAATTACAAAAAACACGTTTTTTATAGGCTGTTAAAGTGGTGTTACCCCTTAAAGATTGGGAAAAGGAGTTTTATTAAAAAATATTTGCTGGAAGGTGGAACTGACCTGTTGTAATATAATAGTCAATACTGGTGACTGTGCAAAGTCTTAAAACATAAGTGAAGTGTAGGAAATATTTGAGACTAAAATGTCACGTCACCCAAATTGAGGATCCAGCCATTTACAATAGGCCCAGTCAAATATTTTTTTTCGATATGCTGATTTTGGATAAAAGGAGAATTTTCAATTGAGTCCTGAAAGACAACTTTTGTAGATTTGGATATAGTCTACATAAGCCTTCGTTTTCAATAATATAGTGGGGCCTATATTCCGATCCCTGCGGAACTCCTCGTTGAATGGGAGAAATTCTGAGAAGGTCTAGTTAAGTCTCGCTACCTGGAACTGTAACACAGGGCTACAAGTCAAGAACCACATATAGGATTGTGTCAATTACACTTATAGAAGAGCAAAACAAACGTATAGCTAGGAATTGTATAGGCTGCGCGGTGTGAAGCAGTAAAGTGGGAGAACAGTTATCCCTTCCAGATCACGATGCTCGTAACTCCGGAAGGGAAGAAGGGTAAAAATAGTCCCTCTCGACTTCCGTTAAAATTAAAGTCATTTGAAACTTAAGTGACAAAGTTGCATGTATTAAAAAGATCTACAACTTTTGTATTCACACTTCTTCACACAACCTCAAAATTTATGTGAAAAATTGAAAAAAAGTTACCTTTTTGATATTTTTATCTTTTTCAAAGACCTCTTCTTTTTACAAAATTTGTTGAAAACTTACCTTATTATGGTTGAAACATACTGTAATTTTTAAGTCCTAAAATATTTATGTTTTCTCTTTATTTTGACTAAATATCGAAAAAGAACTTTTATTTTCAATCGAAAATCCTCACGTCCAAATGTTTGTTACTCTTACACATTAGCCTCACGTGTTATATGTGCACTTAGCACACAAGAGATAATGCATTCATCAGTCAATCTAGTTTTACAATTTTGATCTTTTAAATTCTTTTTCGACGTTACGGCCATCTTGATCTCGTAGGGATCACTTTATCTGTAGCATCTGTAGAAAGTAGTGATACGACCATGGAATAGGCCGCTGTTTTGTGATGTGACTGACTCAGGTTTAAGCGCTTTTGTCTAATTTCTTGCAGCAGTCACTTTTGATTGGTGTGAAGGCTTACAGCCCGGGTCCGTTCCAAGTCACTGATGTCTCACTAGTCATCGTTTCCAGTAGACTCAATACTTTCCACTCAACTCGCAAATTGTAATGTGGTTCTCAGCAACGTTGTGACTTGTGTCTTGTAAATTTTTGGCAATATCGGGTTCAATAAGGGGTCCGTTGGGATGAATGTTTTATTTAAAAGCATGAACCTTTCCCATGATCACTGTGACAATGCAATGTAACTATTCATTAGCCATCATCATTGCGATATTCATCAATTGCTTAAATCAAGGAAGCCAGGCCGGAAATTAGCATGTTTTGCAACAGAATAACAAGTTCGATAAATGAATCCAAAAATCGGAATTTCAAATTTATATGCAGACATAAATCAGGCAGCACCAACAGCAGCAGTAGCTCCAGCAACAACAACAACAGCGTGGTTTCGGTAGTTGTTTGCTTTTTCTGTTTCGTCTTCTTAAATTTTTGTTTTTGGAGTCAGGTTGTGATTTTTTTTTTTTAATAAATTTCAGGGCGCTGACAGACGCTTGTGTTGAGACCCATAGCTTTTGTTTTTTAGCCGCTTTTGTTGTGGTTTTCGAGTACAACCGCAGACAAAAAAAAAACCTTACAAAATGATGCATGGCTTAATTTGGAAACATTGTTGGAGGCTTACACATTTTCCATTTTGTTTCAAACTTTTGCACGTTGCTAATTAAGTTATTGGGTTTCGAACTTTTGGCGGTTGACAAGCCTGTGTTTGTACAAGTGACCGATGCCTTGTTTAAAAATTAACGTGAATTTTAAGTTTGTGGTGGGATTAATTGTTTGATCTATACACAAAAAGGTGGGTGTTGATGACTAGTTTATCAGTTTTTTCTGAGAACAAAAAATCACGCTATTAAGTGATAAATTAAAGTAGACACCTCGCGTCGTTACTGAAATAGTTTCTGTGTTGTTTCCTCTTTAATTGACTTAGGGATTGAATAAATCATGATGAAGAATTCAAAATAAGTAATTATATAGGAGAATCAATAAAATCAAACATATGCTCAGTTTGTTTATTTGGAATGGCCTTGAGTTTAGATCTTATACCAATAAATTGAAGTTCTCTCAAGCTAAGCAGCTTTTATATCTCAAAAGCGTGAAATAAGATTTAACAAGTCGAATGCAAATATGTTACTAACCAAGAACTAAATCCGTAACTTTAGATGAGAAACACACACAACAAAACAAATGTTGAAAAGTTGTAAGTAAGGAGTCTTATTTTTGGTGTTTCCAAAATTGAATTTCATTGTAATACATATAACGTCTAGTTATTGCAGAGTTTTTTTAATATCTGACCCATGGTGATGATAGTCTTAATGCAACAATAAGTATTCCGAAATAGTACAAACTTTCAAAGAGATATTTACAGCCTTGACCAAAAGAATCCCAACAGAAGCCAAAAAGGTTTTTCGGCGGCTATCGCAAGTAATCCTACGGTAAATGCATTGCCATCAAAAACGTTTTCTCGATTAGCCGTTCGGAATCGGGAGAAAATTCTAAGTCCCCTTCATTCCCTCACAAGGCAATGGTTGTGATAAAAGCGCTAGACCCCGTGTCATCCCGTTCTGTTCCGCCACCCTATTTGCTTATGTTTTATTTTTGCACCAAAAGAATCAGGCACCCATTAAATTGATAATACGTAATTAAAATTTACAGCCCGAGGCCGAATTGGGCCTTTCTTAAGCAACCAATTCTTAAATGCAATAATTCAGTTCCTGAGATCTACTTTTACATGCGCGAACTAAGTACATTTACAACCTAACTCTTAAGACATAAGCAGTTTGGGTCTTCCGTTCTGTACAGTCTCTGGGGAATATGCTTATCATTCTTATCAATCTTCGAAGCTTCGACATCGATTTTCTGTAGTCTATATATAGGCGTTTGCTTCACCTGAAGTTCCATGTCTTTTTGCTTCCTCTGGTTCTCAGTACTGAATGGTGGCATGAGTAATAAACTTCTTAGCAGATTATTGAAAAAACAAATGGAAAGAACCTGGCGTCTTCTTGTGATTTCAGGCGTGTGGTCTGGAACACCTTAAATTCTGCACACCACCGCACTGCGTTGCGTACAAAACGGTGTCGATGTTGGCTTCTTGGACCGTTTTGTTTTGCATATTCTTCTTCCTTTTCGAGGTTACGAGCATCAAGATCCTGAAAGGGTCACAACTCTCCCACACTATTGATGTTGTGAAAAAGCCCAGAACGGATAGGATGAGTTGAGACATGAAAAATCGTGTAACGGAAGAGAGGAGGTTACCCGTTTTGGCGGGTTATCTCCTCACTCGGTGCTGTTTCCACGAACTCATGTTCCGCCCTCATTTTTCTATAATGTCACACGTGTTTTCTAACCTCTAACACTTGCATTTATGATAAAGAGCGTAGATAAGTACGTACAAATGAGCTTGCTCTAAGCTTCGTGCGACTTAGTCTCTGAGATGCGAAAAAAAAAATAGCAGTTCAACAACATTCAGATGTTTAAATGGTAGACACGTGCACCCAAGAGGACCCTAGCGTTCATAGGTTTTTTCTTAAAACCCACCTCTGTCTATCAACTCCTACTCTCACCTCCACGTGGTGAACATCGGATGCCTAGTACCTCAACTGGAGATTGGGTCTCAACCCTAGTGGAAGGTTGTTGGTGGCAGCAAACGAGAGAGGGGGGGAGAGGTGTTCCCACTAAGGCACCTCTTCTTTCATCCAGACGGCAGCGGAGGAATTCCCTAGATGGAATCAACGGTGGCGTCTACAGTTCCAGTCAGGTTGAACTACTTAGTGAACACCTTATAGGGCTACTACAGCATATTTGGAGCCCAGGCCTATAAGGAGCGGTTTATCCGGCTTCCCATCCTTGGAGCTATACAAGGATCTGGTCCTCCAGGTTGGGGGTCGTGCTGTCGGGGTGACTTCCCGACCACGTAAAGCAATTATTAGTTGCGAAGCACCAACAAGCCTCGGATACGGACGGATTTACTGATGACGAACCTAGCAAACGAAAAACGGACAACGAGCTTCGGATCTGTACGTGGAATGTTAGGTCCCTTAATAGATCACGTGCAGCCGAACAATTAGCGGAAGCCCTAAACTGCTACAAAGCAGATATTACCGCTATCTAAGAAATGCGATGGGATGGGCCAGGTAGACGCAGACTAAAAGACTGCGATATCTACTACGGCGATTGCTACCGGGAGCAGAAGCAGCGACTGTTTGGATGTGGATTCGTTGTTGGAACTAGACTTAGGCAAAAAGTCTTGAGTTTCAACTATGTGAACGAGCGCATAGCAACAATCCGCATCAAGGCTAAATTCGTCAACATAAGCCTCATTTGCGCACACGCCCCCACAGAGGAAAAGGATGAAGACACCAAAGACGTATTCTACGAGCTCCTGGACAAAACATATGAGCAGTGCCCTGGCTATGACATTAAGATTGTTCTAGGAGATTTTAATGCCAAGCTAGGAAGAGAGGATATCTTTGGTGGAATAATCGGAAAATACAGCCTGCACGACAACACCTCCGATAACGGATACAGGCTGATCGATTTCGCTGCGGGGCGAGATGTTCTGGTAGCTAGTACGCGGTTCCAGCACCTCAATATCCACAAAGGGACATGGAAATCTCCTGATCAATCAACCGTCAACCAGATTGACCACATTGCGATCGACGCACGGCACTTCTCCAGTATAGAGGATGTCCGAACATTCCGAGGGGCCAACATTGACTCGGACCACTACCTTGTTGTAGCCAAGGTACGACTGCGGATATCCCGATCCAAGCCAACACAAGGAAATACTGTGAGACAATTCGACGTTGGACGACTACAATCGCAAGAGATCGCCAAGTCTTTTTCCGATCGAGTCTCTTACAACCTCTCAAGGAGTCCTATGCCGCCAGCATCAAGTATAGAGAACCAGTGGCAGCACTGCCAATCAGCCATCAGAGATGCCGCCTCTGAAGTGCTGGGTTTCACACGGCCACCACAACGAAACCCCTGGTTTGACGACGAATGCCGGCAGGCACATGCAGCTAAACAGGAGGCATACAAAGCGGCGCTGCAGAAAAAGACTAGAACTGCTTATGAGCTCTACAAGCAGAAGAGGAGAGACGAACACCGGCTTCTCAGACGGAAAAAGAGAGAGCATGAGAAGCGCGCGATCGAGGAGATAGAAGGGTGCCACAGCAGGAATGAGGTTCGGAAGTTTTACCAGAAGGTAAAAACAACAGCCTCGGGCTACAAGCCCCGAGCCGAAAGCCTGCAAAGACGATCAAGGGAACATCGTGGTGGAACCGCAGTCTATGCTGAGGATATGGAAAGACCACTTTTCCAAGCTCTATAACGGCGATGATGGACCCAATTCCGCTGTTAGAGAGATAGAACCATTCGATTTTGGCGACGTAGACCAAGAATTCCGCCAACCCGACCTGAGCGAAGTGAAGACAGCAGTGTCCAAGCTAAAGTCCAACAAAGCTGCTGGAGCTGATGGCCTCACTGCCGAATTGTTTAAATCGGCCGGCGATGACCTGGTCAGGAGTATGCACCAGCTCATTTGCAAAATATGGTCGGAAGAAAGCATGCCCGATGAATGGAACCTCAGCATCGTTTCCCCGGTCCTCAAGAAAGGAGACCCTCTGAACTGCGCCAACTACAGAGGTATCAGTCTTCTTAACATCGCGTACAAGATCCTCTCTGCCGTATTGTGTGAGCGTCTGAAGCCATTCGTCAACAACCTGATAGGTCCTTATCAGTGCGGCTTTAGACCAGGAAAGTCCACCATAGACCAAATCTTCACACTACGGCAGATCTTGGAAAAAACCCAGGAGCTTCAAATCGATACCCACCACCTTTTTATCGATTTTAAGGCCGCATATGACAGCATCTATAGAGAGGAGTTATATAGAGCCATGTCTAGTTTTGGCATCCCTACCAAACTTGTCCGATTGTGTAGGATGACGATGGAGAACGCACGCTGCTCCATCAGGGTCGGAAAAGATCTCACCGATACATTCGATGTCAAAAAAGGTTTTAGGCAAGGCGATGCACTGTCATGCGACTTCTTCAACATCGTTCTTGAAAGAATAGTGCAAAACTCCTACGTCAACACAAGAGGCACAATCTTTCAAAGGTCCGTTCAATTGCTCGGATATGCCGACGATATTGACATAATTGGAAGAACGCAGCGTGATGTCAATGGCGCGTTTATGAGCATTGAGACGGAAGCGAAGAAGATGGGTTTAGTGGTAAATGAGGGCAAGACCAAGTATATGCTGTCATCAAGAAAGGACACCCAACACCGACGTCTTGGACAGAACGTCACGATTGACAGCTATAACTTTGAGGTAGTTAAGGACTTTGTCTACCTAGGCGCCGCTATTAATTCAGACAACGACGCCAGCGCTGAAAACAAACGAAGAATAACTCTTGCCAATCGCTGTTTCTTCGGACTAAGAAGGCAATTGAGTAGTAAAGTCCTCTCTCGAGCAACTAAAGTGTCCCTGTATAAGACACTTATCATCCCGGTTCTTATATATGGCGCAGAGGCATGGACCTTGTCAAAGGCAGACGAGAACGCTTTAGGATGCTTCGAGAGAAAAATTCTTCGGGTGATATTTGGTCCCGTCTGCATAGATGGAGAATGGAGAAGAAGATTCAACGACGAATTGTACGGGCTGTACAGCGACACTGACCTTGTCAAACGAGTCAAGGTCCAGCGGCTTAGATGGCTGGGTCATGTAGAGCGAATGGACACCAACGCTCCGGCCCGGAAAGTCTTCGAATCCAATCCCGAGGGACGGCGCAGTAGAGGAAGACCGCGACTCAGGTGGCGCACGCAAGTAGGAGAGGACCTCAACCAACTTGGCGTGCAAAACTGGAGGCAGCTAGCTAGGGACCGAGTTGGCTGGAGAAGCATGTTGGTTGAGGCCCTAGTCCGACCCGGACTGTAGCGCCACCTTAAGTAAGTAAGTTCAACATTCAATTGATCTCCATAAGCAGATTACTCATTGGCTCCGTAATCAATGTAATTTCCGAATATTGCCTCATAGGTAGACAGGCATAAGGCTCAACGTTCCTTCAAATGAATTTTGCAGAAGCTTCTTAGATGAGAAGAAGGAAGAGACAATCGTACACCTTCTCATTTCTCTCTCTCATAAAAAAACTGCATCTTGGAACCAACTTCCTCGATGACCCAAGCGATCAGGTAAACACGTAGATATCCAGCACCACTACCGCTTTATAAAAAGCTCCAAATGGTTTAGTTGATTAAGGTATTCCCTCACTCACTTTATTTGGTATCACAATGGACCTCATATTTTTCTAAATGTTTCAGTTGTCTTCTTGACAGCCATCTAAACCTAACCTAACCTAAGTCACCACCACGCGCGTGTGGTTCTTTTGAAAGCTTGGTCATTCCAGCGAAACCGACACCGTATACGTTTAAAAAATAAATATAACTTAATTTAGAATTGAATCCATATCTGGAGAATGGAACATTATACATTCTTATGAAATGAAATTATTACTTAAGTAACATTTAAATAATTCATTAAAAAGCTGATTTAAAGTAAATACAAAAAAATTTTGTACACTTGTATGGCCAAATATTAGGTTTGTTCGCTGAAGCCCTGGGGTTGCTCTAGGTTCGCCACAAAACATTTTTTGAGAAACCTAAATTCGATCTGAATTTCAAATTGAGTGTTTTTTGAGCTATAGGTTTGCCATAGGTTTTCCCCCAACTTTGCCCTAGCTTTTTGCTGTGGCGATTTGAGGGCTGCCAAATGGCATGTATTTTTTTTTTAATGAAAGGGATGTGTGGTGATTTGTGGTTTAGCGTTTTATGAGGAGTGGCTTTTTTGACAACTCATAGGGTTGTCAAGAAAACCTGGGTCAACCCTGGGGAAAGTTCAACAAACGGACCTATTACTCGTCCCACCCGTAACAAAAGTACTTTCCCACACGTCTTATAATACTTATAATTTTAAAATTAGGTTCTATAACAAAAGTTTCATAGTTTCTTGCCTATTGCGCATGGTTTAAGTCAACACCTACTCGCAAAGGAGAGGTAATTTGAGGTCCCACCCGTCACACTTTTTAAACCATCAATTTTTCAAAATAATAATGATATTTTCATACTTTTTCAAGCATGTGAAAATGTCATATTCGTAAATCGTTGCCGTTTGACAGAAATGAAGCGTGCGATGACAAACTATTATGAAAATATTTGACGAAATAAAAATAACTATGAACTATGAAGCAAAGTGTAGGCAAAAAATGATTATAAATGTCCCACCGTCACAATGGAATCACCCAGCTGATACTAATTAACATATTAATTCATGTTGCTTAAGTGAATGGTTGGTTGATTAAAGAAGTTTCAAGGTCACATTCAAAATTCGAAAACTAGTTTCTTTCTTTAAATTAAATTTTGCATCATACCGGGGCTAGTAGACTAGAAATTTCCTGATCTTTAAAAAAAAAAACTAAGGGAAATATCAAAACGAAAAAAAGTCGCTTCTTCTATAACATCATTTTTGCTATTTAAAAAAAAAATATGTCTTGTAAACATTGTTAAAACAAACACATTTTCTTCCCAGTTCTACAAAACGACCTCAAATTGGTCAACTAGCTCTAAAACCGTAGTAAGTTGACCAAGGTTATGGGGTAAGTTGACTATATTTAAAATTCCAGCTTTTTAATACTAAAACTAAAAGCGAATATAATTTTATCAATTTAATTTAATTATTTAATTAAGATGAGTCAACTTACCCCTAGCGGGTGATTAACCAGCTAGTCCCTTAATGGAAGATAAATGGGTGATCAACTCGTTAGTCTTGCATCGGGTTTCTGAAATCAGTAGGTGATTAACTTGCTGATCTCTGTGGTATCACAATGGGCCCTTGCGGCCTACATGTGTCAGGCAATGCACGTATGCAATCCTCATTGGCTGACAGCTACTTCCACCTAAGTCAAACTGAAACTGTCTGTTTAACTTTAACTATCTCACTAATTTACTAACCATAACATCCTTGCTAATAAATTATCCATGTTAATGAGTTTAACTATAAAATTTGACAAACTGTTGACATTGTTTGAAGAAGAATCTATAATTCTTGGAACTGAACCTAGAAACATTCAAATGAAATTAAAGAGAAAAATATCGATGCTGGTTCGTTGAAACTTGAAAGATCTGCCAGTCAGTCATTCCAGGAACAACTACAACTACATCATCTAAGTATGTCCACATCTCTGACCCCATATTGCACCAGAAGTTTCCTATGGTGATATTCTTCTGTTTGTTTGCAAAACGAAGATTTGTTTACATTTGCATGCCGTACTGTCACAGTCTTTCAATTCAATCGCCATCATCGTCATCGTCATTTTCATCGTTTTGGACTCGTCAGAACTTTAGAAAGTATCTTTTGCCTTTGCACTACTTTCAAGGAGTATTATTCACTGAGTGAGAGCAAAACGGAACAGAAAAGAGGGAAAGAGAGACGGCTGCTGAATTGTTTACTGTTTACTGTCACAGAGTGTCAGCATTTGGAATAGCATTTTCTTCTTCTTCTTCATTGTTTTGACCATCAGAGCGCACAAAAGGGTAGGTTGTAGGTACCGACTTCTTCAGTGTGCGGAATTAATTCATTCTGATTGAATTACTTTTACTACCGAAAATGCTTCGTATGCAAATTAATTTTGTCGTCGAAAGAAGGAACTTCGAGCCGCCTGACTGACAGCTCCAAGTGTGTGCCAGATAGTAGGAGCTGTTTCTGTAAGCACACATACTCAGATGGGGGACTGTTCAATGATTTGCAGCTGACAACGTATACATATCTTGAAATCTAATTAAAATCGATTCTTGTCAGTTGAGTTGGTAAACGGGTTGAGAGGGTGCATGCAGGCGTATATTCCATAAATAGTCAAACATTGTAACAGCTTCTTTGAACTTGTCTTGCTCTCAAACGTTGATTCAATGAGAAGGTGGATTTAAGAAGTTCAAACAAAACACTCTTTGGAGTGAAATCGTGAATCAAGTTTTATGTCGTCTTGTTTAAAATTCATTACGTGCATTGAACGAAACATAAAAAGGGTGAACTAAATCGAATATTTCCCATGACCGACCGACCATGTACAACTTTTATGGGCAATATCCTTGCGTGTGTTGATAGGTTGATGGGATGTGTTTTGGGTGGTTAAGCACAAACTTAACGATATGATAAAAGAGCCGCACATAGGAAATAATACTACCGAACTTCGTTTTGTTTAAGTATATCACTTCTGCGAAGTTTTATGCGGAGTTAAGTTACCATATAAGTTTTTTATTTTTTATTTTCAGACTTTAAGCTTTCTCGACAACCTTAAACTGCTATACTACATAAAAAAAGGTAAAATTGAATTGAATTGGAAAACTTATCCACTCACATTTGGGTGATGATGAAAGTATCCCTTTTCGACATTCCACCTCTTTTCACTCGAATAATTCATCTTTTTTGTGATGTTTTGAAGCGCGTTAGTTGGCTTTACTGAGATTGATTGAGTGTTGGTGTCATCGTATAACGCTTTTAGTGAATTTCGATTGAAAACGATTGATTTGTTCTAGCGCGGCATTTTAATTGGCAAAATCAAAACTATTTCTTGCATAAAATTTTTATTTTGTCGACACATGTACATAAATATAACGTTGGTGCAGATAAATTCAATAAACAAAAATTACTAAAAAGAAAGAAGGTTAGATAAGAACAAAAAAAAAAGTTTCCCAAAAATGTTTGCAAAATACATCGAGACATTTTTATAGCCATGTGTAATAGACTTTTTTTTCTTAAAAAGAAGATCCTAATCGAGACATTATTTAAAAATTACATTTAACCAAAATGGTACCTCTCTTTCTTGATTTTTTACTTTAGTAAGATATAAAAATTAATAAATTTTTCTCACCAAAAAAATGTTCTCACTTTTACAAAGCTTCAAAATGTTTCCTCTTGAAGTCTGTGCATAAAGTAAACTTTTATGTCAAGTTAATATAGGCAAGTTAACAGTGTATTTTAGCAATCATTAATATTCAACAAATAATAACATTTCTTTGAACGCGAGGATAAATTAACATTTTCACTACACGTTTAGCCGGTAAAACTAACCTCAAACTGTCGGAAAAAGCTGTTGCGTAAATGTTTCTAATTATGTCTACAGTTTGTACCGAATCTTAAGATGGAAATATTTTCAAACACACCAAAAAAGCAAATTGTCAATGAAAACTCTATTTTACTCTCAATGTCTCAAAATTGATTGTTGCAATAGAAACACGAATAGGCATTATAACTTCTTGATTGTTAACCTGAGGTAATCTACTCGAATAAATACGCGTAGTTAATCGGGTAAACTACGTCCCTGATTTGTTACATTTACTACCTAAGTTTACTACCAACACACAAGGGTTGAATGCACATGAGAATGATAATTTAAATCACAATGTTTAATTAAAATTAAAATTTGAAAGTATGTACATATGACATAAACTGTTACCGTCTCCCGCCCAACCTACTGAACCTAATAAAATTAAATTTTGTCTAGAAACTGAGAACCTGATCTATACTCCCACGGGAACGTAAACGAGCAGTTAGAAACTACTGCACCGATTTCAGAAATTCTTTCACCGTTAGAATGCTATAATAGTCCCGAGAAACATAAACTTTAATTCATCCCCATATTCCTACAGGAACGGGAGTCCTTACTACTACTATAAGTGCGAAAGAAGCTCCGTCTGTCCGTCTATCTCCCGTCCAAACTACTGAACCGATTAAAATGAAATTTTATACAATGGTGATCTTGAACAGAATCTGAAGAAGGACATAGGCTATATTTCATTCGAATATTCCCACGATCACCGGTATTTACTAATGTTATAAATGCAAAAGTAGCTCCGTCTTTTCGTTTTTCTATGTATATACAACTATCTATATACAACTCGTTGTTCAACAATGCTCTGAATAATGCATATTATCCAGTGCGTTTGAAGACGGCAGTGATTCACCATACATGCCGCGTCTAAACTTGTATCTGATATTCATTGGAACAAAGCTAAAAAGCAGTGTACGGGTGCATGTCTGGTTGAATTGGAGAATGCATTCGATACCGTTTGGTTAGACGGCCTTTTCTATAGGTTAATCAGGTATGGCATGAGTAAACCGCTGCTATATATTCTGAATGACATGCTTCATGGTAGAACGTTTGTTGTGAAAAGTTGCAATATAACTTCTACCAGAACTTTTAAAATACAGATCGGTCTGCAACAAGGAGCGATGAATTCGCCTATTTTATTTAGCATTTTCACTGGCGATGTAATTGGCTCTCTTCACCATGCTATAGCGTACGCCGATTACCTCTTTGCGTACAGAACAGGTGCAAAGATCGAAGACATCAGAAGTCTCTTGCAGCGTGACTTCGATAATATTCAGCAATATTGCGATGACTGGAATTGAAAATCAACGTCTAGAAATCGGAAATAATTGTATTTAGAATTCTGTTGGCTCGGGCCTCAAGGGATACGAGAAAGAACGGGCGAAAGCTGGTGATCGTTGATCTGCATGGACACCCACTGCCAAGCAAAGTTGTAGTCAAGTACCTCGGCCTCTGGCTAGATCAGTATCTATATTTTAAAAAACATATGGATGCGGCTCTGGTCAGGGCTAGAGGAGCTTTTGCTCTGACGAGGCGACTGTTTCACAGCAACTTGATAGCAGAGTGAAGGTGATTTGCTACATGACCCTCATAAGGCCAATGGTTGTCTATGGGTGCCTTGTGTGGTTCAATGTAACAGCGTCTCAAATGGAAAAGATTCGGGTGTTTGAGGGACAGTTTTTTTTTTAAATTTTCTTAGCCTTACTAGTTCTTGTTTTCAATTCATAAGGTATCTTAAGGCCGAAAGGCATTAGTGTAGTAAGATATTGAATAATTTAGAGTACCCGCTAAGGGTCTGCAAGATAACTAAGTTATTATATAAGCTAGTTTTACACAGTTTTGTTAGCATGTAAGTATGTAGTTATAAGAAATATAAAATAATAAACGAATTGAAAATGAACGTGTGCCTGTTACGTGGAAGTTCGAGGTTCGAATCCCCGAACTAAACAATTTTTTTCCCTGAGGCAAATTCTGTAAGGTTAATTAATGTCGTCAAAAGCATTTCCTTACTTAGCCGTTTAGAATCGGCATATATTTAAGCCCTCTCCGTGCTTTGTTGCACTGCGCTGTTTCTTTCAAGATTTCAGTCATGATTGACTGTTCAAGCATACTTACTAGAGTTTATCCGAAAAGTTTATAAATCTTTCTTATCTGCTCTTCTGGACTGTCGGTCATAATCCCACTGCTCCATTTTGTGTTTAGCTTTGCATTTAATAAAAGCTCTTTGCAAGTGTATATAAATCGAACCAATCAAACTCTTTTACATTAAACTACTAAACAAGTAAATCATGACCAGCTACCCACCCAAAATATCAACAAAACATCTTAATCTACTTTACGCATTCATGAACCTGACACCCAATGTCAAGCTAACTAAATATAATCTTGAAGTTCTTTTTTTGCATTGTACCGTACTAAACGTTTTTAATCAAGATTTCACCCAGCAAGTCACGCACCAGTTCACAAAGATATTGTGACTGTCACTTATCAGAATATGTCATGTTACTTGTCGTCAAGTAGTGACACAAAAGCTGTTCCTTCTACTTATGCCATTAATATCCACAATTCATCTTTCTTCTTCGATGTTGACCACGAGTTTTGCGTTGTTCTATTTATATGTTTTTTTTTTTTCACTGCCGCAAACATTCTGTATTCTGTTTGTTTTTGCTTGTGGACCATTTGCGTTGGAATCTCGCGCGTTCCTACAAGGATTATCTTCTCTTCCTCATCACTCTATCTGGGGTGATGGAATGATAGCCGCTGCTGTTGCATCTCCTGCCACTATATGATTTAATGGACACAGAACTTGTATCAGGCTTTGTTTTTTTTATTTTTTTACTAGTAAACGCTACTTTAACCAAGACCACGGACGCGACGCACGATGACGAGATGATGATTCCCAATTGGAGACCGAGGTGAAATGGACCAGCCTGATGATAATGAGTTCGATACCTCGGGAATGTCGTCTCGTAAGCAACCACTGGTCGTTTGTTGTAGAAGACGAAGGTATATCAAAAAGGTTAAAACTGGATGAAAAACTAGAACAGAAATCAAGAGCCATGTTTTGTTGGTTGGGAATGGTTTAGTTCTGAGTGGAATTCGATGGTGTTTTTTTTTTAAAGAAGTCCCTTTGTTTTAACTCTGAGTAGGAGCATTCTGAATCGTTTAACATAAAAGTTGACTGATTCATAGAAAGAAAACATGGAATCTAAATCGCTTGGACATGCTGTTGTTGTCTTTGAGATTTTTCTTTGAGTCTACTTCGTATTTGTCCCGCAACTTGCAGTTTACTTAAGTAACCCATCACACCGCCATGACTGTTTGTTGTTGACGTCATCCAGGGTTGCCAACTATTTTCTTTATTTTCTGCTATGCCTGACAGAGTCTTAATTAAAATACTACCACGATTTCAAGCAACAACTGATTCACTGGCATCCATAAGATATGGAAAAGCCTGCATGTCATCCAGACTCCGACAGTAAACAAAACCAAATTTTTGATCTGCCCGAAGTATTTCATCAAAGAAACACTTAAAGCTTGTTTTTTTAAGAAGACACTTTACTTTGGAATGGTTCCTCGTTTGACTTACTCGTATTCAGGCATCAGGTTTCCTCTTTATCCACAAAATATAACTTCATTCTGGCTAAGAAAAACTCCACAGTCCACACATATAGTCTTCTTCATCTTTTCCGATTTCTGGCAACTATATTCACATCTTCTTGAGGCAAATATTTTTTTGTTAAGAAGAAAAAGAAGAAAGAATAAGAAGCTCTCATTTGTGTCAATTAAAACGTTAGGAAGCTTAAAGACACACAAAGGTAAGAGGATAGGATGAGAATATTCTATTCCATGAGCACTACACAGGTGCATTCAAAATTAATGCTTACAGTTGAAGTACAAGCCAGTGAAAAATATAAACGCGTGCAACGGTAGAGAAGTGAAATGGGTTTTTATCATTTACGAACACTACATCATCGTATCCAGATTCAGAGATTTGGATTGTTTTAACGGCATAACTCGTACTGATAGCTTACAAATACAATTCTATTTCCTTTGTCATGAGCGTAGTCCCTAAGGCATGTCTAAAAAAAAATAGAGCATTCCGTCGCAAGTTATTATTATTTTTTGTTTTGTTTAAATGGAAAAGTGAAGTTAGGAACTAGGTAATAGAGGAAGAAGGCATTAGAATAGCAAGTATGTAATAGAATCGTTTGGAACATTCGTTAAGCAGATAGTATAAAAGCATTGAAATAATTGCAGATGGTGTTGTAAATTTTGTGGTCTGTCTTGTCTATTAAAAAATGAATTGGTAAATTTTATGACATAGGTCGCATGTCATAAAACTAAAGCCAAAAATATTTTCTTCTGTTTAGGTAACCTTATACTTACTTACTTACTTAAGTGGGCATTACAGTTCGGGGTGAACCTGAGCCTCAACCAACATCCTTCTATAACGACTTCTATTTCGGGCGAGCTCTCTCCAGTTTCGCATTCCAAGTCGGTTGAGGTCTTCATCCACTTGATTGCGCCACCTAAGACGAGGTCTTCCCCTTCCGCGATTTCCCTGCAATGTGCTTTCGAACACCCGACGAGCCGCAGCGTTTGGGTCCATCCGCTCTACATGGCCCAACCATCGTAGCGTCGCGATGCGTACTCTTCTGGCTATGCCCATGTCGCAGTATAGCTCATACAGCTCGTTGTTGTATCTTCTTCTCCACACATTGTCGTCGCATACGGGACCAAAGATCATTCGAAGAATTTTTCTTTCGAAACGACCAAGAGTTTCCTCATCCGCTTTCGATAAGGTTCATGCTTCCGCGCCGTAAAGCAGGACTGGGATGATTAAGGTCTTATACAAGGTTACCTTGGTTTTTCTGGAGAGGGTTTTGTGTCTCAATTGCCTTCTTAACCCAAAGAAGCAACGGTTGGCAAGAGTTATTCTCCGTTTGATCTCCGCACTGATGTTGTTGTCCGTGTCTACAGCGGATCCTAGGTAGACGAAGTCCTGTACTACCTCGAAGTTATGTCTGTCTATTGTGACGTATTGTCCAATTCGTCGATGTTCTGTGTCCTTGTTTGATGACAACATATACTTCGTTTTGCCCTCATTTACCATCAAACCTATTTTTGCCGCTTCTGTTTCAATACTCGCAAAAGCACCTATGACATCACGCTTTTTTCTTCCCATTACGTCAATATCGTCTGCATAGGCGAGTAATTGCACAGACTTTTGAAAGATTGTTCCTCTGGTGTTGACGTTTGAGTTTCTTACAATCTGTTCAAGTATGATGTTGAAGAAATCGCATGACAGTTTGTCGCCTTGCCTAAAACCTTTTTCGACATCAAAGGTCTCGGTGAGTTCTTACCGACCTTGACGGAGCAGCGTGAATTCTCCAAATTCATCCTGCATAGTCGTACGAGTTTTGCAGGAATGCCGAAACTAGAGATGGCTCTCTACAACTCGTCTCTGTAGATACTGTCATACGCGGCCTTGAAATCGATAAAGAGATGGTGAATATCGATATTATGTTCTCGGCTTTTTCCAAGATCTGCCGTAATGTGAAAATTTGGTCTATTGTGGACTTCTCTGGTCTAAAACCACATTGATAAGGACCTATCAAGTTGTTGACGTGGGGTTTCAGACGTTCACATATTACAGCAGACAAGATCTTATAAGCGACGTTAAGGAGGCTTATCCCTCTATAATTGGAGCAATTGTGAGGGTTTCCCTTCTTTAGGATCGGGCTGACGTTCCATTCATCGGGCATACTTTCTTCTGACCATATCATGAAGATCAGTTGGTGCATGCTCCTTTCCAACTGGTCTCCAGCTGCCTTGAAGAGTTCGGCATCAAGGCCATCTGCACCTGCAGTCTTATTTGATTTAAGTTTGCGTATGGCAAGCTTAACTTCCTCTAGGTCGCGGGGACGGCATTCTTGATCATCGTCCAAGCTGAATTGGGCAATCTGCCTGACAGCGGAATTTGTATCCTGATCGCCGTTAAGCAGTCAGCAGAAATTATCTTTCCAGATCCTCAGTAGCGACTATGACTCCATAACTATGTTTCACTGCTGGTCTTTACATTCTTGATTTCGGGGTTTGCCACCCTGGTAGGATCTTTTTACCTTTTCGTAAAACTTCCGAATCTCGTTCCTGTCATGGCACCTCTCTATTTCCTCAAACGATCGCTTCTCATGCTGCTTCTTTTTCTTTTTGAGGATTCGGTGTTCTTCCCTTCTTTTCACCTTGTAGACCTCGTTATACTGATCGTAAGCAGCCCTTGTTAGTTGTTGCATCAGCATTTGTCGTGCTTTTTGTTTGGCTGCATTTGCCTGCCTGCATTCTTCATCGAACCATGGGTTTCGTTTTGGTGGCCGAGTGAAACCCAGAACCTCAGAGGCAGCGGTTCTGATGGCTTCTTGGCATTGCTGCCACTGGTCTTTAATGCTTAATGCTGGCGGCATGGGATTCAAGGCTAACCTTATACTCTTACAACTTAAATAAATCATGCAGATTAAATTTACCTAGGGAAGAAAAATAAAAAGTAAGTAGAGTAAGTGCGGGAAATACGTCCTATATGTACATGCAATTAAATGTAATTTATTTATTTTTCTTTTGAATAAACATATAAATTATTTTGAGTAAATGCCTATGAAAAAACAATCACAACAAAAAGATAAAAAAAAAATTTGCAGAACCTTCAAGGGCAACTAAATTCGCATATATAAGAGAATTCTTTGCCATTGTATTGTTTTCCGTGATATGGAAGCAAATAAAGCAACAGATACTTTCTATGACTCATTTGAAAAAAGTTACCTATTCGCCTCATGGACACTTTGATAATTGTATTCCATTTCCAAAACAAGTAAACTTCAAATCGAGCTAAGACTTAAGTTTACTATTCCCGGCACTCAAGAGCTGAGTAGATTGAGATGGGAGTTCCAAATACAATCTGCGGCTGCATATAGCAACTACATTACGAGTGGTTCCATAACTAATAATTTGCTTTATAATCTGTCTTCTTTTTAAATATTTGTTGTAGAAACCTGTGATGTGTTTGTGTCTTCACTATCACTACATAGTATTCAAAACAAAGTCGCTTTCTCTGTCCCTATGTTCCTATGTATGCTTAGACTTTAAAACTAAGTAACGGATTTTGATGCGGTTTTTTTTTAATGAATAGAGTGATTCAAGAGGAAGGTTTATATGTATAATACATGCATATTATAGTAGAGAAAAGCCGAGAAATTTAAAGATTTGTAATGTGATGTCGTAACAAACATATTTTTCTGAGCTTACTTTGCAAGCGCTGGCTAAACCTTACGAGACAAATCAAATTTATGTACTACGGAATTGTATATCTTAAAAAGATGAATGAAAAACTCCGCGACAGCATATATTTATCTCCTAAGCATAACCTACAGTAACCATTTTTATCTTTTACATATTACAAAAAGAAAATATGGATTATTTACTAAGCTATTTTAAACGATACAGTATCATTCCTTATCCAATTAAATACATTAGATACGTTGTGCATTTCATGTAGATCAGAATGAATATTTTCGAAGATATTACAGATTTAAATATTGCTAGGTAAAAATGTAAAAGGTAAATAAGTAAAAATATAATTTATGAATATTCCAAAGATAGCAGGAAATATTCATGGTATGGGGAAAGGGAAACTGTTTTACTCCAAATTTAAACTTTCACAGTTTTTCTGTAGTGTATTTAGTATCAGCATTGTACCCGTGCGAAGCCGGGGCGAGTCGCTAGTTAAATGATATAATGGATTGGCTGCATTCCATGGCATTACTTCTAGCATCAACATCAAAAACGACTTAACATAAATTCAGGAAAGTAATGTGATAAGGGTTATTGGGAAGCTAACTAGCTCATTTTCATCTGAGCCTGATAATGTCCTGTCCTGCATATTAATAAAATGCTGTAAGTCCTTGGTTCATAAATAAATAGGGTGGCCCAACAGAGCGAGGAGCCCCTGGGCATAGCGCATTTCCCACGACCATGCCTTGTGAGGGAATGGAAGGGACCTACAATTTTCTGCTGGTAATGTGATAAGGGTTATTGGGAAGCTAACTAGCTCATTTTCATCTGAGCCTGATAATGTCCTGTCCTGCATATTAATAAAATGCTGTAAGTCCTTGGTTCATAAATAAATAGGGTGGCGCAACAGAGCGAGGAGCCCCTGGGCATAGCGCATTTCCCACGACCTTGCCTTGTGAGGGACAATTTTCTGCTGGTTCCGAACGGCTGATCGAGAAAGCGCTTTTCATGGCAATGAATACTAATGGAGGACTTGCCAATTCCTCGCGAAAGGTGATACCCGTAGAAAAAACATTTTTGCCTCTGTTGGGATTCGAGCTCGAACCTCTGGATTAACAGGCGGACATGCCATCTATCACACCACGGGTACCACGGTCCTAGGTTCATGCTTTGTGTTATTTGTTCAACTTGTCCACATCATCTGTTTTCCCAAAAACTTGGAAGTTTTTATTTATTTTTATGCGTGACTATAAAGGTATTGCAAAAATCAGCGTTATTTCTAAGATAATGGAATCCATAACAATCGACGAACATAATCGTATCTTTTGGACCTAAAACATAAGTTCGTCAAGGGCAACTCTACCATCACAAATGGTTTTGAAAATTTCCTCTTTTATCATAAAAGGATTAACAAATGGTTTTCAAACGGGTGTGGTATATACTGATTTTTCCAAAGCTTTTGGCCATATTAGGTTATTTTATTTTGGTTATTTATTCAATAATATAAAGAGGAGAGATTTTTTGTTAGGTTTTGTAATGAACTGTCTCTAAAACTTCTGAGTCGATTTGAATGAAGAAATGGTTTATTTCTCATCCCCATATTCCCTTCGGAACAGAAACGGGAACTTTAGCGAAAACTTAGTGTTTGTATTGAAAAGGCTCCAAATCTATACTGAGCCGATTTGAATAATTTCGAGAACCCAAACTTAAAAAGATGCATAACAATATAGTGTGAAAAGGAAAAATTACTACTCATTTTACTTTAAATACAGACAAAGATGTTGAAAGAACAGTAACACGGCTTATAAAGTTTTCTCAAAAAGGGTTAGAAGCATCATCTGTTCAAATCATTTTGAAGTAACCAAAGCTCTTTCCATTGTCTCTAACACGTAAATGTATCCATTAAACATTTCCATTTCGAAATGGATATTTTTCGGTTTGAGTGGAGTGAAAATTATATATTTAAAGGTGCTCCCCTCCCCTCCACTGTGGTAGATCTTGTGGGCCCCTACTTCAAATTCTTCAGTTCGAAAGATCAGACTAACATACCAGAACTTTTTGGCTTCGAAAAAGTCTTGGGTTCAATAATTCATCAGACAGTCCAAGTACGAATTAGAACTCTAGGTTAATGTCGTGGGTTTGATGTTAAGATCTATGTTTTGAATCCTTTTTGATGTTTACACTTTTAACGTGCTTGCATAAGTTTTGCAAAATTTGGCTGCAAAACAAACCGAAATTGAATTCTCACGAATGTTATTGTGTTTTTGACGTTATTGAAAATCAAAATCATTTGAAAAGTGAACAAAAATGTATGTTTTGGACATTGGAATACTAGATATGAACTCTGAAGGTAACAACCCGAAATAAGATACTTTTGATTCAAAATTTATATTTAGTTAGGTGCAAAACCGAAGATTTTTATGTTTCGAACAGTACAGCAAGATTTATTACACCAGAACTTCCCTGTTTCGTGTGCTACAACGTATTGTGTTTTTACTTTTGAGAGTATACAGTCCCTTTAAGTCACCTATGCTCTTTATGCATCTAATACATGGAAAATAATTGTAGATGCTACTACATCACCGTAGGACCCGAGTAACACCAGGGGGAGCAGCAAGTAGAAAGATGTATGTATGTGTATGAAATAAAGTAAGTATAGGGTGGCGGAACAGTGGGAGGAGCCCGCGGGCCTAGCTCATTTCTCACAACCATTGCCTTGTGAGGGAATGAAGGGGACCTAAATTTTTTTGTAGGTTCAGAAAAGTTAATCGAGAAAGCACTTTTCATGGCAATGAATTTGCTATCGCAGAACTTGCCAATTCATCGCGAAAGGCTATACCCGTGAAAAAAACATTTTTGCTTCTGGATTCGAACCACGCCGGACCTCTGGGTTAACAGGCAGACATGCTTACCATCACGCCACGGGTACCACACAGATGTTCACTCAGAATTCAATATTCGTACGAAGTTCATCAATCGTGGCATAGATTTGACTTAGCCCCACAGGAAATAGTCTAACGGCGTCAAATCGCACGACCGAGGCGGCCAAGCGACTGAACCATTCCGTGAGATAACAGCACGTTCTCCAACGTGGTTTCCAATAAATTGATTATGACATTCTCTGTGTGGCTTATGGCGCCGCGCCGTCCTGTTGGAACCACATGTCCTCCAAGTCCATATCATCCGATTGGGGGCCAAATATACGGTTATCATTGAACGGTAGCAATCCCCATTCACAGTAACGTGCCGGTCTTGATCATCACGGAAGAAGTACGGCCCAATGACGCCGCTGGCCTATAAACCACACCAAACCGTAATTTTTTCGGGATGCAATGATGACTCATGGAGTACGTGTGGATTGCTGCCTGACCTATATCGCATAGCCATTCAGCCAGAAATAAGCCTAACCGCTGAAGATGACTTTTCGATGAAAATCCGAATTATTTTCAAGTTGTTGCTCAGCCCAATTCACGAACATACGACGCTTCATTGATCAAGCGGCTTAAGTTCTTGCGTCAAATTAATGTTGTAACGATGTAGGCCAAGATCTTTTCGCAAAATGCGCCACAACGACGTCACAGAGATGCCCAACGCTTGAGAACGACGTGTGAGAGACACATTATTGCTTTATGAAACTGAAGCCTCAGCGGCAGCAATATTCTCGACACTATGGGCACTTCTTTTTCTCACTGGCTCGGGAACATTTTGTACTGTGCCTGTGGATTCAAATTTTTCCACTAGACGCTTAATTGTTGATATGCTAGGACGATTATTACGACCATAAATTGGACGTAGCGCTCTTAACGTTGTTACAATTTAAATGTTTTTTGCGAATTCAGTTGCAAAGAATTGCATGTGCCCCCTTTTCCCTTACATCTATGGTTATGAGAAGCTGGATATCGAACTAAAAAATTATTTTTAAATAAAAATTTTAATTTTTTTATTATTTTTTTCTTTGGAATTTTGCAGTCGTCCATGTGTATGTATATTTACTCTTTTGCTTTCACTTTTTTTTAAATAAATAAATCGAAAATCAACAAGCTTATTTTTTCAATCAGCTGTGGGCTATCGTCAAAAAAATATCACTCGTCTAAACTGCCAAACGAAAGTGTTTTGAGAGAAAATAGAGTGGGCCGATACCTGCTATTTTTAAAAACAATCTCCAATCAAACGAAACTATTTGTTGATTTTTATGACACAGACAAGAGACAAGCTCTCTAATTAATTAACCCTACTTATGTGAGTTCAATGAAGGAAATTTAAAATAATTTAAAAAAAAAAACACCCTCGTAGGTATGTACTATGTTGGTATTGCGTATATGAAAAATCATGTGAATAAATAACTATAACAAGCATATTTATTTTGTGTCTGCTCCACCCATTACACAGAACTCCGAAAGATATCTAATAAATTTCTCCACTTATCGAGTTGGGCCTCCTTATCACTTCTACACACACACCACTCTCTAAATTTGCCTAAAAATGCGTTTGCTTTCCAGAAATCAATTAGCATCCAACGGCGCGGCGCGCGGCGGCACGGCCGGCAGTTCTATTCAAATTAATTCACTGTCTCATAATGGATGTGAGACATATGTTCAACCATGCAGCCCCGATATTACCATGTAAACGACCTCGAGATGTGGACTGATTCGGATGATTTAGTGTCTCAACATAAGTTCTATGGTAATTTGGTCTCTTAATTAAAAACCTTTGAAAAGAGGTTTTCTGTTTTTTAATTCCTGATTCGTAGTAAGAGAGGCAGCGTCGGTAAACACCTGACAAGGTGTATCGCGCCAACCAGTCCGGAACACCTGATCCTAGTTGGTCATTCTTCCGTCTAAATTTCTGTGGGTAGGTACTGTCCGGTGAATAATTGCCGACCAAGGTCTAAGTTCACAAGAAATATTAATCATATTTCGCACAGATGGCACTTCTTGAATGAGCATTCCGCAGGCATGGACATCCAACATATGGATGCAGCAGAACTCCTAATCGTTGAATCGCCATGTCTTATTTATGACGCTTTGTGATCGTGTAATGGTGATCCCCGATTATGAAATTCGCGAATGTCTTCCTGACCACACATCGTGTGGCGGGAAATCGAGAAAAAAAAGAGAACTTATTCAAATATATGTATGGTATGGGAGAATCTGTGTGCGCGATAATGACTTCATTCTCCAAATTCCTTTTGTCGTAGTCGTTCGTAAAGCTTAAGTGTCACCTAATCGGATTAACGTTTACTATGCAAAAGGTCTTGCGTAAGTTTAAAGATCGTAAACACACCAGATGAACAGATGAATTATATTGAATCTTATTACGTTCGCGAGGTTGGCATTCAATTGATTTCGTTTTGATCTGGAGTCTTAATTGGCTTTTAAACAATGTAAAACGGCAAACAACTGAAGGTGTTAACGGAGTGTTGTTTTGATAGGCAAAGGTACGTGAAGTTGAGTCAAATGGACTTGATTAACAGCATTTTTCTTCTGTTTGTTGCTTATTGATGTCAACTAACTGTACAAAATCCAAGGGTATTTTTTTAGACGTGTGGTTTTCTGGAATCTGGCAATACCTTTTTTGCAGTAGGTCATTTCGACAGCTGTAACTTGATTTGAGTTTGGTTTGGTTTGCCAATTCATCATGGCAAAATTGAAGCCGCATGATCACTGGCACTGTGGTCGATCGATAAAATTGTCTCGAAACCAATTCGATTTTTTTTTTGCCTTTTTCGGAAGAACCACATTTCAAAATTGTGCCCTAATTTTTCAGACTGAAATCACCGTAGAGTGTTTAAAAATGTGTTGACAATGCACGGATTTTAAGGGCGGAGAAAACTGCAGAAGCCAATTGTAAAATAGTAAACATGCAAGAACCTTTCGTAGGGCTCTTCAGGCTACCAAAGATGACCTTGATGAAACAGAAGGATTGCTCTATGCACCGGGCAAAGCTGATTAAATAATAAAATTATTATTTGTTGTGAAAGCTTTAAACGCGTTTTTCTCGAAACCATGTTTTTGAAATTTCAAAGAAGCACTGACTCAAAACTATTCAACCGATTTGGCTAAAATTTTAACCAGTTAATCTACATATACTATACATAGCTAGATACCTAATCTTTAAAACATTTCAAACAACAAACTAATTTTTTTAAACATTTTATCAACGAAAAAAATTGAATTTTGAAAACTTTTTGTCACAAGTCCGCCCCTTTTTTTTGTTTTTAATATGTATATTATTGGTTCATTCATTAAAATAAGGTCTACACTCTACACAGTAATAATCTCTTTGATTTTTTTATATCAGATGACTACGGAAGGCTGTGTGCCTCCCCGAAACAGCTCACTCTTCTTTAGAGTGAGCTACTTTGTCCACTTTGACATAACAAATTGTTAATAAGTTAATGTAGGATTAAGTAAAAGAAATTTTTTTATTATAATTCAATAAATATATAAACATGTAAAAGCTACCTCGTACACTCAATTTTGAAGTCCCTAACTCTCCACTCCCGCCGAGTTGTATCAAGAGTTTCTTTCCTGCGGTATGTTCACATTAGTTAAGGTTTCATAGTCTGTCCGATTATGCACTCCGCCTTCGGTTTTGAACCATATGTATAGAAATGAATTAAATCATCCCTTAGTAATTCTTGTTGTCCTTTCGATGTAGTCAGAGTGATTGAGCTTAATTCGAGTAAATTAAGAATGAATAAGGGGCGAAAAGTGAGATTAGTTTTGACGTATGGCAGTGCTTGTAAATAAGTATCGGGCAAATGACCGTAGTAGCCTGTTGGCAATCTGTGGAGATCTGGAGATTATCCACAAATATAGTTACTGTGGCCATATTATACCTTTACTCAATTAAGAAGGCTTCCTATTGAATAAAATTACTTTTCTTTGGGCTTCTAACATCCAACAAATTAGAGCAACGTTTTTACTGTTCCGGAGGTGGATATCTTTCAAGTTCTTTGTTCTTGTATCAAAGCACCTAGGTAGATACTTGTAATAGGTATCTGTAGCGTCTTCTCTTCATCATACGACCAAACATTCAATTTGCATTCATCTAAATAGTACTTCTCTTCAGGAAGCAATAGATAACACTTTCACGAATCCTTTTCCCATTCTCAAATCGCATTTTATTCACAGGCACGACAAAAATCAACAAACACACCTTGCCATAGCATTCTATAGATTGGCAACTACAAGAACAAAATACAACAAACTAAGGCTTTACAGTCGATGGAAAACCCCAAAGCGATATTTTACGCGAAATTTGTTTTTTTTTTTTTTCAATCCATCCACGCATTATATATCGGTACTCACTTTTTTCTACGCCACAGTATAAGATTTTATCGCGGTGGCGGCGGCGGCGGCACGGCCTCCTCCTAACGTCTCCATCCCACATAGATGAAAACAATTAAATAACCAAGTATGTATAGTAAGGACTGAGGCCGGTGAAGAAGACAACTATAATTTTTTTTTTTTTGTTACAACCTTTCCTTCTTGCGGTGCCATAAGAAATTGATGGACATTAAGATATAGACTTGTACGACCACTTTTAGGCAGGCAAGTCCTTTGACGTTTGTCGATGGCTTCGCCATCGTTTTGTTGAACTAAAGAAACTTCTACCGGATAGGAATGGCAAAATTGAATTGAGTTCAATACAAAGCTGTATCTAAATTTTACCAAGAATAATAATGGTCTAAAATGTTTGCATTGAAGCTTCAATTTTGACCGCTTGTTATGTCCGGACTTTCAAATCGACCAAATAATATACAGTAAGCGCTTCGAGTACCTAGGTAGGTACAACTTCTACACAATTTCTACAAATACCATCATCCTGGATGGGGTATTTAAGAGAAGGATGAATTTGAGATCATTGGTGCAACTACATTGCTTCATGTGCACTTGCCTTTGAGCTAAATTTGATTCGCGAAGGCGAATTCTATGCGAGGCAATTTACATACACTAAATTCTGTTAGGAAAAATATGACATTTCAAGCTCGAGATAGACATAAGTTGGAAGTTGTATGTAAATGAGTCGGATTTGGTAAACAAACAATATTCTGTAAAGAGAAACTGCCAAAATTAATGTCCAGAGTAGACTTAATTGACAAGTCTTTATTATTTGAGTTATTACATTAAGTTGTCGCGTAAGAAGTTTGCTTTATAAGTTTTTATCTTCCTTCTAAAAGCTTACGAGAGCTCCACATGACAGAGAGCAATTTGTTAGTGGGAGTTCCCATTAACATAGGTAACTACATGCTTGGCATTTCTGAAAGTGTCGTTTCAAGTTAACACAAACTTAAAATTGCTGATGAGAACTTCGAAGAGCATTTTTGTTAATATGTAACTAAAAAACAAAAAAAAAAAAACTCTCAGAGAAACATCAATGCAACATTTCTCGTAAACTAATGGTCTCTTTAATGGTGTCATATTTTTTGAACTCTGTTTATTAACAGCGCCAACTAAAGTAACTCAACACCGAATGTTGTTTCCTGTCGAAAGAATCCAAAAAAAATTGGTTCGGACACCTCTTACCTTTTCTCTGTGTAACTCGATCCAGCGACAAAATTAAAATGAATGCCCGTTCAATGTTCAGCAATAAAATGGCACATGAGATACCGAATAATAAACATACTGGCGAGAATACATTAAACAGCAAATCGCTTACCTATGCGGCCGTTACGACTCGGTGGGGGCAAGTAACCGCAGCTATAAACGCGCGCAACGCACAATAACCTCCTTTCTTGTCCTAACCTCGACAAAAACATACAGAAACATAAAATGCAAACAGAGAAATCTGCACAGTCAAAGATCTTTAATTACAGTTACAATGAACTTTACGATTCCCCATTAGTGGGCAATTTCGAGGCTCCCCTTTTCTGCGTGTAAGCACCAATATCCGTTCATCCAACAGCCGATGAAAGAGAACGAAAATAAAACACAGATTGATTTTTTTTGTGGGGTAGACACTTGCGTATACTGTTCAATAGACTGTCGCAGCGTCTTGCTGTTGTTGGAGCTGAGGCTGCGGCTGCCGCATTGAGAATCGGAAGCGCTAACTTCATTGAATCTCGAATCTCGATCATATTACTTCGCATTTCAATCCTGACCTAGACCCGCGCAGTAGCGTTGGCAGGCGCGGCGGTGACGGCCGGCCGGCAGGCGCTCCACTAAACGTACTCTGTCACACGGTAAATAGATAGAAATAGAAACAAACATGACCGCATGGGTGGAGAACCGAGTACTCATAATTAAATTCCAACCTCTGATATCGGTAATTTAATTCGCAGAGTATATCATGTATCATACAAGACATTGAGGTGAATGTCAGTAGCAATAGCTCAAGTTGAGGTAATGCGATGCTCCGGGACTAAATTACTGAATTACATAACTACACACAGAGTAATTGCGCGCCAGGTGTGCTTTGGAAGTTTCTCCCATCGATAGACAGCAATTTGAGATTCGGTCGGATGCCAGAGACTGACAATTTGCCCTGTTTGTTTTTTGTCAAATTGTATTTTATTTAATTGGACACTTTGACATTTGCACACTGAATACCTACCACTTTGCTGCACTGTCACCACTCAATTGGCAATTCTATATCAATGTTTCCGTATAAGGTTATGATTTCATTCAATCGGAGAACAACCAAACGACGCGACTCGACGCGACGGTGTCCCATGTATTCAAAATTTCCATTCCATGTAGGTATCTTTTCCTGGTTTTCATTCATTCATCCCAATGGAATAGGAATGGCAATAGAGCAGCAACTATCAGAGTCATTGGACGTGCTCGGGCAGTGGTCTTTCTAAAACAACATGCTCCCATTTATGAAGGAATGCTGCATCAATAGCCCGGTCCATTTCCAGGTCCAACTCTAACTCCAACTCCAACTCCAGGTCTTTTTGTAACTTTTTAGCACTACTCTGGAATAGTTTAAATTTGATTGGCTTCCAAATTTGGCTCTGAGTTTATCTTCTGTCTTTTTGTTAGTGCTGAGTCAAACATGTGTGCTTAGAGGTCGCGTTGTTGTCGTCTAGGTCTACTTATGGAGTTGTGCTGATTGGTTTAGTGTCGACAATCGACATGGACGCGGCTGAAGTTTTGCTGTTCTCATCAGATGACCATCTGCCATTGGGACAGTTAATCGGATGATGACATGACTGCAATGGCAAGGGGAAATGTTGTACAACAACTTACAACCGACACTCGACGGAAACGAGTGTATTTCATGGCAGTCTGTCACGAATCACGATGGACATTTCATACATAAGTATTTGTACTGAATGGTGTGTTTTCTAATCAATCTGACTTAGTGTTAATTTTTTTAATATATTGCGCTGACATGTCAAATGATGGTTCACAAATGCTATGAACCTGAGAAGTCCTTGATACTGGTTTGAAGTTCTCGACTTTATTGGTATAGAAGGTAGAGCTGTGAAGTGTCGGGTGAAAAACTGCAAAGTACTAAGGGTTAAGCTCTCAATCGCCCAGCAGAACCGCGAGCCGTCTGCTGACTTCATAAAATCGAAATTTGGTCAAAGGAAAAGGTGATACTGGTAAATGCTGTGGAATAGCAACACCGTCTTCTCTCGAATGATTTTTTATGGAGTCGGGGAAGTAAAACAAAGAAACCATGTAAGAAAAAAGGGCCATATGAGTTTTGGAAAAAGATGGGATATATCGAGTTCAGATGACTCATCATTCTCATCTTCAAGCTTATAGGAGGACATAGTCTTAGGCCAAGTTTTTATATGACCAAAAAGTATGGTAAAAAACACTTATGTGTCCAAAAGGAAGCAATATTTTTTGGTCTTTTGTTAAGTGCAATAAGAACTCCACGACGTCATCGGTCCCAACGTTCATCTTCAATGACAACAATAGGCATATGGCCTGAGAACTGCTGCGTCAAAATTTAAAAATTCAATTCAATTCCATTTTGCTCTAATCAACTTGAAATTTTGACCCAATACTCTTGCAACATTATGAATTCAAATAAAAAGTGGAGAACTTGTTGATCAGTTTGAAGTTTTTCACTAAATTAAATTATTCTCAAGAAAGGATTTTTTTTTACCTACCTTAGTGCAATCCTACAAGCTACAAAAAAATTGCTGGGATGCATACTGTCTCTTATGTAAAAACGTTTTTGCTTCTAATTGTTTTGAGGTGACCTACGTGTGTGTAGGTCCTAACCTAAAGTCACTAAGAACCTCTCTCTTCGCTCCACTGTTTTGTCTCTTTGTAATATCGTCCATATATTGCAAGTTGCAACGCACAAACTTATTTTACCATCTTAACTCAATAGAGAAACAATTACAAGTGATATCTTAACGAGTGGGGTAACGATCTCTAAATGATTGCCTTTTCTTGCAAACCGCATTTTCATTAAGGAAAAAAACTGAAAGGACTGCTTTGAACACATACCACTCTGTGGGTGGGCATATCAATTTTATTGATGTTATAGTAAATTTGTTCGATCATGCCAAAACTAGAAATACTGACAAGAATATATAATGTGCGTTCGCTTTCGCCCAGCTGGATGCCTCTTTTTCCAAGGTTGGCTTTGTTTATACGCAAAAGGCGTACGTCACGTCGCTTCGTCCGAGACGGGGTGAGACAGTGACATCGACGACGAAATCGAGTATAAAATTTTTTTTAATGGCTTGAAGGTCATAAATAACGTTGTCGTGAAATAAAGTCGTGTGAAATAAGGTCGAAACAGCTTTATTTCCATTTCTATGTGGTTATAATGTCGAACTGAACAAATTACAAGGGTCGACCTTATTACCCTGGCGAATTGGCAATAACGTCGAAAAAGAAATAAAGTCGAATTCGAAAAAAAGCGCTTTATAGCACGATATTTTTTCGGGTTCTTCCTATTTTTGAATTTTGTGGGTACCCGTGGCGTGATATGGTTAGCATATCCACCTGCTAACTCAGAGGTTCGAGTTTCGAGGTTCGAATCCCAGCAGAGGCAAAAATGTTTTTTCCACGGGTATCGCCTTTCGCGAGGAACTTGCAAGTCCTCCGTAAGTATTCATTGCCATGAAAAGCGCTTTCTCGATTAGCCGTTCCATTCCCTCACAAGGCAAAAGGCATGGTTGTGAGAAATGCGTTAGGCCCAGAGGCTTCTCGCTCTGTTGCAGTTTTGTATTCCAGTTCCAGTCCAGTTTTGTATTCATCATTCACAACTTTCGGTTTGTTTATTTAAGCCGTTTCTTATGTTTAGCATGCTTGCCTCGGAAGTATTCCTTGAGCGTCACTGAACTGACTTTTGTTGATTTACGAGAAGAATGCTAAACTAATTTCCATTGACAGTGAGAGAAAAATAAATGATTTACACCCAACAGTGACATCTTACAGGTTGTTAGCGTAAGCGCACCCTAATTGGCGGTAGTTTCCGCCTGACGTATAGGGGGAGTTACTGCCACTGGCCACGTCATCGGCTCTACGTTTGTAGTAATCGACCGGCCATCTTTTTTATGGTCAACCATCTTTTTTCTTGTCAAAGTAATCGATCGGCCATCTTTTTTGGCACACATTTTGCAATAAAACTCTTTCTTATGTCCACACAAATCAAGGAGTGAACATTTCGACAACGAAGCAGCGAGAGACCCAGCAAAGCAGCAGAGCATAATTTTTTTTCCAACTTGAAGACATCCAGAAGACTAGGTAAATATTGTATTTATAATATTGTAACAATTTTAACTTGAAATTATTAAATAAAGGATTTTAACACATACTGTACAACTGTGTACAATTGAAATTGTTCGTGTGTTCAACATCTTCTTCTGCTGCCACCAAATTGTGGCAACACAGGTATTTCAAATGAGTTTGACTTTGAAGTCGTTTCTGAATATGAATTAATTATGAACATCCGCTCTCTAAATTCGAATTCTGTAGGGGAAGATGGAGGTCCCATTAAGTTTGTGAAAATGATACTACCTCATGTGATATCCGAATTAACACACATTATAAATTTTTGTAAAACCTCCGATGATTTCCTGATTGCTGGAAACTTGCAAAAGTTATCCCCGTCCCCAAAAAAGCTAATCCCTCATCTTGTTCAGACTTCCGACCAATAAGCATCTTGCCTTGCCTGTCGAAAGACTTTGAGAGAATCTTGGCTAGTCAAACATCGAACCACATTGGTCAAAATAATTTACTTTCACCAGTACAATCGGGTTTCCGCACGAATCATAGCTGTGCTACAGCTATTGTCAAGGTACTCGATGACATTTGAATACTGTATGACCTAGACCAACTGACGATTTTGTGTTTGCATGACTTTTCTAAGGCTTTTGACAGGGTTAATCATGACATCCTAAGTTTGTATTTTGGCTTCAGAAGTGGATCTGTTGGTTTAATCAAAAACTACTTGCAACAACGTATTCAAAGAGTTAAAGTGGGTAGTTCATTTCCTGAGCCAAATAATATCCTTGCTGGTGTCACCCAGGGTCAATTTTGAGTCCTATTTTATTCTGCATGTTTATCAATGACCTTTCCAAAGTGTGCCAAAATGTTGCATTACATCTTTATGCAGATGATGTCCAAATATATCTATCCCGGCCTTTTAACTTGATCGAAGACTTAGTCTGCAGACTAAATGAAGATCTGTTTAATATTAACAGTTGGGCTTTATGTAATGGCTTAACTCTTAATCCTACTAAATTGGAAATATGTAGTTGCAATTTCCAAAAAGAAATTCAACACTGACCTCCTTTCGCCTGTTTATCTCTCACGCTTTCAACTTGAGTTTGTAGATACGGTCTATAATCTTGGTTTTAAAGTAAACCGTTCTGCTTCTGCTAACGATCATGTCAATTCTTGTGTAGGTCGAATGTACGGCGGTCTCCGAAAACTATACCTATTTGCTAACTTGACCCCTGTAAACACCAATTTAAATTTCATAAAATCTTTGTTACTGCCATTATTGAATATGCTGCAGTAGTTTACTGTTGGCCTGACACTCATTGTTGGTTACGAACTGACTGTTGCTTTTAAGATATGGTTAGGTACGTTTTTGGCCTTCGAAGGTTTGACCATGTTTCACAAATAAAATTTCTATAAAAGACTTATGTATGTCTTACTTGTACACCGCTCACCGCTATTTCATAAAAATTGAATTGAATTGAATTGGGAGGAGGAGAACATGGTAGATAAAATGTAGCACAAACAAAGCTCATCTGAAAAACCAGTTGCATTCCTCCCCTGAAAAAATATATTTGTCTCGCTAGGAATCCACTTTTACCTTGAACCTAAATCCCTGTGTACTGTTAACTACAGAGACTCATACCTGACTTTTTTCCCCATTATTACGATCTACAAGAATTTAAAATCAATGTTCATCGTTGTCTATAGCTAAATCCTCTCCTATTTTTGTAACCCCTCGCAGTGTGCTAAAATTTAAAGTTTATTCATAAATACTTGATGTCTGCTTAGATTATAAAAAAATATATATATATACCTCCTGTGCCCCCGTCTGACGAGATGGCATGCACTGCCTTGAGCGGGCTCATGACTTCTTTTCTTAATCCTGTATTCATATGTTGTACTTACAGGAACAATTTGCAACCTGTTATTATAAAACTCTTCTAATTAAATTACAGACCACGAAGAAGCAATCTAACACCGCTTCTCTTCCTTAGCTAAAAAATGCCATTAGCAAGTAGATAGACGCTTAACTTGTGTCTACCACGTAAAAACACATTAAACTGCCTTGTTTGTTTGAATTTTTAATCATTGTTCACTTTTTGGTTTTATCTATTTCTTAAGAATTTATAGCCCACTCTCGTGGATTAGGGCGACTTTAAAGGTGCGCACACTTCAAGACCTTTCTCTCCATAAACTCAATAAACTGTAAAACAAATGATCTAATTTTTGTTTTTGGCTTTTGATGTGCGATTGCGCGTGGAAGGTGAAAAGGTGAAAAGAACATGATCCAAGACTCAAACTTTTTAATCTTTCTGTTGCTGGGAAGTAATTTGTTTTGATGCAATGTGTTTGAGTGACCTCTTTTATGCGACGGCGCGGCGTGGGGCGTGGCGTGGCGTGGCGCTGTGCAGCGCGCGTGGGATAGCTTAAATTGTTACCTACTTCGTTTTTGTTTTGAATCCAATCATTAAATGCTAAGCAATTCCTCCTCGACTTGCGTTACTTTCGGTTAACTGCGCCTTATCTTGGAAATCGTTTAAAGCTACGAGATACTTGCTGAGGATATTAAACTGCCTTCCAAAGATGGGGGAATACCGCTTTGGAAATGTTTTAAACATAAGACAAATGCAGTGTAGGTATAGTAATAACTTGAACCATTCCTTCTCTTTTACAATGTTTTCTGTCTTACTTTAGGCTGATCCATTTGTAGGCAGCCCTGAGATCAAATTCAATTGCTATTTGCTACTCCTTAAGTCGTGGCGCGATCATTGATTTAAGATAAGGTTTCTATGTTTTCGATCACGTTAACAAGAAAGTTGTCCGTATACGTAGCACGCCAAAACTAATGCGATACAAATTCCCGGAATCGTTGTATATCTATAGTTTGGCGAGTTGCAACCTGTCCAAATGTCAATACGCAATTTATTATGTGTCCTTTCTGGCTCTTTGGCTGGCAGGCAACTATGAATGGAGTGCTGCTTTTTGGTGAAAGTGTATCAATATCAATCAAAAGATACCTACACTTAAAAGATAAGGAATCGTTAAAGACTGAGGTTAAATTGAGCTTGATGAAGATAGCTTTGTTTATCTATATGTGTTGTTTGTTGCTCCAAAAGAAATTAACTTACACAAATTTTTCTGAGCTACATCGCTTATTTATTTTATTATTGTCTTTATGATTTTAGTATAAACTACACTTGTGGATTGCCTGTAATATGAATTCGATGCAGTTTCGTCCACTTTCGAAGAGATGTAGGTAGCCTTAGAAAATAGTTACATTGTTTCAATGTGATTTTGGGGTAAGTAATATGATAACGTACATATGTATATCGCCCCATTGCCATGGTAGTTTAAAGCTAACAAATTATTTATAATTGATATACCTACACTGTGATCTTGTTCCTTAAACATGGCTGGACATGGACATACTCTGTCGTTCCCCATACCCCATTTATCGCCGATTATTATTAAAATACGCACAACATGTTTACACTTATCGACTCACAGTTCCTGAATGCATTTTAAAATGAAATAGGACGCTCCAAAACCGCAACATATGTGAATTCGCAGAAAAAAAGCGGACAGAACTACAATTTCCGTGATATAAACCCGCTGATGATAAACATTCCGCGGTTTTAAATTGGTCTCATAACTGCCTGCATGCTCCCGAAAGAAGATACTCCTCACACACGCAAAATAGTTCGTGTGGTATAATGTACATATAAGTCAAATGGGGATTGCATTCCCGACATATGTGCACGATGGTGCCCGCGACGGTCGCGCGACTACGCATTAAAACAAAAGATTTGCGGGAGTCTGTTGTTGTTATTTAAACAGGAAAGAGAATAATAATGTGGCCACTTTTGGTGGCTTGCACGCAAAACATTGCCCGCGTTTGTTGTTTTCTCAACTTAAGAATCTAGAACGTTTTGCGAGTTTCTGTCAGTAATTTAAATCCTAGTTGGCTATTAATTCGTTTGTTATTAATTTGCGTACATACCTATGTTTCTGTGAAGCTACTGTAAGGGCGTACGCAGGATTCACATCTTCTTATTGATCGCGACTAACTACTTCCTGGAGTGATCAGCCAAGGCTCCTCATGAAAGGCGCCTCAATATATGTTCCCGTGTCACGGGATAATCTGCCGTGCTCGAATCGTCATCTTAACTTGAAATCAATTTATGTATATATTTTGACTTTGACTAGCGGAAATGGTGCAAAGTACCTTTCAACTTCAAACGCCAACAAAAAAAAAGGCATCTGACAAGTGAGTCTCCGGCGCGCGACTAGAACATCTAAAATTAATAGCACTCGCGCTTTTTGTTTCCATATTAAGTGTACGTTTAGTGAGGAATGATGCAGCCCTTAGGAATACGCTGTGTCTGTGACACATTTAAATATTTTAAAACTCGAAGCACACGATAGAAGAGGCAATTGCAACTTGACTGTGGCTGATGGCTTATGCGATGGCAGGTACTACATACAATATACGCTATGTATTTGCTTGCATTCACTGTCAGAATGTTGACATATCTGTTCAAAGAGTGGGGAACTTTCATTTTATAAAATATGTAGGTACACATTTAACCTATACGCTATACCTGCCATTGATGATTGTGTGCAGCTAAATCTGTCAAAGGAAATGAGACCTATTAGCCATTAGTGTTTGTAATTTATTTAAACTTCAATCTGACAAATATGTTGGTATGTAGGCACTTTGAACCGCATTGAAAACGGAATACTAATAAAGACTCGCCGTTTTAGTGCAGATGTTTTTGCCTGATTAATTTCTAGGTTATCACTGGTGAATGTTTTGAAATCGGTACATCAACAAATAGTTTTGCTTAACATATGAAGCTTTGTGTCACCGTTTGATTTGAAATGTTCTAATGAAGGAAAGCAAAGAGATATCTTTGAGCAATGCCGCAAATGCGGCTTTAACAATAGAACAGATTTAAGGTACTGTTTCAAAACTCCATATGAAATTTCAAAATAAATTTTAGGGGGTAAGGCGTCCGTGGTTTTCAGAATACAAGAAAAAATAGACTGCGTTAAACTGGTCTTCACAAACTGCCAACTTCGAAGTTTAAGTTATTAAGTTAGGGTGGGTTTTGAGATGCCTTTGATAATTCTCGAAATATTTGAGACTAATTAGTCTTGTTCTTGTTCTTGTTCTTGTTCTTGTTCTTGTTCTTGTTCTTGTTCTTGTTCTTGTTCTTGTTCTTGTTCTTGTTCTTGTTCTTGTTCTTGTTCTTGTTCTTGTTCTTGTTCTTGTTCTTGTTCTTGTTCTTGTTCTTGTTCTTGTTCTTGTTCTTGTTCTTGTTCTTGTTCTTGTTCTTGTTCTTGTTCTTGTTCTTGTTCTTGTTCTTGTTCTTGTTCTTGTTCTTGTTCTTGTTCTTGTTCTTGTTCTTGTTCTTGTTCTTGTTCTTGTTCTTGTTCTTGTTCTTGTTCTTGTTCTTGTTCTTGTTCTTGTTCTTGTTCTTGTTCTTGTTCTTGTTCTTGTTCTTGTTCTTGTTCTTGTTCTTGTTCTTGTTCTTGTTCTTGTTCTTGTTCTTGTTCTTGTTCTTGTTCTTGTTCTTGTTCTTGTTCTTGTTCTTGTTCTTGTTCTTGTTCTTGTTCTTGTTCTTGTTCTTGTTCTTGTTCTTGTTCTTGTTCTTGTTCTTGTTCTTGTTCTTGTTCTTGTTCTTGTTCTTGTTCTTGTTCTTGTTCTTGTTCTTGTTCTTGTTCTTGTTCTTGTTCTTCTTCTTCTTCTTCTTCTTCTTCTTCTTCTTCTTCTTCTTCTTCTTCTTCTTCTTCTTCTTCTTCTTCTTCTTCTTCTTCTTCTTCTTCTTCTTCTTCTTCTTCTTCTTCTTCTTCTTCTTCTTCTTCTTCTTCTTCTTCTTCTTCTTCTTCTTCTTCTTCTTCTTCTTCTTCTTCTTCTTCTTCTTCTTCTTCTTCTTCTTCTTCTTCTTCTTCTTTTTCTTCTTCTTCTTCTTCTTCTTCTTCTTCTTCTTTTCACTTTTTGGCGTTACCAACATCGAACAGCTCACTCAATCTTTGTTACCCTGCCGTCATATCGAGCATCTCCATTTCAGCTAAGGGCGCACCCACTTTTTCAAGGACTTTAACCCATACGTCTTGTTTTTCTTGTTGGGGTGTCAGAATTTCGCCTATGATGACTGCTCATTCAACCTTCGTAACAGTTCCTTTTTATGGGCGTTTTTTAGAGGTTGGACTCTAATGCCATTTTCATTCTCAAAAACTGACTGTTTGCTCTATGGGCTGGTGAAGTCATTGGGTCATATTTCTTCCGAAATGATGCTGGCGAGCCAGTTGTCATTAATGGAGATGGTATAGAGATAGACCCATGATAACCGATTATTTTCTTCCCGAATTGGATGGTAAGAATGTGGATAAGATGTGGTTCCAACAAGATAACAATGGACTAGTCAAGCCACCAAGCTCGTCTACGTCAACAAACCAGAAAAGTTAGGGGGCTTGGAAACCAAAATTCGTGGCGCTATTGCCGACATACGGCCGCAAATTCTGGAAAAGTGTTCGAAAATTGGACCTCTAGACTTGGTTTTATTCGAGCCAGCGGTGGTCACATGCTCGAAATCATATTTAAACATTAATGGCATAAAATTGTCCTTCCAATAAAACCGAATTGATGGACATTTAAACGATTTTCTTGTATTTTATTTCAAGTTCATGATAATTACCTCTAAAAAAACACGCTTTACATATATACCCGTGGAAAAACATTTTATTCCTTGGTGTTTTAGGGATCGGAAGATTGGAACCACGAACTTCCCACGCAACAGGAAAACACGCTGGCTATTATACCTATTTTAATAGCAAAGACCATCATGCAGACGAGTTCTTGTCTTTTTCCTTTTTTAAAAACTTAAGGTTCGAATTTTTTTTATCAGAACAAGTGTTGGTACACTTAACGCTATCAAATAACTATCAACGCAGATTAAGTTCAGAATGGAGAGTGCTAAGTAAGAGTCACGCAAATAGGCTTAGGATACTGTTAACGACTTAACATCTTTTTGATTGCAAACAACATAAGTATTTAAAGCTATTCAAATCAATAATTTAATGTGTTGGCAAAGAAATAAACTTTGTTTAACGATCAGCTATAAACTCTGACGAGGGTGTTCATGCATAAATATCTTCAAATTAAGCCAAATTTCGGGTTCTAATCCGGGCAGGTTCTTATAAACATAAATACTAGCTGACATTTATACCTCAAACGATGCTGAGAATTATTTTCACTTCTGCGATCATGATAATTACTTTTGAATCCCCCAAACAACTTAATCTGATTTCATTAATTTTCCCAGAAATCGCTACCGGCAGACACTGCACACTGTTCCAATAAAAAAAGGGACATACATACATTCATATATCCAAGTAGTATTTGTATGTAGATACCTATGTGGAACAAATCTATGAACAAAGCCTAGAAATAAAACCGAAACTAATGGCTCAGCTATTTGGCTGTGTCATCTGTGAATGCCTCGTCCTTCTCTTAACCCTATATTCTAATTAAATCTCGTAAATTTGTAAATTTGTTTTTTTGTTTTATTTAGATCGTCATAAAACCGAAAGACTATTTATTCGGTTACCTTTAATCGCAGAATGTAAATATTTATTAATGGATTAGCATTCATAAGCGTGAAATGAATGGAGATGTTTCACTAAAAAGCCAATCGGCGGAATTGGTCTTTGAAGTTGAAATGATGTTAAGGCAGTGCTTGGTGGTGTTCGAAGGTGGTGTCGCCGTCATCGTCTTCATGAATTTTCGGATCGTTGGCGTAAGACATGGTATGTGTCATAAAACTGTTCAAAATGTTTGGTGGAAGGCAGGACCAAGAAAAAAAAAAAAAAAAACAAGAGAAAAAAAATTCTTTGAAATTTGAATTTCAAATAGTTTTCTTGGGAGCAATCAAAATTCCTCAAATATTAACGAGCATCTTATCAAGGAATGGAAGATGTGGTAGTAGTTATGAAGATAATAACTTTCGGATGAACTTTTAGTGTAAAGAATGGAAATTCAAATTTCCAGGTAGACAAGTCAGCATCCTTGTGCGAAGAAATGCACAATACGAAGACACAGGATCTGATGCATGGAAAAGTAACATTTGGTGGTTTAGCTTTACCAAAGTTTCCGTGATGAAGTTTTGCCCATTAAATATTAAAGAAATTGTAGTTTTGAATGGAAAAGTTTTTATCATATTTTAATATTAAAACTTTGACTGTATTTAAGCTTTTGCAGGGAACCTCGCTGTTGACATAAATGTTGCTGCGAGTTTAAGTTCTTATATTTATTTTCCTTATTAGTTTTAGTTCTCCTTTGTAGAAATTTATTTACTAGTAAGTAAGTAAGTAAGTAATTCATTTTATTTTGCTTTTTTCATAGTTGGTTTATAATATAATGAATGAATTTAAAGCTATGGCATTGCCGTCAGCTCGGTTAGCAATTTTATTCAATAAACATTTAAATATATATAAATATAGTTTTTTTATTTTTTAATTGTTATTATTAAGCTTTTTTTTATTTATTAGTTAAAAAAATTTGCAAAGTTAATCATATTCTGTTATCAGTAGAGTTCTATACTTGTAGAGTTGATATACAAATTTGTAAAGGTTTTTCCAGTTGTTCTCGTTCAAGATTATAATTGTTTCTTGCATAGTTAAGGTTTTCTTTCCGAAATGTGCAAGGCGCTGAGAAGAGAATATCGGACAGATACTGAAAAAATGGAAACAATCTTCTTTTGCTTTCAGGTTGCACAGTGTGCAGAATTGGTTGAAACTTCCGTTGTATGGACTTCCATTTAGATGAAGGAGTTCACATCTTGTTTTGAAAATAAGAGATATTTCTCTGTAGTTGTACATATCGTTGAAATAATTCATGTTTAACAAAGTAGTGTTTAGTTGCGAGTATATGATCCTACTCTCAGATTCTCGAGCAATAGATGAAAACTCATGACGAACAGAATTTTCATACTTTTCAATGACTCTATAAAACTGTTCTTTGATACAATTTAAGTTATTCGTGTCTATCGAAACGATTTCTCCACAAGCGATTCCTAAGCATTTCCACTTGGATAGCCACCAATCGTGATTTCTTAGTTCATAAAACATCATTTTTTTAGTCAGACGAGTATCTGCGTGTGAGACAACTTTGGTAATGTAGTCGGCGTGCAGTTTAAGAGTATATGTGAAAAGCTTTGGTAGTCCTGTTTCAAGATAAATTGCGTAATTGGGTGTATTCAATGGTAAGTTAAACAATTTTTTCAGGAAGTTCCTTTGAAATTTTTCGATGGACTCGTATTCATCAATTCCCCAAACTTGTCCAGCATAACATAAGGTGGACTTAACAACAGCATCAAAAATTTTATACTTTGCTGAGAGACTTATTCGATCATTAAAAAAGATTTTCCTCCATGACATATTGAGAAGGCTTTGTGATGAATTTGATTTTTCTTGGAGATGTATGTTAAAATCTAGGGACCGGTTCAGTTTTACACCTAAATATTTGTATTCGTTAACGGTCTCCAGTTTAGTACTATTATAGAACCAGTTGTAAGATATTTGGCTTCTGGTTGACGGGCTGAATATCATTACTTTCGATTTGCTTGTGTTGATTACAAGACTCCATTCATGGCAGTAATCCGACAGGCGGTTGATCATAAGTTGAAGGTTTTCGGGTGACTCAGATAGAATCACTAGATCATCAGCATACATTAATACATTTATGTTTGAATCTACCATTCGAATTCCACCAGGAAGGCATGCAACCACGTCGTTAACAAATAGTGAAAACAGCATGGCACTGAGAAGACAACCTTGTTTTACCCCGTTATCAGTTTCGAACCATTCCGAGTAACTGGATCCATCCCACACCGCCGCTTTTGAGTCCGTGTATAGTTCTTTTAATAGCCTAATGAACTTCGTGGAAACTCCTAGTTTTGAAAGCTTGTAAAACAGAGCATTTCGATTTATAAGGTCGAAGGCCGCTCTAAAATCAACGAAGAAAGCGTATACTTTCTTATTCCTTGCTTGAAAGGCTTTCACAATTGATGTTAGTGTGAAGATATGGTCAACCGACGAGTAATTCTTCCGAAAACCGGCCTGAAAATCTGACAAGACACAGTTTATCTCCACCCAAGTCTCTAATCTGCTTACTAGTATCCCACAGAATAATTTTGCAAGAACATTCATAAAAGAGATGCCTCGATAATTTTCTACGTTGTTCAGGTCACCTTTTTTGTGTATCGGAAAAATTACTGACCTTTTGAATGAAGATGGTATTTCTTCCGTCGAGAATATTTTATTGAACAACGAATGAAGTTGTGAATAAAACGTTTCAGTAGCATTCTTGTAAAATTCGTACGGGACTCCGTCTTCTCCAGGGGCTTTTCCATTTTTTCCTTTGAGAACAGCCGATTTTAGCTCTTCAAGAGAGATTTCAGAATCCAAAATTTCGTCGGATAACCATGGTTCAGCATACAAAAATTTTACATTAGTTTGACCATAAAGTAAAGAACCAAAATAATTAGACAGGTCATCAGCTGAAACTCCTATTCCAATTGTAAAGTTTTCACAATTAATATCTCTCGCTACCTTCCAAAATTCTTTCGAGTTTTTAGTTTGGCCAAGTGTATAGGCTTGATTATTTTCAAAATTAATTTTCTTGTTGTAACACAATTTTTTGTACGCTGCATTCGCTTCGTTGTACCATTTCTTAAGGGTTTGAGAATACGAGTTTCTTAGTGTATTTAGCAAGTCGAACGACTTTTTTCGGGCCAGCATACATTCCTTGTCAAACCATTTTGCTTTGTACTTTGAAGCTTTATTTTGAGTAATGTTGTTTGAGGAGCATTTCAACGCTTGGACTAGTTTTTCTGCAGATATTTCAACTGACTCAGCCAATGTATCGATTGTGGCTAAATTTTCGTCCAATTTTTGCTGGAAAAAATCGACATTATTCTGGTTCCACTTTAACCGCGGAAGGAGTTTAAGGTTTTTTTCCGTCGCTGCATATTCGCTACTCAGTTCCACAATTATTGGCATGTGATCGGAAAATATTTTACTTTGAACTTCAAACTTCTTCACTACATCTTTCCAGTTATTATTCACCATACAAAAGTCTATGACCGATTTTCCTTGGCCTCCAAGGAAAGTAAACCTGCCTTCATAATCACCATTGGTACATCCATTTAAGATTTCAAAGTCGTACATCTGCATGAATTCCATAAATTTTTTTCCATTTTGATTGCATACTTCATCCATTGATACTCTATGGTTGATGTTTAAATCCATATTGTTTGTATTGCATCCTACTGCTACTTGTAGATTAGCTATTCTAGCATTAAAGTCACCAATCAATAAAATATTTTTCTTTGCAACATTCATCATCATACTGTTAAGACGATCGAAGTCTTCGTTCCATTTATTGCAGTTGATATAACAGGGAATGATGATAAAATTAGGCTTCCGGATTAGTTTAACAACAGTGATTCCTTCGTTTTCGTCAAAGTTGTAGTATTTTAAAAGCGTTGTCTTGATTCCATAGAGAGTTCCGCCACTAGCACGACCTTTGGCATATGTTTTCACTGCAGCTTTCCATATTAATTTGAAACCGTTAAAGTATTTATTTACTAAATCCTTTTAAAGTTTATCATTTCGTTCTAGTTATGTAAAACTCTTTGTCCATATAAATTAGACGGAGGCAAATGAATGTTTTCTATTTATATCTACTTTTTCTTTTCGAGTTATAATATTCATTCAGGCAGAGCACCATCGTGTGGTAAACGGGAAAACCAGATAAGTCGTCTCGTTATATCAAATCTACCTTATTTCCATTTTGTAGAATCGTTGACCGCTTCTGATTTGGTTTAATTTACAGTTATCTATTGTTAAATGGTATAAATTCGGGATGAGTCATTGCCAAATGCGTTTCTTTATTATATTGTAGTAGATTCCAATAGAGAATGGATTGATTTATTTACCCCTTTCAAGTCTTTCACTTTCCGTCTTAGTATTTTTTTTTTTTTTTTTTGATATTATGCCAATTAGACGGAAGTCGCGAAAAAAACTTTCTTAAAGGTGAAGGTAAAAAAGTGGTCTAAGTTACGAATTACTATCTTTTTTCATTTTTAAATCAATAACCGACGATAGAAATGGAAAAATCGTAAAATTGACTTAAGCTTCAACTATGACCTTTAATAACTCAGAAACCGGTAGAGTTAGCAAAAAATCACAAGAGACCTTTTTGCTATAAGAATTGCTATTGGTTGTTGAGTTGATCACCCATTTATCTTCCATTACGGGACTAGCCGGTTAATCACCCGCTAGTCCAATAACGCGGAACTTTAAATGTATTTTGAAACTTTTAGGGTCTTTGTAAGCTATGTCGCTAGTATCATCAAAGAAGAATTCACCGAGATGAGTTTTTCTCCTATCAAGTAGTGCAGGGCATGAGCAAAGAAGGTGTCGAACGGTTTCTTCCTCTTCTTCGTCCATGCAGCTTCTGCAGAAATCAAAACACACCAAGACTTTTGGCGTGTCTTTCTATTAGACAGTGTCCCGTAAGAACACCTATGGTAGAACATAGATACAGGCGGTTCAGGGCTAAGAAACTCTTCGAGCGTTTTGTGTCTAGACACGGCCAACCTTTTTTGTGGCTGTGCCCTTTTTGGTTAGTTCGTCTGCCATACAGTTGCCTGGTATGTCCCTGTGCCCCGGCACCCATGAGAGAAGAATGTTGAACTGATTTGACTTCTCCCTCAGAGACATCTGACAATTTTAGGCCGTGATGGATTTTGTAGAGACAGAGGCAAGAGATTTAAGGGCAGCTTGGCTGTCCGAGAAGATTCGAATATCCGTGTAGGATATGATGTTTTCTTTGAGCCAAGACAGCACCTCCTAAATCGCCAGAATTTCCGCTTGGAACACACTACAATCGACAATGATCGGGTAGGCGGAAGAAAAGACTGAGATTCAGTTTTTCTGAGTAGATTCCACTTCGCTAGTTTTTGAACCATCGGTGTAAAAGTGTAGGTACTACTTCATTTTCCAAGAGAGTGCCATTTTCCCAAGCTTCTCTTGAAGGTATGGTTACTTGGAAATTATTATCACACACCAACTCGGGGGTGGTGTAGTCGGATCGATTCGGTAGGAATCTAAAGTTATCTAGAATGGTATTGTGGCCGATTTGATTATTGGTCCACTGTGATGTAGCTCTGACTCGAGTAGCTGAGCTACCTAAGACTTGTTTGATGAACATATCTAGGGGTGTGAGATCTAGTATTTGATTGAGCGTGTCCGATAGTTTGTAGGTGCTTGCCTGAAACGGCAATTGCTACATCTTCGGCATGGGCATTTAAAAAAAAAAAAAAACAAAAAAATATATATAAAAGACCAGGTTCCATAGTAGAGGAGATAGAACTCCTCCTCCCCTTCTGCTTGTTTTGTAGTTCCTCAATTCGGAAATAATGATTCTGCTGCTGAGGATTGTAACATGATTATTGATGTCTTCTTCTATAAGTAGCCCATCAAGAGCATTAGTGATTGCTGTATTGTTAACATTGTTAAATGCACCCTCTATGTCTAGGAATGCGACGAGAGAGTATTCTTTGTAGTGCATGGACTGATTTACCTTTTGTATAGGCATGTTGCGCCATTGAGATCAGACTAGGTTTAATTTCTTGTCTTAAGTGGATGTCAATTATTCTTTCCATAGTGTTTTAAGGAGGAAGGATGATAGACTAATAGGTCTTAAATCTTTTGGATTTACATGGGAGCTTTTGCCGGCTTTGGGTATGAAGACGACCCTAGCTTCTCTTCAGGCTTTCATTATTTATCATTATTTCATGATGAAAAAAATTTCAAAAATCAACAGAACTTTTCCCGTGTTATTTCCATTTAAAACTTTGGCTATCGGGGGTCGGGTTAAAATTAAAATTAAGAGCTATACCTTTGCATGAAATTTTTTTGATATGATAGATTTAGAGCCGATTTAGGACTATCGGGAAAAAAATTCCGACAAACCCTAAATAAGGACCAATATACATATATATTAAATGAAAACGATATTAGATCGCCTATGGAACTTGGTTCCACAACGGTGTCTTACGACTGCTCATACCTTTTTCTATATTTAACTAAAGCTTTGAGGTTGTGAGAGCGATGAAAAACTATTGATTTTTAACCCTACAGCAATTTCTAAACCGAATTTATTTATTTCGTCCCCAATGTTCAGCGCGGTTTTTGTTGCAAATAAAAGAGGATGGTATTAATATTTTAGGATCTTTATATAACACGAGTAAATTGTAAAATGTACGACTGGACTTGACAAGAATCAAAATACAAGAGAGAGGTTTGTGGTTTGACATTTGACAGTTGAAAATGATAGTTGCCACTTTATAATAATAAAAGAGTGTTACCACTTATTTTTCTACACACCCCCTCAATTTCATAAGTCAAATAATCGAAATTAATAATATATTAATTGTTTTACATTTTTTTTTTCTTTTCTTTTGATAAAAGTTAAACTTTACGAAAGAAAGTTATAGATTCGTTAACTATAGTATAAAAGTTCGAGAACTTAAATTTTAAGTAATTATTTCTATAATGAATACTAAGTATAGTAAAGAGAAAAACTATTAAGTTAAATACATTTCAAAATTGCATACCCATACTGATAAAATGTTTATAATGAGCCGACATCGAGAGGGTTTTTGTCAGGGCATCAGCGATCATGTCCTCAGATTTTAAAAATTTAACTTGGATGGTCTTTTCAGCTACTGCTTCTCGAATATAATGGTAGCGGACGTCAATATGTTTTGTTCTTCCTTGGTTGTTTTGGTCGTGTGCTATATGCTATGCGCTTTGGTTGTCGCAGAAAATGTCAATATGACCTTCGTGTAGTTTTAACTCAAGCAAAATGTTGCGAAAGTATGCTGCATCCTTAGCCACAGATGATAACGTTATATACTCGGCTTCAGTGCTAGACGTAGCCACAATTCTTTGTTTCCGGGATCCCCAATGGATAGCTCCACCAGCATAAAGGAAAACGTATCCGGATTGTGATTTTCTATCGGTAGTGTCTGAAGCCCAACTAGAGTCCGAGTATCCTTGCAGTTGTTGATTCGTCTTCTTGTACACGAGGGCTGAAGTTTTCGTGCCGATCAAATATCGTATCACATGGTGCGCTGCGATCCAATGCTGTCTTCTTGGGTCCTCAACAAATTGGGATAAGGCGTTTACGATGTATGTGATATCCGGTCTGCTGAACGTTGACAAGTACAACAGACGTCCAATGAGCTGCCTGTAGGCAGTTTTGCCCACAGTTGTTCTTTCTCCTTCTATATCCGGCTCCGTTTGAAGTTTTGTGCCAGCAAGCGCAGGAAGTCGTGTTGGTTTTGCTTCGTCTAGATTATAAGATTTTATCAGACTGTTGATATAGCCAGTTTGGTTGATCTTGAATGCTCCATCTTTCCTAGTTATTTCAAGGCCTACGCACAGTTTGGGTTCTCCAAGGTTTCGTATGTCAAACTCTCCTGATAATTTTTCGCAGACTGAAGATTGCTCCTTGGTATCGTTTGTTGCTAATATCAGGTCATCGACATAGACGGTTATTATTGTTATACTTTTTTCATTTACCTTGTAGTAGATACACTTATCATAAGCTGATGAAGTGAATTGCAGTTCCTTCAGGGTTTTGTCAAGTCTCAAGTTCCATTGGCGACCGGACTGCTTAAGGCCATATATAGCCTTCTTGAGTTGGCAAACTTTTGAAGTATCTTTCTTGAAATTGTCTGGTTGTTCCATATATATGACGGTATCCAGCTCTCCGTTTAGATAAGCCGCTGAGACATCGAGATGGTTTACTTGTAGATTGTACTGTGCTGCTATAGCAAGAGTAAGGCGAATAGAATGAATATTGGCCACGGGGGAGTAAGTGTCGGTATAATCTAAGCCATATATTTGATCGTACCCTTTGGCCACGAGTCTCGCCTTTCTCCGATCAATGGAACCATCTGGAAAATATTTTGTTTTGAAAACCCATTTTGATTGAATTACTTGCCTGTCACTAGGTCTGTCCACAAGTTCCCAGGTTTTATTGTGCATTAATGAGTTGTATTCTTCTTGCATGGCTTGGTGCCATTCGTGACGATTCTCTAAGTCTTCGAGCTGTTTTAGATTTACTGGGTCGATATTGGTGGTGTATGCTACTTCAGAGTCAATTCGTAAAATTTGAGCTTGGTCCTCTCCAGGTGTCTCTTTTGTAAGTTCTTCTGTCCTGTTTTCATCATCTACCTTACTATGATGCTCCTCGGTGCTGATGTGGTTGCTTTTTAAGTCAAAAACGTAATAGTTGTCTTCATTTTTATCAACTTCATCTTTGGTTGAACCTTCCTTGAAAAAACGAACGTCTCTGCTTTTGACTACGATGCGCGTTCCAGGTTTCCACAGTCTGTATGTTCCATGTTCACTTTCGTAACCAACTACGACATGTTTAGTGCTTTTCGCGTCAAATTTTCCAAGATTACCAGATTTTTCCAAAACAAAAGCGCTTGTTCCAATGCACCTAAACGAAGAAACGTCCGGTTTCCTACCTGTCCACATTTCCTCAGGTGTCGTTTCACCATTCACCTTTGTTGGACATCTGTTTCTGATGAAAGCTGAAGTGCAAATTAGCTCAGCCCATAGTGTATCCGGTAAAGTAGCCTCCAGTTTAAGACACCGCGCCATTTCGACCAAGGTCCTGTTTCCCCTTTCGGCTATGCCGTTTTGCTGTGGTGTGTATGGTGAAGAGGACTCGTGATCTATTCCATTCTGTTGTAAAAACTCCTTGAAATTTGAATTCATATACTCCGTGCCATTGTCCGTCCTTAAACACTTGATAACTCCACCCGTTTGCTTTTCTGCAAATGATTTAAAAGCTATAAATTTTTCCAGTGCTTCGCTTTTCTTTTGCATAAAATAAACGGAGATCCGGCGCGAGTAATCGTCAATGAACGTTATGAAATATCTGGATTTGTTTAATGATTCTGTACGCATGGGTCCACACACGTCAGAATGTATTAGTTCCAGAAGTTTTCTTGTCCTCTTTTCACCACACACAACAAATGGTTTGACTGACTGTTTCCCACAGATACACGGGGCACAACTAGTGTCATCGACAATAAATTTTGGTGGCAATCCATCCACTATTCCTTTTGACTGCAATTGCTTCAGTGAAGCAATGTTGAGATGACCCATTCTCTTATGCCATAAGCTCAGCGAAGCTTTGTTTTCCTTCACAGACAGCGCTCTATTACTTCCGTCGACAAAGTACAACCCGCTTCTTTTAATTGCTGTTAGCAATAAGATACCACCTTTGGTATAAACTTTGGCTTCGTTGTTCTCGAATACGACTTTGAATTTGTTGTCAGCAGCCTTGCTGCTAACAGATATTAAATTTTCTTTCAAACCTGGAATATAAAGGGTTTGAAACAGTTTGATTTCTTTTCCAATATTACTTAAATTTGAATGTATTAAAGCTGTTCCGATACCTGCTATTCGTAATCTTTTACCATTTGCCAACGTTACGTAGCTATCTTTCGTATACAAATCCAAGTCTTGGAACATAGGCCGCACCGAACACATGTGCGAGGTGGCTCCAGAATCAATGCACCAAGCGGATTCATCTGTCGAAATTTTTAATAGGCGTTCTTCCGATACTGTGAAACCATAATCCTCATTTGTGTCAATTGATCCTGGTTGTACTACTGCTTTTGCTGCTTCATTTTTATTGTAGCAATCTTTTGCCATGTGTCCCTTCTTACCACATATACGACAATTGAATGGAAATGGACGACTTTTGCTATTGTGGTATAAAAACTTTTTTGGTTTACCCTTCGACTTCGAGTACAGTGCCAAGCTAGGTTGTCCATTGCTGTTGTGTTCTTTCCTGCGATCGCTGACTTCAAGAAGTCGTGTACAAACTACGTCAAAGTCTGGATACTGGCTCTGTGCATCGAACGCGGCTTGGACATTTTTGTAAGTCTCCGACAATCCATCCAGAAGAATCACGACAAGCAAATCTTTGTCCAGAACGGCGTTAAGTTCTTGTAGCCTACTTATTGTTGTTTTCGATTCTCTGATGTACTCATCCATGTTCTGGTCCGGTTCCATCCTTGTATTTATAAGACGTCGGAACTCCTCCGCTTTTTGTCGTGGTCCTTTTCGATCATATGTTTCAGCAAGAAACTTCCAAATATCATTTGACAATTTCTTGTCTTTTACCAATGATATAATGCTGGGGTCCATGGACAGGATCAACTCGGCTCGTGCGTCCATGTCTTTTTCATTCCACGTCTGTTGTTCTGCACCTTCGGCTGCTGGTCTTAAAATTGTGCCTTCAATATATCCGGTTAGCCGTGCTTTGTGTAGCACTGCCTCCATTTGAGGCTTCCACGAGGAGTAGTTTTCGCCATTAAACAACTTGATTCTGTTTGTTAAATTCATTTTGAGGTTGGAACCAAAAGCAATTGGAAACAGACAGAAATTCCACGAAATGAAAATTGTTATAAATACTATCCAGTATTTTTAAGCACCTGGGCCCATAACCTGTTGCAAATAAAAGAGGATGGTATTAATATTTTAGGATCTTTATTTAACACGAGTAAATTGTAAAATGTACGACTGGACTTGACAAGAATCAAAATACAAGAGAGAGGTTTGTGGTTTGACATTTGACAGTTGAAAATGATAGTTGCCACTTTATAATAATAAAAGAGTGTTACCACTTATTTTTCTACAGTTTTCAATGTCAGAAAGAAACCATTTTGTTTTCTACTAACTAACGTTGTGTTAAATAAACCTGGTAATGCAGAAAGTCAACTTGTACCTACGCCCTTTACCTAAAAAACCCCCAAATTTGTTTCAGGTGGAATCAAAGATATTGGCTATATCCGGCTGCAATTTCTTTCATTATTGTGACTTTTTAGTGCAGTTTTCATTTTGATGTCAAATGTTTGTGACGACAGTTTTGAATGCAGCTTTTTACATTAAAAAAACTTTCAAGGTTTAAGCTGATTGATGAAGGGATATTCTACTCTCATGTATATTGATCACGACACACGACATGATCATAGTCCAGTCATAACTTGGAGGAAGTCCAAGGCCTCGTTATTGATACGGAAAATAATCTCAAAGTGTAGATCAAACGAAGAATCAATCTTGCCAATGGTTGTTAATTTGGATACAGAAAATAATAAGAAAATAAATTCCTCTCTGTTGGAAACCAAGGATCAAGGAGTAGGTTCAGTGGTAAAGTATTCAGTAGATATGTCGGACGCGTGGGTTCGAATCCCGCTCTGGGCATGGCATTTACTTTTCTTTCTTATATAACATGAACTTAAACCTAACTTCGAATCGTATAAACATATGAGATAGAAAGAGAAGTGAGCTGTCAAAGGATTTCTCCAGAGTTGTGACATCTCAGAGACTGCGACAATCACGTTTTGATTATCTCACCTTTTTACATACCTTACATGCAATCATAATTTTTGAATCTTAATAAATCCTTGGAACTATATTAAGAAGACTTGAAATTACAACACTTTCAGCTTCCCGGTGCACCCTTGAGGTTATGGTTATGTAGAATTACTACTTATTTCCAGCTACTGCGCCACAAAAAAGGGAAGGCTGCTCTGCTACCATGGTGTCGCAATGAACTGGCAATAAGGTATGATTTCATAAGCCTTCTCTCTTTATAAAAGAAAAAAAAAATACGGCGCAGTAGCTTAAATGTCTTTTAAATAAGTCGTCGCGTCAGTCATTTCGCAAGAGAAAATGCTTCAAATGAAAATGAATGAAATTACAGAAAACGAAAATCATAGAGGAGAAGTTGGAAAGTTCAACAAAGTTTTTATGACTGCAGAATTTTATTAAAAACTCTCCCAAAATCTTTTTAAACAACATCGACTTTTTGGGGTTTTTCTAAAGCTGAGAGTTAAAATTACAAAAAAGAATATAGATACTTCATAGACTGGATTTGCTGATGCTGATGTGAGAAAAACACTTGCACTTCCTAAATTTTTCACCTCCTCAGATTTCTAAAACAACACCTAATAAAGCTTATAAATTAATAACCATTTATTTCAGTGTATGCTCAGGTAAGCTCAAGAGTAGAGCTTTGAATGTAACTTTAGGTCGCCACTGAGGATAAGAAGCCATAACAACTCACCCACGTCGGATCTGTTAAGTGCCGCTTGCGATTACTTCTCGCGATTGATTGACTTGGAAATTTGAATTCATTACATGAGTGTACACGTCCGCGGATTCTCAAAACTATGAACAGTAAGCGCCCGCAATTTTTCGTGCGTTTGCGTTTCCTCGTTTTTGTGAACACCATAATCGTGACTTGTGTCGGTGAATTCATCTGAAAATTTTCTGTCTGTTTGGATAAGAGTAGACAATCAACCCTGCAATACAACGAATTGCAGCAACTTCGATGCATATCACCAGCTCATTTGAGTAATTGGCTGCGAAAGTGGCTACGAGCATGATTAATTATTAGATATTTCACATGATGCTATCTGACTAATTGAATTCCACGATTGTGTACAAAGAAGCTGCATCTACTGCGATCAGTGATTTCTATGAGTTCGGAGGAATGAATAAATGATCAGGCCGGTATATTAATCAAACAGAAAGTGACAATTTTACTTGGAGTGAAAACTGCACAAAACACAGGTGCGACTTTGGCAAATGGCAATTTCGCAACTGGGTGAGTTTGTAATTTTTCTTTAGTCCCACAATCATCGAAATGGAATAAGATTCGTCTCTTGTACGTCTATGCGACTTTTTCTTCGTGTAATTGAAATTTATCGCATTTGCATTTTAAATTTATTGTTTCGTGCCAAATGGTTGTACCATTTGAGGTTTAAGGAGGAAGCCAAGCAACAAGTTACGGTTTGCTTGTTTTGGATTTTTCCCAATGTTCGCACTAGAAGAAGCATGATACATAAGACATAACAGATACACGTATCTTTCAGCCCAATTGCAGCTTGATTTTTATCGGTTCACCTTTTGTGGATAAACGTCGGATAAATCGGTCGTCGCACTGCGCATTAGCTGCCATCGCCACAACCACCATCACTTACATAGAATTATCTCAAGCTAAACTTGGAGTCAGGGTAAATTTGTTCGAAAATCATTTCTTATAAAAATCAACCATAAATCTTGGCCTCGCATGCATGCAAGTTACTTTCGATAGCGAGATCAACACCATCGAGTGTGTACTATTTCTATTATACATTTTGACGCCGCCCGACAGCAACCGTGGCAAGCCACGGCTGGTGCCACCGGCGGTATATTATCTTATATTTAGGGCACCTCTTGCAAAAGAAGCCAAGCGATATTCCACGTTTGAAAGAAAACCAAAACTTAAAAAGAAATAACATAAAAAACCATGACTGTAGAGTAAATGCCTGAATTACGAGTATAGCAAATTAAATGGCAAAAAATAATGGTAAACTTGTATATTATGCTAAAGCATGAGATCGCTTGGTTATTTTGAAGCCGAGATAAGTGGATAAGATAGCAATATCGTGGTAACAAAGTTTATAAAAGGAGATAGATGTACAAATGTTTAATTTTAGCTAAAAATGGTTTTTCGTTTTAAGGGAAACTGAATTTTTTTCCTTATTCGAATGGGGAAACGTCAATACTTTTTGAGTTTTTGTAAAAAGTATGCCTGTTCCCGGCTCCTGTAGAATTTATAGCTCTCATTTCCAAAACGTGTGCGATTGATTATTGCATTTGAAAAAATTCTTCTGATGCTGCTGAAGGACAACAAAAACTTTTCTGAGGCTGAATAAAAATAGTATTGCTCGACGTTGTCGTGCATTTTATTTTTATACAAAAGACATATTAGTTTCTTTCCAACATATGTATGGCAGATAGCGGAACAATTCTTATTACAGTTTTGAGAAAATTCAGTGCTCAAAACATTTATTGCACAATTTTTTGCGTATAATAGGCGCTAAAGTGGGCGCTTGCCGCAAAGGTTACCATTGCCGAGATTTAGCTAATTCCACTTTGCCGAAAATGAGTGAAGTGAGTCACTTTTCCATTACAAATCGATTTAGCTAAAGGAACTCGTTGAGTGAGTTAGTGCAATTAGCTGTCAAGATACTCACTTAGCATTTCAGCAGTGACTCTACTCACTCACTACCTGGAAAGAGAAATTAGCTAAATCTCGGCACATGTCCGCCTTTTACGTTGAAAGTTCGTGGTCCCAATCTCAATAGAAACAAAGTTTTCCCATGACTATCGCCTTTTGCGAAGAATTTGCAAGTCCCCCGATAGTAAATTCATTGCCATGAAAAGTGCTTTCTCGATTAACCGTTCGGAATCGGAAAAAAATTGTAGCTCCCCTCCATTTGCTCGTTAGATTAACTAAGCGCCGCGCCGTACGCTCTTCACTGTACCTAGATGACATAGCATTTTTCATACCATGTTGAATCACATATGCTGACAATACTGTACTTAATAAGTAAGTAAATAAGGTGGAGCGTAGAGCAACAGTAGAGCTACTTAGGATGACAACGTCAATAATCAAGTAAGCGTAGTATAATCCGTAGATGCCTTCAAGTCAAAAATATCATATTGCACAAAATAGAACTCGAGCGACTCAGTTTTTATAGCGAGTATTTCTCTAGAAACCTCTGGAATATTTAATTTAATTTATTTCTAATATGATTTTTTTTTTTTTCAATTTACATAATTAATGTGTAGCTGGCAGCCCTGTACTCTGCGCTGTATTTTGAAAGCGTGAAACCTTGTAGATACTCAGCCTCAAGACTTTGATATTGTACTTAGCACTCAATAACAAGTTCGTGCGACCCGTTCGTGCCCATTTTTTACTTGGGATTATAGGAACTGTAAAGCAAGTACAGAAAAAAAGTGAGTGGAGTCCCTTCGCGCGGAAGAAGTGAAACTTCACTTCAAAAACTAGGTATTAAATATTTTATATTATTTCATTTGAGGAGAAAAGAAAATACAACACTACTTTCTATGAAGCAATCGAAATTAATTTTGCACAGACACGATTTTCACACACACGGCACAAATTGAAAAATTATTTAGAAGAATTAAATTAGATCTTGAAATTTTTCTTAAGAAATGAATTACAAATATATTAAACGCATTAAAAAGAACAAAGAAATAGTTTCAATTTGATTTTCTCCGAAAATAATACAAGTTTCCACCGATGAACACACTACATTACAAAAATAGGCTTGCTGAATGACAAATTGCGGGCAGTGCCGAAAAATATGCAGTTGATAAATCCACGTCAAAAGTGTTACGCATTTATGTTTGCAAGTCGCATAAGAAGTTTCACTTCAAAAATTTTGAGGTAAGAATTAGATATGATTACGATGATCGAGAATACGAAAAAAGTGGGTCCCTCTATTCTGCCTGACGGTATGTCTGCCTGTCAGTATATGGATCTACAGCTTCAACCGGTTGACCGATTTGTTTCAAATTTTGCAGTTAGGGTCTGGGGAGGGGTTTATTGGAATTCGGGGTCTTGGTTTTGAAATAACGGTACCTGCCATACAACCTATATGATAATTCTTATTTTTCTCGAAAACGGCTCTAACGATTTCGATAAAATTTTATGTGAATTAATATTTTTCAATTGTCTTTCCTATGATGTAAAATTTTTTTCCGGAAAAAGTCTAAAAACGGTACCCTCTATAGTACCGCTTTTTCAAAACTGGACTTCCTCGCTAATGGCTGACAAGATTTTGAGGAAATTTTACACTTACAAAGTTGTAGACGGCTTAATAAAGATTGCACATTAACATTTAGAAAATTATAAATTTTGAAATTTTAATTAATTTTTGAAAAAAAGTTTTATTTTTTTGAATATTTTCAAAACGGTATGGTTCATGTATTTCAAATTTTTTGTCAAAAAATCTTCTAGCAAAATCTTAAAACTTGCATAGGGTAGAGCGAGGAGGATTTGACGAAAGGAGGATTTGTCATTTTCAAATATCGCACTACTTATAACGCGCAAAGAAAGGAAATATCAAAATAAAGAGTTCTTGACATGTTGTGATTCACTTACATGAAAATGCCACTTGTGGCTAGGGTTTGTTGACCTACGCATAAGTCTATTGTTTTTGGTGCATTTTTTTGATAATTTTGCAATTTCGATTTTACGGATAACAGTTTTCAGTGACAATTTCCTTTATTTTGTATTTTGTTATTTGATTAACCAATCAAAAGGTTTTGGCAGTAAATATATGTTTCAGTGTTAGCAACTCCAAAAGTTTGGTAGGCTTAAAATTTTTAATTTAGTGTGACTAAAGGAGGATTTGACATCTAAGAATAAGGATGATTTGACAAATTGTCAAATCCTCCTACAAAAAGGTTTAAGCATACCTAATTAGAATATAATACCCCTATTATGGATGACAACTCAACTGAAATTGGGTTGTCTTCTCATATAAATAACACGGGCACACAACCCAATTTTCAGTTGGGTTGTCATCTGTGATAGGGGTGTAAGTTTAAAGATACTCGAATAGTTATTAAAGAAAATATGCCAAATATTAAAAAAAACAAAGAAACATCCTGAAAAGGTTATTGAGGAAGATTCACTCAAAAAAGCATTAATGGAGATTAGAAACAAAACTGAAACACCAACGAGTGCTGCTCGGAAATACGGAAACTTTTGTCAGAAAAGCGGGTCCCAAACGAGCTTGAAAGTAAGGCTAGCATTAAATATTTTGTAGGTAAGGTACAACCAACATCGAAAGAGACCGATTCGACAGAATATTTGAAAAAAATGTTAAAATTTACAACACAGTCTGACAGTTGATATGGCAAGGCGTTTTGTATACGACTATGCCATAAAAAATAAGATCAAATGCCTCTCATCCCGCCATAATGAGCAAGCACCTGGAAAAGTTTGGCTATCGGGATTCATGAGGCGCACTCCATCAATAAGTCTGCGAAATCCGAAGAATATAAGCTTGGCCCGATTTAAATTTTTTACAAAAACTGCTGTGGTTGATTTGTTTTTTGTAAGCTTAAAGGTCTCCTTTTGAAGCATTCATTCAAGCCCGAAAATATTTATAACCGCTATGAAACTGGAATCACAACGGTTATGGACTTGATAAGAGTAAGTTTTGTTGCTTTATACGAAAAGAGTAACATTTTATTATAACCGCCAATATATTTTTACACATCATAGCACAGAAGAGTAAGAGAACTGTGTATCAAACCGCTTCAGGCGAAAATGGGACTTTAGTGGCAATGATTGCAGTTGTCAATGAAGCTGGAAACCATATTCCTAAAGTCTTAATACGCCCTCGAAGGAATTCATGAAGGTGGCTATATCTGGGGACATTGGCTTACTTTTTAACAGTGGATGGATGCCTCCAGAAATGCATCTCTTAAAACACACTTGTTCAAAAGAAGATCCTATTCTACCAGTCACTCCAGATCAAAAGAAAAAAAGATTTAACGTCCATTTTGCAGGTCTCGACATTCGTTAAAATACTAACTCGAATTTTTTTTACAAAGTTTTGAGTTTCATCATAATTCAGAACGCATTTTTATAAAAATTATTAGATTGACAAATCCTCCCACCAGTTGTGAAAACCTCCTAAAGATGTGTCAAATCCTCCTAAAAAGTAGGAGGTTTTGTCACTTTTTGAATATTGGTTTTGACCTTCATATCATCAAGACTCTTTTGAATAAAATATTGGGATGTTGATAACTTTGAAGTCAAATAACTAAGGATCACCGTCCATTACGACGTTTTTACCAGTTCGCTAAATGTTGGCCCAATAGTACAAAATATTATTTTTGTGTCAAATCCTCCTCGCTCTACCCTACCTTATTTCTTAAAAACTCATTTAAAAAAAAATGAAAAATGACCCTAGCTGGTTTTGTAAAAATAGCTTCACCTTTCGCGTACACAAGCTTTTGGTTGGTCTTCTTTTTATCTATAAAAAGTAGTAACATACTTTGTCTTTATGTTTATATATTTATCCCATCTTTTCTTTTCGAATGAAGTTCTTTTCTATGTAATTTTTTTTTTTTTTTTTCGTCATCATTCTCATAGCAAAATCTGATGTACTAAAATCTTTACTTTGTTTCAATTCCAGACTCCATCCCGATCATCATATATTAAGATGTCAAAGGATGGCAATCTTATGATCTCTGCATTTATCTGGGCTGGACGAACAACCAAGTTCCGCAAGACATCAACTGTTCAACTTAATGATGTCATTAGTGTCACAGTTGTTGCAGGTGTTTGCAAAATCCCAGTGATGAACAATTATCGAAATACGTTTATTAATTTAACTCCATCTAATCCTCGGAATGGTACTGTACACTGCCTTCGGTCATAATATCATTCTTTCAATACAAAAAGTGGACGACGACGCGAAGCTACGTAATTAAAATTCCGAACGCCGCAGCCGCCAATAGTAATTTATTTGACAAATTTAACAGCCCACAAATACGTTAAATTTTTACGTTTTGATTTTTTTTTTTGAAATTTAAAGTCCGTGCAGTAAATGTTATGAGTGTTCGTCGCGTACCTGTGTGCTACGTGTGAAAACGCAACCGTTTAGTAAATAAAAGAAGAAATAGATGCATGTAATATAATCGGAAGGAAATCACTTAAGATACATTTCTTTCATTTTAGAAACTATTGCCTGCATGAAATTCAGTGAATCAAGTATTTTTAGAGTTGCATTGAGAAAGAGTCAATATGTATTTTAGTTTTTTTTTGTACGTTACTTAACACTATATCGGGAGCAAGATAAGTAGAGGCACTTTAAAGGATATGAATACAAGACTTATAAGAAGAGAACCTCTCTAGCTGGAAAAGTGGTAAGTTTTCCTCATTTTCTTAAAACAAGTTATACAAAAAATCGTTATGAAATTGAAATACAATTCTAACCAACAGCGGATTTCAATAGAAGTCGACCTTATAAAGCCGCTTTAACTGTGAAACTCCTTATAGCCTTGGTATATGATTATTTTAATATTTAATGTTTGTAAGCAAACGTGCTGAATTTTTGTGCAAAGACATTTATAGGTTCAATCGTTGTTCATTGCCTGAATTCGCCCTAGCAAAAACCTAGGTCTGCTTGAGGGCGAGTTGAGGGCACACCCAGGGCTCAAAAACCACTCAGTTTGACATTTAGAGTGAGATAAGGTTAAAAAAACGCTTTGCGGCAACCATATAGTAACCCCAGGGCTTCAACGAACAAACCGTATATCTAAGAGGCGGTTGAAGGAGGTTTATACCTATATCTAACGGTAATGCTTCATTGACCTATTTCTAGGTCAAGGCCCACGTTAAGGCAGCATTGCGATTGCGATGAAGTGTCATTTTTCCAGTCCGAGACTTAGGTTGCCTGTTTTACTTTCCAACTTCAAGAATTTTGTTCTAAAGAGGAGACTTCAGTTTTAAAGCCTATAGCGAAATTAAGTTGTTAACTTGTTGTTCTCCTGTTATCGTGTTTACTTATTTATGGTGGTTGAACTTGAACCAAGCGTTTGTCTTATGATTTTTTTGTACTTGTTACATCGTCAATGCGTTATCATCAGTCAATTTATTAGAGATGCAATGTGCTTTTATAATGGCAACGCGAACGTCCCTAAATTTTTCTTACAATTTGTCTATTTACGTTTAGAATGGCGACTAAAATAAAGCTGATTTATTCATTGTACCTACTGTAGTTTTTTTTAGTCTATTAGATCATTTGGCTCAGTTTTCTCTTCAGTTTGAGCTCCAAGACTTTTCATCTCATCGTCTTTGCAATTGTATCAGTAACACATCACGTTTATCACGCCATAAGAACATTGGGGACATTCATCCATCTTTGTCAAGCAATGCTTTCATTATTCTTCAATTTTACTTTAGGGACGCTGATGGGAAGATCTTTTTGATTTTTGGGCAATGTTCCACACAGATCAGTCTCTGGATTTGTTTCCTTCGATTTGCTAAATAAATTGCCAATATTATTGAATGTTTGTGTGCAATGACTTATATGTATGAACTTTCCCAGTGAAAGGGTCTTACAGGAGTTGCTTTTTTCTATAAGGGGATTCCTTATTGAAACGATGGAATGTACAACAATTACCGTAAATTTTTACAGTCGTATTTATAATCTCATTCCAAAGTGCGTTTGTATAACTTTAGATGGTCCTTGTTATAACAGTGTCAAGCTCCAAATCGTAATAAACACTTCATCGCTGTCTAAGGAATGTCGAACTTTAGACACCCAAACTGGTTGTCTGAATTTTAATAATGTAACAAAAAACATTTTGTTGACTATGTTGGGAGTGTCAGGAATGAAGAAAAAATTGCCATACCATTTTCAATGGTTTCATTCATAAATTATCCTGAAGTCAAATGTGCCGTGGCGCATTGATTTACATATCTGCTTGTTACACGTTAGGTTCGAGTTAGGTTGGAATCCAAATAACAGAAATGTTTTTCCACAGTTATCGCCTCTCGTGAGGAGTCCTCAGATAGTAAATTCATTGCCATGAAGAGCGCTTTCTCGATTAGCCGTTTGGAATCGACAGAAAAATGTAGGTCTACTCCATTCACATACAAGGGTTTTGTTGTGAGAAAAGGTGTAAATTGTTGTATTTGCGTATTGAAACACAGATAATGTTACTGTGCGGATACATCGTGATCATTTTTTATGGGAACGTATTTATAAATACGTTTATGGCAATAATTTGACAATTTTTTTTTTAGTACAGCGGTTATGCGTCCTGTACTCACATAAAATTCGCAATGTTATTATGTTAGACAATGTACAAAACAGTGAGAATAGGTTGACGGCAGCTGCAATCAAAATTCTTCTTATGAGAGCAATGATATCGCTTGTTCATATGAGATTAGATTAAATTAGATTCAATTAAGTTGACGGGTAGAGCTTGCTCAGCTATTGCGCCAGACCATGTGAGGTTTCAGGGCAGTTCTCCTGCTCCTGACTGAGTTGAACCAGAAGTTAGCAATCTTGTGTGGGTGAATGAGTTAAAGTTTATCCAGGGGGATGATCTCATAGTCAAGTATTTGCTTTCTAAGGCGGAGAAGTGCTGGACATTCCGTAATAATGTGCAGAGATGTTTCTTCATCTTCGAGGCATAGTGTATAGATTGGGTGCGCTACCATCCTTATTTGGTTAGTAGTCCTGTGCAAATTTTTAGGTTTTTCCTATTGAGGTTCAGTAGGAATTTTGATGTTTTTTCAGTTTATTCTGACAAAAAGAGTTTTGAACAGGCTTGTCCAGTGAAGGATTACAGCGTTTTTCCTTGCTAGTTCAGAGAGTGACATGACTGCCTCTTAGACTAGTTTGAATCTTATGACTGGTGAGCTTAAAGCCTTTAGTGCAGCTTGGCTGTCTGCGAAAATGAATATTGTTTTGTTTTTAGTGTTCGATGAACATATTATTGTCGAATATTCGTTAATGGCAAAGACTTCAGCTTGGAAAATGGACGAGTGACCAAACCTGTACCAGTTTCCGTTTTTCAGCCGTCCGTATACCAGACATCTTGCCTTGAAGGATGAGGCCGTCCCTAGGGGGAATGACAATGGAGAAGTTGAGTTTGAAGTTGTACATGGGAATAATAGCATCCAAGCACATACTAAAGGTTTAAGTTTCTCTAGCCTTTTATTATCGATAGATGTATTTTCGGTAATGTGGTACCTGTGGTGTGATGGATAGTTTAGTTTAGTTTAGTTTAGTTTATTTTGCCAAAGTAAGACAACATCTTCTTCTTAACATAATATAAAATAAAGTCGCTTTCTCTGTCCCTATGTCCCTATGTATGCTTAGATTTTTAAAACTACGCAACGGACTTTGATGCGGTTTTTTTTAATGAATAGAGTGATTCAAGGGGAAGGTTTATATGTATAATACATGCATATTATAGTAGAGAAAAGCCGAGAAATTTAAAGATTTGTAATGTGATGTCATAACAAACATATTTTTCTGCGCTTACATTGCAAACACTGGCTAAACCTTACGAGATAGATCAAATTTATGTACTACGGAATTGTATATCTTAAAAAGATAAATAAAAAAGTCCGCTGCAGCATATGTTTATCTCCTAAGGATAGCCCGCAGTAAATTAATGAATATTTTCGAAGATATTAAAGATTTGAAAATTGCGAGATGTAGCGTTTGCGGTGGTACCAGCCGGCCGGGGATGGAGGGAGCGAGCCTATAAATAGCGCGTTGGAGGCCGTGGCTCTCCTTATAGCACTTTGAATGTAGCAGCGATCGGACGCTTTATTTTTCTGTAGTGTAATTAGTATCAGCATTGTACCCGTGCGAAGCCGGTCGGGTCCCTAGTTAATTATAAAAAACAAAGATTACATTACATAGAAAATAAAGTAAAATACATTTGTTGTACTACGTATTATATGGAAACATTTTTTTTTTTTCATTAATAAATCGGATTTGCTATGTTAGAGATTTGATAAACAAAAGAAAGTCAAGAAGAGTCTTTAAACATCATTCTATTTAGGATGTTTCTCCGGAAGTTTTCTCTATTCATATTTACATTGAACAAGTCAAAATATTTATTAAATGTTTTTGAACATCTATTAAATGTCCGCCTGTTATTCTAGAGGTTCGAGTTCGAATCCCAACAGAGGCAAAAATGTTTTTTCCACGGGTATCGCCTTTCGCGAGGAATTGGCAAGTCCTCCGTTAGTATTCATTGCCATGAAAAGCGCTTTCTCGATTATAGCCGTTCGGAAGGCAGAAAATTGTAGGTCCCTTCCATTCCTTCACAAGGCATGGTTGTGAGAAATGCGCTAGGACCAGGGGCTCCTCGCTCTGTTGCGCCACCCTATTTATTTATTTAGATGTATTTTCGGGTATGGATGTGATTTTATGTGTCCTTGCCTCACGGACTCTAACTTGAAAATTCAAGGAAAGTCAGCGGTTCAGGCTGTAGATCCATACACGAACGGTCAGACAGACAAACATAGAGGAATACATGCGGACAGACAGAATTGCTGCATTTTTTATTAAAAGTCCTAGGGTATGCGCTCATGTGCGTTACTTTAAATTAAATTCAGACTGAAAATGTAGGTATTTACTTGATTTCACTACGGTCAAAAACATGTCCTGGTAAGATTTTATTATTGTCAATCAATAAACAAAGAGGTTGTTTCTCTCATATTTATTTTTCGTTTTAAATACTTTCCTGCTCCGAAGTTTCGTTCAATAGCGATTTTGTGTGTCCAGTTAAGGTCGATTAAGTTAAATGCTTAAGAAAGGTCATTGGCTATATTCAGACTGACAATGGTATAACTTTTAGTTTTAACTTATTTCAATTCCTTAAGAATCTATTTCGTTTGATTTCTATTAATAAAATGAATCATTCGAATTCTTCAAAGCGTTTTGTTGAGAACTGAAACTGAATTCGAAGAGTCACGAGCAGATAACATTCTAAAAATATTTTCTTAATTATATGTGGAACCTCCAAGGATATGAAATACGACGAATGACTCCAGTGAATCCTAGCTGTGTGATGGTGCAAGGTATAGTAGCTTCTGAGCAGATGTAAGTCACAGCGGGTTTCACTATAACAGCAAAGAGACTCAGTCGCAGCGGGCGGTGCTTTGTGATGCAAATCGATTTTTGCTACACGAATGCAAACATCTTGAGTGGTTATTAGTTTTTTTTCTTTTCATTCGAGCCAAAAGACATTTTATTTTACGATTTAATTGCACCAATTCAGTCTGATGATATGTAATTGGGACTTTTTTGAAAATTTCCTATCAAAGCAGAAACATTACGCCTACTCAGGTTGAGTTGATTTACGAACAGTGCTCCCAGCAAGTGTCACTGATTTGGTATTGTATCGGAGGAGCTCATTATAAAGTTAGTTTTTTTGTTTTTTTTTCGTTCTTTGCGGATAGTGACAGTAGAACTGAACAATCCGTTTTAGATGATATGAGTTGATTTGATTGTGGGCGAATGTATTAAAGTTTTACTCGTCTTTTCTAATTTTATTGAATTCAATGATTTTGGAAGAATATTTTAAAGTAAATATTTGTATTGATTCATAAATACACGAGTATTATGCTTTTGAAGGGTACAGTGCAGCAAGTCTGATAAGTTGTTTTGTTTGTGGCAGAACATGCTAAGCTGTGTTTAAGCGATATTGATTCAGTTTCATTCGATGAGGTGAATTAATGTACATATTTGTAAATTACTTAAAAACTGACTTTTCTTTGTGTACCTAAAAACGGCTAAGAGTGACTGTTGCTAGTTAACAAGTTTCTTATGCCGTGTTTGAGAAAGTCGTAAAGGTCGGGTGTCAGCTTCTATATATAATTATTCAATGGTTATACTTTTCTCTATCTAGACAGAAATGTAGGCACTTTATTTATTTTTTCTTATATGAATATAATCTAAATACTCAATGAAACCTGCTCATTCTGATAGAAAGTTTTTGTTTTATTTCAAATACCTCCTACCAAAGCAGTATTACCCCCGACGAGTTTTAAAAGAGCCAAATACATACCTTCTTTTGTTATGGTTCTCCAGATGCTCGCAAGAAAAGCCAGGGGGCGTGACGTTCCACGATAAGGAGCTTTCATCATTTTCGCGTCGAGTATCTGTAACCTGATTCGGTAAAATGCAGGATAATCGCAGAGGGATTTCTCCACGGTGTCATAATTCTCTCCACCGGATACACAGAATTGGCGTTATTACGTTTGATTTCTCAACAGAGAAGTGCCCAGTGGCAGTGGGGCACCACCAACAAGCTTTTAACATCCTATTCTTTTAAGAGATACCAAAAATTTTGCAAACTTATTATTGATGTTGGGTTGCAACCGACTAACTCTTAAAGATTTTAGTCTTCCGAGCGCATTCGGAAAGGCCTTGCTTTCCAAGATCACAATCTAGAGAGTTGAATTCAGACTTAGCAAACCTTGGCTGTCGCTGCAGACACAAATACTTCCAGATATTCTTCACCAACTAGAAATAACCTGGGGTTGGGGACTACCCAGGGTATGCATATGGGCCTGAATGTGTCCCGAAAAAGGGTGGTCGAAAGGGAAATCCCGAATGGTCCCCGATTGGGTCCCGAAAGGGAACACTTAATAGGGAAATCCTAATTGAGACCCAATTGGTCACCATCTAGAAAACCCCACAGTAAATATTTTTCGTCGAACGTAGAACCTTGTTGAGTTATTTGTTGTTCTTTTCCTTAATTTTAATAAGATATTAATATTGTTAGGTACAAGTTAAATTTGTTATTATTTTTGTAAAGTTAAATTAATTTATAACGTTGAATTGGTTATTGCATGCATGCATAGGCATACATTAGGTTCGTTCGTCGAATTTTACCTAGAGTTGACCCATGCTTTCTTGACAACCCTAAGAGTTGTTAAAAAAAAACAAAAAACCTAGGGCGAGTTAAGGGAAAACCCAGGTCAATCCCAGGGCTCAAAAAACACTTAGTTTGACATTCAGGGCGAGTTAAGGTGAGCTTTCAAAAAACGCTTTGTGGCGACCACAATGCGAACCCAGAGCTTCAACAAAGGGCAGCCGTGGTGCCAGTGGTAGAGTGTTCTGTAAATAGGCCGTACGCGTGGGTTCGAATCCCGCTCAGGGCATCAACTTTTCTTTCAGCCTCCCAGTTTAATTTGGACGCCGCCCTTGAGGTTATATGTGAAATTACTTTCACCTTATTTCCATCTACTGTACCACATAAACGTAAGGCTGCTACCCTGGGTAGTACAATGGACCGGAATATAGGTTTGAGTGCTCCAGATTAGCAAAAGCCTACTCTTTTCATTAAAAAAGGGCTTCAACAAACGAACCTAATCTAGAAAAAAGTCCAAAAATTATAATTTTTTTTCATTTTTAGTCGATATAAAACGAAATTTCTTCGAATAATTGAAGCTTCGGCTTTGACCATCTCATTCAAGCCCCAATTAAGCGATCCCATTGAAGAAAACAAAAATGTTTGCTATGTGAGGCATGGAATCGAACCTGAGATATTTAAAGGTAGCCCTAAACGGCGAACATGCTCGCCGTTTAGGTTAGGTTTGTGGTCGCCTTATTTTCGTTGTGTAGAGAGTACCTTTAGCCAACTATCTTCGCTTTAACTAACTACGTCGAGTCGAGGACTATTTTAAAACTTAAACTCGAAAGTTATAAGTATAAAAAAAAATTCATACATTAGTTATAATTCACTAGCTTGGGCTTCCCACTCCGATCCCGATTGGGAAAAAGTTACTAAAAAAATTTATTCTTACTTTAAGGCTTCCCACTTCGGCCCCTTTTCGATCTCCATTAGAAAAAGTTGATTAAAATTTTTAATTTTAACTTTGGCTCCGGTCGCAATTGAGTAAAAATTTATTAAAAATTTTAATATTTACTGTGGGGTTTTCTGATTGGTGACCAATTGGGTCCCGAAAGGAAACACCTAAGAGGGAAATCCTTTGATGTCCTTTGTTTTAAGATTTTGCTCAACAGAAAAACAGCTGATGGTTTGCCTGAAAGCAGAAACTTGGTAGCAACGGTAGTGCAAACCGAAATAGCTGGTAAAAATAAGTTTGCGCTTAAAAGTAAATAAAAATTACTTTTCTTTTCATTTTTGTATTTAACATTTCAACAAATATGCTCTATCTTGTCATAAAATGAATTTTCCATTTATCATCATTCTTACTAATTATAAAAAAATAAAAATACGAACTATATAATTTCAATCATTTCTGTAGTAAATTTTTTCATGTCTCATCCTTTGGAATCATATGCTGAGACGAAAAATACATAGACATTTATTATTTTAACAATGTGAGATAACATCATTGTTAAAAGAAAACTACATAAAGGATGTCACCCAAAACGCACAGAAAAAACCATCTGTGTGCATTTGGATCTTTACACCCAAACAACGCGACCCACGTAAAAAGGCAAAAAGTTTTAGTTGGCTTCCTTCTTTTGGCAATAGCGGCGATATAGAAACAAAATGTGGGATGGAAAACATCACAGCACCTCTACATAGACCATTAAAAATCAACCACATGCAGATTCTTTGAGAAATGCTTTTTGTACCCAATTTTCATCTGCATCGTCTGTGCAGTATTAGAATTCCATTGTTAAAATTTATCGCTTGGCGTAACATCACATTATTTCCTCTTCCAATATGATTTTCTTACTTTTTTTTATTGTTGTTTTTTTTTTTTTTTCTCTGTTATGATTTTTATAAGAGCAGATAGTTTTTTTTTGTTGGTTCTAACAAGCAATGAGCAAGTGCAGTTCTTATGGAAGAAAAATTGATTTGAATGTAAAAACTTGTTGGCTTTCTTTTTGTCGTCTCTTTCTACGATAACCAAAAGAAAGCCATGCTTGCATGGTTTGGAATATTTAAAAATGTGTAGCTTGAGTGGTCACACGTTCAGGTAGCCCAACGTGGACAGTATTCCTCTGCCACTGAATTCGCAAGTCGCAAAGATCGTTTGGCTTTTGATGTGGACGCGTCGCGATTCGTTCGCCACTCACCAGCCTTATAAAAATGCTTTGTACCTACAATAGAAGTATTATAAAATTTCATGAAGTATTGTATAGATGTTCTTGATCGCTATTTCTAAAAGTTAAGCTTTTCAAATTCAAAGGACTCTTTTCATTTTTGCCTCTAGTTGATATTTTCAGTGTCAAGGAAAAACTTGTTGAATCTTACGTAAGCCCTTTTAGTCTTATCAAGGCCCAACATGTGTTACCACTTCAACTTTTTCTGATTGACGACAGTCATTAATTTACAAATTGATACAAAGCAGCTTTCACCACCTCCATTATGTTGTATGCCCTCATAAGATTAGCCACATTAACGAACTGCAAGCCATTAATTAATTGCATGTTCCTAAACTCCCTGTGCGATGCGATTAATCCCTTGAGCATTGACATTTACTTTCGAAAGCATAACACGTAGGTAGAGAGGTAAGTTGATTGTCAATTGGCAAAAATGTGTCAAGAAATGCAAAGAAAAAAAAAATCAGATTAAACCCAATTGAATATCTTAAATTGACAGAATACTTCGCTTCGAGGCACAAAACACTGATACTAAAGCAAGAAAAGACCATCATTCTGCATTCCGATATTCGAACCCAAAAATCAGCAAAAAGTGAAATTACAATAAAACGCGTTAATAACTAAACAGACAGACAGATAGTTTCCAACCAACAACACTGCTGCAGCCGCAACAGCAATGACATACAAAGAGGTAAAAAATGCAAATCTCGACCTAAGAACTCAATTTACTTTTGCCAATATTTAGTTGTCTTTAGCTGATTATTTATTCTTTTTTTTTTTTTTTTTGTCGTGTTGATGCTGTTGAGCATTTCGTTAAATGAGGAAATGAGGCAAGGCAAGAGAATGAAACTCTAAGTGGAAGTATAAAATGAAAACAACTTCTTTTGGCAAAAAAAAATTATATAACCGCAGAATTCAGTTTTCTGGCTTTTCTTTTTTCAACATAGAACCGGTAACAACTGGTAGATGAGAAGTTATCCGTCTGTGAAATCAGAAAAATTGCGTTTTGCGTTCAAAGCATCATACTTTGAGGTGGCTTTTGTTTTTATTCTTCTCTCATTAGTAAGTTCTTCTAACTACTATATTTGCAAAAGTGTTTTTTTTTTATGTTGTGTTTTAGTCTTGTCGAAAGTAACTGATGAGATCTGGGTTAAGCTGCTTGTATCTGCACGATAGTTAAAGAGCCAAATTAAGTTTAAAAGCTACTCTAAGATAAAAAAAAGTGTTATGTATTGAACTGCCTGGACTTGGAAAAGTAACTGGTAACAATAGAACTTCTCAAATCCGAATTTTCGGCCAATGACATTCTATAAATTTTGGATTAATCGTTTTGTTCTTCTTTCTTTTTTTGAAGTTGCAAGAATCAAAGGAAACACAGCTCTTCCACTTTCCACGATACTTCAGTGTGTTCAAAAGTTCGTGCGATATTTGAATACCTCATTCCTCATCATTAAAAACGAAAGTCTTGCACATTTTAAGAATCAAATTATATCAAAACGAAAACAAATGCTTCAAATGCGCCAAGAGAAAAGCTTTTAAAGAAAATCAATTGCGAAAACTGTTTAAATCAAAAGAGAAAATCAGGGTTTTAACGTTAAATTGCTTGATTACTTAAATTAATAAATAGTGTGGCGCAACTGAGCGGGGAGCCCAGGGGCCTATATCACATTTCTCACAACCATACCTTGGAGGGGACCTACAACTTTCAGCCGATTCCGAATGGCTTTTCATGTCAATGAATTTGACTATCGGAGGACTTGCGGATTCCTTAAAATTCGACTTTGATCTTCTTTCCTTATAAACTTTCAGCAAATTTAAAGGTACAAATTCTGCCATTTCAATAACTACTGTGAAATGCAACGTACTTTACAAAAAATACCAAATGGACCCGTCAAAGCTAGATTCGAGACTATTAAATTCAACTCTTCTACTATCATCTCTACAACCATCGTATTCTAATACTGAAATAAAAGGTCTATGGTAACTAAAATAGAACACGAACAATTTTGACTCGAATCTATTTGAATATATCGCAAAGACTGCATCCATTGTCGATTTTTATTTTGTTGTACTAAGGCTGCGGTCATTCGTCATTGTTAAATAATATTCTTCTTTTAATAATTGAAAAAGTGGCAAATTTGTGGCATCGGCGATTTTGATTTTAAAATCACCACTCAAAATCATTGGCAAGTCATCAAATCTCTCCCCAATTTTATCGTGAAGGTATGCAGAAGCGTCTTTAGACTAAACAAATAAATTTTTATATAAAAACTGTCGTATTACACTTAAAGACGTATTCGGTGAAATATAAACGCCAACTATTGTAACTTGCTGTCCATTTTCAGAGTGGCAACGACAAACACAAACACACAGATCAGCGATATCAAAAACCTCGTATGCAAATCCATATTATTTGCGCAAAATGTAGCATATATGCCTTCTGAAACATGCAACTAAATTGAAATCAGGAATATCATATATTCCTTCGTCAGCCATGTTAGTTTCTGTTAAAATTAATGCATTCATTTTTTTTAACGATAGTGTCTATAGATCTTGTAACTTGCGCTAGTAAACTTTGACAATAAAATGGAAAAAGGACAATGAATTAATTTTAGAAACCAAATTAACCCTCCTTTACGAACCGGCAAAAGTTGTGTCCACCAGAACTGGGGTCCAAATGGAACCCACGATTTTTTCTTCGAAATTTTTTTGATTTCTGACTTATATTGTTCAGTTATAGTTCTTCTGGCTATTGTATGAATTGTTTCCAAGTATTTTATATAGCAGTGATAAAGAAATTTGAGCAGAGATATCATTATACAGGTATGTAGAATAAAATAAAAATTTTTGAATTTCAAAAACGATGGAAATTGCCTTACTTCCCAAATCTGGGATTCCCGCTTACCCCTTTCGATATGGCTGTTTTCCGTAATTACTGATTGTAATATTCATGCATATCAATGTTCTTGTCAGGTATGCCTATCAAAAGAAAAAATAGTCATCATATTTCAATTCTGGACGCAACCTCACTATTGATAATTTCTTTGCGTCGGTGGATTTGGCATTGAGGTTGCTTTATAAGAAGATCACTATTCTTGGCACGATTCGGAAAAACAAAAGAGATTTGCCTAAACCTTTTGTAGCGAAGGAGGTTCTTGATGACCAAAATGAGCCTGTAAAGGTCAATAACAAAAAGCAGTATCGTCCAGTCCACTCATCGATCTTTGGATTTTCTGGAAAAATGGCATTGGTGAGTTATGTTCCGAAGCCAAAAAAACAAGTGGTATTACTATCAACACAACATAACTGCGAGAAAGTCGCTTCCGGTCATCAAAGTAAACTGCCATGATACTGGATTATAACCGCACCAAAGGTGCAGTCGATGCATTCGACCAAATTTTCTCAATATATTCATGTACTCGTCAAACAAATCGCTGGCCGATGGTTATATTCTACAACTTACTGGGTGTAGCAGCCCTAGCAGCTGTCATCATTTTCCGACACTTCAATCCGCCTAGAAGAAACTAAAATTTGTTCAGTAGTGATAAATTCTTCGAACTAGCGGAGGAACTGGTTGAGTCAGAATTGAATAACCGTTCACAACCTGCAACACAATCAAGCATTGGAAAATCTGCATTGGATGCTCTTTGTATTTTGGGGAGAGTTCAGGAAAAACTATCAACAGTCCCCGAAAGGCTCGCTTGAAAAAGGGGCAGATGTCACCTTTGCCCACGAGCAGACGACAAGAAAACCAGAACTACCTGCAATGTATGTGGCACATGTTGTTGCCCTTGTCACACTAGAACCTTATGTGTTAAATGTCTGCCGAAACTGCCAACAACTTCAAACTAAATCCTTCTAAATATAAACTCTGCTGCTTTTGAAATAAAATAATTATTTATTAGAAAAAATATGATTTTTCATAGAATTTCAGTAGTGGGGTCCAAATGGGCCCCAGTTCGGGTTCTTCTTTTTCTTCTTTTTCTTTTCACAAAAAAATCGCAGAAAAATCTGTAAACATCTGATAATCGTTTCAAAAATTGAATTTTGTTCACTGAGTAAAAATCCCATACAAAAAAAAAAAAACTAAAAACAAAAAAGTTATGAGTGTTCAAACATGCTCTGGGGTCCAAATGGACCCCATTTTGTAAAGGAGGGTTAATTAATATTTCAGTAATGGTTCGCAAGCTATTTTCATGCAACCGTTTCAATTCCATCGATAAATCATCGCGTTGTTAATCTCTTTGAATTTGTTGTAAAGTTCGAGTCTTCGACCAGTGCGTTTCCTACTCTGCCATTATGGAAATTCCAGCTTCACTCATCCAGCCACTCTTCATTGTAATGGTAGCAAAATATTTGATGCTTTTTATTTTTTCTGCGATACATAAATTTTTCTCTGTTTCTTCAATTCCTTTCTTTCTTCTCTGTATTTCTCCGAGTCTGTAAGTACAATTTTCAATGATGCTATTGCATCAATTTTTATTTATGTTTCCACTTTAAATAAATAAAAAAATGAAAGTCAGGGCTGGAAATCGAACTTGAGGCGCTGGGCTCTGAAGATCTTACATACGATGAACCAAAAAATGGAGACGGTCGCGAATTCAATGCATTACCCCCATTGCAAAAGTGCTCAAACGCGCGTAAAGAAGTTTTCACTTCAATAAATACTTTATTTTCAGCATTGACTTAGAAAATCATCAGTAAAAGCATTTATTGTGATTTATGCATATTCTCTTTTTATTTATTTTAAAATGCTGAAACAACCGCGGTTTATACTTATTTCTTATTTGCCTTAAAACCTACCCTGCGGGCTGTAACTTTTTATAATCAAATTCTGTGTTCCTCATTATATGCGCAAGAGCATATATTTTCAAAGCAAATTAATCTAAAAAAAATTATGTAACTTCATCTTATAATTAAAAAACCGAAAAATATTGATATTTCCAATGCCATTTTCATCCATTTGCCTATTCACTAATTGAAACTGCTTTGTTCTGATGTTGACATTCCTCTTGAATTCTATTTCTGGTTTTACCGTTGTTTTGGTCTTTATAAGTATATTTTTTTTATTACTAACCAAAGTCAGAACATTCACCAGCAACAAAGAACTTCCCAAATCAAGTTCATAGGTATACTGTTCCACGTAGTAGCATCTAAAAATTGAGGACAATTGCACTTACCATTTAAGTACTATCTACTTGAGGCAAACAGAAAAGCAGATCATTTGTATCACGAAGGAAATCTAAAAATCAGTTCAGCATGATTGTAAATGCACGCGTCGCGTCCATCGATTCTCCAGATGCAACCTATTTGAATATGTACCTACATAGTTTGGTCAAGCACATCAGTGCCTCCCTTTGATACACCTAGCCTAGTCTTCCATATCTGTGGCAGGTAGATAGTTTTGCAGCTCCATAACGAAAGAATATACAATATCTTGCATAAGAACAAAAAAAGTTAATCCAACTAGTTGGGCATACCATTGTTAGAACTTTTGCATTGTCTTATAGAAGCATTCTTATTTTTTGATTTGAATAAATTTGTTCGGAATTTATTCCATTCTCATAGCTTTTCTATTATCGTTTGCTACAACGTATGTTTTTGCAATCGGATGCATCCGTATGGTGAATGAAAATAATAATTAAAATCCGCAGCTCATTAAACACGAAAAGATTAAACATAAATGCAGAAATTAGCCAGGCGAAATACTGAGAATATCAGGAGCCAAATAATGAATGAATGCCTCGAAAAGATGCACCATAATGAAGACATCAAATCATATTAAATGCATCGTAAATTAATGCTTTCATGCAGAAAAGTGGAAAGACTTTTGGCATTTCATGCTGTTCTGCAGACAACTTGCTGTGCAGAAAGGATGCGGCACGTAGCATAAATATGATGCAAAACGTATACTCTTTAATGACCGTATGAAATTTTAAGCTCAAAGGAATTGTTTGGCATACTTCGAAAAGTTTTTTATTTTCTCTTTCAGTTTGCTTTTGAAAATAATATACATTCACACACAACACACAAGCCAAGTGGAGGTAGTTAGTTAATCACAACCTTTCCTTATAGTCAATGAGACTGGAATAAATTTAAGAAATTTAATTTTTTAACTATCTGATCGAGATTCACCCAAGTACCAAAGAAATTGCTTTTTCTCACGATTTTTGTAAAGATTTTATTGCAATTGGGAAACTTTAGTTTGCTGGTAACATTTCAGTAAGATATGAGGCAAATAAAATAGTTTTAATTTCGAAGAAGTAAGTTTTCTCTTGCTCTAGTTTTTGCAAGATTGTGTTTTTAAAAAACTTTCGCGATCAAACTTGTTACTCCTACGTCATCACAAGTTGCTTTACTGTTTGTTGAGTATACATACATATACAGGGTGTCCCGTTATTCGTGTTACATACTTTGCGATGTGATTCTTGGCCATATTCTAAAAAAAAAATTGTTGTACAGTAAAGTCCATTTCTCAACTTTGACATCAATTTTTGACAATTAAAACAAGGCTAACTTTGGTGTACCTTGACCTGTGTTAAATTCGATATCTCTGTCAATACTGATGGTAGAGACCTAATTGGACTTAATTTTCTGTAGAAATAACAATCTTTAAAATTGTATCTAAATAGGGCTCGTATAGGCTTAGGATTTCCAGATTTTCAATTTTGAATTTTGTTCAAATTTTCTTCTCCCAGCAAAGTTTTGATTTTGAGGTAATTTTTCAGGAAATGCCTGTTAAACATAGAGTTTCTTTACTTTCTACAGATGAACAAAACAATGATCAAAAAACTCACTCAGAAACCCATATATTTAAAACTTTTGGTTTCTTACGGACTTTTATTGCAACAGCTTGCAATGGGAGTATTTTTCCGAGAATTGATTGTTTTAAGGACTGTGCACTGATGTAAAGCGAAAAAAGTGTATTTGACCAAATTTGCTACCAAAATCTTAATTGACTTACCTCTTCTCAGGGAGACTTAAGTTTGGGGTACGAAAAAAGAGTAACGGATCAGGTGCAGCTGGAGAAATAGAAAACGCCCTAGACTGCTACAATGCAGACAAAACCGCCATCTAACAAGTACGATTGAATGGGCCGGGCATATAGAAAATGAAAAAACACGAAACCTGTTTGGGTGTGGATTTTTCGTCAGAGGTAAACTCAGACATAAGGTTACCAGCCATAACCCATAGTAAATGAGCATATAACGACCATCCGCATCAGGTCTTAATTAGCCAACATTACCCTAATATGCACCCGCGCCCCAACAAAAGAGAAAGACGAGAATTCCAAAGATTGTTTATACGAGCTCCTCGAAGAAATTTATAAGCAGTGTCTTAACCATTTTTTTTTCCGATGATTTGTTATGCGCTGAATCCAAATCTTGTCTCAAAGTGGCTCATTGCATTATGCACGGTCATGCATTTGAATTTTGAAGCCTAGGTATAGAGTCTCGAAAAGAAATTTGACTCAGGCAAGACATTTTGGAGGTTATGGATGAGTTGAATTCAAATCCAGTCAGAGAATCGCTCTAAAATGCCTGGTTTTGAATGAATAACAATTGATGTCTTGAACTTATTATGCTACTAGCGACCCGACCCAGCTTCGCACGGGTACAATGCTGATACTAAATACACTACAGAAAAACTGTGAACATTTAAATTTGGAGTAAAACAATTCCCCTTTCCCTATACCATGCAGATTACCTGCTATCTTTGGAATATTCATACAAAACATTTTTACTTATTTACTTTTTACATTTTTACCTCGCAATTTTTAAATCTGTAATATCTTTGAAAATGTTCATTTAAATCTGATGCTGGAAAGGGCAATTTTGATCTACATGAAATGCACAACGTATTTAATGTATTTAATTGGATAAGGAATGATACTGTATGGTGTAAAATAGCTTGGTAAATAACCCATTTTTTTTTTTGTCATATGTAAAAATTACCCATGGACCGAAAATGAATTCCTTGATCGAGCTTTTTCAACTCAAGAGGTGAGGATTGTGTTACAAAGATGCAAGAACAACAAGGCTCCAGGTGACGATAGAGTCCCATACGAATTCTTTAAGTTTTCTTCGGAACAAATTGTAGAGAAATTAACGAAAGCCTACAACTACATTTTCGCAAATGAAAGTTTCCCTGAAAGCTTCCAAAGAAATATCATTTTCCCACTTTTTAAAAAAGGTGATGTATATGACCCAGGTAATTACAGAGGAATTTCGTTCATGAACTGTGTCATAAAAGTTTTTACTGGCGTGATCCTAGGCAGACTTACGATATGGAAAAATAACACTTTAAGTGAATTCCAAGTAGTGCAGTCAATGAAGCATTTTAGGTCCGAATTTTTTTACTGTGAACCGATTTGCATGAAATTTGGGAATTAGGCTCATCTTACCCTTAACTTCAAAAGTGAAAATGATTTGAACACCGCCACCACCCTGGGGGTGGTTGCCACGCCTTCTCGGGGGTGAATTTTTTTTCTTCAAAGTTTTTCACTAAGTTCAATACTTTTCGAGTTATTGGCAATTGAAAATTCGCAATTTTTTCACGTTTTTCATCTATTTATTGCAAATATCTCCAAAACTATACGTTTTATCGAAAATTTTATAAAGAACAAAATTGTAGCAGGTAAAAATGAACAATTTGGTTTTTTATAAAGTATTCTAAGAACAATATTAAGCTAGATATAAAAGATCAAAGCCATTTTTTATTTTGTCTGAAATTTAATCGTTGTGGTCAATGCCATTTAGCGGCGAGCAGATGCATTTTATGCATTCTAATACAAGAGAATGTTTTGTAGTGCTTGAAATAACCTTTAAAATGACAACTATTAAAAGTCTTTTGCACGTAAAATAAGTGAGCTGTAGTGCAAATAAGGTGAGCATTTAATGTTTTGCCAGCTACGGAGCCTTACTGTTAACACTAGTAAATCAAAAATAATGATTTTCCGAAACGGCACGATACGAAACGGCAAACGATACGCAAGAGAAGAGAGATGGAAATTCATGAATACGGAAATCGAGGTGGTAAAAGAATATAAATACTTGGGTGTTATCATTACGCCTTCGCTATCGTTCAAAAATCGTTTGCAGGAGAAGCTGTCAGAATCAAAAAAGGCTATCAACTGCAATTGGAAAGGAGTTCTCAGCAATAAAAATACTGCCCCCAGCGTCAAATTCAAACTTTTTGAAGCAGTTATTAGATCGATCCTCTGCTATGCTGCTCAAGTATGGAGATTCTTGCAGTACGAAGAAGTCGAAAAACTACTAGGGTACTTTATCAAGAAGATGTTTTGGCTCCCTATGAACACGCCAAATTATATGATTCATTTGGAAGCAGGAGTTGCACCGATATTCATTTTCACTCTTAAAATGCACTTCCAGTACATTACAAAGGTAATGGCACTTCCAAGTCATCGGCTAATGTTATCGCAAGATCTTTACTTGCGGAAAGAACTAAATTTTTCGAAGAATGGACCCTCATTGGTTTGGAACATGGCATTCAATTACTAGAGATGGATTCCGAAACCTGGGAAAATGTTTTCCCACCGTTATTGGAGAAAATGGAAGAGCAAATGTTTGTTAATTTTGCGGAGTCAGCACGTCAAAGTGAATCCCAAGTTCGATACAAAGAACTACAATTAACTATGGGTTTTAACAATTATTTCAACGATCAAATACCGATTAAGTTTATATCCCTTATCTTTAAGACTAGAGGAGAACTGCTTCGTTTAAATTACCAACCACATGGCGTCAACGAACAAACCCAGTGCAACTTATGTAACCTCCAGGCATGTTTTCCATTTTCTATATTAAAATCGATCCGCCGCTTTTATTTAAGCAAAAGTATTTTGAACGTAGAGGAAGTCAAAGAAATCCTAAATGGACTGAACTGGACCGCACTAGCCAAATTCGTCACTTCAGCTCTAAGCTACCGAAGTCAAATAATAATCGAAGCATTCTAATCAACAGCAAAATTACATACAGAATTCACAATTGCAATTTTAACAATCTGAATAATTTGAATTTATATAAGGCTTTGCAAATTATTTCTTTTTCTGGCTGACGGCAAAAGCCAACGCTATAATAAGTGATATCCCAAAATAATTATAATTGTAATTATGCTCATCAATTTTATAAATATTGCTAAATAGTCACTATACTACTACTACTACTACTACTACTACTACTACTACTACTACTACTACTACTACTACTACTACTACTATGTGAAAGATAACAATGGCTACTATGGGTTATCCTTAGGAGATAAACGTATGCTGTCGCGGACTTTTTTATTTATCTTTTTAAGGTATACTAGTACATAAATTTGATCTCTCTCGTAAGATTTAGCCAGCGTTCGCAATGTGAGCGCAGAAAAATATTTTTGTTACGACATCACATTACAAATCTTTAAATTTCTCTGCTTTCCTCTACTTTAATATGCATGTATTATACATATAAACCTTCATTTAAAAAAAAAACCGCATCAAAATCCGTTGCTTGATTTTAAAAATCTAAGCATACATAGGGACATATGTATGGACAAAGAAAGCGACTTCTTCTATACTATTTAGTGATAGTGATAATCGCAAGAATCTGACATAATAAATACAAAAAGATAAAAAGAAATAAATTTATTAAAAGACATGTTGAAAGATCGTGTAGATCACCTCAACTTCAAATTTGCGTTTCGCCCCAGGTATGGCAATGGGCTCATCAGTTAGATGTTGCCGTACCGTTCTAAGACACAAACTTTTTTCGGATCACACCGTACACCGACACTTATAAAATTGGCTGCACTCACTTACCTTATTGACATGCATGAAATTGCTTTACAACTTTTAAAGTTATTAACATTGCAATTTAATGTAATGGAGCCGTTTTGAGACCGGATTTGGATTCAGCGCACAACAAATTATTGGAAAGCATATTTTTGATTTTGAAGATCTTAAAAATCTCGAAAACATGACGTGACAGAGCAATTTTGAAGCCATTGTAATCAATTAAATACAAGTTCTGACTTGTCAATATTATGAAGTAAAAAAATATATAAATATACACAATATCCACAAAGCTATCAATTCATTAGTTTTTATCTTGATCTTGATCGTCCCTATTGTCAGTGCAAAGAGCTGAAATATTTCAGCAAACTCGAATGTATGTGTGTATTAATGTCAATGCATGTACTAATCTCGTATCTGACTTTTTGTGTGCAAACAACAAACAAAAAACCCTCCTGTTCGATTTTCGTTGCTGAAAATATTGGGCGACGAAGTGTGAACCTAAACCATATGTAGAAATTCCTCCTCCCCTCGTTTTTTTTTTGTTTTTTGTCTTGACGCAGACGAATTGAATTCGTAACCAGCGCGTTTTAAAGGTAAGAATGGCAATGGTAATTGACACCTTCATCCACACCGGTGTGGTGTGAAGCTGCAGTCATGTGTGAACTGCTAGTAACAAATGGTGTTCTTGTTCAAAATACAACGTGTTTTTGTTATGGATAGCAGCGCAATTGAGCTTTCAATTAGTCACTATAAAAAATTTATTTTAATTCTTCTCATTTTACTCAAAAGCTGTTTTGAATTTGAGTTCTAAACCTTTTCTTTCCGAGACACCTGATGTTATTACAATAATAAAAAAAAAGTTCTGGTTTTGCGAATGTGAATTCCATTAATTACGATGGCAACTGTTTCATGCAAATATGTGTACAAATGAACATACATAAATGGCAGAATGAGAACGGGTGTAGTGAAAGTTGTAAGTAATTGATCTTTTAACCACTAAAACACCCCACTACTGTCGCTTTGCACTTCATTGAATTCTGACGCAGGGAGACACCACGAAGCCATATAAATGTGTTTCCAATCCGCAGACATTTTTTATAAGGTATTCCTTATTCTGCACTCAGTTTGCTGGTTTTTAAAACCGAATTTCTAACGACCTCGTTGACGAATGATGATGATGACGACTACATTACCTTAAGGAAAACATTTCATATGAATTGCGTGGTTTTAGAACACAGTTGGTGTGGTGGGACGTTATCGTTTTCGAGGCGATGCCACCGCATGGCTGTATGCCTCTGTATTCAGACCGAACAGCAAGGATGGCGAAGCAAAATATCAAATTTCACAGCAATTTGCATTCGTTTGCCATTGAACCTTTTTTGGAAGATGGAGTTTGAAGCGCTTGTTACGCTATATCCACAGCAATGATTTCACATGAATATTCCAATCCGAATGAGTTTGTGGTGCCAACTCTCACTATGAAAGAATTGAATTAAATTAGTACAGGTACCTATAGTTTAAGAAATGGCTTTGTGTGGTGATGTCACCACTCTTTGAAATGTTTTGTTGCTTTTTTTCAAAAGCAAATGACTGTTCTTTGAATTGTTAAAGGCAAATTCCTGACTGTAGCATTTTCTTCTTTCACTTGTCTGATGTTTGCTTCATACTAGTGACCTGTCTGCCCTCTGACAGGAACGTCTTATTGACCTCAGAAAGCCCCGCCGCCGGTGTACTTCTATTTGTTGGTGAATAGGCATGTCGAAATCAGAGAGTGGCTTCCAGCCCTTTTTGGAGCAAAACCCTTACGTCCACGTGTTGGTTGTAGCGATGTAGGGTTCTCGGCTTATGATGAGTCCATCTGCTTTGGTGTCCAGTACTTTACCTTCTAGCCAGTGTACTTAGTAGTTTGTTTTACATTACAAGTTACAAGTTAACTTTATTGAGGTAGGTATATAAAATCTGTACATTTATATTAAAAAAAAAACTAGGTACCTATACATTTTATCTTTGGTCGACTTCATGATATGTCTGACTGTAACATAAATTCAAAACATTTCAAAAATATAATAAAAATAAAAATGTCTAGTTGATAATTAACATATTGATTTGTTTACTTGCTCCCGGTGCTTAATACTCTGCTTTGCTCTTTTATAGCATTCTTAACTTATTAACTAGGACTAAAACTAAAAAAAAACTTAAAAACTAAAAATCCACAGGTTTGAGGAGGTATGATAAAATAGTGCAGATATGAAGAAATTCCTATTAATTTATAAAAACAAAATCACAAGGAAAGCTCAACAATCTGCATAGAACAATGGCTTATGTTAGCAACGCCCACCAAAACATGTATAAAATGCTCTTTTCTTTACTAGCATAATAAATAACAATAATCATCCTCTATAGTTAAAAGGAGATGCCTTTTCAAAGTACGGCACTTTTGTAGTTTTGTTTGTATCTTGTCCTAAAAGAGAAAGAGACCCCTCATTCAGAAAATAGAATGGTGATAAATAATAGTTATCAATTAGGAAGTTATTAATATTAGAGCCCATCAAGGATCTTACAAGTGGGTTTTCATGAAATCTTATACGCTCCATCTATTTAATCACAAGTTTTATATTTGATATTTCATTATGGGAGTACCTGAGTTGCTTCATATAAAATTTTTTTTGGATACCACTTTTTATCTGCTTTTCTAAACAGACCGCAAAAAAATCTCAAAATTTGTCCCTCAAACAACTCCATTTATTTTGCAACACTAGGCGATATCGTAAGCCACGTACAAAACCCATACGTTAAAATCGGTCTTATAAGCGTCTTGTATACTTAAGAATTTTTGTTTTCCCTGACAAGCTCTTTGAATTATGTAACTTGAAATTTAAGCGATCTTACAACCAATAATGCAAGCATTACATTTTAGTTCTTGATGGCCATATTTTTAATTCAATGAAAATGTATCTATCCTAAGCAAGTTATTCCTTACTTTAATGGTTTTTCTACGTCTATGTCTTTTGCTGTAGTGAGTGCAGACTGTAGACATAAAAGAACTCGAGTCCTATTTAAATGACAAGTTCAGATTGGTTTACTTATTGATTCAATTTTTCATGTATGTTTGCTTATGTTGTGTGTTTTTTCACATAATCAATTTAATTTTATAATTCAGTCTGTTCTTCAATATTCGCACTCTCTTTAATACCGGGTCATTATCAAATCATGCGAGGGTGCTTTAAGTTGCATTCTATAAAGAAAAGAAAATGCAGACTTTGTGTTGATTAATAAAAGCTTTTTCCAAAATTGCTTGTTTGAGTGTTACAATAGCACACCTACTGAAAAAACTCATTAGTGTTCATTTAAACTTAAGACAAAAAATCTTTGTCGTTATGTAAATACAAAATTTGCAGAAGAATACTCCAAAACAGACATGAATCTGAAATTTCCATTCATTCCTTTCTACATAAAACTACGAAATAACCGAGAGCTTGTTTGGGAGAAAATAAAAATAAAACTTTCCAAAGGAAGGGAGAAAACATTTTTGTTCTGTCAAACTGAGTTCCTCCGCTTGCTTTCATTGATATTTCCACATGAAAAAATAAACAAGAAAATTTTGTGGTTCAGCTCCTCCATAGAAGAAGGAAGGGCAAACGCAAACTAACACAAATCTCACCAGCCCTTATCACAAGCTTCCGACCAACCCTTTTTGACACTTTCCATAAAGCATTCCCCTAGTCTTACCTACCAAGTCTTGTGGAAACATTTGTTACATACAAACTTGTGTAGTATATACCTACCTACTTTTTCTTCATGCAACTACTTTTCTATAACAGACGGATATTTAAACTGCATTCATTTACACATGTGCACATTTTCTTTCTTTCTTTTTTCTCCTATTACTGAAATTACAGAAGAAGGTTTTAAAATATGTAAGTCTAAAAAAGTTTGCTTGAGTGCATCCTGAACGATGTACCTATGGGTTAAAAGGATAAGAAATGTGTTTGTGTTAATGGGAACTTAAATCTCATCTTGGCTAAAGTCTAATTTGATGAGGATTGTGGATGGGCATGTACCTACAAATGTTTAAGGGAATAACATGGGGCGGTGCATTTTGAATTTACATCATATCTTATTAGATAAATAACTTTAACGTGTAAAAGCGTGGAATAAATGATTTCGGTATGATTCATTAAGGGTTTTTCTCACTAAAGAATACATGTTACTAAATCTTCAATGTAGTTGAGTTGCAATTTCAAAGGCACACACAGTGACCATAATCTTGTGTTGTCAGTAGGTATGTCAGCCCCCATATCTTGCTACTAATTAAATTGTACTTCACGCAACGCTGCTATCTCCACTCACAAGTCGAAACTATTTTTACATCGCATTAATCTGGCAACCGCTTGGGTGCCATTCAAAAAACTGAACGCAACTCATCGAGCCTTGCGTATTTTTAGCAAAAAGAAAAATAAAGAAATTAAAATACACAAACTGAAACGCAACCTAAAGCGAAGAAAAACGTAAACAGAAAGCAGTCAGGCCCCAGGCTGATGTTGAAACTGACATGCATAACATATCGTGCCCATCAAAAGTCATCAAATGTCAATCAACATGGTTAGCAGCACATTAGCAGACAGCTCGAACCCTTCTGAACCCATGTTGAGTGCCCCTGCCGTATGTTGCATTTTGTTGTGACCTTCTGGATGACGTTTGTATTTATTTTTTTGTAATTGTATTTTAGTTGTTGGACTGCTTTGGACTTGTTTTTGCGTTTGGTTTTGACAACTCTAATCGGCTAATTTAGCAGCAGCTGTCATCAAGTTTAAGAATATACTGCAGGAAACATTTTAAAGTAAATTGAACGTTGACACATTAAGAGTGAAAAACTGTTGGCAGCCTCTATCTAGATGACAAGATTATTGTAAATCAGCATCAGATTGAAGATAGCAAAAATGATTCAAGCATATAACAATGGAAGGGTTTTTAAATTAAGTGCATCTAATAAAAGAAAAAAATGAAGACGTACTGTGCAGGCGAAAAGGTATTTTTTTATTGCTAATTTCAGATAAAATCACTCAATCAGCACAAAGTACCTTTCAGTTTTAGATTCTAGAATAATTCGTTAATTCGACTTTGATAAAAGTGGAATAAAAAATTGTTTCCATACACCTTTCTCTTTATGAAGTGTTCTTCACTTGATGAGACGCACCAATTTTTTTAACATAAATCAAATTGTTTTGCAGTGGGTAGCAATTTATCAAACACTCGTTAAAAAGAGTGTTTTGCATACGGTGCGACAAGAGCTCAGGACGGATAGGTTGAGACAAGACAAGACACGAAAATTGTATGGGAGGAGCGGTCTATCTCCCTCTGTTTATGCGGCACAGGCAGTTGTATAAAATTGGATTAGTAAAAAAAGTATTTTAAATCAACTATGCCACCAGCGGCACAAACTTTAGTATTTCTTTAAGCCAATACTTTGATGGCTAACTAACATTTTAATTTTAATTTACTAAGTTCGCGGTTTTTGAGAAATCAAGCCTAAAAGTCAAAATTAAAAAAAACATAATTTTTTTTTTTCTTTATTCCTAGAAAGATAAGCTCAATTTTTCCTACACTAAAGATAAGCTTGCGTTAAATTGACGCATACACTTTTAGCCGCTAAATATTCTAAGCCATTGAGGGACGGTTTTTGAAATAGTTTTTAGTGGTTAATTAAGCCCATTGGAATGCCGTTTAAACATTTTATTTCATTGCTGCTATTTATTTAATGAAATAAAAATTAAATTAAAATTAAAGTAACAAACACAGACTTAAACCACAAAAAAAAAAACATACTCGTAGCACAGCTTAACCTTTTTTAAAATAAATTCATCTTTTATTACATTTATATCATGTATATAGTTATTAAAAAGCAAAAACAAAACAAATACATAATGTCAAAAACAAAACAAAAAAAAACGGTCACAAATATTTTTAGCACAAGTCAATGCTATGCTCTCTACATATGTATAACTTTTCTGCACTTTCTGCACGAGGAACTTACTTTCTGTCTTATCTTTAATGGACAATATGTACAGTAAGTGCGTTTTTTGGCAAAAACTAATTTGTAATTTATCGTTTTGAGCTTCAGCCGATCCCAGTCGTCATTTTCTAAAATAGCGGATAAAGTACTGTGTTCTTCGGAGTTTTGACGCTCCATTGCATTGTAGTTGCTTAAAATAAACCTGAATAGCAAATTACAGTTTAAGAATTACCTAAAACTCAAATTAAATGCGAAATAAAAATAAACTTATGTATAAATGATCCAAATCTTAAAATCCCATCCCAAAAATACGTCCGCTTATCGATAGATAGGTAGATAGGTACGCTGACTGAGATAAATTAAACAGTTAACTTGATATTCAGGATATTTAAAAAGAGATACCACCTTTTTTTCGTCAAAATGACGCAGGTTATCTTCCCATGGTTAAATAATTTTTTTTATGAAAATTTGCCTCATTAAGTATCACTTTTTCTTCCAAAAATCAATGCTCTTATTAGTTCTTAGTCAAGCACAGAAAATTGAAATAGAAAAATTTTCCTACTTTATGAGAAATTAAAGTAAAATGAGAGCTACTTTTCTCCAGAAAATCGAATTTAGTTAGTTTTTCGCTGATTTTTAGAAAAAGTACCTTTCGTTTTTTTTTTAATTTTTTTAAAAACAGAATGATTTTTTCGATCGGTATTCTGAGCTAAACTCAAATAATATAATCATTGATTATTTAAGAAAACAAGTAACTCTTAATAAGGCAAAATTTAAAAAAATTTATTTGAAGAAAAAAAATCAGTAACTATTCACTTAATTGATTTTAACTAATATTTGAATTAAAAAAGGAAATATAATCTTTCAAAAACACTGTTGTACGTTTAAATGGTTTAATTGATCTTAAATAATTTTTTTAGAAAGTCAATTTTTCTTACAATTGTCCCTCCTGTCAAAACGAATGGAGATAGACATGATTTTTTCTTGGCTTGGCTCACTTAATATTGGAAATATTTATGGAAAAAACAGAATCAAATATGCGGAAGCTCATGAATCTAATAAGAGGTTTTTAATTCGAAAACCAATTGCAATGGTACCATTGAAGCTCCACAAGCATCAATTACTATTTTCCAAGTTAAAGCAATCGTTTTTCAAATGTCACTTTTTCTTTTCAATTTTTCATTTAATTTGTTTTTTTGTCTTTCAAAGCAAAGCAAGCTTCATATTCATATCGATTTTATTATTCATTCCATAAACTTATTTCGTATGAAAATTGAACGATGCCCTCTCCTCACTCGCATTGTATGAGCCAAAGTTATCATCCCATTTAATCTATTTATTCTCCATGTCCTTCGGAAGGCATTCAAAATAAATGACAACTCTTCGCCATTACTCTTAACACCATCCAGGATTCTAGATATTGGTTGCATCTTTCATTGCAATGCATTGCTCCATAAAATTTCATACATCGTTGAGCATTGAACAACAACGGCGAGCGTCACACGTCCTCACAATATACCACTCCCTCATCCCTCATTCACACGACATGTCTGGATGAATTCTCTGAAGAGATTTTTCAAATAGACCTTCATGCACGTATGTATACCGACGAATACTGCACTTGTTATCAATTAGAAGAGCTCTCAAAAGGGATTATATCCTGTCATTCATCATCCTGGTTGCACCAGTCATCTACCACCATACAACCACTACCACGGACCACGCTTGTTAAATGTTTCTGTTTCAAGTGCCACTCTTCATATTTTACGACCCGACCAGGTCATGGTTTAAGGCTCAGACAGGGTAAATGCATTCGGTAGCACTGAGTTTCTCTTTTATTATAGATAGCGGTATCAGGAAATCGTCCTCGTCGACGCTGTTTTGTTCCTTTTGTGCTCCGTCTACGACTACAAAGTTTTGCTCGTCCACATGCCAAGGATTAAGCTTTGTCTCTCATATACAATAACAAAAAGGGTCCTAAGAAAATTTTACCAAAAAAAAAAAAAAATTAAATACAGTCAGTGGTGAGTGTAGAGGAGAACCAGGCAAACATTAGTGTGGTACAAATAGTTTGAGTACCTAAAATTTGGAGACAGATTTGGGTCTTTTTCAGACTGAGAAGTAAAAATGCATACACACAGAAGCCACTAAAATATCGCTATGCAGTACCCGTGGCATGATGGTTCGCTTTGTCTGTCTGTTACGCAGGAGGTTCGTGGCTCGAATCTCAACAAAAGCATAAATGTTTTTCCACAGTTATCACCTTTCGCTAGAAATTGGCAAGTCCTCCGATACTAAATTTAAGGCTATGAAAAGTGTTTTCAAGATTAGCCGTTCGGAACCGACACAAAATTGTAGGTCGCATCCATTCCATGGCTGTGAGAAATGCGCTTGACCCCGAGGAGAACGGCAACGAAATATCCACTATATATGGTATTGAAGACAAAAAACCTCAGATAGAAGTTTTGGCTGGTAGTTGCGTAATATTTCAAGTTTAGATTCGTCTACTGCAACGTCTACAGTACTTTGCTTTTGACTTGCGAACTTTGCCAATCTTTTTCAATTACTGGCAATCAAAGAATTTCGCAAGCTTCATCGATATCAAAAGGTTGCTATCTTCAAAAACTGCCAGCCTGCTATTGAATACATTAATACGATCAACTTCTTCTAACGGGGTTTAGCAATTCTGAGACGAATTTTCAACCTTATACAACAATCTGAAAGTTACTTTGTAGAAAATATTTTTTTTCTGTTTTTATAATACTAGCTGGAGCAGTCAGACCTAAACACCCGTGCGTTGTACTACCAGATAGCAACCTTCTATTTGTTATAGCTTTCCATATGTTCGGAGCAAAAAGACGCTGCCATGGTAGGTTACCAGCTCTCACCACACCTGCGCCGAGTATCTGTAAACTGATACGAGAAAAGGTAGGATATGCACAGAGGAAGTGCTCCGCGGTGTCCTCATCTTCTCAACAAGGTTCACAGAGTGTGGTATCACTTAAGCCGAACTCGTTCACGTGTTTGGCAAAAAAGAAGTGCCCTGTGGCAACGCCATTAAGCTTGCTTTATCCTTTTCTGCTACGGGATAGCAAAAATGTTGCAGTCTTCTTATCAACGTTGAGGAGCATATGTTTGATCTGACTACATCCAATGGAAACATGCCATCTACGATTGTGTTCTTGAAAAATTCAATCGTTAATTGAAGCCCTCCCCTCACTCACAAGAATTTAGTCTTCCGACCGCATTTAGAGAACTCTTTCACTCCTGGATCATTTGAAGTAATCAGAAGGCTTTCAACACAGCTTGGCACGATTTTTATTCCGAATTTCACCTATATAGGAATGCGCTTTTTATGGCAGTGTAATCACTCACGAAAAACTTGCGGAATCCTCTCGAAGGGGATGCCCAGGAAAACCAGTTTTATGTTTTAGGGAAGCTAGATTTGAAAAAGGCAGGCATGCGCACCCTTACAACTGTGGATGTGAGAAAACTGTATGTTGTTCGTACCCTAGTGAGACATCTTTCCGAATGACCTAACTTCAGCTTTCGAAAGCAGCCTAACCATTTCTTTAAGCAATGGTGGTATCGAATCGACTCCCTAAATGTGAGAAAGCGGTTGCACTTCTACACTTAAGATCTCTTTATTGATAAGTCGAACAAATATAGGTGTTAAAGCGGCGGGCGGCGGCGCGGCGCCGACGCGGCGTTACTCAGCACTAATTTAATAATCTTCCTTAAAGAGTTATTTTTACCTACACTGTCTTTTGCAACACAGAAAGAAACATCTTTTGATTTCAAGTGATTAGATTAATGCCTCTTAAAGTATGTAATAAATGCAACATTGTTCTGAAACATAGCTTAGAATTGAATACACAACTTTATCTCTTAAAAACTTGTTGCCTATTCTGTCCCTGTTTCCCTTATGAAAGTTTATTCAGCGTACTGATTTTGTTTCTGAAATGCAAATATGTATGTATTCATTTTTTTTTTTTTCATTCATTTTATAGCCAGATATGCCTGGGCCTCAGAAAGACAACTGTGTAAGGACCCTAAGCGTGCAATACCTTCTCCAATTTTTACGCTTTTTCACACGTCTTCTTTTGTATTTTTTATTTCGAAGTTGTTTTGGCTTTACAAAAAGGACTACGATGTAGGCTTTGTCTTGTTTGTAATCGTAATTCGGTGCAGTAAATGCGTGTTTTCAAATGTTATTCCTAATGCGAATGGCTTGGTGTTTTACCCCACCGTACTCCGTACACCGTTTCATTTTTCAATTGTTTATCTTTGCAAATCTTTTGAACCGCATTCAAATTTAGCAAGTTAAATCACACCACTACCACTAATCTCAAAACCATCTAAACAAAACTCATGCAACGCATAGACGAGGATTTGCCGGAGAAGATTGTTTACAGAATCTTTTGTATTAATTTTTTTTTTGTGTGCACCTATGTTCGTGGTGTGCAAAAGTAGAATGGATGAGCGCTTGTATGCATTTCTCTCATGGCATTACGGAAATTATGCTCTGGATGATAGGGACAATATGCCTTATGCACATATGGGGAGCTTTTAGCTAACAAATGGGCATGGATACCCAAGACTGGTTTCCTTACTACCTATTTGTTTTATGGATTAGTGAATTGGTGCATGAAACATTCGACGTATACCCAGCTTCCTCTTTTGTCGTTTGAAAATCACAACTTTGCAGTGTTTTCCGGTGTCCGTGCAGGGATTGCCTGTGTTAATTTTTGAGCGGGGAAGTGCTCTCTTTTTCAATTTTATCGTTAAAATATATGCCTTGTTTTATTATTATATTATCATATTTATTTATTATGAAATTGTCGTCATGTAAGCGTTCAGTTAAGGTCCTTCAGCTTTCTAAATGGGACTTAGTTTTGAATCCTTGATAAAGTTAGTTAAATATTCTTATTTTATAATCGGACGTGACTGTATGCACCCATGTTGTAGTTGGTATAGGTGGTGTTACACCACATTTTTGAGAAATCTCTCAAAGAAAAGCAATTGCAGTCGTTTCAATTGCAAGTTTCCTGGCGTTGATAGAATTCGCGGGGTTTTGAAGATGTTATTAGTTTTGTCATTGAAATGCGAAGTTTTTTCAAATCATTCTTGTGGCTCTTTTTGTAGTACATTTTTAAAAATTGATGAAAATTACTTTGAGTATTTATCTCACGGCTCGCAAGTAAGCCTAAATAGTAACCCTATTCACAGTGCGAGAATTATTTATTACCTTTGTTCTCTAAATGATTACGTTTCATCCGGTCCGGATATGATCGTTTTAAATAAGTGTTCTTCACGTTTAGCCTATACTCTCAAATGGCTTTTTAAGCTTTCTTTAAAGTATGGAAAAGTTCCAAGTTTATGGAAGAAGTCTTTTGTTACCCCTGTTTTCAGGATAGGTGTAAAAATAGGTATAAAAAACAACGGGCCCATTGCAAAGCTTTCGTGTATTACTAAGCTGTTTGAACAAGTAATTTTCTCTCCCTCTCTCTTATCCATAAATGCTCTAATGCAATAATTGAAATGGTATGAATAAGACTGCATTTACGCTGACTTCTTAGGTCTTCTAGGTCTTATTAATTCAAATTTAGCAGCGTCTTGACAAATCCTTTTAATGATCTTTCTGGTGTACCCCAAGGGATTCACCTTGGTCCTTTGCTTTTAAAATCTATTGAAAATGCGTCTGATTGCAATTTATTACAAAAAGATATCGACAGCTGTTGAATGGTGTTCTTAAATCGGTCTTAGTTTGAACCTTTCCAAGTGTAAAAGTATGACGTTCTCACGCAAAAGGACTCCCGGCAGCGGCATAAAAATTATTCAATATCTTGGCAATCATTATCTCATGTTTTGAATTTTCGTCACCTTGGTATTCTTTTTAGTATTTACCTCGAATTCAATGAACGTATCATCTTCATTACAAGCAAAGCAAATTCAATGCTTGGGTTTATTAAGAGATGGGCGAAAGAATTTAACGACTCCTATTACACTTTCCTTATAAAACTGTAATGTTCGTTCCCATCTTGAGTGTGCTTTTCAGGGTTGGTCACCTCTATATGAGGATCTGAAAGGTCTTCCCTGTTAAGCTTTTAAACTTCCAAGTGAAATATTTGACCTCACTGAAAACCTATTGCTTTGAGGGCTCGTACTTTTCAAACTTTATTGACACTGTCATACATTGTAGGTTCAAACTTACAAAAGATAAATACTATTTTTCGGATAGATTGTTCGGAAACATGGGTTATTATGGTTATTATTCTTAGAAGTTTATGTATTTTCTTTTTCTTTCGTGAATTTATATGGTTTTGCCCTACTAAGCAATAGCAGAACGATAGCTGTCGCAATACAATAAGCTTTTTATTTTGGTCATCTATCACGCTTCATTCCGTATTTCATCAAGCTGCTGGTGTTTTCTGCAGTAGAGCCCAGAATCTTTCCTTATTTCATTATTTTATATAATATTGTTATGGTTTTTTTTTTGGTTACATTTTTTTCACAACAATCATCTAAAAAGAACAAGAACAAAGTTTTATTGATGTCAATTTGAGGCAAATGTCCTTTAGTTTACCTCAAAGCCAATCAAATTAACCGGAAAATAGCCTTATACAATGTTTCAAATACAAAAACAAAGTAGGTACTTCCTCTCTATATTGAACATCAAATCCTAGACAAAGCTTACATAGCCATGGGCGAATTAATTTTCTCGTTCTCTCTATACAAAGATGACTGTTAACCATATTATTTTCAGTTTAAACTGTATGAATTTTGCTTAAAGCAGTCAATGTCCTTTTGACGATTCATACAAAGAAGTTAAAAAAAAAAACAAGGAAATTTTGAACTGCCTACGAAAAATTTAATTCTCCTTTGTAAATGTAGTCTGAATCCATTCAACTCGACTGCATTTTTTGTTACTCGCTGTTTTCTTTTTCCTCAATTATTTGAGTCGACGAAAATGAAAAATAAAAATTCCTTACTCACAATATTATCCTTGCCATGTCGTTGGCAGATTTATCCTTGTGTAACCATGTTAACTACCATCGTCTGGAGTTTGAAAAATGTTAACTTACAAAAAAAAAAAAAATTTAAATCACAACAAACAAAAACTTTTCACAAAAAAAAAAAAAACAAAGTTAAATTTACGTTTGGAACGGAGTTGGTGCCAACCAGCCAGCCGTAGACAAGGCATATGAAGTAAAAGCTAAGGGCACGATGGAGATATACTTTCATACATGCAACCTAAGGGTGTAATAAAATAAGAGAACAAGGATAAGAGACGATAATTGTTGTATATCCTTTTTACTTTTTTCTTTTTTTTTCTTTCAGTTAAAAGTTTTGAGGCTGTGTAAAAACTTAAAGATTGCATAATTACTACGACAAAGTTGAATGCCTATGCAAAGTATTTTTTAAAATTTTTCGTGAGATAGCTCACAGAATTTAATTTCATATCCACCATGGTAGCATTCGCATTCCAAAATTCATTCATTCATTTACTCGTATCCAAAAATTATTTTTTGAGAGATGTAAAATGCTTTCTGCAAGGCATATTAAAATGTTCTTATATGGATTTCCCGTCAACATCTTTTGTAACGTGTGCTGGTATGGCTTATGGCATCATCCTGTAAAAACAACTCTAATTCGGGCCAAAAATAAAAATCGGTAATTATACCCCACAAACGCTGGCTATTTAAAGTAACGTGACAACAATCGTTATCGAAGACGAAAAAGTATGGCCCAACAACGCCACCAACGCGACGCTGTTAACTGTCAAATATCTAGGTCTCATTTATGACAAAAAACTGACCTGGAAAACCAATAGTAATATAATAATAGAAAGAGTAAATAAAGCCAATGGGGCACTCTTCTCTTGTAAAAAAGCCATTGTGTGGGAAATTGGGTTTCTCCCCCCAAATCACGAATTGGCTGTTTACCTCGGTAATAAGACCGATACTCACATACGGGGTGATTGTCTGGTGGACCGCACTAAACAAGATGTTCAACTACAGCTAGCTGGCCAAAGTTCAAAGAACGGCTATGTACGGCTCAATGTACAACTAGATCTTACACCCCTAGATATCTTCAGTAAACAAGTCGCAGCTAGCTCATCTACTCGACTCAGAGCTACACCACGTTGAACTAATAATCAAAACTTCAGATTACTACCGAATCGATCCGACTACATCCCCCCTCCCCCCCCCAAGTTGGTGTTATACCTTTTAGAAAAGCTTGGGAAAATGACACTCTCTTGCAATATGAAGTAATTCTCTTTTACACCGGCGATGGTTCAAAAACTAGCAAAGTGGAATCTACTCAAAAAAACTGAATCTCAGTCTTTTCTTCCGCCTATCCGATCACTGTAGTGTGTTCCAAGCGGAAATTCTGACGATTAAGGAGGTGCTGTCTTGGCTCAAAGAAAACGTCATATCCTACACGGATATTCGAGTCTTCTCGGACAGCCAAGCTGGCCTTAAATATCTTGCCTCTGTCTCTACAATTCCATCGCGCTCCAAAATTGTGAAATGTCTCTGAGAGAGATGTCAAATGAATTAACCTTTCATGGGTGCCGGGGCACAGGGACATACCATGCAACTGTATGGCAGACGAAAGAGCCAAAAAGGGCACGACCACTTCAGAATGGAACAATATAGGTGTACCTATCGCTACAAGTAAACTGTTACTTAGACAAGAAGCTTCGAGGATGACAAGCACTAGATGGACTGAGAGTAACAACTGCCTTGCAACCAAAAAAGTATAAAGCCAAGGGAATCGCTACTTTTTTTTTAGAAACAGCACATTGGCCAGCGATACCTTGCGGAAAATTCAGAAGCAGAATGATAAAAACGAGTTGAAGCTGGTTCAGGAAGTGGACACGAGGTGGAATAGCTCCTTCTTCATACTGAAGAGAGTAACAGAGATAAGATGTGAGCTTGCAATAGCAATTGGCGAATGTGCCAGGGTTCCACCAGCACTGACAGCTGAAAACATGGGAGCAGTGGAAGAAATACTCCTGCTTCTTGAGCCATTTGAGGTTGCAACCAGAACTATATCCGCAGAAGCATAATCCACAAGCTCACTTGTAATTCCTCTTACAAGAGGAATTTCAACAAAACTCATTAGCATGCAATCGTCAATAAATAAATGAATTCATAGCGCTCTATTGGATTCTGTAACCAAAAGATTGAAGCCATACAACACCTGATCTCCTCTAATTTTGTAGACGCTTCTTGATCCAAAATTTAAAAATATGGCTTCAGAACTCCACAGGAAGCTGACAATGCTGTACAGTTGTTGCAAAAGGAGTATGCATCTTTTATATCACAAAACGCAAGCATGCAACAACAACAACAAACATCGTCTAGACAGCCAGACTTCGAAATGTCTTCCCCACAACCGTCTTCGTCGAGTCAGTCAAAAATAGAAGAGCTGCTATTTAAGGCCCCGACCCATAGCATCCATTACGTCCATTCGCTGCCGGATTCAACTGACAGCAGTGAGTTTTACCGGACACAACGGATTGGGGTGGCCCATAGAATCCGTTGCGGTGTGAAGAGAAAACTTCAACTTGGTTTTGACTGCGCGTGTCATCAGTTCTGCCGGACGCAAAAGTTAAAAGTTGGGCCACTTTTTCCGTTGCGTCCGTTGCATCCGATGCTTACGGGTCACCTCTCATAAGATTGTGTGTATTTAATCGAGCTCTCAGTTGAATCCGGCAGTGAACGTACGCAACGGATTCTATGGGTCGGGGCTTTCATGACGAATATGTCTCACCAACAGACAGTAGTAACACCAGTAAGTGATGCTATTATTGATATCCGCCAATATTTAGAAAAACCGGTTGCGAGTAGAACAGATAGCTCAATAGAATACTGGGCAAAATCAAGCAACATGCTCCGTGAGATAGCATTTAAATATCTCTGCATTCCAGCATCATCGGTTCCCTGTGAACGAATTTTTGTCCAAAGAAGGTCAAATAATGACGGAGAGAAGAAATCGGCTGAAGGCAGAAAACTTTCATAACATGCTGTTTATAAAACACAATTGTGATTTATTTGATTAAAAAGTATCTCTCATGTATAAAAACATTTATTTATTTATTTTGTTTTTACCTCATTAGGATTTCGTTTTTGTTTCTTTAAATAACTATTCTTAAAGTTTTTATCTTTTTTCCTAAGAAAATAGGAACTAAATTTTTTATATCTTTTATTTGTTATTTATTTCTAATGTTTGAACTGATCTTTTAACTTTTGCTAAAATTGCAATATTATTAAGTTTCTATTGTTATTAACAATAAGATTCAAAAACTTTTTGTTTTCACAAAAATATATGAATTGATTTAATTTGTGTATTTTGTTTGTGCTCTCATAAAAAATTACGATCTGATTACATTATTAATATATGTATGTAAAATATTATAATAACGACGTTATTTTATTCATTAACTTTTTGTTGTTGACGTTTTTAAATAAAAAAATTGGTAATGCTTAGAGCATATTTGTTTCTATTATTTCTTTTCTTAAAAACCGGGGAGACTTCTTCCCATGCATAAAGGCTAAGTTAAACGCGTTGTAGATATTTTGGCAAGTCTAATTTTGTGGATGATATGATTGCTTTATTTCAAGTAAAAACTATTCTTAAAAACTATCGATACTATCGAAACCGCCGACTATCGATGTTTAAGGAACACTTCTGACCTGAAGAGATAAATGGATTTGTGGGATCACAGCCATTCCACTTATGCATCTGCTTCATCATATTAGTAAACTGCCCGTGGGCCGCGTTGACCTCAGAAAGCCTTTAGATTGTTCCATTTCTACGGTCAACTAAATGAAGCGTTTTGATCTGCCTTTCCTTTTATTTCGAACTTCGCCTTGACTTAATTTACTGCTGATATAAGTTTTTTAGAGAAAGGTATGCTTTGCGTTCAACTGCGAGCACTTCCAATATTTTGATTCAATTAAATTAATTTTAGATCTAGCTATCTTAATATTGGTTTTATTTATAACAATACATATTACATTTGTATCATATTTCACATTCGTTTTAATAATATTTCTTTCTCTTTTCAGAAGGTAAAACTACCGCTGGACCTTTGTCTTTCTTTCATTGTATATACGTATGTATGTACAATATGTAATTTTGTGAGTAGAACATTGAATATAGTCCCTAGTACGTATTTAGTGTGCAATTTTATCAGTAAAAGTAGCAGACAGATTCGGTTTACTTTATTTTTTCTCTTTTGCCCCAACCCCCCAACGCCCCAACTAATGATACGAACGACGATTGGTAGCCGCTGACATTTTTTCAATTGTCGGTTGATCGATTTCTTTATAAATTTATTGTGGCGTGCTGCAAGCACTTTTGATGCTTGTTCGGTGTTTAGTTCATAATTGATTGCGAAAATGTTAAGCTGGCTGACTTGCTTTGATAAATCACCCTCAAGGCGAATGATTAAGAAGTCAATTATTTTGATCATTAATTACAATTTCGTGCAGTCAGCTTTAATAAAAAAAAAAACCACACATACACAAAGCCACTCACAACAGTCGTATAGATATTAATACTACTCTATTCAATGAAAATTGTATTGCTGTTGCAGACAAAAACTAAGTACCGAATGAAAGTATAAAGCGAAATTGGAAAGGAGTTTTATTGAATTGAAATGATGTGGCCAATGGCGCGGCGCGGCGGCGGCAAAACTCGTGAGAACTATTGCAGCATAGATTTTGGTGATAAATCATGGATACCTTAAAAATGAATACTCAATAAGAAAGGGTAAACCAATGTAATTTGATCCGCCTTTAGCTCCTGTAGTTTTGCCATTGGATATGGTTCCCTTTTGAAAGAGAATTTAGAGTTACTTCTGTATTTTTTTAGGTAACTGTCAGGTAGTTATGATTTATGTCTCCTTGAAAGTGATGCCGAAGAGGTGTATTGCTAAGGCTACTTAGAGCTTGAAGAAATCAAAGCTCTTTAGTAAATACACTTTTACTGTCGAAATTGAACAACTTTTTGCAAATGAAAAGCTACATACTTGTGCAGCACAATAAAAATTAAGTCAGTTTAATTTGTATTGTCAAGGGACATTTCTAACAGTGACCTTGCAGCTTGTTCTAATCAAGCTATTGAAGACCTATAACAAAACAAATAGGATGGTAACCATCTTTAAAGTAGGCCCTCCAAAGAAGGAGTAATACGCAGCAGTATCGTTTATTAAAGTTTATCAAAGATGTACAAAGGCAGCTTCTTGAGTGTAAAGACCAAAATCTGCACTGGTAGTATTGATTGCTTTCAGTAGTCTTTTAATAAAACAGCATTTTTCGACACCTGAACTTAAATCAACGCAAGTCCCAAACATTACAGTTAGAAAAATTAGTAAGGTGGTTGAAAACTCGATAATGGCACTGTAACAGACTGTAAAATTAAAACAAAATATATTAAATTAACTTTACGGAATAGATGGAATAAAACTGCTCCGTATCAAAACAGAAGCAGCAAAGTTCCATATTTGAACTACAAATAAAAACATCCTGCGAAACTTTTCGGTCAAAAATACAATCTGTCTGAAAAGAGAGCACTACCGCCTCAGTTGGTGCTGAAATATTCAAAGGAGATATTCACATCTGACTTGATCAACATCTAAAAAATAGAAAGCCAGGACCAAAAATATGACAGAAGCCACTTATAATTGAACTTAAATATAAAACAATCAAAAATTAGCAGGTTTGTTGATGTTGTGTAAGGTCAACCTGATGTTGGAATCCCCATACAGGCCAAATAACGTGCCGATCTAAGCTAAAAATCTGTAAAAAATAAAGAAACTCCATGTTTACCAGGCATTTTCTGCAAAAAAATGACCTCAAAGTCAAAACTTTGTTTCGGGAAGAAAATTTGAACAGCACTTAAAATTGAAAATCTGGCAACCCTTAACCTGTGAAAGCTAAACTTAAATACAGTCTTAAAGGTTGTTATTTCTACAAAAAATTAAGACTATGATTAGGTCTCTACCATTAGTATTGACAGAGATATCGAATTTTACATAGGTCATAGTACACCAAAGTTAGCCTTTCTTAAATTGTCAAAAAGTGATGTCAAAGTTGAGAATTGAGCTTTACTGTAGAACATTTTTTTTCTTAGAATATGACCAAGAATCACACCCCAAAGGATAATACACGAAGTACGGAACACCCTGTATTTATATTTATTATATTTATTTATAAACAGATTTCAATTACATTTAACATTTAGGAAGGCTCCCATGATCACATTCATTCATAGCTTTTTTGGTTTTTTTAATACTTACAGAATTGCTAGATATTTTTAAAAAACTAAAAAAACTGTTGAAAAAAGTGGTTTGCCGATCTCCAATATTTTTGTTCCTAGGTAGACTATTGCTAATAAAACTAAATACTTAGTTTTTCCAAGAAAACTCGCAAGCAAATTTGAAAAACTAAGAGATTTTTGAAATATTTTGAAATATTTTAAGTTATAATTTATTAGGTACATTGCTTAAGAATTTAGAAAGACAAAAATTATTGAATAATATGTAGGTCGGAATCATTTTTATAAAATTAAATTAATCTTCTGGGCTTCTGCGCTGCAAATATGCCCAAGACTTCTTCAGTGCCAATCTGCCAATCTCAATTTGTCGATGAATTGACATTGGGCTGCTTGTTGCTTTTTGCCTATTATGTGCCCTTTCGAGAGAATAGAAACATACGGAATGAGCCAAGTAAAATGTTGCAACTAATTGAAGTGGAATAACGAAGTTTAACACCAATGCATACAAGGACAGGATTTGTTTATTTAGAAGGAAAATAAAATTGTACATTTTTACTTCACAAATTGTTTCATATAGGTACATTCATAATTCATATCTAGCTATACAAAATTTCCTTGAGTTGTTTAGATATATGTATAATGTACAAATGTACATACATTATGTGTAATCGAGGCTAAGGCTGCCTGTCAGCCTGGGACTGTAATTCGTTAGGGTTGTATTTAAAAATTGTCAATATTACTTTAAGTGTTCGTCGTTTAGGGCTAAACGACGAACACATTTGCCGAATATTTATTTTAAATACACACACACGACGACGGTCACAGTAAAAATGAGGTTTGCTTCATAGCAAAAAATAGGTTTTGACAACCCGTATTAAAACTAGTGGTGGTTGTACAGGATAGAGGATATTTTGTGTGCTGAATTCGTTTAAACAAAACAGCTTTCGCTTCAAGCACATGGATTTTAAGTAATTAATGATTTAAATTTAGTTGTGTTCGACTCAATTTCTTTATTTTTCAATAAATAAGTGTAATACAACTAATAAAAGTGATTTTTCTCCAAAAAAAAAAAACGAGGGCAAAAGTGGTCGAGACGTCAAACAAAAACAGGTGGGCACTGGTTAGCTCGTTTTTGTAAACGAATCACATTTTTGCCCCGGTGGAATTAGGCTATAAAATTGACTGATGAGGAAGAAAAGTATATATCATACCCTGGACTTGAACCCAATTGTTTGGTCTATCTATTTAAAACTGCCGCCTTCTCGCCGTATTATTATATTATTGAACTGAACTTCTCCACTATGGGTAAAACTAGTATAACACAAAAACTTCAAAGCAAGATATGATGAGGGATAATGACGGTGCGAAATCATTTGCTGGCACAGGTTCCAGCTTTTTCAGCGAAGCACCTAGAATGAGCTTTTCATAAAATCTTAGTAATCATTCGATAATATTCTAAGCCGAAAGTTTTCAATCAACGAGTGCGAGAATGGTAAGTTCTTCGAGCAGAAGAAACAAAATCTTCATCTCCTTCTTAAAAAAACGTAGCGTGCTTAGAAGTTCAACTTTTGTAGGGGCGAAGGGTTAGCCATTTTGTTTTTATAGTGATTTCTCGAGTTCAAGTGGCCGCCGCAGCTGGCTAAACGAAATTCCAGCAGAAAGGCCCAATTTCCGACCACTTTTTGCAGCATTTGGGGCCGTATGTCAGCAACAACGCACCGAATATTCTGTTCCAAGTTTTCAATCAAGCTGATCTGCGTAGACAAGCGGTTGCACATAACCCCACAAAACATATTGGTATAGTGGTATTAAACACACAGGATAAAATTATGTGAAAATCAGCGTCAACAGTGATTTCGTTTCGAGACAATTTACTGAACGTAAGTGCTTAGTGATTCGAAACTTACTCCGGAAAAAGTATTGCCGTAGTAAAAACCCATGTGTAAATAAAAACACCGTCTGCAAAACATTTAATCATAATGAAAGTGGCTAAATTTAAACTTAGGTTAGGTGGCCATACAATATTTTTATTTATTTTATTTTTATGTTGTTTAGAAAAGTAATAATTCATCAAATAACGTTATTTTAATTTAATAGACCGTATAGTCTACATTTTCCCTAAATTTGTTCAGAGTTGAAGTTATTTCTAGGGCTAACGATAAGACTAGAGAAAACCAAAGTCATATGGTGTGTTAGATGGTGTGGGGTTTTTCTTCTCTCCCTGACCTGAAATTGAGGCTAGTCGTTTTGAATTCGATATCTTCTTTTTGATTTGCCCAATTATCTAACTAGAAGCGAGTCAAAATAATTTCGATAAAATCATTTGAAAATAAAACGAAGTAATGAAAACAAAAGCAAAATCGATTCGCCTCGAAATGCATACTCGGACCCCTGCTCTGTCTCTGTGTCGACCTGATCAGATTTCCCACCCTTGGTAATTCTTGACTTATAAAAAATCGTTCTCGAAGCGGTCAGCTTTGATATCAAAACCTTCAGAGAGCTTTCAAAGGAGGAGAAGAGAAGTAAGATAATTCTATAATTCTTTTTAATTACTATTAATTAAAGCAACATTTCATAACTAAAGATATTTTTCCGTTTCGAGGATAGATAAATTTCGCTGGATGTGCCTTTTAACTGCCCACTTTGAACATGAATCCCAACCTTACGAAACTATTTTCTGTGTCGTAATTAAAAATATGATTCGTTTGCTTTAAACCGATGAGGGAGGTAAGAAGATTGGAAAGCCAAGAAACCAGTCTATGCCAATAAAGTAAAACCATCTTTTCATTAGCTCCTCCGAAACACCTCGATTTTCAAACTAAAGATCTTACTCAGCTTTGAATAATAAATGCAAATAATGATTCACTGAATACGCTCAAAAGTATAATACACCCATTTCTATACAAAAACCATCATCATCAATCACAATTCCAATTCGCATTGCTACCAGCATGTAGTACGTCCATCTAAAACCCAAGATTTTAGTTTTTTGTGTGCCAATTGCCAACACTGCTGAAACTCCTCGCCAAATATTTTTCTTTCTTTCAGATGCTGAATTAATTTCTGTTCTTTTGTGTGCATCTGTTCGCTCATGGAAGAGCAAACTTAATTCGTTTCGTCCACACGGTTGGTCTTTGGCCAGAATATCCAATTCACAAATCGAAGTAGGTACCTACATATTCGATATTGCAATTATGTTTATGGCACCATAAACCAAGTGAATAACATTCCAATGCAATTAGCGCCTTCCTCAGCACTGAGAGCTAAACTTTTTATACCGGCCCTTAGGTGTTTATGTTTTTGTTTTTTTTTTTTTTTCAATTTTGTTGTTTGATTCCCTGACTTCAAGAAAAGTCGTTAAAAGTCCTAAAGCCAATAATAGTTTTTGAATGTATTTTTATAGTCTGAAGTAAATATTCCGACTCTGCCTACGTTTACAATTCATTTCAGTCAGAATTCGCTCAGAGTAAAGCGAGATATTATGAATGCAATTTGCAATGAAAATGAAAATCAATTTACAATCGCAGACAAACACATAGATGCATCTCTCCGTGTTCGGCATATGGTGGATGAGGATGAATTGCTTAGTTGTATTGTTTGTACATGTTTTACACTAAAAAATTGTTTTTAAACACACACTTTATCTTTCTTTAAGAAGAGCATTCGCATCGCGCTGCACTGAGGATACGATGATTCTTTCTTCGCATTGATTAAATGAGAGTCACGTCTTTCAATTTACCCAAATTGGCATCTCAGGTTTATTATGGCTTCCTTAGTTTGAAGTTTTCACCTGCGGTTCTTATTAACGAACTTCCGTGAGAGTTAAGTTGTTTCACTATTACTTTACAACTGGGTACACTCAGAACACATAAATGACTATTTTATTCCTCATAATAAATTAAAGATAACCTGACCTCACTAAAAATGTTTTTCGAACCTACGGGATTTCTATGTGTCGTTAATTGAAGTTATTATATTAGATAATGATATGCAATTTTTGTGTTCAACAAACGGTTTAGTAGCTTCGAATGTTCCTTCAAAAGACGTGTATCCCATTTGATCTTCTATGCATGGGCAGAGCAGCAGAAGTTCTTTTGCTTTTTGAAAACCTATATTAAATTGAATTTTAATATTTTTATTATTCTAGCAGCTTCTTACTTACTTTTTTCAGAACCTTACCTTACCTGTATCTTTTTGAAGCTCAAAAATTTTACTTCGTCCAATATCAAACCATGGATTTTGTCGACTATTTCTGATCCTCAATTCAAATTACCGCACACGTGATCGAGTAATATATGACTGAACTAGCTGTGCCCGCGACTTCGTTCGCGTGGAATAGTGACTTTCAGCAGCATTTTTAACTTTTTAGGAAATAAAACTTCTAGCCTTAAAAATGGCGGTATTTCCAAAAAAAAAAAACATTCAACCCCTATTTCAACAACTTGTAGCCCTGTTAAAAATACTTTTGAGACCGTAGTTTTTGAATTCCCATTTCCGTTCTCGTGGGAATATAAGGATAGATATATATAGCCTATATCCTTCCGCATGTTCTAGACCATCTCTGTAGCTTATTTAATAAAATCTGTTTAGCAGTTTGAACGGGAGACATACGAAAAACATACCGACATAGCTACATTCGCATTTTCAATATTAGTGAAGACTCCCGTTCCCGTGGGAATGTGGTGACCGTTTTCGTGAGAATGTGTGGATAAGTTAAAGCTAATGTTACTCCGGGATTATGGAGCATTCCAACGGTGGAAGAATTTTTGAAATCGGTGCTGTAGTGTAAAAATTCCCGTATACATTCCTGCTCCTGTGGGAATATAGGGAAAAAATATATAGTCTATGTCTTTCCTCAGGTTCTCAACAATCTTTGTACAAAATTTCATTTAAATCGGTTTATTAGTTTGGGCGGGAGATGGTAACATAGAATGACGGACAGACAGAGCTCCTTTCACACTTATTATATTAGCAAGGACTCCCGTTCCCGTAGGAATATGTGGATGAATTAAAGTTAATGTTCCACAGGGATAGTGTAGCATTCTAACGGTGGAAGAATTTTTGAAATCGGTGTTGTAGTGTCAAGTTCCCGTATACGTTCCTGCTCCCGTGGGAATATAGGGAACCGTAGGAATATGGGGATGAATTAGTTTTTATGTTACTCGGGGATAATGTAGCATTCTAACGGTGAAAGAATTTTTGAAATCGGTGCTGTAGTGTCAAAGTTCCCGTATACGTTCCTGCTCCCGTGGGAATATAGGGAACCGTAGGAATATGGGGATGAATTAGTTTTTATGTTACTAGGGGATAGTGTAGTATTCTAACGGTGAAAGAATTTTTGAAATCGGTGCTGTAGTGTCAAAGTTCCCGTATACGTTCCTGCTCCCGTGGGAATATAGGGAACCGTAGGAATATGGGGATGAATTAGTTTTTATGTTACTCGGGGATAATGTAGCATTCTAACGGTGAAAGGATTTTTTAAATCGGTGCTGTAGTGTCAAAGTTCCCGTATACGTTACTGCTCCCGTGGGAATATAGTCAACCGAGGAACATGGGGATGAATTAGTTTTTATATTACGCGTGGATATTGTAGTATTCTAACGGTGAAAGAATTTTTGAAATCGGCGCTGTAGTGTCAAAGTTGTGTTGTAGTTTCTAAGTTCCCTTATACGTTCCCGTTCCCGTGGGAATTTAGGGATAAATTGTAGCATATATGTTATTCTGATGTATAAGCTATATTATTCTAAAGTTTAATTGAAATCCATTCAGTAGTTTTTGCGTGAAAGAGTAACAAACATCCACACACACAAACTTTCACGTTTATAATATTAGTAGGATTATTTGTGTTTGGCATTACTTCTTACGTTATGATGGTAATGGAGCACTTTAGTACTAGATAAATAAATAAGTAAAAATAAATAGGGTGGCTCTACAGAGCTAGAAGCCCCAAGGCCTAATGCATTTCTCACAACCATGCCTTGTGAGGGAATGGAGGGGACCTACAATTTTCTGTCAGTTCCGAACGGCTAATCGAGAAACCGCTTTTCATGGCAATGAATTTACTAACGGAGGACTTGCCAATTCCTCGCAGAAGGCGATACCCGTGGAAAAACATTTTTGCCTCTGTTGGGATTCGAACCACGAACCTCTGAGTTAACAGGAAGACATGCGAACCATCACACCACGGGTAGCACTTTAGTACTACAAGTCGACAATATTTTTTATCGGTATTGAGCGAATTGAAGTCAATGAATAAAAGCAGACTGTACTGGAATTTGAAAGAAAAATATTACTCACTCACTCTTGAAGGGTTCCAGTCGATGGCGATAAGTATCCAATATAATTTTCAAGCTCTTGTTTGGTTAGTGTGACACTTTTTTCTTGCAAAAAGTAGTACTGAATGAGAACTCGAAATTTTTGGCGTCTTTGTATGTAAAATGGCTGTACCGTCAAAATTTTTTGATAAATCGATCTGAGAATTTAAGTGCGTTATTTAAAAAGATGATTCTTGACAAAAATAAATAGAAAAAATTACTGGGACGACACCAACTTTGGAAGAAGTGGGATTGGTGATAATAATAATTTATCCGTCGATCTTTAATTGAAGAGAGGCATGAACTTTATATAATGACCTTGGTCTGGACTGTTCTGAGCAGAAAAAGCCTAAAGATGTATAATTTTTATTTCAATTACCCAATTTTATTTCCTTTCACGCAATTGGGCTGTAACGACTGTAAGTAGCACCCCATATGGAAGATTTATGAGTTGTACCAATCAACATATCCGCTTTGCGATCTCCGGTCATTAAAAAAACGCTCAGCTTGGATCAGCGTAAGCGTAGAAGCCAATTTCTGTATTTTTATACTTGCCACTAGAATTACAGCCCTGAAGATATCGAAGAACATCCATCGCTAAGTGCCGTTGTCTAGACTCGCCACTGGGATATTGCTGCGTATGATACGTCGAGTCATACTTAATGTTGACAACTGTAGCAAATTTTCTATCAGACCTCGGAATGCTGTTTTGTTGATTTTACTTTTTTCTCTAGCTACGTTTCTTGTACCAGCTTCCGTTTAGTTGACACTGGTATTTTATTGAAGACAGATACTTAGAATCTCCGAGTCCATATCTTTTTAGTAAATTTCTGTGTAGCTTGTCTGGCACTTGTTAGCTACTTCTTGTCCAACGCAATATTGGATGTTCTGGTACACATAAATGTCTAAGGGTGCATTTGGTTGTGTCTCTAGAACATTTGAATCTTTGGGCCAATTCGTTTTATGTTGATATCCCCAAAGTTCCCTTTATATATATATATATATCACCCTTGTTTGCACATTAGATCTCCTTCTGAGAAACACTTCTGCTACTATGAAATCAATCATTCCACGTCTTAAATCTGGTCAGAACGTCTATTAGGGGTGATCTTTTAAGCGTGGTTTTTTTTTTAATCAAATAAAACACTCAAATTTGCATCATGTACTCAAAGTTTTCAATGGAATTGATAATTGGCTTTTGCCATTTACGTTTCAAAGATAACTTCATGTAAATCTTGTCCATTCGGATGGTTCAATTTTGCATCACTTTATCGAGCTTTTCGAGTTGCATTACACGAATTACTCGTGTTATGTAATTCTGTAAGGCTTCAAACGGGTTCGGTTTGTCCACATAGACTAAAGACTTATGATAACCCCACAAGAGTTAATCAAGAGGCGTTAAATTAAATCGCATAATATTTTCGGCCAACTCACATCGCCATTTCAAAAGATAAGCTCCTTACCAAATTCATCCTTCAATTTGTACATTGTTTCACGAGCTGTGTGGCATGTGGCACCGTCTTGTGAAAGCACATATCAAAAAAGTTCAACTCAGCCAACTGGGGGAACGTTACCGTTGGCGGTAACGTTCGTTTCTTCCACATTTGCCTTTGAAGACAAATGGACCGATTATGTCACTAGCCCTTAAACCACACCAAACTGTCGTTTTCTTGGGATTCATTGGTAATTTTTGAATGGTATGTGGCTTTTTATCAATCCAGATGCGACAGTTTCGCTTATTTACGTGTCCGTTGACCCAGAACTGAGCCTCACCGCACAAACAAACTCGAACGATGCACATTTTTTACAAAGCACGAATTTTGACAGTCAATTTCAACAACTTGCAATCGTTATTTGTTTTTAAGTCGATCCACGATGGAATGGCAGAGTATACTGAAAACTTTTCATTCTGAGAGATGACTTTTGGACCCCATTGCCAAATTGTTCAGCTAACCTGAAAAACTTAACTCTTAAGGCTCTTAACGGTTCCGTTCAGCTGATGTTTGGTTTTGAGTATCCACTTTAACTTCATATAAATCCGGTACCTTGGCCTGGAAACCAAAGTCCAAGTACTGTTCTTCAAAGCTCAGAAGAGAGTTGTTTTTCATTTTCATCGAATTATAACATTCTCAAACATTTTCGAACAATTCTAACTTTCCAACTGTTTCGAGAGCAGTGCGCACTGAACTTGGGCTTTCTTTTCTTGTATTTTTGCGGTACCAAAATCATTGGTTGTAAAAGTTCATGGAACTGTCTTCTAAAGATGAATTCCACAATCCTTTGAGTATCTATGAAAATCTCCAGTCCATTACCACTGCCCAGCTTTTTGATTTGCACCTTGAAGGCCTTGACTCCTGAGAGGATGTGAGGCTTCCGCGAGAAGTCATTGGTGAACATGATAAAATGCTTTGCCTGGAATCCATAACTTTAATAACGACTACATTCTACTATTACTATTCTAATACCTTAGATTCCTTAAAAAAGAACTTTTGCCACTATCTGCTATCGCAATTGACACGCAGTTTTGCAGATTTTTGACTACTCTCTAACACAAGAAAACCTCAACAGTCATGCTTCTCATATATTTAAATCTCACAGATTGCCATACAAGTGTGATAGCTCTACATTTGTTTGTCATATAATGTTAATAAAATAAAGTAACAGAGTGATGCCATACAAAAATTCCATATACATATATGGCGTAGAAAAATACGTTTGGTGGAATGACCTAACGAGTATTCAAAATTTCCTTATTTGTATAAAATGGTAAATTTAATTATTTTTTGAAACTTTCAAGTTTTGTTTTTTTCATATTTACTCATATTTGTAAGAACATGGACGCATTCTGCGCAGTGGAGTTTAACAAAAATATTTTCAAGTTAAGTTAACAAGTGATATTTTTACCGTTGCTATTTCATTTACGTTGCAATAAGTCTCACGTTATTGCAACAAATGTTTGTTGAATTTTGAATTGTTCTCGTGCGTCGTTGTAATTATTATTTATTTTGTTGCAGTACCAGAATAAGCTAACAATACATGAGCAGGGCTCTTACGTAATTGCGTTAATGAACATCACGGAGCAGCATGACAATCGGTGAAATTGAAACAAATCGAATAGTGCAAAGTTTTTTCGAAGATAGATTCGCATTTATCGCCATAGGATAAGAATCTTCAGAAATATTCACACTTTTTTCGGGTGTAGCTCAAGGCTCAATTCTTGGTCCCACACTTTTTGATAACTAATTTAATCCCCTTCCATTCGACAGCTTTATAACGCGTGATCCATGTTGTTCATTCTACGCCGATAATACAACGATTTTATCAAATGACCTGAAGCTTAGTATATTAAGAACTCTAGCGAAGAAAAATATTTTCTTGCCGTTAAGGAAAGGAAAGGGTTGAAATAATAAATTAATAGCATCAATATCCCATTTAGAACTGAGACCAAAATATTTCGAGCAAATCATCATAACAGATTCATGTTTGACAAACATCCCAGAAGTACACTTTCGAAAGCGAAAATGGTAATGGCTAGCCTATAGCCTTAACCCTATTTTACAATCTAAGCAAAAAAGTTATCCATCCCGTCCCTAAAAAAGCCGAATCTTCCTCTCCTTCCAATTAAAATCCAATTTGACTAACGTCCCTTCTTTCTTACTTACTTACTTAGGTGGGCATTACAGTTCGGGGTGAACCTGGGCCTCAACCAACATCCTTCGATAACGACTTCTATTTCGGGCGAGCTCTCTCCAGTTTCGCACTCCAAGTCGGTTGAGGTCTTCCTCCACTTGATTGCGCCACCTAAGACGAGGTCTTCCCCTTCCGCGATTTCCCTGCAATGTGCTTTCGAACACCCGACGAGCCGGAGCGTTTGGGTCCATCCGCTCAACATGGCCCAACCATCGTAGCCTCGCGATGCGTACTCTTCTGGCTATGCCCATGTCGCGGTACAGCTCATACAGCTCGTTGTTGTATCTTCTTCTCCACACATTGCCTTCGCATACGGGACCAAAGATCATTCGGAGAATTTTTCTTTCGAAACGACCAAGGGTTTCCTCATCCGCTTTCGATAAGGTCCATGCTTCCGCGCCGTAAAGCAGGACTGGGATGATTAAGGTCTTATATAAGGTTACCTTGGTTTTTCTGGAGAGGGTTTTGTTTCTCAATTGCCTTCTTAACCCAAAGAAGCAACGGTTGGCAAGAGTTATTCTCCGTTTGATCTCCGCACTGATGTTGTTGTCCGTGTCTACAGCGGATCCTAGGTAGACGAAGTCCTGTACTACCTCGAAGTTATGTCTGTCTATTGTGACGTTTTGTCCAATTCGTCGATGTTCTGTGTCCTTGTTTGATGACAGCATATACTTCGTTTTGCCCTCATTAACCATCAAACCTATTTTTGCCGCTTCTGTTTCAATACTCGCAAAAGCACCTATGACATCACGCTTTTTTCTTCCCATTACGTCAATATCGTCTGCATATGCGAGTAATTGCACAGACTTTTGAAAGATTGTTCCTCTGGTGTTGACGTTTGAGTTTCTTACAATCTGTTCAAGTATGATGTTGAAGAAATCGCATGACAGTTTGTCGCCTTGCCTAAAACCTTTTTCGACATCAAAGGTCTCGGTGAGTTCTTTACCGACCTTGACGGAGCAGCGTGAATTCTCCAAAGTCATCCTGCATAGTCGTACGAGTTTTGCAGGGATGCCGAAACAAGACATGGCTCTGTACAGCTCGTCTCTGTAGATACTGTCATACGCGGCCTTGAAATCGATAAAGAGATGGTGAATATCGATATTATGTTCACGGGTTTTTTCCAAGATCTGCCGTAATTGTTGTAAAATATTGTGGACTTCTCCGGTCTAAAACCACATTGATAAGGACCTATCAAGTTGTTGACGTGGGGTTTCAGACGTTCACATATTACAGCAGACAAGATCTTATAAGCGACGTTAAGGAGGCTTATCCCTCTATAATTGGCGCATTTGTGAGGGTCTCCTTTCTTTAGGATCGGGCATACGATACTGAGGTTCCATTCATCGGGCATGCTTTCTTCCGACCATATCATGAAGATCAGTTGGTGCATGCTCCTTTCCAACTGATCTCCAGCTGCCTTGAAAAGTTCGGCATCAAGGCCATCTGCACCTGCAGTCTTATTTGATTTAAGTTTGCATATAGCAAGCTTAACTTCTTCTAGGTCGGGAGGACGGCATTCTTGATCATCGTCCAGGCTGAATGGGGCAGTCTGCCTGACAGCGGAATTTGTGTCCTGATCGCCGTTAAGCAGTCTGCAGAAATGATCTTTCCAGATCCTCAGTAGCGACTGTGACTCTATAACTATGTTTCCCTGCTGGTCTTTACAGGCTTGAGTTCGGGGTTTGCCACCCTGGCAGGATCTTTTTACCTTTTGGTAAAACTTCCGAATCTCGTTCCTGTCATGGCACCTCTCTATTTCCTCAAACGAGCGCTTCTCATGCTGCTTCTTTTTCTTTTTGAGAAGTCGGTGTTCTTCCCTTTTTCTCTCCTTGTAAATCTTGTTATACCGATCGTAAGCAGCCCTCGTTCGTGTTTGCAAAAGCATTTGTCGTGCTCTTTGCTTGGCTGCATTTGCCTGCCTACATTCTTCATCGAACCATGGGTTTCGTTTTGGTGGCCGAGTGAAACCCAGAACCTCAGAGGCAGCGGTTCTGATGGCTTCTTGGCATTGCTGCCACTGGTCTTCAATGTTTAATGCTGGCGGCATGGGATTCAAGGATAATTGAAGGGACACTCGATTGGAAAAGGCATTGGCAATCTCTTGCGATTGTAGCTTTCCGACGTCATATCTCTTCACAGCGTTAGTTCGTGCTGGTCGTGAACAAGATATCCTCATTCGTACCTTGGCTACAACAAGGTAGTGGTCCGAGTCAAAGTTGGCGCCTCGGAAAGTTCGGACATCTAGCACACTGGAAGAGTGCCTTGCGTCTATCGCAACATGGTCAATTTGGTTGACGGTTAATTGATCTGGGGATTGCCATGTGCCTTTATGAATTTTGAGATGCGGGAAGCGTGTACTACTTACAACAAGATTTAGCCCCGCAGCAAAATCGATTAGCCTCAATCCGTTTTCGGAGGTTTTGTCGTGGAGGCTATGCTTACCGATTGTGTTTCCAAAGATGTCCTCCTTCCCTAGTTTTGCGTTGAAATCGCCAAGAACGATTTTCACGTCGTATCTAGGGCACTGCTCATATGTTTCTTCGAGGAGCTCGTAGAAACAGTCTTTGGAATCGTCGTCTTTCTCTTCTGTGGGGGCGTGGGCGCATATAAGGCTAATGTTGGCGAATTAAGCCCTGATGCGGATGGTCATTATACGCTCATTGACTGGATTTTGGCTAATCACCTTATCCCTGAGTCTTCCTCTAACGACAAATCCGCACCCAAATAAAAGCTTTTTCTGTTGTCTGTAGCAGTCGCCATAGTATATGTCACAGTTTTTCATCTTCTTTATGCCCGGTCCACTCCATCGCACTTCTTGGATGGCGGTTATGTATGCCTTGCAGCAGTCCAGGGCGTCCGCTAATTCTCCAGCTGCACCTAGTCCGTTAAGAGATCTTACGTTCCAAGTGCAGATCCGGAGGTCGTTGTCCTTTTTTCGTTTGCATGGGTCGTCAACTTTGAAATCATTATCGTTATCCGAGGCTGTTTGTTGTTTCGGAACTGGGCTTTTTTTACGTGGTTGGATAGTTAACCCTACGCACAACCCCCAACCTGGAGGGCCAGGTCCTTTTGGATCCCTTCGGACACAAAGGGCTGGAGTATCCAGAGTCAGTACCCTGCTGCAGGGGTGTCCACCGTTGATTCTGTCCTTCGAATTCATCCGCTGGGACATTTACACGAAAGCTCTCGTAGACCACTGAGATTCGTGCAGTCAGTCATTGTTCGCAGAGCAATTATAGTGTTGATCGATCACAATTCTTTGTTCCGGATTCCCTTATCAACACTCGCACTTACTAGTTTAGCAGGTCAGCTCTGGACGGAGCATCCCAGGTCCCAGTGGATACCGCTTGGAGGTATAGTAAGCACAGTTGACGTGTACTATAAGTTACAGCATCTGGGCGCCGCCAAGTTGGCACCAATCAGAGCCTACCCGAATAGTACAACGCCCATCCACCCTTCTTTCTAAGGTCATGGAAACATTGAACGTTACAATAGGGCTATTGGTGATTTGATGGCATTTCTCACCGAAAATTGAAAATTGTTTTGGAGAAACTATGATCTTTGCTATTCATATTCCCAAGGCATTTGATAGATTTTGGAAAATTGCTACTGTCAGTTTTAGTCTTGTATTTATTTTTCGTCTAAGTGAGAATCCTGTTTGTAGTACGGGCAAATTCTTCTTCTTCTTCTTCCTCTTCTTCTTTTTCTTCTTCTAATATGAAAGCTTTTTTTTCAAGTCAAATCAAATAACTGCTCTATAGGTTTAGGTACCTACTTGAAATAAAATCACTGACCAAATCGTGATCCTTTTGCAGTTGAAACATTTTTGACGAAACGTTGTTGGGATATATAAGCCAAAAGCTAGCGAAATGTTTTATTTCAATCGTTTTCACATTTCACCTAGCAACCAAAGTGCAGCGTTGAAATAATTCAACAACAATCACCGAAAGAAATAGGGTGGAGTACCCCTCTCAGATATAGAAGTTTATTTTACTTTGCTAGCTTACTACAAGCATTTTCAAAAACTATCTTGATGCTAACATTTGTAATCTTAAAACTAGAGATACAGATTGGTGGGAAGATTTCGGAAGGGAAGGATAGTTGGTGCAGAGAAATTTCTTTGCTTTTCACGACAACAGGAAGTGCTGTTCTTTTTCTATAAAAGTTTCTTAACGTTTAATAATATGTATATTTCTCAACGTTTGTTGCTACGATTTTTTTTAACTGTTTGAGTCAAGAAAAAATTGTAAATATTCATAAATTGAAATCATATCTTATCATACGTAAACGGAATGCCTCATAAATATTCATTTGAAATGTCTTTTACTAAAAGCAATCCAATCCTGAATAATATGTTTAAAAACCCTCAACCATACGGATCAACTCTTTCAATCTCTTTAGTGCATCACTCAACATATTAATTCATTTCCGATGAATTTCTGAAAACCGTCGAGTGTTTAAAGGAAAAAATCCTAAAGTGTCATCCATTATGATTATCGGAAGCACAAATGGGGGTCGAAACTCTAACATTGATGAGATGAATAATTTTTTTTTTTTTACCTTCAAGTTTTGAGTACGTCGTCAGACGTCACCACTCATTCCTATTAACGATTTTTATTTTGTTGTTTCACTTTTGAAAGCATCGCGTCAGTCAGTCAGCACTTCAGATTTGGAAACTGTAGCATTATGGGTGGTCGAACGGGCTTTAGTGTAGCAATATGTTTCGTATCGACCTACAGCCTGTCATCTCCGCCTGAGTGCACTTGTTTTGTGTTCTCGTGCTCCAAAATAATCAAAATAACATTGCACTTCAACCAGTTTTCCCAAAAATAATATCACTGAGCTCACTTCGTTAAATGTGCAGAGTGCAGCCAAGTTTGTCCGCTTTATAATGTACTCGACCGGTCTCGATTGTTTGCCCATCAATCAATTCCGAAGTATGCCTAATAGTGGAAGGTCTACATTCGTAGAAATTTGAATTTTCAAGCTTCTGGTTGCTGTTTGAATTTTGGAGTAGGAGCTAAGCAGCTAGCGCGGTGAGAAAAAAGTGGTATTTTTGTGTCGAGGTTTTTACTAAACATCTCGTCCGGTTAATTGAGGCAACATTATTGACATGTGGGCAGTGGTCTTGGGCTGACTGGCGTGTTAATATAAATTAATTGGTATTGGCGAATGATTGTCGTAATTAGTCTTCTTGTGGGCGGAGTGACGATGTGAAACATTTGATTGACACCCATGAGGTTTTAGATAGGTCCGTCGTGTAATTGGATTATAAACTGGGTGGTTTTGATTTATTTGGGATGAAGTGGGATACTAGTTTCTTTTGACATGCGGTTGAAGATAATTCAATTTCTACTGTTACGAAATTGTAGTCTATCTTTTTGTTGACTTGTTTGGTAGTTTGTTCAAACGCGCCGCACCGCTCTGCTCTGCTCCAAAACTACTGAACCAATTGCGATGAAATTTCTTGTGGTGATTTTGCTTAACCCGAGAAAGATTAAGAGAATTCTATCTACTTATTGTTGGGTATCCAGTGCTCGCTGAACAACTCGTCAAAGTCTCACCACACTGAGTGAATGGCTTAGGAACGTTTCAATACACATTTTCTGGTTAAATAAGCTGCCACAACCTTCAAAAGAAAGCAGAAGTTGAGGTTTATTTAATTGGTTCCATCTACTATCTGTTAAACCATAGACACCGCTATTAAATTCAGCCTCCGACTTAAAAATCAGATGAACATTTAATTTTGTGAGTGACTTCATCTTAAGAGTTAGCTACTTTACTTCAAAAACTTAATAATTTTTTGTAATTGGTCTATATGCCTTGGACCGAAGCGCCTTTAATTTTTTTGTTTTTTTGCACTAACTCTTTAGTTAATTTGTTGGAAATGCTTCATTAACTCATTAAATTATAAGAAGAACTTACAGACGTGCAGTGTTTAGCTATTTCTATAGTCATAATCCCTGGAATGAAGCATTAACTGCTTAACCACTTAAATTCCCAGGCAATTAAAACGATTACACCTCTCAGACTTCACGTCACATCTCTCTTCTGGGATATTTCCGTTCGAGCACTTGCTCTTCAACATCCATCCGTAGTCATTCGATTGGAAATTAATTAACGCTTGTCTTCTCTTTTTGGTTGCTGGCCAATGGATTTTTTAACTTCGTTTTTTTTTTTCTTGTCTTGAAAAACCAAAAATGAATGTTTGTACCGAAGGCGAAGGGGCGGTTTGTCGTAAAAATAAGAAATATGGAACGATTAATTTCGCACGAATGATGAAATTAAAGTTGCCTCGATCGAGAGGTGTTGAGTAGTGAGGTGTTTTTTTTTTTTTTTTTTAACTTATTTTATTTACGAATGTGTGGAATCGTAAAAAAACTAATTTAATTTTCTCTGCAGGGTTTTTTATTTTCGATAATAAATTGGAGCTCATTGCAGGCAGACGGAATATTCGGAAATTGGTTCTTAAAGTAATGGAAATTATTATTTCGAATTTTTAAACGGAATGATGGCTGGTCTGCTAAAGATAATAGAAGTTGATTTAATATTTTTAAACACATCAGTCACGATATTGATAGTTCTAATTACTATTTAGCATTGGTGCACACTTGCGTAATTTTAACGCACGCACGGTGAAACTTTGGTGCTGCAATAATTCAATATACGCATGCTGGTCATATTCGCAATACTCAATGCGCAGTGTTCTTAAAAGGAAACGACGTTATTGGGTTCTTACATAATTTTGTTGAACATCGGCTTGCAAAAGGAATATTATATACTAACTGACCCGCCCAGCGCACTGTGGGGTCTGTCTGGCCTAAGAAAAAGCGGCGAGAAGTAATTTTTTCAAATTGTAAAAAATTGCTGTGAAAATAGTTAAACTTTTTAAGAATTTTGGAAATTTTGTTCAACATAAGAAAAACATTTAGATCATAATTGATTTTTGTACAATCTGTTAATTTAAGTTTCTCTCTACACAAAAAATACAAAAGAATTACAACCAAAGTATAACGGCATTATTTCGAAAACTTGAAGTGGTACCGTTGTTTTTACTTTGGATTTGAATTCAGCATACCACAATCCTTTCAAAAAGTATATTTGATCATAGTCAACATAAAAGTTTATAATTATCGCCGTTAACAAGCACTTTCCGCCCAACTGTGGTAGCCTACGTAGGTGATCGAATGGAGTAAGTTAAGTAAAGCAGTTTTCAAGTATCCATTCCAGTGGGAAAATGGTGATGAGATAAAGTCTATGTTAACCAAGGGCAATGAAATTTTTAGAATCGGTCCAGTATTTTCCAAGTTTTCGGTTATTTACCAGTTCCCGTCCATTTCCAGTGGGAATATGGAGATGAAATCTAATTTTTGTGATTGGGGGACGTCGTATTGCAAAGCGAAATCGGTCGAATGGTTTTTGAATTCCCGTTCCCGATACTTAAACCTGGCTACGCCCGTACAAGGCCGCACAACAAAAAATCGGCCTTGCCACTGGCAAGATCTCTCAAAAAAAAGTGGCAAAGGGTCCTCATTAGCTATTAGAATTTGAATAACAAGCTATTGAAAATATTCTTGAGTTTTTCCAAAGTATTTACCTAATACGATTTGATTTCGGCCTGCACTAAGTTCAGTGCCACTTAAGTCTCTGATATGCAAAAAAAAAGTCTCGAATCGATTATTCTCATACTTCACAAGATCATTTCTTCACTTACTGATTTTATTCGTTTTCAACAGGATTTCGACAACTTTTCTATCTGGTGCTCTAAAAACTGCTTGAAATTAAACATTTCCAACACTGAACCAAATTTGGTAGTGATATTGATGAAAATGTAGGTAGAATTGAAGAAAGGGTGATCAATATACGGTCAATGAAAACTATGTGTCAATTTGACGAATTAATTGTCAATTTTTCGTAAAGCTGATGTATCTATGAAATTTTGTCAAACTGAATAAAATTCATCATATAATTTTAAAAATTAAGTAGACAAAGATTCTTCAATTTGAATAAGTATGTTGTTGAATTGAAAAAATATTCTTCACTTTCACTAATTTTTTTCTTCAAATTGACAGTTGTTCTTCATTTTCACACTCACCTTTCTTCCTTTTGACATAAAAAATTGTCAAATCCACAAATCTTGTTTTGCGTGTCGATGAAATATTCTTCATTTTGAATCATTGTATTTAAAAAATTTACGATTTTTCTTCATTTTCACATCAATTTGTTTCTTGAAGTGAAGAAATTTCTTCGAAGTAAGGCAAACCTTTTTCTTCACTTTCATGAAATATTCTTCAGTTTTTCAAACCATTCGCGTTTTTTTCATTTTCAAAACAGAATCTTATTTTAACAACCCATAGTCAAAGCAAAAATTCTCAAGCTTAATACATCTTCTTCAAGTTTGCTTACCATTCTTTAGTTTAATAACACAGAATATCAAATCACTTATTTTATGAATCTGTAAGAAACATTTTAATTTTATTTTCAAATATTTGTTTACAAATGTATGTAAATGACAACTCAAAACGTAACATTTTCTTTTCACTTAAATAAGATTCTTCCGGTCCGGTCAGTGATAATAAGACTCAACGGTAGGCCATCCAGTTTAGGTTTAGATTGAGCTCTATTGCAGCAGGAAAATCAGGAAAGAGTGACCTGAAATACAATAGATCACATTTTAAAAGCTTTTAAATGTATAGTTTTTTCATTGAAAATATGCATAAATTATTTTTAAAACCAAAAAAGTATGGACTATTTTTTAGTTTATTGCAAATTATTTTTTATTTATTTTTCTAGTCGAATTTATTTAATTGGTTCTTGAATAATATTTGTACTTACTTATTGATGCGTAGTTGTTAAACAGCTACATTTCTTTTTTTCAATTTTCTTGAATATTTTCACTTTTAAGACTAAGACCAATTTTGATGTTAACACTTTGAGCACTGAAATAACTATGACCACTTGCTTTCTTTAACAACCCAACTTTCAAACAATTTCTTCACAATAGAAAAAAAAATTGTCAATTTGAGGAAAAGGTTTTCCTGGAAAGAAAGAAAATTTTGTCAAAGTGAAGAAACGTTTCTTACATTTCATGAATTTTTTTCGGTATAAAAGGAACTGTATATTTAGGTTATGCGGTCGGGAGTTATAATTACAAAATTTTGTCAATTTGAAGAAACTCACATTTACGCATTATTTCACTCAAGTAGACTATTTGACTTTCGTCATTGTGACAACCATTCTTCGATTTGAATAACATACTGAGAGCTGACAACTATTGAAGAAAGTTTTTGATTTTGAATATTTAAATCTTCAATAATATGAAATATGTTATGAAAATTTGTTAATTTGAATAATTGATTCCTCAAAGATTGACAAAATATTTTCTTCAATATCACCTACGACATTTGGTTCAGTGAAGTGTCAATCTATAACCTTTTTTCGTAAGCGCATCAAACCTCCTCTCCGTTGCTATTTTCTCCATAACCAAACCATTTCACCAGTTGAGACGATTTGTGATCTCGGAATCAGTTGCGACTCAATTTCATCTCACATATTGATGATATTATACTAAAAGCCTATTCAGCATTTGGTTTCATTAAGGGTTGGTCAAAAGAATTCTCCGATCCTTACGTAACCCGATCTCTGAACGTTACGTTTGTTCACCCACTCCTTGAATACACCTGCCAAGTTTGGTACCCTTTTTAAGAGATTTACATTTCCAGAATTATAAATATTCAGCGCCGTTTTCTTGCTCTGAGAGGTCTTCTTTGGAATTATCCCTTGATTCTCCCTCCTTACCATGATTGCATCAAGCTTCTCAGAACAAATGCTTTGAAAGATCGTAGAGAAATATTCGACACTCTCTTCATTCACCGTGTTTTTTCTGGAACCGTTGACTGCACAACCCTTTACAACTGTATCTTCCTTAACACTAATCCTCTTTTACATACCTCATCGAACGTCATAGACTCAAATCTCCCGAATGGTGAGTAGGTAATGTAAATTCGAGTTTAAAGTATTTTGACTTTAACCTCAGCACCCCTTGCCTCAAACTCCATCTTTTAAATCATCCTACTATGTAACGCTATTAGTTTCTTAGTTTTAAAGTTAGATTTACAATAAGCTTGTATTAAGCCGAATAAATGGGGGCCTTGCCACCACCAAAATTAAAAATTAAAAATTAATGATAGATGAAAATGGAGGGTGAAATGGCACCTGATCGAAGATGATATGGCACCCTACTTCTTCTTGAAAAACACCACATGTGTTACTACAAGAATCATGAGACCAAAAGTGACATATAAAGCACTTAATCCATTCATCTGTTGCGGTTGTTTGATCTTCATCCTCCCCAACTCAAGTGTTATCGCGGAAGTCTTGCGATACAAAATGGCAATTCGTAAACAGAGTAAGTCTTCAAAGCTTTTTTTATTATTGAATTGGTTGCTTACCTACGGGCGTAGCCAGGTTTAACTTTCGGGGTGGGAGTTCAAGAAAATAAGTCTAATGGAAGTGCATGAAATAAATAACCTTTATATTACATGAAAAAAAAAAAAGATTCATTTGATTACATATGCATTATATAATCAATCTTTTGTTGTTGTTTTTAAATATACCCACTACTTCATCTACGTTCTATTCCATAGTGAATATTCATAAGAGCCAACAGCCAAGCCGTTCAATCTGTTTTCACTCGTTGTGTTCTGCAAGTAGTTTTTAAGTCTCCGTAGGCTTGAAAATGTCCTTTCTGGTGTACCAGTGGAAACAGGTATGGTAGCCAATATATGTTGCAACGTGTAAATATTTGGATATAATTTTTTATCGTACTTATCCAAACATTCCAAAAGCAGATTTCAGCAAATCCCAAAACCATTTGACAAACTTCCTTTTTGAAAGAAGCAAACCCGTATGGGTTCTTCTTGTTCTTTCCTACTTGTTTTAAAAAGACGTCATTAAGAGGGAGATATTGATAGGGTGCCATATCACCCGTGGTGCCATATCACCCGTGGTGCCATATCACCCGACTTTTCACTAACAATGTAAATCGAAGCTGTAGTCGTGAAAGTTTATCAAAACATTCAAAACAAAACATAGCTAAAAAGTTAAGACAATGAATGAGGATCGTAAGGTCGAAGACAAAGACCCGACAAACCTTTTCATATTTTTTATAATTTCGATGAATCAATCAACTAAAATTAGACTGTATAACTGTAATCTGGCAAAATATTTTCGCTTATATTGATTCTGGCAAGGATCAGCAACGTCCTGTCAAGTTTGTCTTCTGACTTGTTTAATTGCACCAACATTTATTTGAATTAGAAAATAGGAAAATTATAATTCAATAACACTTAAACCAAAAAAAATTCTATTTGAGCGAAGACTCAGTAAAGTAGTACTTTATTAGACTACGTAACAAATGAATATCTCAAAATATAGAAATAAACAACAGGAAATATACCAAAATGGATCCTTTTCATGCAATTAATTTGGAAAAGAAAACATTTCCCCTTTTTGATCATAAAAAGACGACTTCAATTGTGTGAATATGCTTTAGTACATCCTTCTATTCTCAGCTAAATAAAACGCTGTGTCCATGACTTGGACGTAAATAACAGATCTTTCTACAAATGGTGGTTCTTTCAGCAAGAGACATCGTTCATTGCCAATGGAGATATCCATCTTTTATCGCTTGGATGTAGACCACGACGGACTTCCCATTCATTCATGCATCATGCACACTCGTGGTTCAGGTCGGGCTTGCATATTTTTATTTTTCCATCAGCTATTCAATTCTAGCCTCTCTTTTACACACTTCTCTTCCTTAAGGAGTGCTTTTAGAAAGAAAAAAAAAAACCTTGTAAGATTCCAGCGTGCCTATGGATTTGTGTGCGAGAGCGATTATCATGACCCGACTGTCACATAAACAACAGAAATTGATCTGTAAATCATTGAAAGGCTGTTTGGCGGTAATCTACTCTTTCTTTTTTGTTCTGCGAAAAGTCTTTAGAGACCAGCAAAAAAAAACTATTCATTGAAAAAGAAAAGTCCAAAAACTAAACATCCAGTGAGTCGGGAAGTGCTAGACCCTTCCATACACCTGGTTCGCCAGATTGACAGAGAAAAAAAGAAATTACCAAAGCTAAATGTGTTGTAATAGGTTTTCACAGAAGACTATAGGGCTACCATACCGAGTCGATAATATTTTTACTATCAAGCTTTTCCGCTTATTTCTTTTTTCAATGCAAAAGTGTGGATAGGTTACTCATTTTGAGCAATTGTCTTCTTAAACTCAATCTTTTTGATTTGTACTTTGCATTCACCGAAAAGTTTAAATTTAATTTTTGATATGAGGCAAGGTCTGGCAACCCTATTTCTAAATGACGATGTCGAGGAGGACGCCGAAGCTATTGATGATAGTGAATAGATTTGTGGTGCGTCCCAGTCGAAAGTACGTGTGTGTTCTCTTGAGCCTACGTTGTCATGTCAAAACATGCACGAGCACTACATCATAGTACAGGTCCTATGTTGCAACAGTGAAGCATCTAAAAGACAAACCTTATCCAGGATTGCTTATTTCCGTAAATGAGATTTATTTAACAGTTCGACTCCTAAGACATTCTTTGTACCGCAACTCCATGACAATCGGCTCTGTATCTCTCTCTCTCTCTGCTGATGCAGTCAACAGATTTTTTTCATTCAATATAACCAAGGAATTGAGAAACTTAATTTATTAGACGTGTTTGTTTGATTGATATAGCTTTGAATGAATTACTACTATTACTTACGCGAATACAAAATTTTCAAATTGAATTGAGATTTAATCGAATCATCAGGTGGGAGCAGCGTTTTCAGAGTTAATTCGTCAGTATGCCTGACTTTGTGTGCCCACAAACAGACATTGGCGGTATCATACAAAGCTGATACGTAAGGTAGAAATAAACATGACTGAAGGCGTTTTGTCTGTCATGTAAACAAGTGGCTTTTAATGTACCTTAATTCCTCAATTGACTTGTGGTTAAGCCAATTGTTTGGTTACTATTTGAATCTGTAAGTAAATCTGTGGATTTTTTAGTAAAGTGTATAGGTAGTGAATCGGAACTGAGAACACGAGCTCTTATTTTGCTATTCAAACACTGGCCGTGGAAAACGAACGTGATTGCTTAAGTTGTTAGTCTTTGCGGCCTATGCCGTCGGTTTGATAACGTTAGAGGAGATTGATACGACCGTTTGTATCGAATCTTGCAAATCTTGTGGTTGTGAAGATAATTTTTCTTGTGTAGGTATAAAAAATAATACCTAGCATCATAGGAGCATTTTTAGCTTTGGTAAGTTGGAGATATGACACAGTTCTCCGAAGGCTATACTTCCCATCTTAAATAAGCTTAAAGGCGATTTTTATTAAGTTTAACCGCCATTTCGTTATCATGTATACCACGGTGTCCTGTATGTTTTTATCAAAGGACTGATATGTTTGTTGCTTTTATCTTGCAGCAATAAAAGCAGTTTTAGCCTTGTTGAGGAAACATCTCTTACGAACGCTTAACTGTCTATGACGCTTTGAATACTTCTGTTTACAAGTTCACATGTGGAGAAACTTCACAGAGTTAAAATATTTCCACTTGAACACTGTAGAAAGCGTGACGAATTTATGAATGAACTAATTGAATAATTGGCGAAAAATACCTTGAATGTTCCCTGCATCCGTCTGGGAAACTTCAATATTAAGTTTGAGATAGGGTGAGCATTATTAATTTTTTTTTTTTTTAAAGTGACCATGTTGGGAAATCTTTGAGTTCCATCAGATTGAAATCTGTTTACGGTAAAATTAAGTTCGTGTCAATCCTTATTCTCAAGATAATTCTTTACAATTTGCAAATAAGAGGATACTCTAAGCATCCAGCTCTTTTGGTCGCTGTCTATTTGGAAAGTATAGATGCAGTAAGGCGGTAATTCGTGTGGTTCTTATGAGACTATTTGAAGGTACTAAAATTGCAAAGTAGCACAACCGTATGAATATGTGTTCTGACTTATTTCCATGGTATGAATAATATGAAATCGAATAACTGTTTGTTCAAAAGCATCACTTCAAAAACCCTTGGTAGATAGATAGATAGATACTGTACTCGTAGGCTTGTATTGCCGAGGTATAGCCCAAAACACACCATCATATGAGATTCGCTTACCTATACTCAGATGTGTGTTACAGGCATAAGAATCGTTTCTAAATATCGGGGTTTTCAATAAGAATTGAACAACTTCTTTCAAATAAAACCCAAATTATTTGAGATATTTCAAAAACTCTATCATTGAACGCTATTTGGCGTTATATTTTGGCGATTGTATTTGTAACGTGTTCTTTGTGGCTTTTCGCATCATTCCTTCGCAAGCACGGGTCGTCCAAGCTCTTATCTTCCAGTTACTTATTTTTATTTATTTACTTAACTTTGACTATAACAATTTAACTTAACTTTAACACAATTGTTCGCAGTTATTTTGATATACTTTAAGGACTATTATTAACGCATATTCAGTTTATTGATTTTTTGAATTTGTAAAAACTAAGATTGAAGTTTACAAAAGATTTCAAAGTATTAAATTGTTTACATATGAGAGATAAAGGTTCAGTATTCAAATAATTTAAGGTTGCTCGCAAAATCTTATAATTTCGACTTTGCTTAAGTGGGAAATTTATTTTTAATAACAAAAGCAAATGAGGAGAACTTATGTCAGCCTTCAAAAGTTTGAATGTAAAGGTAAAAGGTAGCATTAAGTGATAACCTACTCTCCTTATACGTATTAAGACCAATCAGCATAAGTCTCGAGCGGTATGAAGGAAGATACTAAAATGATTATCCCAGTTAAGATGACACAAAGCAAACAAAACAAAAAGGAATGGTTTTTGAACTGATTTAATTCGGGTAATGTGACAAGCGTAATAAAGGCACCGAACTTGGCATCCGCATAACAAGACTAAAATTTTTTTGAGAACAAAAATTTGATTTGTTTTTACATTTTGACTTTGAGACTTACTCAAAAACCATTCACTACATCAACTTCAACTAAAATGTTTATTAAAAAACAAAACATAAACTTTCAAAAAAAACACTATTTTTAAGTAAACTAGGGGAACAAATTAAGGGAACAAAAAAGAGTGAAAAAACATTTCTTTTGCATTTTGTTAAGATTTTTATGATCATTTAAAGATGAAATCATGATCCTTTAATTTTTTTCCCAAAATTTGATCGAATAAAACAAAAAACGGCTCGATGGATTGAATCGAAACTTGTTGAGGTTTTTGTGGGCATATTAAACTGTAAAAGACAAATCCAACTGGGTGCCTGATTGTCCCAAAAGACACCAAAATCCAATTTTTCTTAATTTTTTAAACTAATGTAAAGATTAGAAAAAAGTTTTATTTTCAAAAAAACGTAAATGATTTTTTTTGGAAATTTATTCAAGATTTCAAAACCCTCCTTGTTTTTCTTGTGCAATAGCCGGTTGTTAAAATATTGAAACAGATCCTTTTTCATTCAAAAATCGACATCTCAGTGAGAAGAGGTCGAATCGAATTTTTCAATAAAGCAAATTCAAGCTAAACAAACAAGCTATCCAGTCCATATAGTGGTTAAGTTGGAAAAAAATTTCCAGTTCGTCCACCAAAAAAAAAGAACCAAAAAAATTTCGAAAAAGTTTGTTATCAGTATTCGTTAGGACTAGCAGAGCAGTATTCGTTAGGACTGCAGAATTTTTTTCATCATAAGATCTCAAAACTAGAAGCTTTCGGCTTTAAAATTTCAGTGCGACCATTTTTTTATTTTTTTTTTTTTATTTTTTTTCTAGTGTAGTAAGATAGTGGCTTAGTCGTTTTTTAATAGTTTTTTTTTCTAGAAAATGAAGTAAATTTTTTTATAAGATTCCCTTTCTTTTTTTCTTGTTTTAACTTATCTGCCCTTAGCTTTTGTCGCATCTTATGCAAATCACCCTTCTGGAACACCGTGTAAGGCATTTTTCTTAAATTATGTTACATTTTTTTTATATAAAAATAAATAAATAGGGTGGCGCAACAGAGCGAGGAGCCCCTGGGCCTAGCGTATTACTCACAACCATGCCTTGTGAGGGAATGGAAGGGACCTAAAATTGTCTGCCGGTTCCGAACGGCTAATCGAGAAAGCAATAGTATTCATTGCAATTAAATAATGAATGGCAATGAATACTAACGGAGGACTTGCCAATTCCTCGCGAAAGGCGATACCCGTGGAAAAAACATTTTTGCCTCTGTTGGGATTCGAACTACATAGAACCTCTGGATTAACAGGCGGATATGCTATCCATCACACCACGGGTATCACGGGCATATATTTTTTATATACCTTGACTTAAAATGCACAACTGCAGGAGAAATTTTTTACTATATATTCACAAAATGATAAGAAAGGCTTTTGATCCACATGCGAAAATATTCAGAAATGTATTGTTTGTTTACTATCAAGCCCCACTGTGACTTTGTTTGTCTTTAAGTCACCCTATTTTTACTTCAGTTATTTGCTTCTGACAGTTTTTAATGTAAAATATTGAGTCCATTTATTAGGACAAAGTCGTATTTCAGCATTTTGAAACACCCTGTGATTCTTTTTCCTTGACAGTCACAATGCTTATAACTTTGAAAATTCCGTTCAAACTTTCTCGATTTGTTTACGAGCTATGGTTTTTGCAACCATGGTGATAAAGCGCCACTGTAAAGCCATTTCGATAAATTAGCCGGAAATCATGCCCAAGAGGCCTGTCGCTGTCATAAAGATCACGAAAGCGAATACGGCAAGAACTTCAATGGGTAAGAAACAAGTACTATACCAATTGATGGCAAGTAACTAAAATTATCTTTTTTTTTTGCAGAGAAAATGGTCAAATGAACAAATAGTTTCTGTTAAAATTGGATTTTCTCTAACTTTTAAAGGCAATTTCGTTTTTCGTGGCATCTGATCGTAATTTCTAATAAACCGGAACAAGTCGTTGCGATTGTTTTGGGTTTCATACAAATACATTTTCCATGTATTCCACTAGCAGACTCACTAGTTACAACTCACATAGGATTTTTTGTTCGCGTAAATGGCATAAGGTAAACCTGGTAGTGGGCGAAGGCCTACGAAAAAAAAATTTTTCGAAAGTTGGTGGTTTTTTCTGTTTGCAAAGACCGCAGCTTAAGCGACACGGAATTTCTTTTCACAAAAAAAAAAAAATTATTTTACTGCACAGAGAAACTTGATGAATTTATTAAAAAAAAAAAAAAAATAGGAGAGGTCTTTAAAGTGTATGAGACGATGAGACGATAGCAAAATAGGTAGTTATCAATCAATCACTATCGTTTTATAAATTAAAAAAAAACCTACACAAATCAAAAACTCAATCGTTCAGACGATATCACTTAGACTACGTGAAGAAGTATTAGTACTATCGTTCAGACGATATCGTTAAATTTTGGTCTGCTTGATAGAAGTGTAGGTATATAAAGACTAATCTTTAGACAATATGCACATGCAGGAATCGCAAAAGACTTGTCTTGAATGGAATTATCCTAAAAACATTGAAAAGTGGACTGGACCTCAATCCTGTTAGTAGCAAGTCGCCATAATTTCAAATCTACTAATTAATATTTAAATTTATCACAAAAAGACTACCATACATAAGATTCTGCCATCTACATCATATTTCCTTGGATTTTTACTCGCCTTTCCTTTGCATTTAAGGGCTTTGCACCCGTGCATACAGGCCACATGCATACAAAATTCTTTCACGTGAAACTCTCTTCGCAAAACCCGTCTAATAAAAACGAAATCACATTAATGCACGATAACTTCTTGTTTTTTGCTACCATGGCATTCGACCAACCCAACGAAACAAAAACAAATCGGCAAACGAGTCGCGCTTATGCCGCCACTTGCCAGAATTCATATATGGATTTTTCAAATAAATGCATTTTAATTAATTAGTGAACGCATCGTAATTCGTAAGTTGGGACACAATTTCTGCAAGCAATTGCAATTTATCACTCTTATGATTGAGTCGATCATGCATCGTCATCGTCATGTATGCATGCAGTCTCCGTGAAATACTTTGTGCGAGATATTTTTTGCACAAAACCTGACCAAGCGCCGCCGTCCGTCGAGCTTTGGATTATTTATGACCACTTGATCGAGTTCTTAAGTAAACGGGCAGTGCGATTCAAAAGCGGCACACTTTAATGTCTCCTTCGTGCCCCACCAGGGGATGTAAAGTAACATTATGCTCAGTTAGGAGAATTAATATTGGTTTAAATAATAGGTAAGTATAGTGACACTTTTCATGGGAGCAATGGTTTTTGTCCAAAAGAACGTCATGCCAATGGGTGCGGCTCTTAGTCCATACAAATTGTATTTACATTAATTTGATGCGAGAAAAAATGGTTTTTTGAAGCAAAATGTGTTTAATTGGCTTTGTAGATCTTACTTTTGTCTATGATAATTTTTATAACACAAGTTCTCTTCTTTTTCTCAATTTCAATCAGAAAGGCATCCCAACTGGGCATAGTTATTAGGCCATTGACTATTATAAGCCTCTACTATAAAAATTTCCTCACAAACACAGAAGGCCTATAAAGTAAACATCAAAACGATTCCCATTTTCTCCATGATTTAACTTCACACTCCTTGAAAATGACATGTCATCTGAGTTAAATTTTAAAATAATCATTTATAAACAAAACCCACCGCATCAGATACAAGAGACGATTATCATCCTCATTGCTGCCGCATAAAAACTGATATCAAAGGAACACCAGTGGAACAGATGTGGCCATACACTCAATACAAATTCGGAGCATTTGTTCTTGCTTTTTTTATTTCAATTCGTGCGGCCATCAATTTTTTTTTCTCTTTTTGTTGTTTGAATGGGAAATAAAATATAAAAATAAACTTAAGGCGAACATCATGCCGCTGCTGAACAATTCACAAATTTCATTCATTAATTGAATATGCCGCAATAATTCATTAAAATTCAACACAAATGCTTGTACTTGGTGGCGGTGTTCATCTCCCATTTCGGTGATAATGGTCGCTGATTTTCATCCGATGTGGTGGTGGTAATCATCTGAATAAAGGCTTATCTGCGTGGATTATTTATCAATGAAATGATGAAAAACCCAAAAGAGAAATATTTTAATGCAAATGATTTTTAGCAAACGGAAATCGCATGTGGCGCCCAAATGAATGTTGACAGAATTTAAATTACTACTAATTAATAAATAAAAAGGGTGGAATTTGGAAGTGGAGTTTTTCTTGAATAAAATTTGTTGAAATGGTAATAAAGGCTTTGCTAATGAGGAACATAAAATTTTATAACAAAACGGACGGACCGCGGTGAGCCGAACATATTTTGGTACAAATTCCTTGCAACCAACACCCTTACCTTTTAGTTTTAAATTCAGCAAAAAAAATTGCACGACTGTGTCGCACGTAATTGCGGTTGTGTGCATAGTACGATGTCAAAATCTAAAGACAGAAAGAGATTGCAAATTTTGGAGGAAATCCTAAAAGACTCAGGACAGATAGGCACACAGTATTGCAGGACTCACTTTTTTCGTATTCTCTATCATCGTAATGTCAGGTTTTAATGTTATCTAAAACAAAATTTTATGATCGGTTGCAAAACTTGCTTGCAATTGATACTGTGTCGTCGCAGTTTAGCGGCAACAGAAACTGTTAACAAAACTCGTGGTGTATCCTTATCACCTAGTTTCAAAATCCTTTAATCAATAAAACAACTTTTTGAAAATTATACAAATAAAAGTTTTTTTTTTAAAACAAAAACGGTTTTGGATATCAATGAAATTCTTTATTCCTGTGAAAGTACGTTTGATGCCATTAAGTATGGAACTCGATATCTTTTGCATGACCACCACGGGCAGGGCATGCTTGCATAGGTCCAGACGCTGAACCCAATTTTCGACGGTTTTCAAGCATAAATCGGCCGATAGGTACTGCTGCAATTTCACGTTCGATATTTGAACGAAGTTCATCAATCGTCGCTGGCTTGTTGGCATATACCATTGTCTTGGCCAAGCGACTGAACAATTCCGTGAGATAACACGTTCTCCAAACTTGGTTTCCAATAAATTGATTGTGACATTCGCAGTGTAGCTTGTGGCGCCGCGCCGCGCCGCCGCCGTTCTGTTGAAACCACATGTCCTACAAGTCCATATCATCCAAATGGGGACAAATATTCTGTTATCATTGAACGGTAGCGATCCCCATTCACAGTAACGTGCCGGTCTTGATCATCACTGAAGAAGTACGGCCCAATGACGCCGCCGCGCCGGCCCATAAACAACACGAAACCGTATTTTTTCGGGATGCAATGATGACTCATGGAGTACGTGTGGATTGCTGCCTGACCAATACCGCATATTTTGTTTATTGACGAAGCCATTCAGCCAGAAATAAGCCTCATCGCTCAAGATGATTTTTCGATGAATATCCCAATCATTTTCAAGTTGTTGCTTAGCCCAATTCACGAACACACGACGCTTCTGGTGGTCAAGTGGCTTCAGTTCTTGCGTCAATTTAACCGTGTAAGGATGTCGGCCAAGATCTTTTCGCAAAAATTCGCCACAACGATGTCACAGAGATGCCCAACGCTTGAGAACCATATACGTGTGAGAGACACGTTTGGGCTTTCTGCAACTGAAGCCTCAGCGGCAGCAATATTCTCGACACTACGGGGACTTCTTTGACTCACTGGCACGGGAACATTTTGTACTGTGCCCGTGGATTCAAATTTTTCCACTAGACGCTCAATTGTTGATCTGCTAGGACAATTATTACGACTATTAATTTGACGTAGCGCTCGTAGGCCTCTGACTCCGAATTGCGGTAGTAAATTTTAATAATTTCGACTCGTTATTGCCTCATATATCTTTCCATCATAAAATGGCAAACTTTACTGAAAAGGAATGTCAAAAGAACGGCAGAAACAGATATCTACTTACAATGGTTTCTTAAATCGTTGATTCTATGCTCCTATTCATGCGTCGTCGCTTACGTTTTTATGCCAAAGAAAGAAAAGGACTTGTAGGTATTTGCTAGCCATTACAGTTTTTTTTAATAAATTGCGGGTTAGTTAACGCTTAAGCTAGTACCATACTAAATAAATCATCGAGATATTTTCTTCATTTCTGCAATAAATATTAAAAAATTTAAAGCACCAAAAAGATTACTCGTCGGCTAACTTGTTCAGATTTATTTAATTTTCATTTTCTCAGCACAGCAAATTCGTTTTCGCCACTTTGAGATATCACTCATAAATCAATTTGAGTAAAATCGATTAACCAAACACCGAAGAGTGTTTAAACGGGTTCGAATGTTTACCGCACATCATTTGAAAACGTATTTACGATCATAATAAATTTTTTCTTGAACGATTTGTTACTTTGGTCAAGTGGCTAGTGCACGCACTAGAATGTCGTAAGTCGTAACACTGAACCTGTCATTCGCTGCAGTGCCATTAATTCAATTCATGTCTATAAGGGTGTCAACGGATATGTGTGACGCGACCTTTACGACAAATCAAATACCATTCGTTATTTATGAAATTTATTGAAATTGAAGGAAGACATTTAATTCATCTTACATTCAAGACATTTATTACATCTTGAAGCATATCAAGTCCCAGCGTGTATTTCCCAAAAGACAAACAATACCTTCAATAACACTTGACAACTTATATAACTATGTTGTGTTTGTTGGGATGAATTAAACATTTCTTCCAGATAACGAAACGGGTATAGACTAGCGCTATTTATTTTTAACAGTCAATTTATATATAATACTCGCATAAAAAAAAAGTAATATCCTTTAGCGATGGTGTGTGTGGTGGCCATTGCGGTCTCCACTTTATTATCTCTGAGGTGCATTAAGGCGGTCTCATGCGCCTGCCCACTACCAACACGTCGCGGCGGACCCATATCAATTTTAATTAAATTTGCATGTAAATATGAAATTTATGCGCGTCTCAGATTATTCTGTGATATACTAATTCAATTTAGCCGATACGTGCGCTCTTAATAGGTTTATCTGTTCTTGTTATGCATGTGTTTGGCTTCGAAAAGGCAGATGCAAAGGTCTGCTGGTTTTTGGTGACGCCTGACGCAGCCTGAACGTTATAGCGCATATTTTACCGTGCGTCACTTCGCTTTTTTAATATGCACAAGCACATGCATACACTAGGTACACGTAATGGAGCCGCGAATGCAATGCTAACTTTGTCTGCGTTGGGGTTCAAACAGGCGAGTGCGGAGATATGACAAAGTTGGTAGTCTTGGCGTGTTACATGACTCATCAAACACACCTTTGCTAGAAAAGTGTTTTTTGCGGAAGTAGTCGACATGCGAAGGAATTACTAGATTGACACATCTTATCGAATTGACTACTTGGGAAAATAAGGAAATGAAGTGGCTTATCCATTACAACACTTAAACACTCAGCGAACACACTATCCACAGATACCTCATTTGCATGCATACTTTTCAGAGGCTGCCATTTTTAAGACCCATTTGATGAAGTATGTACCTATTTAGAAAACTTTAGAAAGTAGGCAGTAAGTACATACTCGATGATTGATGTCGTCTTCACAAGTTGCTTTACTCTTGATCATAGATCCCAGATATTTATATAAATTTCTGATGCTAACGGGCAAAACAAGTACGCAGTTTGTTTTTAATAACACGGTTTCCACTAGCCAATACCTTCCAAAACTTTTACCGTACGTTAAGGGTGCCTCGCAGGTATCCTCATTTTTCAGGGCTCCTTCGTCAGCAAAGGATGATTTTTGTATTTTAGTATTCGGTACTTTATCTACCATCAGTGGGTAGTCAAGTACTGTAAAAAACAGCGAAGGTGTCAGGACGTTTCTTCGTTGCACCTCTATTGTGACTTTTGAATGCTTAACTAAGAAATAAAGACTAAGAATGAAAGGAAAGGCACATACTACCTTCGTCACAACGCCTTCATACACTTTTTCAATTATCGACCTCTGGAACTCTTCGTTGTCTGAGGGCAACCATTAGATCTCGTGGTTGTCAATCAAATGCTTTTCAGCCAGCACATCTACATAAATCTTCTAAGGAATCACGATGTTTTAAGATTCTTTTACTTTGGATTGCATATATGTTGTTGTCTTACTCGCGACAAGCAATACTGTCGGCACCTTTGAAGAATTTTCTTCTTAAGCGCTGTTAAATAAACTTCATCGAACGAATCTTCTCCTTTTAACGGCTATTTTGAAAATATATTTCTTCCAGCTTCAGGAGTTGAGCGCACTTTCTCTTCGCTCCTTTCTTGCAGATTCTGTATTCCACTTCGAGGATAGCTTTTCGCCTTTATTATATGATATGTGTTGCGATCATACTTTGAAAACCGTTTCCTTTTTAAATGTATTTTCACATGAAGTTAAATTAGGTTCAATTTCAGGATGGTTTTAGTTAAGCTAGTAGTGTTTCCATGTTCCATCTGAAAGTAGAAGTTTTGTGTTGATGCTTTTGGTTTTGTCTTTTGTTCAATAGAGATTCCATTCTCTCTCCGCTCATGTCCACTCTCTTAAACGTCAAACTCATGGAAATATTGTAAAGAGTGCGTTCAGAACAAAAGTTATTAGGTATTATGTTTCGATTATGTTTCGTTTAAATCTACTAAGTGAGAAGGTTTTGTTTTCTATACCCAACCGCGTAGTTTTCATTTAGGTTTGGAATAGATTAAACTAGTTTATGTGCCAGTTTAAATTATGGTATTATCACACTTATCCTTGCCTTAGCTTCATCATTCCACCACTAGGTGGTTTTGGTTTGTTGTTATTGTCTTTTTGACGCTCTTAACAATGGTTTGGCTCTATTTAACAAGTTTGATGCAGATGCACATACTTTGTGGTAAGTTTTCCACGCCTTTTGACTGTGTTGATAGTGTTGAACAAAAATCTTTGTATTTGTATTTAAAATTTAAATCTTTCGACCTTGTCCCATCGATATCTTAAAGATCAATAACCGATTTTAAAATGCGTAGCCGTTTTTTACTTGCGATTATAGGTACTATAAGGCAAGTCTTGCAATCGTGCAGAAAAAAAATTTTGAGATAACAACTAAATATGACATTACGATGATAGAGAATACGAAAAAAGTGGGTCCTACAATTATGTCTGTCTGTGTGTCTGTGTGTCTGTCTGTCTGTCTGTCTGTCCGTATATGGATCTACAGCCTGAGCCGCTTGACCGATTTTCTTAAAAATTTGCAGTTATGGTCTCTGGAGTAGCCTTCAGAGGGGTTTTTGGAATTGGGTCACTAGGTCTTGAAATAACGGTACCTGCCATACAACCGATATGACAATACCTATTTTGCTCGAAAACGGCTCTAACGATTTTGATAAAATTTTACTTGAGGTATTATTTTTTAATAACTGTACTTATCTTGTAAAAATTTTTTTTTGAAATAAGTATAAAAACGGTACTCCCCATAGTACGGTTTTTTTTCCAAAACCGACTTTCTCGGTAATGGCTAACATAATTTCGACGAAATTTCATATTTAAGAAGTTCTAAGTTGTTTCAGAAAGATTGCATATAACATTTGAAAAATCTATTTTTTTTTGAATTTTCATTAATTTTTTTAAGAAAATTTTGTTTTTTCGAATATTTTCAAAACGATATCTTTGATTTATTTCAAATTTTTAGTCAATACATCTCCAAGCAAGATCTTAAGACTGGTGTACTTGAATTCTTAAAACCTTATTTTTAAAAAAAATTAAAAATAAAAAACCGGTTTATTTAAAAATGGCTCTAACGATTTCAATCAAATTTTAAGGGTTTATATGTTTAAACAATTGCGAAAAAATTGCGTTTTTAGTTTTTCGCTTGAAGCTTTTGGAATATTTAATTTAATTTTTTTCAATTTTTTTCGTGATTTAATTCAATTTTCATAATTAATGTGTAGTTGGCAACCCTGCAAACGATCGCAAGTTCGTGCGACCCAGTCGTGCCCATTTTTTTTTTCTAATTTTTATAAATATTGTTTTCAATAACATTTTTCATTAAAGAAAAAAAATTAAAACGCCTCCATTTTGCGAAAAAAATTTTAATTTTTCTAATTCAATTCATTAAAGTATGGTTGGGACCACGAAGCAGAATTTTTTTCGATAATTAACAAAATGCCTAATCAATTTTATACAATTTTTGATAAAATTTTGTGTACATACACTTTAATGTATACCCCTGAAATATTTCTCTACCCGATCTTAAAAAAAATATACCCACGCAAAAAAATTCGCGTTCTCCCTTAAAAGTTTTGAAAAAAAAAACAATATAATAAAACAATTAAATCTGTGGAGGTACTTACCTGTGTGTACCAAATTAAAGGCAAACAATTTTGTGGCTACAATAAACACATTCGCTTGTGCTTTTAGTCTGAAAATGAAACCAAGATCTAAAAACACCATTGACTTTTGAAGTTTTACCTATAGGTAGGTACTAAGTAAATCCAACAGCAGACATAAAATGTTCAAGTACCTTTCCACAAACAAATGAAAATAAACAACAGAAATAATTACTCAATCCTTAAATCACATCTTCATTCATAAAAGTCGGTGTAGCTGTGACGGTACACCCGAGAGTGGTAACGTGATCCTAGACGGACATGTATCTGAGCACAGTATCTGGTTACTTGGTTGGTACCTTTAAATATTTCTGTCGTAACACTATCTTTGCAGTGCCTTTTGGCGAAAACAAAAAACCGACAAACATTTGTTTGAAATTGGCAAGAAACAGGAATCAAAAAATAATGCTGAACTGAAAGTGGAAAGAGTTGGCTGCTGAAGGGGGGATGTATTTTTATATACATATCTCTGGAGGCACTGATTGCTACTCTCGCTGGTTTTGTGTGTTTAAAGTTACGAGTTTGATCTATTACCAGTACTCATTTGTGAAAGTGTGTGTGCAACATGAAAATCGTGCCTACTGGAAAATTGTACGGGCTATGGTCTATGGAATGAAATTGGTAATTTGCTGTGTCACGGCCAGACTTTTATTTGTACATAGTTACTGGCTCTTTTTTTCTCGATGTATTGATTACTATTTGTACTTGTGTTGGGGGTGGGATTCGTTTCGGCCACTGCATGGTCTAGGTAATTGTTGCAATATTTTCCTTACGTTCTATGGCTTTTCCTGGCTATTCCTGCAAGGCCGATATAGTGACTATAGGTAACTAAAGAATCAGTGGAATGATAAAATTTCATAGCAAGTTGTTGAAGAAATAGGCTTACTATCCAATGAAGAGCTTTTAACTATTTCAGTAGATGATTATTGCTTTTCACTTCCGCTCCAAATCAACAAAATGAGCTAGTAAACTTGGAAGTAGACTATACTTATGGTGTGAGATGAGAGTTTTATTGGAGGATTTCCTTTGTGGTGTCTGTGTTATTTAAAATTTTTAATATTTATTTTCTCCTCTAGTAATACTGCTATCGTTTTGCTTAAAAACAAGTCTGCTAGTATTGAAAGATTCGATTTTTATGAGTAATTAGTTTCTAGTAAAGACTGTAGGAATTACAACGACAAACAAATTAAAAATTTTCTTGTAAAAGTGATAGATATTCTCTACTCAACTATGTACCTCTATCAAAAATAAACTTGTGTCTCTACTTCTGAGTCTTAAAAAGAATGTTTGAAAAAGCCAGCTCGTCTTGAAGCTTTCAATTTAAGCTATTTTTTGAAAACAAACACAATCAGACATCATTTTTTATCTTTTCTAACAGATAGTGCTTTCATCACTAAATTCTTCTAGCTGTCATAACAAAAGATCTTTCAAAGTATCGAAAAAGTTCTACAAATATCCAACTAAATCAAATGTCAATTGTGTTTTCAAACTTTAAAATAAATTAAAGCAGAATTAATGTTTATTGAACATTCACCATTACCACACAAAACACAAAAACTTCACAGAATTTTTTATAGTTTTTGTTTTATGTAAAATTTTCTTTTTTGACAAATTGTTTCGATACTGTTTTGTTTTGAAATATTTAACCGTCAAGAGTTTTTTTGATGTTGCCAGGCATTTCACTTTTTTATTTTGCTATTTTGTTTCGATATTGCGCTTTAATGTCAAATAAATGTAACGAGATCTTTCGTCATGAAGAATGAATAGTTCTGGCATATCTCTCTACCTCACAATTATTTAACTTACGGCCTTTTATTCACGTCAGAATTTTTCGCTGCACCAATGTAAAGATTAATTTTAGATCTATATTACATATATACTTTAAATTAGAAATAAGATGAGTTTTTTTTACTGTGGCTCTACCGTTTTCCTGATTTATTCATAACTTTCAAGCATTATTTTCAAAGTAAGAATCTGAAAAATAAAATAGGGGTAAGTTGGGCTAGTTGGCCCAAGGGGCAAGTACACTAATCGGCAATAACTTCAAAAGAAAACCATTTCAGTCAAGTTTATTGCAGTTGTTACATCGTGCACACCTGCTTGCTGACTCTCACTTTGTCTTTCACTGGTGTCGCACGTCGCGTCGTTCGGGTGTTTTTTTTTTTTTCAAGTTTTCAGTTTGTTGTATCAATCGAAGTGGCTTAAATTCGCTTATTTAATTTAATTTTTTTTATTTATTTCATGATGCAAGGAGTGAATTTGGTTTGTTAACTTAATTTCATTTTTTTTATCTAGTTCTTCGTATTTATTTATAATTTTAAGCTTCAAATAAAATTATATTTGCTTATTGTTTTATTATCAAAAAGCTGGAAATAATAGTATAGTCAACTTATCCCATAGCCTTGACTAGCTTACCACGGTTTTGGAGTTAGTTGACCAATTTGAGGTCGTTTTGAACAATTGGGCAAAAAATGTCTTTGTATTAACAATGTTTACAAGACATATTTTTTTTTTAAATAGCAAAAATGATGTTCTATAAAATTTTTTTTTCGATTTGATCTCTTTTTTAATTTAAAAAAAAAGATAAGGAAACTTCTAGTCTAATAGCCACGCTCTCCCCTAAACGAGCTTTAATTAAGCAAAACAACATTTATAGAAATAGAATTTGGATAAATGCGTGCTAAATGATTTTAATTCATGTCAAAACTCGTACTGTTATCAACATATCCGAAAGGAATGCGAGAGATAAGCATTGGAAGTATGATCCCGAAATCAAAGGAGTAGTAGTCTTCAAGAGTTTATATACAACTTGCAACAAGAGAAGCATCTCAAAATAAAACTAAATTCAGGTAGGTTAGGTTAGGTTGAATGGGGGTGAAGCCGCAATCGGCAACACCTCTCTCAGAACTCAAAAATTCATTTTGCTTCCCTGATAGTGGAGAGGGTTAGAGTCTATAATAACAAGCTAATTTCACCAAAATTTAAGCAAAAAGTTTTTAATTTTACATCGCAGGCCATCTTGTTTTATAGTGCGCAACGATTGCGAGTGCAGAGGTTTGAACTAGTAGAATACTTTTGCCTTATTGACTACATACACCCTTAATATCTATCTATGTATTGTTGAGCTGACTGTAGAATATAAAGTGAGAGCCTTACAAAGAGAGGACTAAAGACTACCAGGAACTATTTTAAAGTTAACGATTCGTCAAAAAACGCTTGTAGTAACTGACTGGAACTTATTGACCGCAGACTTTGGTTGCAAGTACCGTTCAATGCAAAAGAGCACTTCACGAAGTTATAGCGCAGTCACAGATGAAAATGAAAGATATATGTATAGGCATGTAAGAAAATGAGGTCCGTAGTCATCCGGATGGTACAAATTGGATGTGCCTTTACGAATTCTACAAGCAAGTAATGACTTACAGATCGTAAATCATTGGAGAAAGCTTTCAATCATAGCCTTTTTTATATATGTACCTCGAGCATATAATCAATTTAACTTTGCTTAAACGAAAACTTAACGTAATTTTTGTTTTCAATCAGAAAATAAAAAATGTTTTGACTGCTTGCGCTCCATAAAAGATTTTTTAATAAAAAATTTTTCTTTTGACTAAACTGGTAGTCTTGGTTTTTGTTTTAACTGAACTGAAACTCACACTTGCATTTGATTATTTTTGTAAGCAAACAATAATTATTAAATCATTGCTTTATTCATATGTATAACACAGCAATTTTAAAAGAATGTTTTCTCTTCAGGCAAACGACACTTCATGTCATGCTTTTTTATTATTCAAGAACAATGAAACTGTATATTATGCTTAAAAATTTGAATTGAAGAATAAAAAAAATGTCTATCTACTATCTGACTTCTATTCTAAAAATTATTTGCTCTAAAAAAGTGACCTTATCTTGATCAAAACTGCAAGTATATCGATACTCTGGGATCAGTATTTGCATTCGAACAGCTTCGAAAGCACATTTTTAGAAAACTCGAAAAAAAATTCTACATTGGACAACTTACAACATAATTTTAAATGCAAAAATTTTGAAAACAATCTAAAAAAAAAAAAAAAAAAATTTGACAGAAATCACACTTTAAAATGGTTGCTTTGCTTTCACCCTCACTCAAATTTTGAACTCCCTCCCTCCCACATTATTATTACGATCTTAAGTTTATCATGTCGAACACAGTCTATAATTCATTTCCTTAAAAGGGTCATCATGACTTGAATGACTTTCTTAACTCATTGACTATCAGCACTCAAACGCAGGCATCTCCCAATCTTAGCAGCCCATCATGAATAACCAAGTAGTGCTTCTGTTGACCTTCCTAAAAGTCATACCATTAACCCCGATATGCTTTCTCGGGCACAGATCTGCTCATAACATCAATTCAGCTATTAACTTTTCTCCGAGTAAAGTGCTCCAATGCTTTGCTTCACAAATGAAAACTACTTCGTGTGCACTTCAATTCGATTAACATTTGAACTAATATCTGTGAGTTCCGAGATGTTCGTCGGATAGCTTAAATGACACTGGTTTTGGAAGATGACATACCTACAAGGGGAAAGTAAAAGATGCTTTTAGAAGACTTTACTAACGTAGTACTATTATCTTAAGTGCCCTTTCTGTGAGTATGATGCTACTGCATTTACAGTTTTTGAGAGAGGCTAGGCAATATATAATATTGAACAAGTTCGTCTAACTAAAACGCCAGATTTTCTTTTTCTAAATACATTTTGTAGAAAAGCTTGAGTCATATGTAAACACTATTCTTACAGTCAAGTGGCTGCCATGATTGTATTCGAGTCATTACGCAGAATATACTCGAAAAGTTTTCAATTCGAAAACAACAGAGAAAGGGCGGGCAAAATGTTCAAACCCGTGGATAATTATTGCATTTCCATTGAAACTCAAAACTAGAAGAATCGACATAGGACTTGGGTTGGCGCTGTTATAAAAGAGGAAGTGGATTGTATACCAACAAAAGTTCGAACAAAGTTCGGAAAGGAAGTTTTTAATTTGTAACATCATGGCAGAGCCTTCGAATCGACTGCGGCAGCACCACCAAGCACCAACAAGAGCATTTTCATCAGAAAATTTTGAATGGTTTTCCGGGATTTCAATGAGTGAGAGGATTCTGGTCTGGTATATTCTGACAAACTTCAAATACTTTTTTATTCATGTGTATGAAGTGGAAGAGCTGCTGAAAGTTAATCGAAAAAGTGTGCGGCTGTCGAGAGAGAGAGAATGCTGAATTATTGTTGATGTAAAAACTTCACAAATCGAGTGTAAACGGGGAAGTTTTCGCATTGTTTTTGCACTTGATTAAGTGCTTTATTTGCAACTGTGATTGTTTGGGAATATTCAAAATGAATATTGAAATTTGAAAATGCTTTTTCTCTTGCTTTGTTGTATTACAGAGTAAGCGAGACTATTTGCATTTCAAAAGAAATCAGATTTCAATAAGTTGATCATTCAGATTCTTTTAAAAGGATTAAGTAAGTGACTATGGCGAAGTCGAAAATTGTGCGCGGAATAATGCACACCATTGTTGAAAAGGTCATGGCACCCTGTGAATCAGAATTATTTGAACAATGATTCAAGGGTTATGGTTGTGATTATAACTTTGATTTTGCTATAGGGTTTTGTTTATATTTTTTGTAGGTTGAATGTTGGTGCTTTCGCTTTGAACACTTTTTAGATTTAGCTCTTCTTCATTCGTAGGACATATAATATTTCCAAAATTTTCAATAACTTCGAGGTCTCGCTACATTTGAACTTACAAAAGTTTAAAAGTAATGTGCATCGGTGTGTCCTGTTGATTCCTCTCTTGATTTCCTAGGTATTCGTAATGTGTTTTTTCGGTACATTATAAGGCTATTCATAATATAATTAAAAGGTGGATGGGTTGATTGTCTTTAATAATTACAAAGGAACTAAGAAAGGTGAGAATTTTCATTACTGGTATCAACCAGTTTGTTAATTGAAGAAGAAGAACCGTGGAGTGCTACTGAATTAGTGGGTGGAAATCGGAGGTAGGAGTAATTTTGCTGGCGCTTACGTCTCTTTTATTAGCTAACTATGTACAAGCTTAAAATTATTAAAACAATACTAAATTTAATCTAATTAAAACTAAATTAAAACTATAATGCGCTATCTTTTTTCAAACACACTTTTTTTAGAACAGAGAGGAAGAGATACAAACTTGTTTTTGATAGAGGAGTTCGGAATATCATTTGACTTTTTTTAAGAAACTTTTCGCTTTTTGTGTTTCGATGTAGGTCAGGTTTTTTGAATAATAGATTGTTCAATAGGAGGGCTTTTAGATAGGAACTTGGAATGTTGAGGACAAAAAGAATAGGGAAAGCATTTATCTAACTCAGCATGTAGGTTTAAGGTTTGTTAAGACCATGGAGTTGATGATGAGCAGGAAGGATAAAAAGGCAGGGTGATCTTACATTTTGGGATTGGTGTTGAAGGAGATAAGGTCTAAAAGGGGGAAGCATTCAGTGTCACCAATATGAAGGGGATCAATGAAGGTGATGTCAAACATATCCCTTTGGAAATTGAAATTGAAATTGATAATTGTGAGCCATTCACGGTAAGGATCATCCTAGGAAGAACATCCCAGAAACTTTCGATCCGTGGATATGTGACCAGCTTGATATGAAGCGCATACTTGCGATGTATACACAAGGAGAAGCCGAATATCGGCGATATTAAGGGATTTGATAATAACGGGGGGGGGGGGGGGATTTGGTACTGAGAAACTCTTTGGACCATCTCTTGATATAACCAAGGGCGGAATTAGTTCTTGATATTACCTCGTCAATTTGGGAGCGAAAATTTAATTCGTAGTCGCTGAGAACATCTAAATCACAGATAAGGTGCATACGGTTTATGGGAGGGTTCTGATGATGGTACGATTTGCTAGAGGTTTTTTACTTTTTCAAGAAAAATGTATTGCCTTGCATTGGGCAATGTTCAATTCAAGAAATTTTTACAACACCCAAGTGACGAATAAATTGAAGTCTGTTCGAAGCAGGACAAGGTCCGATCAGACAAGGTGATTTTGAAAATTTGTACGTCATCAGCATTGACTGAGACTGAAGAATATTGGATGATGCTTTTGACAAGGATGAAAAAGAGGGGTCCAAGATGGTTACCTTGGGTACACCGGAGAGGTTGCCAAAAAAGGAACTGAAAGATTAGAACGGAAACGAACTATATATACCTATACAAAAGGAACCATTTAAGTAGGATAGGATGGAATGAATGAGTTTAAAGAGAATTAAAGTGTGAGAGATTTTGTCGAAAACCTTATTGAAATCTGTGGTAATGACACACTTTGTTTTCTTTCGAAGTGTGATGGAAACATCGCAGATAATGAGAAGAAAACAAACTCAACTAGATAAATTGATGGTAGACCTACCATTACAAAATCCATGCTGCATGGAGGATGTCATTGACTATGAAAAGATAGTATTTCAAATAAAATGGTTTTTGGGTCTTGTCTAGTCGATCAATTCCAATTAATATCGGTTTGAGGATGAAATTGATCATTCGTTCAATTTAAAATGATCATGTCATCAGCAAATATTAAAATCACTGAGGATTATGCAAGAAACAACATCATTGATAGCAGGAATTAAGAAAATTAATCCTAGAAGACTTTCTTACAGTACGGTAAAGTACCGTATACCCAGTATTAAAAAAAACTGTTAATAAGATTTCGAAATTTAACTTGAACTTATAGAGATGTTGAATAAGAAAAGATCTAATCTGTAAAAGAAGGTGGATATAAGAAGGATATAGAAGCTTAAACATACTTACATTGTCCGAAAATTTGACGAAAACCTTGGAGAAATCGGTGCAAATGGCAGTTTGGAAATCCCAGAATGTTTGGAAATTGATAAATGATTTTTTCTAAATTATATTATTTGACTTAAAAGAAAGTAACAATAAGTATGGAATCGGGTGCGTTTATTTTAATTTACACTTTTTCAGAACGACGCGACGCGAGTGGGGGAATATCATCCGGTCCACACAATCAAGGTACTAGGACTTATGCATAAGTAAAAGTTAAAGCTGAAACTTCGATTTTGAAGCAAAAGATTTGTTTTGGGCGAAGGATACAAATCTTAAGCAAGCAAAAATGGTCTTCTATTAATAGCTTTTCAGGAAGGCGATAGCTGGTTGCTTTTGTAAAAAATGTCAGGAAAGCTTCCACTAATTCTTATTTTGGAATAATCTTTGGTTAAAGTGTGATTATGGCTGAGTTTATACAATTAAGACAATCAAAAATTTTTATTATTTATTTAATAAGTAGGGTGGGGCAACAGAGCGAGGAAACCCGGGGCCCAGCGCATGCCCCACAACCATTGCCTTTGTGAAGGAATGGAGGTGACCTTCAATTTTCTAACGATGAATAACAATCGGAAGTCTGGCCAATTCCTCGCGAAAAGTGATACCCGTGGAAAATTTTTTTTGTTTTCTGTTATGATTCGATCCACGTGACAGGCAGACATGCTAACCTTTAAACTACGGGAAAATTAGTTACTACTTTCGCTGCCGGCTCCAATTTGAGAGTTTGCTTACACTCTCTTGATGGGGTTGTTGATCTTCTCGTATTGCATACGGTTCCATTGAAATACCCATTCGAAAATTGTGTGTATTTATGTACCTAGTTGAAATTCAGAAATCATTATTTATGTACTTGCAGACACATATGTTTTACGTGTACAGAAACCTGTGCAAGTTGATATGAATCTCAAGCATCCAATTCGCGTAGTAGGTACCCTCACGTGAATCTTAAAAATCTTTCACCCATTACAACCATCGACAACGGCCGACGACATTCCACTTGACATGTGCTAGTAAATGTTAACTTAAATGACGTTGTAAATCTCTCTATGTACACAAATCAGTGAAATGCCTCATTGTGCCAAACTATAGCGCCAAACAACCAATAGCGACTACACCACACAACAAAGCCTGGGATAATAGAGTTATTATGGCGTCATCGTGGGTTAACCTCCAACTTGAACCCAGTTTGCGGTAGGTGCCATAATCTTGTCTAAAAGATCTTCGTTCAACTTTTATTTCTTTATTCGCTCATCTTTAATTTTGGTAAACAACAGTCTAAACAACAGTCAGGGTGGAGTAAAAAAAAAACAGAAAAGTAAAATCTCCACAATCACGCTTGGGTGGCAAAGTGGTCCTTTTCTCTCCATGAGCATCCAAATAGTTCTCTCTTCCCGGCCAGCTGTGCTGGGTGCTGGCCCCAAGTAATTGTAAATGTTGTTCAGAGCGCATTGAGGACACGACTTTCGATTTTCGTTTGCGGGGAAAATATCTTCTTGTTTTGTCATGTTGTCCGACGAGTCTCAATCCAAAGGTGAAGCTATACCCAGCAGGTACCTATGATTTCGAAAAATGTTTTGCCCCCCGAAACCAATAAATCGCTTGCAAAGATCACGAAAGTGAATCCGAGATATAGATGTGCGCCCGATGTCTTCGGTGCGGCTTCGATTCGTGATCAATATTCTTATTGGGATTTTTTTGAATTTCTGTGTAAAAGTAAGAACAAAATTAATATCAGATTCTCTGATCTCTTGGCCTTTAGTATAAATTGGCCACAAGGATGAGAGAAGAGACCGTTGTCGACGTCTCTTAGACCCCACCGAGACAGCATGAAGCGAAAGATTTCAATAATGATAATGGCAGTAATCGCAATCGGCATCATAATCTAACAGCATTGAATCGACATTGAAAGAAATGTACTGGTAACTACGTCATAACTGCGTGCTTTGTTTAGAAAATACCTTTAAAATGAATTGGTAAGTACCTATTTCAGCCGATCCGTGAAGTCGTATAAGTATTTCTTTTTTAATTTATCAACACCTGAATGTTCAAGCTGAATTTCTTTTTGTAACATTTTCCGGGTGCAATCTAAATCAACTCCAACGCACTATGACTTGATAATTTTTTTATTCCCAACATTTTTTTTAAAGTTGCGGGTACCGACTTTTCAATTTACGGCAGATCTTGGAAAAAACCCGAGAATATCGATTTTGAGGCCGCGTATGGCAGTATTTACAGAGACAAGCTGTACAGACCCATATCTGTTTTCGGCTTCCCTGCAAAACTCGTACGACTATGCAGGATGACTTTGGAGAATTCACGCTGTTTCATAAAGGTCGGTAAAGAATCACCAACGAAGTATTTATGTCATCAAACAAGAACACAGAACATCGACGAATTAGACAAAACGTCACAATAGACAGACATAATTTCGCTCAGGCTCGTCGGGTTTTCGAAAGCGCATTGCAGGGAAATCGCGGAAAGGAAAAACCTTGTCTTAGGTGGCGCAATCAAATGCAAAAAGACCTCAACCGACTTAGAGTAGCAGGATTTTGGTTCACCACCCCAGACTGAAATGCCCACCTAAGTGAGGAAGTAAGTTACCAACTCCAAATTTGGCTAGAAAATTTTTAAAATATGCAAACGTTTCTAGTGCGTGTGCTTTACCTTTACTTCGAAATATTAAGTTTACTAGATAAATTGTAAATGACTGTTTGATGTGAGAGAGGGTGTGTTCACAAACCAAGTTTAAAGCTGCCAAGTCTCTATTATTCTTTGTATCTTAATTAAGTCGCATGCAGAGTTTTTTTAGGTTAGGTTGGTTTGAAACTAGAGAAAAATGGTATAGCAAGGAATCCGTTTCCCCCGTTTAGGCAAAAGGTGCAAATTTATGGTAAATCTAATAAAAATAATAAAAAAAATTATTCAAATTCAATTAAATCACTATTACCACGTGCTCAATGTGTTTTTAAAGTTACGTTGTTCTTCAAATAACATTCAAATTCAAGTTGTTTTAGGGATTGGTTTTTGAGTAATCAAGTCTCAAACTTAATGTTTTGCAAAAAAGAGCTTTTACAATATAACCGACCTATTCGGTCTAATTTCACAGTTCAGTGATCTTTTTGTAAATCACAAAAACAAAACCAAGAGTCGATTAACCTCTAAAGCATTAAGCAACTCCTAATATATTTTTTGAATGATTAAAGATTAAGCAGTTCACTTAATTCACCTGACACTGAAGAATGTCTAATAGGCATAATTTAGTCAAAAATCAAGCTAATTTATTATTTCAAAAGAAAAATCTTCCAAATAAATTAAAAATGGAAAAAAAGACTGCCTACTTTACAAAACACCTGCTTGTCTACTTAGTCCTTTTAAAAAGCTACTGAATATCCCACACGGGTTTTTCTATCATCTCTTGACGAATCAATTAAGTTTTAGCGAATCGATTTAAAATGATAATTTGAATCAATCAATTAAATATTCAATACTTAGCGAGGGAAGTCATTCAAAGAAACTTGAATTTTAAGTTGTGTTCTTTTGGTGTATCTTCATGTTTTGCATAGCTCTTACAAAACGTAGTCTTTCACTTTTGATAAGTTACGAAAATATGCGAACCTTCGGAAAATCTTTTGGGGACTGAGAGAAAGTGTGTCTGTAGGGATGAAGTCAAATTGCATTGAAGTAGTTCTTTTCAGGAGGCTTCGTTATTTAATACCTAAAAGTGTATCTTTCATTAGAATCATATTATAATATACTAAGAACCCGTAATCGCCAAGACTTTTCTAATAATCCGAACAATGAACTAATAAAAATGTACAAATATCCTAGGACACTGGAATTGTCAAAAAACTGTAGACCCTTGAAACGAGTTAGACTTCGAGGCTTCCAAAGCTCTGTTGGGCCCCCCTTTTAATTTTTGTTTTCAATTGAATTCAAAACGTTGTTTTAAAAACTTCTCTTCTAAAACACAAATAAATAAAAAGGGTGGCGCAACACAGCGAGTGGCCACGGGGCTTAGCGCATTTCTCACAGCCTTTGCCTTTGCGAGAGATTAACCGAACTGAACTTAGAACTAACTTACTTACTAAGGTGGGCGAGCTCTCTCCAGTTTTGCACTCTTAGTCAGTTGAAGTCTTCATCCACTTGATTACGCCACCTAAGACGAGGTCTTCCCCTTCCGCGATTTCTCTGCACTATGCTTTCGAAAACCTGACGAGCCGGAGCGTTTGGGTCCATCCGCTCTACATGGCCCAACCATCGTAGCCTCGCGATGCGTACTCTTCTGGCTATGCCCATGTCGCAGCACAGCTCATACAGCTCGTTGTTGTATCTTCTTCTCTACACATTGTCTTCGCATGCAGGACCAAAAATTATTAGCAATATTTTTCTTTCGAAACGGACAAGGGTTTCTTCGCCCGCTATGATACAGTCCATGCTTCCGCGCCGTACAGCAGGCCTGGGATGGTCAAGGTCTTACCTTAGTTTTCCCAGAGAAGGGTTTGTTTCTCAATTGCCTTCTTAACCCAAAGAAGCAACGGTTGGCAAGAGCTAGTCTCCAATTGATCTCCGCACTGATATTGTTTTCCGTATCTATAGCGGATCCTAGGTAGACGAAGTCCTCTACTACTACGAAGTTATGTCTGTCTATAGTAACGTTAAGTTTTGTCCAATTCGTCGATATTCTGTGTCCTTGTTTGATGACAGAAATACTTCGTTTTGGCCTCATTAACCATCAATCCCGTTTTGCCGCACCTATAACATCACGATTTCTTCTTCCTGTTACGTCAATATCGTCTGCGTAAACGAGTAATTGTACAGACTTTCGAAAGATTGCGCCTCTGGTGTTGACGTTTGAGTTTTGTACAATCTTTTCAAGTATAATGTTGAAAAAATCGCACGACATTGTGTCGCCTTTTCGAAAGCCTTCTACAACATCAAAGGTCTCGGTGAGTTCTCTACCGACCTTGACGGAACAGCGTGAATTCTCCAAAGATCCTGCGAAGCGATCTTTCCAGATCCTCAGTAGCGACTGTGACTCTACAACTATGTCTTTCTGCTTGTCTTTACAGGTTTGAGTTCGGGGCTTGCCACTCTGGCAGGATCTTTTTACCTTTTCGTAAAACTTTCGATTTTCGTTCCTTCTTCAATGTTAAATGCTGGCGGGTTCACATTATACAATTAGTTGGACAGACTTCGTTTGATGGATGTTGGATGGTCGGATGTAGTTTGCGTTCAGACTCATCAAACTTGTCGTCCATCTTTATGTCATTCATTCCTCCGCTCCGTCCAAACTTCAAATTTTTTTAAAAATAGTTGAAAGTTATCCAACAAGATGGACAAGCGGTCGCCTGAGGGTTCACATTGTCAAAAGCCGCGTTTTATTATCACAATGATCCAATCCGGATCAGATCTTGATAATAAAACAGCTTTGGATCATCATATTTCCAGTTGGAAGTTGTGAGAGACTCGCTCTTTCAACAGACTTTTCAAAAGAGTTGCAGAGTTGCCCTACGAACTTTTTTTTCAATGGTTAATGGTTTTTTGTTCTTTTCTTTAGGGAAATATGATACTCATGCACTTTGTCAAATATATGTTTTTTTTGCACTAATTCTTATTAATTTCACGAATATATGTTTTGTTTTGTAAAACTTTCTCATTGTGTCATGTATTATACAAAAATGAATAAATGTGAAGTTTCTCGCTATCTATCTAAAATATATTTCATTTCACACAGATAAAAATGTTCAAGTGGCAATACTGTTGTTATTGGAAATATTGGAAATGATACCAACGTTTTCAATGGAAAGTCTCCTCTTGTGTGAAATAGAAGAACTAATTTTTAGATCAAAAAAATAGATCCAACTAAAAAGCAGGATTTCGCTTTGTTGTTGTAACGCTAATAAACCCATGATCTGATCCGGATCAGATCAATAATAAAATGCGGCTAAACATTGGTCGTTCAAGCCAAATTGTATAGTGTGAGCTCGGCTCAATTTCAATTTGGTTGACTGTTGATTGATCTGGGGAAGCGTGTACAATTTACAGCAAGATTTATAGGGCCCATACGCTACTCAGTAGCTGCTCGCTACTGAAAGTGTATGGTGTTGATTGAGTGATTGCATTGTACAACCGGATACCGGATTGAGCAATATCAGAATTTTCTGATATTTTCTTGTTTGCGCAATCATGCATGTGTGGTGTGTGGGCAAAATTTCTCAGCCAAGTGATAAAATTCGAATGAACAGAAAAGCAACAGCGGAGTTTTAGCTCGACATCCATACAACTTGTCTACACGGCTATAAAAACACGATTGAACACTGTGCAGTTTGCAAGAGTAGTGTAGGGTGAAAGCGATATTGCGCAATCTTTTGATTGCACATGCATGCATGCGTAGTGTATGGGCCCTTTTAGCCCCGTCGCAAAATCGATTGGCCTTAGTCCGTTTTCGGAGGTTTTGTCATGAAGGCTATGCTAACCGTTTGCATTTCCAAAGATGTCCTCCTTCCCTAGTTTTGCGTTAAAATCGCAAGGAACGATTTTCACGTCGTGTCTAGGGCAATGCTCATATGTTTCTTCGAGGAGCTCGTGGAAACAGTCTTTGGAATTGTCGTCTTTCTCTTCTGTGGGAGCGTGGGCGTATATTAGGCTAATGTTGGTGAATTTAGCCCTGATGCGGATTGTCATTAACTGGATTTTGGCTAATAACCTTATCCCTGAGTCTTCCTCTAACGACAAATCCGCACCCAAATAAGCGCTGTTTCTGTGGTTTGTGGCAGTCACCATAATAGATGTCGCAGTTTTTCATCTTCTTTATGCCCGGCCCACTCCATCGCACTTCTTGGATGGCGGTTATGTCTGCTTTGCAGCAGTGGAGGGCGTTCCACGTGCAGGTCCGGAGGCCTTTGTCCTTTTTTCATTTTTTGAAATCAATATCAATATCGTTATTCGAAGCTTTTGGTTGTTTATGTTTTTTTCGTGGTAGTTAACCCCACGCACAACCCCCAATCTGGAGGACCAGGTCGTTTTGGGATTTCTTCCTACCCTGTCTTAGTATCGGAAGACACTAAAAGACCTAAACTAAACTAATTCTGTCATTCGAATTCATCCGCTAGGACATTCCCTAAAAGCTTTGCTAGACCACTGAGATTCGTCCAGTCAGTCATGGCTTGCAGAGCATAGGGTTCAAAGAAAACAAAAAGTTTTTCCACGGATATCGCATTTTGCAAGGAATTGTCAACTCATCCGATAGTAAATGCGTTGCCAAATCGATTAGCCGCTCGGAATCGGCAGAAAATTGGCAATGGTTTTGAGAAATGGGCTAAGTTTCAGGGCTCCCCGCTCTGTTACGCGACCCTATTTAATTATTTTCCTATATACCTATATTATAACAACTGAATTTTTAAAATTTCTATTTTATTTTATTAGTTTTGTTTCGTTTGTGTTGAAAGCGTGTAGGTACTCTTCACACTTATTTCTTTATAGATAAAATAACAGTATTACACCTCATTCAAAAAAAAAAAGAAAGTAGTGTTGACAGTGTCATCATCTTGTAGCCCAGGCTACCAGCATTTTAACCTCCCACATCCTCTTATCTCAACTCAAAGCAACATAAATAATTGTAGACCATAAAGAACAAATGCCATGAAAGACTCTTAAAATTATCATTTCCATTCCTTTCAACCAGAAAAAATATGTATGTGTAAATCCATCGTGTAATACACATAATCAAGCGCCCACTTTCAACAGTTTGTGTCAACCAAATAAAATACGACAACACTAAATGTCGCAATAATTAAACGAATTTGAATTGGTATAACCATAAGTCTGAACTGAAAATTCTTAAATTTAGCGCCGTATCGAACTACATTCCTGAAAAACTTGAAAGGCGTGATCAGCTTAATTAATCGAAAACTAACATGGAAGGCATCCGTTATCTCTTGCAATAAACAACCGAATTATACCATTAACATTAACCAAAAAAAAAAAAAAGATACGTTGAATTCCGATGCAAATTTATGTATTTTTAGCCAACCGCATTAATCTTAAGTGTAGGTGCAAGGGCTTTGGCTTCAGAGTTAATATTTACCATTCAAATTTCGAAATTAAGAACCGTAACCTATTTCGTTGCTCGTTCCTAAGTCGCTCTCTTTTTTGTTTTTTTTTTTTGTCTTACAATAGGGTAACGTCTTTTTTTTAATTAAGTTATTCGAATCTTTCGACTGTTCATGTCTTGTTATATGTATAGTATAGAGGAAGTCAGTAATAAGTAATTCTACACAAGCCATAGCGATATCATAGGAAAACTTGTTTTGACTTAAAATACGATCTGCTCGAAGGTGCCTAGTATGTTTTCTTTAAACAGATGTTGAACAGTTGTTTTCTAATCTGACACGTTTCTTGACTTATTGAAGAAGACAACCCATACATATTATTAAAAATGAAACAAGAAAATGTGTTTTGAGAACGAGCTGTATAGCAACAAAAATTTTCTGGAAATTAAAACTTGTTATACAAAGCGTGTTTCGGTAAAGTTTACCATAGCAAGTTAAACCTTCATCTTATTTTCTTTGTGTATTTCCTTTATGTTTCAGCTTCAAAGTGCTGGAAGAGTACTAAAAAACCTTATAGTAAATCAGCTGGTAGTGTACTCAGATGTATTTTGAAAAAAGCAACCCAAATATCTGCTTCGCCCTTGAGCCACTAGACGGTCGGAGACTCAAGGGCAGCAGTAGTTCTCCTCTTAAGGAGGGAAGCTGGTTTAGAGCGTGAAAAAAATGGGCATAATTTATGAATTTTTTGTGACTCAACAAAAAGATTAATCGAAAATCTGTGAAAGACGTCTTATAATTTAAGCTTTAATATACAAATACAAATTTTGTGTCAATTAAATTCAAAATGGCGGCTGTCCAGCATTTCTTCGGAGTCACCTTAGACGGGTCCATGGCCGAAGATGTAACCTCCTTAATTTTGGTCCTGGAACAAAATCCCCAAAATTTTTAGTTTCTATATAACAACAGCAAGAGACGTACGTAGGATTTTTTCTATATTTTATTTTTCGCAAAATAGAGCACGTTTGAACAAAAAATTAAAATTTTCACTATAAAAAGCGAAAAAATTGCTGATTAAAAAAAAAACTATGCAAATAAAAACAAATTCTACGTCTCCGGAGAAAGGTATTTGGAATGTTCTGTCAAAATTTCGTATAGATCGGTGAAAATTTGCTTGAGTTATGTATTCGGCCAGTTCAAAAAAAGTGACTTCGAAAAAACGCGTTTAAAGTTTTAAGTACTATAAAATCATATGACATACCTGATGGGCGCTGCCGTAGAATGAAAGTTTGGACATTTAGACATTTTTGCCAGCATCCATCCTTTGGTATGTTATTTTTAAGACCCTAAAATACCTTTTAGGAGAGAAAATAAATTTCAGTTTCCTCAAAATTCTAGATCAGCTTCCCCCTTAGCTCATATTCGTCTGATACCAATTTCATTCTTAACAATCTTGTTTAGCCAGACTGGCAGTCATCACAAGATTGGGCTTTTCGAGCTTAGAAAAAAAACACCAAGCCTGAAATGCCTCTTTAAAGTGCCTTTATATAATAGTTATATAGTTTTAGACAAATAGTTTTTCATACAAGTTCTGAAATTTGTCAGTTGTGCGATTTTAGATTCTTATTGCTTCTTAAAAGAGGAGAACTTAACATAATTTTTTTTCTTTTTAGCATTTTTAACCCGGGTGAAGATTCTACCTTCGCTTCAATGTTAATATTACGAGTATTTTCGCAAAAATAAAAATACCAACACACACTAATGTTTCGTTTTAAATAATCACCCACATTCTTTTATACTTTTCTTTTCTACTTGTTAAGAAAAATACTCGCATACGAGTCACCTTTTGAAGAGTAGTTGGTTTTGGCATCATACTTTTTGCATTTTTTTTATTAACTCACCAACAACAATTAGTTATAAACTGAATTTTGTTTTTCCAGCACTGCGTAGTGAGCGCCGTTATTTTGTATTTCATTAATTATTATAATTTTTGAAAACTTTTAACTTTAATCTATCCAAAGCTGCTAATAAAATATGAAATCATTTTTGAACAAGAATATAAACAAATGTTTGTTTTTCCTTCCAGACTCAATCCGCAAAACTGAATTCAACATCGCATTTAAAAAAAAAATCACTATCGTCTTCATTGCATCATCTTCACCGTTGCAATAGTTGGCAACAAATCGTCGTCAAAACCATCAACGAATCACGCAATGTTTCCGCGGCTGTCCGGGTCGGACATATTCTCAGGTGCCACAACAACAGTGCGTCCAGTTTTTCCCAATAGCCGACTAGCGTCATTAACCCACTCATCAGGTTCATCATTCGCAGACACCAATGGTGGTGACAGTAGAGACTTCAATAGCTATGCCACACCGAGATCTCCGGCTTTTGACTCCGCATCCACAATCCAAGACATCACCTCCGATAGCAGTAGTTCAATTAGCAATTTTCTTCCCAACGATGAGGACTGGTGGTCGAACGCCATCGAAGAGGATACCTTCGATTCGCCGTTGGCTTTCGACGCGAGTGAAAACGGGCTGTGGAACGGACGTTTTGTACCGCCACCCCCACGGCCGCCTTTCTTGGATGAGAGTGTTTCGGCCGACGGTCTTACCACCTGTGATTTATGTACGTGGGCATGGCAAAGGAATGCCTATTTGGGGGATGGTTCGATGGGTAAGTACTCTTTTTATAAAGTTTTTTTTTCTTGCTGCATCTAAACCTATTTGTCACGCATCCTTAGTTGTATCAGTAACCCTCTTTTTCGGCTCTCCACCCGTTGCGAGAAGTTTTTAATTGCCAGCGATTTTTCCAAACAAATTAAGCATCTGCCCACCTCTCTACCGTCGCGTCGTTGTGGCCACCGTCATATATCCACGAGGGCATCTCGAGAATAATTTATCGAATCGATATTAGATGTCGATTCATCATCCCACTCCTCTGTGCATGAAAATAAATTATATTGGAAAAATGGCAAAGAAGCCTTCGTCATCGCCACTATTCAATGTGGCTATGGGTAAATGCCATGAAATGGTGGAGAGGCTTCAGGAAAAAAAAAGGTATGACTTTAAGATGAACGCCTCCACTGTTTTCTTGTCGGAGGAGAGAAAACATAACGTGCAGTTGGGTAAATTCCATACCTCCATCAAGGAGCGTCTGTTTGATTCTCTTTGAATTCTGAACGAGAATGTGTTTCTATAATTAAAATTTGATCGAAAGTGTAAATTTGAATGGAAACCGATCGTGTTGGATCAGGAGATTGGCAATTGTATTCGATTTCCACAATAAGCGAGTTTGTTTTACAAAAAATATGTTATTGTTGCGGTGTTACGTAAAAATCAGGAAGTTCTTACCCACAGCGTATAGTATTTGAGTACACATCTTACGTGCAAGTATGTAACATTTCACACTCACAAATTGGTTCAAGAAATTTATTTAATTTAGTTTAGCTTGTGAAAGTTCATATCATTAACTGACATTGAATAAATTTGTAGGCAAACATCAATTTAGACGAGATGATCGCGCCCAGCTGTCAGAAAATTTATTTGAGCAAAAGATGTCAACCGGTTGTCTAAAGACAACGCTGGGCTTCATTGACAACTAACCAGAAGTTTTAAATTACTAATCACCACCACTTATCGTCTTATACGTTTCTAATTTCTAGACGGCATTAGAATACGCTTGGCATCTAGCCCAGAGAAAATTCTATCACAGGTCACAGCTTAACGTTTTGGCACACAGTCTACATATTTAAGAATTTTAATTTCATCCTTAATGAGGCGAGCGCCGATCGCGAATACCAGTGTCACTCACGTTCACTCTGCTGACTGCTGGTTACATATAAAGTCCCTATCCCTATGAAGTTGGCCCAGCGATCATTAAGCACTCAGACTTCTTGTTAGAGTACATAGCTCACGCTTTCAGACAAAATACCACATAGCTGCTCTAAACCAACCCACAGTTTTGTGGTGGTGTAATGTCATGAGTTTAATGCATTCGCTATCACAGCTTTTTGCTTAATTTTTCTGTTGCGGTATCGGCTGGAATATAAAAAAAGACCCAAAGAAAAATAAACTAACCGCGCCGGCCGGCATCGATGTTTGATCTTCTGTACGTTCTGATTTTGTTTCCCAAGAAAGCCAACCTAGACTACATTTAATGAACGTAAAATACATTCTGTCCCACATTGCAATGTAAAACGAGCAAGAACAGGGTGCTCTGAGATTGATTAAATCTAAAAGAAGATTATTCGTATATTCTTAGCAGCACGTTCTTAAAATGATTATTTTTTTTTTGATCAGAACTTTTCCATTTTATGGAAATCTATAACAAAACGAAATCTGACTTCTAAAAAAACGAATTTTATTTGGTAAGCTCCCAATTTCAGTGGCTTAAACACAAATAGGCTTACACCCTGCTCTCTGCTGGGTTTGAATTATGAAAATTATTAAAGGGCTAATTTTTGTTATTATTTGTCCAATCGTCAGACTGAATGGCAAATGGCAATACCAACTGCTCTTGCCATACGAGCTCATCATGTGGGTGTGAGCGCACAGCGCAATTTGAAAACAAAAAACAAAACAAAATGTACAAAGCATCCTGGACTCTGCAAAATTTAACGTCTTACATTGTTTAGAATCGATGAAGATAAAGAACTTCCCTAAGCTACGTTGGTGGTCCCGTCCGCACTCTTTGCGCAGTAAAAGATTACGTTTCATCATTGATGACTATGACTACGGGGTTCCTTACGAAAAATGCGAGTGTGTTGCAAGATAAATGTTTACGTTTTTAATCTTTTGTTTACTCAGCAAGGAGGGAACGCTGTATGCTTAACTCACAGACGTAAATAGAATTATAATTCGGAGGTGTGAAGAAAACCACTTCCGTGTCGTCGTCATCTTCGCGGTTCAGTCTCATGGAATGACTAAAACAGCACCTTGTGTCGACTATTTGGTGCTCCTTTGGCGGTTTGGAAAATTTATGAAGGAATAACTAATTTGTCTTAAAAGAAAAATCCATAAGATGTAACCTATTACTACAAATTAGTTTAGGTCGGTTGCTTTTAGATGCAAATGATGGCGACATTTCAAATCAAACCGGCTTGCAGATATGGTTGTGTGGTTTTTAAACCTTGTGGGCTTAGGTACTTTGATTTTTTTGTATCTTTGGCTTTTAGATGTGGCGAAGGTATTTGGGACTAATGAGAAACTGTCAATTTATAAATCCAAAAGAAAAAGAATTAAGAAAAGGTGCAGTGCTAAGGGCTTGGTCGTTTGAATAATGTTGGTGTGGTGACATAATTTGTCGTCACTACACAGGTATGTACCTACATACCAATTGTGCAGTGAAAATGAAGTTAAGATAATGTGGAAGTTCATTTAAATTTTGAGGAAAAAATGCTAACAAATAAGGCCTTCGATTTTGAGTACTTTATACATACATAGATGTTCATCGACAACTTTTAAAGCCTTACACAACGACAGATTAAACGCGTGACAATTACGACTCTTTCAGAAAGAAAAATAGTTCGAAAAGATTGTTATTGGATTGTAAACAGCAAATCCTTATGACATGGCATTTGTCGTACTCCAGATTAACAAATTACTTACGACAATACTAAACTTTGTAATTAGAGTTTAGTTACTGTTAATCTACTAAGAAAACTTCATTAATTTTATCCTGCTCTGTACCTTAACGAAATTTAAAAATATTTATACAAGATCTTTTTTGTCTGACAAAAAAAGTATGCTTCTCGCATAGTTTTTCTCCGAAAGTAATAAACACTCCCATTGTCGAAAACGGCGAATGCTAATAAGTGACAATTTCAATCATTCTCGAAAATTTCGGTATTAGTGAATTCGACGAAAGAAAGTTGAATGAATGTCGGTAACATAACCTGCGTCAACGCGTCCGTCGCGGCGCGGCTTTGCTGATGTTCAACTTATTTGGTATTACTGAACTCGCACTCCATATAGCTTCTTTCATTTTTTATTCGCGCCAATTTTGTTACGGATCGGAAAAAAAAATGTCTATATCAACTAAACATATCAAAAATACGCTTAAAACGCTGACTAGTAACGCAGTGAATAAGAACCCCTCATTTATAATCCTTTTTTTTATAAAGAAACTCTCTTGTTTGGTTTCGCCGTGGTTGAAACTGACAAGATTAATATGTTTTTGTTTGTTTTCTTTGTGAAAATCATTTCCTCAAATATAAATTTGAAAAAAGAAATGGAGAGTGAAATAATGATTCTCTAGGCACCATTCGATGAAATCGCTCCTTATAGACATTTTAGGTCCTATTTCTGTCGTTTTACACACCAAATTATGCATATAATTAATGTTGTTTGAATGCATTTCCATTTTATTTTGCTCTTCAAAAAGTTGCATTTCTATGCTAAAGCAATTGTGTGCTAAAACTAGCTTAAAACACGTATTTCTGAGTCTAAGTTACTCAGCAATTATTCACTGTCGAAAAATGATTATAAATAAGACTTTTGTTTTTATCAATGAGTAAGTGTGTTTTAAAGTTTTGTGGAGTTTAAAATGCGATTATAAATGCGGTTGCTTATGTTTACTGCAATGCGCAATGTTCTCGTTCATTTAGCATCTTTTCCAGATGACATTGAAGGTAGTTTTTTTGCAGCTTTCCTGTTAAATGTTTGTTGCTACTCAAATTCCTTTAAAAATTTACACCTAGGTTTGTATTTGTATTCTCTGACATATTCTAGGGTCTCTCCGTTTAATGTTCATTTCTCTTTAGTGGTATTTTGACTACCATTTTTTAAATATCATCACCTTAGACATTTATGTGTTGACTATTAAAAACTAAATAAACTACAGTAATGGTAAATGGTGTTAATCATCAGTTGTAGTGTTTCCGCAAAATGCCCAAACATGACGACATCATAAATAGCGAATAACAATGCTTTGATGCGGACTCCTGCGAAATCTACGACACCAGTAAAATTATTAATAGTGAAAACGAAGTGAAGCCACCAGCGTTCCTGTTTTAATGTTTGTAAGATTAGAGTCTTACCGGATTTGATGAGTTTCAATCATTTCTTTTATGTTCCTAATTCAAGTAAATCATTACTTTTTTCCGCAAGGAAATGATAAATTAGGATGTGTTACATTTGTATGTAGAGATTATTCCATTGCACCAATTCCTTATATTGAAAAATTATCATGAGCAAAAAGCAACTAGAGAAGGGTTAAAACTTTTATGATTAAAAATTAATATACTCTCATGCCCTATCACTACATTTTTTGAATTGTGAGACATTTAAAAATTGTTTTGAGGCGCTGAAGATCGCTCCGTCTCATAGTGCAACCACACTATGTATGAGCGATAGTTTAGGATATTCAAAATATGTATACAGTATCGATAAAAAAAAAATGCAAACGGTCACGTCGAAATCAATTATCATATCATCATATTTCGTAACAGTACAAATATGTTTTTTGGCCCCCAGGACAAAGGTATAACCCCAGATATCAGGTATCGACAGTTAAACATGGAGGAGGATCAGTAATGGTTTGGAGTAAGAAATTTAAAATATTCATGTTAACAAACTTGTGGTAAGGCTTTTTTAAAGATTCATTTTCACGTGAAGGAGTGGGTCGCTTATGTCAAGCTAGCGGCCGAATGAGTGCCCAAATGTATAAGGAAATATATGAAACTCATATGCTTCCACATTTGCGATCTTTAAAGAATGTGATTTCTGACTCAAATTTCCTTTTGAAACTATACAGTATATAACGTAATCTTCAAAATAATGCATGACCGTGTACTACGACTTTTGAAGCTAGATATCTCAGTAATTTGATGTAGTAGAGCCATTTTGAGATCAGATTTGGATTCAGCGGATAGCACATCATCGGAAAAGCAATGGTTTGTTTTTGGGTTAACATTTTTTTATGTTAAAACATAGGCTCAAAAATTGCAAAAACTGAGGCCAGATTTGAGTTTAGCGAGCCAAAAGACTTTAAAAAATATAGTTTGCTTCTGGGTGCATTCAAAAACGTGAAATTTTGTTGCATAGTGTTACCGCAAAATTATAGACTTAATTAAGAAAACTTTTAAGATAAAACACAAAATATCTTCTCATAGCCGATTTTTAGACATTTGGGACATTTTTACCCTGCCATTTCTGAAAATATTTTCATATCTGAAATGTTGCTGTACTAAGCTTCAAGAATCAAGAGTTGTCTCAATTTGATGAACTTCGTGTGTATCCATACGTCCATACAGTTGAAAAGTATCTAGACTTTGACAAACGATTATTAACCTTAAGGTAGTAGTTTTCGCGATTGCACGCTATTATTTTCAAACATGCCACAGTTACTGATCCTGGAACTTTACTCCAATTAGACTCTGCCCTGTCATTAGTGTGTTGGCAAAACAAAGTTAAACATATTTAACTACATCCGCATGCAAACTTTAATTCCGTTGAAACCGTGGCCACGCAATAAAAATCCTGAAAATCGAAATGGCTTTTTAAATGGTCCCTCGTCTTGTTGTGTGGCGTATGGCAATTGTGTGGCTGTGTATTTCGTTCTTAGATCCTAATGGCCTGCAGAATAAATTCTACTGCCAGCCATAATCGGCACCCAATAAAAAGCCTTACCACAACCATTAATTTTGATTCAAATATTAGAGCCTCTGTCGGCCTCATGCATGCCGTGGTGACCATAGTCGGACCGTGCTGTGCCATATGTACAATGTAGATATGTCTGTTTTGTACAATTCAAAACAAATTTTCATTTCGATAATTGGCAATGGCAGCATTGGTGGCGCTTTAGTCTCGCTGCCGATCACGATGCACTGATATGATTACACTATGTGGCGGCCTTAATGTCTTAATTTGGCCTCACAATAGGTATATAATAAAGAATAAACTTGAAAGAAAAAATTGGAATGCAAAGCGACATAAAAAGGAAAACACAATGAGAGCAAATTGCCCTGTGTTGGTGGAAAAGGGGAAGGGTATATTCGAGTTAACTTCTTCTTTTGTTTCCTGTGTAGCCTACGGCAGATTTTTCGCATTTTGCCGTAGAGCTGAGCATTTCAGAGTGAAACGTTTAATTTAAACGCAATTAGCTTGTGTGTGTCAATTAATCATGATTTCGCGGCCGCAGCAACATCAACAACAGCGACTACTAATATGATACCGGTTGGCGGTCTTGGATTGATGTGCGGGATCAGGTGGAAGCTGAAACGGGGAACTTGGAACGAAGATTATATACGGTTAAGCACGTTTATGTTAAAGATGGAGCGTTAAAAAAAGAAGTTGTACGTATGCTGTGTATGTAGATTTCAGTAACTCAATCGAAGCTCAAAATCCCGCCTTGTCAATGAGTGCTGCGAGCTGTCATTAGGTGAATTTCGCGTCAACTTTGACGATGTATTCAAGATTGAGTCCTGGATCTGGACAAGGAAGATAGAGATAATGGAGATGCCCATGTTTATTACCTTTTCGGTTTGTTACCTTTTTTTTTTTAAAAAAAATTGGTATAAATTACCTTTTTCCAGCTGCGTTCTCCCCTGTTTTTGCAGGAGATTTGGTTGTTCACTTGGCAAGTTCGTCCTCATTTGAAGGTGCTCATTATACAGAAATTTAATAGGGATTTTTCCCGCTCTCACTGTCGGAATGAGCTTATTGCCTTGTACGCATGCATCCACTTAAGTTCGCTTGTTATGAGTGATTAGCTTTTGAAATTGGGCAAATATTCATAAAAAAATCGAGGTCATGAGAAATAATTTTAGAAAATGGTTTACTGTGTTAACACAATGATTCACAGCCGCATACGGAGCCGCAGCCGCAAAATATTAAGTAGGTAGGTACACGTGAATACAATGATGTAACAACTCAACACGGCAAGCCGGAGCGGCACAAGTTAACTTTATTTTAACTCTTGAGGCTGCGGCTGCGGTTCATTGTGTTCACGCAGTTAATAGTAGGGGAGCCCAGGATGCTAAATTTTCAGTTACTAAAGCGTCATGGGGACTTAAAGGATTGTGAAGTTTACGTCACAACAGTCACATAACCGATAAATATTAATCTGACGATTAACTGGGGTCTGGGGGCAGGTGGGCGTATAGATAGGTTGAAAAAAAAAGTTATAGAGCATGTCAGATTTTTAAAGTGAATGTAAAGTGTAGGTACTCAAAAAAGTGTATATTTCATTAATCTGATTATTTAAACGTGGCCAAAAGTCATGGCTGATTTTTTAAAATGTAAAAAAAACACGTGTCCTTGAAATACTCGAGCGCGTCAGATTTTTATACAGAGTGATCAACTTGGTGTCTTCGTCCTCCAGGGCGATAATCTGACAATTATATGGAGGAGTACTCTTAGTCTGACAATTTTAGAGTAACCATTATTTGCCGTTTCTATTTTTTATTACTGGATGCAATAAAAAATTTACACAAGTACACATATATGTATATACAAATTTTGATTTGAAGTTTTGTTAAAAATATGTACCAAAAAAAAGACCGTTCAAGTCTGAGCCCTTAATATTAATTTTAAGTGATCGATCAAAAGATGTGAAGATTTCCTATTGACAGGGAAACGGAAATTTTTAAATTTTTAGCTCAGCGGCATTTCATGGGATTGCTTAAACCAAAGATTTTTTTTCTCAAAATTGAACGCTTTACAACTTTGGCAAAGTCGTTTCTCATAGCGGCCAGGTGGTACGGGCCACTAAACCGGATTTTTCCATAAAATTCGCGTTATATCTCAGTTATCTCGTAAATAACAAAAGCTGCTGAAAAATTATATATTACAAACTTGTAGACAATTAAGTTTCCTACAAAAAAGGTCTTTAGGACCGAATTGCTAACATCAATATTAACCGAGATTCTAACCATAATATATTATACCTTTTGACGATTTTATCTAAGTCGCCCCCAGAAAAATGTCGATTATATTTTTTCCGTAATCCTGATAGGACTTACCTTCAAAATAACAAAAAAAAATATTGCGCTCGAGTATTTCAAAATGTCGATTTTTTACATCTTTGTGACTCGCCTACTTACTTAGGTCACGCTCAAATTGTCAGATTATTGAAATATACATTTTTCTGGATGTAATCAACTTACCATTATCTAAATTTGACGAGTTTGAGTTTTTCTGAGGATTGAGTTTTCTTACTAATCTGACGGGCTGCCTTCAACGTACGCCCCAACATTAAGGTTTCATATATGGTAGGACTACATTACAGGGTGTAAGGTTTCTCCTCATATGATTTTCTGACGCGCTCGCGTAACGCGCAAAATCAAATATCTATGCTCAGTTTGGATTGCCATTTCTTGGTGAAAGAATTGAACCCGCGGAACCAGTGAGCGTTGCGTATCTATATGCGTACCTATATTATATCATATGGCCCGTTTTTGACCGTATTTTTTAGTTCTGAGTAGTCTCACTCTCAAGGCAAGCTAGGATTAGCGCTCAAAACCTTAAACACTTCTCGTATTTTTTTAAAAGTTAGTGGTCAAGATTGCTCGAGAAATGCTCAATTGATCTTTATGAAATTTAAAATTGGTCTTCGAAATACCTAAGTAAATAAAAAACTATAAAATTAGTTGAGTTTAAAAAACAAAACAAAATTTTTTTAAATTTTTTATTAATAAAGCTACTTTGCTTAGTTTCATAAATCTTTTTTTAAGTGTAATAGGCGACACGATTCGAACTCTGTCAATCATCGGGTGCAGGCTTCGTATGTTTTCGGTCAACCATTTTTCCAATATGGCGGCGCAAGCGGCAAAAGTACGAGGTGGCAAAGTTGAAATTCGGAAAGAGTACATAAAAATCTATAAAATTTACAATTTTCAAAACTTCCGGAAAACTTTCCAGGTAACCGCTATTTTTCCTACCAAATGACTGTACTATAGTGTGAGGGATAAATTTTTATTTTTTTCTTACGTTTACTGGAAAGGTCTAACAACGTAATCTTCCATGATACCGTTTTTTTTAACCGACTTTCTCGGTTTTGAAGAAGTTTTATATTTTAAGAATTCTTAGTTGCTTAAAAGAGACCGAAAAGCTTAAATTTTTAAATTTAAATTAATTTTTTAGAAAATTTTGATTTTCTGAAATAGTTTCAAAGATTTTAATACCAAAATATAAACCGATTTATAAATAAAGTGGTCGAACGGTTTTGATTAAATTTTCAGCGTTTATATATACATTTGTACATATTAGCAAATGCAAATAAAATCGACTCCGTTTAACTGGAACAATAAAATTGCAGAAAAATATTTTCACTTAAGCGGAGTTCCCATTTAAACGAACTTCGGATAACTGAAACTAGTTTTACTTAAGCAGAACTTTATAAAAAAAATGCATTTAATATTTTTTTAAATGTATTTTCAATAAATAATTCATACTTATCTATGTACATAGGTCGATATTTGACAAAAAAAAAGCAACATTTCGGATGACTTCTTTTCCTTTAATTATTCTGGACAACGTTGACCGACTGCGTTTAAGCTCTTCAAATAATTTTTTTTCTCTATTCACCTGCTACATATCTATCCAACATTTTTTACTTGTTCTTGAAGGTTATATTTGAGCATTTTTTGATTAATTTTTTTGACGGAAAATTTAAAAATTAATTTATCATGTACATTGTACATACATGCCTAGACAATAAAATTGCACTAGTTATGTACACTGTGTTACATACATTTACCACCGACATGATATTATATTTTAAGGCTCGAAAAACAAAATAAAAATTTATTGAATGCGATGACAGACACTGAAGTAATATGCATTTTGAAATTTCAGTTTCTGTTCGATTGAAAATTTGTTTCAATTAATAGACCAACCGGCAAAATGTAAAGGGTACGTCATCAATAATTGATAAAATCAGATTGGACCTTCGATCGGCCGAATCTGCATCCCACCTTTTAGTTCGCTGGTTAAATCGCGGTCACGTTCTTGAAAGATTTGTTGATTGTTTGGAAGAAATAAGATTTTTTTTTGCATAATGAGGGAAAAATCGCCCATTATTCCCAATTGGTGGATGTAACATGACTTTCGAAATTGATGTTTTATACTGATATTTGCCAACTTGCCAACATTTTAACGATTTGTCGGTAATAAATTCATCAGTCAAAGAATTTTCGTCAAGGTTTTCACAATTAAAAGAGATAACGGAAACGCTTAAGCTTGTTATACATGACATCATTTGATGCTTGTTATACATGACATCATTTGATAAGCTATTAAATTCTTCAAACTCGATTGCTTGGAAATTGAAGATATGGAAATGCAGCTAAACGAATCCAGTTCGATATGAACTCAAAAACTCATCGCAACAAAGAAAGAGTTGGAACCCATAGAGCTAGAAAGACTGTCAGGCAATACAACGAAGAACGCCAATTCCAAATTAATGGAAACTTGGAATTTAATTCCAGACGCATATAGCTGTTTGAAAAGCTGGCATTTGCTATTTTGACAATATTTTCGTCTACCTATGCGTGTGAGTCCTTATTTTCTGAAATGAATAATATTAAAGATTCGCTTAGAAACCGTTTGTCCGATGATTCCGGTTCAGCATGCATTTTGTTTAGGGCGACGAAATACAGCCCTGATATAAACTACTTGGCATCGAGTTTGCAACAACAGAAGTCACACTAAAATACATATTTCTTTCTTTGGTTTTGTTTTTTTATCTTTGTTTTTTTTTTGTTTTGTTTCTGAATCTTGTTTCTTCTAATAAAATAATCAATTAAAGCTGAGTTAATACACCTACAAATAAAAAATCGGAAACTGTTTATTTTTTCTTCATAGTCAAAAGAAAACTAGGTCAGGATGGTAGGTTACTTAATTTTTTTTTTTTAATGGCACGAGGCTCTAAAAAGGTTCGCCATCCCTGGTCCAGGCCATCTCGGTTCCAAATAGTATTCAATTCGAATCAGCAGATTCGGTGCCTCGGTGTTTCCGTTTTCGTGTCTGAAAGACTATGGGATGAAATATGTTACTTCCAAGTTCATGGCTCTAGACTAATTCTGTTCCAAATTTCGTTCAAATCTGCCCAGTAGTGTAGGAGCCTATCCTATTATTTCGAAAAATATTACTATTTTGTCTCTATCTCTATCTTCACCTATCAAAAGCTAAATTTCGCAATTAAATAGCGCATTACCGGTGTAGTAATGATTTATATCTCAGAGCATTGCGTGGTTGTTCGTTCGAATTATCCAATTCAGACTATTAAACTTTAAAACCCTTATAACGCAAGTCCTTAATCTGAATTCAGTATAATATCGTTTGTGGAATGCTCCCCAGCTACCAAGATCCACGAAAAAAGATTAACTAGGGTTTTCCGCATCACTATGAGCAAAAAAAATTCTCAGTTGTTTTTTAACTACCTACATACACGACTTCAATTCCACAAACATCTCTGACTAACCAGTTTCACACTTTCGGCCGAAAAGGTGTTTCACGACGAGCCAAATATGCTTCAATTTCATATGATGGTATGGAAGCCCAAGGGAGGATTTTGGTATTTACTTGAGGGACGTTAAGCTCCTCCAGCCAGTTTGACCCCTTAATTTTTGGGGCATAACGCTCAGAAGAACCTTTATTTTCCGCGACGGTCGAGTGAATCCGCATTAAGCTTTAAGCCTCACGGGCTCCCCTATACGAATATTTTAACTGCGGAATTTTCACCATAAATGTAGTGCATTATAATCATTTCATTGTGTTGTTAAAGCGTATATCGTTCCATTTTTTGCAACCGCTTGAGTTATGGCAACTGTCAAAATAGCTGCCTGTTCAAATTGAAAGCTCTTAATTTAAGACATTGGCTGACGGAAAGTGTGTAAATTTTTAAATTTGTAACTTAAGCTATAGTTTTGCATTGTGGCATCGAACTAAACTTCAAATCTGGCGTTCTTACGCGCTAATGTTTTCGATTTACAAATCAAAGCTTATATTTATTGCGAACAATTATTCTCGAAATCCCGGAAAAATAATAGATACGAAATATCTATATTAAATATGCAGGAGAAAAATGTGTACCGGACAAAAATCAACTTGTCGATGCTACACTTGAAGAGTCTACTTGGTTCGTTAACATTGCTTAACTACTACCAGTTTTTTTTCTTATAACATTGTCTTGAGTGTACAATTTAGGAATACCCGCCCCCTGTGCCGCACTTGATTCAATGCCTAGATGTTTTCAGAAATAGAAGCTAACATGTTATTACGTTCGCGCAGTCCACAAACTTGATGCTCATTGGGAATGATTCATGAGAGCACCGATACAGCTATGGTTCATGTGAATGCATCCAATTTACGTATCGAATGATGTGTTATTAATATTTCTGCAAAAATATCATGTTCAAGCGACCCATTGGACGTGTAAGATTGTTTCTAACTGGACCTGCTTTTCACGCTCGGCCAAACGCAACTAAGCACGACGTGGGGTCTCTATATGTTATCACTTATCAGGAATAATAATCACCTGTGTCGGTGTGGTGCAAATTGAGATGTGAGAATTTGCACACCCTGATAGTGCGGTGAGGTTTCTGTTTTGAAAATTGGAATTCGAATGCCATAAATTCTCCTGATTACCTATTTTCTTTTCTTCAATTTCTTACCTATGGAATGTAAACATTCGGATATGTAAATATTTATTGCACAAGAAATCGGGTTTCAATTTCTGACTACTCAATCAGCTATGTTTGGGACCATACCCCTGGTAGAAGTGATTCCCCTGGTGTTATAGATACTTATCAAATCCAAAATACGTGCGTTCCTTTTCTTTTTCTTATCATGACAGAGGTAAACAAAAAAAAACTCTAAAAAGGTATTTCATTAAAGACTGGATATCTCTTCCGTTCTAGGGCGGAGCAGGTATAAAGGTATGAAGTGGTAGAGTCAAGTCAATCAAGTATTATTTACCCACAAAGCTCTGAATCAAGGGAATCCGTGCAAGATAAGCACATACCTAGTCACTTTTGATTAGAAAGGAAAGAGGGCCGAGTAATAAAATCCGAATGATAAATAACCCATGAGATTGTTTATTTTATATTGTTTAACTTGGAATAGGTTGGTGCTGGTAGTTTCTTTTTTTACTGACTTCAATATGTGTAGCCGTCCGATTAGGTTATTACTTTTTTGAGAGCCACTTTGTTTCAATCGATTGATAAGACTTTTGAGTTTCGTTGATCATCTGGTTTTTTTTTTATGTGATGACATTTTTTTAGGTTTTATAACTCAGTTGTTCAGCACTCAAAAAGGGTTATGTTACATTCAAAGCATATGCCAGTATTTCAGAATATGGGACAGGGATTATGAAGAGATACCAATGGAAATTGAGTTGAAATTTTTAATATTGTAATAATAAAAGATTGAGTCTTATGAAGAGGCTTTGATATAAACGACTCTACGTAACAATAGGCAGCATTTGAAGTTGGGTGAAGAACAAATCTAAAATGCTCCGCATAGAAAAGTGTGTGTATTTAGTGAACATTTAAATAAATTTTAACAATTTAGAAATAGTAGGTATGTTGTGACAGGTGCAAGAAAACAAAATAGAGCTTCGTTGTTATTTTTAAATTTAATGTTTTTTGAAAGACTTTTAATTTGTTTGTTAAATAACTACTACTTGTGCAAAGATTTATTCCATCATTGAACAAGGATTGAAAATCATATACTTTTATAAAAAAAATACTCACAGAAGAAGAGATATCCTGGTTTTGTATCTTCAAAGTTATTATTATTATGTACATTACAAGTCATCAATGACTCAAAAGTTATTGTGGGGTCTTCAAAAGTATAAAAATCAGTCTGTTAGTACTTATTCCACAGATAAACACAAAAATAACCTCGAAGTTTGAGAACGGCTCGACCAATTTAACTAAACTTTGAACGCAGTTGTACTTAGCTTGCGCCATTTGTTTATTTATATATTTACTACGCTGTAGCAGCTTCATATAGATCGGTGTGCAAAAGGTCACTTAAAATTTCGTTTCCATCCATCAAATAACCTAAAACCAAAGTGGCATTTGTTTGCAAGCTCCTCCCACTTCTTATACCAATGATTTCGTTTTCGAATTGTTTAAAGTGCCAACATTTTTGGATACCTTTCCTCTGGCATATTCAGAACCCTTACGATATACTCGGCATGCAAAGTTAATATTTTTATGAAAAGTGGTGGCAATCCTGTTTCAATTGGAATTATGTAGTTCGGTGTTGTTTTTGGAAGTCGGAAACATCTTTTAGTAAAATACCGCCATAGTTTTTCAACTACTTCGTATTTTACGAAACCCCAAGCTTGAGCTGCATACAACATTATTGATTCTGCTACTGAGACAAAAACCTTGTATTTCACAGTGTAATAGCACGTCGCGCCCCGTCGCGTCGTCTGCAAACAAGAGAGCTTTGATGACTATTCTCGATACCTCTATTCCGCAGGTAAGAAATTCGATAAGGTCGTTAATAAACAACGCAAAGAGACTCGGACTCAGTATGCAGCCATTTTACATTCGAACCAGTCTGAAATTTCTGTCCCATTCCACACAGCAGACATATTCCTGCTATAGATATTTTCAAGGACTTTACCGAATTCAGCTGATATTCCGAATCTGTATAGTTTGAAAAACAGGGCTTCACGATCAATTGTGTCAAACGCAGCTTTGAAGTCTAAAAAAAAGAACGTACAACTTCTCTCTTTGATCGATAAAGTCATTTGCTATACTTTGAAGGACAAAGATGTTGTCGATAGTTGAATAGCCACTACAAAATCCTGCCTGAAATTCTCCAATCAAATTGTTGCTTCCTATCCACGTTGTTAAACGCTCGTTCAGTAGAGCTGAAAAAACTTTATATGAAGCATTGAGAAACGATATTCCACGATAGTTTGTCGGGTCAGAAATAAGACTCTTTTTGAATTCTTCAGGAACTTCTCCTGTGTTCAAGATTTTGTTGTATACATCTAATAAGCTAAGCTTTAGTTGCTCTGTCCCGTACTTTATAAACTCAACAGGAATTCTATCTTCGCCTGCTGCCTTGCCATCTTTAAGTATATGTAGCACTCTTTGTAGTTCGTCGATTGATATAGCACAGTCTAAGGTATTAGCTGGTTTCGCGTAATGGATATAAGGAAGCCCTTGCGTGACAAAAGCTGTTTGAAATGGTCATGGAAAGTGGTGACGTTTATTTTTTGACTTATTTGAAGCTTTTTTCCGTTCAGTTGGTTTGATGATGTCCAAACCTCTTTTGTGTTCTTACACGAAGTCAGTTTCAGAGCTTTTTTACAGAGCCTTATAAACAAAGAATTTGCCAACCAACACTCTTTAGCGCATAACTGCATCAAACCAATCAATCAGAATCTGAGGGAGAACTTCTTAAAACGTAACGTAGCTCGGCTTTTTTTTCACAATTCAACTTCCGAAAAAAGAAATGGAAACGTAATCCAACTCAGACGTTGAGACAAGTAACAACACATTGATTATCTCAACAGTGCGTAGGCGTTACTCTGAACGCCTTTTTTCTAGCTGACAGCCAGAACTGTGCTCCAGAACTCCAACCAGGAACTGCAACGAAATATGATGTTCATCGTCTCTTTTACTGAGCAAAGTAATTGCAAGCCATAAATCAAAATCATAATCGTATTTAATCTGTCGCTGTCACCATGTTTTAAAATCTATTACATCCACCTTGAGCAACGGCACGAGCATATACAACAAACACACCAAAGGGCCACAACTTATCAAAGTCAAACTTTGAAAAGTTTTAATCTCGTCGAACGTCATACATTTATATATCTCCCACTGACACTGACCTATCATCGCGCAGCTTACAAGTCAGACCAACTACCACCCTTACAAGCACCCAAGCAGCACCAATTGAACATCTTTTGGCGATCATCGTCTGCATGGCGCAATCAATCATCATCATCCTTCTGATCTCGAGTCGCACAACATCGATTACTCCACTTGCTGATAGCTAAGCCATTTGTCTTGAGCCTGGCCGACTGTTTGTCTGTCGAATACAAGGATCCATATAACCCGAAAGCCTTCACCGACTCTTTGTCTTTGGCATCTTACTGACGATTCGTGGATTAGCTATAACGTGTGGTTTATACCATCAAGCATCTAGGTACACAGGCTCAGAGAGGAGGAATGACTTTTGGACAATTATCCGTCTAGGATGGAACGTGGAACACACAATGTATGAAGCACTCTCTCTTCGCTTCGCTTGCAATGGCAAACAAAAAGAATTTATTGCACATAATGGTCCAATAAATAATACGAGTGTGTCTAGGAGTTGCCATTAAAACAATGAGAAGTGTGCAAGCACAAGACTTAGAGCAGAGGAGTACTTCTATACCACTCCTTGCCTACTACGCTGCACGATTTCTGGTGATTCTGATGCTTTTGCTGCTGCATTTACCTTGTCCCCTTATGGTTGGTTTGGTGAGATGGGTTTCCCTTTTTTTTCGTTTTACACCTTCGCTTGGCATTTGGGAAATTTGTGTGAGTTCGCTGCATCAGTTCCTACACGCTGCTGTTTAAAATCACCACGTTCGCGTCTAGTTCTCAGCAAGTGCGCGCTTGACAGTGCGGTGGTGTCAGATGTGTGGTTTAACGATTATTACAAAAAAAAGTTGTTCGACATGAAAAAAAAGTTCCACAAACGAAACGTTCATCTAGTTTGATATTAGTTTTTGCCTTGCCTTAAAAATTGATTTACAGAGACAATTACGAGGCTGTGTTGTGTACCTCCTATTTACTGCATGCGGCTGCCTATAGATTCTCAAGTTTTTTGTACGGAATGTATCCGGTTGGCGGTTTATATTTTTTTGTTTTGTAAAATTGGAAATTGCTTTTGTTGCTCATTTAAAAATTTGATTGATTTTGAGAAATATAAATTACGAAGCTTTAGAATTTTGAACAAGTTTAGATTACCTACTAGTAAAAAATGAGAGCTAAAAAAAGATCAAAAGTCATGCTCTAGCCTCTAGATTTTTTGGGACAAAAATAAAACTAATAAGCTACTTGCTATCAATATTCCATAACTTCCACAATTTTTTTTTTTTAAATTGTCGACAATCCTCCAAGTTTGAGGGCGAATTTCCTTTTTTTTGCATTATCTTCAACATGAATGCTTTTAGGAATTATGGTTATTTTATTTCGATCAAGATTTGTTACTCCTGTTGTCATACGGAGCATCTTCGTCTCGGCTGCCGTCAACTAAGTCCTCAAATTTCTAACATAGTGAACATGAAGACATGTACTTTAGATCACATTAAATGATTGCAAAAAACCAACATTGTTAACTACTGAACCGATTAAAATGAAACTTGGTACAGATATAGTCTAGATTACCTGAGGAAGGACATAGGCTATATATTTTATCCCTTTATTCTCGCGGGAACGGGAACGTATACGGTAACTTAGAAATTACAGCACCGCTTTGAAAAATTTTTCCACCGTTGGAATGCTACATTATTCAAGAGTATCATAGACTTTAATTCGTTCCTATATTCCTACGGGATCGGGAGTCCTTACTAATATAATCTGTCTAAGTCTCTTTGTTACCACCAACCGCCCAAACTATTGAACCTCGAACCAAGAGCTCGAACGTGAACCTAAAAACTACAGAACTGATTTCAAAAATTATTTCTCCGTTAGAATGCTAAACTATCCCCAAGCAACATAAACTTTAATTTATCCCCATATTCCCATGGGAACGGAAGTACTTACTAATATTATTAATCCGAAATTAACTCCGTCTATCTGTTTTTCTTTGTTACCATCTACGGTATCTACCCCCCAAGCTATTGAACCTATTTGTATGAATTTGGGTATAGAGATAGTCTAGACCCTGAGGAAGGACATGGGCTATATATTTTATCCCTATATCAAATTCCTTAGGATGAGAATGAAGCAAGCTTATGATAAGATACAAGTTCTTGAAACAAAAATAATACCTATTGTTCAAAATTGTTGTTAATCAATTTGAGCTTCTTGTTTCAATACTGTTCGGTGCTTATTGTAATATGATTCTTACATTATATCTCAATCAAAATCATTTTAAATACGCAAGATCTTTTCTGAAAATATCAATCTCAAAATTAGATAATAAAGCCATAAGTGGTTCCGTTAGTAATAAAAGGATGATATTTGTTCGCTACTTAGCTCATAATCTATTAATATTATACTATGTATGTACATTGTACATTGTTGTCTCTTATATCAAAAATCACAAACGTTAGTAACATTCCGAAGTAACAGAAAAATATCAAGAGCTAGTCACGACTCACGACCGACTTGATGCGAATTATGGCGAAATCAAAAATTGTTTTGGCTTGTTTTAGATACAAAAAAATTCCTGCAGAATTATTTATTTCATGCTCGAATAAATCTTAAAATATGAATCGAGACTTTTGGTTAAGAATTAAACCTTATTTTAATAATAACGATAGAATTATGGGTGTCGTAGCAAGATTTTGAACCTAATTATAAAATAATTTCAAACCAAACTTTATCGTTTTTAATTACAAATTGTACTCTTTAACACAACTAACTTAAATAAAAAGAAATCTTTAATCGCATCTCCGCTGATTTGTTTATGGTTTTGTGTTCTGTATTTATGCAGAATCATCTGGATTTAACCAATTATCAAGATAACCTATCAAAAACAAGGTATTGAATAACAAAATACCTAAATAAACACCAAAACACAGTCCTTAAAGAACAAAAATCGAAGGAAAGAATAAAGAAATCAAAATTTTGTGTTCCTGTCTTTCTTCCAACGACAACGTCCATGAGGCTCATTTACTTGTACCTATAATAAAAACCTTTTACGTTCCATTGGGATGGAGGCAACGGAGATGTACAAGCTTTTTGCATTAAGGTCACGTCGTTAAGGAATTAAACTGCAATGACTAAAGTAAACAAAAAAGAGCTAACATAATAAAATGAATAATAATAAACAAATTTCTGACTTAAAAGAAACAAAACCAAATTGATGGTTTCGTGGTTTACCAGGAGAAACTCATCTGCAACTAGTCCACTCCCAAGTGGACGAACATTTTTGTTGGCAATCACACAGCCAGGCTATAATTTCATCCAAGAACCAATTAAAGGGTTGTGAACTCGGCAGTGCGTACCTACCGAATGCGAATTAAAACTCTTTTATATCTTTTCCTGCTGCTTGAAGTCATAAAAATATAAATTCCTTTCAGAAAGAGAGGGAAAGAGAAATTGGTCAAAGCCAACATCGCGTCGCCTGTTGAAGAATGTCACTGCTTTCCTTCTGGTGGGGATCACGATTACAACGTTATTGCCAGCTACCTATTTTCGAATGTAATTGGTTTTTGGTTCTGTAGTCTGTATCTGCAGTCTCCTCTCGCCATTCGGACACGGTTAATGCAACGAATTGACCTCATATGGCTGCTGCCTATCCCTATACAATGACGCATTAAAAAATGTCCCCGTGCTCCCATGTAACAAAGAAACATTCTTTCTTTGAAATCAAACACGATAAGATAAAAAAAAAAAAAAACAGAAAGACAAAAAACTAAAAACAAAATTTTGAAAAATGAGGTGTTGTATCACGACGACAGACACAGGCACAGAGACACAAACGCGCGCTTAGGTCCTCCGAAAAGGCCAAATAATTTGCCAAAATTCATTGGAACTGATTTCCGCGTAAAAGTCACAAAACTTGCAATACAACCAAATCATAACCAAAACCAGAGGGAGACCCCCTGCGGAGATTGCATATTCAAGTGAAACCATTCCGCAATATGCGCTTTGGTGTCAGTTTATTCATGTTCTTACTTTTCTGTTGACTGTTAACCGAAGATAGATTGCTGGTGTGAGTTTTGAGGTGAAAAGGTGATTTAGTTGGTGACTTCGATTACGAAATTTTCTGTGAGATTTGTATTTAGAAATAAAATGTCTAAATAAATTATTCAGGCCGGGTCAACTAAGGGGTTATGAATTGGCAGCGATTTCTGCACCTTCTCGAAGAATGGCAAAAAAGCTATACGTGAGACTTATCTCAGTTTTGATTGTTCGATTTGTTCAAATCGGAAGTAAAAAAAGAAGAAATGGGTTCTTTATAAAGAGCACCATGTGAACACGTGTTAAACATTTTCCTTTATGAAAAATCAGTTTTCAATACCAAATGCTAAAATATGGCTACAAATATACACTCATATGTACCTATGTCACTTTCTTTAATATTTTTTTGTTGTTTACTTTTGCGAAAGCAAATTATCTGCATTAATCTGAGACCCCAGTTGACAATAAATCTGAGTGGAGCCATCTCTCTTTAAATGTTATGACTTAATATTAGTAGTGTCCGGGTTGAAACCGTCCAGCTGCAATAATCCTCAATTTGATTGTCTCGTATAATATTTCGACAAATATGCGTTCAATTAATTACACGACACAAAGATAATGTTCACCGCTGGGTTCAGCTGCGACCATACCAAAAAATAATCTAAAGCCATAATCAAGAGATGACAGTGAGAAACTCCAATCTTTGGTTACAAACAAAACACGCATTGGTCGAAAATATTAATTTAAGAAAAAATAAAAGAAATCCCCATGCGCAAATATAAAATGGGGTTTAATATTTAAGACTCATAATCACCACGTTGTAATCTGACACCTCTGCGCACTGTTGCCTTCGCGGTCTCGGTCTGAACAAAATTCGATGAAATAATTCCTGGCGGGATTTTCTCCCAGGTATCAACATAAATTTTCTTATATGTATTTAACTCTTTTCAGGTCGCAAGTTCTGTACTTCTGCGTTTCTATGGAAATTATGAAAGATTATAAAAACAAAAACAAATCTCAAATGCAAATCAAACAGACTGCATTCGCATCAGAGTAGTGAGCAGCTTGAAAAATGTCCCTACTTCAAGAAATTATTGTTAATTGCGAATTTCTCTCTTCTTTTTGGCATTCGTAACTCGTAAGGTATTCAGCATCTTCTCAGTTTGTTACTTTAGTGCCACCTCATCACTGACACTGACACAAGACACTGGTCCATGGGGCGCGGCGACGCGGATCCTGTGGCGTAGCTAATAAATTTTTGAATATTTCTTTATTTCTTTTGAAGTGTTTTTTGACCAGGGAAAGTGGGCCAAAAAAATGGACAGTAGCATCGCGAGGAAACAAGATCATATTTTTTCATCAAAAGCGAAATATTGTTTCTGTTTGGATTAGTTTATGAGAAGAATTAATTACTTTGGCGAGGATGTGTCAGACCAAATAATTGTTTCTATCAATCAAAATTAAATAATGATATCTGCGTTTCTCAAGAGAGCATTCGTTTGTACCAAGAAAGAAATATAAAATTCTAAAATGCATTGGTGGACACAGAAATTCATATGAGGCTAGCAGTAAACAACGGAAGTTGAGGACTAATAAAAGTGTGACATAATATTGCCGTTAATTATTATAAGAAGTTATTGTTTTCATATAATATACCTTCTTAAAATATTCAACTAGATTTTCATTACCAAAAGCAATCTTCCTGCGCTCGCCTATTAAATTCACTCAAAGTATTTCAATAACTAACCACCTCCAACACCGGCCGTACTACAACGTAATAAGGTAATAATTTATCGCGCCTCCCAATAAGCTGTCCACCATTTTATTCCATTCTTTTCCACATCTTGCGTACTTCATACCGAGCCAAGTCGTGTGTGGGTGCGTCGCGTCGCGTTCATATTATTAACTATCAAAAAATATTCTTCATAATAATAACTGTTTTAAATGAAGTGCTTGCATCCCATAGCTACAATACTGTGGGGGTAATTTTCGGCTTTATGAATAAGCTTTATGAGTTAATGGTGTCATGTTGTTAACATGTCTCGAAACTTGAACCCGCTCTTAGCTCATAAATTTGTCCAACTAATCAAATTTTATGTTTTACGATGGTCATGGAAATGATTCCCTGCTGAGCAAGTGTGCCTTGAGTCTTTTAAATATATGTACGAACGAATGATTGTCTTGGGCACAAATAGGTAACTTACATTGTTAATGTTGTGTTCACACAAGATCTGCGGATAGGTTTGAAGAACGTACCGTAGAGAGTTCTTAGTCCCACACGATGGTCAACTAGTCGGCATTAATATGGCATCAAATTAACATCAGGCTTCCAATACAGTGAACATTTTTAAGCAATTCAGTTTTTTCAAGTTGGTGTGCCTAGCTCTTAACTTTCTGGAGTGAAATATCTTTTCTTTATTTTTAAAATATACCTACTGTTGTTTTACATATTGTTTGAGTGCAAAAGTTTCTAGTCATTTTAAGATACTTGGGGACTTTGCTTCTTTACTAAGCGAATTTGATATATTCCAGCAACATTATAATGATACTGATTAATCTTTTTTAATATAAATACTACATCTAAGGAAGGCAGCAGGTGAATGAAAAATGACAATACAGGACTCATTTCCTGTAAGGACCTATTGAAGGGCAAGTCTGGTGGCAGCAAACACAGTAATTCCAGAATTGAATAATAAAATAAGACCTCTGATCTACTTTCATTTGTTTTTAGATCATCAGGTAATGAATAATAGAAGCAATTCGGTCCAAAATTGTTACAAAGCGAGAAATGAAGTTCTTAGACTCTCGTAAAACTAATTTAAGCGAATGCATTTTCCCTCCAGAGTACAACCTGTCTGGGTAAAGCTTAGTGCCAATTTTCTATTCCTCTCATGGCATCGACCGCCGGCCGTACGTATGTATATATTCGTAATGATATTGCTAAATCCTCATAACTATTTTGCTCAGGGAAAGTATTTTGCATAATAAATAGATGTCATGAGTGTGCTTTTTTTGTTTCCAATTTTTCTTAATTTTGTAATGTGGTGCGGCATCTCTCCTTAATTTTGCGAGAGATGCCGCACTTTTGTTTTGAGAAGATGTCGCATGCTGAATTGGCTTTTTTTTTAATAGAGTGGGTATTAAGCTTCAGTATGCCCCTAAAATACATCTGCGCATAAACCAGGGCTAGTTAGATAGAAGAGGCGCTGGAAGGAGAAAAAACGTTGACGAAAGAATGTCTCTCCGAAAAGCAGAGAAACTGTTTGAGTACTAGCCAGGAGTTCTAGCACCAACAGCTATTTTTTCCGAAACCGCCGTTTCATGTTCTAAAACAATCCTGGAACCGGTAATTCCAACTACCAGCCATAGGTAAGGTACATCATGCAGTCATTCCGAAAATTAAACGCACACCTCATCATGTTTCAACAAACTAAAGGCATCAAAATTACTGCAACCAGTTTTACGACTTTCGAAATTCCAGTGCCTTTTTTTAATATTAGTCTATTTGCAGAGGTTTTAACTTCTCCTATTTCAACTGAAAAAAAAAACTTGAAGCCGCCGAAAAAAAAGAAAGCAAAAACAATTCCAAGTCCACGGACCATCTAAATATTTGTTTTGAAAACTATTTGTTGGGAAAACTATTTCAAAACAACAAAAAGGGAAGATTGGGTCCAATGTTCTGCATGTCAGAATTGGCTGTATGAAAACTGTACAGGGTACAAAACGTTTGAATCTACTCTAAGTACGGACTGTGAACGGGATCAGAAACGGAAAAAGCATGTTTAATATTTTAAATTTAATGAATTCACTTTGAGGCATCTCTCCCACACATGCAGGGAGAGATGGCACATGTAACATGTAATATATTTTTCTTTTGTTTTGTTTTTAGAAAAAATTGTTAATTTTTTGGTCTTCAGTTTTTTTTTTATGGTAAAAATCCATTGTTAAATTTCTTATGTCAATATAGCTTATTTCACTTCAATAAACAAATTATACTGATTTTTTAAAAAACAGCTGCATCTCTCCCACAATTACCCTATAATTCATATCTAGCCAGGTGCTTCTCAAACATCTTTAGGCCTTCATGATAGGGTATAAAACAGAGCGTTGAGAATAATAGGTGATTGTTCAATCATGGAATCGGTGAATTAACTTCACTTTATTCTATCACTTTTTTTTCGCAAAGTACTCTAGTGATGTAGATAGGCGAATTCCTCCCTTGACACAATTTAGCCACATCACCCGCCTCTCTATGAATGCTTCTCAGTTTTACCTTGAGTCGCACAACCCGAATGTGGAATGCCATATCATTCTCTGTTTTCCACTGCTTTATGATTCACAAAAATTCAAAAGCAATGTGCACCGGTGTCTCTTATTAAAGCGTTTCCTATTTTCCTAAATGCTCGCACTGTGTTCTATACCATGATGTGCGCGCTAATTATAAAAAAATATACAGGGAATTTGCATAAGATACGACAAAAATGCAAAGCGGATTGTTTTTGTCAAGACAATTACAGTTGCAGAAGGTATAGTAGATACATACATTTTTGGTAGATAAAAATGAAAATAAAAAAAATTAATATAAAAACAAAAGTTATATAAGCCAAAATTATAAAAATCGTATGGAAGGGGGGTCTATCACCCCCTGTTGACGAGGGAAGTGCAATTTTATATTAAAATTTACTTAATTACATAACTAAGCCGCTAACAAACACTTATGTACTATAATATTCCTAAAATTGAATGCTTTATTATTTTCTTAAAATTTTAGTTCAAGTTAATTTTGGTTCAAGTTAATTTTGGTCAACTAGGAAGGATTTTCACTTTAGGTTTTCTGTGTTTGACTTAAAACTAGTAAGAACATTGATTTAAGAAAAAGTCTTCCTTAATAAGGCAAAATTTTGTAAAAATATTATTTTAAGATAAGCAATTTGATTTTTTTTCGTTCAAAATTTTGACTTTCAGACTTGATTTATGAGTTGCTGTTGAATTATTATTATTTATTGAATTAACTTGAACCAAAATGTTAATTCAATAATAAAGTACAAACCTTCTAAAATGTTATTGGGGTGCTAAATATTTTGGTTGATTTTTAGTAAGTTTTTTAAAAAATGAAGTCAAGCCCCCAAAACACCCTGTATAGTCTTTCAAACACAACATTTTGGCCGAGCAGTCTTACGTTAGGTTAGGTGGAAGTAGCTGTCACCTGTCAGCCAATTAGTACCTACATTGCCTGACACAAATAGGCCGCAAAGGCCCATTGTGATTCCGCACAGAGATCAGCAAGTTAATCACCTACTGATCTCAGTAACCCGATGTAAGATTAACGAGTTGATCACCCATTTATCTTCCATTATGGGACTAGCCCTAGCCGGTTAATCACCCGCTAAGCGAATCACGCGGAACTTTCAATGTATTTCGAAAGACTTTTAGGGTCTATGTAAGCTAAGCCGCTAGTATAATCGAAGAAGAATTCAACGAGATGGATTTTCCTCCTATAATGTAGTGCAGGGCATGAGCAAAGAAGGTGTTGAACGGTTTCTTCCTCTTCTTCGTCCATGCAGCTTGTGCAGAAATCATTGGAAAGCACACCAAGTCTTTTGGCGTTTCTCCCTATTATACAGTGTCCCGTAAGAACACCTATGGTAGAACCTAGATACAGACGGTTCAGGGCTTACAAACTCTTCCAACGTCCAACAACAGCGTCTTCCAACACGGCCAAAATTTTTTGGTTGCAAGGCAGTTGTTACTCTCAGTCCATCTAGGTGTTTGTTATGCTCGAAGCGTCTTGTCTAAGTAGGAGTTTATATGCAGTGATAGGTACACCTATGTTGTTCCATTTTGATTTGACATCTCCCTCAGAGACATTTTACAATTTTGGAGCGTGATGGATTTTGCAAATACAAAGGCAAGAGATTTAAGGCCAGCTTGGCTGTCCGAGAAGATTCGAATATGCGTGGAGGATGTGACGTTTTCTTTGAGCCAAGACAGCACCTCCTTAATTGCCAGAATTTCCGCTTGGAAAACACACTACCATTTCCGCCATGGTAGACTGAGATTCAGTTTTTCTGAGTAGATTCCACTTCGCTAGTTTTTGAATCATCGCTGTAGAATTGTATTGCTTCATTTTCCAAGAGAGTGCCAGTTTCTCAAGCTTCTCTTGAAGGTATGGTTACTTGGAAGTTATTACCAAACACCAACTTGAGGGTGGTGTAGTCGGTTCGATTCGGTAAGAATCTAAAGTTATCTAGAATGGTAGTGTAGCCAATTTGAATTTTGGTCCACTGTGATGTAGCTCTGAGTCGAGTAGCTGAGCTAGCTGCGACTTGTTTGCCGAAGATATCTAGGGGTGTGAGATCTAGTAGTACATTGAGGGCGTCCGATGGGGTTGTCCTCAGTGCACCACTAATACACAGACTAGCCGTTCTTTGAACTTTGGCCAGCTTGTTGTAGTTGATCATCTTGTCTAGTGCTGTCCACCAGACTATCACCCCGTATGTGAGTATCGGTCTAATTACCGAGGTAAACAGCCAATGGGTGATTTGGGGGGAGAAACCCCATTTTCCACCAATGGCTTTTTTTACAAGAGATGAGTACCACGTTGGCTTTATTTACTCTTTCCTCAATATTGGTTTTCCAGGTCAGTTTTTTGTCAAAAATGAGACCTAGATATTTAGCCTGATTTGACAGTGTGAGAGTTACTTACTTACTTACTTAGGTGGGCATTACAGTTCGGGGTGAACCTGGGCCTCAACCAACATCCTTCTATAAACGACTTCGATTTCGGGCGAGCTCTCTCCAGTTTCGCACTCCAAGTCGGTTGAGGTCTTCATCCACTTGATTGCGCCACCTAAGACGAGGTCTCCCCCTTCCGCGATTTCCCTGCCAGTGTGAGAGTTACCCCTTTAAGAGTTGGGAGGTCTGAAGGCCGGAATTTGGTATTTCCTCGTAAAGAGAACTAATTCCGATTTGTGTGGATTGATGTTCAGACCACAATCTACAGCCCAATTGTTAAGCTTGTTAAGTGCTGTTTGTAGCAGCTCAGCTAGGGTCTGTGGGTTCTTGCCTGAAACGACAATTGCTACATCATCGGCATAGTCTAGGTCTTTATCCTATATTACTTCGAATATTACTTTTGTTCTCATACATAATATATTTGATTTGTTCACATTTTCACCTTTTTTATCTAATCAATTGAATGTACTTAAAATGTTTAATCTTACAATAAAAAATAATAAATCTGAAAAACAACTTCGAACTCAAAAGTACTGAAAAATTACCAAGTAGGTACATGTGGTACACACATATCTGCCGTGTCTTAATGTTTTGCAGTGTCATTAGCAGGTAACACCTGAGCATTTCGGGAAAACTAGCCTTTATGTGTCCACTTATGGTGGCAGCCATGTCATGTTGCACACTCATTTGGTTCGCCTTTGACTGGAATCCAGTTCGGCTTTGTTTAGCAAATTCTGTGCCCAAAAGCGTTAACATAACTTGCTCATATACTAAGTCTTATAAAATCTAACAGAAGCCAACCAAGCATTGTTGTCCAGCGATTTTTGTTATTAGATTAATTTTATTTCAATGTGCTCGTTGAGCCACATCAGTAAATCTTAGATCGCCTCTTGGGTATATAGAAGCAATTGCTGTACTGCCATAAATAGTAGCAATGTCTTTAATTAGAGTCATTTATTCACAGCTCCATGAAGCAAATATTAACAAAATGGATACAAAACGGAGACACCCATAAAGACCACGTTAAAGTGTCGGAACGCGGTTTCAGCCGCATGCAGTTGATTATGTTGTCTTTTGAGACACAACAAGAAAAGATAAAAAGTCATCCCTAGGTGAAATTACTTAATTTAACTGAATACTTGGTAATTGTTGTATGCAAAGCATGTTTCGCAGTTGTAGTTTACAGAAACCGGCCGTCCGGTTGGTAGGGTGGCACACCTAACCCTCTCTCTCTCTCTATCTCAAAAAGTGAGCAACCCGTATTCGTAACTGCTGTCGCAGTGTATAGAGTTTAGGTACCTACAGCAAGAATAGTCACAATTATGGCCATTATGGCCATGTTCGGTTTTATGCAATTTTGTCACTTCACAATTTCCATTACTGTTGCTTAAAAAGTGATAAATAAATAATAAATAAATAGGAAAAAACAGAGCTATGAGCTTAACGCATTTCAAGGGCCTACAATTAAATGGCGATTCTGAAAGACTTAGTTAAAAAGCGCTTTTTATTTTTATGGCAGCTTAACAAGTAAAGCATAAATTAAAACGATGAAATCCAAAACAAGAATAAACTCCCTGTGTGTTAAATTAGACTATTTGGTTTATTGTTCAATTGAATCGTATCATATTGATTGAAGTCGAAAGTTCAAACGAATAGTTATGTCAGTGAACACCGAAAGAAAAATCGTTCGGTGAATTAACTACCTCGTCAATCACTATCATTGTTCGAAAAAATCTGAAAAACATTTTGTCCTATCTTCTTTTCAAGTTTTCTATATAAGTATACTTTAAAACAGTTTACAAATCTAGTGAGGATAATGAAGATGATATTTTTCTGACAACAATCAACACAAATATTTTACAGGCTCCGTTTTTTATTGCAAGTGATGTAGAAGCTGCTTGTCGGAAAGCCAAGTTATCTTTTTTACCTGGCTATGATGAAATTCCTGGAGGCATACTGCGAAGATGATCCAAATCTTTGTGTGAAGTCTTGTGCTCTCTTTTCAAGAAGTCCATGCATAATTCAATTTATCCCCATATTTGGAAGAACTCATTCATTTTACCCTTTTACAAATCTGGCTCTCGATCTATTGCTTCCAACTATAGGGGCATTGCAAAACTGAGCTGTATTACAAAACTCTTTGAATCACTCATGGTAAACTTTGTGTTTTTTTTTTTAAATAAAACCATATATTTCACCACATCAACATGGGTTTTTCGGTGGAAGATCCATTGTTTCAAGTTAAATGGAGCTAACATCAAACACCTCTTGCAGGATTCGCGAATGGCCAACCAACAGATGTTGGTTAATTTGATTTCTCAAACTGAACCATCGTATACTGATAAAAAAGTTGGATCAACATATATTTGAAAGTTCTCTTCAGAATTGGTTTCTTTCATACTTGAATAGTCGAACCCAATACGTGAAATTTAAGACTTGTTTTTCAACAGCGATAGATGATACATCTGGTGTACTACAAGGAAGTCATTTAGGACCTCTCCTTTTTTTATTATACATAAATGACTTGCCTCATGTGCCTCATCACTCAAAGATTCTCCTCTACGCCGACGATGCCAAGATATTTTTATCGTATTCAGATCCTACGGATTCTTGGTACTTACAAAACGACTTTGATGCTCTTCTGAAATGGACTGCGATTAATGAATTATCTCTGAACAATTCAAAGTACAAGATTATGACTTTCCTTCGTAAGTCTTTGGATCACCAAGTGGATTTTATTTTGAACGGGCAGAACGATGCGAAAAGTACAATGATTTCAGAGTGCTCTTTGATCGAAAGCTTACTCTCAATGAATATATTGACTACGTAGTCAAGAAAGCAAAATCAAGACTGGGAATGATTAAGCGTTGGTCTAAAGAACTTAACGACCCATATGTTACAAAGTCTCTTGTTGGACTTGTACGAATCTGCTCAGAGTTCGCTTGTCAAATTTGGTCACCTACATATGCTACCCTTATTCAAAGGATAGAATCAGTCCAGAAACAGTTTCTGCTATTTGCACTTCGCGATTTAAACTGGAATGATCGCTTTTTGCTTCCACCATATCGTCATAGATTATTGTTATTACAAATGAACACTCTAGAGGACAGGAGAAAGATTTTCAATTGCTTAACAACGTTAAAAATCATCAATGGAGAAATAGCGTCACCATATTTAATTTCATTAATCGAATTTAACGTACCTGCCCGTCGGACTCGAAACTATACACCTTTACTTCCAAAGATGTAGTTATTTAGCCAACGAGGCTCTGACAAGATGCTGCAGAACTTAGTTTTGATTCAAAATTGACCATTCAAACCATTCTTAGACAGCACCAAAACCAGTAAAATATTGACACAAATACAACTACTTTTCAAAGCAGTTGCCTTTTAAGTATGCAATACTGGTTGGAAAATGTTGCTCAAACAGTGTTTTTTCGTCAGATTATGAAATGTCGTTGAAATAGTTCATAAAATGAATGTCGGGTGCATTTATATCATGATAGTGATAGCAGTTGTTTTCGACAAACAAAAGTTATTAATTGAAAAAAAAAAGAGAAAAAGCTAACATTTTGTGTCTGTCCCTTCTCAATTTGACAAAATGTAAAATTTCTAGAAAATTAAATGCTACTCAACAAACTGTGATATGGAATTGCAAAAACTATATTGAGATGGAGACTACACAAAACTACAAGTACCTACTACAAGTGTCTCTGTCTCTTAACTTGTAGACTTGAAACTTTGTGCTACAGGCCCCAGTAGAAGGAAAACCTTTGACGGCCGCCGATAGAGAATATCTGCCCAGTAATGAATCTTAATGTTGCGAAAAAGCGTTCAGAGTAAATTGAGAACCTAAGAAATCTGCGTATCTTGCCGAATGCCGATGCGCAGTTGTAATAAAAATGAAAAGAGGCCCAACAAAGTTCTGATTAGATAGAGAATGCTTCTGAAAAAAAAAAAAATAGAAACGTAATACTGGACCAATACAACGGTTTTTTCTTTAGTCTCAGTCTCTGAAAATGAGGCAAGTATTTTTACTCAAAAAGATAATGTTTCAGTTGTAAGATAAATAAAATCACATCTCTGAATTGTAAAATGTGCGGTCACAGACTTGTTTGAAAATATTATTGCGAAATAAAATATATATCTATCTATGTACGAGGCAAGTACCTTCGGTCTATAAGCTTTTTGCTCCTATGACCGAGTGTCAAAAACTTTATGCTCTAAAAATATAATGCAGCTATTGAAACCGCATAAGAATACAAATTTTTATTAAAAAAAAAAAGAAACATTTTTCTAACAGCACTGTTATTTTGTTAGTAACTAAAAAATATTCGTTGGTTAGCAAATAATTTCTGCAACCAAACATATTTCTTTTTTTTTTAACTCACAACGTGAAAAACAAATTAGGTACTTCCGCAATCCGCAATAACAATGATGAGAATGAGAAGGCTTTTAATCACTCAAATTAAATTTATGAATGAAACAGCGGTAGCCCTTGCCACTCGCGTCTCACTGAGTACTCCATATTTTCCCAAAAAAGCTATTTTTCTCGTGTTCAGTGAACATACAAACCTTATTATCAAGACCAAAGGGGCAAACCCACAGCACCTAAAAACAAAGCGATCTGAAAGATATTTTTCCAAATTTATTCGTTTTTGTGAAAATAGTTCAAATAATTTATTATATGTACATTCGTATACAGGGTGTCCCGTACTTCGTGTAACATCTCTTGGGGTGTGATTCTTGGTCATATTCTAAGAAAAAAAATGTATGACAGTAAAGCTCAATTCTCAACTTTGACATCACTTTTTGACAATTTAAGAAAAGTCTAACTTTGGTGTACCCTGCCCTATGTTAAATTCAATATCTCTGTCAATACTAATGATAGAGACCTAATCATAGTTTTAATTTTTTGTAGAAATAACAGCCTTTAAGACTGTATTTAAGTTTGGCTTTCACAGGTTAAGGGCTGCCAGGTTTTCAATTTTAAGTGCTGTTCCAATTTTCTTCCCGAAACAAAGTTTTGACTTTGAGGTCATTTTTTTGCAGAAAATGCCAGGTAAACATGGAGTTTCTTTATTTTTTACAGATGAACTAAACAATAATAAAAAAAAAACTAAGGAATAAGTGCACTCTAAAACCCATAGATTTTATGATATTTGAAAAAATACAAAATGGGTAAAATTAAAAAAAAAAAAAAAAGATTTTTAAATTTGAGGTTTGTTTGAATAAAACAACAATATGGGTAAAATTAAAAAAAAAAAAAAAAGATTTTTAAATTTGAGGTTTGTTTGAATAAAACAACAATATGGGCGCTTTTAGTAGTTTTTTTATGTATTTTATACAAATACAGTTATAACAAGTGCTCAAAGTGCCCTATTTCGTTTTGAATGCATGCCAGAGCCCGTTTTTGAATTTCATTGTAGGTGTTTGCTCTCGAGAACTCTTGTCTTACTTGCAGTCTTGTAATCTTTGAAACTGTATTTAAATTAGATTCCTATAGGCTTAGGGTTGCCAGATGTTCAGTAAGGATAAAGTTCCTGGTATATTCGTTGTGCTCTTCTTGAATTTCCATTGTAAAACTCATATAAGAAAAAAATGTCTGCGTAGGCACTTTGAGCACTTGTTATAACTGTATTTGTATAAAATACATAAAAAAAACTACTAAAAGCGCCCATATTGTTGTTTTATTCAAACAAACCTCAAATTTAAAAATCTTTTTTTTTTTTTTTTAATTTTACCCATTTTGTATTTTTTCAAATATCATAAAATCTATGGGTTTTAGAGTGCACTTATTCCTTAGTTTTTTTTTTATTATTGTTTAGTTCATCTGTAAAAAATAAAGAAACTCCATGTTTACCAGGCATTTTCTGCAAAAAAATGACCTCAAAGTCAAAACTTTGTTTTGGGAAGAAAATTGGAACAGCACTTAAAATTGAAAATCTGGCAACCCTTAACCTGTGAAAGCCAAACTTAAATACAGTCTTAAAGGCTGTTATTTCTACAAAAAATTAAAACTATGATTAGGTCTCTATCATTAGTATTGACAGAGATATTGAATTTAACATAGGGCAGGGTACACCAAAGTTAGACTTTTCTTAAATTGTCAAAAAGTGATGTCAAAGTTGAGAATTGAGCTTTACTGTCGTACATTTTTTTTCTTAGAATATGACCAAGAATCACACCCCAAGAGATGTTACACGAAGTACGGGACACCCTGTATAAAACTCATATTTTTGCTAAGAAAACATTGCGTTACATTCTAATTTGGTTATTTCATTTCCTACACTGATAGGTACGATAATTTGCATAATTTGGACTCGGTCCACACACGAAACAAAATAAATTTTCTGTTCATAGCCTAGACCGTAGATTGAATTGATTTTATTTTTCCCAAGTCTCAGGAATATACTTTTTGGTTTAGATTTGATTAAATCATTTTTAGGCCCATTAGGCAGTCCATTTCAATATTTTATTTCAACGAGGTGCGAATACTAAAGGGGATATTATTCAAATTAAATTGTTATTTATTGCTGCTGTCGTTCCAAAACAACACAATGAAGAGCAAGATAATGATCTCTAAAAATTTGTTATTCGATATTGAAATTAATTTAACTATTTCTGGACTCTAATTTAAGATAAGTGAACGCTTGAAAACTTACATAAAGATATTCATTGTCTTATTGATCATTGGATCTTTAATACTCATACTGGGACCTGGAGAATTCCTTTACCAATATTGACCCAGTTTTGGTTTCGTAGACCCAATATTTTATCGGACCTGCTATTTTTTTTAGCAATTACTTTTTTTTTCAAAAATGTACCAAATATGTAGTACATATTTGATACACCTTCGTAAATTTCACAACAAACACAACAAACTACCAAAACTACAACAATCAGTAAACCCCATTTTGATCGGCTCTGATTCTTTTAGACACGACAATTATATCCGGTTAAGATTATTGATTCCTGTGACAATGGATTGGCTAATTTATATTTCATGGCATACTAATAAAGTCTAACGAATGAGGTTACAGGCCAACCGAACATCTTTGTGATGTGAAATTCTTTTTGAATTGGTTGTTAAAAGTTTTTATGAGATTAGAATAAAAATCTCATAAAAACTTTAACAACCCATTCAGAGGACAGTTTTCAGTTTTAGAGAAGTTACATACCTATGCCCCTTTTCGATCGCTCGAGTAGTGCCTAGTGCTCCTTTCTATGTGATTGACTCATAAGTTATGCGCAGTGAATAAACTTTGCATGAAAACGACCTTGTGCTAAGTGGCAAAGTAAACTATCAAGAAACATGAAAGAATTGGTATTTTGTTGGGCAATAACCCAATAACATTGTCGAAGCGAAATGGATTCGTGTTTATTTTGTCCACCTACTGAAAATGCTTCTGGAATGGTTGAAAAAGTTTTAGTCGAATTTGTTGCAATAAGTAGGTTTGTACTGGCCCCAATCACAAGGCACGTCATAACAATTTCGGACCCCCTCGCACTGAATGTTTTGGTACGAAATTTGTCACTGTTGATAAAATTAACAAGTTATAATATTTATTACGAAAATGTTTTCGTCATTTCTTTTTGGTATTCGTAGACTGAAATTGTAACCACGCACAGTGGGGTAGAATTATTAGTTTTGGGCGATAAACTATTTTGATTAGTTTAAAGAGATTCTTTGTATTTCGAAACCTTGTTTAAGAGTGCAAATGCGTGTCAACAAATTATTTAAGAAAAGACTGATGTGCGGGGTTGTTTGCATATGAACAACAACAAAATGGTTGGTTTTTGACTTTGGGACAGTACGATATCCGTGACGCCGCAATCTGACAATGAATTTGGCTTAATATTATAGTATTTTTCGACTTCAAGTATAAATAAATATCTCGAGAGCGAAGTGAGATATCAGTTTCGTTTAATTTTCGCCAAAATTTTAGTTTTAGATTGAGCCAAACCAAATTCATTGTTAGATTTGGGAAGTCACGCATACTTTATCACGGATATCCCCATAAACAACAATTGACACTCTATTTAAAAAAAAAAATTTTTTCGTTTTTTAATCGCACAATAAATAACAGATATTGATAAAAACAGTATAAAATACTTTTTAAACTTTTTCAACTAGTCAACTTCAATCGCTTGACTAAAACAGTGCAAAACATAAAAACAAAACAGAATTACATTTTGTTACCAGAAATAACGTATATACCCAAAACTTCCAAGTAATATTTTGCGCACTATTCCCTATGAAGCTGCCCTAGTGTGCGGCGACCGGCGAGCCTTGTGATATTGTGACTATTTCTTACATATGGATTTTTTTAATCGTTTATAAATGCACCTATCACATTAGTGATCATTGCAGCGCGTTGACTTCAGAAAGTGTTGGCAAGTTAACTTGTTTTGAATTGTTTCATGTCTGAGGCGACTCAGATTTCCTCGCATATGTCAAGGAGTGCTTTGGACTGCTTTTCTTCTTTTTCCTTTGCTATTCTGTTTGAACATAGCTTCATGTTGCCTTTTTGGCGGGATTCTCTTTTTAACATAGCAATACCAACTGAGCCGATCGTGCTCTATTTTTTCCAATAATGGTATTGTAACGTGCGCTTAGTTCGCAATAATAAAACTTTACCTTTCAATTTAGTTCTACCACTTTTATTCGATATCTACTTTATTTGATTTCAACTCTACCAATAATCACATTAACTCACTCTTATCATTATCACTCTATAATCAAAACTGACTTTTGGGTGCGTCAGCGGCCTATTTATATAAAATAACATTACATCTAGAGCGTTCCAGTTTGTTCTACATTTTAGACCATTCCAGTATTTAGCTGCCAAGCATTTCCCCTTTTAGTATATTTCTACACATAGTGTTGCCGCTTATGTTTTCGGTTGAACGTTTTCGATTAAGAAATTAGTATTAAATGTTGGATGTATATTACTGTATTTTTGACGTGAATGCTTTCATGGATATTTGTACTTCAATATCAAGCTTTGTTACTCCTAAAAACTTTTAAGGAATCGTGATTTAGCATCCTGCTACTTTGGATTGCATCAGTTGTTGACTTTCTCTCAAAAAACCCGCATCGGTTATCAGTGCTTTATTATTTTCCGCATTCGACTACTCACAATGAGAATCGTGATAAGCCCGACCTTTCTCTTCCATTTCCAGCTATCGCCTGGGCAAGAACATTTTCCTTTATTGGAGCTCTTAACTGCTTCTTGTTGTGCCCTTGGCATAATTGTTTCCACGTCTGCCTGTTTTGTGGAAAATCGATGTTCTAATTACAGATATGTACATTAGGGTGGTCCTTAGGAAAAAAAATTGGGGAACCAGATTGGTTTTAAATCAGGAAAAAAAAATTCCCTAATTTTTTCAAATTTTTATTCCTAACCCTTCCTGACCCTATTTGATTAAGAAGTTTTTGTTTTTTGGATCATCCGTTCAAAAACGGCTGCTGTTATAAAAAAAATTTTTATAGAGTATTGGTTAATAACAATTAAAATGATAAATAAAAAAATCTAATTGAACGTTAAAAACAAATAAGTAGGGTGGCGCAACAGAGCGAGGAGCCCCTGTGCCTAGCGCATTTCTCACCATGCCATGTGAGGGAATGGAGGGGACCTACATTTTGCCGGTTCCGAACGACTTTTTGAGAAAGCGCTTTCCATGATAATGAATTTATTAACGGAGGACTTACCAATTCCTCGCGAAAGGCGATACCCGTGGAAAAACATTTTTGTCTCTGCTGGGATTCGAACCTCGAATCTCTGGACTAGCAGGTGGACATGTTAACCATCACGCCACGGGTACCACAATTTGATAATTTAATGTTGGGTTATTAAAATTGCCGTAGATATGTATCTTTGAAAAAATAGTCCATGTCATGTCATGTCTGATACGAGAAAATTACTAAGCCGCGCCGCGGCGTAGACATGGTGAGAACTGACAACTTAGGCTCTTTCTCATGGTAGTTTTGGCTTTTGGCTTTTCTACGAACATCTGGAAAGCTTTAAAAATAAGATAGCTATTTCTGGTAGTACAATAGACCATTATTTAGATCTGAGTGCTCGAGTAAGTATTTTATAAACCTCCGGGAGAAAAAAATTTAGTTTTTACTAACTTCTAAGACTTTCATGTATAATGAACAAAAATCCTAAATGAAACATGTGGGGGATGTTACAAGTCTGTTCAAAAGGTTTCTATTTATTAGCTTTGATAATGTCAAGAAGGTCTATTTCGATTTAAATTTCCCACATAAACCTTGTCTTATCTCGTATCGTTGTCCTATATCAAACCCTTAAAACAACAGAACTAGTCTCAGGCTCATCACCCCTAAAGTCACACCCTTATCAAGAGCGAAAACAAACAATTTTATTTACTCACTTCCAAATCTCAAATCCCAATCCCAGCACAATGGTGTCACGAAGCCATTAAAACCAAACAACCTGTACTAACAAAAGACAATTATTTCGTCGAAGAGAAAACATTATAGCTGCTATTATACTTTGTTTTATTATCTCGAGCTTGGCACGTCATACCGCAGTCAATTGCAGTCACAGCACAACATAAATTGTGTTCGCCCTCCTCGGCTCAAGCCACCTCGAGCATGAGAATTGTGGAGAACCTAAATCCCTTATTTACCTTTATAACCGACTCGTACTGCAGCAAATTAATTGTTCCATTTTGCAATTTACACTTATATTCCATATTTTCTGAGTCATGTTCATTTATTCTCTATTTTCTTTCTTTCAGACCACGCTGGCGAACTAGGATGGGCGTTTACCTTAATCATAGTTTCAATCATATCAGCTCTTATAGGTGCTATAGTAATGGTCGTAGTTCTTAGATGTAGAAGGTAAGTACAACTGCAAATCTTGCGATTGCGACGCGAGGCCAACCGCGACGCTCTTGTGTAGAATTAATGTCTCCATTATGCATTTATAGTTTTCACTTTAAATTAAAAGTGATGAGCATTAGAAGTGCCAGCGTTATGTCCTAGTGTAACTGAGTGCAACAAACCGTGATTTGAAATCAAACACGGAAAAAAATTCTTAAGAAACGATGCATCTATATTTCCGCATTAATAGCGGTTATAATGAACTTTTAGTATTGACAGCATTTTAATTGCTATAATAGAAGTTACAGAGGGAGCGGGTCGAAATACTGTATTTTAAAATACTGTAGGTCAAAATACTGTATTATACTGTATGATACTGTATGTTCATAATACTGTATGGTTAATATACTGTATTTCAGAATACTGTATTTCAAAATACTGTATGTACAAAATACTGTAAGACCAAAATACTGTAGTTCAAAATTCTGTATCCCAAAATACTTCATCTCAAATTGCTGTGTGAGCAAAAAACTGTATCTCAAAAATCTGTCGGTAAAAATACTGTATTTTTTCATAATTTTGTTCTTAAACTTCCATTCATTTTGAAGCAAAATAACACTTAACACTCAAATTTCCACAAACCTTTAAACATCTACTGAATGCATGAACACGTGCTAATTTTGACAAATGAATTATTCTGTTGCAGTTGCAGAATTGCTCACGCAGTTGTTGATTATGATCAAAACAATTCATTTTGACATGTGAGAGAGATACATACAGCCAGGAAGGAGAAAATGAAATAGAGAAAAAAAGCCGGAGATACCATTTGTTTTGTTTTTGTTTTATTTAATTCAAAGACTTATGAATTATCATTGGTACATGTTACTGTCCAAGGAAGTATATTAGATTATTATGGTAAAGAAAAATTGTTATGATATGTTCTTAAGAAAAGTATTCTTATTTCCAAATTCTGTATTTGAAATTGCTGTAATTAGGTGCCGCACTTTTTTACATTCTCAAAACAATTTTTATTTTTCAGCCTAATTACAGCAATTTCAAATACAGTATTTTGAGAAACAGTATTTTGACTTACAGTATTTTGAGATACAGAATTTTGAGATACAGTATTTTGACTTACAGTATTTTGATCATACAGTATTTTGTACATACAGTATTTTGAAATACAGTATTTTGAGGTACAGTATTTTAAATACAGTATTATGACCCATACAGTATTTTGACCCTAACCCGTTACAGATTTATTACAAATGAAAATGTTAAGGATTTTTCAACAGGGACGCTACAAAAGTAGACAGCTCTTTTGACAATTCTCTTCAATAAGGTTTGTCATTTCGTGATGGAAAGATATACGAGCCAACGACGAGTCGAAATTATTAAAATTTAAAATTCGGAGTCAGTGACCTCAACGTTAAGAGCGCTACGTCCGATTTATTGTCGTCATAATCGTCCTAGCAGATCCACAATTGAGCGTCTAGTGGAAAAATTTGAATCCGCAGGTACAGTACAAAATGTTCCCGGCCAGTGAGACAAAGAAAAACCCGTTGTGTCGAGAATATTGCTGCCGCTGAGGCTTCAGTTGCAGAAAGCCCAAATAATGTGTCTATCAAACGTCGTTCTCAAGCGTTGGGCATCTCTGTGACGTCGTTGTGGCGAACTTTGCGAAAAGATCTTGGCCTACATCCTTACAAGATTAAGTGGCCGCTTGACCACTAGAAGCGTCATATGTTCGTGAATTTGGCTGAGCAACAACTTGAAAATGATTTGGATTTTCATCGAAAAGTCATCTTCACCGATGAGGCTCATTTCTGGCTGATTAGCTTCGTCAATAAACAAAATATGCGGTATTGGTCAGGCAGCAATCCACACGTTCTCCATGAGTCATCATTGCATTCCGAAAAAATTAAGGTTTGGTGTGGTTTATGGGCCGGCGCGGCGGCCGTCGTCGTTTGGCCGTACCTACTTCTTCCGTGATGATCAAGACCGGCACGTTACTGTGAATGGGGATCGCTGCCGTTCAATAATAACCGAATATTTTTGGCCCCAATTTGATGATGTGGACTTGTAGGACATGTGGTTTCAACAGGACACAAGCCATACAGCCAATGTCACAATAGTAGGTATTGGGTGACCACGGCGTGGGAAAATTTTGGATGGTATGGTGCCCTTGAATTCGTTTGAGGTCACCGCGGTGTTTATTTAATGGATGTTAATGGGGTGTTTAATGGGTGTTTAATGGGTTTATGTTTTGTTTGAGGTGGCCGCCGCTGCGCTATGGGTGATTTTGGAATTTAATTTAAATTGAAATAAAAATGCACACTGCCGAGGCTGAGATTTGAACCGGGGCCTCTGGCGTGTCGCTCGAGTGACAGATGCACTAGGCTATCGGGGTAGTTGTAGGTTGATGTGTAAAAAGTCTACTTATGCGTACAAAAAAGTTATTTATAGAATCTTTTGGTATGTTGAGGCTTATAAAAAGTGTGACGGTTGGTGTTGGTTTGAATTTGTTATTTTTTTTTGTTTAGCTTTAAGATAGAGAATTTGTCACGATCGATTTTTGGTTGTGCATTGATTGTGGATGAACAGCATGTCATTTTACAGCTTATCATGAGGTTTCTTTCTTTCAGACATAGACACTGTTAGTTGTTCTATTTTTAGATTTAGATTTCAGAACTGAAAATTTGAATTTGAAAAATAATCTGTCTGCTGTTAGTTGTTCTATTTTTAGATCTTGTTGAAGGGGATTGTGACAAAAACATGCTGCTAAGATGTTAAATGACATGCTCATGCACAATGTTGAATGTTATAAAAAGTGTGTGTGACGGATGGTAATGGATTGAATTTTGAATGGTTGACTATGTTTGAATAATCACAAAAGTCGGTTAGTGGTGGCTGCTTACTCTTTTAAAATTTGAATTTGAAAAATAATCTGTCTGCTGTTAGTTGTTCTATTTTTAGATCTTGTTGAAGGGGATTGTGACAAAAACATGCTGCTAAGATGTTAAATGACATGCTCATGCACAATGTTGAATGTTATAAAAAGTGTGTGTGACGGATGGTAATGGATTGAATTTTGAATGGTTGACTATGTTTGAATAATCACAAAAGTCGGTTAGTGGTGGCTGCTTACTCTTTTAAATTTTGAATTGTAGATTTTATGAAAGAGGATCTGGTCATGTTGATGCATTTGATCGTTGAATGTGGATCTGGCATTTCAATGGAGCTGATGGGTGGTTGATAAATATAAGGAAGTATTTATGTGTCTTAGCATGCACAAGTGGAATCGAATTATCGAAAAAAGTATAAAAACAAATGTTTTAAAGTTTTCAGTATCAGTCATAAAAAAGAACAATAAAATGAAGAGCCGTCACAGTTCCACAGATAAGGAAGGAATTCTTGACATCTTCCAGATTTTTGAAAAATATCTGAGGGAGTTCTCCCAAGGCTGTAGGGAATTGCAGCATATACAAGATGCCTTAGAGGAAGAAATACGTTTGGTTAGAGAGGTGCCAACCTTGGAGAGGCTACAGAGTGTAGCACACCTCATAAAGATTTTAAACATTAGGAGCTGTGAGCTGGGTTTTGGGGATGATGTACCTATCATCCCTATAGAAATATATATGTTTTTGCAAAAATTTTAAAAAATATAAGAAATAAAACTTTTTTTAAAAGCTATAAAAAAAATCATGTTTTTTTCTTCTTATCAGAGAGAGAATTCTTTGAAAAGTGTTTAGGCTTAGGTACTTACGGTGTGCTTTTTCCTTCGACTTTTATTACAGTATTGGGCGGCTACCTTGTTTATCTAAAACATCTCATACATCTTCAGAGCTGTGAGCTGGGTTTTTGTAGAATCTTATGGGGATGACTGAGTTTATTGAATTTTAAGTTCGCTGCACCATGAAAAAAATATTATTTTTATGCCTGCAATTAATCTAAAACTCAATTTGTTTGTTATCAGTAAAAGTAATAATTTATTTCCTTGTGTAGGTATTGAGATTACATAGTTTAGTTTTTTTTTAAATTTCTTAGGAATCCATGAGTTGTGTTTGGATGAAAACCCAAGCCATTTAACAAATATCTGATTTTTTTTCGTTTGAAGAACTTTTTCAATTAGGAATGTGTCGGGAAATTTTGTTTTTTGTAGTTCAAGTTCGTAGAATCCACCCTTAATTGGGGTACCTTCATAGTCTTCTAGTAGATATGTGACAGGATTTGTATGTTGCACTTTGATTATTTTGAAGATTTCCGTTGTCCAATTCGGTGTGTATCCTTTATCAAATACATGTTTGTATTTACTTATTCTTACGAAATCTCCAATTCTAAATTTCGGGGGAATATGAATTTTTATATGATTATATACTGTTGAGAGTAAATGCCTTTCATTTGCAGCATTTACCTCGGATGGTTTTATTTTGATTGTTCGATGAATAGAATTATTATATTTTTTAGTAAGCATATCTATTAAACCAATCCACCGATATGAACCACTTGCACTGAATTCCTTCCACATAAGTGTTTTTAAGGTGCGATTAAATCTTTCAACAATAGATGCCTTAAGTGAAGTAAATGATGAATAATGATTGATTTTATATTTTTTCATGAGACTTTGAAAAGAGGCGTTGAAAAATTCTTTCCCATCATCAGTTTGTAGGTTTTTTGGGGTACGTGTGTCTTTACTGAAAATATGTTGCATAGCAATAGTGACATTGTGCCCTGTTTTGTTTTTGATGGGAACTGTCCAAGCAAACTTGGAAAATGTATCAATAACCGTGAGAAGATATCTGAAATTTTCATTATCATTTGAATAGACACCCATTTCAACTAGATCAGCTTGCCATAAATCATCTAATCCCTTAATAATAACTCGCCTTTTTTTAAAATTCCTCCGAGCAGGTTTATGTAATTCATTGACAACATATCTTTTACTCATCTTTCTTTAAACTGATTGAAAAGAAAAAAACATTTCATTCTTATATTTGTTTATTTTGTAATCTTTTATATAATAGTATCAATTTTTTCATTCTTAATAATTTATTCTCAAGTATATAGCAAGCACATGTGTCTGGGCCTTCCTTACATTGATTCGAGGACCATGGGCAATTTATAAAATGACATCCATTGACAGACTCTGACGATGATATCCCTTCAAACTGGTTCAAAAAACTCATAGTGTTCAGAAATTCCTCATAATGTTTCTCTAATAAGATATTCTGATTATACTTAAGCAAGTTTAAAATATCTTCAATAATCAAAGTATATTTAATGTTAGACATAACGAATGAATTGTGACTTGACACTATGATGTCTATAATTAAACTGATTTTACTTTCCAGTTGCTGAATCTTTCACCACAATATATGCATTTTTTAAAAACTGTTGTCGTAAATGATGGATTTCGTTTTGAAAGCTTCGCTGCATGTGCTCAATTTTTTCATCGACATAGGTTTTGGAAGTAGCGTCTCTCTTATCATAGGGTTCCTGAATATTTTGTAATCTTTTCAATTTTAAATCGTAATCTCCAGCTTCTGTTTTGAAGAATCCTTCGCCAGGTGGTCCTGGTATACCTTGTGGACCCCGCTCTCCCTGCAATCCTCGCGGCCCAATCTTTACTCTAGCTCTATTGGAAAAACGACCAAATTTGTCTTTACTCATAATATGTCTTTATACAACTATGTTATTCTCTTTTAATTCTTCAACAATAGAGACAATTTCATTAGAGTGATTATTATTCCCTGCTTGTTGTGACCCGATTAAAAGCTTCAATCGATCTACAAGTTCATTCGGATCATCCCAATATATAAAGTCTTTCTTCATGCTTGATAATGTCATTAATCCACTTCCTAATGATGGTGTGGTATTCGCAAATAAATGTTTTATTATGTTGTATTTAGCACCACGATTACCTCGTACTTGTTTCTCTGAATCATGGGAATCTCTATGCGAATTGGTATCCGTTAATATAGTTTTATAGTTGTTTAAGTCTTCACTATTATATATTTTTTCGTTTGGTCTTTTCATGAATAGGAGCTCGTATAATCCATGTGTCCCTTTAAAGTTCTTAGTTTTTACATGTATATCATTTCCTTGAACTTTGAACTCACCATCTCCAATATATAACTTTCCATTTTTCAAGTATATACCATATATATTATCAATTAAATTGGAATTGTTAATAAATAGATCCAGATATTTTTTAGGAATGTCGGAAAATTCTTCATGAGATAACTGCTCTGCAAAATTCCGATGCTTAATGCGTTGACTTTTTCTAGTCTTCGAAAGTTCTAAATGGGTTCTTGGAGTACTATTATTGTTATCTGTAATGGCGTAACTAATGGAAGGTGACGGTGTAATAAATTCTTCTTCCTTTTTAGTGGGTTCAATTTTCTTTGTAGAACTTTGAAAAATATTTTTCTCATGATCTTCCTCTTGCTTAACTAATTTATTAAGTGGAGTAGTAATTGGTCTTAAAGCATCCTCTAATTGAGTTTCGTAAGCTTCTTTACCCCGTTTAAGAGCTTTGTATTTTTTTCGTAGTGCTTCTGTGGTTTTAATAAGTTCTTGTTTAAGTTTCACATCTATATGCATCATTTTTATTTGTTTGCTTTTTTATAAAAACAATCCGTAAATAAGGTTCGTATACATCGAAATAATCGAATTAATGGATTTAAGTTAAGAAAGATATTACAGGTACTTGTCTTAATTGATGAAATTTGATCATTGAACTGTGTGAATCGATTTTTAACTGTAGTATTGTGTTCATTAAACTGTAACGAAGTGTTCTCATAGAACATTTCTGCACATATGACACAAAATGATAATGTGTTTTGTTTTATAGGGAAGGGGTAAGACCGCTTTAAACAGAACTTTAGAAAAGGCTCCGAACAGCTTCAAACCGCTTTTTAAACAGCTCGTAACAGCTCCAAACCGCTTTTCAAACAGTCGCAAACAGCTTCAAACCGCTTTTCAAACAGCCGCAAACAGCTTCAAACCGCTTTTCAAACCGCTCCGAACAGCTCGTAACAGCTCCAAACCGCTTTTCAAACAGCCCCAAACAGCTTCAAACCGCTTTTCAAACCGCTCCAAACAGCTCGTAACAGCTCCAAACCGCTTTTCGAACTTTTGAACTGTATATTTACACTGTATTTAGTTTCAGAAAACTATCAAAGCCTTTCCTATAACGACCTTTGTTCAAAGACATATCTTTATCAATAACTAAAAAACCATGTTTAATGTTCCAACATTCTGCACATAATTTTTGAAATGTTGAAAACGACATATCTGAATTTACATGATCATTGTAGATATGTTTTAAGTTCATATCATCCTGTTTAAAGACGATTAGAAAATTAGCATTGTCTCTAATTAAGTGTTTGGGTATTCTGGTATATGTCTGGCCCAAATAAAAACTATCAATGTTATGATGTCGCCCCATGCTAAAGTATGTTCGAATAGTGTCTTGTTTTTCACAGGCAATATCATCAAATATAAATATAGAGTTTGGTTTAGCTTCTTCAGGTGGTATAACTTCACTGTTATTGGAAAAAGTAAAGAACCCCATATGCTTTATTGGTTGGACGGCTCTTCGTAGAAATTCATATTTTGGCTGTTGTAAAGATTTTGAATAAATATATATATTTTCAAATTTCAAGCCATTTGGATGTTGTAGCAAAGTCATCATTACATTAGTTTTTCCGCAATTTGATGGACCTGTTATCAAACCTCTTATGCTATTGGGCAATAATATACTGTGCTTTTTTGTTTCAATTCTTTTAACCAAATCCATGTTTTTTATTGGTAGCTGATGTTGTTGTTTTATGAATCGCATGATGACAAAAACTAAATGATTTTCCCATATATATCAAGGTTTTATTGAAAAAATGTCATAACATTATTAGTGACCTCTGCAAATCGTTGTATACCTAATAAAATGATAGATTTTTCTAATCAACCTAATAGTCAACGAAAAATTGTGAAAGGAGAAGGTTTATTGAATTCTGTAATTAATAAACTACCATTTGAACTTCACTTACCAGGTTACCAGTACTGTGGGCCTGGAACAAAATTGGAAGAACGTTTAGCTAAAGGCGATCCTGGGATAAACTTGCTTGATCAAGCTTGTAAACAGCACGATATTTCATATTCCAAATTAAAGAATACACCTGAACGACATATAGCAGATAAAATTTTAGCTGAAAAAGCTTGGCAAAGAGTTAAATCAAAAGACGCAGGTATAAGAGAACGAGCAAACGCATTATTAGTCACCAACTTGATGAAAGCTAAAGTAAAGTTTGGAATGGGTGTAACTGATAAAAAAACTAAAAAGAGCAAGTGTAAGCTCACATTTAACAAATCAATTAAAGATGTGGGAAAAATTGTTATTACTAAAAAACCCTGCAATTTAAACAGTGCTATTAAAATAGCTTTGTCAGCGGCTAAGAGAATAATTAAGAGAAACAAAAATATTAAGACACCAAGAGTTATATCTGTACCTAAATCAGGTGGAGTAGTACCATTCCTTGTTCCTCTTTTTGCAGGACTTTCAGCACTAGGTGCATTATCTGGAGGTGCTGCAGGTATAGCTAAAGCTGTGAATAAGGCTTTTAATGCTAAAAAAGATCTAGAAGAAAAGAAACGTCATAATACAAAGATGGAATCTATTGCAATGGGTAATGGACTACATCTAAAACCTTATAAGAAGGGTCTTGGACTATTTTTACATGTGCAGCCAAAAAACTTTTAGATTCGCTACCCAAACGTGCATTGAATGAATTGGATATAATTCATTTTGCAAAAATGAATATTCCTCATTTTCGTGGTGTTTTTATGCGAGATAATTTACCCCGGTATAAGCCATGGAAAAATGAATGTGGAATCGTTAATCTAGATTCTTTAAAAGGACCAGGAACACATTGGGTAGCATATTGTAAAAAAGGCAAACTAATTGAATATTTTGATAGTTTTGGGAATCTTCAACCTCCTATTGAAGTAATTCATTATTTAGGTTTAAATATCAAATACAATTATACTAAGTACCAAGATTTCAATACCACTAATTGTGGTCATTTATGTTTGAAATTCTTATATGATTGTTACTTCTAATAAATATAAAGATTATTTTTTGAAAAAATATTCATTGTTTATTTCATCGTCATGGCATTGACACTTACACTAAGCGGGGAAACTTCCTATCTATCAGCTGAATATTTCCCCCCATTAAACTTGAATAGGGATTACGTTTGTGGCCTCGTAGATTTTCAAACATATAACTCAATTCCAAATGTGGATGAACGAAACAATTTGTTCCATATTGGAGAAAACGAAATCGAAATTCCAGTAGGATCCTATGAAATAGATGACATTGCGTTCTTGATTTCTAAGACATTGTTAATGCAAAATTCTACCGCCAAGGTAAAGATAGAAGCAAACAATAATACATTAAAAGCAGAAGTTGAGAGTAATGAGATAATTTACTTCGATAGACCTAGGTCTATTGGAACATTATTGGGCTTTGGTAAGCGTGTACTTGAACAAGGTATAACTCATATGTCAGATTTAGCGGTTGACATTAATAAAGTAAACGTCATAAGAATTGAGTGCAACATAATTGTTGGTTCCTATTTTAATAATACTCCTGTACACACTATTCATGAATTTTCACCGGAAGCAGGAGCAGGGTATAAAATCATAGAGGTTCCAAAAAATGTCATCTATTTACCTGTGAACGTTAAGCAAATAACTTCTTTATCATTAAGGCTTGTAGATCAAGACGGTGATCTAATAAATTTTAGAGGAGAAACAATAACCATTCGATTACATTTAAAACCGAAATCAACGTAATGTTACTCTATAATAATTATATATCTGACATCAAAGTTGATCATTCAATTAGTTCTGAAAAGACGTCAAACCGATCAAGATCAAGATTGTCTCTTGAAAACAAAGCATTTCTACTATCACTAGGATTTGTCCTGAAAGAATAAAAAGAAAAAATAATAATAAAATGAGTCAAATACTAAATATTAGTCACTGTCCTAATTATGATAATAGCATTACAAAATTTGAGTATCATAGTTATTCAGCATTTCTTCAATCCTTCAATACCAGTGATGAAATACGTATCCCTATACAACAGCAGGATCTGTGCATTTTACCCAGTGAAAGTTTCATTTATGTAGAAGGAAGTCTGACAAAAGCAGATGGCGGAGTTTCTTCCACAGCAAAACTATGTAACAATGCTATACCATTTCTTTTTGAGGAAATACATTATGAACTCAATGGTATCGATATTGAAAACTGTTAAATAAAAAACAACCGGTGGTTTAGAGTGCAGAAAGAAGACTGATTTATTGTTCCGTGAGAATAATTGGAATGTTACATTGCTATGCATGTATGTGTAATTGTATGTACATTTGAAGTTTGAACAAGTCTAGAAAAGTGTTGCTGAGTTAAATTAAACAAACAATATGATGATACTTTTTTAACACTCCCACTTTTGTATAATTTAAACTTTAAAGGTCTTACAAATTTTTTTTTTTTTTTATTAATTTAATTGATTTAAATAGCTTACTCCAATCAAAGATCTAAAATTTTCAAATTTTTCTTTGCAAAGTGCCTTTGTGAATATGTCGGCTATCTGATGTTCAGAAGGAACATAGTTTATATCAAAATCACCACTTTCGTATCTCTCCCTGATGAAATGATAACGCACATCTATGTGCTTGGTCCTCTTATGGAATTCTGGATTTTTGACCAAGCGGATTGCACCTTGGTTGTCCATATTCAAAGTGGCTTTAATTGGAATTTTTGGGCATATTTCGCTCAAAAGCCGCTGCACCCAAACCAATTCCTTTACAGCCTGAGAAGCCGCCACATATTCGGACTCCGTTGTTGATAGCGAAACACACTTCTGTCTTTGAGAAGACCATGATACAGGGCAATCAGCAAGACAGAATATATAACCGGTTGTGGAGCGTCGAGTTGTCACATCACCAGCATAGTCAGCATCACTAAAACAAGTCAAAGTGAAATTTAAAGATTTTTTGAAAATAATACCCATTTTCGTTGTTCCATTAAGATATTTAAGGATTCTTTTCACAGAGTTAACATTTGAATGATTTGGTGAATCAAGGAAACGAGAAACCACTCCCACTGCATAAGCGATGTCTGGGCGAGTAGCGATAGCAAGGTACATCAAACTTCCTACAGCTTCTCGGTAAGGAAAATTGATTGTACTTGATGACATCACATCTTCATTTCCACTTATTTCGGCTGGGGTAGAAACTTGTTTACTGCTGCTCATATTAAAGCGTTTTAAAACTCGTTCTGCGTATAGCTCCTGGTTAACATGGATCTCATTCTCAGAATTTCTCGTTATTTGCATACCGAGAAAAAAACTTCCATCCATAATCGTGATTTCAAAACAATTCTTCAGAAAATCGAGTAGTTTCCAAGCATCCGCCTCTTCCTGAGCTGCCACCAGTCCATCGTCAATGTATATTGCCACTATGATACGCCTTCCATTTTCCTTCGATATAAATACACAAGGATTCATTTGACTTGCTTCAAGGTTGAACTCTTTAAGAACTCTTGTTATCGTTTCATTCCAACAGCGAGATGCTTGTTTCAGGCCATACAAACTCTTTTTCAGCTGACACACCCTTCCAGTACCGTCATCATAGCCAAGAGGTTGCCGCATAAAGATTTCTTCACTCAAGACTCCATTCAAAAATGCGGTTTTCACATCAAATTGGGTAAGGTAAAGACCTTCGTTAGCAGCAATAGCAAATATTGTTCTAATAGAGGTGAACTTGACAACAGGACTGAATGTCTCCTCAAAATCCACACCATGCTCTTGTGTAAAACCACGAACAACTAACCTCGCTTTAAACTTTTGCGTTCCTTTTGCATCTAAATCTTTCAATTTGAATACCCACCTGTTATCAATAATTTTTCGATCTTTGGGGCACTGAACTATCTCCCAAGTTCCATTCTTTACTAGGCAATGCATTTCCTCGTCCATGGCTTTCTTCCAATGGTGTGAACTGGTACTACTCATAGCGTCATCGTAATTCTTTGGCTCACCTTGCATAAAATACGCATGTTTTTCAGCATTGCCACACGCATCCAACTCAGGTCTGTTGTTAGCACTGCGCAACCTGTCCCTTAATGGTATGGAGTCCCTTCTTGTCGCACAACTTGAGGATGCACCATTCAACTCACCGCTGTGTTCAAAAACTTCTTCATCTGTTGTCTGCAACACACCTTCGTCTAATACTGGATCTTCCACTTCGACAGATTCTGATTCGTTTCTCACTTCATCATTATTTACGCCATCATCTTCGCCATCGACATCAAGTTCTCGGCATGAGAAAACAACTGATTGTATTGAATTAGAACTATCTATTAAACGATTCTCCTGTTGTTTATTCTGGGACGAAAATTCCCTGAACTGCAAGTCCCTCGTTACCTCCATTTTCTTAGATGAAGGTATCCAAACTTTGAACCCTTTTGTATTTTCCGCATACCCCATGAAAATACCTTTCTCAGCCTTAAGGTCCCACTTCCTGCGCTTTTGTTTCGGTACATGGACAAAAACATCCACCCCAAACACCTTTAAATCATTTATCTTTGAATCACCAGCGCTCCACAGTTCAATTGGATTCTTATTTTTGACTGAGCTAGTCCCAGTTCTGTTTAAAACATGCACGGCCGTACTGACAGCCTCAGCCCAAAATTTTTTTGATAGATTTGCGCCAGCAAGCATCGTTCGGGAAGCCTCAACAAGTGTGCGGTTCTCCCTCTCCGCACTCCCGTTTTGTTCGGGTGTATAAGGCACAGTTGTTTCATGACGAATGGATTTCTTTTGCAAAAGTGACCTTACTCCTTGTTGGACAAACTCAAGACCATTGTCCGAACGCAACACCTTAACGGGATAACCAGTTTCTCTTTCGGCTGTTTCAAAAAAACGGTTCATTACACAGCACACTTCAGACTTTTGCTTAAGAAAATACACCATTCGGTAGTGTGAATAATGGTCCTTAAAAACCACAAAATATCGAGACCCGCCGATTGAAGCTTCCTCCATCGGCCCACAAACATCAGCATGCACAAGCTCGCCTGGACGTTGAGCCTTAAAACTGCTTTTAGGAAATGGAAGCCTATGCATTTTCCCATAACAGCATGCGTCACAGCTAAAATTTTCAATGTCCATAAATTCAATACCTTGTTTCTTTAGTTGATTTCGAACTTGAGTAGCATTTTGATGAGCCATGCGCTCATGCCATAATTTCAAGGACATAACTTGACTTTTTGCTATATTTGCCACTCCGCTTCCAGTAACCTGAATCCTGAAACACATCTTAAACAATTGGTCCTTGCGTTCTCCCACTGCGACTGTAGTTCCATCGCTTATCCTCACAAATTTACAATTGTCTCGGTCCGAAATGACACGTGTACCCTTGTCCAAAGCACGGCTCTGAGAAAAAAGATTAACCGAAATCCGAGGTACATAGAGCACGTTTGCAAGATGTTTCTCTGACCAAGCTGTTCCGTTAAATGCTAGAACATTTATATCACCTACACCAAGCGCCGCAATTTTTTCTCCACTACCAATGCGAATATCTATCGGCTGATCGAATTTACGATAACGGACAAACCAACCTCTATTGAATGACATATGATCGCTTGCACCGGAATCTAAATACCAACTGTTATCTCTGTGAGCTTTATCACCCGTTACCATGAATGCATTGCAAATTAACGCATCTCCCATTCGGTTGTTTCCTATGCCACGTTCTTTCTTCCAACAGCCATAACTCTTCTTATTTTTCGGGCAGTCCCTTTTCCAATGACCATACTCGTGGCAAGCAAAACACTTTCCTGGTTTGGAATTGCTTTCACGCTGCTGAGAAACATGTGGCTTAAATTTTTTTTGCTTAGCAAATAACGCAGAGGTTGTTTCAATAACCTGAGAAGACTTTAACCTCGTCTCTTCCATAACTAACCTTGATGTCAGGTTTTCTAACGTTTGGAGTTCTTTAACTGTAGACTCCCAAGCACAAAAAAAATGACTGAAAGAATCTGGAAGCGTCATAAGAATTTTTGTCATTACCATGCTATCAGAGACTTCTTCACCAACGTCTCTCAACCTCCTAACTATATTTTCCAGCCTACTTATGTGCGTTGCAACATCGTCCTCAGAATTTCTTTCGAAGCTATAAAAACTTTGCAAGAGCATGTGAATATTAGTTTGAGAGGATTGTTCATAGACAGTCTTTAATTTTCTCCACATTTCCATTGCCGTTTTGCAGTTCATAATGTGCCTCAAAGGTGATGAGCCAATACTGGTTGCAATTATTCGTTGAGCTTTACTGTCTGCCTTTTTCCAAATCACCAAACGAGCATCGTATGCTGCTTGCGGTTCAGTTTCGCCTTTTACAGGAACTATGCTTTCTTCTACGTGATCGCTTAACCCAGATGCATTTAATAAAATATTTACTTGAAATTTCCACAGAGCGTAATGCTCAGATTTCTCTAGCTTTTCTATTTTAAAATGTTCACCTTCCATACTATCTTGATAAAAAAAAACCGCTGAGAAAAAAATTGAAACTACCGCTTGACCTTCAACAAATTGGAAATTACTTTTATATATATGCTTTCGTTCTTAGCGGGTCTGGGCCCATAACCTGTTAAATAAAAAACAACCGGTGGTTTAGAGTGCAGAAAGAAGACTGATTTATTGTTCCGTGAGAATAATTGGAATGTTACATTGCTATGCATGTATGTGTAATTGTATGTACATTTGAAGTTTGAACAAGTCTAGAAAAGTGTTGCTGAGTTAAATTAAACAAACAATATGATGATACTTTTTTAACAAAAACAATAAAAATGTTGGTATTACAACATTATTAAAAAATTTTATATCATTAAATGAGAATGAAAGTAAAAGTTTGGAAAATTCTTCATGGACTGGAAAGGATAGTATTTCACTTTCATCGGGTAGTTTTAACTTTTGCATTCCATTGAAAAATCTTTTAGGATTTGCTGAGGATTATAAGAAAATCATTATAAACGCAAGACATGAATTGATTTTAATTCGAACTCGAACTGATGAAAATGCCTACATTAATACAGAAAAAGAAAATTTAAAAATGGCAATCCATAAACTACAATGGAGGGTTCCTCACATTACCTTATCCGATTCCAATAAATTAGTACTATTGAAACAAATTCAATCGAAACCAATTAAAATGCATTTTAGAAATTGGGAAATGTATGAATATCCTACTCTACCTACTAACACGGATCATGTGTGGACAGTTAAAACCTCAACACAACTTGAAAAACCTAGATATATTATAATTGCACTACAAACAGCGCGTAAGAACTATCTAAACAAAGATGCTAGTAAATTCGATCATTGCGATGTTAGCAATGTGAAAGTATATTTGAACTCAGAAGCATATCCTCGTGAAGATTTAAATTTGAAGTTTAATCTAAATCAATATGCTATTCTCTATGAGATGTACAGCAAGTTTCAACAATCATATTATCAGAAGCCACCACTACCACTCTTATCTCCACAAGAATATAAAGACATTGCTCCAATTATGGTTATTGACTGTTCTCGTCAAAATGAATCAATTAAAAACGGACCTGTCGATGTAAGAATTGAACTCAAAACGTCCACCCCTGTTCCAGATTTAACAACAATGTATTGTCTTATTCTTCACGATCGTATAGTTGAATACAATCCAATGACAGGAGAAGTTCAAAAACTTATCTAACACGTGACAATTTGTATACCTTTTTCAATAATAAAATATTTTATTACTCTATAAAAAAACATGGTGGTTTATTTTATTTATATTTTTATTTTCAAAAAGTCAAGAAGAAGAAGAAAAACATAATTGAATTACAAAATTATCTTTTGAATCCTCTTTTAAATCCATATGGCAATGAACTGTAATTGCTAAGAAAACGTCTCACTTTTATTCATCGCGTAGGCGGGTCGATTGCTTCCCTAGCTTATCTTAAAATTAAAATTTCAACTCCAAAAATATTCTTTGCTGCAGCACGCAGAGCGGCGTCCCCTTCAACAAGATCTAAAAATAGAACAACTAATAGCCGACATATTATTTTTCAAATTCAAATTTTCAGTTCTGAAATCTAACCCCCAAAGTAAAAAATAAAAATCCGCAACCAACGGCCACTCGCTGTTTGTATGCAATTCTAGGTCAAGTTAAGTTGCAGAGCATCTTCTTGACAATACGCAATCTATGCACAATCGAACATCGCTCAAAATTCTCTACCTACACATTCTGGCTACCATACCATATCAACCCATCGAAATTCACAACAAAAAAACCCTACATACATTGTCATCATAATCTTTCCTTTCATATTTTACTTCCCCTCCCAGTCCAGCAAACACAATACGCAAAAACGATACTCCCAAGTCACAATTCCCTTCAACAAAATCTAAAAATAGAACAACTAATAGCCGACATATTATTTTTCAAATTCAAATTTTCAGTTCTGAAATCTAACCCCCAAAGTAAAAAATAAAAATCCGCAACCAACGACATGCTGTTCATCCACAATCAATGCACAACCGAAAATCGATCGTGACAAATTCTCTATCTTAAAGCTAAACAAAAAAAACAAATTCAAACCACCACCAACCGTCACACTGTTTATAAGCCTCAACATACCAAAAGATTCTATAAATAACTTGGCGGCACAAATACATTTTTCAATTGATCATATTCCGATGTGTCTGCTGCTTCGCAGCAATATCCAGCTATATACAATCCAAATGTTCGTCTTTTTTCTCAATGCATCAACAAATACCACACCATAATTTGTATGGTTTTTTCACAACCAGCAACAACTCAGCAAACATACCAAAAAGATTCTATAAATAACTATTTTTTGTTCGCATAAATACACTTTTTACACTTCAATAAACAACTGCCCCGATAGCCTAGTGCAAGTGTCGAAAGCCCTACACGCCATAGGCCCCGGTTCAAATCTCAGTCTTGGCAATACATTCTTCTTTTTTTCTCAATGCATCAACATCTCCTTTTAAATCAAATATGTAACCAAATTTCTTACTAGAAACCACACCACACAAATAAATTTTTCACAACCAGCAACAACTCGCAAACATACCAAAAGATTCTATAAATAACTTTTTTGTACGCATAAGTAGACTTTTTACACATCAACCTACAACTACCCCGATAGCCTAGTGCATCTGTCACACGAGCGACACGCCAGAGGCCCCGGTTCAAATCTCAGCCTCGGCAGTCTGCATTTTTATTTCAATTTAAATTAAATTCCAAAATCACCCATAGCGCAGCGGCGGCCACCTCAAACAAAACATAAACCCATTAAACACCCATTAAACACCCCATTAACATCCCATTAAATAAACACCGCGGTGACCTCAAACGAATTCAAGGGCACCATACCATCCAAAATTTTCCCACGCCGTGGTCACCCAATACCTACTCACAATCAATTTATTGCAAACCAAGTTTGGAGAACGAAATGGTTCAGTCGCTTGGTCGCCTCGGTCGTGCGATTTAACGCTGTTAGACTATTTCCTGTGAGGGTACGTCAAGTCTATGGTCTATGCCAACAAGCCAGCGACGATTGATGAACTTTGTACGAATATCGAACGCGAAATTGCAACAGCATATCGGCCGATTTATGCTTGAAAACCGTCGAAAATTGGGTTCAACGTGTCTAGACTTTTGCAAGCGTGCAGTGGTAACCATGCAAAAGAATTTCATTGATATCCAAAACTTTTGTAGCGCTCTTATTGAAAAACCCGATATTTTGAAATTTTTGAAATTTTGCATCAAAAAAGCTTAGTCATTCATTTGCTTGCTTTTTAAAGCTGTCTGCCCACAATTAGGGATCGGCCTAGATAAAAGCTCATTCGAAAAACATTTCATAAAAAATTAAAAAAAGAACCAAAACTCAAAATGGTTCTTAAAACCTAAGAGTAAAAAAAAAATTTTTAAATATAACCGAGAGAAAAATCATTGAAGCTTGAAAATGACTTCTTAGCAGTAACCTTAGGTTTTGGGAGGTAATATGATAACTTTAAACACATTAATAAGATGTACTTAATATAAGCTCCCGGTTAACAGGCAGACATAGTTAATCCATTGTCATGAAAAGCACTTTCTCGAATAGCCGTTTGGAATCGGCAGAAAATTGTCCGTTCGCTCCATTCCTTCACAAACGCAATGGTTGTGAGAAATGCGTTAGGCCCCATTATCTTTTAAGAAACACGTGCTTTGTTTTCAATTTGGAGAGGCAATAAGACGCACAAAAGAAAAGAACTATGGTCCATTGTTTTATTACGATTTTGAAGCAGCATTTACAAGAGTCTGATGTTCATGGCATCTCAAAATGAATTTTTCTTCTTGTAAAGGAATAAAAGCATAGTGGATGCGTTTAATGCATATATTCTAGTTTTTGTTTGGTTGAAAGAAAGATCATGTAACGACAAAGCTTTTCAACTTGGCACATATTTCCACTTTCCATTGCATATAAATCCATGGTTGACGTATATCCCGCTTCGCGCACACAATAACTAAATCTACTTTCTTAAGTTTTTTTCGTTTTGCTCTAAGCTAATTTATCCTGGTCAATTCCGCCGCAATGAAAATAAGTCAAAGTGTAAACGGAAATGGTATTTGAGTTCTTAGAAAATATAGCCTAAGGCCCGCGGCTATTACTGCCATTTCGTTATGGCGAAACCCCGGGAACCTCCCCCCCCCCCCCCTGGTCGCTACTTCCATCAAAACAAAAAGACAAAAAAAAAACAAAGGGTCTTATTGCCAAGGGACTTATTGCACTACAACACTTTTCCCATTTTATACAGCACCGGCAAAACGTTGAACTTGAGCGTATTTGGTTCAAAGGAATCTTCCACTCCTTTCTCCTAATTGAATCGATGTAATTTTTCGCCGTTTGTACCATGTATCTCAAGCGGCTTAAGTTCACTAAGTTCCGTATTTCAGTGAAGCGTGCGTTGAATTCTGTTAATGTCTCCTCGTGAACTTTATTTAAACATGCCGTGATTTCTCGGATTTCTTCAGATCGTTCTGCCTTTAATAGCATAATTGTATCGTTGACCTTGCTGAACGTTCTTATTCTCAACAACATCAACCGATACAGAAATTAGTTGCTGTATATAGTTCATTAACTTTCTCTCGCATGTCAGGACTACGGTATTAAGTTATGTCAGCTTGTGTCAGACAGTTCATCCAAGTAAACAGTTCATCGAAATGAACCAAATAACTAAAAATTCCAATACCTGTGACAATATCATCGCTATCCATTGCCCCTGTTCTGTAACTATCGCCTCGATAAAAGCAGGCGATAAACGGTGGAAAATGGAACGAAATCCTACTAAATTCATAGAGTTTCGTTCCATTTTCCACCGTTTATCGCCAAGGCGATAGTTACAGAACAGGGGCACATGTGATTCTATTTATCATTTTCCAGACAATCTGTGAATAATTTTCACACTTCTTTATCTATCAAACGTTTTACTGCACTTCATAAATTTTTTGGATTTTTAGCTTTGCACAAGCAGAATAAACTTCATATTAGGATTTTCAATTCAAAAAATTCGTTAACTATTTTTCTCACGGTAGCAGTTATAAGATAACCAAACGTAAGCGGTGATTGGAGGAATGGATATTGAGTTTGATATTTTTCAAAATATCTTAGACCCTTTTCATCACACATTCTTTACGTCACCGCTCGCCCGACTCGAGGTCGAAACATGGTTTTAACATCCAAACCATATAATTCTAACGATGAGATGTTGAACTAACATGATTGACAGTCAGTACAGAAGTTTTACCTGAAAATCTTGTTCCAGAAGTAGTTTATCAAGCGATTGTTACACAATTTATTAAAAGCTTTTAGCTTGGGACAACGTTCAATTCATTTACAATATTTGAGATATGAAAAAGTTCAAATAAATGTTCTTCTATCAACAATTTCTATCAACAATTTCTACCACTGTCGTGTGAAAGTAGCTTAAGTTATTGAAAGCAATAAATGCAAAAACAAATACAATGGCGTATGCAGGATATTACTGTTTTACCCACATAATTTTGTTCCAACCGCAAATTCTACTTTATGTCCAACCACAAAATTGAACGGTCCATCAATTTGAACGATTAATTGTTATTGTTGTTAACGTACCTATTCGAAAATGGATTAAAAACAGATTATATGCAAATTAATTGGTTTATAATACCACTTGATATAATGGTCCCGGTTAATATTATCTACCTAATTCTTCCGTTGATATTTTTAAACTATGTATAAATAAACATGTATCTTTTTCCATATAACGGAATGCAATGCACAGCAGGAAATTGCTTCCACCAACATCTATTCATTATTCATATCCAATATACTCGAGTTTGACCCAATGCAATGCATACAATCTGCATGCAAAAAAAAATATACCGCATAAATTTTGACTGAAATTGTATTTTAATGGAAAAGAGAAAAAAATAAGCATTTTAACTAGATAAATGGGTTAAAAAACACTCTAGGTATGCAAACGCAGACTAAAACAATACTTGGCCTCTAGGAAATTGCACGGTTGAACCGATCACTATTTTATGCACAGTTGAAACAGAGTAAAAAAATTAAGGTTATGTTGAACTTCATGTATGTAAATTAGCTTGTCAAATTTTTATAGGTATGTACTCATTTTTGGTTTTTATACAATACGCTTTATACAATACGCTTTAACCTTGAATAAAGCTCGGTTAACTGCTCATTTTCAATAGTTTTTTTTGTTGTAGGCGCTGAGCAAGAGTTTTACACAATTATACCTGCTGTCGAAATTTATTAATTTAATAATCGTATGAGGTTTTTATTTTTAAAATAAGGCACGTTTAGCTTATAACTTCATTTTTTCATAAATGATCAGAAAAATAGCTTACACCTCAATAGTATTCAACTATGTTGTTTATTCTTCAATTTATTTTAATGTTTTTATAAAAAAAAAATTACTTACAAAATTTGTACTTATAGTTTTACGAACAGAATATTAGTTATGCAAAACAATTAATACCAAGTGATTGATATATTACAGTTTTTAAGAAGTAAATCAACTCTTAAAATTGTTTTTATTGATACGTTAATGCATTTGACTTACAGCTTTGTCCTTTGTCTAAAGGTATAAGGCACCTCCTAAAATTGCAATAAAATTGAGTGAAATCAAGCATGCAGAAAAACAAGATATTAATTTCTTTATAAAAAAACTCAATGTTGCCACTTTTGGTTACAATAACCGTTGTTATTCTTATAAGGATTGGTCCAAACAACTGTATTTTACAGTTTTGACTAGCTTCATATCATTCCTGTTGTAAGACATGTTATCGATCACCTCCGTGGATGTTGCCGGGGGCTGGCCACTTCAACTTTTTGTTAAATCACCCTTAAAAACTTTTGTACATATTTTTATAAGTCGCATGTAGGATACACCATTTTAAATATCAATATATTTTTTTTAAGATTAGTCTTCTCAAATTGATCTACACGCAAGTAATTTTTGCCAAATGATAAATTAAATTAAATTAAATCCGTTGCACTATAAAGCTTGTTACTTTTAGCCTTCGAGTGTTATATGTTCTTTTTTTAAAAATCTTCGACATCAGTCAAAATCAGCGATAAAATATTTTACCAACTGCTTCTTTTTCTTCAAATTAAATATTTAAGAATATTTATGTATATTGAACTAGCTGTGCCCGCGACTTCGTCCACGTGGAATAGTGACTTTCGGCAGCATTTTTAATTTTTTATGCTAATTATTTTGCAAATAAAACATATTCATGCATTAAAGTAACCTATACTTGTATTATTTTATTTAAGTACATTTTTGCACACGACGCGACGTTCTTACTTTTTCCATCTGTTGCAAAATAAAAAGGTTTTGCGGTTTTGATACACGTGACCGTGCCACATAGAGTTGCCATGGGACTTTTTTCTAAACGAACACCTGTAACTTAAAGCGTCTGAGCGTTATTTATAATAATATCTAGTAATGGTTTCAGAGGAAACTGTACTCTAAAACTAAACTAAAATGACAAATCAGCGCGAATTAAAGGAATATGGGGAATCAAAATGTATTCTCTTTTTGCCATTTCAATCATTATTAAATTTTTATAGTGCCGTATTTCAGATGTGTAATCTGTAGATGTGTAAAATTCTAGATTTCTTGTTATTGGCACTGGAACACCAACTTGCACCCACTCCTGGAATAAGGAAACTTTATAGGGTATGATGTGACTTGCTCATATTATTGTCTATACTGATAGACATTCGACAACATTTCCCACCAAGGGCCTGTTTCACAGATCATACAACACTACATTTCATACAACATACAACAATTTTGAAATCATACATTACATACAGTTTTCTGTTTCACAGATTTCATTGGAAAGATTGTATGACGTTCATTTTTGTTGTATGATTTGACAGCAAAAATTATTTAATAAAACAAAACTCAATTTTTTAAAAGTCAAATTTTATAGAATCAAACGAAAAGAAATTCATTTGCGTATACATATGTAGGTATTTTTTATATCTTGCAAAAGATATTACCTTTGTGATATAAAATCGGTCTACAGTGGACTGTTAGTGGTTTAAGCTCATTAAAATTCAAGAAAAGAAATGCAAATATGACGAGAAATTAGTAGTTTTATCAATCAAAAAGCTCTTCGTTCCTTGGACAAGATTGAAATTTTTCAAAACTATTTCAAAAATATTATCATTGCAGTGGTATATGGTCAGGCCTCGAAGATGCCGTACATACATAAGTAAATGGAAATTAAAGTACCAATTTTCTTTCCATTTTGGCCTTTCAATCTTGTTCTCATACTATTCTAGTCTCAGAAAATATCGCCTTTCATTTCGGCAGCCCGGTTAAGCTGTTCAAAGACCAATAGTTTGGATGCCCTTAAGAAAAAAGCGATTGATACATCAATATTTTTTGCTGTATCAAATGTATGAGAATATATCATACATTGTAGACACAAAATGTATGACAAAATTCTGTGAAACAGAATTTATACTGGAAATATTCCAGTCGAATTAATCAATCAATGACAGCAGTCATACAACATTTCTGTGAAACAGTATTTTGTAAAATAAATTTTAAAATCATACATTGTATCTGATGTATGATCTGTGAAATAGGCCCCAGGTCTGATATATTTCATTAGATTACATTGTTAACTATCTTATTAGTCGGTGCCAAAATCGACCTTTTGCACATTCATTCCCGATTCCTTAGATACTTCTTCAACTGTGTTATCGACAATTTGACAGAAATCACCTCACGGTGAAAGAACTTTTGAAATCGATCTAGTAGCTTCAAGGTTCCCTTTTACGTTGCCGTTCCTGTAGGAACATAGGGATAACAAATACAGCCCATGTCCTTCCTCAGGCTCAAGACTATCTTTGCACCTAATATTAGTTAGGATTACTTTGCTTTCGAATTTGTTCAAATAAGGTTCCCCGTACCGACTAAGAGCCGAATTGCTCAAGCTTGATTATTTCTAATCATTGATTATTCCAGATGATAATCATTGATTCGGTTTGTTCATGTAATATTTAATCAAGCAATCTCTGATCAAAAATTTTGCTAACCAGTCAATTTTTCTGGGCTAGCTCCATTTAAACAACGATTAACTGATATTCAGTTTGTTCAGGCTTGATTTTTGTTCAAATTACAGCTATCCCTTCAAAATATAAAATTTTCAGGCTGACATATCACCTTGAATGAGGCATGGCATATGGACGCTGTATTTTAATTTTTTTTTTTTTATAAGTAGTTTCTGGAAAATAAAAACATAAATCAATTCTACTAAAAATAAAAAAGCCTGGTCTGTGCTGGAGAGGTATTTTATTAACTCATAAATGGCAGTATTTTCTTTGATTTTAACTCCGCTTCGAGAGTTTAATTTTTTGTTCATCCGCCTCCTTATTTTGTGCCACCTGTTGGCGTAGTATGTCTTTTTTATAACTTAAAATTTCATCATCTTGACCTTTTTCGGTTCTGCACTGCTTTAGTCAATGTTGGTTGGTCAAAATTGGTTGCCTTGTTGAGCAGCTTGCAGGGCGGCATTTACATTATTTTGTGTGTTTTGTATGGAAGCAGTTTCTTCTTGTACTACAGCTTCGCGAACTTATCTTTCAAGTTGTTCGACAATTCTCTGTTTTCCAACCAATGCAGCTTCTGCAGCACGGGCAGCTTACAAATTCTTTTTAGCCAACTCAGATTTAACCTGATGGGAAGCCTTTTGTCCGGCTGTGGTTTGAGCATTTGATGCTGTTTTTGTCATTGTGCAGCTTTGAGAGCTATGCTAAATGCTTTTTGCTTTGATGGCCCACTCATAGCTCTGTTAGATTGGCAATTAGTTTGGAGCTCTTTATTTAGGTCTTCCGAGTCGGCATACCTAAATATATTTGAAACTAAAATGAAATTAAATTCAAATCTCGATAGTTTTGACAACCGAAAAGAGAACTGACTGTCTCATCATAAAATGTATGCATTTTCAATAATTTCCTAGATTAAGTTTTGACATATAGACTGGAAAATGGAACGATTTTTGAACAACCTATGATTTGCTTACCAAGCTATGAAAAAGGTGAACAAACACACTTTGGTGATCACAGATTCTTAATCATGGATTAAGAAGAATCCTTGATAACCAAATTGCTTATTTAACCCGCTCTGAACAAACCGGCCCTAAGAGTTGTTCGATATTATAAATAAAAATAAATAAACAATGGTACTGATAGCTTATGAGGTTAATGAAAAGATGTACTTTCCTAATTTTGATTAATTCTTTTAATTTTGTTGTGCTCTTCTAATTGAGGGCGTATTTTTTATGCTTTTTAATACTGGATCATTTATGCTTAATCGAGCAATGAAAGATACATTATAAACCACTCAGATAAGTTGTCCTTTGAAATCAGAGGCAAAAATATGCCGCCTATACGCTCAAAAATGAAGTGAACAAAGGATTCTCCTTTGGAACTGGACAAACATTTTTATGATCTCATTGACTCGTTTAGCTTCTTATTGCGAAGAAAATGGTTAATTGAACTATCACTTTGTATTTCCCAGATACTCACAAGACGTTTGTAATATAAATGTTTAAATCAAGCAACATCATTGCGCTTTGATTTATAACTTTCTTCGTGCTTTCAAGCAAAAAAAATAGCATTTTGCCAAGCTTCATTCATAAAAATTAATTACCCGTGAACAAGCTTGTGTCAATTCACCACACTTCGAATTAAGCCCACAAACCTATGATGGCATTAAAAAGCAATAGAATATTCATAATCTCTGCATAATATGACAGTAAAAAGCATTTTATCTGCGCATTTATATCTTAACTGCTTTTAACAAAAAAATATGAGCCGCAAAATGTATAATGGCTTCCAATTCACAATGGCAAATTCATTATTATATCTCAAAGACCGATCAGAATTCGTAATTTTCCTTCTCCGTTAAAAAAGGCTAACATATAAGTATGTGACATAAAATTTGGATTAACGTTTAAGAAAAATATTCGTTAACAATTTGTAAGATTAATAACATTCACAAGATCTGATATGGTATGTTCGTTTCTTTTTTCTGATCACACGCTGCCAACACTTATCCTAACACTTAAGTTTTTCATAGCTGTACGAAATTAAGACTTCAGCCTTATAATTAGATACATAAAAGACATTGTGTCTGTTTTTTCCCGTGGTGCCTCTGTAAGGCAATGGGAAAAACTTTGCTTTGGACTAGGCAAAAAAACTGGTTAACATAAATTTCAATAATCAATCTAGTTATCCACACTTTTTTTGTGTGTCAGTATGAAACGATCGGCTTTCCACTTAAATGTATAGCTGCAGTGTAACATTCAGAGCATTCCAGAGACTGGTTGGAGTGATAAAGATCAGTGAGGACTACTGGAACATCACCAACAAAATAAGCACCAGTAACTATTGCGGACGTACGCGGATCGTAGAAGATCTTGTGGTATTATAGTGCCTTGGAAGTATTATCTAAATCTAAAGAACCCATAAAGCTGCAGTGCGGTGAGTAAGTGTTTATTTAAGATATGTGCTAGGTTGGTTTAACGGTTTAACAGGCTATGCCAGTCTAAACAGATCATTGTATGTTTTTGGGATTTTATTTATCACATAGTTGATGTTTCTTTCTTTTACATATATGTCGAGCTTTTAAGAGTGGTTAAGTTGGATTTCCTTTAATATTCATTCTGTTGATTTATAGTTTTTACCTATCTTACAGAGCTTATAAAAAAAAAATTCCAAGCATTGCTTCTTATTCTTTTAATGCCTTGTCTAGAGTAACCTGAAGGAGCCATTTAAGTCAATTACCCCCTTCCTTTCCCTAAAATTTTTTTTCTCGCCTCGAGCCATCCTTTCCGTCTTGGGTTTTTGTCATATAGAGAGTGTCCCGTAATTCGTGTTACATTTACTTTGAGATGTGATTCTTTGTCAAATTCTAAGAAAAAAGTTTTATCGATGGGGGTACCCGTGGCGTGATGGTTGGCATGTCTGTCTGTAAACTCAGAGGTTTGCGGTTCGGATCCCAACAGAAGCAAAAATGTTTTTCCATGGGTAGTTGGCAAGCCCTTCGTTAGTAAATTCATTGCCATGAAAAGCGCTTTCTCGATTAGCCGCCCTGGGGCTCCTCCAGTCTAATAAAAATTAACCTAGTGAAATTTATACATGAGAAATACTTCAGTGTTTCTGAAAGCTAATTTGTTTTTTTAATTAATATTTTCATTCATGTTAATTTTAATGGTTTTTGAGTTATCAAGTTTTAAAGCCAAATTTTTGACAGAAAAAAATCAAAATTTTTTTCTTTAAATAAAACTTTTACAAAATTTTGCCTTATTGGGTCTTTGTTTTTTCTTTCATAATAATCAATGGTTCTTGTCGATGTTTTTATTATGTATATTTGAGTTAAACACAGGAAACTGAACGAAAAAATCTTTCTTAGTTTTTGAGAAATTAAAAAATACACCAAAGGTACTTTCATCCAGAAAATCCAATTTTATGCGTTTTTTGCTGATTAGGCTTTATTTTCTGAGCAAAAAAGGGATTTTCTGAAGGAAAGTACCTCTTGTCTTTTTAAAGTTGTCAGAAACTCAGAAAGATTTGTTCGTTCGGTTTTCTGTGTTTAGCTCAAAATTAATAAGAGCATTAAATTATTGAAGAAAAAAATTAGACTTAAATAGTGGCTTACCTAATTTTTAATATTTTTTTTTTTTTTAATTTGGTCAAATTTTAGTATATTTCCCCTCCTGTCTAAATGGAGGGAAATGGAACCCCTTCGATACGATTTTTTTCTTACAATATGACCAAGAATCACATCCCAAAGTATGTAACACGAGTTACGGGACACCCTGTATATACAACCTGTACATATGTAATGTATATGAAATTATGGTAAGCCGCACGGCGCGGCGGCGGTGTAGCTCGGACAATTCGTTGATTGAATTAAGTATATTAAGAAAAGTTGTTTCCGTGTTTCATTCCAGTGCGAAAAGGGGATGATATATTATCTTTATTACTCAAGGGCAACGAAGCACTCTAACGGTGAAAAAAATTTTATAATCGCTCCAGTACTTTGCAGGTTCCCGGTTATGTTCCGATTCCAATTTTCGTTCCCGAGGGAATGTCGAAAGAATATACATATAACGAATGTGATTTCTCTGGTTCTAGACCATTTCCAAGTTTCAGTCAAATTAGATCAGAAGTTTTGGAGACTCTGAAATCTTCAAACAACACCTGGCAGCATTCGACACCAAGTAGTGTGGGATTCTTACCTCACTAAAAACTCCTCGTAATCAGAACCAATCTATGAACGATCGACAACAGATTTTCTTTCTTAATAATATAATCGCTTTAGGGGAAGTTTAAACTTTGAATGCTTCCCATGACTCTTAGGCCATTAGCTACACGAGCTTGGTTCTTCTTAATCTCCGAACATTGCCTCTCGTATTTAATACGGACTCCATTTCAGAGTTGATATGACTATGCAGTCGTTGATTGTGGCAAACAGCTTGTTTTCTTACAACTTCTGTAACCATTTCTATTTGTAAGTCACGAAACGATGTAAATCGCTATTTCTTATATACCATGGTGCACTTACTATTCCACGAAGGACTTTGTTTTTGAACTTTTGGATGATTTCAGTATTTGTTTTCTTTGTACAGCCCCTAGGTCCAAACAGGTCTAAGTACTTGTTTATAAAGCAGTATTTTTTTTCGACAGATAAGTAAGAATTTCCACCGAGCAACCAGTACATTTTTGCCGGTGGAACGCCGGCTTGTATTTTGCTTAGCTTTGAATATTCTTGATCATGCCGTACTCTGAAGAGCCGGTTCGAGATATAAGATTTTATTATTTCATAGTACTGCCTTGGTAGGTCCCTTTGCAGCTTGTACTCTAGCCCCTCATTCCATACCTTGTCGAATGCTCTACGAATTATAAAAAAAAACGCATTTAAATTCGTTGAGTAGTTTCAAAAATCTAAGCATACAGAAATTGACTTGGTTTAATACTGTGTAATGATGATATACATTTATTATTAAAGCTCTTTCTATGTATGCGGTAGGCTGCTTGTAGATTTATAATTTTTTAATTGATGCAAATTAATACATAAATTAATAAATCCTCATTTTGCAGTTAGGTGAAGTTTTTTATTTTATAAGAGTGCCTATAAACTTATGCTGTGAAACTAGATGGACCTCTAATGTTTTTTGTCTTTAAAAGGAGTTACGAGAATCAATATTGAGAACATTAAGATTTGAAATAGGCATTCCCTAATATAAATATCATCTTCGTAAATGTCACAATTGCAAGTTTTGCATGAGCGTAATTATCTACAGAAATGTGACTATCGATCATGTTTACATCTGCATAACAAAGGCTTCAAAATATCACCATAAGATTGTGGTTGACGGATAAAAGAAAAAGCGTGTCAAACGCGTGGGTTGATCGTTGATCAGCATATTCCACTTCTATATTCCACAAGTGTTGTATGGTCTCAAGCCTGCAATAAATTAATCCCAAGTATTACCATGTCGTCGTCGTCATCGATAGTTTGCGCGAGCAACAAGAAATTAGCAAACGTGACACATTGGCATGTGAATTATTGAATACTTGTGCTCGATTAGCGCGATTAGGCAGGCGTCTACAATTCTGCGATGGATATTGTTCGGGGATAAGCAACAGAGGGTAATTTCAGTTCAACCTCTTTAGTGTCTTTTGAAAGTGCAAGCAATTATAGCTTTCCTGCCGTACACACTGCTTGTCAGTGTCACACTATTTTTTTATTTTTTTTGTAGTAATTGCTGGTAGTGCCTTGCTGTTGCAAATAAATTTGTTTTAAAAACAAGAATGATAAAAATAGACAAATTTAATTTGCATTTTCGCAATAAATAGTGACTACGAGTAGAATGCTAATGATATGCCACAATAATGTTGTAATAGTCTTATTGTTGAAAATCAAAAAACATTTTTTGTGAGTGCTTTTTGTTTTTTTATGACTTACCCTACCTCAAGACACGCTATTAAAGTGCAGGTCAAGCATTGTGGTGGAGTGGGGTGTAGTTTTGGTAAAGAATTATGTTTACTTGCAAAAAGTTATTGCGTAAATCGAAGGTGTCGGTTGTGGGATTTTTGTTCTGAATGAATCTTTATAGCAAGTGTCAGAGAAATACATTTGACATCAATCACTTGGATGCACCAGGATGTTTTGGGTTTTGCTGTGATTGGTATATGGAGCAGCATGAATAGGAGGCAACTATGTCAAACACATATCTTCAACTACATATATATGAAATGGATTCCATTGTTTTGAAACGAGGGATGATTCAATTGTTCCAGGATAAGGAATGAACAATGAGTAAAGAGTTTGATTGTCAAATGTGAACAATGATATTATGTATGTGTTTATAAAGTTTGTTGAGTTTTTTTTTTATTGTAATTGAACATGATAAAATAATGAAGGTGGGTATTTGCATATGGGACTGGATACCTTATATAGGTAGGTGCCTAATTCTCTCCGATTTTACTGTCTAAGCTAATTGTGATTGTGTTGTTAGTTTTTCTCCTGCTGCCCATGAAGCTACTTTTGCCGAACTTAGCTGTGCTGTAACATGCATTATAATTGTCAATACCATTATGCAACAAATTCATATACCCCTTACCTGTTAGCTTTTAAAAAACCATTCACTAAGACAGCACTTAAGCAGTCACAGAAATTATAATCGTGACATTCCTTACAACCGCACTGCCATTAGCATACGATTATATGAGCTGCAATTAATAAAAAAATGAGAAGTTTAATCATTCATGTTGTCAGTGCATTCTAAACAATTAGTCAATGTTCATGCCTTTTGCAAACATGTTAAGCATTTAATGCGGTTGTCTGCCCAATTTCTTTCATCTGTCCGATCTTTACAACGATCGAGGATCATATTTGACGACGAAAAGGAAAACGTTTTTTTCTTCTGCATGGTCAACGAACCTAAATGGGGTTATTTATGTTATTTTAAAGATTTTTAAGAAGAGAGATGCCAGTGGTCCAATAATTTAGTCGAGATTTACATGTAGTGATGACCGTTTTCATGCTGTGGTTCAATCTACAAGGTGATCAGATTAAATTGATATACTTAACGTTGCGAAAGCAATCAGAAAGAATCATTTAACATTTAGCTTTTGGTATTGTAATTTGACAGCTAAGATTAAAGACTTTGAGTGTCGTTTAACCTTAAATGTGTTTACTTTTTTTCTGTACTAATTCTTGATTTACTTTCTCTTTTCAGAATAAAATCGGCGAATGGGAATGGTAAGTGAACTTAGAGTATTCATTAAAAAGTGCTGTTTTTTGCAGTTTCTTTTATGTTAAAATAAATCACTCTCATGTTACAAATGCTAAAAAAAATCCGAATGTTTAAAATCGTCAAGGTAAAATCTTTCGATCTTTTCGAGTCGGCGTTGTGTCTCTTATTGCGACGTTTTGTCCAATCCGTCGATGTTTGTTTGATGACAACATATACTTCGTTTTGCTTTTTTGATTGCTTGATAAAGTCATGCCGCTTTTGTTTTAATGCTCCGCAAATGCACCTATACATCGCTTTTTCTTCTTAACGCTTTATTTTGAATTTAAGAAGAAACTTCACAACAAATTTTATGAAAGGAGAAGGCCTTGAACATGTACAAAATATCAAAATCACTTTGCACCAAGTCCCACCTTGCGTTCTATTTCCTGAAGAGGTACTTTCCCCCAGTAGATTTTTCAATATTTTAAATTTAAACCTCCGTTTCGATGCATTCCATACTTCCTTTTTTACTAGAATGCTTCAAGGTAAGAATGAAGCGCCATGGCATATGTCAAAACGCACATTAAATTTCTTCAACAACGTTTCTTCGAGCTAGAAGCCGATCACCATTTGTGTAAAACAAAAAATCAAAGATACTACACTTCTTAACTAACAAAATAACGCGCAGAGGCAGAAAGGCTACAAGAATTTAAAATTCTTGCGCTCAGTGACTTTTTTCGGAAATAAATCATTGGCCACATCATAATTTACTGAAAGTACATATAGGTAGTTGTTGCTTGAAAAGCCAAAGCTGATGTGTAAAAGTCCTTTGCATTGAACAAGCAAAAAACAGCTAACCACATGGTGTTGTTGTTTCTGGTGCATCATGACTACATGCATCTGGTTCTAGACGAGAGAATAAATTTCATCCTAAGCCAAGAAGTATCTAAATTGCTCAAGACGATTCTCATTCGGTGTACGAACAATTTAATTAAATTGCCCGCAGAATAGACAGCATTGGTAGAACATAGATTGGTATTTAACCAAACATCGTGAATCTGTTGGTAGATTACGGGAATTGTACAAACCCACAACTATTCTCTTTTTGTTGGCTCCTCAGAGAACAAAAAAATGCGATCGGCATTCGATGTTTAAATTTTGAAAATTCGATTGTCAGTTATGTGAAAAGCCACAGAAAGGAAATCAAAGTCTAAGCTAAACTCTAAGCCAATATTGTAGGTACTTTGAAAATACAAAAAAAAAACTGAAATCGATGACAGAAGTTAAGATTTTTTGTTTTATTGTTGAATTTCGCTTAGCATATTTACTGTATCTATGTGAGAATATTGATATAAATAACTCCGGCCAATAAAAATTTATGGTTTATACTTTTGACCAGACCTACATATCTTTATTTTGACGCGCTGAATACGAATCTGAAGTTTTGCCCGGGAACCCTCATAATTCGAAGTTTATTCACAAAAGCCATATGAAAAATTAGCTACTCTTCAGTCGATATGAGGGCGAAAGTGGGATGACAACCTCTATGGAGGGATTACTTCTGAGGACGAAGGATACTTGGCCGATGTTGTTGGTGAAAATAAAGACCCTGGAACCTTCGGCCTTGTACGTGATATAGGGTAAACGCACTAGTATCCGGACAGTGTTAGTACCCGGACACTTTGACCTTTTTTGCGATTAATAAATAAGCCACACAAAAAAATCAACAAACATGGGCCCTTCAATGTGTCCTATACATACATGCAAGGTTTCAGGTACTCGAAATGCGTATTTTAAGAACTACGCGGCCTTTTATTGTTCAAGGTTTTAAGGTGCGATCGCGTTGTCGATTTGTGCAAAAAAAAAAGTAGTGGGAACAGTTTTTAGTAGTAAGCAATTGAACAAGTAATAATTAATTCATTGTAATGGAAAGTCATTAGTTTCGTTGGAAATATGATTAACTAAAACAATTTGCAAAAAAAAAAACAAATTTAATAAAATTTTTGATATTATTTGTGGTGTCCGGATACTGAAACCAAAGTTGAATATGTTTTTCAGTATGCGGTTACTAAAATGTGCTATTATCATGGCTTGTTTCTTAAAAGGATTGTGTCCGGATACTAAAACAAAAGCGTCCGGATACTAGATCAATCAAAAGGCTCAATCACTAAGCGATTTAATTAGACAAGCCCTGTCCGGATACTAAAAATAAATAAATAAATGTCCGCGATAGCATTTATGGTTACAAAATGGGTCGCAGTCAAAATCTAGAAAAAAGTTAAGTGCCGGATACTAGTGCGTTTACCCTAAGACTATTCAAAGCAAGATCTGAGTATTTAGTGGCTGTAAAAGAAGAAAAAAATTTGTTCTATCAGCTTGTCTTTAACGCGGGTGGGAGAAAGATTTCTGAATATTTTTCAACAACGATATCGAAAATTCTATGGTTTACTGTTCAGATGTGAATGGTTTGATGAATCTATACCGAACACATACCAAGATGAATGGAGTTTTTCTATTGATTCGTCAAATATTTTTGCATTAATGGAACGGTTTGAGAATGCTTCTGGTCGCTCCTGGACGGTTCTTTTCATCCAATGAAAGTAACATAAGATAGTCGAGATTGGAAAAATCACTGTGTGAAAATAAAAACTGCAAATATTTTTGGCCATTGTTTTGAACTCAACGCGTCCAAATACATAATGATAGGTAGGTCTGGTCAAAAGTACAGACCACTTTTGTGTGGGCTGAAAATGCAATTGCTTACTATTTATTGCTCTCTCAAGGGTTGGTAACGTTTGCCCCAAAACAAAAGCCCCAAACGAAAATCCCCAACTCCCAAAATCCCCAAAGAGAGAATCTACAAACCCAATATCCCCAAAACAAATATATTCAAGTAGTGAATCATGCGATCAAATCTCGCGCGCGATATTCAGAATTTTGCAATTTTGGATTTTGAACGCACCCTTTCTGTAATTAACTGTCGCTGTCTATTTACTCAGTAAGCTGAACATTTTCATGACAATTAGGTACACGAACAATGTCTGCAAATCATAGAAAATTTCTGCCAAAATTTGGAGTCCTGTCGGAGTCTGACCGACACTTTAAGAGCTCCAGGCAATGACAAGTTTAGTACAAAAATTCAGTTTACATATTCTTTGTTTGATGTTGTGTGTCAGTGAGACAGCAGGTTAGTCGAAGTGTCGAAAATATCGCTGCAATTCATGCGTCCGTAGCAAATCATCCAAATCAGTCCAACGAATATGTCACTTCAAACGTGCCTGCAGTAGCCATATGAATGCAGTGGGTTTCAAGTTTTGATTGTACTTCAAGCCGATTATAATAGGGTTTTAAGATATCCCAAACGGTTTCCATTTGAAAAAAAGTTGTCAAGTCCTTATTGGAAAACACGATACAAGATCCCGGCTACGGATAAATGGCAAAGTCAAATCCTGCTCCCGAAGCGACGGGTCTTTCGAGTGTCAAATTTATATTTTGTAGGTATGACTGATCACTTTTATGTATCTTGAACTAAAGTCAATGTATACGGAGAGCACTGTTGTTTGTCCAAAACAAAGCATTTGTTACCGAGTATGGTCTTAATAGCAGAGTTCACACTGTACAATTAATTGGACAGAATTCGTATGATGGATGTTAGATGGTCTGATGTAAAAACGCAAGAAATGTTTACTAAAACCCTAAAGCAATTGTATAGAGTGGAAAATGAAAATGTTCCGTAGTGAAATTATTTCAGGTAAACAATTTTTTGGTCTGTTTTTTGTTAATTTTGTTAGAAATGTCAAAAATAGATCCGTTCACAAAGGTAACAAATAAATTTCTTTTGGGTGTTTTTGATTCTGTTTACATGCTGAGGTTGAATTCATCTGAGAGGAAAAAATATTTTTTTACTTGTTTCAAACGAATTAAACTATTAATAATAAAAAAAAAATAAAACCATTTTCATAGAATACTTAACAATTACCTTTGAAAAAAATGTCAACATTCACAGAAAAAATTAAAAAGAAATATGCAAAATTGCTTTCAATCACTAAACAGACCTTTTTTAATTGCTATTACGTTGTTTTATGATGTATCTTTACATAAATTTACAAATCTAACTCTTAAAATCAATGAAATTCTAAAAATCAAAAATTTTAAGCAACAAAATCGCGGAGTGTAAGAGTGGGCATACGATTTTATTCAGTTGCCTGTCGGGGATGTTGTTCTTGCATGTAAAATGATGTTATGTATGTAACATCCTTGTGAAAAAACACGCCTATTATCCAACATTGTGCAACTAATTGTACAGTGTGAACTCAGCTTATTTCTCCAAGCAAATGTTCCCTTGCTAAAAATATCCCTTCAAATTATTTTTTTTTTGCAAATCAAATTAACTCGAGTGTTTCGTTATAATGTTGTCGTTATAATATGAGAAGCCCTTTCCTTATTTTGTGAACTTGATCTTCATTCACCATCTACACTCGCAAATTGCTATTAACAAAAAACCAAGCTCATATTAGTGGAGTCTAACGAAGCAGCACAACTGTTTTCAATAGAATCTACGAATGAATCACCTGAGACTTTTGTAGAAAAGCCTAAGCCTTGCCTTGTGAGGGAATGGAGGGGACCTGTACAATTTTCTGATGATTCCGAACATCTAATTCCATGGCAATGAATTTATTATCGGACGACTTGCCAATTCCTTGCGAAGGGCGATACCCGTGAAAAAACATTTTTGCTTCTGCTGAGATTCGAACCACGAACCTCACGGTTTGCCAGCAGACATGCTAAACATCACGCCACGAGTAGGTACCAGATAATTTATATATTTTTCGAACAATTATGACGTTGGGTCGCGTCGGTTTGAATCTAATCATTTGAAAATTAGTAAAACTAACATTGATTTCTGTATAAATTGTTCTTTTTTCAAATTGTGCTGCAATGCCTTAAACGAACCTCCCTTAAATGTTCGCATTCAGTCTATAGGTTACATACTACATGTAATATAAATGCAAAGGTATCGCTTTCAATTTTGAAGCTATCCAATTTAATAAATTAATAAGCTAATGATACTATTTTATTGTACACTCAAATTATAGATTTCAGAGTTAGCTTAATCTTTTCATGTTAGGAATCTGTGATGCTGTTCAGTCAGTTTATTGCACATGTTCTCAATCAAGCCAATAAAACGTAACGTTTCTATGCAATAGCTTGCGCAGATTGCTTGTAGCCATTTCGCCTGTAGATGTAGATGCAGCCATTGGCAGCAGTTCGACTGGAGTAATCGCATCTGTTGTAGTTACTGCCGCAATGTAATTTTCCTTGAACCTAATCTTGGTTTGAAATCAGGACAATTGGCATCGAAGTTACAGTCGACCAACGTGCCAAGTGGAACGAAAAGCCACCCAGAGGTCTTTACTCTGATGTGAAAACTTATATGGCTAAGAATAGGCATTCTCCTCGGCTTGACTCAACCAGGTCTTGTACGTTTGTCCTACTCTTAAATGGCTTATTGAGAGCTTAGACGTTAGTTTTATAATTTTGTAGGCCAGCAATTAGAAATCGTCTCACTAGCGCGCACCTGAGACCAGAAGCCATCGCCACACAAATATCCTCCTACACCACCGCATCAGTAACCTTATCGTGCAGAAGAGAGACCAAACCAAAGACCACGTTTAAACGAGCAGAATACATGAATCTCCTAAACACATGCCGTGCTCATGTTCATGGAGGAGATGAAAGCAACAAACAAATCCGTTGTTGTGGTTCCATGCATTTCGTGCATCTGCTTAGTGAATTCCACCTAATCACTGACTTTTCCTAGTATCCGGGTTCGGTTATGTTTCTTGGTTTTGGTTTGCTTCTTGCCTCACTCGTCTCCAGATGGAAGACATTTTAATTTGTCCTCAATTTGATTTATGCAAAGAAGATTGTTACCCGAAACTAATTGGTGGATAATCCCCAGTTGGCTTGCTGACTATTTGCAGCAACATTAATTACCATATGGCGGAGTCGTGCATGCGTGAATCTGGCTGACGCCCACACTCAACACTCTTCCACTAATTGCAACGAACAAAAACACTCCCGATGATGGCTTGAGTAGGTAAAGAAGGTAGTCACAAGTCATTAATTAGGCGCGCTCTTCAGTTACTCTCCCTTCAGCTGCTATGGTTGTACTAAAGCTTTGATCTAATTGTAGTTTTTGTGCCGCTCAGCCAGCGTTAGCAAACATCCAATCTGTACTTTGCCATCAAGGAAGCCATTGACATAGACAAGGGGATAGACAGATGGACAAAATGCTGGCAGTTAACGCGTCAGCATAGGTCACCAAACAATTGGCGACAATGTCGGAAGTATAATTCTCTTTCTCCTCCTAATCCTATAAGTCTGTGATTTTCTTCTTATTCCTCATGTGAACGAGGACAAGCAAGGAACACATCGAAGAAGTAGAGGAGGGTTGACATCTATTCCAGCAACTGCTACTTGCTTTTCTACTCAAGTCACAACAAATCGACGACATGACTAAAGAAATACAAAACAAAACTCTTCAACCCACTATCGAAAGTTCGTGGTAAAAGTTTGTTTATTTTTTGTTTCGCCTTTTTTATTAGACGAAGCTGGTGAGTGCCCGTTGCGAACATGAAAAGAAAATTCCAATTTACACAAAAGCGTGTTCAAAACGGCCCAGGAGCACAGCAGTGTTGGGGCTTGGGACCCGGCAATTAAGCATTAAAAGCTGCTTCGATAGACGCGTCAAGTATTTTTCTTGTTCACTAGTTCAATGGTCATTCGAAAGGGTGATAATAGTTCATTCATCGTCGAATCGACGACATGCGCGCGAATTGTATCTTTAATTGATTAATAAGACTTTTTCTTTTTTAATATATTCATAAACTTTATTTTTCACAACTTATGAGACCTAGTGTTTAAGAGAGGAGTCCACTTCAACTACTGACCACCATCCAGTCACTTTCTTGATCATGAACCCATTCGCATCTTTGGTGGTCGATACTCAAACAGTCGTATCGTTTTATGATATTATAAACAAAAGTGGCAAACTGCTTAGTTTGCGGTTTGTCAACGGAAAGTATCGTTTATCAAATGACTTTATAAACAAAGACACATTTTGCTTAGTTGCAAGTTGGTGTGGTCTTTTGAAATATTATTCTGATACTCTTTTATTTACATAACAAAGTGTTTCGTTGCAACTTATTCTTTTATGATTATATAACTCCTCCTCTCTTAAAGTAAAGATTCTCCTGAATCTTATTTAATATAAATTTTAACATATATTTATAGTTACTTTATGAAAACAATATAATTGATTGTTTAACAAAAATCAAGATTTATTCTTAATATTATATTGATAATTCAATTCCCAATTCCTTAAGGAATTCATCTTCTTTCTTCTGTGGTTTAATGTTTTTTATATCTATTTTACTTAAATTGATTTCTTCAATATTATCTGAATTTACTTTGGTAGTTTTAAAAGGTAGTACCGTTTCAAAAATTTTGATTTTCTTACCATAATACAAAATTATTATAATCACTATTATAACAAGTACAAAAACAAAGATTGAACATGCATAATTAATATTTTTATGTGTTTTTAGTTCCTCAATCTGTTTTATGTTGTCTACATTCGTTGTTATTATGTCTTCTAAAGTAATTTTTGGAATAAATGTCACATTATTATTTGTAACAGGAAAGATAAATTTTTCACTGTAACTATTTCTTTTGTTATTGAAAAAGTGATTTAACATTTCGAAAGAGCAATTGTTGAAGTGTATTAAATAATTTTTATTTAGAATTGTATTTCTGGAATTACAATTTTGTTTTAAATTAACATTGTTTCCATTCTTTAGAATGATAGTCTATTTTTAGAATTTCAACATTTTTGTTAACGATAGTTTTACAATTATTGTTAACGACACAGTTTTTACTTAATTTAAATTCATTTAATGTATTCTTTTCATTGTAAGTGTACGTTTGATTACTAAAATCAATTACTGATTCTATTTCTTGATCGATTTCTCTCATTTCTTTGTTAGGTATTGGAATAATGTTCCTAACTTGAATCTTTAAAAATTCTTTTGGAACTTTTAATATAAATAATAAAAGATTGTTTTTGTATTCTACAACAGCAGTTCTGAGAAATTTGAGTTTGTTTAAATCTATTTTATATGTTTCGATCTCTTCATTAGTTAAGATATTTGGATGAATTAAACCATGTTGAGCAGACACAACATTATCTTGAATATTTTCTATCAAATTTCTAAGCAAATTTAATTGTATAGTTTTATCAAAATATACCGTTTGAAGAACTACTTTTTTTAATACTTGGTCTACTGAATTAAGGCTGTTTATCCAAAGTTGTCGTTCATTGAGTATGTTCTTTTTAATAAGCTCTATTGATTTGTTAAAGTATTCATTTACTTTGACCTGTTGATTTAATACAGTAATAGTGTTATGTAGATTAGATTCTACTAAACCTAAATGGTTAGTTATATCTTCTTTATCAATGTCATCCATTGTTCCGAATAAGAAATTTGCTGTTCTTCCAACTATATTTATTAATCCTCGTTTATATCTACGATTTTCTTTGGGAACTAAAGTATGTAATTTATTTCTTAAGACTTCTATTTCGTTTAAGATTATTGTTTGATGATCAGTATACAAAGGTCCGGTATTATTTTCAATTTCATTTAAAACATCAACTATATCACTTGGATTAATTATGTGAACAATTAAATCGGATTTGATAACTATGTCTTCAAGTTTACCATTGATTTCTATGTATCCGTTTTGATCTAATATTGGTTGAACATTAATCGTTGCTGTTATGAGGTTCAGGTTGTTCACCAGCAATAATATTAGGATTACCTGCAAATTTATATTTACGTTTAATATTTGTCGAATGAATATTATCTAAACGTGCAAATCTATACTTTGGTTCTTCCTTATGTCTTACAGCTTTGTAGTTTTTGATATATGCCTTTTCTCTATTTTCTATATATTCTTCCCTTCCTTTGTTAACTTTATTTAACAAATTAGTTTTTGTTTTCAAAATATTGTTCCTAATTTTATTGTGATCTACTATGTGGTTTTGTACCTCAGTTGGAGAATATTTGATCGTACTATGTATGCGACTATTATATGTCTTAACTGCTAATTGTATTATTCTTCTTGTTGACAACTCTTTCTGTTCTTGTTTAATAATTCTAAATATTTCAACAATACTGCTGTGAAATCTTTCTACATCAGCATTTCCCGTATGGCTATTTGGCTTTGTGTAATGAACTTCAATACTTTCCTTGCTTAAATATTCTTTTATTATTATTGTTTTAAACTCATTATCTGCTATGATTTTAACTGGTTTTCCTATTCTTGTAAAATGTTCTTCTAGAGTTTCTAACAATGTACTTGCATTTCTATCACTAAGATAGTACGCAAAACCGAATTTTGAAAATTTGTCAATTATGGTTAAGAAGTTATGCTTCATAATTATATACGTGTCAATATGTATTATTTTATTTATTGTGTCGGGTGTTTCAGTTAAATGAAAAATATCTTTTATTGGTTTTCTATCATATTTCACTTCATTACATCGATCACAATTGTTTATAACTCTCCAAATGTAATCAAGAATCTTCGGAAAATAAATTTTATATTTAATATTCTGATACGTTTCATTGATTCCAGAGTGGTAACTTTCTCTTGTATGGTATAAAGCTATTTGTTTTATTAATTCTTCTTCTGTTTTTATGTTTTCTGCTCTGTATGTACATCTTATAAATTTAACAGTTTTACTACTGGAATAAATTTCTCTGACAATTTTTTGAAAAATATTATATTCACTATCATTTAATTCTGTAAATATACCAACAGTTCCTTTCAGGTTTTCTAGTTTAAGTATGTCTGCACACTTATTAAAGTCTCTTTGTTCAAAATAAATAATTTTGTTTCCATGGATTATTTCCATATCCAAAAGTTTTTCTTTGATTAATATTATCTGAAATCTATATTTATTTATAATTTCTTCCTTAATTGGAATGTAATCTAGTAAACTTTCTGCGGCTGAATGTATTGTAACTAATTCATCTGTAAAAATACTATCATTCGAACATTTTGTTGCATTTGCTTCACTATATTCAGAATCTGAATCTGAATCTAGTTCTTCATTGTTAATATCTATTTCTGTACCTGTTTCAATTGATTTCAGATCATTACAAGTTTCTTCTTTTATTCTCGATAAAAAATCTGCTACCTTATTGTCTTTCCCTTTTAAATACTCTATTGTATAATCATACGCATTTAATTTTATTAACCATTTTTGATGCCTAACAGATAGATCCTTTCCTTTGTATTTTGTTACTAAATATTTCAACGGTAAATGGTCACTAAGAATGTGAAATTTTCTGCCGTAGAGGTAAGGTCTAAAATATCCTAGAGCCCATACCACAGCTAAAAATTCTTTGTCTGTAGTTGAGTAATTTCTCTCATGTTTATTGAGAGTTCTAGATGAATAGCATATAGGATGATTGTCTTGTGTTAGAACAGCTCCTAAAGCATAATCAGAAGCATCAGTTATTACTGTAAATGCTTTGTCAAAATTTGGATACTGTAAAATGGGATGATGAGTTATTATTTCCTTTAATTTTTCAAATGAATTAATATAGTTTGGATCTGATGTATTAATCTTCGTATCCTTTCTTAGGTACTTAATCATTGGGTGTGCAACTTGTGCATAGTTTTTGATAAACTTTCTGTAGAACCCTGTGATTCCTAAAAAGCTTTTTATCTCAGTTTCAGTCTTAGGTAACTTTAATTCTCTTATCACTTTAATTTTGTCTGGGTTTGGTCGTAATCCTTCTTTAGTTAACATGTGACCTAGGAATGCCGTTTCTTTTTTCATGAAACTACATTTGTCTATCTGTATTTTCAGATGATTTTTATCTAAAACCTCTAATATCTCTTTAATATTATTTATGTGTTCTTGTAACGACACACTAAAAATTAAAATATCATCCATGTAAACAATACATGATTTATTTATGAAATCCCTCAAGATTTCGTTCATTAATCTCATGAACGTTGCCGGAGCATTTTTTAAGCCAAATGGCATTCTAATGAATTCGTATAAGCCATGTGGTGTAACAAATGCTGTCTTTTTCCGGTCTTCTTCCCTAACCATGATTTGGTGATAGCCTTTCGCCAAATCCAAAGTCGAAAAGTATTGGGCTTTCCCCAATTTGTCTAGAATAGCATCTACTTTTGGAATAGGATACTTGTCATCCTCCGTGATATCATTTAATTTTCTATAATCGATAACAATTCTATATTTTTGCTTTCCTGAATTATCGATCTTTTTCGGTATTACAATCAAAGGACTTGTATATTTAGAATAACTCTTCCTAATAATTCCTTGCCTTTCCATATCGGTTATTTGCTTTTTCACCTCTCCTTCGTATTTTTGAGGATACCTATATATTTTTGAGTTTATTTGTCTGTCGGTTGTAGTATTAATTTCATGTTCTATAACATGAGTATGTGTTAGTATATCGCCTTCCTTGAAAAATAAATGCTTAAACTTTTGTAATAGCTTTTCCAACGCCAATTTTTCTTCTACACTTAAGTGGTCAGTTTCTATTAGGTCTGTATCAAATATAACTTCAAGAATTGTAATCCTATTAAATGGATCTTCTTGAAATCTTATATTTTGCCCGTTTATAACTACTGTATGATTTTCCATATCAACTTTTGCGTTTGTATATCTCAATATATCTGTGCCTATAATGAATTGATATTTTCTATCTGTAACGAAATTATGTACTTTCCATTTAACCATTGCTCCTTTTGGAAGCTTAAATTCTGAAGGACAACTTGTGTGAACTTCAGCACTAAATGCATCTTTTTTATTTATTGTTGAATATGAAACTTTTGAGATTTTAATTTTATTGAAGTCTTTCACTTTTGAACTTATCAAGCTAACATTTAATGCCCCTGTGTCTACTAAAGCTAAGTATTCTTTATTGTCGATTGTAATTTTTATTATGGGAGACCTGTATTCCTCCCCGGATTGATAAAAAAATTTCCTACTTCGATATTATCTGCATTATCTTGAGATGAATTTTCTTGTTGCATCAATTGATGATTATTTGATTGCCTTCTCTGAGAACTATTCTTAACAGATATGTGATCCACCTCCATTGGAACCACAGCATTTTGACCTTGATTATTAGAATTACCATAATTTCCAGATTGATTTCTATAGTGATTACTTTGATTTTGGGAATTACTTCCTCTCAGATATTGGTACTGATTACTATTATTATTATTTCTATAATAGTTACTATTGAAATTTCCTGATTGTCTTTGATAGTTATTACTTTGGTTATAATTGTTGCCTGTTCTTTGGAAACGAGTATTTTGATTAAAATTGCTTTGAAAAGTTCTATTATTATTTTCTCTGACATTTGGAACGCTTGATTTGTTATGATTGGAAGTTCTAAAATTTGTTTTAAATTTATTTAAATTTTGTGTTCTTTTTGCGAAATTATTATTTTTGTTTTCAAAAATCCTATATTCATTTCTAATGCAATTATCTTCAAAATCTACACGGTCTAACTCATCCACAATATCTTGAAAAGTATTCTTTTTTTTAATAGCATAAGCTAACGTACCTTGTGTAATTCGTTTAGTGGTATTAACCAATAATGATTCTATTCCTGTCAAATCTATATTTTCTGTGTCTTTATAATACAATCGAAGCTCTTCAGCTTTGTTCTTATATGTGTGTAATTTTTCTAATAAATCACTTACCGAATGAACTTTAATATTGGAAATTTTATAGTATAAATCTTCAGGCATATACTCCGGTTTGTACTGTTGCTTCAATTTGGTTTTGATAATCTGCCAATCCTCAATGTCGCTTATGTTGATTACTGCTCGTTTTGCTTCTCCTTGGATTTTCTCTAGAAAAATTGTTGCTACTGCTAATCTCTTATTTGGACCCTCTTCGAGTCGGTTTAAGTAGTATTCCACGGCTTGTATGAAAGCTGCTACTTGTATATTTTTTCCACTGAATGGTGTTAGATGCTTAATTTCTGTTAGTGTTCTTTCTCGCACTGATGCGGGATTAGATAGTATATTTGCTTGTACTCTAACAAGAGTGTTTAACACTGCTTGTGTTTCTTGAAGAGCATGTACAATTCCCTCCATTTTAGATAAAGGTCTTTATTTTTTTTTTTAAGAAATAAAAATTATAAAATAGTTCACTGTTACTTTATGTGTCGCAAATTCGAGTTTATTTCAATGAAATAATTTCACACTTTTTATTAAAAACGTATTTTTGGAGTTAGATTCTACCACGACTGCGCCAATTGTATCTTTAATTGATTAATAAGACTTTTTCTTTTTTAATATATTCATAAACTTTATTTTTCACAACTTATGAGACCTAGTGTTTAAGAGAGGAGTCCACTTCAACTACTGACCACCATCCAGTCACTTTCTTGATCATGAACCCATTCGCATCTTTGGTGGTCGATACTCAAACAGTCGTATCGTTTTATGATATTATAAACAAAAGTGGCAAACTGCTTAGTTTGCGGTTTGTCAACGGAAAGTATCGTTTATCAAATGACTTTATAAACAAAGACACATTTTGCTTAGTTGCAAGTTGGTGTGGTCTTTTGAAATATTATTCTGATACTCTTTTATTTACATAACAAAGTGTTTCGTTGCAACTTATTCTTTTATGATTATATAACTCGCGTGCATGGCCAATTGGTTATAATGATGGCGTGTAGATGGAGTGCCGAGTGTGTGTGTGCGTTTTAACTAAGAAGATAATATACAATGTGGTCTTTGCTGGCCTGACTCTATCGCCTAGACATCACGGAAACACGCAGGGAATCAAGGAAATGTCGTAACCGAAACGGTTTTGAACTCTTTCGCTATTGGCAATTTTTATTTTTGGTTGGTTTTAGTTGGTGCGGACTTTCTATCACGTATCCGATTGTTTTGTGCATTCATACAACGAAAAGATATTTAAGCTTGAATATACTGAGGGTCAAACGATCGAAAGTCTTTGAACTCCTACTTTCGCTTAATGGATACAACTCAAATTAACGAATCCCTTGTCTTTGAATTAAAATTATACGTTTTAAATGATACTAATTCGGGCCCAATCTCAAAACCCTTAAGAGCCGTTTTCTTCACTAAAAGTTGAAGTCAACTGAAGGATTTTTATTCACAACTTGTGATTTTTTTTCCTTCACTCAAACTTAACAGCTTCAACTGTCGATTTTCGACTCTAGAGTTGATCAACTTCCGATTTTCTCAACTTCTGGAAAAAGTATAATTTGAATGAGTAAACTTGAGAGTTGTCTGTGAAATTTAATTTTGTACTACATCTTGTTGCTTCTGTCTGTTATTTTGGATTTGCATATGTAAATAAAAATATTTTTAAAATAAAAAATTATTATTTTGAGAGTCATCCATCGTCTGAAAATATAAAACATGTCCACGGGTCTGGCTTGAAAAATAGGTCCCGAATTCAATGTTATTTTCAGTCAATTTTAGACCAAGAACAAACAAGACAAAATTAAAAACGAAACATATTCAATATAGGATATGTATCTATGTGCATATGCATATGTACGTAAATTGATTTTTACTATCTTATATTTTTATTACAAAACTAGATTTTTAAATTAAAAATAAGACTTCTTTGCAGCAGCTGTTGGAAATTGGTATTGTGGTTGTACCAATTGATCACAGTCGCTACTCAGGAGTAGGAATCTGAAAAGACTACTTCTGCAGATTGCTTAACGTCGTTGAAGGCGCAAACTTCGCTGTTAAGTACACTACCACTAAAGCCTGGACTATCTTGATGCCTTCGTCCTGACCTAGAAGAAGTCAAACTTGCCGTATGTACGCTTAAACCAAATAAAGCTGCATGTGCAGATGGGCTTACACCGAACTTTTCAAGGCAGCTGAAAATTCTTTGGAAAAGAGTATGGGCCAGCTGAATTCATGATATTGTCGGAAGAGAGTATTCCCGATGAATGTAACCTCAATATCGTATGTCCGACCTGTAAGAAAAGAGATTTTTACAATTGCGCCTCCTTGACGTCTCGTATAAGATCATGTCTGCTGTAATAAGAGAGATATGCAGGATGACTTTAGAGATTCACGCTGCTCCTTCAAGGTCGGTAAAGAACTCACTGATACCTTTGATGTCGAAAATGGTTTGCTTAACATTATACTTGAAAAGACTGCAAAACTCAAACGTCAACACCAGAGGAACAATCTTTCAAAAATCTGTACAGTTACTCGCTTACGCAGACGATATTGACGTAACGGGAAGAAGGAAGCGTGATGTCATAAGTTATTTTGCGAGCATTGAATCAGAAGCGGCAAAATTGGATTTCATGGTTAATGAGGACAAAACGAAGTTTGCATATGCTATCATCAAACAAGAACAGAGAACATCGATCAATTGGACAAAACGTCCCATTGGACTTACACAATTTCGAGTGGACTTCTTCTGCCTTGGATCCAGTATATACAAGGAAAATGAGGTTCTTAAGTAGTTCCAAACGGCTCAAACTGACAAATAAATGCTAACAATGTGCAATATGCAGTCCGGTTTACATTATTCAGCAATTTGGTGAAACTTCTTAAATGTTGTGTGTTCCCCGCTTCCTTGGTCAAAACCTACTTTCACTTGGAATGCTTCGATGACTCTAGCTGGAAATCTTACCTTTGTCATTGCTCTTTCATACATATTCTCAATCATTCGCACATAAGCATCTGGAACTCTTCGGTGACTGATCGCCATCCATATTAGATCTCGTGGTTGTCGATCGAATGCTTTTTCGAAGTCAACCAGCACAACATGCAAAAAACCTCTAAAGAATATCTAGCGATGTTTTTCCATTAGGATTGTTACACTTTGGATCTGTCTGTTGTGCCACCGCAGATAGTTGTACTATTTTTCACAGTGGATTATCCAATACCCGTTTAACGATCTTCAAAGTATGGGACATTAGCTTGATAGAGCGGTAGTTATCTCAATTTCGTGTATCTCCCTTTCTTGTGAGTTCTTAGAAGGTAGCTTTTGCTCCATTGCTAAGACAGACTATCACCACCTTTAAGCTTGGAATTGAGAATCGCGAGCCATCCTAAACCGATGTCTCCCATTTTTTTCCAAACCTCATATAATGTCTCGTTAATTAACTAAGTCGAAAAAATCTCCTTCATGTTTCCGAGACATGCCCTCCGTGCTCTTTGCTTTGAGTTAGCTGCACTTTTTCGTTTTTTTCTTGCAGCCACTTCGAGACGAGCCTCGATATTTAGGGGAGCACTTTTATCCTGCTTATGAATTCTCCTTTCTACTTTCGTACCACTGGTTTAGCTTAATCATTCAACCACCGCATGTTTCTAGTTCTTGTTGTAAGTATCCCTTACGAAGCCTTAGCAATGATTTTGGAGGCAATCCCACATACTTTCTGATAAACTCTTTGCATTTTGGGCTGTGTGTGCTGATCTGTGCAACACATATTCAAATTGAATTGTTCGCCTTTTCCCTTGTCCAAATTATACTGTTTGTTTGATTTCCTTTACCTCCATGAAAAAATGTCTGTCAAAAGAAAACGGTTTTCCCGTCGACAGCCTCTTCCAGTATCATTTTGCAGTTTTTTATCCGAGGTTTCATAAAACAAATGATAATCTGTTTGAGTTTCATTTCGCTGCAAGTGACAATGTGTCCTTCTTGTTTGATGAACCTGGCATCGCCATCGTCTTCATGACCATTGTGTAAAATACCATCGAGCGCTCGTTTACTTTAGTATTTTATCCTTTTAACTATAGTTTTCCGGACTACGTTCATCTCATCTATTTCCTTTTGTTGCAATATAAGGCAGTAAAAACATTCAAATGCAACTATCATGAATAAAATATTCAACAGAGTAGCTATCTACCTTACAAGGCTTCAATCTGCAATGCCACAACAGTTGGATTATCTACTACATATATTACCTCCAAATAACGTTCATGTCATTCATTCCATGTTTGCGACACCTTTAAAACCAACGTCATCAGCTTCAACTCCGTCGGCGTCGTGTCCGCCAAATCTATGTAAAACTATACTTACGAAAATTTACGATCATTGAGAATGGCCAATTCGTAGCAATGTGTCAAAAACAAGATAAGTTTTTTGTTTTTATTTTTTTATATTTTAGGTGGTGAGAAGGAACCTTTTTGTCTATTTTCCTTAAGATAGTAACATTAATACGCGATAAATTTCCTCAACCATATTAATGAATGCAAAGTGCTTGGGATAACAGATACACTACTGACGTTGTTTTTTGATAAAGGTGGCAGCTGTTGATGCATTTTGCGCGCAAGGTAAAGTTACACGAAAATTATAGCGCGCCTGTGTAAAGGCATATATACCTATCTATGGGCTAAAATGAGGATAAGATTTAACATGTAACTGGAATGAAATAAATAAATAACTTAGAGGTTGTGTATTAGAGTAAAGCATAAAAAAAATCTTGCTTTTAACTGAAACACTTACATACCTGATTTGGGTAAAACTTTTGAACGTGGTACACCTTAACCTAAGTACGATATTGACGTTGCACACACTTTACAGATTTGAGGAGGGGTAATTAGAAAATCTTGTTTAGTGGAAAAGTTTAGCGTCATTAGTTTTGGATCAACAGGTGGGGATTGCCGTAAAGTCCCTTGATTCTAAAAACATTTCTGGTGTGATATTCAACGTTAAACATTCGAAACAAATCATATCCCAATCATAGTCAGCTTACGGCTTACTTTTTCACTCACTTCTCATTAGATTTCCTTGTAACCAAGTTGAAATGAAAGTTAAAATTGAATTTTTCTCTTGTTCCAGACGACCAAACTCTTTGATTTAAGGCCACGAACAAGATCGAGATACACCGAGTAGAAGGCAATATATTGTGCAAGTTTTTATCCTATTCCTTTCAAAATGTTAATATATAGGGTGTTTTGCATAAGATGCGGCAAAAGCCTTCGACGGACAGTTTGGGTAGAGAAAAGAAATAAATCGCATAGTTAAGGGGCGATTTCATTACAAAAAAATGCCAAAAATAGTAAAAACTCACAACAATTCACAAATTAATTTAAGATATTTTAGTGAATGGTCGTTGAGTAATCGAGTTTCAATGTCAAAAGCAAAAAATGTACTCGACTGGGTCGCACGAAATTGCGATTGTGTTCTAAATACGATGTCAAAATCTTCGTTCTTTGTTCGTTTTATCGCGTCACCAAAACTTGTAATGCGATTCCCGAACTCATATAGTGATAAATCGTTCTGACAGTATGTACTAAAATAACTAAATGATAAATGTTGTCATTTTTGTGTCAGTTTTACGCTATGAGTTGGGCATAATTATTCAGTTAATAATTGACAATAGAGGCCGTATTGAAGAAAGGTAATTGCATTACGAAAATGTTCTTATTATGAAGAAACTTTGTTTGATATTTGTAATTATTTGCCCATGAAGAAAATGAGGATATTACGGCATTCACTCTGAGATAAGTTAAATCCCTTTGAAAATACAACTGAGGAGCTCTTCATTCAGTTCTTTCGTTTCCCGATGTTTGGAGTTGATAGACCAAATGAAACCACATATGACTTCAACAAGGCGTAAAAGTGCGCCCCCATGCCATTTGAAAGTGTTGAATGCTTTGAGATTTTTCGAAACTGGCACCTTCCAATCAAATGTTGGCCACTATGTCTTTCTTCACTTTCCCAGACATCAGTGATTTACTGTGTTTCAGAGATTGCCATATCATTGAATAAAGTAGTTGAAGGCTTTTCACTCCTTTTGTTTTGATTTTTCATTTTCAAATTCCAAATTCACAGCCAAATTTGTTGGTGATAAATAATTTTACACATGAAGAGATCTTGACGTTTGCTTTCATTTTTTCACAGAACGGGAATAGCCTTCGTCATGAAGCTGAATCGACCCCATGGGATGTGTTAATGTTATGTGCAAGCACACTGTTACCAAGGGAAGAAAATTTATTAATAGACATGCATATTAGGGAGCTGCAGTAAATTCAATTCATTGCCTTACACACCATTCAGACACCATTCATCTTAATCCAAAGCAATACACACACTGCACTCTCTTTTAGTCAACAAGACAGGTTCTCACTCTCATTCACTTAACTGAAACAATGGCAGGCTATGACAATATGTGTATGCGTATGAACTTGTGCGAATAGTGTCTAAGGCAACGAATCATCTGCAGTGCAACGAATACTTCACAGAGCAACGAATACTTCACAAGGCAACGAATACTTCACAGTGCAATACTGTGATGAGGAACACAACAACAACAACAACAACAAACCTAAAAATATAAATAACGCCCAAGTCAGGTCACAAAATGTGTATTCAAACTTATCTATGAACATGAAAAAATATTCGTTTTCATCCCTCTTCATCCTTGAACATTCGCTTTTTTTCGAATACAAGCGAATGATGTGCCTGTTTGAGTTTGAATGGTCCATTCATTCATCATTCACGGGCACAAGCAATTCGAAGGCTCGTATTCACGAGTGTTGTGTACTTTTTCTATAAGCATCACACTTGTTTCATCATTGTGAGTGTGAGACTGTGTACGGCTTGTTTTTCGGGTGATGATTCAAAAGCCCAAGTGATTGCACTCATGCAGTTCTCTGATGCATACTACCAATTTATCAATTATGATTGATAATAACAATAATTATTGTTTAATAGCAATTATCATGTATCAATTGATATTTCATTGAAGAGCGAATACTAATACATTCTTGATATATTCAAAAGTTCAAGCAGAAGTTTTTTTTTTAAACAAATCAATAGTAAGAAAATCCTTTCTTTCTCATTGTTTGTAATAGCTTCTCATTGTTTGTAAAAGCTACAAGAACTGATGGGTCATGTGGATCATGCTTCAAAATAAAAATATAACTACAGTTAACTTAAAACTTTGTAGATATTCATCTTTAAAGTTTGGATATTGTACTTAACACACAATCGCAAGTACGTATGACACTTTTAGGTCATTCCGTGGTAACACCCGAAACGAACACTTTTCGACTCATAAAATTGTTTATCCTTTTGCTAAAATCTACAAATCTTACAATTAATATAAAACAACTAAAAACGTAGAAAATAAAAAAAATTAAAACGCTAAAATATCAGCATAAGAAGTAACATTTTTATGAGTCGAAAAGTGTTCGTTTCGGGTGTTACCGTGGAATGACCCTATTGGCATATTTTATTTCTATAAGTTCAGGTAGTTGTCGGATATAGCCAAATTTAATTGGAATACATTAAGTAGTTTCATTATGGTTTCTCTTTTCTTACATAACCACGCGGCTTTGACCTGTACAAAATAAACGGTGTCCACAATTGCTGAAGACCACAGTTCTTAGTTACAATTTTTCCGAGCTGTAGTCATTTACAAATGACTGCCGATTAAACAAATTAATAACCGTCTGCAAAAGGCCATGTGCGCAACGACTATGAACTGCAACGACCAACCACACCAAAATAAAACCTTTAAAAAAATTAATTATATTAAAACTGACGCAATCAACAGCATAATCGGCGTCTAATGAATGTTCCACTTAAAACATAGAGCGCAAACAAAAAGCCTGAAAATCATTCGAGAATGCATTTTCGCAGATAAATATTAAAGCCTGGGTAACTAGCTCCACTACTAAAGGCAGTCGTCGATTTAAATTTGCTGACGTCCATGCTGTTACAAGCTATTAACGAATATTATACATGCCTCCATCTGTGCGCATTCAAGCATGTAGCTACACATACAACAACAGAGATGAATGGCCAAAAGGTCGTTCCAATTTCGCACGAAGAAGTAATGGGTACTTCAGCTGGTTGGACCCACTTGCTTTTGACAGCCAAACCCAGCTATTAGTTTGCGTGATAAGAGACTTTTGATAAGGCGAAGAGCTGACTGCGACTACCGTGTCGTGACAAGAGTGGCTAGTTGCCTGTCCGTCTAAGATAAAAACGTTCTGTTTCTCCTAGCAGCCAGTTAGTGGTGATTTTTTCCCGATCCTGTTCTGCAATGCGCCGGCAGATACTCTTTTGGCTTAAAACAAACATCCAGGGAACGGATTAGTCATACATAAATTTAGTTTGGCGGAAATTTTATGACTGCTCAGGTTGAAGCCTGTTTTATGTTGACAACTTTTTTATGATAGAAACTTTGCTAAGGCAAGTTATTTGTCATGGTTCTCGTTGGTAGAGCACGAGACTCGCTCACCAATCCCGCGACATTGTTTTGCTTTATTTATGTATTTGCATGTGAAATTTATGACCACTTCGGTGGTCTATTATTCATTCCATTCAAAAATGTTATACCTACGTCTGTCCAAAAAGCTGTTTCATATAGCGAAGGCGAGTGAAAGGTGATATGTAAAATATTGCAATGGGTGGAATGTCCGCCTAGAGGACATTGGTGTACGAATGAAATATGAGAGAATGGATGTGTTTATTTGGTAAAATGACTGTAACCGTTGAACGGGAATGGATTGGGTTTGAGTGACGTCACCTTACTAAGTTTTACATTTAAATTTTTGTGGAGATCCGCACTGATAAAAAAAATTGAGTAAAGTATAGCAGGTAACCTTTTTTGAGTTTTTTATATCTAACATACGTATTTTTGTGGTTGTGGTTGTACACATTTATATTTATGTACCTATACACTTAAACCATTGTTAGACCAATCCTGCGGTTGAATTTAAATTCAAGCAACTTTGGACGTTGAATATCGATGTAGCAAAAATGTTCCGAAGCGAGATTCTATGATTTAACACATTAAAAACTCATTTTTAACATTTCTTTTTTTTTCATTTTGAATCAAAACTTTTTTTTGATTCTGAGCTCATCAGGCCTGCGAATACCTATGCAGTGCGAGCAAAAATATTTGGTATCAGCACAAAAATATATTTTGCAGAGCAATTTTTTACACACTTTTCTTTGACTTCTTCCAGGAGGTCGGCCATTGCCCTGGTGGTGTCGGAACAGTCGAGCTGGTACAAATGGACGTTCATCAATGTCGGTAAAGCACCCTGCAGACAGTATACGTAGGCCCACGAGTAACTCTGGTGTTTGGACATGGTTAAGCAATCGAAGATCATCGGCTGGCCCCGACCAAATTGGCCCGCCCTCTTCATCACCAGCAGAAAACCATTACACGCACATGGACGATGCTTACAGCCCGGTTGGTGTCGGAGAAGCTTTATATGCCGAACTTGATCGTGAATCAGTAAGATCCGCCAACCCATCGTATCAGAATACCGCTTACAGTCAGTGCGGTGAGGTAGGTTCTTCAAAAAATACATACATCCCACAAAAACTAACATTATCCTTTAAACTAGAAGTATAACTTCCAAGCGCATGATCAAGACATTCCAATGGTTGTGTCATCAGCACCAAGCAGTGCCTATTATTCGGATCTTTCTGTGACGGCGATTCCCGGTGCTAACGATCGAGCTTATGAAGTAGTTGGACTAACAGTTATGTCTCAACCGCTGCCCAACTGGGATGCTGCGGGAGACTCTAGTGGTGGTAGCAGTGCAGGACTGGCGTCAGCGCGGCGCATACCCCGACTAGCAGCCATAAACGAAAGCACGACAACAGTGCCCTCGGATTATGTTTAACTTATCATCATTAATATTGCTCCTCCTGCCACACATCCCCTACTACTCTTAAGTTATTCTGTACAATTTTTGTTGTAAAAAGTTATACTTACAATCGAGCTTAAGAAATTGTATTGTTTAAAGATAATCTTTATTTTAATCAATTAAGTTTATGGATTTTTTCTAATAAAGTAATAAACGATGAAATCGTTGGTGATATTTATATAAATTAAAATAAACAATGATTATTACTATTATAACCAATTCAGTACTGATGTTAAGTAACCGAAGAAGTAAACAAATAAACATTAAAAAAAAGAGCTTCTTTTAAAAAGAAACAGCGAATCTTGATTAAAAAATAAAAGATGAACTAAATTAATGGACGTTATTGCTAAGAAAATAATTTTTTATGTATACACACCCACACGAAATAAATTCTATATATATATATTTATATATATAATAATTATTTTAAATGAAATGAAGTATATTGTATAAAATTATATTTACAAAAATCGATCAAACACATGATAGAATTCATTTTTTGCCCATAGCAATAGCAATTCATTAGGGACGGAAAAATATTAAAACGCAATTTAAGCTGCCAATACAGGAAAAACCAATCTAAATAAATTTTTGGGTTTGTTAGGTTAGGTTTTAAGTTCTTAATTTATATCAGAAAATGGAGACTTAGATGTTTGGATCATTGTGATTTTATTTTGTTAGTAAAATTAGTTTCACAATATTTAAAAAATATTGTTGCATTTTTAAACTTTATAAAATTCTTCTTAGTTTATTACTATTATCCTGTATATAGTAAATTTAATAAATATGAAAGGAAACATTTTTGACTATAACATAAAATTGGTGTTTGTGTTTTTTTTTTTTATTTGCTATTAGAAAATCTTTAATGCATCATTTATGTGCTTTTCAAAACCTAAATAATTTCATTCAAAGGAAATCCATGTCAAGCGCTTATGGTGGAGTACCGTTTTACATAAAAATGGTAAAACCTAGGAGTCCAGGGCCAGTCCATGGATTTTCATGAAATTTCCAGAAATGTGTTTTAAATAGCGTATAGAAAAAAGTTAAAAAAAATTTTTCACCGCTCTCAATTTTTTAATTAATTAGTAATCATTTTAAAATCTTATTTTATTTTTGTAGGGTGTTTAAGATACCGTTTGCCAAAGGCTCAGGATAGATAGGTTGGGTCAAAACAAGAAACAAATTGTTTGGGAAAAGGGGGGGGGGGGGCATACGAATTTGGGCGTTAGTTTGCAGTCCAAGTGGTATGATAATGAATGCAAAAGAAGCAGACAAAAATCATTGACCTTATTAAAGCTTTTTCGGAGAACAAAAATTCGTCTTTTAAGAGCATGCATGTACCTACAACAAAATAAGAGTTATAAAAATTTGTGCGCCCATAAAAAAACGTTATACTTAAAGGATACGGCATTTAAAATCGCTCAATGTAGGGATTCAAAATCGTTTTGGTAAAATGTACACTTTTTGAATGGCGGTAGTAGAATAAAATCTTTGAGTCTAGAGGTTGACATACTTGCAAACCACTTCAAAATACTTCTGCTGCCTGATCCAAATCAAAACGAAATTAGTTTTGCACGCCCAAATATTATAAATCCTGATCTCGACTCTCAATTCTCAATGCTCGAACTTACTGATGCATTAAGAAAAATGAAAAATAACAAAGCTTGTGGATCCGATGGTATTCCTATTGAATTCTTTTCAAAATGCACCCCTTGAGCTCCTAGATTACATTCTGGAATTTTTTAATAAGATTTTCAATGAAGAGACAATTCCCAACAATTTTCTTTGTTCAAAAATGTCTGCGATATTTAAAAAAGGTGATCACAATCTTCCAGGAAACTACAGAGGAATTGCTGTTCTTAACTGTCTTAGAAAAGTATTTACCCAAATCCTTTATAACAGAATCGTCACATGGACAGAACAATATAGTAAACTGTTTTCAGGCAGGCTTTCGAGCTGGCCTCTCAACTATCGACCAAATATTTGTTCTCAATACACTAGCAAGACGTTCAATTGACAAAAAAATGTGTTTATACGTGTTTTTTGTTGACTTCAAGTCAGCTTTCGATACGGTTAACAGAAGGTCTTTGCTTTATAAACTTTCAAATATAGGAATTTTGTCCTATTTCATAAGAGTTTACGAAAAACTCTAACAGAATATGACTGCAGTAGTTCAAAACGGTGAATGTTCTTCAAGGCCACTTAATTGTGAAGTAGGTTTTCCACAACTATGCGTTTTAAGCCCACTTATTTTCTCTCTATTCATTAACGATGTGGAAAAATTCATCCCAGGGGGGATCGGGTTTGTAGACCTTCTAATTACCACTAACCCTACAGCTTCAAATCAATAAACTTAAAAGTTAATGTGATATCTGGGATCTCAAAATAAATACAGACAAGTCAAAAAAAATGGTTTCAGATCCCAAAATCGTTCTATCAACTAGGATCGTAACTGGACGATAGGCAATGAAGTAATATAAGTGGTGAACGAATTTAAGTATGTATTTAGGTTATGTACTAACTTTTAACTTAAATATTATATCACATTTAAAACAAAAAATCTGCAAAAGCAAAAACAGCCATTAACTGTTTGGTCAGAGTTTTCATTTTTTTTTTTTTTTTTTTTTTCATTTTCATTTTATTAGATCTTAAAACATGGGAGTACAGTAAGAATAAGATTCTTTTAGTTGTACTTATACACTATATAATAATAGAAATTAAGTCTTTTAAAGAAAAAGTTTTGATACAATTAAAATATATAACAACGAGAGTAAAACAATGTCAATTAAATAGATTATTTGCTTGATTACTTTCAACATATGAATACAGTATTTTTTTTAAATTTAATGCATGAACTAACTGACCGAATTGATAAAGGTAATGAATTCCATAATCTTGCAGAGTGAACAAAAAAAAGCCGTTGGCTATTTAAATAATTAAATTGAGGAAGAATTATATTCCGTGTTCGAATAGAGTTTGCAAAAACTATTTTCTCAAACAGATAGGTGGGTTGATGACTTTGAATAACATTATGAAGAAAAATACAATTTCGTATGTTAATATGTTACTTAAGGGAACAGCCAGTTACATTTGAAGAAAATCTTGAAATATGATCAAACTTCCGAAGAGAATATATATATCGTATTGTAACGTGAACCCAACATTGAATACCAATTTCCTAATCGAAAACGTTCAACCGAAAAACACATCTGGGAGCACTGGTGTAAGTGTAGACATTTTGAAGGAGAGAAAATGCTTGACAGCCAAAAACAGTGGAGAGTTGCAGACCATGTGGAAGTTACTGGAGAGTTCTAGATGGCATGTCATTCGATATAAATAGCCCGCCCGAGGCAACCAGAGGGCAGTTTTTGTTTATAGAGTGATAAAGTTAAGAGTAAATACAAGTGATAGTCCAATAGTCGAGTTGAGTTCGAATAAAGTGTATATCGAAAGTAGATACTGAATAAAGTGGTAGAATTAAATTGAAAAGTAGAGTTTTATTTTTGCGAACTAAGCGCACGTTACATTGGTGTCAGAAGTGTAAATAAAACTTATTTGACTAGTAAAGTGTAAAAAAAAAAAAGTAAAAACAGAAATAATAATTATATACAGTGAAAATGGGTAAAATGTTAGAAGAGCTCAACTGCATTGAGCTTAAAAGTGAGTTAGGTAAGCGAAATCTTTCTAGAGCTGGATCGAAAAATGAGCTCGTCCTGCGCTTGCGTAACTATTTGGAACAGCAAGGGGAAGACGTAAACACTTTTGTTTTTGAAACAGAAGTGGAAGAAGAGGAAGTAAGTGAAAATGTAGATTTCTCTAGAATGATGAAACTTTTGTTAGAACAACGAAACGAGCAAAAGAAGGAACAGCAGAATGTTCTCGAACAACTAGAAGCACAAAGAAATGAGCAAAAGAAGGAACAGCTGAATGTTCTGGAACAACTTGAAGCACAACGAAACGAACAAAAGAAAGAACAGCAGAATGTTCTCGAACGACTCGAAGTACAACAAAAGAAGCTGGAAGAGCAACGAAATGAGCAAAAGAAGGAACAGCAGAATGTTCTCGAAAGACTTGAGGCGCAACAGAATGTTTTGGAAGGTCAGAAAAACATTCTAGAAGGCAAATTGGGCAACATTGAGAAAAATGTGTTTGCCCTTGACGAACGCGTTGAAGGTATGGAAAAACAGCTTTCTGTCGTAGAGAATCGTTTCGAAATCGTAGAAACCCGATGTGATAAACAGTTCTCTGTTCTGACCAAGGAATTGGACCAGATCAGGAAAATCAAAATTCGAGAATCTAATGGAGAGTCTGTAAAGAAAAAGGAGATGAAACCGCCAACATTTGATGGACAGTCTTCTTGGCCGGTTTACAAGAGACAATTTGAGGCAGCCGCGACAACAAATGGCTGGGATGACGAAGACAAGTACATTGCACTGACTCTTGCTCTTAGAGGACTAGCAGCTGAATTACTTCAAACAGTTCCAGCTGGTAAGAGCGGCGATCTCAGTTCTCTAGTGGCAGCTATAGATAAACGCTTTGGAGATAGCCACTTGAAAGAAGTCTTCCGAGTCCAACTCAATAACAGAGTCCAGAAAAGGGGTGAAAGTCTACAACAGCTCCAAGCAGACGTCGAAAGACTGGTTCACCTGGCATACCCGGATGCTGGAGAAGAAATCATCAACCAGCTTGCTGTTGAGTCCTTCGTTCGTGCCATTTCCGATATACATCTTCAGAGGTCTGTGCGAACTGCTAGAACACGTACTCTTTCTGAAACCTTAGCATTCGCATTGACCATTGAAGCAGCAGAACAGGCTTCTCATGGAGTACATCGACTTAGAGAAGCCATAGTCGAAGAATGCTCGTGCCAAAGAGCTGAAATACAAAAGAACCAGCGGAGCGGACTAGCAAGATGTTGGAACTGCAACAAGACCGGGCACTTACAGCGTCAATGCCGACTACCACCAAATAAAGCAGGTTGTCAACATTGTGGAAGCAAGAGATCCAACCCAGAGCAAGGTAACAACAACACCAGCGTTGCCTATCAGCCCGTTTCCCATCAGGGAAACGAGTAAGAACCAACTTCGAGGGGCAGAGGCTGGTTTCTTGTATCGATGGCCCCAGAACCACCATCCAGGTCTCTCAGACCAAACGAGACAACAAAAGTCTGACTGTTGAGACTACTATTAACGGGAACAAACATGTGGCTACCATCGACACTGGTGCCACAGCATCCATAGTACGTCGAGACCTGGTAAAAACGACGTGGCTTCATAACACCAATAGCTACCGTCTAAGAACCGCAACGGGAGAAGCAGCAAGAGTATATGGGGAAGTGTGTCTTAAGATCCGACTGGCCGATCTAGTGTTTACTCATCAATTCCTGGTGGCAGATATATGTGACGAGTGCATCATTGGAATCGACTTTATGAAGCAGCACGGAGTTATTTTGGACATCGGTAATCAGGTTTTGAAGTACCAAAATAAGGAACTTCCAATGCCCTTTTCGAACGAAAGTATGTCGACACTGAGAACTGTCATCAGGGAAGATCTGATTCTGCCTCCTTCTTCTGAAGTGTTCGTTTGGGCGAAACTGGAGGGTGAGTTTGGAAGCCTTCGATACCTCATGGTGGAACCAGACCCAGAGTGTTCCTCCCAAAGCGTCATCATTGGGAAAACACTGGTAGCACCGAAAAACAAAATGGTCCCCGTACGATTACTAAACACCAGACCGTACGATGTAAGGTTGAAGAAAGGAGAAGTCGTTGGACGTTGCGAATCGGTTGCAGCAATTACGAAGATCACAGACGAAGCCCCGAGAAAAACTATAACTCCGGAGGAGCTCGAAACCATCAGAGCTAAAATACTGAGTTCATCCAACCTTGATCACCAACAAACAAGGATGGCTGAAAATCTCCTACAAGAGTACACTGACATCTTCGCATCGCAAAAGGGACAATATGGTAGGACACAGTTGGTGCAGCATCGCATCAACACAGGAGATGCAAGACCGATTCGTCAACCCGCAAGACGCCTTCCACTGGCCAAACAAGGTGAGGTTGAGGAAATGATAACAGCAATGAAAAAGGACGGTCTTATCGAAACTTCCAAAAGTCCTTGGGCTTCACCAGTGGTGCTAGTGAAAAAGAAAGACGGAAGCACTCGTTTTTGTGTGGACTACCGAAGGCTGAACGATGTGACTAAGAAGGACAGCTATCCCCTGCCGAGGATCAGTGATACCCTGGATGCAATGGAGGGAGCCCAGTGGTTTTCGACGCTGGACTTGGCAAGTTGACATCCACCCTGATGATCGGGAAAAGACGGCGTTTTCTACAGGTAATGGGCTCTGGCAGTTAAAAGTTATGCCGTTTGGACTATGCAACGCTCCGGCAACGTTCGAGCGTTTGATGGAGTGCGTTCTTCAAGGACTGACGTGGAAAGCGTGCCTAGTCTACTTGGACGATGTCATTGTTTACGGGAAAACATTTGACCAACATTGCAAGAACCTAAAAGCCGTGTTTCAGAGACTTCGAGAGGCCAACCTTAAACTGAATCCGGAAAAATGTGCACTTTTCAAAACCGAAGTCAAGTATTTGGGACACATCATCTCATCCCAAGGAGTAAAGACTGATCCTGAAAAAGTTGACTCCGTCAAAAATTGGCCAACACCACAGGACAAACATCAACTACGAAGCTTTCTTGGTCTTGCCACATATTACCGACGTTTTGTTAAGAACTTTGCTGGAGTTGCAAAGAGTTTGCATCAGCTCACCGAAAAGGGGAAGCAGTTTAAATGGTCAGGTGAGTGTGAGAAATCTTTCCAGGAACTCAAATACCGCCTCTGTAACGCACCAGTGCTGGCACATCCAACACCTGGCAAAACATTCATCGTCGACGCAGATGCAAGCAACGTTGGAATCGGGGCGGTACTATCCCAAGTGCATGATGGCGAAGAGAAAGTGGTGGCATACTACAGCAAGGTCCTATCGAAACCCGAAAGAAACTACTGTGTGACCAGAAGGGAACTGCTAGCTCTTATCTTGGCAACAAAGCACTTCCATAAGTACATCTATGGACAGAAATTCCTTCTGCGGACAGACCACGGTGCTCTGAGCTGGCTGTTGAACTTCAAAAATCCAGAAGGTCAAGTCGCAAGGTGGATAGAAAGATTGCAGACCTATGACTACCAGATCCAACACCGCAGAGGAAAGCTGCACTCAAACGCCGATGCATTATCCCGAAGACCTTGCAAAGTGGATTGCAAGCATTGTAGGCGGCAAGAAGAAAAAGAAAATATTACCGCTCAGCGACTTAGAGCTGACCCAATATGCGGATGGAGCAATGAGGAAGTGAGGACTGCTCAACAGGAGGATCCAGATATAGAACCCATTCTCGCATGGAAAGAAAATGAAGAGAAACCTGAATGGGGAGACATTTCTGATAGGAGTCCAGTTCTCAAAGCCTATTGGGCACAGTGGGACTCACTATATGTGCAAGAAGGTGTCCTCAGGCGAAGATGGGAATCCGCTGACGGTAAGTCACATGTGATGCAGCTGATCGTACCGCAATCGAAAGTCAGTGAAGTTCTTCGGGAGATGCACGACGGACTTTCTGGAGGCCACCTGGGAGTAAACAAAACACTGGAGAAGGTGCGACATCGGTTCTGCTGGTTACATGCTAGAGATGACGTGGAGAAGTGGTGCCGAACATGTGACAAGTGTGCTGCAACCAAAGGACCTGGTAGGAAGATTCAAGGTAAGATGCATCAGTACAACGTTGGATCGCCTTTTGAGAGGATTGCAGTAGATGTGGCTGGGCCTTTTCCAGAGACCAACGCTGGAAACAAGTACATTCTGGTTGTAATGGACTATTTTAGCAAGTGGCCTGAGGCGTATGCCATCCCAAATCAAGAGGCCAAAACGGTGGTCGACCAGATTGTGTTTAACTGGGTGAGTAGGTTTGGCGTGCCTATGGAACTCCATTCCGACCAAGGGAGGAACTTCGAGTCAAACATCTTCCAAGGAGTGTGCGGACTACTTGGCATTAAGAAAACGAGAACCACACCGCTTCATCCACAATCTGATGGGATGGTTGAAAGATTCAACCGGACCTTAAAAGAACACCTTACCAAGGTCGTAGGCGACTACCAAAGAGACTGGGATAGGCACGTACCGCTATTCCTGATGGCCTATAGAAGTGCAGTACATAGCTCGACAGGACAAACACCATCTGACATCCTGTTCGGGAAAACCATGCGGCTGCCAAGCGAACTTAAATTTGGATGCCCCACAGAGGAGCCACAGGACACAAACGAGTATGTGGACGACCTCAAGGAGAGACTCGCTGACATCCATAAAAGAACAAGGGAACGGATGAAAACCTACAGCGACCGGATGAAGACACGGTACGACACAAAAGCGACAACGGCAGGATTCCAAGCAGGAGATCGTGTGTGGCTTTATAATCCTCATCGTCAAAAGGGATTGTCACCAAAACTTCAGCAAAACTGGGAAGGTCCTTATACTGTTGTCACGAGGATTAACGACGTTGTTTACCGCATCCAAAGAGGACTAAGAGGCAAGTTAAAAGTAGTTCATTGTGACCGGCTGCATCGATATAGTGGCGAGGCTGCAGATGGAGTTGTTCGGGACGAACAATCTTAAGGAGGGGGCAGTGTAACGTGAACCCAACATTGAATACCAATTTCCTAATCGAAAACGTTCAACCGAAAAACACATCTGGGAGCACTGGTGTAAGTGTAGACATTTTGAAGGAGAGAAAATGTTTGACAGCCAAAAACAGTGGAGAGTTGCAGACCATGTGGAAGTTACTGGAGAGTTCTAGATGGCATGTCATTCGATATAAATAGCCCGCCCGAGGCAACCAGAGGGCAGTTTTTGTTTATAGAGTGATAAAGTTAAGAGTAAATACAAGTGATAGTCCAATAGTCGAGTTGAGTTCGAATAAAGTGTATATCGAAAGTAGATACTGAATAAAGTGGTAGAATTAAATTGAAAAGTAGAGTTTTATTTTTGCGAACTAAGCGCACGTTACAGTATTAAAGAATTAAACGCAAGTTCCAACTTTCGGAAAGAAACTGAATCTGGGTTACTGTAAATAACAGCGCAATAATTTATTAAAGGTAAAAAGAGGGCACGAACCAAATTTAACTTTGTTTTTACAGTTTTTTTGCAATAATTAAATTGATTCAGTAATAAAACTTCAGTGCAACGATTAACAGTTGTTTTTGTTACGGGAACGAAATATACGGCTACGAACAAAATGATGAAATAGAGGCGGTGCAAAGATATTTTTTTAAACGCATTTTCAAGTTGCCTATACCCCATCCTACGCCATTCATGTGGAGTGAGGATTACCTCCCATGTTCTTGAGAAATTTGAATGCAAATGCAGACTATGTTGTTAGGGTTATGAAGCGTACCGATCAGAATCTACAAAAACGGATTCTTTTGCTTTGCTTTCAGCGTGGATATAGCCCTATAAAGAACTGGTATGATCTGGCTGTTACAAATAATTTCAACATGACACTAACAGTGGAAAATATTGAAGAACTTAGAAAAACACTCTATGACTGTATTTCTCTAATAGATGACAAAATGTATCGATGTTGTCTTAATCGTGCAAGAGAGACACCATCCAGAGTCATTTATCGACAGCTGAATTTTAGCCTTGGAGAAAACAATTATTTTAGAAATGAGTTCTCACTATCCGAAATAGGTTTGATCTTTAAAATCCGAAGTGAAATGATCGAACTCAATTTTAGGCTACATAGAGGGAATATTAACTCAATTTACTCGCTCTGCACTCTTAACCAAAATGAAAATATTTTGCGTTTTTTAGCGTTGTGTCCGATTCTACAAGAGATTCGAAGACTCTACTTTAGATCCAGTTTTCTTACTCTAGAAGAAAGTATTAGAATACTAAATGGAGAAAAAAGATGGAAATCACTTATTTGTTACGTTTCACATGCAAAAAGTTATGGAAATACGTACATGAATCTTTTCTGAATCAGAGTAATGCACTAAAGGCATGATATCTGCTTATTAAGGGCTTTTAGTTTAGCTAAAACAAAAATTATTATGAACATTACTCTGATTCAGATAAGATTGAACGCAGTTTCTTTTGTAATTGTCTTACACAAATGTATGCTTTATCTAATTTATAGCAAAACTAAAAAAAAAAACATTTTATTTTTATCTTTTAATCAAATTACTTATAACCTACTATAATGACCTCAGTTTGAGCTATTTTATTATACACATGAAATATAAAAACATATTTTCCTTTCGAACATATTATTGTCTATGAAATTTTATAGGTAATAACTGATATACATATGGGGTATTCCATACCAAATCGACCACTTTTGAACCCGACCCCTTTAGATTTTGCTGAAACTTTACCATTCTTTTCTACCCTTTGAAAAACATTTTTGAGAATTTTTTCAAATTTTTTTGTCCAATCTCAAAAAAGTTGTGAATTTTTCAAAAAAATGGCTTTCTTATTTTCAAACAGCCATAACATTTTTAAAAATTTACTTTTGGGAACACTTTTTTTTCAAATTGTTTGTTTTTGAATGAACTTTTCGAAAAAAATACACGAAAAAAATTTAGCATGATCAATTATATAAAATAATCGGTTTTTTGAGTAAAATCGTCATTTTTTTGAAGTTCGCCATATTTTATTTTCTTCATTTTTTTTCTCAAGAAAACTTCAATCAATTTGACAACTATTTTCACCAATTTCGGAGTCGGCCGACTTTTTTTATATTTTTTTTTATTTATTTAAAAAAAAAATCAAAATTGAAACGTAAAAAAATCATTGAGTATTATGTTCCTCATGATTATAAATGAAAATAAAAAAATATAGATGTAGTAAGTTGCTTCAATAAATTTTTCATCAAACGCTGCAAACTACTTTTTTCTATGTCTTGTAGTTTTTGAGATAATTGAAAAATAGTAAAAGTATATTTCTTCTAAAACTATTATTATAAAAGTTTCTTTTAAGATTAGAGACTCCTTTAGTTTTATAGAAGAAATATACTTTTACTATTTTTCAATTATCTCAAAAACTACAAGACATTGAAAAAAGTAGTTTGCAGCGTTTGATGAAAAATTTATTGAAGCAAATTACTACATCTATATTTTTTTATTTTCATTTATAATCATGAGGAACATAATACTCAAAGTGATGTATAATACTCAAGGGGATGTATCTATGTACAAGGCAAAATCTATTATAATATAATATAAATTAATCTCTCGGTTACAATTATACATTTTTTTTCAACTGGCAGACTGCTCATGAAGCCATGCTTCATTTATCTTTTTATATAATACTAATGTAGGGGAGTTCTGCTTAAGATGACATACTCCGGTAAGATGACACACTCGCATTTTCTCGTTTTATAAAGCCGCCACAGTTCTCTCTAACATATCCAGACATGCATTTTTTCTAACTGTTTTGCCAGAATAAACTTACAGTACAGCTGCCAGTATACTACCAACTACCTGCTGTCATCGTGATCGGTTCAAACGAAAAAGCTAGAGAATAATTTTTTTGCGGGTCGTTGTTTATTTCAAAATTGCTTAAAAAATTAAGTGTTTTTCTATATCCTTTGTGTTTTATGTTTCCGTTTATGTGTAAAGACAATATTTTTTGTGTGATTTTGCTCCTTAATTATAATGTTTTGATTCCTGAATGGTTGTAAAAGTTTTATTTCCTCTCGGGTAAGATGACATATAGCTTATCAGTCCATGATGACATACTATAAATGCTATGACTTACCTACTAAAAAACACAAACCTTATTTTTTTAATTTAAATATTTAAATGCAAATTTAAAGTACATAATTATATTTCACCAAGCATAAAACAAAAATCGTGAAAGCTAAATGGCCGAAAATCTAAGTTGAAAATGTGAGTTATATACTGACTGAAGCTGAAGAGCCAAATAAAGCAGGCATTTTTACAATATGTCATCTTACCCTCATATGAAGTATGTCATCTTATACCCGACTATGTCATCTTAGCCTTAGCCTTGGACTGTTTTTAACTAATTTTTTTAAATTAATTCTTTTTACTTTAAACTATTCATTCCAACTTAATTTTTTCCATACAATCATAAATTATTTAATTATTTAAAGATTTTAACGCTAAGGTTTGTAGAAAATTTTATTTCTTACTTTAAACAAAAAGTATGTCATCTTGAGCACAATTCCCCCACATTTCTTTTATGAAAAATAAAGATCTCAATAATAATAATAATAATAAATAATATCCCTCCGTGTATGCGCGAGGGCCATATTTATATAAAATTTACTCGAAGTCAAAATTTTGAAAAAAGGAAATTATTTTTTTCTTAGTTTTTTTTACAAAATTTTGACCCATTAATTGTCATTTTTTCTTTTTATATTCAATGATTTTATTAATTTTTACTCAGGAGCGAAAAACCGAACTAAAAAAATTTTCTTGGCCTTAAAGAATTTAAAAAATAAAAACGAAAAGTACTTTTTTCCCGAAAACAAAATGTTGTTAATTTCCCGCTGATTGAACTTTATTCCCGGAAGTGCAATATGAAAGTATGAGAAAGGAAGAAGCTAAGTTGATTTTTAATAATTTTTAGAAAAAATTTAGTAAATTTTTTATAAAACTGCCCCTTACACCTACACGGAGGGATATAGACCCCCTCCCTCCCCCTCTAATACAATTTTTTTCTTATCTTGACTTAACTTACACACATAAAAGGAAGTCCTAAAAGTTACTAATTAATTATAAAAATAATTCAAAAAACTGAGAACGGTGAATTTTTTTTTTAACTTTTTTCTATACGCTATTTAAAACACATTTCCGAAAATTTCATGAAAATCCATGAACTGGCCCTGGATTCCTAGGTATAAAGCTTACGGCACTCCACTATTATGTATCATATTCATTAAAAATTGAGATCGCGTAGGAAACCGGATTCTATCAATTTGAATGAGAAAATTATTGGCAACGTTCACGATGTACCCATACAATGCTATTAATTGTGTTTTGCTATGCGAGTACAACAAAACAGTTCATTTGACTGAATTTTTCAAAATTTCATGAACTGCTCAAATTTGAAAATTTTCAAAATGAAACTGTTGAAAATAGTAGGTTTGCACTCAAACTATTTGATTTCATAGATCCTGACACACCCAGTTGTGTTCTAAAATATATTCAACAAAAATCTTGTCAGTTGCTTTAAATATCACTTAGCCCTAGTTTAGACAACCAGTTTCTGTGTCTAAAGCTGGGCACTCCCTTAGACAGCGACAAAAACGTTTATAAATACGCTGCCTAAAGTTTATGTAGATACAATTTGGAATGAGATTATAAGTATACAACTGCAAATATTTCCAGAATCGGTTTGGGAGATATCGATTTATTTCAGTTTGAAGTAAGAAAAATTAAGTTCATAACTTCCGGCTCATGAAAGAGTCCTTCACAACATACGCTTAAATTGTGTGTTGTTGAAATAATGGTGATGACTTATAGGGTGACCCGTAATTCGTGTTACATACTTTGGGATTTGGTTCTTGGTCATATTCTAAGAAAAATATTGTTCTACACTAAAGTATATTCCACTTCTCAACTTTGACATCAATTTTCGTAGATTTAAAAAAAGACTAACTTTGTGGTATCCGTGGCGTGATGATTAGCCAGGTCTTCTTGTTAACCCAGTCCAGTATAGAGATACATTTTTTAGTCGCACCACCCGTTTGTGAAATGCTCTACCTAACTCTGCTTCTCCCCTTCAATACAAAGTTTAAAAGCAATGTACATCGGTGTCTCCTTTTAAATCCTCTCCTTTTTTCCTAAATACTCGCATTGTGTTTCACAACATTATAAGGGTATTCATAACTCCTTGATTGATATGCGCGTTAATTATAAAAAAAGAGGTTCTTGGTTTGAATACCAAGAAAAACACGATACCAGTGGAAAAACAATTTTGCATCTGTTGGGATGCAAATTTGTTTTTCCACTGGTATCGCCTTTCGCGAGAAATTGGCAAGCCGTCCGTTACTAAATTCATTGCCATGAAAAGCGGCTTCTCGATTAGCCATTCGGAACTGCCAAAAAATTGTAGGATCCTTTCATTCCCTCACAAGGCATGATTTTGGGAAATGCAGTATGCCTTGGGGCTCCTCGCTCTGTTGCGCCACTCTTTTTACTTATTTTATTTTTTACTTTGTTGTACCCTGATCCATTCTATTTCTCTGTCAATACTGATGTTTGGACATGTGTTGGCGCCCAGTTGTTGCCTGCTAAACTAGTCAGTGCGAGTGTTGACAAAGTGCTGCCCGTCAAGGTCGGTAGAAAACTCACCGAGATCCGAGACCTTTGATGTCGAAAAAGGTTTTAGGCAAGGCGACAAACTGTCATGTGATTTCTTCAACATCATACTTGAAAAGATTCTAAGAAACTCAAACGTCAACACCAGAGGAACAATCTTTCAAAAGTCTGTACAATTACTCGCCTACTCAGATGATATTGGCGTAGTGGGAAAAAAAAGCTTGATGTCATAGCTGCTTTTGAGAGTATTGAAATAGCAGCGGCAAAAATGGGTTTGATGGTCAATGAGAGCAAACCGAAGTATATGTTGTCATCAAACAAGGATATAGAACATCGACGAACTGGACAAAACGTCACAATAGACAGACATAACTTCGAAGTAGTACAGGACTTCGTCTTCCTAGGATCCGCTATAGACACCGAAGCAACATCTGTGCGGAGATCAAACGGAGAATAACTCTTGGCAACCGTTGCTTCTTTGCGTTAAGAAGGCAATCGAGAAACAAAGTCCTCTACAGAAAAACCAAGGTAACCCTGAATAAGACCTTGATCATCCCAGTCCTGCTTTACGGCGCGGAAGCATGGACCTTATCGAAAGCGGATGAGGAAATCCTTGGTCGTTTCGAAAGAAAAATTCTCCGAATGATCTTTGGCCCCGTATGGGAAGACAATGAGTGGAGACAGCTCAACGAGCTGTATGAGCTATACTGCGACATGGGCACTGCAAAGAGAGTACGCAGCACGAGGCTACGATGGTTGGGCCAGTTTTTTAGATGTAAACATTTCACTCGCACGTTACACCTCACATTCAGTTACGGCCTATAAACTTATAAGTACAATTGAAAATTTTTGATAAAACCAAAGCCCGAGCGATGGAAGAAGGCGAAGATCGTGGCCATTCCCAAAAAAGGAAACCGAAACATTGTGTCCGGTTACAGGCCCATATCCCTACTCAGCAACGTCAGCAAAATTCTGGAGGATCTGGTTCTCCGAAGGCTAAAGGCATTCTGTAATGACAACAGCATCATCCCGAATATGCAGTTTGGATTCCGGGAGAAACATTCTACCATTCATCCGCTCTTGAAGCTCCAAGGGGACGTTATAAGGAAACTCAACAACCACCAAACAACAGTTGGATGTTTCTTGGACGTTGAGAAGGCATTTGACAGTGTCTGGATAAACGGACTTATCCACAAACTAACCATTTTACGCTTTCCAGGTTCATTAATTAAAATTTTGTTTAATTTTCTTCATTCCAGGTCTTTCTACGTGCAAGTAGACAACACCGTATCTTCAACCAGACCCATCCGAGCAGGGGTTGCTCAAGGATCGAAGCTAGGTCCCTTCCTATACAGCATCTTCACCTCCGACCAACCTCAACCAGAAAGCACCACCAACCTTCTCTTTGCGGATGACTCACTGACCTACGCGCACTCACTGTCACCTGTGATCGCTGCTCGTAGAGTTGAAGACCACGTAAAGAAGCTCTTCGAGTTCTACAATCGATGGGGAATCAAAATAAATTCAGCGAAATCCGAGCTAATTTGCATAAGAAGACCAACACAAGGACGGAGACGTTCGAGATCAGCCACAAACTGCCACAACATCTGCGTAAACCTTCCCGACGGTACACAACTCAGGCCGAAAAAGCAGGTCAAGTATCTAGGAGTCCATTTCAACGAATTGATGCGTTTCAACCCGCACGCCACTGCAGTCGTCAAAAAAGCTAACTTTGCTTTTCATCGCGTCCATCCGCTGATGCGCAAAAGAAATGGACTCAGCCAAAATACAAAACTGTTGCTGTACAAGCAGTTAATACGACCTGTAATCACCTACTGCTTTCCCGTCTGGTTCACAATATCCAAGACGAAAATGCAAAAACTGGCTGTATTCGAGAGGAAGGTTCTGCGCATATGCACAGGGCTTGGCTACGATCCGATGCGCAGGAAAAACGTCAGCAACAGAAAGCTCTATGAAGAAGCAAGGGTCATCCCCATAGACAAATACTTGGTGCAATCTGGAAGACGCATACTGGAAAACCTGGCCAACCATCCGAACCCCTTAGTAAGAAGGATAACAGAAGAAGATCGACACCCGGACCCGAGATACATCGATGCGATGACACTGATGGAAAACGACACATTCATCAACGATGAGGCAATGGCTTTCTACGCTGAGGCAGCGTCAACCCACCACCGTGGCTAGCTGCCCCATCACCACATCACCCGCCCCGCCCAATCCAACTCCTACACCACCATCCTCCACCACCACCACCTCCACCACAACTAACCCCAAGGACAACAGGAACTGAACACTCCTACAGTTATATAAATCTAACAAATTATTACATTTTTTAATAACCATTAACTTAAGCTTTACCCTTAATCTAAATAACCGACAATGTATATCGTTAGGCCCCTTATGTGCCAACACAGCAAAATTAATCATATTATTAAGAAACGTATTATATTTAAGTATCAATTGTATATATCCTTTTGTTCAATAAAAATCGTTAATCGTTAATCGTTAATCGATAAAACCAAAGAAGAAACCTCAGGAACATAATAGCTGTGGGAATACCAGATACCACTATGATATTTGAGAATTCTCTTCTCCATCCCCTTGCCTCCCGAACAACTTTTTGAATTGATTGGAGCAAGTCAGGTGACCACTTTACTGACCGATTAGATTTTCAATCGCAGGTCGAAATAAAGTCCGCTGATCAATTCCCCAGAAATTCAGTAGGGCTATTCCAGAAAGCGCGGCGGATCGTATTTAAAGTGATAACTCAATTGCGAAGCGCTTCGCTTTAGGGTTCTGAAAAGCGAACATGGTTGAAAATTAAACTTCCAATATTTCCATTTGGAAGTCTTATCCATCCACGCAAATGTCATCTTTTCCAATTTTTTCCAATAAGAATTCCAAGTTTTCCCTAGGTATACGCTGTTTCAGCGAATTCAAAGAAAGGTAATCAGAAGTGGTTCTTCTCCACTCGATGTGAATTTGATTCATTTTTGTTTATTTATTACTTCAAAAATATTTTCTATACGTTTGTAGAATTATTTCGACTTTCAAATGAAGAGTTTTGCTTTTGCTATATTTTAGATGGAACAAAGGGGCGTTTTAAACCTCAAAATAGAAGCTCTCTGGTCGCTGCTACTCTTCGTTTCTTAGCGGAGGGTTCAAACATAAAAAATTGTTGTGTTGTAGTGTGTTTTTGACTCCTTTAATAAAAAAAAAAGAAAATTACTCTCAATTCAATTGATGATAGTTAATTTTTTCATTAAATTCACATTTCAATCAATCCGCTTGCAATTCGACACTACAACACCTATCGCTTTTGAAAACGAAATGAATTATGTCAGAAAGGTATAGTTTCTACGAAAAAAAGGTGACGTTTGGAAAGCGCTTTCGCTTTCCATGTAAAAAAAAAATTAAAAGCGATTCGCTTTTGAAAATACGAAAATTCATTTCCGCCAGGAAAAGCGATCAGCCGTGCTTTCTGGAATAGCCCTACAGATCCGGTTAATGGTCGTCCTATGACTATGGCCCCGATTGCGGTTGTCAATTGACTAATCGATACTCGACTTTTATCAATTTCGATCGACATTCTTCGATTCGACGGTCGACAGCTTTCGTTCATAATTTTCTGGTCGACTGTTGCGTTAGGAAATCATTTTGTGGGAAAATGTAAGTATTTTATTGAACAAATTCTTATTTTGATCAAAATCGACAAAAGTCGAGTATCGATTAGTCAATCGACAGCCGCAATCGGGGCCTATACTATTTTCGACTACGGTCAACCACCCCTTTTAGAAACCAAATTTTTTTTAATTGATTGGAGCAAGTCAGGTGACCACTTTCCTGACCTATTAGATTTTCAATCGCAGGTCGGAAATCGGAATAAGGTCCGCTGATCAGGTCCTATGCAGTGGCCTTGCTATAGCCACTACTCCCCTGTTTTTACTTGCTATTATAGGTACTATAAAGCGGTACCCCCATAGTACCGTTTTTTTCAAAACCGACTCTCCCGCTAATGGCTTGCATGATTTTGACTAAATTTCACATTTAAGAAGTCCTAAATTGTTTGAGAAAGATTGCATATCTTTATTTGAAAAATTTAGTTTTTTTCGAATTTTCATTAATTTTTGAAAAAAAATTTGTTTTTTTGAATATTTTCAAAACGGTATCTTTGATTTATTTTAAATCTTTTATCAATACATCTTTTAGCAACATCTTAAAACTTGTGTACTTGAATTTTTAAAACCTCATTTTTTAAAAATATTAAAAATAAAAAACCGGTTTTTTAAAAAATGGATCTAACAATTTTGATTAAATTTGAAGGGTTTATATGTATTAGCAATTGCAAAAAAGTACTTTTGGAATATTTACTTTAATTTTTTTCAATAATTTGCGTTTTAATTCAATTTTCATAATTAATGTGTAGTTGGCAACCCTGTACCACCAAATATATTAAGAATGAATACTTAAACCTTTAACTCAGTTCGTGCGACCCAGTCGTGCCCATTTTTTTCATTAGCGTCGCTCCATACTCTGGGCAACGTTCCTAATTGTTTATACTAAGCTATTTACAGGAGTGCATCAAAGGCAGAAGCACCATGCCCATGCTAGCTAAATAGTTTCGTCAGACCGCCGAATTACCGACTCGTACCAACACTCCGCGCCATCCGAGTACTAAGGATTTAGTTCCAATTCCCATCCGAGCAACCGAAGAGGAAGTGCCACCCGCACTCAAAACCACGACCGCACCAGGCAACTCGTATCAACCAGTGCAACTAGCTTTTGTAACTTTGTGAAATTTTTAAAAAGTCGAAACAACTCAATTCTTTAGATTGTAAAGACTTGTCTCATCTCATTAGTTAAGAATAAAGAATACTTGAATTAACTTTGCCTTATCCGAACTCGTTATTTTTAGAAGTTGGACCGACGCGCCGCTGCCCAAGTTTTCGAGCTTCCTTGGGAAAGACCCTGGACCCGCTGAGCTCTACCCCAGCTGGGAACAAAGAAGCCTCACAGTAGAGCGGATGGACTCAAACGCTCCGGTTCGACGGGTTTTCGAAAGCACAATTGCAGGGAAATCGCGGAAAGGGCAGAATTCGTCTTAGGTGGCGTAATCAAGTGGAAGAACCGACTGAATGAAAGGTTCAGAGTGCATAACTGGAGAAAACTCGTCCGAAATCGAAATTATTTGCGTAAGATGTTGGTGGAGGCTTAGGTTTACCCCGAACTGTAATTCCCTCACCTAAGTAAGTAAGTAGGGAAATATTGGGCACTGTTTAATAATTATAATTTTTAGTAAACAATTAACTTTATACAACGTACTGATAACAGTAATTTACGCTTGACCTTGCATTAGGCCATATATGACTGTACGCGGCGCACTCTTCTCGGTCTACCGCAAAAACGGTTGATCGTATAACAGTAAAGACTAAAGTTGTAGGGTTTATGCAAATTTTGATTGAAATTGATTATCTTTCATTCCGAGGTGAAATCCCTAATATGACTGGGCTTTTAACCAATTTCATTGATAAACTAACAAACTTACCAAGTATTGTACTGATATTTCAAAACCATAATACGGCTGTTAGTGATGAAAGCGCTACCTTTCCGAAAACAAACAAATTGTTTTGATTGTATTTGTTTTTAAAAAGCTGTTTAAAAGCCTCTATTTGCTCTACACTTTTCAAACCAATTTTTAACGAAGAAACAAACATAAAAATTTGTTTTGATAGAGCAGTAGGGAATATAATTTTCATAAAGGCCAATTCGTGCTTAGTTTGAAATTCTATTGCGATAGAAAGTTAGTCGAAATCGAAAGAAATGCATTTCGGAAATCGAACGATTCACAAGTTGACGTGTTAACTTTCGAATAGTTCGTCTTAATTTTTCAATTTCATTTCCATTATTTCATCGTTTTAGATTAAAGTTTAAAAATTCTTAAGAATTTGAAACATTGGTAAAATGTTTGTTAGTTTCCTATGTGTTTTAGGTAAGACAAACTTAACAATAAAGGTAAAAAAACACATAACACTCATGCTTATTTTGACATTCTATTCGATAGAAAGTTAGTCGAACTCGAAAGAAGTGCATTTTGAGACTCGAATGATTCGAATATTAAACATGTAAGATTTCCAATCGTTCGAGTTTCAAAACGCACTTCTTTCGAATTCGACTAACTTTATTTCGAATAGAATGTCAAAATAACCATGACTGATAAAATGTTTAGAAATTATTGTGTTTGGAATATGTACACAATACCATACCACCTTTATGATAAAACTCATTTTTCTAGAAAAAGAGTCTAACAATTTCGATAACATATTAATTGTGATGCAAAAATTTTTTTCAAAGGCTTTCACGTTAATGGCTGACACGATTTTGACGAAATTTCTTATTTAAAAAGCCGTTATGCATAAAAACATTGGAAAATAAAAAATTTTTGAAAATTTTTTTATATTATTGAATGTTTTCAGATTTTTTGTAAAAACATTTTCTAGCAAGATCTTAAGATTTTTGTACTTGTCTTTAAAAAGCCTGGTTTAAAAAAAAAAGAAAAAAAATTTGTTTTCAAATTATTACGATGTTAAAGAACTTTTCACTACATAAAACAAAACAGAAACGTTAAATTTTGTATTTTCGCCCCAATTCCTGCTTACTGCAATGGAACCACAGTGGCGGTGACAATCAAAGTAACTGGCAATGTAATTAAAATTAATCTGAAAGAAACACATTTTCTTCGGATGGTATTGATTTTTATCTTTTTAAATAACTTATTTACATTTTTTAAATAGAGATAAATTAACAAAAAAAAAAAACATTGTATAATTTATTAATGACAACACATAAGAATTGTTTATATACTGCATGCATTAATGTTTAGCTTTTAATAAATTCTTGTGTACGTAGTAAAAGAAAACAAAGATGCTGCTCAAAGTAGACGCAGAAATTAAAAAATGAATTAACTTTGGGCAGATTTTTCCTGCTAAAAATATCGTTCCCATTTATGAAAGTTAATTTTCTGCCGAGCACTAAACTATTTCTATTTTTTTTTTTTGTTTTTTTTTTTTGCTTTTAGTTAATATTCATTTTTTAAGTGTATATTGTTCAAAGGCCAAAATGCGTACCTATACTAACAAAACAAAAAAAAAAAAAACAGACGGATATTGTTGTTCTCTGAAAAGAACTTTTTTAAGGAAAAAAGAGAATAATATTTTAATAATAACTTTAACAGTCTCATTATTTAAGCTAAAAGTTGTTTTTTTTTATGAATTACATCTACCCACAAATTTTGCTCGATCGCGTTTTAACAAACATTTAGCGTCTAGTAACTAATGCCCTAAATTGATTGGTGCGTTTTGGGTTCATTTTGTGATGGCGGATTCATGCTAGCGTAGTGCTGTTTGGTGGATAATAACTCCCACAATAACGCTGTCACTGTCGAATAAAAATATCTCTTCTATGTTCGTGACAGTGCCATTCTATTGCTGTAACATTATTCATCCACTAGTTTTTTTGAAGCTCCTTCAGATGTTTTTAAAACGGAACTGCTTGTTGCAGTACAACCTTTCGGCGACAAATCCAAATGTATTTTAAGTGCACGTTCTCTCCGTGGTGAATACAGTGTTGTGGAAGCACATCCAATTCGATCTAATCTTTGCTTCTCTTTATGATTTAACTCTCGTCGTTCCTCCATTGTAAGCTCTTTGGGTTGTGCGGTTTCATCTCTGTACAATTAATATAAATAATCAATTTATCATTTACATTAGCAGCTTATAACTTACTTATAAAAAACAACATTACCACATAATGTTGTTGTCAGTGGTTCTTTATCAATGGTTGCTGAATTTGTGCACCATTTTATTGTACTGTTGATGCTTACCAGTGAGATGTTTGTACATGGAAAGGAAGAGTTGATCTGAACCAATAAACAGTTAAAACAAGTTGATAAAAAATAGTATTTTTCTGTTTATACCTTGCTGTATGCAATATTTTCTTCTGGAATACCCGATATGGCTCCCAGTTTTTGTTTTATATCAGTGGTCTCTAAAAATTCAAGAAAAAAATATTGAAAAATACAATTTTTTTATATTGAACTATGTACACTATTGAAAATTTTTAAATACGTTTCACCAGTTGAACAAAGACAGCAAAATGAAGTTAGAACCAAATATAGATCAATTTTAGAATATTAAAAATAACTTACTTTCTAACGTGATTTCTTCGAATTTGTCTAACTCCAGTGTGTCAGGGTGCCACCGTCTTACGAATATCGTCAGACTATCTTCACCTGTTTGAGGAGTGGTCTCACCTTCACACTCCTGAATTAAGAACTAAAAAAAAAAATATTAGCTTTCATCTTTAACATTTGCAATAAAACTTACTTCAGAAGATATAGCCACCCTTCCATTACTGCCTAACAGTTCATCATCGCCCAAGAAATAAACGGGATTTCTGCCTCCTTTTACCCATAGACGACAATTATTAACACTCAAAGTCTTATATTTTGAATCAATGCGATGAAGCTGACCAACTAGTTGCTTTTTGGCGTCACGCACCGTCATTCCTTCTTTAAAAATCCATTCACACACACATGGTAGCCTTCCAGAATTGTTGTTTAGTTCACTTAATTTCATGAAGTATACTTTAGCTTTGTGTTCGTCGTTCTGCAAAATCTTTCCCAGTTCAACGATCAACATCTCTCCTTCACTCAAAAATAGCAATGTATGTGATGGGTAAATTGGATCTGTTGTGTCGTATTTGCGGGAGACTTTGAAATAATTACCCGGTACACGTATCAATGCTTCCAAGTGCCGTTTTAGCTGAACCATTTTCATTCTCGAATCCACAATTACTTTGTACATCACGGGCGGCTTAATATTGCATTCTTCACAATCCTCAGACTGATTTGCGCTCAAGGCAGAGGTAGCTGAAGGCAAAATATCGGTATCAATTTTCGTTGCAAAAAAGTAAAAGTTTTGTGCAGATGTTTCATCTGCTGAGGATCGTGGTCCTTCGACAAGTATCGAGTTTATTTTGTGGAACATTTCTTGAGATTCAGATTCCTCAGGACTTGACAACTGCGGGGAGTGACTTGTACTAGACATTCCTGTATTTGTATCTACAAGAGTTCTATCACCATCGCTAAGGCTACTGTCTTCGCTGTTGCTTTCTGTAGTTGTAATAGGCAAAGGTGACTCACGATGGTGGTATTCGGAAGAGGCTTCTCCGTTCATAAGGACGGCATCTACAACATCAGAACCATTCTGAGTTTCATATTGCGGAATACTAAGTATCTCTAGGCTGTCGGCGTCTGTGTTTGGAACTGTCAAATAAAAGTAAGTCAACTTAGAAAAAATCTTTTTCACAGTGTTCTTAAAGTTGTCTTCGTCTTCTATAGATGCATTAGGATCTGTTGCCACGAAGGCTTTGTGTCCGGGCATCGTAGCTAAAAGAACTTCGCTTTGGTTCAAACCTAATCGCTTTGCCACAGATTTTTTCATCATTTGTCCATTCTCACACGACGATGAATACACCAAATGTGGTCCATCCAACTCCATTGTTTCCATATTTACAATGTATGTTTGCAAAGTCGTGCCACCAGGTTCATAAACTTCAAATTCTTCGTTTTCTCCTCTGTACTCTAGTAAATAGTCTGACGATGGATACAGAGAATGATCACCATCTTTTTCGTAGCTGCGAATTATTTCTTCGTCGTATGCTACAAGTCTACAGCGTGAGATGGGAGCAAACTGTTCCACCATCAAATTTTGGTAAGCTGATTCAAGAATGGATTTAAGTTCAAAAGTTCGAGATACATATACACGAGTGACTTTTAATTTCTTTAGTTTTGGATTGTAGAAATAGACTCGAGGTTTTATTCTGCTTTCCAAAGCCAATTCAGAGTGACGAGAATGTCGTGACTCCTCTTCACAGTTGAGCTTCGGCAGCAATGTGTTTATGTACTCGGGAAATTCTTCGGTTTTTGTTGAGCGTTCGTTTCGCTTTGGATCAATCTGACGGTACATTAGCATGTAAGCATTTGTACTTGAACTATAGACGCTCGAGTAATAAGCTTTTGTAGTAGTGCCTCCGAAAGATCGTTGGATGTCCTCTTGGGTTATCTGAAAGAATACAAATAAGTCTATATAAATTTTTATAATGACGAATCAAATTATCTCAAAAACACAAAGAATACGAAAGTTATCAACGTTTTCGAATAGTCATTTTAAGATTTAATTTATTAAAATTTCATACTACAGCATTACTTGTGTACAAAATTTATGTGCCAATTGAAAGATCTGATTTGAAATCGGTTAAGGCAATTTACATTACGGTTTTCAAGTTTGTTTTAAACTGTTCAGACAGAAAAGATCAGCTTTTTGGGGTTCAATGAGAAATTTTTTGTGCTTTTCTCATTTTCCGTTTTCGATAAGGTAGCCAGAACAGTTTAATCCAGCATTTTCCGTAACTCCTTTTAAGGAAGATTAGATGGTAAGAATTTCGGTACGTAAGTTTTTCAATGCAAATTTCAAAATTTCAAAAATATAAAAACAGAAAAATAACATCTAACTTTATGCTGAAGCTAAAATAACTAATTTGTGACAAAAATACATCGAATTGAGTTGACACAAGTGCCTAGATTTAGCTAACATGAGTGAGTGAAATGAAACTTTTCATTGAAATCGTTTTATTTATTAAAAGTGAGTGAGTGAGAGTTAGTGAGATGACCTGTCATATTACTCACTCAGCATTTCAGCGTGACCTAGTGAATGTATAATAGTTTTACTTATTATTATTATTATTATTATTATTATTATTATTATTATTATTATTATTATTATTATTATTATCGAGTTTTTGCACTTTCTCAGCTCTTGAGCTGGAAAAAATTTACCGATCAATGATTCGGCTAGGACGTTGTTGAGGAGAGCATTCACCCTTTCTCAAGAAAACCCGTTATCCCAACAATTGTTTTTTTTTTTTTTTTTTTTTTTTTTTTTTTTTAATTTAATTTAGAAACTTTCGAACTATGTGATTTGTTTGCAGTATGACAGCTTTTTGCCCTTTTTTACGTTTATTTCATCAACGCCGAAAGCCTGTAGATTTTTCTTCACATTTTTAGACATTACTCCTTCGGCGGATATAACTATTGGGTAGATATCGACCCTCTCCAACTGCCATACCGACTTTATTTCAATAGCCAGGTTTTCATATTTTGTTATTTTTTCTGTTTCCGTTTTTTTGATGTACTGGTCAGTGGGACCGCTATGTCTATTATTGTACCTATTCTTATTCTTTTGTTTATTAGTACAATGTCCGGTCGATTGTAGTCAACCGACCGGTCAGTCAGTATAGGCCTGTCCCAGTACAAAACGTGGTTACTAGATTCTAGCACCTCTACCGGTTTGTACTTATAATAAGGAGCTGGTCTATCTATTAAGCCCCATTTTTTGGCTAGCTCTCGGTGGATGATTTTGGCTAGTTGGTTGTGTCTGCCTAGGTAAGCCGTGTTTGCTAGTACGGGGCATCCTGCAATAATGTGTTCGATTGTTTCACCCGTGCTACCACATTTTCTGCATTGGTCTATCACATCCAATCCAAGACAGTGTTTTTCATAGTTTCTTGTTTTAATTACTTTGTCTTGGATTGCAACTGCAAATCCTTCGGTTTCCGTGAATAGCTGGCCATCCTTAAGCCATTCCAGTGAACTGGCTTTATCAATGTGTTCCTCGCCCAGCGCTCTTGGGAACTTTCCGTGGAGACTCCTTTCCAAGTAAGTTAGATGTTCGCTCATACTTGGTTGCAGTATTTCCTCTTCGTGTGTGTTTTTCAAGTTAAGTGGCGTAAACATATCATCAAGGGTACGGATTCCAATTAGCATTTCTTCTGGTGATGTAAGAAGTTTGCATCTCATTTTTGCTTCCATTTCTCTGCACATTCTGTAGATGTTAAGCATCCCCCTACCACCTTCCTTTCTTGGCAGATATAGGCGGTGTACTGATGAGTTCGGGTGTAGGCATCGGAATTTTGTGAGTAACCTCCTTGTCATTCTATCCAGCGCATAGAGGTCAGTGTCCGACCATTTAAGGATACCGAAAGAGTAGGTAAGTGATGGAATTGCCCATGAATTGATGCTCTCAATCAGGTTCTTTGCCGTCAGTTTTGTATTTAATATTTTTGTTAGCCTTTTTCTGTACTTTTCGGTAAACTCAGTTTTTAGTCGCGAGTGGTCGATTCTGGCATTCTGCGCTATGCCGAGGTATTTATATAGGTCTCCCCTATCCATTTCATCAATTCCAAGGTAGGATTCTTCTGTGTGAACACTGCTTCCCTTAATTACTTTCACCAGGGCACATTTGTCGTATCCGAATGACATGTTAATGTCGTCACTAAATATTTTTGTTATACCAATGAGGGCCTGGAGCTTAGAGCTGCTTTCTGCATATAGCTTAAGGTCATCCATAAACAGTAAGTGAGAAATTCGCAGCTCACCGGGAGTTATTGGTTTGTATCCAGAGTTTGAACTTTTCAGCATAGTGGATAGGGGGTTAAGCGCAAGGCAGAACCACAATGGCGATAAGGAATCTCCTTGAAATATTCCCCTTAGAATAGAAACACAAGCAATCTCGCTCGTTCCCATCCTTAGATTTACTCTCCAGTTTTCCATGAGTTTGCTCAATATTTTTATAATCCTCGGGCAGACTTTATAAATTTCGAGAATTTTTAAGAGCCACTCGTGGGGAACGGAATCGAACGCTTTTTTATAATCTATGAATCCCATATGAAGATTTCTTTTCCTTACTTGGGCCTGTTTTAGGACTATTGCATCTATGGTTAGTTGGTGTTTACAACCAAGTGCATTTTTGACGCATCCTTTTTGTTCTTCCTCCAGGATCTTGTTGTCAAGGCAGTGCTTGTAAATTTTTGCGCTCAGAAGTGCAGTTAAGAGTTTGTATAAGACTGGTAAGCACGTTATTGGTCTATAATTCTCCGGTTTACTACGGTCTCCCTTTTTGAATATTAAGAATGTTGTTCCAGTGCCCAGGTGTGCAGGTATTACATTTGGGTTATTGAGAGCATTGCTGAATACATTAGCCAGTGGCTCATGGCATGCTGTCAGGTACTTGAGCCAAAAATTTTGTATTTTGTCTGGGCCAGGGGCTTTCCAGTTCGAGGTCTTTCTTATTATTTCTTTCACTTCCTCTCTGCTGAAGCCGTCGGCTCTCATGCCTGGTGTTAATTGATGTCGTAGTTTTTCTTGTTCAATCCATTTCGCATTCTTATTGAAAGGCTTTGTTTCAGACCAAGTTGAGCTCCAAAATTGGCGGAAAGTGTCTTTATCATACTCATTTTGTGTTATCTCCGTATGAATTTGGGTTTCGCTGTGTGCCTCTAACCCTCTAAAGAACTTTTTCCTATCTTTGAAGAAGTCATTGTTTTGTTTTTTTCTTCTATACATCTCATTGTATCTCCTCAATCTTGCACCCTTAACTTTGATCCTTTGTCGGATGTTATCCTTCAAATTCACTAGCTGTTGTTTACTCCCAGGAGTTCGGAGATCAATGTGGTATTTTCTCGCAATGGCAGCCACTTTTCTTTTTACTTTTTTTGAGTTGTTTTCTTTCAGGTACTCAGATATTTGGTCGTGGGTTCCTCGGAGTGTTTCTATGCTTTTTTCTAGTCTTACTTTCCACATCGGTACTCGTTCTCCAGTATTTGCAGGGTTCGTATTTTGCGTTCGAGTCTTTTGTCCGTTAAGTGTAAGTGCTGTTCTTGCCGCACAGTATATAGCTGTTTGGATTTCTTCAAGGCTTCTTTGCTCCATAAAGAATTCAGCAAGGGCTCTATTAACCCTCTCCAGCGTTTTGGCCCCTTTTTGGGGCTTAATAAATTTGGGGATGTTTGGTCTATCATTGGGTTCTATGTTCTTGAACATTTCAAATAGGCTTAGGAAAATTTCTCTCGTCTCTCTTGATGAATCTTCTTCTACTTGCAGACCTTCAATCTCATGAGGTCTCTGCGAGAGATGGGTGTTTAATATTTCGGGGTTTTCTTCGATTCCAATGCCTTCATTTTCTGTCTGTGTTTCAGTCAATAGTAGTGGTGACTGTGGTACTTGGGCATAAGCTGTAGTACTTGCGGCTCTCATTTCTATTTGTACTTCTCGTTTTATGTTTTCTAATTCGATTTCTGAAAGGTAGCCTTTTCTTACTATAGCCCTTTTTCGGTCGACGATGTTTTGTTCAGTTATTCTAAGATGTGGGAATTTCTGACGGAATTCGTGGTGTAGTTTTTGTCTAAAGCCTGGGAGCGGATTACTTTCGCAGTTATTGACACGGTTATATATCCTTATTACTTCAATATTCATTTCACGTGTCCATTTTATTCTCTGCGAGCGCATTTCTCTTCGAGCAGTCTCCATCATTGTTGAAGACGAACTGGAGGATAATGTGGCGTATGATGTTATTGCCATGTCAATCGCTTCATCCGCTGAACTTATTATTTGGCGCTGAGCTGTAGTTTGTTGTAGGGCAGGGGCCCGCCTCGTCAGCACCCTGCCACCGGCGACTCGTAAGCTGTCATGATCATCACCGGCTGTGACCATGCCCCGGCGATCCCCAGGCAGCGGCATCTGAATTGCTAATCTATTTGTTGTGTTCTCCATTATGGGTTTTATGCACTGTTTTATACCTGGTTGCATAGAGGTATTTTGAGATAATTAGTTGTACTGCTACTAATTATTATTGTTATTATTATCATTATTATTATTATTATTATTATTATTATTATTATTATTATATTATTATTATTATTATTATTATTATTATTATTATTATTATTATTATTATTATTATTATTATTATTATTATTATTATTATTATTATTATTATTATTATTATTATTATTATTATTATTATTATTATTATTATTATTATTATTATTATTATTATTATTATTATTATTATTATTATTATTATTATTATTATTATTATTATTATTATTATTATTATTATTATTATTATTATTATTATTATTATTATTATTATTATTATTATTATTATTATTATTATTATTATTATTATTATTATTATTATTATTATTATTATTATTATTATTATTATTATTATTATTATTATTATTATTATTATTATTATTATTATTATTATTATTATTATTATTATTATTATTATTATTATTATTATTATTATTATTATTATTATTATTATTATTATTATTATTATTATTATTATTATTATTATTATTATTATTATTATTATTATTATTATTATTATTATTATTATTATTATTATTATTATTATTATTATTATTATTATTATTATTATTATTATTATTATTATTATTATTATTATTATTATTATTATTATTATTATTATTATTATTATTATTATTATTATTATTATTATTATTATTATTATTATTATTATTATTATTATTATTATTATTATTATTATTATTATTATTATTATTATTATTATTATTATTATTATTATTATTATTATTATTATTATTATTATTATTATTATTATTATTATTATTATTATTATTATTATTATTATTATTATTATTATTATTATTATTATTATTATTATTATTATTATTATTATTATTATTATTATTATTATTATTATTATTATTATTATTATTATTATTATTATTATTATTATTATTATTATTATTATTATTATTATTATTATTATTATTATTATTATTATTATTATTATTATTATTATTATTATTATTATTATTATTATTATTATTATTATTATTATTATTATTATTATTATTATTATTATTATTATTATTATTATTATTATTATTATTATTATTATTATTATTATTATTATTATTATTATTATTATTATTATTATTATTATTATTATTATTATTATTATTATTATTATTATTATTATTATTATTATTATTATTATTATTATTATTATTATTATTATTATTATTATTATTATTATTATTATTATTATTATTATTATTATTATTATTATTATTATTATTATTATTATTATTATTATTATTATTATTATTATTATTATTATTATTATTATTATTATTATTATTATTATTATTATTATTATTATTATTATTATTATTATTATTATTATTATTATTATTATTATTATTATTATTATTATTATTATTATTATTATTATTATTATTATTATTATTATTATTATTATTATTATTATTATTATTATTATTATTATTATTATTATTATTATTATTATTATTATTATTATTATTATTATTATTATTATTATTATTATTATTATTATTATTATTATTATTATTATTATTATTATTATTATTATTATTATTATTATTATTATTATTATTATTATTATTATTATTATTATTATTATTATTATTATTATTATTATTATTATTATTATTATTATTATTATTATTATTATTATTATTATTATTATTATTATTATTATTATTATTATTATTATTATTATTATTATTATTATTATTATTATTATTATTATTATTATTATTATTATTATTATTATTATTATTATTATTATTATTATTATTATTATTATTATTATTATTATTATTATTATTATTATTATTATTATTATTATTATTATTATTATTATTATTATTATTATTATTATTATTATTATTATTATTATTATTATTATTATTATTATTATTATTATTATTATTATTATTATTATTATTATTATTATTATTATTATTATTATTATTATTATTATTATTATTATTATTATTATTATTATTATTATTATTATTATTATTATTATTATTATTATTATTATTATTATTATTATTATTATTATTATTATTATTATTATTATTATTATTATTATTATTATTATTATTATTATTATTATTATTATTATTATTATTATTATTATTATTATTATTATTATTATTATTATTATTATTATTATTATTATTATTATTATTATTATTATTATTATTATTATTATTATTATTATTATTATTATTATTATTATTATTATTATTATTATTATTATTATTATTATTATTATTATTATTATTATTATTATTATTATTATTATTATTATTATTATTATTATTATTATTATTATTATTATTATTATTATTATTATTATTATTATTATTATTATTATTATTATTATTATTATTATTATTATTATTATTATTATTATTATTATTATTATTATTATTATTATTATTATTATTATTATTATTATTATTATTATTATTATTATTATTATTATTATTATTATTATTATTATTATTATTATTATTATTATTATTATTATTATTATTATTATTATTATTATTATTATTATTATTATTATTATTATTATTATTATTATTATTATTATTATTATTATTATTATTATTATTATTATTATTATTATTATTATTATTATTATTATTATTATTATTATTATTATTATTATTATAACTTATTAACATCTAATTAAAGATTACAAAGTTAATATAGAAATAGAACACTAGCTACTGTGGCTTTCAGCTCTGACCTAAATAATTTGCATAATTATGTGTATAATACATATGTACGGTAAACGGTATGCAGCTCATGATGAACCGGCTCTCCGAATACTGTAATCTTTGGAATCTAAAAGTAAATCTGGAAAAATCCAAAGCGATGATCTTCAGAAATGGGGGAGGACGATACTGCAACTCAGAGAAGTGGAAGTTTAACGGAGAAGTCGTAGACATTGTAAGAAAATACAAGTATCTTGGCTTGTGGATTACATCAAACCTCTGCATGAATGTGCACCTTAATGAAAAACTCTCAGAAGCAAAAAGAGCAGTTTCGTCAATCTGGGAACGCTGTATAAGTAACAGGCATGTTTCTCATAGCGCCAAGTATAAGCTATTCCAATCAACTGCAGCCTCAGTGCTTCTTTATGGTGCACAAATATGGGGGTACAACAAATATGAAGCTGTTGAAAAATTTCTTCGCTATTTCTTAAAACGGGTTTTTCGTCTTCCAAAAAACACCCCAAACTACAAGTTACATATTGAAACCGGAACTCCACCAATGTTCCTGCGCACATTAGATCTACATTTTAAATACGTAGCTAAGGTCCTAGAGATGGACGATCAAAGACTTCCAAAACTAATTATGTTGAACTCAATTAAATCCAAAAGTGGAGCCTGGGAGGAATGGGAAAAAGTTGCAGCCGATAGTGGAACCAGTCTTCAAGTTACGCCCAACGAACATCCGTCTTCGATTAGAAAAAAAAACTCAACGACATGCTAAAAAACTTAGAGCGTGTTATGTACGACAAGTTCGCAAATGAAGCGTCATCGTCGGTGTATAGGTGTTACTACAGCAAATTGAACCACCACCTGAAGGACAACACTTACTTCCTCAATAATTACTCGACTGAGAAAATTAGCACAATTTTCAAAATAAGGGGCGAAATAGCACAACTAAATTATATCCCTCACCGATCGGATCTCCCCATACTTTGCGATCTTTGCAATATGAGAGTAAGAGAAGATGTCCTACACTTCTTAGCTATCTGTCCAGTTCTGAAGGAATTTAGAATAAGATTCTTTGGAAAGTCGGCCCTGAGCGAAAATGAGTCAATCAACATTTTAAATGGAGCAAATGGCTGGGATATCTTATTCAACTTTACAAAGACTGCCCTGAATTATAGAGAATGTATTATAGAAGGCAATTTTTAATATTTTCAAATTTTTCTTAATTTCTTTATCTATTGCATTTTTTTTCTTTTTTTTCTTTTTTTGCGAAACTAATTTTGTCAATATCGAAAAAACAATTGTCATTCTGGTAGCCGGCCATAGGCCAAACCAAATAGACTTAGTGAATTCATATATAAACAAATTATTTTGTAAAAACCTTTTTTTGATGAAAATAAAAGTCTAACTAAACTAAACTAACTAAACTATATAATATCTAAGAGCAAACAGAAAGAAAGAAAGAAAATAAAAAAAATTATATGAAATATTAAATATTTACATGTGCTCTAATTGGACTAGACTTTTAAGTTGTGTTTTTTTACAAGTTCGTAAATTTCAGTTATATTTATTGGACTAGGGTTTTGTAAGGCTTTGACGATGGATGTTGGTGGTTCTTGGTTATGTGCGGAGGTAGAACAGGTGAAAGTTAGCATGTGGGCATATTGGCGGGCTTTCCTTTCGAAGTAGGTGTTGGTGGTTCGTTATTGTATTGGGATTTTTTATTGCTGTAATCACGGACAGGCTGTCGAACGCGATGACAAATTTTACAGCAGCTGATGTACATGTATTAATAGTTTTAGAAACGGCGAAAGCTTCAGCAGTAAAAATAGATGCATTGCTACGGTACATTCGAAATACCTTTCTTCGGAGACGTACGTAAGATTTATTTTTTATATTGCATAGCTTTTTTTTTATCACCAATTTTGTTGTTTTTTTATAGTGAAAATTTTAATGTATTGTTCAAACGCACACCATTTCGCGAAAAAACAAAATATCGAAATCCTGCGTACGTCTCTTGCTATTGTTATATAGAAACTAAAAATTTTCGGGATTTTGTTCCAGGACCAAAATTAAGGAAGTTACATCTTCAGCCATGGACCCGTCTAAAAAATGAGGCGCCTCCAATGAAATGCTGGACAGCCGCCATTTTGAATTTAATTGACAAGAAAAATTTGTATTTTTATATCAAAACCTAAACTATAAAACCTTTTTCACAGATTTTCGATTGATCTTTTTGTTGAGTCACAAAAAATTCATAAAGTATGCCCATTTTTCACGCTCTAGATCAGTTTCCCCCTTAAATAACCACGATAAGTACAGTAACGGAAGTTATTATAATATTTTTAAAATAATTGAAAAAGAAAATGTGACTTAAGTTGATAACCTGTGATTCTTATGTCTTTTCATAGTTTTTTAGAGGTATATCATTACTATTACATATACTTACTGGTGTCACAGTTTGGTCGTTAAAACAAAACCACTCGTTGTTCTCAAACTCTTTGATGTAGGCATAGTAGTGGCCTCCAGATGCACTACCAGAGTGGATCATTATTGCAAACAATTCATATAAATATGGTCCACTATCAGCTTTCGATGCCAATGATAATGATGCATTATTTCGGTTATCCGTACTCGTACTCATATCGATTCCCTCGTCATCTTCCTGCATGTCATTCTCATGTTGACTAGAATTCGCCGTTGTTGCTATACCACTACAGTTATCCTCTTCCATGGCTGAACCACTGTCTGTGGTGCTACAATCATCGTTGTTGGCCGTCGAAACAAATCCATTTACGTGGACATTGTTATAGTTACCGAATGTTTGGGCATCGGTGGCATTGATGAACGTATTTAAATTAAGTGTTTGTGGAAAAGTTACCCTGAATAATAAAATACATACAACATACATATATAATTGTTTATAACGAATTCTTAAAATATTTCCTACGTACTTATCGTTTAGTTTGATACGATGCATTGTTTGGTAGTCAAAGTCAAAACGCTTCAGATGCAGCGTTAAGATGTAGGGGAAGTTCTTGAACTTTAGCCCTTTATGAGCGTCACATTTTTTATCGCACTTCTCACAAAAGTATTGATTGTTTCCATTGAGTGTCTCAGGCTGAACAAAAGCTCGAAGAGCTTCTTCGATACTACCATATGCAACTGAGCTTCCGAACGGTCGAACTGGAAGGGGGATATCGAGAAAAGTATCAGCACGTGTCTTCTCAGTGTTGCACTCCAAGCACTTGACATAGTCTATCATTTTTCCCTCGTAAAGATTGCTAATCAAATTTGCTTGTTTAGTATTTTTGAACTTGTGTTCTAAGGCATCAAACATAACGCGGCATAGCTCTTGGATATCATGCTGTTGCCATGCTTCTGTTGAATCCCATCCAAAGCTACGAGTGAGATCTGTTGTCTCCACAGCAGCTTTTTTGGAGGTCTACGTGTAAAAATAACATTTGAATACAGAAAACAATATTATCAAACTTGTGAACTTACTTGCAAGTTGAGAAACAGTTTCTGCAACTGATACGGTATACTCTTAGCTTCGTTATCATTGTCGAATTCCCAACGGTAAAGAGCATTTCGAAATTCAGGTGTCATAAAAAGTGCTTGCAACAAACTGTTCAAGTAACATGTCATTGCCTGGTTGACAAGTCCGACATAAGCAGGCGCGGGTGCTTGGCTAACGAGGCCTGAATAGTCGTCTGAGGGTTGCCGAATACTACCCGAAATCGCCTCGAAACGTTCCTTAGTTATTGGCCCAATCGTAGTTCGAGTACTTGGAGTAGGTATAGGCGGGAGCATCATTGAAGTGCCGTTGATGGGATCAGATTCAGTAGGACTGGCAGAAGCTCCCAGAGCCAAATCATCATCAGACACTGGGTCTGGTGTCATTGGACTTAGATTCAACGAATCGGCCATCATAGGCATATCTACCGAATACTTACGCTGTTGCTGATTAACTGGACTTAATGAAATTTCAAAACGTGTTTTTGCACTTTTTTCCCATTCTCCAGGTGGCAAAAGAATGAGAAAGTTTTTAGCTTGCGGAACGAATCCAGGTATTTCTTCAACCATTTTCGATTTGATATCATTTAAAAACACCTGTGATATAAATTTGTTTTTACTATGACAAACCTCGTCATTTTAGTTCTTACCATAGAATCTTCTTCATTAAAAGGCTGTAGGATCAGGTCATATGATTCATATTGAAACTGTGTTGTGATGTCGCGAAAGACTTTCTCAACTGTATAATGTGGACGAACGACAATATTTATCTTCTTTTGTTGGGAACCAGGTGTTTTGTCGTGAACAGCAAAATGTGCCGGGTCATCTAGAGCGCGAACCATGTCTAAAATAAATAAATAAGTAAATGAATAAAATTGAGCTAAACTCAACAGAGAAAGACATAGGTAACAAATAACAATATACTAAAGACAGTTCAGCTAAATGAAAGAAGGCATTAATACAAAAGTTTGTCTTATAAAAGGGGCCTGTTTGTATTCAGCAAAATTAAAACTTTTTTGAAGACAGAATTTCTACGGATCATAAAAGAAATGAAAATGCTTACTTTTCTGTTCTATTTTTGAAATTTTAATGTGTATAACAGAAAACGCATGGACTTATGGTGTAACGAATAGCGTCTCGGTGGTTTAATAGGTGCGAGTCGAGACGTGTTTATAGTAGTTTACGCCCAGAACTTTCAGCTTGAAGCCTTTTTTTAACATGATTTGACAAGACTATAACTTGACACTTTTCCCTTTTGAATCAACAATCAAATTATGTCTAAGATACTCTCATGCCTAAGATGCGTCTATAAAAGATATAACTGGTGAAACTTACGGATTTTTTCTTTTTTTTCGATTTGATCGCATAGAATTACACTTGCTTCTTCAGCACCAAAGTTGTTAGAATAAAGCACTCAAGTTTTACTACCACAAAATCTCTTTCGATCACACGTTGCTAAGCTTACGAAAGGATCAAAAGAGGTTTGGTGATGCGATGATTCCTCTGGCAGTGATTGCACGAATACCCAGCCAAAGAAATTAATGCACAATTGAAATCTATTTGATGTCTATTTAATGGAAATACGTCAAACTTAAAATAGTTAAATTAAATATGAACATGCGAGGTTTGGAAAAGTTATGAAAATAAGCCATTGCTCGACATTGGTGTTTGAGAAATCACTGCTGACACATCGTTTGGATGGATTACATTCCTTCGAATATTTAAATTTGTCAATTTACTGAAACAAAGACTGAGCTTCTCGAGAGCGTGTTCCCAAACGTTGCTTAAAACTACAAAAATCTTGTTTAGTTGAGCGATCAGAGTATATTGGCTGCAAAATAATTTCTCAAAAAAAAAAAAAAAGAAATAAATGATCGATCAGCTTCATAAAAACAACAATTTTGAAAAGGAAGTTAACCACTAAAAAATTCTGACTCGAAACATTTGTAGGATTTCGGCTTAAAACGGTAAATATTTCCACTGCTGCTTCTAAGTGCAATGTCAGTAAATAGATCGCAAAGGCAGCTGTTAAGCGTTTGTGGGTTTTCACATGTCCAATTGAGTGTTACCTGATTTTTAGAGTCATTCGAAGTCAGGTTCATCTTATTTTAATTTATTAGGAAACTGTTTTAACTACTCATAAACATAAGTTTAATTTGAAAGTAAACGTTAGTCCCATCAAACGTATTTATCGGTCCATTCCTAATATTTGCAAGGTGCGCATTGCCATACATCATACATGCCCATACTGCCGGCATTTTTAAAATAGGCCGTCTGTAGGGTATCTAGAGGTGTTTATAAATCGTATAACTTTAATGACCTAATTTTAAGTTAGAGTGATATTTACTAGAGCCGGCACTATTTTTAAAAATACTCTTACTATTAATTCGCTCTAATGTTTCAATTGTATTTATTTAGTCAATAAAATACTCAATTAAGTTAAACTTAAAATTCAAACAACATTCATCGATTGTTAGACTGTAGGAAGTTCACCGGTAGAGCTACTATAATCTTCTATCTTCTGCATATATAAAAATGAATTGCTGTTCGTTAGTCTGGCTAAAACTCGAGAACGGCTGAACGGATTTATCTTGAAATGTTCGTGTAGGTCTAGGGAAGGTTTAAAAGCTTTTATTTCATCCCTATAATCCCACGGGAAAAGAAACAGGAACGAGAACGGGAACCTTAAAGTCACTTGATCGATTTCAAAAACTCTTTCAACTCTAGGATGGTATATCATCCCTCAGTGACATAGACTTATATTTCATTCACATATCTCCACGGGAAAGGTAGATTCCCTCAGGAACGGGGTTGGAAATGGAAACCTAGAAACTACTAATCAGTCCGATTTCAAAAATTCTTTCGGCACTGGGATGCCACATAATCCCTCAGTTACTAAGCGTATTTTTCATCTTTATAATCCCACGGGAACAGAAACAGGAACGAGAACGGGAACCTTAAAGTTACTTGACAGATTCAAAAACTCTTTCTTACTTACTTACTTACTTAGGTGGGCATTACAGTTCGGGGTGAACCTGTGCCTCAACCAACATCCTTCTATAACGACTTCGATTTCGGGCGAGCTCTCTCCAGTTTTGCACTCCAAGTCAGTTGAGGTCTTCATCCACTTGATTGCGCCACCTAAGACGAGGTCTTCCCCTTCCGCGGTTTCCCTGCAATGTGCTTTCGAACACCCGACGAGCCGGAGCATTTGGGTCCATCCGCTCTACATGGCCCAACCATCGTAGCCTCGCGATGCGTACTCTTCTGGCTATGCCCATTGCCCATGTCGCGGTACAGCTCATACAGCTCGTTCTTGTATCTTCTTCTCCACACATTGTCTTCGCATACGGGACCAAAGATCATTCGGAGAATTTTTCTTTCGAAACGACCAAGGGTTTCCTCATCCGTTTTCGATAAGGTCCATGCTTCCGCGCCGTAAAGCAGGACTGGGATGATCAAGGTCTTATACAAGGTCACCTTGGTTTTTCTAGAGAGGGTTTTGTTTCTCAATTGCCTTCTTAACCCAAAGAAGCAACGGTTGGCAAGAGTTATTCTCCGTTTGATCTCCGCACTGATGTTGTTGTCCGTGTCTACAGCGGATCCTAGGTAGACGAAGTCCTGTACTACCTCGAAGTTATGTCTGTCTATTGTGACGATTTGTCCAATTCGTCGATGTTCTGTGTCCCTGTTTGATGACAGCATATACTTCGTTTTGCCCTCGTTAACCATCAAATCCATTTTTGCCGCTTCTGTTTCAATACTCGCAAAAGCACCTGTGACCTCACGCTTTTTTCTTACCATTACGTCAATATCGTTTGCATAGGCGAGTAATTGTACAGACTTTTGAAAGATTGTTCCTCTGGTGTTGACGTTTGAGTTTCTTACAATCTGTTCAAGTATGTTGTTGAAGAAATCGCATGACAGTTTGTCGCCTTGCCTAAAGCCTTTTTCGACATCAAAGGTCTCGGTGAGTTCTTTACCGACCTTGACGGAGCAGCGTGAATTCTCCAAAGTCATCCTGCATAGTCGTACGAGTTTTGCAGGGATGCCGAAACTAAACATGGCTCTGTACAGCTCGTCTCTGTAAATGCTGTCTTACGCGGCCTTGAAATCGATAAAGAGATGGTGAATATCGATATTATGTACGTTCTCGGGTTTTTCCAAGATCTGTCGTAATGTGAAAATTTGGTCTATTGTGGACTTCTCTGGTCTAAAACCACATTGATAAGGACCTATCAAAAACTCTTTCAACTCTTACATAATCCCTCAGTGATATAGGAACAGGATTAGAAATGCAAACCTAGAAACTACTGGACAGATTTCCAAAACTCTTACGGCACTGTGATACCACATAACAGTGGCGGATTTAGCTATAGGCTGAGTAGGCTGCAGCCTGCAGCCTAGGGCGGCAACTCCAGGGGGGGCGGCAAATATTTTGAAAATAAGAATTTTTTTCTCGAAAAAAAAAAAATTTAAATAGAAATGTTATTTTTTTATTTTTTATGTCAACTTGATTTTATTTTTTACTTTACAATCTTATGTTATCGACGTTCATAGTCGAGTTTCATATGACTGTGGTGAGTATAAATATGTAAACAAACAGTTGAACCCGATGACTTGTACGCGGGCTCGTCTTATGACGTTATTTTTTCGTCTTATATTTTTTTGCAATTGCAACTCAATAGCGCTTTCAAATACTATGGAGCTTTCATCTCAAAAGCAACACAACAACCAGATGCAAGATGCGATATACAACATAAAACTTACACAACACACAAAAGCATTGGAAATTGAACTTCATATAGAGCGCTTTCATATTCAGCCCCAACACAGAACCAATAGCCAACAGCATCACACACAAGTCACAGGCAAAAATCATCCCTTAGCTCACACACAGACACAATACAGTAGTCAACTCGATAGCACAGATAGCAAGAGGATAGAACCAAAGGCGCATTTGAGTTATGACTGCGCTATTGAGTTACAACTGCGCCAGTGTGTCTTTGCGCTATAGAGTCAATAGCGCAATGATACACATATGGCGCAGTGATACCACAGCGCATTTTTTTTTTTTTACAGCCTAGGGGCGCCATTAGTCTCTCTAGATCCACCACTGCACATAATCCCTCAGTTACTTAGCGTAGATTTCATTCCTATAATCCCACAGGAACAGAAACAGGAATGAGAACGGGAGCTTTAATACTACAGACCCGAGCAACGCCGGGCGGCTCAGCTAGTTAAATAACAAATATAGTAAAATTATTGGATTGTTTGTTTTTAAGAACTCTTTTGATCTTTTGATTTTCGACTGGTAAGATTAAAAATTTAAATTTTTTTTAGTTTAAAGTGTTACTTTTACAACAATCCAAGCTATTTTTTCATATGAAATGACCGCACATTGAACTTGATCTATATTCGCAAAACAAAAGGAATTGATTTATGATTTAAGTGATACAATACACTTTGACCTAAGCTATGACATCGTCTTCTAGGCTTTTGGTAGAGCCCCATTAAAGGTATTGTAAAACCACGTGGTGGTCTCTGTGACTATGTTGAACGGTGCAGATGCTGACACTTTAATGTACTCAACAAGTGTCAACGGCTTCAGCAACGGGACGGGAACAACAACATTAGCAGGAACTTGGAAAATATGGGACCAATTTCCAAAAAATGTTCAATGTTAGAGTGCTTCATTGCTCCTGAGTATTAAAGACTAGATTTCCTTCCCATATTTTTTCGGGAACGGAAACGGAAATGGGGAAATAACCAGGAAACTGGAAAGTCGGTACTAAACCGATTTCAAAAATTCTTGCACTGTTAGAATGCTTCATATACCCTGAGCAATCTAAACTATATTTCATCACTATTTTCCCACAGGAACGAGAACGGGAATTCAGAAACCACTGTACCGCTTTCAATACGTATTTCTCTTTTACAGTACTGGGCCAATTCCAAAAACTATGTCATCGTTAGAGTGCTTAACTGTTTCTGAGTAACATAAACTATATCTCATCCCCATCCTCCACTAGAATGGAAGCTTGGAAACTTCTTGACTAAACATACTCAATTCATTTAAAAGAAAAATAGGAAACAAGTGTTTGTTATTGTTTTTGTTTTGTCCTGGAGTTTGTAATTGAAATATATTATTACAGAACATTTTTAAAAAGAAAAAAACAATTTTTATTAAAAAAAATGTTTGTTGAAGATCGTAAAGATCACCTCAACTCCATATTGCGTTTCGCCCAGGCACGGCAATTGGGCTCATCAGTTAGATGATTGCCGTACCCTTCTAAGACGCAATTTCAGTTCGGAATACACCGACACTTATAATATTCACTGCACTCACATGCAGACTGGGCGAAACGCAATATGGAGTTGAGGTGATCTTTACGATCTTCAACATACATTTTTTTAATAAAAATTTTTTTTTTCTTTTTAAAAATGTTCGGTAATAATATAATATTACTCAATCCGATCCGATTAACGTAGGGCCTGAGCTACGCCGGGCGGGTCAGTATAAAATAAATATAATTTTAACAATTTTCATAAATTTAATAAATTGAAATTAAGACAAGTAGTCCAAGGTATCATATCGGCCCTAACGGTAATCTCCAAAGAAATTTTGATTCCCACGTAACACTTCGCTCAATCGTGAACCTTGTTCAAAAGGAATTTCTCACTTTCGCATTTTTGTGCTCATAAAATTATCAAAATAAGAAAACAAAAAATCATATGGGAAGGAACCTTGCAACCTGTAATGTACTCCTAACATATATATGAACCCTTAATGTAGTGGGGTGCGTTAAGGGCAACCCGTCAGATTAGTAAAAAAAAAAAATACTACAGCGCGGTTAACTTTTTTTTAATTTTGAAGGTAATTCTATCAGGATTACGGAAAGCATACATATAATCTAACAGTTTTCATTGGGCGATTTGGGTAAAATCGTCAATAAAAGGCGTACAGATGATGAGAGCTGTGTATATTTCAGCTCACTCCGCGCCTCGCTTCTCTCTCACTCTTTCTTTATCTCTTACTCTCTCGCACCGACTCCCTCTGCATAAAAATCTGACGCGCTCGAGTATCTCAAGATCACATTTTTTTTTTACATTTTTAAAAATCAGCCATGACTTTTCGCCACGTTCAAATCGTCAGTCATTTAAATAGGACACTTTTTTGAGTTCACTCTCTTTCGAAAAACTTTTTAACAAACAGCATAAAATCTGAATGTATAGATTACCAAAAATGATTGAAAAATATTTCGAATTACAAACAATACTCACTCAATAGTTTTGTGTAAACGGATTTACAACAAAAAGACTTATTAGAAAAAGTAGAAGGTTGACAGAAGAAAATTGGTGTGTGAACATGGAACGTATTGAGCTATGAGCTTGTCCAGGAATTCAAGTATCTGGGAGTTTTGATGTCTCCAAATGTACGTTTCACAAAGCACGCATAGTTAAAGAGCAGGGAAGCAAAAATTGCTCTGAATGTTATGTGGCCAAACATCTTTGACAACCAAATCATTGATCTGGGATCAAATTATAGAGTGTTTTAAGCCATCGTTAACTCTTGCATGTGTTACGGATTCCAGGTGTTTGGGTACATATAGTTTAAGGAATTTGAATTAATTGAAAGATTTTTTTCAAGCGAACTCTACTCCAGCCTACGCATTCATGTCGAATCTGGTACCACACCAATTTACATTGAAAATTTAAAAACAAGATCAGATTATTTGTTAAGACCAATGAAGGAACCCGAAAACAGTCTTCAGAAATCCATAATGACACATCTCAGTCTTCCCTCTTTGAATAATGGGACTCTTGCGCACAATCACATGGAATCCGATATAACCGTAGTGAAACAAATTTAGATATCTGGAGCAAGTTTTTTGGGCAAGTAATTGCAAGAACAGATGAGCAAATATAGCTCCAACACTTCCTACCACTTCCGTCCTACATCGGCTTCATCAACAAGAATTATTTATAGGGATTTTAATCATCGCCTTCCGTCATCGAATTATTTTTAACCCAGCCTTCTCGTTACTGCTATAAGCACTATATTCAGAGCAAGAGTCGAGATTCTAAGTTGGAATTATATCCCCCATCAGTCACATTTACCGGCTTGTGTAACTTTTGCAAGATATGAAAGAGATGATGTTAACATAACAACATTATAGCAATATGCCCAATTTCGCAAGAGCTCAGAAGATTCTATTTTCTTCAATTTTCTCTCTATTATAAGCTTATAGACATTTTGAAAAGATCTCAATGTTGGTTGAATGCATATAAGTTTTGCAGTCATGCTATTGCCTATCGAAATAGTTGTCCAAACTAAGTATTGCTTCGTTATAAAATAACTCAACTTTTCAAATACAAAAATAATTTAAAAGAAATCACGTTTTCTAAGAACGTTTCGTTTAATTTTTTATTTCATTTTTCTTGTACATTATTTAATCTAATCTTTAATTTCTTTTATTTCAATTTCTCATTATTAATTTTTAATTTTTAATGTTTAGTATTATGCTAATTATGCTTTTATATAATAACCAACCATATTTCATCTTTTGAATGTCACTATCTGACAGACGGCACTTTGTAAAACATGTTAACCTTTTTCGAAACAAAGAATAAAAATATTAATAAATAATAATGATAACAAAAGAATCGATCATTCGGTAATTACGATTGTAATAGACAACCAAAAGTTTTACAATTTACATTGTTTTTGTCCTTTTTTGTTTTTGTGTAACTTTTGCAAGATATGAAAGAGATGATGTTAACATAACAACATTATAGCAATATGCCCAATTTCGCAAGAGCTCAGAAGATTCTATTTTCTTCAATTTTCTCTCTATTATAAGCTTATAGACATTTTGAAAAGATCTCAATGTTGGCTGAATGCATATAAGTTTTGCAGTCATGCTATTGCCTATCGAAATAGTTGTCCAAACTAAGTACTGCTTCGTTATAAAATAACTCAACTTTTCAAATACAAAAATAATTTAAAAGAAATCACGTTTTCTAAGAACGTTTCGTTTAATTTTTTATTTCATTTTTCTTGTACATTATTTAATCTAATCTTTAATTTCTTTTATTTCAATTTCTCATTATTAATTTTTAATTTTTAATGTTTAGTATTATGCTAATTATGCTTTTATATAATAACCAACCATATTTCATCTTTTGAATGTCACTATCAGACAGACGGCACTTTGTAAAACATGTTAACCTTTTTCGAAACAAAGAATAAAAATATTAATAAATAATAATGATAACAAAAGAATCGATCATTCGGTAATTACGATTGTAATAGACAAACAAAAGTTTTACAATTTACATTGTTTTTGTCCTAATGCATAAGCTTAAAAGATAGATAGATCTTGAGCGAAAGACGTAAACAAAATTGTATAACATTAATGAGGAATGAACAAAACTTTAAGAACGAGTTTATGCTTTCTTAAAAAAATTACTCTTTGTAAAGTAAAGATAAAAGAAAGATTAATTTTGGTAAACTAAAATTGTTGTCATTATGAAATTGAGTGCGTTCGTTGATTAGTCAGATAGTCTTTCATAAAAATAACAGCATTACACAACAAAGCTGTTTACCAAAAAAAAATTTGCTTATGATTTCTGCACACGTTATTTATAATATCTTGAATTTTTACTTCAATAATAATGATCACTGGCTGATAGCCAAACATCTGGGGAATTTATATAGAATATAGACATGGGCGTAGCCAGGGGGGGTTTCAGGGGTTCAATTTTCCATTGTGGCTCACATAAGCTTATTTCTGAGATTCGCTTTGTTTTATGAAGATTAAAACCAGAGTGTATCTAATAATGAGTGGGTATTTGTACGGTGCCCAAGCGTATATTCGTAAAGAATGTGCTTTAGCTCTGTATGTACATTGTTGTGCACACTCTCTCAACCTTACTATTGCTGACTAGTGTTCACAAGCAGAATTGCGAAATTGCGTTGGGATCGTGCAGTCTGTTGGTTCCTACTTTAGATATACTGCTTAACACACTGCTGTTTTGAATGGTAAAATTCGGGACCTATTACCGACTGGAAATCAAAAAACCCTGCTGGCAATGTGTGAAACACGGTGGGTTCACAAGCATGAAGCCGTCATGCGATTTAAGCATTTATCCAGCTATTGTCAATGCACTCGAAGAACTCCAAATCAGCCACAATTAAGAAACATCGCAGCAAGCTGTTCAAATGCTTAACACACTTCGATCTTCGAATATGTTACGTGCCTAGTGATTCTTCAAAAAGTCATTCACCCCTATCACAGATTCCATCGTAATCGAAAAAAGTCTACGTTTCCCGATGTTACTATCACATAATCTTATAAGAGACTTACTATGCTACCACATAAAGTGTCCAACACTCCTTGCTCTATTACCTATACATGTACCTGCCAGGTCCACGAGAACAAGGATTTTCCTATTTCAAAAAATACATAGAACAGTTTATGGATGTAATGAAACGTTATCAAGATGTATAGCTGATTTCAATGAAGTGCCTTCAGAAATTGATTTTTCAATCCTTAGTAGAAGTCAATTTAAGACTGATTTATTGTACTTATTTATATTTTAATTTTTTTATTCTTGGAGCACTATATCTGTTAGCTGTAAGACTGCTTGTAGATAAATGAAATAAATAAATCCATTCGGAGTGGAACGAATTTCGAAATTCGTGAATCTGGTATCACTAATTCCGAATGAAACGGAAAAATGACGTCCTTTTCTACGACAAGTTTCTTCTGTCGTAGAGCGTAGAGCCATAGGCAAAATCCATTTGTTAAAGTATAAAAAACACATTTGTATAAAACAAATTTACAAAATATAATTCTACTTAAGAAAAAACAACAAATAACTCCAGTTTACCAACTAACTTTTCTCTAAATTCCTGCATCTTTTGATTGAAATCAAAGTAGATTCAACTCTGTTTTTATTTCCTCCCAGAGTTTAACTTTTGGACGTTTAGCGTATCCTTTGGTATGTCTGGATTACAGGATAACATTTCATACAGCCTGTTGTTTGTTTGTTGTTTTCACCTTTAAAGAATATCGGTTATATAAACTCATATCAATGAATAAAATTTTTTCCGAAAGAAATTACATTTTTTCAAATGACTGTCTTTGTTATGCCCGTGTCCAAATTAAGCGAAATTGACAGATTTGGAGTGTAAATACTCGTAGTAGTCTAAAGATTGTTAGATAACTTTTTTATCTATTACCACTCAAAACAACACTTGAATTTTATCTGTAAACAAACTTGGATTTCACAAATTATTTTATGGTTTGTTAAGTGAATGAATTTGTATTTGACAGATTGGAAAGTACTCTGGGACCACTTCACAAAAATCCTCTTTTGGGAATTTATAACTTGATGAAGAAAATATTTGATTATATTCGACAGTTAAATTGTTTAATTCATATAATATTTAAGATTTGATCAATGATGCAGATATATTTTAGCTTATTTTAGTCACAAAAAGTGCAAATAAATGAATTTTTACTAGAAAATAAAAAATGTGTTTGGGAAAGGTTAAGGGATTTTTTCTTTAAGTTTAGGGATTTTTGTTTCTATTGTTTCGAGTAGATACTTATTTTGACATAGGACAGCTGACTTCGAAAATGGACACCATTTTTTCTATCAGGCAATGCTTTTTTCGAATTCGTTCGGAATTTGTGATTGCTTTTTGTCGGGATTCGTATCGTGATTTTTCATTCGGAAATTTCTCCGAATGGATTTCGTGATAGGGGTGATTAGCTTTACATTTTCGCTATCAAAACAACTGCAGTTAACACCGATAACAGCATTCAGTCACGCGAATAAAGTTATTAATGCTTAACTTTTGAGAAATAAATTTGTCATAGAGTACGATCATCTATAGGTGTGTTTTTTTTTTAAGCTAGTATATAGTACAGCATTCGAGTTAAAAAAAAAACGATCTGTCCACAGTATTTTCAGTTCTATTTTCAACAACAAGATGGAGCTCAACGTCAAAGCTTGTTGCTATTTTTCAAAGCTCTCTGTGAAATTCAAGATGAAACAAGAACAAATTCATACCAGGTTTGTTTCGTTAATTGTTCTATCAAATGAATAACGATACGAAGCCAGGTATGAATTTGTATTTTTTTTTCTTATTTTCCATACATCAGATTCTCTCTTACAGCTCTTTTTTACTATTTTTGGAGGCATCGTCCAGCAGTGAAGAAAGCTCTATGTCAAAGTCAGCTGTTTTGTTGAAAAAAACTTTCGGGTATGTTCGGGAGTATGTAAAAAGATATTAAAAACCAATCTTTGATGAGATTTTCCATTGGCAAACAGAATCAATTTATTTTTTATCCAAACCTGTGGTAAAGCAATTTTACACTATTGACCAGTCTTTTCGATAGGTTTAGAAAGAAAATAAGTTGATTCTATTTGCAAAACCGTGAAATTGAACTATAATATTACCGCACAAATGAACACAACCCAAATTAAATTAAGTTGAAACACGTACTGCTAGTCCCAAACTTGAATTTCTATTGAAGAATGTTTAATTTTCATTCATATATCTTTCCCTTTTGACCATTTTTTACTGCTTTTTTTGTTTGTTTGATTTGTTTTTTTCTTGCATTGGGCTATATTTTTTAGTCAAATAATTCCATGAGAAAAGCTTTTAGCTTCAGCAAAAAAGAACTAGTGCAAAATCCTGTATTATATACACCACCAGGTAAGAAACAGGTCGAAAATTCAATATGAATATAGTTTTTATTTCTTTAATTTTTAATCGAGAGAAAAAATTTCTTTGCAAATACCACATTTTTTTTGAACACGTCCTTTCGAAAAAGCTTTGATGAACTGAAATCATTGGTGGTGCCATCTTATTTTCAAAGCTGGAAACTATCAATCCACAGCAATGCCATCCCTGTTTTCACTGTGGAAAATTACGACAATAAAATGATTTGTTGTTGTTCCCCAAGGGAAATTTTTACTGTACTATATACTAGCATAAAAAAAAACACGCCTTATATTAAGAAACAAAGGTGATGCTCGATGAAAATGCTGGTACACTGCAAATGCTACCAATCGTTGGAAGGCAACTTATAATCGCTTTAACACTTCTGCGTCAAAATAAATTAATTCGTCCCATTTCTAGAGCACACAATTCACCAAATAACCGAGAGGCTTGTGCAACACCGTAAAGTAGTATTGCCATCATCTGGTGTGCTACCTTCAAATTTTGCGGTCAGTTCTGAAATTGAAGACGCAATTTTTATGTATTCGGCAGGGCAGTGCTACCCGAAAGGAGTACATCCTATGACTATCTCCTCCCCTAGTCCAAAATCTGCTTTGGAATGCTTGGATAAGTGCGATAAAACATTTTGTCCAGTTATTTACACGTTGCTACAGATATTGGCTACCATACCTGTTCCCACTGCTACACCAGAAAGGACTTTTTCAAGTCTACGGAGACTTAAAAACTACTTGCGGAACACAACGAGTGAAGACTGAACAGCTTGGCTCTTATGAATATTCACTACGGGATAGATATTGAAGTAGTGGATATATTTAAAAACAAAAACCGAAGATTGATTATATAATGCATATGTTATCAAATGAACCTTCTTTTTTTCATATAATATAAACGCAATTTATTTCATCCACTTCTATTAGTTTTTTTTCTCTTAGTTAATAGTAAGAACTGATGTTGCTCTTCGTTTTTCGTCAGACACTTATAATAGAAATAATTATTTTCCATGAACTCCACTATCAGTTTGCTGCATTAAGTAAAAAAAAAAGAACCAACAACGAAAATTTTTTTTTCAACTTTAATTGCGAATAATTTAATAATTTGTAAAAAAGTGTAAGACCTTTTTTTAGAAAATTAAATTTTCTTAAAGGAACATAATAGCCATTTTTAACATATTGATTTGTACGTGAGTTAAGAAACTTCAAAATAAAAGAGCAAAATCAAAAAAACATACCATTTTTCAAAGCTTGATTACTCGGAAACGGTTAGTCTGAGAAAAAATTTTAATGAGACCTTTTTTAAGAAAATTTAATTTTCTACAAAAATATTTGTCGTTAAATTTGTTGCGCTCAAAATAGTTGAACAGTTCTGACGCTCAAGTAAGGTTAGGTCTAAGAAATATAAAACACGATTAATAGACCCCTAAATAATTTTTTTTTGAGCTGACTTTTTTTTGGAATTTTTTTTTAGCTATCGTTAACAATATTTTCAATATGGATTTTTTTGGCCCAGTCAAGTATACATATATGTGCAGTGCAGTGCATATACAATAGGGTGGTCCTTAGGAAAAAAAAATTGGGGACGCTCCAGATTAGTTCTGAATCAAGAAAAAAAATCCCTATTTTTTTTTTTTAAATTTTATTCCTATCTCTTCCTGACCATATTTCATTAAGAAGTTTTAGCTTTTAAAGGAAAAAATAACAGTTTATAGTCTCTAAAAAACAGTGGCGCCCTTTTTGTTTTATATTTTCATACGGTATCATACGCATAATACTATCATACCTATTATGTATGAATGATCAAACATCCTCCATTTACCCAACACTGGACACAGGATATCGCCCCAGCTCTAGTAACAACCAGTATCAAAATAGAGCCAGGAAGGGTTAGAGATAAAAATATGAAAAAATTAGGGATTTTTTTTTTAATTTTTTAGAATCGATTTAGGGGGCGTCGCACTCAATTTTCGCAAAAAAGTAAAATAAGGACCACCCTTATATACAATGATCCATGCGTTTGAAGCTGTTCCTGTTGTGGCCTGTCCTTTTAAATTGTTTTATATTTTTTTTTGTAAATCACATACTTGAAAAATTAGGTGTGCCGAGATTTTTATTTGGGTACCGTAATAAGTTGAAACTGCAAAAAAATTGATCTTTTCATAGTACATGCGAGTACAAAGATAGCCTGCAACTGGAACACGCTGTCATGCAGTATTAATAGCATCACAGACGTCTCATGATGGGTTTTAAATAAAAATGAGAGGAAACGGTAAAAATACCTTAAAAAATTTTTTTTTTTTTTGTGGAAAATTTTTTTTCGTATAAAGAGCGATTCCAAAAAATTCATTTTGACAGTTTGATTTGTTAGAGCGCGGTTTGTTTATTTTTTTAATCTAATTTTTGTTTCCAAAATGTTCTTTGCATTATTATTTATTTTTTACAAGTGGTGGTGTTTTTATATATATGTATGTATGTTCTCTACTTAACTTAACAAGAAAAATATGCAAAGTAAATAAAGTTGGCAAAGGTTGAACAATTTCTTTCCACGGTAATTATGTGATTCAAGGTCGTTTGTTTGTTATGAAATTTTATTTGCCGACGTAAATAACAAAACGAATGGTTATTGAATGGCTTTGATTGTCAGAGTATAACAAATTTTAATTCGGTCTCTTAAAAGACATTGAGGAGAGTAGGTACAGTTGCATGTACTTTTTAAGCAACGTAAGATACGATTGCTTTTCGGAAGCAAGTACAAACACATGACAGTCAAAAAAATTTATCAAGACTACCCCCAGAAGTACAATTCAAAACAAAAAAAAAACATAATAAAGATTTTCGAAGATCGTTTGCTACTATTTAAGTCATCTATTAAGAGTAATTGTGAAAACCCATTGTCTTTGCTAAAAAGCCATTGAAAACGCATCTGAGATATTTAAATATCCTTTAAAATTGCTACACATTTCAGTTATCTAAATACTAAATACGCTGGTTAATTTTTTTGCAAGTCAAAAAGAACCTTTTAAGCAATACATTTTTTATACACATACATATCTACACACATTATAATCCAAAGTTTTACTTTTGATTGTAATTTTAAACATTTTCGATTACTTTATCACTATTAAGTTTACTTTAACGTTTATTTCCTTTTTTGTTAAACTATGTACTGGCTATGAGTTCATTTGCCGGGGAAAAAAGGTGTAATTCCGTCAAATTTAGTCATTCTTGAAACTCGTGGTGCAGAAATTGTATAACTTGAAATAAAAAAAACTATGTTTCCTTTTTCCATTAATGTGATTTCAACAAGGCCACCCTGCGGAAAGCGGGGGTGGCAGACTGATTAAAGACAACCGGTCCTCTAAAGTCTAGAAATCGTCTTTGAACTTTGCCAATGAGGGAGGGAAGAAGACGAACACAAGAACACACACAAAACAAAAAAAAAATCCTTGGTAAAAATGTGATTTAGAATTAGAGAGAACAGCGACGGAGATTTCCCTACATATCTTTTATTCCCAAGTATTTTTAGATTGTGTTCGAATAGTTAACATATTGTGAAACTCACGCTGATGAACAAAATAACCATACAAAACCAATATTATATATCATACATAAGTATGTAGTTTTCTAAAAATATCCACTCGCACTCACTTTCAGTTCTTTCGTTTATCTCTAATCAGTGTCGATGAAAAATTAAAATCAAAATTTTGTTAATTATGTCGAGGAAAAGTAAAATATGTTTTATGTAGATAATTTAAACTTTTTTTTACACTATAAAGCTTAAAAAAAATCTCACTTAAAAACACACTTTCCACGTGAGTTACACAGTAGCTAATTTTGAACCGTACATTTCAAAGGTGTTTTAATTGTTACACTCACGAGCGTAAATGAGATATTCACATATTATTTAAAGTATAGAAATAAACTAAGTATTCTGAGTGGAAACATGCGGCAACGACGTCGGCTCTGCTTATGCACGGCGGCGTAATCGATTCGTTGGTATCGCTTAGCATACTGATCGCACTAGTGCTGTGAAAAAGCTCAACCCAAGCGTTCGTATTTCTTGGGCATCTTAGATATTTTTGGATACTAAGACAGAAGGCGACAATGCTCCCCGGCCCGACAGCAAAAATACGACGATGAGAGTAAATTAGGATGTGTGAGGTAGAGTGTGGATGTTGCGAACATCATGAAGATGCAAGAAACAAAAATACGGGAAAAAAGCTCTCGAATTCGATGAATCAGTTTATTTTGTTTATTTTAAGATTCAACACTTGTTATGCACTAAGAATCAATAAGTTTCCATTCCATTCGAGGCATGCAACCGCCCTTTTGAACGACGGATCAAAACAATTTCGTCTGGTGTGCTTCATTCCGAAAAGATGCATTCAAGTTTAAGAAAAAATTCCTATTTTGGAATTACTTCACTGCTTCACTAGTGCACACAGATTTTTGACCCTCTGATTGTGAGTAGTCAGTTAATTGGTTTCTCATTTTTCCAAAAATATCCACAGTAAACAATTAAAAGTTGATATTGTACTTGTAGATATAGCAACAACAAAATTTAGACCGACGAATTCGGTCTTTGCTTGAAAAATGGTTCACTCGGTATCGCCTGAGCACTAACTCTTTGTTGCTTGATGCGAAATTGCGAATTTATTTAAGGAACAAACATTCCGCATTCTGGGGAGATCGAAAATTAGAGAACGGAAATCGTGGCAGTAGAAGACAAAATAAACATTTCACTCGTAAAATACTTGTTTATTTTTTGTTTTGTCTTAAAACGGTGTCGATCGAATTATAATTATGAAATCTAAGATACAGAAGATTGAGAACTTGGCAAAAATAAATACATACTAAGTAAAAAGTAAATAAATGTGATAATGTGTAGGTACCTGGCGTCTGCTGACGCCGCGCCGCCGCCGGTCTGAATGCATAGTTAGCTTAAATAAAAATTAAATTTTTACTTGTCATTGCAAATAGGTTCATTTGTACATTTTGTGTGGTCAATGCGTAGCAAGTTATTAGTGTGATATTTGCCAGTTCTTACAATTTTTCAGTAAGCGTCGTTTCGAAGTACATCTAATAAGTGTTGCTTTGAATATAAAATATTCAGGCTGGGTGCCCGGCGAAAAAACAGTTGGACTATTACAAATATGTGGATGACAAATGATAATTGATTGAAACAAAATCTAGTAGATATTTAGTAAATATACCAAGCTAATAGTCTGCATCATTATAATATTGTAGTGACTCTGAGAGTGTAAGAAACTCAAATTTTGTCATCATTTTGCAACATAGTTTAAATATCCCCACTTTTTTATAGTAAGATTAGAGTTTTCTAATTTTTTTTATTTTTGTTTAGTTTAGTTTAGCTTAGTTTATTTTGCCAAAGTAAGACAGCATTAAGTATAAAAAAATAAGAGAGATTTAACAAAGATTGCACTACATAGAAAATAAAATAAAAAATAAATGTTATACTACGTATTATATAGAACCAATTTTTTCATTAATAAAACGGATTCGCAATATAAATTGGACATTGTTTATTTAGTTAAGTATTTATAAAAGTTTGATTTAATACAAAAATACACAAAAGAAAGTCAAGAAGAGTCTCCAAACATCATTCTATTTAGGATTTTTCTCCGGAAGCTTTCGCTATTTATATTTATGTTCATTGAATAAGCCAAAATATTTGTTAAATGTTTCTGAACATCTATTGAAACATTCATGAGAAGCATAATTAGTCCTTGAGTTGCTCTCCTTTAAAAATTAAAATACGAACGTTACCCCTGGTCTCCACATGCTGTAAATCTATCGCAGCTATTACAGCAGCCTTTCAATATCGCAAGTCGAGACCATTATAGCGGCTATATTTTCATAGCCTGCGATAGATAGCTTACTTTTATCGCAGGGTATCTATCGTAGCTATTAAAGCAGAGGGAACTGTCGTCTGCATATGTTTTTCCACCATTTTGTTACTTCGTTGTTCTGTTTGGTTCAAAAAAAGTATGCTACAAAGTGCCCACAACACAAAATGTGGCAGTTGCTCTGCTTTCTTGTATCTGTCATATTCCTACTTTCTGCTATGAATTTAAAGCAAGTGGAGACACCGCGTTACGATTGACTTTGGAACACAAAAATGGTGAGTTGATATTTCCATTTAAAAGATCGAACGCAAATAAAGCTTCGGACAACTCTCTACGATTTACAAGGCTGCACATATTAATAAGATTTAATCGATGTGAATAACGAGGTAATAAAAAACTGTCGGGGTTCCAACCAAGACCTCTAAGGGTGAACAACAAAAATGGCTTTTGGACAGATTCAAGTTTCTTTATATCAACAACATACAAAGGAGACCATATGACACTACAGTACTCTAACAGTGACCGGACGAATGAACAATATATAGCTTTAGTGATATAGGGATCACTAAGTTCTTTGGATCTTCGCTTAACGAAACCAAGCTTACCCATACTCTTAGAATGAACTTTATCAATATGATGTTTAAAAGTAGTTTTCTGTCAATTAAAACTCCTAAGTCTGTTACTACGTAAATTCTTTCTAAATTTTGTCCGTCTATAAAGTAGTCAAAATTTATTGCACATGTTTTTCTTAAAAAAGAAATTATATTGCATTTCTCCACATTTAACATCATTCCATTAGTTTTGCACCACTTGACTAGGCTAAGTAAGCATTGCTGCAATAATTGCGTGTCGGCAATATTGTTAACTGTATGAAACAACTTAAGGTCATCGGCATACACTACACAAACATGTTTGAGAGATATTAGTTGCGCATTGTTTTCATCTCAACCAGACCTATTGGCTATTTAAAATAAAAAATAAAATAAAAAAGAATTTGGTGTAAAGTGTGGTTTATTAATCTTTATTTCATGAAAATTGACATCTGTTTGAGCAAAATTCAACACACACCACTCAAACATGTTTTAAGCATATTCATACATTTCAATTGAGCTTTTATACCTCCTCGCGGAAACAAATGGGTATTGGTGCCACCCAATTGAAGAAACGTAAGTAATGACTGACTGTTCGAATTTCAGTGGTCTGGCACAGCAAATGCGGAATGTCACAAAGGTTGAATTCGACTCCCAGAATCAGCGGTATGGACATAAGAATTCAAAGAGCAATATAAGTTCAATAGGCTACCTCCACAATCCACATATTTGTTTCAAATGTCTTTCAGTGTTCTTCAATGCTAAAGCACGATATTGAAAAAGAAATGGTGGTTGAAGTGTTCTTTGTGAACCATTGGCAGCTCTCAAGCTTTCAAGCAGCAGGGTGCTGATCCTTTAAAAAAAATCCTTTCAAAAGGATTTTAAAAGGAACCGGCTCTAAGGCTAGAAACTATGCGTAAAGTTGAATATCTAACAGCCTACGTAAAAAATTTACAATTCCGAAACCACTAACAGCATCGGCTGACAATAACGATTTCAGCGTTAACGACTCACTCACTACGGCCACATCTTTACTCTATGCCAACCGGCAATCAGATTCATTTCATTCGGCTTGAATTCAGAACGGTTTTCGGAAAGGAGGAAGGCCGATTCGCTATTGCCTGCAAAAATTTGTTTTTTGAATTTCTTCAAACCGATTGTGCAAACACTCAACATCGCTACACTAAAAACAGTTTGCACAAACATTGTTACAAAAACAAAATACATTTGTTTGCACAGTGTTTGCGTAGTGTATGGGCCCTATTAGCGCCTATTGGCTATTTCAGGTATGTAATTCGTTCTTTTTTGCTTTCGATGTAACGCAATGCTGTAGTGTCAAAATGATCGTTGTTGTTGTATATGTTTGACTTTGTTACAAAGTTATGATTTCATTTAGAAACGACTCGATGTTACTTTTTGCTGGTGTGTCAAAAATAAGAATAAAGAATTTCTTAAAATATGAACCCAGCTAACGGAAACTCGTTTTTGATGAAAAAAAAAGAATTCTGAAATGAACAAGATTGAAAATCAATAACTGTTAATAAAAAAAAAAACCAAAATAAATCTGAAAACAACAGAGAGGTTTTTTTAATATAAAATACAGTCACCGTCTATCCTTCAAGCCGGTCGCATCGTTGCTACACTCAGTGCTTGTATTTCGTTCGGTTAATTTTCCCGCTATTTTTCAATAGCCACAAAGCGCTTTGCTTTAATTTTTTTTTTTTTTGACACCCCGTTACCCAGTGCATTCAATCGTATAGAGATAATTTAAATAGAAACCATGGCCGCAGGGCCACATGTGCTTGCGGGTAACCGGTTTCGCGATCTCGATGTAGATTTGCAGGCTGATTACTCGAATAAAAAGAAAAGAAAAAAAACTAACTTTACAATCGCAGACACCGATCTTACATGGCAACCCCACATGTCAACATCTAACCCCAAATTTATAGTGATGTCTCCAGCTGACAATAAAAAACCATTCTCTCTATTTAGTGTGTTCTTACTAAAAAAAGCGATCGATGGAATTAGCACGGGCTACGATTCCATTACACATATGCGTGACGGAAATTTGCTTATCCTCGCTAGAACCCAAAAAATTGCTGAAATTTTCCTATCAAGAAAACACTTATCAAATCTTTGCCCGATCAACGTATCCCTTCACATTAACTTGAACTCTTCTAAAGGTACAGTATATGCACCCTACCTTACAAATGTTCCTGATGATGAAATTAAAATGGAAATGAAACCTCAAGGCGTTACAGAAGTTTTCAAGTTTACGAAAAAAATCGATGGTATTCAAACTCCAACTGGTCTCATTCTCCTAACGTTCGACTCCTTCCGGCCACCGTCCTCTGTTAGCATTGGTTGGTACAATTGCAAGGTTGTGGAATATTTTCCCAACCCCATGCGGTGTAGAAATTGCCAGCTTTTAGGGCACACTGCGAAAAGATGTAAAAACTCTCCATCCTGTGAAAATTGCAACATGCCACCTGTCGACCCCCACTCATGTTCGCGTACCTATTGCGCTAACTGCTACGAAAACCACCCTGCTTCTTCTAAAACATGTAAGAGTTTCGTGAAAGAAAAAGAAATATTAAAAATTAAAACAATTAGAAAGTGTACTATTCGAGAGGCCAAACAAGCTTATAAAGATCTACATCCCGAAAACAATGCTCAACAAACTTACGCAGCAGTCACAGCCGGATCATCGCCAGCCACACAAACCCTCCCTTCGGATAATAACCACTCACCACCGCAAGGTGAAACTGATGCAGACTCGATCGCTGAACAAGGTCCTTCTTGCCCGCAACACAACCATCAAAATAAAACACCTCAAACCACAATCTCAAACAACTCACCACAAAAAACCATTCAAAATAATACATCAAAGTTACACGGAAAACAACCAAACGAACCCAGTAAACCTAATAACTACTTATCAACTCAAACTCCCACCAATCTTCCCCCGCGTAATACGGAACCAAACACTTATCTTAAATCGCCTTTATCCAATCTCACAGAATCGTTAATCAAAAATAACAACTATTTCATCTCCCCCATAGAGGTCGATGATGACAGCACTTAACCCATATAAAAACTCCCACACAAACGACTCCGCTGTTGCTAGGATGGGACAGGCGGAGCATCCGGACGTTACGGATGCTCCGGGTGCCCCCTCCAGCGGGCAGCGGGGTCACAATATCCATTTCACCAACAAAAACAACACCAACAACGGCCTTAACCAGTACAACACAGTGTGCACTGGAAATAAGCGCCCTCACACATTCAAAACTTATTTGAAAATCCTACAATGGAACTTGAACGGTCATTTTAACAATTGTCATGGACTGCAATTGCTATTGAATGATCTAAATCCCTCCATATTGCAATAGAAATCAACATGAAAATCAAAATAACAGTTAGTTCAACATACATACATCCTTCTCAATCATTTACGTCCGCCGAACAAACAACAAACATTCTTAATAACATCCAAACTCTGATCCTGTTCACTGGTGACACAAATTGCTGGAATACCCTTTGGGGCTCACCTATAACCAACACTAGAGTCTACTTTTCCACACATACCAGCCGAAAGCCTATGTTGCTAGTGCTGTTAAAAAAATTGTAAATTATAATTGTAAATTCATTTATATTATAATAAATAATAATAATAATAATAATAATACACAATAATATACGCGCACATCAAGGAGTTATGAATACCCTTATAATGTTATTAACACAGTGCGAGCGGTTAAGAAGCAACGAAAGGACTACAAAAGGAGGTGCCGATGCACGTTGTTTTTCATACTTCTGCGTTTTACAATGAGAGGGAAAACAGAGTCAGGTAAAGCATTCCACATCAGAGTAGTACGGCTAAGGAATAAATCTCTTTATTTCACTGTACGTCCGAAATTGGGCTGAAGGTAAAACTGATTTGCATTCCTTGCGAGGCGTGTATTGCGGTTAAATTGCTTAAGCGGAGGAATGCAACTGGCTATTTCGTACGAGCATTGTTTGTAAAACTTATAGAAAAGAGAGAGACATGAAACATTACGACGGTGATCAAGAGAATCAATTGATTCAACAATTGAACTATCACCTATCATTCTTAATGCTCTGTTTTTAATCTTATCGAGTAGGCTCAATGATGTTTTAGGAGCACCTGACCAGATATGTGAATTGTACTCTTACTTAGGACGGATATATGCTTTATAAATAGTAGCCAGATCAGAAGGGGTAAAAAATTTCCTGCACCTTTTAAGGAAACCTAAGCATTTAGCAGCATTTTTGGCGACTTCAAATATGTGGTCATTCCAACGAAGATCATCGTTGACAAACATACCAAGTACTATCAGCTTTTCGGTTTCTTGGATGCAGGAACCGTTCATGGATAATGGTAGAGGGGGAATGTTTAGCTTTAACGACAAGTGACAACATTTAGTTTTCGAAACATTGAATTCTACTCGTTTTTTTTACCCCATGTAACAATGCTGTCAAAGTCAGAATTCAATGAGCTTATCATACTCAACCGTTCCATGTCCACGTCCGAAGAGCAGGGGCGTGAATTTGGAAACGAATATGAGAAGCTGAGGGTTGCGTCGTCAGCAAAACAATCAAGAGGATTAGAAATTTCAGAAAGCAGATCATTTATGAAAATGAGGAAGAGAGTCGGAGACAAAACGGAGCCCTGGGGCACACCAGCATTTATAAAATGGATATCAGACTTAAAACCACCCAATACAACTTGTATTGAACGGTCGGAAATTGTCATTTCTAATCCAACGAAGAAAAGAAACGTCGATACCAAAAGCACGCATTTTCGATAAAAGAGCCTGATGCCAAACTCTATCAAATGCTTTAGCAATATCAAGCGCAATAATCTTACTTTCTCCAAAACAATGTAAAGATTGGTTCCATTTTTCGGTGAGATAAGCCATCAAATCACCAGTGGACCGTTTGCTACGAAAGCCGTACTGACGGTCATTAAGAAGCTTTTGTTCTTCAAGATATTTCATAAGTTGACGGTTTATCAACGTTTCCATGACCTCGGAAGGAAGGGACGTAAAAGCAATTGGACGGTAATTGGAAGGGGAGGAAGATTCGCCTTTTTAGGGACGGACTGGACAAAAGCAGTTTTCCATCTGCTCAGGAAAATCCCAGCAGAATAGGAAAGATGGAAAAGTTTACGCAGTGGTTTTTCCAGCGTAGAAAAACACCTTTTCAGAATAACGACGAGGATACCATCTGGACCAGCGGATTTATGTATGTGGAGATCGTTAAGGACTCTTGCTACCGAACGAGTACGGAAAAAAATCTGTTTCATTGCACAGTTCATACTAACAAGCTCCGGCGGATCAAGAGTGCTGTGTGGTAATGTAGAGTTGGCAGCAAACTGTGCTGCTAACAGATTTGCCTTGTCGATGGAGTTGACATAAGCAGAGTCATTGAAGACGAGCGTTGGGATCGATGACGTGGTCGAGCTCTTAATATTCTTAACAAAAGACCAAAAGTTTTTACTTCCCTTTGGACACAATAGTATTTTTTGCCTTACCTTTTTGGTCATATAAAAACTTGGTCTTCTGTATGTGAGTATTGCAGGCGTTCCTGGCACACTTAAACTTATTTCTGTTTTCTTCTGTAGGGTCATTTTTGAAAATCCGAAAACATTTTTCTCTTTCCCTAAACATCTCTCTACAGCTCGAATCGAACAACGAATGTTCTTTGGGGATTATGCTCTTTGATCTAGTAGTAGAATGTGATTTTATTTGATAATTACAATAGGTTACATACATTTACAAATTAACAAGTATAGCATTGGCTTTTGCCGTCAGCCAGAAAAAAAAGAGTATTATTCAAACATTATGTATAATCAAGATTAAAGTAAAGTTGAAAAGATTAGACTCCTTTAAGATTATCACAACAAATAATAATATAAATATTTTGTTTTTCTTATTAAAAAGCTTCATTTAAAATTTGATTTCTGTAGTTAAGGGCTGTTTTAACGTAGCTTGATAACATTACCCAATCTTGACCATTCAAGACATTTGCAGCTTCATCAACAGTTAAATAGTTTTTCCCCAAGTGCTGTCTCCGTATTGCTTGCAGGATTGGACATGATCCTATAAAATGGAGAACATTTTCCGTCGCACGAAGATTGCATAAACTGCATTCCGTACTTACATCCGGTCCGTATGGTATGTAGTTCAGTCGTAGTAATTCTCCTCTGGTTTTGAAAATTAAAGAGATTGTTTCTATCGTATATCGGTCGTTGAAGTAATTGTTAGGCCCAAGGTCGTATCTCAGGAGCTTATACATGTTTCGGGTACAACTCTGTTGGGCTGACTCCGTAAATTTAACAAAGAAAGAATCTTCAATCCTTCCCAATAATTCTGGAAAGATGTCTTTCCAGGTACTAGTATTTCTTTCCACCAACTGGATGTCGTGCTGAACTCCAAGTCGTGACCATTCTTCGAAGAACTGTGATTTTCGTGATAGCAGATATTTTGCGATAATATTAGGCAGACGATGATTTGGAAGAACCATAACCTTTGCAATGTAGAACAAGTGCAATTTGAGCGAAAAGACGTAGAGCGGCTCTTTGATCTATGCGGAACAAAGTTAGTCATGCCGTTGAGAATTACGTTAGATATCATGTCAGCTGATGCATCCACGTTACCGTGGAGAAAGCACAATGACCAATTGAAATTGTGAAAGAAATTATTCAGGCCGTCCCAATTGGCTTTCTCATATTGTCATACAGTTCTTTTTGGGATTTTTTCTCTTTTTACTGTGACGGAAACCGGGAAATCTATTGACGTGACACAATGGTCCGACGTCCCTAGAGGTGATGACACTTCAACCCTATATTTTTCAGGATGAGAAGTGAGAAACAAATCTAATGTGTTGGCCGAATGGCCAGAAATATCCGGAACCCCAGTGGGCTCATCAACAAGCTGAGCTAAAAGATTTAATTCAGCAAAGATCTCAACACACCTACCTTCGGGTGTTGTGTGGCCAGAATGACGTTTGACATATGAACATCAAAACTCAACTCCCAGAAATGAGTTGGTTACATTTCGAAACTTTTTTGCATTTAGGATCGACGAATGTTAGTAGATGTTACACTGCGTAACATCGAAGGCAAAAAAGAACGAATTAATGGCGTATTGTTGAAAAGCTGGTATTCAGTTTTTTTTCGCGACAACAGAGTTAAAGAAGGGAAATGGATTATATATTGTTCTTTGGTTTGTTTCTTTTGCAATTGATTAGTAAATGTGATCAGAACCTGTTTTTCATGAAGAAAAGAGAAAAGGATGAAAAATAATGGTTCATAAAAATAGAAAGATGTTTCAATGCTGGACTTTCAATTGTTTTGAATATTCTCTTTTTGTGTACAGAAAAAAGGGAAAGTTCATTTTAGTTTTCTCTGAAAATAATGCAAACTACCACCGAAGAACACATTTCACTACATGCGACATGCAAACATTAATGCGTAATACGTTTAACGCGGTTATCAATTGCATACTTTTCGGCACTGCTCGAAATTCGTCATTCAGCCAGACGATTTAGTTAAGAAGTTTCACTTCAAAAATATTCCTGGCAATGATGCTTAGTTTTATCACAAAAAGAGCTGACTAACACAAGGAAAGTCAATCACATGAAATCTGAATTTGTCTTAAGGCTACAGCGCATACTGAAATTTTTCAAAATAAATTGGTTTCCTTTAACCACTTCCGCTAAGGATAAGTTTGGATAAACTAACTTTCGGACCGGTTTTAGTTTTTTTTATAATTTTGTTTAAAAAATAAGAAAAATAAATAGGGTGGCACAACAAAGCTCGGAGAACCTCAGGCCTAACGTGTTTCAAGGACGAACAATTTTATGCCAACTCCGAACGGCGTAGATAGAAAGCCATTTTCATAACAATGTTTATTGATATTGCTTTTAAGAAAAATTATTGATCTCATTTTAAAGAGATCATTTCTACCCAGATTATATAAAATACACGTACCTTTATGAAATTCTTTTATTTCTTTACTATTTTTTCAAGAAGTTTTCAATGTTCAAAACTTTGTAATAAATTTTTTTATTAAAACGAGAACCTACCGCATAATAGAACAAAAAGATTGATATTTACACATATATAGGTATTTGAACTGTTTGTATGAAATTATAAAGTTTTGCAGATGGTGATCCCTTTGGAACTTATACTACATTAACAATTCTGTTTCTGGAATAAATATGAAACAAACAATTTTTTTGGTACCAATTCAAACCTCGACGTTGCAAGTAATAGTCCGGCCTTCAAACATTACACATGTACCAACAACACGGGATAGTAGCAACACTATAATTGGCTTGTACCAATATTTGGTAAACTCCTGTTTCAGAAGTCTTCATAAATGCAGAGGAAATACCTAGTCGGGTAAGTTAATTTGAGGGAACTAACTTCGACAACAAGGAAGAGAAAAACGGGTGTAGCTATTACGGTGAGTTCGACAAAGAGCAGAGCAAAATCAGCGGTTTTTTGAATACCGATTTTGTTTTTTTAGTAATTTTTTTTAGTAGTAATGATAAGGTGTCGGAGTGAGTTGAAAGTAGTTTAATCATCACTCATGCGTGATGCTAAAGCTACCAGTTGCGTTAGAAGTCCTAGACTAAATATATCTTTTATTCTTCTTTTCTTCTAAGGACGTTACGAGTATCCCGACGGATTATAGCTCCTCACATATTTTCTTCATAAAATATTGACAGTACTTGGAAGAGCTAGAAACTTATGTTTCAACAAATGATTCCTATACTATAGGTTATGTTTTGTAATCAACTTTTTTTTCCACTCAAAGTATTTCCTTAAGCTATGAAGTTTAGCTACTTCCATTACAAAATGACTAAAGAACAGAAGACTGGGTAAACAAACTTCTATGAAATCGTGCAGCCAACACTGTCACGTTCATTGTCCACACAACACAGCCTACAAAAATTAACTGCACAAAACACATGAGCCTTGCGGTTATTGAAAAAACAACACAAAAACAATCATCTAGTCAGGATGACCTCAAACTCAAAGGGAAGCAGCTATTGAAGTCACTTGAATCAATAGCTATTGTACTGCATGCTTCGACATATTTTTAGAATTTCTTATGGCACATTACCAAACCGGCTCACATTGTCCAATTGAAATCTCATATTTTAACTGCATGTGATTAATCGATGGTAGGTGTTATAATTATTTGTCAATACAGCAATAATTTCATTGAAACCACTATGTTTCTACTTACCGATTGAGTCGTTCATGACGCACTTAATTCCAAGACAATCAAAATAATAATTAAAGTGTAGGAAACCCAAGAGCGGCTCCCAGTTTCAATTTATGTTGAAAACTTGGTGAATTGCACACCTTCTACTAAAACGGACACTTTGTTTAATGCAATTTCGGCAAAAGACAGAAACCGTTATGTAATATCTACCTGGATGCAGTAAGCGATTAATTAAACCCGAACGGAGTTATTTTAAAGGGTTTTATTCACTTATCAACACAATTTATTTACAGAGCACAAACCGTTTCTAGTTTTTCCGCCATGCCATACCGTAGAAAAAATCCTATTCGTCTCTCTCGTGTCTTGTCTGCAGTCAAGTGAGGTAGGATTTGATTGGTAATGTCAAAAAGTGTTCATAGAGGTGAAGTTTTTGTGGTTACTGTTCCCCCACAGTGAGTTGAGAGTGAGAGTCACATCCACATCACAGACCTCACAGACAGCGCTGCCAAGTGCCAACTAACTACCTCGTTTCCACTTAGAATCGGGTAATCGAATCGAATTATGATTCAGATTTCCATGCAGGTATCTACTTACCCCTGAATTGAGTAATCTAGGTATAAAACACACTCTTTTGAATCGATCCAGCTACAAGAGCTGTATCGAATCGGGTAATGCTATTTCAATTCGATGTAGGTATACACTGGCACTAATTCGAATTGAAGTGTGATTCAATTCTAAGTGGAAACGAGGTAAATGGTGGAACTACATGCATCTACAACTGCAGATGAAAAACGAAAAAAGACACAAGATGTAAAATTCATACTTGTCTGACCCTGCAGCTACATGATCAAGATATGGTAAGCCATCAGCCTATGTCAAATTCCTGTTCGTGTTTCGGCTGTGACGTAGTCGACTTATAATTTTTCAGGCACATGGCTTTCAATTGATATGTCATTATTTATTTTCAAAATGGCACCCACAAGAAATTTGAAATTCAAAGTTTTCTTCCAGGCACTCTTTTCTCTTTCTGAGGGTATTTGACGAAGCTGTCAATTTCATGGCTACTGAAACTGCTTCTCGGGTGGCTTTCAATATTCCATATCAGTTGGGTTTCAGTTTCGAAAAGTTTGGTTGTGTATGTAAGAAAAAGTTTAGAGCTTTGTGCAAGCCAATGCGGTGAGTGCGTGCGATGTGATTGCGTTAAGTCAAATCCCTATGCATTAAGTCAAACGTCCAGAAGATTACATAGAGATTTGACTTAATGCAATCGCATCGCACACACTCACCGCGTTGGTTTGCGCAAGGTTTAAGTGTATCTCAAATGGGTTACCATGGGGTCAATTCCCGATCTGTGAAGCTGTGCAGTGAAAAAAAATATATCATTTCAGTTTTCATACAGTTTTTTCATTTTATCACTTCACGAACCCATTCTAAGCGATTCCGGATCTAAAAAGTACTAAAATGTTCTAAATGATAAATTCTGACAGTATTCTCTCATTTTCTCTCTCATTTCTATTGGATTCCAATTGGATTTTTCATCGTTTGAGTTTTGCGGCCATTTTTCATAATTGAATTTTTCACCGACTCATACGGCAATGAAAAGAAATTTATCATATGAAAAAAAATTGACATTTGAGGATGGATTTTCACTAATGGAGAATCGAATTTTCGGTGAAGCTGTGATAATTGTTTTCACTTCACAGCTTCACAGATCGGGAATTGACCCCCATATCTTGATCGTGTAGCACAGGGGTGATAGAGAGAGAACGCACCATCTGCACTTCCTTAGTTATGGCTGCAGATGAAAAATTATGGGTGCAGATGAACATGTTCATTATCCCTCATCCAAAGCCAAAAGCCTTGCGCAAACCAACGCGGTGAGTGCGTGCGATGCGATTGCGTTAAGTCAAATCTCTATGTAATCTTATAGACGTTTGACTTAATGCTTAGAGATTTGACTTAACGCAATCGCATCGCACGCACTCACCGCGTTGGTTTGCGCAAAGGCCTAATCCTATTCGTCTCTCTATTTAACTTATGTGTTTTATAATCTTCATCCGTCACGCTTTACTTTTCTGCACTTCTGCAGTTGCAGATGCATGTAAATCCAGCATAATAGACCTTAGAGGAATAAAGAGCAACAAACACCACTGCATCTGCCATCGAATTGACTTCACAAACACTACTTTATTTTCGGATTACGAAACTGATTCCGGAGTCCCAAAATAAAGTGGTGTTAGTTTCGAAGCCCCAAAATAAAGTGTCCGTAAATTCACTTGATCTCGTGTTGCTAAAACAACAATGTAAGCAAATGGAAGTTGCAGGGCAAGAGACCTATGGCAACTAGGTAGCGCTATAACACGAAATTCGATTTTTTGTGCAAATAATTTGTAAAACATTTGGAAAAATTTGGAAAACAGTTTCCGCAATTTGGAAAAGTCCCAAAAAAAAGTTATTAACAATTTAAGATTTGGCGTATACTTGGCAGCGCTAGCAATGAAATTCAGGGGACAATTTATTAAAATTTGGAAAACACTTTTCCTTAAGAACGGGTCACACACGGCTGCTTGTCAGCCGCGTCTTGGCAGCGGCTGGCAGTAGCAGAAGCAGCGGCTGGCAACCTGGTCACACACAGCTGCAGAAAACCAAACAAAAATTTGTTTTTGAACATTATTTCTAATTTTTAAGCCTATTTATGATATTTGACACAAATTTCGAATGAACAATTACTAAAGTCCCTGTCCACACGTGTTATTCCAATAACGTTATACCGGTCGTTTCTGGGCAAAAGGGGTGAGGAAGAAAGAGGCTGGATGCGCAAAACGAAATCAGATTTATCTGCCTAAGCAGTACACTTGGCGTGTCCAGACGGGTTATACTCATAACGTTATGCTTTTTTCAATACACTTTCCAACACAAAATGGAGAACTTCTGCGAGGAATTATAACAACGTGTAGACACCTAGCGTTAACAGCATAACGTTATTGAAATAACCCGTCTGGACAGGCACAAATAGAATGTCGAATGTAGAATCAGTGCTTTTTTATTTTGCCAGCCGCTGCCAGCAACCAAAAGTTGAACATGTTGAACTTTGCCAGCTGCTGCTAATTACTTGTCGGCTGACAGCGAGTGTGTTGAATTTTGTGGTCACACAAAGCTGATCAGCGGCTGGCAGCAGCGGCTACTCGGTTGCAGATGAAAAATTATGGTTGCAAGATGAACATGTTCATCTGCACCCATAGTTTTTCATCTGCAACCATAACTTGGAAGTTCGTTCCCTCTCTATCAGACTAGTATGAATTTTACATCTTGTTTCTTTTTCCGATTTTCATCTGCACTTGCAGATGCATGTAAATCCACCATAATAAAGCACAAAAGTTAAAAAGAGAGGCGAATGGAATTACGGTTGCAGATGGTGCGTTCCCTCTCTATCAGACAAGTATGAATTTTACATCTTGTGTCTTTTTCCGATTTTCATCTGCATTTGCAGATGCATGTAAATCCACCACCAAAACTATAGTTTTGCTAAAAAATGCAATAAATATAATACTGGTGAGCTGCTGTACCTTTTATTAGCAGCAAACTAAACTAAAATGCTAATAACTTTTTTTCTATACAATTCTAAATTACTTAATTCAGTTTTTTTAGTTTGTTAAAAGCTTGATTGAATTTGGAATTTGGAACCAAAACATTCCATGAAATCTGTGATTTTCGGCTAATAATAGCTGCGTTCCTTTGGGAACATTTATCTACTGCTTAGTACTTCTGGCTGCTTTGAACTACTTTTCCCTTGTGGTCAAAGTAGTTCTTCGAAGTAGTTACGATACTAGTCTACGCCAGATGGCGTCAGTAAAAAGAAATAGAAATTGTTGTTGTTTGATATGGCGTCAGTAAAAAGAAATAGAAATTGTTGTTCTTTGATTTGACGTTTCTCAAAAACAATAATTTTGGAGGTTAGATTTTACTTTTTGAAAAATTAACGCGTTCCATTCAACGTCTACTGCGAAGTACTAAAAAGTAGTTTAAAAGTCCCAAAGGAACGCGCCTAATACCAAAATCACATATTTAATTGTTTTGGTTTTCCACATTCAATTAAGATTTTTTCAAGCTTAAGAAACTTGTTTTGTACTTTGGAAAAGTATAGGGAAAAAGTTATTAGCGTTTTAGTTATAAAAATTAAATTTTCCATTAAAATAAAGTACAGCGGCTAACCAGCATTAGGCGTGGTATATGGTTCAGACGAAAATCTGCCAACTATTTCTTCAGTGTGAATTGCCCTGCCTAATGACAAGTAAGAAGTGTTCAGAAGTTATACAAGTAAACTTATCGAATAATTTGACAGCAGTTTTCTGTCAAAACATATAACGCACGTTAAATTATTTCTTAGTAGAAACTCCTGGAATTATCTAGAACGAAAAGTGCATTTATAAATACAAGTGGCAAGCCCAAATTCAATTCATTTGAAAGAGAACAGTCGGCAACGAAACATTTGGAAAACCTGAACAGAATTTTATTTTGGATATTTTCATTACAAGTGCGAACTATAGTGTATTATTGTTTATTAAATTGATAAATAAGTGAAAAAAGTTTAAAATTTGAAGTGAAACTACGTATTACATTGATACATTGACATTGTTACAACTGAATTAATAAATTGAAAGTAATTAGAAGTTTTAAAAAATACTTCCAACTTTCGTCACAAATAAATAAGTTTTGGCAGACATCTACGTCATACTAGAAGGTAACTTATCCATTCAAAATATCACTAATTTTTGCTGCAAGTTCTCGAATTATCGATGAAATCAGAAATCACCTTTTTCTCCCTTTGAGTTGTTCGGGTCGAGTGTGGTTTACCCTTAATTGTTATCTAATTAGAGAAAGGGAGATAAAAGATTTCTTGGTATAGAAAATTCGCTGGCAAATTGTTAAAAAGGAAAGTCGCAAATTGTACAAATTCTGATTTTTTTTTTTTGCTTTACAGATTGACAATGGGAAAAGACTTCTATCAAATTCTTGGCATCTCTAAAGGTGCGTCGGACGATGAGATCAAAAAAGCATACAGGAAACTGGCGCTGAAATATCATCCTGACAAAAACAAAACACCAGAAGCTGAAGAACGATTCAAGGAGATAGCTGAGGCTTACGAGGTGTTATCGGACAAGAAAAAGCGTGATATATATGACCAATCTGGCGAGGAAGGCTTGAAGGGAGGATCGACGTTCCAGGGTGGAGACTACTTCCATGGCGATGCGAGGGCTACATTTGCCCAGTTCTTCGGGTCATCCAATCCATTTGGCATCTTTTTTGGATCAGATCCCCAAAGAATATTTGAATCACAAACAATGTTCATGGATGGGGGGGAAGACGATATGATGTACCAGCAGATGGGTATGGGCTACGGTGGAAATGGAGGTGCCTTTCGATCACAATCATTCAATGCAGCACCTAACAGGAAACGACAAATGCAAGACCCTCCAATCGAGCATGATTTGTATGTAGCTTTGGAAGAAGTTGACAGAGGATGTGTCAAAAAAATGAAAATTTCTCGAATGTCGATGGCCTCAGGAATGCCAAAGAAAGAGGAAAAAGTTCTAAATATCACAGTGAAGCCTGGATGGAAGGCCGGCACAAAAATCACATTCCAGAAGGAGGGAGACCAGGCTCCGGGAAAGATTCCTGCTGACATAGTTTTCATCATTCGCGATAAGCCACATAATCATTTCAAACGCGAAGGCAGTGACATCAAATATAATGCGAAAATTTCCTTAAAACAGGCGCTTTGTGGCACAACATTAGCGGTGCCAACGTTATCAGGAGACCAGATCACAGTCAAAACTCAAGGAGAAATTATCAAACCGAATACAGTAAAGCGAATTAGTGGCAGGGGCTTGCCCTTCCCGAAAGAACCTTCAAGAAGAGGAGACCTGTTGGTAGCGTTTGACATTAAGTTTCCAGATTCACTGATGAGTGGAACCAAAGATTTGCTAACGGAAATCTTGCCAAACTAGAAAGAACAAAATCATCTTGTTTGAAGACAACAAAGAAGCTTCTGGAAAGATAACTGGTGTGCCGAAAAAGTGAACAGCCGGTGTTTGGATTTTTGGAATAACAAAAATATATATCAAGGTAGCCAGGAGTCGTCGAAAGAGAAGTTTGCTAGTTATAATAATTACTATGGAAAATTATTCTAGAAATTATATAAAATGAGCAGAACTAGACGGCTGCTAAAAAGAGAAGATGTACGTTTTAGTACGCGAATGTGTATTTATGTAAACATAATCTTAGAATAAGAACTCATTACGGAATAGTGTAATCGACGTGAAATTGTACAGACACATATAACAAAATAATATAATCAAGCAATTACCTAAATATACATACATTTTAAGAAAAATGTGTTTTTTGTTTTCTTATTTCTTAGTTATCCGCTGTGGAGTAAGAGTATGGGGTTCAGTGAGATATCGGAAACTTGGAAATGTGTTTTAGATAGATAGATAGATAGGTTTCTTTATTAGCACCATTTAGGCTTTAGTTTACAAATTAAATAATTTAAATACATAAATAAAACAATTAACAAAATGTTTATGTACTTAATCAATATTTCAGTCTTACAAATTCTACTATTTTTCTTTTAATTGCTATCACATTCGTTTCACATTTTACGTGGTTTGGTAATTGGTTGAAAATCTTAAAACCCTTATAAATAAGTGAGTTTTGAGCTCTCGCTGTTACAAAACTTGGTAGTCTAAAATCGTTCATATTTCTGAGAGAATAAGGTTGAGTTTCATGGACATAATTTACATATCTTGTTAAATATACTGGCATCAAGTTATTTTTTAATTTTGAAGACAAACATTAACATATTCATAACGATTCTTTGTTTAACAGTTAACCATTTCAGCGATTCTAACATAAAACTAATTGATGAGTATCTACTACATTTCAAAATGTTTCTCATTGCTTTATTTTGCAATCTTTGTAGTCTGGCAATTGAACCTTCATTACATAAAAACAAAACAGTTGAACAGTATTCAAAGTGAGGTTTCACAATAACATTATAAATATTAATTGCAGTTAACATCGTAACATCTCTTCTGATCCTTTTTAAAAAACCTATCTTTTTAGAAATTTTTTTACAAGTATATTCAATGTGACTTTCAAATGAAATTTTACTATCTATCATAATACCAAGGTATTTTATTTCATAAACTCTTTCTATTACCTGATTTTCAATTATCAGGTTTGAATGAAAATTTAGATTAGTTTTATTTGTTATTATCATGCTTTTTGTTTTCATTGTATTTAATTTAAGTTTATTTTGACATAACCAAACATAGATATTGTTCAGATCTTCTTGTACTTTACTGTGGCACTCTTCAATGTCTTCTCCAGCGTAAAAAATCAAGGCATCATCAGCAAACAGGGCGATTTCACAGTGCTTCAAAACACACACAATATCATTAATATAAATGACAAACATAAGAGTTCCCAAAACTGATCCTTGAGGGACTCCTAGGTCAACATACTTTGATTTTGAAAAATGTCCATCAACCTTAACTTTCTGTGTTCTTTTTTCGAGGTACGTTTTAAACCAACTCAGTTCACGGCTTTTAACACCATATTTTTCTAATTTGTCCAACAGAATTGATCGATCTATTGTTTCAAACGCTCGTTTCAAATCAAGAAAAACACTATACACATACTTCCGTTCCGAAACACTTTCTTTCCAGTTTGTAAGGAATTACTTATCGGCCTGTATTGCAAAACACAATCTGTATCGTTGCATTGCGATTACTTTTCACGATACTCGCTGAGCTTTTCGATTGCTATTGGCGTGAGGTCACTTCAAAAAGAGGAACTGATGAGTGTTTTGAATGGCGACTGGGGTTGGAATATTCTGTATAGATACACTAAATCTGCATTGGATTATAGAAATAAAATTAGAGATGGTAATTTTTGAAAAAAATATAAAAAAAAAAAAAATTTAAATTTTAATGTAACTTTTCTTATTTTCAATAATGATCAACAATACAAAAATGTCAATCTGGTAGACGGCTCAATGCCAAACCATAAGACTTTATGCTTATTAATAATATTGTAAGAATATTGTATTTTTTATATATACATATGTTATACAGTTTAATAAAGAAGTCACTAAAACTAAACTAAAAAACTATCTATCCCGTAGTGAATATTCATAAGAGCCAAGCCGTTCAGTCAGTTTTCACTCGTTGTGTTCCTCAAGTAGCTTTTAAGTCTCCGTAGGCTTGAAAAAGTCCTTTCTGGTGTAGCAGTGGAAACAGGTGTGGTAGCCAATATCTGTAGCAACGTGTAAATAATTGGACATAATGTTTTATCGCACTTATCCAAGCATTCCATTCCAGATTTTGAACTAGGGGAACCTAGTGAACCCCTGAAACCCCCCTGGCTACGCCCATGGTACAGCTCGGTGTTGTATCTTCTTCTCCACACATTGTCTTCGCATACGGGACCAAAGATAATTCGGAGAATTTTTCTTTCGAAACGACCATGCTTCTGCGCCGTAAAGCAGGACTGGGATGATCAAGGTCTTATACAAGGTTACCTTGGTTTTCCTGAAGAGGGTTTTGTTTCTCAATTGCCTTCTTAACCCAAAGAAGCAACGGTTGGCAAGAGTTATTTTCCGTTCGATCTCCGCACTGATGTTCTTTTCCGTGTCTATAGCGGATCCTAGGAAGACCAAGTACTGTACCTACTACATCGAAGTTATGTCTGTCTATTGTGACGTTTTGTCCAATTCGTCGATGTTCTGTGTCCTTGTTTGATGACAACATATACTTCGTTTTGCCCTCATTAACCATCAAACCCATTTTTGCCGCTTCTGTTTCGATACTCGCAAAAGCACCTATGACATTACGCTTTTTTCTTCCCATAACGTCAATATCATCTTCATTGGCGAGTAATTGAACAGACTTTTGAAAGATTGTTCCTCTGGTGTTGACGTTTGAGTTTCTTACAATCTGTTCAAGTATGATGAAGAAATCGCATGACAGTTTGTCGCCTTGCCTAAAGCTTTTTTCGACATCCAAGGTCTCGGTGAGTTTTTTACCGACCTTGACGGAGCAGCGTGAATTCTCCAAAGTCATTTTGCATATTCGTACGAGTTTTGCAGGGATGCCGAAACTAAACATGGCTCTGTACAGCTCGTCTCTGTAAATACTGTCATACGCGGCCTTGAAATCGATAAAGAGATGGTGAATATCGATATTATATTCTCGGGTTTTTTCCAAGATCTGCCGTTGTGTGAAAATTTGGTCTATTGTGGGGTTTCAGAGGTTCACACATTACAGCAGATAAGATCTTATAAGCGACGTTAAGGAGGCTTATCCCTCTATAATTGGAGCAATTGTGAGGGTCTCCCTTCTTTAGGATCGGGCATACGATACTGAGGTTCCATTCATCGGGCATGCTTTCTTCAGACCATATCATGCAGATCAGCTGGTGCATGCTCCTTTCCGATTGGTCTCCAGCTGCCTTGAAGAGTTCGGCATCAAGGCCATCTGCACCTGCAGTCTTATTTGATTTAAGTTTGCATATAGCAAGCTTAACTTCTTCTAGGTCGGGAGGACGGCATTCTTGATCATCGTCCAAGCTGAATGGGGCAATCTGCCTGACAGCGGAATTTGTGTACTCATCGCCGTTAAGCAGTCTGCAGAAATGATCTTTCCAGATCCTCAGTAGCGATTGTGACTCTATGACTATGTTTCCCTGCTGGTCTTTACAGGCTTAAGTTCGGGGTTTGCCACCCTGGCAGGATCTGTTATGCTTAACTTTTTATTGAAACACCTTTCCTTTTTGGATTCTAAATGACGACTAGTTTTATATTCTGCTATGAGATCGCCTCAACCATACATCGCATCAAGATTCTTCTTTGTATGGGTTTTGCATATCAAGCATTATGTGGATACACATAAATGCAAGTATACAAGTAGGATATGTTTATGATGATGATCAATGCGGAATGCGGACCATGAACAGTGATGTGTTTATTTAAGATAAACATCCATGGATGGAGTCACTGGTTATTGATATTATTGATTCTGTCGTGAACCCCCAATACTGAACGGATGTTTATAAGAAGAACTATCCAAACAATATTGTGTAGAGGTTTAAATAAGAAAGGTGACAGAAGTGGATTATTTATTGTGATATAAATAAACACTTCACGCAAGAGGCAATTGAGGCTTTTTTCCACATTTAATACCACGATCGATTAAAATCAACCAAGCATATTTCCACGCTAAATACGATGATTTAGCACCATCATAACACCTCCCCCCTTAATTGAGTGAAGAACTAGACTAAAGAACTTGTGCGAATGCATGTATGAGAGTCCCATCAACAAGAACATAAACAGTCTATTTTATTAATATTCATTTTAATGTAAATTTTTTGTATTATAAAAAAAAATAACAATATTAATATATTAAAAAAAATATATATATAACTAAGAATGTTAGTTACTAAACATGATTTTGTTTCATTTCTTTTTCTTTATATATCATAATTATATTTCATAATTATATTTCAACTTCTTAGGTCTATTACAAGTTACTTGTGCTGTCTCTGTGTTACTTTGAAAAGTAACCGCTAAAGGTTTTCCTTCCTTCTTGACAAAGCATTTATTAAATAATGTTATTTTATTTTTTCCTCTTATACATTTTACAGTAAAGTATATAATTGCAAGAGCTATGATTGTTCCTGACAATCCTGTTACAAATCCTTGTGTTCCTTCAGGAATAGGCTTCTCATGGAGTACATCGACTTAGAGAGGCCATAGTCGAAGAATGCTCGTGCCAAAGATCAGAAATACAAAAGAACCAGCGGAGTGGACCAGTAAGATGTTGGAACTGCAACAAGACCGGGCACTTACAGCGTCAATGCCGACTACCACCAAATAAAACCGGTTGTCAACATTGTGGAAGCAAGATATCCAACCCAGAGCAAGGTAACAACAACACCAGCTTCAATCCGTTTCCCATCAGGGAAACGAGGAAGAACCAACTTCGAGGGGCAGAGGCTGGTTTCTTGTATCGATGGCCCCAGAACCACCATCCAGGTCTCCCAGACCAAACGAGACAACAAGAGTCTGACTGTGGAGACTACTATTGACGGGAACAAACATGTGGCTACCATCGACACCGGTGCCACAGCATCCATAGTACGTCGAGACCTGGTAAAGACGACGTGGCTTCATAACACCAATAGCTACCGTCTAAGAACCGCAACGGGAGAAGAAGCAAGAGTATATGGAGAAGTTTGTCTTAAGATCCGACTGGCCGATCTAGTGTTTACTCATCAATTCCTGGTGGCAGATATATGTGACGAGTGCATCATTGGAATCGACTTTATGAAACAGCACGGAGTTATTTTAGACATCGGTAATCAGGTTTTGAAGTACCAAAATAAGGAACTTCCAATGACCTATTCGAACGAAAGTACGTCGACACTGAGAACTGTTATCACGGAAGATCTGATTCTGCCTCCTTCTTCTGAAGTGTTCGTTTGGACAAAACTGGAAGGTGAGTTTGGAAGCCTTCGATACCTCATGGTGGATCCAGACCCAGAGTGTTCCTTCCAAAGCGTCATCATTGAAAAAACACTGGTAGCACCGAAAAAAAATGGTCCCCGCAGTGGCGTAGCATAGGGGGGTTTTGGGGATAAAACCCCTCCCGAAAATATTTCAGTCGAATATCATTTAAACGCTTCATTTGTTTTTTTTTTGTTTTATTGATGCAAATTTGTTTTTCATATTTAAAATTTAAGTTCGAGCTTTTCACAAATCAGTATCTAAATACATGTATGCTTGTGTTTTGCCTACATTGAGCTATAGAAAACAGTTGAAATGCATTAGTAGGGCTCCTATCCCTATGCATTAAGTCAAACGTCCACAAGATTACATATGGATTTGACTTAACGCAACCGCATCGCACGCACTCACCGCATTGGTTTGCGCAAGGCTTTATTCTTTTAAAATCATTTTGAGTTTTTGTGATTCTCTCCTTTAATATAATCTTCTTCATACTCAAACATGGCAAATACGCGATCCAAGTTAAACCCAACCAAAGACAACCAATCTCTACCTACAACTCCAACCTTAAAAGCCGTTGACATTACAAAACAAATGTCAACCTTAAGTCTCTCGATGAACGTTTGAATAAACATAGTGCATACATCATTGATAATTTGAAGAGTGAAATTTTAAACCTTCGCTCTGAATTTGCTGCAAAAATGGAAGCCGTCGAAAAAACCTGGTTGAGTCAATTTAATATACTGCAAACATCCATCGCTCATATATCCGAACGCGTTGAAGCTCTTGAAACTAAAACAACTAAGTCGCAACCAACAACTACACAAACAGAAGAATTTAAATCTCTTAAAAACCAGCTCGAATCCATTGAACGCAAGGAGATCGCCACTGATGCCGTTTTGTTTGGGGTCCCAATGATGCAAAACGAAAACCTTCAATTTCTCTTCAACGAACTCTGCAAAACAATAGGTTGCACAACACACTAAAAAATATTTTTCGTCCCAAACACCCTCGCCCTGATAACGCACCCATAATTTTAAAGTTTTTTTCTGTTGAAGAGAAGAATTCGGTTATTGCATCGGCCGCTCATTACCGTAAAACAAACAATAAGCAGCTTAACTTGCATGACGTAAACCTGAATTCAAGCAAGTCAATTTACTTGAACGAAAGTCTGACTAAGAAAGCACGTGATCTTTTAAGCTACGTGCAGACGGCATATAAAAAGCCGCACATATGTGCGGTTCTGACGTCACATAAAAAGTTGTAAATTCAACGCAAATGCTATACGTAAATCAGTGTACGCAAACTCGCATGTAAGGGTGTTCAGACGATGTGCGGAATCTGTCCCAAAAGCCGCACATTAGTTTGCGTTGATTTGCTCGCACATCAAATGTACGCAAATGAATACGCAAATTTTTCGGTCGATGTGCGACGTGTTCACACGATATGCAGAAAAATCCGCACATCACCCATTTGCGTTCATATGCAAGTTTGCGTTAATTCAATAAATTGTTTGAATTTTGTGTTTTATTCATGGGTTGAGCTAATCCGTACATAAATTTAAAAGTGCTGAAATTATTTGAAAATGTTGAAAAGAAAGAGGGGGAACTACTGCTGTTTTGGCATTGGATGTGATTTATCTGCAATCAGTCAAGATTAACTAAATAAATAAATAAAATACTCAAGTAAAAAAAAAAAAAACATAATACCCAAGAGACCTAATAATTATTTCAGTATTGTATTCATGAAAATAAAAACAGTCTACTACCAACACACTTCGCTTCGCTCATTTTATAATTTTTTTAAATTGAAAACCGATCACAACTATGCTGTACAAGCACTACTGATTTGCGTAAAATATGCACATTTGCGTTGTCCTATTTTCGTGTCACCGCACATGATTTTGAAGATCGCACATGCACGCACATGCACGCAAACTGTCACAAAAAATGTGCGAGGGTGTTCAGACGATTTGCGAAAAAGCCGCACATTTATGTGCGGTTTTGCTGTCGCACATCGTCCGCAAACCATTTGCGTACATGTGCGGACTGTCCCAAAAGGGTGTTCAGACGATATGCGTCAATATTCGCAAATGATGACGTAAAAATGACGTCAGAACCGCAAACATGTGCGGCTTTTATATGCCGTCTGCACGTAGCTTTACAACAAGCAGTCAAACTTAAGAGAAGTAATCATCTTTTCTCTGCCTATACTAATCGTGGATTTGTATACGTTAAACGACGAGCTAACGAAAGAAGTATTCTGATAGAAAACTCGGAGAAATTAGTTGCTGTTGCTGCTGTGGACTCATGAAAGAACATCGATTTACATCCTACATATATCACACTTGCATTAACTTGATTATTTATTATTGTAATTTTTTTTTTTCTTTTTTTTTTTATTGTTTTCTTTTCAATTTAATAACCTTTCCTTTTCCTCTATTTTTGTAATTTTTTTTTCTTTTTTTTCTTTTCATTATGCTAAACATTTTGTGTCGACAACACATTGGCTTGCATGTCTGCCATCTCAACGTCCAAAATATTGCCGGGAAAAAATTCGATGAATTTAAATATACTTTCGAAAAAAGTCTATTGGATGTGATATGTTTAACTGAAACATGGTTTAATACAGCGCAGAGTTCTAAGTATTTTTCTTTAGATTCTTTTGACCTTTTTCGAGCTGATCGCGTGGGGCGTGCGGGGGGTGGAGCTGCCATTTACATAAGAAAAGCACTGAAAGCGAAAGTATTGTAACGTGCGCTTAGTTCGCAAAAATAAAACTCTACCTTTCAATTTAATTCTACCACCTTATTCAGTATCTACTTTCGATATACACTTTATTTGAACTCAACTCGACTTTTGGACTATCACTTGTATTTACTCTTAACTTTATCACTCTATAAACAAAACTGCCCTCTGGTTGCCTCGGGCGGGCTATTTATATCGAATGACATGCCATCTAGAACTCTCCAGTTACTTCTACATGTTCTCCACATTTGCTGTCAAGCATCTCTACACTCACACACACTGGCTTACAAGCAACGCCTGTCATTTATACCATTCCATTATAGTGTTGCCAGTTGTGTTTTCGGTTGAACGTTTTTCGATTAGGAAATTGGTATAAAATGTTGGGTTCACGTCACACTGCCCCCTCCTTAGGATTGTTCGTCCCGAATAATTCCATCTGCAGCCTCGCCACTATATCGATGCAGCCTGTCACAATGAAATACTTTTAACTTGCCTCTTAGTCCTCTTTGGATGCGGTAAACCACGTCGTTAATCCTAGTGACTACAGTATAAGGACCTTCCCAGTTTTGCTGAAGTTTCGGTGACAATCCCTTTTGACGATGAGGATTATAAAGCCACACACGATCTCCTGCTTGGAATCCTGACGTTGTCGCTTTTGTGTCGTACCGTGTCTTCATCCGGTCGCTGTAGGTTTTCATCCGTTCCCTTGTTCTTTTATGGATGTCAGCGAGCTTCTCCTTGAGGTCGTCCACATACTCGTTTGTGTCCTGTGGCTCCTCTGTGGGGCATCCAAATTTAAGTTCGCTGGGCAGCCGCATGGTTTTCCCGAACAGGATGTCAGATGGTGTTTGTCCTGTCGAGCTATGTACTGCACTTCTATAGGCCATCAGGAATATCGGTACGTGCCTATCCCAGTCTCTTTGGTAGTCGCCTACGACCTTCGTGAGGTGTTCTTTCAAGGTCCGGTTGAATCTTTCAACCATCCCATCAGATTGTGGATGAAGCGGTGTGGTTCTCGTTTTCTTAATGCCAAGTAGTCCGCACACTCCTTGGAAGATGTTTGACTCAAAGTTCTTCCCTTGGTCGGAATGGAGTTCCATAGGCACGCCAAACCTACTCACCCAGTTAAACACAATCTGGTCGACCACCGTTTTGGCCTCTTGATTTGGGATGGCATACGCCTCAGGCCACTTGCTAAAATAGTCCATTACAACCAGAATGTACTTGTTTCCAGCGTTGGTCTCTGGAAAAGGCCCAGCCACATCTACTGCAATCCTCTCAAAAGGCGATCCAACGTTGTACTGATGCATCTTACCTTGAATCTTCCTACCAGGTCCTTTGGTTGCAGCACACTTGTCACATGTTCGGCACCACTTCTCCACGTCATCTCTAGCATGCAGCCAGTAGAACCGATGTCGCACCTTCTCCAGTGTTTTATTAACTCCCAGGTGACCTCCAGAAGGTCCGTCGTGCATCTCCCGAAGAACTTCACTGACTTTCGATTGCGGTACGATCAGCTGCATCACATATGTTTTACCATCAGCGGACTCCCATTTTCGCCTGAGGACACCTTCTTGCACATACAGTGAGTCCCACTGTGCCCAATAGGCTTTGAGAACTGGACTCCTGTCTGAAATGTCACCCCATTCAGGTTTCTCCTCATTTTCTTTCCATGCGAGAATGGGTTCGATATCTGGGTCCTCCTGTTGAGCAGTCCTCACTTCCTCATTGCTCCATCCGCATATCGGGTCAGCTCTTAGTCGCTGAGCGGTAATATTTTCTTTGTCTTCTTGCCGCCTACAATGCTTGCAATCCACTTTGCAAGGTCTTCGGGATAATGCATCGGCGTTTGAGTGCAGCTTTCCTCTGCGGTGTTGGATCTGGTAGTCATAGGTCTGCAATCTTTCTATCCACCTTGCGACTTGACCTTCTGGATTTTTGAAGTTCAACAGCCAGTTCAGAGCACCATGGTCTGTCCGCAGAAGGAATTTCTGTCCATAGATGTACTTATGGAAGTGCTTTGTTGCCAAGATGAGAGCTAGCAGTTCCCTTCTGGTCACACAGTAGTTTCTTTCGGGTTTCGATAGGACCTTGCTGTAGTATGCCACCACTTTCTCCTCGCCATCATACACTTGGGATAGTACCGCCCCGATTCCAACGTTGCTTGCATCTGCGTCGACGATGAATGTTTTGCCAGGTGTTGGATGTGCCAGCACTGGAGCGTTACAGAGGCGGTATTTGAGTTCCTGGAAAGATTTCTCACACTCACCTGACCATTTAAACTGCTTCCCCTTTTCGGTGAGCTGATGCAAACTCTTCGCAACTCCAGCAAAGTTCTTAACAAAACGTCGGTAATATGTGGCAAGTCCCAGAAAACTTCGGAGTTGATGTTTGTCCTGTGGTGTTGGCCAATTTTTGACGGAGTCAACTTTTTCAGGATCAGTCTTTACTCCTTGGGATGAGATGATGTGTCCCAAATACTTGACTTCGGTTTTGAAAAGTGCACATTTTTCTGGATTCAGTTTAAGGTTAGACTTTCGAAGTCTCTGAAACACGGCTTTTAGGTTCTTGCAATGTTGGTCAAATGTTTTCCCGTAAACAATGACATCGTCCAAGTAGACTAGGCACGCTTTCCACGTCAGTCCTTGAAGAACGCACTCCATTAAACGCTCGAATGTTGCCGGAGCGTTACATAGCCCAAACGGCATAACCTTAAACTGCCAGAGCCCATTACCTGTAGAAAATGCCGTCTTTTCCCGATCTTCAGGGTGGATGTCAACTTGCCAATATCCACTCTTCAAGTCCAGCGTCGAGAACCACTGCGCTCCCTCCATGGCATCCAGGGTATCACTGATTCTGGGCAGGGGATAGCTGTCCTTCTTAGTCACATCATTCAGCCTTCGGTAGTCCACACAAAAACGAGTGCTTCCATCTTTCTTTTTCACTAGAAGCACTGGTGACGCCCAAGGACTTTTGGATATTTCGATAAGACCATCCTTCTTCATTGCTGTTATCATTTCCTCAACCTCACCTTGTTTGGCCAGTGGAAGACGTCTTGCGGGTTGACGAATCGGTCTTGCATCTCCTGTGTTGATGCGATGCTGCACCAACTGTGTCCTACCATATTGCCCCTTTTGCGATGCGAAGATATCAGTGTACTCTTGTAGGAGACTTTCAGCCATCCTTGTTTGTTGGTGATCAAGGTTGGATGAATTCAGTATTTTAGCTCTGATGGTTTCGAGCTCCTCCGGAGTTATAGTTTTTCTCGGAGCTTCGTCTGTGATCTTCGTAATTGCTGCAACCGATTTGCAACGTCCAACGACTTCTCCTTTCTTCAACTTTACATCGTACGGTCTGGTGTTTAGTAATCGTACGGGGACCATTTTGTTTTTTGGTGCTACCAGTGTTTTCCCAATGATGACGCTTTGGGAGGAACACTCTGGGTCTGGTTCCACCATGAGGTATCGAAGGCTTCCAAACTCACCCTCCAGTTTCGTCCAAACGAACACTTCAGAAGAAGGAGGCAGAATCAGATCTTCCCTGATGACAGTTCTCAGTGTCGACGTACTTTCGTTCGAATAGGTCATTGGAAGTTCCTTATTTTGGTACTTCAAAACCTGATTACCGATATCCAAAATAACTCCGTGCTGTTTCATAAAGTCGATTCCAATGATGCACTCGTCACATATATCTGCCACCAGGAATTGATGAGTAAACACTAGGTCGGCCAGTCGGATCTTAAGACACACTTCTCCATATACTCTTGCTGCTTCTCCCGTTGCGGTTCTTAGACGGTAGCTATTGGTGTTATGAAGCCACGTCATCTTTACCAGGTCTCGACGTACTATGGATGCTGTGGCACCGGTGTCGATGGTAGCCACATGTTTGTTGCCGTTAATAGTAGTCTCCACAGTCAGACTTTTGTTGTCTCGTTTGGTCTGAGAGACCTGGATGGTGGTTCTGGGGCCGTCGATACAAGAAACCAGCCTCTGCCCCTCGAAGTTGGTTCTTACTCGTTTCCCTGATGGGAAACGGGCTGATAGGCAACGCTGGTGTTGTTGTTACCTTGCTCTGGGTTGGATCTCTTGCTTCCACAATGTTGACAACTGGCTTTGTTTGGTGGTAGTCGGCATTGACGCTGTAAGTGCCCGGTCTTGTTGCAGTTCCAACATCTTGCTAGTCCGCTCCGGTTCTTTTGTATTTCAGCTCTTTAGCACGAGCATTCTTCGACTATGGCCTCTCTAAGTCGATGTACTCCCTGAGAAGCCTGTTCTGCTGCTTCAATTGTCAATGCGAATGCTAAAGTTTCAGAAAGAGTACGTGTTCTAGCAGTTCGCACAGACCTCTGAAGATGTATATCAGCAATGGCACGAACAAAGGACTCAACAGCAAGCTGGTTGATGATTTCTTCTCCAGCATCCGGATATGCCAGGTGAACCAGTCTTTCGACGTCTGCTTGGAGCTGCTGTAGACTTTCACCCCTTTTCTGGACTCTGTTATTGAGTTGGACTCGGAAGACTTCTTTCAAGTGGCTATCTCCAAAGCGTTTATCTATAGCTGCCACGAGAGAACTAAAATCGCCACTCTTACCAGCTGGAACTGTTTGAAGTAATTCAGCTGCTGGTCCTCTAAGAGCAAGAGTCAGTGCAATGTACTTGTCTTCGTCATCCCAGCCATTTGTTGTCGCGGCTGCCTCAAATTGTCTCTTGTAGACTGGCCAAGAAGACTGTCCATCAAATGTTGGGGGATTCATCTCCTTTTTCTTTACAAACTCCCCAGCAGACTCTCGAATTTTGATTTTCCGGATCTGGTCCAATTCCTTGGTCAGAACAGAAAACTGTTTATCACATCGGGTTTCTACGATTTCGAAACGATTCTCTACAACAGAAAGCTGTTTCTCCACACCTTCAACGCGTTCGTCAAGGGCACAAACATTTTTCTCAATGTTACATAATTTACTTCCAAGAATGTTTTTCTGACCTTCCAAAACATTCTGTTGCGCCTCAAGTCTTTCGAGAATATTCTGTTGTTCCTTCTTTTGCTCGTTTCGTTGCTCTTCAATCAGCTTCTTTTGTTCGTTTCGTTGTGCTTCCAGTTGTTCCAGAACATTCTGCTGTTCCTTCTTTTGCTCATTTCGTTGCTCTTCCAGCTTCTTTTGTTGTACTTCGAGTCGTTCGAGAACATTCTGCTGTTCCTTCTTTTGATCGTTTCGTTGTTCTTCCAGACGTCCGAGAACCTTCTGCTGTTCTGTCTTTTGTTCTAATAAAAGCTTCATTATACTAGAAAAATCTACACTTTCACTTGCTTCCTCTTCCTCCACTTCTGTTTCAAAAACAAAAGTGTTTACGTCTTCCCCTTGCTGTTCCAAGTGGTTGCGCAAGCGCAGGACGAGCTCATTTTTCGATCCCGCTCTAGAAAGATTTCGCTTACCTAACTCACTTTTAAGCTCAATGCAGTTGAGCTCTTCTAACAACTTACCCATTTTCACTGTATATAATTATTATTTTTCTTTTTTAGTTTTTTTTTTTTTTACACTTTACGTTTACGTCAAATAAGTTTTATTTACACTTCTGACACCAATGTAACGTGCGCTTAGTTCGCAAAAATAAAACTCTACCTTTCAATTTAATTCTACCACCTTATTCAGTATCTACTTTCGATATACACTTTATTTGAACTCAACTCGACTTTTGGACTATCACTTGTATTTACTCTTAACTTTATCACTCTATAAACAAAACTGCCCTCTGGTTGCCTCGGGCGGGCTATTTATATCGAATGACATGCCATCTAGAACTCTCCAGTTACTTCTACATGTTCTCCACATTTGCTGTCAAGCATCTCTACACTCACACACACTGGCTTACAAGCAACGCCTGTCATTTATACCATTCCATTATAGTGTTGCCAGTTGTGTTTTCGGTTGAACGTTTTTCGATTAGGAAATTGGTATAAAATGTTGGGTTCACGTTACAGTATTAATATTGTAACGTGAACCCAACATTTTATACCAATTTCCTAATCGAAAAACGTTCAACCGAAAACACAACTGGCAACACTATAATGGAATGGTATAAATGACAGGCGTTGCTTGTAAGCCAGTGTGTGTGAGTGTAGAGATGCTTGACAGCAAATGTGGAGAACATGTAGAAGTAACTGGAGAGTTCTAGATGGCATGTCATTCGATATAAATAGCCCGCCCGAGGCAACCAGAGGGCAGTCTTGTTTATAGAGTGATAAAGTTAAGAGTAAATACAAGTGATAGTCCAAAAGTCGAGTTGAGTTCAATAAAGTGTATATCGAAAGTAGATACTGAATAAAGTGGTAGAATTAAATTGAAAGGTAGAGTTTTATTTTTGCGAACTAAGCGCACGTTACATTGGTGTCAGAAGTGTAAATAAAACTTATTTGACTAGTAAAGTGTAAAAAAAAAAAGTAAAAAGAAAAATAATAATTATATACAGTGAAAATGGGTAAGTTGTTAGAAGAGCTCAAATGCTTTGAGCTTAAAAGTGAGTTAGGTAAGCGAAATCTTTCTAGAGTGGGATCGAAAAATGAGCTCGTCCTGCGCTTGCGTAACTATTTGGAACAGCAAGGGGAAGACGTAAACAATACAATTGAACAACAATTTTTACTTATGTACAAATATTTACATGTAACCCCCCCCCCCCCCGAAAAATTTTCTAGCTACGCCACTGGGTCCCCATACGATTACTAAACACCAGACCGTACGATGTAAGGTTGAAGAAAGGTGAAGTCGTTGGACGTTGCGAATCGGTTGCAGCAATTACGAAGATAACAGACGAAGCCCCGAGAAAAACTATAACTCCGGAGGAGCTCAAAACCATCAGAGCTAAAATACTGAATCCATCCAACCTTGATCACCAACAAACAAGGATAGCTGAAAATCTACTACAAGAGTACACTGACATCTTCGCATCGTCAAAAGGGCAATATGGTAGAACACAGAGATGCAAGACCGATTCGTCAACCTGCAAGACGCCTTCCACTAGCCAAACAAGGTGAGGTTGAGGAAATGATAATAACAACGAAGAAGGACGGTCTTATCGAAAATTCCAAAAGTCCTTGGGCGTCACCAGTGCTTCTAGTGAAAAAGAAAGATGGAAGCACTCGTTTTTGTGTGGACTACCGAAGGCTGAACGATGTGACTAAGAAGGACAGCTATCCCCTGCCGAGGATCAGTGATACCCTGGATGCCATGGAGGGAGCCCAGTGGTTTTCGACGCTGGATTTGAAGAGTGGATATTGGCAAGTTGACATCCACCCTAATGATCGGGAAAAGACGGCGTTTTCTACAGGTAATGGGCTCTGGCAGTTTAAGGTTATGCCGTTTGGGCTATGCAACGCTCCGGCAACATTCGAGCGTTTGATGGAGTGCGTTCTTCAAGGACTCTAAACATGGGTAACTCAGCGCTGCGCTAGCGCAATGCGTTGACGCACCAACTGCGCTATGTGCGCTGATACAGTTTTGCCTGCGCCAATAACTCAGTGGCGCAATTGCATCTCAATAGCAACACAACAACCAGATGCGATATACAACATAAAACTTACCCAACACACAAAAGCATTGCAAATTGAATTTCATGTAGAGCGCTTTCATACTCAGCCCCAACACAGAACCAAAAGCCAACAACATCACACACAATGTTATTGATTGCAATGTGCAATGTTACTGAGTTGCGAGTAACACGTATTTTTAGTCGCTCAGCATCTATTTAACTTATCCTCGGGTTTTCTTTGACCAAATTAAACTTACCACTTCATAAAGTAAATAGTAAAGTGCGCATACCTTGAACATTTCGACTTTGAAACATATGTATCAGAAAAATAGTGATTTATAGACTTGATTTAAGCCTTGTGCAAACCAATGCGGTGAGTGAGTGCGATGCGATTGCGTTAAGTCAAATCCCTATGCATTAAGTCAAACGTCCATAAGATTACATATGGATTTGACTTAACGCAACCGCATCGCACGCACTCACCGCATTGGTTTGCGCAAGGCTTTATTCTTTTAAAATCATTTTGAGTTTTTGTGATTCTCTCCTTTAATATAATCTTCTTCATACTCAAACATGGCAAATACGCGATCCAAGTTAAACCCAACCAAAGACAACCAATCTCTACCTACAACTCCAACCTTAAAAGCCGTTGACATTACAAAACAAATGTCAACCTTAAGTCTCTCGATGAACGTTTGAATAAACATAGTGCATACATCATTGATAATTTGAAGAGTGAAATTTTAAACCTTCGCTCTGAATTTGCTGCAAAAATGGAAGCCGTCGAAAAAACCTGGTTGAGTCAATTTAATATACTGCAAACTTCCATCGCTCATATATCCGAACGCGTTGAAGCTCTTGAAACTAAAACAACTAAGTCGCAACCAACAACTACACAAACAGAAGAATTAAAATCTCTTAAAAACCAGCTCGAATCCATTGAACGCAAGGAGATCGCCACTGATGCCGTTTTGTTTGGGGTCCCAATGATGCAAAACGAAAACCTTCAATTTCTCTTCAACGAACTCTGCAAAACAATAGGTTGCACAACACACTAAAAAATATCTCATCCAGTCACTGACATTCAACCGACGCAGACAGACGTGCTACGGACAAAATAACAGCAACTGAAAAACAACCCTCAAAAAAAAAAGGAAAAGACAGATTATTGCTAGGCTACCTGCTTTAATCCCAACAACCTTTTTCAAAAAGGGGTTTTTCCCTTACATTTATATTTATGCGCAAAACAATAGTTTTTCTTAAAATAGTGTTGCACGCATTTATATACCTATAAAGCTAATCCACTAATTTTCTTTTTTTTTCCAGAGAAATGGGCGAGCCATTTAATCCGGAGGCGGCATTTGCTTCTCTGGAAGAGTTATTGACAAAGATTATTACTAATCTGGGACCTCAGTACGCACCAAGGCTAGCGGAAACTTTCCAGAAGATAGTGACGCCAATGATCGATGAAACTGAGACAAATATGGAAACGGAGGCCATGGACAGCAACGAGGATTCCTGCAGCAGTAGCGAACCTTCAAGCGAAGAAGGGAAGCTCCGAAGATGAGCAACAAAAAGAAGACGCTGAACCTCTCAGCTCCGGAGAGGACTTCAGCGACTCACCCTTACCGGGTCAGAAAAGGCACCGGAAGTCAAATAAGAAGAACGATATTGTCTCCAAACGCCCTCAACAGAGCACGGAAGCCAACTCACCTACTAGGAAGGATGCCCCTTCCACTTCTTCAGCGGCAACAGAATCTACTGCAACCAAAACAGCGCCAACTCAGCCACAGAAACCCGCCAATGCCACCGCCAACCCCATTGCTAAAGGACCAGGAATGCCTCCAATCTTCTGCTTCTCCGGTAACGTTGCTGAGATCAGAAGACACTGCAAGTCCAACAATCTCACGGTTACCTTCAGGAACCGTAACACGAAGACCACAATTATCAACGCCGGGGACAGGACTTCATTTGACGCCATCAAAAAGTATCTTCTGACGATGAAGATACAGTTCAATTCATTTACGCCGAAGGAGGAAAGGAAAAATCTACTGCTTCTGAAAGGAATTCACCACAGCTACTCAGACATAGAAGTTGAGGATGAACTCCGAATTGAAGGACTACCAATTATCAAAGTCACCCAATACAAGTCAAAGAAGGCACAAGGAAAGGTGTACAACAACTTCGTAGTCGAAGTGCCCAAGACATGCGACCTAAATGAAGTCTACACGAAGACACTAGTGATGAACCAGAGAGTGCACTGGGAGAAACTCAAATCCAACGACATCGTGCAGTGCCGAAATTGCCAACGCTTCGGCCACGTAGCCACTAACTGTGGACGCCAGTACGTCTGCGTCAAGTGCAAAGAGGACCATCTACCAGGCCAATGCAAGAGGACACAAAATACAGGACTGGACGTATGGTGCGCCAACTGTAAGAAAGAGGGACATCCAGCTAGCTTCAAGGGCTGCCCGACTCTGAAGGCACGATTGACCGAAAGGAACCAAATGCTAGCAGAGAAGAAAATTCAGAAAGAACTGACCATTAACGCAGCATGTGTGGTAACCCGCCCAGGAGTCAGCTACGCAGCAATGGCAAGACAAAACACAGCAACCAAACCAACAAGCAAAGCCCCACAACAGCAACCAAGGACCCCAGCCAAAAGAACACCCGTCCAGAGAATACCGACCAAACCCCAACAGTCTTCATTGGACCTCAACAAAGAATTCCAGCAATTCTTCGGATCAAGCTTCCAGACTGCCGTGAACAAGGCTAAGGGAGCCATACCACCCAACTACGCTCAATTAAGCGATGGTGAGAAGTCCGTGAGAGACCTTAACGGTCATAAGCATCTATTTCAAATGCAACTCCTCTCAAAGAAACATTCAAAGTGACCTTCACATCCTCAACGGAATACTGAAGCAAAGCACGTACGGACTCATCGGCGGGGACTTCAACGCAAGACACAGTTTATGGTTGGACACAAACATCAGCGTAGAAGGCAGGGCAATAGCAAACTGGCTGGACCAAAATACGAACGATCACACGCTTGTAGTTGCATCACAACCAAAACCAACTTTTCCCAGAACACCATCGACACTTGACTTTTTCTTAGCCTCTTCCAACTTGGTGAACATAATGCCAGAAACACAGAACTTCATCTGTAAGACAGTAGATAGTGACTCTGACCACGAAGCCGTACAACTAACTATTAATTTAAACCAACCAATTTCTCTAATTTCAGAAACACCAAAATGCTTCATCAACTACAGACGACTGGATGTAGAAAAGCTGCACAGGGACATCGAGGACAACCTAGATCTAAAACCGCCAAACAGGAACCTTCTTGACAGTGAGATTGATGCTGCAGTTGGTAATCTAGAAGAAGCTGTATCCAGGGCGATCAGCAACCAAAAACGGCCCAGGACGTCAAGGGATAGGTACCAACACCTCCCGGAATACATCCAAAATCTATACGCACACAGACAACGACTGAGGAAGAAACTTCAAAGGATTCACCAAAGCCAGATGAATACAGCAAACAGGTGCTACCAAACAATCTGGAATGAGCTGCAGCAGGTCAACATCATGTTCCGGAACTCGATCCAACACCACAACAACATCCACTTCCAGAAAAGGTTGGAAGCGATTAGACCCGGCCCGGATACGTTTGGAAACATCAATAAAATTATTGGAAAGCAACAAAAACCTCCCGAAATGCTAATTGTCAACGATATGGAAGTCACAGCCACCCAAGACAAAGCGGAAGCTCTCGCCAACTACTTCGAAGGAAACTTCAAACCAAGCCCGCCCACTGACCAAACATTTCTGCAGGAGGTGGAATCTTCAATGCAGCAGACACTCCAACCAAGCCCGGATATAGTGATCTTCGACGATGCAAGTCCAGCTGACAACCCAACCAACAATATTCGTCTCTGCAATCTAGAGGAGGTAGCAGAGATCGTCGGCAATTCCAAGCCAAAAAAGTCAGCCGGACCAGATGGCATCTCTAACCACATCCTCAAAAGGCTTCCCCATGCAGCGATGATTCTCCTCACAATCATCCTTAACAACTGCATCAACAACTGCTACTTTCCCCGGAACTGGAAAACAGCAAAGATCGTGGCAATTCCCAAGAAAGGCGCTTCCAATCAAATCTTCAACTACAGGCCGATTTCCTTGCTGAGTAACATCAGCAAAATACTGGAAGAAGTAATCCTCCGCAGACTCAAAATATTCTGCAACGATAACTTCCTCATACCAGACATGCAGTTCGGCTTTCGGGAGAAACACTCGACACTGCATCCACTCCTTAAGTTTCAGCATGACATCACCACCTCACTCAACAGTCAACGTGTTACCGTTGGATGCTTTCTGGATGTCGAGAAGGCATTCGATAGCGTATGGATAGACGGATTAATACATAAACTCTACTCGTTTCAGCTTCCACCGCCACTAATCAAAATTCTCTGTTCTTTTCTTTCTTTCAGAAAATTTTTCGTACAAATGGACAACTGCAAATCCCACACTAAGAACATCGGAGCCGGAGTCGCCCAAGGTTCAAAACTCGGTCCCTTCCTCTACAGCTTGATGACGTCAGACCAACCAACTCCAACTGGATGCGAAAATCTCCTCTACGCTGATGACTCGCTAACCTACGCCACATCACTCTCACCATTGCTCGCAGTCAAGAGAGTAGAGGCCCACGTCAACAGACTATACCACTACTACAAAAAGTGGGGCATACGGATCAACACCTCCAAATCGGAACTGGTTTGCTTCAGGAGACCCTCAAATGGCAGAGGCGGTCGGACTGCCACCAAATGTAAAAATTTGGTCCTGAAACTCCCCGATGGATCCACCATTCAGTCCAAGCCGAATGTGAAATACCTGGGTATCCACTTCAATGAGCTGTTAAACTTCAATCCACACAGCAGGAAAGCTCTCAAAAAAGCCAGCTGGGCTTTCAGCCGGGTGCACCCTCTGCTGAAAAGAAGAACTGGACTTAGCCAAGCGACAAAGTTACTGATCTACAAGCAACTTCTGCGACCAGTAATTAGCTACTCCTTTCCAGTCTGGTTCACCATTTCGAAGACAGCCATGAAGGAACTCCAGCTCTATGAAAGGAAAATACTCAGGATCTGCAACGGCCTCTACTTTGACCGACGGCGACGAAAGCACTACAAGAACGAGCAACTGTACCAAGAAGCCAACATCATACCTCTGGACAGATACCTGGTGCTATCCACAAAGAAGCTAGTGCAAAACGTCACCAACCACCCGAATCAGCTAATGAGAAGGATGACCACAGAGCAACGACATCCGGAACCGAGGTACCTCAGTGTGATGGAGACCCTGGACGACAACATCATCAAGGACAACGAGGGACCTATCTCGTTTTACGCTGACACTGGGTCAGCACAACGCCGTGGCTAAATTGCCAACCCCCACCTTTTCAACTATAAACCCGCCATAGATAACCAGGAATGAACCACCTGAGAAGACAACAAAGTCAACCGACTTCTATTTTTAATGCCTTTTGTCATGTAAATTATACAATACTTTATAATATTTTAAGCTAAGTCAATGTATATGGTTAGGCCCCCAATGTGCCAACAAAATAGTATTATCATAGTATCCTAATTAGTTATAAGTCAAATTGTATATATTGTTCAAATAAAAACTAACTAACTAACTAACACTAAAAAATATTTTTCGTCCCAAACACCCTGATAACGCACCCATAATTTTAAAGTTTTTTTCTGTTGAAGAGAAGAACTCGGTTATTGCATCGGCCGCTCATTACCGTAAAACAAACAATAAGCAGCTTAACTTGCATGACGTAAACCTGAATTCAAGCAAGTCAATTTACTTGAACGAAAGTCTGACTAAGAAAGCACGTGATCTTTTACAACAAGCAGTCAAACTTAAGAGAAGTAATCATCTTTTCTCTGCCTATACTAATCGTGGATTTGTATACGTTAAACGACGAGCTAACGAAAGAAGTATTCTGATAGAAAACTCGGAGAAATTAGTTGCTGTTGCTGCTGTGGACTCATGAAAGAACATCGATTTACATCCTACATATATCACACTTGCATTAACTTGATTATTTATTATTGTAATTTTTTTTTTCTTTTTATTTTTTATTGTTTTCTTTTCAATTTAATAACCTTTCCTTTTCCTCTATTTTTGTAATTTTTTTTTCTTTTTTTTCTTTTCATTATGCTAAACATTTTGTGTCGACAACACATTGGCTTGCATGTCTGCCATCTCAACGTCCAAAATATTGCCGGGAAAAAATTCGATGAATTTAAATATACTTTCGAAAAAAGTCTATTGGATGTGATATGTTTAACTGAAACATGGCTTAATACAGCGCAGAGTTCTAAGTATTTTTCTTTAGATTCTTTTGACCTTTTTCGAGCTGATCGCGTGGGGCGAGCTGCAATACATAAGGAAAGCACTGAAAGCGAAAGTATTAATATTGTAACGTGAACCCAACATTTTATACCAATTTCCTAATCGAAAAACGTTCAACCGAAAACACAACTGGCAACACTATAATGGAATGGTATAAATGACAGGCGTTGCTTGTAAGCCAGTGTGTGTGAGTGTAGAGATGCTTGACAGCAAATGTGGAGAACATGTAGAAGTAACTGGAGAGTTCTAGATGGCATGTCATTCGATATAAATAGCCCGCCCGAGGCAACCAGAGGGCAGTCTTGTTTATAGAGTGATAAGGTTAAGAGTAAATACTGATAGTCCAAAAGTCGAGTTGAGTTCAATAAAGTGTATATCGAAAGTAGATACTGAATAAAGTGGTAGAATTAAATTGAAAGGTAGAGTTTTATTTTTGCGAACTAAGCGCACGTTACATTGGTGTCAGAAGTGTAAATAAAACTTATTTGACTAGTAAAGTGTAAAAAAAAAAAAAAGTAAAAAGAAAAATAATAATTATATACAGTGAAAATGGGTAAGTTGTTAGAAGAGCCCAACTGCATTGAGCTTAAAAGTGAGTTAGGTAAGCGAAATCTTTCTAGAGCGGGATCGAAAAATGAGCTCGTCCTGCGCTTGCGTAACTATTTGGAACAGCAAGGGGAAGACGTAAACACTTTTGTTCTTGAAACAGAATTGGAAGAAGAGGAAGTAAGTGAAAATGTAGATTTTTCTAGTATGATGAAACTTTTGTTAGAACAACGAAACGAGCAAAAGAAGGAACAGCAGAATGTTCTCGAACGACTAGAAGTACAACAAAAGAAGCTGGAAGAGCAACGAAATGAGCAAAAGAAGGAACAGCAGAATGTTCTCGAACGACTCGAAGTACAACAAAAGAAGCTGGAAGAGCAACGAAATGAGCAAAAGAAGAAACAGCAGAATGTTCTCGAAAGACTTGAAGTACAACAAAAGAATCTGGAAGAGCAACGAAACGAGCAAAAGAAGGAACAACAGAATATTCTCGAAAGACTTGAGGCGCAGCAGAATGTTTTGGAAGGTCAGAAAAACATTCTAGAAGGTAAATTGGGTAACATTGAGAAAAATGTATGTGCCCTAGACGAACGCGTTGAAGGTGTGGAGAAACAGCTTTCTGTTGTAGAGAATCGTTTCGAAATCGTAGAAACCCGATGTGATAAACAGTTCTCTGTTCTGACCAAGGAATTGGACCAGATCCGGAAAATAAAAATTCGAGAGTCTGCTGGGGAGTTTGCAAAGAAAAAGGAGATGAAACCCCCAACATTTGATGGACAGTCTTCTTGGCCAGTCTACAAGAGACAATTTGAGGCAGCCGCGACAACAAATGGCTGGGATGACGAAGACAAGTACATTGCACTGACTCTTGCTCTTAGAGGACCAGCAGCTGAATTACTTCAAACAGTTCCAGCTGGTAAGAGCGGCGATTTCAGTTCTCTCGTGGCAGCTATAGATAAACGCTTTGGAGATAGCCACTTGAAAGAAGTCTTCCGAGTCCAACTCAATAACAGAGTCCAGAAAAGGGGTGAAAGTCTACAGCAGCTCCAAGCAGACGTCGAAAGACTGGTTCACCTGGCATACCCGGATGCTGGAGAAGAAATCATCAACCAGCTTGCTGTTGAGTCCTTCGTTCGTGCCATTTCCGATGTACATCTTCAGAGGTCTGTGCGAACTGCTAGAACACGTACTCTTTCCGAAACTTTAGCATTCGCATTGACAATTGAAGCAGCAGAACAGGCTTCTCAGGGAGTACATCGACTTAGAGAGGCCATAATCAAAGAATGCTCGTGCCAAAGAGCTGAAATACAAAAGAACCGGAGCGGACTAGCAAGATGTTGGAACTGCAACAAGACCGGGCACTTGCAGCGTCAATGCCGACTACCCCCAAATAAAGCAGGTTGTCAACATTGTGGAAGCAAGAGATCCAACCCAGAGCAAGGTAACAACAACACCAGCGTTGTCTATCAGCCCGTTTCCCATCAGGGAAACGAGTAAGAACCAACTTCGAGGGGCAGAGGCTGGTTTCTTGTATCGATGGCCCCAGAACCACCATCCAGGTCTCCCAAACCAAACGAGACAACAAAAGTCTGACTGTGGAGACTACTATTGACGGGAACAAACATGTGGCTACCATTGACACCGGTGCCACAGCATCCATAGTACGTCGAGACCTGGTAAAGATGACGTGGCTTCATAACACCAATAGCTACCGTTTAAGAACCGCAACGGGAGAAGCAGCAAGAGTATATAGAGAAGTGTGTCTCAAGATCCAACTGGCCGATCTAGTGTTTACTCATCAATTCCTGGTGGCAGATATATGTGACGAGTGCATCATTGGAATCGACTTTATGAAACAGCACGGAGTTATTTTGGATATCGGTAATCAGGTTTTGAAGTACCAAAATAAGGAACTTCCAATGACCTATTCGAACGAAAGTACGTCGACACTGAGAACTGTCATCAGGGAAGATCTGATTCTGCCTCCTTCTTCTGAAGTGTTCGTTTGGACAAAACTGGAGGGTGAGTTTGGAAGCCTTCGATACCTCATGGTGGAACCAGACCCAGAGTGTTCCTCCCAAAGCGTCATCATTGGGAAAACACTGGTAGCACCGAAAAACAAAATGGTCCCCGTACGATTACTAAACACCAGACCGTACGATGTAAAGTTGAAGAAAGGAGAAGTCGTTGGACGTTGCGAATCGGTTGCAGCAATTACGAAGATCACAGACGAAGCCCCGAGAAAAACTATAACTCCGGAGGAGCTCAAAACCATCAGAGCTAAAATACTGAATTCATCCAAACTTGATCGCCAACAAACAAGGATGGCTGAAAATCTCCTACAAGAGTACACTGACATCTTCGCATCGCAAAAGGGACAATATGGTAGGACACAGTTGGTGCAGCATCGCATCAACACAGGAGATGCAAGACCGATTCGTCAACCCGCAAGACGCCTTCCACTGGCCAAACAAGGTGAGGTTGAGGACATGATAACAGCAATGAAGAAGGATGGTCTTATCGAAATATCCAAAAGTCCTTGGGCGTCACCAGTGGTGCTAGTGAAAAAGAAAGATGGAAGCACTCGTTTTTGTGTGGACTACCGAAGGCTGAATGATGTGACTAAGAAGGACAGCTATCCCCTGCCCAGAATCAGTGATACCCTGGATGCCATGGAGGGAGCGCAGTGGTTCTCGACGCTGGACTTGAAGAGTGGATATTGGCAAGTTGACATCCACCCTGAAGATCGGGAAAAGACGGCATTTTCTGCAAGTAATAGGCTCTGGCAGTTTAAGGTTATGCCGTTTGGGCTATGTAACGCTCCGGCAACATTCGAGCGTTTAATGGAGTGCGTTCTTCAAGGACTGACGTGGAAAGCGTGCCTAGTCTACTTGGACGATGTCATTGTTTACGGGAAAACATTTGACCAACATTGCAAGAACCTAAAAGCCGTGTTTCAGAGACAGTCGAGAGGCTAACCTTAAACTGAATCCAGAAAAATGTGCACTTTTCAAAACCGAAGTCAAGTATTTGGGACACATCATCTCATCCCAAGGAGTGAAGACTGATCCTGAAAAAGTTGACTCCGTCAAAAATTGGCCAACACCACAGGACAAACATCAACTCCGAAGCTTTCTGGGACTTGCCACATATTACCGACGTTTCGTTAAGAACTTCGCTGGAGTTGCAAAGAGTTTGCATCAGCTCACCGAAAAGGGGAAGCAGTTTAAATGGTCAGGTGAGTGTGAGAAATCTTTCCAGGAACTCAAATACCGCCTCTGTAACGCTCCAGTGCTGGCACATCCAACACCTGGCAAAACATTCATCGTCGACGCAGATGCAAGCAACGTTGGAATCGGGGCGGTACTATCCCAAGTGCATGATGGCGAAGAGAAAGTGGTGGCATACTACAGCAAGGTCCTATCGAAACCCGAAAGGAACTACTGCGTGACCAGAAGGGAACTGCTAGCTCTTATCTTGGCAACAAAGCACTTCCATAAGTACATCTATGGACAAAAATTCCTGAACTTCAAAAACCCAGAAGGTCAAGTCGCAAGGTGGATAGAAAGATTGCAGACCTATGACTACCAGATCCAAAACCGCAGAGGAAAGCTGCACTCAAACGCCGATGCATTATCACGAAGACCTTGCAAAGTGGATTGCAAACATTGCAAGCGGCAAGAAGAAAAAGAAATCATTACCGCTCAGCGACTAAGAGCTGACCCCATAAGCGGATGGAGCAATGAGGAAGTGAGGACTGCTCAACAGGAGGATCCAGATATCGAACCCATTCTTGCATGGAAAGAAAATGAAGAGAAACCGGAATGGGGAGACATTTCTGACAGGAGTCCAGTTCTCAAAGCCTATTGGGCACAGTGGGACTCACTATATGTACAAGAAGGTGTCCTCAGGCGAAGATGGGAATCCGCTGACGGTAAGTCATATGTGATGCAGCTGATCGTACCGCAATCGAAAGTCAGTGAAGTTCTTCGGGAGATGCACGACGGACCTTCTGGAGGCCACCTGGGAGTAAACAAAACACTGGAGAAGGTGCGACATCGGTTCTACTGGTTACATGCTAGAGATGACGTGGAGAAGTGGTGCCGAACATGTGACAAGTGTGCTGCAACCAAAGGACCTGGTAGGAAGATTCAAGGTAAGATGCATCAGTACAACGTTGGATCGCCTTTTGAGAGGATTGCAGTAGATGTGGCTGGGCCTTTTCCAGAGACCAACGCTGGAAACAAATACATTCTGGTTGTAATGGACTATTTAAGCAAGTGGCCTGAGGCGTATGCCATCCCAAATCAAGAAGCCAAAACGGTGGTCGACCAGATTGTGTTTAACTGGGTGAGTAGGTTTGGCGTGCCTATGGAACTCCATTCCGACCAAGGGAGGAACTTTGAGTCAAACATCTTCCAAGGAGTATGCGGACTACGTGGCATTAAGAAGACGAGAACCACACCGCTTCATCCACAATCTGATGGGATGGTTGAAAGATTCAACCGGACCTTGAAAGAACACCTCACCAAGGTCGTAGGCGACTACCAAAGAGACTGGGATAGGCACGTACCGCTATTCCTGATGGCCTATAGAAGTGCAGTACATAGCTCGACAGGACAAACACCATCTGACATCCTGTTCGGGAAAACCATGCGGCTGCCCAGCGAACTTAAATTTGGATGCCCCACAGAGGAGCCACGGGACACAAACGAGTATGTGGACGACCTCAAGGAGCTGACATCCATGAAAGAGCAAGGGAACGGATGAAAACCTACAGCGACCGGATGAAGACACGGTACGACACAAAAGCGACAACGTCAGGATTCCAAGCAGGAGATCGTGTGTGGCTTTATAATCCTCATCGTCAAAAGGGATTGTCACCGAAACTTCAGCAAAACTGGGAAGGTCCTTATACTGTAGTCACGAGGATTAACGACGTGGTTTACCGCATCCAAAGAGGACTAAGAGACAAGTTAAAAGTAGTTCATTGTGACAGGCTGCATCGATATAGTGGCGAGGCTGCAGATGGAATTATTCGGGACGAACAATCCTAAGGACGGGGCAGTGTAACGTGAACCCAACATTTTATATCAATTTCCTAATCGAAAAACGTTCAACCGAAAACACAACTGGCAACACTATAATGGAATGGTATAAATGACAGGCGTTGCTTGTAAGCCAGTGTGTGTGAGTGTAGAGATGCTTGACAGCAAATGTGGAGAACATGTAGAAGTAACTGGAGAGTTCTAGATGGCATGTCATTCGATATAAATAGCCCGCCCGAGGCAACCAGACGGCAGTCTTGTTTATAGAGTGATAAAGTTAAGAGTAAATACAAGTGATAGTCCAAAAGTCGAGTTGAGTTCAATAAAGTGTATATCGAAAGTAGATACTGAATAAAGTGGTAGAATTAAATTGAAAGGTAGAGTTTTATTTTTGCGAACTAAGCGCACGTTACAATATGCTCTGCATCAACGGATGCTTTCGAGTATATATTCATTGAGATTTTGAATGGTAATATGAAATGTATCATAGGATGTGTTTATTTACCACCAAGAATTGCTGACTATAGAGTCTTGCACACTCTTTTGGGACAAGTAAATGACCTTGCTCCACGAATTGTTATTTGTGGTGATATAAATATTAATCTTTTAAATGATGGTGCACGCGCGAATGTAATTGGGTCAGTAAGCTCTATGAACTTATCCTTCGCTAATATCAACTGTCCAACTCATTTTTGGCCGAATTGTGCGCCGTCTCTTATTGATGTTATACTATCTAGTGATCCACGTTTATTTAAGCATTATTTCCAATTATCTTTTCCGTCTTTTTCTTACCATGATCTTGTGTGTGTCACTCTAGATCTGCCTAAATCTGATCCCAGACATAAACAATACTACTCTTTCTATGACTTCAAAAATTTAGACACTATCCGCCGTATTAATAAACGCGGAATAGCTGGGTTCCATGGATTAAGTGGAAAATGGTATAATGGTATCTTTAATTAAATGGAAAATGGTATAATGGTAACTTAATCCATGGAATAAGGCTATTTCGCGTTTATTAATACGGCGGTATGAGTCTCTTTAATGAATGTGCTTCTTTGAACTGGGAAGGAATTTATTTTACACCTGATGTAAACCAGCAAATCGAAATTTTTAACTGTAATACTTTGTATCTTTTTAGTAAGTTTGTTCCTTTTAAAACGCGCTTAGTTAAGAGTGAAAATTGCCCTTGGTTTTCAGTTGCAATTGAGCAAGCTATTATAATGAGGGATAATCTTTATCGTCGCTGGAAAAGATATAAAATGGATTCCATGCTGACCGAGTTCAAAAAGGCTAAAAACAAAGTTGTTTCTATGATTAAAAAGCGAAATTATCATTCTATGCCAGTAAATTTAACTCCGATCGCTCATCTAAGTTTATGTGGAATCAAATAAAACAAATTGGGGCTACAAATAAGCCTAAGAATAGTCTAAACATTGATGTGAATGAAATTAATCGTACATTGATTGATTCTCTTCCCACGAACATAGACTCAGGTATAACGCTTACTGAAACAAGAAATTTTCTCGATGGAGCTTTTCAGTTCGAAGTTGTAGATTTGCCAATGGTGTGGAAAGCTATTTTATCAGTAAAATCTAACCCCCGTATTAATAAAGCGCGGAATAGCTGCGTTCCATGGATTAAGTGAAAAATGGTATAATGGTAGCTTTAATTAAATGGGAAATGGTATAATGGAAACTTAATCCATGGAATAAGGCTATTCCGCGTTTATTAATACGGGGGTAACAGTATGGGGCTGGATAACATACATCCGAGGTTTATCAAAATTCTTCTCCCGTACATTGGCAGTTACATTAAACATATATTCAATACCATTTTAATGTCGTCTAGTTATCCCCTTAAATGGAAACAAGCAAAGATTGTCCCTATCCCAAAAAATAGCCTTAACACTGAATTTCGACCGATTTCGATTCTGCCTTTTTTGTCTAAATCATTCGAGTTTATAATGAGTTCTCAAATTAAGTCTTTCATTGAAAATAATGTAACGTGAACCCAACATTTAATACCAATTTCCTAATCGAAAACGTTCAACCGAAAAACACATCTGGGAGCACTAGTGTAAGTGTAGAAATTCTAGGAGAGAAAATGTTTGACAGCCAAAACAGTGGAGAGTTGCAGACCATGTGGAAGTTACTGGAGAGTTCTAGATGGCATGTCATTCGATATAAATAGCCCGCCCGAGGCAACCAGAGGGCAGTTTTGTTTATAGAGTGATAAAGTTAAGAGTAAATACAAGTGATAGTCCAAAAGTCGAGTTGAGTTCGAATAAAGTGTATATCGAAAGTAGATACTGAATAAAGTGGTAGAATTAAATTGAAAGGTAGAGTTTTATTTTTGCGAACTAAGCGCACGTTACATTGGTGTCAGAAGTGTAAATAAAACTTATTTGAAGTAAAGTGTAAAAAAAAAAAAAGTAAAAAGAAAAATAATAATTATATACAGTCAAAATGGGTAAGTTGTTAGAAGAGCTCACTTGCATTGAGCTTAAAAGTGAGTTAGGTAAGCGAAATCTTTCTAGAGCGGGATCGAAAAATGAGCTCGTCCTGCGCTTGCGTAACTATTTGGAACAGCAAGGGGAAGACGTAAACACTTTTGTTTTTGAAACAGAAGTGGAAGAAGAGGAAGTAAGTGAAAATGTAGATTTTTCTAGTATGATGAAACTTTTGTTAGAACAGCGAAACGAGCAAAAGAAAGAACAGCAGAATGTTCTCGAACAACTGGAAGCACAACGAAACGAACAAAAGAAGCTGATTGAAGAGCAACGAAACGAGCAAAAGAAGGAACAACAGAATATTCTCGAAAGACTTGAGGCGCAACAGAATGTTTTGGAAGGTCAGAAAAACATTCTAGAAGGTAAATTGGGTAACATTGAGAAAAATGTTTGTGCTCTAGACGAACGCGTTGAAGGTGTGGAGAAACAGCTTTCTGTTGTAGAGAATCGTTTCGAAATCGTAGAAACCCGATGTGATAAACAGTTTTCTGTTCTGACCAAGGAATTGGACCAGATCCGGAAAATTCGAGAGTCTGCTGGGGAGTTTGTAAAGAAAAAGGAGATGAAACCCCCAACATTTGATGGACAGTCTTCTTGGCCAGTCTACAAGAGACAATTTGAGGCAGCTGCGACAACAAATGACTGGGATGACGAAGACAAGTACATTGCACTGACTCTTGCTCTTAGAGGACCAGCAGCTGAATTACTTCAAACAGTTCCAGCTGGTAAGAGTGGCGATTTCAGTTCTCTCGTGGCAGCTATAGATAAACGCTTTGGAGATAGCCACTTGAAAGAAGTCTTCCGAGTCCAACTCAATAACAGAGTCCAGAAAAGGGGTGAAAGTCTACAGCAGCTCCAAGCAGACGTCGAAAGACTGGTTCACCTGGCATATCCGGATGCTGGAGAAGAAATCATCAACCAGCTTGCTGTTGAGTCCTTTGTTCGTGCCATTGCTGATATACATCTTCAGAGGTCTGTGCGAACTGCTAGAACACGCACTCTTTCTGAAACTTTAGCATTCGCATTGACAATTGAAGCAGCAGAACAGGCTTCTTGACTTAGAGAGGCCATAGTCGAAGAATGCTCGTGCCAAAGAGCTGAAATACAAAAGAACCGGAGCGGACTAGCAAGATGTTGGAACTGCAACAAGACCGGGCACTTACAGCGTCAATGCCGACTACCACCAAACAAAGCCAGTTGTCAACATTGTGGAAGCAAGAGATCCAACCCAGAGCAAGGTAACAACAACACCAGCGTTGCCTATCAGCCCGTTTCCCATCAGGGAAACGAGTAAGAACCAACTTCGAGGGGCAGAGGCTGGTTTCTTGTATCGATGGCCCCAGAACCACCATCCAGGTCTCTCAGACCAAACGAGACAACAAAAGTCTGACTGTGGAGACTACTATTAACGGGAACAAACATTTGGCTACCATCGACACCGGTGCCACAGCCTCCATAGTACGTCGAGACCTGGTAAAGACGACGTGGCTTCATAACACCAATAGCTACCGTCTAAGAACCGCAACGGGAGAAGCAGCAAGAGTATATGGAGAAGTGTGTCTTAAGATCCGACTGGCCGATCTAGTGTTTACTCATCAATTCCTGGTGGCAGATATATGTGACGAGTGCATCATTGGAATCGACTTTATGAAACAGCACGGAGTTATTTTGGACATCGGTAATCAGGTTTTGAAGTACCAAAATAAGGAACTTCCAATGACCTATTCGAACGAAAGTACGTCGACACTGAGAACTGTCATCAGGGAAGATCTGATTCTGCCTCCTTCTTCTGAAGTGTTCGTTTGGACGAAACTGGAGGGTGAGTTTGGAAGCCTTCGATACCTCATGGTGGAACCAGACCCAGAGTGTTGCTCCCAAAGCGTCATCTTTGGGAAAACACTGGTAGCACCGAAAAACAAAATGGTCCCCGTACGATTACTAAACACCAGACCGTACGATGTAAAGTTGAAGAAAGGAGAAGTCGTTGGACGTTGCGAATCGGTTGCAGCAATTACGAAGATCACAGACGAAGCTCCGAGAAAAACTATAACTCCGGAGGAGCTCAAAACCATCAGAGCTAAAATACTGAATTCATCCAACCTTGATCACCAACAAACAAGGATGGCTGAAAATCTCCTACAAGAGTACACTGATTTCTTCGCATCGCAAAAGGGGCAATATGGTAGGACACAGTTGGTGCAGCATCGCATCAACACAGGAGATGCAAGACCGATTCGTCAACCCGCAAGACGTCTTCCACTGGCCAAACAAGGTGAGGTTGAGGAAATGATAACAATAATGAAGAAGGACGGTCTTATCGAAAATTCCAAAAGTCCTTGGGCGTCACCAGTGGTGCTAGTGAAAAAGAAAGACGGAAGCACTCGTTTTTGTGTGGACTATCGAAGGCTGAATGATGTGACTAAGAAGGACAGCTATCCCCTGCCCAGAATCAGTGATACCCTGGATGCCATGGAGGGAGCGCAGTGGTTCTCGACGCTGGACTTAAAGAGCGGATATTGGCAAGTTGACATCCACCCTGATGATCGGGAAAAGACGGCGTTTTCTACAGGTAATGGGCTCTGGCAGTTTAAAGTTATGCCGTTTGGGCTATGTAACGCTCCGGCAACATTCGAGCGTTTAATGGAGTGCGTTCTTCAAGGACTGACGTGGAAAGCGTGCCTAGTCTACTTGGACGATGTCATTGTTTACGGGAAAACATTTGACCAACATTGCAAGAACCTAAAAGCCGTGTTTCAGAGACAGTCGAGAGGCTAACCTTAAACTGAATCCAGAAAAATGTGCACTTTTCAAAACCGAAGTCAAGTATTTGGGACACATCATCTCATCCCAAGGAGTGAAGACTGATCCTGAAAAAGTTGACTCCGTCAAAAATTGGCCAACACCACAGGACAAACATCAACTCCGAAGCTTTCTGGGACTTGCCACATATTACCGACGTTTCGTTAAGAACTTCGCTGGAGTTGCAAAGAGTTTGCATCAGCTCACCGAAAAGGGGAAGCAGTTTAAATGGTCAGGTGAGTGTGAGAAATCTTTCCAGGAACTCAAATACCGCCTCTGTAACGCTCCAGTGCTGGCACATCCAACACCTGGCAAAACATTCATCGTCGACGCAGATGCAAGCAACGTTGGAATCGGGGCGGTACTATCCCAAGTGCATGATGGCGAAGAGAAAGTGGTGGCATACTACAGCAAGGTCCTATCGAAACCCGAAAGGAACTACTGCGTGACCAGAAGGGAACTGCTAGCTCTTATCTTGGCAACAAAGCACTTCCATAAGTACATCTATGGACAGAAATTCCTTCTGCGGACAGACCACGGTGCTCTGAGCTGGCTGTTGAACTTCAAAAATCCAGAAGGTCAAGTCGCAAGGTGGATAGAAAGATTGCAGACCTATGACTACCAGATCCAACACCGCAGAGGAAAGCTGCACTCAAACGCCGATGCATTATCACGAAGACCTTGCAAAGTGGATTGCAAGCATTGTAGGCGGCAAGAAGACAAAGAAAATATTACCGCTCAGCGACTAAGAGCTGACCCAATATGCGGATGGAGCAATGAGGAAGTGAGGACTGCTCAACAGGAGGACCCAGATATCGAACCCATTCTCACATGGAAAGAAAATGAGGAGAAACCTGAATGGGGTGACATTTCCGACAGGAGTCCAGTTCTCAAAGCCTATTGGGCACAGTGGGACTCACTATATGTGCAAGAAGGTGTCCTCAGGCGAAAATGGGAATCCGCTGACGGTAAGTCATATGTGATGCAGCTGATCGTACCGCAATCGAAAATCAGTGAAGTTCTTCGGGAGATGCACGACGGACCTTCTGGAGGTCACCTGGGAGTTAATAAAACACTGGAGAAGGTGCGACATCGGTTCTACTGGCTGCATGCTAGAGATGACGTGGAGAAGTGGTGCCGAGCATGTGACAAGTGTGCTGCAACCAAAGGACCTGGTAGGAAGATTCAAGGTAAAATGCATCAGTACAACGTTGGATCGCCTTTTGAGAGGATTGCAGTAGATGTGGCTGGGCCTTTTCCAGAGACCAACGCTGGAAACAAGTACATTCTGGTTGTAATGGACTATTTTAGCAAGTGGCCTGAAGCGTATGCCATCCCAAATCAAGAGGCCAAAACGGTGGTCGACCAGATTGTGTTTAACTGGGTGAGTAGGTTTGGCGTGCCTATGGAACTCCATTCCGACCAAGGGAGGAACTTTGAGTCAAATATCTTCCAAGGAGTGTGCAAACTACTTGGCATTAAGAAGACTAGAACCACACCGCTTCATCCACAGTCTGATGGGATGGTTTAAAGATTCAACCGGACCTTGAAAGAACACCTCACCAAGGTCGTAGGCGACTACCAAAGAGACTGGGATAGGCACGTACCGCTATTCCTGATGGCCTATAGAAGTGCAGTACATAGCTCGACAGGACAAACACCATCTGACATCCTGTTCGGGAAAACCATGCGGCTGCCCAGCGAACTTAAATTTGGATGCCCCACAGAGGAGCCACAGGACACAAACGAGTATGTGGACGACCTCAGGAGAGGCTCGCTGACATCCATAAAAGAACAAGGGAACGGATGAAAACCTACAGCGACCGGATGAAGACACGGTACGACACAAAAGCGACAACGTCAGGATTCCAAGCAGGAGATCGTGTGTGGCTTTATAATCCGCATCGTCAAAAGGGATTGTCACCGAAACTTCAGCAAAACTGGGAAGGTCCTTATACTGTTGTCACGAGGATTAACGACGTGGTTTACCGCATCCAAAGAGGACTAAGAGGCAAGTTAAAAGTAGTTCATTGTGACAGGCTGCATCGATATAGTGGCGAGGCTGCAGATGGAATTATTCGGGACGAACAATCTTAAGGAGGGGGCAGTGTAACGTGAACCCAACATTTAATACCAATTTCCTAATCGAAAACGTTCAACCGAAAAACACATCTGGGAGCACTAGTGTAAGTGTAGAAATTCTAGGAGAGAAAATGTTTGACAGCCAAAACAGTGGAGAGTTGCAGACCATGTGGAAGTTACTGGAGAGCTCTAGATGGCATGCCATTCGATATAAATAGCCCGCCCGAGGCAACCAGAGGGCAGTTTTGTTTAAAGAGTGATAAAGTTAAGAGTAAATACAAGTGATAGTCCAAAAGTCGAGTTGAGTTCGAATAAAGTGTATATCGAAAGTAGATACTGAATAAAGTGGTAGAATTAAATTGAAAGGTAGAGTTTTATTTTTGCGAACTAAGCGCACGTTACAATAACAATATGTTGACACCATTGCAGTCTGGCTTTCGAGTTGGGCACAGTTGTATTACCACTATACTGAAGGTAACTGATGATATCCGTACTGCCATCGACGAAGATAAGTGTACGCTAATCACCTTGCTTGATTTCTCCAAAGCGTTTGATTCATTAAACACCAATATTTTATTGAATAAACTCCATACTTTATTTAACTTTTCGGCCATATCAGTGAATCTTATACGCTCCTACCTTGCTGACAGAGTACAAGCTGTCTTTCATAGCCAATGCCTTTCGACTTTTTTGCTTGTTCATTGTGGAGTTCCTCAAGGTTCATTGATGGGACCCTTACTCTTTTTACTTTTTATCAATGACTTACCTGGTGTACTGAAATACTCTCAATATCATATTTACGCTGATGATGTACAGGTCTATCTACATTTTCCCTTAGGATTAATGGAAGACGCAGTTGAGAAGATGAACAGTGATTTGAAAAGAATTTCTGAGTGGGCGTCCGTAAACCAATTACTTCTGAATCCATCTAAAACAAAAACTCTGTCTGTATATAAAAACCCTATTTTGACCGATCTTCTTCCCGTGTTTTTGAATGGTGAACAAGTTGAGATGGTGTCAAGAATCAAAAACCTGGGCATCATCCTAAATAGTACGTTAAGATGGAATGACCATATAAACTCAGTAACGTCTAAAGTGTATGGAGCTTTGAGAGGATTGTCAGTTTGCAGGGATTTCTTACCCGTGTCAGTAAAGCTTAAACTCGCGAAAGCCTTGATTGTTCCAATTATTCTGTATGGATGTGAACTATTTGCTGATGCTGATTCATCTTCCTTGCAAGATCTGAATGTTGCGTTCAACTCCATTGCTAGGTTCGTTTTCAATAAACGTCGTTTTGACCACATTTCAATGTACTCGACGCAAATTTTGGGATGTAGCCTAGTAAAGTACATTGACTACAGAACCGTCAGTATGCTTTCCAAGATACTGATAAGGAAACACCCTCGCTACTTGTTTGAAAAGTTAGATTCATCACCTTCCGCTCGCAGTCTAGCAATAAGACCAAACATGTACACATGTGTTACATCGCGAAAGCAATTTTTCATTTACGCTGTTAGGTTATGGAACAAACTTCCCATTAATATTAGGGCTAAAATTCAGCACAGAGATTTTTTCAGGAACTTTTTAGCTATTTTTGTTCTCATCGCTAATGTTTCTTTTTCTTTAATCTTCTTTTTCTTTTTATTTAGTCTTTTTACTTTACTCTCTTTATTTTTCATCTTTCTATTTCTTCTTTATTTAATTTTGTATATTATTGCTCAAAATAGTTTTCTTCTGCTCTTTTTGCTAAATTTTACTTGTTACATTGTTATTAAAATATTTTATTAAATTAAAACAATTATGTACGTACCTATCCTAAGACTGTACAAACTTTAAAAGACTAGTTCTTAATGTACAGGAAATTATAAGTTAATAAATACAAATACAAATACAAGTAACAGGCAAAAATCATCCTCTAACTCACACACAATACAACAGTAGTGTACTCGATTCTCGATAGCACAGCCCACAGCAGCGTTAAGAGAACAGAAACAAAGGCGCATTTGAGTTATGACTGCGCTATTGAGTTACAACTGCGCCAGTGTGTCTTTGCGCTATAGGAGAGTCAATAGCGCAATGATACACACAGCGCAGTTGTAACTCAATGGCGCAATGATACACTAGCGCAGCTGTAACTCAATAGCGTAATGATACACTAGCGCAGTTGTAACTCAATAGCGCAATGATACACTAGCGCAGTTGTAACTCAATAGCGCAATGATACACATATGGCGCAGTGATACCACAGCGCAGTTGTAACTCTATACTCTTTATCTATATTCTCTTCTTTAGAGCAGAGAAATCAGGATATTTTTATGATAAGAATAATGAGTACTGAAAATAGTGGTGTTGGTTGGCTGATGGATACTTGTATCGCGGATAAATCTCTTAATTTTATTTGTTTGCATTGCTGTTTTGTAAAACTAGATCTATCTTTAATAAACGTATGTAGCTGAATATAAAGTGGTGTTTTTAAAGTCAATTGTATGGGCGTTGGGCGGCGGGCGGTGGATGCAGTTGTGTGTGGTGTGTGAGGTTTACTCTCTTGGTTGTTATTCCTCTAATAAGCTACCAAGAAAGGGTGCAATGAAAAAACCCTAATAAAAAGGAACACTTTATAAGATGTTTTTATTTTCAAATCTTCAGTCCGAAAAAATTGCGCCATAGCGCAATTGCGTTAACGCATTGCGTTGATACAGTAAACTGCGCTTGAGTTGGTGTATCAGCGCACGATTTTTTGCTGCGTTACCCATGTTTAAAGGACTGACGTGGAAAGCTTGCCTAGTCTACTTGGACGATGTGATTGTTTACGGGAAAACATTTGACCAACATTGCAAGAACCTAAAAGTCGTGTTTCAGAGACTTCGAGAGGCTAACCTTAAACTGAATCCAGAAAAATGTGCACTTTTCAAAACCGAAGTTAAGTATTTGGGACACATCATCTCTTCCCAAGGAGTAAAGACTGATCCTGAAAAAGTTGACTCCGTCAAAAATTGGCCAACACCACAGGACAAACATCAACTCCGAAGCTTTCTTGGTCTTGCCACATATTACCGACGTTTTGTTAAGAACTTTGCTGGAGTTGCAAAGAGTTTGCATCAGCTCACCGAAAAAGGCAAGCAGTTTAAATGGTCAGGTGAGTGTGAGAAATCTTTTCAGGATCTCAAATACCGCCTCTGTAACGCTCCAGTGCTGGCACATCCAACACCTGGCAAAACATTCATCATCGACGCGGATGCAAGCAACGTGGGAATCGGGGCGGTACTATCCCAAGTTCATGATGGCGAAGAGAAAGTGGTGGCATATTACCGCAAGGTCCTCTCGAACCCCGAAAGAAACTACTGCGTGACCAGAAGGAAACTGCTAGCTCTTATCTTGGCAACAAAGCACTTCCATCAGTACATCTATGGACAGAAATTCCTTCTGCGGACAGACCATGGTGCTCTGAGCTGGCTGTTGAACTTCAAAAATCCAGAAGGTCAAGTCGCAAGGTGGATAGAAAGACTGCAGACTTATGATTACCAGATTCAACACTGCAGAGGAAAGCTGCACTCAAACGCGGACGCATTATACCGAAGACCTTGCAAAGTGGATTGCAAGCATTGTAGGCGGCAAGAAGAAAAAGGAAATATTACCGCTCAGCGACTAAGAGCTGACCCAATATGCGGATGGAGCAATGAGGAAGTGAGGACTGCTCAACAGGAGGATCCAGATATCGAACCCATTCTCACATGGAAAGAAAATGAAGAGAAACCTGAATGGGGAGACATTTCTGACCGGAGTCCAGTTCTCAAAGCCTATTGGGCACAGTGGGACTCACTATATGTGCAAGAAGGTGTCCTCAGGCGAAGATGGGAATCCGCTGACGGTAAGTCATATGTGATGCAGCTGATCGTACCGCAATCGAAAGTCAGTGAAGTTCTTCGGGAGATGCACGACGGACCTTCTGGAGGCCACCTGGGAGTAAACAAAACACTGGAGAAGGTGCGACATCGGTTCTACTGGTTACATGCTAGAGATGACGTGGAGAAGTGGTGCCGAACATGTGACAAGTGTGCTGCAACCAAAGGACCGGGTAGGAAGATTCAAGGTAAAATGCATCAGTACAACGTTGGATCGCCTTTTGAGAGGATTGCAGTAGATGTGGCTGGGCCTTTTCCAGAGACCAACGCTGGAAACAAGTACATTCTGGTTGTAATGGACTATTTTAGCAAGTGGCCTGAGGCGTATGCCATCCCAAATAAAGAGGCCAAAACGGTGGGCGACCAGATTGTGTTTAACTGGGTGAGTAGGTTTGGCGTGCCTATGGAACTCCATTCCGATCAAGGGAGGAACTTTGAGTCAAACATCTTCCAAGGAGTGTGCGAACTACTTGGCATTAAGAAGACTAGAACCACACCGCTTCATCCACAGTCTGATGGGATGGTTTAAAGATTCAACCGGACCTTGAAAGAACACCTCACCAAGGTCGTAGGCGACTACCAAAGAGACTGGGATAGGCACGTACCGCTATTCCTGATGGCCTATAGAAGTGCAGTACATAGCTCGACAGGACAAACACCATCTGACATCCTGTTCGGGAAAACCATGCGGCTGCCCAGCGAACTTAAATTTGGATGCCCCACAGAGGAGCCACAGGACACGAACGAGTATGTGGATGACCTCAAGCAGAGACTCGCTGACATCCATAAAAGAACAAGGGAATGGATGAAAACCTACAGCGACCGGATGAAGACACGGCACGCCACAAAAGCGACAACGACAGGATTCCAAGCAGGTGATCGTGTGTGGCTTTATAATCCTCATCGTCAAAAGGGATTGTCACCGAAACTTCAGCAAAACTGGGAAGGTCCTTATACTGTTGTCACGAGGATTAACGACGTGGTTTACCGCATCCAAAGAGGACTAAGAGGCAAGTTAAAAGTAGTTTATTGTGACCGGCTACATCGATATAGTTGCGAGGCTGCAGATGGAATTATTCGGGACGAACAATCTTAAGGAGGGGGCAGTGTAACGCGAACCCAACATTTTCCTAATCGAAAACGTTTAAATGAAAACACAAGTGGCAACACTAGTGTAAGTGTAGAAATATACCAGAAGGAAAAAAATGTTTGACAGTGGAGAGTGGAAACCATGTGGAAGTTACTGGAGAGTTCTAGATGAAATGTCATTCGATATAAATAGCCCGCCCGAGGCAACCAGGGGGTCAATTCCCGATCTGTGAAGCTGTGAAGTGAAAACATTTATCACAGCTTCACCGAAAATTCGTTTCTCGATTAGTGAAAATCCAACCTCAAATGTCAATTTTTTTTCATATGATAAATTTCTTTTCATTGCCGTATGAGTCGGTGAAAAATTCAATTATAAAAAATGGCCGCAAAACTCAAACGATGAAAATTCCAATTGGAATCCAATTAAAATGAGAGAGAAAATGAGAGAAAACTGTCAGAATTTATCATTTAGAACGTTTTAGTACTTTTTAGATCCGGAATCGCTTAGAGTGGGTTCGTGAATGATAAAATGAAAAAACTGTATGAAAACTGAAATGATATATTTTTTTCACTTCACAGCTTCACAGATCGGGAATTGACCCCCAGAGGGCAGTTTTGATTATAGAGTGATAAAGTGAAGAGTAAATTGTCTACAAGTGATAGTCCAAAAGTCGAGTTGAGATCGAATAAAGTATAGATACTGAATAAAAGTGGTTGAAATAAATTAAAAAGTGAAGTTTTATTTTTCGAACTAAGCGCACGTTACAGTATTTTGTTTTTATGTTTAATAAAAAACAAAGTAGGAACTGCGAAAAATTAAATGAAAAAATGCATTTGCTGTGGAACATATTTTTTGTTTATTTTTTTTTTTTTTTAGGAATTGTGTATAATGTACGTGATATGCTTTATGTATTATAGCGTAATTATATATCAAATTAAAGCTTACCAATTAAGGATTAAAGTGGTGCAAAAAAAATATAGGTCATCACTGATTTTTTCGAGATATTGGCTGGCAAACGTCAACGATGTCAATGTTTCTTTTCAAACAACTTTTAGGTCTGGTTTTTCGAAATATAAGCAGTCATCAAATGAGCAGCTGGATTTCTTAACTCAAAATATAAAAATTCTTTTTGACACCTACGTTCCCGTAAAGACCAAAATTTTAAAGCCTTGCTATAAACCATGGTTTACTTCCAATATACGATTCCTAATGCAACAACGAGATGAGGCATATTCTAGGTGGAAGCGTTACCGATTAGCTGAGCTGAGGCGTACTTTCTGTTCACTCCGCAACAAAGTTGTTACTGAAATACGATTAGAAAAATCAAAAATCCTCTCTCACCAGCTTAGCACCTCGTTAAAAGGAAAACAACTGTGGGAAAACCTACGTAAAACGGGAATCGGCAAGTCGAGAAGTGGGCTCCTTATGAACGTTGATGGTAATACCCTTAACGAAACTTTTGTGGCCGTGCAATCAACACTAGCTCAATTGCCTATCGAAGGAAATGTGTCATTATTTACCGACCAGTCAGACCATCCAGGCTTTGGTTTCCGTGCTGCAGATAGTGCTGATGTAGTTGAAGCTTTGCTTTCTATAAAGTCAAATGCTGTTGGTTTGGATGAAATTCATCCAAAATTTCTGTACCTTATTCTTTCAATAATACTGCCTTATCTCACCTATTTGTTCAACACCATTCTAACGTCAGGAATTTACCCGGATTTGTGGAAAAAAGCCAAAATCATACCAATTCCGAAAAATGCTAAAAGTGTTGAATTCCGCCCCATCTCTATATTACCGTTTGTATCGAAAGCATTTGAAAGAATTTTACAAAAACAAATAAACGTTCACCTTACGGCAAACTCGATGCTTACACCGAAGCAGTCTGGTTTTCGTAAAAAACACAGCTGTATTACCGCTCTTTTAAACGTAACTGAAGACATAAGACAATCCTTGGATAGAGATGAGGTTACTTTTTTGGTTCTGCTCGATTTTTCAAAGGCTTTCGACACAGTCAACCACGTTAATTTATGTCAAAAGCTTAAAAATCAATTCAATTTCTCATTGAGTGCCACTAAGCTTATTTATTCTTATTTAGCCGATAGAAAACAAGCAGTCCAAGTTGATGGTAGATTGTCAAGTTTCCTCCCGAACATTACAGGTGTGCCACAGGGTTCTATACTTGGTCCTTTACTGTTTTCGATGTACGTTAATGAACTCCCGTCTTTATTTGATAATTGCTCTTCTCATTATGTACGCAGATGACGTCCAATTGTATTTTAGCTGTCCCCTTGGGCTCATAGAGCACGGAGCTTTTTGTGTCAACAAACATCTCGAAAAAATTCAAAGCTGGTCCGAGCTAAACGGTCTCATTTTAAACCCGAAAAAATCCAAATGCATCGTTATTTCAAGAAAAAGTCTTGGTCTTGAGTATTTTCCTCCAATTGTATTGAATAATTACCCAATAAATTATGTAGATACTGCAAAAAATCTCGGCGTGACGTTTAACCGCGTCTTGACTTGGGATGACCATATAAACACACTTGTTGGCAAAGTGTATGGTGTACTTCGTACATTATGGGAAATTCAGACTTTTACACCTTTTAAAACACGTTTACTTCTTGCAAAGACTTTAGTCATTCCGATCTTGATGTACGGCTGTGAAATTTACTGTAATTGCAACTATGTAAGCAAGCGAAAACTCAATGTCGCCTTTAACAGTACCGTACGTTTCGTCTTTGGCCTACGACGATACGATAGATTATCTAATTTGCCTAAAATGTTGCTGGGGATGTCCTTTGATAAATATGTTGAGCTTCGAAATTTAATTTTGCCTTCTGACATACTCATTACACGCCAACCACAATATTGTTTTGATAAAATTACTACCGCGACTTCAGTAAGATCTCGTCAGTTAATTTATCCTCACCATTCGTGTTTAACATCTGAGCGTCAATTCTTTATTAATTCCGTCCGTCTCTGGAACTCGTTACCGCGACATGTTAGAGAAATCCAAAACGCAACAAGAATTAAAAAGGTCTTAATAAATCACTTTCGAAGTAATATATAAATGATTTTGTAAATCTTATTTGGAATTTAATTTTGTTCATAATTTTTAATTTTTAACTTTGATTAATTTTTTCTTTTTTTTATCTAGCTCATTTCTGTAAAATTAGCTTATAACTACCTTAAAAGATATTGTATCTTACAGTTGTTAAGCATTCACTAAATAAACTAAGCTAAACTAAACTAAACTAGGGCATTTTGAAAACTGTATTTTGAATGAAATGAAAGATATTTTTATGATTTTTCATATGATACCAAAATCATTGTCTTACGTGCTATGCTTTTCGAGATAATACGTAATTATTTGCAGAAATGTCAGATTTTTCCCATTTCCGGCGCTCAATTTCAAGTCTAATTATCTCAAAATCACCAAAACCGAATTCAAAAATATTTGGCAGGCTGATTGGGCTGAACGTAAGCTTTCATTTGGTACTAGTCTCATAGGTGTACGCATTGGGCCCATAGAAATATGCACCACCTCCTTTGGGTAAAAAAAAAGAAAAAAAAAAAAAAATAAGTGAGTGAAGTTACTGTACAAGAAATGAATTAAATAGGCATTATCAAATATTGTGAAATGAATTAATTTTTATTTTGTTTAGTTTGTGTCGTATTTCAAGTGTTATAATCCTTTATTTTTCTGAAGTGCCCTATAGGATGATTTTGACACTTCTATGCAGGAGGAAAGGGACACTGTCCCACGCTTATCGCGAAGCAGGAGGAATGGGAAAAAGCTTGGTGTTGCATTTTTGTCATATTTTCTGGTACATATTCTTTTGGTTAGGTACTTTTGTGTTTTGAATAGCTTGCCACAACGTTATCAAATCCTAAAAAAACTGTGGTGTGCCGATATGATTTTTGTATATTTTATTTTTATTTTTTACTTTATTTTATTGGACATGATTTCTTATATCTTACAACATTATATAAAAAAACACAGGTAATTTAAAAAATAAGAAATTAATAATAAAATAATTAGCTGCGTCTTGTTGTCCTATCCTAAGGACAAGAGTTGGATTTACCGCATATTGAGTTACAAAATAACAATTTGAGCAATATTGATGGGGATCTTTTTGCTGCCAACTCGACACTTCCTCATAGCATAGTGGCTCCACCTGAGCTCGAGGCTGCAAATTCTTTGATGAAGCAGATATTTTTTCGAACTCGCTCGGTTGCGAGAGTCCTTAAAGATCTCAACATACATAAATCCGCTGGTCCAGATGGTATCCCCGCCGTTATTCTGAAGAGGTGTTCTTCTACGCTGGCAAAACCACTGCGTAAACTTTTCCATCTTTCCTATTCTGCTGGGATTTTTCCGAGCAGATGGAAAACTGCATTTGTCCAGCCGGTCCCTAAAAAAGGCGAATCTTCCTCCCCTTCCAATTACCGTCCAATTGCACTAACGTCCCTACTTTCCAAGGTCATGGAAACGTTGATAAACCGTCAACTTATGAAATATCTTGAAGAACGAAAGCTTCTTAATGACCGTCAGTACGGCTTTCGTAGCAAACGGTCCACTGGTGATTTGATGGCTTATCTCACTGAAAAGTGGAACCAATCTTTACATTGTTTTGGAGAAAGTAAGATTATTGCGCTTGATATTTCTAAAGCATTTGATAGAGTTTGGCATCAGGCTCTTTTATCGAAAATGCGTGCTTTTGGTATCGATGAGTCTCTTCTTCGTTGGATTAGAAACTACCTTTCCGACCGTTCAATACAAGTTGTGTTGGATGGTTTCAAGTCTGATACCCACTTCATAAATGCTGGTGTGCCCCAGGGCTCCGTTTTGTCTCCGACTCTCTTCCTCATTTTCATTAATGATCTCTTGTCTGAAACTTCTAATCCACTTAACTGTTTTGCTGACGACTCGACCCTCAGCTTTTCATATTCGTTTCCTAATTCACGTCCCTGCTCTTCGGATGTGGAACTGGAACGGTTGCGTATGATAAGCTCATTGAATTCTGACCTTGACAGCATTGTTGCATGGGGTATTATGAACCGAGTAGAATTCAATGCTTCGAAAACTCAATGCTGTCTCTTGTCGTTGAAGCTTAACATTCCCCCATTGCCATTATCCATGAATGGTACCTGCATCGGAGAAACCGAAAAGCTGTCAGTACTTGGTATGTGTGTAAACGATGATCTTCGTTGGAATGACCACATATTTGAAGTCGCCAAAAACGCTGCAAAATGCTTAGGCTTCTTGAGACGATGCAGGAAATTCTTCACCCCTTCTGATCTGGCTACAATTTATAAGGCCTTCATCCGCCCAAAACTGGAGTATAACTCCCATATCTGGTCAGGTGCTTCTCAAACATCTTTGCACCTGCTTGATAGGGTACAAAATAGAGCGTTAAAATTGATAGGTGATAGCTCAATCGTAGAATCAATTGATTCTCTTGAGCATCGTCGAAACGTTGCCTGTCTCACTCTCTTTTATCGCTTTTTTCACAAGCAGTGCTCTAGTGAAGTAGCCAGTTGCATTCCTCCCCTGAAACAATTTAGCCGCAACACCCGCCTCGCTAGGAATGTTCATCAGTTTTACCTTGAGCCCAACTTCGGGCGTACAGTCAAGTATAGAGATTCGTATTTCAGTCGCACCACCCGAATGTGGAATGCTTTACCTGGCTTCGTATTTCCCCTTCATTACGATTCACAAAAGTTCAAGAGCAACGTGCATCGGTGTCTCCTTTCAAATCCTCTCCTATTTTCCTAAATGCTCGCACTGTGTTTAACAACATTATAAGGGTATTCATAACCCCTTGATGTGCGCGTTAATTATAAAAAAAAAAAAAAATCTTATCAAAGAAGTAACAGGGATTTAATTACAAATGTGTATACAAATAATCACATATACCTAATGACACAAGAAAAATTTGAGAAATTTTTTCAAAACGTACCCATTGAGTATTAAAAATTCTTTAGTAAGCTTATTCATTAAGCTACCAATTGCATCAAGATTCAATGAAAACAATAGACTCTTAATAGATTTGTTCGTTGAATCCCTAGGATCGCCCTGGGGTCGCCACAAAGCGTTTTTGGGACTCCCTGATTGTCAAATTAAGTGTTTTCCCTCAACTCGCTCTAGGTTTTTGTAATGGAGATTTGAGGGCTGTAAAATGTCTGTCAAATGACAGAAATGTTTAGTGATTTGTGGTTTAGCGTTTTTGAGGACTGGAAAACCCATGTTTTTTAACAACTCATAGGGTTGTCAAGAAAACCTGGGTCAACCCTGGGGAAAGTTCAGCGAACGGACATAATATTTCTTAAAGATGATGATTTGATTGCATCACGGCGGATTCTTTCTGGCAGGTTATGAGCAAAAGAGTGATTTTTTGACAGCAGGTACAAAAAACTAGGTGTCTATTGTTGACTCGAAAACTATGAGATTCAAACGTCCTTGCAGCCATAGGTATGTATAGCCAGACTTTTCAAAGAATATTTTTAAAACTTTATAAAAATACAAATGCTATATACTTACTTACTTACTTAGGTGGGCATTACAGTTCGGGGTGAACTTGTGCCTCAACCAACATCCTTCTGTAACGACATCGATTTCGGGCGAGCTCTCTCCAGTTTTGAACTCTAGGTCCATTGAGGTCTTCATCCACTTGATTGCGCCACCTAAGACGAAGTGTTCCCTTTTCGCGATTTCCCTGCAATGTGCTTTCGAAAACCTGACGAGCCGGAGCGTTTGAGTCCATCCGCTCTACATGGCACAACCATCTTAGCCTCGCGATGCGTACTCTTATGGCTATGCCCATGTCGCGGTACAGCTCGTTGTTGTATCTTCTTCTCCACACATTGTCTTCGCATACGGGACCAAAGATAATTCGGAGAATTTTTCTTTCGAAACGACCAAGGGTTTCCTCATCCGCTTTCGATAAGGTCCATGCTTCCGCGCCGTAAAGCAGGACTGGGATGATCAAGGTCTTATACAAGGTAACCTTGGTTTTTCTGAAGAGGGTTTTGTTTCTCAATTGCCTTCTTAACCCAAAGAAGCAACGGTTGGCAAGAGTTATTCACCGTTCGATCTTCGCACTGATGTTGTTTTCCATGTCTAGCGGATCCTAGGAAGACCAAGTCCTGTACTACATCGAAGTTATGTCTGTCTATTGTGACGCTTTCTCCAATTCGTCGATGTTCTGTGTCCTTGTTGGATGACAGCATATACTTCGGTTTGCCCTCATTAACCATCATACCCCTTTTTGCCGCTTCTGTTTCAATACTCGCAAAAGCACCTATGACATCACGCTTTTTTCTTCCCATAACGTCAATATCGTCTTCATTGGCGAGTAATTGAACAGACTTTGGAAAGATTGTTCCTCTGGTGTTGACGCTTGATTTTGTTACAGTCTTTTCAAGTATGATGTTGAAGAAATCGTATGACAGTTTGTCGCCTTGCCTAAAGCTTTTTTCGACTTCCAAGGTCTCGGTGAGTTCTTTACCGACCTTGACGGAGCAGCGTGAATTCTCCAGCCATTTTGCATAGTCGTATGAGTTTTGCAGGGATGCCGAAACTAAACATGGCTCTGTACAGCTCGTCTCTGTAAATACTGTCATACGCGGCCTTGAAATCGATAAAAAGATGGTGAATATCGATATTACGTGCTCGGGTTTTTTCCAAGATCTGCCGTTATGTGAAAATTTGGTCTATTGTGGACTTCTCTGGTCTAAAACCACATTGATAAGGACCTATCAAGTTGTTGACGTGGGGTTTCAGACGTTCACATATTACAGCAGACAGGATCTTATAAGCGACGTTAAGGAGGCTTATCCCTCTATAATTGGCGCATACGATACTGAGGTTCCATTCATCGGGCATGCTTTCTTCCGACCATATCATGCAGATCAGCTGGTGCATGCTCCTTTCCAACTGGTCTCCAGCTGCCTTGGAAAGTTTAGCATCAAGGCCATCTGCACCCGCAGTCTTATTTGATTTAAGTTTACATATGGCAAGCCTAACTTTTTCTAGGTCGGGAGGACGGCATTCTTGACTATCGTCCAAGCTGAATGGGGCAATCTGCCTGACAGCGGAATTTGTGTTCTCATCGCCGTTAAGCAGTCTGCAGAAGTGAGCTTTCCAGATCATCAGTAGTGACTGTGACTCTACAACAATGTTTCCCTGCTGGTCTTTACAGGCTTGAGTTCGGGCTTTGCCACCCTGGCAGGATCTTTTTACCTTATCGTAAAACTTCCGAATCTCGTTCCTGTCATGGCACCTCTCTATTTCCTCAAACGAGCGCTTCTCATGCTGCTTCTTTTTCTTTTTGAGAAGTCGGTGTTCTTCCCTTCTTTTCTCCTTGTAGATCTCGTTATACTGATCGTAAGCAGCCCTTGTTCGTTGTTGCATAAGCATTTGTCGTGCTCTTTGCTTGGCTGCATTTGCCTGCCTGCATTCTTCATCGAACCATGGGTTTCGTTTTGGTGGCCGAGTGAAACCCAGAACCTCAGAGGCAGCGGTTCTGTTGGTCCTTGGCATTACTGCCACTGGTCTTCAATGCTTAATGCTGATGGCATGGGGTTCAAGGATAATTGAAAGGATACTCGGTTGGAAAAGGCATTGGCAATCTCTTGCGATTGTAGCTTTCCGACGTCATATCTCTTCACAGCGTTAGTTCGTACAGGTCGTGAACAAGAGAACAAGAGGCCGTGAAGTCCGAGTCAAAGTTGGCCCCTCGGAAAGTTCGGACATCTAACACACTGGAAAAGTGCCTTGCATCGATCGCAACATGGTCAATTTGGTTGACGGTTAATTGATCTGGGGATCGCCATGTACCTTTATGAATTTTGAGATGCGGGAAGCGTGTACTACTTACAACAAGATTTAGCCCCGCAGCAAAATCGATTAGCCTCAATCCGCGTTTTCGGAGGTTTTGTCATGGAGGCTATGCTTACCGATTGTATTTCCAAAGATGTTCTCCTTCCCTATTTTTGCGTTAAAATCGCCAAGAACGATTTTCACGTCATGTCTAGGGCACTGTGGGGGCGTGGGCGCATATAAGGCTAGTGTTGGCGAATTTAGCCCTGATGCGGATGGTCATTATACGCTCATTGACTGGATTTTGGCTAATCACCTTATCCCTGAGTCTTGCTCTAACGACAAATCCGCACCCAAATAAGCGCTGTTTCTGTTGTCTGTAGCAGTCACCATAGTAGATGTCACAATTTTTCATCTTCTTTACGCCCGGTCCACTCCATCGCACTTCTCGGATGGCGGTTATGTCTGCTTTGCAGTAGTCCAGGGTGTCCGCTAATTCTCCAGCTGCACGTAATCTGTTAAGGGATCCTACGTTCCACGTGCAGATCCGGAGGTCATTGTTCTTTTTCTTTAAAAAAGGCTAGAATATCCAGTGTCAGTATTCTGCTGCAGGGGTGTGAGTGCTGCCGTTGGCTCACCAGGAGCTCATCCACCACCATCTCTACTTCAATACCCTGTCCTAGTATTGAAAGACCCTGATAGGCCTTTAAACCAAACATGTTGGAGTAACTCCTTCATCCGCTGGGACATATACGCGAAAGCTCTCGTAGACCACTTTGATTCGTGCAGTCAGTCATTGTTCGCAGAGCAAATATAGTGTTGATCGATCATAATTCTTTCGTTTCGGATTTCTTTGTAAACACTCGCACCTACTAGTTTAGCAGGTCAGCTCTGGACGGAGCATCCCAGATCCCAGTGGATACCGTTTGGAGGCATAGTAAGCACAATTGACATGTACTATAAAATGCAACATCTGGGCGCCGCCAAGTTGGCACCAGTCAGAGTCTACCCGAATAGTACAACGTCCAACCACCAAATAATAAGCACGAGTAAAGCAATGAACTTGATAAATGCAATTTATGCCAAGCTCGGAGATTAACTGTCTCGTTCACTAGCCATATGCCATATTATCTTTACAGGAAATGTTTACAATTGTGTTTCCTTTCGTATTTAGTTGAGGATATACAAAAATTTAGAAAGGCGAAAGGCGATACCTGCGGAAAAAACATTTTTGCCTCTGTTGGGATTCGAACTCGAACCTCTGGATTAACAGACTATCAGGGGTAATTAAGCACACTAACGATGGCAGAGTTTTTGGAATAGGTCCAGGCCCCCTGGCGTTGCTTGGGCCTGTAGTTTTAATCCTGATAAAATATACGCTAATAGAGCCCCTACACTAAGCAACCACGTTTGTACAAATGTGTGTTTGTGCTAACATAGTTTCGCCACACACTACACAAACATGTTTGACAGATATTAGTTGCCTGACGTTTATCATATCAATCAGACCTATGAGCAATGAGTGATTTCGCATGTGCTGCTTTAATTATTTGCAATAAACTTTGCTTTTAACACGCCACAACACCGGCAAATATAATTCGATAAATTCCGTAAAAAAAATTTATTTTTGTTTATTCATCTTTATTTCTAGAAAATTGACAACTATTTGAGCAAAATTCAACTCACACTACTCCAACAGTTTGCACAAAGATTTTTACAAAAACAAAATACATATGTTTGCACAAACGGTTTGTATAGTGTAGGGGCCCTATAAGTTACTGAGGGACTATGTGGCATCCCAGTGCCGAAAGAATTTTTAAAATCTGTCTAGTAGTTTCTAAGTTTCCATTTCCAACTCCCTTCTGAGGGAATTTTCCGTTCACGGGTAAATATGTGAATGAAATATATAAGTTTATGTCACTGAGGGATAAGTTCAATCAATTTGAATTGATACAGACGAAATTAATTCAGCAACAATCAGCAACTAAAATTTTTCTCATTGAACTCTTTAATATAAAATGTATTGAGAGTAGTTACAATTTATTATCATTATAAAACTTAAATAAAAAAACAGTACGTATACGCCAGAGTCAATAGTATACACTTAGGAAAAAGTATCAAAAATGTCTTTTTTTGTGTTCCGATAAATAAAAGACCTATACTTTTGTATACATTAATTTCAAAACAAACAAAACGAATCCGTATTTAATATAAAAGCATTTTTGTATGAAGATTGAAATATTATTATTATTTTCGGCACATCATGTTGCTTGCTTACAAAACAGTGTTTTCCTGAAATACTGAGACTATAATAAGGCTTAAATTTGATATTGACAGACACACACTGTTATTATACAGTCTGTTAGTAAATTTAAAGCTTTCTCAAACTATATTTTTTGTTTTGTTTGATGGTGCGTAAATAAACAAAGAAGACGGTTTTCTGACGCGCGAACATGCGACGTATAATTGTCCATGCGCAAAACAGGAAACTCCAAGTTGATTCCGCAAACTTTTAACGACTGTCCTTGTATTTATGGTCATCGCAAAGGCCAGGCGTACTGGAAATTGTAACCGTTTAAAATCGAATGGTTAATCCGTTGTCATCATCGGTATTCGCGGAATCAAGACATCCTCTAATTTGTATTGTCCTTTTATGATTGTTGCTTCAATGACGTTATTCATCAGCTTTTTCACAGCCAGTCTTGTTCCATTGCAAATTCAAGGTTAATTAATGTTACCCAGCATGATGACAACTGATCCTCCTTTCAACTGCAAATTGTGAGGTGGTAGTCTAGGCAATTCAAGTGAATTTAGAATTTCCGTGGGATAGTTGACCACGTCATCCTGGTTCATAACGGTGTCGACTGATTTGGAAGAAACCAGCTGGAGCATGGAGATCCTCGACCTAAGTCAGATCGCCTTCTCCTCGCCATCGTAAATTGGTAAATTAGTAGTAAATTGTCACTACCACAGAATATCGAAAAAAAATTTATTGGAAAAAACACATTCCCTGGAATGTCACTATTACAAAGAATCACAAAAGTACAGAAAGTTCTCGCGCACGTAGCGGTATAATCTTCACTCACAAAGATTGGTTGTCAAATCTTAAATATTATGGTTGATTTCAGAAATATACATAGGTTGATAATTGATATTGACAATTTCACGTTCCCACTTCCATTTCTGTGGAAATTAGAGGATGAAATATAGTCTATTGTACTCATGGGTAATAAATAATAAATTCTTAAAAGTCAAAAAGTTAAAATAATTTTCAAAAACAAACAATTAAATAATCTTATTATTTATTATTTTAATTTTTTGTTGTCAAAAACGAATAAAAAAAAAGTATTGTTTGAATTTAATTTTTTATTCATTACAGTTAAGAATAAAGAAATTGTTACTTACCTTTTAAACCTTCCCTAGACCTCCACGAACATTTCAAGCCAAAGATAAGATTAATCCGTTCAGCCGTTCTCGAGTTTTAGCCAGACTAACGAACTGCAATTCAATATTATATTATACACAACACATATATAAAAAACACAATTGTATTTAGTGTTCCATTTTTCGAACATCGATTTTCTTGGTGTTCGATTATAGCAACTAGTGAATACATGGTTTCTTATTCTCCTATTATTCCTATTAATTTGGAAAAACTGGTTAAAACCGATGAAAATAATACAGTAGTACCTAACTTTTAGTGATTTCGCTGGTACAAAGAAAGTTTTGTTGTCCAAATGTACTTACCGCTAAGGTGTTTGATTTTGAACGTTTATTGAAGTTCCTGATGCATTGGAATTTGAAAGGTGCCCTATGGGCGTTGAGCAAATATTAGAAGATACGGAAGTGGTGATTTCGGAAGCGGACAGACAAATGCTTGATGACGTCGCGTCGACCCTATCTTACCCGTTGAAAACAAGAGCGTTCATAAATGCTAAATAACTTTAAGGTTAATTTGTTTTTCAAATTTAAACATCCCAATCACTTCAGCAATAAGGGAAAGCTCTCCAGATGCAAGAACAGCCACTTCAAACACTACTAATTTAACGCGTGTAAGCTCAAAAAAATTTTAAATTACAGTCCGTCTAAGAGCTTTAAAAGTTTTTAAAATGTCCGGATGAAAAAAAGAAAGGAATCTCAATAGAAGCAAAGGATAGAGGACCTAAGTATGTATCTTCTATATACATATCTTCTATTGAATGGAAAATTTTACGGCACACAAGCAACGAATAAAGGAGTAAATATTTTTTCTTGATCATCCTTTGAAGTCACAAAAGTGTTCGAAAACTGGTGCCATGCTTCTACACTTCTTACAGAAATCAAGGCTGCATGCTCCACATTTTCTCGCTTATCGTTATGATTATGACGTATTTACGATATACAGAAAACTCCTGAATATATATTCCTTTTCAAAATAGAATCAGATAGTTTTGGGAACAGCTTCCATACGTCACATTTTGCCAGAGAAACTGACTCAACTACAGCTTGTTCCTTAAGATAAAATTTACCACAACTCAATAGAGACAGGATTTTTTACAAGATAACCTGATCAACTAATCTTTGCTCGAATCACTTTTCAGTGTTTAACGTTCTGGAAGAGGACTACAAATGTATTTTTTAAGCGTATTCCGGGTTTCTGGTAGTATTCTGGTACAAAAAGTCTGGCTTAGTATCAATTTTATCTCTTCAGTCAAAGTCATTAAAGTCATTGATATTTTTCGCCAAGTTTTAAGTTGGACTTTCTTTGAATGCAGATATGAAACAAATAAATTGCTTTGATGTGGAATCTTTTTTCATTTTCAATTCATTTTTATTAAATTTGTCTTATATCTACTTACATGCTAACAAAAATGTGTAAAACTAAAGCTTATAAAATAACTTTTTTTTTATTTTTTTTTTATATAATGAAAGAGGAGGCTTATATGCTAATCTGGAGAACTCAGACTTAATTACCGGTCCATTGTACTACCAGGGTAGCAGCCTTCCCTTTTTTCTGTGTTGCAGTAGTGGAAATAAAGTGTTAGTTATTTCACATATAACCCCAAGGGCGGCGTCCATACGAAACTGGGAGGCTGAAAGAAAAGTAGATGCCCAGAGCGGGATTCGAACCCACGTATCCGGCCTACCTACTGAACACTCTACCACTGCACCACGGCCGCCCTTCTATAAAATAACTTAATTGTGGAATCTTTTTCTTGGCTTTGAGTGGCAACGTCTTCAACAACGGTACTTCAACTAAGACAATTCAGTGGTAGTTCTGTTGACTTTTGATCAGCTTCTAGTTCAAAAGTGAAAATATTAAGTAGTTAAGAGCTCAATTATTTTATTTATAAATCGTCCAAAATTTTCATTCATGTCTCATGTGAAGCTGTGCGAAATAGTTTGAGTTGTTTTAGAGGCATGTTTAAATCACACCGTAGAAACAGATATTTTTAACTGCGGCAAGGTGCTTACATTTTGTCCATTACGTCAATAATCGTCAAACAATCGTCATCGTAGGCTATTGACTTTTGAAAGATTATTTATTCCTCTGGTATTGACGTTTGGGTTTTGTACAATCTATTCATGAAATCGCATGACACTTTCTCACCTTATCTTAACCAATTTTTGACATCAAAGGCCTGAGTGAAATCTTTCCTTGACGGAGCAGCGTGAATTCTCCAAAGTCATCCTGAAAAGGCGTACTAGTTTTGCAGGAATGCCAAATCTAGACATGGCTCTGTACAGCTCGTCTCGGTAAATATTGTCATACGCGGCCTTGAAAACGATAAAAAATGGTGTATATTTCAATCGCAGGTTTATTCCAAGATATGCAGTAGTGTGAAAATTTGGTCTTTTGCGGGATTTTCTAGTCTAAAACCACATTGATAAGGACCAATGAAATTGTTGATATGAGGTTTCAGACGTGCTCATATTACAGCAGACAAGAACTTATACGCGACGCAGTGGCGGATCTACGAACTTGCCGCTAGTAGGCTATTTAATTTTTGCCGCCCCAACTGATCTTTAAATTCAGTACGCTAGTTTAGTTCGCATTCATATTAAAAACAGTTACTCTGAAATTGCAATTTTATAATTTGTGTTCTATCGACAGCTTAATAATTTAATAACTTGTATTAAATAATTTGTAAATAATCCGGCTATTGATAGTAAAATCAATCATCTTTTACATAATCATTTTGCGAGATTTCAAAATCGCAAAAGCATTAGGTAGCTATATGAGATTTTGTTTATTAGTTCTGAATCTATGCACAACAGAAATGGGGCGTTAAGCTTTTTTGCAACTTAAAGCAAATCGTAGATAGTTGTTTATCCTCTTCAAGTATCAAAACGGGCTCTGGCATGCATTCAAAACGAAGTTGGGCACTTTGAGCACTTGTTATAATTGTATTTCTATAGAATACATAAAAAAAACTACTAAAAATGCCAGTATTATTGTTTTATTAAAACAAACCTCAAAGCTAAAAACTTTTTTTTTATTTTTTCTTTAAAGTTTACCCTTTGTATTTTTTCAAGCATCATAAAATGTATGGGTTTTTGAGTGCACTTATTACAAAGTTTTTTTTTATTATTGTTTTGTTCATATGTAAAAAATAAAGAAACTCTATGTAAAAACTATATAAAAAAATGACCTCAAAGTCAAAACTTTAAAAGAAAATTTGAACTCCATTTAAAATTGAAAATCTGGCAACCCTAAACCTAATGGAGCTCAACTTAAAAAATAAAATAATGTATAAGATTCTCGTGTCACAGTGTGAATTAAAGAAACAATGTTAAAAGTAGATGGCCCTTATCACTTAGGAGGTTGGAAAATAGATAGTAGCCGATTCTCAAACCTACTGAATACGCATATAAAATTTGGTAAAAATCGGTAAAGCCGTTTCGAAGGAGTACGGCAACTAACATTGTGATATGGAAATTTTATATACGAGTATTAGATTGTTTTTTTCTTTTACTTCTGAAAGATAAAATAATTGTTGGACCACATTTGCCGCCCCTTGAAATCTGCCGCCCTAGGCTCCAGCCTACTCAACCTATTGGTAGATCCAGCACTGACGCGACGTTAAGGAGGCTTATTCCTCTATAATTGATGCGATTGGTAGGGTCTTTGTGCAGAATTGGTTTTTCCATATCCTACGACGATTCTTTCATTATGTCACCCTGGTATAAATATCATTCCGACTATTGTGATTTTGCCCAACTTCTTACCGATTCCTGATAATATCCCTACTTACCCTTTGAAAATATGAAGTTACTTAGCCCGTTGAAGACAAAACAATAAAACCATCAGTCTTTCAGTCTATTTGTCTATTTCTTTTATTTTATAATTTCTTTTTTATTCTTTTTTCTGACAATAAAAAATATTTCAATAAAATTGTTCGTAATTAGTTGCAAAATATTTGGAAAAAGAAGAACATTAAATTATATCAAAAACGTGCTCTAATTGAAACTTACTTACGCTTTGAAGATAAATAATGTTTTAAAATTAAAATCTAAGTTTAATTGAACCATCGAACTAAGTTTCTGAAGACTAAAATTATTTTACTTTAAGGTTTTGTTTTTGCATTGTTAGTGTGTTTGTTATATTTAAAAATTTCTTTGAATAATTAGTTTTTCTTTACATTTAACATTTAACATCTTACTTTTTTTATTTTCTTTTTTAAGTTTTGCCATTTATTGCGAATCGGATTTTTTGTTTTCATATTTATTTTTTTTATGTTGGTTAAGATCGCTGTTTACTGATTCAATAAAAATAAACCATACGCTAAATTCTTCAATAAGAAATCATAAAATAGTTTTCAATAAATAAAGAGTTTGTAAATAAATTAATATACATGTAAATATATAATTTGTTAATAATTATAAAAATTCTCTTAAGGTGTAATAATTCATCCTTAAACTTACATCATAAATTTAATATAATTTACTTATCCATTTTATTTAGTTGTTTTTTTAGTTTTTTTTTCTTTATTTGTTTTAATAATAAATAACATTTTTTTATTTTAGATTTAATTTAACGCTTTGTTTTGCTTGTTTGATACAAAAGAAACGTTTTTCTTTTGCTCATCTATTTTAAATATTCACTTCATTGGGGCTTATCAATTTTTTTAATTTTTTTATTTCTTATCATTAGTTAATTTGTTCTATTATAAGTCATTAACTTCGTGTGTATTTCCTTTTATTTGCATTTGAGTGTTTTTGTGTGAGTTATGTATGTGAAATCATTTTATTTATTTATAAGTAATCTGTTTCTTTTTTTAAAGTTTTTGTTTTCTAATAAATTCTGATCAATTGTCATAATAAATTGTTCTAAAATTTTTCCTAACGCAGGTTTATGATTAATCGGTTTTCTATTGTTTATCTTTTAATTATTTTCAATGAGTTATTTATGGCGTGTGGGGTTGAATAAAACATTGGGAAATGAAAAATGCATATGTATCGTTGGTGTTGGGTTAGATTATACTCCTAGATCTTTTCTAAAAAATGTCAAACAGAAATTCACTGTTTTTAGATAAAGACAAGAGAAAAGCATTTCAACAGAAAATCTTTTATGTAAATACAAAAACCAAGTCGGTTGCATAACTTATTGTACCACCATGTGCCATGTTTGTTTGATTTTGGTCTTCTACTATCAGTTTTTGATAGCTGGTTTGCTGAATTTCGGGTGTTTCAAGATTGTAAATACGAAATAGAAAAAAAAATTGTATTTTGTTTTGATTATAATCTATATAACCAAATAAACATAAATACATCAAAATGGGATTCATTTGCCAACAACTTATTAGATGAACCAGTCGGTATTTCTTTGGTAACGAATTTTTAAATAATACAAAAACGTTTTTTGAGCATTTGATTCAGTAGTTATTTGGTTTACTGAAAAAATGAACAGTATTGTCCTGTGGCCAGTTGTAGCAACTTTCCAACCAAAATAGCTTAACGTCAATACTAATACCCAAGGAGACCAAAGCGCTTCGGGTTTACCAATTTGAAAATGACATGATGTTTTGGCTCAGGAAAATAATTTAAGAACTAGGATCACAAAATCAATTTCGTGGTTTTGATTAACTAAAGACTTTGGAGTGGATAGGAAATATGTTTAATTTAGGTTGGTTTTTCTCCGTTATAAATAAGTAATATTCTTTCTAACACTATTGGGATATATTTTTATAGTTTTATTTGCATTATATTAAAGTTCTAAAATGCTGTTCTGTTTTTTTTGTTTTATTTTTTCTATAGAGAAATATTTAATTGCGGTGATCAAATAAAATTTTTAACTATTTCCTTTTGTTTCTGTTTTGAAAAATACATTAATTACTTGCTGTTGTGTCTCTTAGTTTTGTTTATTATAAATTTAATTAGCTTGATCATTTCATTTTTCTGTGTTTTTTTTTTATTTCAAAATGAATTAATTCATTTAATATCATCATCATGTTTCTTTATATATTCGGAGAAACAGTGTGTTTTATATTCCAGTTTGGATACTTTTTGTTTTCATTTCGAATCTGATAGTTTTTTTTTTTTATAATTTTCTTGTTTTTCGATTTATAAATATATAGAGAATTTTGTTTTTATTTTAAAAATAATTAAATTAGTTTTTCGAGTCATCTTTGCGTGATGTTGGCTGTGCATCGCCTAAACTAATCATGTCTCGTGGTTTCCACACCGGGGACCCTACAATTAAAAAAACAGGTAAAACATATAAAACAAATGTACATTCTGCTTCTGGCCAAATTGATCTTAGTATGAGCAAATAAAAGAAAAAAGTAGAAATTAGGAGAAAATTTTAAATCAAAATTATTAGAAAGAAAAATATTTGAAAGCATTCCCTAATAGTATGTCGTTATATCAGTTAAGATTTTTTGTTTGGTTAAAATGTTGACATCGCTTGCATTCTTAATAATGAATAATCGCCTTTTTTTAATTTGTTATAAGAATTTTGAAAATTTATGCCAACATTTTCCTTTTACCAATTTGCAAAAAAAAAAAACAGTAAACATGTTGAGTAAGAAAAAATAAATAAAAATTAGCACCTACACAGTGATTTAAATTACAAAACTTTTCTTAAACAAAATGCGTTTTGTTATTTTTCTACAAAAGTTTAACAAAAGAAAAAACAGTTCTAAGAAGATAAGTGAATTTGTTAGCATAAAATCATGTTTTTGGATTGAATAAATAAATCAAAAAAATAATAACAATAGGGTGTGTTAACCATAAGACATATCAACCGGTAGTGCATAGCGGCCCAGGAAACATTTATTATTTTATTGTATTAAACTATTTTTGAATATATTGTTAACTCGTGCACGGGAATATTTTTCTTCGTGCAAAATTACAGTTAACTAAAAAAATTACTTTAGGTACTTTTTTGAGTAATGAAACTACTGTCTACGCAATATATGTATCTACATATAAATTTTTTAATTTAGTTTTCAAGTGCGGGTCACACTATGCACTTTGCTGGTAATGTTGTTTCTAAGAAATAATTGAATATTCAAGCGATGCCAAGCATTTTCGTAACTATTATTTGCTAGTTATACAAGTTTTGAATGAAATTCAAACAAAAATACTAAAATTAAATTTTAATTAAAAATATATAATTTGAATACATTTATATATTTTGTTTTAAATAAATATCACAAAAATGTTATTTAATTACATTTATACACTATACGTAATCAACAACAAATAAATAGTATTTTAAAAATCATTTAATGCATTAATCCAACAATGATTGCTTCTTATTTTCATGTCTATGTATTTTTCATATATTTTTTTTAAGGAACTATGCTATAAATATGTATATATACTCTACTTTTGTGATAATATATTTTTTGAAAAACAAATAAGAACACATTTTTGGGAAAAATCGTTTCGTAACGACGCATTTTTAATGTTTCATAAATAATTCGTTTTTTCTTAAACTTATGTGAATTCCTTGTAAAGACATAATTATTCGTCGCTTATCACTCATTTGAATTACTTAGGAAAGCTTTTTAAGATCTTTTATCACTATTCTAACAATAAAAATTGGAGTTGAATAAAATTATAAGAAATTCTTTTGTGCTATAAAAATGCTTTTTATAATCTCATAACAATATATGCAAACAACATTTAAGCTTTCTCAAACCAAAAATAAAAGAGAAGAAACATAAAACTTTTATTTGAATGCACAAAATTAAAAAAAAATTTGTTCATAAGAAAGAAGTGTACATTGTGTTGATACACAAGCAAATAGTTTTTTTTTATTTTTAAATTAAAGTTGGTGAAATAATTAAAAAATTGAATACTGACGTTTCCGGTGCTCACGAAAAAAAAAGAATATTTAAAATGTTACATGTCCTTTGTGGAAAGCTTTTGCACTTACAAGGTTAGCAATCGCAAAAGCAGTTTGTATTGCAATACAAGCTTAGAAGGCTCAATTAAAACCAAATGGGGATCAAAACGCAAGTTTTGTTGATGCCCTAAAATACACATTATCCAGCTGGTCATGTCCTATACTACTGCATTAAATAAAATAAATAAATAGGGTGCATCAACCTAGCGAGGAGCCCCAGGGCCTAGCGCATTTCTAACAACCATGCCTTGTGAGGGAATGGAAGGGACCTACAATTTTCTGCCAGTTCCGGACGGCTATTCGAAAATGCGCTTTTCATGACAATGAAATTCGAGCCACGAACTTCTGGGTTAACAGGCGCACATGCTAACCATCAAGCCACGGGTACCACATTAACTTTTACCTACTGCATTGCCCTATCTTAATTGAGCTAATTCGTTAGATTTGGTCTGTGGTGAAAGTTTTTGTAGCACCTCACATCAGAGACACTTGCAATATGAGGGCACAAAAACAATACTTCCCACTTAACTATGACACAACAATCAGTATTATTGAGTTTTGCCTTAGCCTGCCCAGAACCTTGCTAAATCATATGGGAGTAGGACATAAATAAAAGAAATTAAATGAGGTGAATAAATTTTTTGAGATCCAAAAGGCAGCTTTTAATTTTTCTGGGCAAGTAGAATGTTTGTTATATGGTAATAGTCTTTTAAATAAAAGCACCACTTGTTTGCAAATCATGGACACTTTCCAATTTTGGTGGTATTGTTTAACATGATTTTCCGAAGAAATTGTGTTCTTCAAAACAACAGAATGGTACCAGCGGTGTAGTGGTTAAAGTTGTCAAATCGAATTACTACAAAGGAGATTAGAGTTCTTATCCCAGTGGGAACTAAAATTTCGCAGTAATTTGGTCTGTAGAAAGATGGTAGGCCTTCCAAGAGTGCGATTGCTATGAAAATTAATTTTTGCCACCGCAGTTTCAATTCGGTAGAAGATACCAGATCAGCTTTACTCATGACACACAAATATTTTTTTATAGAAATATACATATATATATATATATATATAAATACAATATATATAATATAAATACAATATATATAATATATATATTTTCAAAAACTACAAGTTATTTTGACATCCGGTTTTTGTGTTTGATCAAAAATAAATAAGAGCATTGAAAATAAGCCAGAAAAATACTACTTAATTACGTAAAATTTGGAAAAAAGTGGTTTAAAAAAAAAAAATTATGTTTTTTTTTCAAAATTTTGACTTTGAAAAATAATATTTCAAAAACTATTTATTTGAACAACTTATTTTTAAATTTAAATTAATTTTTAAGTTTTTGGCTTTTCAAAATGCTATAACACGACTCTGTAGGTATTACCGTTATTTTTAAATCATTTTTTTTCCCATTTTTTGTGATTTTTTTCTTAAATTGCCCCTCCCGCCCAAACGGGGGAAAATGGACCCCCCCTCCCATACGATTTTTTGCTTGTCTAGGTCCAACCTACACAAACTATCTTTTTGTCACACCTTATGCGAATCACCCTGTAGATATAATCGCATTGGTATTTTTAAAAGTGTTTTTTTTCTATAAATTCTATTAAGTTCATGAAAAAAAACTTTCAAGATTGAACATAACCAAAGTAAAAATTGAAAGCAGTAGCGGTGGAAACGAAGCGGCAATTCATGGAAACAATGCCCATAGTTTTCATCTTAGTTTGAAAATTTTCACACATCCGTATGAATAAAAAGTATAATTTGTAATAAAAAAAGATTTATGTTTAGCCTTCAAATTTTCGGAAAATTCAAAATTATCAAAATTTATTTTTTAAAACATTTATGTTTATTAACATTTTAATCCTGGCAGGCACCTTGTTCGTGAATATTTCCACCATAAATCTTGGTTGTATGTATCGACAATAAGTAATTTCCATACACTGAAGAGCGCTAATCATTAGTGCAAATTTATAGTAATTTAGAATCGCCTTAAAAAGAGCCATAGTGCTTACTATGACTACTGATCCCTACACACTTTCTTAGAGCCACTCTAAATTTTATATCAGACAAGCCCCATTTCAAATATTTAAAACATTTTATATTATTTATTTTCGAACTAATCTTTGGTGTAAATCAAGTATCTAAAAAAAAAAGAATTAAGTTTTTGTTCCATGTTATCGTTGACAAGTCAAGTTCATGTTATTTTTCACTATTAAGTTTAGTTTTTTACTATTTAGGTCTGTTGCTTCAATCCATTTGCTAAAATACCAAAATTTTGGAACTGTTCACAATTACTTGCGCTTAAAGGCATCAACATCCCCTTTTCAAATGAAGTCAAACATCTTGGAGTAATCCTGGATAACAAACTTCTTTGGTCTAAACATGTCGAGTCTAAAACTATTAAAGCACTTTGCACTTTTGCAATACATGGCGTCTTTCACCGAAAAGGGTCCTTTGGATCTATACGGCTATGATAAGACCAATCATCTCCTATGCGTCAGTTGTTTGGTGGAATAAGCTCTCGCGTAAATACGTTATTGCCTCGTTTGACAAACTTCAAAGAACAATTTGTCTTGGTGTTACTGGGGCCTTCCCCAGCACACCGGGAGCTGCTCTAGACGCGCTGTTGAATCTTCCTCCCCTTGATACCTACATCATGGGGTGTACTCTCAAGACCATTTCTCGTGTAAAACGATGTGGTCTTTGGCACAATTCGCACTGGAGCTTTGAGGAACTCGCAAGCAGTATATCTTTTGACTCACGTCTAATGGATATGCCGCCTGACACTATGATCCCAAGGCTCAAACTGCGTCAAAATTACTCAGTCAACTTTCCTTCGGTTCAGGACTGGTTCACTCCAGAATCTGAGCCTGGAAAGAATTGTTATCGTATCTTCACAGATGGCTCCAAAACCGACGAGGGTTCTGGTGCTGGTTTCTTTGTGGAGAACGACGACATAAGACTGCACACATCTTTGGGATCATACGCATCCGTTTTCCAAGCGGAGGCATATGCTATCCTAATGGCCTTGAGCCACGTTACGAACAATGAATAGACGGGGAGAAGTATCTGTGTTTACAGCGACAGCCAAGCTGTGCTTAAGACCCTTCTCAAACCTCTAACCACTTCGAAAGTGATATAGAAATGCAAGAGCTCTCTGAATGCGATCGGAAGATTCAATTCCTTGAGTCTCATTTGGGTTCCGGGCCATCACGGCATAGCTGGAAATGAGATCGCCAATGAACTTGCTAGGCAAGGATCTCAGGCGGTTTTTTAAGGACCTGAACCGTCGCTAGGTCTGGCGGCGTTCTCAGTGAGGGCTTCAATCAACGATTGGATCTGTAAAGAGCATAACCGTAGATGGCATGCCTCCATTGGATGCAGACCAAACGTATGCTGCCCAACGATAATAAGAAGACTGCAACATTCTTGCTAACTCGTAGCAGAAAAGACATCAGAAAGGTTATTGGCGTTACCAGCGGGCACTTCGCTTTTGTCAAGCATTTATTCGTGTTAGGCTTAAGTGACACCACACTCTGTGAATCTTGTGGAGAAGATGTGGACACCGCAGGACACTTCCTCTGTTAATGTCCTGCGTTTTCTCGTATGAGGTTACAGATACTCGGCGCAGACATGGTGAGAGCTGGTAACTCAAGCTCCTTATCATGGCAGCGTCTTTTGGCTTTTCTCCGAACATCTGCAAAGCTTTAACAAATAGAAGGTTGCTAACTGGTAAAATAGACCAGTATTTTGGTCTGAGTACTCCAGCTGGTATTTTAAAAACTTACAACAGAAAAAAAAACAAAAATTAGGAATGGCTGCATTTAGCTTTACTGTAGCAGAGAAAAGGAAACTGTTGTAGGTATAGTGCTTGGCTAACGCACTTAAGTTATAGTTTGAAAACAACTAGATATGTACATGTAGTAATTCTGAAAAGTTTCAGCCTCATCAGTATACTTCACTATTTGGCTTGAATTCATAAAAAAAACTTGATGTAGCGTTTCAATTTGAACTTCCTCAAATTTAAATTTCAATTGTTTGTGATGTCAGTAACAAAATGATAACCGTATTAACAAACAAAAGACTTCGACCACAAATAACTTAAGTCTATTGCAATCCTCTAATGTTACTTAATAGGAATAATGCATTTGACAGGTTTTGAGTTCAAAGATGTACCAAATATAACATGTGTATAAAATATATTCAATTAAAACAAACTTACATAAATGTTAAAGACTATATTAGAACTGTAATATTTTCTAGTTATGTACGTTTAGTTTATGAACAACAATTTCACAAATATTTTGTTTTTCTCTTTGCTGCGAAAAACCAGAGCGAACGATCGAAATACGAAGTCATGGATAAACATATTTTTTAGAGCACGATGTACGAAAACTTGATGGTATTTTTGTAATTTGAATAATGTTTGTAGAGTTTTGAAATTAAGCTATTAAAATTTAGGGTTGAAGTGTTTTTTGTTTTAATTTAATTTTAGTTATCAATTTAACACCTACTGAAAGTTCTTTCCATTCGTTTGTTTTGTTTTATGGATTTTGAATTAAGTTTTCTAAAATTGTAACTTTTACTTGGATATATTTTAATATTTATATTTATTTCTATATAGATTTTGATTTTTAATTGAGTTTTGATTTCGTTTACATAATTTTGATTTTACTGCTATGAAGCCCATCTAACTGTGGTGAGAGAGAGAGAGAGATAGAGAGAGAGAGGGGATGAATATTTGTATATTCGCTTATACAGATTAGAATACTATAGGTTTTACATGTAAGCTTAGTTTGGATTGGTTTTTTGACTATTTAAACATTCAACGAATTTGATTGCAATTTTATTTTTATAATGTCTTGTTTGTTTAGCGTGTCTTTGAATTATTATTTTTTTTTATTAAGTATAGATTTTAGATGACTGATTGGTTTGGTTAGCATATTTTAATGTTTGATTAGGATTCAACTTTGATCAGTGATTATTAAGTATTTTGATTAGAAATTTCTGATTTTTATTCAAAATGTAGTATTTGAAAAATATTTATCAATCTTCTTCTATCAAGAATACATAAACGAATTATGAATACATAAGAAATTGACATTTCTTGTGAGAATTAACAGGCGTCAACTTTTTTTATACTGCATAGCATAAAATATAAGAAAATATCTATTTCAAGAAACTCAATGTTGCGGATTGCAAAAAAGAAGAAGTTGTTTTTGTTTGATGGTGCCTGTGTTGTAATGGTTAGCATTTTTGATGCTTATGAGTCCCTTTTGATTTTGATTGATTCTTAAAGAGTCCCTTTTGTGTACCTCGCGAGGATTTGAAAAATCCCCCGAGAAAAAAAGAAAAAAAGAAGAGTCCCTTCTCACTAAGCCGTTCGGAATCGATAAAAGTATATATTCTTAGTTGAAAGAATCGCTCTTACACCTGGGGCTACCCGAGGTCTGTTGTGCCGCTCTATTTGTTTATTTTATTTTAATTTAACTATCATTAAACTACCTCTTATATATTCAATGATTAGTTAGTCTTTCCGACTAATATAAATTGAATAACACAGATATAATACGTTTGATCAAACGTTTATTTAACAAATAATAAAAAATACCACTTTTGTTTATTTTATTTATAGATATAAGTTTTTGTTGCTGAACTATCTACTTTTGGTTCTACATTTTACTACCTATTTGATGTTGAATAACATTAGAAACATCAAGTTCTGGGAAATCGGGCATTTATGTGCTATTATTATAAGCTATCTAGTATACATATATGTTTTAGGTTCACAGTTGGATTAAGTTTAAGTTTTATGCGATGCAACTGGAATGGTTACTCGGTAGTTAAGAATGTATCTATTAATTTAAAGTTTTGTTCTTTAGCGCATCGTTTAAGGGTATGGTTTTGATATAGATGTTCAATTGATTTTGGATTTTTTCAGTACTTTCGTCATACTTCGTTTACGTTTTGTCGTCTGTAGAGTCTCATAGTGTGAAAGTGTAACGTTAGAGTTTTTGTTTTTATAAATCGTTCGTATAGTTAACATATGTAGTTACTTAGCTTTAGTTATAGTGTCAAATTAGTTCAATTGCTACTCTTGGTTTATTTTTTTTGTTTTAATATTTGTTATAATTCGTAATATTTGTTTCTAGGTTCGTAAGGCCGTTTCATTTGTATCGCATTTTTTCAATCAAATTTATTATTTTTCTCACCTTTTCATTTTCAACACTTCCGTAGTTTTGTTTTCTTATCAATCCTAGTTTAATTCTTCTTACCTACAGTTCATTATTCTGAATTTCTATTTGAATGGTATGAAATTCCTGATTGTAGATTTTATATTTGTTTCTAAATTTAAAAATGTTAATTTTAATAAACGAAGTAAGGTGAATTCTTACATGCTAGTCCTACACAAATGTTAAACATTCATAAAAACTCAGTGCAATACACATATGTAATTATACGCATTTTTTGTAGTTCCTAATGTTACCTAATGTATACATAATAGTCATCCAATAAAATTTGTAGGTTTACGTATTTATTTAATTTTAACTATGTACAGTACAAGACTTATTTTTGATACAGAAACTAAAACTACCGAACTGAGAATGTCATAAAAAAAAACTTTCGTTTAGCTAGATATTATGTACTGTCCGAAAGGTATGTACTTACGTGTAAAAGAATGTAAAAAAAAGTTTTACTCCTTGAACTACCTATTACGATTTAACTTATGCTGCGAGTATTAATACACTCAACAAAATTACACATAAAATGTTTACAAAAATGGTTAACTTGAAATGAAAAATGCTCTTTTGCAACGAAAGCAGACTTAACTCTGTGTAGAGAAGTAACCAGTGAAACTCAAATACATTCTGCTCTCTGCAAGATATGCTACTCGTAGTTTAAGTCTTTACATATCCTTGTAATTAATACCCGCAAACATTCTAGAGAAGGTTGAGTCAGAAAAAAAACCTGAGATCGAAAAAGACTTTTAATATTAAAAGTAAAGCGAATTAATTCTTAAAACAATTGCATGTAGGTTTTTTTGTTTTAAGAAAATTCTGAGCAACAAGGAAATTTTTTGCATAAAATGCACAGATATAGCGGAGAAAAAATGTTGCTTACTAGTTTATTAACTTTTGTCTTACAAAGTGTCTCAATGCTAGAAGCTATTCCTTCCTTTTAAGGCTTTTGAGGAAACATGACACAGTTTCCCTTAGAAGTATGTTGGTACGCAGCCGCCAATAAAAGCATTAAGGATTTCTGTTTCTTCAAGACAAAACAAATGAAGTATTAAAATATCGCCGCTTTTGGTCGTCAGCGGTTCCATTTTTCGCAGATGTAAATTTAGATACATCATTTTCAATCGATAAATTTCAAAACGCAATTCACAAATCGAAAGCGGGAAAAGCTCCTGGAGATGACCTAGTACTAGCGGAATCCTATCGAATTTCTGTCTTATCTAACAAGGGACTCCAATTAAATGCATGTTTCAAAAAAGCGATAATATATACGTTGCACATAGACCTGACCTTATGATATTACAGAGGTATCTCTTTTTAAACACTTCGTCCAAGCTTTTTAGTACTCTAATTTTCAAAAGGTTTGCGGTTTGGTTTTATAAAAAGAAAATACTGAACGAGTTTAGACTTAAGTTTAGACGAAAGTCGTCAACGTTTGATCAGTTATTATTAAAGTTAATTAATATGGTTGAAAATTTCAAAAAAGAAGAAAAAATCTAAGCATTATTTGTGGATTTTCGGAATGCTTTCAATTCAATAGCTTGAGACAGAAAATGGCATTTTTTGGGAGCTATACAAGAAAGGAATCTCTGGCTTTTTTGGATTTATTAAAAGTGATATATGAAAATAATGTGGCGTATGTATATGTATATGTATGGGATGGGGAGTTCAAAACAGATATTGTACGTTAGTAAAACGACGATATAGCGGATGCAATCGGAGGAGAGGTCCAGTTTGGAAGCTCAAAAATCCCGTATGTTTGCTGATGACAATGTAGTCTCAATCTGTCGACGGGATGCAAGCAATGATAAAACGCTTTTGAAACTACTGCAAACTTTCGAATTTGACTGTGAAGTCAAAAATAATTATCTTCAGAAAAGGCGGTGCGAGATATTCAAGCCACGAGAAATGGATGTATGAAAGGATAAATGTACCAGAGGTTAAAACCGCCCTATCTTCAGTGTTCAATCGCTGCATTGACAGCAAATTTATTGAGCATACATAGTTGCAAAGTTCAAATTTTTCTTGCCACTGTCATTTCCATATTGTTGTACGAGCTCAAGTTAGGGGACATTCTCAATATGACGATGACGTTGAAAGGTTCCTATTTTTGGAAAAATATTTTTCGATTATTAGTTTCGCATTTTAATCAAAAAACAAATAATTATTTAAAATTCACGATAAACTTAGGTTATATTTGGTTTTGTGACTAAAGTGCAAAATAAAGAAAGTTTTTTTTCTCTACTCACAACTTGCAATGAGAAATAGCGTGCTCCAAATTTAAACGAGTCGGCGAGAAAAGAGTAGCGCAAGGTAAGCAATACTATCATCAGCTCAGCAATGGATTTTGCCACTGCAAACAAATCGATGCTCAGTAATTAAGAACTTTCGAACTTATAATTTGATTGGACCGTGTTTTATTTATTATGTATTCTTTAAAAGTGAGTAAAATCTAAAAAGATGAAAAAACACGAGTTCCTTTGACTCAATTGAGTCCCTGTGGTAATACTGGGCTCAAGACATATTTTGAATATGTTGTCATATAAATACTAAAGCACACGTTATTGCCTTAGGGAAGCTTTATTCTAAAATGGAGTGAGCTGGTGACAGTACAATCCGTAATAATGTGCAGAAATGTTTCTTAATTTACGAGGATACTCTACATGTGGTCCGCTACCAGCCTCATTTGGTGAATATGTTTCTTTAAAGCACAGTGGCTGGTTAGGTTAGTAGTCCTGTACAAGTTTTCCTATTGAGGCTTAGTAGGAATTTTGATGTTTTTTCAGTTGACTCTGGCAAAAAGAGTTTTGAACAGGTTTGGCCAGATGAGTTACGCCAAGCTTTATTTGATGCTTGCATTAAGATGTTCATGACAGTGTTTTTGAAGGTGCTTTTATTTACACCGCAGAAGGGTTCAGGTCCGATGAATGATTTAGTTGCGCCATCCTTAGCTAAGATATCTGCCTTCTCGTTACCATCAGAGCCTTGTGCTAGGATACAGTGGAGGATTACAGCGTTTTTCCTTGCTTCTGAGAGTAACATGATAGCTCAATTGTACAATCGGTTGATTCTCATGAGAATCGCTTGCGTCACTCCATTTTATTGCTTTTTACAAACAATGCTTTAGTGAAGTAGCTAGTTGCTTTCCTCGCCAGAAAAATGCTTATCAGTTTTACCTTGAGCCCAATTTCGAGCGAACACATAGGAATAGAGATTCGTATTTCAGCCGCACAACCCAAATGTGAAATGCTCAACCAGACTCTGTTTTCATGGTGTGCATTATAATCTGCAAAGATTAAAACCAATTGGTGTCTCCTACTTAATCCTCTCTTATTTTCCTAACTTTCGCACTGTGTTTTATAACATTATAAGGGCATGACACCTTGATTTGCTCTAAAATTGTAAAAAAGGATCTCTAATTGTTTTTTAGTCAGAGGCATATTGATTAGACTCAAGACACATGCAAAAATGTTATCTTCTCTGACGAATCAAAGTTTAAGCTGCTTGTTGGAGATGGAAGGATTCTTGGGCGAAGAGAACATATATGCTCCGAATGCATATTCCGGATGACAACAAAAACAGAAGGTGTGATGGTTTGGGAATGCTTCTCTAGAGATGAAAAGGGATGCTTAGGGTTCGATATTAGATCCATCATTTCATTTCCTACAGGACAATGCTATTTGCATTACACCTAAAATTAAACGTATGAACTTGTTTTTTTCTCTCTACTAAAATTAGTATTTGCATTTTTTGTTATTTCTTTGATTAAAAAGTAGTTAGAATACAAAAATGACGACTAACCATTTTTGCTTCCATGATTACATGTAGGAGATTTAAACACTCTAAATGTATCATGAACCATAGCAAAACTGCATCAGAAAACAAAATCTCATACGAAAATATGTAGCTATTACAACAAATTTCATTAAATTTGACTAAAACTTGTCGAAACGCACTGTATATTCTACTTTTTGCATTTTGTGGTAGGTACTCGTATTTTATGTTTTCTCAAACCCTTATAATACTTGTAAGACCTTCATTTAAAGCTAAAGAATGTGAACTCAGAAGAACAAAAAATAAAAAATAAAAATCGATTGAGAAAAACCTTCAATATCTAATCATTTCTTAAAATAGTTGCTTATGCTCTCAGGTGATTTGATGAGTATTCAGAGATTTTGAGAGCACACAGATATAGCGAGCAGGATACATACCAACTTAGTTGGCAAAAACATTCATAGGTTTTCAAGAAGTAACAACATAAGAAAGAAGAAAAAAGGACAAAACTAGTCCCTAAAACAGAACCAATCTAAAAACATTATCTTCTAATGGAAATGGCTCAAAATTTGGTTTTTGAAAACGTTTTTAAAAATCCCTGTTTGATTTGCATTTAGTTTTATACACTATAACAATTTTATTTTGCATTTTTTTAATTATATGGATGGAAATGTGTGTGGAAATCGGAGATAGTTTTGAGTTGTCTGTCGTAATTTCAAATTTGGCAAGAGGTTCCAATTTATTTGTTGTTATTTGTTGTTTTATTTTTAAATGCTGAATGCGCTTGATATAATAGAAACCTGCACTCAACTCGAGTGAAAAATAATAACAAAATTCTTATTGTTAAAAAACTTTATTAATAATACCTATCATTCTACATAGCAATTATTTATATGATACAAACTTCAACAAAGAAGTGGAGATTTCAATACTACACAAAACGAGACAGAAATGCTCGTTCTTGTATTCGATTTAAATAACTTTAGCTAGATAAAAGTCTATCTACAGTTCTATCTCACTCATGGTTTGTGTTTAAATCGCATCCTTGCTGTCATTTTAAACGTGAATTTCGTAATAGTCGTGACAGTCGACACAACCACCAACGTCACCGCTGTGCGCCTCGTGTTCAAAACTACCACCAGATGAGCTAGACATGCCACGTGGCATCTTTTTCCGCGTACGACTTTGTCGCACGCGGACTTTTTGCTAGGAGGGTTTCTTTTGGTACATGCAATCAACGCATGTTGGTTGTTCCAAAGCTCGACTTATATTTTCACTAGGGTGCATCTGTGGAGGAATTATACCGTAGTGACCATGCTGTGACGAGGAGGATGATTGTTCATACATGCCAACATCATGCATACCGTAACGAGCGAATGCATTCTCGGCTGACTGCGATCGAACCGGGCCAGTAGTGTTTATGGTGTATATCCTCTCTGGAGAGACACCATAGCGATAGGAATTACTTGTGCTGCTCTCTCGGGAGGTCGAACGCTCTAAGGATTTACTTATGCGTCTATTACCCGTAGACGTTGGTCCACTATCTCTGCGCATACTGGATGCAGTGACATAATGGTCGCTACAAGTTTGATTGTCATAGATAGGATAATACTGGTAGTAAGGATCTGGGGTTTTTTGAGCTACATCGAAGCTACCGTGTGCACTCATGCTGCGTTTGCGACCACTACGTTCGGGTGATCGTGAATCAAAGCTTCCACGAGGGCTTTTTAGAACTCCCCTTGGAATATTAAGATTTGGCTCTGAGCAACGACTATCGAAGCTACTTCTAGGTGAATGCCTATGATAACTTCCGCGATCAGGAGACAAATGCTCTATGCTACTACGAGGAGACAAATGTGGAGATAAGGATTCGATGCTACAGTTATGAGAAGGAGCCAGTTTCTTTAAGCAGCTCCTATCAGGTGACTTAGCCTTACAAGGCGAGGAAGATGATGGTTTCAAAATACCCCCACCATTACAGGGACTGACTGATCGTTTTAAAATTCCTCCACCACCCTCAGAGCTGCGACGTGGACTTGGAGTTCTCCTTCCAACAGATAGTCTGTCTTGAGAACTCTCACGACTTAGACTCACACTAAGGCGCTTGCCTTGATCACTGATACTTTGTCTAGGTGATTTTACTTTGATAATACGTACAGGACTGCTCCCCTGAGACTTGGAACGGTCAGGAGAAATATAAATACTTTGACGAGGAGATTTTGTACCTTTGCTTGGTTTGTTACTGCTACTGCTGCCTGTACTACTAGTGCTACCACTACTACTCTTTGACTTTGATTTAAATACCTTATCAACTTTCTTGTCAATAACAATTACATTTGCCGTATCTTCAGAGTCATCTTCTGCTTCAGACCTTTCAGATGTTGTCGCTGTTCCTGCACCACTATCGCTTTCACGGTCATTTCGTGGAGGCATAGCTATCTCTGCAACCACGATAGTCGTGTTCTCAACAACCGTTTGAGGTTCTGGAGACAAACTTGAGTCGGGCCCTTGCTGCTGTTGTTGAACTTGTTCAGTTTGAGATTCTAAAGTTTTCTCCTTTAGATTTGCCATATAAGTGGCTATATCGCAGGTATCTGTTAGATTCTCATGCTCTAAATCGCTTAAATGTTTATCCATAAAACGCATATTCGATTGTTCGTCCTCTTGTTGTTGTTTCTTTGGCGCTGACTTTGCCATTTCATTGGAAAATATTTCAATGACTTGGATGTCTTGCTTAGGAGATTGCTTAGGGGAAATTCGGTGACCATAACTAGAACTACTTAAACTATTCGCCCCTGGGAGAGACATTCTCTCACTTGTGGGCGATGAAATTTCACTTATGCTTTTAGTCTTACCTAGATCTTTCATGAGGACTGGCTGATAGCTGGATGGGGGATGGGATGATTGTATCAATCGCGCTTGACTACCAGTGCTTCCGACCGATAAAGTTGACGTTGTGCTGCGATATATTGAACAAAATATTTAAAATAGGCATAGTTAGTTTCTAATACTTTCTAGAGTTCAGAAGTTTGGAAATGGGCCCTACTCAAAAGAGCACAGCTTTCGCTGACTTGTTCTGAGTGATTTCTTTGATATTTACCTTAAAGTGAGATGATTTGGTGTCCTACCCAGTGTTGCTTTGGGTTTTATTGTGCCCTGTTGAGAGTCTTCTTCACCTTCTGATTTGGTACCTGGGTCCATGCTCGGATCACTCTGCAATTGTGGTTGATGATATTGTGGCTTTGGCGGAGGATCTAATAAAGAAAACCAGATGAAGATTTTTCTTTTAAAGTCAGTCTCATGTAACTTACCAGCAGCATCTCCAACTGTTTTGCTGCGACTTCTGAAACCGGTTGGATGCAATTGCTGCGAATGTATTGGGACATCATCAGCCTCTTGGCTACCCGACAGATTATCATAATCAATATTGCCCGCTGAATGACGTTGTGCACCCGATTTTTTCTTTGGCTTGCCAAGAGTTTGAGATCCTTGAATGATTGTTATCTATAAAAATAAAAAATGGAATTTAAAAACTAGCCGAAAAAAGAATACCGAAAAGTAGACATACTTGTTGCTTAGGCCTTTCCAGAGTCTGTGAACTGCCTGAACCACCTTGTGATGATATACCCGACACTGAGCTAGCACTTCCACCAAATCCTTTCATCGGAATTGACATGTTTCGAACGCTTTCTCGTATGATTTGCCTGATAGTTTTCAAGAACGCATTACGAAAGTCGGCAGTACTATTCGACAGTACGTAAACTTTTTCTGAGCGTCGCTGCAACTGCGAGCGTAAATGTATCAATTCCCACAGGAAATGTGAGTCCATATCCTTCGCCGAAGAGGCACGAACTTGTACCTCTGTTACTGGTATTAGAACTTGATAGCGAATGATTTCGACTTCATTTGGAGCATTTTTATTTGAAACGCCCTGGATTGAAAATAAAAAGTGTTTAAACAAAAGCAAAAATTATATCTAACGTACAATCCTGCATGTTTTTCCTTTACTTACCATAAGTTTTTTCTTTTGTCGCAAACGCTCTTTGCAAAGGAACACAACCGCTGATTTAAATACAAAGCACATAGCATGTAGCTCAAGACCTTTCTTAATTTTTCCAAGGAAATCCGAAATGTTAAGCCACTCAACACCGCCATAATATAAAAGGTCACCTAAAATAAAATATCATATTTCATCGCTCAATTGTTTTTCATAAAGTAGTTTCTAACAGTACCTGGGCTAAGATCTATAGGCTGTTTGCATGATTTCTGGTGCTGTCGAAAAAGATGATCGAATATAGCACCATATTCTTCGTGGATTCGTTGCATTTCGTTAATATGTTCGGCGACCTTTTCCATGCCTTTGAGTGCCTCTGTTTGATGGAAAGAAATTATCATGAGTACCAATGAATGAAAAGAAGAAAAATATTTTTCACTAAATCTACGAATATTTACCAACTAAATGAAGATGCTCATCTGCACGAGAATCGGTCAGATTTCTCAACTGTTGCAAAAGCAATGGATACTTCAGAATGCGCTGAATAGGCTTAATCAAATACGATTCGAGTGTGCTGCTGTGCTGTTGTTTAGGATTTCTTGCCGCTAGGAATTCCTGTAGAGCTTGATTGCCTTCATCTTAAAGAAAAAAAAATTTTACATTTTAAAAGTTTATAGGAATAACCCAAAAGCATTGATCTCACGAGCAACCATTAATCTACCCTAAACTGAGAACCATTTCAATCTCAGGCCATGCTACATGCAAATACAGATTCTAATTATGTGCAGCTTTTACGATTGCACACCCAAGGTATAAATAAGATTATAAGATAATTAGTCGTACTCAAGAGCACCCTTCCAATTATCGCTGCTCTCAAGTTTTATTCATGTCCTCTATTGAAAACAGAACCCTAATTAAAAGTACTGAAGGTAGAGTCAATCAAAATTTTCAATTTGATCGTTTATGCTTGACTGAAATTGAATACCTTCTTCAAAATATCACCACTACCCAAACCAAATAATTTCTTTTTCATTGAAATTATAACTGCCATCAAATAAATCGTTTTTAAAACTTTAAAATAGCCAGAACTCTGAGAGCTTCGATTCTTTATATACACAGGAAAAAAAATTCGGCAAAATGCAGTTACGAAAAATAAAAAACAATTACAATACTAAGCTTCGTTCGGTGAATATTACCCAATGTTCAGCCAGGTTTCGCTGACAAAACGATTAGAATTAAAAAAAAATGAATTATTTATTAGAGTGGGTCAAAAAACTCGATTTTTTTTTTTACAAATGCTACGGAAAAATGGGTTGCTAGACACCTTAAAAAAATTCTCAAAAAGTATGAGCTCTTAATTTTAATATTTAGATCCTCCGCATCGCAGTTTTGTATTTTTTCTCAGTACAATAGAAAAAAATTCATACCTCATCATTTATCGATTGAACAGAAAAATAATTCAGTACAATATTTTAGGAAATTTAATGTTCTACAAAAAAGGTATCTTGTATTTTTTTCGTAAGCCTCACCATTTGAAAGATATTAAGGATTTAATTTTGATTATTTTAAGACAAATTTCATTTTTGTTTATGAATTTTATAGCTCGACAATAAATGACTTTTACAAAATGCGCAATAGAAATTTTTAATGAAAATGAACTGTTCTATAAAAATGGTGTTTTATGTTTTAGCGCTGAAATCAACCGTTCAAAAGTTATTCATCATCAAACTTTCATGTGTACGGATTTTTAAAGTTTTAGATGAGATATTCGAAAAATTTCAATTTAATTTATGAATTTTATACGAATTTCAATTCTTGTCATTAATATAAGTATTATTTGAGTTTTATTTTCACAATTCAAACAGATGAAATGAAATACATTTGTGATACTTATTTGTCATACTAGTACCATTGATTAATAACATGAAGAAGCTGACGCTGACACCCGACCCACATGCGATTCTCAAACAAAGCATATGAACCTTCTTACATAGTAACGTCTTTGTGACCTAGTAACACGAACATTTTTTCAATATTATTTATTATTATTACTATGTTTTTGTACTTATCTGCTTTGCTAAACTCATATGCAAACCAATTTCAAACAAAGGAAATTCAACAGTTTGAATTTTAAAAAATGTTCCCTAAGGGATTTATTCTTAAAAATTATATTAGGAAGCGAAGACAATCTTGGATTTTGAACACAATATTGTTTGAATTTGACTGTTTCTGGCTTGATTTTGATCGAAACGGGGTTTTGTAATTTCAAAGATTGGGGAACCGTATTTTCAATTGACCTCTTGGGATCGATATCGACCACTATGAGAATCACTGAGTTAGATGTTGCCGTACCCTTATAAAATTACAACTCCTGGACAAAAACTATAACAAACATTTCTTTTAAATAAATTTATGCCAAACCATGGGAAACATTTTGTTTACTTTTCTAGGTTCCATAATGTCTTTCTTGTACACTTGCTTAGAAATAAAATTCACTGCATGTGAGTGAAGTGAATATTATAAGTGCTGGTGATTGGTGTAGTCCGAACGAAATTTGCGTCTTAGAAGGGTACGGCAACATTTAACTGATGAGCCCATTGCCGTACATTTTTTTGAAAATTTTTTCTTTTTAACATGCTTTGTAATAATTCAACCTTATCATCATTTTAAAACCATTTTTGATCTTAACAACTTCGTCGGTAACCAACGAAACAATAATAAAAAAAAACCTTTGGGACAAAATTTGCAAAACCAGTTTGTGAACTAACTAGCTCCGATGGAACGATACTGGCGGAATAAAAACTCCTGGTGGCAATTTCTTCCGGTGTCACTTTTATGTGTAATTATTCAATGCTAGTACTCTAGGTGCGACAGCTGCGATCGAATAGTTGGGGACAAGAAGAGAAGGTAATGATTACGCTGATGATGGAACCAAATTCGGAGGGGGCAACGAAGAATTGAAGTCTATTCAACAGGATAATTGCGATCGAATCAAGCAAGACAAAGTACGACAGAAAACAATAATGGCAGGATTCATTTGTAAAGTGCAGCCCTTGACCATGCCGAAAACAGGAACCAATTTGTATTTCAATATTAGCCGAGTTTTATTGATAATTTCTATATTCACTTATATTCACCACTTCACTTGCCAGTCTCAATAAAACGCTTTATATGGCTGTATTCACTTACCAGGTTCACTTTCACAAACTCCATTTACCAACCATCCCTGTTGTTCAAGTGAGTTATTTTTGTCCACTTACGCTGTTCACTTATATTCACTTAAGAGTTGTTGTTTTTCCATGAGCGATGTTTTGTTTAAATGAATGTAAGTGAATAGATTCCCAATAAAACTCGGCTACTAATGCGGCCAAAAGAGGGAACGAAAAGTAATACAGTAGCCGACAAATAATTAAAGAACCTAGTATCTTATGATAGCTAGTTCTATAGTTTCTTGTCTAGAAAGTTTAGATCAGGGGATTTTCTTCTATACATTTTTTTATCCCTAAAAAAAACAAAAATTTAATAAGTCTTTTATTTGAGCGTTTATAAAGGGTCCGTCCATATAATACGTTCGCATACAGGGGGGAGGGAGGGGTTTCGCTGAGTATGACAAGATGTGACAAGGGGGAAGGAGGGGGGGGGGGGGGGGCTACGGCAGCGTAACGTTCGCCGGTCATCAAAAAATGTTACTACAGTATTTCTTTCGACTAGTTTTTTTTAAATCGTTGTCATTCATTTCGTAATAGTAAATATACAGACGCGAGGAATTGGCAAGTCCTCCGTTAGTATTCATTGCCATGAAAAGCGCTTTCTCGATTGTAGGTCCCCTCCATTCCCTCACAAGGTATGGTTGTGAGAAATGCGCTAGGCCCAGGGGCTCCTCGCTCTGTTGCGCCACTCTATTTATTTATTTATTTTTATAAATATACAGACATTTAAATGCATATATTTTCAATACAATAAATTGTAACTCAATTATATTTACTAATGTTTATTTTTTCAAACATGAGCGCTAGCTCTTTGGCGTGTCGAAAAACCTAATTTTAGTGTGACGTATTTAATGGACGGCCCCGAATGCAAAATAAAAGAAGAAATTATTTTTCGAATTTCTTTAAACGGGACATTCTGAAAAATCAACCCATCTTGGTGTTTATTGAAACAATTCCCAAATCTGATTTATTTATCTATGAACATAGTTCAGTTCACAAGCCCTGTTGACAGTTTATTTCATTGGTGCTGGTTGTTAAATCTTCTATCAACTACAATGCTTTTTCATAGCGCGAAAGAAACCAGTTGCAACCTGGTTTCTTTCGCGCTATGAAAAAGCATTGGGGGGTTCATTTCAAAAATGCGATTTAAGGTTAATTTACTGAGAAACTTGCAATAGCTAAAAATAGCTGTTCACTTATTTAATAAGTTATGTCCTTTATTGAATTATTCCTCTTATTTCAAAAAATGTTCATTTCCAAGTACCAAAATGCATAATACCACGCCCGCAATACCTGTCGCAACCCTCTGTTGAACTGTAGTCTATAATCACAATTCATAAAAGGCCGATTAAAGAAATTTAAAGAATTAGCAAAACACAAAAACAAAAAGAACGGAGATGAGAATTTCTTTGAAAAGAGAAAAAATTAATTACTACGGCAAGTGCTCTTGACTATTGAGGAATACTACCTATGCATCCCTTAATTCCAGCCACAAAGTTAACCCCGACGAAAATTATGAATAGTTTTGACAGTCTTTCTGTATTTGGCATAATAAAACCATAGAAGAGTTCTTTTTGTAGAGCATATTGAGATTGAGAACCTTTTTTGAAGAAAACAGAAAACAATGAAGTAAATGAATAGTAGTCTCGGACTATTAGAAATAATGTCAATTCTATGCAAATATTTCGTTATATACGTTAACATTCACATACTTTTTGTGTGAACACAATAAATTTTTCTTGAACTTGGAAGTTGGAACCATTTCATTACAATAAATCCCAGTCACGCAATGTTCTAGTAGTTGTATACGTATAAGCTCTCAACAATATACTCATTGCAATTACGTGAAATATTTCTGTGTCTTAAATGTCATTTGCAAACTCATAGCTATACTCGTATACCTTCCACCATCACGTGTGTGTATGTTGAGATTGAGAAACTTTGATGAATTCATATGAATGTGACGCATGAGGGTGCTTTTAAAGTTATCCTTAACAGCAGTGGCTGTTTCGAAAGTTTTTAATGAAACACACTAATGATATGCGTTATAAGCTCATAATACATAATAACGGCAACCAAGTATTCAACAAAGCTTTGTTTAGAACCATATTGCGTAAGATAACTCAATTATGGCCAAGGCAAAAATACCTACATAAATCTCGTTTTGAGTTAATAGAAGAGAAAGTCCTTGGAGAGTTTTGTGAACAAATTTCAATTGTTTGCTGGTTTGGCTTGCTTAATTTAGTGCTATTTTGATTATTATACTATTATTATGAGTATTATTATGTATGTATATGTACGCGGCTATAAGAAAACGTTAGTTCATAAAAGTACAAAAGCATACAATAAAATTTTTTACCGAGTTTATCAGTAGCACCTTTAGGCATTTTTATACAAAAAGTATATTGAATAATTACAAACGACAAAAAAAAAAAAATGATGCACGTTGCTTTTGAATTTTTGTTAATCGTAATGCAGGGGAAATACAGGGTCAAGGGCAGAGCATTCCACATTCGGGTGGTGCGACTTAAATAAGAATCTCTGTACTTGACTGTACGCCCGAAGTTGGGCTCAAGGTAGTACTGATTTGTATTCCTAGCGAGGCGGGTGTTGCCGCTAAATTGTTTCAGGGGAGGAATGCAACTGGCTATTTCACTAGAGCACTGATTGTGAAAAACTTAAATTTTAAATAAAGATCAAAGTATTAGCTATCAAAAAGTAGGTATAAGGTAGTAAGTGGGTCAGTTGATTTTAAATAATATATTTTTTTTTAAATTAAGTCAACTTATTTTTTTATAAAATTGATCTTCCCCCTTGAACGGAAGGAGTTAGACTCCCCCACTACCGACTTTTTCTTCTATTGACCCATCATATCCTATCCTGAGCTTTTGTCTGACTTTACACACTCTCAGTCGTATTTATAAAATTTGCTTAGAATATCCTTAGACAACTGTCCAGCTAGACGGTGCGGTGTCTAAAGAGTTGGACATGCCTTAGCCAATTTCGTATTTATAAATGCATTCCAACAGTTGTCTAAACAGCCTGAGGAGCTGTCAACTTTGAACGAAAAACTAAATGGTGGCGTTCATGAAGTATCCGTGCAGTACCATTTTTTGTGTTTTGATACACGAGTACAACAACTAAAAGGCTCTGAAACAGTGTGGCGTAGGAATTGAACTAGACCAAAAAACAGCTGATTTGACTTTGTGTTACAGCTTTTCCAAATCTCATAAAATAATGAAATGTGTGGAATTTATAAATGAAAATAAATGAAATTGCTGAAAGTAGTATTTTTGCATCTCAAACTACTTAATTTTTTCGATCTTAACACTCTCAACAGTGTGTTATAACATGTTCTACAAAATTGTTTTTGTTGTATCAAATGTAAATGTGAACTATTGGCGAAGCACATTTTCTTGGGTGAGATTTTCACTAAGGCTTTTATTTATATAACAACTAGCTGTGCCCGCGACTTCGTCTGCGTGGGATAGTGATTTTCGGCAGCATTTTCAATTTTTAGGCACCTTTTTTGCAAATAAGACACGTGCACTTTGGTAAACTATTGCTTTATTATTTTATTTCAATACATATCTGCACACGACGTTCTTACTTTTTCCATTTTATGTCAAATAAAAAGGTTTTGCGAGTTTGATACAATCTTTTAAACTAAAATGAAAAATGAAAAATGAAATGAAATGAAAAAATCAGTGGGAATTAAAGAAATACGGGGAATCAATAGTTTTCTGTTTTCTCCTATCGCTGTTTCAGTCATTATCAAATCTTTTATAATGCCGCATTCCAAATGTGTAATTTGTAGCTGTGTACAATTCTAGATTACTCATTATTGGCACTGGAACACAATCTTGCAGCCACTTATGATAATTCGAATAAATTTAAGAAACTCTATAGGGTATGATGTCACTTGCTCAGTGTCTATGATATAGTCTAGTCTATAACTTATTAGTTTATATGGTTAACTATCTCATTAGTCGGCGCCGAAACCGACTTTTCAAACAGTCATTACTGAAAAAAATATTACTGATTGAAAATATTTATTTGAAGATCAAGATAGACATTTCTTCTCAGGTCAACTGTGTTATCGACAATTTAACAGAAATCACCTCACGGTGACAGAACTTTTGAAATCGGTCCAGTAGCTCCAAGGTTCCCGTTTACGTTGCCGTTCCCGTAGAAATATTGGGATAACAAATACAGCCCATGTCCTTCTTCAGGTTCAAAACTATCTCTGCACCAAAATTCATACAAATAGGTTCAATAGTTTGGGCGGTAGATGGTAACAAAGAAAAACAGACAAACGGAGTTGATTTCAGATCTATAATGTAAGTAAGTACTTCCGTTCCCATGGGAATATGGGGATAAATTAAAGATCATGTTACTTTGAGATAGTGTAGCATTCTAACGGGAGAATAGTTCTTGAAATCAGTTCAGTAGTTTCCAGGTTCCCGTTTGTTTGCGTTTCTTGTGGGAATACAGGGATAACATAAATAGCCTTATGTCCATCTTCAGGCTGAAGACAATATCTGTGTACCAATTCATATAAATAGGTTTAAAAGTTTGGGCGGTTTTTGATAACAAATAAAAACAGACAGACAGATTTCATTTCAGACTTATGATATTAGTAAAGATTCCCATTCCCGTGGGAATATGGTGACCGTTCCCATAGGAATATGGGGATAAATTAATGTTTATGTTACTCGGGGATAGTGTAGCATTCTAACGGTAGAAGAATTTTTGAAATCGGTGCTGTAGCTTCTAATTTCCCGTATACGTTCCCGTTCCCGTGGAAATTAAGGGATAAAATATAAAGCCTATGTCTTTCCTCAGGTTCTAGACTATCTCTATACAAAATTTCATATCAATCAGTTTAGTAGTTTGGGCGGGAGACGGTAACATAGAATGTCGGCCAGACAGAGTTATTTTCACAATTATAATATTAGTTAGGATTAGGATTAAGAGCATTAAACATTTTTTTGAAACTTCTAGCCTTAAAAATGCTCGTATTTCCAAAAATATACATTCATCCCCTATTTCAACACCTTATAGCCCTGTTAAAAGTACTTTTGAGACCGTAGTTTTTGAATTCCCATTTCCGTTCCCGTGGGAATATAAGGATAAATATATAGCCTTTATCCTTCCGCATGTTCTAGACCATCTCTTTAGTTAGTTTAATAAAATCTGTTTAGCAATTTGAACGACTGACATACGAAAAACATACCGACAAAGCTACATTCGCATTTTCAATATTAGTAAAAACTCCCGTTCCCGTGGGAATAGGGTGACCGTTTTCGTGGGAATATGTGGATGAGTTGAAGTTAATGCTACTCAGGGACTATGGAGCAAGCATTCCAACGGTGGAAGAATTTTTGAAATCGGTGCTGTAGTGTCAAAGTTCCCGTATACGTTCCTGCTCCCGTGGGAACATAGGGAAAAAATATATAGCCTATGTCCTCCCTCAGGTTCTGAACAATCTTTGTACAAAATTTCATTTAAATTGGTTTATTAGTTTTGGGCGGGAGATGGTAACATAGAACGACGGACAGACTGAGCTACTTTCACACTTATTATATTAGTAAGGACTCCCGTTCCCGTAGGAATATGTGAATAAATTAAAGTTTATGTAATTCAGGGATAGTGTAGCATTCTAACGGTGGAAAAATTTTTTAAATCGGTGTTGCAGTTTCTAAGTTCCCGTATACGTTCCCGTTCCCGTGGGAATATAGGGATAAAATATATAGCCTATGTCCTTCCTCAGGTTTTGAGCAATCTTTGTACAAAAATTCATTAAAATCTGTTCATTAGTTTGAGCGGGAGATGGTAACATAGAAAGGTGAACAGACAGAGCTACTTTTGCATTTATAATAATAGTGAGGACCGGTTCCCGAGGGAATATTCGAATGAAATAAAGTCTATGTCCGTCCTTAAGTTCAGAACAATCTTTGTACAAAATTTCATTTAAATCGGTTTATTAGTTTGGGCGGGAGATGGTAACATAGAACGACGAACAGGCAGAGCTTCTTTCACACATATTATATTAGTAAGGACTCCCGTTCCCGTAGGAATATGTGGATGAAATAAAGTTTATGTTACTCTGGGATAGAGAAGCATTCTATCGGTGGAAAAATTTTTGAAATCGGTGTTGTAGTTTCTAAATTCCCGTATACGTTCCCGTTTCCGTGGGAATTTAGGGATAAAATATATAGCCTATGTCCTTCCTCAAGTTTTAGACTATATCTGTATCAAATTTTATTTGAATCGGTTCAGTAGTTTGTGCGAGAGATGGTAACATAGAAAGCCGGACAGACAGAGGGACTTTCACATTTATAATATTATATTAGTTAGGACTACAGATGCCATAATGATTAATCGTAATTTTAATTAATTAAAAGTTAATGATAAAAATACGAGGTATATTCCAATTACTATGTAGATAAGTTAGATTGAGATATAAGTAGGCGACATAGGCCGACCCGACCTGAACGAAGCGAATTGTTTAAAGCGGCAGGCAATGACCTGGTCAGGAGTATGCACCAGCTCATTTGCAAAATATGGTCGAAAGAAAGCATGCCCCATGAATGGAACCTCAGCATCGTTTCCCCGGTCCTCAAGAAAGGAGACCCTCTGAACTGCGCCAACTACAGAGGTATCAGTCTTCTTAACATCGCGTACAAGATCCTCTCTGCCGTATTGTGTGAGCGTCTGAAGCCATTCGTAAACAACCTGATAGGTCCTTATCAGTGCGGCTTTAGACCAGGAAAGTCCACCATAGACCAAATCTTCACACTACGGCAGATCTTGGAAAAAACCCAGGAGCTTCAAATCGATACCCACCACCTTTTTATCGATTTTAAGGCCGCATATGACAGCATCTATAGAGAGAAGTTATATAGAGCCATGTCTAGTTTTGGCATCCCTACCAAACTTGTCCGATTGTGTAGGATGACGATGGAGAACGCACGGGTCGGAAAAGATCTCACCGATACATTCGATGTCAAAAAAGGTTTTAGGCAAGGTGATGCACTGTCATGCGACTTCTTCAACATCGTTCTTGAAAGAATAGTGCAAAACTTCCACGTCAACACAAGAGGCACAATCTTTCAAAGATCCGTTCAATTGCTCGGATATGCCGACAATATTGACTTAATTGGAAGAACGCAGCGTGATGTCAATGGAGCGTTTATGAGCATTGAGACGGAAGCGAAGAAGATAGGTTTGGTGGTAAATGAGGGCAAGACCAAGAATATGCTGTCATCAAGAAAGGACACCCAACACTGACGTCTTGGACAGAACGTCAAAATAGACAGCTATAACTTTGAGGTACTTAAGGACTTTGTCTACCTAGGCGTCGCTATTAATTCAGACAACGACACCAGCGCTGAAATCAAACGAAGAATAACTCTTGACAATCGCTGTTTCTTCGGACTGAGAAGGCAATTGAGTAGTAAAGTCCTCTCTCGAGCAACTAAAGTGTCCCTGTATAAGACACTTATCATCCCGGTTCTTATATATGGCGCAGAGGCATGGACCTTGTCAAAGGCAGACGAGAACGCTTCGAGAGAAAAATTCTTCGGGTGATATTTGGTCCCGTCTGCATAGATGGAGAGTGGAGAAGAAGATTTAACGACGAATTGTACGGGCTGTACAGCGACACTGACCTTGTCAAACGAGTCAAGGTCCAGCGGCTTAGATGGCTGGGTCATGTAGAGCGAATGGACACCAACGCTCCGGCCCGGAAAGTCTTCGAATCCAATTCCGAGGGACGGCGCAGTAAAGGAAGACCGCGACTCAGGTGGCGCACGCAAGTAGGAGAGGACCTCAACCAACTTGGCGTGCAAAAATGGAGGCAGCTAGCTAGGGACCGATCTGGCTGGAGAAGCATGTTGGTTGAGGCCCTAGTCCGAACCGGACTGTAGCGCCACCTTAAGTAAGTAAGTATGTAGATAAGTTCTCTGTATAATGACAACTCAGATTTCAAGCCTGATGAAATGCCTACCAAAAATCTCTACTCTCTGGCCAATCAGAAGCCGAATTCGATAAGAAATATTGTCAAAAAAGAGCCACCATTGGCATTTGACAAATGAAACGACACACGACTGATTACCTAATGAGATTTTATTGAAGAAATTTCTCAGTGAGAGAATAATGCCTGAATCATAATTACGCTTCGGGTTCGACCCCGTTACGAACGAATGGATATTATGATTTTGTTGTTGGCTTTTATTGTCAAAGCGAACAAAAGTTTAATCAAACTAAAATTTTGCTTTAAGTTGGAGTCATGTTACCTTGTCTTGTACAGGAATAAACGTAAAATCGGAGTCAAAGTGACCTTGTCATAGGATTATTGATTTCCTATGATTGCATTCATAAACGTCAGGCTAAAAAGATGCTAAAGCGGCAATGTGATTCAGGCTTGAGATATCTGGAAAAAACCACTTGGATTCCAAGAGTAGTCCTAATCATTCTTGCTCTCTTCTTAGAACGAGTGATTTTCCAGATTACTTTAAAGGAAGTTTTTTTTTCTTTTTTAATGCTGATCTCCATTGTATAAGGAAACTTCCTTTTTCCTTATACTATGCTGATCTCTTTTGTGGACGTTGTGGAAGACATACATACCTTTCAAATTTATTTTTCCTACTTCAAAAAGTGTTTCTAAAGTTGAATTCCTTTTAACAAAATAATGGACTTTAATTGAAGAATTTTTTTTTTAATGGAATATAGGCATTTAGGAATAAAAAAAAATCAACTGCGGTTGATCATTTTTTTGAGACGGATTTGCACAGACTTTCACACACACCAAAATTTTGACAAACTGAAAAAAATTAAAGGAAGCAGGACTATTTTGTATTTAGTTGTGAATTTAAAAAAAAAATATAAAAATTGTATGCTTAACAATATGAATATAATTGTTTTGTTCTTTCGTGCTTGTTTCTGTTTATATCTGTCAGTTGGACACACAAACATTCATAAAAAAATTGCTACTTTCTTATTTTCCTAAATATCTACCCAAAAATAAATCGAATTTAGTAGCGACTGCAAATCGGTGAAAGGAAATCAACATAAATTCAACGAAGTCTGACATAAAGTCACTCTTCACTTCTTTGGCTTTCTACTAAAGATACTTAAGAAAAAGTTATGCATTCGTAAGGCGAAAAAATTGACATAGTAATCAAACAGCCAGAATTCCTGGAAAAATTCTACCCATTCATATTTTGGGATGTGATTCTTGGTTATAAGAAAAAATTGTATACGGTAAAGTCCGTTCCTCAACTTTGACATAACTTTTTGACCATTTGAAAAAAGCTAACTTTGGTGTTCCCTGACCTGTGTTAAATTCGATTTCACGGTCAGTACAGATGGTAGAGACCTAATTTTTGTAGAAATAATAATCTTTAAAACTGCTCTCAAAGTCTTATATTTGCGAGATATTCAATTTTAAATGGTGTTCAAATTTTCTTCCATAAACAAAGTTTTGACTTTGAGGTCATTTTTTTACAGAAAATGCCTGTTAAACATAGAGTTTCTTTATTTTTTACAGATGAACAAAACAATAGTAAAAAAAACTTATTTATAAATGCACTCAAAAACCCATACATTTTATGATACTTGCAAAAATCTAAGACTGGTAAATTGTCAAAAAGTGATGTCAAAGTTTAGAAACGGACATTATTGAAGAACAATTTTTTTTTTCTTAGAATACAACCAAGAATCAAATCCCAAAGTATGTTACCCGAATTACGGGACACCCTGTGTATATATGTATTGACTCCTGAGCGGGGAGTGTACCGAGAAGGGAAAAAATGCATACTGCGAAACTAACTGCAGTGCCTAGGAGGAGCCCTGTGTGGTTATTTCGCCCTACAAAAAGCGTCATATTCGAATATGATTTATCCGAATGCGTAAATTAAGCTTCTACTAAAATTACTAACCAAAAACCGGAAAACACCACTTTTGTTAGATAAAAAACTTTCAACAAAATGCAACTCTCTTTTCGTCTACTTTTTATAAACTCAAATTTAACAACATTGACTCCTTGCACCCTAGATCGAACTTTAATGCCGTTTTGCATCCTGAAAATGAATGAAAAAAATTTAAATAACCGAAACGAAATAGACAAGAACACAGAGAAAAAAGGGATTTGAAAGTTGTGCTAAAAAAGATTTTCTTGAATCAGAAGAAAACCTCTCCAAATTAGGTTATCCTCAACATTTTTGCTAAAGACAAATTGAAAAGAGAGCTGTACATCAGTGGAGAGAAGGACTGCATTCGCCTTGCAGATTAAATCGAGTCTTTCGTTTCGGGATTTGTGGGAGTTGTAGTTTTATTTGTTTTATATATGTTGTCCTTTCTTACAAGGCAGTGAGTATTTTTGTCTATTGAGGGAAGTTTTTTTTTTTCCAATATAGGTAGTTTAGATTGGATATGTGCACCACCGAAACAGAAGAATACTCTTAAAACGATTTCCATTTTATTTCCCTTCCGTTTACATAATATCTTTTTAAAATAAACTAGGTGTATGTAATATGTATGTACGTATACTTACTTGGATGCAAAACTTTTTGAGCCTTGCTGTGACTGGCACAAAACGATGAATATAACTTGAAGTGATTAACATAGTACAGGAAAGCTGAACCAATTGAAAACAGGACATTCTGGAATTAAGAAAAAGGTAAAATTTAATTCAAAGAAAATTCTTAATTTATTCCTGTGTGTGAGCATGGTTAGTAGTGTGAGTTATTTTCCTTTTGTATTTATATTTATAAAGAGGATGCGGGATCAGGTTTTTCCTTTTGGTATTATTTGTGTATTTTGCAATTCAAAGTGTTCGTGATTGGGTCGCATTGTAATTGCAATTAAGTAATGAAACTTGAATCTAAAGATAATGAAAGAATGGCAGAGAGGGATGTAAGGCCGGCTTGCTTGTGAATAATTTAATAAAAATTACCAAGAGACGGAAAACTTCTCCTTTTTGTAAATCAACTTGTGGGAACATTTTAAATGACTTATAGAGAGAACAGAAAGGACCTAAAGCTTCAAGAATAGCATCGCTTTGGTCAAAAGAGAACTATGAAAGAACATAAGGAGAACGGATCAAGTTGCAAAATAAAAACGTGTCTCAAATGATTTAAAGTTAGTGACTTGGTTATACCTAGTATTTTACTGAACGAAATTGAAAAGTTGGAATAGTTTCGATTAGGTACCTAGTTTTCGAAAAATGATTGACATAGCATTGCAAATGATAGGGTCGCCACAAAGAGTTTTTTGAGAAACCTAGAGTCTCCCTAAATTTCAAACTGAGTGTTTTTTGAGTCCTAGGGTTGACCTGGGGTTTTCCTCAACTTGCCCTAGGTTTTTGCTGTGGCAATTTGAGAGCTGTCAAATGGAATGTGTTTTTATTCAAATGACAGGGATTTGTGGACATATGATTTTGTGGTTTAGCGTTTTTTGAGGACTGGAAAACCCAAGTTTTTTTGACCACTCATAGGGTTGTCAAGAAAACCTGGGTCAACCCTGGGTAAAGTTCAGCGAACGAACCTGATATAAAATAACTCAAAATGTATATGAAAAAATGTGTATGAAGGACTCTAGTTCAATTCTTGATCAATTCGAAAATCACTATTGAGTTCTGGCTATAGCTCTTTTGTAATAATTAACAGTATTTTCATATACTTCAGAACAAAGAAGTTTGAAGAGTTCTGAGATAGAAAAACATTAAATAAAACCCTACTAACTAGCCAATGCGGAAAAGCAAAAACTTTGAAGGGTAGGACTAATGTACACCCAAAAAAAAATTTCGTGAAATCGCTACGAAATACTTTCGTAAACTTTATTTTCGTACATTGTACGAAATTTCGTAAATAGTACGAATATTTCGTAGATAAAGTGTGACATAAAATACAAAATGTTATAAATGATTTGTAGAATAGACGAAACAGCTTTCGTAAACTCTTTTTTGTGAATGTTTTGTCAAATGTCGAGCATTTTCGTTACTAAATCTACAATTTACTGTTTTAAGAACTTATTTTTCCTATTTCTTCAACGAAAGATTTAGTCAAACTACAAATATTTTGTAAAAACACAATACACAAAATCAAAATAAAAGAAACAAATGTTGTTTCTACCTACATTTGTTTCTTAAACGTGAAAGCGCTTGGTAGAGAGATGAAATAAGCTTTGTGAGAAAATAAAAATTTGCGTGGTGTGTTTTTTTAAAAATAACACCTGCATTGATATCTAGTGCTTGTTTTCGAGGTAAGTTAAGTCTTTATTGATATATTTACAATTTTTTACTTTTTATTTCTGATTTTAAATAGTTTTCAATGGACATTACCATCTTTTTCTTCTAATAGTGCAATAGAATTGAACAAAATCACATATCCTTGTTCATATTTGAGACAAAGCGTAAGTCATTTCATATAAAATTGAAAAAGATTTACTATCTATTTCTTTTTGAAGGTTAAGGGGGCTTGTAAGCAGATAAGAACATATGCTATTTTATAAGTTTTAAATATAAGAAATCATGTAAAAATAACACTTAAGCAATTAATTCTTCAATAAAATCACTTTAAAGTTTTTAAAACATTTCTTTTTCAAACATTATTTGTAAATAAGCATGCATTGTTGAAACAAAATCAAACGTAAGTTGCTACGCAGGATTAGCAACATGAATATAAGATTTACAAATTCTTTCGTGCATTGTACGAAAGGTTTTTTGTAACTTTAATAAAATTACAAAATATTTCGTAACTATATGATCTTACTTTAGTTCATTTACGAAAAATTTTGTACATTATACAAAAGTTTTTTAGATTTAAAAAAATATTTCGTACATTCTACGAAAATTTTCCCCCTTTTATTTGGAAAAATATACAAAAGTTTCGTTATATCTACGAATGCTTTTGTAGTTTTCAATCAGATTGGATTTGTAAAAAAAACGAAAGTCTATTCGTAGAATAAACAAAAGTCATTCGTGGTTTTGCACCACGAAATTTTCGTAGAATATACGAACGTTTTAGTTATATATACGAAATATTTTTTTGGGTGTAAATATAACCTCGCGTTACACTCCTGAGTGTTCATGGCGCGACTAAAGGGTATATGTATATACAATTGGTAGGACAATCATATGGAAGTTAGCAAATGCGAGCCAATATGTATGTAAAGGGTATTTTTTACAGATGTGGTTTTCAATCTTGCAATTCTTTTTTCGGCAGCTGTTATTTGATTTATGCTTAGTTAGGTTTGCAATAACATAATAGCCCAGCAGTGTCGGCAACTCGAGCAACCTCCGATCGGTTTATCACCATGATTCGCACAGTGCGAATCGAAGGCGCAGAGTATTAAAGAAGACCGAATGAGTTCATTCGCCATCGTGAGCAAGAATTCGAGCGGTGCCCATCCACTTTACTAAATATTTTGCGGAAGGGCCTTGGTTCAATGCCTTACAAAATCAATCTTTTGCAAGAATTGCAACCGAACGACCATCGAGAGCATAGTGTGTCGTAATGCAGAAGAAAAACAAACGAAAAGCAGTCATGTAAATTATTTCACATACAGGTTGTATGGCTAAAATATGAATTCTTATACTTGACGTCGGAAGTTGGTTTTTAAATATAAAACTGATGAGTATGAGGTGGTTGTTGTGGCTAAATTGTTTCAGGGGAGGAATGCATCTGGCTACTTCACTAGAGCACTGCTAAGGAGAATCCATCGATTCTACAATTGAACTATCAGCGATCAATTTTAAAGCTCTATTTTGTACCGTATCAAGCATTGGCAAAGATATTAAGGGCAGGTATCAGACCAGATATGAAAACTATACTCCGTTTTAATAAATTGTAGTCAGATCAGGAGGGGTGAACAGTTTTCTGCACCGCCTTAAGAAACCAAAGCATTTAGCAGCATTCAAACGAAGATCATCGTTTGCACACATACCAAGTACTAACAGCTTTTCGGTTTCTTGGATAATGGCAATGGGTAAATGGGAGCAAGGATCGAAACATTGAATTTTACTTGGTTTATATGGCCTTGTGTAACAATGCTGTGAAGATAAGATTTCAATGAGTTAATCACACGCAACCGTTCCAATTCCACATTCGAAGAGGAGGGACGTGAATTTGGACATGAGTATGAAAATCTGAGGGTTGAGACGTCACCAAAACAGTGAAGAGGATTACAAGTGTAAGGCAAGAGATCGTTTATGAAAACAAGGAAGATAGTTGGAGACAAAACCGATCCCTAGGTAACACCTGCATTTGAAAAGTGCGAATTAGATTTGAAGCCATCCAATAAAACTTGTCGTGAGCAGCCGAATAGATAGTTCCTAATCCAACGAAGAAGAGACTCATCGATACCAAAAGCACGCATTTGCGATATGAGGGCTTGATGTCATACTCTATCGAATGCCTTAGAAATATTAAGCGCAATAATCTTAGAATCTCCAAACCAGTGGACAGATTGGTTCCACTTTCCGGTGAGATATGCCATCAAATCACCAGTGGACCATTTACCGACTCGAGCTCAGACATAAGCGAAGATGTAACCAATATGCTATTAGACAGTGTCAAGTTAGCAGCAAGTTGAGTTGCCAGCAAAATAGAATTATCAATCGAGCTGACATACCGAGAGTCATTGAAAACTAGCGTAGAGACCGATGACGTGGTCGAGTTCCCAATGTTTTAGCTTCCTTTTGAACACAACTACAGTATTTTTTTGCCTTTTGACGTCACAATCACATATACAGGCTTTCCGCTTTGAATTTTGTTTTAAAATTCAATTCAGCATTCAAACCCTCCGAACATATTGCGGCATCTTTTTTAAATCATTTAACACTAGCTTACGAATGAATTTTTTTAAACTATCAATTGTGGTAGTAATGAGGGTTAAGTCTTCTAATATGCAATGCAAACTGAACTGAACACAAATAATGAAGTAACATCTGCCAAAAAAACCAACTCTGAAAAAAGGATTGTCTGATTGAAAACCCCTTTTTAAGAAAAACACCTTTTACTTTCTGCCGATCCATGCTTCCACAAATAATTTACATGAAGAATTAAATCTGATGATATTTATGCCTACTCAAATTTGACAATAAATGGATTTCCTTTAATAGAGTAGGAAAAAAGTAGTGAAACATTCACTCAAACCATTATTTGATTTTTCAACAGCCATCACTTTTGCTATAGTATTCTCTTCTCTTCAGTTATTGAAATAAATCAAATTTGAGTATGAATTTCAAAAAAGTGCAATATTATTAAAATTCCATTAGATTAAAATATTGACATGCATATTTTTCTCGTATTCACTAGCGGAGCGGATAATGGATTCTGATTAATATACGCAGGTATCTTCCATTTACCTCACCGAAGCATATAATCGGATTCAAATGAAACCGAAAGGTGTGTCCACACCAGAGAAACATTTCAGGAAACATTGTTTCAAAAACGTTTCTAAAATGTTTCCCATTTGTATGAAAAACATTTCTGAAACATTTCAGAAACGTTTCAGAAACATTCTAGAAATGTTTCTGAAATGTTTTTTTTGGTGTGAACGATTCGTGAAACATTTCTAAAATGTTTCTGAAATGTTTTTTGTTCCCCATTTTTAATGGGAACTTTTTTTGTTTCTCGAGTTCAGTTTAATGCTTGAATATGGATTGTAAAGAAGTAGCAATTATAGCGCCGTGTTTTATAATCATGAAAAAATGAAAGAAACAAAGACAGCAGCTGGAATTTTTGGATTTTTTTTTTCTATTTCAACCTTCTTACAATTTAGGCTTTCACAAATTTTACTAAAAGCATTGGCTTTTTTGTTTTTATTTTTATAATAACCTTCATCTTGTGGATCCCTCTCTTCATTCGTAAAATGTTTCAGAAAAACAAGGAAAGTTTTCCATTCATAATGGGAAACAAAAAACATTTCAGAAACATTTCAGAAATGTTTCAAGAAGCGTCCAGACCAAAACAACTTTATAGAACATTTCTGAAACATTTCAGAAACATTTGTGAAACATTTCAGAAATGTTTTTTTTTGTTTCTGAAATGTTTTTGAAATATTTTTGAAATGTTTCTGAAATGTTTCTGAAATGTTTCAAAAATGTTTCTTTGGTGTGGACATACCTGAAGTGTACACACAGTTACCCCGTTTCTACTAAGAATTGATTGAATCACGATTCAAATCAAATTAGTGTTTTTTTCATACTTAACGCACACATTAAGAGGATTTAGTAGGAGACACCATTGCTTTAGAATTTCTGTGAATCGTAATGCAGGGGAAATACAGAGCCAGGTAAAGCATTCCACATTCGGGTTGTGCGACTGAAATACGAGTCTCTATACTTGACTGTACGTCTGAAGTGCCAGTGTATACCTAGATTGAATCGAAAAGGAATATTTCGATTACCCGATCTGATTCGGCTATGCAAGCTGAATCAAAACAAAGTAAATTAGGAACAAAAACATACAAAATAGGTACACACAAATTTTCGATCAAATCCAACTTGCACTGACCTTAATTCGATTTGAAATGTGATTCAATCCTCAATATAAATGGGGCAATTGGTTATAAACTGCTATACAGAATAAGAGCCAGCGACAAAAGTATTGAAATCGTTTCATAACAAAATCAGGGAACTTCTTTCCAATTGTGTGCGTATCTGCAATCTGTCAATGCATAGGATACTAATCTAACCCTTCCAGTGGTGGGGGTTGCCAGTTGCCAGCACGGATCCTTTACAAAGTCCCTAAATTATGTCACAACTAGTGCAATAAAATGAATTCACTAACTTTTTTATTACTCGTACACAATTCATTAAATAATCTATGTTTGTTTATTATTGTGCAAGATTCAAAATAGGGAAAAGCCGATTTCAATATCTGAGCTACCGATTGCCTAAGACTCCTAAGAACAAAGCTTCCTTGGTACTTAGATGAAACCAGTCATTTTTCGATACTCCTCGATAGAAATTGGAAAAGTTTTATAGCTATGATTTCATAGCTATTGTTGCTGCAGGATCTGTAGCCGTTTTTTGTTCTTTTCTGACCAAATCCAATATCCATGATTACAAATGTTTTCTTTAGTTTTGTGATGATTTTCTTTGGTGTATGCTCGCATTTTCATTGTTCTTGTAATTTTATTGCACCCAAGGTGCTGGAATGGTTGTAAATTTATTATTACAAAGGAAACAAACTGATGATATAATAAATTTTCATCGAGCAAATTCGTTTTTTTGTTTGCTTTTTTTTGCAAGGATGATTCAGAGACTAGATTTATGATAAAAGGAATTAAGGAAATAAAAAAAAAAAAAAAACTGGAGCGGATGGACTGTGAACAATGAAATTTATTTTGTGGCATAAAATTACTTACCCGAAACTGACTTGGATGCTCGAATTTATGAAAGTCTGGCTCCAATTCTAAAGCTTCCTCTAGGTTCTGCAAAAATTGTCGCTGGAAGGCAACAATTTCATGAATATTACCGAACAAAGCATTGATTTCCGCATTGGAGAGGAACGTTTCGCGCTTCATTGGTTCCAAATAGTGCTCTAGGAGGTTGTTGAGATGCTGTAATAATTGTTGTTGTTGAAAGTTAAAATGAAATAAATATGAATAATAAATATAGAAAGATATTGTTTTCGCGAACTGAAGGTAGAGAAAAAAAAAAAAAAAAAAAAAACATGAACAAATAACGTTAGTAGTTTCAACTGGTGTTGTACTTTTAATGAAAACGATTTTCCTTTACTTCAGCATGGGCCGTTTTCACAAAACGTTGAGCTTTTTTTGTAAGTGTCACTATGAAAATTGATTTTTATTATTTCAATGCACTCCTGATACACACTCAGTAATAAAGAAATCTTGTTCGGAAATGGCTATCAACTGCTATTCGGACTAATGTATGATTTTGAAATATATCAAACGTTCCGAATAAATAAAGTATAAAGATAACAGATAGATAGTTAACACCATCCGATACCAGCCAGGTAAACATGTGCAAACCTGTCCCCACTGACTTGACAATTATTAGCCCGGTCAATAACTGGAAATACGACACTTTCCCATTGGCACGACCCGACAAACATCCTGCACCTGCAAACACGAATGGTGTAAGGTCAGCGATATCTGATGAAACCAATGAGTGTTTGGGACACAGGCTGGCACCGGACGAGTTAGTTCTAGTTTGGACTTCATAAACGACGTGTCGTTCCTTGATTTACATTGTATTAGATTGCAACTAAATAGAAATAAATAATTAAAACGTTCACATCTGTGTTTCTATAAGTAAGTCGAAGAGTTGGGCCAACCTCTTGGTTAGCGTTCGCGTTTATTTGCATTATCCTCGGAAGGATAATTTAACTTAGCTACTTGTAAGAGAGTTAAGTTCCACGGCGAACATAAAGAATATGAAATCTAACAAACGGTATATTGCGGCTTGAAATTAACTGCCTCTTCATACATTGATAAATATACATAACTGAAAATTGGGATAACAAAAGACCTGAGACTTAACGTCAATTTTAAAAATAAGCTATTGAATGGTAGAATATTACTTTTTACTAAGGTAAGTGAGCCCAGTTTATTGATTGGTATGATATGCAGCTCAGTGTTTGAGTAGACATAAAGGTGAGTGGAAGGAAGTGAATGAAATGAAGGAACTGAAAGTCGCGAGAGACGGAAATCAAAGGGTTACCAAGGGGGTACGGTAGGGTGGGTTGAGAAGTTTTCTCGCATGTGACAGAAAGATACCTAATTGATACGAGAGCCCGGCATGAGATTTTCGGCTGCGGTCACATCTGTCGAGGGGTGACCAGAGTGACCGAGGGAGGTCACTCCCAAAGGCGGAGTATCTACCTCCCGTAGTAAAGTAAATACTTAGATTATTGTTCCAACCATCCTCACCCTTAGATCCTCTTTCAGTGGAGGGAGCTTGGGATACAAAGCATTTATCGATTTGAACAAGCAGGGAGATGTGTTTCTGCTTAGATTTTTAAAACTATACACAACGGATTTAGATGTTTTTTTTTAATTAAATAGAAAGAATGATCCAAGAAAAAGGTTTAAAAGTATACCTATTCCATTCTCAACTATTGTTCTAAGAAAATATGAATTTAAGGGATTGCTTACAGGCACACTAACGTGTTTACACCAAGAAAAACGTTGGTTTTTATTTTCGTGTTTTTATCAAGGATGGAGACAGTACGACTTCCATGACGCCGCAATCTAACAATGAATTCGGCCAAAATAAAACAAAAATGCTTCGTTTATGAGATATAAGTGAAATGGAAAAGTTTATTTTGATTTTTATGTGCTAATATTGGGTAAGCGCCGCAATCTGATTGATTAGGCAAAACTAAAACGAAAATGGGCGATGCAACACAGGCGCAAAACAGTTGTCATTGACAGTGTGAGGTAACGTTTTACCCTCAGAAAGTGAAGTAACAACAATTATTTAACTTCGTGCTCCAAAAAATCTAAATACATATATATGTTATTGCTTATTCAGAATTATTGAATTCATAGAACCAATTATGGCTATACCAACCTATAATGTACCATCAAAGAAGCAAGCTCAATCTACAGTCTAGTTGACTTTTTTGAAAATTGTTGAAGAGAATCTTTTGAAAATAATTATTAAGAACTCTAGTGAATCTAAATAATTGATGTAATGAGTTATCTTTTGATATTCAAGTCTGTAAGAGTTATTCTGATTGAAAAATAAGCTAAACTAAACTAGATAAATAGATATGTATGTGTTTATGTGTGTTAATATTATATTTTGTTTGTTTTAGAAAATTATCGGTTAAAAGGACAACATTATTGTAACAATAGTGGACTGCTTCGCACAAATATAAACGGAAACTAAGAGAAAATCCTCAACCCAATGCCTAACACCTTCAAACAAGAGAAGGAATGATAACAACGACAGGAATAGCTTTCATAAGAAACAAATAATTTATATTTCTTCAGAAATATTTTCACCACTAATAGCACTACTATTTGCACTTTCAGAAAGCAAAAGCAAAACATCTGTTGAAAATGTTTTTTATGTTTGTAAGATCTTATACTTGTAATCAATGGATCGGATGTTAAAAAAGCCTTTTTCAAAACATCTGTGTTACAAGAAAGCAACTTTCAAAAGTTATATGTTTCAACACAAAAAACACATAGGGACGCATTGGGACGGCTAAATTTTTTAGTACATACTTCCTTAAACATAAAATCACATAACAAAACAAATTACACTGCTTAGAAACACTTAGAAGCATATTAAAATACTTTTTAAACAAAAAAACAATATTCATACATTTCACGTTAGGGAAAGTTATAGCCTTTAGAGACAAAGAACAAAAACTAAAAATGGAAAACATATACATCACGAATTAATAACTACCTTGTCTGTAGTTATCCATACCAACTTTTATTAAAACAAAAAATAAAAATCAAAAATATACATAGTTCAATGACACTGTTCTCAAGCCATTTTTTTATATCTTTCTTATTTCCTTTTAATTCAAATTTCTATTCACTCATCATTCAAATAACTACTTGTTGTATTTTCTACTTTGCATTTTTTGATTTGATCGCATGCTCTGGTTTTTTTTGTTTCACTATTTAATTTTTTCTCAAATAATTTCATTTCATTCTGTGTTGTAATTTCGTTCGAGTTTAGTTGTTTCCTTATTGAAGATAAATAATTAATTGTAGTTCATTGTTCACCATTTTTTCGTTACCAATTTGTAAGTTCTTTTATTCTTGTATATATTGTTCATTAATTTATTTATAATTTATAGAAAATAAAATCGTTTAGAAACCAGAAGATTTGGTTTGATATTTATCTTTTGGATTCACGTTGGTGTAACAACATTATTTTATTTTAAATTGTCTTCAAGCAAGTTATGTCTGACTCGAAGAAAAGTTGCAGTTCTCAAAGCTGCCAGAAAGCAGATGATGGGTTAATGGTAAGTTGTGAAAAATGTCATCGATGGTGGCATTATGCCTGCCATGGTTTTAATCCAGATCTGTTCGATACGAGTACTCCATGGTTTTGTGAGGAAAGTGATTGCTTCACCAAGACAAGCACACCCCAAGAATCCATGCATCAGGACCTTAATCCTTTGACGGCACCCTGGGATGAGATGGACATTTTGGTGGAAGCGGCTGTAGTTGCTCAAGGTGCTGTTACTCAACGCGATAAAGATATCGCTGCGCTTCGAGCTGAACTTGAAAATATGAAGCTTCAGTTGTCTAAGTCGTCGTCTAAGAAAGAAATTGTTACGGTTCCTGAGGTGGACCACAAAAATTCTGTAAATAAGAGTGTTAACCAGAGGTGGGAAGTCATTAAAAGGATTCAAGATAACCACGTTTCGTTGCTCAAAAGTGCTGTTCAACCCTTAGAAACTACGTCAACCACGTTTTCTCCTGAGCCTGTTAAAGAAATCACACGTGCTTCTTTCATTCAAGAAAATGATATGGCCAGTCTTCTCACAATACTTAACAGAAACAACGTCCAAGAGCTTCCTTTATTTTCTGGAGAGAATAGACGTGAATGGCCTTACTTTGAAGAAGTTTTTAAATCAACGACAATAGAAGGAAATTTTAGTGACAAGGAGAATGTTGCCCGATTGCGGAAGGCTCTGAAAGGGGAAGCGTACCAACTGGTGAGCGATCGTTTGAAATTTTCAACTGATGCCAACGCAATCATGGATTCCCTTCGTGCCATTTTTGGTCGTTACGACGTCCTTGTGCATGATTTAACCACCGATTTGCTGAGTCTTCCGAAGTTAACATCAAATAGTGATCCAAAGATTTGCGCGTGGTCTGTGAAGGTGAATGGTTATGTCGCCGACGTCAAATCAATGAATAGAGAAGAAGATCTCACCAATGGTTATGTGATGACCAATCTAGCTTCCAAACTTGGTGCTGGGCTATACCAGGAGTGGCAGCGAAAGAAAAGTGGTATTGTTAATGCTAACTTCGTGCATTTTGCTGAATTTTTGAGTCAGAAAGTTGTAGATTTGCCACCCGATCTAATAAAACCACACACTGCTGTTCAAATTGAATCCAGAAGACTTCAAGGGTCAGGTAAGGGTACTAATCAAGTTTTAACTCACCAAGCTCAAACTTCAGATGCGATTGGTCAAGCCTTGTGTAAGAAGTGCAATAAAAACCAGCACCCTTTTCACCAGTGTATTAGTTTTAAGGCTTTGAACGAAGAAGAAAGACTTGCGTTTGTAAAGGAAAATGCGATTTGCTTTACTTGTCTGGAACCCTTAAAGCACAACTGGAGAACTTGTGCTAAGAAGAGAACTTGTGGTAAGGATGGATGTGCTGGTCGTCACCACCCCTTGTTGCATCAGTCAAGAAATATTCTGTTGAACACAACTGCTCCACCGTTCGTACCGCAACCACATGTACTTTCCTCGCATATTCGTTCAAACACTTCAGTGTTGTTCAAGATTGTACCCATTAGGCTTCATGGAAAGGACAATTGTGTTATTGATACGTATGCCTTCCTCGACGATGGTTCGTCGTTGACGATGCTCGAAAAGGATTTGTTTGATCAACTTGGCCTAGATGGAGTTCCTGAAGAGCTGTCCCTACAATGGACTAAAGGAGTTATACGCTTAGAAAATTCGTTAAGAACTACTTTAGAAGTCTCGGGGGTAAAGAAACAGAAACGGCATATACTGAAAAACGTCTTCACTGTTGATAATCTCGACCTGCCAAGTCAATCAGTTGATGTGTCTCATCTGAAGAGTTTATATCCACATCTCCGTGGACTTCCGTTGGTTGACCTTGTAGAAGCAAAACCGAAAATTTTAATTGGACTGGATCAAGCTAGTTTTCTTCTTGGGCATAGCCAACGGTATGGAAAGGATGAAGAACCGTGTGCTCTAAAAACGCTTCTTGGCTGGATAGTGTATGGTTGTGACACCACAGTGATTTCTGAACGTGTTTCCTGTGTTCATAAAGTTCCGAAGTCCACAATGAAGTTTTTGTTTCACGACGCAATCAAACAAGAAGAAAATTTACACGATCTAGTCAAGCGTCACTTCACAACAGAAGAATTTGGTGTAACTCCTCCAAAAACAGACTTAGTAAGTCGAGAAGTAAGGCGAGCAACGGATATCATGGAGCATTCTCTGAACCTGCTAGATAATCAATATGAAATTGGGCTTTTGTGGAGCTCTGATGATGTTAAGCTTCCTGAAAGCTACCCGATGGCTTTTAAGAGACTAGTTGGTCTAGAAAAATCCTTGAGTAAAAAGCCTCACCTCCTCGAATGGCAAAATAATTACATGCGTTCGTTGCTTGAAAAAGGGTATGCAAGAATTGCTTCTGAAGAAGAACTGTCAAAGAAATGGCCTCGAATCTGGTATGCTCCAACTTTCATTGTTGAAAACACCAATAAAATTCAAATTAAGCCAAGGTGCGTGGCTGATGTCGCTGCGAAGGTCAACGGAGTTTCGCTCAACACTTTCCTTTTGAAGGGCCCAGACAATCTTGTTCCTCTGCATGCTGGATTATTCAAATTTCGTGAGCGAATGATTGGCGTGAACGCAGACGTAAAAGAAATGTTCCACCAAATCAAAATTAAAGAAGAAGACCAACAATGTCAGAGACTATTATGGAGAGATGGTGACAACTCTCGCAAACCTAAAATATATATCATGCAAGTTATGATGTTCGGACCCAGATGCTCCCCTACATGTGCGCAGTTTGTGAAAAATTATCACGCGAATTTGTTCAAAGAAGAATGTCCAAAAGCTGTTGACGGACTTGTCAAAAGGACATATGTTGACGACTACTTCAACAGCCATGACACCGTTGAAGAAGCCATGTCAGTCACCAGAGATGCTATTCGTATTTGCAAGTCCATGCATTTTGATTTGGTGTCCGTACAATCCAACAGCAGAGAGCTACTAGATCTTTTACCAGAAAGCCATATTAATTCCAAACTAGTCAGTATCGACCCCAACGAATGCGAAGGATATGTTGCAAAAGTTTTAGGAATGTATTGGCATCCATCTTCTGATTGCTTTTTCTATAAACTGACAAAAGATGAAGACTTAATCGAAATGATGACGTCGAATGCTTCCATTACGAAGAGGGGAATTCTCCGAGCCCTTATGAGAATATTCGATCCTCTGGGATTAATATCGCTCTTCATTATCAGAGGGAGAATTATTCTGCAAGACATTTGGCGAGAAGGTTTTGACTGGGACGAGCCAGTTTCATCTGAGTTGCAGATAAAATGGTCTACTTTCATCAAAGAGCTGAAGAACATTGAGAAGATCCGTATTCCACGGCGATATGTCTGCTGGAACCCTGATGACTGCAAGGTAAGCCTTATTTGTTTTGTTGATGCTTCAGAAAAGGCTTTCGCCGCAATAGCATTTCTTCGCTTTGAACGAAAAGGTAAAGTAAAGGTTGCTCAAGTGATGGCTAAGGCCAAAGTCGCACCTGTGAAACATCTTTCGGTACCCCGTTTAGAGTTACAGGCTGCTGTTCTTGGAGTGCGCCTGGTATCTACTATCAAACAATCTCATACCATTCAAATTCACGAAGAAATTTACTTATCGGATTCCAACACTGTACTTTCGTGGATTAATTCAAAACATTTTAAATTCCCACCGTTTGTTGCTGTCAGAATCGGAGAGATTCTTGATTCAACATCTCCACGTCAATGGTTCCATATAGGTTCAAAGGACAATGTTGCTGACGATGGAACTAAATGGTTCGATGATTCTATGGGGGATCAGAATACAAGGTGGTTCGAAGGGCCACAATTTCTTTCACTTCCTTTTTGCGATTGGCCTATTCAACCTCACAAGCCCAGTTTGGATTTAAACTGCCACGAAATGTCAAGGTTTTTTGTTCACAATAAACATACAACCCCTTCCTTTAGTGCTTTCAACTATCTCAGTGCAAGATTTCAAACAAGATGGTGTTCTTCGGTGAGAGTTGTTGGTTTCCTGCTTCGATTCAAAGACGTTATTCGGAAAATTCCAATTGAAAAAGCGAAGTTTATAACGCCTTCTGAATACCGTCGCGCTGAAAATTGGATCTTCCGAAAAATTCAAACTGATTCTTTCCCTGATGATGTCATATCTCTTCAAAGGACCGGGTGTGTTAAGCATAGTAGTTCCATTCTGAGCTTATCACCATATTTAGACGAAGATGGTACGATTCGAATGAGTTCCAGAGCGCAAAAAGCTAACATTTCTTATGCCACAAGAAACCCAGCCATTCTCCCGAACAATCATCCTTTGATTGATTTGCTCATTCAACATCACCACCAGAGGAATTTTCATATTGGAACTTCAAACGTGATCTCAGACATACGTGAACGCGCGTGGATAATTTTTATTCGCAAGGCTGTTGAGTAAGATCGAAATGCTTTGAATGCAAACGTCGTAAAGTGATGCCTGTTATGCCACTTACGGGTCAATTACCCGAAGCCCGACTAGCCTTTGAGTCAAAACCATTCACTCATGTCGGTGTCGACTGTTTTGGACCTCTTTTGGTGAAATATGGACGAGGCACGGTAAAAAGATATGGGATGATCTTTACATGTCTTACTTTTAGAGCGGTACAAATAGAGCTTCTGAACGATCTTAGCTTAGATCAATGTACGATGGCTGTAAGACGTTTCATCATTAACAGAGTTGTGACCCGATATTTGTATAGTGATAATGGCCTTAATTTTATTGGCACAAGTAATCTGCTTAAAAAAGACGCTAGAGAGATGGAATCACAGCTAAGTGAATTCGTGGCCAAATATGAGGGCATCGTTTGGAGATTTATTCCAGCATATTCTCCATGGATGGGAGGAGCATGGGAAAAATTAATTCAGTCTATCAAAAAGAGCGTAAGTTGCATTTTAAAAGACATAGTTCCCCGTGAAGATGTCCTACGAAACGCGTTAATGGAAGCTCAAGCTCAAATAAATCGTCGCCCATTAACACATATTCCCGTGGACCACGAGGATCCAACTCCGCTTACGCCAAACACTATGCTTTTTGGAGAAGATGAAAAAGATGTGACTGCACCCGGAGTTTTCACCGAAAAAGATGTCTGCAGCAAGCTTTACAGTAGACGATCCCAACATTTAATGTCTGCTCTTGTAAAGCGTTGGTATATGGAATATTTGCCAGAAATCACCAGAAGGACAAAGTGGTACAAGAATACAAAACAAGTAGAAGTCAATGATGCTGTCGTTTTAATTGAACCGGATCAAATTCGTTCTGCCTGGAAATTGGGTCGCGTAGTTAAAATATATCCTGGGCCAGATAATGTCGTTCGAATGGCTGATGTCAAATTATCTAATGGATCTATAAAGTTGAAGAGATCAGTGGGAAGGCTTGCTGTTCTAGATTTAAGGTCTTCACTGTAGTTTTCAGACGGCCCCCGGAATGTTCTCAAGCCATTTTTTTATATCTTTCTTATTTCCTTTTAATTCAAATTTCTATTCACTCATCATTCAAATAACTACTTGTTGTATTTTCTACTTTGCATTTTTTGATTTGATCGCATGCTCTGGTTTTTTTTGTTTCACTATTTAATTTTTTCTCAAATAATTTCATTTCATTCTGTGTTGTAATTTCGTTCGAGTTTAGTTGTTTCCTTATTGAAGATAAATAATTAATTGTAGTTCATTGTTCACCATTTTTTCGTTACCAATTTGTAAGTTCTTTCATTCTTGTATATATTGTTCATTAATTTATTTATAATTTATAGAAAATAAAATCGTTTAGAAACCAGAAGATTTGGTTTGATATTTATCTTTTGGATTCACGTTGGTGTAACAACAGACACTTTACATAATTTTTCACTTTTGACCGTTTGCCTAGGATGTGGTGACAGTATGAAGCTTTGATGGTTTTGAAATATAATGAACTTACTATTAAGCTTTGCATGAAATAATGTTTCAAGTGTTGCCAACACAAAAAAAATATAATTTTTGGCCAGGTTTTACACCCAAATACCAAACTGTGCGTTGTCGGAAGCTGCCTACTGTACCTTCAACATTCAAAATATTTATATTTACCATCAAGGATTCAGGGCGCATAATGCCAAAAAACTGTGTAACTTAATAATTTTTCTGAAGAAATACTTTTCTCTCTCAAAGTAATTTATGACTCGTCTTTAAAAGCAATTTTGATATTGAACTTAAGATGCTTATAAGACTAATAATAATTTCGTTCATCCACTATAAATTAATTTTTTCTCTTGAAACAATTTGGTTGAAGCTATTCGTGACCCCTTGAAATGGAGCTCCTCTCAAGTCTCAACTTTTAATCTTCAAAATTATTTTTCAACGAGAAACTCACTTTTACCTACACAAAAAGGAAATCATCAAAAATATCCAATGATACTTAAAATAAAAAAGTTTTTTTTTAAGTAATATTTGTATTTGAAGTCCTTTTCCCGTGGATGTGATTAATGTAACTTAAGTCCCTATTAAGTACTTATAAAAGAGCAAAGGATATTGACAACTCAACTTTAGAAAGGAGAAAAAAAAAGGAATCAAGTCTTTTGCAATTAATTACACACCCTCAACAAAGCTTTAGAGTTGCGGTTTCTTTTCATTCATCGTTGGTGGATGTTATTAATTTTAAGAAGATTATCCTCCCCTTTTGTTACGGCAGTAAACAAAGTTTTTGCAATATACGCTTACCACCTGAATGGTTAAATGTAAAACGTATTTTTAACGACAACGCTTTTTCCTGTTTTTGTTATAAGAGGGAAATATCAAAGAAGTTGCTCTTTATCAAATACATAAAGAAGTGGCCTCAAAAATTATCGAATTTTATACGAGGTAGACAAGAAAACCAAAATGTAAACATTTCACATTGGCAAATATATTTTTTATGCAGTTTCTAAAGCAATACAACTTGGTTTTTTCTTTAGATGGTAAGAAATTAGCACCCGGTTTAAATATTACCAATAGAAAAGCTTGTCTTCCTATGCCTGTCAAGTAGGTAATTTCGTTAAAGTTATTTTTCGTATTTTCTTTTTATAAACACATTTGATTATATGTGTGTAATAATAATGTGATACTTGTTTTAAAATACGAAACAAATGTTTTGAACTAAAAAAGAACAATATTTTTTTTTTTAATTATTAATAATTTTTTGGTTTCTCTTAAAAGGAGTAACAGAATTTCGTTCAAGTTTCGAGTATCAAAAATTGGTTGTGCCCATGCCGTGATGGTTAGCAGCCTGCCTGTTATGTGTTAGTTGGAGGGTCGAATCCTAAAAATATCCAAATATTTTTCACGGATATTGCCTAACACCTTTCAGGAAAACGGGCAAGTCCCCCAAGAGTAATTATTAGTCACTGTCAAGCATAAACGGCATCTAATTGAAGGTCTTCGAAATACGTCAGGGTCTGAGGTTTCCTTAGTTTTGTTGCGCCACAAAATTTTCTTATTCTTACTGTATTGAGAAGATTTTCCCATGCCAATAAGCTACGATTAACTAAATATATATAAGGCTGCAAGCGCTAAGGGGAAAGAAGCTTCTAGAAGTCTGTGAAAATATAGTTGGGTGACAACCATAATGGAAGAATGGTTACTGATAAAAGAGGTGAGTTTACTTTCTGTGATGCTTCAAGTAGTTCTGCCATAGGAAATTCATTCAATTATTTCATATAAGATTGTCTGTTGTTATATGTGAACGTTTGAAACGCCACGTCAACAACTTGATAGGTCCTTATCAATGTGGTTTTAGACCAGTCCACAATAGACCAAATTTTCACAATACGGCAGATCTTGGAAAAAACCCGAGAATATAATATCGATATACGCCATCATTTTATTGATTTCAAGGCCGCGAATGACTGTATTTACAGAGACGAGCTGCAGAGAGCCATGTCTAGTTTCGGCATCCCTGCAAAACTTTTACGAATACGCAGGATGACTTTGGAGAAATCACGCTACTCCGTCAAGGTCGGAAGAGAACTCACCAAGATCTTTGATGTCGAAAAAGGCTTTAGGCAAGCCGACAAACTATCATCCGATTTCTTCAACATCATACTTGAAAGAATTGTTAGAAACTCAAACGTCAACGCCAGAGGAACAATCTTTCAAAAGTCTGAACAATTACTCGCCAATGAAGACGATATTGACGTAATGGGAAGAAAAAAGCGTGATGTCTTAGGTGCTTTTGCGAGTATTGAAACAGAAGCGGCAAAAATGGGTTTGATGGTTAATGAAGGCAAAACGAAGTATATGCTGTCATCAAACAAGGACACAGAACATCGACGAATTGGACAAAACGTCACAATAGACAGACATAACTTCGATGTAGTACAGGACCGATCTGCTATCGAACGCGTTAACACGCACCGCGCTATAGTGTCCGCAAAATTAAAATAGTGACTCTACCAAAAAAAAAAAAATTCACACCAAAAAATAAAACCACCACCCACAACTTCAAAACAATAAAAACAATAAATCAAATAATTAAACCTCCGCGCCGCGAGCATAAAATAAGTTCTCGTGAAAATCCATTCAGTGCTGTGTGCCTCCAATTAAAAAAAAAAAAAAATTATCAATAAACCAAACACAATAGTGCATTCTACCTTGTTATCATCTCCTCCCCTACACCACTCTCGCAGTCTCAGTGTCTGCACACATTTTTTTCTATTTGATTTCTTATCTTATTGAATTGGTGTGTGCAGGCAATGAGACTGTGAGTTTGCCAGGCGGATAGTCAATCAACGGTGTTGATTCCGTTGGTTAACTAAAATCAAGTTGCTGGCTGGGCATAACACCGCTAGTAACTTGTTTTTGGTATTCCAACTAGATCTTCACTTGTTGATTGGACTTAGATTAAGCGTCTGCGTTTGATACTTTGTTTTGTTGTTTTTGTGGATCGTAATGTCGGGTAAGTTTAGAGTCGATTTTAGCAACATTAGGGGGTTGCGATCGAATTTTTTCTCTGTGTACGCTCACACTGCAAAATGCAGGCCAGCTGTTTTGGCATTGAGTGAAACTCAGGTGGGTGTTGATTCTGATTCATCAGAGTTCAACCTGCCTGGGTATAGCTTAGTGCCATTATTCTTTGCTTCTCATGGCCTCGCCGTATATGTTCGGAATGATATTGCTTACCAGCTTCTACCACAATACGGCCTCTGTTCTAATACGAACTTTAATTTCATGTGGTTAAAATTCACCGTCCGTAAGCATATCATTCATTATTGTTTCATGTATAGAAGTCCCAATTTAGATAGCAATTCAACCTCTAACGAGTTTGATGCGCTATCTGACTCCATTATAAGAATTGTTTCCCTGTATCCTCACTCTGAAATCGCAATTGCGGGCGATTTCAATGTACACAATTCTGGTTGGCTTCGACATTCTGGCCAGACAACACCCGAAGGAAAGTGTGTTGAGATCTTCGCTGAGTTTAACCAGTTAACTCAACTTGTTGATGAGCCCACTCGGGTTCCAGATATTGAAGGCCATGCGGCCAACACTCTTGACTTATTTCTCACTTCTCATCCCGAAAAATAGAGGGATGTAGTATCATCTCCTTTAGGCAAATCAGACCATTGTGTCATATCGGTAGATTTTTCGCTTTCCGTCACGGTAAAAAAAGATAAAGTCCCCAAAAGAACTGTGTGGCAATACGAGAAAGCCAATTGGGACGGCCTGAATAATTTCTTTCGAAATTTTAATTGGTCATTGTGCTTTCTCGACGGAAACGTTGATGCATCAGCTGATATGATATCTAACGTAATTCTCAACGGCATGAGAAATTTTGTTCCTCACAGAACAAAAAGTATCACCCCCAAAGAGAATTCGTGGTCTGATACAAGCTGTAAAGAGGCGATTAGGGATAGAGAAAGAAGTTTTCGTAGATTTAAAGACAACCCCGCTGTAGAAAACCGAAATTTGTTCAAACGGGCCAGAAATATCTGTAATGCTCAGATACAAAGGACTAAGTTTTTACATGACCAAAAAGTAAGGCAAAAAATACTATTGTGTCCAAAAGGAAGTAAAAACTTTTGGTCTTTTGTCAAGAACATTAAGAACTCGACCACGTCATCGGTCCCAACGCTCGTCTTCAATGACTCTCCGTATGTCAGCTCCATCGACAAAGCCAATTTGCTGGCAGCCCAATTTGCAGCCAACTCGACACTTCCTTATAGCATATTGGCTCCACCTGAGCTCGAGGCTGCAAATTCTTTGATGAAGCAGATATTCTTTCGAACTCGCTCGGTTGCGAGAGTCCTCAAAGATCTCAACATACATAAATCCGCTGGTCCAGATGGTATCCCCGCCGTTATTCTGAAGAGGTGTTCTTCTACGCTGGCAAAACCACTGCGTAAACTTTTCCATCTTTCCTATTCTGCTGGGATTTTTCCGAGCAGATGGAAAACTGCATTTGTCCAGCCGGTCCCTAAAAAAGGCGAATCTTCCTCCCCTTCCAATTACCGTCCAATTGCACTTACGTCCCTTCTTTCCAAGGTCATGGAAACGTTGATAAACCGTCAACCAATGAAATATCTTGAAGAACGAAAGCTTCTTAATGACCGTCAGTACGGCTTTCGTAGCAAACGGTCCACTGGTGATTTGATGGCTTATCTCACCGAAAAGTGGAACCAATCTTTACATTGTTTTGGAGAAAGTAAGATTATTGCGCTTGATATTTCTAAAGCATTTGATAGAGTTTGGCATCAGGCTCTTTTATCGAAAATGCGTGCTTTTGGTATTGATGAGTCTCTTCTTCGTTGGATTAGAAACTATCTTTCCGACCGTTCAATACAAGTTGTGTTGGATGGCTTCAAGTCTGATACCCACTTCATAAATGCTGGTGTGCCCCAGGGCTCCGTTTTGTCTCCGACTCTCTTCCTCATTTTCATTAATGATCTCTTGTCTGAAACTTCTAATCCACTTAACTGTTTTGCTGACGACTCGACCCTCAGCTTTTCATATTCGTTTCCAAATTCACGTCCCTGCTCTTCGGATGTGGAACTGGAACGGTTGCGTATGATAAGCTCATTGAATTCTGACCTTGACAGCATTGTTGCATGGGGTCTTGTAAACCGAGTAGAATTCAATGCTTCGAAAACTCAATACTGTCTCTAGTCGTTGAAGCTTAACATTCCCCCATTGCCATTATCCATGAATGGTACCTGCATCGAAGAAACTGAAAAGCTGTCAGTACTTGGTATGTGTGTAAACGATGATCTTCGTTGGAATGACCACATATTTGAAGTCGCCAAAAAGGCTGCTAAATGCTTAGGCTTCTTGAGACGATGCAGGAAATTCTTCACCCCTTCTGATCTGGCAACAATTTATAAGGCCTTCATCCGCCCAAAACTGGAGTATAACTCCCATATCTGGTCAGGTGCTTCTCAAACATCTTTGCACCTCCTTGATAGGGTACAAAATAGAGCGTTAAAACTGATAGGTGATAGTCCAATCGTAGAATCAATTGATTCTCTTGAACTTCGTCGAAATGTTGCCTGTCTCACTCTCTTTTATCGCTTTTTTTACAAGCAGTGCTCTAGTGAAGTAGCCAGTTGCATTCCTCCCCTGAAACAATTTAGCCGCAATACCCGCCTCGCTAGGAATGTTCATCAGTTTTACCTTGAGCCCAACTTCGGGCGTACAGTCAAGTATAGAGATTCGTATTTCAGTCGCACCACCCGAATGTGGAATGCTTTACCTGGCTCAGTATTGCCCCTTCATTACGATTCACAAAAATTCAAAAGCAACGTGCATCGGTGTCTCCTTTCAAATCCTCTCCTATTTTCCTAAATGCTCGCACTGTGTTTAACAACATTATAAGGGTATTCATAACCCCTTGATGTGCGCGATAATTATAAAAAAAAAAAAAAAGGACTTGGTCTTCCTAGGATCCGCTATAGACACGGAAAACAACATCAGTGCGGAGATCAAACGGAGAATAACTCTTGCCAACCGTTGCTTCTTTGGGTTAAGAAGGCAATTGAGAAACAAAACCCTTTCAAGAAAAACCAAGGTAACCTCTAAGACTGATACTATTATTATGAGTGTTTAATAAACTGTGGACATAAATACTTTCGTTTACTATTTATTTGTTTATTATTTTTTTCCTGTGTATATTAGTTTTCTTTAGTTATTTATTTAATTTGTTTATTCATCTATTTATTTATATTGAATAACTCACTTATTTATTATTTAATTGTATACTTATTAATTTTTGCTCATTTAACATTCATTTACCTTTTATATATTTATTTATTTATTCATTTGTTTTGTTATTTATTTATTTACTTTTATTGACGCATCTATTTAATTATTTATCTATTTATTTATGTATTTATTTATTTTTTTTTCGTTTTGTTTTTTTTTGTTTATATATTTACTTGAAAATAAAAATGTTTTGTTATTTATTTATTTATTTATTTACTTGTTAATTATTTATTGTGCTTACTTTTGGCTTGAAGTCATATAATATTTATCATCTGGTTCAAGTTAGTTGCAACTGTATTGTATATTTATTTATTATTGAATCTAGTTAGAGCATTTCAAAATACAACTTTATACACACATATATCCTAAGCTTTTTATTGTTTTCAATTTTATTCAATTTCTTTTTCTTTTTATCATTTATATTGGAGGTTTTTTTTCGTATTTTCCTCCAAATTGAAATATGTCAAAAACTCTTATTCTTCACAAATTATAAATAATGTTTCAGATGAAAGATATTATATATCAAATCACTGTATTGTAAAATGTGCGGTAACAACTTTTTGTGAAAATATTATTACGAAATAAAAATCAATCCAAGGTAACGTTGTATAAGACCTTGATCATCCCAGTCCTGCTTTACGGCGCGGACTTTATCGAAAGCGGATGAGAAAAACCATTGGTCGTTTCGAAAGAAAAATTCTCCGAATTATCTATGGTCCTGTACCACGACATGGGCATAGCCAGCAGAGTACGCATCACGAGGCAATCAATTGGATGAAGACTTCAACAAACTTAGAGTGCAAAAGTGGAGAGATCGCCCGAAATCGAAGTCTTTACAGAAGGATGTTACTTGAGGCCCAAGTTCACCCCGAACTGTAATGCCCACTAAGTACGTATTTCATATAAGACAAAGATGGCAGTTGGTAATGGGGCTAGAAAACATTTTATTTCAAAAAACAAGCCTATTAATTTTATAAATGCTTACGATGAGGCAATGTCGTCAGCGTAAGCGAGTAAACTGTATATTGTGTGCAGCTACTATTACGCTTGTGAAAAAAATGATTCTGATGTCCTCACTATTGAGACTGCAATACCGCAGAGGAAACTGTAATGTTCGTATTTAACACTAGTAAAAAAATGTTGGACCAAATGTCCGTTTTGTAATGAGTCAAAACTGTCAAATTACGAGCAAATTTTTACCAATCAAAGTTTGTATATATTTTCAACGGAAGGTAATTTCAGTAGAACTTAAACTTTTTGAAGCTATCCTAAAAAGAAATGCTTACATCTCTCTGTGCTTCATTACGAATATTCTAATAAAACTGAAAAAATAAACAACTATATGTGAAATATCACGGTTTTTGAAAACATTCTTTTTCTGCTCGAATAAATCTTTAAAGACTTCTTTCTTTTATCAAAGGTTATTTGGAGACTCAAGAAAATGCCTGCAAGATCTAAAAATAGAGTGAAGTGTAGATTGTTATGGTACCTATTCTAAATAAAAATAAAAACGTCATCAAAACAAAAATGCCAACACACTATCACTCCACTCCAAATTAAGAACCAGGTTGAGCTGAGCGTATAAAAACAGAAGTTCACTCAAGTTGACATTGCATTTATGTGAAATGTCAACACCAATTACAAACAAAATGGAATAAACATAAATATATTAATAATAAATAACTACACACCACATGGGTATTTCATAAGAGAATCCACCATACTCTTCAACTCAAGAGATGACAGAAAGCTTGTGGTGTGTGGGGGTTATGCTTACTTAAAACTGTTCTCCTCTCCATAACGAAGTAAAATTTATGAAGATTTGTACACATAGGTACTCGTACTCACAATTACTTAGGATAGGAAAAAAAAAAACAAATTACTCACCCTAACATAAGCGCGTTCAGTGTCAACCAGCTCTAGAATAGCTTTTCGCAACTTCTCAGCATCAGTCAACTGTCGTGATGGTGTCAGCATTGCATTCGAAACCGATGATGTAACCGAACCAGTCGGACTTGATTTCCGTGTTTCCTGAGGGGATCTACAGAATCCAGTTACCTGATGGCAAGAAATTTACATATATACTTTCAGATTCCTTGGATTATTCACTAAAAGCCATTATCATAAGTTTTCACACATAAAACACAAGTGGGTGGAAGGAATTGTGGTTCGTTGTGGGTCTTTTACCTGTTCGGCTGTTTTGAGAAGATTCTCAATTTCAAAGCTACTGGTCCTCGAAGTTTGTTTTGTGCATGGAAGAACAGCCGTCACCTGTGGTTCTAATGATGATGGTGCTGGTGAGCTCTCCGCATCTGGGGAATACAAATCTTTACCGCCTGTACCATCAGTGTAGTGGTAAAAGAGAAAAAGTTGAAGAAAAAACGATTAAAATATGTTCTTGATTTATTGGGGGGATGCTGGTAGGGGCGGATTGTTCAAATTATGCTACCTCCTTTTTGCACTTAAACAGAAGTGGCACGAAAGCAGTGGTATGAACTAAAGTTCATACCACTGCTTTCGTCGTTACATTGGTCTTTGGTCCTTTTTAGGGGCAACCTATTATCTTCGGAGACGTTAAGTTATAGATGACTGAGTAGAGGTAAGTAACCATTTGTCTAGGCTAACTACAACATTTTCCTTTTGTAAAAGCTGTACATATACTGCATGGCAAATGCATTGTTAAAGTTTCCTAACAGTAGGTGGAACACTCAAACGAGACGGCGGAATGCATTTCAACTTAAGCAATACCCCATACTTGCTGTGAAGTGTGTGTACGTTCCAAAGTGGATTCGTACATAAATTTCATACAATTTAAGTGCACTCTGGTGTAATTAGTGTAGTTATATTAAAAAAAACGAACCTGGCAACCATTTCTGATGAATAACACTTTTACAAACCATAGCTGCTTCAATATGGACTGGTGCTGGTGGTCGACACACTTAACAGACTGCATTATGTTGAAAAACGAGCGCACACTCATGAATGCTGTGTTCGAAACATACTTAAGCAGATGAATGGACGGGCATTATAGTAGGTAGTGACATTAAAAATAATGACGATTGCATCAAAAAAAGAATTCAAAAATCGTGTCCCTTTCAAAAAAGCGAATACACTGATGTAACAGAAATATGCGTTTAAATCGATTCAGATATGGGGCACTGGGGAATTTTTACAATATTGCTTTATACTAGAATAGTTTTTTTAAACAATGGTGCAGTCGATAAGTGTCTACGCGCTCCGGACGGATGAGTTTATCTTTCCACACTGGTGGTATATTCTCTTTTGAGACTCCTTACTTAATCTCAACGTGCGCTGCCGTGTCGCGTCGCCAGGATTCCTACTTCAGTTATAAAATTTCAATGCAAATTTAAAAAGAGTGGAGTCAATTCAAAATTTTCGTAGTAGATTTGGAACAAAGAGAAAAAAAATTGTTTTAAGTAAAAGGTTGGCCATCTAATGGTTTCTTTTCGCATTTTAAGTTATTTTGACACTTTTTGCTGCTTCCCATTATGATCGAATGGTCTGCATAGACTGAAATGTGGCTGCTGTAGCCGAGAGAGTGAGACTCAATCCACGAACACTTTTCTACGTTTCGATTATCGGTGAGCGCAACAGATGTTAGGTTAGGTTGCATTGGGGTCAACAGATGTTAACTAACCATTTTTTATTGGATTGATGACATAAACTTAGACGATGGTTCATGGAGGATGGAGGATGCGTGTCATTCCACACAGCGTATTCCGCATTCCGCAATCAATCTTTAAGCCACAATCACTCCAAATTATTAACTCGTGTTTTCAGTCTTCTTGGCGGTGTCAATTGGCTGCTCCGGAGCTGCAATTTGGCCTCTTTCTACTGTTTTTTGTGGGGACTGTGAAAGGCCGACGCTATGTTAAAAATTTGGAAACCATTCAAGCACGTATCAACTTTCGCGAGAAACTGGAAAGTCAAGAAAAAAAGGGGGGTGACAAATTTCCTGCATTGTCTTAAGAAAGCTATAAGCACTTAACAATTTCAAATATTTGGTTATTTCAACGAAAGTCATCGTTTACACACATACCAAGTACTAACAGCTTTTCGGTTTCTTGGATGCAGGAACCAACCATGAATAACAGTAATAGGGGATGACAGCATAGTGTTTTCGAAGCATTAAGCAAGGCTTTTACTACCCCATGTAACAATGTTGTCAAGAACAGAGGTTATCATACGCAACCGTTCCAGTTCCACATCCGAGAAGCAGAAAGGCAAGGCTTTTACTACCCCATGTAACAATGTTGTCAAGATCAGAGGTTATCATACGCAACCGTTCCAGTTCCACATCCGAGAAGCAGAAACGTGAATTTGGAAACGAATGTGAGAAGCTGAGGGTTGAGTCGTCAGCAAATCAGTTAATCGGATTATAAGTTTCAAACAAAAGATCCTTTATGAAAATTAAAAAGAGAGTCGGAGACGAAACGGTCCCCTGGGGCACATCAGCATTTAAAAAGTGAGTATTAGACTTGAAGCCATCCAATACAAATTGCATTGCACGGTCGGAAAGGTTGTTTCTAATTTAAAGAAGAAAGACTTAAAAATAAAAATAAATAAATAGGGTGTCGCAACACAGCGAGGAGCCCCTGGGCCTAGCGCATTTCTCACAACCATGTCTTTTGTGAGGGAATGGAGGGGACCTACAATTTTCTGCCGGTTCCAAACTGCTAATCGAGAAAGCGCCTTTCATGGCAATGAATACTAACCGAGGACTTGCCAATTCCTCGCGAAAGGTGATACCCGTAGAAAAAACATTTTTACCTCTGTTGGGATTCGAATCACGAACCTCTGGATTAACAGGCGGACATGCTATCCATCGCACCACGGGTACCACAAAGAAAGACTTTATCGATACCAAAAACACAAATATTCGATTAGAGAAACTTAATTTTAATTTTGCCGCTCTGCCACTATGACGACTTGTTTTCTGTCCTTGTTAAAAAAGCATTCGATCGACAACCAGGACATCTATTATTATAGGTGGTCGTCAGACATCCATTAGTTTAAGGAGCTTATGTGCGCGGATGACTGAGGATATGTATTCATACGAAGAAAAGTGTCCAGTTTGAGTCATGTAAGTATTACAACTCTACCAAGGAAAAGTTTAGTGTCCTATTCTCTTTATTAGAGCGCTTGACTACCTGCTATAACATGAAGTACAAAACGCCAAAGTACATCCACTATTCTCTGTTCACGAAAGAGCCATTATAAGTGAGGATCCAATATCTTTACCACAGCACTTGACATGTGGATGAAGCTTAGAAGGCAATGGGGTAATGTCAACTTGTAATGACAAACAACATTTAAGCCATCGAGTAAACGTAAAGAAAAATGTCTCTTAAGCAGAAGGCTTTCAACCACGGTTGTGCATCCAGATTCAGCGCTCAGATACGGTTCACAAATTTTAACAATGCAAGAATGAGCAAGTTGACGGCAGTTGAGATGAAGATGATTCTCAATCTGACAGCAGGGTCGTATTAAAAATACAAACAAACAAAGAGAAACCTTTGTGTCAAATTATAAAAAGAGTATTCATGGTTTTCAAAAAAAAAAACCGCCTAACACATGACTTTTGCAAAAAAAAATAAAGAAAAATAAAAATTACTGATACGAAGTAGTTTTCAAATTCACAAACTTTGCTTAGGTGTTTCTCTGCCATTAAAATCTTCAAAATACAATTATTGGCATTTCTCTCTTCTTACTTGTAAGCTTAAACCATGTTTTCAGTTTCTACACTACAAATACCTTCACTCCAAGTGTAGGCATCATTAACTTTTAGCATAAAAAATTACTTCCTAATAGCCTAATTAAGTGTGATTACACACCCCAAAAGTCGCTGGGCCTCGGCAACACAATTATTTTACGAGTTCTGCATGAAGTGCCAGTAAAATTGTACTATTTACACTTCAAATAGTGCAAATTTTGAAGGGCCATTCTTTACATAGGTAGACCACATTCGCAACGCAATGCAACTCATACAAGTACAACGAGTAACCACTGCTAATATGCATATTGTTTGAACAGGGGTTTGTAGTGAACATTAAATAATACTTACTCCATCCGGGAGCTGGAACAATGAGGCCAGAAATCATTTCCTCACTCATTACCGGCGGATCCGATGGTGGCGGTGGGCAAACCAATGAATCAATCATGTCGTCGGTCACTCGCATTATCCCAACTAGATCCGGTGGTTCCGTGCGGGATGACCTGTTTGTTTGAAATATAATAGTAAATTAGAGATTAATTGGTAACACATTGGCAGACACATTAAGCAAATTAATAGTAAGTATAGATAGGTAGGTACTGAGTAAATGTATATTTCTTCTAATTTTGAAATCCTCTCAATTTATATGACTTCTTATGACTTTTATACCAATCAAGTCCGGTTTGTTTTTGAAATAAGATGATCCAAGTGACTTATGGGACTTTTTTGTGTTAGCCCTGCTTTCCACAGAGAATTATTAAAGAGTTTGACATGATAATAATAGAAATTTAATAAAAACAACCATAATCATTTGAATTTTGTGTTCATGTAAACGACAAGCCACTCAAAAGAAAGGTAATTTTAAAAGAAACATTTAATCATAATTAACTCAAAAACGTTATTTTTTTTACTTATCGCTCTGTTGTACTTAAAGTACAATATAAACTATAGTAAGATTGTGTTGACTTTTTGCCTGGTGGCAAACCTATTTTCTCCGGTCCAACTTAGCAGTCACTGTTCCCAGATATTGGTTTCAACACTGGCAAAGCGATGGGTGCGCCATCGGTGTCCTCCGGTCCATAATATTGTTAAATCGCCTGGTGGACTTCCAATAGTTTATATATACAATGGTAGCACATCACTTTATGATGTAGAGTACCCGTGGTCTACGGCCATTTCATTTTGCCAAAATAATTGGAAAGAAATTCAAGCGGCCTACGGCCATGTTTATGAAGTCGAATGAAGAATGATGCTGGATTTACATGAACATGTTCATCTGCACCTATAATGTCTTTGAAAAAAATTTGGCTAAGCAAATGAATACTCATCTTGATCGGTATTGTTTAAGATTCAACAACCTAACTTGAAATTTTTATATTTATTCTTTAAAATTAAATAATTTGAATGCAAAGGTTTCATTAAATGCATTTAATCAATTAATTACTTAATCGATTACAATTGTACAATTTAATAGTTGGAACTTAATTATGAAGTTCATGCTCTCTTTTTTCATGTTTGCTTTGTGCTTAATTTCTTACCAAAAATCTTTTCTTGGCATGAGTGTTATCAATCACTTTGATCTTTAAAATTTTTGTATTACATGTAATGGTCAATGATGTGGTGAGTGCACACTGATAGCGTTTGTTCTCATTAAGCATTAGATTCCACAACTCACAACAACAATCCATTAATATGCGTGGGTGTAAGCAAGTTAAGAATTAGTATTCTGAGTTTGTTAATCGTTCACTTGGATCGAGATCGTTGCACGCGCCACATCATTCACCACTAGATGCAGTTCAGTTTGATAAGTATAAATCTCATACTAAGTTATTAACTAAATTCATTGAACTATTTCGTTTAAATATATTTATAACGTTCTACAGAATTTATTCGTTTTATTGCGAAACATTTGGTCCTTCAAGCTGGGATTTATAAACTGAATCGGGTTGATTTTTTTTGTGTGTGATTGAATTTGGACATTTTGGGTTAAATTTTTGGCTAGCCCGAAAACCGCGTGTGCGCATGGTCCTCGTGCTTAAACATCGTGTGACAATATTAACTGTTGGTTAGATATTTTGCGTGTTCTTCTTTTTTGATTGCTTGATCTGTTCATATTTTGACTTCGAACTTTTTATATTTGTAAAATATGAATGCGTTAAAGCTAAAGCGTGGTCTTGCAAAAGCAACTTTAACTCGTGCGGTTGAATTCATAGCATCCATTGAGCGAGAGACTTCGTTAGAGATGCTAGAAATTCGTTTGGATAGGGTGAATGCAGCATGGCAGGAATTCACTGCTATGCATAATGAATGTCTTCAATTTATAGACGAAAGTGAAGCAGAAGAGTTTAATAACGATTTCGGGATATATGAAGACAAATATTTTCAGGCGCACGCGGGATTGACTGAAGCGATACGGGAAAGAATTGCTCAAAAATCAAATAATTCAGTGTTAGAACGTATTGCAAATGAACAAAGCGAGTTTTTAAAATCATTAGATGACTCGGAAAGACCTGGTAAAATTAAACTGCCGCCAATAGTGATTCCGAAATTTTCGGGTGACTATAAGGACTGGCCATCCTTTCGTGATCTATTTATAGGCTCGGTGGATTCAAAAAAAAAAATTTATCGCCCATTCACAAATTCCAGTATTTAAAGTCCTTTTTGAGCGGAACTGCAGCCGACGTTATCCAGCATATTAAGGTGTCAGAGGTCAATTATATTGAAGCTTGGGATAGGCTAGAGAAACGGTTCGATCGGGTAAATTTAATCGTTCAGTCCCTCGTGCAGACATTTATATCCCTTCCTTCAATTAATGCTCCAAATACGCAAACTCTTCGTAAGATAACGGACGGTGCTGATGAGGTGATTCGGGGCTTAAATGCAATATCTAAAAACAGTCGCGATCCGTGGTTAATTTTTATTTTGCTCAATAAGTTAGATATTGAAACGAAGCATGCATAGGCGGAAGAGGTCGGGTGTCGGGAAGATATGACAATAACCGCGTTTATTGATTTCCTTGAGAAACGGTGCGATGCACTAGAGTCATGCCAGTCGCTAAATAGTTCGTCCACATCGCGTGGAAAGCAGACAAGTTCAATCCGAGCGTTGGTAGCTAAGCCAGCAGAAGGTAGTTCGCAATGCCTTATGTGCAAAAACAATCATAGTTTGTATCAGTGTTCTAAATTTCTTGCTTTAGACATTCCATCGCGCAGAAACTTTACGAAAACCAACTTGATTTGTTTTAATTGCCTTCGGCCAGGTCATTCCGCAAAAAAATGCCGTTCGACGTTTCGGTGTCGTGTATGTAAAGCGCGCCATCACTATTTGGTTCATGAAGAGAATTCGAACGTTTCTTCATCTTCAGTTGCTCCTTCGTCATTAGATCAGTTGTCGTCGCCATCAGATTCGTGTCAAACTCAGTCCCATTGGAGCTCTAATTCCGATGCTGTTGCACCCTTGGTTGGTAACCATTCGCGTGATTTTAGCCTTCGGAAACATACAGTTTTACCGACAATTCTTGCTAAAATTAAAAATAACCAAAGCCAGCTCATTGATGTTCGTGTTTTATTGGACACAGGGTCCCAATCATCGTTTATATCTGAATCATGTGTTCAGAAACTCGGACTTCGTCGGGCTCATGCTCGAATACCAGTGTTAGGATTAGGTTCAACCGAGGCTGGACACACCAAAGGTTTGGTGTCTTTGAAGCTTATGTCGCGGTATAGCTCGTGTCATTTAACGGTTGATGCATTCGTATTGACCAAATTGACTTCAGATTTACCATCCAAGTCATTCGATAAATCAACTTGGGGCTATCTTTGCAAGCTAGATCTGGCAGATCCTTTTTTCAATGTCTCGAGTGCGGTTGACGTTATTCTTGGTGCGGATAAAGCTTGGACAATCTTGAAATCGGAACAAGTCGTCGGACCACAAGGTTAACCTATCGCCCAAAGGGTTATCGCCGGAGAATTTGCTGAATCAACCAATCGTAGGTTGGAAGTATCGTCGTATCATTCCGCTTTGGATGTCGATGTTCTTCTCCAGCGTTTTTGGGAGCTAGAACATATTCCTCCTCACAAACCTCTTGACGCCGTTAACGATCCAGCCGAAAAACACTTTCAACAAACATTTAGTCGTGCTTCCGACGGAAAATACGTGGTTTCACTTCCGTTTAAAAGCCATTCACCAAAATTCGAAGGCACTTTACAGTCAGCCTGTTCGCGGCTCTATTCGATGGAGCGTCGGTTCCGAAATAATCCTGATTTGCACCGGCAATATTCCAAATTTATGCAAGTGTACCTCGAACTGGGGCACATGGAACTTATACCTAATGGTGACATTCATAAAAACTCATCGTGTCAGTTTTATTTGCCGCACCATGCCGTGTTAAAGCCAGAAAGTTCGACTACAAAACTTCGCGTCGTGTTTGATGGCTCTGTAAAAGACTCTAACGGACAATCGCTGAATAGTAATTTGTTAATCGGTCCGGCTATACAACGCGATCTTATTGGTGTTTGCCTACGGTTTCGGCAACATCGTTATGTGTTCACCGCCGACATTGTAAAAATGTTTAGACAAATTTGGGTAAGTGAAAAAGACTGTGATTACCAACGTATCGTCTGGCGGCTAAACCCAAATAATCCAGTTGAGCATTATAGACTTCGAACTGTAACTTATGGTACTGCATTGGCTCCCTTTTTATCGGTACGCGTCCTACAACAACTCGCCGAGGACTATAAAACAGTTTATCCGAATGCAGCTCAGACTTTGCTAAGTGATGTCTACGTTGATGATGTCATGACAGGAGGAAACTCAATCTCAGGCTTGCTAGAATTACAATCTGAACTTATTGCTTTGCTTTCGGAAGCTCAGCTTCAACTTCGTAAATGGAGCTCAAACTGCTGGGCTCTACTAGCTACGCGAAATCCGGAGAACTGCGAATATTCTTTCGTTGATCCTGAACGTTCGTCGTCACTTATAAAAATATTGGGAATGTACTGGAATCCGGCATCGGATATGTACTTTTATCGGCTTCAAACTCCCAAGACATATCCTTCAATAACAAGAAGAATTTTGCTTTCAGAAATAGCCAGTATCTTTGATCCTTTAGGACTTTTAGCCCCTTCAGTGATCCTTTTTAAAATGATGTTTCAGACTCTCTGGTCTTCCAATTTGAATTTGGGTTGGGACGACCCCCGTCCCCCTGATCTCGCGACAAAATGGTTGAACTATCGTGAACAACTGCCAAGCCTTGAAAAGATATCTATTCCGCGTAATGTGTTTTCATCTGAATGTGTTGAGCTTCACGGGTTTTCAGATGCTTCGTCGCTTGCTTATGCTGCAGTCGTTTATTCCCTGTCGAAAGCGGAAGACGGAAGTGTGAAATGTGTAATCGTCGCCGGAAAAACGAAAGTTGCCCCATTAAAACCGGTGTCCATTCCCCGACTCGAACTCTGTGGCGCGGTACTACTTGCTCGGTTAATAACATTGGTTAAAGCATCATTCAAAACTAATATTACACGAACGGTTGCGTGGTGCGATTCCGAAATTGTTTTACACTGGCTTTCGTCACCACCTCGTCGATGGGCTACCTTCGTTGCCAACAGAACGGCCGCTATCTTAGAAACCCTACCTAGGTCTGCTTGGCGACACGTACCGTCGGAATGGAACCCTGCTGATTGTGCGTCACGTGGCGTACCACCTTCAACTCTGTTCAGTCACAACCTTTGGTGGACCGGTCCATCCTGGCTTAGCGATTCTGAAGACCGGTGGCCGAACTCGACTCTTTGTAAAACCACTTTAGATGACGAGGCAGTTAAAACCGAGGAGCGATCAGTTGCAAGGCGTGTACTCGTCACGTCGTTTGATGGACCTGTCTTGCACGATCTAATTGAGAAGATTTCGTGTTGGAATCGTCTGCAGCGTATACTCGCATACATCTTAAGATACTTGTCTAATCTTCAACCAAAAAGGTATCCTCGAGCTGTTGATGGATTAAGATATGCTGAACTACAAAAGGCAAGGAACGTTACCCTAAGATCCGTTCAGTTAGCATTTTTTGAAGATGAGATTGTACATTTGCGAAAAAAGGGAACACTACCTGCTAAATCAAGACTTCTGAAGTACTCAGCATTTTTAGACAAGGATGGATTACTTCGCATCGGTGGACGCATCAAAAACGCAAGCGTATCATTCAATATTAAACATCCTATAATTTTACCTAAAGCTACCCGAATATCTAACCTTATTATTACAGATTTTCATACTCGATACCTACATGCAGGAGTATCTGAAACATTTGCCTTCGTTCGACAACAATATTGGATATTGGGTAGCCGTAACCTTATACGCAATATAATCTTCAAATGTAAAAGGTGCTTTATGCAACGCAAAGGAACCAGCCAGCAGCTCATGGGGGACCTTCCTTCCTACCGAACCCAACCAAGTCGCCCGTTTACAAATACAGGATGTGACTACGCGGGCCCTCTCACTATTAGACTATCCAGATGTCGTAGGGCTAAGACGTCCAAAGCGTATATAGCTTTGTTTGTTTGTATGGCTACAAAAGCCATACATTTGGAGTTGGTCAGTGACCTCACCACGGACGCCTTTATCGCAGCTTTGCGTAGATTTGTTTCGCGCCGTGGCAAATGCAGCAACATCTACAGCGACAACGGGACGAACTTTCATGGAGCACGCCGAGTCTTAACGGAAATGCATAGTCTGGCTATGTCACACCCACACAACGACGCAATTGCTGCCGCTCTTGCTTCCGATGGCATATCGTGGCATTTTAATCCTCCCTCCGCCCCACATTTTGGTGGGTTATGGGAGGCTGGCGTCAAAGCAGTGAAACTTCATTTGTGACGCGTTATAGGAGGGTCAATTTTAACCTTTGAAGAATTATACACTTTATTAACCCAAGTAGAAGCCATACTAAACTCTCGTCCTTTGTGTTCATTGTCCGATTTCGATTTAAATCCATTAACCCCAGCTCATTTCCTTGTAGGTGAACCACTCACAGCAGTTCCTGAACCGAGCCATATTGAAACCCCTACTAACCGCCTGTCGACTTGGAATCATATCCAGAGCATGATACAGGGCTTTTGGAAGCGTTGGCACGCAGAGTATCTGACCTCTCTACAAGAACAATCGAAGTGGCAAAAGATCACCATCAACTACAAACCTGGGGACCTAGTGGTAGTCAAGGAACCAAATCTACCCCCAACGAAGTGGGTTTTAGGTAGAATAGTCTCAGTCAACCCTGGCTCAGATCAAAAGGTACGAGTTGTCAATGTGCGAACAGCAGCAGGAACATTTGTTCGTCCGATCTCGAAATTGGCTTTGCTTCCAGTGTCCTGAAACTCGTTCCAGGGGGGGCGGAATGTTTAAGATTCAACAACCTAACTTGAAATTTTTATATTTATTCTTTAAAATTAAATAATTTGAATGCAAAGGTTCCATTAAATGCATTTAATCAATTAATTACTTAATCGATTACAATTGTACAATTTAATAGTTGGAACTTAATTATGAAGTTCATGCTCTCTTTTTTCATGTTTGCTTTGTGCTTAATTTCTTACCAAAAATCTTTTCTTGGCATGAGTGTTATCAATCACTTTGATCTTTAAAATTTTTGTATTACATGTAATGGTCAATGATGTGGTGAGTGCACACTGATATCGTTTGTTCTCATTAAGCATTAGATTCCACAACTCACAACAACAATCCATTAATATGCGTGGGTGTAAGCAAGTTAAGAATTAGTATTCTGAGTTTGTTAATCGTTCACTTGGATCGAGATCGTTGCACGCGCCACATCATTCACCACTAGATGCAGTTCAGTTTGATAAGTATAAATCTCATACTAAGTTATTAACTAAATTCATTGAACTATTTCGTTTAAATATATTTATAACGTTCTACAGAATTTATTCGTTTTATTGCGAAACAGGTATAGTATTTTGTCTCCATACCAATCGGGTTTTAGAGCAAAACATAGTTGCGAAACCGCTATTGTTAAAGTCTTAGATAATATAAGATTGAAATTCGATGGGCGGGATGTGACCATTCCTTGCCTTTTTGATTTTTCAAGGGCTTTTGACAACGTTTTAGGTAGAATAGTCTCAGTCAACCCTGGCTCAGATCAAAAGGTACGAGTTGTCAATGTGCGAACAGCAGCAGGAACATTTGTTCGTCCGATCTCGAAATTGGCTTTGCTTCCAGTGTCCTGAAACTCGTTCCAGGGGGGGCGGAATGTTTAAGATTCAACAACCTAACTTGAAATTTTTATATTTATTCTTTAAAATTAAATAATTTGAATGCAAAGGTTCCATTAAATGCATTTAATCAATTAATTACTTAATCGATTACAATTGTACAATTTAATAGTTGGAACTTAATTATGAAGTTCATGCTCTCTTTTTTCATGTTTGCTTTGTGCTTAATTTCTTACCAAAAATCTTTTCTTGGCATGAGTGTTATCAATCACTTTGATCTTTAAAATTTTTGTATTACATGTAATGGTCAATGATGTGGTGCGTGCACACTGATAGCGTTTGTTCTCATTAAGCATTAGATTCCACAACTCACAACAACAATCCATTAATATGCGTGGGTGTAAGCAAGTTAAGAATTAGTATTCTGAGTTTGTTAATCGTTCACTTGGATCGAGATCGTTGCACGCGCCACATCATTCACCACTAGATGCAGTTCAGTTTGATAAGTATAAATCTCATACTAAGTTATTAACTAAATTCATTGAACTATTTCGTTTAAATATATTTATAACGTTCTACAGAATTTATTCGTTTTATTGCGAAACAGGTATAGTATTTTGTCTCCATACCAATCGGGTTTTAGAGCAAAACATAGTTGCGAAACCGCTATTGTTAAAGTCTTAGATAATATAAGATTGAAATTCGATGGGCGGGATGTGACCATTCCTTGCCTTTTTGATTTTTCAAGGGCTTTTGACAACGTTAACCATACAATTTTGTGTCAGAAACTTATTACTTGGTGAAAGTGCTGTGTGCCTAATAAAAAATTATCTTTGTAACCGTAAGCAGAAAGTGACATTTGAAAACAAGTCTTCGCATTGTAAAAATTTAATGTTGGTGTGCCCCAAGGTTTCATTTTTGGTCCTTTATTATTTTGCGTTTTCATAAATGATCTGGTCAAAGTTTGTAAAAATGTATCTATTCACCTGTATGCAGATGATGTGCAAAATCTATTTATCCAGACCGATCAGTCTGGTAGAGGAATTAGTATGCCGTATTAACAAAGGCTCATGCGCAATTTGTCAATTACAATGGACTTTTTTTAAATCCGAAAAAGTGTCAAGCCATGATTATATCTAAGAAAAAGTACAATCCTGATAATACCGTCGGCGTCGGTTTACTTAGGAAGTTCTCAGATTCACTTTGTGAACAAGGTAACAAACTTAGGCTTCAAATTAAATTGCACCTTATCGCCTAGTGATCACATTAATTGTGTTATAGGGCAAATTTATGGTGGACTACGAAAATTCTGGCTGTGTGCCAGCTTTACCCCCGAAAATACGATGCTTAGGCTGATAAAAGTCCCCTTGCTGCCTCTTATTAGTTACGGAACAGTTGTATATTGTAAACCAGATTCCCAGTCGAATCGTAAGCTGTTAGTGACCTTTGATGAAATGTTGAGATATGTCTTTGGACATGACCATATCGCACCTTCATTATAAAGTCCTTGGGTGCTCATTTCAACAATTTTTAAACACTAAGTGTAGTACTTTCATGCACAAACGATTAAGAACCCAAACTCCATCCTTCCTCTTTGAAAAAATACAACATTGTAACTCTCCTAGAACATTAAACCTAGTCCAACCACTAACAAAATCCTTGAATTCTTCGCGTTTATTCTTTGTTCATGCTACCAGACTTTGGAACAGTCTACCTTTGACAATTTAACGAATTATTTCTAATCATAATTTAAGAACGCTTTGTCCAATCACTTTCTAGATAGCAATATGCAGCAGTTTTAAGGCTGATTCTCTGTTTTTAAAAATATTACTTTTTTTGCAGTCATATGTAATTTTAAATTACAAGAAAAGGAAATGTAAGTTACATACATTAAATTTTATCGTAATATTGTCGATTGTCGTACTTTACATTATTTATTTATTATCATATTATTTTGTCATATTATTTAATTTATCAGTCATGTATGTACCTTAAGTCATCAGTCCTATTATTTATTTTTTGTACTATAAAAGACTTTCTTGTCTTACTTGTACTCCCGTATGTTTAATAAACTAAACTAAAAAAAAAAAAAAAAATAGGGAGGACATTTAGTGACTCTACCTCAAAATCCACTAAACCATTCCTGTGACGAATTAAACTTGCATTCCATATTCTATTGCGAATTCTAAAAATTAACTTAACAGCCTTAACATTTTTAAAGCACACAATCGCAATATTGTGTCGTGCCCATTTTTTGCATTAGTAGCTGCTGCTAGCAACCGAAAGCAGAATATGTTCAAGTTTGCGAGCCGTTGCTAAGCATCCGCCAGCTGACGGCGAGTGTGTTGAATCCTGTGTTTAAACCAAGCTGATCAGCGGCCGGCACACAGAGCAGAACCAGAGAAGCGTGGTAGTGTCCACAGAATAGAACTAGAGAGTCAACTGCGGAAAGGTGTTGCCATTTTGTCTACAAGCTTGATTAGACCGGAAACCGTCGCGTCGACCGGGAATCCACGTCGTCATTCTTTTATTTGTTGTTTGGTATCAATTTAAAAAAGTGAACATGTTTTCGATGTTTTTGGGTTTGTAACAGTTAAAAATATTGAAAGCTTCATTCAAAACTCCCACAGTAAACATTTATTTGCCATCGAAGTGAAAATAATGAAACTCAATCGTAGCCGTAAATTCAAAAAGACGCTATCTTTGATTTCCCCACTGACAAAATATGAGGGTGTTTCAGGGGAAGGGAGTACGAGTTGACTTTCTGTATTACCTACTCTGTGGTAGTGTCATTTTGTCTACAAGTTAATTCAGAGCGGGAGTTCGGTTGGTTTGAAATCAGTTTAAAAAAGTGAACGTGTTTTCGATAAATTTGGGTTTGCAACAGTTGAGAATGTTGATAGCGAAAATAAGGAAACTCAAATACAACCGGATGCAGCCGTTAATTCAAAAAAGACGCTAGGAACTTTGATTTCACAACAGAAAAAAAAAATGTGGGTGTTTCAAGCATAGAGGTTACGAGCTGACTCTCCGTATTATTTACTCTGTGCGCTCGACTCGCCTTGCTGCTGTTAACCACCCCTGTGTAACCAGTGCGCTGCTTAACAGGGTTTCACGAACTCCGTTCCAGTCTTCTGTCTTTAATTAATGGTTTACTTTAACGTCTAAAGCTATCCTTCATATTTCAAACTCTTCCAAATACACATATACATATGTATTAAATATTTATATTATCATGGTGAAGGAATTTTCACTTCAAATGAAGAATGTGCTTTAATGGTTTAAAAAATAGTTGCACCCTCCACACATGTTTCGTATAGGGCTCAACGACATTTTTGCAACAATATCACATTGAAAAATAAAAACAGTTCGAAAAGTTTTAATTTTTAATGAAACTTTGTAAAGTTTCTATATCAAACGACATTAAACAAGAGCAACAATATTATCAACACAACTATACTGAAACACAGCAGAGTGTACATATACAACTGCAATCAAAGGCGCTTGTATCTGCGGGCTACTGTGTAGTTGTATACATTTTTGTACATAATACATTTTTGCCAACCACTGCTACTAAAGTCAATTTCGTTTAGTCAAATGAGGTGGCAACGCCATACGTGATGTTTCATGACTAAATTCTTAATTAAACACTACCATTTCTTATTCGATATCGACGTTTATCTTAATTGTGTGTGGTGTTTTTGTTTCGACTCAGGTTTTGAAATCAGAAGCGAATTCTTTTTCAAAACGTCTTCTCATGCCATCCGAACCAAATCAACATAAAAGTACAGCTTAAACAAGGATATGTACAAACCAGTGCTACCAACGAGTGTGAATTTTCGCAAACGAAAAAGCGAGGTGTAAAACTTGTACTTTCAACAAGTATATTCTTTAATGAGTTCAGAATGCGAGATTATCCACAAGCGTATGTTTGTAGCGGTATGTGAAAGAAGATTTTACCGAAAATCGAAATAAGTTCAAGCCACTATGGAGTTAGTATTACGATACTTAATTTATATGCAATTGAAACTGTTGACTGTTGTTAATAGTTAAGACAGCTTGGCAACATTGTCTCAAACTATACCTCTGTGTCGTACCCATTGATTTTTCATTTGTCCGGTGATATGACCTTAAGGCCACCAGTGGTGATGTAGTCTGGTTAAGATGATGATGGTGTCCGTCATGTTCTTTTGGGCTGCGTGCCTTTTTTGCAGTGTAGCTGTGGGAAATTCACTGGCCATGTTCGCCATCCGTTGGGGATATACAAAGGATACAAAAGCATAGAGCATGAAGCATATGTATGTGTTCTTGTGCGGCACTGTTATGTGGACATCGTATATGCGAACGTAGGGGTTGGCCCGATATTCTCTTGTATTGATGAGACCCTTTGTGCTGGTCCCATGGTATATGACGAAGGCATGGAATCGAAGCTGATTTGGCTTTTAATCAACTTCTCTGTTATATGCATGCATATGGGTATGTATATTAATGCACGTTTGGTCCCTGAAGTGTATGCAAATTCAATTTTCCCAACTTATATTGGGTAGCTGTTGGTATAGGTAGAAAATCTTGTCACCGCAGGATAAATGACGAAACAAGGACACTGAACTTTAGGCCTCCAGGAGGTGGTGAGACACACGTGGCACACTATAGGTGAGCTCAAATAAAACGCTGGTTTTTTTCTACATAGGATATAAAAATACAATTTTTTGATCGACAATATTGTTATAGGGCATAACTGGGAAGCCAAATTAAACTTGGCAAATGCAATCTTCAAGCAACACATACCTACACATAAATGAAGTTGGGCATTGATGAATTAATAATGTTATTTCTAAAAATCTGGTGAGGTGCTAATGACAATTGGGGGATATCCAGTAATTATTGCTGAGAGGAGTTAAGGAGTTAGCAGAGCCAAATAGTTCACAAGTCAAACACAAAATAGGGTAAGCGCACTAGTATCCGGACATAGTTAGTATCCGGACACATTATTGACCTTTTTTTGCGATTGATAGATAAATCACTCAAATCACTCAATTGACAAACGTCAACAAACATGGGTCTTTCAATGTGTCCTATACATGCATGCAAGGTTCCATGTACTCGAAATGCGTATTTTAAGAAATGCGTCAATTAATCGTTTAAGGTTTGAATAGTGCGGACAGTTTTAAGTAGTAAGGAATTGAACAAGTACCTAATAAATAATTTATTGTAATGGAAAGTCTTTGGTTTCGTTGGAAATATGATTAATTAAAACAATTTACGAAAAAAAACAAACATACTGTCCGGATACTAAAAATGTGCGATTATCATGCATTTTTAGTATCCTGACAGGGCTTGTCTCTGAAAATGATTATGTCCGGATACTAAAACAAAAGCGTCCGGACACTTAATTTTGCTGTCCGCATTTTGAATTGCTATTTTATTAATTTTTACAATGATTTCTTTGCAATTTACTTGAACGCCATATTATTGAGAAATGTCTATGTATATTCTTACAATCAATATAAGAGTCCGTGGTAGCAATTATGGTTACAAAATGGCTCGAAGTCAAAGTTTAGAAAAACGTTAAGTGTCCGGATACTAGTGCGTTTACCCTACAATCTGCATTTTTGAATTTGAAAATGGATGTACCTGTACCACAAGGTTCTATTGTAGGAGCAATGTAGCGAAACTGTTTTTCAAAAGCATTGCATTAGCAAATCCTCCGAGAGTAGTAACCGTCACATAAAAAACGCTTTCTAACTCAGCCGTTCAGAATTGGCGTAAAATTGTAGGCCCTTGAAATGATTAGGTCTCTCAGATTTCTCGAGTTTGTGGCGACCTTTTTTGTTTACTTATAAATTAAATTACAAATATTCAATACCCAAACATGAAGAACTATAAAAGATTTTGAATTGAATATGAACTGAAAATTGAATAATTACACAAAAGATAATATGAAGCATCAAAGACGTTTCGATTTGGTTTTGTTGTGCATGCATATTGGTTTGCTCAAAAAAGGCATCTTATAACATTGTTGCATGTATAGAGGTACCAATCTGATCGTATTCTTCTTTGCAAATTTTGAAGCAGAACGTCTTTTTAAAAAGGAGACTTGATTTTTAGGTCACATTTTATTCGCTATATCCAAAAACCATCAGAGAAAATCAAAAAACGAACCTTCACCGCTTGAACTCAATAAAAACCTAAACTATTGAAGGCGCCCTTCTTGTGTTTAATGTACAGTGAAATTTCAAATTTGATGCACTCCTTTCTGTAACATTTGAGTAAGTTTAAGGCTACTCTATGACGATCATCACTCACCCAAAATTAAACTGAAACTATCCCTCTATATATGCGTAAATGTGTTGTATTTTACACAGAATGAGCTACATGCAACATAATCAAAAGCATCCTATAGGTCGAGGTTCTTTTACGTCAATTGCTGCTCACCAAAAGAAAACCACAATAATTTTCACACTCAAACAATGGAAATTACTCAGACTGCAAAGATTTATCAGTGATTAACATGAAAAAGATACAATACGTAGGCGGATGTAGGTAACACAAACGTTCTTAGCCCCTTATCCTCCCTAAACCTCATTCACTATGGTATGTGCCCTATCCCCTATCTAGGTCCAGGGTAATTATTATTGTTGAACAGCAAAGTGGCACATTCTATGTTGACGTCTCAACATATCACACACAGTGTTCAAGAGAGGAGGGGGGAATTCATCTTTCCCATTCTTCTAAATGAAAGTTTATATCCTTGAAGAAAAATTACATCAACCCCTTGTCTTTGGTTGGTACTTTATAGAGTGGAAAAGGGTGACGACAACTTTGTGTTGTGGTTGAGATAATGGTCTTGCATTGAGATATTGACACAAATTTCTATCCTTAAACACCGAGAGCCCGTTTAATAGTTTGCAATGAAATCTTGAAGTAAGAGAAAAAAAAACACTCTTAATTCGACACCGTGTTTATAGCAGATCTTTTGGGTAAGCCCCTTGATCGCACTTGGATTAATTGCGGCGAGGAATTCAATGCTTCACTCAATGCAGAGATAGGCTCTTCAAAATTTAATTTGGCACCACTAAATATCGAATAATGTCAGCTGGAAATCCTTAATTTTGTTCGCGTTTCAATATCTTAATTTGTAATTTCAATATTAGGCACCTAGAGTGTACTAGTATGACATGCATACATCGTTTCTTAAATATTTTTCACATTTCACGTCACATTTCGAACGTTAGAACAGTTTCTGGCAGTTTAAGGTTTCCTTTAAATAACCTGAAACTCAGTTTTTTTTAGTAATAACTGCTATTTTCAGATGAATTAGAAACAAAGCAGCAGTTGTGAAAAAAGAACAAATAAAAAAAAATTGGGACCCTAATGTACACCCCATTTTCATAGCTTTTAGTGTGCACCTCTCATTGACAACAAGAAGTCAGTTTTTAAAAAAGCGACCGCGGTAGTCTATATATGATCAGCCTTCACAGATTTTAGAAAGCAGACATTTCCGCACCGACTACCAACTTGTTTGGATATACCGCCGAATCTATTATCATCCCGAATCCCGATATGAATGCAATCTGCTTGGCTTTGGGATCAAAATGTTCCTTTATAGGTCAAACTGGGAAAATATCGATGGCCTTTAGAAATCGTTGAGGCTCACCGGCAATTTTTGGCAAACAGGATTTGATTACATTGGAAGATACCGGTGGGCTCTGGGCATTGCGACACACAGCTCTGTTGTGGTTCTATTGACCCAGAAATTTGTTTTATTTTTGTGAATCATTTGGATCTTCGACATTAAATAAACTGTCAGAATTTTGCATTCGAGTAATTATTCTTTTTTGTTAAATTCGAATGTTCAATCTACCTCTGGGTTGTTTTTTATTAAGGTCAAATACTCTACATAACACGAGAGAAAATATAGGGCGATGAGAGCTGCTCAGAAGAAGGTGATCTGTTGAAATTAAATACAATGTCTATATCAATTATTAAAAGTAGCATCACTTAATGTATTATCACTTGTTTACTATTTCTTTTTCTTACATTTAATATACGTAGACATATTTAAGGGATATTTGAATATCCATCATACAATATATACAATATATACAAATACATAGAGGTAGATTCTTTGGCATATAAAGAGTGTTTTTTTTTTTTAAATATTTTATTACAAATAAAACAATTTTTTTTTTTATTAAAAAAGAAGAGGCTAGTTATATGCTAATCTGGAGAACTCAGACCTAATTTCCGGCTGCTACCCGCCTTCCTTATTTTTGTGTTGCAGTAGTTGGAAATAAGGTGTTAATAATTTCACATATAACCTCAAGGGCGGCGCGGCGTCCACATGAAACTGGGAGGCTGAAAGAAAAGTAGATGCCCAGAGCGGGATTCGAACCCAAGCGTCCGGCCTTTCTACTGAACACTCTACCACTGTACTACGGCCGCCCTTAAAAAACGAATAAAATGTAATGATTTGGCCAATAGCTTAGCTGGAGATTCCGGTCAATCATTATGTTTTGAAAATGATTTGGAGAAAGTGGCCGCCACGGCTGGATAATGTAAATTCCAGTCCAAAAGGCTCAATTTTCTTTTTGAATCATTTGAGATCGTGAATGTGAGTAAAGAAGGCGTCAATCGTCTGTGATTTATTTGAGTAGACCAGCAACTTCAGATAACCATACTAAAAATAGTCCAGTGATGTCAAATCGACCGATTTTGAACCCGAACTACTCAGCACAGGTTTAAACTCGAACTAATGTAAAAATCGGCATCTGCAAGGATTTTTTTTGAGACACTTTAACGACCGTACGTAGTGCCTAGTGGTCGTGAGGTTTCAATTCTTCTAATATCAAATGGCAGATCAAATTGAGGATAAACCAAGTGACAGCTGTCCAAAGCCACACGCCTGAGAAAAATACCCTTTTTAAGGACATGCAAACCAAAAATCATATGAGCTAGCAAATTCTTGAACCGATATCTTTGAGTACTCGTAAATTTTGGATAAGTCAATAAAGTTAAAAACAAATTGGATGTTTGTTCTTTCATTTTGAAATAATTTTCTCTGGATTTGTTTTACTTAATTAACTTCAATATATACAGGGTGCGTGAGGGGAAGTGATTCTTGGTCATATTCTAAGACAAAAATTGTTTCACAGCAAGGTCCGTTTCTCAACTTTGACATGACTTTTTGACAATTTAAGAAAAGGCTAACTTTGGTGTACCCTGACCTGTGTTAAATTCGATTTCTCTGTCATTCCATTATCAGTGGAGACCTAATTTTAAACTTAATGTTTTGCAGAAATAATAATTTTTAAAACTGTATTTAAGTTGAGCTCTCATAGGTTTAGGGTTGCCAGATTTTAAATTTTAGTTAGTTCTTAGTTCTCTTCCTCAAGCAAAGTTTTGACTTTGAGGAAATTTTTTTACAGAAAATGCCTTGTAAACATAGAATTCCTTTTTTTTTTAACAGATGCACAAAATAAGAAGAATAAATTCCTTAAAAGTTCACTAAAAAAACCATACATTTTATGATACTTGAAAAAGTACAAAATGGGTAAAATTAAAAAAAAAAAACAATTTAACTTTGAGAATTGCTTGAATTATACAATAATATGAGAACTTTTAGTACTTTTTTACGTTTTTTATGCAAACACATTTATTATAACAAGTGCCCAAAGTGGCCTCCTTCGTTTTGAAAGCATTCCAGATCCCTTTTTCGGATTTCATTGTGGATGTTGGCTCTCGATAACTCTTGTCTTACTTGTAGTGGTCCTTCGGAAATACGTTGCCTTCGAAAAGAAATTCCAAAAACATTTTGAGAAGGAAGTCGTCTGCTAGGATAAAGTTTTTGGTTTCTTCGTTGTGCTCTTCTTGAATTTCCATTGCAAAACCCATATAAAAACAAATAAATATATAAATAGGGTGGCGCAACAGAGCGAGGAGCCCCTGGGCCTAGCGCGTTTGGGAATAGAGGGGACCTACAGTTTTCTGCCGGTTCCGAACGGCTAATTGAGAAAGCGGTTTTCATGGCAACCAATTTACTAACGGAGGACTTGCCAATTCCTCGCGAAAGGCGATACCCGTGAAAAACCATTTTTGCCTCTGCTGGGATTCGAATCTCGAACCTTTGGGTTAGCAGGTGGACATGCTAACCATCACGCCACGGGTACCAAAACCCATATACGAATAAAATGTCTGCGTATTCTTCTTTCGTAAAAGAAAGCATTTCAAAAAGCTGTCTGATCAAACTGCAATCATGACTTATTTTGATAAACTGATGAACAAAATTGTTTTCTTATTCTTTTATACGACTTATTGAACATCTTTTTTATTTCATTTCACTAATTTTGTATTTTTTCAAGTATCATTATATGTATGGGTTTTTGAGCGCACTTATTACTGAATTTTTTTTTTAATTATTGTTTTGTTCATCTGCAAAAAATAAAGAAACTATGTTTATCAGGCATTTTCTGAAGAAAAAAAAAATGACCTCAAAAATCTTACTTCGGGAAGATAATTTGAACACCATTTAAAATTTAAAACCTGGCAATCCTAAGCCTATTAGAGCTCATCTTAAATATTGGTTTAAAGATTATTTTTTCTTCAAAAAATTAAGTCAAAAGTGAGGTCTCTACCATCAGTATTGACAGAGAAATCGCATATAACACAGGGCAGGGTATACCTTAGCCTCTTAGCCATTTTTTTATATTGTCAAAAATGATGTCAGAGTTGAGAAACGGACTTAACTGCAGAACTATTTTTTCTTAGAATATGACCAAGAATCACATCCCTAATCATGTAACACGAATTACCGGTAACCCTGTGTTTCCGAATGAACGACATTTTTCCGACATTACTAGTGTGTCAATTAATTTGTCACAAGACTTCAGAGTGGCTTACAAAAATGGTAATCTTCAATTACAAAACCAAAGTATTCGAATGGTTTGTTCATGGTATAGAACAGCGAAGCATTGACACAAGTTGAAAAGATCTAAATCGTTTGAATGCACCAAGTCCAAAGACCCGGAACAAATAAATCTCATGTAAGGTTCATACACAAATGTGTGGGCAAATTCCAAACGACTTGCTTGAAGTGTTTACCATTAAAACTATTTCGACAGAACTTTCTGCCATTGAACCAGATTCCAATAAGACTTAGATGTTAGTAATTTAATTATTAGAAAGTATGCCAATGATAAATGAAGGGTAAAGTAAGATTGTGAAGAATCGTCCTTCGTGGGTGGAATTTTAATTCCAGTTATATGAAAAAATGATAAGTCTTCGGTACACATGACGGAAAACGAATATGTCTCCGGAATTTAGGGTAAGCCAGAATATTTAGAAAATAATTTTGAAAGTGGACATATACCACCTGAGTACACATGGTTACCTATCCGATATATATCCGATGACCTTCAGAAACTGTCGGATTGGTGTTCGTTAAACTCCTTATCCCTAAATATAAGTAAATGTCAAAATTTAATCTGCTGTCGGAATCGTACTCCCATCAATTTTGCTTATAAAATTAATAATTCACTTTTATCAAAAGTTACTTTCAAGAAAGATCTTGGAGTTATTTTTGACCAAAAACTGGATTTTGTAAAACATATAGATTTTTTAGTTGCGAAAGGAAATTCAATGTTGGGTTTTATTTTGCGCAATTCAAGAGAATTCAGTGATCCTCACACATTGAAAAGTCTATACTATGCATTCGTAAGGTCTAACTTGGAGTATTGCAGTATTATTTGGAATCCTATGTATGAAGTTCACTCGTTTAGAATTGAGAAAATCCAAAAACGCTTTACAAGTGTTTTAGTAAAGAAGCTTCACTGGGAAATAGATATGCCTTCTTATGACACCAGGTGCAAGTTATTTGGAATATTGCCTCTTAAAACTCGAATAAAGTTATCTGAAGTGATGTTCATTCGTGACTTATTGACTAGCCGTATTGATTGCTCTGACATTTTGGCGTTGATAGGATTCAGTGTTCCTGCGAGGATGCTTAGAAACCAAGTTTTCTTTAATATTCCTTACCACAGAACAAATTATGCAGCCAATGAACCACTGAATAGATGTTTAAAAACTGCAAATTCATTTCATGCAATGATTGATTTTAGTTTGAGCAGATTTTTATTTAAAAATAAATTTCTTTTGTTGTTAAATAATTTTTAATGGTGGTAATGATTAGTACGAGTGCATGTTTAATTTTTATGTAACTATTTTATATTTTATTTAATTATCCAATTATTGTTATTTTTTTTCTAGTAATCACTAAAGTATTGTATCTTTGCTTTGTTTGATGAAATATACACACTGAAATTTAACTAACGTACCCGTAATATCCCATGCTAAAATGTGAACAACGAACAAAAGAGTTTTCTTTACGAACCTTTTGAGTCGGGAGGAGAGAATATAAATCTGAGATACTGCAGTAGAACGTTTGAAAAGGAAATTAGAAATAGAATAAATCGGGATAGTTCCGGAATCGGGATAAATACAGGTCGCTTGAATGGACTGTAATATGACTTGAAAAACGAGGATTAAGCTTTGTATTTATTTTCATGTCTGTATGCGGAAATTAAATCGCACGGAACAATCTGGGCCCTATTCCACAAAACAAGTTATCAACTTTTCACCTCCCACTTTTCAAATTTTTCGTCAATTTCAAAAGCTACATTTTCCTCAGAACTATAAAATTTGAAAAATGATTAGTTGAAATTGAAAAGTGTGATTTGCAAGGTTTTTGCAACTTTTTTATTCTCTTTGCATTTTTTGTTCCACCTACGATCTTTTTTGCAAAGTGAAAAGTTAAATTAGCAAAGAATTTTGTGAAACAGAAACACTTCAATTAACAATGTAATTCGATAAGTGCAAAGTGAAAAGTAGATACGTTTTTTGTGGAATAGAGCCCTGGCCATAGATTTAAGTAGTTTTGGTGTTTTGATAACAAAAGGCAAGCACGTCTTTTATAAATAGAATTTCATGAATGTCCCTCCTTTAATTATATGGGTTTCAAGTCCTAAAAGCTTAAACCTTGCAATATATGATGACTCAAAACTCCAACTCATTTTTAAATTTATAAAACGTCTCAGTACAGAGAGAATTTGCTTTTGCAAAAATGTAATCTACGTGACAAAATAAGACATTTCAACTATAAAATGCACCAAGATCTTTTATTTTACTAAACCTCGGCAAAGGGACTTGATCAGTAAGTACAATAGTTATAGGTGACAGTAGTTTGGGATCGTGTTCAGGATAAAACAAAACATTAACGTACGTTAAACATCGAACAATTATTATACATATATCTTCTTAATATATATAAATTACGTGTCACGATGTTTGTCCGCGATGGACTCCTATACTACTTAACCGATTTCAATCAAATTTGTACACCGTGTGCAGTTTGATCCAACTTGAAAGATAGGATAACTTACATCTCAATTTATGTAACGTTAGCCACAGTAACGCGTGGCCGGGTCAGCTAGTTGTTTTTTATTTCTATATGCTGTTTAGATACATTTGTACCTTTAAGAAATATTCATAACAATTTACTTGTCAAAAAAGCTTGAGATAATCAGCATACATTAAATAGCTACATAGTGACTGAACTGATTGGCAATTTCATGGATAAAAATTACGAAAAGGGTAGGTCTAAGATGACTTCCTTGTGGAACTATAGAGATGTAAGATGTCAGCCGAGATGAAGTATCATCAAGGCAAGCTTTTAGAGATCTGCCAAGTACAAAGTCCGCCATATACCTAACGTTTTTTTTCAACTAGTGCTTATTTTGTGAATGGTAACACTTAGCTCATGTTTGATTTAACAGATTAATTAGTTTTATCCTTCCGTTGAACAAATATGGTTGTGTAGACGCTTGAACAACGCTGGGAAATATTGCGACATTACTTTGGAAATCATGGTAATGTTGCAGAATGTGTGCGAAAATTGCGTACGGATTGTGGAAAAAGAGAAACACCGTCAGCTCCGTATGCTCGTTATCTTGTGAAAAAAGTGAACAAAACGCATCCTCATCGATAAACCAAAACGTGAAAAGCCAAAAACAGTGCGTACACCCGAGAATATTGCTGCTGTGGCAGAAAGTGTGCGTAAAGCGCCATCAACATCAATTCACCGTTGTTATCAACAATCGAAAATTTCAGAGACATCATTGAGACGAATTTTGCATAAAGACCATGGTATGACGCCATTCAAAGTCCAATTGGTTCAGGAGCCAACTGACCATCCAATGCGTTTTCGCTTCGCTAAGTGAGCTTGCGATCGACTTAGAAAAGATGCCGATTTAGCAAAAAAAATTATCTTTGATCTTGGCTGGTATGTAAACAAACAAAATTGTCGCATTTGGGGCACAGAAAACCCGGAAGTATACATTGAAAAGCCGATACACCCAAAACGAGTCACTGTTTGGTACGGATTTTGGTCGAGAGGCATAATTGGGCCATTTTTCTTCGAAAATGAGCAAGGAGTGGCCGTTACAGTCAATGGCGATCGTTATCGGGCCATGATGAACGAATTTTTATTCACAAAAATTGAAGAAGAGGATATTGGCAACATTTGGTTTCAACAGGACGGCGCTACGGGCCACACAGCCGAAGCTACACTCGATGTTTTGCGCCCTGTTTTTGAAGATCGCAATATCAGCCGCAGAACTGATGTCGTTTGGCCACCACGGAGCTGCGATTTGACACCGTTGGACTATTACTTTTGGGGTGCCGTAAAAGATAAGTGTTACACCGACAAGCCAGAGACAATTGACGCTTTAAAGGACAACATTCGTGAAGCCATTGATGAAATACAGCTGCACACAATCGATAATGTGCTCAAAAATTAGCTGATCGTGTAGGCTACTGCATGGCCACTGAGGCAGACATTTGAATAAAATTATTTTCCATTACTAACCAAAGGGATTGTACTTTTAAATTAAAAAGGAAATTTGAGAAATTATTTAATAGTTTTTTGTACACCATTTAAAAAAAAAAGTTATTTGGTGAACCCTTTAGTTGAATAGTTCCGAATTGGAAAAAACTGTAGATCCTTTCAATTTCTTACAAGGCATGGTTGTGACCTTGTGAGCTATGCGCCTTAGTGCTGTAGCAAATGGTATGTATTCGTTACTCAAGTATTCTCTTTTGTACCGAATAACGAAACGTTACTCGCAAATAAATGTCATTAGTCATTACTTTTACGATGTCGTTATTGTCGTTACTTTCGTTACTTACGTTACTTTCGTTACTTTCGTTACTTTCAATACTTTCGTTACTTTCGTTACTTTCGCTACTTTCGTTACTATCGTTACTCGGTATCGGTATCTTCAATTCGTATGTTTAGTTACTTTGGGTAGTTTGGTACTCGGGTTGGTATTTCACATGTTTAGTTACTTTCGTTACTCGGTATCGGTATCGGATCGGCATTAATTTGGTATGTTTAGTTACTTTGGGTAGTTTGGTACTTGGGTTGGTATTTCGCATGTTTAGATACTTTCGTTACTCGGTATCGGTATCGGCATTTCGTATGTTTAGTTACTTCGGGTTGGCATTCGAATGTTTAGTTACTTTAGGTAGTTTGGTACTCGGGTGAGTAGTCGAGTTGGTATCGATATCAGTATTAGTACCTGTACCTTGTGTGTGTACTGTGCAATATGTCAGTGTATTGTATCTGTATGCCTGCTGTGGAGATGAAGGTTGCAACAAACAGGCTAATTTGTATGTCTGATTGGGAAACAAATGTATTTCTTTTTTCTATTGTTTCAGGTTTGTATATCTTTTTGTATGAGATAATTAAATGGAGCTGAATTTACGTTTGTAATAATGTAGATGAAACCACCTTTTTTTTCTTATGTAGTGCTGTTATGCGTTATGGTTTGTTATTGGTATTACTTGTATCTTTTATTGTATCTTGCTCTATTTAATTTCTTTTAACGCTTCTGCGGGCAATATTGCTTTTTCTGAGTTCTAAAAATGGCTAATTTTTGGTCAGGTCTGTCAATGGCATGTTAAGATAACATGATAAAAAAGATGTTTGGAAAATTGTGGAGAACTATTGATCTATTTTAAATTTTTAAGCATTTATGTACATATTATTATTTCGGCGATAGATTTCTATGGTTAATTATATAATTTTCTGAATTTGTATGCGAAGTAGGAAATTTGCATATCAATGAAAAAAAGTTGAACTCCCATGGGTTGTGTAATTTTCATTTAGTAAAATTTCTGTAACGATGTAAACTGAAAAGTCTTGTTAATCAATCAAATCGGTATGTGTGGGTAGTTTGCATTTCTAGCAGAAATTTGAGGGTATCTACACAATTTCTTCCTTTAATACAGTTCTATGACTATATGACATAGTCAGGCGTATGACCGAATAGATGGTAATAACTTTTACGCGAAATTTTTCTACAACATATACAGCTAAATATGCCATTTTTAAGAGATTTCGCAATAAAAAGTACTTTCTTAGACACCAATACCAGCTTTTCAAAAAGTAACGAAAGTAACGAAAGTAACGACATTTTTATATCGAGCACTCAGATCAAAAGTAACGTATACATACGGAGTCATTTTATCATTACTTTTACAGCTCTATGCGCTATGCTTCAGGGCCTCGCGCCTTTAATGAAAAGAACTAGAAAGCTAAGAAAAACATAAAACAAACAAGCTGAAACGAGTTTATCAATAAATTGAAACTCAATAACCTCATAACTTTGAGTAAGTAAGTGAGATCAAGTTCTTAATTTTTTCATAAATTCAAGTATTTGATAAAAATAATAAACTCATAAGTATTGTGTAATTTTAAATCCCGAAATTTTCAGGACCGGAATAGGCTCGAAGTCCTGAAGAACTGGCTTTCAAACCGACAAAAAGATGGTGATAGCTTTATAGATTTTAAATCCGTCGCAATTCAAAGATTTTGGACTTTTCCGGTCTTAAATCAAGGTCCTAAAACGAATTAGGGACTAATGTCTTACTGGAAGTGTTATAATAGTCCCAAAAACAAAAGTTCGGTTTTATGATCCACAGGAACTTTTTTTTCAGGCGCATACACATCGCAGATATCTCGATTTGTTGGAATCCCATTTTTTGATTTATTTGTTGTGTTCGAAAGATTTGAACTATTGTTAAATTACTTGAAACCACTTGTTCAATCAACCATTAAAAAAAAAAACAAAAGTACTGGGTATTCATGCGTAAACACAAATGACCAAGTAAAAAGCCTGGAACGTTATCTGACTTTGTTATTTAAAAAATTTAAAACCAGTTCTGAGTAAATCGACTTCAAAATCTCACAATTGTAAACTATTTCAAATGCCCGCTATTTACAAAAGCAAAATGCTTCAAGATATTTCGCCATTTGAGTCTGAAACATGATTTACAACTTCAATGCAATCACCCAGTCGTCCATGCTCATGGACTGTCTATAAACATTTTTGGATCATGTTTTTATTTCGTATGTGCAAAAATATATTTTTCTTTTTTCACTGAGAATCTCTTTTTTTTCAAATTGCCTCTTTAACAGTCCCACATTAACTTGGCTAAAAAGCTTGTTCATTTAAAAAGATAGAAAAAAGTCCCGACTCATAAGGAGTTTCAGTATGCAATGGTTGGAAATGTAATGCGAATGCCTTATTGACTTTCATCATATAAAAGGATTTATGAACTATTTCAGAAAGACTCATATACAATATCCCTATTTGCAATAAATCTTTACAATAAAACAAAATATGTATGCTTAAATTGAACGGAACAGTTTATCTAGAGAATAGCAACATCATTTCTTTTTTGGAAGGTAAAAGCTTTATCCGGAAAATGGGTTCCATTGCAATTGATGTTTCTAACTTGATTCTGTGAGAGCTGTCCTATTTTTATACTCTTTCGAAATAATAAAGATACGAACAAAGCGACAAGCACAGACATAAATAAGTTGAATGCTTTTGAGCGTGAATGCGCACTTACCTCATCATCATGCAAAGTGACTGTTCCTCCTGGAGCACGCTCTCGAGATACATCATATCCAGGTCGGATACAATTGCACCATTGATAACAATTATTTCGTCACCCTTGATGATACCTAAAAAGGAAGAGAAATATTTTAGAAAATCTCGATGTCTATAGCAAGTTTTAAAATAGTGCAGAGTAGCACCATAAAATGAACACAAGAGACACTCAATCTACAGATTAAAAAAAAAAAAAAACAAAGAAAAACTGTGAAGAGCGTACAGATGAAAGGATAAATGTGCCACTGAAAGTGGTCAACCTAAGAGGTGGTGCAGTCTGAACACAAGAACCTTCTCAAGGAGAACACAAAACATGATACACTGCCACATACACAATAAAAGTGGTTTCATACATATGCGATGAATACAATGATATGGTCGGATACGCATCAACCCCTTTCCGTTTATTTTATGCGATTGTAACCTGAAGATGTATCTTTTCGCCTCGCCCTGACATCAACATGGATGACAAAATAATAGATTACCTTTTGCTCATAAGGAGTATTGTTTGAGACCTTTGTGCTTATACCGTGGTCTTTGTTCATAATTTCTTACAACCAAAGAGGACAAAGAGCCTTTCCTTCAACCTGTATCTACGACAAAAAAAGATATTCACGTATATACCTATAAACTGCCAGATGCTCTAATGCTTTGAGAGTTCAATTGATAAGGCTTAGAGATACAAGTCGCAAGTGAATGAGATCCTTTGCCACAAAGCTTTACGCAAATTTAAGACTGTCCTCCTTTCTGACGTAGCATCAGCTCCGCACCTAATGTCCATGGTGTGGATCCTGATGTGCACCGTGTGTAGAGTAGATTTTAAATAAGAGAAATTTTTGGTCTATTGAAAATTTAGCTCTTCTACCTAAAGATGGGGAAAGCAGGTTAACATATGCATAATACGTATTTCACACGACGACCTTTCTCTTCCTCGCTCAAGGGTTACTTAGTCACTCTTAAGGTTGCATGCAAATGTCAACTTAAGTTTGTTCTTTCTTTTCGAGTGAATGGAGCTTCTTCAATTTGAGTGTGGATACCCTTGGAAAAGAAAATGCAAATTGTTCTCCAACTTCTATGGAGATAAAATGATGGATGGCAAACTCTTTCGAGCAATACGGTATACGAACGGGCATATTTATGTGCGACGAAGACAACAACCGCCGAATCACTTGTATTCTCTAAAGATGTTTGTACATCAGAGGTCTGGCAAAATGAAAGTATCTTAGTATATCTCTGGCTGGTTGGATCTTCATAGCTATACATCTGCACCATTCGGTGACACAGAGGACAGAGCATCGGTAAGCAAATGTTTCTCAGCACCTTCCGAACAAAAAAAAAAAAAAAATTGTATAGAGAAGCATAAGAAATATCCTTATTTAGTTTGGTGTTATGATAATGACAGCAGGTATGTCCTCAAGGGATGTCTTTGCTTGTGTCAACATAGAAGTGGTTGTATGGAGAAGGATTTTTTTTGTTAAAGATGCGGTTTGAGTTACGTTGTTTGTTGGGTTAAGTTGAGATATTTTTAGATCAAGATGGTAGAATGGATGCTTTCTAATAGCTTTGTAAGCATTTGAGGTTTATGCTGCTCTTTGCTGCTTATTTCAACTACCGTGTATGAAATGCCTTTTTAATGGCATCAGTGTAAGAGTATTAAACTTTTTCATTCGAAAGTTTTTCTTCGGCGTCTTAAATGGCGCGTGTGTACCTACTTCGAATTTCGTGTTTGTCATTTTTCAACATAAAAACACTTATTTGAAAACAACTTTGAATGAATTAAATAATTCAAATTAAAATGGTTTCAGGAGTAGGTTTCAGTATAAAGCTTAGTAATGTCGATATAACCAACAAAGCGTGAAGAAATGGTATAATAAAAGAGACACAAGTGTTAAGGCGAAGACAATTTGATTCCCTAGGGCAAACGCTAGCATAGAATTAATCACACTGAATGTTATTGATAAAATAACACTATGCCCTGAAAACATTTGTCTATGGACTGTATTTGAAAATACTATCATAAGTTATATCGGACTACCATTTAAATAACGAATTAAATTTTATGACCAAAGGTTTTTTGGCCAGCCTTGCTACTTATTTGAACAACGCTAGAGGCAGTATTTCACCAAATTAAAACAAAAAAACATTCGATGAGTCTAAAAGAAAGTATAAATCAATGAAGTTATACCAACGGCCGCAACCATTGAAAATTAGAAACGTTTTATAAAAAGTTTCTCAAGCGAATTAAAGAAGACAACAGAGCAGGTTACTTTAATGCGAAACATAGCTTCTAGGATTCTAGCTACACATAACACATGACATCTGTACATATATCTAACATCATAAAGAAACCGAATGTTTTTTCAAGCAGGAACCTCACTAACATACTCATACCAAAAATATGATAAATATGAAAGTAAGTTTGTTTGTAATAGAATCACGCCTAAGCCACGGTACCGATTTAAATGAAATTCTGTACAAAGATATCCCAGAGTTTGGAATGGACTTAAGGTTATATTTCATCTCCATGTTCCTAGGGGAACGGGAATGTAAACGGGAAGTAAAAAATTACTGCACGAATTTCAAAATTTCTTTCAACCATTATGATGCTACATAATCCTTCAGTAGCTAAGACTAAATTTCATTCTCATATTCCCACGTAAACGAAGACCCAAGAAAGGGAACCTTAAGACTACAGACCCGAGCTACACCCACCAGGCGGGTCAGTTGGTAGAAAATAATTAAGAGTTACTCACTGAAGCGATGGTGATGCCTAGAAAAAAACATGATTAGATTGATTTCTTTGTGGTTTAAGGAGAGCTTTTATATAGTTTTGAACTTTTCTTAGACAATTCATCGGTTAGTTATAAACAATAAACGAAAGGTTTATATTGCCAAACGGGCTCACTTTGAGAAAATTATTGAGGCTAACGTTGATTAAGTATATCACAAATATGTTTTATTTTAAGAATCGTGAAGATGAAAATTTCTCTGAAATCTAATTCATCTCTTTGATCTGGAAAGCTTTAAAAGCAATCAAAAATCAAAGGCTTAGCATTCTCTTAAGAAAGAGCCTAAATGGGATTCCAGCAAGTGCCTGACTTCTACGCTGCAAGTGTGTGGATTCAATGCAGCACTATGTAAAATAAATAAATAGAATAGCTTAAAAATACCCCTAGTCTTATATTGGAGCTTGAAGTATTTCAAAGCCAAACATTTTCTTACCGATTCCGGTCTTACAAACGGCGGTGTTAGAAAGTGCTTTTCATGGAGTGCAATTACTCTTTCTTGTGAAAGAAGATACCCATGGGATAACAGTTTTACACTTCTATGGTTCGAACCCGAAAACCCACGTGAAAAGCAGACATTCTAACCACTGCGTAAGTTTTCATATTTTTCAGAGTCTCAGACAGCTTAATGTAAGCACCGTTCAATTAAGTCTGTTTCTTTAATTCGTGCGTAGAAATTCACAATCTGTCATCAAATACTCTCAGAAAAGGCATACTGCTTATAAACTTAGGAAACGAAAGTAAAAAATCCACAGCAACGCTTGAAAAAAATGTGTATTGTTTGGCTGTGCAATTTCAATACGCAGTAATTTTGGTGACCAAATTCATAGGGTGGGGAGATTTTTTTACTCTTTCCTGAGCACTCTCTTCTGTGACCAACCACGAAAAATCGCTGTGCTGGAAGGGGATTAAACCAATTTTCGGTCAATTCGAGTGCATTTTGTGATAGTTTACAGTTCCGTAACACGGCTATTAAGGGACCCCAAACGCCCAAACCAAAGCGTTTTAATAGTTGAGGCACAGTGACATATGAGAATACCTACACCGCACCGCAGCGTTTTCATTTGTTTGTAATGTAGCGAAGCCAAAAATGATGACAACAGCGTTTCTTCTACTGCCGCAACCGTAAAAACTCTTCACTCTTAAATGATATTAGTGTCGTTTATCAAAAATAGAATTCAGATTGAATTGGAGAGTTGGAGCGACGGATTTGACAGATAAACTCTCTGATTCACTCCAAAGCGTTTTCCAAAAATTGAAGTTTGGGGGTGATTTTTTTACTCTCGTTTCTACTTTGGGGCAAAGGAGTGAACACTAACACATAAACAAACTTTTACCTGGCTACTTGTCTAAGCAAACCGAAGTTTCTACATAATTTTCATTAGCTCCAAAAGTCCGCTTATAGTCAATAAATTTTCTTTATCAGACCACAAAAAATTAAAAAAAATCAAGTGAACGATTTTTAGACCTGTTTTAAGCGTTTCAAAAAAAAGAAGAAATCTTGAAATTTCATCACTACAAAAACAATCACTAAAAATCAGTCGATTTCGCTTAAACGAATTGCAAAAGTCGACGTAAAAGGAGTGTAGGAGTCAAAATAGATTTGCAAAAACGACTTGAGAGTTCGCATATTTTGCACCACCATTTGCGAAACAAGCGACATTCTTGTGCCAAGCAAAAAGATCTTCGTATTTGAAAGGGTGTTGAACTGTAGAGCTTTGGGACTTATTGAGTTGAGAGATATGAACTAAAAAACGGAATTACATTAAAGAAAAAAGGATTTTTTTCGTTATAATGTGATTTCTTGTCTGATGTAGTTTTTTTTTAAACCGAAAGCTTGTAAAGATTTTTTGTGCTTTATTAAACAATATCTAGAAATGAATCCATGGCAATTCATGAAAAAAAAAATCAATTAGGCTTAAAAAATATAAATCTCACTAATTAATACGTAACCACTCTGACTCATGTCCACGTACCTACTCGCAATCAAAAATCAATAATAATTTGATTGTGCAACTGGAAATTAAAAAAAAAGCAGTATACGCGTCAAAAACTCTCCCTACACACATAAAATGTCATCTCCTCAAAATCACATTATCATTCGGCCCATCTCTGTCCCTAGGCTCCGCAGCAGTGCGGCCACTCATTCAAACTGAAATTTAACACAATTACCTTACACTCCGGTAACTAGATAGAAAATATTATAGGGTCAACATCGTATCGCACAATCTTACCTGACGACAGCGAGGATGATAACCTCATAAAAGATGAACTTTTCACTGGTAAGGGTCCTTGTCTCTAGTGATACGTATAAGTGTTCGCGATATACCTATTCTGAGTTCCCTTCGCATTTTTTACCAAAGAATCTAGCGCACATAATTAAAATCTCTTTGAGCGCACAGCCGAAAAAAACTAGCAACAAATTAACGTTGAATGTCCTGGAAATCCAATTAAATGTCGTAGTCAACGGGAATTAATGCAAGCAGACGCGTCTCTTCGCCAAGATGATATTGAAGGTGTTTTAATGTTTAGGAATAGAATCACTCTGAACAGTTTGGTCGACCCAACAACATTTTTAAAGGGGAGTTGTGAGATAGTTGTGGACAAAATGTGAGATAATTGGAAAATATTACGGTTGTCAAGTATTGGACAAAATGCAAACCAAGAAATAATATATCCTTGCAGCGATGCAGGACTGATTGAGGAACAATGGCTGACTGCACAGATATCAGTGGTCTACGAGAGCTTTCGCGTATATTTCCCTGCACATGAATTCGAATGACAGAATCAACGGTGGATTTCAGCAGTCAAAAAAGCAGAAAGCCCTGAAGGAGCTACTCCAACATATTTGGTTTAAAGGTCTTTTAGGGTCTTTCAATACTAGGACAGGGTATTGAAGTAAAGATGGTGGCGGATGAGCTCCTGGTGATCCAACGGCAGCACTCACACCCCTGCAGCAGGGTACTGACACTGGATATTCCAGCCCTTTATGTCCGAAAGGATCCAAAAGGACCTGGCCCTCCAGGTTGGGGGTTGTGCGTAGGGTTAACTACCTAAACACGTAAAAAAGACCTTGTTCCGCCATCCAAGAAGTGCGATGGAGTGGACCGTGCATAAAGAAGATGAAAATCTGTGACATTTATATTATGGCGACTGCTACAGAAAAAAGGAACAGCGCTTATTTGGGTGCGGATTAATTGTTAGAGGAAGACTCAGGGATAAGGTGATAAGCCAAAATGAGCGTATAATTACCATCCGCATCAGGGCTAGATTCGCCAACATTAGCCTTATATGCGTCCACGCCCCCATAGTGCCCTAGACACGACGTGAAAATCGTTCTTGGCAATTTCAACACAAAACTAGGGAAGGAGGACATATTTGGAAACACAATCGGTAAGCATAGCCTCCACGACAAAACCTCCGAAAACGGATTGAGGCTAATCGATTTTGCTGCGGGGCTATTTTGTTGTAAGTAGTACACGCTTCCCGCATCTCAAAATTCATAAAGGTACATGGCGATCCCCAGATAAATTAACCGTCAACCAAATTGACCACGTTGCGATCAACGCAAGGCACTCTTCCAGTGTGTTAGATGTCCGAACTTTCCGAGGGGCCAACTTTGACTCGGACCACTACCTTGTTGTAGCCAATGTACGAATGAGGATATCTTGTTCACGACCAGCACCAACTAACGCTGTGAAGAGATATGACGTCGAAAAGCTACAATCGCAAGAGATTTCCAATGCCTTTTCCAATCGAGTGTCCCTTCAATTATCCTTAAATCCCATGCCTTCAGCATTAAGTATTGAAAACCAGTGGCAGCAATACCAAGGAGGCAACCGCTGCCTCTGAGGTTCTGGGTTTCACTCGGCCAGCAAAACGAAACCCGATGAAGAGTGCAGGTAGGCAAATGCAGCCAAACAAAAAGCACGACAGATGCTGATGCAAAAACGAACAAGGGCTGCTTACGATCAGTATAACGAGATTAACAAGGAGAAAAGAAGGGAAGAACCCCGAATTCTCAAAAAGAAAAAGTAGCAGCATGAGAAGCGCGTGTTTGAGGAAATTGAGAGGTGCCATGACAAGAACGAGATTCGGAAGTTTTACCAAAAGGTTAAAAGATCCTGCCAGGGTGGCAAACCCCGAACTCAAGCCTGTAAAGACCAGCAGGGAAACATAGTTGTAGAGTCACAGCCGCTACTGAGGACATGGTAAGATCACTTCTGCAGACTGCTTAACGGCGATGACGACACAATTTCCGCTGTCAGGCAGATTGCCCAATTCAGCTGGGACGATGATCAAGAATGCCGTCCTCCCGACCTAGAAGAAGTTAAGCTTGCCATATGCAAACTTAAATCAAATAAGACTGCAGGTGCAGATGGCCTTGATGTCGAACTCTTCAAGGCAGCTGGAAACCAGTTAGAAAGGAGCATGCACCGGCTGATCTGCATGAAATGGTCGGAAGAAAGCATGCCCGATGAATGGAACCTCAGTATCGTATGCCCGATCCCAAAGAAGGGAGACCCTCACAATTGCGCCAGTTATAGAGGGATAAGCCTTCCTTACGTCGCTTAAAAGATCTTCCCTGCTGTAATATGTGAACGTCTGAAACCCCACGTCAACAACTTGATAGGTCCTTATCAATGGTTTTAGACCAGAGAAGTCCACAATAGACCAAATTTTCAGATTACGGTAGATCTTGGAAAAAACCCGAGAAAATAAGATCGATCGATATTCACCATCTCTTTATCGATTTGAAGGCCGCGTATGACATTATTCACAGAGACGAGCTATAAAGAGCAATGTCTAGTTTCGGCATCCCTGCAAAACTCGTATGGTAAAGAACTCACCGAGACCTTTGATGTCGAGAAAGGTTTAAGCCAAGGCGACAAACTGTCATCCGATTTCTTCAACATCATACTTGAAAAGATTGTAAGAAACTCAAACGTCAACACCAGAGGAACAATCTTCAAAAGTCTGCACAATTACTCGCCTATGCAGACGATATTGACGTAATGGGAAGAAAAAAGCGTGATGTCATAGGTGCTTTCGCGAGTATTGAAACAGAAGTGGCAAAAATGGGTATGATGGGTAATGAGGGCAAACCGAAGTATATGCTGTCATCAAACAAGGACACAGAACATCGACGAATTGGACAAAACGTCACAATAGACAGACATAACTTCGATGTAGTACAGGACTTGGTCTTCCTAGGATCCGCTGTAGACACGGAAAACAATATCAGTGCGGAGATCGAACGGAGAATAACTCTTGCCAACCGTTGTTTCTTTGGTTTAAGAAGGCAATTGAGAAACAAAAACCTCTCCAGAAAAACCAAGGTAACGTTGTATAATCGTCGGGTTTTCAAAAGCACATTGCACAGGGAAATCGTCTTAGGTGGCGCAATCAAGTGGACGAAGACTTCAACCGACTTAGAGTGCAAAACTGGAGAGAGCTTGCCCGAAATCGAAGTCGTTATAGAAGGATGTTGGTTGAGGCTCAGGTTCACCTAGAACCCACCTAAGTAAGTATGTAAGCAGCGATGCAGTAAAGTTAAATGAGAATTGAAAAATCCTGTCCTCTTGATGCCTCGAATATGTTTTTTTTTTTTTTTAATTTTCCAAACCACGAAGAGTAATTAGAATATAATCGAAGCTTTTAAGAATATTTTCGTCAAAACGTTAAATTTCTGGATGTTTATCAACAAATTGTCGCGTGAAAATTGGCGACCCAATTTTATTATCGTATTTTGGTAGTATGCCTCTAAAGCCTACGGCATCGCTTCAAGGCTTCAATGGGTTTTAAAATGATCTTTGTAGAGCTACAGAAAAAATAATAATAATAGTGAAACCCCAATAATAACGATCTATCAAATTTGTTGACGTGGGCTTTCGGACGGTTTCATAGCAAATGGTAGTTTTTAGACGTGGGGTTTTCAAAGAGAAATGAAGCGCATATTATTCAACGTTAAGGTCAAGAATTGAACTTTATAATAAAGATGAGGATTTGCCACTAGTAGTAGTAGTAGTAGTAAATAGATTTTATTTTCTTATTCAAATATAGTTATGTAATACAAAATCAAATAAAGCATGGCAATGCCGTCTGCCCGGTTGACAATCCAAATAAATTACATAAATAAATTAGTTGTGTCTAAGTCTCTTAAATATCCTAAACAAATTTTTTTTTTTTTTTTTTTTTTTTTTTCTTTTTTTCATCATTCATCATTTCACTGTCGGTTAAATAATTGCAGCCGAAGAAAAAGCTCCTAGTTTCTATTAAAACCGGGCATTTTCCTAGAAAATGGAAGATATCTTCTCTTTCCCCCCGATTACACAGGCTGCATAAGCTGGGAAGGTCCTCTCTATGTGGCATATAATTCAAATGTAGAAGTTCTGTACGAAGTCTCACCATCATCGAGATATGCTCCACACTATTCTGGTCTTTGAAGTAGTTTTTTTGTCCTAGGTTATGGCATAGGCGACTGTTAACAACTCGGTGTACAGAGCTGGTGGCATCTTCGACATATTTCTCTCTAAGCTTTTCATCCACTATTGTAATTAACTTATAAAGTTGACCTTTCCATACGCTAACATTTTCAATGTGCAAGTCTAGCTCCATACCACACCATTGCGCGAGCTCGTTCCATTCCGCATACCAGCTGTATTTCCGGTTGACTACGTATAAGGCAGCTTTCTTGGGAAGTCTTTCATCATCCATGTTCAAAACTTTGATTATATAGTCCGCCTGGGCTTTGAGTGTTTTGACGAAGAGTGGTGATAATCCTGTTTCCAGCATCAAGGCGTAGTTTGGTGTGTTGGACGGGAGGTGAAATATCCTTTTAATGTAGAACCTGAGCAACTTTTCCACACTTCCATATTGCTTGTATCCCCATACCTGTGACGCATAGAACATAATCGATTCAGAAACTGGTTCAAATACACGGAATTTACAACTATGAGCTATACTTCTGTTAGAGAAACACTTTTTCCACGTAGCTCCAATAGCTCTCTTTGCTTTAACAAGTTGTTCACTCAGATGCTTTTCCATACTCAGGTTTTTAGTCAAACACACTCCTAGGTATCTAAATTCGTTCACGACTTCAATAGGTGTTGAATTGTAGAACCATCTTTCGTTTTGGCTATTCCTTCCTCCCCCATTCCTGAAGATCATTATCTTTGATTTGTTTAAATTAACTTGAAGATTCCAAGTTGTACAGTACCTATACAGTTGATTGATCATCAATTGAAGCGATTGGGGCGAGGTAGACAGTAGTACTATATCGTCAGCGTAAAAGAGGGCCTTTATATTGGCCCCGCGAATTCTACACCTCCGGAAATGCAATCCGTTAAATCCTCTATAAATAACGCAAATAAGAGAGGGCTCAGTGCACACCCTTGTCGGACGCCAGACTCCGTTTGAAATCATTCAGATAATTGTTCCCCATTCCAAACTGCTGCCTTAGTTTCCTTGTATAGATTCTGTAAAACTTTTCCAAACTTTGTGGACAACCCAAGTCCATAGAGCTTATAGATAAGCGCTTGCCTATCCACCGCATCAAACGCTGCTTTGAAATCGATAAAGAAGCTGTAAAGCTTTTTTCTGTTTTGAAGGACGCATTAAGAAAACTTATCCCCCGATAGTTCTCCGGATTTTGTGTACTTCCTTTTTTGTGAATAGGAAAAATTAGGGATTCTTTAAACTCATGTGGTACGGTTCCAAGTGCCAAGATTTGGTTGAAAGAATAATTGAGCTTATTTATAAGTTCAAAGGTTCCGTACTTATAGAACACAACAGGTATTCCATCGGAGCCTGCTGCCTTGCCATCTTTTAAACTTTTCAACACGTTAATTATCTCTTCATGAGTTATTCGCGCATCCAACAACTGATTTTCGATCCTCGGTTCAGCGTAAGCAATGATGACATTACTGGAATGGTGATTTAAAAGTTCCTTGAAATGTTGGTAGAGTACACTTGGTGTTAGATCTCGATGAATCGTAAACTTATTTCCGTTCAAGTGTTTTACCAAACTCCAAAAATCGGTAGATTTTCTGCACTGCGCAAGTCTCCTAGACTCCTCTACGAAATAATTATTTCGCTTGCGTCTACACATCTCTTTGAAAATCTTATTTGCTTCTAAGTATTGACTTTTGAAAAATTCATTGTCATGTACCCGAAGTGACTTCAACCATGCAAAAGACCTCTGTCTAGCACTAAAACACTCTCCATCAAACCAAGGTTCAACTGGTATCAACCTCTTCCTGTTCATCCTAAGGGTTGGATAAGCAAATCTTATACAGCTTGTGATCGATGCTAATTCGGAATCGCTACTTCTATTTAGCAATAGGTTTAGATTATTGTGATAGCTTTCTAAGTTACTGGCATTCCACTTAAGTTTTGGTAGCATTTGTAGATTTCTATTGCCAGATTCTTCATTAGTCTCAATTTGGAACTCCGTACGAGTCGGCAGATGATCAGAGAATGTTTCTACAACCACTTTGAAATCTCGCACATAGTCAGCCCACTTTCCAGCTACCATACAGTAATCTATGACCGATTTTCCTTGCCTTCCAACAAACGTAAGTTCACCAAACCTATCAGGTGCCGATGTCCCGTTGACAATTCTCAGTCCAAAAGTGTCACAGAGCTCCAATATTTTTTTTCCTCTTGTATTACATATTTCATCTTTAGATTGACGCGATATTCCAGCTTCTTTGTTTTCCAATCCAGCTTCATTTCCACATCTACTGTTAAAGTCGCCTACTAATAGCACGTTTGGATTATCATTTAACATCATAAACTCGTACAATTTCTCAAAGTCAGATTCCCATTTATTACAATTTAGGTATATTGGCAGAATTATAAGTTTTTGGTTTCCAATATTTAAGTGTACAAATGTTATTTCATTCCTGGTTTCAAAATTGTATATCACATTTTCCACAGATTTTTTAATTCCAAAAATGCAACCTCCACTCGCTCTTCCTCTCGTGTGCGTTCTTACAGCTGGGATCCATACAAAATCAAAGTTATTGAAGTTATTACCAAATTTAAAATAATCTACTTCAGTCACAAAAGTTTCAAACAAAAATATGAAATCATAGCTGTTAACATAGTTATAAAAACTGCTAAATAAGTTTTTATTAGCTAAACCTGATATATTATAAGCAAGGATTGAATATTTAATTGTTTTGACATTTAATACGTTTTTATTACATTTAATATGGCAGACGGCATTTTGATTAAAAATTACAATTTTTGTTATTTTGGTTCAGAATGGGACGGCTGCTGCACGCCTCCATTGTGTTTCCCACATAAGAATTTGCAGAAGGAATATCTGTCACCTCTGTGACATCCCCGACCAGTTGATGTAGAAACGTCAATCCATCATTGCTGTCACTTGCAAGTTTGTTGTTTTTATCAAAATAAAACGTGAAATTACTGACTTTTAATGTTTCACCTTTGATTTGTGGTTTTATTTCCTTATTTTTTGCAGTTATTTTGTTTTTTAGGTGCACAATTCGTCTCCTTCGCTCTCTTGCCGCCATTGGATAGTCCTTATGCATCGAAATACCAGTGCCGACAATATTTGCTTTAACTCTAAGCGGTTCAATTGCATCATTTTTATCTTGCATTTCGACAATAACATTTGCAACATTTCCAGTTGAGTGGATTTGCGACTATATTTCAAAAAATATTTCGGGCAAGTGGCCGCCTCGGCGGGATCGAATGTATACCAGCCAAGAATCCAAATTTTCGACAACTTTTTGCAAAAATTCTCTTCCAAGGCGTGACGATTGACGCGCTTAACTGCGTAGCCAATGTAATGGCACTTTCCATTGGACGAAAAGAACCGTCCAGGAGCGTCCAGAAGCATTCTCAAACCGTTCCATTGGTGCAAAAAGATCGCTTCTCATGATTCTGAGGAGTGACAGCCGCTTCTCGATTTGAAGTGAGAATCGACTCAGAAGCACTAACACATGTTACTCAAATGTCAAAAAGAAAAGTTTCTTCAAGCAAAATTTTTTTAAGAGCCATAGGTGTTTTACTCACACAAAGGAAATTACGTTAAACTGAGTAGAAACAATTTTGGGTGTTCCATTGGTTTTTAAAATGAGTGCTTCCCTGAGTGAAACCAATGGAAAGTGCCATAAAAATCGACCCACTCAATCACATTTAATAAAATCACTCTAATTCCACTCAATACTTTCATGAGTAGACTTAAACGTTGCACTCAGCGATCTTCTACTTGCACACAAAAATAGTTCTAGATCGTTTATAGACGCTGGTGAATAGGAAGTGTTTTCAAGAATGAAATGTTAAATTTATTTTTTTGGCTTTTTGTGATAAAAAAACTTTTAATTGAAAAAGAACTAATGAAATATTTCTTTTCGTTGTGCTACTGGAAGAATTTGAGTATGACCAAGTCTCTCCAACAGGCCAAGTCTCCCGGCTTAGCGGGAAACTTGAGCCAACAATCTGTTCGCTTGTATTTATCACTTGAAAAAAATCACTTGCGAGTAGATTAAATTTATAAGACTAATCTTAAAATAGATAACTCTATCTTCAAAACGATGTATACAGAATGCGGTTTAAATGAATTTTAATGAGCGATTCAAACAAAAGTGGCCCAAATGTCCCACTCCCTCTATGCAGTGCCCAGTGGTCGTGCGGCTCCAATTATTCCACGATGAAGTTGCAAACTAAACTGAGCATAAATGAAATGACTGTCTTATAAAGATTGTTCCTGAAAGCTATACTTAGGGCTCTCAAGTACTATGCATTGAGAGCTCTAAGTCAATCGGACTCAAAAAATGTAGAAAAAAGCATCTTTTGGAAAGAAAGTATGAAGTGGTCTTCCAAGAATCAAAAGTCACTGCGGAAATTCACCTCCCTATCAGAGTTCTAACCTTATTCATTAAATTTCGAAGCAAAATTGAAAATGAAGTGGAGTACCTATATATTGAGGCATAAACTGGCAACAGAGCTTTTCTCAAAATGTTTGGTGGAAAAACTTGACCGTAAATAATTATCAAATATTCCCCTAAAGTTCTCCTTTTATTTGAAAAATGTTGGTGGCCATTTAAAGTAAAATTTGTGAGTAGAAGACATCCTTATATAAACTTTAAGTATATGTAAAGTTTAAAATCGATCAAGTAATTTTTATATGGCAGTGAACACTGACTATGAAAAAGTAGTTTTGAGAAAAACGAGTTCAATGTTGAACGCTCGCACGTGTTACGGTGTGAAGACAGGATATTAGTTAGACAATAATTTCCAGTATATTGATAAAAAGATTGTAGGCCTCTTTCATTCCTAGTAGGTTACAGTTGGGTGAAATGCTTTTAGGCCTCAGATCTCCTAGTGGAGGCCGTCTTTTTATTGACCTTTTCACTTTATTTAAAACGGCATTTCAGTTCAGCTTATATTCTATTTAAAAATAATAATAAACTAATTGAAACAAAAAAAAAAAATTGTTCTTTTTCTCTTTCACTCACATTCTCCATACTCACCATTGTGCATTGCAACGCTTTTATCTTCGACCCGACTAACATAGCAGCACAGTTCGTCCTGACGCTCCGCATTTTCAATGAGTTCAGCTTCCACTGAGAAGCCCCACATCTGTTCGAGAGTTGTCCTCTGAAGTTCGACTTGATAAAGGATCTTCATACACACTTCAATGAATTCATGATTATGCAACTGAAATGGTTAACAAAGTATTTTCAATTCAAGGCAGTCAATAAGTTAAGAAAAGTTTTTTATTTTGTTTTTGTTGTGTTTAAGTGCATTTTAAATTATTTCCTCTTTCATTCTTTCCATAGTTTTGTATAATGTTCAGCTATTTTAAATAAAGTTTGTGAGCAAAAGTTTTGCTGTGTGTTGTTTCCATTTTTGTTTCTTAAGTTTAAAATGAATCGCAGTGTTGGTAGGTAGGTACTACCTATATTATTCATTGAATTGTTTACACATCGTAAATGTGGAAGAAAGAATTTTTATTCAGAACTCAAAAATTTAGTCATCCCGTTAAAGTAGAGAACAAATAATATGTAAATGGAATTTGGTATTTTGGGGTAGTTTCGGTTTAAAAAACTTAACTAGGTACAAACATAAGTCATTAAAATAAATTTAGAAAAAAGCCCTTTTAGAGAAGCCATAACTCGTGCTGTTAATAAAACAGACAATCGTTTTCTTACCCTTGTTTCATAAATGAGACGGCTGACATTGACTGACAATAATTTTCAGATGACATTCAAAGACACTTTCATGTCATGTGTCGAAAATTTTAATCGAATTTCTGACTTAAGGCATTCATAACTGAAAAAGATGACAGTCAAAACCAAATTTTCACTCAAATTTATTCATGTAATTAAAAATCAATTTATTAGACTTAAATCTTAAGTCACTTTTAAGTAAAGTATGTTTTTTTAAACGTTTGGGTTTCAATCTCGTATTACTTTTTCGGAGTTGGTTCTTTTGACAGCTGTCATTTAGTTTATGCTGAATTTGGTTTACCATTTTATGGTGGAAGAATTGAAATCCATTTAACTTCATTTCAACTCTGGCTCATTGACTAAACAAAACCAACTAATTGGAAGTATTTTGTCGTACACTTTATATTTTACGGATATTGATCAACAATTGGTTTTCTGTTCAACATTTTGAAAGTGAGTTCAAAAGATAGAACTCAGAGATTTAATTTGTTTTGTGAAATACAGAGATACCAAAATAGTTGAACTCTTCAAAATCCAAGAAGATAAAACTAATGGAAGTGCATGAAATAAATAACCTTTATGTAATATGAAAAAAAGAAGGTTCATTTGATTAGAAATGCATTATAGAATCAATCTTCTGTTTTTCCTTTTAAATACATCCACTTCTTCATATATGGTAATATGTATCCCATAGTGAATATTCATAAGAGCCAAGCCGTTCAGTCGGTTTTCAGTCTGTTTATCGTTGTGATCTGCAAGTAGTTTTTAAGCCTGCGTAGCCTTGAAAAAGTCCTTTCTGGTGTAGCAGTGGAAACAGGTATGGTATAGCCAATATCTATAGCAACGGGTAAATATTTGGATATAATTTTTTATCGCACTTATCCAAGCATTCCAAAGCAAATTTTGGACTAGGGGAAGAGATAGATAAGTCAAAGCTGCTTTCCACACTTCAGATTCTGAAGAATGTACTTCTTTCGGGAAGCACTGCCGAATGCATAAATATTGCGTGTTGAATTTCAGAACTGACTGCAAAATTTGAAGGCAGCACACCAGATAATGCCAATACTACTTTACGGTGTTTCGCAAACTTCTCGGTCAATTGGTGACTTGTGTGACGTGTATATATCCGACGCAGGAGTGTTAAAGCGATTGAATTGCCTTCCAACGATACATGGCGTTTGCAGTCTCTTCGAGCATCACCTTTGATTCTTTATATAGATGATTGTAGGGGAAACCGGGGCTGGTTGGCTCAAGGGGCAATAAGACTAATCGCCAATAACTTTCAAAGAAAACCATTTCTTTCAAGTTTGTGCCACTTGTTACATCGATCAAACAAACCTGCTTGCTGTCTCATATTGTCTTTGGTGTAGGTCATCGTTCGAGTATTATCCCCAAAAAACAAGTTTTTGCGTTCGTCACCAATTTTTTTGTTTCTCTTTCTTTTTTACAATACAATTTTTCTAAAGTACAATTCGTGTTGCAATTCTTGACAGCTGGTAGATGTATTTTATCTTTATTCTGAAGTACAAAAAAAAAAAAGCCGTTGAGTGAGAAGGACCGAACGGGGTAGCAAGTTGACTATTTTTTTTTTGGGGTAAGTTGACTAATTTTTGGTAATTTCAAGAAAAATGAGGACATACATATGTGCGGAAAACCGCGAGAGCGTCGAAACCAAAGGTTTTATTCAAGTTCTAAGTTTGTTATATCACACGAAATGGTTTTAATTTCTTTATTTAATTTAACTTTTTTACTTATTTTGTGATACCACAAGGAGTGGATTTTGTTAGTTAACTTAATTTTTTTTTAATCTAGTTTTTTGTTGTGTACTACGCGAAGTTTATTTATTAATAATTTCTAGTTTTAAATAAAATTGACTTTTATTCTATTTGCTTACAGTTTTAGTGGAAAAAAGAATATAGTCAACTTACCCCATAGCCTTGGCCTACTTACCCCGGTTTTGGGGTTAGTTGACCAATTTGAGGTCGTTGTGTAAAATTAGGAAAAAAATGTCTCAGTTTTAACAATGTTTAGAAGATATATATGTATTGTATATATATATATTTCTTTTATACAAAAATAATGTTTTATGTATAATAATGTTTCTTTCCGTTTAAAAAAAAAAAAAAGATAAGAACATTTTTAGTCTACTAGCCCCGGTCTCCCTTACTCTTCGTCAAGTTTATTTCTCAAACATTGCAAAGCATTAATAACTTTATCCACGTGACTGAATGCTGAGATCGGTGTTAACTGTTTGCAGTTGTTCTGATAGCGACAATGTAAAACTCATGACTTTTTGAAGAATCACTAGGCACATAAGAAAATTGGAAGATCGAAGCGGTTAAGCATTTGAACAGCTTGCTTCGATGTTTCTTTACTGTGGCTAGTTTGAAGTTCTTCGAGTGCATTGACAATAGCTTGATAGACTTCCTAAAATCTCATAACGACTTCATGCTTGTGAACACCACCGTGTTTCACACAGGGTTTTTTGATTTACAGCCGGTAATAGCTTTTGAATTTTAAAATTCAAAACAGCAGTGCGTTCAGCAGAATGTCCAAATAGGAACCAACAGACTGCACGATCTCAAAGCAATTTCGCACATCTGCTTGTTAACACGAGTCAACAATAGCAAAGTTGAGAGAGTTTGCACTACAATGTACACAAAGCGCTAAACCACAGAATCCCCCCTGGCTACGCCCATGGGTCTGCACCATAGCTTGCAACAGAATCATATGAAACAGAAAAATCTAATTCCATTCGTTAAAGGAGATGTTTCTCGAAGTAATGACGGAAGACCTTTTTTTTGATTTTTCGTAGCACTTGAGAGCCAAAAACCCGGCTAATTTGTTGCAGTGGCGTAGATAGCTTTTCGCAATGGGGGGGGGGGGGATATTTCTTGTTCTCTCATTTTTGTAATAGTTTTAATAATTAAAAACAAAAACAAATAACAAGACTTCACTGAATGTATGCAATAAAAATTTTTTTTTTTTAAAGATAATACATATATTATACGCATTAGTTTGAATATAAACTTACATAATTGTTAATCTAATAAGTTAAATAATATTAATTTTAAAAATAAACCACAGAATAAAGTACATCTTTCTGTTCTTTTTATATAAAAGGCTTATGACCTCGCCTGCTGTTATAGGTATTATGCGATGAATAGCTAGAGCAGCCAAACTATTCAAACGAGCAAATAAGTAAACATCCAAATCTTTTCTTCACACTGTTATTATAATAGATGTATTTTTAAGAATCGCACTTCGTTGGTCATGCTTTTGTATTGTTTTACTCTCTTTCAAGAGTTGGCGTTTAAACCGACTAATATCTTTAATAAAATATGTATTACGAAAGCTTTCTTCGGGGCAGCTATCGAGCGCTTCCAATGAATACCTAGCGGAAGTATTATTCCTTCGGATCAAATATCTCTTCTAAGTTGTTAATTCTACAAGAACAAAAGATGTTCCGGCAGCCAAATATGTTTGGTAAAACTCAACAGTTTCAATAAATTTTTTGCTTTGTGTATCTCTGACGAAGAGTCCTTGGAAAAAACCGAAAACCCTTCTAGTGTATTTTCGTGGCTTGTAAATTTTTATTCCAAGCTCCGTTACATAGAAATCGAGAAAAGGATTGAAAACAGTAACACAAAAATATTCCTCTGTACTTTGAATTGAAGGGTTCAAACGATTCTTTTGTTTTTTCACTACTCTCTTATGGTTAACGTTAATGTTAAGGACTTCAGCTATTTTTGTGCAATTTCAAACCCTTTCGAAAATGAGTCGTCTTCTGCTCGTTTAATTTTTAGTTCATCCCTTAAATCTTTGGCGAGATCTATAGACCATGTCTAAATTCACTCTTTGAAACTCACGACTTATCGGCAACGAGAGTTGGTAAACCATTCTTTAAGCTAATCAAGAAGAAATCCTAGTGTTTTTTAAGTTCATTGCGTCACTTTCCAATGTTCTTATTTGTTCAAGAGTCTCTAACACAAACGGAAATAGCTCCTCAAAATTTACAACTACTTGGTATTTTGAGATACATCGCGTCAGATTCAGCCTTTTTAATGTTTTTTTTTTTTTGTGAAGTCTCTTCGCTTTCGCTTGTTGTTTCTTGCAGCATATCTTTTCTTTTCGGTGTATTGAAATAATTCTAAGCTGCTTCAATTGTGGTTAGGCAATCAATAATAGCTTGTATTTTGTGGAAACAGATATAGCGAGGTTCAAAGAATGTGCTGCACAATGGACGTACAGATCATATGGAGCAAATTTTTGGCGAATAATATCTTGAACATCATTGGATTGACTAGACATATTGCTTACACCGCCGTACCCTTGGCCGACCAAAAAAGAAATGCCCAGTTCACAATTTTGAAGATTTTCCACAATAAACTTTGCAAGAGCAACATCTGGATTGTTAATACATTAATGTTTGGTAAACTGCTGTATTAGAGATTTTAAGAAAAAAGATTTTATTCATACTTGTCGTCGAAAATTTATATAAAAAAGAAATTCAAAAGATTAAATGATTTGCCGAAATAATAATTTCTTTCAGTAGAAGTTGACTTTGTATTTATAGAATGTACAGTCCTGTGAGTAGTAATGAAACTTAATTCACGTCGTAATGTTTCTTGTCTCTCCTTATTTTATCGTTTTTTCTACAGACAGTGCTCTCATGAGATTGCCAGATGCATTCCTCCCCTTAAACAATTCAACCGTAATACTCGCGCTTCCAGGAATGCCCATCAGTTTACCCTTGAGTCCAATTTCGGACGTACTGTTAAATACAGAGATTCCTTCTTCAGTCGTACCACGTGAATGTGGAATGTATTGCCCAGCTCTATTTTTCCCTCTCATTACAATCTTCAGAAACTTAAAACTAATGTGCATCGGTATCTCCTTTTAAACTCTCTCCCTTTTTCCTAACGCTCGTACTGTGTTACTTAACATGTTAAGGGTAGTCACAACCCCTTGAGTACGCGCAAATTATATATAAAAAAAAAAAAAAAATTCACGTAGGAAGTGGGTACATACTAAATTTCAGAGTGTGTTTCCTTAACTTATTTAATCGATGACTGGTTATGTTGAACAATAATCGATCCCAATGGGGGGGGGGGGGATATATCCCTCTGATCCCCCCTTATCTACGCCACTGATTTGTTGTTGAAAAACTAGTAATTATTAAAAAAAAAAAAAAAACTGAAAGCTGCCGATAATACCTGATGAATTATGTGGAGAAGAACGGTTCACAATTTTAAAGTGATTAGTCCAGTAGATTTTGAGTTATCGTGAACACGGACTTCAAATATGACTCAGTCTCAGAAAAACGGTTTAAAAAACGCAGGAGAGTTTGGTCGTTTAGCGCTCATTGCACATAAGTTTGAGAACAACACTGTACTACACTACGCCATGCCTTGAACAAGACCGCAACAGGCCCGGCTATGAAGGAATTTATTCGGGGTCGTAAAATACAATAGCTTGCCGGATAGCTGCCACCCAGGTATAAAACCTGGCATGGAGCAATAGACGCTGAAATACTCACAACTTCGTCAATTTTACTCCGATCATTCATTCACTTAGAAAATTAAAAAAAAAAAAGATGAAAAAAAAATTTTAATACTTTGCCCTCTCCTTAAGTAAATTACTGAGATAAATATGAAAGCAACAAAAGTGGCACAAAATCCCATTGTATAGAAAAATGTCAATTTTAGAAACACTCGAACAGGAAAAGTGAGTACAAGGAAGGGTTTTTTAACTGACTCAAAGTTTTTTTTATGTTTGCTGATTATATGACTGCTGAGGAGCGACAAAAACGCATCTAAAGTTGTTGATTGGAAACAGATAATCATTATCTAATTTGTCATTGAGAGCAATTCACATGAGCATGACTATAACGAACGACGAATAAATCAGAAAAACTGATTAGTAGCACGTTGCGATCGACGCAAAATACTCTTCCAGTTTGATCGATGTCCGAACTCAACGAGGGGCCAACTTTGAATCGGACCACTACCGCCGAACCAATGCGATGCTGTGAAACGATATGACGTCGGAAAGAAGGGGTTGCCAGGGCCTTATCCAATTGAGTGTACCTCCAACTATCCTTGAATCTTATGCCACCACCATTAATTAGTGAAGTGGCAGCAATGCCAAAAAGACATCACAACCGCAGACTCCGATGTTTTGGATTTCAGAAAGGAAACCCATGGTTCGATGACCAAACAAAAAGCACGACAAAAAATGTTGAAGTAGAAGAGAACAAGGGATGCTTTCGACTAGTATAACGAGATTTATAAGCGGAGTTCACACTGTACAATTAGTTGGATAGACTTTGGCTTGAACGACCAATGTTTGATAATTTAAATTTTAAACCCTCAGACGACCAACTTGTTGGATGGTTTTCAAATATTTTTGAAAATTATGAAGTTGGACAGAGCGGAGGAATATATGACATAGAGTTGGATGAAATGTTTGATAAGCCTGAACGCAAATTACATCCGACCATCCAACATCCATCAAACGGAGTCTGTCCAACTAATTCAACAATGCGAACTCCGCTATAAGGAGAAAAAACAGAAGATACCGAGTTCTCAAAAAGAAATAGAAGCAGCATGAAAAGCGCTCGATTGCGGAAATTGAGCGATGCCATGACGGGAATGAGCTTCGGAAGTTTTACCAAAAGGTACAATTTTTTTGCCAGGGTGACAACCCTTTTTAAGATCAACAGAGAAAAGTAGTAAAAGAATCGCAGTCGCTACTGAGGATCTGAAAGCACCACTTCTGCAGACTGCTTAACGGGAATGAAGGCAGAAGTTAGAAGAAAATCAAGAATGCCTTCCTACTGACCTAGAAGAAGTAAGGGGTGCCACATGCAAACTTAAATTAAATAAGACTAAGATGGCCTTGATGTTAAACCTTTCCAGGCTGCAAAACTCGTACTATATGCAGGGCAACTTTGGTGAATTCATGTTGCTCCGTCAAGGCCGGTAAAAAAGTCTACGGAACCGAGCTTTCGAAAGCCCATTGCTGGGAAATAACGGAAGAGAAACAACTTGCTTTAGGTATCGCAGTCAAGTGTTAGAAGACGTCAACCAACTATAAGAGCGAAACATAAGATAACACACCCCAAATCAAAATTATTGGCCAAAGGTGATAGGTGATTGCTAATGCAAATGTTCACCCCGAACTGTAATGCCCACCATAGTGACCAAGTAAGTCATCAACTGTATGCTTAATACAATTACTGATATCTACATCTCAAGTTGTTTCGTTATCTATCAACCACCACAGATCTTAAAACTTTTTCACTTTTCCATTCCAATTATTGCCTGGAATGAACTAAAAATGCCTTAGTAAGAAAATAAACTACGAGACGCACTTTCTGAAAAAAAAACCTTAAGTATTCGATGCAAGATAGATGAAAACGTGGATGAAATATCCCAGCTAACAATTACACTAAAAATAAGGACTTCAAAAAAAAAAAAAAAAAAAAATGAGAACGACTGTGTCAACCAAAGTTGCGATTGTGTGCTTAGTATATTACCAAAATCTTAAGACTTTTTTTTAGCGAAAAAATAGAAACACCATTTATTTGCAGTAGCTAATACATATAAACGCTGAAAATTTAATCAAAATCGTTGGGCCAGTTAAAAATAAAAAAGGTTTTTTGTTTTTCACTTAGAAAAAAAGTTTTTAGAAATCAAGTGACGAAAAAAATCAAAGATCTAATGTAAGAGACACTTAATATTAAAATGTACTTTTAGGTGATCCTTATCTATTATTTTGAATGTACCATGTACACCCTGTATGCTTTCTAATGTTCTAATGTTCTAATGTACCTAAATGAAAACGATAATGTATAACATCATACTGTTCACTTCGCATAACAGAACAATCGAAAGATTAAGAGACAGTTTTTATGTAAACGTTCAATTTAGGGCCAGTTGCTCAATCGAATCATAAATTTAAGTTCTACATAAAGTTCTACTTTAGTATGGGGATTTTATGTAGAACTTAAGAATTCCGGAACGTCTCATACAAAAATGAAAACTTTATGTAGAACTTAAATTTATGATTCGATTGAGCAACTGGCCCTTAATGTTTTGCCTATTGATCTGTTCTTATGTACACTTATATGTGAACCGTAAGCTTAGGTATATCTGTTTGTTAAGTATCAGTTCAGTTCGAATAAAGCAACGTGAGAAGCAACACGCATTTTGTTTGAGTTAATGACTTATGCTTTTCTTTTTTTGTAAATTAAAGTCTTAGACTAAAAAATCGGTTTAGAAGTTATTTCAAAAAACCAAAGTTTTTTGTAAAATTTATAAAAATTTTAAAAATTAAGATTTTTCACATGTTAATACGCAATCTTTCTCAAACTGCCCTCGACTTCTTAAATATGAAATTTCGTCAAAATAGTGCCAGCCATTGGCGTTTTTAAGAAAACGGTACTATGGAAGGTCCCGTTTTTAGACTTTTACGAAAATATTTTTTGCATCATAAGAAAGACAACCTCAAACTAATCCTTCACGCAGAATTTATTTGATATCTTTTGAGCCGTTTTCGAAAAAAATAAGTATTATCATATCGGTTGTATGAAGAGTACCGTCAAGACCTAGAGACCCCATTTCAAAAACGCCTCTGTAGGCTGCCCCACAAACCCAACCTGCAAATTTGAAGCAAAGCAAATCCATATACGGACAGACAGACAGAAATGCAGGACCCATTTTTCTCGTATTCTCTATCATCCTAATGTCATGTTTAAAATGTTATAAAATTGTTTCCTGCACTTTTGCAAATCTTGTCTTATAGTACATACCTACAATCGCAAGTAATGGTGTAAACTTGTAATTTCTTTTATTTTTGAAAATTTGTTTCTTTATTTATTATAGGTACGCATTTTCGTAAAAAAATACTTTGTCCGCGTAGAAGCATTGTGGAGGTGAAATGGAAAACGGAGAATTGTTCAGCAATTTAAAATGCAAAGCTAGTGGATTGGGATATGTATAACTGGGGTTTCTTTCCCATTTTATGACTGCTACTAAGAGAAGACGAAGAAACAATTGTGCTTTATATGTCTTGTTGAAGTATAGAGAAGAAGAACTTTTTCCATTTATAGGAAAGACAAGAAGAGAAAAAAGCAGAAACTAAAAAAAAGCGTACTAAAATTCAACTTGTTGGGACCAGATTCATTATGTGCTAGACTCAAGTGGCGGAGAACTGGCAACCAAATAACGAAACCAAGATGAACTACGAAAATCTATGGAAAAAGTTTAATCCGATTTCACAGTGAATTCATGTGAAAACGAATGAAACAAAGTAAAATGGTATTGCTTCTTTCTTCTCTCTGCTTGAGAACGTTCTATGCAGCTAATAAAACGGAAAGATATTTTAGATTCCATAGCTACTGTTTAGTAGTTGAAGATACATATTTGGAAATATTTAATTGTTTTTTCTGCCTCTAGAAGGCCAGGGAAATTCCCCATTCCATCGGCCTGACCTTTTATAATCATTTTTGGATAGTATGTGTGCAAAAGAAATTGATACACCTAATTGGAACAAGAACTTTTGTAGTTCGATAGTAAAACTAGTTGAAACAATTTTCCAAAAGAGAGAGTTTATTAGAAAAGTCGAGTGAAGTTGATATATTTTTGCACATAAGGAAACTTTGCTTACAATTGAGTTGTTCAACTTAAATGTAATCTGTTAGGAAAGGTTAAGGATTGTTTTTTTGATATCAAATGGAAAAACCTACTTACTCTTCAAAGCCTTCCAACCTTCCCGTTTGTTACAAATGTGGCTACGAAATAATCTTGATGGCATTTGAATCGTACCTTTTTGTCTCTATCACTCACTTTATCATTTGAGACGAACCTCTCATTGTACATAACCTTCTCTTCAAGGAAAGATTTCTTCAACAACCTAGCTGATATGAACGTTGAAAGATAAGAAATAGTTCCCAAAACATTTGCAAGTAAAACAAATAAATTAGCTTAGAGGATAAAACGATAACAAAATAGAGTGTCGTCCTCCATTTTGTGTATCTTTTGTTTTTGGACGTGGAATTAAGTTTCTGTGTGTATTTCGCTTTTTTTCATCCTTCTTTATTTTTCTTAACTTGTGGGATTTAAGTTGAAGTGAAAAGAAAAAACTATTTTGAAATTTCAAATAAGTTTAGGTCTTGTGTTTTTAATTAAATTTGTTTAAATTAAAATGAGTCAAAAAGGAAGTGCAATTAATTACAAGTACCAACTTAAATGAAGACTGTTGACTTCTTAAGAAAATGAACTTTCGTAACATTCCCATTCACATACATTCACTTTTCTTTGGTTGAAAAGTTCTTGTTTTTTCGAAAGCGTTAGTGTTGGCTCATGGCTGTCATCAAAAGTGGGCGACAATCAGAGCAGCAGTGTAAACCACATTTAAGCTGTAAACTGCTTTTTACGAGATTATTTTTAAAGTTTGCAGCTGTAGAGGGCTTGTAATTGAAAGCACTTTTTCTATTTTATGGCGGCATTTTAACTGTGTGAGTCTCTTGAATTACTTTGTGTCTATAGAATTTAAGATCTACCCTTACTTTTATGTTTTTGAGACTAAAGCAAATTTGAAAAATGGACACGACTGGAATGCACGAACTTGCGATAGTGTGCTAAATAATCGTATAATATCAAAGCCTAAAGGCAAAATACAAGGTTTTTGTATTATTTTCAAGGTATTTTCAAATTGCTTATTTTTTTGAATCTTTCTATCACGAAATGAGTGTATACTTTGCTCTTCATAATACATTTTGTGATACAGGATTGCCGACTGTAAATCAGTTATGAAAATTGAATAAGCAATTACTAATACAAACCCATAGCCCATAAAATAAACAATTTAAATATTCAATAAAGGTCAAAACACATACAATTACAAATATATACAAACGCTTAAAACTAAATCAATATTGTTAGGCCATTTTTATAGAAACTGGTAATTTACTTTTATTTTTAAAAATCATGCATGCAAGTCTTAAGATCTTATCAAAAGATGTTTTGAAAAATATAAGAGATATCGGTTTAAGAATGTCACAAAATATCAAGCTTTTTCATATATAAATTTATAGAAATTTCAAGAGTTATATTTTTACTAATGGGTCATTCCATTGTGACGGGTGGGACATTTATACTTATTTTTTGCCTACACTTTGCTTCATTTCTGTCAAACGGCAACAATTTACGTAGACATTTTTACATACTTGAATAGCCATTCCATACTGTACCATCGAAAAAGGTATGAAAATATCATTACTATTATAAGAAATCGATGATATAAAAATTGTGACGAGTGGGACATCAAATTACCTCTCCTATGCGAGTTGACTTAAGCAATTCGCAATAGGCAAGAAACTATGAAACTTTTGTTAAGGAACCTAATTTTATATGGCTCCTGTTATTGTACAGATTAAGTATTACTATAATTTACGCAAATATCTCGTAAAATAGAAATAATAGGCTTCTCAATGCTTGTGACGGGTGGGACAGTACTTTTTTTTGACGGGTATAAAATATAAAATTTCGTCAAAGTCGTGTCCAAAAAAGGTAAAATTTCTTACATCATAAGAAAGAAAACCAAAAATGTATCCTTCACACAAAATTCAATGCATATCATTGCAGTCGTTTTAAGACAAATATGTTTATGTTTAATGACATACATATTACAGATATACAGACACAGACAGAATTAAAAAATAAATAAATAGGGTGGCGCAACAGAGCGAGGAGTCCCTGGGCCTAGCACATTTCCCACAACCATGCCTTGTGAGGGAATGGAAATGGAAGGGACCTACAATTTTCTACCGGTTCCGAACGGCTAATCGAGAAAGCGCTTTTCATGGCAATGAATACTTACGGAGGACCTGCCAATTCCTCGCGAAAGGCGATACCCGTGGAAAAAACATTTTTGTCTCTGTTGGGATTCGAACTCGAACCTCTGGATTAACAGGCGGACATGCTATCCATCACGCCACGGGTACCACCAGACAGAATTATTGAATAACAGAATAATTAAAGAACCTATTTTTTTCGTAATTTCCTTCATCGTTATATTCTCTTCAAACTCATCACTATGACTTTCTTCTAAATCTTCTTCTTCTTCTTCTTCTTCTTCTTCTTCTTCTTCTTCTTCTTCTTCTTCTTCTTCTTCTTCTTCTTCTTCTTCTTCTTCTTCTTCTTCTTCTTCTTCTTCTTCTTCTTCTTCTTCTTCTTCTTCTTCTTCTTCTTCTTCTTCTTCTTCTTCTTCTTCTTCTTCTTCTTCTTCTTCTTCTTCTTCTTCTTCTTCTTCTTCTTCTTCTTCTTCTTCATCTTCTTCTTCTTCTTCTTCTTCTTCCTCATTTTCATCGTCTACTTCTTTACAACCCGCGCCATACATATTTCAATCCAGTGGCCCTCAGTCCTTCCGTTAAGATCTCTCTCGGAGAATATTTCTTCGATGAACATCTCTAACCTCCCACTGAACAGCATCCTAAAATTCTGGTGGACCACATGTAATCGCTGGACGCACAACCGCAGTTGTAAAGTCTTTCTTTCAACTTAGGGGAGTGTTCTCGACCAATGATCATAGATCCTAGATACTTAAATAATTAACACTTTCAGAAAACAACTACCTTCTATGCTCTAACCCGTGAAATGAGTGCTTCTGGTAGGGATTATATGATGGCTCTATAGTCGATGTACTTTAATTTTCTTTACTTTATGTTCCAGCAGGAAGTTAAGGACGGTAATAAAGAGCAGAGGCTTCAAATGCCTTTGTTGGTGTGTGCTTGAGGCTTGGGGGACATTTTTTCAAGATAGTCAGAGAGCTTGTTGGGATCAGAGAATCATATATCAGGTATTCGATGGGGTTGTCGTATGCTATGTTTAGACGCGATATTTCTCAAACGAAGCAAAATCATCTCCCATCTCAAAGTTTATATGTATCTACTTGAAAATCACTTCCAAAACTTTTTTTGAAGAAGAGAAATAAAAAAGATTCTATTATTAGCAAAATTTGTAAAAAAAAAAGCTTTCAGTAACCAAAACGACAAATGGACGGATAAAAATAAACGCAAATGCCAAGGTGATATAACCTGAATTTTCTTCAAAGGAAAATTTTTTAAAAGCAACTTTAACTTCTCGATAAAATCATACTTCAGCTGATGCCAGCCGAATATGAAATAGCTATGTAACTGATTTAATAAAAATAAACTTTTTAAATGCTACTTCTATCTAAACTTTCTACGGAAACCTAATCATTTAATGAAATTGAATCGATTGAAAACATGCACAAAATTACACTCTCAGATTCGTAGACTTATCAAAGAAGAGACCAAATTTTTCATAGCACATTTTGCTATCGGCTAAAGTGACCTTTGAAATCAGCCATTTTTAAATATTTTTACTTCAATATAATTTCAATAGCTCAATGCAATTTATAGAGACTATCAAAATCTTTACGACTTCGCCACTCACATAGTTCTACAGAAAAAAAGAATAATAAAATTCAACATTTGTTGCAAGAAGTGTTTGCTACTTTAATTTTCTACTTTTGATGAGCTGCAGATAAAAACTTTAAACAAGAAAGTGAGTAAAGCTTAAGGGATCTTTTGTCTGTTGAATCCACGAGTCCTATATACTTGCATATGCACATAACTTAAGTCCCTCGTTTCATCTTGAGTCCGTATGTCTATGCCTTAAATCTCGAAATTACATCGCGATATGCCGCCTACAAAGTAAAAAGAGCAAATCACAAAGGATACAACGATGTCGAGGGAGCTCATAAAAATAACATAAACTGTAAGAGTGTTAGAGACCTTTGTTGTCTGCTTTCATTAGTTGTTTCTATTTTCTTGCGGATTCTAGATATCCATTTTCGGTCACTTTACAAGTCTAGAATATGGCAAAAGCATCTGTTGAGTTCCCAAAATGGAACTGCTTTGCTGCCTCTGACTCTTATAAAACTTACGCTCCAATTCAATGCGATGCATCACTCATTTAGTATACCCAATTGACAACTGCTGGCTGCAAAAGTTTTTTTTTTACTTAAGAAGTACACGCTGATTATAATTTGCAAAATGAAAAACTTTTAACTTAACCGCAAAATAAAGCTGCGAAAACTCAAGGATGTAAGTTGATAGCCAAAGAACCATCATTTCGAGTTTATATTTTTCTTGCTACCCTTATTTTCGCTTGAGAAGGGTGAATTTCGGGAAAGTGTTTATACAACACGAGGGAACATGAATTTTCACACTATATTGCGGAAATGGAAATGGGTGTTAAAGGTACAGTAAAAGACTGGCAGACTCGTTGAAACAATTTTAATTTGCTGAAGCTTGCAAAGGGATATTTAAGAAGAGTGCATACCGAAAAAGTTTGGTGGACCAATGGAAAAAACTTTCTCAAAAGTTTTATGCTCTTTTTTTTTACCCTTTAGCAGAAGTGGCTTGACTAGAGGGTTTTAGAAGCTCGTTGAGAAGCTAAATTTGTTTGTTACTTGGGTTTATTAGGAAATCTTATCTAACTTTATCTTTCATTGGAAGTTCATTAAATTTTGAATAATCCTGCACTCTGATATCATTTATTAGGTTTTTTTTTTTGCGTAAAACTTTATTTTTGTCATGTCAAGATCAACAAAACAAAAAGGTTCGTTTGTATTAAGATGCTTCTCAAATCCGTTAGCAAAACTTTATCTCCGCCTCCAGAAACACTAGTCAAGGAATTAATTATTTCGTAAAACATAAAAATAGGTCTTCTCTAAAATTTAGTATATATATCTAGCTTTTCAAAAAGCTAGACATAATATTTCCCCTTCTTCAAAGTGTAAGAAAGCTACGCTCTGTTTATTTACTTTTTTATTCTTGAGGATAGATTCTGAACGCAGTAGGTACATAACATATACATTATGCAATACAGCTATAAATGTCCTATTAGAAAACTGAGAACAGCTTAAGATTCGTGCGAACTCTGACAACACTATGAGATTTTCAACTCAAACGACTGGAATGAGTTTAACCACAAGGAGCACGGAGGTGATCTACATACTAAGTGCGAATGTTGACAAAGGGACGAAGAAAAATAGAGCAACAATATAATGTTCTACGAGTAGTAACGAACTGCACGAATATTAGTGCCAGAATTTATAGGAAATGTCACAGCGGAAGTTTTGACCAGAACTAACGGTGGAAACTCAAATTTGACGCAAAAATGTTTTTTGTACTTAAACTGTACTTAAAAGGATCTTTTGTATCATGAAAACAGAAAATATTTGCTTTGAAAAGCCGAAAATTTTTAAATTAAAATATAAAAAAATATAATATATAAATATATAAAATATATTAAATTTAAAAAATTTGCAACATCCTTAATTAAAACGCTTATACAAAAGGTGCTGAAATTCTCAGTAACTATTTTTTCATAACAGAGAACACTTTGGCTAATCTTAAACAAAATCGGAGGAGTTCGCTATAAAAATTACCTTTTTTGGTGAAATTATCCATATGAAGAAAATTTAAATTTATAAAGTAAAAAATACAAGTATTTCAATGTGTATGAGAAAAATGTTTGCAACCCATTTTCTTATATGAAGCTCAGTATTTTGCTGAGATATTGTTTTTTTGTTGAAAGCCTTTGTGATCCACGACATTTTTCATTTTGTTATCAGGAGCAAGAAAAAATAAAGCGGATGGCCAACACGTTAACATGCTTTCAATTTGTTAATCGTCATTGCGAATGCACCCAGTGGTTTAAGATGGCATTTTTTGTTGGCAGTTCTGTCACCGTACAAAATTTAGTACCAGTAACGGTGATGCTGAAGTTCGTTTCCATATAGCGCCACAAATTAAATGATTTGAACGTACTTCATCGGCAGAAGTTGACGTTGGAATGTTCGGGGAAACTTTCAGACAAATGACATTTTGAGTCTTTAAGTAGATCTTTCAATATTCTATTAAGTGCTGATGATGATTTTTGACGCTACTAGGACTCTAGTTACTCTCCTCTCAATTCTGAGCGGAAACCAATCCAAAAGAAAATAGATCGTCTAAATCCGCCCAGCCGTTCCTATAAGATATAATTGATTTTGTTTCATATAATGGGGCCTAGTGGTACCCGTGGTGTGATGGATAGCCTCCTGTTAATCCAAAGGTTCGTGGTTCGAATCCCAACAGAGGTAAAAATGTTTTTTCTACGGGTATCGCCTTTCGCGAGGAATTAACAAGTCCTCCGTAAGTATTCATTGCCATGAAAAGCGCTTTCTCGATTAACCGTTCGGAACCGGCAGAAAATTTTAGGTCCCTTCCATTCCCTTACAAGGCATGGTTGTGAGAGATACGCTAGGCCCATGGGCTAATCGCTCTGTTGCGCCACCCTATTTATTTATTTTAATTGGGCCTAGCGCCCTCGAAAAGTAAAATTCTCTGATTTAGAAAGATTCGGAAGTTTTTTCTTCAAAATATTTTTCCGAACAACTGTTCGTAATTTTTTTAACACAGCCAGCGAACTGCGTTGAAGTGCGACCAAGTGCTATATTTGTGAAATTTCTGACAGCTTAATTTATTCTTAAACAATTCTCCACTCCAAACGGATATATCACAAGTGCAAAAAATATTTTGTGTTTCGGTGTATCCGTTTTCATATTTGAACAAGTTCAATCTTTTTTTTGAATTCCCTGTATCAGTATTTCAATGCTTTCATATTCAAATTTTGTTAATAAATATAAATAGGGTGGTGCCACAGAGCGAGGAGCCGCAGGGCCTATTGTTTTTCTCACAACCATGCCTTGTGAAGGAATGAAGGGGGTCAACAAATTCTGAATTATAATCGAGAAAGCACTTTTCATGGAAATGATTTTACCGGAGGACTTGCCAATGCCTCGAGAAGAGCGATACCAGTAAAAAACACTTTTTCTGTTCTGTTTGGATTCAAACCACCAACTTCCCTGCTAACAGGCAGACATGCTAACCATCACACCACAGGTACCAGGTTAATAAATCTGTTTATAATTCCTTATTCCTTATTCTACGTTCTATTATATTTTTTCAGGTGTAATTTACTAATAGCTAACATTTGCATTTATGATGAGCTTACACAACAGCTTCTAAATGGGTTTTCTCTAAGGCGCATTACCGCTTTGTTCTCTGAGAAGTTGAAAAAAGATTCTGCTGTAAAGAGATGAAATGGTATTCAAACATCTGCTTTAATTCATTTCGTAATCTTTATCAAAAGCCTTATCAATATTGAAATGATACAAGCTCATTTTTCTCCTCAGAAAAAACAGACATTTATTTTTTTTACTTTGTAACTTTCCTTTCCCTACTTGGAGATATTCCATTATATTTTATTATACACTGATAAAATTACTTTATTTATTGGTAACAAAGTTGAAGTTAAACTTAGGTACTTCTGTAAATGTGTTTCTTCTGAATTTTGACACTCAAATTAGACCTTGGGGCAACAGCAGAATCGTTATCATTTTTCCTTGTTGTCAGACTAAATGCTATCTACACAAAATATTCCGACAGAATATATACATACACACACTTAATTATTATAGCCCGAGGAAGACTAATGATGACACCTAGCACCCACTTATACCAAAAACTACATTCAAAAACAGTAAGTAGTCGGTTGGTTTACTGTTCATGACAATGCATAGTTATGGCGTTGTTTTGATTTATAACTTGCACCTGGTTATGCCATAAAAACAGAAATTTATTATTACTGCAACAAAAGTGGCACCCTTCGCTCAAGCCTACTTAGAAACAGGCAAACAGGGAGTTAAACAACCGGAAAAGGAAACTCACCTGGAAATATCATAAAGTCAAAAACACAACAAAACGAATCATAACTTTTTCAATAAACACATCCGATGGTGTGTGACATATTCCAAATCGAAGATACATATATCACCTCAAGGGCACACTACTTCACGCAGTAGGTACCTTAAATATACTAAGGGCAAAGTTTTTGTGAAAATGAAATTATTTCATGAGAAGGAAATAATAGCGGCCAAATAAAAAGAAATCTTTGGATTATAAAACGAAAGCTTACGAGTGTCGATGTACAATAGTACATATTCGACAGTCACTCAACCAAAGCACGCGATTGCCTGAACATTGTCAGAAAAAATATTAAAACACGAAGGACGATACTACAAAGCAAAAATAGAAAGAAGAAAAGTTCAAAACCGAACAAGTGCAGAATAGACCGTGAGTAGTGTAGAAAAATTATTTTAAAGACCATTATCCATGAAGCATATAGCAGTTGATGCGAGTGTTTTTATTGCAGCATATTCCTCTTGAAGCACAAATGTTAGACATTTAAAAGTTGCAAGCAAGAAAAAATAAAAAAAAATAAAAATAAATAACAAAAAACATTGTTGGTATGTAATCTGTTACAAAATCACTTAAACACGATTGAAACTCTGGAGCTCTCACTCTCAGCACAAACGTCACCCAGATGTCAGATGAAAAGATCGTGGAAATATTTTTGAAATTTTTGTTTGTCTGACAATGAATTGCATTGGTTGAATATAAGGCAGAAGTTCATATGATGTATCGATTAAGACTTTGACGGTGTCATAAACAACTTTTGTTACCATAAAATCAAGGAGTTAAAATAGGTCAACTTGTTAATTTTTTGAATTTTATCAGAGAAATACATTTGGAGAGTTAAGTGGAAAACAGAACATTTGTAAATAAAAAAGGCCGTAATAATTTCTTTAAATAAATGTATAGCAATTAGTCGATTTTTTTTCAAAACAAGCTGTACCCGCAAAAGTGACTTTTGGCACCATTTTCAATTTATGCTAATTATTTTACAAATAAAACACATACACGAATTAAAATAACATATAATCTGTAAAATTATATTATTTTACTTTAGTACACTTTTCCACTTGACGTATACTAAGTTTTTTCATCTATTACCAAATATAAATATTTTGCGGGTTTGATACACGTGAGTATGTGGTGCCATGGCATTATTCTTTTCTAAATAAATACCTGCAACTTTAAGCGTCTATCCTTGAGCTTTTTTTATACTAATATCAAATATTGGTTTCGGAAGAAACTGCACCCTTTTAAGCTGAAATGATAAATTATTCAGGATTGTAAGAACGCGGGGAAAGCGAAAAGCGTTTTCTACGTTTGCCATTCCAGTTAAGATTAAAGCTTTTACTGTGCTGATTTCCTGATGTGTAATTGCAGTCGTGTACATTACGTAGCTTGAGGTCCTATATGTCGTTTTCTTTTAAAGGAGAGTGCAGGACATGAGCAGAGGAGGTGTGGAATTGTCTCCTCCTCCTCCTCATCTAAGCAAATTCTACAGAAGTCATTAGAGGAAACGCCGAGTCTTATGGCGTGTCTTCCTATCAGACAATGTCCGGTGATGACATTGATTGCGGAGCTAACGTGAAATCTGGTTATGGATAGCAAATGTCTTGTGCGTTTTGGTATACCAATATTCAACCTGCTGGTTGAGATCAGTAGAACGGTTCCATTTATGTCGAGTTCATCGGCTTTGCAGTTACCCACGATATCTCTGTGCAACGGCACCCAAATAAGGTGAATATTGAATTGTTCAGCCATCTCAGACAACAGTTAAGGGCGGTTACTGAGTTCGTAGAAACAGCGCCGAGTGATTTGAGGGCTGCTTGACTGTCTGAGAAAATCCGGATATTCGCCGAGGATATCACGTTTTCTTTTAGCCATGATAGGACCTCTTTGATCGCCAGAATTTCCGCTTGGAACACGCTACAATTTTTGAGATACGTAGCTTTGGCTCGTCAAGATTTCTCATTATTAGGACTGGAACACCAACCTGCGACTCATCTTACGGGAAGGTGCTCTTGATAATTCTAGAGAACTGAGAAACTCGGAAGGATGTGGAGTGGCTTGCTCAGTGTCCTAAATATTATCTACTGATATGTATTCGATTCCAGGTCTGACATAATTTGCTGGTTTATATCTTCAAAAATCTCAATTTGTCGGCAATTTGACAGAAGTCACCTCACGAAAGAACTTTTGATATCGGTCCATTGGTTTATAGATTCCCGTTTGCGTAGTTCATATACATAGGATCCATAGTTTTGGCCGTACATAATTACTATAAACAGACATAGCTAATTTCGGATTTATGATTTTAGTAAAGACTCCGTTGCCGTAGCCATGTGAGGATGAGTTAAAATTAATGTTGCTTTGGGATAGTGTGCCATTCTAATGGTGGAAGAATTTTTGAAATCGTTGCAGTAGTTTCTAAGTTCTCGTGGGAATATAGGGATAAAATGCATAGCCTATGTCTTCTCACAGGTTCTAGACTATCTCTGTACAAAACTTCATTTCAATGAGTACTTTAGTTTGGGCGGGATATGGTTACATAGAAAGACGAGCAGATAGATCTATTTTCGCATTTATAATATTAGCAAGGACTGGTTCCCGCGGGAATATTCCTATGAAATACAGCCTATGTCCTTCTTCAGGTTGTATTAAGATCATCTCTGTGATCTTAATACAACAAACGCATACACTGACGCATTACTATTTTTAACATTGATGTAAGCAAAATAGTTAGAAATACAGTGTGTTCGATTTTCCTCCGGCAAATACTGATACAAAGATTATAAGGAAAACAGCTGCGGAAATGTTTTGATGGGCAGATAATATGTTGTGTCTTTTGTTGAAATTCGCTTTTAACAAATCAACTCATAATAACATTTTTTGGAGTCTAAACTTAATATAATTTAAACTATAGGTACACTCACAAAGAACATACAGGGTTTTTGCATAAGATGTGACAAAAGCTCAGGTCGCATAGCTTGGGCCAAGACAAGACGTCGGAGGCGTTGAGGGATTAGGAAAGAAAGGCAATTTTGTAATAAATTGACTTAATTTTTAGACAAACTGATTAAAAATCAACTAAGCCAAGGTTAAATAAGCAATTTGGTTTTCAAGGATTCTTCTTGATCCATGATTAAGAATCTGTGATCACCAAAGAATGTTTGTTCACTTTTTTCATAGTTTGGTTAGCAAATCATGGGTTATTAGGAAATCGTTCCGTTTTCCAGTCTATATGTCACAACCTAATCAAGGAAATGTATTGAAAATATGTATATACATTTTTTGATGATAGAGTTAGTTTTTTTATAAATTAAACAATAACAAAAAAGTTTTGTTATTGTCGTGGTTTTTGTCCTGGAGTTGTTGTTGTTAAAATACAAAAACCTAAAAGAAATAAATTTCTTAAAGGCATTTTTAAATGATCGTAAAGATCAACCTTCAACTCCAAAATTGCGTTTCGCCCAGGCACGGCAATGGGCTCATCAGTTAGATGTTGCCGTACCCTTCTAAGACGCAAACTTTGTTCGGAATACACCGACACTTATAAAATTTACTGCGCTCACACACAGTGAATTTTATATCCAAGTGAATGAACAAGTCATATTGCACTTGGAAAAAATAAACAAAATGTTTGCCATGGTTTGGCTTCAAATTATAAATTAAACAATAACAAAAAAGTTTTGTTATTGTCGTGGTTTTTGTCCTGGAGTTGTTGTTGTTAAAATACAAAAACCTAAAAGAAATAAATTTCTTAAAGGCATTTTTAAATGATCGTAAAGATCAACCTTCAACTCCAAAATTGCGTTTCGCCCAGGCACGGCAATGGGCTCATCAGTTAGATGTTGCCGTACCCTTCTAAGACGCAAACTTTGTTCGGAATACACCGACACTTATAAAATTTACTGCGCTCACACACAGTGAATTTTATATCCAAGTGAATGAACAAGTCATATTGCACTTGGAAAAAATAAACAAAATGTTTGCCATGGTTTGGCTTCAAATTATAAATTAAACAATAACAAAAGGTTTTTTTTTTTTTTAGGTTTTTGTATTTTAACAACAACAACTCCAGGACAAAAACCACGACAATAACAAAACTTTTTTGTTATTGTTTAATTTATAATTTGAAGCCAAACCATGGCAAACATTTTGTTTATTTTTTCCAAGTGCAATATGACTTGTTCATTCACTTGGATATAAAATTCACTGTGTGTGAGCGCAGTAAATTTTATAAGTGTCGGTGTATTCCGAACAAAGTTTGCGTCTTAGAAGGGTACGGCAACATCTAACTGATGAGCCCATTGCCGTGCCTGGGCGAAACGCAATTTTGGAGTTGAAGGTTGATCTTTACGATTAGTTTTTTTAATTTAATTTCATTTTGGTCTCAAACATATGTAATGTAGGTATGCCGACTCGAGCCCCAAACTATATTGCCAATCTAACAGTGTGGGGGTGGGGGTATGAGTTGGTCAGCAAAGCAAAAAGCATCTTGCATAGCTCTCAACGCTGCACAAGAGGCAAAAGCAGCATCAAATGCTCAAACCGCAGCCGGACAACAGGCTTCCCACCATCAGGTTACAGCTCAGTTAGCTGAAAAGGCTTTGTAAGCTGCTCGTGCTGCAGAATTGCATTGAAAACAGGGAATTGTCGAACAACTTGAAAAAGAAGTTCGCGAAGCTGAAGCTGTAGTACAAGAAAAAACTGCTTCCATACAAAACACCCAAGATAATGTAAATGCTGCCCTGCAAGCTGCTCAGGAATGCAACCACACAACTGAGAACATTGACTTAAGCGTGCAGAACAAAAAAAAAAGGTCAAGATGAAGAAATTTTAAGTTTTGAAAAAGAAATACTCCGGCAGCAGCTGGCGCAAAATAAGGAGGTGCATAAACAAAAAATTAAACACGCAGCCGAGGAACAACGCTTAAAAATTGAAATCCTCGAAGCGGAGTTAAATTCAAAAAAAATATTGCCATTTATTAGTAAATAAAATGCCACTTCAGCCAAGCCCATGCTTTTTTATTTATGTTTTTATTTTACAGAGCCTACTTTAAAAAAACTAAAATTACAGCGTCCATATGCCTCATTCAATTTGATAGGTCAGCTTGACAGTTTTAAATTTTGAAGGGATAGCTGCGTAATTTGAACAAAAATCAAGCCTGAACAAACTGAATATCAGTTAATCGTTGTTTAAATGGAGCTAACCCAGAAAAATTGACTGGTAAGCAAAATCTTTGACTGAATTTTGAATTTGATTAATTATTTCGTGAACAAACCGAATCCATGATTATCATCTGGAATAATCATTGATTAGATATAATCAAGCTTGAACAAAGCGGCCCTTACTGTCACAAACAACAGTGTATTTTTGAAAGCTATTAATTTGATCTTTATTTAATAAAAGCTGAGCCGCCCGGCTTTGCTCGGGTCTGTAGTTTTAAGGGTCAAGCTCCCGTTTTTTTTTTCTTCCGTGGGAATTTGGGGATGAAATATAGTCTTTCTTACTGTGGGACTATACGGCATCCTATTGCTTTTTTCAGGAGGAAATCTTCAAAAGACACTTGTCAGTATTCGACACCAAGTAGCAAGTAGTGTGGGATTCTTATCTCACTAAAAACTCCTCGTAATCAGAACCAATCTATGAACGATCGACAACAGATTTTTCTTTCTCAATAGTATAATCGCTTTAGGGAAAGCTTAAACTTTTAATGCTTCCCATAACTTTTAGACCATTAGCTTGTGTGGCTTGGTTTTTCTTAATCTAATAACATTTCCTCTCGTATCTCGTATCGTTGATCTGATTATGTAGTCGCTGATTGTGTGATACAGCATGTTTTCCTACAACTTCTGTAACCATTTCTATTTTTAGATCACGATGTAAATCGCTATTGCTGAAAGAACTTTTGAAATCTGTCCAGTACATAGTTCCTAAGTTTCCGTTCCCAACCCATTCATGTTGGAATCTTCCGTTCCCGTGGAAATATGTGAATGAAATATTAATCTATGTCACTTAGGGATAAAGTTACATCCTAGAGTTGAAAGAATTTTTGAAATCAGTCAAGTAACTCTAAGATACCCGTTCTAGTTTCCGGTTCTGTTCCCGTGGGATAATACGGATGAAATACACGCCATCCCAGTGCTGACAGAATTTTTGAAATCTGTCAAGTAGTTTCGAAGCTTCCGTTTTCAACCCCGTTCCTGTGGGAATCTTCCGTTCCCATGGAAATATATGAATGAAATGTAAGTCTATGTCACTGAGGGATAATGTAAAATCCTAGAGTTGAAAGAATTTTTGAAAACGGTCAAGTAACTTTAGGGTTCCCGTTCTCGTTTCTGTTCCGTGTGGAATTATAGGGATGAAATATAGTTTAATTTACTGATGAAGGGAGATGATGTAGCACCCCAAGTGCTGAAAGAATTTTTGAAATCTGTGGAGTAGATTCTAATTTTCCGTTCCCAACCCCGTTCCCGTGGGAATATGGGGAGCCTTCTCTGGACTAAACTATAAATAAATAAATAAATAAATAGGGTGGCGCAACAGAGCGAGGAGCCCCTGGGCCTAGCGCATTTCTCACAACCATGCCTTGTGAGGGAATGGAGGGGACCTACAATTTTTCGCCGGTTCCGAACGGCTAATTGAGAATGCGCTTTTCATGGCAAAGAATTTACTAACGGAGGACTTGCCAATTCCTCGCGAAAGGCAATACCCGTGGAAAAACATTTTTGCATTTTGCCTCTGCTGGGATTCGAACTCGAACCTCTGGGTTAGCAGGTGGACATGCTAACCATTGCGCCACGGGTACCACTAAACTATGTCTACCCTGAAAACTTCATAAAAATCCGTTGGGTGGATTAGGAATTTACTCCGGACATACACACATATACACATACATCCTATTTTATATATACAGATATTAGTTAGGGAAGGGTAACTTAGTGAATGGTTTGTGAGTATTTAAGTTTCAAAATAAAATTTTGTGAAAAGAAAAATTTTTTTCTTCGAATAAAATTTTTACAAAATAGTAACTTCTTTTTTTTTTAGTCAAACGCAGAAAACCGAGCGATTCCTTCCTTGCTTTTGAGAAAAAGTTTTAAGAAATTTTGTTTTTTGTGGGTGTTTTCTGGAAAAATAGCGCTCAGTTTTTTTGACTGCTCAAAAACTAGGAAAGGTTTTTACGATCGGTTTTCAATGTTTGAAAATTTGGACACAGAACTTAACAAACCATAGTCTAACTTTTCTCAAAGTGACAATTAATGCAAAATTTTGTAAAAATTGTATTGAAATAATTCTTTTTTTTTCAGAACGGTGGTTTAGTTTAACGATTATTTGAAAACTAAACTTTTTTTGTTGACACTTCATCATTTTTGATAAATTTTTTTCCTTACCTACTATTTGAAAGATTCATTTTCCTCTCTCCAAAAAACTATCTTTAAAATGTCTCAAAATTGCAAAAAAATTGCTTCGTTTGTGGGATTTATTAAAAAAACGGACACCAATTTTGCTTCGTTTCTGAGATTTATTAAAAAAACGGATGCCCCAGCCCATTTCCTTTGAAAATTAAAGTCCTTGTCACCACACACGGAGATTACCCGATGCAAATGACAGTCTATTTAATGGCCTCCAACAATGGTAGATATATATACCGGATCCTAAAGCTGCGCAGAAAACACTGCACAATAAATTCTAAAAATTTAATAAAATCTTTAATTAAATTATTGCAAGCAACGCAAAGTAAGCCTGATTGCAAATCAAAACTTTCCAAACGAACTTTGTCTTTTTGTTCCTTTCACTGACAGAGTTCATATCCTTAGTAGTGGTGTCCTTAGTACACTTTTGAACGAAGACTAAAAATGCAATAGCCTCAAACTACACCCACCTGAGTTTTTATGAGCAATGCTTGAATAAAGTAACTCCAAGCTTCGAGTCGGTAAAGACATACCTTTTCCCTCTTTTCCGCCCGCTTGCAATTTGCCCACATCAACTCTCACGGATATGTCATGTAACGAACAAGGTAAAATAAATGTGCAGAGTTCACCCGACCGAGATAAAGACCGGTCGTTGGAGCTGATGGAAAAAATGTCACCATCGCTCCCACCAAAAAGAACATAAACTCTAGGATTTAATAAGTTCCAAAAAACACACAAGAACACATTCACCCCCTCATAGCCAGCGCTACTCGAAACCCTTAAAAGTTTACCTTTAGGTCCTTTCATGTCAGTGGTTGATTGCACGATAGTATATGACAGTGGTTAGTGGCGGAACTTATGTGACCAAAGATATTGTTTTATCTAACTGTGCATTTGCGGTGGCCCACACCTACATACAAGCTCATCTCTGTTAACATACATTTGTACTTACATAATTTTCAATCAAATCATTACGATGTGGCACAAAATAATTGTGGTCCTCCATGTCACGTCGCTTTTTCACTCGAACAAAATGCTCCATAGGGTTGAGGTTCCGTCGGGCACATGCATTAGCTAGAAATTCTTCAAAGGACATCGCCTCACGTAGATAAACAGTAGAATAAGCATTGTCTGGCATCGGTACTTTGAAAGTTTTCTCTGGCTCGTCACGCGAGTTCATCTGTAAAATAGATAATAAGAACAAAAGTTATCGAAGGTAAGTTACTTGGACAGCACAAAATAGGTGAAAGAATCAGTGTAATATAAATTGTATTGTACTTTTTCCTCTGTCGATGAGTTGAATAGAACTTGTTAAGCTTCTGAATTATATTTTTGATCTAAATAGCTGTTTCATTTGTATTAAAATATATCCGATAAAGTGAAGAAATATTTAAAAGAGAAATATGAACAAATGAAAAGAATGTGCATGATAGATAGAGCCACAGATATATGTACTATGTAGATTAAATTTCTTATGTTAATCTGTTTTCTCACAAAGGTACGTTTCTCATCGAAGTGGATGCAGACTTGCTATTTCATTTTTTAAAGGAAATGAAAGAAGAAGAAGAAATAGAACCCAGTTAATTTCAGAATTTCAGGAATTACGATTGATTGGCAAGTTTGGCTGGGCATCCTTAACCTGAACGTGTATTCAGTATAAACCATCATGTCAAGAAATGTAAAGAAATGAAGAAAAGCATATGATACTTCAAAGAAGTAAAGAAATCAAAACCTCAATTCGATCCATCCGACTAGTGAGTTGTTGCGTGAGTGAACTTATCTATCAGCTTTTTAAGCATTACATTCCCCTTAAAATTTAGGAAGAAGAATTTAGACTCAGAATTGCCTGACTTGGGAGTTCAGTAGCCGTATCACGGAAAGAATTTTGTGGTTGTTTACGCGTTAAATACATATAAAGCTCAGACATAAACCCATTCTTCTTTTAACAAAAAATCTGTCTAATGGAATCCGTGACCTTTTGGTACACCTTTCCATCCTTGTGACCAGCAGATAGGAAATTAATAGTTGTTTCTTTTAATGTGATTTAAATGTTTTAATTTCGTGTGTAGAAATTTCAGTATCAGAGTTGTTTTACTTGAAGGTAAAATCGAAAAAAAGTTCCAATCGAAAACGCTTTTCATGACAACGAGCTTACTATGGAAGGACTTGCCAATACCTCGCGAAAGGCTATGCCCGTGGAAAAACATTTTTTGTTTTGTCTTCGGATTCGAACCACGAACCTCCAGCGCAACAGGCAAACATGGTCATCGATTCGCCACGGGCATCTCTGTCCTGTTTTTAAAAGATGCATTTTTTATATTTCATAGCTGTTGTCGACGGCAATCTGAAAAAAGATCCTCCGAAAAGGTAAAGCCTATCCGATAGCTTCCTGTACGCGCTTATTAGCTCAATTCAATCTGTTGCCAGCTTTATTTATATAAACAACTAGCTGAGCCGCCAGGCGTTGCACGGGTCCGTAGTTTTAAGGATCCCGGTGTCGTCATTCGTTTCTAATTTTCCTCCCAATCCCGTCCCCATGGAAATATTGAGATCAAACCTTAACAGGAAGCATACCTTTTCATTTTTTGTTGATTTACGTGTATTTTATATGGACAAAGGTGACATTATGAAAAATGTCATAACTCGGGAACGGGTCGACCAATTTCAGATTATAATTTTTATTTTTATAGAAACCATCTACCAACATCCCCTAAGCTACCACAAAAATTTGGATTCATTCGGTCGAGCCATTCTTAAGTGATGCGATCACAACTTAGGGTTTGTCTTGTTCTTTTTGTATGATAAGAAGACATGGCCTTTTTCGAAAGTTAAAACTGTCTGCAAAAGGTAAGCGTAAGTGAGTCAATAATAACATTAATTATACTCCATAAAAAGAATTTTAATTTTCGTGGGGAAGTTTCAAAGGTGACTAGGAGAAAATAACCCTCCCGATCGAGTTTTTGTCAAACACTTTTCTTGAATAGCTCTTCATGATTTTCTTAAGCTCATTGCATGTATTTAAGCTGAAAACAATGATTGTTTTCAATTGTTGAAAGTAAAGGAAACTGCAATTAACATGAACTATTGTTAAATTACGTAATCATATAAAAAGTTCAGATTCAGATTCTCTTACTAAGGACTTTCATCTATAAACTCTATTTATCGACTTATGTACGTATCTATGTATTTCAGTTTTCATCCCTTGAAACAAAACTATCGATACTCCAAAAAAACCTGTTGCACTGCAGTTTACGGTAAAATATTTGCATTATGCAAATTATTTCCTTCTTTTTTGGGAAATCATTTATGCCTACACTATACAGATGTGTATCTCTATAGCTTGTTCAATATTTTGGTGCTACAAATTGAATATTTTCGCAAATCATATGGAATAAATTAGGTTTCCAATGGAATTAGATTTTGAAGTTTGATTGGATTTAATATGTAATTATAAATTATCCAAAATAATTTATGCAAATATTTGTTAATAAAATAGTGTAAGGTATATCAAAATTATCGGCAACTATACAACTTTAGGCAATGTGGTGCTTACTTCAAATCTATTGCGCTATGGGAAGTTTACGGGTCTTGAAGTATTTTAACATGATGTTTTTTGGGTGTAGGTATTCAGTATTCCGCCAAAAAAGTTTTGAACAGGTTTGACCAGAGCAGTTACGACACGTTTTGATAGATTCTTCTGGTAGGATGTTTTTTGCTGCGGTAATTAAGTAATTAAGTTTTTTGGCAATACATCACATCCTTCCCGACGATCAGTTGCCTTGTCGCGGTGGGGGGCTTAAGTAGTTTATTTCAACCGAGCTCGATGTCGAAAGGTGGTCGAAGGATCCGGAAAATGAATGAAAGCTAAGAATTGATCAAAAAACAATATGGAAGATAAACTAAAGGATTTTTATTCTCCAGGGGGCAGTCGTCAAAGCGAAAATCCACCCGTAGTTTTCACTTCGGCAGGGGCACGGATTCTGGAGGCCCCATCTAACATACTATTTTCCGCCTGTACATGTGTGTATACGCCAGTCAAAGGTACCGTAATCGATGGCTCCTGCAGTTTTCTCCATGAAGCTCTTCGTGGTTTGAGCTGGAAAGATGAAGAAGGGAGCTCGAAGGTCTTACCTCCAAAGCTTAATTCTTATTATGGTTTAGCAGTTGACCAGAGTGTCAGTTGTTAGGTGGAATAAGCTCTCGCGTAAAAACGTTATTACCTCGTTTGCGAAACTTCAAAGAACAATTTGTCTTGGTGTTACTGGGGCCTTCCCCAGCACAACACTGCTCTAAACGCACTGCTGAATCTTCCTCCCCTTGATACCTTCATCATAAGGGTGTACTCTCAAGACCATTTCTCGTTTAAGGAGATGCGTTCTCTGGCACAATTCGCCTTGGAACTTTGAGGAACTCGCTAGCAGCATATCTTTTGACTCACGTCTAATGGATATGCCGTCTGACAAGATGATCCCAAGGCTCAAACTGCGTCCAAATTACTCAGTCAACTTTCCTTCGGTTCAGGACTAGTTCGCTCCAGAATCAGAGCCTGGAAAGAACTGTTATCGAATCATCACAGATGGCACCAAAACCGCCGAGGGTTCTGGCGTTGGTGCGTTTGAGGAGAACGACGACATACGACTGTACATCTGTTTAGGATCACACGCATTCGTGTTCCAAGCGGAGGCGTATGCTACCCTAATGGCTTAAGCCACGTTACGAGCAATGGATGGACGGAGAGAAGTACCTATCTGTGTTTGCAGCGATAACCAAGCTGTGCTTAAGGCTCTTCTCAACCCTCAACTCATCTCAACTATTTCGAAAGTGATCCAGGAATGCAAGAGCTCTCTGAATGCGATGAACCGTCGCTAGGTCTGCCAGCGTCCTCAGTGAGGGCTTCAATCAACGATTGGATCTGTGAAGAGCACAACCGTAGATGGCATGCCTCCATTGGATGCAGACAGACCAAGCGTATACTCCCAAACGTTAGTAAGAAGTATGCAACATTTTTGCTAGCTCGTAGCAGAAAAGACTGAAGAAAGCTTATTGGCATTGCCAGCGGGCACTTCTCTTATGCAAAGCATTTAAACGTGTTAGGCTTAAGTGACACCACACTCTGTGAATCTTGTGGAGAAGATGAGGACACCGCAGAGCACTTCATCTGTGAATGTCCTGCTTTTTCTCGCATGGGGTTCCAGATACTCGGTGCAGACATGGTGAGATCTGGTAAATTAGGCAGGGTCTTTTGGCTTTTCTCCGAATATCTGGAAAGCTATAACAAATAGAAGGTTGCTAACTGGTAGTACAATGGACCGGTTTTTAGGTCTGAATATTTTAAAAACTTCCAAAAGAAAAAAAAAAATTACATGGCTTATACTCAGTCAAGATAAGCATTGCATCGTAGAAGAAGAAAAAAGATAAGGGACCACCCTCCATTACGTATACGTTCGGTAGATTGCTTCGAAACAAAATCGCTGTTGAAGCCGTTTTTACATAAATTCGAGTTTAAAACCTGGAGTTAACAACGCTACCCTATATTATTTGTGACGTTATTTAAAGTCGTTTGTCTACACAGATAAGTCCGAAACAATTGACGACTTGGAAGAGAATGTTCGGCGAGCTACTGCTGACAATGTTGCAAATATAGTAGTCGAGAATTGGGCCTCTCGAATGGAACTTATTCGAGCCAGCTGCGGCGGTCATTTGCCTGAAATCAGTTTTAAAACGCAAGCCCTTATCTTTATAATAAAGATAAATTGTTGGCCATAACATTAATTTTATACGTTTTATTTCTACTTGCAAATCACAAGTTCAAAAAGCAGCACACTTTAAAAACGAGTATGAAAAACAGAGGTTGTTCCACAGTTTAGTGTATTCTGGATTATAGCAGTTTGAGACAGAATATCGTTAATAGTTTGTAGAATTCAAATGATTGAATGCTGAGTTAGGTGCCAGTTATAGCGATCAGGAAAACGAATCAGGAAAAATATTCAAATGGAATAGTAACTATGTTTTCATTAGAATGGAATAACAATTGTAATACCAATCGATAACAAATGACTCAAAATATTTTTCGTGCTAAGAAAACGTTTGATTGAACAAATATTTTCTGTGAAATTTGTATTTTTCTATTTTCCTTTCCAATAATAAGCCATGAGACCTAAAATACTCATACTGACTTATCTGGATTCTGTCATATTCGAATTGAGTATCGGTGTATTAATATTTTTTTTAATTATAATGCGAATTCGGTAAGGCAGATGGGAATGTAAGACCAATTTTCAGCTGCTTTAGGTGTCCGACGATACGTCTGCCTTTTTTGGTATTTGTGGTTAGTCTGAAGGTTTTTCTTTAATGTATGAAACCCCTACTAGAAATGTGTTGAAAAAAATATCTTTGAGGCAAAACCGAGAAATTTTGTAATTTTTTCTTGACTTTATAGGAAAAAATTATGAGATTAACTTATTTTATTCAGCTTTCACTTCTGACTTATTATTTAATAAATATGAAACTGTATTATTATCTTAAAACTTAAATGAGCAATCGAAACCAACCATAATCTTTTCCGGAATTCAAATTTTCGTCTAAAGAAAGAACTCTATTGACAATGCTGGTCAAAAGTTTTTAGTGCAATCCGAAGCCGAAGCAATGTAATCGATACTACATTTTTTATTTTATAGATATGTACATACATAATGAAAAGTAGCGAAAGAAGTTTAGCCAAATCAGCTTTAGGTAAATAATTGAACTCTGAATTTGAGTTTTAATTAGCTTAGTGCAATTTATCCCCTTTCAAAAGCTTTTTTTCTCCATAACCTCGATTGCTTTCACGAACGAAACTCAAATTCAAGAGCCCTGGAAGTAATAGGCTGATTTTCATAGTACCTGAAATAGAAAAAAAGGAAGAACCGTACTTACACTTCTAAAGTGCTCGATGACTATTCATTACTAGAGCCTAGCAAAAATAAAATGTTTCTGCACAGCTACTTAACGCTTATTGACGTATAGCACATCGCAATTCCCATGCTTATAGTAGGTTCTTGTGTAACTTCCACCAATAGACGCAGCCAATAAATTTCCAAAACTAATTAACTGATTCGTTCATTTGCAGATTTACCCTTACCACTAGACATATAAACCAGTATGGAGTAAACCTCGTTTAAGTACCATAATATGAAGAGACTTGCAGCAGTAAATCTCAATTGAAGTTCGTGTTAGCCAGCGTATGTGTTAGAACAAACAATAATTCCAAGGACTGAGTTTCTCTATAACTTATACATATATTATGCCCCTGTGAGTTTCCTAATTTCAATATAGTATATGTATAGTGAGAGGTTGTGGTAAGTAGAGGGTTAGATACATAATCCATGCATGAATTTTCAATCTAATGATGCTTTTTTGTGCTTGTAGATCTTTAAGAACTTTACTATGATTAGAATTCTAAGCAGCTAGAAACAAAATTTTCATTAGATTAGATGATGATATATATAGTACATAGTACATATGTACACGTGTTTTTGGATAGACCACAATGTTCTCTCTTTCAAATATCTTATATTTATATGAAATGGAAAAACATAAATGAGGTCACGAGGGCAGAAATGGAGTTATCCCAGGTATTTGCGATTAAAGATTAAAAAAAAAAAACAAAAGCATTCTATTTGTGTCCTAAAATCTTTATGACGTCAAAAATAGTTTCATGTTTCGATATAGCACCACTTGTGTTTCCATTATTTTTGCACTAACGTAAAGGGGAAGCATGTCGCTTACCTAGACCTACTCCAGAAAAATTAAGAAATAAATAGGTCCGTACGGTAAACTATACTCTGTTTTCCTTGACAATCCTATGACTTGAAAAAAGCTGGGCTTTCGGTTCCTAAAAATCGCTCAACAACAAAATCATCTCACACTCACATACCCCTCATTTGAAGAAATACACATGTAAGTGTGTTTACGCCATTTCTGTTTTCAAAGCATTCCGAGCAGAAAAAATGTTTTGTGATTTTCAACTTATAAAGTAAAAAATAACGGCTTTTTTTATTCAGGTAAACTATCATATATTTCTATTACTGATGGTAGTGTGGAATATACCCAAAATTTAAAAATTGAAGGTTACGCCGATTCTACTTCCTAGGTCTCATATTTATGAAGGTATTCCCATAAAATTTGATTCAAAACTACTTTATAAAAATGATGCCATAAACGGTTCACATTACCGTATGATTTAGAGCAGTTGTACAGCAAAAAGATGTTCAGCAAAAAAAAAAGAACAGAATGATCCAAACCAAAATTTTGTCGAAGATGTCTGGACAACTAATTTACGTAAAAAGTGTTTTCTTAAGCCTGAACTACATCGAAACACAAAGTGAACAAAGTAAAAAAACTAAATAAAGTAAAAGCTTTTAAAATACACACATATTACTGCGTGACACCTGTTGGCAACATTAGAAAAACTCCGAAAAGCTTTTTGACGGTTAAATATTTCAAAACAAACTATTTGTCAAAAAAGAAAAATTTCTGTTTTCGGGAGCTGGTAATGGTTAATGTTCAATAAAACTAATTGAATATGCTTCATTTTACTTTAAAATTTGAAAAAACAGTTGACATTTACTTCAATTTTATAATTTTCAAAATTGGTTTGAAACTATGAAAGAGCTTTTGTTTAGAAAACTACAGGATTTTAGTGATGAAAGCGCTACCTTTCAAGAAAAATAAACAAAATTATTTGATTGTGTTTGTTTTCAAAAAACTGTTCACAAAGTGAAAGCTCCGACATAGGCTAGTTTTTTTCAAACACACTTTTTTAAAACTGAAAAGAAGAGATTTAAATTTGTTTTTGATAGAGGAGTTCGAAATATCATTTGACTTTTTTAAGAAACTTTTTACTTTGTGTCTCGATGTAGTTCAGGCTTTAGACGTTTTATTGCTTGGTTTGCCATTTCATAGTGGAAGAATTGAAGCCACACGACCTGGCTTCACTGGTCACTGCGTACGTTCGGTAAATGATCTCGAAACGAATTAGAGAGTGTACGAGTATAAGAATACGAGTATTGTTACATAATAATTAAATAAGTTTTAAACCTATGAATTACTACCAAAATCGAGCGATTTGACATCGCTGGACTATTTTATATGGGATTGCGTGAAGTCGGTTGCTTACGGATAATAATTAGTTTTATCCTTCCGCTGAACGAATATTATTGTGTATACGCTTGAACAACGCTGGGAAATATTGCGACATTACTTAGAAAATCACGGTAATGTTGCAAAATGTGTGTGAAAATTGCGTACGGATTTTGGAAGAAGAGAAGCACCGTCAGCTCCGCATGTTCGTTAAAAATCATCTTTTCAGATGAAGCTCATTTTGATCTTAGCGGGTATGTAAAAAAGCGAAATTGTCGGATTTGGGGCACAGCAAACCCGCATGCATACATTGAAAAGCCAATACACCCAAAACGAGTCACTGTTTGGTGCGTATTTTCGTCCAGAGGCATAATTGAGCCATTTTTCTTAGAAACTAAGCAAGGAGTGGCCCCAGAGCTGATGTCGTTTGGCCACCTCGTAGCTGCGATTTGACACCGTTGGACTATCATTTGTGTTGTGTTGTAAAAGATAAGTGTTACGCCGACAAGCCAGAGACAATTGACGCTAGGACAATATTCGTGAAGCCATTGGTGAAATACAGCTGCACACAATCGATAATATGCTTAAAAATTGCACCGATCGTGTAGGCTACTGCATGGCCAGCCGAGGTAGCCATTTGAATGAAATCATTTTCCATTATTGACCGGAAGGATTTTTTTTTCAAATAAAAAAAGAAATTTGAGAAAATATTCAGTAGTTTTTTTTATAGCATTTTCGAAAAAAAAGTTATTTGACGGACCCTTTATATAACAGCCTTGTGAAAAAACACGCCTTATATATTTCTGCAACCAAATTTTCTCATTTTGCAATTTACATTTAAACATTCATATTGTATTGAGCTGACTTAAATTTTAAGCCATGGTTGCAAAGTTTTTTAGTTTAAAATACTTCTCGAAATAATTGATTCAAAAGTTTTCATTTTTTCATATTAAAGGCAAGGATTTTGTGTTTAAAAGATAAGTGTTACGCCGACAAGCCAGAGACAATTGACGCTAGGACAATATTCGTGAAGCCATTGGTGAAATACAGCTGCACACAATCGATAATATGCTTAAAAATTGCACCGATCGTGTAGGCTACTGCATGGCCAGCCGAGGTAGCCATTTGAATGAAATCATTTTCCATTATTGACCGGAAGGATTTTTTTTTCAAATAAAAAAAGAAATTTGAGAAAATATTCAGTAGTTTTTTTTATAGCATTTTCGAAAAAAAAGTTATTTGACGGACCCTTTATATAACAGCCTTGTGAAAAAACACGCCTTATATATTTCTGCAACCAAATTTTCTCATTTTGCAATTTACATTTAAACATTCATATTGTATTGAGCTGACTTAAATTTTAAGCCATGGTTGCAAAGTTTTTTAGTTTAAAATACTTCTCGAAATAATTGATTCAAAAGTTTTCATTTTTTCATATTAAAGGCAAGGATTTTGTGTTTAGCTTAGTTTCCTTTAATCAATCCTTTACAAATAATCCAATTTTGCATCCACCAATTAATTTTTCAGGGTTGTCCTTATATACCTAAACGATCCAAAGAAAATCCTTCAAGGTTTCCATAGCAATAAAAGCATGGCACTTGGAAGGAGCAACAACAAATATCATTATGTGACAAAGGGAGAGCTTTTACAGAAAACAAGGATTCGGAAAACAAGAAAACAAGGATATGGATTTAAGAGTGCACCAGGAAAGGACAAATAAAAATCAACACGGTTACACAAAAAACGTAACCAATAGCTTGTTAACTGTTGCGTACTTTACTACAATTTTCTGAGCTCTTTGTTTTGTCTCTTCCAATTTTTTGGCTATACCCTATGTAGGTAGGTACATACAAACGCTTTTTAAATTTTTTTTCGGGAACACATTTGTTTTAAGAAAACACAGATTTATTGGGGTAAAAAAGGAAAATAATCATTACGGAGTTCCTTCGGTGCGGTGGTTGATTTCTGTTTTTTTTCTTTTTTTTACTTAATTCATAGTTGAAAGCAACAAAAAAAAAAAAAAAAAAAAAAAAAAAAATGGATAAATAAAACATAAAACCTGTAAGAATGTAAGCCACCGGGACATTTGTGCTGTCCACTGGTCTGAAAAAGGATAATTTGATTATAAAGGAAGATGAATTTCAAACGAAGGGGTAAGCAAGTGGATACAGAAACATGCCAACATAAGATAAAACGTTACAACATGTATAAAAACGTTCCTTATTAGTTGGAATTTTGGTTTTTCCCGTCGCCGTCGTCCTTATTACTCTTCGCAATGCTGTCGTCGCCCTTACACCTATTGAGATGAAGGAATTGAATTCTCGAAGGTGTAAAGAACGCTTGAGAGTTTTCAGTATCAGATTTTTTTTTGGAATGAGAACGGGGGCTTCCCTTCTTCATAATGGATATGGAATGAATTTCTATTTTTGTGCCTAGCGGCAAGGATGCGAAATAAGAACTGTTCTGTTCAATGTGCCTTTCGGCAATAAAGGATATCTTTTGTGTTACGTAAATTGGTTTTAAATTGGTAACATGTTTCTTGCTTGCTTCGTCCTCTGTGATTTTTCCTTGAAGATGAAAAGACGGGATGGAATTCGATTTTCAATCTTATTATCAATATAAATGGTAGCGGTGTGTTGGGGTAAGGGTGGGTCTGGGTTCTGAGTGTAAAGGCCTTGCCGACTAGAAGCTTATTTAAAGTGAAAGGTTATCAGTTATTCACCTTTTTTTGGGAAATTTGTTTCAAATTAAGATCTTTCGACATTTCAAAATTAGATACTGCTGAGTTTGTGCTGAAGAAGAAATTAAAATGAAATTTGAATAGTCCCATCCAGGAATTATATTTATACAATGAGCCCTCTATCGCAGAAATATAAGCTTTTGAATAATCCAGACTAGAAGTATCCAATTTAAATATTTTATTAAGTGGGCTCTTCAAGTGATTGGTATTATCGAAAGTTTAATAGATATTGGTTTGAACATATGCTTTTTATTTTTCAAATACTTTCCACGCCAACAAGCAAGCCATTCAAGTTTACATAAAAGTTGGAACATCACTCTTAGGTATTCACCAATAGTCAAAAGCTAAATACGCCTTTATATGTAGAGAAACATACTAAACTTGAAACGCAATTAATTTATATTTATGATGATTTCTTTTTCTGAAAGGTGACAACAATGGTTTTCAAGATAGGTTTAGGTGTGCAAACGACTGTGACGTCTGTGAAATGAAAAACCTGATTGTTATTAGATCGTTTGTAGTAATTCAGCTATTCTCATCTGATGACTAAGTGTGTATTTATCAAAATGTTATTGATGCATATGGGCTACTTTTGTGGTGTCCTTGTAGTAATGGTAAGCACTGTTCCGTAGGAGTTCGAATTTCATTGTTTTGCCCTTTCGCTAGAAATCGGTAAGTCGTCCGAGTGTAACAGGACTGCCATGAAAGACGCTTCCACACTAAGCCGTTCGGAATGGACAAAAAATTGTCCCCTTCACTGCTCTCAAGGTATGGTTCAAAGAAACAGGCTAGGCTGGGCCACAGATATTCGAATTCTGCTTAGCCTTTCTCTTAATCATTATTTTGAGTGGGTTTTTCATAAACCAATGTTTTGACATTCGCTGGTTTTAAGTATAGTTTTTAGTAAATTACACGGATAGGTTGGGAAAAGGCATAAAAGCAGTTTTTAATAGTCCAAAAAAAAAAAGATATAAAGTAAACTCAAAAAAATATTTTTATTATTTTGTCTTAGTTTAGGTTCAAAGAAGAGTTCGAGGTAAAATTTGACCAACGAACTAGAATTCGAGAGAATACCTTTACAATGTTATGAAACATAGTGCGAGCGTTATGAATAGGAGAAAATTAAGTATGAGACATCAATAAAATCATTGATTTTAAATCCTTGTTTGTTTAGACATGTGGTTTTCAGTCCGTCAATACATTTTTCGGAAGTGATCTTTTTGATAGGTGTCTCCTGGTTTATGCTAAGTTTGGTTTGTCATTTTCTTGCGGAAGAAGTGGAGTAGCATCGCATATTCACTGGTCACTGCGTACTTTGGTAAATTTTTCACGAAACAAAATAGCAGTTGACTGATAGTTTTTTGAAGTTAAAATTCAATTGATTGAGCAAGGAAAAGTGATGAGAGTTAAATTTTTACAATGCGACTTCTGAAGAAGCGACATGATGTAGTTGGCTGAGATTTAAAAAAAAACCACAAAAATGATTTCAAGAATTTCTTCTTCATTAGAATGCTACATTATCCCCAAACAACCTTCAGTGGGATGCCTATAGGGGTAGCAATAGATTTTATGAATCTTTTATACATTTTTATCAAATGAATAAAAAAACTTTATATTTATAGATAAAAAGTTTTTTTTATGTCATTTGGTGTAGAGTGGTTCAATAACGTCCTTACTTCAGTTTTTTTTTGGAGTGATATCCACTCCTTGACCAACTCTGATTCAAAAAGCGATTGGAATAGTTGATGATTCATTTATAAAAACTAATCACCCCGATTATACAAATCCGATAAAGTCCGCGGAAGCGATCCGCACGAATTTTGACATTTTTGCAATTATCGAATCAGCATTGAATCCGACGTTGGGAAAGTGAAAGATTGTCGATAATACAGGTTAAAAAAGTCGTATTACCGAAGGAGAATGAAGGAGCATCCTAACATTGCCAAAAATTTAACAAAAAAGTGCCCTGAACTATTGAAAGGATTTTGGCAGAGCTTGCACGAGGCTTTAAACTCGCTAAGTCTTCCAGCCAAGCGAATAGAGGAAGGTAAATTGTAAAAACAGTTTAGCTAACTAAAATTAATCAAATGTTATATTTATTTGGTATGATTTGGTCTAACCATAAGTCAGCCATAAAAAAAGTTGGCTCAAAACAAACGGTCGACAAATGCGACGGATGATGGAGGAAATGAGCAATATATTTTCATCCCACCGGAGGAAGAAGTCATCCAGCTTCTTTGTATGAAGGATTTCGTTGAGGGTGTTTCTGAAACCAAAGATATTGGATTACCGAAAATAAAAAGGGAACGAGATACATCGTTCTGAGCGGATAGTTCACCAGCCCTCCTCTGCTTAGATTAAATCTGTATAGAAGAAAATTCGAAAGTGGAAGTGGAAGTGGAAAGCTCAAAAAGTCGTGGAGTCTTACACCTCAGTTCAATCCTCCGTTACCACACACTGCATCTCCTTCCAGTTTCACTTCTATTGAAAAAAAGTAACGGAATCCATTTGAATTTTATTCTGTTGTAATTATATAAATTTTAATTTCTAATTCCTTTTCTTACAGAAGGAGAACGACACTTTAGTTAAGTCAAATGAAACCAGCTGACAAATGGTTTAAGATAATGGTAAAGGGTCATTTCATGGTGTGTAACACCCAAAACGCACACTTTTCGACTCATAAAACTGTTAATCCTTATTCTGATATTTTAGCGATTTAAATTTTTTTATTTTCTACGTTATTTTTTTTTGTTTTATTTTAAATGATTTCGATTTTCAGTGGACAAACACAGTAGAATAAGTCAAAATACTTAAATAATAATTGTAAATTTTTCATCTTGGGGTACGAAAATATATTGAAGCAAAAAGATGTTTAAACCAAGACAAATACAGCAAAAGTCTGCAGTTACTACGAATCGAGCTGTAGGATCGATAATAAGAAACTCAGTCTTGCCCAGGATGGATACTTTGTTGAAAACACATGGGTTGCATTTTGCATATATTCCACCAATTGAGTTATTGGTTCAGCAGTAAAAATTGAGTCTTACTAGGAAATTTTGTTAAAAATACAACAAAAGCATGAAGTTACAACAAATTGAAGTGGTAGGCTTGACAATAAAAATTGGGTTTGGTCCAGATGAAGTTTTGTCAATAGTGCAAAACAGGCCTGAAGTTTATTTATTTATTTACGTCTAAAAACATTATCATAGACTTAATTTACAAAATAAAATAAAATACAATAACATTAAGTATAAATTATTAATATTATATATGCACATATTTGCTTTCATCAAAAACATTATAAAGTTTTTGTAATATAATCTTTTCATGTTAAAATCAATAAAATTATCATAACGAATATAAAAAATACATGCAGAAGATATAAGGTCGCTTAATCCATAGTTTGTATAATGTCTAGGAACATAAAAGAAATCCTGGTCTCTTGGACGCAAAGTACGAGACGGAGCATAAACATAAAACAAAGAAAGCAGGTGTGGACAATCAATGTTTCCGGTTAAAACATCCTGCGCAAATAAGACCGCATAATATATTCGCCTTTTGTATAGGGGCTTAATACCTAATAAGGTGCATCTAGTTTCATAGATTGGAAAATCACCGTTCCAATTCATCTTTCATAGAGCAAATTTTGTAAACGGTTTCTGAATCTTTTCAATACGCGAAATTTTATTTTGGTAATATGGATTCCATACAATACTGCAATATTCAAGCCTTGATCTTATCAAAGAATTAAACAAGGTCTTTAATGTTTATGGATCTTAAAGTTCTTTGGTATTGCGAAGCATGAAACCAAATAATGAATTTGCACGTGATATGATGTAATCATAGTGGTTAAAAAATTTAGCTTGTGGTCAAAGACTACCCCAAGATCCTTATGACTTTCCACTCTTGCTGGAATTTCATTTTGAATCGAATACTGAAAGTTTACCGCCGAGAGAATTCTGCAAAATGTAAGTACTGAGCATTTGCTTATATTCATTTGCAGACCATTAAGATTGCACCAATGTGTGATATTATTAATATCATCTTGTAGGTCATAACTCATAAGCATCTGATACGGAAGCAATGCATTTAAATAGTTTAATATCGTCTGCGAATAAAACAAAATTATAGTGTTTAATAAAAGAAGGTAGATCGTTGATGAAAAGTAAAAATAATAGAAGACCAAGATGGCTGCCTTGAGGAACACCAGAGTAGTTAGAGACAGCCGTAGATAAAGAAGAACCAATCTTTACGTATTGTATGCGACTTTCTAAATAGCTGCGAATCCATTTCAAAATATTTGAATGAAAACCGAAGCGATCTAGCATGCTAACTAGAACTGAATGTTGAACACGATCGAAGGCTTTAGCAAAATCCGTAAAGATTGTGTCAACTTGTTGACGTGTTTCCATTGCTTCAAGGCAATAGTTTGCAAAAATGGCGAGATTTGTAGCTGTTGACCTCCCATCAGAAACAAAGCTGTATTAAAATTCATATGTACATATATATAATTCCGGACGATTTCATAAATTGTATTTTTAACTATAGCTTTGAATACCTTGGGTATTAGTTGCAATTTAGCTATAGGTCTGTAATTATTTATTTGGTTTTTGCAACCAGCCTTGTGTATTGGAGTTATTAAAGAAGTTTTCCAACAATCTAAAAATTCTCCATTTGCCAGTGATTTATTGAAAATTATGCTAAGAGGTTTAGCTAAAATAGTCTTGCAGGATTTAAGAAGAATTGGTGGCAGATTATCTTGAGATTATTAACATTGATCTAAGGTTGACAACATTGAAAGAATTTCTTCTTCAGTAATGCTAAGACAACCTTAATCAACACATGACGCAATAGTCAATGTAGATTTATAAACAGGAGATTTGTCCTCATAGTTTGACTGAAAATAAAAAGCAAACATATTACATATATGCTGCAGATCATTGGCAGTAACACTATCGTGAACCATACACGCCGGAATACCAAAAGATTTACGTTTCTCATTAATATAAGACCAGACTTAGAATTTTGTTTAATTTTTGATTCGACTGCCCAAACATATTGTCTAAAGATAAACTTTTTCAAACATTCAAATTCAGACTTTAGTTGACGAAATTTGCCGTGTAAAGATGGATTTTTTTTTGCTTTTTTGTGCATTTAAGCATGACATTTTTCAGCCTTAATAAACTTTTGTTAAACCAAATGGGCTTACTATTTTGAGGCTTTAATTTTTTTTGGTGGTACATACCTAGAGACCGCATTATCTAATATACTCCAAAATAACACAAAAATAGAATTTAAGTTATCAGAATTCAAACACAATTGCCAATCAAATTCATTAAAAAAATTACACATCAATCCATAATCAGCATTAATAAAATCAAATTTATATACATTATTTTTAGCATCTGAATTCCAAGAACATGCAACGTTTAAACTTAGAGAAATATCTAAAGCCGTATGTTGTGTATTTATTACCCAACAGTGGGAATGCAGATTCAACACCAGAATCACCAATATCATTATCAAGAAAAACTAAATCTAATATTTTACCAAGTGAGTTAGGAACAAGATTTCTTTGCTTTAAATTAATTGATGCCATAGCATCAACAATTTGGAATTCTACCTCACTATTAACATTAAATAATGGTATTATACACTTATCTGGTTCAAAGAAAATCCATTTTAAATAAGGTAAATTGAAATAACCCAACGTAATTACAAAAGAGTTGTCATCTAAATTATCAACTAAGCTTTTCACATTCGATGTATGAGTTTCATAAATTTACGTTTTAAAACGTAGGTAATTGTGTCCTTTACAAATTTTGCTAGAAATTCAACATTAAATGCTTAAGTATCCACATCTAATCTAGTATCGAAATATGCAACTGATTTTGTAATTTTCGCCAGTACTTGGGATAATTATATCCGTGAACCTGCTGAATTGAAAACATTGGATGTCGATTGTCGAGTCGATTATGAGAGTTAAGGCAGTAGAACTAAAAGCAGTTTTCAACACTTCGACAGTATTTTTTTTTTTGGTGAATATTTAATTTGCATTTTTTTATATTTCATATGATTTTATAAAATTTTCATAATTAATGTGCAATTGGCAATTAATGTGCAAAGTACAATATCAACGCAAAAATGATTCTTCGAAAAACAAAAACCTTTAGTCTTTAGATTTTGATATTTTACTTAGCAGACAGTCGCAAGTACGTGCGACATAGTCGCACACCCATTTTTAAATATGTATAACATAACTTTTACGAACAAGGAGTGGTGACATACGTCGTTAAATATTTAGTTATTTTTGTTATTATACCAGAAAAGTATAACTTCAAAAGTACACACACAATTCTTTTTTACCCATAATAACACATTTCGAGGGCGTATATGTAGTGCTCTTTATTTTGTGTTGTAAACTTTTTCTATTCTTCTTCGTTTTATTTTTATTTGGCAAAATACAGAGGAAGCTTTTGTAATTGATAGAGTTAAATGAAAACAATCAATTACTTTAATGTAGCCTTACATTTCAGCAGTAAAATTGGCGACTGACATGCAAATAAACGTTTTTCATAAGAAATGAGAAAATAAAATTCTAATTTTATGGGATCTAGTCGTCCACTCAATGGGATATTTATCGCAACACTTTTTTCTTTTGTGCTCATACCATAGAGTCCTGGTAATTGTTGTTTTTGTCCATTAACAAACTCTTCGAGTTGCTCGTATTTGATATTCGTTTCATTGCAACTATTAGTATTTTGGTTGGGTGTATTTTAAATATAATTTTGTTTTCTCGTGTTTAACCAATATTGAGGACAAACATTAATGGTACACATGGCTGTCAGTGGTTCGTTCATTTATGTTTTATTTCAAACTTTTTGACTCACATCCTCATAGCAGCATGCTTAACAATGGAACCTCTGGCAGCTCATCCAGCCCAGTCCTGCCGACACGGCAGACACAATCACGCAAATATATGCCTACACTTTCAACTTTCAAGTAATCGAAATGGATTTTCATCAGGAATTTTAAAGCATATGTGCTCGGCCTTACCACTTGGATTGTTGATACTGTATGCTGTGAGTATACAGGGTGATTCGCATAAGGTGTGACAAAAAGATAGGGTGTGTAGGTTGGACCTAGACAAGCAAAAAATCGTATGGGAGGGGGGGGTCCATTTTTCTCCGTTTAGGCGGGAGGGGCAATTTTAGAAAAAAATCACTAAAAATGGGGAAAAAATTATTTTAAAAGAACGGTAATACCTACAGAGTCGTGCTATAGCATTTTGAAAAGCCAAAAACCTATTCATTTATTTAAATTTTAAAAATAAGTTGTTCAAATGAACAGTTTTTGAAATATTACATTCTAAATTCAAAATTTTGAAAAAAAAACATAATTTTTTTTTTTCAAACCATTTTTTTTCAAAATTTTATATTATTAAGTAGTATTTTTCTGGCTTATTTTCAATGCTTTTATTTATTTTTGATCAAACACAAAAAACCGGATGTCAAAATAACCTGTAGTTTTTGAGAAAACCAAAAATTACAAAAACTACTTTTTTAAATTTTTTGTGTTTTTAAAGTTTTTTTTTCGTTATTGGATTCTTAAGTGAACTTACGAAATAAAGGATGAATTTTCTCTTTACTTTTTTTATTGAGAATTCACTTAAAAATCCAATAACGAAAAAAAAACTTTAAAAAAACAAAAAATTTAAAAAAGTCGTTTTTGTAATTTTTGGTTTTCTCAAAAACTACAAGTTATTTCGACATCCGGTTTCTTGTGTTTGATCAAAAATAAATAAGAGCATTGAAAATAAGCCAGAAAAATACTACTTAATAACGTAAAATTTGGAAAAAAAGTGGTTTGAAAAAAAAAAATTATGTTTTTTTTTTCAAAATTTTGACTTTGAAAATTCATATTTCAAAAACTATTTATTTGAACAACTAATTTTTAAATTTAAATTAATGTATAAGTTTTTGGCTTTTCAAAATGCTATAGCACGACTCTGTAGGTATTACCGTTATTTTTAAATAATTTTTTTCCCATTTTTTGTGATTTTTTTCTTAAATTGCCCCTCCCGCCTAAACGGGGGAAAATGGACCCCCCCCTCCCATACGATTTTTTGCTTGTCTAGGTCCAACCTACACACCCTATCTTTTTGTCACACCTTATGCGAATCACCCTGTATATTCGACTCGTATTTTACCGGGGTTTTTGTTTTTATATTCTGTAATTCCTTTTGACACAGCATGTTGCATGGAATTAAGATAACATTACCGATTAACTGATACACATACAACCACGATCATGTTGGTGAGTAACAGAGGGACATTTAATATTGCGAGCCGTATACAACGCTGGGATATGAGTTCCGTAAGTTGTGGTTTATTTTTATTTCTTGATTCACATCAAAATGAGTGTGGGGTTGGTGTGTTTTTTTTTTGTCGGATGCCCAAACACAATCACATCCTTTCTACACTAAATTGTTTTATTTGATCAGACTTTTGACATTATCTACACTTCGTTGGATTGTTGGGCGCCATGCAAATTTGTGATGCGCGCTGTTGAGTTGAAACAAGTGGAAAATTATTGTGTCGACGGACAATTCAGTATTTGAGTGGAGGATACTAGATTTTTGTTTTCAATGAAAAACAATAAGCTCTGGTAATGACAGGTGAAAAGTATTTAATTTGGGTCAAAGAGGGAAAAACGAATCGATTCATTGGGAATTAATTCCATTTTTTTTGAGAGGCTTCTATATTTTCATACCAATAACTTCTCTTTTTTATTTAAAAAAGTTGTGGCTTTTGTATTAAGATTATGTGGACTCTTTATATGGAACCATTTGGAAATGTCTCCCAATTAATCAATTTCGTCGCATAACGAACGATATGGAATTAGGTACTTTTGCTAACGAAGTTGATACAAGCGGCATTCGTTAGCTTTTTAATTAATAATAATTATTTTTTAAAAAAGCACAAGTTAAATTTGGCCAACGCATTTGAATATTTTTCATCATATCAAAAACATTTCAATTTTAACATTTTAACGAGACGGACATAATTCTTGCCAGCAATGAAATGCTGGATAGAAGTGATTCCAAATAAAATAAAAAACTTCATCCGAGAAAAATGTTAAAATTACCCTAAATGTACTATTTTTACAAAAAAAAGTCCTCAACTTTTTTCTTTTAACGGAAACTAATACCTAATTTATTATAATGTCAAAGAAATATTAAATTAACTCACAGTTGTTGAGTTGGAAATACAGATTGCACATGTTGGGAAGTTTCTTTTTAAAAATGCAATAAAGTGAACAGGTACCATGTTTTATAATTTTATTAGAACAAATTATCGTTGGTGGCACGACATAGCGCATTCTGTCAATCCAATTTTTCAAAACTATTTAGTAGTTTTATTTTTGGGCTGAAGCTTGCAGATTGCTTGGATGATATTGGTTTCAAATGCTAAAAGTTTCCTGTTGGCCCGCATTTACGAAAAAAAAATTGTCTGATAATGCCAACAATTCGCAACCAGCAAAAAACTGACACTCTCTGTGGACCCAAGCGCCCTGGATGGTAAAGTTTTGTTTTGTAACGTTGTTGCCGAGGTGCAAATGAACCTTTTCAGAGAAGATAACTTCTTAACCAAAACAGATGTCCAATTTAAATTGCTCTAAATCGCAAACTGCGAGCTGATAACTGTTGAGATCGATTGCAAGTTGGATTAAATCGCATACAGGAGCCACTACGCCTGTGCTCTGTATGCGATGAAATGGACTACGAACTCTATCAACTAATGGCTAATGGGTGTTTCTTTTTTGAAATTTTTCTTTTTTGGCTGCTCACGCACGTTTCGTGTTTTGTGTCACTGTCAAACATCTTCAGTTTGGCCTAAAATTTAACCATGAATCGTGTTACAAATGAATAGTGTTTGCAAATTATGGAACTTTGCTATCAAAATGCAAGCAAAAATAAATGTCAATTTTTTATTTTAAAGTTTTAAGTGAGTTCAAGCATAATCACTTAAATCTATTGAACATTACCCATTATCAACTTTCGGAAACTTCACAAAAAAATTATTAGCTTATTAGTCACACACATATCAATATAGTACTTTAACGACAAGAGACAGCATTGAGTTTTTGAAACATTGAATTCTACTCGATTTTTACTACCCCTTATAACAATACTGTCGAGGTCAGAATTCAATGAGCTAATCATACGCACCCCTTGAAGTTCCACATCCGAGGAGGAATTTGGACACCAATGTGAGAAGCTGAGGGTCAAGTTGTCAGAAAACAGTTAAGAGGATTGGATGTTTTAGATAAGAGATCGTTTATGAAAATAAGGAAGAGAGTCGGAGACAAAACGTAGCCCTGAGGTACAACAGCGTTTATAAGGTGAGTTTCAGAATGAAAACCATCCAATAAAACTTGTATTGAACGGTCAAAAAAGCAGTTTCTAATTCAAAGAAAAGAGACTCATCGATACTAAAAGCACGCATTTTCAATTAGAGAGCTTGATGCCAAACTCTATCAAATGTCTTAGAAATATCAAGCGCAATAATCATAATTTATCCAAGACAGTCTAAAGATTGGTTTCATTTTTCGGCGAGATATGCATCACATCATCAATGGACCTCTTGCTCCGAAACCCGTACTGTCGGTCTTTAAGAAGCTTTCATGAGTTGACGGTTCATCAACGTTTCCATTACATTAGAATTCAGAGAATTCAGTAGTGCAATTGAACGGTAATGGGAAGGGGATGAAGATTCGCCTTTTTTATGGACGTGCTGGACATATGCAATTTTCCATTTGCTCGGGAAGAGCTAAGAAGAATAGAATAGATAGAAAAGCTTATGCAGTTGTTTTTGCCAGTGTAGAAGAGGGTATACTATATGGAGCAGCGGATTTATGTAGGTGTATTGAGGTCTTTGAGAGCTCTTGCAACAGAGGGTAATTGAAAAAATATATGCTTAGTATCACACTTATCAGGAAGTGTCGAGTTAGTTGCAAATTGAGCTAGCAGTAAATGGGCTCTTTAAAAACGAGCGTTGGGACCGATGACTTTGTAGAGTTCTAAATGTTCTTAGCTAAAGACTAAAAGTTTTTGCTTCATTTTGGACACAACTACAGTGTTCTGTGTCCTAGGATTTTGTTATTGCCAAAACTTAGCCTTTTGTTTATGAGCATTATTTTTAGCCTGTTTGAACAAATTTCAGTTTTCTCTTTTAGAGCCGTCCTTAAATATTCGAAAACTTCCTTCTCTTCCTCCAATCGCCTCTCTACAGCTCGAATATAACCACGAATGCTCTTTGGGGATGATACTTTTTGTTCTGTGATAAACAAAATTTCTCATGCCGTTGATAATTACGTTACATATGACATCAGCTGATATATCATTTTAATTGCCCTAAAAAGAGAAGTTTCAGCTCAGGTTTTATTCAATTTCAACTAGAAACTAAACTTTAAGCTCAGTTTGCTTGGTTTCACTTTGAAATCTGAACTCTCAGTGACACAAAAAGAAGCACCAATTCCTAAACCGCATTTGCATTGGAAATCGATTCAAGTCAAGCCAATAATTAAGAGCATTGCTTGTATGTGAAATAATTTAATTGTTAAAATTATGTCATTGTGTTCTCTGATACTAAACGAACTAAATTCTAATTCGAACGTAATTCTATTTTTGATACATACAAACGTTTCCAAATTAACAAGAACACGGCAATGCCAGGTGAATTGGAGTGTTGTTTTTTAAGGTAGACTCTGTAAAAAGGAAGAGCACAAAAAAAAAAAAAAAAAATCACGAAAGCAATAGTAAAAATTACCTGAGTTGCCTACTACCCAATGTTAGCAAGTTTTTGTTCAGTGGAAAGCGGGCTATTTCGTTTTATTGAAACAATTTTTTGTTTTATTTTCAAGCTTTTGAAATAAGCTGAAGTCTCACAATCATTTGTATGAAAGGATTTTTTTCTCTTTGTTTGGCCTTAGAAGTTACAACATAGCAGCCGAATGGACAGTTACTTTTGTTTTCTGTATCCTGTATATATTCTTTTGAGTCTAAACGATTCATGGACCATTTAAAAGGATAGCTTATGAAAGCCATTGAATTGTTGCCACAAAAATAAAATTAAACTCTCTTTAGTAAATAGGATATAATTCACTCAATTCATTTCAATTAAATTCTACTGCCTTTCATTCCGCACCCAATTGAGTTTCATCCACCATTGTTCTCCCAACAAAAGTGCCCTGAATTCAACTCGGCCAATTGTTAAATGTGGCCGTGCGATTTTTATTTCCGGTCCATTGTTCATTTTTACAAGACTTAAGCCATTTGAATTAAATAAACAAATATGTAGATATAAGCATATACAATGAACAGAACTGCATATACATATAAGTATAAGTATATGATTATAAAACATAAAACGAGAATACGCTTTTTTCAAACTTAATCTGATTTAAAATGAGGTAGTCGGTAGTAAATGCCCTACGCTGTGCCCCCCTTCTATCATTTCTGCCTGGATGCGAAAAAGCCTTAAATGTTTAAGTGCTACTGCATGGAAGCCAACATATTTGTTTAAGTTTTAAGTTTAAGTTTATTTCATATATTATTATAACACAATAATTAATCTTTAGCTAAGTAAACATTACATAAAGGAAAAGGATTTAGAGACAATCGGTATTTTCTTACAAGAAGTAAATAGTGATGATGTCACTTCAAAATATATTCCGGCTTTACAAAAATGAAGTGCTTAGTGCGGGGAGGCAATTAATAAAAAATCATTTTAGAAGCAAAAAAGAACAATAAGAAATACTGTATTTGATTTATGTTAATTACAAAAACAAGAATGATCCAAAAAATAATAGCGATATAATAATAAGGTACATCGGAACATCGGAAAAAGTTTGAAGCTGAACTTGAATGGCCAAATTTTAAAAGCCAGACAATTACGCATCTTTGAAACAGTCCAGAAGACGATGCTGCTCTTATTGAAGGTGGAAGTTTATCAAAAATTCTAACAGAAATTATAGAATAAAAATTATGGAACGCAGTTGTGCGGAACAAAGGAACAATTACCACATCAGACAGATTAACACGTAGTGGAGATGAGTCGAAAATTACGATTACCGGACTTCATATAGAACGATTTCAACACTTTATAACAATATAAGTGACGAACTGGAAGGATGTTAAGGTAGCAGAACAAAGGGAAACTAGGATATCTTACAGTTTTTCCTTAAAATATGCTTCTGCAGCACTAAAAGAATTTTGAATTCTGTTTAAATACGAAACTCCCCAGCAAACAATTTCGTATTGTAACTTGGAATGAAAATTTCTGTAATAGATTTGTTTCATGACAAAATCAGAACACACATTACTCAGGTAATAAAACAGCCGAAGAGGTGAACGAAAATACATGTTAGAGTCAATGAAAACCCCTAGATATTTAAACTCATTAACTTTCTCAATTTCAAAACAGTTATCACTACATTTATGATGCCTATAAAAGATGGAAGAAATAGACTGCATATTGCTTAAACAGATATTAGTTTTAAATTTAGGGTATTTCGGTGCGTGAAAGTGGATTCCAGATATCAAATTTACTGACGCAGCTAAGCTGAAAAACATTATATTTGTTTTATTGCTGATTACCAATTTGTGTTCAGCAAACCAAAACCTCAATAAACTCAGATCCCAATTTATATGAGCCACCAGATCAAAAGGACTATTCGCACCATAAGAAAAATCTACATCATCAGCAAATGCAGTTGGCAAACCTTTGAAGTCAAACTCCAAGAGAGAGTTTATGCAGACAAGAAATAGAATTGGACCAAGGACAGATCCTTGAGGTACTCCCAAGTTGAAAAATTTGAAGTCACTCCTTACTCACTAATTTTTACTCTTTGTGACCTGCCTTTTAAGATAAGCCTCGAAAAAAAAAACTTAAAAAAAAAAATTTTGACAAAAGTCGTTTTTGTAATTTTTGGTTTTCTCAAAAACTACAAGTTATTTCGACATCCGGTTTCTTGTATTTAATCAAAAATAAATAAGAGCATTGAAAATAAGCCAAAAAAATACTACTTAATTACGTAAAATTTTGAAGAAAAGTGGTTTTAAGAAAAAAAATTATGTTTTTTTTTCAAAATTTTGACTTTGAAAATTAATATTTCAAAAACTATTTACTTGAACAACTTAGTTTTAAATTTAAATTAATGTTTAGGTTTTTGGCTTTTCAAAATGCTATAGTTAGACTCTGTAGGTACTACCGTTATTTTTAAATAATTTTTTCCCAATTTTTAGTGACTTTTTTCTTAAATTGCCCCTCCCGCCTAAACGGAGGAAAATGGACCCCCCCCTCCCATACGATTTTTTGCTTGTCTAGGTCCAACCTACACACCCTATCTTTTTGTCACACCTTATGCGAATCACCCTGTCTATACAGGTATATTAGGGTGCTTTTTTTTTGGACAAATTTTTTTTTTCACTGCCATCCTGAAATTTTGTGGAAAATACCTAAAAAAAAATTCCCTAAAAATTTGAGCCCTTAATATTAACATTTAGTACTCGACCAAGGCATGCAAAGAATTCCCATATAAAATACACGTAAACTTAAACTATTTTTCTTAAAAATTCTACAGTTCAGAGGCATTTTATGGTACAGTCTAGGACATTAGTGGGTTTTGTAGGTTCTACAAAAGTGCTCATTGCGGTGAAGTCCTAACACTCACCGGCGAGGTAGTACGGGTCACCAAACCCAATTTTTTTTGTAAATTTTTAGTTTTTTAGCCCCTATCTCGTAAATGATAGTAGCTACAAAAGAAATGTTCTGAACAAAATTGTGGGAAATTTAATTTTCTACAAAAAAGTCTCCACAATCAATATGCTAACATCGTTATTTATTGAGATATTGAGCTTTTAAGTTGAGGAAGTATGGAATTTTAATAAATTATTATTATTATTTTTATTAATTAAAATTCCGAGTTTACGTGTATTTTATATGGGAATTCTTTGCATGCCTTGGTCGAGTACTAAATGTTAATATTAAGGGCTCAAATTTTTAGGGAATTTTTTTTTAGGTATTTTCCACAAAATTTCAGGATGGGAGTGAAAAAAAAAAAATTTGTCCAAAAAAAAAAGCACCCTAAGGTATATATATATACTTTTTTTTTAATGATAAAAATAGTTGCAATCTATAGCTCGTAAGGGAATAGAAGCGAAGCAGGCGTACATAGATACATAATTTATAGGATAATACAATTTTACAAAAGGTAGTGTGATGGGGTCACGACAAGTATGTAATAATTTATAAAATCGATACTTATAATACAGGATTTTTTTTTGTTGGTAGTTTATACATGGAAATTCAAACACTCATAAGTTAACATGTAGTAGATCATTAATATCTTTATAGCTCAGATGTAGAAGCCAAGACTTTACTCTTTAGTGAAACATTGATTTAATTCTTATGGTTCTTAGACAATAAGGTAGACAATTAAATAATCTTGGTGCAGTAGCCGTATAAAAATTAAAGTATATTTGTAAATTGTGATGGGACACTAAGGAGAGATTTCGGTTGTTAATTCTTAGGTTATGGCTAGTTGATGATCGGTACAATAGAAAACCAGATCTTGCAAATAATAGCTTAAGAACTTTAAAATAATATAAATGTTTCAAAGGTAATATTTTGAGGTTTTGGAAAAGTACTAAGCTTTCATTAAGACGGTTTTTATTACAAATCACTCGAATAATATGTTTTTGAGAAATAAGCAGTGGATTCAATTTATTGAGGTGTGTGCCTCCCCATGAAACTATTCCATATTCTAGCTTTGAATGAACTAGTCCATAATAAATGCACTTGAGCAGTTCAAGTGAGCAATATTGCTTTAATAAAAAGAATTGTCTTGAAGCAGCTATCAGACACTTCTTAAGGGCATCGGTATGTATTGGGCAGACCAACTCATTTTCCAGTCTAATAAGACACCAAGGTATTTAAACAATTTGACGGTTTCAATATGAAAGCATTTGTCAGAACATAAGCCCGATTCAAAAAATGTTGTTGGATTTACTACCGATTTACAGATTTCATTGCTATGCTTAAACTTTTTGCAATTAGTAGAATGAAAAGAGAACCGTCCATTATTTACTTCTTTTCCACATAAATTGAAAAACATAATTTTTGTTTTGTCACTGATTACCATTCTATGAATTTGGAACCAATGACTTAGAATTTCTAGGTCGTGATTTATATCAGCAGATAGGTTTAAAGCAGAATCACTTTCAGCAAAAGTGAGTTAATGAAGATCAAAAACAGTATTGGACCTAGTACAGAGCGCTGAGGAACGCCTATAGGTATAAAAATATCAGAACTGAATTGGTTTTTTATTTTTACTCTTTGTCTTCTTCCAAAAAGGTATGATCCAAACCACTTATGTACTACACCCCTAAATACACATTTATCTAGTTTGTCTAATAGAATTTTATGATCAACTGTATCAAAAGCTTTTGTAATGTCGATGAAAAGCGCTGCAGTTTGATTTGTATTATTAAAGCCTTCGTAGATATTAGAACAAATGTTCAAAAGGGCTCCTTCTGTTGAATAACCTATACGAAAACCAAATTGAGACGAACTAAAAAACTTATTTTTATCCAGATACTTAACCATTCTGTTTTTAATAGCTTTTTCAAAAACCTTCGAAAAAACTGAGAGTAAGGATATTGGCCTGTAATTGTTTAGCAATGTTTTATCCCCTTTCTTAAAAAATGGCAATACTACAGCTTGTTTCAAGTTTTCTGGGAAAACACCATTGAAAATACTTTTATTATACAAGTGACATAAAATATCGCAGATATTTAACGATATATTTTTCACAAAATTATATGAAAAGCAGTCAGTTGCTTCAGAGTTTGAATTTTTAAGCGTGTTTATAATTTTGTACAGTTCAAAAGATGTTATTGGTTCAAAAAAAGAAGCTATGGGAAGATGTGGCCTCATAAGCGAAGCATTCGCAATTAGTAAGGTCAGTACAATTTTCTGATACCACTTTCGAACCTACAGACGAAAAATGTTCATTAAATTTATTAGTTAAGTCTTTAGGATTTCTCATTTCAACACCATCTAACTTGATACTTAAAATATTTAAAATAACCGCTCCAAACATTTAAGACCTTTTTAGTAACTAAAAAAGTATTTTTCTTGTTGCTTATTTCATTATTTATATTAGGAATAATGCCACATGTTTAATGTCTATATATATATATGATAGACACAAGCATTGTTAAGTTTTAGGTTTAGTTTTAAGCTGTATATACATACGTTTCTTTTATCATTAGTTTTGAGCCTATACAACATACTATAAATTCTGTATAGTGAAATTTAGCAATACTTACTGTTTTATATATACTGTATTATAAAAATTAGTAATATTCATTTTAAAGTTGTTCTTTAACTAAAAATATTTAAGTATAAGACCAATTCCAAGGCAGCATTATTCTATAATAATTATTTGTATAACTCTTTAGTTCTGAAAATCTCAATAAAACCAAAATAGAGATGAGAGTCTGAGTAAACTACGGAAGGCATTTAGAACTCGATCTAATTAAAGAGCCATTTAAACTGAACCCACCAGTTTCAGGGCCTCGAAAAATTTCCTAAAATGTCTTATTTGCGTTACTTTTCTTCAATTTTCATTAAGCTTAAATTACGAACAGTTTCTTGCAAATCGATCTTAGAGAATGTATCTTTTGCTAGGTATTTAATAAAATATTAATCAAATTGATTTTTTTCCTTTGTTCGAACTAAAAACAAACACGTTTTCCGAAAATGAATTGTGTTTGATTCAATAACTTTTCATGTCAATTTATACAGTAGAAATAATTTCCCTACAATCTTTGCAGTGAAATCTGTGAAACAGAAAATTGCATAGAGCTTGAAAATGGTTGTATAGTGTCGTTTGATCTGTGAAATTGCCCTCAAACATCTCTATACGATGCTTTGTTATGTAATGGGAAATATTATGAATTTCCGATATTTCAAAGTTAGAAATCTCGAAAATCATACTCTTTCGTCGAGTTTGTTAATACAAAACCCTGCCTACTTATATATGATTCTAATTTCCTGTGATTGCAAGACTACTTCGACGGAGTTAACTTCACACAGAGACAACATAGACCCACTTACTTTATCACTCCCTTCCAGAAAGAACCACAGAAACTACATTTAATAAATAGTGTTTAATATTAAAAACATGCGTAGGTACTCTTCATTGTTAAGCACCGTGGTGATAATTTTGAGGTATACTATTTAAATAAGGGATGGTATTGCGGAATTTCCAACCTCTAGAACCGCTTCTGACTCATTTAAAATCAATCGAGAACTCGATATAAATTCAACAAAAGATGAATAAAATGCAAATAAAAACAATTAAAATTCGCAAAATATTTCGATATTGTCTTCCCCATAAAGTGAGAATAGGGATTCAAAACGATACATCTTTTATCTTTTTGGATTGACAATAACATTCACTAGCTGATTTGAATTCTGTGTCAATTTCTCTTTAATGAAAAAAAAACTTACGTAAACATTGTTGCTTGAGATGTGCAAAATAGAATGAAGATGACCAGTAGGCCTCAAGTGTAACTTACGAGTTATGGGAAAAAAATGAACAACTTAAAGCCTTGAAAACTCATAACGTATTTAATACTTAGGAATCAGAACTTAACTGTCATGTCATGTACGAAATTAAACCATTAAAATGGGGAAACAGAAAGTCAAACACCCAACTTGGCCATTTACACGTGTAAGTACTTTTTAAAAGTGGACACGAAACCCACCCACTAAACAGTAGAAGGAATTATGTGTGTTCGAGTAGGTAAGTATGGGTGCTGTGCTTATGTATTCTCTTTGTAACAGCTTTGTTTTCATCCTAAATAACATCAAAACCTCATTACTACGTGTTTTAGCAAATTTGAAAATTTAATTTTTTTTTTGTGAAAGGAAACAATTAGCTAGATCTGTTTTAAAAATGCTTTTTCCACCTCGTCAATGCATATTACACAGAATTGAAAAGCAGTATCATGAAGAACAAAAGGATAAAGCTGTAGGTGGGTATACACTTGCAGATATCTTCATTACGGAAAAATCATTCCACGAGTATTATATGGAAACGTTATGCCCTTATTTAAACACTGATATCGACACCTTTCTGAACACCAAAAAGACATTATTTGTTGGGGTACAAAGAGAATACAAATTTTCTTATTATTTATAAGTCGTGTTCATAAGGATAAAAAAATATTGTGTTAAACGACATGTTTAAACAGTACTGCCAGCTTGTTCTATTCTCCAATAAGGTACCGCTGGAATCGATTAAATCATGGGCCGAATTACGGCATCAGTGATAGAGAGAATGTCTACTACTTTGCTTTCAAAATTCGCTCTACATTAGACAACAAACTGCGGTACTAAAGCGCTGGATAACGTGAGAAGTAATGTCAAAAACACATAATTCAGTTACGTATTACTCGATCACGTGTGCAATAATTCGGCTCCAGATTGACATAAAAATGGTTATAGGCAAACGCAAGTCCTAAAATTACTAAAACACAAAAATTAAAACTGATTTGTCTCAACGTTCACTATAGGAAAATATAGATTTTTTAAATTAAACTATTTACACAAATGAGTTTAAATTATTGCAACAAACAAATAACGGTTATTCGATATCATATAAACAAAAAGCTTTTAATTTTACGTGTCAAGATTTATAAAGCTTCTAAGCTTTGAGTTAACCAAATCCAACTGCGTTGGGAACATGCCTTTTTCAATTATGAACAACGTATTGTCTAACAGTAGATATTTTTTGAAAGCAATCGCAAATAAAATAAATTTGTTTATCATTTTTTTTTTAATTTGTCATTGGAGCCGTTTTCAAACAAATTAATAAATATTAGGCTTATAAATCTTATAAAATTTACTAAGGTAGCATCTGACATGTATGTCCGGATTGGAATAGAATCGTTTGAATCAAAATGATGTGTATTTATTAAGCTATCGTTATTTAAAAAAAAGCAAGCACATAAAATTCAGAAAAATGCATGAAACCTTAATTTGGATCGATAGTACGGTCGATTTAATTTAATAATTTAAGATTATTTCATGCCAACGTTGGTAGTGGCCGAGCTTCAAGTGGTCCATCCGCTTATTCCAATTTTTGCATACTCTTTCTAACATTTCTTCATTTCTTGTGATTTTGTTGCTGTCGTGCTGGTAACTGATAATTTTTTTTAAAAATGATGGAAAGGCTGATCTAATTTTAATCTGTAAAAGCAAAAATCCTGAAAGAAGTTGCTAATACTAGTATCAATTTCAAAATTGGATCATTTCTGGCAAGGTATTTTTGTACTTTCAGCAAAAACTGCACTGTTTCTTAACTATTCAAAGATTTTTTTTTTATGTTAACTTTTTTTTAGAAAAATTAGGTTTCAACAATCAGCACACTTAAAAACAGAGTTGGCCAAATCCACACTCAAACATTCTTAGCTCCTTAAAGCGTACAACAATTAATTATTTTGACAGTTCTTCCAGCGTTACGAATATCAAACTAGTGATCCGCTAGTGTGGCACCACGGAGTTTTTCGGCCAACTCCCAAATTTTGGATTGCTCCACGCCTGCGGCGAACAAAAGCAGATTTTGTTGCATTTATCTGTACAAACAGCGTTTTTTTTTATCAATCGTTGCATTGACTTTTTGACGAGGTTTTCTGAATCTTTCTTTTGAGCATGACAATACCAATTGAGCTGTAGTGTTCAAGGTTTTCATGATATGGAATTTTGTTATGAATTGAGTCCTGCAATTCTGTCTCTCTGTTCGTAAATGGATCCACAGCCTGAACCACTTGATCGATTTCCTTCAAAATTTGCAGTTAGGGTCTGTGGGAAAGCCTACTACTGAACGGATTAAATGACATTTAGTAAAGAGAGAGTTTAAAGTCAGGAATATATTGGCTATATTACTTTTCTTTTTCTTTAATCTCAGAGACTAAATCGCACTGAGCTCAGAGAAGCCTCATTTATACATACTTATCCAAGCTCTTCATTCATAAATGCAAGTGTCCCTACAGAAACGGGAATGTAAACAGGAATATAATCGGGAACTATGGAACAACTGGGCTGATTTCAAAATTTTTTTTATGGTTAGAGTGCTACATTATCCCCGAGCAACATAGACCACATTTCATCATAATATTCTTACAGAAACGAGAACGGTAATGTGAACTTAAAAACAACTGGCATGAAATTCTTTTAATATAAGAATGCTACATTATCCTCAACAACAAAGACTTTATTTTATCCCAAATATTCTCACGGGAGCTTAACATTTAAAAAAATTAAGGCAGAATTGAAAATTCTAACTAAAGGTTCTATAGTATCATTTGTATGAAATTGTATGTTACATTAGACTGGGAAAAGAAATTTTTTTTTGTTTCCAAAACCATATAGTAGCTAAAAAACTAAATAAAATTCCAAGAAAGTTTGAGCTCAATAAAAAAGTATTAGAGGTCTATTAATAATATTAATTTTATAATTCTTAGACCTAACCTTACTTGAGCGTCAAAACTGTTCAATTATTTTGAGCGCAACAAATTTAACGACAAATATTTTTGTAGAAAATTAAATTTCCTTTAAAAAGGTCGTATAAAAATTTCTCTCAGACAAACCGTTTCCGAGTGATCAAGCTTTGAAAATTATTATGTTTTTTTGATTTTGCTCTTTTATTTTGGAGTTTCTTAACTCAGATACGAATCAATATGTGAAAAATTGCAAACATGTTCCTAAAATGAAATTTCATTTTCTTAAAAAAAAGTCTTCTTACACTTTTTCACTTTTTCATTCAACTTATTCGCGATTAAAGTTGAAAAAATGAAACGTTCTCGTTTTTTTCGTTGTGGATTAGTTTTTTTGAACTTTTTTGGAGGGTTGGTAAATTTCTTTTTTGGAACCCAGAGGTTGGTAGTCTTTGGGATGAGTTCGTTAATATTTCTGATTTTCGACAACAGATTCAATAAGTCTGTTTCTTTACTTTGTGCACAGAAATTCACAATCTGTCATATTTTAAGGACTAGTTGTAAAATTCTCTCAGAAACTCTCTGAAGGAGCGTAACTGTCTTAAAAGTAAAGAAACGCCTTGAAGAAAACATTCACAGCAACGCAACGCTTGGAAAAACGTCTGTTTGACAGTGTTGTTGTTTTTGTTTTGGCTATGCAGGATTTCTGTCCACAGAGATTAGCAGGGTGGGGAAATTTTTTACTCTCTAGAGAGCACTCTCTTTTTTTCACTGCTACGAAAAATCGCTGTGCTGGAACGGGACTAGTCACATGAGTCACTTGCTAGCTTATGACTTAGGAGATACAAGAAGAGGCTCAAAATGTCCTCAAACTGACTTCACAAACAAGACTCTATTTTCAGTTTTCAAAACCAGTTTGAAATCCGAAAATAAAATGGTGCTAAGGTGGTGGTGGCAGGAGAAGCAATGGTTTTCCCTCTTGTTCTTTATTCCTCTAAGCTTTTGACTTATTTAATTCATAAGTCACCTACTAACTTATGACTTAATGAGTTTTTAATTCACAAACTCGCAACCCTGAAATATATACCTGATGAATCGAAATCTGAATCCTAATCCGATTCGATTACTCGATCTTAAAAATAAAAGTGAAACATTTTGAACACAGCCATTGCGAAAAAAAATTTAAGTGACATTTGTTTGTTTACCTCGAAATTAAAAAGTTGAAACGCGGCAAATAAAATGAGAATCGAGAATTAAATTGAGAAAAATAGAAATGAAAAATAAAAGGTATGCATTTATATTCTTCTGAATGCAAATTTTTGATGTTTCTTATCCTTAGAACAAGTGCCAAGGGTACCAACATTGAAAGTAAAATTGGCTAAGTGAATATAGCCAAAAAATCGTTTTATTGTGAAGTGAATAAAAGTGAATATAGAAAATTCCCAACAAAACGCGGCTAATAATTAAAAGTTGAGAACTAAGAACTCAATTTTATTTCGAAATCTATAATTTGTTATATTATACAGTTTTTATATATTATAGTTTTTTTGTTTTCTGTATTCACTAATAGTCAATAGTAAGAACTGAAGTTGCTCTTCGTTTTTCGTCAGACATTTATTATACTCTATTTTTAGTGATGACATTGATAAAATAATGATTTTCCATGATCTCGACCATCAGTTTTCTACATTGAGTAAAAAAAAATAATCAACAACGAAAAAAAAAACGAGAACGTTATATTTTTTTTAACTTCAATCGCGAATAACTTCCGAACAAAGCACTTTAAGAAAAACTGAAGTAAGACCCTTGTTTTAAAAACTATATTTCATTTAAAGAACATGTTTGCAAATTTTCACATATTGAATCGTACCTGAGTTAAGAAACTCCAAAATAAAAGAGCAAAAAAAGAATACCATTTTTCAAAGCTTGTTCACTCGGAAATGGTTAGTTTGAGAGAAATTTCAAGAAAGATTTTTTTAATGAAAATTAAATTTTCTACAAAAATATTTGTCGTTAAATTTGTTGCGCTCAAAATAATCAAGCAGTTTTGACGCTCAAGTAAGGTTAGGTCTAAGAAATATAAAACACGATTGATAGACCTCTAAATATTTTTTTATTGAGCTCAAGCTTTCTTATAGTTTTTTTTAGCTATCCTAAACAATATTTTCAATTTTTTTGGCCCAGTCCAATGTTACAATGAGTGTTATTTTGCTCTGTTATTTATTATAAGCTATATTAAATTTTGATTTTCAATTATTTGAGGTAATTTTAATTATACGATCTTCTTGAAAAATGCATTAGAAGAAATATTTTCAGATATGGCGTGTAGCAAAAGTGGTAAGAATTTAATATTATTTATTTTTGCTGAACAGTGAAATATTTTGCTGTAGCAAATATTTAAGTAGCCATGACTACAGCTAAGCAATAAAAAACAGTTATTATATTCATTTCCAATGGAGTGTAATGATCTCTAACTCATTTAGGGGCAGCAAAGCGAACGCAGCATCGAGTAAAAGCTCTCTATCTATCTTTTCTGTCCGAAAATAATAACTTTCAAAAACATTGGATTATTACGGCAACGGGATTTTAGAAACTACTGAACTTTCAACAGAAAGATGCTACATTATCCCTCAGCAACATTGACAACATTTCATCAATATATATATTCCCACAGAATCGGGAATGGGGACCTGAAAAATTCATCGTTATCTTCAGCTTAGCTCAGTAGGTGTTTCTGACAATTTTTGTTTTTTTTTTTTCAATCATTTTATGCTAGTTCAAAATAAATATAAAAATATATTATATATTTTTCAGAAATTTTGCCAAAAAATAAAATTGTTTCAAGGGAAGGATTCCACATTAGATGGGCTTAATTAGTAATTTGAATCTCTCAATAACGCATGCCAATGACGTTTCTTCGAATTATCAAACAATGTTTATATGTTGCCAATTTAAGTTCTTCTTTTTCTTAATCACAAAATCCATAAAAAAGACAAAAGGCCTTATTTGAGCTGAAACAGTTGGTAAACAGGAACATAATATCAATTGGAATATCAAAGCTCCTTATAAGATGCCGTTACTATTTGACGTGCGTGCGTACAATTTATTTATTTTATGATTACTTTTAATAGAATTTGCAATTAAGCCCCTTATATAGTCTTATCATTAAGCCCCGAAAATAGTTAATAGAAATACGGACTACCTACCATCAGAAGATGGTCGTAACTTATTGTTCCCGTTCATGAGAAGATTAAGTCAAGAGAAATAGATATATACTAAAATCCTTACCATAATGGCAAGCAAAAGCCGTTATTATTATTTTTTTTCTCCAAAAGAAAAGAAGAAAGACATTAGCATTTCATATTGCTGTCACGTTTAATTCGATGTAGGTATTCATTGTTCAATAATTGATTAAGTATGGGCCAACCAACAATGCTACAGAACTGGGAACCCAATATTTGTGTTTAAATGACAGTGTAGCATTACCTCATTTATACTTACTTACTTACTTAGGTGGGCATTACAGTTCGGGGTGAACCTGGGCCTCAACCAACATCCTTCGATAACGACTTCTATTTCGGGCGAGCTCTCTCCAGTTTCGCACTCCAAGTCGGTTGAGGTCATCCTCCACTTGATTGCGCCACCTAAGACGAGGTCTTCCCCTTCCGCGATTTCCCTGCAATGTGCTTTCGAACACCCGACGAGCCGGAGCGTTTGGGTCCATCCGCTCAACATGGCCCAACCATCGTAGCCTCGCGATGCGTACTCTTCTGGCTATGCCCATGTCGCGGTACAGCTCATACAGCTCGTTGTTGTATCTTCTTCTCCACACATTGCCTTCGCATACGGGACCAAAGATCATTCGGAGAATTTTTCTTTCGAAACGACCAAGGGTTTCCTCATCCGCTTTCGATAAGGTCCATGCTTCCGCGCCGTACAGCAGGACTGGGATGATTAAGGTCTTATATAGGGTTACCTTGGTTTTTCTGGAGAGGGTTTTGTTTCTCAATTGCCTTCTTAACCCAAAGAAGCAACGGTTGGCAAGAGTTATTCTCCGTTTGATCTCCGCACTGATGTTATTTTCCGTGTCTACAGCGGATCCTAGGTAGACGAAGTCCTGTACTACCTCGAAGTTATGTCTGTCTATTGTGACGTTTTGTCCAATTCGTCGATGTTCTGTGTCCTTGTTTGATGACAGCATATACTTTGTTTTGCCCTCATTAACCATCAAACCCATTTTTGCCGCTTCTGTTTCAATACTCGCAAAAGCACCTATGACATCACGCTTTTTTCTTCCCATTACGTCAATATCGTCTGCATATGCGAGCAATTGCACAGACTTTTGAAAAATTGTTCCTCTGGTGTTGACGTTTGAGTTTCTTACAATCTGTTCAAGTATGATGTTGAAGAAATCGCATGACAGTTTATCGCCTTGCCTAAAACCTTTTTCGACATCAAAGGTCTCGGTGAGTTCTTTACCGACCTTGACGGAGCAGCGTGAATTCTCCAAAGTCATCCTGCATAGTCGTACGAGTTTTGCAGGGATGCCGAAACTAGACATGGCTCTGTACAGCTCGTCTCTGTAGATACTGTCATACGCGGCCTTGAAATCGATAAAAAGATGGTGAATATCGATATTGTGTTCTCGGGTTTTTTCCAAGATCTGCCGTAATGTGAAAATTTGGTCTATTGTGGACTTCTCCGGTCTAAAACCACATTGATAAGGACCTATCAAGTTGTTGACGTGGGGTTTCAGACGTTCACATATTACAGCAGACAAGATCTTATAAGCGACGTTAAGGAGGCTTATCCCTCTATAATTGGCGCAGTTGTGAGGGTCTCCTTTCTTTAGGATCGGGCATACGATACTGAGGTTCCATTCATCGGGCATGCTTTCTTTCGACCATATCATGCAGATCAGCTGGTGCATGCTCCTTTCCAACTGATCTCCAGCTGCCTTGAAAAGTTCGGCATCAAGGCCATCTGCACCTGCAGTCTTATTTGATTTAAGTTTGCATATAGCAAGCTTAACTTCTTCTAGGTCGGGAGGGCGGCATTCTTGATCATCGTCCAAGCTGAATGGGGCAATCTGCCTGACAGCGGAATTTGTGTCCTCATCGCCGTTAAGCAGTCTGCAGAAATGATCTTTCCAGATCCTCAGTAGCGACTGTGACTCTATGACTATGTTTCCCTGCTGGTCTTTACAGGCTTGAGTTCGGGGTTTGCCACCCTGGCAGGATCTTTTTACCTTTTGGTAAAACTTCCGAGTCTCGTTCCTGTCATGGCACCTCTCTATTTCCTCAAACGAGCGCTTCTCATGCTGCTTCTTTTTCTTTTTGAGAAGTCGGTGTTCTTCCCTTCTTCTCTCCTTGTAAATCTCGTTATACCGATCGTGAGCAGCCCTCGTTCGTGTTTGCAAAAGCATTTGTCGTGCTCTTTGCTTGGCTGCATTTGCCTGCCTACATTCTTCATCGAACCATGGGTTTCGTGTTGGTGGCCGAGTGAAACCCAGAACCTCAGAGGCAGCGGTTCTGATAGCTTCTTGGCATTGCTGCCACTGGTCTTCAATGTTTAATGCTGGCGGCATGGGATTCAAGGATAATTGAAGGGACACTCGATTGGAAAAGGCATTGGCAATCTCTTGCGATTGTAGCTTTCCGACGTCATATCTCTTCACAGCGTTAGTTCGTGCTGGTCGTGAACAAGATATCCTCATTCGTACCTTGGCTACAACAAGGTAGTGGTCCGAGTCAAAGTTGGCCCCTCGGAAAGTTCGGACATCTAGCACACTGGAAGAGTGCCTTGCGTCGATCGCAACATGGTCAATTTGGTTGACGGTTAATTGATCTGGGGATCGCCATGTGCCTTTATGAATTTTGAGATGCGGGAAGCGTGTACTACTTACAACAAGATTTAGCCCCGCAGCAAAATCGATTAGCCTCAATCCGTTTTCGGAGGTTTTGTCGTGGAGGCTATGCTTACCGATTGTGTTTCCAAAGATGTCCTCCTTCCCTAGTTTTGCGTTGAAATCGCCAAGAACGATTTTCACGTCGTATCTAGGGCATTGCTCATATGTTTCTTCGAGGAGCTCGTAGAAACAGTCTTTGGAATCGTCGTCTTTCTCTTCTGTGGGGGCGTGGGCGCATATAAGGCTAATGTTGGCGAATTTAGCCCTGATGCGGATGGTCATTATACGCTCATTGACTGGATTTTGGCTAATCACCTTATCCCTGAGTCTACCTCTAACGACAAATCCGCACCCAAATAAACGCTTTTTCTGTTGTCTGTAGCAGTCGCCATAGTATATGTCACAGTTTTTCATCTTCTTTATGCCCGGTCCATTCCATCGCACTTCTTGGATGGCGGTTATGTCTGCTTTGCAGCAGTCCAGGGCGTCCGCTAATTCTCCAGCTGCACCTAGTCCGTTAAGAGATCTTACGTTCCAAGTGCAGATCCGGAGGTCGTTGTCCTTTTTTCGTTTGCATGGGTCGTCAACTTTGAAATCATTATCGTTATCCGAGGCTGTTCGTTGTTTCGGAACAAATTATTTTTTCCGTGGTAGGGTAGTTAGCCCTACGCACAACCCCCAACCTGGAGGGCCAGGTCCTTTTGGATCCCTTCGGACACAAAGGGCTGGAATATCCAGTGTCAGTACCCTGCTGCAGGGGTGTGAGTGCTGCCGTTGGCTCACCAGGAGCTCATCCGCCACCATCTCTACTTCAATACCCTGTCCTAGTATTGAAAGACCCTGAAAGACCTTTAAACCAAATATGTTGGAGTAGCTCCTTCAGGGGTTTCTGCTTTTATGGCTGCTGAAGTCCACCGTTGATTCTGTCCTTCGAATTCATCCGCTGGGACATTTACACGAAAGCTCTCGTAGACCACTGAGATTCGTGCAGTCAGTCATTGTTCGCAGAGCAATTATAGTGTTGATCGATCACAATTCTTTGTTCCGGATTCCCTTATCTCAACACTCGCACTTACTAGTTTAGCAGGTCAGCTCTGGACGGAGCATCCCAGGTCCCAGTGGATACCGCTTGGAGGTATAGTAAGCACAGTTGACGTGTACTATAAGTTACAGCGTCTGGGCGCCGCCAAGTTAGCACCAATCAGAGCCTACCCGAATAGTACAACGCCCATCCACCATTACCTCATTTATATAAGAGAAAATTAGTTAGCATGTTCGTGTTAATTAGCGCCCGTGGTCGATTCCCGATTGAACACAAATAAATTACTTACAAATTAGCGTAACTTCCAAGAAACCAACGGGCTAAATGCTTAAGCGTAACAATAGCAGGTGTATTCCCACGGATACCACCTACCTACATATATGTATGCTATATCCCTTAGACCTTAGAGAATATTAAACTCATTTTGTAAAAGAACTTGTTAGTGAACAAACAATTTATTGAATTGTGACATTTAAAACATCATCGGCTGTAATGAATTTTTCATATGGTTTTTTATAATTGCCTTGTGCGAGTAATTCAACCGCTTCAATTTTTTTTATCATCATCAGCTACATTCAGCTCAACTTACTTTAAATACATTGAATTTCCTAACTTTAAAGCAATGTTTATAAAGAAAAACTTACCTGCATAGAACGTCTACTGGAACCACTATTCGACCGTGATAGTAACGGTGGTCGACGCTTGGTAGCACCGCGGCCAGCTAACAAATTGTTCAGCAACGATGGTGATCGAGCGCAAATGAACGCATGGAACGAGGAAACCGTAAAAACGCCCAACTTGTTCAAAGTATTCTTCGTGGGGCGTGAGACATGTGTCAAAAGGGACTGCAATTAAAAAGTTTCATTGTTTGTTTTATTAAAAAGGAAGAGAGCAAAAAAAAAAAAAACACAAAAGGCAAAAAAAAAAAAAAACATTACCAACAGACAACAATCAAATGAAAGAGTGAACTTTTCTTCATGGAATGTCCTCATATCTATTTTATCAGAGTTATGTGAACCTAAACGCTTCCTCGTGCACAAAAAGAATATCTCATCATATGATAAAGCACACACATAAAGAACAAACAATACATTCTCTGCAAAAGTGAGTTATTTATGTACATATGTATATGCATTCATTTTCCTTGCGCTTCGCTGGTCCTTGAAAGGCACTTATACATATTGTGACACTGAACACACCAGCTATAGGCTTCGGCTGGCTATCATGGAACCGTCGAAGTGATCCTTTGCGGTCGACAGGAGCAATTGAAAAATTACCTTTTTGTGTGTTTTGTATAGCTGTTGCTTTCATTAGTCTATACCACAGACAACTTACCACTGCCGCTTTGGGCATGAATTAGGAATGAAGAGAGAAAAAATAATCAAAAGACTTAGGGTTTTGCTTCACAACATCCTTGAACTTTGTTTTGTGTCAGTCATGTCAACATAGACTTTTCCATGAAGTCCTTTGCATATGAATTTAGTAAAGTAGTAAGCTTTGAGTAATCGCAATTGCTTAAAAGGCATCAACTTAAGCCAAAGCTGCAAAAGGAGCAACGGCGACCCATTAAGACATTTAAATTACCATTATGAGATGCCTCCGAGTCATCTTATTCCATCATTATACCTACTCCCATATCTTTGCTTTAACAACATTGTTCATCACACTGATAGGCCGTGTGTAAAATTCCAGCAGCATTTTTCAGTACTGAGTGGTGTAATTTATTATTAACGATTTATTGCTCCAGGGATCTAACATCTAAGTATTGCTTGCAGAAGGGATGATCTTCTCGTTGACTTGAAATCTCCACTTGGGATGGCATCCACTCTATACAAATGTGCTGGAGTAGCAATGAAAGCGGGTTAGGAAAAGCACAGAGAGCTATTGCACTGTGGTTCATAATGACCTACTCTTTGTATAGTAACAAGTTTGATGGTTGTGACACATCGCAATCAATCAAACCATTAATCAGTGGGAGTTTTTGAAAAATTGGTTTTCGTGCACAGATATGACTGAATCTTCTTGGAAAGGTATTCAAACGAATTCTTGTCTATTTGTCAAAAAATCAGTGTTGCTGTTAACGAAAACGAGTGAAGCAACACACTTGCTTCCGACAAAGAGGATGTGTCTACTTTGAAAAAAAAAAACAACTTAAACGCATAAAATTAATCATTTTGAGTTTTCTTCTGGGAAATGATGGCTCGGAAGAATGGATGTATGTATTCATTTTTCTTGTGCACACTTTTCTGATTGCATATTTAATCTTTGAAATTAATTTTGCCATTACAGGTTCATGTGAGTTTTATTTTAACATGAGCTCCAAATAAATAAAAGAGAATACTGAAGCAGGGATTTTAAAAATCACACCAAACTATAATTTTACTTCTCAAACAAAAAGTCTTGGTTATTTCATTTATGAAAATTAATTTTAGTGTAATTCGAATGAGATGATGTAAGTAACAAGTCACCAAATTGAGTCAAAAAATAGCCATTGATCTAACTTCTTTGTCTTAGTGAAAAGAGAGTTGAAACACCCCCTTAAACATAAAATCTATGTTTTTATGCTATTGAGTGCTAGGGGGCACTTTCTCCGCGGATATTCGCCATGCCCTTTCCGATAACCCATTTTACTTTCTCTTTTTCTACTAACCCTCACCGAGGTAAGACCTATTATCCATTTATATTAATAAAAATTGTTAAACTAAATTCCATATGTTTCTTTTTTAATATCTACGCCTACGGCAAACTAAACATTGGTCCATACGAGCCACATATGGAAAATAAAATAAAACAATAAAATATTCACAAGAGCAAGCGCGATTCACGATCGGTGCTCCATCAGGAACACATACGCCAGACACACGTAGCCACCAGCCACGATCAACATTAATTAATCCAATTAATCGTCGCCTCATTCGAACATACATCAGGCATCAGGAGCATTACTACTTCGTATCATCAAAATTCATCATTTCAGTGACGATTTGTCCAGCCATCAGACAACACCTCGTAGCTAATTGCACACACGCCAAGCCACACAATTATTTTCAACATACAGCACGCAGCCACGATCAGTATTAATCCACCCGATCGTCACCTCATCCTCATACAGTGCATTACACTACTTAGCATCGAATTCATTTTCATCATTTCAGTGACGATTTGTCCAGCCGTCACACAACACCTTGTAGCTGATAACACACGTCAGACACACAGAGCCACGATCCACGATCAGTGTTAATCCAGTTGATAACCTCTTAATCCGAACATACATCAGGTGCATTACACTACTTATCATCATAATTCATCTCTTTGTTCATCCATCACACAACACCTCGTAGCTGATAACACACATTCCAAGACAAAATTCGTTTCAACATACAGCAAGCAGTATAATCTACTCTACACAGTGAACGCATTTATTAAAAAAGGTACGTGTACTGTAGAATATTTAGATGCAAGTTTTCTCTTTGATCAATAATATAGTCATTTAAACTTATTAAATTTCAATCAAAATCGAGTCAAGCAATTTCATTGATAAATAGATCATTCGTGTTCAGTATTAGTGGAGGACCGTTAGACATAAAAAAGGCAAAACCTAGGAATCCAAGGCCAGTCGACGGATTTTCATGAAATTTTCGGAAATGTGTTTTGGATGGCGTATAGAAAAAAGTTAAAAAATAAAATTTCACCGCTCTCAATTTTTTAATTATTTTTAAAATTAATTATTAACTTTTAGAATTTTATTTTATTTATTTAGGGTATTTTAGATAAGGTTTTCCAAAGCATAAAGATGGATAGGTTTGGTAAAGACAAAAAAATAATTGTATGAGAGGGGGGGTCTATATCCCTCCGTGTAGGCGCGAGGGGCAATTTTATATGAAATTTACTTCATTTTTTAAAAAACTATTAAAAATCAACTAAGCCACTTACTTTCTCATACTTTAGTGTTTTTGAAAGCTATTGCTTTGTTCTTTAATAAAAATTTTAATTTGAGTTCACTTAAAGAAAAGTTTTGGAGAAATCAATCCTCAAAGTCAAAATTTTGAAAAAAGAAAATATTTTTTTTTTAATTAATTTTTTTTTCATAATTTTGCCCCACAAAATGCCATTTTTTCTTTTCATGCTCAATGCTTTTATTAATATTAACTCAGAGCAAGAAACCGAACAAAAAAATTTTTCTTGGTTTAGGAGAAATTAAAAAAAAACAAAAGATACTTTTTTCCAGAAAACAAAATGTCGTTAATTTCCCGCTAATTGAACTTTTTCCTTGAAGTGAAAAATGAAATGTGTCTTAAATAGCACATAAAACAAAGTTAAAAAAAAAATTTATTGTATGATCTCAATTTTAATGTAAATTATAAATAATTATTAAAATTTTAGTTATATTTTAATTATATTAGTTTTAAGATAAATTTTAAAACTTAGACCTATAAATTGATCTCAAAGGACACCACATATACTGATTTGTGCTCTAGATGCTATTTCTGGTCAAACGTGTTGATGGATCCAAATAAATATGGTTTTTTGCCAAATAAATACTCGCGAATTTTTCTACGTGCGTTCAGTATGCAAACAAACATATATCAATAAGGGATGCATCAATTCTTATATAAAAGAAAGAACTTCACATCAGCATGCTCCCCACCTAAAAAAAACTTCGAGCCGTTAATTTAACTGATTTAAGTCTCTTTGAATTGTTGAAAATTCAAAATTTGGCAAAAAATCACATTTTTTCGGTTCCATCAACTCGTTTGAGAGGAAACAGCTTTTAGAGCACAAATTAGTATATGTGCTGTCCTTTGAGATGAAATTTCAAGTTTGTAATAGGTCTTAGTTTTAAAATTTAACTTAAAACTGATATAATTAAAATATAACTCTAAAATTTTAATAATTATTTATAATTTATATTAAAATTAAGATCATACAAAAAAAATTTTTTTTAACTTTGTTTTATATGCTATTTAAGACACATTTCATATTTCACTGCAAGGAAAAAAGTTCAATTAGCGGGAAATTAACGACATTTTGTTTTCTGAAAAAAAGTATCTTTGGTTTTTTTTTAATTTCTCTTTAACCAAGAAAAAGTTTTTTGTTCGGTTTTTTGCTCTGAGTAAATATTAATAAAAGCATTGAACATGAAAAGAAAAAATGACCCTTTGTGTGGCAAAATTATGAAAAAAAAAATCAATTAAGAAAGAAATATTTTCTTTTTTCAAAATTTTGACTTTGAGGATTGATTTCTCCAAAGCTTTTCATTAAGTGAACTCAAATTAAAATTTTTATTAAAGAACAAAGCAATAGCTTTCAAAAACACTAAAATAAAAAAACATTTCCGAAAATTTCATGAAAATCCATGGACTGGCCCTGGATTCCTAGGTAAAAAGCTTACGGTCCTCCACTATATATGCATTCACGTTACAAAGTAATCGCGAACGTAGTTATAGATCCAAGTTTGTTAACAGAAACAATAACAAAAATGGATAAATTTATTTTCAACACGGACTGTTTAGTCGAGTATTATGCCGATTTAAAAGAGAAACCAATCAGCTCTTTAACGTTGTCTTCTCTCAAAGCGCGAGAAATTGAATTAAAGGATTTGTGGGCAGAGGTTAAAAGCGCGTATGAAAATTGTATTTGTGATTTAGAGAATCCATTAGAACTAGACAATCTGGGTGCTGTGAAAGCAAAATACAGGCTCTCTTCCGAGACATATTTTACGTGTTCAGAGTATATTATTAATAGTGTAGATAAGATTAAAGCTACCATAAGCTAAGCTAAAAGTTCGTCAGATGAAAATGCAGGTTCAATTGATTTACAATCAAGTACTCAAGGGCAAAGGGTTTCAGTCAGCAAAGACTCAAACCAAAATGGATTTAAATTACCTCCATGTGACTGTGAAGTATTTCAAGGGGATTATTTGTCATGGCCATCGTTTCGCGATATGTTTTTGGCAGTGTATGGCAGCCACTCGCGGTTGAGTCCGGTACAAAAGTTATTTCACCTCCGTGCTAAGACACGAGGATATGCTTTTAATATAGTGTCTAAATTTGCTTTGACGGATAACAATTATGAAATTGCGTGGGAAGCTCTCAGTTCACAGTTTGAAAACAAGCGAATATTAGTTAATAGTCATTTGAAGATTGAAACAACAACAAAGGTTTGAAACAACTCCACAGAGAAGTCAACGACTGTCTTTGTGCATTGAAGTCTCACGGAATCGAAACCGAATCATGGGATTCGATGCTTACATTTCTCGCTTCAAATCGTTTACCAGAGAGAACCTTGTCTCTGTGGGAACAAGGGTTACAAAATCCGTCTGAACTTCCTACTTGGAAGGACATGAGTACATTTTTAGTTGCACGTTACAAAACACTTGAAACCATTAGCGATATTCGGCTGTGCACTAAGTCAAGGCAAAGCGTTAGCTCTTCACAACCACATTCCAATAAAAAGGTAAGTGCACATCTTACCAAAACTAGTAAATTCACTTGTGTGATGTGTCAAGGAACACATTCTTTGCGTTTGTGTCCTACTTTTCTACAAATGGAGATCAAGGATAGAGTTCAGACTGTGCGAAGTAACAATCTTTGTACAAATTGCTTAGCACCTTATCATACTTCGCAAATGTGCAAAAGCAAGTTCACCTGCAGTTATTGCAAGAAGCGTCACCACACACTCATCCACTATCAGGATAGTGCTGTACCACAACAAAATAATTCATCAACATCATCTCACATACTATTCAATGTTAGACCTAATGAATTACAGTCCACACCTCAAAATTCTCCTAGAAATGTGCATACGCACCTCTCGACTTCGTCGAAACAGATACTTTTGGCTACCGCCCTAGTATCCATTCAAATCCACGGAATAAATCACACTCTTCGAGCTTTAATTGATCCTGGATCAGAGGTCACGTTGATCTCGAAAGCTGCACAACGGCGCTTAGGGCTACCTGTTACGCAGGCACATGTCCAGATATCAGGTGTTAACCAAGCTGTTACCACCACTGCAAAAAGCTTATGTCGTTTTTCAATGGGCTCAAATCTAACTTCAAGCTTGGTATATGTCCAAGCTTTAGTTGTCGAACGTCCAACTGGGCACCTCCCATCTAAGTCTGCGGAGTATCTAGACTTATCAAAATTATCCGATTTCGTACTTGCAGATCCTCAATTTTATAAATCCTCTGCAGTAGACATACTTATAGGTGCTGATGTTTATTCAGAAATTATTCTTGAAGGTGTTCATCATAATCTTTAAGGGAAGCTAGTACTACAAAATACTATTTTCGGTTGGATCATTTCGGGTCCACTGCCAGAACCATCTACACCAGGGTATACAACTGTTGTTTCGTATTTCAACCAAGTTTCTCTCTATGAAGAGATTAGGCGTTTTTGGGAATTGGAAGAGGTAGCCAATACCAAATTACTTTCGTATGAAGATGAATGTTGTGAACAGCTGTATTCTGATTCAACTTATAGAGAACCAGATGGAAGGTACCATTTAATACCGATTTTCATCATACAATTGATCTCGGGTTTTCCCGACGTATAAGTGAGAAGCGTTTAATTCATTTAGAAAGTCGGTTGGCAAAGGATCCTTCTTTGCAATCAGAATACAGCGAGGTTATTGAGGAATACTTAAAAGTAGGCCATATGAAAACGGTTCCACCAAAAGAGTTAGTGAAAAACAACTAAGTTGTATCTTACTACATGCCACATCATGCAGTGGTCAAGCCAGAGAGCTCCACTACCAAAGTGCGTGTAGTGTTCAATGCCTCTAGTCTTTCGGAAAATGGCACTAGTTTAAATGATGTCCTTTACACTGGCCCTGTCTTGCAACAAGACTTAGTAGAGTTGATCCTTAAATGGCGGAAATATCGTTACGTACTTAATGCAGATATCACAAAAATGTATCGCCAAATACGGGTGCATGAGCAGCACACACCCTTTCGGAGAATTGTGTTTCGCACCTCGCCAAACGAACCTATACAAGATTTTGAGTTGCAAACGGTTACCTTTGGGGTTAAATGTTCACCATACCTAGCCATACGCACATTGTTGCAACTAGCGGATGACGAACAATTGAAGTATCCCATCGGGGCTTCGTTGCTTCGTAACAACTTCTACGTTGACGATTTGCTGGCAGGTTTCGATTCTCTTGAACAAGCACAAACTGCGCAGTCCGAAATCATAGCTATCCTAGACACAGCTGGATTTCAACTTCGTAAATGGACAACAAATAACTTAAAGTTATTAAGGAATATTCCAACTGATCAAATTCTTAATGATTCATTAAAATCCATCAGTGAACAGAACTCTATTAAAACCCTTGGAATTCATTGGAATCCCAAGTCAGATTCGTTTCACTTTAAAATCGATCCTATACCTTTTTCTACGAACTGCACGAAGCGAGAAGTATTTTCCCTTGTAGCAAAGCTCTTTGATCCAGCAGGTTGGACAGCTCCTGTCCTTATAAAAGCAAAAATCCTTTTGCAGACCATCTGGAAAGACAAGACACCATGGGATAAACAACTAACAACTTCGTCGTTAGCTATCTGGAAAGCATTCACCGAAACTTTTACAGAGCTTTCGCAGCTTCAGGTTCCACGATGGGTTAATATAACCCCTAAAACCAAGCTCCAAATTCATGGATTTTGTGACTCCTCTGAACGAGCATATGCTGCTGCTATATTCGTTCGAGTAGAGGACAGCTCCAGAGGAATCACATCGCACATTCTATGTTCCAAAACAAAAGTCGCTCCAGTCAACCCAGTAACGCTGCCTCGATTAGAGTTATGTGGTGCCGTTTTACTGGCAAAGCTCATGGGAAACGTTCTTCCTATGTTTAAGTCAGAAAACCCTGAGATACATTTGTGGTCTGACTCGTCAATTGTACTTGCGTGGCTTGCAAAAACCCCGTCTGCTTGGCGGACCTTTGTTGCAAATCGCTGTAGCAAAATTAAGAAATATGTCGGTGAAGTAGACTGGAAACATGTGTCTTCAGAAGACAATCCAGCTGATCTTGCTACTCGCGGAATAACTCCCACCGAACTCATTTCTAACATGCTATGGTGGAACGGACCAAAATGGCTGTGTCATCCAGAAAACTTGTGGCCGGCTACCACCCCTGCCGTTGTTAGAGAATTGGAACTAGAACCAAAAGCTGTCAGCTCTTTTCATACCACAGAATCAGAAGATATTCTCGCACGATTCTCATGCTATGCTCGAGTTATTTCTTACGTTTTGCGATTTTTCCACTCAACGAATTCTCGATTCAAATCAAATTATTTTTACCCAAAACTCGACTTAAGCAGAGAAGAAATTTTGCATACCAAGGAGAAACTCATAAGGATTGCCCAATTCAAGCATTTCCCAAAGGAGTACGCGAATCTTCAAAACAACAGCAGAATACATCCTAAAAGTAGCCTTCTAACTTTAAATCCTATTTTAGACTCAAAGGGAATAATTCGCGTACATGGTCGATTGGCCAACTCAAACATATCTTGGTCTGAACGCTTTCCAATCGTTTTACCTTATGAATCCACGTATTCAAAACTTCTTGTGGGCTTTGTCCACAAAATAACCCTTCATGGGGGCAACCACTTGATGTTTATGCTTATTCGGCAAGAATATTGGATTCCTAAGGTAAAAAACTTAATAAAATCATGCGTCAACCACTGCAAACTTTGTGTGCTTCATAAACAAGATCGGCGATCACAGCTAATGGCCGCACTCCCACCGGAAAGATCGTCCTTTTCTAGACCATTTTCAAAAACTGGTGTTGATTTTGCTGGTCCCTTCGACATTAAAACATATCTAGGAAAAGTTGCCGTTTAACGAAAGGTTACGTTTGTATTTTTGTTTGTTTTAGTACCAAAGCGATACACCTTGAAGGAACAACCGAACTTTCAAACGCTTCTTTTCTCGCCGCTTTTCAACGGTTTATAGCTAGACGAGGTCTGCCAAGTGATATTTATTCTGATAATGGGACTAATTTTGTAGGCGCCAATAGACTAATCAAAGAAAACTTTCGAAGACATGTAGAGGAAACCGCTTCAGAAGCATCAAAATTATACTTATCGGGTTTGTCTTGGCATTTTATCCCTCCAGGTGCTCCACATATGGGAGAACTGTGGGAAGCAGGAGTCAAGAGCTTCAAGGCCCATTTCAAGAAGGTAGGTGCAGGTGTTAAATACACATTTGAAGAGTTCTCGACCCTTCTGTGTCGTATTGAGGCTTGTCTTAACTCGCGTCCCATTTCTTCCATCTCTGAAAACCCTAACTATCCTCTTCCGCTAACCCCAGGTCATTTCTTAATCGGAGGTCCCCTCCTTGCGCTGGCAGAACCAGATCCACAAGACTCTTCACTTTCTCTTCTCAAACGTTGGGAAAAACTAAAAGTTTTGCAGCTACAATTTTGCAGACGGTGGAAGGAAGAGTATCTGAAAGAAATGCACAAACGATATAAATGGAAGTTTCCACAACGAGAAATAGAAATAGGAGATATCGTCGTTGTGAAGAAAGAAAATCTTCCACCCACTGAATGGCGATTGGGACGGGTAACAAACGTTTTTCCGGGTACCGACGGAAGAGTTCGAGTTGCAAGTATTCAAACCCAGAATGGTGAAATTAAAAGACCTATAGTTAAACTATGTGTCATTTCTGCATAACTATACTTGAAAACTAGACTACAAAGAAATTTAAAAAAAATACCAATATGTATCTTATATGAATTGATCAAGGTTAAGGATTGCATCTAAATCTATCTATTTTGCACGTCTCTATCTTATCTTATTACATTCATTTGTAAATACTTATTTATAAAACCATTGTTAAATCTCTTAGTTAGATTTTCATCCCCTACTAACATTTCCTACCTCCGGAGTGAGTGGAACCCCTCCGGTAAAGCACAAAGGTTCTTCATCCAAACATTTCCTATTTTGTTTATTATTTGCAGACTACATGTCTGCAAGGGCGGCGGCAATGTCTAAGTGAAAAGAGAGTTGAAACACCCCCTTAAACATAAAATCTATGTTTTTATGCTATTGAGTGCTAGGGGGCACTTTCTCCGCGGATATTCGCCATGCCCTTTCCGATAACCCATTTTACTTTCTCTTTTTCTACTAACCCTCACCGAGGTAAGACCTATTATCCATTTATATTAATAAAAATTGTTAAACTAAATTCCATATGTTTCTTTTTTAATATCTACGCCTACGGCAAACTAAACATTCTTCTTCACTTGTAGACTTCTTTTTTTGTGGGAAAATTAAACAAAGAATTTTCCACTAATTCAAATGTATTGTTCTTTCGATGACAGAGTCATTGCGGATAAGATTAAGTACTTCAATTGATTTGTCTTGGTGGCAGGGTTAAGCTATTTTATCACTTAGTCATTTATCACACGACTTTAAGCAAAACCATTTTGCCGACTGTTTAGGGGCTTAAGAAAGCGTATGGTCCTGTAGATTGAGAGTTATGCGTGGGGATTAGCTATTAAATAAAATAATCAAAAAACAGAGGCTGTTGCAACACCATTTCACCATTCATAGCCTAAAGCTAGCCTAGATCTTCACGTGGACTACGTGCAGCTGATGGAGAATTAGCGGAACTCCCAAACCGCTGCAGGGCAGACACAACCGCCATCTAAGCAAAGCATAAGATGGAAAATGCGACATCTATTACGGCGAAACAATTCAGGGAAAAGCTTATCATTAAAAAAAAGCTGGTTGATGAACGTATAGTGATTATCAGCATCAATGCTAAATTCGTCAACATAAGTCAGATATGCAACCATGCCCCCACAGATGAAAAAGACGATAATGGGTCATTTCATTGTGACGGGTGGGACATTTATACTCATATTTTGCCTACACTTTGCTTCATTTCTGTCAAACGGCAACGATTTACGTACTGAATATGACATTTTCACATACTTGAATAGTCATTCCATACTGTACCATCGAAAAAGGTATGAAAATATCATTATTATGAGAAATTGATTCTATAAAAAAGCGTGACGGGTGGGACATCAAATTACCTCTCCTTTGCGAGTTGACTTAAACCATTCGCAAAAGGCTAGAAACTATGAAACTTTTGTTAAAGAACCTAATTTAATATGGCTCTTGATGTTGTACAGATTAAGTATTAGTATAATTTACGCAAATATCTCGTAAAACAGAAATAATATGCTCCTCAATCCCTGTGACGGGTGGGACAAGTAATATTTGGCCAAACAAGTGCATAAAGTTTGTTTTTTAAATTATTTAAATGTTACTTAAGTAATCTATTTCTTAACAATTTATAATGTTCTGTTCTCCAGATATGGATTTAAATATAAAACAAGTTATTTATTTTTTATGCGTACGGTGCCGGTTTCACTGGAATGACCTTTGAACGGGCCAACTTTGACTTGGCATCACTGCTTGTTGCAGCCAAGTTAATTACCGGCGGCGTTAAGTCGGAATGCTACCTTAGTGCTTTACCCAACCGATTGTCTCTCCAATTATCTTTAAATCCCATGCGACAGTTTTAAACAGCAAAGACTAGTGGCAGCAATGCCATTACAATCTCTGAAGTTCTGAATTTCAGTATTTTTCCAAAACGAAACCGATTGTTCGCAGGCAAACAAAACAAAAAGATCATAAGACCTTAACTTCTTTAATACTCGTATGTGAATGTCTGAGACCTCAAGCCAACAGTTTGATGGGTATCTACTTATTAATGCGACTTATGTAGTTCAGAAAGTCCGCAATGAACCATTTTTACCATTTCTATATTAAGGTAAATTTTGGAAACAAATCGGGAAAATATGTCAAGGCCGCTTGTGAGAGTATTTACAGAGACGAGCTAGTTTTGGCATCTCTGTAAAACTCTGGAGATCTCACGCTGCTCCGTCAAGGTTAGTAAGAACTCATCGAGGCGACAAGCACTTATGACATTTTCATCATATCGCAAAATTCGATCAACAATGATCAACTGACGATAAAGTACTTTACATAATCAATCGCTTTTTCCATGTCGTCTTTTAACTAAAAATTCTTGGTTAGTATACCGTTCCTATTCCCTCGGTCGAATTCGGCAATATAATTGACATTTGTCGGTCCAAGGTGACATTTCAGACCGACAACGGTTTCAATGACAGAGGCGCAAACATTTCATAATTCGCCACTTATTTGATATATAAAAATTTCGTTGCTAAATAAAATAAAAAATAGAATTCAACATACAAAACGCAAACACATTATTCACCATAGCAAAAATATCTCTGCTAACGCTGTTTGCAAAAAAAAAAAAATCATGAAAAAATAAGGTCAAGAAAAAATTCTTCTTTATGATACTAAATAAAAAGAGTACCAATTTATAATTTCGGAAATGTGCAAGTGTTTGCCAATATAAAACTATTAATTTGGTAGTGTTCAACCAGAACTATAGTGCTCAGGGTTGGCTTCCCTAAACTAATTTCCTACATATAACTTAAAAGTATAAAAATTTTATTACTCTTAAATGGAAAAGAAGAAGAAAATCAAAAAGCCCTAAATGCAGGCTAAATTAAATTCTCTGTTTTTATTAAATTAAAATAGTTAAACTTACTTTTGGATTTGGGAGTTCGCCACTCTGTAACGACGCCATATAACAACGCAATCGGAACTGTTCGCAATGTAAGCGCTCTAGGTTCTCCTCCCATTGTAGAATTTGTGTTTGTATTTGATGACGTGTGTCTTGATCTGTTACAACCGTTTGCTGCAGTTCTGCCATATGCTTGAGTTTATGATCCTGAAAAAGAGTAAAATTCGAACATTAATTGTTGTAAAGCAACGAATTTATGTCAAACTGATTCGTTTTATGTAACTGGAGTAGGTACTCGCTTTTTTTTTTTATTAAAAACCTTTGAAACTTGAAGATGTTTATGTCTTTTATATTTGTGTGTAACACTCTTTGTGCGCATCCAGACTGTAGGTGTATAATTGTCAGATGTGCAATTATATAGTTTTGTAGCCAAATGTGAGGGAAATGAGCAGTGGGCACACGAAGTGGGTACTTATTTGCAGAATATGAAAGTACCTACATACGCTGGTGTGTAAAAAGCTCAAGTACTTAATGAGAAGAAAAAAACCTTTGAAATGTAATATCGTGAAGAAAAAACTTATTTGCTTTGAGTTGGTCTCTAAGTGAGAAGTTCCCGTTTCCACCCTTAATGATTCTTCTTTGTCCAATTCAAAATCTCCTGCACTCATAAGTAAGTTTACTTTCATGATGCGTCCAACATTCTTCATGAAAGTGTGTTTATTTATTTATTTATAAAAAAAAAAGAAATTCACAGAACTAAACCAGGGTGAAGCGTTTTTGTACCCCTACTGCTACATATAAACTTTCACAATTAAAATTTTACCTTTTTCTTTAATTTCTTTGATGTCAGGGCAGGGAACTGCTCTATGATAAGTTTGACCTAGTTTCGTAAACTCATTTTAAGATTTTTGTTGCATAATTCTGCTGCTTCATTAAAGTGCTGAAATTATGTGGAACAAGGAAGTGTTTTGTTCATTTACCCTGGCCATTTCTTTTTCCAGTAGGCACTACAGTTCTAGTTCTGGGTTGAAATACAAACAAAATACAGCCGCGAATGGATGATTTGTTGGACGAAGAATTTGTCACAAAACAATTTACTTATCTTATCGGAGCTTTTAAGGAATATAAATGGCTTCGTTTGGTGTATGCCTGATATTCCCCATCACTGCAAACTCCGCAAACCTCGCATACCATTAGTGATTACTCAGCAAAGGTCCTCTAGGTGCAATGACTGCCATCATATCTCATTATCATTATATAGCTAGAAGGCATATCTCCCATTTATTCAGGTGTGCTACGTGCCCAGTAGGTTAGGACGAAATAGCCCAAGAGAATCCCTCAATTGAACACCATGGGAATTCGTAGAAAATGAGATGTGGATTAAAAGCAACGCCATTACACAACTGCAAAACCACAATTGGTGTTCCAATCACATTTGGTTCATAAAAGAACAAAGGCCTCTAAGTGATGGAAAAGGAAAGAAAACCAAAAATAAAGAAGGAATCAGTTCTTCAATCAAACAAATTTAGCTATGATGGTCTGCTTTATTTATGAAATATCAAGTAACTCAAAATGGTTATTATAATGAGAATTTTATTTGCATAAAAAATGCATTGCCTTTCAGAATTTGCTTAATGGATCTAGTATTACTACAAAGATCGAAAAGTTTGTATGTAGGTATTAGTCGAAGACAAATTTCGAAAGAAGAAAAATTGTTTTACAAACAAGAAGAGGAAATTCAAAGGAATTTTTTATTATTTAATAAAAAATAATAAATATTTGTATGAAGAAGTGAAATAGCCAAATATTCGGATTGAATCTTACATAGATCTTCAGCCGATTTGCTTTAGGCATTCATTTAAAGAAGAAATATTTTGAAGTCGAAGACGTATTCGAAAATTTCGTTTTATATTCAAAACCATACTTATTCACAATACCCATTTTTTGGAAGTCATTAAAAAGAAATATTTCGAAGGATTGATTGATATTTGCTTATGAAAAAATATTTAAAGGTAAATATATGAACTGGAGCTGTACCGCTAGAGAAGGTGGTTATGTTATAATTACTCTCGGGGCACTTGCAAAGATCTCGCAAAAAGCAATGCCCGTGATAAATTTTATTTTCTTTTCTCGAATGTTACGGAATTTGAACTTCCCACGTAACAGGCAAACATGTTGACTCCCAAGTCCCGACCAATTTGTATTTAGTCGATTTCCTCTGTATTTACGAGACTACTTTTAAAAATTTTTTATTTGGTTTGCAATCGAGATTTACGATTTACAAAAACGCTTTTAAAGAGTAAATAAAAAATTGCATTTCTTTGTCGACGGATTTAAATTTCTTTCAAAAACTGCTTTTGTATCTCGATGGAAGTCAACATTAAGAGCATAAATTTTTTTTAATATTTCCATTAATTTTGAGTTCAAAATTTAGTTAAAATTAAAATTTAAATTAAATGCATTCGCAAAAGAATTAATTCCCTTCTTAATGTGGCAATTTTCGATTATTCTTCTCACCTTTAAATCGCATATTAATTTTACTTTTAAACGAAAAATTCTTGTATACTATGTATATTATATAATACAGAATCTCAGAAACGGCTTGAATGATTTCGATGAAAATATGTAGGTATGTAAAGGTTTTCGGAGACGAAAAATCAGTCTACCTAGGTTTCGTTTCCAGAAAATGTTATTTTAACCGTTTTCCAAACAGTGAAAATATCGATGCGACCCTTTCTGACATCTATTTGGTAGTAGTAGTAGTAGTAGAGTAGTAGAGTAGAAGCCGCGACTTGTCTCAAGAACAACTTGAAGAAAATCGACATCAAACTGAAACTGGTAAGGATTTTTAAACATTTTGCGGTCAAGAATAATAAAAAAATTATAAAACCAAAAGGTACTTCAAAAAACAGGGTTTGTGTCATATTATTGATTCAAAATAATCTGAGTGATGCGCACAATCTGAAACAAAGAAAGTTGGATTTTTAGTTGAAAATTTAGCGAAAAGTGATTACCTTTGCTATGGATAAAAATGTTGCTTTCCAACTCAGTTGAATAGCAATGTCGGTTATGAAAGGTATGATATCGACATTTGTTCAGCTTTTTTCATCAATTTCACTTGAAACAAAATTTTTGCAAATGATTAAGACTGTCACTAAGGCATTCGCCTATTTTCAAAAGGTGTGTTCTTTAGACGTATGGTTTTAAATCTGGCAATATTTTTCGGAGTTAAGCTTTTTGACAGCGTGATTTCACTCGAGCCTATTGCGGCGGCTACTTGACTGAAATCATCGACAAACTCTTATCTCTTTATAATAAAGCTACCTAAATTCTTTGCACCAACTTATTGACTCTCTTTATAAGAAAAAATCTCTGGCAAAAGTTGAGCACCTCTGCTCTCACATTTATAATAAACTTTTGTCGGAACAGAAGATGTTATGCGAAATTTAAACGAAGTTAAAAAAACATTCCGTTTTCAAACCACTCATTTAATTAAAAAAAATTTTGATTATTTTTAATCGCACAATGAACAACAAAGATATTGAAGAAAGAGTAGAAAATACTTCTTACTTCTTCACCGAGTCACAAATTTCGCATTGAACTAGTCAACTTGGATCGCTTGACTAAAATATTTCAAATTATAAAAACAAAACTTTAATGGGTTTTTTCGTATCACAAATACCGAATGCTTTATAGAAAGTAACAGTTTTTTTTTGTATACCCTAAATTTCAAAAAGCTAAACTGGAAAGCTAATACACAGGAAAGAATCAGGAAATCCACCGTAGCACAATATCTTCCTGTAAAAAAGTCAATGGTAATAAATAGGGTTTCTCCCCCCAAATAACCCACTGGCTTACACCGCGGTCATCAGACCAATACTCACATACGGAGTAGTTATATGGTGGACCGCTCTTGATTAAAAGTCTTACAGCGATAGTCTAAGCAAGATCCAACGAACAGCCTGTTTGCGTATAAGCGGAGCACTGAGATCAACACCCTCAGCTGCCCCCTAAATATACTCCTTACCCTCACACTACTAGATATCTTCAGCAAACAAATGGCCGTTAGTACAGCCATTGGTATGAGATCTATCTTCCAATAGACCGTTAGCAACATCAGCAACGTTACAATCCTGAATTTATTCGGATCAATCCCATGCCACTCCGACCAATTGGTTTTTGATAATAAGTCTCAATCCCACCGAGAACGACCTGGGAAGACGAAGAATTTTTGAGAGATGATTCAATTCATTTCTATACAGATGGTTCAAAAACCGAAGAAGGGGTAGGCTGTGGGGTGTACTCAAACCGACTTAACGTAAGTCTCTCGTTGCGCCTTCCAAACCATTGTAGCGTGTTTCAAGCGGAAATTCTGGCGATCAAAGTGGTCCTATCATGGCTAAAAGAAAACGTGATATCCTCAGCGAATATCCGGATATTCTCAGACAGTCAAGCAGCCCTCAAATCATTAGGCGCTGTTTTTACGAACTCAGTAACCGCTCCTAACTGTCGTCCGAGATGGCTGAACAATTCAATATTCACCTTATTTGGGTGCCGTGGCACAGAGATATCGTGGGTAACTGCAAGGCCGATGAACTCGCCAGAAAAGGAACCGTTCTACCGATCTCAACCAGCAGGTTGAATATTGGTATACCCATCGCTTCATGCAAACTTATGCTAAAGCAAGAAACAATGGATAGAACAAATAATAGGTGGAACAATATCACCTCGTGTGTGGCAACAAAAGAGATATGGCCAGGACTAGATCCAAAACGCACAAGATATTTGCTATCCATAACCAGATTGCAAGTTAGCTCCGTAATCAATGGCATCACCGGACATTGTCTGATAGGAAGACACGCCATAAGACTCGGCGTTTCCTCTAATGACTTTTGAAGAAGTTGCTGAGATGAGGAGGAGGAGGACACAATCCCACACCTCCTCTACTCATGTCCTGCACTCTATTTTAAAAGAAAACGGCATCTAGAGAAATATTTTCTTGATGATACAAGCGATCTGGCGAACACAGATCCCCTGCATCTCCTTCGCTTTATTAAAAGCTCCAGATGGTTTTGTTGTGAGGTACTCCCTCGTACAATTTGTATGGTATCACAATGGACCTAATATTGGTCTAAGTGTTTCAGTTGTTTTCCTGACAGCCATTTTAACCTAACCTAAAGTGCAAACATCCCAACCTATATAATTTTGTAACTTACAAAAAAAAAAAAATATATTTCAGTTATAATTGATTTTATTCAATTTTTCTTCCATTTTTCCAACAGCACTGGATTTTGGTCACAACTTGTAATGTGTATATAGACGCTCACCCCAAAAAATCAGTAATTTTTTGCAAACAAAAAAGGAAAATGGCTGCTTTGGCAACAGAACAGCAATCCCATCACCAGCAAAGCGTAACAGCACTTATAACAAAAAACCTTAAAGGTACAGGGAGTTCAAAAGAAATTTTTTTTTTTTTAGTTTAAATTTCTTTAACAACCAACGACACCTCTACTGCTTTCTGACTTAAAATTGCGTCAAACTCAATGACACAGTAAAGTGGTTTCTGCTTCTTTAGTCGCAACTATGTTTGCACTCTGCACAGATTAATAAATAACTAATAGCATTGAATTACTTATATGAAATGTAAGTTCATGCAAGAGTAGTGTGACAGATCGTATAGAAGAAAACTTTTATTTATAGCTATCCTGCAAAATTGCTCCTTGTACACATTCAAATGAATCTTTTTCGTTGCATGAAATATTCATAGTTAAATAATTTGTTTCCCCACAAAATACCATCATCATCGTGAGATGACAAAATATTTTCATTATAAGGGCAGGAAAATGTGTCCTGACAAGATGCAAAGCCAAGAAAAAACATGTTTACAAGTTTCTCCAGACTAACAGGAAACCGGAAATTACATAAACCAATCCAGCCTTAATAATAAATTTATTCTCGTCATATATTATTGCATTAGGCAAAACAAAGCCCAAGGAGTCGTTTTCATCCGTTTACTAGTTTTTCTTAGAGACCATATGGCCCTTTGAACAGGCTATCCATCAGGCAGACAGGCAAGTAGATTTTTTTTATTGCTGATTGTTTTCATTTTAAAGTACATGTAAACTTGGCTCACATACACATACCACTCCGGAGAACTTTGTGGTATCCTTTCTAGCTGCTTATCCTGTGTGCCTAAGGGCACATGCTAGGAACCAATTTAATTTGTAACACTTTTGATATCGGTATAAGCGCCCAGAACTGAGAACCCTTTACAAATCCAGGATATGAGAATACTAAACCCAAGTGTGTTAAGGAAGGAAATATCTTTATTTTCTCTTTAGCAGAAAAAAAGTTCAAGGAAGGATGTGTGATTAGATCATAAGTTAAGTGGGTAATTTTTGGAAGGGGAACGGTGTTCATTTTCTTCAAGTCACTGGCACATATTAAATTTCCGAAGGGACTAAGTGTTAAATATTTGAATTTAAAAATTAAGTAAGGACCATGTTTTCTTGATGATAATTAAATTCTGCTAGACATTGTAATCGTATTACATCAAAGGATACCTATATTTTGTGTGCGCCAATGTCTTGCAAGCCTTTTCTATACATGTATTCAAATTATCCATGTCTCATTTAGAATAAATTCAAAGCTATTGCCACACATATGATGTCCTCTATCATTATTTAGGACGTTTGGATACATTTCCATATGTGTCAAAGATACTTTAAGTATCATCTTATCTTTTCGTATTTCAACTGAGTGATGGATGCTGCTTCGAGGCTTTAACTGTCAGTGGGTTTGAATGTCAAGTTCTACCCGCGGTTGAATGAGAAAGGACAAAATAAAAATCTTTATGGTGCAGTGTGACACCGTATCAAATGCAAATATTTTCTTTTTCCTTTTGCCAGAGATGAATTTTTCTGATTTCAATCATTGAAACGATATTGAATTTTTTCTTACTATGGCCACCAGATTAATCAAAGGGGAATTGCTGTAAGCTTTTGCAATTTTCAAAGTCTAACAAATTTAAAGAAAAAAAACTTCCTCTTTTGTCGCCATTCTACTCACCATTCAACATACTCGTAGTTTCTTTTGCTAATTCCAACCGAGCTTCTAACTAAGTTTAACCACAAAAAAAAAAAAAAAAAAAAAACTTTGGACAAATATAACTAGCACACACATGTCGTGGAAAAGAATGTTAATAAGGTTTTCTTTTCTAATCTTTGTATCACCACAACATAGAGCTATGAGTTTTAATTAAGAAGGAAAAAAAAAATGAGAAAAAAAGAACACGTTAAAAGGGAAAGACGCTGTAGTATGAATAGAAAGCTGGAAATATAAAAACTTTTGGTGAGAGTTGAAGGAGTCTTTTCGCAGTTGCCAGTCAGTCAAAATCGAGGAAAGTATAGTTTTTCCTTTCTATTTAATTAAAATATTAAATTAGAAAAGCATGAAAGGAAAACATCTTTTGAAGAATATTTCATTTTCAGACATCATAAATTTAGTACTACTGAACATAAAGAGTACCTTTAGATATAGGTCTACGATTTGATAGGTTTTTTTCTGTATAGGTAAGGCACACAGGGTGTATTACAGACGGCGCACAGTGGTCGGATTCGACAATCTAGCGGGACAAAACTATTTTGAAAGGTAAAACATGTTTCAACTTACTTAGAATAGAAACAAGATTGGCAGCAGGAAGTTTCTGTTTTGTATCATCAGTTGATCCACCCCATATATTGTCAAAATAAGCCTAATATCGAATTACTGCACACGTTATCGAGTAATGCGTGGGAAAATCATGTGAGTTTGCTAATACAACTTTTTTTTATAATTAGCACACACTTGGCATTACAACTTTTTTTTTAATTAGCACATACATCTAGAGGTTATAAATATTTTTTTAATGTTATAAGACACAGTGTAGGTATATACGATACGACGCGACGGATTGAATAGGAGACACCGATGCACGTTGCTTTTGACCTTTTGCAAATCGTGATGTAGGGGAAAACCCGAGTAACGTAGCTGCGTAATCTTGTTTCATAGTTTTAATAATATTTCATCATGAATAGATCAGCAGCCTACTGTGATTTGAATAAGAGGAATATTTAGAGCTAAAAGAAAATCACAAGTCATTTGACAGCCCTTTTCCATGTCCGAGCTCCCACAAAGAAAACCTTGTGTTATAGGACGAGTTGAAGTTAAATCCTGGGCTCTAAAAATGCTCAGTTTGACATTCAGGGCGAGTTGAAGCTTGCAAAAAACGTTTTCAGGTGACTACATGATCTATATTAGTAATAACTAAACGCGAGGTACAAAACAACGATGACGACGACATAATGATAACAAAACAACCATTAAAAGCAGTCGCAAAAGACAACAAGTATCGTTTAACGTAGTCGCAAAGTGACAAAAACGTCATTTCTAATACGAGCCCAGGGTAAACCGAGAGCTTTAACAAACTTTTATTAATTCTTATAATGCAGCCAATGTAGACGATGCCTTGAGCTACTTTAAGTTAAGACGTTATTTTCCGTCGTTTGAGCTAGCCCTAAACGACGAACATGCTCGTGCTCGCTGTATTTTGGTCATGTACTGGCTGGTTCGAGAGCAGCTCACGAGCCCCTCGCTGTTCATATATCTCGGATTAGGTAAAATGGGTGACTCATAGCCAGGATTTTGTAGAAGCATTCACATGTTTACGCAGTGGAGAATCAACACGAAATAAATGTTCGTCAAATGTGTTCGCAGTGTAGTGTAGGGAATAATGCAAACGGGCGTGTTCGGCGAGCATGTTCGTCGTTTAGGGCAAGTATAGTTCTTATTCGTTCGATTAATACGAATATTTGAGTAATTTTAGTGGGAAAATCTGATCGTGTTATTCGTGTATTTTCGTTTAAAACGAAACCTCTCAGTTAATTGTATTGAAATCGCTGAGTGCGTTTAATAAAAATAAATAAATAAATAGGGTAACGCAACAGAGCGAGGAGCCCCTGGCCCCAGCGTATTTCTCACAACCATGCCTTGTGAGGGAATGGAAGGGACCTACAATTTTCTGCCGGTTCCGAACGGCTAATCGAGAAATCGCTTTTCATGGCAATGAATACTAACGGAGGACTCGCGAAAGGCGATACCCGTGAAGAAATCATTTTTGCCTCTGTTGGGATTCGAACTCGAACGTTTAATATGACTCAATCTAGAATGAACTCATTGGAGTCGTCTAAGTTGAAATCCGTACGGTGTGATTCATTTCGATTCGTTTAAAACAAAATCAGTCTAATGAAAAAGGTTTCTTTTTGATAAATTTAAAACTTGTGGCAGATGTTTGGTTTGAAAATCTCATGGTGTTGCTGTTACTAACTGTAATTGTAACGCAGAGTTTAAATAATTTTATTTCTAGACCACTCAACATGGAAAAATAATGAATTGAAATCTAAGCGTTCTTATTTAAACCCGCTATAACTGATTTGGTTTTAAACGAACCAAAAATAGTCACACAATTGCTTTGAAATCACATTTAAGGCCATGTAACTTATTATTACATGAACAACACGATGGATGTATTTACACACTGCCTTTTAGTGCTGATAGTATTTTCAAAACTTCGAATTATGTTGAGAAATTTTTGGTGGTGGATCATCATCATACCACAATTCATTAGTGATTCAGTGTGAATTAAATTTTTCAAAAATATGAAACAGAACAGACGTCAAAATTCATTTAAAATATTTAAATAGCATTTCTCTTTTTGTAGAAAAAGAGTTACCGTAACTGATACAACCGCTAAGATTAAGGTTACAAATTTCAAAATCCAATTCTCAATTTTTATTCGTGTCATAAAGGTGAGAACAAATTACATTTAGTGGAACATTTCCCTTTTCACTCATAGTTTTAAGGACGTCAACCAAAAAAAAAAAAAAAAAAAGTAAATCAAAGCCACCAAATATATTATCTCATCCTTGAACTATCTAAAATTCAACAAGCAAAATAACTAAAGAAAAACTGCTAATTCTTACACTGCCAAGATGCAACTAAAAATAAAATCAATTTTTCGCCTAAAAGTCTTATTTTTTTCTGAAGTAAAAAAGAATATGTCTTCATTAATAACAATGATCTTCATTAGCAAAAACTTCTTCATCGAGATTGTCGATTAATAACAAAGAGAAAACTTCTTTTGCTATCGTCCCACTTGTACGTATTCGTTTTCAACAAATCTGTGTTTGTGTTGAATTTTTTCTTGTGAACATCTCTCTAAACTTCCTCGTATCCTTTTTCCTAGCCTCTTCCGAGAGTTGCCCTTAGGAAGAATATAAGACGATAATTTGATGTCTTTTCCATGAAAGAGCCTATAATATCTATAATAATAATTGCTCTAACCACATCAAGCTTTTTTGTTTTATCCATTTGACCCCAAAATTTAAAAATTTGGTTTCGCGATATTAGGAAGACCATTGTAAAAATTGAAAAAAAAAAAAAAAATTATATGGGCGTTGCAAAAAGACGCAATGGATTTGTTTTTTACTTAATAGCCAACACTCTCCACAAAATTATTTTTTATAAAGTTCGAGGCGGAACTCGGCGGAACTCTATACTTTTGCTCCAAATGAAAATTCAATACAAACAAATCCAGTTAAATTTTCCATGTTGAACTAAAAATGCTATGAAAAAATTATTTAATGAACCAATTAATTTCGGAAATCGTTTTTTTACTACTCACAAACAATTCTGTTAAAGACAAAATTATTCCAAAAGACGCACCGTAGCACTTTCTATAGCTGAACCAAATTGTACAAAAAAAAACCATTCATTTTCTGTCATTAAATGGCTTTCATAAAGAACTTAATTCAAAGCTTAATATTTTCTTAACAGTGCAAAAGATAGAGATACAAAATATATGAACTATTGTTACTTATTGTATTGACAAGTTAGCAATAGCAACCTCAATTCAATTTTTATTTGAAGATCAAGATAGACATTTCATCTCAGGTCAAAATACATTTCGACAGTTTGGCAGAAATCACCCCGCAGTGAAAGAACTTTTATCGACCCAGCAGTTTTAAGGTTCCCGTTTACGGTGTCGATCCCGTTGAAATATAGGGATTACTTATTAAGCCCCTGTCCTTTCTCAGGCTCTAGGCTATCTTTGAACATAAATTCCATTTAAATCGGATCAGTTTTCTGGTCGAAAGATGATAACAAAGAAACACGAACAGACAGAGGTACTTTTGGATTTGTAATATTAATAAGGATGTCCATCTTCGGGTTCTAGACTATCTGTGTACCAAAATTCATATAAATCGGTTCAATAGTTTGGGCGGTAAATACAAACAAAGAAAAACGTTTCCGAAGGATGACTTAAAGCTTATGCCTATTACTCGGGAATAGTGTAGTAATCTAACGGTGGACATTTTTTGAAATGGGTGCTGTATTTCCCAAGTTCCCGGTTTTTGAAATCGGTGCTGTAGTGTCAAAGTTCCCGTATACGTTCCTGCTCTCGTGGGAATATAGGGAAAAAATATAAAGCATATGTCTTTCCTCAGGTTCAGAACAATCTTGGTACAAAATTTCATTTAAATCGGTATATTAGTTTGGGCGGGAGATGGTAACATAGAACAACGGACAGACAGAGCTTCTTTCACACTTATTATATTACTAAGGACTCCCGTTCCCGTAGGAATATGTGGATGAATTAAAGTTTATGCTACTCTGGGATAGTGAAGCATTCTATCGGTGGAAAATTTTTTGAAATCGGTGTTGTAGTTCCTAAGTTCCCGTATACGTTCCCGTTCCCGTGGGAATATAGGGATAAAATATATAGCCTATGTCCTTCTTCAGGTTCTAGACTATCTCTGTACAAAATTTCATTTAAATCAGTTCCGTAGTTTGGGCAGGAGACGGTTACATAGAAAGCCGGACAGACAGAGTGACTTTCACATTAATAAAATTAGTTAGGATTATTTCATTTTAAACTTGCAAATGGGCAATTTTCTGCTGTTTGCGTGTTGAATGAAACTATTGTTGTATATTGTTTGGTGCCATTACTTCATATTTTTGGAAGATGTCACGAAGAGAGAACGAAAGAGTTTCAGTATCGTATGTGCCCCTTAGCATGTGTCGCCTCGTCCATGAGGTGTGTCTAGTTTTATGACACAGTTTTACGTAATGAAATTCTTTATTTAAGGTTTAAGCGTTTGACTGGTTTGTGGATTTTACCATAAAAAGGCTGTTACTGAATGTAATACTTACATTTTGATAATTAATTTAAATATTTATATTTTATGTAGACTTCAGTGTTTTTTTGAGTGGTTTATTTGGCTTTAATTACGTCTGTGTGAGTTGGATGTTTGAAACCACTCAACGTAAGGATCACATCACCTCTAAATTCAAATGTACACTCTTCGGAAGATTTTAGAATGTTATAAGGCAAAACAAAATTTTCATTAAAAAAAAAAAGAACGAGACATAGCCCTACACAATAAATGATAATAATTGGTTTCAGATATAATACTTCTAGTTGGTGAGATATCTACTTTTATTTTATTCATTCATCCTTTGAGTAAAACATCACCATGGTAAAAAAAATAGTCTTTCCTTTTCATGACTGCCTCTTTTATACGAGAGACTCTGTGAAAAAAGAAAAAAGGATCATCTACCTCATCGTTCATTTCATAAGAGTCCAACGGAAAGACAATTACTTTAATATCTCTGCGGGTACAGTCCTTGTCCTCGCGGATTTATAGACAAAGCAATAGACGGGGAAGGACAGAAAAGACAGCAACAACTGTCTTCATATCATTTCAAAAGGAAGTAATTAAGGCTTGAAAAAACGACTAAAAAAAGAAAGAAAAAAAATTAAATGCATTTCAGAAAAGAATGTTGGTTTTCTACTAACAAGTTGGAGAGAAACAACAAAACCAAGATATGATTGAAAGGAAAACAAAAAATAAACTCCAGGAAGTTATTTCTGTTCCTTTCGTCCTCGTCATAACAATATTGAATATAATAAAAATAAGGCAAAGTCAGCTTTTTTGTAGTTTTATGTCACAAGCAATAGGTTCTATGAAACTTAAGTTTCTGTTTTTCTTTTTCAATCTGAGTCATTTGTTTGAAGAGTTTATATCCGCTTTGTCACAAAAAAAAAAAAAAAATGTCACACACAAAACGATATTTACATTAGTTTGTATAGATCACTCGGATTTTATTCTCAATCTTTGTGAAAGGTTATACAATGTCATAAATAAACATTCAAATTTCAATTTTGCCCATTTTTAGAGAGATGATTTTTTCCTTATTCATAACCTTCGTATGTCCTTGTTGAACAAATATTCTTAAATGAAGTGTGCAGCATTTGGTGTCAACACATATTCAAATATATCTATAATAAATTTCACTAGGTCCCTGGGAACAACATATTAGGCTTCCTCTTTAAGGCACTTGCTGCATGTGCGGTAAATCATACCAGTTTGCTTGTTCTCAAATAGAAATGTAGGTACAGGTACATATACATATAGTAACCGGGTAGGCATATTTAAATTTAATTTCAATTAGTTCTCATAACTTGAATGTTTACAGGAATTTGATAATGTAGAATTAAGACGAAATTTGAAAAACTTAGTGTAGTGTGACAAAAACATTCAAAGATGGCAAACAAAAGGTTTCTTGATGAGCTACATCAAGAAACAACTTGACGATCTGTTTGAGGATCTCAATACACCAAGAAGACTTTCGGAGAAGAAAATGAGAGCAAAGTGGAAGCAGCTGATGAGTAGGTTGAAGCATAAACGCAGGAGAATGCATCCATGGTCTAAATAAAAACGGTGATTATTGATCATTAAATTCAATTGATTCCGATGTACAAAACTTGCTTCCAGGCTGCTTTTGAAAAGGACTTTTGAAAATACGGATGGATGATATTTCTATCAATAATCTATACACATAAAAAGGAATCCCTATATCCCTTGGTCACCCCATCACGCGTGAACGGCTGGACCGATTTCACAATTTTTTTCGTTGTGTTTGTTATTGTTAGGAGGAGGTTCGTATGACAGAAAAAATTTAAAAAAAAGTGAACGGAAGATCCCTACAGGAACGGGGTTGAGAACGGAGACTTAGAAACTACTACACAAATTTCAAAAACTCTTTCAGCACTGGGATACCGTATAATCCCTCAGTAACTTAGCTAAGATTTTTGTAAATCTCTTGCAAGCCATTGGTGGGAAATGGGGTATCTCCCCCAAAATCACTCATTGGCTGTTTACCTCGGTAATTAGACCGATACTCAAATACGGGGTGATTGTCTGGTGGACCGCACTAGACAAGATGATCAAAGCTGGCCAAAGTTCAAAGAACGGCTAGTGTGTGTTTTAGTGGCGCACTGAGGACAACCCCATCGGACGCCCTTAATGTACTACTCGATCTCACATCCCTAGATATGAGATCTACTACTAGCTCAGCTACTCGACTCAGGGCTATATCACATTGGACCAATAACCAAATCGGTCACACTAACATTCTAGATAACTTTAGATTCCTACCGAATCGATCCGACTACACCACCCCCAAGTTGGTGTTTGATAATAATTTCCAAATAACATTACCTTCAAGAGAAGCTTGGGAAAATGACACTCTCTTGGAAAATGAAGTAATACACTTTTACACCGATGGTTCAAAATCCAGCGAAGATGTAGGAAGTGGAATCCATTCAGAAAAACTGAATCTTAGTCTTTTCTGTTCCAAGCGGAAATTCTGGCGATTAAGGAGGTGCTGTCTTGGCTCAAAAAAAAAAAAGTCCGTGGGGATATTCGAATCTTCTCGGACAGCCAAGCTGCCCTTAAATCTCTTGCCTCTGCCTCAAAAAAATCTATCACGGTCCAAAATTGTCAGATTTCTCTGAGGGAGATCAGTTCAACACTCACCTTTCTGGGTGCTGGGGCACAGGGACATACCAGGCAACTGTATGGCAGACAACCTAGCCAAAAAGAGCACGACCACTTCCCTACTCTTCCCGAATAAAACAACATAGTTGTACCTATCGCTACATGTAAGCTCCTACTTAGACGCTTAGACACTTCGAGGATAACAAAGACTATATGGACTGAGAGTAACAACTGACTTGCAAGCAAAAAAGTTTGGCTGTGTGTAGACTCAAAACTCTCGAAGAGTTTGTTAGCCCTGAACCGCCTGTATCTAGGTTCTAACATAGGTGTTCTTACGTGACACTGTCTAATAGGAAGACCCGCCAAAAGATTTGGTGTTTTTTCTTATGATTTCTGCAGAAGCTGCATGGACGAAGAGGAGGAAGAAACCTTTCGACATCTTCTTTGATCATGCCCTGCAGTACTTCCTACGAGGAAAACTCATCTCGGTCAATTCTTCTTCGATACTAGCGACTTAGCTTACATAGACCCTAAAAGTCTTTCGAAATACATTAAAAGTTCCGCTTGGTTCGACTAGCGGGCTAGTCCCGTAATGGAAGATAAATGGGTGATCAACTCGTTAATCTTACATCGAGATCAGTATGTGATTAGCTGATCTCTGTGGTATCACAATGGGCCCTTGCAGCCTAAGTGTGTCAGGTAATGTACTCATTGGCTTAGATTTTATCGCTAAAGCTCCACGGGAACAGAAACAGGAACGAGAACGGGAACTTTAAAGTTACTTGACCGATTTCAAAAATTCTTTCAGCTCTAGGATGTTACATTATCCCTTAGTGACATAGACTAATATTTCATTCACATATTTCCATGGGAACGTAAGATTCCCACAGGATCGGGGTTGGTAAAGGGAACCTTGAAACTACCCCAAAAATTCTTTCAGCATTTTTAGATGCCACATAATCCCACAGCAAAAAAGATTATATTTCATCCTCATATTCACACAGAAGCGGAAGAACGAGAACGGGAAGCTTAAAACTACAGAACCGAGCAACGCCGGGTGGGTCACCTAGAATTTTAAAACAATATTGAATGGAAAAAGAGAAATAAGGTAAACAAAAAAAGGAAATTGTTAATAAATTAAAAAAATATATTGTGAAATCTAATATCGAAGTCGGCAATACGGCGATCATAAATGAAAAAAATAAGCTATTAAATTGCGGCCGCAATTTGTGTGGCAGCAACGTGAGGCTACGATACAAGTTAGCATCTTGTAGTGTCATCTAGTGGCAAGTATTGACAGTTATTCTACTAATCAGATTAAGCATGTCAAAAATACAAAAATTTAAGCCCACTGGCTTACGCATTTTCGTCCACGAACTACTAAAACAAACATCGAAATGTACAAAATTTTGCATATACATTTAAAATGTAAGCAGAATGGGATGATTTAAATAGATTTTATCGGTTCAAAGCAACTTCAATTTAGAGACATTATTTATTCTTTTTCTGTGACTGAAATATGGTGAATGTAGAAGTACTCAGCAAAGGACCTTTTTTTCGTTGAAAGTTTTAAATCATAACAGATGGCCATAACCTCATCTGACTAACTATTTAAAAGAGCATTAATTTAAAAAATTTATCACAATCAATTTAAATTAAATACCCATTCAACATAACGCTTCTTGTCTCTTTTACTAATTAACTTTCTTTTGGGTAATGTCTCCTTAAATGCACAACTACAAACGACTGGCCGAAAGGGTTATAATCCTAATTAACCCAAAATGTCATCCCTAGGCCAAATAAAACATAAGAAGAACTTGTACATGACCACAAGAATTTTCGCACCAGGGATAAAAAACATTTTCTAATTCAAGCACAAAAAATCATACTTGGACAAACACGAGAAAAACTATAGCCAACAAAAATTTTTTTTTACTCGAAGTTGAGTTTAGACAAACAATAACCAACTTTGGGGGGAAAGAGTTGAATCAAGGAAGAAAGCCTTAATATTGCATAAAATATTCAGAGATATTAAAAAGGGCAATTGTATACGCATTGAGTGGCTGTTGCTACTGTTGCCTGACATAACATCCGCGTCGAAATTTTATCTGTGTCGTTTTTGTGTTTTTATTATTTGAAGTATACCGTCCAAGTGTATGTATAGTGAATGTGCTGCAATTAAAATTTACTCCTCAGTCGTAGGACTAAACTCTTTTTTTGTGGTAGTAGTGTTTTCTTGTAAATAACAGTCGTTATCGTCTTGTCGTCGAAGAAATTTTTTAATATTTTACACGAGGATAAACAGGACAGGGATTGTTATGTGGTTAGCCACAGTATCATTAAATTAAATTGGCGCTGCAATTACTTTCAACTTAAAACAGTGTTTACATTTTTTTGTTCTTCATTTAACAGCTTTTATCAACAAAGTTAAGGAGAGCATAAGGCTTTTTAGGTTTATTGAAATATTTTCTTAATTCTACGTCACACAAAAAGGAGTTTACTGTCTAATCAAAATTAACATTTCTTATCTTTCGACTTTATAGAGTTTTAGAACTTGAAAATGTTTTCTCTTATTTATGTACACACATATAAATGAATTCATAAGGTAAGACCTATAGTTAAGCAAGCAGCCTTTTGCGTGTTTTTTAACGAGGCTGTTATGTATACATGATATCCAAAAAAAAAAAAACGCTTCCCGAACAGCGCGGCTTTTTTTGTTTGAGGGTTGGTTTTCTTGATCAGTTGTCAAACCAATAAAAGTCAACAAATTAATTTTTTTTTTTTTGCCAAATTCACACAAAAACCTGAAAAATGTTTGTTAAAACCTAAAGCAATTGTAAGGAGTGGAAAATGAAAATGTTACGTAGTGAAATTAATTCAGGTAAACAATTTTTTTTGTCCTGTTTTTTTGTTAGTTTAGAAATCTCAAAAAAGGTCCGTTCACAAAGGTAACAAGGAATTTCTTTTTTGTGTTTTTGACTCTGTTTACATGCTGGGGTTGAATTCATATGAGAGGAAAATTATTTTTTTACTTGTTTCAAACGAATTAAACTATCAATAATAAAAAAAATAAATCCATTTTAATGGAATACCTTACAATTACATTTGAAAAAAATGTTAACATTCACAGAAAAATGTTAAAAGAAATATGCAAAAAGTGCTTTCAATCACTAAACAGACTTTTTTTTATTGCTATTACGTTGTTTTATGTATCTTTATATATAAATCTACAAATCTATCTCTTGAATTCAATGAAATTCTAAAAATCACAAATCTTAAGAAACAAAATTCCAGCTCGCATTGAAATTAGGTGTATTTCCTAGTCTTTGGAAAAAATCCTTCATCACACCTGCATTTATAAAGAATGAAAAGATAGATATAAAAAATTTTAAACCCATTTCCAAACTCTCATGCATTCCTAAGCTCTTTGAACAAGTTGTTGGTGACTGCCTCTCTTTTTACACAAAAAATTTTATTTGCAATCAACAGCATGGTTTTATCCAAAGAAGATCGACGGTAACCAACCTGCTATCTTTTTATCATAACTGTTCCAACTCTCTTGAAAATGGGTATGAACTCGATTGTATTTACACTGACTTTTCCAAAGCATTCGATCAACTTTCCCATGATGTTATATTATATAGACTAAAGGCATTTGGTTTCCCTACTGAATTAATTATATGGATTTGTTCTTATCTACAGAATAGAACCTATCAAGTTAAGTTTCGTAACTGCTTTTCGAACACTTTTATTGCCCTGTCGGGTGTCCCACAAGGCAGTCACCTTGGACCTTTACTTTTCATTGTCGCAATCAATGATGTGGTCTCATACATTTCTTATAGTAAAATTTTGATTTTCGCAGACGATATGAAAATTTTTAAATCCATTAAGAATGCTACTGATCGCGTACTTCTTCAGAAAGATATCGATAGTTTTGTAATATGGTGCAGTAAGAATAGCCTTAGTCTCAACCCCTCCAAATGCCAAACTATGACTTTCTCGAAAAAAAAGGGAACCTAGTAAAGATGTGTATTCGATGCCTGGTCATTTATTATGTAATGTTTCAAGTTTTCGAGACCTTGGTGTTTACTTCAATGTTAACCTCGAATTTAATGAGCACATAAGCTCAATTGTAAGGAAAACTCTTCAAAATGAATTGTTTGTGTGATTTCTATTTATTTATTTTCATTATAGATGAGAAGCGATTTTTTCGGTTTGAAATAACAAATTATTTGCGCAGGTAATGTTTTTTCCAAAAAATTAATTAAATGTGCTGACTAACTTTCAGACAATAATAAATTTAAATTCATCAATCAATTTTGTGTGACTATCAATTGTCATCGAATTGTTGATACATTGACAATTCGTATCAATGATCTCTCGTGAATGATAAAATCAGTATTCTGAAAATCAATTGTTTCCAACTTCTTTATCATTTAGTCAATCATCAATAATTGGAAAAGGGTGTTGCAATTTTTTCTATGAATAAATAATTTAACTGAATTCACTACTTTATCTGTCTCTTGGCAGTTATGATTGTCTCTTAGTCTTACGCAAAGAGCAGGCGTATCTCTATTTCTAATTGTATGAGTATTATGATGTTGCATCATGCGGAAGAATTTTTAAAATTAAGTCCCTGAATCTTGAAATAACGGTACCTGCCATACAAGCTTTATAATAGTACTTATTTTTCTGAAAAACGGCTATAACGATTTTAATACAGTTTTATATGTGAAGCATTTTTTCTTAATTAGCTTTTTTATGATAAAGGGTCAGCCAAATAACTTTTTTTTTGAAAATGCTATAAAAAAGTGCTGAATATTTTCTCTAATTTTTTATTTGAAAGTACAATCCTTCCGGTTAATAATGGTAGTAAAAGTAGTTTAGTTAAAAAAAAAATATAGATTGTTAGAGCTTTTGAGGAAGCGGCGGCGGGTACCTATCCTTTATTTTTACAAAGAAATAAAAGATAATGGCAAAAACTTAAGGGGGTATTCTAGCCTAGAAATTTAAAAAAAATTGAAATTTTTTTTATCATAATTAGATAGCTTAGATATTCAAAAATATCTCCCTAAAAAGATTTTTCAAAATTTAAGTTATTTCCGAAGTTAAGGCCGTCTATTGACGTGCAAACTGAATAGAATTTCACTTAACGCGAAACTTCAAATGCGTTTTTCTCAGAACATACTTTTTCAATACGATATACCCACGATTCCTCAAGTTCTACTGGACCGATTCACTTGAAATGAGGCATGAACCAGCCTCATCCTCAAAGTCCAATTTTTACTATTTTTTAAAAATTCGAGAAACTCAAAAAAGGTGAAAAAAGAGTTTTTTTTCAAACAGTCGCCATTTTCTCATTTTTTTTTACTTATCGCTGGTTCATGCGATAGCGACATCATTACAGATTAAGAATCTTTTTTTCTTTTTTAATTCGGATGACTAGGAGGGTTGAAATAATGGGTATGGTCATGTGACAATTTTTTGAGATACCCCACTTCATCACCTGCTAGAATTCAAAGTTTTTAACTTTTTTTCTCTAATCTCTTGACATTAATAAATAACTGACAAGAAAATGGATGGTTAAAATATTGATTGTCTTTTTTTTACGACACTTTAAAGATTACTTAAAACTTATGTCTCTAGACTAGAATACTCCCTTAAGCTTTTTACATCATTTAAACACTTAATCTATGGAACATGCATCAAACAAATATTTATGCTTTTATTCCATTTCACTTGTATAAGATCAAACGTAAAATGTATCTTATATTCAGCGGAAATAGAAATATAGGTATTCTATTTTTTACGGGGGTGAAAAATGATATACCCAACCTGCATGCGCGACATACAAACTTTTGTGGTAATTAAGTTGCCGACCCATAGAATCCTTTGAGTCCTTTGTGACTATGAATCCATGAATGTTGCCGAAAGAGACCAATGATTGACTCAGAACTAGCAAAGCATTGACTTTATGAATACACACATTGACTGCCATGTAGTCATTTCAAAGTGAAGCCTGCGGTACTGCTTTCACTTTGTTTATTTTGAGAAACTCTGCAACTAACTTGATACTAGTCTTGGAAATTGGCAACAGATGAGTCCTGTTTCTATGAGCTAAAAAATCACACCTATTGAAGGACTGAAAAGTTTTGCAGATTGTTAAAAAGGCAATCCACAATGCCACACACATAGTTGGCATTTGACCACCAGGTTGCATCAATTGCGATCCTGTTTTCGGCTTCAAAGTCCTTGCCAATCATACATATATGGAGATGAAACTTGACTGGAACTTCTTATATTGATTATGAATGTAAAGCAAAGAGTAACGGGTTTTATAAATAACTCAAAATTGCTTTACAACAGCACTTTATAAATGATTTTCGTTGTGTATTTCACTTTCAAGCCATTTCAGCGCTTCTGTCTTCTGACGAAACTCGAAATATGCTAACTGAAAAGTTCTTTGCTTCACATTGAAACAAATGGGAGTTTATTAAAAAAAACTTTTTTTAAATTTGTAACAAATATAAAAAATCACAAAATTAAAGACAATTTCAAAAACTGAATCAAATTAATGTGGTGGTTATGCAATAACTATAGGACTCCTCAATCAAAAAATATCGCATCAATAAATATCTCCCCTTTCTTTGTACATATAAATTAACGTTTCCTATATTCCTAAGGCCGATTAACACCTCCTATTAGCTTGGATATTAATTTCTATTATATCTCAAATATTTTTTTTTTAATTCATTTGTTATGTCGTCTCAGAGTTCTCAGCTGTTGCACTGTCTTCTACAACGATGATGTCGGGCATTTCAACGTTCCGTATAGTTAGGTGCAGCTCTCTGAATCTGCCGTCTAAGGAGCTGTTTAAGCCATCATTACTATCACAACCTGTACAAAATTTCTTATGCTGTTGGTGGACGAGTCCCCTAAGCATTTATCAAATTGCTCAAACTTATCTCTCGATACGTACATTTTGCTTAGAATTGCGCTTACTTCTTCTTCGATTCTTTCTTGCAGTTTGTGTATTGAATTTTGAGGCGAACTTCTTATATGAATTATTTGAGGGACATTCCGAGTAAAAGCAGCTTTCTTTTAATTTTTCATTGCTTTCTTAGCTTTATCATTCAAATATCAGGTTTCTTTGGCTTGTTGTATGTTGGATTCTCTTTCGCCTAGTTTGTAGTAAGGGCAATGCTTCAAGCTGCTCCCTGTCCTTTAGACTTGGATAGATGGCAAACAGAAAATCTTCCCACCTGAAAGAATAATTGCCCGCAGTCTACTTTGTTTGTATTATACTTTATACTGCTGCAAATAGCCTTTCTTAGTTTGTTTTCCTGAGAATCTATGCAAAATGAATCTTTTCACGGACGGGTGTAAACGGCGCGGCGTCGCCAGAATGTTCGCCCTTAGTCCCCTCTGCTGACAAGCGAGGAGGCACATACATACATTCTAACTAACACTTACCGTTAGTCCTATCCCATTACTATACACAAAGCTGCAAATTGTTATTGACGTCTGATATTCTATATCTGCCGTAATGAAGTATCAAAAGGTCAGTTTCTAGGGACGTTGTCCACAGGACGAAAACTTGAACAATTTAATGTCATGTACATAATGCTGCGTGGATAAGAACTTTGGGACTCATTTTGTATGCAGCAACGGATGCAACGGATTCTTTGGGTGAATATCGATGGCCGATTGTGTAAAGTATATGTCGAAAACAAGAATATATTTCTTGTGCGAAGGATGAAAATTTTTGCTGTGGTTGTCGTTGAAGACCTTGCTTTTGTGTCTCGAAAAGAAATCTAGCCTCAATACAATGCTAAATTTTGATACTGAATTGAGCTATTCGGCTATAAGCAGCTTTGTAAAAGCCAAAGAAATAAAATAAAATCAGAATCAACCTGCTAAAGAGTTGGTTACTACCTAATTCTCGCCGTGAGAAATGAAGAAAAAAACGTATTTAAAAAATGTTGGATAAAGTAATTATTTTTATGTACATATGTACTTAATTCATCTTATCCCTTGGGTTCTCTGCAAAGTTTTAAGAAAAGTATGAGAAAATTTCAAGCCAACTTCTCGACTACAATTAGTTTAAGTTTTCAAGTTGACTAACCTCCAACCAATCGAAGGTCATTTGTTTCGTCTTACATGATTGGAAAAATCCACAAAAAATAAAATGTTATGCTGCCCTTGACATGATTATTCCATCCTACAATACTTATCCTATTTGCTAAAGTTATTTCATAAGCATAAGAAGCTGGTATTTCCTATGTTTTATTGATCCTTTTTTCAATACCAGTCAATCGGAATGTCATTAAGGGTGGCTTAGTTCTCACAGTGAAGCACTGCTGTATGCAACCCTTTCTTCTGATACCTTTTCTCTTTTGAAGTCATCACGCACCACCACACTTCCATTTTCTTTTTGTTTCGTAAACAATTTCATAAAAAAAACATCAATGTAACCGCGCCCATTTACTATGAATCGGCAATTGGCAAAAACAGTAAATTGCAGGAATCAACGAAGGATAATACTGAAATCACATGAGCTTTTGAGTTGCTGTTGAACATGTAACTCTTTTTAAGGTATTTACCATTCTGTGAACACTTCAAACAAGCAATATTGGGTTTTTTGTTTGTTTGTTTTATCAAGACATTTTATGTTATTAAGGGTAGCGATATGTTGAAAAGCTGCACAGAATACAAAAATAATATGTTCATGATATTTTCACATATATTTCAAAATGATCGAGGAACTTTGGGACCGAAAACACAGAACAGAGAAGAAACTGCTAAAAAATTTAATACTTTTTCATCCCAGTATGACACTCAACCTTTCAAGTTCTTTAAAATACTTTTCTATTGCAGCATCAGCCTGGGGACTTCCCTGTTCTTCACAACATCCGATTACAAATGATCTAAAAAGAAACAGTTCGACAAATTGACAAGTACTTGATAATGAACAGCTGTAAGATTATAAAACCACACTTTAAAAATCACTACGGACCAAGCAAGTCAATTCGAATCGAAACTCCTTACCAAACTGTCTAGATTGCTGGGTGTACACAAAATCCACACAACACCATACCATTCACAAGCCAATGGAATGGTTGAAAGGTAACTCAAATGTACATACATTGAAAGCTAGGTGTAACACTACCAATTGAAGCTCAGAACTCCCGATTATTCTACTCGGAATTCGCTGCACGCCGTGAAAGAAGACCTAAATGCTTCGACAGCAGAAATTATAAAATGGCAAAAACTGAGACTTCTTGGTGAGATTTTCATTGGCAGGCAAAATCAAGCGTTTCTCCCGACACCTTAATAGAAAAGCTTCGAAACATCATGAGAAACCTCATTCCAATCGAAACTAGACAAGTGAAACAAGAAATCTTCAAACCAGAGAGCTTAAACGAATGCAAACAGGTTTTCGTAAGAATCGACAAGGTAAAGACTGCCCTAATGCCTTCATACGAAGGTCCCTACGAAGTGATTCGAAGACTTCAAAATTTTTTTCTCATAATAACAAGAAACAAAAGTGTATCAATCTCCATTGACCGACTCAAACCAGCGCACTGTAGACTGTACCCAAAATTCAGTTGAGCTAAATCGGAACTAAACTTTCAAGAGGGGGACTCGATTGGAGGAGGGTACAAAAAATTATAGTAAACAAAATTATTGCAGCTAAATTATAGCAACAAAAAGTCGAAGACAAAAACTAGAAAATTGAAACGCAGTAACATTTGCGGTGAATGCGTCCATTCACTTTTCGCAACAAAAGTTTCGTCAAAGAAGTTGACGAAAGAAATTAGCATAGAATATTTTTTGCCATGCCACATCCGACATTGCGATTTTACCCTTCTATTAATTTTTCGCCACCAAGCAAGATAGACGTGCCGGCATTGAAGAAAGTAGAAAGAGAATTGGTGACATCAAAGTAAAACAAAATAAAATCAATTTTTGTAAAGTAATTGATAGAAAATGATATGATAGATAAAATAAAGTAAAACAAATTTAATTAAAATAAATAAACTAAGGAGCATTCACTGGAGAACGGAATTGGGATAAGGAAAAAAATTAGATAACCAGTTTTCATTAATTTTTTTTCACTAAATGTACAAAAAGCCCAAAACTTGCTTTTCCAAAAAGGCAACAACTTCGGCAAACACACACACCTACACACCAAAAAACGGAAACACAACATGAAATCCTTGTCAAATGTTATGCAAGTTATCAATATCAAAACAAAGTTGAAGTGAGAGATGCCAGGTAACTCCTCAAAACTGGGCAAACATAATGGGAGAAATCACCTCAAGTGCAGTCGGCTTGAAATGGGGACATGGAAATCTGAAAAATTTTCATGTACAAAACTACCCAATCAAAGCTGCAATTGATGACATCAAATCGAGCTACCATTTATTTTAACCCGATTAAATGAGTTGATGAGTTTTATGAGTTAACTAGTTAACCCGCCCAGCGTAGCTCGGACCCTACAGTGATCGATTTAAGCTAATAAATTCTTTTCCAAGTTTACTTCAAAATGGGGATGAAATATAGTCCATGTTACTCAGGGGTGTTTATTTTTGAAATCGGTGCAGTACTTTCCTGGTTCCCGGTTATTTTCCTGTTCCCGAGTAAATAAGAGGATGAAGTATAGTCTTTGTTATTTGGGTCCTAACATTGTATATGGTCATAGTGAAAAAAATTTGAAATCGGTCCAGTGGTTTTTGAAAACCCATTCCAGTTCCTGTGAGAATATGGGGATATAATACATAGCTTATGTTACTCAGGGGATATGAAGCACTCTGACGGTCAAAGAAACTATCCAATATTTTCCAAGTTCCCGTTTATGTTTCGCGTCCCGTTCCGTTCCGAGGGAAAAGGGAAAGGAAATATAGCCTACGTCATTTATCAGTTTCTAGACAATTTTTAATTCAAATTTCATTCAAATTAGATTAGTAGATTTGGAGCCTGTTCTATACAAACAAACAAACAAAAAAATTTTTCTCTTTATAAAAGTGTAAGGAAGTCGCTTTTTTTAAACGTGTGGTTTTCAAGAAGAACGAAAATGCATAGAACTTATGTAATATTTGCCCAAGAAATTTGTTTCAATTTTGTTACAACTTATGTTCAAAAATTATGATGATGAGCACACCAAATAGTAGTGACTTTTTGAAGATGTAACAGCATCTCAGCAATGGCTTTTGGATTATCATGACTTTAAATTTTGACCGAATACTAGACGCAGCGAGCGATGAGTTCCGTTAGCCGAACCATTATTTTGGTAATAAATGTGCACATTTCGAAAACGTTGTTCCGAAGCAAGTCTACTCACTCGGATGGCAAAACAAATTGATCATAAACATAATTTACAGCTGTGAAAAAGACGAACTACAAAAAAGTTTAACTAGATTGAAAACCATAAGTCTAAAAAACACCCTTTCTTTCTATTCACGGGTTATCATTTCAATGACAAAACATTTAATTAAAAAAATTGCAAAAATGAGCACGGCTGTACTTGCGGTTGTGTCCTAAGAACAACATCGAAATCTTAAGTCCCAATGTAAAATTTTAGTTTTTCCAATATAAATTTATAAGTTGATATAGGGTTTCCAACTGCACATCAAATATTGAAAAATTAGTTTCATTATTCCAACAGTTCCTAGCCAAAATAAAAAAACGATTTTTTTTCCAGTTGCTAATGCACAAACGCTAAAATTTCAATCAAAGTCGTAAGACCAGTTTTTTTTTAAATCAGTTTTTAATTTTTCACTTTGTTTAAAAACAATTTTTTTTTTTAAAAGTTGCAATTTTATAGGTTTTGGTAGAAGGTGCTTTGAAAAAAATAAGAAAACTCAAAAAACCAATTTTTTTAGATTACGTAATAAAAACATAAAAAATTAAAAATTATCAAATCTGAAACAACTTAGGACTTTGTTAGTATAAAATTTCAGCAAAATTATGTCAGTCATTATCGAAAGAAAGCGGTTCCCTGTTAAGGGGTTAGGGGTGGTTAGAATTTTGAAAAAACCGGTGTTTTTTTGCATTTTCTTAAAGTATAGTACTTTAAAAATATTTTCGGAAAGTTTGAAGTGAATCCGACAATTATCTTTCGAATTATTTGGCGAAGAATAAAAGGCTCTCCAGCGTTCTGATGCGTTTTTTCAAAACTATATTTTTTAAACTGGGCCCCAGTGTGACTCAAAAACCACTTGATAGATTTGAATGAGACTTATGCAGTTAAAAAGCTAGTGCATGTTCGAAAGAATTTTTTTTTAATTCGATTTCTTATGAACAACTAATTGTTGATTATTCCCAAAAATCAGAAAAAAAAATTCCTGAGGCCGCTATTAACCATGAAACCAAATACCTAAAACCCCTCTGTTTTGAAGAAAATCGGTCAAGCGGTCCAGGCTATAAATCCATATACGGACTGACAGGCAGACAAAATTTGCAGGACTTACTTTTTCGAACTCTATAATATCGTTACGTTTTGTTTAGTTGTAATCTCAAATTTTTCTTCCTAAGAAAAAAACCGAACAATTTAATGAGGATTTCGAAGATGATCTAATGATAGTGGCTGGTGGAAGAGGACGCTCACTGGATCACAATCTTCCGATTCGACTCACATTCAAATGAGTTCTTTGATTCCAGTACTGCCTTAGAACCCAATTTCAGGAATAAAATATGTAAAGGAAATCACTGACGAATATTTTCAAAAGTTTAAAAGCTAGCTGCAAAGTCATGAAACAAACCAAGAGTAATATTTTTTTGTGGTAATTTCAAAAGAAAAAGTTTGATTTTTGCCTTTCTGCCGATTTGTTTGTAGCAACTCTGATTTGTACGTAATTTGGGTTAAGTAGGCATTTTCGCAACAACACAAGTGTTCAAGTAATTGATGTGTTAATTCAAATGTCAAGCAGCCATTTTCTTTTAAAGAAAGAAATAAAACATTTTACATCACATCCATTTGGAATAGCTTTTATTGAAGCTACATAAATAAATGGCTTGTTAAAATTTTGTCTGCTTAGGTAATAGGAACTCATAAACACTAATTACTTTTGTGAGCATAAAAAAGTCGTTTAATATGCCGGCAGCAAGAACAGTAATTCAAAAAGGAAAACGCTTCAGCCCAGCATCTTCATTTTAATACTTCAAACTTTTTATCCCCGATGTAGGTAGGTAATCATCCTTGTTTTTAGCTTTGGGATATTTTTCACTAGAAACAGATTCATTGTTGTTCGCTAGGGAAATTTTTACTTTGCTATCTTCTGGCTTCAAAAACCACGGCTAATGTTATCATTATCACAAACGAAATTAATATTATGCTACGAAAACTCGCAATTTATTAGTTATTCTTGAAAAAGTTTTAGAATTGGAATAAAAAAAAGTCGATTTCTGTCTAGACGTATGAAATGAGATATGCTATATGCATATGTATAATGTATATGCTCATCGTGCAAATAGTAGGTACATTGTACAAATAAAGAAAACTATAATACGTTTTGGCCTTGACTTCTTTATTATATTTCATATTCTCAAATTGAAAAATAAATATGTATCTATGTACCTATTTGAAAAGAATAGAAGACAGTCCTGTTCAAGTATTTTATATAAAATAAAGTAAAGTGGGTGACTCAAGAAGGAAAAAGGACACTCGGCAAAAGACAAAGAATTTCTACAAAGGAATTCAATATGTAAGTGGATGCGTCTTGCTTGCAATAAGAAAAAACTTTCAGAAAGGAAACCATTGCACACTCTATTTCTTTGTTATATTGAAGTAGCACGTGATCTGCTCTTATTTTAAAACAAAAAGTCTTAGCACTTGAAGCTTTTAAAAAAATTTAATCTCACTCCGTTCAGCTTTGATTAGTTGAAATTCCTTACCACTTTTCTGACTCCTATTTTTTCTTTGTTTTTTTCAGCATATCTGACCAAGATTTGGGAAAATTATTATAAGCAACTTCACTATCTAATTGACTATGCATTTAGTAATTAGTTTCAGTGAAAAATCGAAGGAAAATCCATTACTACATAGATAGTATAAAACAAAGTTGCCTACCGCTGGCTGTGTATCCCTATGGATGTTCAGATCCTTAAAAGTACGTAATGTATTTTGATGCATTTTTTTATTGATTGAGTGATCCAAGAGAATGATTTATAAATTTGTATAATATATGCATAATGTAGTAGAGAAATACTGACTGACAATTTTAGAGGTTTCTAAAGTTATGACGTAAATAAACACTTGCGCTTGTATTGTATAAACGCTGCGCTGGCTGCACCTTACGAGATAAATCAAAATAATGTACTACAATAATACACACCTCAAGAAGGTCTACAATACAATATTATACACCGCGATGGTATATGTCTAACTCTTAGGAATAATCACAATTTCAATTTCTTACTTGTAGAGGATAAGGTAAAAAACTTGATTCTTTCGAAGATTGATGCGCAAATATATTGCTCTGTAGATAATGTTGTCGATTTGAAAGAATCTGTTCATTTTCTTAGAATTTCTTAGTTCTTTGAACCCGTCTGGACTCCCTCCCCATAAAATAGTGTGGAAAGTTGGTTGTCTTGTTATTTTATTGAGAACCTTTGCCATCAAATCACGCGCTTGCTCGTAACACTATAAGTTTTTATTATAATTGAGTGCACAATACTAAAGGAATGCGATACCTGAGATCTGAGAAGATATCATTTGCAATCACCATTAATACGTCGCAGGGTCAAACTTTCATTGATGCAGCGTTGAGTTGAAGTTTATATTGTCTTTGTCTAATGACAAAAAAGCTATGAACGTGTCTATGTTCTCTATTCTTTAAAGAGAAAATGCCGGCTCTAGGTTACATAATTTTAACGTATAAAAAGGGCCATTAAATGCAAACCATAGAAAAATAAAGAACAAGAGGGAAAACCATTACTTCTCTGCCCCGGAACTTCGATTTGTTTACATTGTTGCTTTTGTAACATGAGATCTATCTGTGATACAAGTATTCAGCTGAATATAAAGTTGTTTCAGTGAAATTACTAACACCACTTCATTTTCGGATTTCAAAACCAGTTTGTGAAGTCAGTTTGAGGATAGATGCCGTGGTGTTTGTGTCTTGTTGTATCTCCCCTGTACTGCAAACGATTAATAAACACATCTCTAGCTAGTGACAAGTTAGAAATGGACTTTAGTAAAAATAAATGTGTACACTGTACAGTACTCACATTTCGAAATTTCATGCAAATGAACTGAAATAGCAGACGAAAACGAAAATTTGGAGTGCAAGTTTAGTTTTGCCTAAAAAGATCTGGATTCAGAACAAATATTAGTTCGAAAATAAATCGCACAAATGGTCAACGAAATGAGAAATGTCAGATGAACCCCTAAAAAGGCGGTTCACTGGTTTAAAACCAAAGACCAGTTTGTTCACAAAGGGTTAAATCAGAAATTTGGTTATCAAGAATTATTCTTAATTCATTGTTTAGGTTCTGTAATCGCCAAAGAGTGCTCCTTTACACCTATCTTAAGACTTGGTTAAAAAATCCAGGATCATTAAAAAAACCATTCCATTTTCCAGCCTATATGTCAAAACTTAATCAAGGTTATCCTATAAATAAATGTACATGTACCTATGTATAATGCATATACTTATGGATGTACTATTTTATTGATTGTGAAAGTTACTTTTTAAATTAAATGCGATAGTATTTCGTTTTTTTAATAATTCAGTGAAGTTATTTTTTTAATTGTGACATGTGATCACATTCAGCCTGAAGGTTTTGTATGTTTAACTGATATGCGCTGTCATTTGATCGAAAATCAAGCCTGAACAAACAGAATTTGAGTAAATCGTTGATTAAATGGAGCAAAGTATAGTAAATCGATGAGCTAGCAAAATTTCTGATCAAATGCTCTGATTCCTTGATAAAAAATTTTATATTATGAGCAAACTGAATCCATGATTATCACATGGAATAATCATTGATGGAAGATTATTTAAACAAACAAACCAGCCCTGTGACCCTGTGTCACTCTACAAATGTGTGCAGTTATAAATTGATTCAAGTCATATTGATCTAGTGCGGCACAAGGGCTCCTTATAAGGCAATTTCAAATGACTTTAAATTTGCTGTCTTTTGTAGTATATTCAGTATGTGCTCTACCTTGGACCATCTGCTATGCCATCTTATTTATTAATTTATTTATTAATTTTTAAGTAGGTCTAAAAATTGATATCTTTTAATGAATTCAAGTTTCTAAAGGAAAGCAATGCCTACAAATAAGTTACACTAATTTGTCTTAAACATAAATCTCATTTATGATATGTAACTTAATAAAATTTCTCTTAGAAAGTGCTGCATTTATCATGTCAATAGATAGGAACACATTTATAAATAAAGGGTGTTTTTTTAAACGTTTGGTTTTCAAAAAGAGCTAAATGGCATGTTTTTTGATGTCATGGTCATGGTGTTGAATGCAACTCACAGGTTTGGAACTCGAAATTATGCAAAAATTAACGTCATTGATTGGCAAACCAAATTGAGCATGGATCAAGTGGCAACTGTCAAAAAGACCAACTCCGAAGAAAGTATTGCCAGATTGAAAACCACACGTCCAAGAAAACACCCTAGAAAACTGGGTTTTACTCTGTGATCTAATTTTAAAGTTCATATTATTTTACTTATTACATAAATATTTATTCTAGTTCATGTTTTTATTATATTTAAAAAAACATAAAAATTCTTTGAAGTCTTGTTATTTGTTTTTTTTTTTCTAATTAGTTAAACTTTGAACTATATCCATCTCCCCCAGAGCGAAAAGCTATCTACGCCACTGCTGCCTGTTACGCGAGAGGTTTGTGGTTCGAATCTCAACAGATACCGAAAAACGTTTTTTAAACGGTTTTCACCTTTCGCGGGGGATTGGCAAACCCTCCGTTAGTAAATTAACTACCATGAAAGCGGTATCTCGATTAACTGTTCGGAACCGGCAGAAAATTGTGGGTCCCCTCTATTTCTTTCACAGGGTATGGTTGTGAGAAATGCGCTGGGCCCCGGAGTTCCTCGCTTTGTTGCGCCACCCTATTCAATTATTTATTTATGCACGTAGGTATGTTTCTGCCCAAAGGGGCATTTTCGATAAAAACAAATTCGATTTTTCACTAAATAGCTAATATTTTTTGGAAAAGAAAAGCATCATACAAAATCAAAAAGTTTGACAAAGACTCTTCACCATCTACTGGATCTATTCACTACTGGTTTACTCAATTTCGGCTGTGTGTGAATTGGGTTAAAACTGGGTTAAATGGGTTAAAATTTCACACTAGCGTGGTGAATAAAATGGGATCAAATTTTACGTTTGTCAAGAAAGAGAGGTGTGTCTAGTTCTTGTTGCATTCACAACTTTTTTTTGTCGTACAAACGGTAAACAAAGCAAAAATTGGTTTTTAGCAATATGGACGGCACATGTCCATCAACATCTACTCGAACTCTACCGTAGCTTATCCTCTGCTAAAACCATAAATTACAATAAAAAATTATATTTTTTAACATACTTCACTAATTTTTCTTTTCTATCCAAAAGAATTGGTTGTTAGGACTCGTTGATATTTTAAAAGTATCAATAAAAGTATTGTAAAATATATTTTTTGAAATTGTTATTCATTTGCTTGAAGTTGTTGTTAGTGCTGTAAAAACAAAAGCTCATACACCCATTATCAAACTATCCGTGATGGGAAATATTTTGATATTTTGACGGGACTATTGTTTCAATATATGAAAATAGTAGTACATGAACGAGAGAAATTAAGGAAAATGAAGATTTTAAAACTTTTTGGAACGTAATATTTAATTTACATTTTAAAAGTTGCTTTGTTTTGAATAAAAAATAGATTAACTTAAACGATAAAAAGGAATTTTGGCAGGGAAATTTATTAAACTATAAAGGTATTTTAGAGAAAATAGTGTTTCAAAAAATCCCTTTTAACGCTATTCAAACAGCAAACATTTAAATCTGAATCCACCACAAAACAAAGCTCAAAATTTAACCAAGGTGAGAAAGTTTAATCCAATTTCAATTGGTAGACAAAATCCATGGTTTGGTATCGAAGAGTGAATGAACTGGATCTTGAAGAAGCCATATGTAGGCATAACAATCCTAGTTTTTTCGTTTTCTGTTGAGTCTCGAACCTACAACGTAACAGGCAGACAGGCTGACACCACTTTATTCTTTTTAATAAGCAAAAAAAACTTTGTCCGTACGTTTTCATTGTTTCAGATAACTTTTTTTTATGATAAATACACAGTCTCAGCAGTGCTTGCAAATCGGAGCATTAGTGGATTCTGTTTTGAACCATTTTCAAGTTGTCGTTTCTGTTTTTTCAGACCTTGCATCTTTTTGTTTAAAAATAACATAAAAGCAATTAATAAATAGCCTTTCTGTTTTCTATGCGATCATTTTTTCTCTTTTTATGTTTATGTCGCTGTGACTGTGGTTGAAGGTGGTCTAAATATTAATATAATTTCAAAATGGTAATTGACTGGCTTTGTTCTTTTAAACTATTGAACTATTCAACGTTTTTTAAATGACAAGTCTTATGATTTTTCATAAATGAAAAAAATTATTTCATTTTAAATAAGTCGTTTCCTTACGAAATTTGTTGACAAACCTGAATCCCGAAATGCCGGTATTGATAAAACCATTCGGAATCACGGTCCCTAGCCACATGCCTTTCCCATGGAAAACAAATTATGAGTCGCAAATTTTTAATGTTTTTCTACGAACTCTCATATTCTAATTGTTTTCTCGAAAAAACAGGTTTATGGATCTGAACCTCGACATAAACTATTTTGCCTTCATTTTATTTTGTGAAAGTTCATAGCGATCCTTAAAATCACTTTTCTTGATTTATTCGTCGTTCGTTGATCGTGCTCAGAAGAATAGCCCATAAATGTTTGTTTTATTCGGGATTCACTTAATATTTTTCATTAAGATTTCTGGTTCATTGATAAACCATTTTTCCTTACGAAGAACAAAATGCGATTGGAGGTATCAATTTACTATTATGGTCATTTGACGCTTTTAAAAGCTACAATATGACTACGTTGCACTATATGGTCAAGGTAATATCAGACACGGCCATATCACACGTAGCCAAACGTTATCGCCCCGCTCAGCATTTGCGCTAGCCTTTTTATATTTTATTTTTATTTTAATTAGTATAAAGATTGGAACTTACCGACTCAATAGCTTTATCCAAACGGTAGATTTCCTCTTGTAGTAGATGAAGAGTACCAGTTTTTCCACGATGTCGAGCAAATGCCGCAGCACAGGCACTGTGAATGCTGTTTACCCAGTTTTCCAATTCAACCTACCAACGAAAAAGAAGGTACAGAATTAAATGAAGATAATACATAATTTAGTGAAGACTTCATTTACACAAGATTAATGAAATAACGGTCCAAGTAAGCTTTTATAAATATGTAGTATTTTTGTTTAAAACTGTGCCTGAGACGAGCAAAACTTAAAAATTTGGCTTCAATTAATTACGTTTCCTGAATGATTCTTAATCGTAGAAAAAGCCAAAAAAAATTAACTCAATACTAACAACCGAATGTCTTCTTATACCTTACCATTTGCATGGGCCATGGGCTATTAATACAAATTAGGAAAGCTCAAATTTAATTAAATATGAAAATGCTGCTCCGAGCTCATTCAAACTGTGATTCCTTTGATATCCTGTTGAAATTATAACGATTTAGAGTAAAACTCCTTACACCAAATAAAGTTGAAACGAACTTGTATAAGTTGAATGCAACAGAAACTAAGCTTTCAAAAATCTAACAAAAAAATTTCTTCTGCACATTCAAATGTGGACATACTAGGTATATAAAAATAAAATAAAACAGCTTTGTAGATAGAATCAAATCTCTTCATTTGACGAAAAAAAAAGCATTGAACACCATTTTGCCTTGCTGCAGTGCACCATTAAAAAAATCATTTCTATTTGCATTTCTTTTCTAAAAACAGAAATACTAGAAACAAAAATAGTAAAACAAATAAACTTTCTCTTTACAAATTGCATTTAATCAAATTTCAAATCTCGTTTACAAATTCAAACCGTATTCAGAATGAAATGCTTAGTTATATTCGAATGACTACACACTCATGACCCAGAAAACTTCTTTCAATTTATTTTTTTCACACAATAAACTGCACTGCTCAAGGGTTCCAAAAGCCCCTTCGTTTCCAACCATATCTTGTTATACATATTTTCGCTTATAGTCCATGCTCGTTGGCTTTTAAGTCAGGGAAATTAAAAAACTTCTTCATCTTAACCATAAGACAATAAAGTGTGCAATGAATGTGTTTATCTATTATTTATATTTTACCCATTATATGCCTTGACTGAAGGCGTTAACTTGTACAACACAGTCGTGTCTCTTATATGCAATGAACTGGAGCCACTGAAAGGACATTAAGGACCTTGATGAAGGCAACGTAAGGATAAAAGTGAGAAAAAAAAAACATATCAAGCAAACATGATATCCTTGATTTTGTGCCGATTTAATTTTTTTTTGCAACCAAACGCAGTCATCTTCGCTTAAGGGGATCAAACACAATCTTTTGCACAAGGATCCACTGAGATTCGTGTTCCTCCCATTGAGTTAGATGGGTAGCTCCCTTCGTGAATTTTGAGCAGAACGAAAACAATTAAATAACCGCAGGGTGTGTTCTAGTTTTACTTGCCAATGAGAAAGTTTTTTTTTTTTTTTTTTGAAAATTTTACATTCAATGGACAGCTTTTGCGTGTGTGTGTGAGATTGTGTGAGTTTAGAAATTCCAAGTAGTATGTCTGCGGATCGTTTGAAAGAGAACGTCCTGTGCGCCGTTACAACTTTCAACACCACAGGAAAGCTATAAAAACGCCGATACTATTTTTTGTGCATGCGTTTGAACAAATATTCAAGGACTCTGAAGTTTTTTTTTGCTATTTAAAAAACAACAAATAACCCTGACTCAAATAGGATGTTAGTGTAAACGCTTTCTGCGGATAATGACGACCAAGGCTTTCAATTTGGTATGGTTTTTTTTCTTGAACGAAGGCATCTGGAAATTTATGTTTAAGGATTTAGTATTTGGCTTAGTGTTCATTTTTAAATGGTGGAAAACTGTGAATCATTGGAACAATTATTAAACTATTCTCATTTATTATTTTTATCAGAATGTGTTCTTCTTCTTAGACTGTTTCTATATTTGAGGCTTTTTCGGAAAACAAGTAGGTACCTGGTACCTTTTTATGTGCCATCAATAAAAATACATGGCAAACCTTCCATCCACATTGCCGTAAGGAACCTGATACCAATGTCCTTCTCCTACCTACGAACAAAGAAGTTTGGAATATCTGAATCTGCATAAGTTTCGTAGCTTCTGAGCCGCACTTCTGCCTTTAAGCTACTCGTTACTTTTCAGGAAAGCAATTGAAAGTATGGAATTCGCTCCATTTGTTGTTGCTCCGGTAGATCGTTTCCTACGACGAATAAAATTAAACTTTTTACGAAAATTTTTCTGAATCTCTTATTTTTCCTTTTCGGAGAAATAAAACAATTTTAATAAAAAATGGTGAAAGCATACCTTTCGTTTGAAAAACCTTTTTTTCTGTACACTGAACCAAAAAGGTACATAAAATCAATGTAAATTGACATAATTTTAATGTAGGAAATCATGGAAAATGGTCCAAACACTTAATTCATTAAAATTAAGTATTTTTGTACATACGTTTATGAACGAATTCATAACAGTATGAATGTTACATAAAACATAAGTATTTGTGCTTAGCTTTTATGACCTTTATTCTTGAACCATCTGTCACTAAATTATGTAAGACGTAAGAAATTGTTCATTAAATTTAATACTTTTGCATAAAAGCAATGAATTTTTTCTTAAGATCTTATGAATTTTTTCATTGATTTCTATTAAAAGCGTAAGAAAAGTTTCATAAAATTTAAGAATAAAACATTATTTTTAAGAAATTATTCATAAAAATCTATGATTTTTTCATAAATTCAAGCTAAAAATATAAAAAATTTTTAGTAAACTTTATGAAATAATCGTTCGTTTTATGAATTATTTCATAAAATTATATGTTTTTATTCATAAATTTCTCTTTGAAACTTAAGAAATATTACATAAGCTTAAGAAAATAAACATTCTTTTAATGAATTGTTTCAGGAAATTTTATGATTTTTTTCATAAATTTTTGAAGAAAGTATAAGAAAATCCTTCATAAGTTTTATGAAATGTATGTTCTTTCCATGATTTGTTTCATAAAGATTTATGGTCTTTTTTCATATATTTCAGTTGGAAACTTAAGAAAAGTTTTATAAATTAAAGAAATAAAAATTTTTTTAATGATCTATTTAATGAAGCTGTATGAATTATTTCATAAGAATTGATACCATTCTTCATAAAATGTAAGCAATTTATGAAACCTATAATTCTTTTAATTTTTTAGAAATTTCGTTTTCATACATTTACCTTTTCTTATTCCTTGTTAAAAAAATAGGACAGCTTGATTGTTGGCAATTATTCGAGAAAATTACAACCACTTATTTTAATAAAAACCCTTAATTAAAGACAATTTATTAATTTTTCAAAATTGCATGTTTTTATTATTTATAGTAACAATTATAATTGATTGTAACACTAAATGTAAATTCTTAAAGTACTTATTCTTAAGTAAAAATAGTACTGTGTGACTTAAAAATGTTTATTTTTTTAATTCTTGTGACAGTATGAACATTTTGGATGTTTTGTTACTTGACACATTTATATCATAATAATGATGTTCTATAAACGTCCAAAATTGCGAACAAGCCGGAGGATATTCCAAATTAAATAGATGGAACGACTTGAAGCAAACATCAACAGCCGACAAGAAATTTTTAAAACTATATTTAACTCCATCTAAATAAACAAAAAAATTCGAGAAGCTTTTGAAATCTTTTTCACCAACTGCGAGTAAAAAAGGTTGAATGTTTTCGCTTTTTGTTTTCAAGAAACTCAGATGGTCATCGATTTCCTATGTTGTTTTGCCGATGAAAAGAAATGCCTCCTGGGAGCTCTTTACTGTAAATTTAAGAACACATTTCTTGCCCTCAGTGTTCCTTTTGACTGTTTTTTGCGTTGGAATTAGGAACGCATGAAGGCACCACATCAACTTCACTGCAGCATTTTCTATTGAGAGTAAACAAATAAAAACGACGTGCAATTAATGAAGGGAGATCTTATATTTTTTGTTATTTAAGAAAATTTAAGAAATTTGTATGAAAATAAAAAATATCTACCATTCATCGCATTATCGTCTTCTATATTCTCCACCACTGCCCTTACGTTTTTATCCTTTAAGTGGTTTTCTTTGAGTAAAAAATTTTTCAGGCTAAGGGCTTGTTCTGGCCATCTTGAAAGTATGCCTGGACGTTTTGAAAAAACCACATCGAAGTCTTTGCTGATCTTTGTAAATAGAAAATACTTTTATTTTATAACTATAATATTTTTGTCAATTCATACAACTTACTAGACGATATCCGGTTGGTTTCTTGTACTCTGGCCACTTTTGAAAAATTTCTGTCAAGGAATTTGCCTCCTTAATTCCTTGCAGTCTAAACTGACTGCACGCCTGCCAGCAACTGTCAAATTCAGGAATCGACAGATTACTATTTTTGATTGTGCTGACGTATTCCTCAGCATTTGGCTCAGGAGCTGAAATAAATAATGGCAAAGTTAAAAATAATTAAGTTTTTAAACAAATTTGTAGATTTATGTTTATACATATGTGCATAAGTATGTGTATGTATGTGAAAGCAGAAAATGAAATGAAGAACCTACCAAATTCGACATTTTGCAATGTTTTTTCTTTTGGTAGTAGTCCTACACCATCATCAGAGGTGCTTGACCTTTTTCGAACTGATCTCAAAGTGTTTTTCGAGTTGCAGTACTTGGTGTATAATTTTCCTCTCTTGCCAACCCTAAAATATTCCGCTCTCTCAGTGGGAAAGCGATTTAAAATTTCCTCCTCCAGTCTGTAACTGCTTTTCAATGATAAATGCATATCATTTTCGAGGAAATAATTGCAGATTATATTAATCAATGTTTGCCGATGCTCGTCCAATAGCTTAGAGTTTTCGGCATAATACTGCATTATTGCATTAGACTTTTGGTTGCTATTTAAAATACTGGCTAATGTCGTTGAAGTATCACAGGGCTCTGGCGAACTACAAAAAACTGAGCTTGATGGTGAAGCTGGCGCGGGCGTTGAGTTCACAGATTTTGAGCAATGAGGCTTTTCAGCAACGTTTCCATCACTTTGAAATAGCAAAAAATTATTAACTTTCCTCCATTCCATCAATTTGTGCTCAAATAAAACCATATCACCAATTGCTTCATTTTTAAAAAGCAAAGCTATGTGGTGTGGCTTTATAATTTTCAAAATTTCGATGTCAATTTTTTGCTCTGTGAAATGAAGAAAAATCTGTTTATGAAAAATATCTAACGCTTTTTCGTAAATTGCATACCATTATTTAAGCAAAACGCTTATCTAAACTTACCACTAAAACGGTTTGATAAATGGTCCAAGTTCCATTTTTTAAGCAAATCTCCGACTTGGTCTTGTTCAAAGCTTATATTGCTTATAATTTTCGATTGTGAATCGCCGGGAACCACCTCAGTTGTTACAGCAACCCCATCAAAAATTTGATAAGAGGGCATCAGATTAAAACTTTCTATATCTGATTGTTGAATCGCCATTCCGCTAAAAACTTCACTATAAACTGCACCTTCTGGCAGAAAATTACTTTGAGCTTTGTTATCCATGGTCTCTAATTCAAGCAAAATGTATTTTTAATGTTTTTTAGTAATAAGCACTTAAAAAATATATCAAAATTTTTTATTTCAATTATTAATGGATATATTAACTAGGAGTTTAAAAATAAAATAATTTGAATTCAGTTAAATTTAATAATAATTAAGTATAAGTGGTATTTAAGGCAGATAATATTCTTTCAACCGTATCATACATTTGCCCTTTGCAGTTTTTATAATTGTGGTTGGAGGTCCTAATATCTCCTCAAAATTTATGATTGCAAAATCACCCAGGACCGATGGATCGACTTCAAAAGCCGTGAAATGTGGATTATATTCTACTTTATTCATTTTCTGACAAAATAAAACTAGCTTGTCACGGCTTTGGACAATGATCAGAATTTTAAAAATTGAGTAATCATGATCCAACTTCGACACAAAATATTCAGCTTTAAACACAACGCCATTGTATTCAACTTTACCGAAATATTTAAGGTTTTCTTTTTCTATTCCCATCTTTTTGCTTATTAAAGAATTGAAGCCAGTTTGTGTTTCGTCGTTTGCGGAGACAACATATTCCGAATCTTCAAATCTAAAGCTGTAATTTAAAATTCTATTCGCATACTTAAGTTGGAATTTCTTAGCTAGTGTAAGACAAATATTTTTTCTAGAAGTTATTGCATGTGAATAGACTTTGAAACTTTTATGTTTAGCTTCATATTTAAAAGACCAAAATTTTCTAAGTGGCCCCGATTTTTTTATAATTGTTGGATAATGCGTTAGGATGTGAAACTTTGGTTTCAAGTTATCACGAAAAAGCTCAACAAATTGTTTATTATGCGTCTCAATTTTATTTTTCAAATATATAGTGGAGCTATTCGTCACTTCAAAACAAAGAACAAAATCTATTATATCTAAAAGATTTAACAAAAATGTCCACACCTCATCTTCCGTTGGAACAAGGTCTCCAACCATTATTGGAAAGAACTGGACAAAAGTTATCATCTCTCTTGCAGACATTCGTAAATGGTGTTTTTGTAAGTGAGATATTGTTATTTCATTGGATGAATTTCCTATCTCAATTGGACCGTATTCAAAAGTAAGCTTTCGCTTGTTTAATGTGTCTAGCGTGAAATATTTTTTGATTTGTATAAAATGGAGTATGATATGACAAAGATCATAGTGGCAAACGCCTTCAAAAAGGTCATGCATAACATCAACACTGAAATTTTCTACAACGTGAAATGATGGAATTTCGTTAAATGAGCATTCATCAAGAATACCAGTATCCTTTGGACTGCCTGTTTTAACATCTGTTTCATAGTTCGACTTGCTTCGCATTGCATCAGTTTGTTCAGATAACGAAGAACTACATTCTTCTTTGCTTAAACGGCAAAATCGACAAAATCTGCCCGAGAAGGATTTATTGAATCCTAATAATGTGTTAAGCCCTAAATTGTCACCAAGAACCAGGCCCAAAATAAAGCGAACTGTATACACCTTACCATCAGTGCTAATGGAAAGACCATCTACTTCGAGGGATCTTAACTCAGTTATTAGAGGCCCTAAACATTTACTATTGCCGAATTTTTTTAAATCTTTTGATTTGATTACTGCTGCTAAAAACACGTTTTCAAGTTTTGATTCTTTTTGAGGCATGCAAGCAAAGGAATAGTAAAAATTACACACAGAATGAATTGAAGAATGAGATCCGAGCGGATTGTTAATTTCATATTCATCGGCATATAAAAAATATGGAATAACTATTTTGTCCGGATACATATCTTTCTTTTTTTTCCACAGCTCCCCTTGAACAAAATTTATAAACCGACTGGATTTTTCCAAGGTCTCCATATGATTTAACATTTTTAAAAGAAAATTATCTGTTTCAAACAATGTTTTAAATTGTGATCGTAAGGGTAAAACAACACCTTTAGCAGTTACTTCATCTAAACGTAGCTCCCCACAGTGAAATTTGTGGTTTATTTCCCTATCAATTATAAATTCCTTTAAATTATCCATATGTCCAGAGTTCCTCAATTTTTCAGATAACAAATAATCTGAGCTACAACTTTGAAATGGATTTTTACAAGAACTTATGATACTAACTAATTCGTTTAGAAGCTCATAGTTTTGTTTGAGTTTATTTTGGAATACTTTGTTAAAAATTTCTAAAATAGGCTCAAGTAGTAATTTGATTACTGATTTTTGAATTAGGTAAACATCGTTTCTTGCTATATTGTCATTTGAATGAAGCAATAGAGTAAATTTGAGTGCATTTTCTAAAACATTTTTGATTAAACTCTCTACTGAAAAATTATCATCTTTAATATTTTTTGTACTTTGAGAGCAAGGAAGCAAAGATAACGATGATGTTGCAAAGCAAGGAGGAATAGATAAAGAAGGTGAGATTGATATATTACTATCAAGGCTTATGTCAGGAACACTTACGTTTTCTTCAGTTGATTTAACTGAGATGCGATTGATTTTCAGTTTCGAAATAGGGGCATTGTAATGTGAATAAAGTATGTGCTTTTTGTAACTTGATGAGTTTTTAAAAAGTAGGGAACAATTTTCTTCAACACATCGAAATGTACTGTTTGCTTTCAACTCGTGACTATTTTTAAGATGATGCATTAATAGGTTTATGTGAGCAAATTTTCGCTTACAAATGAAGCACAACATTCTCAAATTATTTTATTTGAATCCCTATTTCAAAATTTGAAAAAAAAAGTTTTTATATTTGAATACTTACTGCGAATTTTAGTCAGCAACACTCCAAATTGTTAAATTCGTCAAATTTAGGACACTTTTAATAATGTTCAAAATCACAAAAGGGTATATTATAACCAATAATAAAGTTCTTAAAACGTTTAACTAATTGTTAATTAACTTCACAGAACTTGTCACTTTTAAATCTTCTCACGTTTATAATTTCTCAACCGATCGCGATCTTAAACAGACTTGAAATGAAATGGAATCCAGCATATCATCAATTAATATAGCAAATTCGGATAACGGTTCAATCTAGGGAGTTTCTTTTTATTTATGGAAAAGTATTTAATTTTTAAGAACTCATGCTTAGACGCCCAGAATTTTATGATTTTTTGCTTACAAAATATGAACAAATGATAGCAATTTATGAATTAATTCTTAAACTTTGAAATAAAATGAACTCAGTGCATAAAAAAGAAGAAACAAATCCTATATTTTAAGAAAAAATTCTTAAAACCTTAAGAAGAAGCATATCCAGAATTACGGTAAATTGCCTTTGTTACTTCCTCAATTCATGAAGAAATACTCAATTTAAGAAAAAATACTTAAATTTTATGATTTTCTGCCTATAAAATATGGACAAATGCATACAATTTATGAATAGGTTCTTAAACTCTCCAATGTGATGAATTTGCGCGCATAAAATAAGAAATAAATCTTATATTTTATGAATAAGTTCTTAAAATCAAAACCAGTTGCAAAAATGATTAAGGCGCATATTTAAGAATTGCTAAAAAACTAGCTACAGTTAGCAACGTCTGAAAGTGATTTATGAAAAAATACTTAATTTTTAAGAAAAAATACTAAACCGCTCGGAAATATATGATCTTGTGCATACAAAATATGAACACGTGCATAAAATTTAAGAATAAGTTTTTAAACTTCGCTTTGAAATGAATTCGTTCATAAAAAATATGAAACTAGTCTTATATTTTATGAAAGATTTCTTAAAAATGTTACTTCACCTGATTTACGAAAAAAGGCTAAAATTTCAGAAGTAAATACTTAGACGCTGAAAATTATGGTTTTTTCTTACAAAATATGAAACAATTCATAAAATTTAAGAAAAAATTCTTACAGTTTTAAAAAATATGAATTTTGTGCATAAAAAGTATGAAAGAATTCTTATCTTTCGCAAATAGATAACTGTTGAATTTTTTTCTTTTTGTACTAAGAAACTATTCATTAAAAGGTAAGAATTAATTCATAATAAATATGCATTTTTCATTAACCTTCTAAGTGAAAGGCGAATGAATTGTACATACGAGTAAAAATATGTTCTTAAAACCAAATCTTAAAATTTTTGTGATAATTTTTCCATAGGAAAATATTTATGAATGCGAATTCATAAATGTTATGATTTATTCTTTAATAATTAATTTTTTTAAATGAATTTGTGCTTATTTTTCATGTATTTTCATAAAAACTTAATGAATTTCAGGGTATGAATGAGATTCATAGTTTTTATGAACTATAATTTTTTCAGTGTACTCAGTCTTGCTTTATGAATCAGTCTCTGTTATCATTTTCTTACTTTTTGAAATCTGCTTTAAATATAAAATCTCATTACTAGTTTTTCGATTGCTTTAGTTTTTATTTAGACATGTGGTTTTCAATCTGTCTACTTTCGTAGTGGGTCTTTTCGACAATTGTCATTTGATTTATCAGTTTGATTTGCCATTTCAAAAAAATTATTTAATGACGTAACGTGCGCTGCGTCCAATATATGGTCGCCATAATCGCACAGCATAGTCGGTAGTTCGATCAACCATGGATTGGTTTCGCACCACGTTTAATCTGGAAAATAGTGTGCACCTTCAGAGACGATGTACAATGCGCACCGAAGGTGCTATTGCTGCTGCGGAACAGAGTATCGAAAAAGACCCGAATCAGCCCATCCACCTTGGTGCACAGCAAGCTGTGCCCGTACACTTTATGGAAGATTTTGCGGGAGGATCTCAGTTTGCTGCCTTACAAAATCCAAATCGTGCAAGAATTGCAGCCGAGGGATCATCACAAGCTCGTCGCAGGTTCGGTGAATTGTCTCAAAATGAGATGGCCATACCGATCCCAATTCACACCAGAAAATTTTGTTTTGAGATCAAGCTCACTTTTGGTTGTTGAGACGCCGCGCCGCGCGCCATTACATCCTCAAAAAGTCAATGTTTGGTATGCTCTATGAGGAGAAGGAATCTTTGGTCCAAATTTCTTCGAAAATGAAGTCGGCCAATGATACAGCCAATGGGAAACGCTTTTTCGTTTTTGAATTGAAGGATGTTGACGTGGACGACCTTTCGTTCCAACAAGACGATCCTACATGTCTACCAGCCAACGAAGCAATTGAATTGTTAAAAAAAACTTTTGGTGAGCGAGGTGAACTTTTATCTCACGTCACTGTCGCGTCCATTGTGGGTCTTTGGTGTGTCCTTAAGGGGTTCGGGGTAGTCAGGAGCGTGAAAAAATGAAAAAATAATTTTTTTTTACTAGTAATGATTTTTTTTTCACAAAAGTAAAAATGTAGTATCATTTCGTCATATTTTAACATTACTTCACCAAAATTTAAAAAAAAAAATGGCGGTTTAAGTTGAACAAGTTTTAAAAGTGGGTTTTTGCGGTGCCAACTGTAACTCAAAAACCGCTCGGTTGATTTGAATAAAACTTATACAGTTCTTAGAAAACATAAAAAGCTAGTGCCTGATCGAAGCTTTTTTATTTTGTTTCAAAAATAACAAAATGGCGGCCTCTGGAATTTTTTTTCTTCTGATTTTTGGGGAAAAAATCAACAATTAATTGTTTATAAAAAACCCAATTTTGAAACAAAATAAAAAAGCTTCGATTGAGCACTAGCTTTTTATGTTTTCTAAAAACTGTATAAGTTTTATTCAAATCTATCTAGCGGTTTTTGAGTTACAGTTGGCACCAGTTCAAAAAACATAATTTTGAGAAAAACGCATTTAAAGTTTTACAGTCGCTTTATGTACAGTAGTGAAAGCTGAAAATAAAGCTGAAAAACTCGAAAGATATTTGTCGGATTCACTTCAAACTTTCAGAAAATATTTTTGATATACTATACTTTAAGAAAATGCAAAATCACAAAAATCAATTTTTTGAAAATTCTAACTACCCCTAACCCCTTAAAGGTTGTGCGGTCTTACACCGCTGGACAATTTTTTGTGAAGTTATGTGAAGTCGCTTGTCTACGCACTACGCAATTAAGCCCTGGGCGATCGACGTGTTGGAAGATAATATACCACGCGTTGCCGAATTATAAAATTAAAGTTATTAAAAGTGACTGGTATTTATTCGAGCCAGCAACGCCGGGCGGCCAGTTGCCCGAAATTATATTTAAAATATAATGTAAGCCCTTGTCTCTACAATAAAGTTAATTTCTTGGCCAAAACATTAAATTATTTATGCGTTTATTAAAACACACCCTTAATGAAACATCGCCAAATTCCTATGATTCCTTCTTTCTAGAAATTTCTCCCCTTTTGACCTAGAGAGCTACAAAAAATCTTTGATTTTTCTAATGATGGCTTCAACAATTGGCAACTAAAGCCACTTGCACCATCTTTTGTTTCATACACTGTTTTAATCACGTTAAGCATTGTTGACCATGCCCAAGACGAAAAATAAAATGTTATAACTAAAGAATGAATAGCCTAAAGAGCCCGACCCATAGAATCCGTTGCGTCCGTTCGCTGCCGGATTCAACTGACAGCTCGATTAAATACACACGATCTTATGAGAGGTGACCCATAAGCATCGGATGCAACGGACGCAACGCAAAAAGTAGCCCAACTTTTAACTTTTGCGTCCGGCAGAACTGATGACATGCCCAGTAGAAACCAATTTGAAATTTTCTTTGCTGCTGACAAGAGTTGTCTTGTTGAGTTGAGACACCGCAACGGATTCTATGGGTCACCCCAATCCGTTGTGTCCGGTAAAACTCACTGCTGTCAGTTGAATCCGGAGGCGAACGGACGCACCGGATTCTATCGAGGCCTTAAGTATGTACCTTACTAAAAGTTAAACTTTTTCAAGATCATAATTTGATGGTACATATTTTTGGGCTCTTTTTGTTCCTGCATCATAAATGCAATTGTCAGTTCAAATGCAGGACCTCGAAAGTATTTTAAGCGTGTTTATTGCAGAAATCGCAAAAAACGCAGCACCTGGTATTTTTTGTAAAGAATTTTAGACTTTTTCTTTTCCAGCGAAATTCTCAGAACAACATAACTACATACACTCAAAATGCCAAAAGGTTGCTCTGACTTACGAGGTCCTGCATTTAAACTGACGAAACAGAGTATTGTCCGGTTAAACGTTTATTAGCAGGTACCTACGTTTAGTGGCAAAGATTTATAAAACTCCAAATCCATCTCCGAGCTGAAACAAAAAAAGTAAATACTAAAAAACTAGGTAGGTACTTCTAATTGCAGCATCAGGTATGTGAAAACCATTGAACTGAAGATTATGGTTTTGATAGTGTCACAGATGCGTAACACAAAAGTAATTTTGTGCTGTTAAAAAAACTCATTGTTCCACCCTGAGGGATAAAAATGAATGGATCTTTAACTCTAAATCCGTTCAACATACCGTACAGTATTTATTTGTGCGCTGCACAGTTTACAAAAATAGTGTAAATCCGGAAACCGTTATTTCAAAGGACATTTACTCTGATAGGGATACAAAGAACGAAGAGTGGTGGCTCTTGTACAGTAGTGTATAGGGGCTTTATTTTATTTTTCGAAAATATTTGTTCCTTATCTTTGCCTTTGTACAACAACCCCGCCCCTTCCATCCCCTTTAGTTGTGATGCGGTATAATGTTGTGTGTCAACTTACCTGACATGGTGCCTGAAATAAGTAAGCATCCCCGAATGCTGTACTCAAGCAGAATATGTAATCACGTTTCGGGTGCTCGGGTATGGGCTGCATAATCGCTCCGTCGACGATAATTAAATGCTTTGGTGCTGCTTCCACAGAACGTCCTTCGCGTGAATCGCACGGATAAAACAGCAAAGTCGTTCCCTTTAAACACACCCAGTATCCTTTCCAACCGCGCTTGCGGGCCAATTCGATTTGATGTTTTTTGCGTAGCAGCCATTTCTTCACCGATAAGAATCTGTTGAGTATGATAAAAAAAAAAGAGAATTAGGAACACACATGTTCTTATGCACTGGTTTAAGTTGAGCAAAACGTGAGGAAGATAAGTATCACGCTTTTTTAGGGCGCTTTCGGTTTTTTTACTGTGAACTTTTATCCTATGTAAGTGTTCAAAGGACATGTTTCTTGCGAATACTATCAGGATAAAAAGATAGCAATTTCATACTCATTGTAACTAATGTCGTGGAATCATGTAGTGTTTGAGAGAATGTAATGTGCCTTATTCAGTCTTATGCTTTATATTCTGGCATAAAAACAACTTTATACTATTGAGATATTTACCCAAATAATAAAGACCAGCATGTACAATGCACATACTTGGTATATGCCAATTAAAAAAGAAAGCAAAAAAGAAATATTTATTAATAAAATTGAACCACAAAACGTTTCAGAATAATGTAGAGTGAGTTCTACAACTTAATAGACCCTACCGGCAATCTCTCTAGAAATTTTCTTTCCCGTATAATATTTTGTTCCCATGAACCATTACACGGGATAGTAGAACTCCTTCCAAGTTAATTTCCAACGAAACAAATGTTTGAACTCATAAAATTATCCAAACAAAACACGACAGTGCTTGCACTCACTTTACTATTTCTATTCCTACAAAACTCGATGCGAAACAAATCGAGTAATTTTCCCATGGGATATTCACTCATTATCACCATGAATTCCTTAAGGAACTTTCGAGCATTATTGCCGATATGTACCAATTTCGAATATGGAAAATTTTATTCACGATAGGGTCCAATGCAGTATAAAAAATGGGTACGACTGGGTCGCACGAACTTGCGATTGTGTGCGAAGTGCAATGCCAAAATCTTGAGGCTGAGTAAAAAGTTTTAATATTTGCTTTTATATTTTGTGGCGCAGGGTTGCCAACTACACATTAACTATGAAAATCAAATTGAACCACGCAAAATGTTGGAAAAAATCAAATTAAATATTTCAAATTCTTCAAGCAGAGATCTAAAAACGCAATTCTTTTGCAGTTGCTAATGCATTTAAACCCTAAAAATTTTTATTCAAATCGTTAGAGCCATTTTTGAGAAAAAAAGGTATATTATCATATCGGTTGTATGGCAGGTACCGTTATTTCAAAACCTAGAGACTCAATTCCAAAAAAACCCTCTGTTGGCTGCGATACTGACCCTAACTGCAAATTTTGAAGAAAACCAGTTAAACGTTCAGGCTGTAGATCCATATACGGACAAACAGTCAGAGAGACACACAAAAACACAGCCACACAAAAAGTCAGAATTGCAGGACTCACTTTTTTCGTATTTTCTATCATCGTAATGTTATGTTTATTTGTTAGCTCAAAAACATTTTTCTGCAATCGCAAGCAAAAATTAAAAACGAGGAAAAAATGTCCAAAACGCGTTGTTTGATAGACACATGTACAGGATGCTCAAAATTTAAATTAGTTATGGAAAAAAAACGGTTAGGAAACAAATAAGAGTAAAGAAACTGCATTTCTCAATATGTAAGTGGCGCATTTGAGAGAAATTCACAAACAATTTATAATATGAAGGATTGAGAAAGTCTGCAAAACAAAACTCAGCCATAAGAAAAATAGTGAAAGAGACAATTTTAGGAATGTCGAAAAATATTTTAGGACTAGCTGTGCCCGCGACTTCGTCCGCGTGGAATAGTGACTTTCAGCAGCATTCTGAATTTTTTAGGCTACTTATTTTGCAAATAAGACACATTCATGCGTTTTAGTAAACTATTTTTATATTATTTTGTTAAAATATATGTTTGCACACGACGTTCTTATTTGTTCCATCTTTTGCGAAATAAAAAAGTTTTTGTGGGATTGATACACGTGATTCTGCCACATAAAGTTGCCATGGGATTTTTTTCTGAACGAACACCTGCAACTTAAAGCGTCTGAGGCTTATTTATAATGACAAATCAATGGGAATGAAAGGAAAACGGGGAATCAAATTGTTTTCTCCTTTTGTCGTTCCAGTTTATTAAAATTTTTATAGTGCCGCATCCCAGATTTGTAATTTGTACCTCTGTACTATTATTGGATTACTGGAATACCAACTTGCTGCCACTCCTAATAATCCTAAGAAATTGAGAAACTCTATAGGGTATGATGTGACTTGCTCTGTGTCCATAATATTGTTTATTGATAGACATTCGACAACATCCCCCAATACGTCAAATATAATTTATTAATTTAAATGGCTAACTACCTCATTATTCGTCGCCAAAATCGACCTTTCACACAGCTATTCCCGATTGCCAATTTTTATTTGAAGATCAAGATAGACATTTCTTCTCAGGTCAAATGTATTTTTGACAGTTTGACAGAAATCACCCCGCAGTGAAAGAACTTTTATCGACCCAGCAGTTTTAAGGTTCCCTTTTACGGTGTCGATCCCGTAGAAATATAGGGATTACTTACTAAGCCCATGTCCTTTCTCAGGTTCTAGCTATCTCTGAATGAATATCTTCGGGTTCTATACTATCTCTGTACATTCATATAAATAGGTTCAATAGTTTGGGCGGTAAATATAAACAAAGAGAAACAGACAGACAGAGTTAATTTCGGATTTATAATGTTACTAAAGTCTTCCATTCCCGTGAGAATATGAGGGCCGTTTCCGGAGGATGACTTAAAGTTTATGTTACTCGGGGATAGTGTAGTATTCTAACGGTGGACATTTTTTGAAATGAGTGCTGTGTTTTCCAAGTTCCCATTCCCATAGGAATACAGGGATAAAATATATTGCATAACTTATGTCCATCCTCAGGTTCTAGACTGTCTCTGTACCAAAATTCACATAAACAGGTTCAAAAGTTTGGGCGGTTAATGGCAACAAAGAGTAATAGATAGACAGATTTAACTTCGTACTTATAATATTAGTAAAGACTCCCGTTCCCGTGGAGACATGGTTACCGTTCACGTAAGGAATATGGGGATGAGTAAAAGTTTGTGTTGCTCGGGGACTATGGAGCATTCCAAAGGTGGAAGAATTTTTGAAATCGGTGCTGTAGTGTCAAAGTTCCCTTTCCCGTGGGAATATAGGGATAAAATGTACAGCCTATGTCCTTCTTCAGGTTCTAAACTATCTCTGTGCAAAATTTCATTTAAATCAGTTCAGTAGTTTGGGCAGAAGACGGTAACATAGAAAACCGGACAGACATTTATAATATTAGTTAGGATTTTTCTTTTATACAGTATGCATTGTTGGGAAAAGATTTCGAACTGTTCGAAAAAGAAAAAAAAGCTTTCATTTACTGAAAATATGGACATGCTGCCTGTAACTGAAACACTGGCAATTTCGTAAAAATGTTAAATCAATCCTTAAAATACTGAATGTGTTGTATTGTTAATGAAACTGACACTGCGAGCAATTGCCAACTGCATAAACTGAGTAGCTAACGATGAGGAGCAAATAAAGTAGAAGAATAAGAATCTAAATACACTAAAAACAAAAATCTCTGCATGTCATCGAAAACGAAAGAGTTGTAGGTTACAAAGAAAAAAAGCAGGACCGAATTAATTCTCAACGGGGCCCTAGGCAACCATCAATTTGGAGGCTCTTTTTCACGTCTGTTCCCTTCCTTTTCGATTAAAATAAAAACTTATAGCTTTCATAAAAATTTTACTGTCAAAACGTTATAATATCAATAAAATTACCATCTGTATGTATTTTAAACATGTCGTTTTCTACATTTGTTTTTGGCAAATTTATTAATTCACAGGTATACAAGACTTGAACTTTTTGATTGTTGCAAAAAGCAAGCCATAATATTTTAAAGGTTTTTGCTTCGCTGAATCTAAATATGAGTTTAGAATCTACCTAACAGCTCGCGTTTCTGAGATATTAGGCGTTCAAAATCGAAAAAATCCAGTTTTTGCTATCTTTGAGCCTCTGTTTTAACATGAAAAATATGTTAGCCCAAAAGCAAATCATTGCTTTTTCGAGGATTTGGTATCCGCTGAATCCATATCTGGTCTCAAAATGGCTCTATTACATAAAATTTTTGACATATTTGGCTTCAGTGTGTTCTATCAATTTCAATTTTCTTCAACAAATCTGACTCAATGCAAAGTATACCTAACATGTCTAATCGCTCTTGTCGCGTTGTAGCTCTTTTAAGGTCTATGATTTTTTTTTATTGCTAGAAGGATCATTCGACAGAACAATTTGTGATCATAAATGTTAAAAATATCCGAAGAGCTATTTCTGTGTTAAAAAAATACATCGGCTACTTGATCTTCCATTAGAATCTTATACAAATGACTATGAGTTTTTTTGTTCATCAGTGTATCTGGAGTTCACGTAACTCTGGAATTGTTTCATTCAAATGAAAAATTCTTCCATATTTTTGGAATAAAAACGAACTAAGTTGTTTATAGCTTCGTGGAGGCCTCCATCACTTAGAGAAAAGTTGATGAGAAATGCAAATCTCTCTGAAACTTACACATGCACTTTCGCACTTCGTTTGACTTCACTTCACGGTGACTTCTTCACCTTTTGTCCTAAAATCATCGCGAGGCGAAAATTCTACTTCTAAATCATTTCCGTCGTTAGGTTGTTTTCTTTTTCTGCGACGAGTACATTTTACAATTTCTGTATAATCTACACCAGGTAATAATTGTTTCGATTTTTCCTCGAAATCATTGAACTTTTCTCGGAATGAAATTAAACTCTGTTCTAACGATCCGTACAGTCAAATAGAGTTCTATAAAGTCATCATGAAAACAAATTCGAATTTTGCATTTTATTCGCGATACACTACGCCTCATAACGAATATCAGTATTTTGTGATTCATCATCAGCAATGATTTCCAGAGCCTCTAATATGATATTGAATGAATCGTAAACTGCATCCGTCGCATTCGAATGTGCTTCCCAGCGTGAAATTGACAATGTCTTCAAAGTTTTTTCATTGTTTATTTTATTTTTTAATACGCCAAACGATAGGTGGAGGCGGAAAAAATTATATAACGTCTGTATAATGGCGAAATCTACTGCATAAAAACAGCACTTCACCGCATGCTCTCCAACCAAATTCAGGGAAATGCGCGGAATAGGGAACGTAATCGCATTCTCATTCAAGCTCAATATTCTGGCTTGCACACTTTTATACTTTCCGGACATGTTTTATGCATTGTCATATGATTGTCCTCTACAATTTTGAATATCTTAACCACAGGGTTCAGTAAGAAACTTATAAGTTTGATTCGCTAGACTTCACCAGTATGACCTTCCAACTGAAGAAAAGTTTTAAGCCTTTCGGCTGGTTGAAAATCGTTCGGAGAAATATATCTTAAAATATTAGACAATTGATCAACATGCGATGCATCAGGAGTCGAATCGACAGATAAGCTAAAATACTTAGCCGAAGTAACCTCTTTTAAAATGTATGATCTGACTTTGTTATTTTTAATACGTTTTATTATGATCTAAATTCGAAAAAGCTAAATTTCGAATCAATGAAGTGAACTATTCAATTCAAAAGCCAAAGTAACTTATCTGCTTTCGCAAAAGCACTTTGTATTTGAAACAAACTGCTTTCAATTTAATTTAAATGTGTTGCTTTTAAAACGCCAACAACTGCAATTTTAATGTTTTGCCATTTAAATATCAGGCACAGTTTTTCCCTCAGTGTTCTATTCTCGAGCATTCACGAAAAGGTAGTTTCTAAATGATACTAAATGATACATTCATTTATTTGTCTTCCATCATTAATCATTCACTCATTCATCATTCTAGTTGAAATTTCCGCTTGAAGGCTTCTACATCCTTTGTTCCAAAAATTATCGAAATTTTTTAAAATAAAAACAACCAGTATACATTTTGAGATAATTCTTTTTTATTATTCAATGTAGGTACTCTCCTTTCCCTTCGACACACTTCTTTGCACGCTTATACAATTTGTCAAATGTCGTCGCCTTTTGAATGCGGTCAATTGAGTTTTATTTATTTGAGCAAAATTTATTTTTAGTTCTTATTATTAATGTTATGTTGTAAGAAAATTTTAGAAGTCTTTTTCATTTTTCGGGGGCCCCCTTAAATCGGAGGCCCTAGGCAACTGCCTATTCTGCCTACCTGTTAATCCAGGACTGAGTAAAAGCAAGTAATACCGAGATTCTATTAGCTCTTCTTAATAACTATTTATTTTCTTGGTTTCTTATCCTCGGCCTTCAAAAAGCAGTCTGTTAAACTTCACTAAGGCCACAAAATGGCTAAATACCGACCAGACATAAATTCATAGGTTTCAAGGACGTTACAATACGTCAGGGTATCACAATGGATCAACATTGATCTAAGTGTGGCGATCAACAGTAAGATCAACCGTCAGCCCATTCTACCTAACCTAACCTAACCTATCCTCGGCCTTCAATAGTTTCAAAAAAAAAAAAAAAACTACTGCATCTAAATATGTACTACCATTTTATTTTTGATACCAGATAGGCATATTATGTTTATTCCTATGAAAACTTACTTGCTCTTCTCTCATAGCAGCAGATAGTTTTATCTCTCTGGTAATGTAAGAGGAGTGTTGCTTTCTGACTATTCAAAAGTAAATTTTTGCGTTATGAAAGGTATAACCTCTGTTAGACTTCTATCAATCAGACTAATGTTTGGGGTATGAGAAATCGGCACCAAAGGCATGGCTCTTTCGAATTTTACTCAAACATCTGATTTTATGTTATTCTGGGATATTAATCTTCTTCTCACGAGTACTTTTTTCATGAAGTAGGAACAGTTTTTCTATTTATTTGAATTTGAATCCTATCAATTTACAATCAGCGAGCAATCCTCTGAAAAGTGGGCATCTGCGCACATAATCTCTTAACCTCATAAAAATACATATCAACCCGTTTGACTTTTGATCCATCGTTCGAAGAAAGTGAAATTCCATTATCGCCCCTGTGTACGCAAAAACCACACACATCCAATCAAGCTTAAGTTGATTCTGATTTAAGATTGTAGTCAAGGATAAGGATAAGTGCTTTGCGGGTGGTGTTTGTGTGTGTGTTCGTTTTTATGGATAAATTGAAGCAGAGAGAAAGAAAAAACTTTTTCGTTATCGTCCTTCGATTTCATTACTTTTGTTATTGATCAAATTGAAAAAGTAATGAAAGTACATAAAGCGCTAAACGAGCTAAAAAATATTTTTTCAAGTTGAAAAACACTTTGTTAGAAAACTTCATACAACCATGTAGATAAGAACAACGCGGTAGGGGCGATGAAATAGATGAATCAATTAAATAAAAAGATTTCGCTAACTAAAACAATTCATACAATTTTCTTATGAATATCAGAGTCTACAACCAAATTGAGAGATTAAATGATGACATGTTCCTATAATTTACAGTTCAGGCTTCAAAAATATTTTAGAATTTTAGTTGAAAAAAATAAAATAAAAAGATAAGCAAAAAATAAAACAATTTTCTTGTTTATTGCGATAAAAAAAACAAAATTATAATCAACTCGAATCTTTCTTGGAAAAGAAAACAAACAAGTTGAACTTTATCGTCTATATGGGTATTGACTATTGAGTACTGACTACGCAAAAAGAAAATAGAATACATACCCTGCTTTTCGTACAGCTCCAGTGCAATTAAATGAAGATGCTGCTGTTCCTGTAGTTTTTGCTTTATATGGTGACGCCATGACACTTTCGCCATCATCTTCATCAGATACGGCCGTGGTTAAGCTCATTCGGTCATCATCGGATATCTACAATAAATAAATATATTGTCACTACAAAAACCACTTTGATCGTATTTATTTGTAGATATATAGTAAAATAGCCTTTTATACGCAGCATAACCAATCCAAATCCAAAAGTTAGATTAGTCCTCAAAACTTATTTGTTCAAATTTAAAAACAGTTTATATTTAGAGTCAGGAAAGTGAAAAGCTGCGATAATTATTACTCTATTAAGCTAATGTCGTACAACTTGTAAGGAAAATAGTGAAGCTCGAAAAAGGCACTCAGTTTATATTTTTTTGCCCAGAGTTCGAACGACATGATAGTTTTATTTGTCTGCGGCATAGTTCAAGCAACAAATATTCGTTTACATAAACAAAATGTTTGGGTCCAACAAAGAAGAGCTTTCAGCAAGATAAAATAAAAAATAAAAAATAATAGGGTGGCGCAACGGAGCGAGGAGCTTCAGGGCCTAGCGCATTTCTCATATCATAACCTTATCTTGGGAGCGAATGGAGGCGACCTATAATTTTATTAACGCAGGACTTGCTTATCCCTCGTGAAAGGCGATACCCGTGGAAAAACATTTTTGCCTCTTTTCTCTGTTGGGATTGGAACCACGTGCCTCTGGGTTAATAGCAGACATGCTAATTATAACACCACGAGTATGCTCGTTTGAAAGTTTTACCAAAAAGTCATGCCAGGGTGGCAAGCCCCAAACTCACCTGTAAACACCGGCAGGGAAATACAGCAATAGTGTCACAGTCGCTACTGAGGATCTGTAAAGACGTGCAGACTGCTTAACGTTGGTAGAGACACTTGTTACGCTGTCGATGATCAAGAATGCCATCCTCCCGACTTAGAAGATGATAAGACTGCAGGTGCAGATGGCTTCGATGCCGAACTCTTCAAAGCAAAAGGAGATCAGTTGGAAAGGATCATCCAGCTGATTTGTATAAGATGGTCGGAAGAAAGCATGCCCGATGAACGGAACCTCAGTATTGAATGCCCGATCCTAAAAAAGAAAGACCCTCACAATTGCGCCAGTTATAGAGGAAGAAGTTTCTTTAACGTGCTTTCAATAATTAAAATAAATAAAAATAAATAAATAGGCTGGCGCAACAGAGCGAGGAGCCCCTGGGCATAGCGCAATTCTCACAACCATGCCTTGTGAGAGAATGGAGGGGACCTACAATTTTCTGCCGATTCCGAACGGCTAATTGAGAAAACACCTTTCATGGCAATGAATTTATTAACGGAGGACTTGCCAATTCCTCGCAAAAGGCGATACCCGTGGATAAACATTTTTGCCTCTGCTGGGATTCGAACCTCGAACCTCTGCTTTAGAAGGTGGACATGCTAACCATTACGCCACGGGTACACATTTTCAATAATTGGAAAAGATATATTGGAGATATTTCGACAAAATTATCGGTATAGGAAATAAGAAAAAATCTAGTTTCCCTGAAGAATCAAATGTGGATGAATTAAATAAAAAATTTATTGATCTGCCATTGCGATCTGTTCCAATAACTTCATCCCAATGTACCTACTCATAACATTAATTTAAATGCGTTCAATTTTTAAAGAATTGAAAGTACAGATGTAGTAGAAAGTTTTCTCGCGATCAAGTAGAAAGCTGTGGGTATTGATGAAATGCATCCAGTTTTTATTAAGGCAATATTGCCCATACTTTTACCGTATATTACGCATACTCTCAACACTATTCTTACAACCGGCTTTTTGCTGTTCAATGGAAGTTAGCAAAAATAAAACCTGTTGAGAAAAGTCAAGGTAGTAAAGAATATAGACATATTTCAATACTTCTTTTTTTGTCAAATGTTTTTGAAAAAATCATTCAAAAACAAATAAAGGAGGTGGTGCATACTTCTATGGAGCCTGGGCCCAGGGCGTACACCTATGAGACTAGTACCAAATGAAAGCTTACGTTCAGCCCAATCAGCCTGCCAAATATTTTTGAATTCGGTCTTGGTGATTTTGAGATAATTAGACTTGAATTTGAGTGCCGGAAATGGGAAAAATCTGACATTTCTGCAAATAATTACGAATAATCTCGAAAAGCATAGCACGTAGGACAATGATTTTGGTATCATATGAAAGATCATAAAAATATCTTTCATTTCATTTAAAATACAGTTTTCAAAATGCCTTATATTTCGAAAAAACAGACCTAAAAGTTGTTTAAAAAAAAACATTTTCGTTGACGTTTGACAGCCAATATCTGTATTTTGAATGAAATGAAACATATTTTTATGATCTTTCATATGATATCTGACTGACTGCCTGAGTCTCGGTGGTCGGATAGAGTTTATGGAAAACGTCTCAGCGGATGATTTTGACTTATCGAACCAACAACGGTGGACCTCCGCAGTCAAAAAGCAGAAATAACACAATGATCTATTTAGTTTAAATGTCTTTCAGGGTCTTTCCATGCTTGGATGGAGATTTAGCGGACGCCGCAAACTGTTGAAAAGCAGACAAAGCCATCCAAGAGGTGTGATGGAATGGGCTGGGCATAAGAAAAAATTAAAAACTGTGAGACCTACTATAGCAACAACAACAGAAACAACGCTTATTTGGGTGCGGATTTGTCACTAAAGGCAGAGTCAGGGATAAGCTAATCATATATATTGACCATTCGCATGAGGGCTAAGTATGCGCCCACGCTCCATCAGAAGAGAAAGATGAGAATTCCAAAAACTATTTCAACGAACTCTTCGAAGAAACGAACGAAAACGTTCTTGGCGATTTTAACGCAAAATAAGGGAAGAAAGTCATTTTTTAAATCACAAAACATCTAAAAACGGATTCCTGTTAATCGATTTTGCTGCTGAGATAAATTTTGTTTTGCTAGTAGTGTACGCTTCCCGCAACTCAAAAAGGTACATGGCGAAAATCTTCCAGTGTTTTTGATGTCCGACGATGATTCGGACCACTATCTTACTTTTGCCTTGGTACGAATAAAGATATCCAGTTCACGACCCACACGTACCTACTAACATTCAATTTGTAGTGTGTGTCATATGTGATCAAAGGCAACTTTTTTTTTGACAATTTCAAATTTCAAACCTTTAAATGTTGCTAATTTCAGTGGAGTCATCTATTCAGAAATATCATTACTTTAATCGACTACGGCTCTACTTCATTTCTATTTCCAGATAATTTCGCTAAGAAAGAAAAGCTTTTTCCTTTTCAGTAAGACGAAGAGATTGTAAAAGAATATTGTGTGAAAAGCATTTGATGTCTTAACGAGCTTAAGATCTCCACCAACCAAAGTGCTTCCACTGTCCAAATCTTATCCATAACCCTATACTCTTGTAATTAAGACAATAAGCTTCAGATGCTTCGATTTCAATGTAAACAAATCACAGCAACAGCACACCAACTGGAGTTGATGTTGCCAAAAGTTAAAGCAATCTCATGCTTAAGGCCTTTACAGGACGTGCCACACACCTACACTCTACACTTACATTAACACACAAAAAGAATACGTGTCCAATTAAGGAATCCAATTAAGGGAAAGATGGGGTTTAGAAATTCAGACTGGAGAAGTTCGCATCTTAAAAGATTTGAATATACTTTTATATATATTTTTTTTTATATTTTTAATTAATGCGATAAATGAAGAAAGCGCGAGTAAAGACTTTCAGTTAATTATAATGCTGGAAGCAAAAGGGAAAGAGTTCTTTTTTCTGTATTGTTGGCTTTTATCCTTGTTTTTATTGAGTGAAGGTCAAAATAAATTATTGTGCAAATGCTTCTTTTTTTTTTGTTACGTTTATCTTTTCTGAAAGTTCCTCGAAGTGATAACCAAAATATCTTACAGCTAGGTTGGCGGTTGCATACCAACTCTTGGTAGTCGCACTCAGCGGCGTCATGGGGATTGAGAAACATATAAATTTTGCAATCAAACACCTTTGAAAATCCACTGAGAATCCACAGAGAAAAGTGTTCTTTTAAAAGAGTTTGAAATTAACATAAAACAAGACACTCGTTCTCCATCCACTACTTGCCAACACAACAATAGGAAATTATTCTTGTATTTTCCGCTCTTTGGCAGCAGAAACGAAGTGAAAAAAATACAAAAAAAAAAGAAAAAGCTTAGTAGAACAATATTATGCGCGCAAAGATCCTTGGAACGTCAAGCAAAAAGAGTTTAAAAGGATAAAAATGGAGGTGTCTGCTGCCAACGGCGAAAAATTATTTCAGCTCAACGTAAAATACAAAAATACAAGAAAAAAGTGTCAGCACAGAAGAGAAATCATAAAATGTTATGTAATGTGACTGGCGTATTTTTTTGTCGTCGATTTCAGAAATTCTGTCTTTTGTTCCCCACAATTTGCAGTTTCGCACTTTTAGAAGTGACAATTCAACTTCAAACAATTTCAGTCATGACGTCTGATGATTCTTTTATCCTATCAAGCTGTGTTGTCTTCATTTTTCAAATTCAAATCATGAAAACTTCCACATCGCACTCGAGCTCATCTCGTTGGCTATTGGCGGATGGCGGTTCTCCTACCATCAAGCTGAAAAGTTGAGAAAACTAAAAGCGTCAAAGTCATCGACTACGCGTGAAAAGTTTTCGATTTTCGAAAATTGTTTTCTTGACGATATGTGACAAAGTCAAATAGAAAAGTGTTCAAGAGAAAAAAAAAAAAAAACAGAGGAAGTTAGTTAAGCAGTCACAATGACGCAATGATACTACTTATAAGTTTTGCAACGATGGAGGTTTTGATATAAAGCAGTACTTAAAATTGAATGCCATGCCAATTGAAGTTTTAAGTCAAGAGAAGTGATGCAAGACAGAAATAAATTGTCAGTATCAGGACTTCAACTTGACTCTCGACATCTGTAGGTACATACATTTCTTGTCACAATTTAACTTTGATATTTAAATTGTTGGAAAATCGGTTTCCTGGTAAACTTGGAATTTGGCTCTTTTAAAGTACCAACAATGCCTTTAGTAAAACTTAAAGTCTATATTGACTGTAATTTTGTGTGTTTATTATGAAATTGGGGAAAACTGAGATGATGAATGTGTCATTCTGTAGTTGAAAAAATTTGTGTTGCAGGAAAATCTGTTTACAAAATATATATAGTCTGAAACATATGTAATTTTGCTAATAGGTGAGAGTTTTGCTCTTATATTCTTTATAGTAACACGTCAACTAATAAGGATCATGTAAGTAAAGGTAGTAAAGGTAGTGAAAAACTTTTTGTAGGAAACGGATGTTTAGGATTATTATCCTCAAACAGATAAATACATTGAATACTGAAAAGTTTTTTTTTTTTGATAAAAAAGTTAGCTTGTCATGATGAACTTTTTTCTCGCCAATCCTTAAAGGTAAGCTTTGTCCAGGAAATAACAGTCAAATCCTTGGCTAAAGGCTTGTGTTTGATGCTCACGGCAGATTGTAAAAGTTTTGCATTTGAAAATGTTGTCACCTTCAGCTATGATAAAAAATCGAAACTTTTTTTTAATCGAAAACAAAACAACAAAAACAAAAAAAAATTTAAGAAACTTTTCGTTGAGCGCAAAGCGAACGAGAAAATAATTTTCAACGTTCATTCATTACTATTGCAAATGTTAGGCGGTAGTTTGGAGTTCCGTAGGGCGGAAGGTGCATCCGTCACACCAACCATTATTTTAAAAATAAAAAGGAGGTCGGGATGATGGGTTGTGACGTGAACAAAAAGGTTGCCACCAAACCATTCCGAATGAAATTGGGTCAGACGGAAGTCGACGCCAATCAGTGTAAGTGCTTTGTGCACACTTCCTTCTTTGCCCTAACTGACTCTCTAACTATTCCCATTCCGAAATAAGGGCGATGGGGTGAGGGGACGTTAAGTATTCTGGCACTGCTACTCAAATTTGTCTCTTTGTTTTAGCGAACGACGAAACGATATCATGGAGACGACAGTAGTGCACAACAACATTTAGTAAGGCAAGGTGGCCAAAGATGTGTACGAGCATAATATCTTTGGGTGTTGAAAGAAGGCAAAACACTTATTTATTCATGTTGAGCGCAGATAGTTTATACGTTTGCTTCATTGGAAAAGCATTTTCGTGTTCTTTAAAACAAAACCATCAGCAAAACTATATCCTTTCTGGTTTACTTTTGAGTAAAACTATTTTTACCTATAATTCGAAGGATTCCATCCAACCACAAATATCAGAAAGTGGTATGTCCTTTCGGAAAGACTTTCCAAGGAGGACAGACAAAAGCAAATAAAATAGGAGGAACATTGAAAATGTCCCGCTAGTCTGTATGCGTGAATGCAACTTGCTTTTGTTGTTTGATGTTGTTTTTTTTTTTAGGTAAGACACTTATAGAGTGATAAGAACCGTAAGCAATTCATGTAAGTTGTTTCCCTTCCATGTTTTAAAAAAATACATAAAAAGAAAAGAAATGTGGATGTGACAAGGTCGGATTGTTTTTTAATAATTTTCAAGATTTGAAATCCATAAGAAGATAGTTTATATCGATTTTATATTTTCGGGGTTTTCCAAAATCTTCCGTCATTTAATTAGGTCTTTTGTATTTCCGGTCTAAAACCACACTGATAAGGACAAGTTGTTGACTTGGGGTCTTAGACGTTCACATATTACAACAAAAAAGTTCCCATACGCGGTGTTTTATTCCTCTATAATTTGTGCAACAGTGAGTCTCCCTCAATCTTTTAGTAGCATTCCTTGAGATTAATTCCGTGTCAGCTATGTACACAGTACAGAAATGTATCTTTTGTGTGTCAATTCAATTAAAAAAAATTACTGCTTTGATGTCCAAAGAAATTTCTTTCCTCATGAGCGAGCCAATTCCATGCTAACACATCATTACGCCCCAACCACAATTAATAAAAAAAAAAAAAAAAAAAATAGAATAGAAAATATCTGCCGCATTCTTATACACATTTTTTATTGTAAGGATAAACTTTTGATTAAGTCATCTAATCACGTCAGACGAATGCTCACAATTATCTTTCCCAACCGCTGTGGAATTATTTCACAAAACGTATTCTTTAGGGTAGGGTAGGGGCTATAAGATCGTATATTTTAACTTTGACTCGCTCTATATATATATAAACTAACGTACACATACACAAATTACTCTCTTTTCAAACTTAATCCTCTACAACCATGGTAAGTCGGATTATGAATCTTGATATAGAGGAATGTCAATTGGTTTGTGTTGACTGGTAGATGAGATGGTGCCGTTATAAAGTTAGCAGAGCAAGGATGTTGCCAGCAAATTCAATAAAACTGGATTAGTACTGAATCAGAATATTAACACAGTGGTACTTTGTCAAAGTAAAAAGAAATGTAACATATCACATATATATTATACGAGTATCAACGTATATTGTTAAGACATAGAAATTGGCATATGATTTAGAAAACAAAACTTTAACGGTAATTTTCAGTGGGGGGATGATGGCACGCAATTGATTTCTTAATCTAAGACTTTCATATATAGAGAAGCCAATAGGAAATTAAGGAAGTAGTATTCAGAGCTCTTCAACTATAAGTTTCTTCTTTATTCATTAATAAAGAATAGAGAAAAAAATATTTTTTTTGTGTAATGTTTTATAAAAACCATACACTCTCAATAAACGTTTTATAGTCAATCCGCAATATCACGCTTGTGATATTTTAGTAGAAGGATTTATTCCTATATGCAGCCGTTGGCCCAGGGAGTAAATTTAGTTTGGATTGTGACCTCGTGAAGAAAATATTGCATAAGTGAAGTAGGTTGAAGATGTGGTTTTGGCTAAAGGATGAATAAAACTGCAATAAAAGAACAAATAATGAAAATGGAATACAACCTAGTCAAGCGGAAAAATACCATGAAAAATATGTATGCACTCAAGTTGTTTCTAAAAATTCTCAATTGATTTTCCTATGCAAAAAATCTAAGCAGAACAAAGTTCTGACATGGATCAAACCATTTACCAACAAAATAAAGAGTTTCCCAATAGGTATGATATGATTTTTCAGCGGCGTTTCGGCCATTTGTAGTATGTCATGATACGTCATTTGTTTTTTTATTGTATTCAGAAGTGTTTACAATTTTACTATTGGACTCAAGTCGTGAGTTTTCTGATTTTTCCATGGAACAACTTGAAAACGATAACGATTTTTTAAGAAAATCATCTTTTCCGATGAGGCTCACTTTCATTTGACAAGTGCGGTAAATAAACAAAACTGTCGATTCTGGTGCGATGGAAATCCAAAAAATATTCATGAAAAACCATTACATTCACCTAAATTGACAGTTTGGTGTGGTTTTTGGGCTGGTGGAATCATCGGTCCGTACTTCTTTCAAAATGAAGCTGGTAACACCATTACTGTCAGTGGAGAACGGTATAGTATACCAACTTCTTATGGTCGAAAATGGAAGAGGTTGATCTTGACAACATTTGTTTGCAACAAGAAGGGGCTACGTGCCACACAGCAAATGCAACAATTGAATTATTACGAGAAAAGTTTGGAGATTCGATTATTTTAAGAAATGGTGATATTGAATGGCCTTCAAGAAGTTGTGATTTAACACCATTAGACTATTTTTTGAGGGGTTATTTGAAGTTATTGGTCTTTCAGGATAAACCAGATTCTCTTCAAGCCTCACAAGTCAATATATTGAACCATTCATGATATACGACTTGATTTAGTGGAAAAAGTGCTCGAAAATTGGGTTCATCGAATTTGTTGCAGCAGAAGAAGTCGTGGTGGGGATTTGAATAACGTTTTATTTAAAAATTAATTGTATTGATTGAACTGTACATTAAATAAAAAATATTTGAATTTCCTAAACTACAAGTGTGTCTTTTTTTAAAAAGAAATCATATGACTCTTATTGGAAAACCCCTTGCCATCTCGCTAGGCGGTCGCTTGGCCAATATAAAAGAGATTATAATAAATATTTCTTCGGTTTTAAGTATTGATTGGCGAACTGAGTTTTTATAGCTTCACTGAAATCATATTTTTGGGTTTTGATAACTAAACTATATACCGGTTTTTGTAAAAACGAAGTCCTTGAATTCGCCTTGGATTAATAAACAACTCCGTGAAAAAGAAAATCTCACGTAAAATATAGTAAATCAAAAAGTCAACCTGATTACGAACAATTAAGTAAGTTACGCAAAGATTCTGTGGTTCTTAGTAATTTTCGCTATAGAGCAAATATTCTAAATATTGAAAACAATATCAAAAACAGTTCGAAATCATTCTCGTCGTTTATAAATTCCTAAAGAAAGTCAGTAGGGTTTCCAAGTGCTGTGCATTACAGTGGCGTCAAATCCTCGGACTTAGATTCCACAGTCGAACTATTTCAGTGAAAATTCTTATGCGAATTCCAACAAGGTTGTGTTAAACGTTTAACGCGGATTATCGATTGCATACTCTTCGGCAACTCGCAATTTCTTGATATAACAGTTGTATCAATTCCGCGTTATTCAGCCAGACGATTTAATTGTAGTTAAATATGTTCTTCGGTGGAAGTTTGATGTTTCACTTCTTTCACGCACTATTTCTTTTTTGCTAACTTTTTAAATCGGTTCATTCCGTATCTAGATTTAACGAAAGTTCATTAACACAATTAAACAGTAGGATTCATATTGGATCCATTCAGTTCAGTTTCGAAGAAGTTATACTAATACTACACTTTAATCTCTGAAATCTAATTCTAGCTCTGGCCCTGATGGCATTCCCGCCACAGTGCTTAAAGAATGTTGTAACTTTATTTGCACTCCTTAACATATATGATATGATATTTAATAAGTCTCTTCAAGAAGGAATCTTCATCAAAGAATGGAAACTTTGTTATTTTGTTCCTATCCATAAATCAGGCTTAAAAAATAGTATCCAAAATTATAGAGGTAGGTGCAAGCTCTGTGCAATTCCCAAATTGTTTGTATTTTTGTACATATTTTGTTTATTTTGCATCAATCAGAGATTACAGTAAGATGATTACAGACTTAAAAATATCAATCCATATAAACAAATATAAAAGTATAATTACAGATTAAATAAAGTTAAATAATGAGTGGTTGTATAGGTTATATTTAGCCCTTTAAAAAGTGAAACATGTATTTATTTTTTAAAGTGGTCCTGTTATAATGAAAATTAAAATCAATTTCTATTGAGATCAAGTTAGTTTCTCTAAAACAGCGAGTTATTGGCTCATTGAATGCGTGATTAAACCTATGGTTATTTTCACGGAAGAGATTGCGTTTTCTTAGCTGGCGATATGGTGCATAAATATCAATTAGAGATAGAAGATGCGAACAATTAATATGATGTGTTAAAATATCGTTGACAAACATAAAAGAGAAGATTCTACGTCGATTCTCAAGGGACTGTATATGGTATATATTGACATCTGGTACTATACGAAGGCAGTTTAATATTCCAATTAAGTTTCCATACCACAAACCTAGTAATTTTTTTTTGCATACTTTCCAATCTCCCGGATTGAGTGTTGTTTTATGGATTCCAAACCACACAACAATATTTCAAGATTGATCTGACATAGGCTGAAAACAGAGATTTAAGAGTGTATGGGTCCGTGAAATCAACCGAATTGCGCTTAATGAAACCTAGCATATAATTAGCTTTGGTTGCAATATAGCCGATATGCTTGTTAAAATTAATTTTTTTTTTCAAAAACAACACCTAGATCTTTTTTTTCAAAGACTCTTTCAAGAACACTGGTTCCGATTTTATAATCATAGAAAGTAGGGGAATATGTACGAAAGAAAGAAAAACATTGACATTTGCTGACATTCAAAAATAAATGGTTAACATTACGCCATTCAGTAAGTTTTTTAAGGTCATATTTCGAAAGCACACAATCTGCTTCAAGTTTGATGCAGCTAAATTTTTTTAGATCATCCGCAAACAAGAGACGAAAAGAATTACTAAAAACATCCGGCATGTCATTTATAAACATAAGAAAAAAAGAACGGACCAAGGTGACTACCTTGTGCGACACCTGATGATACAAACACGGGACTTGAAAGAAAACTATCGATTGACACAAACTGAACGCATCCTACCAAATAAGACTAAAGCCATTTCAAAACATTTGAATGAAAACAAATTTTTTCAAGTTTATTAATTAGAATTGAATGACTGACTCTATCAAAAACTTTCGCAAAATCAGTATAAATCACGTCCACTTGATATCCATCCTCTAGCTTATTTGAAACACAATTTGAGAAAATAGAAAGGTTGGTAGTTGTTGACCTACCCGAAAAAAAACCATTCTGGTATAGTGAGATGAGTTTTTTCAAACGAAAATCTATCGCACACTATCTTTTCGAAAAGTTTCGGAATAGTTGACATCTTACAAATTGGTCGATAGTATGATATTTCCTGCTTGGAACCTGATAGCTAGATCGGTACTTCCTCACAGGCGAATATTTATCGGAAGTACAGTATGGTTTTGTATCTGGTAGATTTATTATAAAAAATCTATCGTATTTTACTTCTTTTGTTACTAATGCTATGGAAAGTGGCTTTCAAGGCGATGCGGTATACACGGACTTTAGTAAGGCGTTCTATTGTGTAAACCACCAAATACTCCTTGCAAAACTCGAGTACTGCATGTTTGTATTTTATTCTCAACTCCTTCGTTGGATATCCTCGTACCTTTCTTGTATAAAACAACAGGATAAAATTGAAAATTCTTTTTTAGGGGAAATTCAGTGTAGATCGGGTGTACCCCAAGGTAGTCACCTCGGTACATTGTTCTTCATAATTTTGTATCAATAGCCGAGTTCACAATAGACAATTAGTTGGAAAGACTTCGTTTGACAGATGTTGGATGATTGAATGTAGTTTGAGTTCAGACAAACAAGCTCGTCGTCCAACTTTATTTCACATGTTCCTCCGCTATATCCAACTTCAAAGCTTTCAAAATATTTGAAAATCTTCCAACAAGTTGATCAAGCGGTCGTCTGAGGGTTCACATTGTCAAGCATTGGTCGTTCAAGCCAAAGTCTGTCCAGCTAATTGTACAGTGTGAACGGCTCCAATGACATTATATCTGCATTCAAATATTGTGGTTGTTTGTTATATGCGGACAATTGAATCTATTGTCTTAGATCGTGTCTCAAAAGCTAAAGACTTAGGTGTTATTCTTGATCTCTCACTAAATTTTAAAAATCACATTAATATCTTAGTACCAAAAGCTAGCTCGTTAGTTGGATTCTAAAACGAAATGACAAAGACTTTCGAGATCCTTTTATTTTATTATCTTTTATATATCTCTTGTCAGATCGCTTTTGGGATGCGCTGATGTAATGTGGAGTCCCGCGTTTAAAGTTAATTCTGACAGGTTAGAATCGGTTCAAAGAAGATTTACAAAATACGTACATATTCAACAAAATGAGCTGGGGTTTCGGTCCTGATTACAAACTTAGGTGCCAATTGCTTGGAATAAAATCATTAGAATCAAGACGATAAATCAATGGTAAAATACTCATAGGCGACTTACTAAGCTACTACATAAACTGTCCAACTTTTCTTGCTCTATTACCTATTCATGTACCTGCCAGGTCCAAGAGAACAAGAATTTTGCTATTTCAAAAAATGCATAAAACAATTTATGGATGTAATGAAACGTTCTCAAGATGTACAGCTGATTTCATTGAAGTGCCTTCAGAGATTGATTTTTCAATGCTTAGTAATTTAAGACTGATTTATTGTACTTATTTATATTTCAATAATTTATTCTTGGAGTACTATATCTGCTGTTAGCTGTAAAATTGCTTGAATTGATAAATGAAATAAAATAAAAAAAAAAATATATGCAGGCCACCATCATTGCTGTCATCATCTGTAATGAACTGTTTTGTGAAAAGTCCACAACAAGTTCCACACCACACCAATACCGCCAACATGGTAGCTAAATAAAATGTTAATACTCCAATGAAATACTCGTTAACAAAATTTAGGATCCGCCATCTATAATATGCAGTGGAGGTTAAACATTGTCTTTGTATTGGAGTAGAAGAGAACTTTATCCCACCCACCACTGTGACTATCCCAACATCAGACGTCATGAAGCATTCATGCTTGCCGCAAGAGGGATTCCAGGGGCATTAAACATAAGCATTGCTGATGCCACCAATCCGATTTCGTGAGGACACCAAATGCAAATTTGCGCAAAATTCATTTAGAGAATTAAACAAGGTCAGCACCATACTGCCACTGCCACCATTGCAGTAATGAGAAATGCAAAGTTAGTTGGCAGGTTTGCATTTATTGTACAGGAAAAGAAGGAGAGGTCACTGTTTTGTCTACTCTGCTATGGTGTCTCTGGTCATGCAGTGATATCTAATGAGAGGCTTTTGTGTCAAGTGTGGTTGTGTTGTCTAACATTAGTCAGAATAAAACTTGTGTAATCCTCGAAAGGCTTCGCATTTATTAGTAGTCAGCACCAGCACAGCCCAGCGCGGCTAGCGCAGCGCCAACGTTTGGTATTGGAACCTTCTCTGCAGTCGAACCTCGACCCAACGCAGGACCGATTTGTTGACGTGCTTTTTTTGCTCAAATACATTTTGGTTGAGTATTTTGTGTGGACCGGAAGGATAACTGATGTCACGCTTCGCGATGTGGTTTTAGGTTTGCTTTCGAACGGATTTTGTATGCTTTATTTAAACTTAATGCTGCATTTATATTTTCAAGGCTATGGAATCCGTTATTTTTCGTGAAATATTAGGGGCATAATAAAATGCGAATTAATGTTTTTAGTGTGCTCATTCGGGTGCATAAGAAAAATTGATAATCGGAATTTATTTCTCGCATTAAAATTTATTCGTAGTAATGTGATAGTTATATTGTGCTTATGGGCTTGATTCGATGAGTAATGGTAATGGAGAGTAGAGCCTGTGCTTAAAAAAGATTTAGAGACAAATTACCATGTGGTCAGGATTTTTGATACCAAAAAGGGCAGGACTTCGTATGGACTGTTTTTAATAGTTTTGAAGTTGAAATGTCATTAAACGAGATATAAAAGCCTATTTAAAAACACAATGCAATTTTTATTTTAATTACGTTTTAATGTTTTTTTTTTACATTTATCTTCCATCAGATGTCGTTTGGTATTTAATAGTTTAACAAAACAAAAAAAAATGATACAAAAAAAGGAGTGGAAAATGGACGCGTTCCGACTGAAGAAAGAGTAAAATTTCATTTTGAATGGAAAAAGAAGCATTGAAATTATTGTAGTTAAATTAAATTGATTGATTGTATTGATTGATTTACGTAAAATCTATTTAAGATTTGATGTAAGGGTATGTACATACAGAATTTTAAGACTGTCAGAAAAAATCCAGTGAGTAGCTGGCAGTTATTAGGCGTTGGATTTCTTATCCTTTTATTTCTCTTAACTTCTATAGAGGGCATGTTCCAAGACATTATAGGATGTAATATGACAAAACAACTTAATGAATAAAGCGGTAATTAATTTTTGCAAAAGCTGCTGAAGATTCTTTCACCACAGATTATTTAAGATGTTCAAAGACAACCTGCTGGTGGATGACAAAATAATTATAAACGGGTTTCAATGGCCTTTAGAATAGTTTCAGAAAAGCACACTCCGAAAACTAGACGTTACCTAAAAGAAGTATCCAACGTATTTCAAATTAAATTACATTGAGAGGGACAGTTGTGAATTGTGATGTACAATGTTTTTGATGGCCACTGTTTGTTGAATTTCTTCATGCTCTTTATGTACAATACACTTTGTATTTCTTGAAACTTTGTAACTGGATTGAAATCAATATAATTGAAAAGTACCTATACACTGTATACCGACTAAACTTACAACATAAAACTTTGCTACCCTATTTGATGGAGAAGAAAACAAAAAAGGCTTCGTGCTATAAGAACACAGTTTTTAAAACAGCGAACAAAAAAACACGTCTCTCAGTTACTCCATTCTTAGATTCAATTGGTGTTATGTACGTCCCGATTCAAAGACCCTGCTTAAAACACTTTTCCAAGAAAAAGCCATTACAACAAGATGAAGAGTAGAAAGTTAATTATATGGAAGTGAAAACAAAAAAATTCAGACCAATTAATTTAAACATGAGCAGACTTATTGATTACGCAATCGTTAGAAGAGAAAAGAAGAAGAAAACAGACGAAAATAACTTCAAAGAGTCATATAAATCTAATTTCAGTTTTTAAACGCTCCTCAATTGATGTTCTTAGAAATTACAAGGGGGTTCTAAGTCTCAAAGTAAAATCAATCCAAGTCAAGTTTAATTATTATTTTCCTTTCTTATCCTTTTTTTTTATACATTTCGTCGTATTTTTGGAATTGGTTTTGGGTTTTTTATTTATTTTTTTATGGGAGTTCGTTTGTGTGTTCTCCAATATTCTTACCGCAATGCAAAAACAAATTTGTTTCATCTGATTAAGCTTCTGAGTCAGATTCCATTTTGAGGATACACAGATGTCGATAAAGTTTAAGAAGTGGATACATACATAATGCTGTGTGTGTATAGGGCAAACACAAGGAAGTCACCCTTCGAATGATGACATCCATATCTTAAAAGCTCTCGATTGAATTTATTTCTTCTGACAATAAATTAATTTGTAACACCCACAGCATCCATCCTCAATTTCTCTAACACCATAAAAATTGTGTGGAATTTTAGATTCCATGCCCGTGTGTATAATAACAACCTGTCGTGGGATTGATCCACATCCGTACAAATTTTGTAGACCTTTACCTGGCATACATTGAACTGAAAACAAACAAAAAAAAAAAAAAAGTCCCGAATTCCTTTTTAAATTGAGTGACCATAAATTTTTATGAGGTTTGCGTTGAGCCGATATTTAGACTTAATGGCCCAGAAGCAGATTCTACTGACGTTTTCCCCGCCGTGTTCTTTTATTTTTCGCTTTTATAAGACCTACTTTGTTTCAAGTGGGAGGGTGGTTTTTGTTTTTGCATATGTGTACTACTCCCACATTTTATTGGTGGTATTGAATCTGAATAACTGTCGGATTAACGTGTCTTTTTAGATGCCTTAGCTTTGAACATAAAGCATTTGCAGGCTGCTGACCAAGGTTAACGGATGCACAAGCTACCACAGCTGCGCGGAACAGCCAACTCTATTTCGGGCCTCTTTCTCTAGCGCTAAACAACAAGTTCACTCAGCCATGGGCATTGGAAGCTCTATATAAATTACACTTAAATTTGAAATTCTTACCATTGCTATTATTTACAAAGGCATAGCTTCGTGATCTGGTGGGAGAACCAACAAAAGGTTTCAATCTTATTTACTGAGAGTGTTAGGAAAAAGGTTATTTTGATTATAATTGACCAAATTTCGTTAGCCTTAAGAGTAATTACGTGATGGAAGAGAAAATAATAAACAGTTGGCCAGCTGAAAAAAAGGACCAAAACCAAAGCATAAAATATTTCAGGCCCCGGCCCGTAGGACGCGTTTCGTACGGTGGGAGCGTCGGCGTCGCGGCAGCTGAAGCGGTGAGTTTTGCCGCTAGCAACCGATAGGGGTGACCCAATGAATGCAGAGCGGTGTTTTAAAAATTGTTTATAGCCGAGTTCATACTGTAAAATTAGCTGGGCAGACTTCAGGCCTCGACCCATAGAATCCGTTGCGTCCGCTCGCTGCTGGATTCAACTGACAGCAGTGAGTTTTACCGGACACAACGGATTGGGGTGTCCCATAGATTCCGTTGCGGTGTGAAGAGAAAACTTCAAATTGGCTTTGACTGCGCATGTCATCAGTTCTGCCGGACGCAAAAGTTAAAAGTTGGGCTACTTTTTGCGTTGCGTCCGTTGCATCCGATGCTTCACCTCTCATAAGATCGTGTGTATTTAATCGAGCTGTCAGTTGAATCCGGCAGCGAACGGACGCAACGGATTCTTTGGGTCGGGGCCTTTCGTTTGATGGAAGTTGGATGGCCGGATGTTGTTCAACTTCAAATTTTTCAAAAATATTTGAAAACCATTCAACAAGTTGGTAAAACGGTCGCTTGAGGATTCACACTATTAATGGCCATTCATTCAAGCCAAAGTCTGTTCAACTAATTGTACAGTGTGAACTTTGATGTAATTATTTTTCAATAGGCAACACAAACGTCAAACGAACTAGGGATGAGTCGATAAATCACTTAAAACTAGAGTTGGGTGAGGTTTCTAATGGTACATGGATTAGATTTTCATGAATGCTTCAAATACCTCATTTTCAACTCATATTGAATCACGTTTCAGATCGAATTAGTGTCAGGATATACCTTTTTATGATACGTTAAATCCAAAACAGCAAAGTTTTCGACTTTAGCAACCAAAATTTGTTTTAAGCTTGTTTACGACACAATGCAAAAATTTATAAAATTATGCGTTCCAATGGTTTTACGATTCGCTTTTTCCAATTTAAAAAAGTTGTTTGTGAAACTGTAAATATAGGTGGCGATGCCAGCGTTTTGCCTACGTTTTTTTGAACTCGAATACTTTGCTCGATACTGGATTGAAGAAAAAAAAACACAACTTAAGTATTTTACTGTCCTTATTTGTCACAGGAAAAACAGGGGCGTTTTGTTATTTACAAAAATTTTGAAATGAAGATGGCGCCACTGTTGACTTTGGAAAGCGTTTTTTGAAGACGAATACAACACTTGCTACCGTATTAAGAAAATACGGCTATAAAGCTTCGACGTCGACGCTGCAATTTTGTTGTTTTCACCATATTTCATCGTATTGGTGTTGTTACTTCCCTTTTCTCCAGCGTAGTTAAATTATTTTACGTTTTTTACGCCGTCACATTAACAAAATTGTGCTTGAAGTGAAGGGAAAACGTACGAATTTAGCATCCAAAATAACAAAGTACAAAGACGACTGTTTTTCAAAACAACTTGAAAAAATCTTGTTTATGAAAACTTTCGGTTTTTAAAAATGTATGGGAAAACTTGTTAGGTTTTGTGAATTATTGTAAGCCTAAAAAGTGCATATAGGAGTTCTTGAACTAGTTGTATGTAGAATAACATTGTATTTTATTGATATTTTGCAAAGCTATGTGTAAATATTGGCACTTGACATCAAAGAATAATTTTTTTCTAAATAATAACTTATAAGCATTTTAAATTGTGACTACAGTAAAATATAACACAAAATACGTTTTTGAAAACCTATTTTTGCTGTAGTAAGACTTTAAATGCTTATGTTTTATTATTTCAAAAACAAAAACAAAAATATGTCTTCATAGTGTAGCAGGTCTAATAGGACCAGTGGCGGATTAAAGCTTATTGCCGCCCTAGGCCCTGTATGACGCGTTGCGTTTTTGATCAACAAAATTCTATATATTTTCAATCACAATTGTTATTGAATTATAGCTTTTATTTTTTACACGACTCATAATGCGAAGCATTAGAGAGCGCTCCATTTTTTATTCAAATATAATTATTAAATAATACAAAAAAATGTTTATCAAATTCTAGCTAGCATAACAAATAATAGTAAGCATTTTTCTTACATCACCTGAGCATCAACTATGTCATCATAAACAATTTCTTGAATTAGTTGAGCTTCAATAGACAATAATGCTAAAGCATTAAGTCTATCTTGGCGCTTGGCCCATACTTGCGCGTAAATAAGATTTAACCCTTTTCAAAGTAGAAGAAGATCTTTCTCCTGAACAATTGGTAGCGGGAATACTTAAAAAAATACTCAGAGCGATCTTCGAGATGTTTATCCGAATGTGGACATTACATCCGGATAAACATCTTGAAAATTTCGAGAATGCATGACATTGTATATTTCTTATGCGGAGTGTACATTTTCTGTATTTGCTAGGGAATCTCTGAGCTGACATTGTAAATGAATACATTCATTCACTTATGTCTCTTCCAAATCATTAGGATACTTTTTAACTAATTTATTCGCAAGATTTTTCAGTTCAATCGCGTCTATATCAGATAAATTATCAAAAAAAATTAAAATTTTCGTACAGTGTTCGATAAGCACTTTTACGGCCAAATGTACGCTTAAGGTATCTAAAATTCGGTTATACCATTGGTGCGAAAATTTTCGTGACCAGATGAAGGTATTGTTTCATTCTTCCGTGACTCATCTGTCTGAATTTTTCTTGTTTTTCTTGCGACCTGTATCATAACGATAATTAACTTGAACTCCAGACAGTGCTTTTGCTTTTTCTTCATATTCAGAGTATTGTTTGTCCCTCATATCTTGAAGAAATAATGTCAGTGAACCATAAATTTGTACCACAGATGATAAATCCGCATGAGGCCCGGGCCTCGCGGGCCTAGGCCTTAATCCACTACTGAATAAGATAACTCAAAATTTAATTTACTCGTTTTACATTGACATCATAAGAACGTCTCTCGGCAAGTACTTTATTAAGACTGACTCGATGTTACAGCTTACAGCAATGTTATAAAAAGAAAAGAAGAGAAGCATATTCTAATACTAATCGATTTGTTACAGTAATATAATACAGTAAGCTAAGTTTATCAAAGATCGTGCGATACTTCTGTTATTTAAGAGCAATCTTAAAATTAATTCATACATACAAATACATACAATTAGAATATGTGTTTTAAGAAGAAACATCAAAAGCTTTTATTTGACATTTATGTGATTGCATGAGATCGTAGATGGGTTGCCAGGTTTATTATTAATTGGGTCATTATATGAGGTGAAATCTCTTACAATAGCTGATGAAGCATGTTTTCAAGAATAAAATTGTTTTTTTCAACTTTTAAAATAGTTTGACAACAAATTTCGACTAAATACATATGCTACTTCAACTGTTATTTTAGCAGCAGGAGCAAGCACAGTGTGGTGGGTAGCATGTTCGCCTGTTAATCCAGAGGTTCGTGGTTCGAATCCCAACAGAGGCAAAAATATTTTTTCCACGGGTATCGCATTTCGCGAGTAACTGGCAAGTCCTCCGTTAGTATTCATTGCCATGAAAAGCGCTTTCTCGATTAGCGGTTCGGAGCCGGCAGAAAATTGTAGGTCACTTCATTCCCTCACAAGGCATGGTTGTGAGAAATGCGCTAGGGCATGAATACCCCTATTGTGAGTGTTTCGGTTGGTTAATTTCCATAGTCATCCGGCTCAAAGCTTCTTTCCTTTTATTTCAAAAAATTATACTGACAAAAAAAGTTAAAGGTTCAACCAATATATTAATTTTATATGGGCAACCTTTTATAAAAGAAGCATCTCATCATAGGAAAGATCTTAGACAAAAAACTGGATTGGGGTCACAAAATAGACACAAAAAAGCTATGATAGCACTGTATTCGTGTAACAGGATTTTTGGCAAAAACTGGGGACCAAATCCCAAAATTATCATGTTGATGTATACTGCCATTACCTTTTCTATCTTATGGCAATTTGGTCTGGTGGAATGCGCTGGAAAAATCCACACATTTAAAAACCCTAACCAAAGTACAAAGAACAGCCTGTATTTGCGTAGCTGATACAAAGAGAACTACACCAACCGCTAGCTTGGAAGTTAACCTCAATCTCACACCCCTTGATCTCTATATGTTCAAGAATCGGCAGCAAACAGCGCAGTTAGACTAAATCAGTGGAATGTCTGGAAAACCAGCCAGACAAGATACGCACAGATTTTATCACGATATGCAGACAACAATATCTGCGCGGATTACATAGCTCCATACCTGGACTTTAAAAAATCCTTCTCAACCAGTTTCCCCAATAGACAGGATTGGGAGAATGAAACACCTCATACAAACGGGACGTCTATATCAATTCATACCCACGAGACGGCTCGAAAATGGAAGTTGAGAAAGGTGCAGGTTTCTTTTCAGAAAGCCTAACCTATCCAGTTCATTCAGACTTCCAAATCACAGCAGCGTCAATCTCAAAGAAGCGATTTCTGCCACTCTTGTCAAATCAAAGCTTGTTTCTTGCCGTCGCGAAGAGCTAAGGTTGCTTGGCACACAGCATAACGTTAGACTCTGCTGGGTTCCCGGTCACATTGGTATACCAGAAAACGAAAAAGCGGATGACTTCTCTCATTGATCAATCAATCAGGGTCCCGCCCTGTGAAATTTAGCGGATCATTGGTAACAAATAATACGAAATTCCAATGAAAGATGGGAATGCCTAAATTCCGGTGTTACTTAAAGGAAACTATGGCCGAAATACGATAAGAACGGATCTGAAAAACTACTATCATTGAATTGGCCTTCATTACGATCGCTTTTATTATCATAACTGGACACAACCTACTAGGTTACCACAAAAAGAAAATGGGTCTTTGCACCGACCTGTGCTGAGATCAACCGTCAGCCCATTCTACCTAACCTAACTTACCCAATCTCATTATAGCTACTTTAAGAACATATTTCTTTTCCTTTTATTAATATTATTCAAATTATTCATTAGAGTTGAGGCTTTGGAAACATGAGATAACAAAAGGCCATATGAAATAGCCTTATACACACTTTATGGAACGTCCATTAATTTTGAATTCTATCGTACCCACTTTTTTGCATAAGAATAATGACACCCAAATGTTTCACTTCAGAAACTTTCATTGACTTTTTTTTCAAAAGGATAGATGTTGAGAACCGACATTCTGTTGTTCCTGAAACGATTAACGATATGCAGTAATTTAAAGACTCTCTCGAGTATCATTGATACCAAGATTATTGCCTCAACTGCGTAGAAAAATTGATTAACTTTTTTTTACTGAAATCTTATTTTCAGAGCTGCCGGGGTTGTCAGAATAAATATTGGATTCCGTTAACTAATGTAAAAATACATGTATAAGAACTTCATAACCATTCGAGTGCAAAGCAAGTATATACACAGTTCTTTTCATAAATCTTTGCACATTGCTCACTGGTAAACAATGAAAAAGAAAATAATAATTCAAGCCTTATCGCTCTACACAGTACTTACAGAGCCTATGTCTACGTTTATTTATCTTTAACCCAAGCCTAGGACAATATCCACAAGGCTCTTGGCATAGTTGTACATACGCCAAACCTTCCCTGGTTAGGACTGTGCAGATATCTCATTGCTCTGGATAAATAACAAAAAAAAAAAAAAAAAAATTCGATCTACCAATGGACTACAACAACGACGCATGGTAACCTCTTCCATTCGCGTCAGCAGCAGAAACTAAAAATAAGAACGCAATGAAACCTAGAAAAATTCTACTTTCCAATTTCCCATCATAATGTTTTCTCTTTCAGCTTCGTCCATTCTCTTAAAATGCTTAAAAACTTTATTCAATAAATTTTGCCTCCCAGAGGAAATGCAAGTAGAACTATAATTCTTCCAAGTATGTACAGTAGGTTTGCTTGTGTATATACAATATACATACATACCCCCAGGAGTTAGACACACAAAACACATTTTTGCGTTCTCAATCGAAAAAATATCCAGCAAGCATGCGGAGCACTTCCGCCATAGTCTCTGTACTCAATTCAAATGCAATGGCGAAATACAAAACGAACGATTTGTGGATCTTGGAAACAAACGTTATAGGCAGCTTGTGATTTCAATACAAATAACCCATCTTTCTCAAACCACTATGTCAACAGTTGAGTAATGCTAGCTTTTTTCCGTTTTGGACAAACGTCAAAATTCAAACTTTCGATTGAGTGACCAATTGAGTTGTACATATGAAGTAAACTTTGCGGTGAAAGAATCAGGAAACGAGAAATACTTTCAGAAATTCTATTCGATTGAGCGCATTTGTAGTGACAAAAAAAAAAAATCAAAATTTAAGCTGGAAATTGGTATAAAAATAGAACTGCAATAAAATAAACAAGGAATATTTTTGAATTAAAGAAAACAATGACCGCACCAATTCGAAAACCTATTTTAGTAGGTAAAGGTAAATATAGTTGTTTGAGTGCTACGTAAAAGGTGACGTGTGGTTTTCAAGAAGAAACAAAAAACATATCATAACACCATGTTATGACCAAGAATTTAGCTTTATTATAAGGATTGACATTATTTTTTTACGCACGCCGAGTGCCCCAACTTGTGACAACTTCTTGCAGCACCACCTTCTCTAATGATTGAGACATCTTTTCCAGATTGCTGCTGAACGTCTCCATTTTCTAAATGGAATGCAGTCTGGATAAAAATTTCAAAAGTGGCAAGATGTGGGCGGTTTTTGATGAACATGGTATTTAATACGATAAGAGCCACACGGCTATGGGAGTCTTCATGTGAACTTCGCTTAACCTAGCTCTATGTTATGTGCTAGAGAAGGTAGCACCACGCTTGACACTTGCAACAAAAAATGTGTCGAAAAGTGAACATTAAAATGAAAAAAATGAAAGCTTAAAATGACCAAAATAATGGTTGATTTCAAAGAAAAAATAGAAAGGAAGGGAAGAACGCCAAGTTCTCAAACAGAAAAAGCAGCATGAGAAGCGCTTGTTGGATTGAATAAATAAATGTCATGATATATGTATATGAGCTTCAGAGTTTGTCCCAAAATTCAAAAAGAACACGCTAGGGTGGAAAGCTAAGACCTAGAAGTAGGGGTTGCCAGATTCGTATGCTAGCTGGTCTCGACGCCGAAATCTTGAAAGAAGAATGCACCAGATGCATGATATAGTCGGGAGAAAGCATGTGCAATGAATGGAAAACATTATAATTGCACCAATTATAGAGGAATACGCCTCCTTAAACTCGCATATCTTGTCTTGTCTATGTGAACGTCTGAAAACACCCACGTCAACAAATTTTTACAGCACACGGGAGATATTATTTTAAGAAAAGCGCGCTTATGATAGTATTTGCAAAAACAAGCTGTACAGCGTCATGTCGAGTCGCCAAAAAACCTAGGTTTTAGATTCTTAATCTTTTAAAGACGGGTCATACACATATGTACCAGCAAAAGTGGAAACATCCCTAGAATCTGATACACTTTTTTAATTCATTGTTTAGGTTTTAAAACTCTTTTACTCATTAAAAAATGCAAAAATTCTGTTACCTATCACCTAAATTGCATTGGATAAAAATGATTTAATCGAAGTGACCACATATGCCGGTCATTTGAAGAAAAACACGTTTGTTTGGCATCACTGTTTGTCACTTGATTTTTACCCAGCAAAAATCAAGTTCTACTTCACTGCGAGTTGATGGCAAGCCCAAAACTCAAAAAACACCAAGCTTGATATTTAGGGTAAGTTCAGCGAGCAATCATTGGGCTTGAACGAAAAGAAAACTGAAGTATGTATTCATTTTTTGAGAACCAAAAAACTGAAGTGTTTTTTGCTTGTCAATTCAACAACAAAGTTGGCAAAAACCTATGTTCCTCTTCTTCATTTGAAGATTTTCTCTCATCATCATCGTCTTCGCTGCTGTCGAATAAATTGCACTGCGATTCAAAGCTATGAACAAAACTCTCAAAGACGACATTGATACTCTGCGCGCTAGCTTGTTTCTACGGGTTAACAGGACTGAAGAAGATGCAGATAAAAAGTTTCAAATATAATTGAAAATGCATTTAATCATTTTCTTAATCACTGCAGACTTGATGCGCTGGAAGAACAAGGAAGTGGGTTGGAAGGCCACGAAGACGAACTCTGTCTCGTAAAATCGCAGCTCATGAAAATTGACAACATCATGATGAAAACACAAATATGGTCGAAAAAATGTACCGGAAATTATCCATTTTAAACGATCTTGGCCCGGAAACCGGAATCTGATAGGCTGAATTTTGTTTAAGCACCCGCTGTGGTTAAATACAGAATCAATGCTAAAATAACTGGAAAATTTAGCTACTTTCCCTCACTCACTTCCCTCACTCACGGAAATTGAAATTAGTAAAATTTCGGTACAGGTAAACAAAGTTTCAGTTCAATAGTATTTAGCTTCATTTAGATTTTATGTGAGAGATTATTTTTAGATCTTATCGTGTAAACACAGTTTTGGAAAAAGTTTAATCGACTTTCTCGTTAATGACTGTCACAGTTTTGACAAAATTTCATTTTTTAAAGTTCTAGGTTGATTTTGAACATTGATTTTTTGATTTTGATTTTGAACGTTGATTTTTTTGAACATTTTTATAAACGTTACTTTGATCTTATCAAGTTTCTGTCAAAATTTATTCAGGTTAGATTACAAAACTTGCATAAGTATGTGCTTGATTTATTTCAAAAAAGAAAAAAAGAAAAAAAAATTGGTTTTTTAAAGAACTGGTCGAACGACTTTGATTAAATTTTCAGCGGTTATTAGCAACTGCAAGAAAATGGCATTTTTATATTTTCGTTTACGATATTTGGAATAATGAATTCTTTTTTTAAGTACGTTATGTAATTTTCTTCAATTTGCACAATAGTGTGTAGTTGGCAACCTTGACGACCAGATATATTATGCAGTGTGAATACTAAAACCCTGTATGCAGATTTTGACACTGTTATTTTTTGTGCTGTTATTGGTATTCAGTAATCATGTGCAAGAAATTATCAAACACTTTCCAAACTTCTTTGGAAATACTTTAGCTGTTGACACACTAAGTCATATTTATCGAAATTTTACTATGGTGCCCGATCTAAGATTAAATAAAAAGTGTGTACAATTCAAACACGACAGAGGCGAAATGTCAGAAAAGACTTCGTTTTATCCAATTTTCAAACACCGTGTGTGCAAAAAGTTTCACTTAATACCTAATAAGAAACATGCATGCCCATGCCCTTGGTTTAATGCAGTAAGCGTACCTGCCTGTTGCATAATAGGTTCGAAATTTGAATCCCAGAACTATCAATGAAACAAAAAAAAAAAATGTTTCTGAACAGATATGTATCGCGTTTTGTGAGGAATTCTTCCATAGTTATTTCAGCCATGAAAAGCGCTTTCTTGGTTAGCCGTTCGGAATCAGCAAAAAACTGTAGGTCTCTTCCATTCTCTCGCAAGTTATAATTGAGAGAAATTCTTCCATATGCAAATAATGCTTAAAAGACTGCAGTTATACCGAGCGTCGCAAAGAGCAGACGAGCATCTTATGTCTCATTTTCTCGTTATTAACTTATGTGTTTGTTTCTTTATCGTGATGCATTTTCGTTTCATAAAGTTTCAAACCAGTGATTCTAAAGTAGTTTAACTTAAAAAAATTGATTCTTGTTTAAGGAAAGACAATCATACTATTAACTTATTCAACGAAGATTCATCAAAAGCGTTTGTGTCGTTCGAGAAAATTAAGTAAATTTGCGACGTTTTGTTACTCTCTCTTTTAGTATCATTTTTTTCCTTTGTGGTGGCATAACTCTTGTCTAATAGTAGGCATTTAAGAACCTTGAGTTTCCTGAAGTGAAACTATTTACTCCAAATAACTCATCACAAATCTTATACTTACTCAGTAAGTCAATGCTATTCAAAATTACGCTTTCATCAAGTAGATTGCAAACTGTTCGTTTCATTTCAAATTGAGGTAGGTAGGCACACATCTTCAAAAATAATTTTCCAAATTACACCTTTACACTAGCAAAAATATTTAAACTTATAAAACTAGTTCAGTTTATGTAAATGTTTCCTGAAACAACATTTTCACGTAGAAGAGGAAATTATGCAAAAGATTGAAAGCAAAAGGATCTATCTGTTCTTTCACCTGTTCCTAGGTACGTTCTAAAATTAAAAATCAATTACTACAAATTCTACCGCACCATATTGTCAAAAATTATACCACTTCATCCACCAACAATAAAATGTACGATATTGCTTCAGCACGATGAGCAGCCAACGCCCAAGCCCCTGTGTACCATCGACATCGTATTCGTACTAGCTTCTAGGAATAAATTATTTCACAGAAAATCAGGAAAGAAAAACTGAAAATAATAAATACATTCAGCTTGCGATGCAAAATCTGAGTCAAGGATACAAATTTACATCAATTTAAAGGAAGCGCACGGATGTAAGTACATTTGCTTATGTTCGCTCACTCACAGACTATGGCAACGACAACACGACAACGATGCCGTCAACGATAGAGTTTATACCAACATGAATCTAAAATATACCATGGCATTTACCACGCCTTCGAAATACTTAAAGACTTAACGTACAGTTTTGTGTGTGGCTTCGTATTGATTTAACTTTTTGCGAGAATCTTGCGTTTTGCAAGAACACAAGTCTTCGGATAGCATTTATTGTAAAGCCACCTTGGGCGAGGAAGCAACCTCCTCCTTTTTCACCTTATGGCCATGAATAAGATTAAGTAATCCATCTCAACTGAACTGTAACACTTTTGACTCGAGCACATGCACGCGAAGACGGCTAAAAAGAATACACTTAACACATTTTTGTGACGTCTTTTTTAAGAAAATATTAATATATTTACAGTTTAAATTTTGCAACCGACCAATCGACCGACCTTACCTTGAGTAAGAGTAAATAGTACAGTGTTTATTGCAAACAGTGTGACCAAGTTGGTTTTTATGTTTTAGATTCGACTTATTTTCAAGGGATTTTGTCACTTTTTTTCAAAATAAGCGACAGGTAAGTAGGTTGAACTGCTTTTTCGATAATACTTAGGCTGATAATGTATCTAGTCTAAATCACGTTACTGTATGAAATAATTGATATTTAACCATCAACTGTTTTTTGATCAAGGGCAAGAAAAAATGCTCCAGCTTTTTCCTGTGCAGTTGGTTGGTATTATCTGTTTTGTTACTATTAGCCGTGTTTTATTGGGAGTTTATATTCACTTCAGCAAAACATCGCAAAACATCGCTCATGGAAAAACAACAACTCTAAAGTGAATAGCGTAAGTGGACAAAAATAACTCACTTGCAGAAGTGCAAACAATAGGGATGGTTGGTAAATGGAGTTTATCTTGAAAGTGAACTTGATGGTAAGTGAATATAGCCAAAAAAGAGTTTTATTGAGACTCGCAAGTGGAGTGAATATAGAAATTCCCAATAAAACATGGTTATTATATGGTACGTTTGCAACGTTTGCAATAAGAAAATATGAGTGTTGTTAATCATCGATTCTTCTAGATTCGACAGTTCACTTTACATGCATTGACGCTTTAGAACTCGTTGTTCGAAGGAAAGATCATTGGATCGTGCGAGATGGTACTACAATTTCGATTAAGATTTAAAACAATTTTTTAGAATGAAGGGCGCTTTCCTTACTAGCCAAATTGAAGTTCCTCTCGTTTCATCACAGATATAGACGAATGCAGTGTATTGGAAAAAGTGCTATCAATAGTTTGTAACACCCAAGTCTTCATTTACTTATTTTAGTATCAATCCATTTAATATTTTGCTCATGAATCGATTAATTAGAAATGATACTCAGAATATTAAATATGTATGCTTTTGTGTCAAAAGAAACTAAAAGAACTAAAAAAACAGCATTGGCTACACTGATCAGCATTAAATCGATGAGAAGGAGGTTGTTTCCGTCAGGTATGGTTGTGTATATGTATGTCAAAAGCCTGTAGAGAATCTGTTCTAATGAAAACATCTCATCCTTTTCATAAACAACGCACAGAAGTGCAGTCCTCTTACATGCACTTCATCCTTCTTCATTCGTTCTGTCAAATTGAATTTATATTCTCACACTTGTTCATATATATGCATGTTGTTTTTACGACCGCCTCTCTTTCACGGCACATGCCACAAGATATATGTATGACAATTGAAAAGGAGGTATAGGCATAAGTATCTACACATATTCCTTTGTAACCAAGTGTAGGTACAGGTGCAGTAGTACTCATTTCTGTAGAGATAAGCTCTAATGTCAAATTTTGAACACATACCATTATTGTAATCATGACAGATGATTTATTTTATCACATTCGTTGCACATATTGTGTGATCTACTACATTAGAAACGTTATAAGGAAAAAGAAAACGATTTGACATAAAGTTAGAAAGCTCTAAAATAGTATCTAAAATAGTATCTATGATTGTTATTATTATTTTTTTTTTTTTGAAAACGTACACTTCAGTTAAAAAAAGGTCTACGATCCATTCATTCACCATGATATTGAAGCAGTTTTTTTCGCAAGCACAAATAACTGAAGCCTCACAAAAAGTTATGAATTTCGTGAGCCCCCGTTGAGATAAACTTATGCACCAACTTGTGTGGAAAAGTGTTCATCGTGCAGTCAAAAAATCTCTGAATAAAACGCTGCATTCTAATGTCAAGAAATGTTTATTACACTTTTGAACTTAAGTTGAATAGAAAATTGAAAATGAAAAAACTATATCGACAAAGACAGGTGTTCGTATTGTGGTATTATTGATTGAAAATTTAATACGTTAGAAATTGAATTGAAAATATTTTTTTTATTCCGCGAGATAAAAAATATCCGATTACACTCAAAACCATCGAAGAACATAGTTTTCACGCATTTGAATAGGTAAGCAAATAAAATCATATCAAAGTGTAGTTCAACGGAGCAGACTGTAAACCGGGTTAAAATTTCTACTTTGAACTTATTTTGAATCCAACCCTAACGCTTAGTAAGGGCAACTAAAAGAAAAATTTTTTAAAATCGTAGGAAATGCTAGGGACTTGACATCACCTTTAAAAAATTCTCTGCTAGCGCAATTTTATTCATATGCAAGAAGGCTATTTATTACGTACATAGATTCTTAAGTACCGCAAAAAGCATGAATTTGGATAGAAGGAATCGGTTAGTGTTAAAAGAAAAAACCACAGAGTGCTATCAAATTATTAAGTGCAAATCGAGGAGGAGGTCAAAAAGTCACAATTTCTCTTTTTTTAATACATCTTGCAAACTAAGCAAGGTTTCAACACATTTCCAAGGACTGTAGAAAACAAACTTTACCGTTGAAACTTTTCAGTCGAATAATAGTAATAAAAATTTTGTATCCAAAACGTTAAGGTCCCCGATTCGAAAGAAGCCAAAACTTTCCAATTTAGCAGCATTTTGTTTTTAAATTTTTTTGTGTAACAATTTTTATTGGTCAAATATATGTACATATGTAAGCACAAAAATTGCTCCACAAAAAATTGAGCAAATACATTTAAAAAAAAAAAAAAAAAAAACGCTGTATCAAAAAACTTTCAGTTAAAAACTGACAGAAATATCGTCGTTTGCTTATTAAAATTATCGTCGATTGTCATGGCTTTTATACGCATTGAAGGTCTCCGGCTAAAAAGGAGACAAGTGTTTTTAAATATGATTAGAGGTTTGTCAATTTTACTTTTGCTGTTATTGATAAGAGAATGTCACAAGTGAGGCAACAAAGTATCGATCAGAGTAATAAGGCCATTGGAATATACAAATGAGTGATCAAAGCAGAGAAAAGAAATTTGTGAGAAAATAAGAGACGCTTCAACCTTCAACTTATCATTGTCAAACAAAGTTGCAATTATATCTATTGGAGATAATAGGAAGTCTCGTGACACTGCAATGCAACATCATGATTTTGCATCTCAGAGACTTAAGTGGCACTGAACTTAGAGCAAGCTCGTCTGTACGCACTTATCTACGCTCTTCATCATTAATGCAAGTGTTAGTGGTTAGTAAATAACGCCAACACAAGCACAAAGAGAACGTATACGAGGAAAAATAAAAAACATTACAAAATTAACAAAGTAAAACTTAAATTAAATTAAAATTAACATTAATAGAACATACTAAACTAGTGAAACAATACTAAACAAGGTTTATAAATAAAAAACGAAATTAAAGTACAGTAATAAAAAAAAAAAAACTACTAACATAAATCATGCAGATGGTAAACTGGTTCCTAATATTAATTTTAAACTATTTTTACTGATGTTCAAATCGGCAATAAAAGGATTAGAGTTAAATAACCTACTCATGCGTGCTAATGGCTCATGCATTCATGATGGTAGCAAACATCACGATATAAGCGAACATACTGTTCGAACAATGTTCTAATACCACGTAGTATTTTCCCGAAGAGAGGATGGATATCAAGATGACTAATCTAACGACCAATACAAAAGATACAAACACTGCCGGTTTCGGTTGTCCAAGCAACACAATTACGTCTTACCGAGAGCTTTAAATGTCAATTTTGATCCAAAGCCTTCAACTGTGTATTTGAGAGATCCTTTTGTAGCATTGGAATTCACATTTTTTTTTTTGTTTTAGCAGTTCCCCAATTTTTTTTTCCACAGATAATTACACTTCGATATTTTGTGCACTATTTTAAAGAAACTTTATTAAGCAAAAGTGCAAAATGACGAATAAGAATTTCTAAGTGAGAGTATCTGATTTTTTCTAGACAAAAAAAAAAATTCATATACATCTCAAAAAGTACTTTCAAAACCACTTTAAATTTTTTTTTAAAGAGAGAATAGAAATATTTTTAACGGACTCCGAGCAAAAGATACTTTATGAAGTTTTAAATAAGTTTTGCAAAGAGTCCGTATTAAAAATGATTGTTAAAGAAATATATAAGATATCCCAAGGAGTTTTTGGTTAAACCTAAAACAAAACCCACTTGCAAAGAGCTACTTAAGAGGTTATTAGGTCGAATAGTATTCTATAGATTGAATTGAGTGTTTGTTAAGTGCCGAGTGAGTTTTTGGTCTGACTCTTAAGGAGCTAGCATATCGATTGGGTCTAGCCACCCCACATTTATTCATTTACCGAAAGCAACCTAAGCATTACAGAAAAAAAAATTATTTTTGGCAAATATTCCTGGGAATTATTCCTGATTCTTTTCATAATGCGGAAGTTTGAGAAAACGTTAGCTAAAAAAATACGAAAAACTGTTGACAATTTCAAGACATAAATAAAATAAAATAAAAAACAAACTTAAGTGCTTGTGAAAACAATTGCGTTAACAAAAATCGATGAATTACAATGCATAAAATACATGAGTCATATTAATCAGTCAAGAGTGTGTCCATCTGATGAAAATGATACATTCAAAGGTGCATTTTTGTCGCACACAAAAACAAATCAATACTGAGCATAAGAGCAGTGCTCTTTAGATTGAATGTTTGTGTCAATGATGTGGTCAATATCGTCAGTTAAAATGCAGAGCCTCGTAAGTCAAAAAGTTCAACAAAAATATAATTTATTTAAAAAATAAGAAAAGTCGGAGCTGCCTTTTGACACTTTCAGTGTATTTATAATATTTTGAAAATGTCGTAGAAAAAAAGGTATACAATTTTTTACATACGTACCAGGTACTGATTGCCTGCGTTTTTTGCGACTTCTGCAAAATAAGCGTTCTATACTTACGAGGTCTTGCATTTTAACTGACGATATGTACATTCCGTCAAATGGAGATATTATATATCTGGATGGAATCGCGTAAGGTGATAATTCACTGTTACACACTTATTATCAAAGTGACATTTATAGCTCTTTTGCCTGAGTAAGATGATCAATTTGAGATAAAATTGTTTCTCCTTATTTTGTGTCACTTAATGATCGAATATTTGAAAGCTGTCACATTTGCATTTTTTTTCGAATCAAACGTTTAAAAATTTCACAGAAGGCAAGGGACGAGACACGAAACCGATGCGATGGTTAGATTATTTCAAGTTTGCATATAATATTTCATTGATAGGTAGCAGAAAGTTGAAAGTCTACAAAAATATAAGTAAACTTTGTGGAAACCAAGAAAGTAATAAGCTTATTACTTATTTGTACAAGCTAATAAAAACAAAATAAGAATTATTATGGTGTTCATGGAACAAAATGTCGATTTGGCCAAATTCCAATTCAAACGGAAAGGAGGAGCTGATACCTATTCCTAACCAATTTGCCACTGGTACAAACCGCCAGAAGTTAAAGCAAAATTTTAAAAAGTATCTTTTGATACTTCAAAACTTTGAATGAGTCTATCAAAAACAGAAAGATTTAAAAAAAAATTAACAAAGAATTTTTTGAGTTAAACGGTAGTTTATTTGCAAAAAATGATAGAAAAGCTGTGTACTAAAAGCTTAAAAATAATTCAGTTGGTCTCAGGTACCATTCATCACACGACTCTCCTATGGCTTTGTTCAGACAAAAAACGAAATAAAGTTGTTGTGCTACTCGCGCAAATGTGTAGATAATATTTATTTAGATGTAGTGGATGAAATGATAAAAATTTCATCACCCAACGGTCTTTGCATCATTGCCCCAGAATGATCAGTAGAGTGGTGTGATGACTGATACCTACGACTTACCGAACAATATTTTTAAGCTTTCAGTACACTCTCTTTAAATCTTTATTTGAAATAATACCTTTTTAGACAAAGTTCACATTGGTCGATTTGTTGAAGCTTCGTTCGAATAAATGCGATTGTTTTCTTGTTCTCCTTCTCTGTTACACCAATTTGTCGGTATTGGCTTGCGGTCGATTCGTTGAACAATGTGATCATTTTGGTCGATTTGTTGCTTCAACAAATCGACCAGTATGAACATCGCCTTAATTTCAAAAATGTAAGACAATAACAACAAAACAAATCAAGTTTTGGGTTTTAAACTTTACTGGCGGCCATATTGGATATCGATTTTTTTCATACTGAAGGGGCTGTGAAAAAAAGAGCTTTCCATTTTACTGGCGGCCATACTTAATTTACATTTTATTTTCATGGAGAAATCTGTTCTGCTAACCAAGTCTTAATTGAATACTCATATTGGCCATATTGGTTTTACGTTTTTACGAAATGTACTTAGTTTATTTTTTGTCAGAATTTAAGGTGAACAGCAAATTTCAGAACAATCTGTCAACAGGAAAGCTAATGTGACACCTATCACCTATGATTTAGAAAACCATTAAAGTCGCATGTGTGATAATATTTAATAATAATTTGCCTTAGAGACAGAAAGAACTTATTTTATCATCTAATCTACCTTATTTGAACCGAAACTATATCATTATATTGAAAAACTATAGATTTTTTATAAATTACCTTCATAATTTTTCTAATTTGGCTCTTTAATTAAATAAGTTACCACATCTGCTCTTCAACTGTTCAAAGTTCCATTTCGAAACCATGTCTGTCTGTCACATCTAATAGGTGCTTCCTTTGTGCCGATGCGATGGTAGACATAAAAATAAAGCTATCATTACCTAATGCAATAAAGAACCTAACGACCTCTAGTCGCCTATAGATTGTCCCTGAAGGAGATATTTCTCTGTAGTTTTCTTCAACAGGAACCATAAGTAAATTCTAATGACGAAGCAGTTTAAAAAATAGCCAAAAATAACGCGTTGGAAAAAATACCTACCCTCTGGGCATTTCAAATTATAAACAGAAATACCAATCGAAACAAAATAAAGCCAACAAATTCTATTACCTACCTACCTGCACATAAGTTCCAAGCTAATAAAAGGATGAGGATAGGCACAACATCACTTTTGATTCCTGAGTCCTGACATCGGCCTGACAATATGTTTCCGTTCTTTTTCTAGTTTTCCATTTTGTTTCTTTTACCCTGGCCTCATTACCTAATGCAATAAAGAACCTAACGACCTCTAGTCGCCTATAGATTGTCCCTGAAGGAGATATTTCTCTGTAGTTTTCTTCAACAGGAACCATAAGTAAATTCTAATGACGAAGCAGTTTAAAAAATAGCCAAAAATAACGCGTTGGAAAAAATACCTACCCTCTGGGCATTTCAAATTATAAACAGAAATACCAATCGAAACAAAATAAAGCCAACAAATTCTATTACCTACCTACCTGCACATAAGTTCCAAGCTAATAAAAGGATGAGGATAGGCACAACATCACTTTTGATTCCTGAGTCCTGACATCGGCCTGACAATATGTTTCCGTTCTTTTTCTAGTTTTCCATTTTGTTTCTTTTACCCTGGCCTGTTTGTTGTACGCGGCCATTGTCAATAAAGAGTAATATTTTCCATTGAACTATCATTTCCGTTCGAATAAATGTGGGTGGTGTAGGTATACTGATGGAGGTAGTATGACGATGGACGGACGGAGGAGAGTTGATAAGAAATCGTAGGTAGGTTGAGCCCAGATGGAATATGCTGCACCAATCAGTAAAGTTTCTATTCCTGTTCTATTCGACTGAAGAGCTACGCTCGAAAGGAGGAAATCTATGTTGTCGTTGCAAAAGGATCTAAAGGACGATAATGTAGAACGAAGCAGAAGCAGGAGAAGAAGGAGCAGAAAAATAAATAGCAAATCGATTGATTGATGATGGGAGTCCAAACGGGGTAGATCTAATTTCACCTAATAGACCATTCGGTATAAGCTAAGACCAACGGTGTGAGGATGTCAAAGAGCGAATAAAAAAATTGTCAATCAATATTCTGTCGTTTATTTATAGCAAATATACATTGCTACTCTGAAGTCCATTTTATTGGAAAATGGTTAAAAGTAATTCACAGAAGCTCGTGAATGAAGTCAATTTAAGCGTTTTATATTTAATTGGAAATAGCAAAGATTAAGTTAAGCCATATGCTTGCAAGGACTAAAGAGATAATTGGCATGCGAGGCCATATAAGTATGTACTTCAAAAAGATTGTTTATAGACTAATGTTTCAATAACCGAATATTTTGGGAAGGTGATAATTAGATTCACTCTTGAAGAGTTCCAAAAGAAAAAAATGTTGCCATGTCTTCAAAACGGGAACAAACATTCAAAAGTTTTTCCAATTGTTACGATTTGTCCGCGTTAAGCGTTTTCAACTTAACCATAACTTGTGATGGAATTTAGGGAAACTACGCATAAGAAATAAATAACTTAATTTACATTTAAATCCAATCCTATGAAATGAAAAGATTACTTAAGTAACATTTAAATAATTGATTAAAGAGCTGATTTAAAGTAAATTCAAAGAAAAACTTTACACACTTGTATGGCCAAATATTACTCGTCCCACCCTTCATAAAAGTACTGTCCCTACCGTCACAAGCATTGAGAAGCATACTATTTTTGTTTTACGAGATATTTACGTAGATTATACTAATACTTAATCTGTACAATATCAGAAACCATATAAAATTAAGGTCTTTAACAAAAGTCTCATAGTTTCTTACCTAGGTAATTCGATGTCCCACCCGTCACACTTTTTATACCACCAATTTCTCATAATAACAATGATATTTTCATTCCTTTTTCGATGGTACAGTATGGAATGACCATTCAAGTATGTATATGAAAATGTCATATTCAGTACGTAAATCGTTGCCGTTTGACAGAAATGAAGCAGAGTGTAGGCAAAAAATTAGTATAAATGTCCCACCCGTCACAATGGAGTGACCCCTAACAAAAATCAATGTCGGTAACAAATTAAACAAGCAAACAAACTTTTTTCAAGTTTAGAAAACTATTTTTGCTGCATTGCGGGTAAAGTGTAAGTACATAACGATTTAAATACTTGTGGCAAAGAAACTAATTTAACTTACTATTTCACTAAAATCATTATTATAAGTTTTGAATTAGGCTTTCATATGATATACAACTTCTATTTTGCGTCTAGGTTCACTCCATGAAAATGAGTTTTGCAATTCAACTGTAGCATCCTTTATCATTATGCCTACAGACGTGCTTCAAACAATCTGTCTTTGAGAGTGTTTTTGTTTGAGGAACGAGCTTGTTTTGTGTTTTTTTTTTTTTTGTAAATGAATACCTACTTAATGGCACACATGAACCTACACACATATATATCATTATAACAGGAAGCTTTAAGAAACCAAATATTTGGCAAACTGTCAGTGCAACAGTTTTATTTGTTGGGTAGCTTTGGAAGATGATAAATGAAAAGACATTCTTAAAACGACACAGGGCTTCTAAATAATACCTACAAGTTTACCACAAATTTTCCATATTTCAGCACAAGAGCATTTGGATGAGTTGTGATTTTTAATTGCTTTTCACATTTGATGTATTTAGGTAGTTCTCTTTATGTTTTCAAGAGGGATGTAAACTAATATTGAATCCTATTAGAAATATTGCTCGTCATGCTGAGTTCATGCCAGATTGCTCATACTCACTTTTGGTTAAATACAAACTCAGAAATATGTTTTCAAAGGGGTCTGCCTATAAGCTCTATAAATATTCTAAGCATTCATAACATTCTATCCTCTTTCTTTTGAAATTTTTGAAAGGTAATTGAGTTACAAGGTTACAACCCCTATAGTCGGTACGCGGAGTGTTTTCTCCCTGCCACTTTCACTGTCATAAATAGACTTCAAATTTCTATAACGCCTATTTTGAGAAAAGTAACTAATCAATCAATTGTATTTATTTCATTAGGTATGCCTGAAGGAATACTTAAGCAACTTTCTTGGAAGTTGCTTTCCCTTTTAATAATTTATATTTTAATCAAATTATGAAAACATTTTTCAATCTTTAAGTACAACCGCTGGGGCTAAATTACCGGTTTAATGAGCAAGCAATACCTTGAAAATTCTCACCGACATTATCACCACATAAACCGACTAATATAAAACTAGAATTTAGAATCTTCTCCGTATTATGGACGATTTTGTGTTTTGGTTTTCATTATATTTTTTAACATAATATTGCTTGAAATATTTAGAAATTAGGATTAATAAATGGCATATGTATACTTTTTTTTTTCTATGACGCTATGTAAAAGATAAAAACAGTGGCTGGGGAGACGATTTCTTTGGAAGGTTTTGCAGCAAAAAAAGTAAATTGGTTTCTTCCGAGTCCTCGCTTGCGTTAATTAGACAGACACATTCACTACCCAATGCGACTTCGATACAAACTCGTCCATTCCAAAAGAGCAGTAATATTTCTATCAGTTTTCCTGACTATGTATGCTCGCATCCAATTAGTGCGTAAAACTTCAGATTTAATAGCCGATAAATAATTTGTACAGTGTGAAATGCCTTAAGCCACTTCTAGCAGAAACTGCTAAAATTTTTATCTAAAAATTTGATAAGGGATGAATGAAAATTGCTTGATGATCTTTCAACAATTGCTAAGATCGTCTCAACAACATAGTTTAGTGTATTTCAAATATATCCTGTATAAACATACATTTGCTCCTTTGAAGGGCATATTTCCCACAAAAGCCTTTGTACAAATCTTGAACGTTTGTTTAAAATTTTAAAGACAAATATTTTCTACGAATGATCCATTTGAGATCACAATGATCATAGCGCGGCAATTATGAAAAATAATAATATGATGGTTTGTACTTTGATACTTCAGAGTCTTTGTCTAACAAAATAGCTTCCACGGCATTCCTTTTTTTACATGTTTAAAGATTTTTCCAAACTAAAAAGTTTTTGAAGTTGCACAGAAATGCTGTTGTCATCATATTTGCCGTCGCAACCATACAAATGTATATAAACGATGCGTTCATCGGTGTGGGTATTCTCATATGTCGCTGTATAACTTTCTTGCTTTCGGTTGGGAGATCTTAAAATCAATGTTAATGAAAACAAACAATTCTACCGAAACGAACGAAATTTATTAACAGAGTCGTTATAATTGCAATACAATACACAACTTAAGTGCTACTATTATCAATTTACGGTTTGACCGATTCTGCAAATAGTTTTAATCATTTAAAAAATGGTGAAGTGCCTTTCGATCAAGTTCAACCCTCCTTTATGTCCCGGCAAAAGTCATGTACGCTGGAGCAGGGGTCCAAATGGCCCCCACAATGTTTCCTTTGCATTTTATTTTAATTTTGTGTTATATAGTTTAATTCTGATTTTTCTAGCAATTGTATGCAATAAAAAATGGAATAGAAAAGTTTTTATGCGGGTATGTACGAGGTCATCAACAACATTTTTTTACTTCAAAATATTCACAAATTGCCAGAATTTGCAAGTCTGGGTCTTTCGTATACCCGTTTGTAGATGTTAACTCGTAATTACGTAATTACTGAATGAAAAACCTTTCAAACCAGTCGATCGCAACAGGTATATTCAAAAACCATAAATATAACATACACTAGAAGCTCAGACCAAAGCATAGGTGGTGATGTCGTTGATGCCATCATAATCAATTCTGAACGAAACCTCACTATTGATAATTCAATTTCTTAATGGAATTGGCATTGACGTTGCACGATAAGAAAATCACCAACCTTGGAGCACAGACCGTAATGAACCTGTAAAGGTTAATAACAAAATGCGGTATCGTTCAGTTCACTCGTCCATCTTTGGATTTTCGGGACAAATGGGGTTGCTGAACTTTGTTATGAAAACAAACATGCAAGTGGTTTTGCTACCAACACAACTACAACGAAAACGCTGGTCGATGATTTTGTTCTACAACTTACTAGGCTTGGTAGCCCTAGTAACCACCATGATTTTCCAACACTTCAATCCACCTGAAAGAAAACAAAATTTGTTCAGAAACGATAAGCTTATCGAACTGATGGAGTTCGAACTGAATAGCGATTCCCAAACTGCAACACAAATCAGCGATGGATAACCTGCCCTCCGTATTTTCTTGTAAAAGAGACAGATGTCATTCTTGTCCAAGATTGGAACACACGAAAAGCAGAACCAACTGGCGATGGATGTGGCAGATGTTGTTACCATGCCACACCAAAACCTTATGTGTAAAATCTTTCTCGGAACTGTTTTCGACTTCTACTTCAAGTTTAATCTGTATTGCACATAAACTATGTTTCTTTTTTTTTTTGTTCATAATTAACGCGCACATCAAGGGATTATGACTACCCTTATAACGTTATAAACACAGTGCGAGCATTTAGGAAAGTAGGAGAGGATATGAAAGGAGACACCGATGCACGTTGCTTTTGAATTTTTGTCAATCATTATGTAGGGGAAACACAGAGCCAGGTAAAGAATTCCACATACGGGTGGTGCGACTAAAATATGAATCTCTATACTTGACTGTACGGCCGAAGTTGGGCTCAAGGTAAAACTGATGAGAATTCCTGGCGAGGCGGGTGTTGCGGGTAAATTGTTTCAGGGAAGGAATGCAACTGGCTACTTCACTAGAGCACTGTTTGTGAAAAAAACGATAAAAAGAGACAGACAGGTAACGTTTCGACGATGTTCAAGAGAATCAATCGATTCTACGATTGAACTATCACCTATCAATTTTAACGCTCTATTTTGTTCCCTATTAAGTAGGCGCAAAGATGTTTGAGGAGCACCTGACCAGATATGGAAGTTGTACTCCAGTTTTTGGGCGGATGAAGGCCTTATAAATTGTAGCCAAATCAGAAGGGGTGAAGAACTTCCTGCATCGTCTCAAGAAGCCTAAGCATTTAGCAGTGTTTTTGAAGACTTCAAATATGTGGTTATTCCAACAAAGATCATCGTCTACACACATACCAACTACTGACAGCTTTTCGGTTTCTTGGATGCAGGTACCATTCATGGATAATGGTAATGGGGGAATGTTAAGCTTCAACGACAAAAAACAGCATTGAATTTTCGAAGCACTGAATTCTACTCGGTTCATAAGACCCCACGTAACAATGCTGTCAAGGTCAGCAATGAGCTTATCACACGCAACCGTTCCAGTTCCACATCCGAAGAGCAGGGACGTGAATTTGGAAACGAATATGAAAAGCTGAGTGTCGATTCGTCAGCAAAATAGTTAAGTGGATTAGCAGTTTCAGACAAGAGATCATTTATGAAAATGAGGAAGAGAGTCGGAGATAGACCGGAGCCCTGGGGCACACCAGCATTTATGAAGTGGGTATCAGACTTGAGCCCATCCAATACAACTTGTATTGAACGATCGAAAAGGTAGTTTCTAATCCAACGAAGAAGAGACTCATCGATACCAAAAGCACTCATTTTCGATAAAAGACCCTGATGCCAAACTCTATCAAATGCTTTAGAAATATCAAGTGTATATTCACCAAAACAATGTAAAGATTGGTTCCACTTTTCGGCGAGATAACCCATCAAATCACCCATGGATCGTTTGCCACGGAAGCCGTACTGACGGTCATTAAGAAGCTTTCGTTCCTCAAGATATTTCATAAGTTGACGGTTTATCAACGTTTCCATGACCTTGGAAAGAAGGGACGTAAGTGCAATTGGACGGCAATTGGAAGGGGAGGAAGATTCGCCTTTTCTATGGACTGGCTGGACAAAAGCAGTTTTTCATCTGCTCGGGAAAATCCCAGCAGAATAGGAGAGATGGAAAAGTTTACGCAGTGGTTTTGCCAGCGTAGAAGAACACCTCTTCAAAATAATGGCGGGGATACCATCTGGACCAGCGGATTTGTGTATGTTGAGATCTTTTAGGACTCTCGCAACCGAGCTAGTTCGAAAAAATATCTGCTTCATCAGAGAATTTGCAGGCTCAAGCTCTGGTGGAGCCAATATGCTATCAGGAAGTGTCGAGTTGGCAGCAAAATGAGCTGCCAGCAAATTGGCTTTGTCGATAGAGCTGACATACGGAGAGTCATTGAAAACGAGCGTTGGGACCGATGACGTGGTCGAGTTCTTCACAAAAGACCAAAAGTTTTTACTTCCTTTTGGACACAATAGTATTTTTTGCCTTACTTTTTTGTCATGCAAAAACTTACCCGTTTGTATTTGAGCATCACACATATTTCTAGCCCGTTTGAACAAATTTCGAATTTCTACAGTAGGGTTGCCTTTAAATTTTCGAAAACTACTTTCTCTATCCCTAATCGCCTCTTTACAGCTTGAATCAAACCACGAATTCTCTTTGGGGATTATACTTTTTGTTCTGTGAGGAACAAAATTTCTCATGCCGTTAAGAATTACGTTAGATATCATATCAGCTGATGCGTCAACGTTTCCGTCGAGAAAGCACAATGACCGATTAAAATTTCGAAAGAAATTATTCAGCCGTCCCAATTGGCTCTCTCGTATTGCCACACAGTTCTTCTAGGGACTTTACCGTGACGGAAATCGAAAAATCAACCGATATGACACAATGGTCTGATTTGCCTAGAGGAGATGATACTACAACTTTGTATTTTTCGGGATGAGAAGTGAGAAATAAGTCAAGAGTGTTGGCCGCATGGCCTTCAATATCTGGAACCCGAGTAGGCTCATCTACAAGTTGAGTTAGTTCGTTAAATCGGAACAAAATTTCAAAGCCAACCAGAACTCTGTACAATGAAATCGCCCGCAATTGCAATTTCAGTGTGAGGATAAAGGGAGAAAATTCTTACTATGGAGTCAGACAGCACATCAAACTCGTTAGAGGTTGAATTGCTATCTAAATTGGGGCTTCTATATATAAAACAATAATGAATGATTTGCTTACGGATGGTGAATTTTAACCACATGAAATTGAAGTTCGTACTAGAACAAAGGCCGTATTGTGGTAGAAGGCGGCAAGCAATATCATTTCGAACATATACGGCGAGGCCATGGGAGGAGAAGAATAATGGCACTAAGTTATATCCAGGCAGGTTGAACTCTGAGAGATCAGAATCAACACCCACCCGTGTTTCACTTAGTGCCAAAACAGCTGGCCTGCATTTTGCAGTGTGAGCGTACACACAAAAGAAATTCGATCGTAACCCCCTTGTGTTGCTAGAATCGACCCGAAATTAACATAACAATCCACAAAAACACATAAAACAAAATATCGATGTTCCTTTTATAACAAAATATTTATTTCTTTAAAAAATCTGATTTTTCATTGAATTTCAGCAGTGGTGTCCAAATGGATAGATTTTTTAAAGGAAAATATCGCAGACAAATCTGTACAGACCTGATAATCGTTTCAACGTTAGTAATAAAAAAATTCAATTTTGTTCAATTAATCCCACTTGAAACAATCTAAAACAAAAAAGTTATGATTGTTGAAACGCTTTGTGGTCAACATGAACCCTAGCATGTAAAGGAGGGTTAAAAATAGTTTTGTATTCAGTCTTGTGTTACTCATTTATATCGAAAACTTTCTTAAGTATTTTTATAATTTCATCCAACTCCATGAGAAAATTGTGAATTCGATTCTTTATTTGTAGTCAACAAGCAGTACAAATTAAACTGAAATGCAAAGCACTTTCAACAGAAATCCTTCACTAAATCTCAATTTCACTACATCACGTTCTTTGATGCCATTATTTCTGGAAACAAACTATTACAGTTCCGACCATCTGCTTTTTCCTCATTGTTTTATATTTTACTTCCTTTTTTCATGCCACTTTTTTCTGCAAAAGCTGCAATTTTTCTGACAATAGAAAAATTAGCTTCTCTTCCCCACAAAAAGAATAAAAAAGTTTTCTAACAAAAAGCTTTTCTCTCAACAGAAAAAAAAAACAAGCGGCAAGGAGTCGTTGTAGAAAGATTAATAAATTCGGTACAATTTTTCATCGTCACCTTTTCGCCCATTTATTATTATCCACCGAGAAAAACTTCGGGAGTTTGGGGAAAATAGAAGAAAAAAAGCTAACATGGCACATGCCACTTACTTGGTCAAGGCTACCTCAACAAAGTTGCAGGCTGAAGTTTCTTTATTCCTTTTTTTTGCTCCTTTCATTGACGACAACGTGATGAAGAAATAGTTTTGATGTCACGTCTAAATGATGGGCAGAAAGCAAAATGTTCTCTGTTTCAAGAACTTTGTTACAAACTCTCGTTCGTAACTTTTCCGAGAAAGCATTTGTACATTATCGCTTCTAAAACTTTTGTCATCATCTCCAAAAGTGCGGGCGACGCGACGCGTTGCGCTGCGGCTCTTCAAATTCTTTTCCAATTTTCAACCAGAAAACTCTCCCATTAGTTTTTTTTTTGCGATTTTTGTGACTTTCTACGGACACAGCCGACATTCTACACATTGAAATAATAGAAGTCGTTTTGCTTCATTTTTATAACGTTTTCAAATATTATTAATGTAACTTGAATTTTTTTTTTTTGACTTCCTTGAAACCAAAACAGATATGCAGAGAAAACCAAATAAAACTCGTTATGTCACACAAGGGACATAGAATAGAGTTTTCTCTATTTGCTCATTTCCTACAACAATAACAGCAAAGACAAGGATATTATAACAGCAACTAAAATCGTTTACTGATACCCAGGACGAAAAAACTGTTAAATAGTCAAGAAAAAAAAAAAAAAATGAATCAAAAACCGCACAAAAATAAATTGGTAAAAAAGAAATGAAAGAACTTGGCATAGATGGAGTTTTCCAATTATGTGCCTTTATGGTCTGGACTTTTCGTGCATATGAATGTGTAAGGAATCTCTTTAAGCCTTATACACGGGTGACTTCTTCAATTTCATTCGTAGATCTCGAATGAGTAGAAAAAGTACTGCATTTCAGAATGTTAGCCACGCCATAACTAGAAGATGCCTGTGGCGAGTTGTTAAGCTCGGTTTTAATAAAACAGGAATTCAGAACAACGTATTATACGTTACCAGGTTGGCCAGACAAAAAATTATTTTTTTTATGTGGATGTGAGAAGGATACAATATCGCCCAAGGGGTCTTAGAACTGATGAAAGCTTCTAATGTGCATTTAAGTTAGAAAAAGTCTCCACATAAAGGATATGCGGGTTGGCTCTGGAAAGAGGCCATAAAAAGGGTTATTGTTACCTGCTTACTTACTTACTTAAGTACATTACAGTTCAGGATGAACCTGGGCCTCAACCAACATCCTTCTGTTATGACTAACGATGTCTCGCGATCCGTTGGTACTCTTCTGGCTATGCCCATGTCGCGGTAAAGCTCATACAACTTGTTGTTGTGTCTTCTTCTCCACACATTGTCTTCGCATACGGGACCATCAAAGATCATTCGGAGAATTTTTCTTTCGAAACGACCAAGGTTTTCCTCATCCGCTTTCGATAAGGTCTAAGCTTCCGCACCCGCCGTAAGGCAGGACTAGGATGATCAAGGTCTTATACAAGGTTACCTTGGTTTTTCTAGAGAGGGTTTTGTTTCTCAATTGCCTTCTTAACCCAAAGAAGCAACGGTTGGCAAGAGTTATTCTCCGTTTGATCTCCGCACTGATGTTGTTGTTCGTGTCTACAGCGGATCCTAAGTAGACGAAGTCCTGTACTTCCTCTGTCCATTTTGACGTTTCGTTCAATTCGTCGATGTTCTGTGTCCTTATTTGATGACAGCATATATGTACTTCGTTTTGCCCTAATTAAACATCAAACCCATTTTTGCCGCTTCAGTTTCAATACTCGCAAAAGCACCTATGACATCACGCTTTTTTCTTCCCATGACTTGGCTCTGTACAACACGTCTCTGTAAATACTATCGCACGCGGCCTTCAAATCGAAAACTTAGATGGTGGATATCGATATTATATTCTCGGGTTTTTTCCAAGATCTGCCGAGTTGTGAAAATTACGTTTGCAATTGTGAGGGTCTCCCTTCTTTAGGATCGGGCAAACGATACTGAGGTTCCATTCATCGGGCATGCTTTCTTCCGACCATATCATGCAGATCAGCTGGTGCATGCTCCTTTCCAACTGGTCTCCAGCTACCTTGAAAAGTTCGGCATCAAGGCCATCTGCATCTACAGTCTTATTTGATTTAAGTTTGCTTATGGCAAGCTTAACTTCTTCTAGGTCGGGAGGACGGCATTCTTGGTCATCGTCCAAGCTGAATGGGGCAATCTGCTGACAGCGGGATTTGTGTCCACATCTCCGTTAAGCAGTCTGCAGAAGTGATCTTTCCAGATCCTCAGAAGCGACTCTGACTCTATTACTATGTTTTCCTGATGGACTTTACAGGCTTGAGTTGGGGGTTTGTCACCCTGGCTGGATCTTTTTACCTTTTGGTAAAACTTCTGAAACTCGTTCCTGTTATGGTACCTCTCAATTTCCTCAAACGAGCGCTTCTCATGTTGCTTCTTTTTATTTTTGAGAATTCGGTCTTCTTTCCTTCTTTTCTCCTTGTAGATCTCGTTATACTGACCGTAAGTAGGCCCTCGATCGTTTTTGCATCAGCATTTGTCGTGCTTTTTTGTTACCTGCTACTGTTCAAAAAATTAAAAAAAAAAGAGTTAACTTTTCGGAACCAAAAAATAATTACTCAATACTATCTAAAATATTTCTGGTACGCACGACTAAGGAACGTTGCGAACCTTGTGTTACCTGCTACTGTATATCTCACACTGAATTAAAAAAGAAAGTGTTCTTACTTTTGTAAAAAATTTAAATTGTGAAATTCGACCAAATGCTGTAGTGTGTGTAGTTTTCTTATTTTTGTTTGGATTTGCTGTGCGTAAAGACATATCTGGTTATTTTTTTTTTGTTATCTATCTGTATACATATACATATATATAAAATAGGACGTATGTATGTATGTCCGGTGTAAACTCCTAAACCACCCGACGGATTTTTATGAAATTTTCACGGCAGACATAGTTTAGTCCAGACTATATTTCATCCCTTTTATCCCACAGGAACAGAAACGGCAACGAGAACGGGAACTATAAAGTTACATGACCGATTTCAAAAATTCTTTCAACTCTAGGATGTAACATTATCCCTCAGTGACATTGATTTATATTTTATTCACATATTTCCACTGGAACGGAAGATTCCAACAGGAATGGGTTGGGAACGGAAACTTAGGAACTACTGGACAGATTTCAAAGATTCTTTCAGCATTAGGATGCCACATAATCCCACAGTAAGAAAGATTACATTTCATCCCCAAACTCCCACGGAAGAGGAAAAACGAGAACGGGAATCCTAAAACAACAGACCCGAGCAAAACCAAGCGGCTCAGCTAGTTTTATATTAGTATGTATTATGAATTGTTTTTGTTTTTAGCTGCTTCAACTTGATAAAAATGTTTGTTTATCGATTAAATAAATAAAATTATCTTCACACTGAACACAATGTGCATTTTTGATCAAATTTAACTTTGGAAAGCGTTTCTAGCATTTAGCCTCCCGCTCGAAATAGTCAACATAGCTTGTTTTTATTACTTCATTATATCGAGTGTCTACTGAATTTCATTATTTTCTGTTAATCAAATCCTAAAATTTATAAATTTTTACAAAAATCAAAACCAAATTCTCAACCTCTCCGCTTCAGTTCGACGCTGTCATATCTCGTCCTATTTCGATTTCGAGCGCATTCATTAAATTTATATGTAAATGACTTTCGGATATTCTTCGAGAATCACCATTGTCCTGTTGTAATATATTCATTTTGCACGTTTTTATTGAAATGAGAAAAAAAAATTTTTTTTAAGTAAATACACAGACAAAAGAGGAAAGAAATATGACAATGAATGCAGGGGTTTTTATTCTTGCTCAGCTGGGTTCTTATTTCTTAAATTAAATGGAGTGATCTATGAAGTTCCACAAAATTGTTATCGGACAAAGATACAACCCGATGCCTACAATTTTATTAATGAAAATTGCCACGGGGCTTACATTGCTTTTGTACCCAACTCAAAGTAATTACATATAGTAAATGAATCGATGTCTATTAAGAACCGCAACTGCTATTCTTCATTCGTGTTCGCCATTTTAGGGCGGAAATCATAAAGCTCAATTAATACCCAAAGTGCTTTAGCTGAAATGAGAAAATCATTTTCATATTCTCTCTAGACCTCATTCATATCAAAAACCACTAAAATATTAACTTGCCCGATGACAGCCTGGGTATGACTTAGCTCCTTTTCATTTTACTGTGAAGTGAGAACATGTATAAGTTGCGAAACGCAATCACAATTTTTCGGGTAATCATTATAGCCAAGGCTGAACAGGGTGTTCGGTGGCAGATTATGTTTTTAAACAGGATTTCTTTGTCCTGGGTGAACCTGTATTTCTGGTAAAGGGGTTACACGAGCTTCACGACTACAAAACATCGAATTTGTTTTTATTAAGTTCAACCATGTGACTATTTTTAAGCCGATCGGAGCAACTGTCTCGGAGAAGTAACATACTCGAGTGAGTGTACTCTCAGATAACTAGAGAGCACTACAGGTATGACAGATGTGCTTGGTACTTAACATACAAAATAGAATATTGAAACGCATTCTCTAATTTCATAAAAAAACTCCTTGCGCTACCTGTATACCACAATTCACTTCAATGGCAACTTAGCACATTTCAAAAGAAGACAAGTGCAGTTTCTGACAGTTTAAGGCTTTTTAATTAACCCAAAATAAGTCACAAACATTTCTAAAAAATCTTGATGCTTCAACAAAATCATATTGGATCCATTCTGATGTGGTGGTGGTGCCCGAGGTGTAATGGCAATAATGTCTGCCTGCTTTTTCACGGGTATGGCCTTTCGGGAGGAACGGGCAAGTCTTCCGAAAGTAATTTTATTTGCGATGCAAATCGCCCACGATTCGCTATTCAGAATCGGCAGAAAATTGTGGGTCCCCTCCATTCCCTCACAAGGCATGGCTGTAAGAAATGCTATAGGTCTCGGGGCTCACCGCTCTGTCTGTGTAGAATTTGTGCGGTAATATTTTTGGTGAATTCACCATATTTATCTACGCCTACTGCAATGCCGGGGACTAAAAACCCAAAAAAATCAAATCCACATAAGCTAAGAAATAAAACAACAGGTATCACAGCCCTCGTTTTATTTCTATTTGATAACATAAATCTTTTAGCGGACACCCTGTACCGTACATGTGTTTATTGGTTGTTATGTTTTATGTGGCAGCGGAACGCTGTTACTTTGCGGTTGGACTCCGGCAAATGGCAAAGCTTTCCAAAACGTTTTTGTGTATTCAACTGTCTTTTGAGGTTATTCCAAATAGAGGGGCTAGCGCTTCCAGCTACCACCAACCTCCAAATAGCAAAACAGATGAGCTATTGCTGTTTTCTGCTTTGAATATTTCTGACAAGAATAATTTGTTAGGATCGCGTAATGTGCATAAACTTCGTGAACTTAATGGAAAAATGTAGGACATTGCTGGGTTTTACATACATTTTGAAAATGCAAATTAAGTTTTATGCCCCTTGAACTGCGGGAATGTTGAGCAAAAAAAAAAAAAAAAACCAACATTAGCCATGGCGGACCGAAGAAAGTTTTTAACGTAATATTAATTTGTGGGGAAAGTTATGTCTTGAATAACTTTCCTCCATGATAAATGGAATGCAAAAAAAATAAATATTTATTTTTGAAAGAGACGAATGGAGGTAGTGGCATGTAACATAATGTAATAAAATGAAAGATTCAACTTCATTTGAATCAGAATATAAAATTATTGAAATAATGGGATGTTTTTCTTCTTTTTTTTCACTCACAACTTAATTTCAACATTAATTTCAACATCGCATCGTTAGTTTAGTTGATTAAATTACCTAATTATTATTATTATTAATTAACTAGCTGAGCCGCCCGGCTTTGCTCGGGTCTGTAGTTTTAAGGTTCCCGTTCTCGTTTTTCCTCTCACGTGAGAATTTGGGGATGAAATATAATCTTTCTTACTGTGGGACTATGTGGCATCCTAATGCTGAAAGAATTTTTGAAATCTGTCCAGTAGTTACGTTCTCAACCTATTCCTGTTGGAATCTTCCGTTCCAGTAAAAATATGTGAATGAAATATAAATCTGTCACTGAGGCATAAGTAACATCCCAGAGTTGAAAGAATTCTTAAAATCGGTCAAGTAACCTTATGGTTCCCGTTTCTGTTCCTGTGGGATTATAGGGATGAAATCTAGTTTAGGTAACTGATGAAGGGAGATAATGTAGCACCCCTAGTGCTGATAGAACTTTAGAAATCTGTGGAGTAGTTTCTAATTTTCCGTTCCCAACACCGTTCCTGTGGGAATATGGAGATGGCTCCTTGACAGGAACCATCTCTGGACTAAACTTTGTCTACCCTGAAAATTTTATAAAAATCCGTTGGGTGGTTTAGGAGTTTACCCCGGACATACATACATACATACATACATACATCCTATTTTATATATATAGATAGATAGATAGATTAATTATTAAGAATTAAGGATAGTTGAAGTACATGTAAATGGTCCGGCATCTAATGTTTTTCTTTCAACTAGTGCTTATTTCGTGAATGGTAACACTTAGCTCATGTCAGATTTGACAGATAATAGTTAGTTTTAAATTACCGCTGAACATACGCTTGAACAAAGCTGGGAATTATTGCGACATTACATTGAAGATCCGATGCTGACTTTGCGAAAAAAATCATCTTTTCAAGTGAATTGTCGCATTTGGGGCACAGAAAACCCTCACGCATACATTAAAAAGCCGATACACCCAAAACGAGTCACTGGTTGGTGCGGGTTTTGGTCCAGAGGCATTCTTCGAAAATGAGAAAGGAGTGGCCGTTACAGTCAATGGCGATCGTTATCGAGCCATTTTGAACGAATTTTTGTTCACAAAAATTGAAGAGGAGGATATTGGCAACATTTGCTTTCAATAGGACGGCCGGCGCTACGTGCCACACAGCCGAAGCTACACTCGATGTTTTGCGCTCTGTTTTTGAAAAAAAAAAAGTTATTTGGCGGACCCTTTATAGGGGAGGATAAGCTTTTATTATAATCATGAGTATGTTTTTGTTTTGATACTGTTTGCTAAGCGAAGCATCCGAGTAACAGGATTGAAATCGCCATAGTTGGGAATGCGGTGAGTAGAAAAGTTATAAAGTTGAATGGATCTGAGTTTTAGGAACTGGCCAGTAATTATTTGTGCAAAAAGATTACGTCAGGGTTTGAGAATTTTTTTTTTTTGGATAAGTTCTTTAAAAAATAAAAAGATGAGTTCACTTTAACAATAACTTGATTAAGGTGAAATCGAAAATTGAGCTCTTTATCAAAATAAATGTCCAGACATCGAATTGAAGACATAAATGGAATAAGCATGTTACATAAGTCGAAAAATCGAGGGAATGAAGGGAGTCCTTTGAGGAAAATGAATTGGAGCTTCCTAACATCGACCTCCAGAAATTTTCTGAAAACATATAAAAAAGAATTCAAGTCTTGTTGAAAGAAAGACGAATCAAGAGGTGTGGATATAACTTTTATTATTTTCATGTCATCTGCGAGGACAGACATATCATGGTGGGAAAAACGTGGGCCAAAATGGATGCCTTGAGGAACACTGGATATCCAAGTTACATTTTCGGAGCTGCAAGGCTTAAACATGTTTTAGAAAAGCTTTTAAAGAGTGAAATCTGTGGCTACTGCTCTTTTTTGAATTTTGTTACAGCTGTAAGCAATTTTTTGCTTATTTAATGCTTTAAATGTGTGCCTTACAACATCTCCAAGCTCTTAAACCTTCTAAGGCTAGTTGCTTTATAAATATGCTTTATTACAACCTTTACCACAACACTCCACGAGCCAAACTTATTTTAAATATCTTTGCTTTACAAAGGCATTATATCTGCTTGAGAGGTGTACTAAAAGCTAGCCGGGAGCTTAACGCTTTACAGTGCAGTTTAACTTAACATTAAAGGAGCTTGAGAATAAAACAATTGTGTCAAAAAAATGTACAGGGTGATACTCTTACACAGAATATATTTCGTTTCTAACTTTGCATTCGAAACATATTTATCGAAAAGAGAATTGTTTCACTCTACTATTTACTTTATCTAAAGTTCCACTGTTATATATATATGTAGGTTGTTTTTCAGCTGAGTCAAAAAACGTGTAAGTTCAGCTGTAATGAATATTTTGATGTAGATATTTAGATATTTAGATATTAGATATTTTTATTCGTTTGTTGCTTACACACATTAAGAAAGAATATCTTATAAACTAGTGGCAAGCTTAAAATAGACAAAAGTAAATTTTGTAAATAAGACTTAATTGAAACAAAAAAATAATTCGATTACAAATTTAATTTAATTTAGATTTAGATTTTTAATTAATTTTAATTAATTTTTAATTTAATTTTAATGAAGAGTTAGAATAGACAGAGAGAGAGAGAGAGAGAGAGAGAGAGAGAGAGAGAAAGAAAGAGAAAGGAAAATAGAGAGAGAGAGTGAGAGAGAGAGAGAGAGAAATAGTTATAGTTAGCCAGGATGGAGTTGGTAGTGTTTGAAGAGTTCTTTACGGAAAAGAACTATGTCACGTAAACTTCTTATTTGCCTCGGTAAAGAATTCCACAGGCGTATAGCACTGACGAAAAATTGCCGTTCTGACGTCAAACAAGAAAAGCGAGGAAGTATAATTTGTTCCGATCTGTTAGATGAAGATCTGTGTATTTTTTCAAAGAGGTAGCAAGGTTGACGTGTAATAATTACATTAAAAAGCAAAATTAAAGTTTTGTATCGCAATAAATTGTCAAAGGACAAATTACATACACTTTTTGAGAAGAGAGATATATGATCGTATCTTTTTAAGCAGTATACATAACGTGCAACATTATTGTAAGCGACGTTTAATTTTCGTTTGCTGACAGCATCACAGTTGGCAAATATCTCACAACCATAGGTAAGTACCGGAATAATAAGTGTTTTAGCTAGCATAAGTCGAGTTTTAAGGGGCGTGAAATATTGTGATGAATGAAGTTGACGGAGAATTCCGTATGCTTTACCAGCAACTTGATTAATGTGGGTATCCCAGCTAAGATTCCTATTAAAGGTCATTCCCAGATTTTTTGCAGTTTGAACATATTCAATAGCAGAGTCATTTAGTAACAATGTGGGAAAATATGAGAGGTCGAGTGTTTTTTTACTAATAACTATGCATTTAGACTTAATTGGGTTTAAAAACAAACTATTTTTGGATGACCAGGTAAAGATATTTTGTAAGTCAATGTTAATAGAAGCTGCACAGTCTTCGATCATACCCAGGGGACAACTTTTGTATAGCTGAACATCATCAGCGTACATATGAACAGATGATGTCGTGATTTGCTTGGGAAGTTCATTAATATACAGCGAGAAAAGAAGAGGTCCAAGGATGGAGCCTTGCGGTACACCTCGATTCGTGGATAGAAAGCTGGAATATTTATTCGCTGCAAAAACAGTCTGTTTTCTACAACTTAAGTAGGATAGTAAAAGGTAGATGGAGGAGTTAGAGAACTTGTCTATCGTGAGCAATTTTTTGCACAAGATAGAATGATTTATTGTGTCGAATGCTTTGGAGAAGTCGAGCAACACGAGGAATGTGACGTGATCCTTATCAAGAGCCTGCCTTATATTTTCTACGACATTTGTAAGAGCTGTAAGGCAGCTGTGTTTTGGTCGAAAGCCCGACTGAACAGGCGATAGGATGTGTTGTGTATGCAGATGGGAGTTTATTTGTTTTTGCATAATTTTTTCAAATGCTTTCGATAAGAACGACAACACTGAAATGGGCCTGAAATCATTACCAACGCGACTCTTAGGAATAGGGATTACTTTTGATAACTTCCATTGGCTAGGATATACTCTAGTCATAAGTACTGTATTGAATATATGAGTGATGAATGGTAAAATTATTGGGAGTATTGCTTTAAGGAAAACAGGGTGAACTTCATCAATTCCTATTGCATTCGATTTGATCGATATGATACTCTCTACAACATCGGTATCGTATACCCTTGTGAAATGAAAGAGTTCATCATGTTCAATGACAGATTCGACATGTGGTACGGGATCATCCGGCAAACTTGGAAATGGCAAGTCTACAAAGCTTTTGTTAAGTTGATATTTATCTTAACGTTGTTTTTCCTTCCAACTCCAATCTCTCGTAAGTTCTTCCAAAGTTGTTTCCCATTTAACGACAAATTAAATCTTTTAACATAGACCTGCCTTTTGGCTGTTCGGATCTTAGAAACAACTTCATTGCGCAAATTTCGGTACATATCATGAAAGACAAACAGTTTAAATTTTTTCCATTGTCTATACGCTTGGTCCCGCTTGAGTATTAGCTGTTGAATTTCGGTAGTAAACCAGGGCTGTTGCCCATGTCTAAAAAATTTTCTTACTATCGGGACATGTTGACCAAATAGATTGACAATATTTCTATTTAAAAATTCAATTTGTTCTGTAGGGTTTACTAAGCCATACACCCTTTCCCATTCTGTGGACCTAGTGTGTTGTTCTAACAATGCATAGTCTATGTGATTGAAATCCCTAAACTCATAATATTTAGGATCGGAAGGTGTTCCAAAGTCGTATATCATGAAAATAAGATCATGCTTTGAAAATGCAGACACAGAAAGTTGGTCGTATAAAAGTACGTTTTCTGTGTGACTTACAAAAAAAAGATCAAGTAATGTATTTACAGTACTAGAGAAATGTGTTGGAAAACTGGTATTTACAGGGAACATATTAAAAGATCTCAAAGCATCACTTAAGGAGGACTCTTCTAAAAGGTTACTATTAAAATCACCTGTTATTACAACTTGGGTGCAATTTAAAGAAATGTTTTCTAATAGTGCAATAAGAGGATTGATGTTAACGTTACGATAAGGTCGATAAACAACTCCTAAAAGTAAGTCAATATCTCCTGAAATCAAGTTAATAAAGATGTACTCTATTTCACTTCCGGCCTCAGATCTACGGTTAAATTTGAAAGTTATACCCTCGCGTAAGTAGATTGCGGTACCACCACCTCTAGTTTGTCTATCTGCACGGATAAGATTATACCCCTTCAACTCATAAAGCGCATCTTGGGTGTTGGGCAAAAACCAGGTTTCAGAAACGCAAATGACATCAACCATGGAACCAATGAACAAATACCTGAACTCATCTATCTTTGGGAACAAACTTTGCGCGTTAATATGGCAAATCTTAAGGCCAGTTTCTTTCTTACTAAGGATATCAATCAATGAACGAACAATACCATCCTTGCTTCCACCCGTGGAACCCAAATTAGATAGAGACGCAATCATAAATTAAAAGAAACAAAGGCAGAGGCAACAAGCAAAAAGTCGACGAAACATAGAATTTTTTGCAGTGAACCCATTCACACACATACTGGCTAGTAAAAGAAAATAGATCGAGTGGAAAAGAAAGCATTTTTTAATTCGAAGTATAGGAAAATAGTGTTAAAAGTGGAGAAAAAAGAAAAGAAACAAAAAATAATAAAAAAATGAAAATAGATTAATCAATCAAAGTAAAATAAATTGAAAAAATAAGAATAATATCAATAAATATGTAAATAAAATTAATAATTTAAATTTCATGAAAATAATAAATCAGAGAGAGAAAAAAAAAAATTGACTAATTATTTAATGTTGATCATGCGTTAGGCTGGCAATTCCATCGAGGTCATCTACATTATCGACACATACTCCTTTGACATCAGATGGCAGTCGTTTGACATATACACGGCCGCGAATAGTAAACACAGCAGCTATTTTATTTTGCTTCTTAAGTTGAAGTCCATGACGTACCAACAGGTTATTTTTTTTCGATAGTGATTCGCGAATAAAAATACTTTCATTTGATTCTATTCCCACGTCTTTGAGTGATAGTTGCGTTTTTTTCCCCTTAATATGTTTTGCGATCGAGGTCAAAACAAAGTTCTTATCGTATGCGGTTTTTAATTTAAGAATAATGACTGTGTTGTTATCAGTTTGTCTTTTCGGGCGCGTGCGGAACATATCATTTAGAACAGGAGGATCAATGCAAAGTGTACGACATAAGTGAGTGAAGATTAATTTCAAGTTTTCGTTGGGAGTATGTGGAACACCATAAATCACTGCATCGCTGGATACTTGTTTGTTATCAAGATCGTTTATTATTGATAAGGCGCCGGCAAGTTCGGTTTGGATCGCGAAGATTTGTTTTTTGTTTTGCGCGAGTTCATTTTGAGTGTCGAAAAGTTCGCATTTAAGGGTGGAAAAGGAAGAATTAATTTTGTTTACATCCGATTTCAAATAATTAATTTCTATGTTAGTGTTAGTGTTGGAAATTTCGAGTTGCTGAATTTTAAAGTTAATTTCACTTATATTTTTGTTTACTTGGTCAAATTGAAGTTTAATATTGTCTGCGAGTTTCTGATTGTCTTCTTTAATTTGTTTGGTCAAAAGGGAAACAATGGACTCACTTTGTTTATTGAGTATTTCATCCAATTTTGACCAAGATGAGCTGTCTTCAAGAGCCATTCTTTTTGAAGTTTGATGAGGTGAGTTACTTATTGTAGGATTATGAGCTTTTGGTGCAATATCAGATTCGGTTGGACGGTTTCGTTTGCTGTTTGATCCGGACATTGACGGTATATTTGGTGTTTGATGAGAGACAATAAAATTAACTTTCACTAACACAATTGCGAACAAAGGAAAAGAAAAAAAAAAGTATGTTTATGAAATGAAAATATTTTTCAATCACGAAATTTTGGTATTTTTCATGAACAATATCAGGGTTTTTCACTGTTTTTATTCAAATTAAGCCGAACAAAGTATGTAGTCACAAGATTATCGAGTTTGGGAACTTATTTATAGCAAGAATCGCAAGAAAAAACTGCCGCCTTTGTAACACGTCTAATCAGTAGCTCATCTGTAACTCCAATATGATATGATGTAAGCAAAAACATTCACAAAAAATCGAATTTTTTCGACGTTCCAGGTGCGACAGTTCCATAAAGTCAAAATAAAGTGAAAAAATGAATATTTTAAATAAAAAAAAAAAAAAAAAATGCTTCTTGACATACAAATTTGAGTTTTCACATTGACAACATGTGAAGAGATTTTTTTTAATATAAAAAAAAGTTTTTGCTCGGAATCAAACTATTTTTGAGGTTCTTTATGAAGTTGTATTTGTAAAATGAGCTTCTGGTATCATATTTGTGTAGTTTTCTCTCTTGTTAAATATTTTATTGGCAAAAAGAACATGGAAAATGTATTTTTTGAATTTTCATTAAACGAAAACATTTTATTTTACATGGGCTTTGTGAACAAAATACCTAAAAAAAAAGTGGCCACAAATTAATATAATTATTTCCAAGCTTCAATTTTGTTGTGTATTGATTACTGCGAACAATTTGAATAAACATGAAACATGTATGCAAATAATATTAAAATGTCGTCAAAAACTATTTTAACAAAAAATTTTAAACGAGGCACCCTGCTTCCTGGTTATGCTGCTCTAGAAAATGTCTAGGACAACAGTGTTTAGCACTATGGGCTGTGTAGTAGCTTTAAAGGAGATGTTTTTGTTGAGTCATTAAAATGGTGGTTTTGAGACTACCAATTTTCATACTAATTTCTCCTTACAATGTTTTTGATTTTGTTTTTATGTATTATTAAAACTTAAATATTTCGAAGGCGCGTTGTAAATTTTCGAAGTGCAACATCTATGTTTGTGATGAAAATAGAGCGACACATGAAATCATTAATCAACATCGTGTCTTTATCGTGTTATTTAATATTTCATCGTCACGATAATATGTTTCGTAGTTTTTTCTATTCATATGTTTCGAACATTTTCTCTCTTAAGATTCATGAGTGTATGTTTGAAAAGTTACTTATTGCAAAGTTCTAATACCAGCCAACAATTTTCATTGTTTTCATTAGTATTATTTATTATTATAGTATTATATTTATTATTTTTTCACTAACACTTAAGTAAACTTTTTTATATTTTCATTTTACTGCAAAATGTGAACTAAAATTTTGTTACTTGGGTATGGCAAAAGTGGCAATTGAAAGAAAGTAAATGAATATCACCCTATCGGAATCCATAGAGATGAAATTCGAAATTTCGAAAACGACTATAGCGGTTTTGATAAAACTCATAATAAAAACAGTGCGTTTGCAGAATACTGCTTTTTTATTTTTTCGCTAATAATTAAAATAAAGACAGTGCTAGCAGTTTTTCAAAAAAAAAAAAAAAAAAAATGAAATCCTTGAGTGGCTCAAGAAATTCCACTTAAACTGAGTAGCATGACTCCTTGTTTATATGCTAACGTCAGTAAAATTTTTCGATTTTACTATTTTTAAGCGGGGCTTTCCACTGATTTATTCTTAAACATTTGTCACGATTCAAAACATAAGTGCTTTTAAAAGCAGTATGCTTCATAATTTTTATGTATCACTATCAGTATTCAACATTGTACTCGATTACGAGAACAAGTTTCACCTAAATGTTTGTGTTTAACTTTGATAAAAGTTCTATTTCCACTTTTCACAAACAGATTTCCAAATCAAAATATGAATAACCCTAAACAGTAAACATTCATATTGAAGCACTCAGACCCTCTAATGTGAAGAATAAAGTGACCTCAACTGCAGAACCACGGTAAAGTTCCATGAAATGATTAATTTTTCGGAAATGTTTTAATAGCCAAAATTTTAGCTCGAAAGATGTTCGAGCGTTCTAAGCGGCCCTTTTGTTGTAACCAAGGCATGAATGGGGATATCCTGTACACTTCGTGCGAATCAACGCTGTGAAGAGTTATGACGCGGGAAATCAATAATCGCAGGAGATTGCCATAGTGGCCTCCAATTATCCTTGAATCTGATTCCACCAGCATTAAGCATTGTAGACCAGTGGTGGCAATGCCACCAGAACCAAAGCCTCTATGCTTTTGATTTTCACGGCTTCCAAAGCAATACCCATTTATCGATGAAGTATGCAGGCAGGCAAATGCTGATGCTGTTTATACTTTTTTCGACCAGTATTACGAGATTTACATTGAAAAAAGAAGGGAATAACGTATGCGCTATCAAATGGATAAAATATATTAGACTTCTATCAGACTACTATCTGGGGAATGAAAAGCCGGCTCTAAATCAACAAAAAAAAGAAGACCAAGCGATGAACCAACCTCCTTGTACATGTTTGCGATAATAAATTGTACACATTTTTCGCAGTTTACAATTCGCAGTTTACATTCTAAACAAGCAAAAGGAGTTTGCTACATTTACAAATATTATGTCGAATGTATCAAATTGAATCAAAAGGAATTCACAAAGATAAATGAGCTTGTGATATAATGACAAATCTGTTTTGTAAACTTGTAGGGCTGGCGGACGCTGATCATTTTCTCAACTAGAATACTTCAGTTTGAGTAAAGTTTTCTTGAAAAGATTGCATTTATTTGAAACACCCAAACCAAAGTTTACTGTGTTGGGTGTTCTAAATCAATTCCGTCGCATAAAAAGCCATTGAAGCCAATGTAAAACAAAATGAAAAACTACATAAGATTATAGTTTTATTACTTCGGTAGTAAAAGACTTAATTCGAAAGCTAGATATCGTCATATGTAAAACCTTGGTGTGCCGGATATTCGAAAGTATACCCAAAGAAGAAATAAATCCCGTTGTGATGACATAAACTTTAATTGAGCTATAAAGCAAATTCTATAAGCCACACCCAGCAGCAGTGTCCCCTAGGCTAGAAGTCTAGCAATTTTTCATCAGTCTGTTGACCATGATAATGAGAATTTATCTAAACAATCTTCTCTCAAACACAAATGGTGGGTATAGACCGATGAAACGCAATCATCTCGAATGCTGAAGCCGATGTCCTTAAGTTGGGTCGGAGTTGAAGAGAAGTTGTTTGAAGAACGAGCTAATATTGTACATAAACACATTCCATTCATCTCCACACTCTAGCATTCAATCGCAACAAAATGAATATTTCATGAAATGTCTGCTTAATTATATCCTTGGGCGGGTATAGCCAAAGGACTAGTCCGATAACCCCACCGACCAGACCAGCTATATTTATGTTTGAAAAGTTTATATGAGACTGAAATTGTCCAATCGTTGACATGTTTGCTTTAACTCCTGACGCTTTTAATCAAGTTTCGAAACGCCCAAAACAACTAAAATCATATAAGACTTTTCATTCAATTTAAGACGTAAATACATAAAGTCAAATAATGGATTTGCCAAAGTTCAAAATTGTTATTATTATTGTGCTTTATAATTCAAAACTTTTTTGAACAAACACAGTGCACGCGTTTCACACACAAAGACATATATTTGGCTTACCTTACATTCTCTTGTTAAATCCTGAACAAACAATTACTCCGCAAAAGAATTTCGAATCAAAAGTAAAATACAACTTGGAAATTGAGAAATATTTGTGAAGGGTAAAAAAGTGCTTAAAAAAAGACGAATAGTAAAATGTATACATAGCATGTTTGTAATAAATCGTACAGACAGGATAAGATTTAAAAAATCCTTGTTAAAAAGTACTCATTGTTGAATTACATTGGTAAATGTATGTATATGCAGTATCTTTCATTGGAAAAAAAATATTAAGCTTTATAATGAAAGGACTTTTTGATACTGAACATTTTGTGTGTCTACGCTAAATCTTAATCAAGTTATTTATTTTATGGAAATATTTTAACTATAGAGTTGCGATAATATAATCCATTTTAAACAAATATGAATTTCGTTGATACAGTAGACGATCGATATAGTGAATCTCGGAAGAGTGAACTATCCAGTATAGTGAACACCCAAAATTTTACATGTACTTTTATAAATAGTGAACAATAAAGACTTCGATATAGTGAACACATAATTTTTCTCAGGTCTGAACAGGAATATCGAAGCTACATTGCGTCTACAGCATGTTGACTGCCTTTGAATAAAATTTTTACCGTTCATTCATGTATATCTCACACTGAATCACAAAAGAAAGTAGTCATTTGACTCAGTAGAACACATGTCCTTGCTGTGTTCTTACTTTTGTACAACAGTAGACAAAAGTTACAAACTACTTTCCAAAAATTTAGTTGTTATACATAAAAGATGTTAATTTTAACATGTTATATCTATGTACGTTTATGCAGATTTTTCGTTTTTTATGAGTTAAAATGTTTTTGTTTTATATTGTTTTATTTATATTCAGTATTTATTTTGAATTGTTATTGTTTTTAGCTGTTTCAACTTGATTAAAGTGTTTGCTTACCGATCAAATAAATATAATTATCTCACACTGAACAAAATATGCATTTTTTATCAAATTTAAATTTGGAAAGCGTTTCTAACCTCCCGCTCGAAAAAGTGAAAAATCTTTAAATAGTGAAGATGGCTGGTTTTTATTACTTCACTATATCGAGCGTCTACAGTAGTACCAATTTAATGAGTAAAAGTATGAGTTTTTCTTAATTTCAAATACATTAGAATTAGAGATATGAGTATCTCGTGAACCAGACAGATTTTCAAAAGTAGTTTGAGAAAATAGAAAAACGAAAAAACTAAAAATAAGTCATAAGCAAATAGGGTATCGCATGAATATACAGGATGACAAAGGTTCAGAGCAAATAGGTTGGGTCAAAACCAGAAAAAATCGTATGGGAGGATTAAATTAGCTTGATTAAAAAGAATTACTTAAAACCAAATAATCCATCTACTACTACCTACCATAGTGTTGTTTTGAAAGTTAATAATTTGTTCTTTAATTAACATTTGAGTTCAAGTTAACTTAGTGAATAGTTTTTGAGTAATCAAGTCTCAAATTCAAAATTTTCAATTGTTAAGAGTCACTTTTTCTTCAAATAGCCAATGCTCTTATTAGTTTTGAGTTAATGACAGAAAACCATCAAACGAAACAATTTTTCTTGGTTTTCGAAAAATTACGAAAAAATGGGCATGACTGGGTAGCACGAACTTTCGACTGTGTTCTAAATACGATATCAAAATCATTTAAAATCACATTCATCGTTATTTTTTATGGGAAAATTGGTTCTCTACAAAAAACTTCCTTGGAATTGCTTTAAAATTTTGCTTTGTTTTCGAGTTATACTGAAAAAACGAATGAAGATGGTTTGGAACCCATATCTCCGATTTGTACCCTCTAATTTAATAGCACTTTTGGTTTTTTTCTCCACAATCAGGCCATTAATCGATTCATGCAATAAAAATCTGCCCTTTTTCGAGTTCCTTAAGAACTCACGTAATCAATACAGTCTCTGATTTGTTTAGCATCTTCAGTTAGAATCACTATCCTTTGCAAATCAACTCGAGAAACAAAGTCTCAAAAACATACTCTCGAACGGACACGAACCTTGTTACTCGTATCAGTGCAGACATTTGAAAAAAAACAACATAGATAAGATATATTCACATATAGGTCTGAAGCGACGCGACGCCGACGCGATGGTTTGAGTAATGCATGAGCGCTAGCAAATTTAAATACTATAAGGTTATACAAATTTGAGCTCTTCCAGACCTACAATTGAAGATATTAAGTTTTTAGTGACCTAATGCATTTTTTCAACGTATTAAAAAACGGTTGACATTGCTTGCGCAAATTTTTAAAGCGAAACATCTAACGGGATCTTTTTTCATGTGTGGGAAATAGTTCAATCGAAATTGGATTAAAATCGACTGTTACCAACACCAAAAATCAAAAATTCAGATCTGAGAAAGTTAAGGAATGCGTGTCTAAAATGTTTGTGTGTTTTGATTATTCCGTAGATGGCATTGAAACATGAGTAAAAGAGTATTTTCACAATATGTGATGTGCCTTGATGTGAGCACTATTTCCACATGGGATTTTCATCTAAACGTGCAATTTGTCACATCATAAAGTAGAAAAGCATCAACTAAGGATGAGTGAACAAACACATTAAGCGGACACCTTATGTTGAAAGACAAATGTGAAACAATACACCCACCCGATGAAAACCACGACAAAGGCGACTCAAACATGATTAAAAGATTTATGAAACTTATTTAAAAATGCTTTACTAAATAACGATAAAAATTTTCTTTTCGGTTTCGCTTTTCAAAGTTTTGGTTTTTCTTTCACTCTTGTCCGGCAGGTTTTTCTTCATATTGATAAACATGTGTACAACATGATGGTTTGTTTGCATTTAAACAATAAACTTCTTGAACAGTAGAATGAATGTCTTTTCTTTCTACCTTGCTACGTATGTACCTAAAAAAAAAAAACAATACAATGCAAAAAGAGAGCGGGAAGAAAATGAAAAACAACAATTTGAATTCCTTAAGCTGAAGACTGAAGATGTTTAACTACATGGAATGCCATTAGATGGACCAATGGACTGAGTATATTGTTAAAAAAATATAAAAGACTACCAACAAGATGAATTTAGTCATAAGCTATTGTCTTCATCGCAAGGGAGAGTGTTTTTATTCTTCTTCTTGTAATGGTTCTTTTGCTTTATTGCTTTTCTGTATTGATTTTTTTTTATAGGAATTCCTAGGTCTTGTGGAAAGTCAAATGAAGCAGAGCTAATAACAATAGCGATAAATAACTGTTAGTGAATTCATCAAAATATGTCGACATTTTCTACGCTAACACAAGTTAGTAAAAAAAAAAAAAATAATAATTTGAAATATGTAGATGCATGCCTCAATAGCCCTGTTCAAACTATACAATTAGTTGGACAGACTTAGGTTTGAACGACCAAAGCTTGATAGTGTGAACCCTTCATACGACCGTTTGTCCAACCTGTTGGCTGGTTTTGAAATTTTTTTTAAAAATCTAGAAGTTGGACGACAAGCTTGAAAAGTGTCCAGACCATCCAACTTCCATCAAACGAAGTCTGCCCAACTAATTGTAAAGTGTGAACAGGTATTAGCCCTGAAACGAAACAAACATTATCTATCTATCTAAATTTAACATGACAGTGCTTAACTCCTTACATTTAACTTAAACTTTACGTATATGAATATGATGTCACTTGTTGAATTTATTATTGGTACCGTCTTCTGACAATAACATGAAACTTACCAAGATCAATCGAAAAAAAAAAATGAAGCATGGTTTAAAGCACCTAGTAAATAACCTTATTTGCGTCATATGCTAGGCAATAAATTTATTTTTTCATAAAGTATGGCTCTATGAACATTTGAGCATGCCACATAGAGACAATTGACGCTTTAAAGAACAACATTAGTGAAGCCTTTGGTGAAATACAGCTGCACACAATCGTTATGTGCTTAAAAATTGGACCGATCGTGTAGGCTACTGCATGGCCAGCCGAGGCAGCCATTTGAATGAAATTATTTTCCATTATTAACCGGCAGGATTGTACTTTCAAATAAAAAAAGAAATGTCAGAAAATATTCAGTAGTTTTCTTTTAGAGCATTTAAAAAAAAGGTTATTTGGCGTACCCTTTACTAATATCAAATTCTGGTTTCAGGAAGACTGCACTCTTTTTAACTGAAATGGTAAATCAGTAGGATTTTTATGATACGGGGAATTAAAACATTAACTTTTTTCACCATTGCTGTCATGATTAAAGCTTTTATAATGCATTTTGCCATGAAATCTGAGAGACATAGTTTTTTGAAGGGGAGTAAGTTTTAAGGGAAGTAGAACGTGCGATTTCAAAGTTATTCTTTTCTGGCACATCAAACCAACTTTCTGATTGCCGCATTTTAGGCAAAAATATCTTCTAAGTCGTTGAAGAAATTAAACCACACAGAATCACACATTTCACATATACAATATTCAATAAGTATATTTGTGTTAAAGAGAAATAAACTTGTTCCTCCCCTATTCTGAAATTATTTCTCTTACAAATCAGTGATTTTTAATTATTCTAAAAAAGAGTATTATAAAAATTATCGGTTCATGCAGTTGGCTCCATCCCTTTGGTCCGTTTTAGGTTTTATCGAACACTTCACGAAGATTTAAAGCGTTAAAATGCTTACGATATTGACTCCTAAATTACTATATAAGAGGCAATTGTGTTGCTTGGATCCCGTTTACATTTCCGGTTACCGTGAGAATATATGAATGGAATATAGCCATTGTCCTTCTTCAGGCCATCTCTGTATCGAAAATCATTAAAATCAGTTCAGTTGTTTGGGCTATAGATGGTTACAAATTGAAACGCACAGACAAAGTAGCTTTCGTGTTTAAAATATTAGTAAGGAATAGTAAGGATTTGCAATCAACTGCCCAAAGTATTAAAGTAGAATGAGAAAAACAGAAGTTCAACGAATAGGAAAAAAGGCAAATACTCAAGCAAAATGTCCAAAATTTATTTTCGATGCTTTTACAACAAATCAAACACTAAGCCGTTTAAGAAAACAAAAGGAAGATCCATTTTTTTGAGTCCCTGAACATTGTCACGGTCGCTGGGCTGAAATTAGAAATTCCTTTGGCTTGGTTATGGCTCTTTAAATTTTCAAGAATAAGTTAACAATTGTTTACCCTTCATTAATTATACTTCACTGCGTTGTCCTTCAACTTTCCATTTCTATTTTGAATTACCCTTGAACCTTTTCAAGAATTATAATAAAAAACGACCATTCTGCTAGACTGATCCCAAGTAAATAAAGCAAGAACGACATGCACACATTCAAGAGCCAACCAAAATCCCAACCTTACAGAGCTTAACTTAATTTGTTGTAAGACCCCCTTTTCCATTATCCTCCATCATCCTTCAAAATCACACTGCTACTTGAACTCATTCATCCCCATAAACTTAATTGTCCTTAAAATGATCCCCTTCTCCGTTAAAACCACCAATTCGAATAGAAAAAAAAAAAAATCTTGAAGGACACGTAAAAGCATAGAACTTTATATTTAACGAATACATATCTAGAACACTTTGCTTTCAATTAAGAAAATTTTCAAAAATTGTTTACACGACAGGCAAAGGAAATATTTCATTGAATAGCAAATATTACATAAGCAAGTATATATATTCACGTATATAGGTAACAGACAATATGACATCTGAAAAACATAGAGTACGACTCGGGAAAAATGTATCTCTTGGAATCACAATTGTACCCCACAGGTACAAGAGCCATCACGAAAGAAAATTGAGATATAAATCGAATCAGAAAAGCAAATGAACCAACACAAGAGTGATTTTCTTATTTCTAAATTTCACAAACATAACTATAAATCAATTCCATAATGATGTTTGTTTCAACACCAGATTAATTAATCAATTTAAATATAAAGCCTCTATATTAAAAATATTATCTTTGTAAAAAAGCCAGGGCAGGACCGTTGATATCGTCATGTTTAAAGAACTGATCCAGAGAACCACGACAGGAAGACAAAGTCAAACAACCTTCAGATATGAACACGAAGACACAAAAACTGAGCCAAACCAAAACACTTCTGGTAGCCTGGTACAGACAAATGCAACGATATTAACATTTGGTTGGCCTCAGAGATGGAACAATCCATTTCTAAGATCAGCGATGGGAATTCAACTTGTGTGTAGCAGATATGTTGGAGAGCTATGATCCCTTCGAGATGACAATGCTCGTGGCGACCGCCGAATAAGAAGAATGTGTTGAGAATTGTAACAGAGCTCACTGCAAGATTGCATTTGCGTTTTGAAATGTTCTTTTATCGTTAGCAGATGAAAAATAAATTAATATGTAATATCTTTACCGCAATGACAATGTGTTCCAAAAAGAGGAGGAATTTTTTTGAAAAAAAAAAAAAAAAAACACAATTATGCGATCATCGTCCATCGGGTATTGGAGTATGTGCCACCACAAAATGCTGCTAACCAAAAAGTAATTGAGATAAACGAACGCTTCAACAATGTGCGGTTGTCTTTCACAAGTATATCTATCTACGCATTTCGTATTAGGAAAAAAAATGGTGCTCATACGCCACAGTGAATGAGAAAAAAATAGTGCTCATACGCCAGAGTGAATGAAAACAATATGATTCATAAATGCCATGAGGACAAGGAAAATGAATTTTTTTTTTCAGCCCAACTGAAAAGTTTTCTTTTCCTGTAATCAATGGCTAATTAGGGTTTCGTGTAACATTTAAAAACTTGTATTCATTTGAATGTTGATAGACTTTAAAAGCCAAAGTCATTGGCTTTTTCTCTGTTTGAGGTTTTTTTAATATTAAATTTAGTACTCAGACTTAAATACCGGTCCATTGTGATAGCTTCTGTTGTTATGGCTTTCCAGATGTTCGTAGATAAAGAGCCTAGGTTACCAGCTCTCACCATGTCTTCCCTAAGTATCTGTAACCTGAAGCGAGAAAATGCATGGCATTCACAGAGAGTCGTATTACTTAAATGCTTAGATGCTTGCCAAAAAAAGAAGTGATTCGTGGCAACGCAACGCCTATGAGCTTTCTACATATTCTTTTCTGCTACGAGATAGAAGAATTGTTAACGTTGGGGAGCTTACGTTAACAATTCCAACAATGGAAGCATGAGATCAATGATTGTGCTCTTGACAGATCCAATCTTTCATTCAAGCCCTCGGCAGACCAAACGCTGGTTCAGGTCCTGAGAAATATGTCTGCGATCCTTGCTTTGCAAATTCATCGGCGATCTCATTTCTAGTTATGCCGTGATGGCCTAGAACCCAAACGAGACTCAAGGAATTCAGTTTTCCGACCGCCAAATATCCTCTCTGAGAATTAGTCAAGCCTGAGACTACATCTCCTTAAAGAGAAATGGTCTTGAGAGTACAACCCATGATTTAGGTATCAAGAGGAGAAAGATTCAGCATTGCGTCGGAAGCAGTACTCGAAGTGCTAGGCAAACACAGCCAAGATATATTCTTCTTTGAAATTTAGTGAACGAAGCAATAACGTATTTACGCCAAAGCTTGTTCCACCAAACAACTGTATACGAGATGATTGGTCTTATCATAGCCGAATGGATCTAAAAAACCCATCTCGGCGACAGATCACATGTCTTTCGAGGCTCCCATACACTGCCAGAAGACTGACTTTGCTTTAAAAGTTTTCGACTGGACATGCTTAGACCAAAGAAGCTAGGACTTCTTCAAGATGTTTGACTTCGTTTGAAAAGGGGCTGAGTCGGACAACGTTTAAACCCTTACAGGTGTCAATCAGATTTAGCGTTGCCTGAGCTCTGGAGCAATCAACTTGGAGACTGGATCCAACCGGGAGCATGGCAATGTCGTTTCGTCGGTATATGCTTTGGCGTGTACGTTTATTCCACTGAGCATTTCAAGTTGAGAGCAAATCAGAATGCCGAACAGAAGATGAGATAGAACGACACCATGTGGACAACCCTAATTCACTACTGTTGTAACATATTTTTCACACTCCGCTTCAACGTTCAAAGTTCTATTCATTCACATTGCTTCAATCCACAAGACTAACTAATCACCAACACCATGTTCTCTGGCAGCATTGCACGTATGCCATCAAAGCTAGCATCCTATACTATTGAAGTTGGTATAGAAAAGAAATTGTTCAGGTCTATAAGTATACTTAAAATATCGATTAAAGTCCTATTACAGCTATCACATATTTGAAAAAAAAATTAAAAAAATTCAATTTGTTATTCTTATCACTACTAGCCTAATAAAGTTCGCAGAAAATTGGATTTGATACTATTAACAAAGCACCTTGATGATTCCCTGATTTTTTTACCTAACATTTGTTGAAGACTCTTCGACCTATTTTCTTTCATTATTATACATGTAATAACTATTGTTCCACACTGCTTAAGTAGGATGCGATGACCTCCGAAACTAACAATTTGATTTTAGCATGGGATGAGATAATACTTATTTAAATTTTTATTTTATTTGTATTGTTGAATGAAAACTTCAAGTAATGTAAAAATTTATGTAACTCGACCCAGCAAAGTAAAAGTGTTCGAATGTACAAAATTTCCTTTTTTTCGAAAGCAGTTGGAAGAATTATACTTCGATTCTGGTTTGAAAGTACTGCCATTTGAAAGTAGAATAAAAAATAAGTTTCAAATGATTTGACGGTAGAAAGGGTTGAAAAAAGTTACATAGTTGGCCTCCTCTGCAGCACCGCGTAGCTGCTTAGCAATGATTGATATTTCCTTGAATGCGAGCTCCTCTTCGTTTTCTTTTATAAGAGTGAACTGCGCAATTGGAAATGAAGGGTTCTGTTTTCAGAATTGCGAGCTTATATAATGACCTGAATTTTTTTAGCAGAGCTGTTGTTTAAGGTACGTTGATTTTTGTGGATCAATAAGAATAGCTTCCTTACAAACTTTTTCTTAATCTTGTTGCCATTAATCTTTGTTTCGTGTAATCGATTGTATGGATATTTTTAATATGAATTTAGTAACTACAGAGAAGAGCCTTATCACTTCCATATACGGTGTAACGAGTCTTCTACATTGTTAAAATGTAATAATTCTCTCCACTACAACAACAAGTAATATATTAGTAGTTTCATCTTTCTTCATTTTAACCTCTGGTAGAACAAATTTACAACGGTGTAAGATGGGTCTGGAGCCATTGACACTTTGGCAACTGTCATTTTCAATACAAATCACAATTTTTTTCAACAACGTACATAGCTATATTTCCAAAATTAGATTTAAATTCAAAAAAAAATACTGTACAATCTCCTTCTTTCTTTATCGGATTTTCAACACCCCTAATTTATTGAAAGTTTCAACATGCTGAAAAATATATACATGTGTTTGATTTTTGATTCCATATTTCATTTCATACGCTGTCACTTGCAGTTAAAAAATTATGGCTTTGGATTCGAAGCTATTTGGTGGACCATGTGGTCGTCCTGAATTTATTGATGTCAGGTTAGTAATATTTAAATCAGATATGAAAAATAAGTTCAATTGTTGTCTTTTTTGAAAAAAACATTTTTTTTCTTTATAAGAAGACTCCTGAATGTCAAAACATAGAAATACATCTCCATTGGTATTGTTATAAATTATCTTCGTTGATGATTAAAAACATCATTTTTCAGATTGTTCAAAAATATTCCTAAAGACAAACAGTTTTAACGATGTAAGCTTTCTAAATTGTAGCCAGATCAGAAGGCGTAAGAAATTTCTTGGCAGACCTACGCACTTTCAACTAAGATTATCGTTTACACACATATTAACAGCTTTTCGGTTTCACTGAATAGTCGATGTTATTAATGACAGGCGGGGGTAAATAGAGCACGGCATAGCTGGGAATGAGATCGCCGATGAACTTGCAAGGCAAAGACCTCAAGACGTGAACAGGCACTTGGTCTGCTGAGAATTTCAAACAACAATTGAATCTGGCAAGATGCAGACAAACCAAACGCAAGCTCCCCAGCGTTGATAAGAAATACGCATCATGTCTATTATCTCGTAGCAGAAAATAATGAAGAATGCTTAGTGGCGTCGCCACTGGGCACTTCTCTTTTGCCAAGCATTTAAACGACCTAAGTGATACTGTGCTCTGTGAATGCCGTGGAGAGGATGACAACATCGTGGAGCACTTGCTCTTTGAATGTCCATCACTTTCATGGAACCAGTCATAGACACTCGGCGCAGAAATGGTGAGAACTGGTAACCTTGTCATGGCTGCGTCTGTTTGTTTCTCTCAGAATATCTAGAAAGCTACAACAAAAGAAGGTTGCTCTCTTTTAAAAACCTCCACAAAAAAAAAATTGTGTAATAGTGGTTTCAATGAAGACGACCGTTGAAAGCGTGATGGAATTCTTCACCCCTATCACAGATTCCATCGTAATCGAAAAAGTCTACGTTTCCCGATGTTGCTATCACATAATCCATTCGGAGTGGGACGAATTTCGAAATTCGTGAATCAGGTATCACTAATTCCGAATGAAACGGAAAAATGACGTCCTTTTCTACGACAAGTTTCTTCTGTCGTAGAGCGTAGAGCCATAGGCAAAATCCATTTGTTAAAGTATAAAAAACACATTTTGTATAAAACAAATTTACAAAATATAATTCTACTTAAGAAAAAACAACAAATAACTCCAGTTTACCAACTAACTTTTCTCTAAATTCCTACATCTTTTGATTGAAATCCAAGTAGATTCAACTTTTTTTATTTCCTCCCAGAGGTTAACTTTTGGACGTTTAGCGTATCCTTTGCTATGTCTAGATTACAGGATAACATTTCATACAGCCTGTTGTTTGTTTGTTGTTTTCACCTTTAAAGAATATCGGTTATATATAACTCATATCAATGAATAAAATTTTTTCCGAAAGAAATTACATTTTTTCAAATGACTGTCTTTGTTATGCCCGTGTCCAAATTAAGCGAAATTGACAGATTTGGAGTGTAAATACTCGTAGTAGTCTAAAGATTGTTAAATTACTTTTTTATCTATTACCACTCAAAACAACACTTGAATTTTATCTGTAAACAAACTAAAACTTGGATTTCACAAATTATTTTATGGTTTCAAGTGAATGAATTTGTATTTGACAGATTGGAAAGTACTCTGGGACCACTTCACAAAAATCCTCTTTTGGGAATTTATAACTTGATGAAGAAAATATTTGATTATATTCGACAGTTAAATTGTTTATTTCATATAATATTTAAGATTTGATCAATGATGCAGATCTATTTTAGCTTATTTTAGTCACAAAAATTGCAAATAAATGAATTTTTACTAGAAAATAAAAATCGGTAAAAAAATGTGTTTGGGAAAAGTTAAGGGATTTTTTTTTAAGTTTAGGGATTTTTGTTTCTATTGCTTCGAGTACTTATTTTGACATAGGACAGCTGACTTCGAAAATGGACACAATTTTTTCTATCAGGCAATGCTTTTTTCGAATTCGTTCGGAATTTGTGATTGCTTTTTGTCGGGATTCGTATCGTGATTTTTCATTCGGAGATTTCTCCGAATGGATTTCGTGATAGGGGTGCTTATAATGGCGTAGGCGTCAACTCGCGGTATTTTTTTCTCGCAAATGGTTACTTTGCAGAGGTCAATACGTTGTTTCTTATTTCGCATTGTCTTCATTTCAATTGTGGAATTTTTGGTGACCATTTTAAAAAAAAATCGATTTTCATCCCAAAATTGGACTTTAAAGCGGCTACAAAATTGGTTCTATTCAGAAAAAATAAAAACCCTTGCGACTAATTACTTTGCTTTTGTTTACACAATAAGCGTGAGACTGATCGGTTGAACCGTCTTTGAGTTATCGCGGTCACCGACTTCCAAAAAGTGGTTTTGAGATAATCACATTAAAAGTTGTTTTCTCGAAACGATCAACTTTTTTCACTACAACACTACAACACTCCTACGTAAATTTACAACCGATAATCGTCGCCACCATACAATATGCTGCCTACATCTGCATGCTACAAGTTGTCGGTAAGCTCGTAGGTAAGCATTGTAGTACTCAAGCACCAAGTGGCACTGACTCGAACGAAAGGCGCAAACTTTAAACGGCCGTAACTCGGAAACTATTCATCAGATCGACTTGAAAATTTCAGGAGATATTCTCCAGATGTTGTACTTTAATATATAATATTTAAAAAAAAATTGATTCTTTTCAACCCTCTAGGTGCGACAGTGCCCTTAAGAATTAAAAATTATTAACATTCCCAAGCGTAGAAATCAAATTCATTATAACCGTAGGAAGGAAGAAAAAGACAATATCAAGTTCAAGAACTTAATACTGTATGAAAATTCTCAATAATATGTTCCATGCCTCCGAAAGTTAGGGAGGAAAAGGGTCGATAAGATAATATCTTCGGGTCATCATGTAAGTGTCTGTTCAATTTCTAATTCTCTTTTTTCAGCAACTTAATCCAAAGAACAATGTAGAATTATTGTTCTTTTTTGTTGAAGCACTAATCCGATTAACTTAAACCATCTCAGACAAATTGAGCTCAAATGAAACACGATGAGGGAGATAATACTTTGAAATTATCAGAGAAAAATCATAATACTTTGGATGTTGTGTTGTTGACTGTTGTGAACCCAAGATATAAAAATGATGTCATTAGAAGCCGCTAGAGCAAAATTATTTAATTTAACTTAACTCACCTTTCTCAGAAAGCCTTCATTGCATTCCTTTGCCGTGCTCCTCCAGTGTCTGTGGCGGTAGCGTGAATTACCTAACTTGAGAGTACCCCTAAGTTGTGCTGCTTCCGATACCACCCGCCGAATGGTCTGATATCTTAACCGATTACATCGATGAATCGGCTTGATTTGCATCTGAACTCCATGCTCTGGTTCCGATTCCGCACCAGACCTTACATGGTCGTCGTCGTCGTCTACCCACGCACTAAGAACACCCTCAACAAAATTATACAACATTTGAATATTCGATTGCATCGGAGCCGAACCGGACGGAGTATCAGCGGATGGTGGTTTTATAAGCTTTCGATTTTGGCAAACCTCCCGCAAGAGGTTCTCACCAAAATGCACAGTCTTATGGCGTCTTCGACGCGAGTTGAGCGATGCCGCCGATGCAGATTTCATAAGTTTGGCACCATGATGGGTGCTAGCACCATTACCTGCACCATTGATAGCGCCACTAGAGCCGTTCTGTTTCTTCGTTTTGCTTGTTGTTCTGGGAAGCGAGGCACGTGAGTCACCGCGAGTCAGGGTATTGGGTTGCGAGTTTGAGCGATATTGATGGACCGTTGCCACTGTCGTGGCTGTTGTTGCATCGTGGGACGAATGCCTCAAGCGATGAAAATCCGCAGCGGATCTTGGCAGTGAGTTACATTTTGCGGCGTTTATACACTTTTGGTTCTGACACACCCTCTGTGGTCGGCATTCACGACACGAACGTGGACAGACAGGTGGCTGCTGACGGATAGGCACCGTATGGTGGTCATACCATTCGTTGTAGCAGCAATTTGGGTCGGTACAGATGGGTAGCAGTGGGCAGGAAGGATCTGTACAAGGCGGCGATGGACTTCGGGGAGCTCTTTCAGCCGACGAAGATTTCCGTTTGGCAGTAGCACCGGTACTCCGCGAACCTGTCATGTCGGAGACTGTAGCAGAGCGTTGTGTTTGATGACGTCGGGAACGTTCTCGTTTATCTTCACGTTCCTTGGTTGGCAGCGGTGGCTTTGGCGTCGGAATCGCCTCCTTTATTGGGGGCGGCGGCTGTTGCTGGTCTTTTGGCACATACTGGTATCTATCCTTATGGGGCTTAGCATAAAGGCGTTCAATATTTGGTGCAACTACTTCACTAGCAGAATGTCGAAGCTTTCGCTCACACGAACGATCTACATGCTTCGGTGGAGATGGCTTCCGCTCAGACTGTGGCTTACCCATTGATTGTAGTTTGTGCAAAGGGTATGGGGTCCAATCTGCAGCAGATATTATTTCATCTTCCATCTCACGATCTGAATGACCAAGTGAATGACGCTTTTTTGGAGCTGAAGAAGAATCCTCTTGTGAGTGACTTCTTGGGGCATCACCTCCACTTCCATTCCGTCTATGATGGCGTATACTGCTTTTAGGAACAGTTCCAGTTTCTTCCTTGGATTTCGATGTCTGTAGCTTGGTAAGCCACTCAACAATGTCACTTTTGAGCAGGGAAAATTCACCAGGCCCAGAGTGTTGGCGTTGCAGCGGTTTCTTCAATAGCTCTGTTAGTTCCTCTTTGAGAGATTTTGCGTAAGATGCGGCGCTCGATGGCTTTGGATCAGAAGCTTGTCGCTCGACAGCGCTCCTCTTTCGTGGTAGATGTTCAAGAAGCCATTCTGGCACTTCATCTTTCATCACAGTCGTTGTAAGTTCGCTGGGACCAGATGAGGTCCGGGTTGGTGGCTGTTGACGATCCAACCACTCTATGGTTTCCTCCCGGACGGGTCCACTTTCAGCCGAACGTGCCGAGTGCCTCTGCTGAGCTTTGCGATCGAACCATTCAGATTCATGAGGCACCACAGCTGAATTTTTGCGGGAAACGCCCGTTTCCTCCTCAGCACTCTTCTGCCGTCTAGGAGGCAGCTGTGGCGGTGGCAGCTGCGGCGATTTATCTTCGATATGCTTATGATGAGGCACTGGTGGAGGAGGCAGTGGCTGCTGCTGCTGCGTTGAAGGAGGGTGGGCGTGTGTTCGATGAAAATGGGGATGAGCGTGCTGGTGCGGTGGTAGTCGCACTGAACTTTTACGCTTAATACACTTCTGCTCAATGGTTTCTTCATCACGTGCTCGTACTCTACGTGTTATTTCAAAAATATCTCCGTTAATCTGGTGATAAAACTTCTCGACTTCTACCCCACGATCGAACTCTTGCTTGGCATGGCTTACGGTCCTTACAAGTGCCGGTTTTGACGGAACTGTGATTTCTTCTTTCTCATCGTCCCCATCATCAGAATCACCGCCTTTCTTTGCGGCCAACACACTGTCTGGCTTTGGGTTTGGGGTGGTCGTGGCAATAGCCTGCTGTTGCTGCTGGAGCAGCCGATCCAAGGAGCCATGGTGAGTTTTTATTGTTGGCCCCAGAGGTCCCTCGCCAAGCGACTGTAACCGACACTGAGCATTACATATACACACACCACGTGGTTTGTTGCCAAAACGAAACAGACTGCTCGCTAGCCCGCTGACACCCCCACTACTTGTGCCGCCGCCGGTGGTGCCACTACCCCCACCGCCGGCTACATCCCTTCCCGAGGCCGTTGTTGCCGATGTCAGATAATTCCTCCCCTGAGAGACTGGCGTTATATCGACTATCACGCAACAGCAATGCAACGAGAAGGTCTTCTTATCACCAGTACCACTAGTAGAATTATTGTTTTCACTACTGCCTTCACTGCTCTTTTGTGAGGCGGCCAGAATGAGCTACCGCCAATCTCTACAATTGATTTAGGCGAACTCCCTTCTTCCCAAAGGGTGAACTGCACCAAAAACGATGATGAGTTTGTGGTTTTGATAATAACAGCTATCGTTGACTCAGGATGTAATATCCCCACATACATTCCACAATTATTTGCATTGATTAAATCTTATTTTTATCACAATTATTTTTTTATTTATTATTCTAAGTTAATAATTTTAAAGACTATAAAGTAGAAGAGCCGTTCTTGATTCTATGTTTACACGAAAAGATTTTGCAGCTTCTATTGACTAAATTTACGTTTTGTTAACCTAAACTGTGTTTCATATGGATTTTCCAACGCCAAGGTTGACGAAAATCATTTCATATTTTTTAAATAACTACAAATCAACTAACTGAGTTTTTATTTTTTTATTTACAATCAAATCACAAGCGCTCAATTCTCTTCAAATAGATGTCCTTTTTTTTCAAAGCGTAAATCAAAGTTATATATCTACACGGGAGTTTCGTTATTTATTTTCTTGTTTAATTCTTTTTTTTTTTAATTTATGATTTTTTTACATGGCATACATTTAATTAAAAATAAAGCTCTTTTTTACAATATTCTACACGCGCACTCCAAAAAACAGGACAAAAACAACAAATTCGAAGGATTAATTTGCAACGCAACAGAAAACAGGTAATAAGCATCCACTTCACGTCGTCATCGTCATAGCATTTGTCGCTGTCGTCTTTATTTTATGTTATTCTTTTCTTCTTTTTTTTTTTTTGCTCACTCTCACTATGATGGAGGATTATTTTCCAATATACACGTGCCAATATTATTTTTACTTAACTTTCTACCATATTTGCTTCTTCACCTATTGCATAGGTACACAAAAACAAAAACACCAACAAAAAAAAAACACTATCATTATACATATGTTTATGTTTTGTATCCTTAGTGTGTCAGGTTGCGGCGGGTGGCTGGCAGTGGGGGTTCGGTTGGTCGGATAGTCGGGGTTAAAGAAGAAGAAGATGAATAGGGGCGGCAGGAGGGGACTCGTAGTATATGCCTGTTTGCGTTGAATATATAACTGGGAAAGGATGTTGATTTAAGTGCGCTTTTAACACATATTTATTCTTTTTGCAATGAAACTGCTGTTGGCTGGAACTGTAGTGTAGTGTATGATGGCTTAGAGCGAAAAGGATTTTGCTACTTGCTTTCTGATTTTTTTTTTTTTCTTTTATTATTATTTTACTGTGCTATCCTTTGTGAACGCACACAAACACATTTCTGGAGAGGAACACAATAAACGAAACATAAAATGAAAATCAGCGCACAATAAATTTCGAAGGAAATAAAACGTACGTTATCCTGCAGAAAATTTATATAGACTAAGAAGATACATTTGGCTGGTGGACTTAATGCATCTATCTAGTGCACATTATGTTCAATAAAAACCAAACCAACGAGAGGAGGATGTAACGTCAACGGAAAGCGGCAGCACCCCGGAATGGAAAATTCAAACAACCGATAAATACAATAACAGCGTTTGCGAGCGAAAGGCGTCACAAGTTCGGGCGGTGAAGGGCATTCACAAGTGTAATATAATCAAATGGCAAAAACTAATAGAAATTGCTTCAAGCATTTTTATTTCCATTTCGATCGGAGTAGGTGTACCAACATTCATGAAAAGAAAAAGTAGGCAGATCTATATTGTGACTTTTGACGAATATTGTCCGGGATTTTATTTAACTTTAAGAACGAAAAAACGAAAGCAAATGAACAGGCGAAAAAAAACTCTACTCAATGATGATTTGTTGTTGTTTTAATATTTTCTATCCTCTTTTTCTTTTCTATGTGTGGCGCGATTCACGGGAAATTTTTTACTGGCACACACAGCACCCGGCGACGTTCTCGATATGACTGAGGCACTCTGGCAACGTTATTATTAAAATCGTCCATCTTTGCAGAGAGCATTTTATGCCATCGTTTTCCAAAAAAGCTTCCTGAAATTTGTTAGAGAAGGGCAAAAGTAGAGTAGTTGTACTCATCAGGATCCCACCCATTTCAAATGTGTATAACAGTTTCTAGGAATTCTAGGACAAAATATACATCATGGCAAAAACAAATCAATGTGAAAGAGCTAGATAAAAGCGTTTTACATAATTAGAGCTTTTAAAGAGTTACCTTGCCGACATCATGCGCACTTCCATGACATTTACATAAACTTCAAACAAATACACCAACTGTTATAATGAAAGCTGTTCACTTTTGCATATGCTTAGGGAGAAAACTTGGACAGACTTTTCTTATAGCTCTGTATTGTAACAAAATGGCGAAAATGAAAGTGATTTTCTGAGCTTTTCCATAAGTGAGGGGAGACACACTGCTTAACTAGGACTTTCGCTCTTTTATTGCGCGTTTATTTTTACGGTTGTTTTTAGGAATACAGTAATGAAGCTTTTGGAGAATATTGAATATAAAAATTGTTGTCCTATGTGCGCAGAAAAAATATGCTGAAGAAGAAAATATCCATCCACGATCAAAATTTTATCTATGTAGTAACTAATTGAAACTCTTTCTCTTAAAAAGATCTTTCACCAAAATGCCAGAAAAGCAAAAGGATAAATTTTTGATTTGTCTATTGATAGGTATGTACGTCTCTTTACAAATGTCGTTAAAAAAAGACCTTTAAGAACAAAACTAATGCAAGTGTTTTAATTTTTTCAGAATATAGGGACAGTGTTTCGATTGTTATAACTTCTTGAAAATCAGAGACAGCTTGAAAATCTGACTTAAACTCAACGATATGTTAAAACTCCTGAAAAAACATCACAATTAACACTTAAATTCAATGCCTCGATCAAAAATCAATTTAAATTTTTGTAATCCTTACCTCTGTCACAATTAAAACTATACTTTAGAATCCTAGGGTTTTGCGTAAACACATAAAATATTTTGAAAAAATACGTAATGTTTTCTTCCATAAAAGTATTTTTTTACGTTTGCCTTTATTTCTAAGCTAAAAACAGCAGTCTTTTGCCGCTAGAAATGAATTTTCTAGTGAATCTTTCAATTCCTGTTTTTTCGATTTAAAGAAGCGGGATCGGTATTTTTGACTGAACAAATTCAATACGATAACTCATATTTACATTTTTAAATATAAAAAGGACACGAACATTTATGAAGATTTAATTTTCATAATCTCAGCTAGGTGTGATTATGAAAAAAGAGTTTCATTACGACAGATTTTAGAGATATCAAATACAAAAGAGGTAAACATAAATATTTTTGGTAAATTGCAATAAATTACTTTAACGACTAAACAAACCAGAGTATTTAAGATTAATGGAAATAACTTTGTGTAGATGTCTAAAAAAAACTGACTTAATCTTACGGGCCAGCGAACATCCTTGAAAATATCAGGATCAAATAAAATTTGAAAGACCTGCAAGTCATCACGGATTTTTTTCAATAGATTTCAATATCATCGCATCAATACGTTTGACTTCCTTCATTAATATTAAAACAAAAAACTAAACAAAATTTCACAAGTTTCATGAAACAAAATGAACAACACAAACAAGATGATTTTCCTTCCTGCTGATGCAAACATTCGAAAAAAAAAAATGTCCGCACAGCCATAATATCCTCTTCCTTGTGATGCCAAACATGATATAAAGCTTACATAGGTACGATACGCAACCCTCATACACATAGACGTGTACTTTTCAGTATTCTGCATATTGAATCGAAAACTTTGTAATTGGGTTATCCTCTTCGACATCGAAAAACGTTTTGACAAGTTTCTTAGTATTTTTTTTTCTCAGTTAAATTTTGCGCCAGTCAACAAACTGAAATACAACGAATAAAATGTGCAAAAGGTGCACTTGCCCAAAGAGAAAATGTTAATGATAGTTTATACTAAAAAAAAAATTAATTCGCAGCTGAAGGGGATAGTTAGAGAAGTTTTTACATAATTGAAATTATGAGGAATTTGATACTTCTTGTCTAACGGCAGCGGGTATTTTCTATACAGCTGTGTGGGATGAAATTCTAGGGTAAAAGAATATATGACGGAAAATAAATAATGTGCATTAGCAGCATAGTAAAGAGCTTCAAGGTCTTTTGTTTATACACATTACGCGCAATGATATAAAATAAGTTGATAAGAGCACCATTCAGAGCATGAAAGATGTTTTGTAGCAAACTTACAAAGTGATGGAGCTGTTAGGAGTTTAAAGAACGTAATTATATAATCTTTGTTGTATATGTATGTCTTTGTCGATTGAAATGTGAATTTCTATTTGAAAGAATTGCATTTATATTGAAACAGATAACAGAACGTTCTTGAAGAACTGCAATAACCTTTAAGAATAAGCATAGGTATAGGTACCTCTAGATAGGTGCATGGAGCATGGAACACAAGTATACCAAGTTTTTTTTCCAAACTGTTTACTAAAGTCTATTTTTTAGGATAAGTATAGCATAATGTCATTGAACGGGACTGGTGGCAGAAATTTTTTTTTTTGGAAACAATTTAAAAAAAAAAAAATGCCATGTTTGTATCTATGTTGGCAAAATATATTAACTTGAACATTCAAGTCTATACACATATTTCCAGGCGCTCAAACATATGTAAAATATTAAGTGCCATGCAACGTGCATCGATGTTTCCTTTCAAACCCTCTCTTATTATCGTAAATGCTCGCATTGTGTTCTATAACATTATTATGGTAGTTAGTCATAGCCCCTTGATGTGCGCGTTAGTTATCTATAAAAAAAATTCAAAACATAAGTTTCAAATAAATAAATCTTTAAAAAAATCCAATGTCGTACGTCATAACTGCTATATACATATTTTCTTTTTGAGCACATAGTCCAATATTACGCAAAAACACCACTTTCATTGAACTTAAGCTTTCATCGAGTTTCAATGACGAGAATAAGGTGCAAAGTGGTGCAGTAGTGGTTTTATCCCACCACCACTGCACAACAAAAATGACTGCTAATTTTGAATTGAGTGTATAGATACATACATCAATGAAAATAAATAGAAATTAAGTAGTTATTTTTAGAGTAAATTAGGTGTGTCACATTTTGTGTTTTAATTCAATGAGTTATCTTCAAATTGATCACATTTACGTACATTGTTTAGGGGTAGATATGTGTATTTATTGGAAATCCATTTGACTAGTGCATCTTTTAAAGTCATAAATACTCTGGATTTAAAAGATGAATTTACTATGAAGAGCACTCCTGAACTACGGATTGTAGACATATGCTATTGGTCATATTTTGGGTTAAGAAAATTTGATATGTCTTTGGAAAATGATAAATGAACTATACGTTATCATGGATGGATTGGACTTTATTGTGACCTCTCATATCAGAAACCTACATATTCTGAACTGAGTTTATTATCTAATATGTCGGTAACAAATTTGATCTTTTCACATAAAGCCCTTTAGCCTTAAATCCAATATAAATGATCCCACTCGCTATCCATCTATCTTTTTTTGAAAACTTTTTCCATTTCATCAGAAGTTTATATTTTAATTTTTGACAAAAGGGAAAAATTGTATTAAATTTGCGAAAAAATCGCTCAATTATCAAAAATAATTAATTATAGAGAACTCAAAACATATCACCTGACGATTTTTAAAAAAGGTGTTTGTAAGACCTTTGGTTTTCAAGAAGAAATAAAACACATATAATTTAATGATATGTCCAAGTTTTTAGCCTATTTGTTTGTAATTAAAATTATTTCGCGCAAGTGGCGCCACTGCTGATTCGAATAAATTAAAGCCGAGAGACAATTAACTGAAAGTACCCAGAAGCCCGGTAGTCGTGCAGCTTCAATTAATCCACAATCTAATGGGAATTCAAACTGAGCAAAAAAGAAGTGACAGCTGTCAAAAAGACAAAAAAGTACTGTCAGAATGAAAACTACACGTCCATGAAATTACAAATTTCATTGAATGAAAAAACTAATGAAACGAATTCATTTGAATCGACCCACTTACGAGGCACCTAAATGCAAAGTCCAAAAGAAGTTACCTGCATTTAGCAAATCTCTGAGAATAAGAAAAAACAGAAACACCAACAAAACACTTCAAGTAACATTCATCATCAACTTTTCTTACTGAAGCTCAATCATTCAAAAAATCACACCAGTGCCCTCCCGTTAAAAAAAAGTCTAATATGATATCCACGGTTGTGTCTGCTATCCTAAGGCGGCCCTTTTTTTCTAAATTTCATAACATTCCACAGAACAGATCAATAAAAAAATTTCTGCTCCAGTTATGCCTAAGAAGGACGACGATGATATATAAGTATACTATGAACATAGATTGACTGGTTTGGCTTCACTGACTGACTGACTCTGACGGATGAACACCGGAAACCATCCATCGAACCAACACGCAAGAAAACGAGTTGCATTTTTTTTTATATACAATATACATATAAATATATATATTTTTCTCCAAAAAGGGTGCGGCAGTATCAGTCGCTTACTACATAACAATTACTCAATCATTGCTGTTGTCCATGCGATTATAATTGGTAAAATACAACTAGAAAAAAAAATCATCCAAAACGGATAAATAAGTTTTCTTTTTCAATGCTGTGTTCTCTCCTTAATTAAAGCCTAAAAAAAACACACATTCACAAAACACAAACATAACATTCTCTTCATTTTGTGTATGGATTGACCTTGGTAGGCTCAACCAGCTACCCGCCTTTCGCCTCCCACATCATGCCCTCACCCCCAAGAGAAGAAAAAAAAAAACAAAGTTATATAATCAATCAAAATGTTAATGCCATATTGTGGAGAGTACAGAATTTTTTCCGTTCTGATTTTTATATGATGCCGTTGCTCTTAGTGAAATTAGGATGCTGCTGCATGAAGTGGCCTCTTCAATATTCAGTTTATTATTTGTTTTGCCGCCGCCCCTTATCAAGCTATTTGAGCAACAAATTGGGGCCAAAAGAAAGAAAGAAGTTTATGATGGCCCGAGATGGAAATTGAATACTACCGTCATAACAATGGCCCAACGACAGACGTGTTTATGGAGGTTCTGTGTATTTGTACTGTTTTTCTAGCCCAAGGATAATCATTTTTACTTCAACGTAATATTTCATCTTATACACCACATCACAGCAAAGTATTTGTAGAGCAATTTCATCTTGAAGCGAGATGTCGACGACAATGATTACTATGACGTCAACATTTAAAAGCTTCAACAACTCGACAATCATTTGCTAGTCTCTCTCTTTCTCTCTCCATCTCTCACTCTCCCCCTCTCACTCTCTCTCTCTCTCGCTCTCTCACCCCCTCTCTACTATACCACTCTCACTCTCAGTCAACTCTTCGATCAAGTTGAGTTGAGAAGTAAATGACGACCGGAAGCCATGTTCTTTTTGCAATTGCAATATTTTTGGTTTGTTGCAGTAAGTTAGTAACTCAAAGAAAAAGCATTCAAGCTACAAAAAAGAAAAACAAAATAAGAAAACCATACAGTTGGGTGCACTCAAGAGCGGAAGTTAAGAAATTCATTATCCAATGTGCCATCGATGCTGCGAAAGCTCCTGTCTTTTTTCCTTTGACATGAGGCTGTAGGTATGCAGTACGGGTGTGATAAAAACCGAAATCCCTTTCGAACCAACACACCTAGATTTGAAAAACAGAAATCAAATTTTTTTTCTGCCTTACACTCCTAGGTATGTGTTCATGCAAAAAAGATGACAAATATACAGTTTACGAGTAGATATAGTAACATGGCGAAACATTTGTTTTAATTTATTTTAAAGCTTTTCTGCGCTACCTCCTTGTAGGTCAAAGCTTGGCTCTTTTTTTTTTTGTTTACTGAATTTTTGTAGAAGTGAACGATGGTAGTGTGGTGCATATTCATTTTTTTTATGCAAGGAATGTTTTCTAACAATTCCCTTGCGATGAGGACGACGTCGACATCAATATTAATTAAATGGATGTTTATTGGATTACGAATCCCAAGCAACAGTGGCACTTTTGATGCATTGCGTGTGCTTAAGCTGCTACTTCGAGCTTGCATTTAATGAACATTTTTCTTAATTAAATTGCTAGCAGAGGGTACTACAGCAAAAGGACAACACTATGACAACGACAAAGTCAATTAAATAGTTTATCTAGAAGGATGTGGTGTTGATTCAGGTCTCTGTGTAACTGCTCAAGCAGATTTGCTTTTGTGATGGGGATATGGGTCCTCTTGAAAGTTCAAAGAAAACTGTTATACAAAAAGGGGAAAACCACCAACAACTTGGTATTACAAAAACATAAAATGAACGTTAAGAGAAGGCTTTTAGCACCCGGGGGTTAGAACGAATATTGAAAGCATAGAGAGCGAAAGAGGAACTATTCACATTTTCTCTTAAAACTCGATCGCTGATAAATCAAATAAAATACAAAAATATTTTTAAAAAATTTAAATTAGTTAGAATATACAAACATATTTGTTTTGAATGTGAGCATAGTGGTTTGTTGGCAGCTGAAATATGACAAAGTGACCGCAGATAAATGAGTTTGTATATCGGCTCGTGTTAAAGCCACAAGTCTAATGCAGAATTTTCTACCCAAGTCCTATTAATACACTAAGTCGTAGAAATGTAAGAAGCAAATACAAAAAAGACAATATAACTTTTAAACCATGAATCAAATGTTTTCTTAAGATTGAATGTATATGTAGGTGAAAAAAGGTGTTTTCACATCTCATTATAACTGACATCTGAAATCAACCATCGCTAAGTTCCCTAAGCGTATTCTGAGCTCCAGAAAAAAAACTTAATCAGAGCACTGTGATTCTTTATGATTTAATCTTTTATATCAGCTTTTCCATTGATACATATCAATTTTCGAAAAACACAATTTCAACCTTTGCATTTATTGTAAATGCATTTGCATTGACTTACTGACGTAAGTCAGTTGAGCGGTTCGTCGGCTCTTTTATATTCCGGGACGGTCTCAGAGTGCGATGACCTCGAAGTTTTAAAAATGGCAAGCAAGATTTGGTGGTTGTCTCAGGATAACAACAAAGAGAGAGTAAAATATGATATTGGTAGCGAGTCCTCAATGGCTAGCTTACACAGTGTGGGCGCAATAGCAAAGAAAAGAGAATGAAACTCATATTATATATAAATAAAAATTAAATTTAAATTAAAAACACAAAGACCAAAAAAATTTTAAATAATAAAACAAAATAGCTCAAGTGGTTGTATAAGTTCAAAGTAGTTTTAGTAGAAACATTACGCTTAAAACGGATCAAGGGAACTTTAGCTCTAGGTTATTAAGTCATAAGTTATCCTCGGGCCGAAAGGGATTCGTAACAAGTTACATAGTTAGTAAGATTACCCGATTAGAGTCAGTGAGCTAGCTATTGATTAAGGGGTTAGGTGGGTTTCACGACTCCAAAAAATTTTAACTTGAGTAATAGTTTTGGGAAACAGCCTTTAGAAGTAACAGGCTCTAGGTTAGGTATCGCTCAAAATTTTAAACATGTTTTTCTCAAAACCGTGTTATAAAACCCTCCGTTTCTCGAGAACTCTTAACGGATCACGATGAAATTCAACACACGTCTTCGAAATACAATTCGCAAGTATATACTTGAATGCAGCCATGAGCGCAGCATGGAAAAACTGTTTGGATGACAAAGAAATCTCATTTGTTCAAAGTCAATCATATGATGTATGGGGAAGTTTGGGGTTATAAGCAATAAGAAGTGGTGGAAAAACTTCTTCGATCCTTCCTAAAAAGGATATTTAAACTTCCACAATGTAAGTCAAACAACATTCTACTTGTGGGAACTGGTTTTTCGCCATTATTTGTTGAAACACTCAAACTTCACCTCAATTATATTTTAAAAACCACCTCCCTACAAAACGAAAGATTACCGAATCGATTGTTAAAATACGTAATAAGAACTAAAAAGCTTATTTTCGACGAATGAAAAAATCTTGCTGATTTCTGTGGATACAATATTAACTTGGATGTAGTAAACACCTTGCACTGGAAAGAAGAGTTCTACAATTTAATTTCGGTTGATGAGAAGATGCACGCAAATTGTATTGAAAAGGTGGAAAGTTCTGTTCATCGAGAAATTTACGCTAACTTGAATCACAAGCTCTGTGAGAATAATTGTTTTAATGAAATATACTCAACTGAAATAATTTCAACGATTTTCAAAACGAGCTGAAATATTGAATTTAAACTTCATCCCGCATCGGGAAGATTTACCAATTTTTTGCTTTGTGTATAATCTACGAGAAAGAGAGAACATTATATCATTTTCTGGGTAGGTGTCCTATTTTGTTTGAGCTCAGAATCCAACTTTATGAGAAAAGAATTTTAGATTTACTTTGAATGGATCCGATTGAAAAAAATGTGCTGCTATTGTCAAAAAGCTTTAAAATACAGAAAATCAATCATAGAAGAAACTTTTTGATAACAACGTTATTGCAACTTTGTCAAACTTGGGCAAACGGCAATATAAAGCCATGTCTTAGGCTTAAATGTATTAAACATAAAATTGTTATTATAACAAAATTGAAGGAAATAAATGAACTTTGTTTATCTATATATCTATCTATCTATCTATCTACTTGAATGAAGCAATTTTCGGTTCTTCTATTATAGATTTTGAACAGAAAAATGTGGAACTATTTACCCGAAATTTTAGTTATTTGTGGAAATGTCTGTATTAATTAAATTTTAATTTTTTGTTTTGCCTTTATTCAAGTTCTGGTTAACGGTCTTAACTAAAAAAGTTTCTTTTTAGCTTACTTCAGATGAATGCTGTTAAGTTATGCTGTCCAAGCGGACACACATTTTTTCCGAGGTGTTGCATAATTGATGTCACAACAGTCAGAGTTTTGAATATTTTTCATTGAAACTTTATTTATAATATGAGTATTTTTCAAATTATAAAAAATTTTAATAAAATATTCAATTAATTATGTAACTCTTTTTTGAAAAAGTCCATGCTTTCACATTTGAATAGACCAAATCTGTTAAGCTAGTTTAAAGCATGTTGTTTAGCATTTAAGTAGATATAAGTTAATTGAATAATAAAAGTGACGGAAAATATTCAAAAACATTTAACCAGAGTTTTATTTTTCCTCTTATGTCTCTTATATCGTCTTTAAATGTCTATCGTCGTTTGTTCCTAAGTTTAATTCATTTGGAAAAAATTTTAATTGAGAATCAATATCCCCGTTTTGCTGTCACTGAATGGTTTTTAATGTCAGTCACATGCCTTAAAAATTTTTAAATGCCTTGGATGTTTATCGCCATCGAGTGAACTAAGGTCTTAAATGAACCAATTTTACGCTGCTTAAGGCAGATCAACTCAGTTTTTTGCAGCTAAAGAAATATAAGAAATCCCATTGTAGGCTCAAAATCCAAAATTAAACCCTTCAATAATATTTTCTATTGGATGAAACAATTGTAGAAAAGAATATATCGGAGAGACAAAAACACAAAAGATACAAGGAACATTTTGCCCATGTAGAAAATAATGAAACAAATTCAAGAAAAAAATTATAATAAATAAGAAATTTTTAAGATGTTTCTTTAGCACTTATGAATTAGAAGCTTTTGAGTAATTTCACATATTTAGAAAGACAAGTAATTGAATTAATAGTAATGATGGACCAATAAGGGATCTAATATTCAAAAAATACAACACACAATCAAAACAACTGCAACCTAACTTTTGTTTTTGTTTGTTTATTTTGAATTAATCAATTTTGCTTGCTTCTAGTTTATATTAAAGAGCTAATTAAGATAATTTTCTCATGTTCCATTGACTCTGTTTACATAGTTGTGTTGAATTTACATTAAACTTGTAGGTTACATGAACGGAGGAAAGAATATTTTGTGATTTGTTTCGAATTACCTTAGATGAAATTAATTTATATTAAATTGTACAGTATTATATAATAACAAATTAAATAAAATAATTTTGGATTAAATTAAAATTAATTTAACAAGAAATTAAATTTTATAAAATTAGATAAAGCTTAGGCACCATATAAAGTCTAAATCGTTATCAAAATCTGAAGCAACTATTTTTCAATGTGTTTTTGTGGCTCAAAACTTTTGTCAATATATATATTTCGCTATAAAAGCACACAATAATTAACATCCGGAAATTGGCGAAAACTAATAGACTTCATCTAAATCCCTTAAAAACTGTGGAATTGCTTTCAATTCGTCCGTTTACTCTATCGTAGATTTTGAGTGTAAACAAAATGAAGCTTTCAATGATTGTGTGCGTTTCATTTTTAACATTCTAGGTTCGTCAGTGTTTCTCATATTCACAATTCACTTCTAGATCGTAGTCTGGAAAACTATCTTAATCGTAAGAATCTGACTCTACTTCACAACATTATTTATAAAAATTGTCCGGGATACTGATGAGATATAAAGAAAGTACATACTTCAGTTCGCTCAATCTCAGAGAGACCTGAAAATAATCTTACCACGCTTCCACACATACGATTGCAGAAAGATCACTCTTTGCATAAGTTTACAGAGAATAACCCTATCAACTCTCTTTAAGTAAAGGGTATCTTGGTTTTTCTCATCTCTATCAATGAACTAAGATATAACATTTCAAAATGAAAAACTTAATTGATATTGAATTGATACTAACTCTGAAAATAATAAAAAATAATTAACTGTTATTTAACTTTTTATCTTTAAAATTCGTTATAGTATTCGTAATACGAGGCTTGTTAGTTATTTTTAACATCTAAAAGATTTATTGTCTTGTTGCATAATTTGAAAAAAAAGTTAAATACAAATAAAATCATTTTTGTTTCACGCAAAGAGAATAGTCAATATTTGGCATAAACTTCTGAGTTTGTTTTATTGTTGATTGAAGGGAATCCATCAAAGTAACTTGCCTTTGCTATGCCTACGACATGAAGCTTATTGTTCAAAACAAAAACAAAAAGTCACAAGAAAAAATAACGAAGACTAATTGATTTATATTCTGATTCATATCTACTTATCGCGAACATGTTTCAAGCTAATCATGGTAAGATATGTAAAAACCAAAGCGTATTGGAACACCTAACATCGACCTTTCATCCTTCCTATTGTTTCGTGCTGTACCTAAAGTCCTGTAGCTTTTATAATTCTACTCCCAATTCAAGGCAGGCCTTGTCGGTATTTTCACATCAGTGCAAAAGAAAAGAAAATAAAAGAAATAATGTAAATCACAATGCTAAGCTTTCAGACATTGTGCTTCAATTGAACTCATTTTCAATTCATAAGAAATTGTAGAGGTATACCGGGATTTTTCTTTTTTCGTGGTGTAAGATTTTCAACCCAAAGCGAACATTTGCATTTGCAAATTTGCGCGTCTTTTTTTAGCATTTCAACGGACACAAAAATCGGGCACAAAATCATGGTTAAACCTTCTGGCTGCAGAAATCGACATGACATCTTGAAGAGTAGAAATGGGTGAGAAAAGTAAAATCCCATATAATAACTGTACATAGTACAATGTACAGTGGAAGAAGAAGTGCACTATCTACACATTCAATACAAGCAATGAAGGAATGTTTTATTTCCTTTAGTACAATGTACGTTCCAATTTAGTATTCACTCTACGGTGCACCCTACACATTGCACATGTACAGCAGCAGTATGTATTGTTCTTCTTTTCTGGGCTGCCATATCTATTCGTGTTTCTAATACGTTTGTGGAATATGAATATATGTGTCATGTGCGCTTACATGCACCGATGAATGCAATGAGCAATTAGGCTACCCAGGATGACGTCGAAAAACGTCGTCGTCGTCGTCGTCTTGTGATGATGCATCCAAGGAAAAGGGTGTTTTTGCAAATCCAGAAAAGGATTGTTATAGTACTCGTATCTCCCAGCAGCGACATCACCTATCCATGCACTGCTAGCACTCATTCATTGTCGTTTTCTATCAGTTTGGGTTAGTTGCCAAACCGATAAACCATCAGGCCACACACTACTACCACTACCACCTCACCTTGGTTACATTCCCAACAGCAAATAAAATGCAGTTTTGCATCTACTATACCAGAGGCTCCATCATTCTGATTGTTTTGAAGCGGTTTGTGCCGTTTGCCCAGGAGAAAATTCTCACAAAACAAAAAATAAAAATAAAAAACGTCTGGTTTGTCCTTGGGTTAGAGAATAGCATTTATGTTTGTGAGGTCGCTTGCATTCTTGCGCAAAAAGGCCAAATATAGGAGGTTTTGTTTCAATTTCAATTGTATTTTATTTATTTTACTTTATCTTTTTTTCTTTATAACTATATTTTTGTCGTAATATGAAATGCATTTTATTTATTTAATGAAAATGTAGGTACGAGGATGGGGGTGGAAGGTTAACGACAGAGTTTAAAAAATAAGTCTTGAAGCACTTAGATGACTACTGTTTACGAGGAGTTGTCATTAGGACAGTGAATTGTGATATTGTTTTCACGAAATAAGAAAGGCCTATTCGAATGGCGTGACTCTGGAAACAACAGCCTAGAATATTAATGTCAAAAATGTAGGTAAATAAGCAGTGATTTTGAATAGTGGATTGCTTTTCTTTGTTTGGCGATTTGGAAAGATAATGAAAAGGCTTTCTTCGTTTTTAGTGCCCGTCATCAATTTATTGGAGAAATATAGTCATTCAAAAAAGGGGTTAAGTCTTTGTTTAAGGTACCCTATCTAAGTAAATTCATATTTGCAGTAATGTTACTGTTAAAATGGGTTTCCAAATACTATGGACGTAACCAATTTAATAGGTACATATGTGATATTTCTTAAGTTTTGTTAACAAATCTCATAAGGCTTGGTTATCTATTTGCACAAAAGATGCACAGGATGGCATCTCTTCTACCAAAGCAAAGGCTAGACGCCAGATAATGCGAAGGCACAAAATCTAAGTGCAAATATTCGTCACAAAGACGGTGCTAAGACTTCCGATTGAGAACAACGAACCAAATATATTTTTGCGTTTTCAAAAACCGTATGTAACTCATTGTGGATGCTTAAAAAATGTCCGTCACTAATAAATTCTTCAAATATTAAATGGGCGGTTAGGTCACACGAACTTGCGATTGTATGCTATGTATAAAATCTAAATCATAAGGCTGCCTACATAGAAATAAAACCACATAGTATATTAAAAAAAAAGAATTTATTAAATATTACAAAGCTTTCTAGCAAAAACACAAAAACGCCAATTTTTTGCTGTTGCTAATACACATAAACACTGAAGACGCGTTAGACCATCAGTTTTTCTAAAAATCAGTTTTCTACTTTCCACTTAAAAAAAAAATTCTTTTAAGTCAAGTATGCAAGAGTTCTTATATTGCCACGCAAGCAATCTTATCAGATAATGTTTTGCACAAAAATTAAAAAAATATTCAAAGAATCATAATTAAAAAAAAAAAAAAATGGGCACGACTGGGTCGCACAAACTTGCGATTGTGTGCTAATGTCAAAAGATTAAGGCTGAGTAAAAAGTTTTATTATTCGCTCTTCATATATTTGGTGGTGCACGGTTGCAAACTACACATTAATTATGAAGACTAAATAAAGTCACGCAAAATATTGAAAAAAGTTAAAAATAATATTCCAAATGTTTCAAGCAGAAATCAAAAGAAAGCCATTCTCTTGCAGTTGCTGATGCATTAGAACCCTGAACATTTTATCAGAAGCGTTAGAGCCGTTTCTTAAAAAACAGTTTTTTTTAATTGAGGTTTCAAAAATTCAAGTACAGAAGTTTTAAGACCTCACTAAGAGATGTATTTATAAAAATTTTAAAATTATCAATATAATACCGTTTTGAAAATATTCGTAAAAACAAATAAAAAAGAAAAAATGTTCAAATGTTTGTATACAATTTTTGAAATTACGGTTCTAGCTCTTGATATAAAGGTACCTGCCATACAACCGATATGATAACATCTATTTTTCTCGAAAACGACTCTAACGATTTTGATAAAATTTTACGTGAATTATTATTTTTAAATAACTGTTTTAATGATGTAAAAATTTTTTTTGGAATAGGTCTAAAAACGGTACCCCTATAGTACCGTTTTTTTCAAAACCGATTTTGACAAAATTCAAATTTAAGAAGTCCTTTGTTGTTTAAGAAAGATTGCATATCTACATTTGAAAAATTTAGTGTTTTCGAATTTTTATTAATTTTTTTAAGAAATTTTTTTTTCGAATATTTTCAAAACGGTATCTTGGATACATTTCAAATTTTTCATCAATACATCTTTTAGCAAATAATCTTAAAACTTGTATACTTAAATTTTTAAAACCTAATTTTTCAAGAAAATTAAAAATAAGTAACCGTTTTTTTAAAAAATGGCTCTTACGATTTTGATTAAATTTTAAGGGTTTATATGTATAAGCAATTGCAAAAAATTGCGTTCTTAGATTTTCGCTTGAAACTATTTATTTAATTCAATTTTCATAATTAATCTGTAGTTGGCAGCCCTGTACCGCCAAATGTATTAAGAACGAATACTAAAACCTTTTATTCAGTCTAAAGATTTTGGTATTTTACTTAGCAAACGATCGCAAGTTCATGCGACCCAGTCGTGCCCATTTTTTCATATGCGGACACTACTTGGTTAACTCAAACCATACTGGAATGAAACTCAGTTGAACTTCAGGTACGGACATAGCATAAGTAGAGTTTTTCTGGAAACACAAACGGCGCATTTTCTGTTGTAGGACATTTCTATTGCGCAATTTAAAAGATTTAGGAAGATTTTCGCAATAAAATATGAAGTTTAGGTTTACGATGTCAACCCCAGCTCTGAATATCATACAGATAACCTCAACCTAGAAATCATTGCGGAAATAACAGAGATCAGAGCCGATCTACATGTTAAAGAGTTTGTATACATTTTTAGACGTAGATGAAGTGGCTTTGTGAAGATTTCCAACGTATAAGCTGTAGTAGACTTTCGAGATAAAATCTGAGAACTTTAAATGCCAAAAGTAAAGGGGTTTTCAAGGGACGCTACAAAAATAGAGCGACAGGGACAGCAAACGATGCCATATTTCTTGCCGATCTTTTGACATTTCTCTTCAGTGGCATTTCATGATGAAAAGATATATGTACGAGTCAACAACGAGACGAAATTATAAAAATCTACTACTGAAATTCGGAGTCAGTGGCCTCAACGTTAAGAGTATTACGACCAATTTATGGTCGCCATAATCGTCCTAGCAGATTAAAAATTGAGCGTCTAGTGCAAAAATTTGAATCCACAGGCACAGTACAAAATGTTCCCGTGCCAGGGAAACATAGGAGTGAACGTAGTGTCGAGAATATTGCTGCCGCTGAGGCTTCAGTTGGAGAAAGCCCAAATCTGTCTCTCACACGTCGTTCTCAAGCGTTGGGCATCTTTGTGATTTCGTTGTGGTGAAGTTTGCGAAAAGATCTTGGCAAACATCCTTACAAGATTAAATTGACGCAAGAACTGAAGCCACTTGAACACCAGAAGCGTCGTGTGTTCGTGAATTGGGCTGAGCAACAACTTGAAAATGATTCGGATTTTTCATCGAAAAATCATCTTCAGCGATGAGACTCATTTCTGGCTGAATAGCTTCGTCAATAAACAAAATATGCGGTATTGGTCAGGCAGCAATCCACACGTACTCCATGAGTCATCATTGCATCCTGAAAAAATTACGGTTTGGTGTCGTTTATGGCCGACGGCGTCATTGGGCCATACTTCTTCCGTGATGATCAAAACCAGCATGTTACTGTGAATGGGGATCGCTTACCGTTCAATTATAACCGAATATTTTTGACCCCAATTGGATGATATGGACTTGGAGGACATGTGGTTCCAACAGGACTGCGCCACAAGCCCCACAGCGAATGTCACAATCAATTTATTGGAAACCAAGTTTGGAGAACGTTTTATCTCACGAAATGGTTCAGTCGCTTGGCCGCCTTGGTCGGGCGATTTGACGCCGTTAGACTATTTCTTGTGGGGCTACGTTAAGTCTATGGTCTATGCCAACAAGCCAGCGACGATTGATGACCTTCGTACGAATATCGAACGTGAAATTGCAGCAGTATCGACTCATTTATGCTTGAAAACCGTCGAAAAATGGGTTCAGCGTCTGGACTTCTGCAAGCGTGCCCGTGGTGGCCATGCAAAAAAATCGAGTTCCATACATAATGGCATCAAACCTACTTTCACAAGAATAAGGAATTGAATTGAATTTCATTGATATCTAAAACCGTTTTTGTTTTATTTAAAAAACCTTTCTGGCGCTCTTATTGAAAATCCCGATATATAGTTTTGGAGAATATTTTTTAAGACAGTGACATTGAGATTCAACCATAAAAGTCGTTATGCATGCATGTATCGATTACTGAGACATTTCAATTGAGAGAATGAAGAAGAAATGGAAATAGCATTGAGCGCCATGCTAGATATGGACTCTTACCATTTCAATGAGGTTAATCAATTCGATACTTGTTGCGATGGTCCAGAGGCTGGGTCAACCGGTGAACTTGTGTGACACAATTTTGCGGAGCCCAAATGAAATTGAACAAGATGACTTATTCGAGCAAGAGAGTTTAAGATACTAATGTCTTTAGATCTCAAAGAACTAATGGCCTAGCTGTTAAAATTTCCGTGTATCACAGTGAGAGGGAAAAACAGAGTCAGGTAAAGCATTCCACATCCGAGTAGTACGGCTAAAGAATGAATCTCTATATTTGACTGAACGCCCGAAATTGGGCTGAAAGTAAAACCGATTTGCATTCCTTGCGAGACGTGTATTGCGGTTAAATTGCTTAAGGGTAGGAATGCAACTGACTATTTCGTCCGTGATTTGCTGGTAAAAAAAAACTATGGAAAGAGAGACATGAAACATTACAACGATGGCCAAGAGAGTCAGTTGATTCAACAAGTGAACTATCACCTATCAATCTTAATGCTCTGTTTTGTACTCTATCGAGTAGACGCAAAGATGTTTTACGAGCACCTGACCAGATATGTGAACTGTACTCTAAGGTTCTTATCTAACTTATGGATATCTTCTTGAAATATTCAATCGTATTTTCATCAAATGGTTCAAGCAAGACATATTCAAATGGACAAAGAAAAGGCAAAGATGTCATCGAATAAAGCTCATCAGCGATACGTTCAACCCGTAACTTTGGGCGTACAGCAAAATATAGAAATTAATATGTAAAGAGCTGTATCTCTTTATTGATATCTGGCAACATTGTAGCACCTTGCCTACGACAGACAACAGATGGCAGATAACAGACGACAGGTGTCAACGAGTTAAGAATCAAAGAATAAAAAAAGAAGACCTTAAACCTAAGAATCCTAATTAAAGTTAATTTAGTAATCAATTCATTCAGATCAAACATTGTTTAAATAAATATGAAATTAAGGCTTTTAATGTTGTTTCTTACAGGTAACATAACAATTACTTAATTATGGAAGAATAAACATATCTTCTTACAGACAGAAAAAAAAGAAACGCAATTGAGTCTTTTTTAGAATCCTAGAAGAAATAATACTATAGATATTTTAATCGCTCAACCCGAATGTGGAATGCTTTTTTATTTTCCCCCGCATTATGACGAACAATAATTTAAAATCAATGGTAATCAGTGTCTCCTTCACTGTCTACTATTTTCCCAAAATTACTCGCAATGTCTTTCATTACGTTATAAATTGTTTATAATCCCTTGATGTTATCGCAAATTATACATGAAAAAACCAATGGAACCCAGGATGTAAGGGTAACCATCCTTCAAATCTTCTTCAGAGAGCTTTCACAAGTTTACCATTTGATTAAAAACATAACTACTTTGTTTCCATTTAGTCAAGGTTCAAGTCACTCTGACCATTACTATGGCGCAGTCATCATAAAAAAGTACTTTCGTACAGAAATTTTATTTTGCTTTTGTAATAAACAAGCAAAATGAAGACATCATTAAATAAATGCACCAAATGAAATGTACCATCTCAGCCAAGTACTGCATAACACCGACGCCGCCGCCGACGCTCTTACCAATCAAAAGGGGATAGTTTTTGAACTGTTCATCTTCTCATAAAAAGCATACTGTATATTTTTTGCAAATTGGCTTAGCATTTTGACAACCAAGCATTATATTTTTTACCAGTCACATCTCACATAAATATTCCCTGACATTTATATTTAATGGAAAAATTATTGTATGCGTCAATATGAAATGAGTTTTTTTAAAAGAAAAAAGAAAAACTTGCAAATCAATGACAGTTGCTGCTCATTTATTTGGAATGAAACTGAAAAGCCCTTATTTCAAGGACTCAATCTATCACACACGTATGTATGAAACTAAAGGCAAGCAGCAATTCAAAACTTAAAGAACTACTCTCATACTGTATTTTATTCTGTACTATGATGCGTATCATATGAAAATCCCAAAGCGCATACAACCATCACAGAAAATCCTATATCACTTCAGATAAATAAAAGAATAAAAAATCCTAGAAAAACAATGGAAATTATGTGAAATGAAAACATTGAGGCCGGATGAAGAAGGTTTGGAAAAGAGTGCTGTATAAGATGTGAAATACATTGTCATTACATCGTCTTTACGTTGCGTTCTACAACGTACCCAAAGAACAACGTATACTGACTACACTTCCTGACTCTATTGCAGCCTCTTCGCAATATAACATAGTTTCACTTGTAGCCTCCAAAGGGAAATATTTTTATAATACACTGGTTTTTCTTTTCCATCTGTGATGGAATACACTCATGTGTCATGTGTGTTTTGGGTTTATGAGAAGATTGTATCCTTGCAAGATTTCATAGTTATGGGTAACAAAAAAAGAAACGATTTCTGAAATGTCTTGCCGTCTTGCGTTTCTTTCTAAAAGGATACTTACATTTTTGCGGCACTTTAAGTAGGTAGAATGTAGGTATGTGGCTGTCTTACAGTGGAAAGTGTCTCTGGCAAGATGAACGTACATACATACCCTTCTTCTCGTAGCCACTTTGAGTGACATTGACATATCCTACAAGCTTTTGCTTTAGATTTATTGAAATTGATTTTTTTGTATTTCTTCAATTCAGTTAAAAGTGTATGTAGACGAAGGTATATGAAGTACGAAGAGATGGGTGAGAAATGTTAAGACACCATCCATTCGTGACATAAACCAGACAGGTTTGCCACACAAATTTATATCGACAAAAATAAATTTTAGAGTTTAAAATTCAATGAAAGTGTAAAATTATTTTCTAAGAAATGCTATTACGGCAGTCTAGACAAGGAATTATAAGACTCGAGTCGAATAGATTGATCACCAAGTCAAGCAGAAAACCAATATTATACTTCTTTTTTTAGAAAACTAAATAAGCTCTCTTGCCTTGAGAATCAGTAAATTTGCAGCATTGACAGTCGATGGTTTTCTAATGGCTCGTGCGCTGTACGCTTTGAACTAAGACTCCACGTCCATTTGTTCTTGTAACACTTTTTTGTGGTGACTGCTCCACCGGGTGTTACTTACGAAACCAATCAGATCGACTGTTGTTCGAAGAAAAATTGTCTTTTAACAGAAGTGACTAACAAACATTAAATGTGAAATGGCTGCGGAAGAGTACTTGGGATATCAGCGGCACCTGTCATACCCGTGCAAAAGTAAGAAATTTATTGTTTCGATACAATCAACTTCAATTGAAAAAGATTTCAATGTTGTCTATATTACAAGCTTTAACGTAGGAACCACTTATCCGTAAGTGGAATGCCACATGTGAGAGTTTTCATATTCAGGTTCATTGGGAATTTTGAACAGGTTTCACCAGACCAGAAGTTTTGAGTGTCTGAAAGTCTATTTATTCAGAGGGGTTCAAAACCGACGAATGGTTTGGATACGTCAAATAATTAATTGATAGGAAACACCGATGCTCATTGCTTTTTAATTTATGTGAACCGTAATATGGTTCTTTGGCGTAGCTGCCATTCAGCTCATACTGCTTCTGAGTATCAATGCAATAAGAGGAATATTAGCTGAATTTCCGATATGTAAAATTTCGGGGCTTAACGCATTTCAAGCATTTACAGTTTTATGCCGATTTCGAAGGCGCTTTACATGGAAGTACTTTACTCTCCGCGAAGACGACACCCGTGAAAAACAATTTTCTGATGTTTTTGGGATTCTCGAACCTCCTTAATAATAGGCAGAGATGCTAACCATTATGCAACGGGCACCAAGGGCAGCCAACTTCAACTTTATATGCCATATTGCCAAGAACAGACTCGACGAAAAAATTCCTGGCCCGCTCTCAAGACTAGTGCTAAATAGCAAGATACATTTTTATAATACTTACCATATCACGGACTTATTCTTTACTTATTTTCGACTTACCTGCAAAGAGAAAGAGAAAGAAAAAACATTAATAAAAGTCAAATTGAAGCAAATGATTACGAAATTTTATTTGCTGAAATAAAATACTTTATTCCTTAAAACAGCTGTTTGTAGTTGAAAAAATAACTTGAACACACAACGGTCATATAAATTGCTAATATTGATGAAAGGGACCACCCATCAATGGTAAATTAAAGACTTAAAAATCATGAGAAATGAAAGAAATAAAGCTTGGAGCTAGTAGTAGTAGTAGTAAGTTTATTTCTGAATAAAAATTCTGTTCTTACAATTTCGTATAAACATAGAATATAGTAAGAAATCTAAGTACATTTTATATTTTTAGAAAAAAAAAACAGTGTTAAATGCATATAACCCACAGCATAATTTAAATTCAATAAATAATCTTAGGGTGGGGTGACCCTTAAGTAACTAAAAAGAAATAATATAAATGCTAAAGGAAGAAATGCAAAACAAAAAATATATCAAATAAATTGATTAATAATTTTAAATACACAGTCATTAGTTTGAGAACTAAAAAAATGAGAAATGCGGAGGAGTTTGAGATTTAAACTTAATTTATATATTATGTAAACAGAAAAAAACTGTCTATACACGGACACTCAAAAGTGTTTCCAAGCCTTTAATGGCTTCAAAAATATATTTGCTGTTCTGAGAGTTCTTAGAGAGAGAGGGTCAATAACGGTTGAATCTTATTACAGATCCAATATTGTCAGCAAAAGCCTTCAAAAAACCCTTGAATTTAAGCTTGAAAAGAGAATTTATGTTAACCAAGAAAAGAATTGGCCCTAAAACTGATCCCTGTGGAATTCCTAACCCAATAAATTTTAAAACACTCCTAATCTCATCGATCTTAACTCTCTTATCTCTCTAGGTAAGATTTAAGCCATTCCAAAATGAAACCGCGAAAGCTTGCTTTATATAATTTTGTCAGCAAAATAGTATGAATTACCATATGCAATGCTTTATGTCCACAAATAAACCAGCGGTGTTAAATTTTCTGTCTAAATTACTAAATATTTGAGCACAGAATTCCAAAAAGCCACCTTCGGTTGATTTTCCTCTCTGAAAACCAAATTGAATGGGACTAAAATAATTGTTTTTACTTAAAAACTTCATAATTCTATTTTAAATAAGTTTTTCAAAGAACTTGCTTATAGATGGAAGCAGCGAAATAGGTCTGTAGTTCCGAATACAACTAGACTCACCGGTTTTAAACAAAGGTAATTACATCAGCGCACTTTAGAACGTCCGGAAAAATACCAGAGTTGTTGCTCAAATTAAAAAGATAAACTAGCATACCTACGATATAGCAAGCTATATTTTTTAAAATAAGGTTTGAAATACCATCAAAGCCACAAGAACCTGAATTTTTTAATAGTCCAATTTCCTTGAGAATTTCCAAAGCAGTTATTGTTTCATAGAAAAAACTATTTCTTTGGAATGGTTCACTACAACTAGAATCGCACAGAGAACATGGTGGAAAATACAAAGGCTTTAACTTTTCTGCTATAGTTGCAAAGTAACAACCAAACATATTAGCGATATTAAATTTATCCGAAATTAATTGGTTTTCATTACAAAGCAAGATGGTTTTACTTTTCCTTAAAATGCTGTTAACAATTTGCTCTTACATTAAAACTCAATCCCATTTCCGACTTTGAGACACTATCTAAAAATCTTTATTTAACTACACTGAACGATTGGGATACACATTTAAAACAGAACCAAAAGCCTTCTGGCAGTTTGTTAACTCAAAGAAAAAATCAGATGGCTATAAAGCTAGTTTTGTGTGTGAGAGCATCTGATCTTTGTAATACATCTGCTGACCAGTTTTGCAGTTCATTTCGATACTAGTGTTGACATTGATGCTAACTTCTTCAAATATTCAATTTTGTAATTTCGTAATTTTTTGTATTTTATATCTTAACAACTATTATAAAGTATGCTTTAATAACAGCGCAATTGAAATTAATAAACTGTTTCGGTGTCTTCGACGTTCGACTATTTTTCTTCTGAGCCTGATGGCCCCTATTGTACTAAAAAATGTTGGTCGTAGTAATGCGAATATTACATTTACATGTAATGGATAAGGTTACGATATTGTTTAAATAAATGGAGAGCAGATAACAATGTAAGTACAAACCATATAAAGTTTTTATGCTATATATACATTAAAATTTCTATATACGGTAAAATTTACCGCAACGAGTTATATCTGCCGGTCTTCTCCCACTAATTTTCTTTTCCCAGAGCAACTCGAAAGTAGTAGAAGTTGGAACCTAGTCCATCAGACGGAGACCTGTTCTTCTAAAACTTCCGAGGTGTGGAGATAATACAATTGGAAACTCTTTTCTTGTGTGACGGTTGGTCAACAAAAGTTCGTACGGCAGGTGGCCTACGGAAGGAAATCGATAAAAGGTGAATGACATGAAGAATGAGACCCATGTCCAAAAATGTGAGAACTATATTCACAACAACCTAAATTTTCTATCAACATCAAGGAAGAATCACTTAGAGACGTGTTTCCGATTTTATTCTCCCTTTCTTTCTAACGCTCTGGACGAAGGTCTACGGAAAGTATCTGTCGAGCTTTCAAATTTAGCTTCTTGTATTCTTCGTTCTCCGAGAAAATATCTTCTTTTTATTTAAGTTTGAGCTGATTTGGGAGTGGGACTTTGCGCCACTTCAACAGTTTTTCGGAGTAAGTCTCTCTGAAAGGGGTTGAACTCTTCCACTAGGCTACTCGTGATCAAATCACCTGAACGCAAAGGATCGCGGGTAGTTGACTCGTGAACAAGAAAGACCGAACAACACCAAGCTTAAAGGTTTGACGAGGATGGCTGCATGGCCGATGCTGGATGGATGAGAAAAACCCGCCATCTTGATGGTCTCTTGACTTTTGGCTGTGAAAGTGAAAGGATAGAGGAAAGCGTCAGAAAAATTGCTGCGATATTTTTGAGCTATCAGAATTTTTCTTTTTATACATATTTGGCTAAATCAATTTAGCGACAAACTTCCGGTTGGGAATTTATTTGTGGAAAATTGAGGAGTGCGGAGAAGGTATTTTCTCAAAGAGTCCAGGTGTGTTGTAGAGAAGAATAGCTAAGTATTTCCTTTTTTTTCATTCTTGTTTTTCGTTTCGAAAAATCCTTAATCTTCAAGGGGTTTTCGAACATTTTTATATTTTGCCAAAAACCTAGATCTGCTAGGCCTTCGTTGTCCTGTTCTTTTCTTTTCCAAAATTGCGGGACTCGCCACTTGCGACCATTTCCCTTTGTTCTATTCTAATCCTTATTTCGGAAACTTTCTTTTCGTAATTCATCCTTTTGTTCAAACGACACACCAATCTGTTTCTATTTTGCTTAACTTTCTTAACTTTTCCTTAATTCGAGAGTTCTGCCAACCTCGAAAGAAACTCTGTACCTTTTCTTCTATATTCTAAAGATTCTGGGTTTTAATCCAGGTTTCGGATTACCAAAAACCTTACAAACATAATAAAATTCTATAATTTCCTTCAGAAATCTCGTATTGATTTATTTCTTTCCTATCGCAGTTTTTCTTTCCTCTTTAGCTAATATTTCAGCTTTTGGTTAAGGCAAACCACCATTTTAAAAGGTTTACTGGCGCCCACATTAGAAGTGAAATAGTACGTCCTTGTACTCTCATTTATCGTATTTTGATTCGTACGTGATATTATTTTTTAGCTATTTGGTATTCCCCTTTAATCTAATCGGATTTAAAAGGAATATCAAATCGAACCCACCCACCAGACTGAGCTACGGAAGACAACACTGAAGTGTTGTTGGTTGCCGAACGAGAACCTGTGTCATATTCGGTTTGACATTTCGTTTTAATAGACAAGTTGCGCGCAAGTCGGGATTGTTGACATCCCAATTTAGTTTTTTTGTATCTTGTTTCGATATCGTATAAATTCTTGATTTTGCTCGCGGTGTATGGAATTGATTTCCAACGTTCTAATCATTAGTTTAAAGTTCAGTTCGCGAAAATATTCGGCAACAAAAATATTTAAATATTAGCACAATAACAACTTCAAATTCACAATAACAACTTTTATCAAAAGCCTTTACATATTTTTCGTAAAATTTTCTTGACTAAAAATTTAAGATTATTCGTCTTTTTTAATTTGATAAATAAAGAATTCTTTTATCAGTTCTATTTTTTCTTTAAGACTATATAGTAAAACTATAAGAATAAGCGGAGCACAAAATAAAGTTTTTTAAAGCCATGAGTTCAAGAAATTAACTTCTGTAATGAAAGTTTTTTTTTACCTTTTTAATAAGAATCCAAATTCCATTGCACTACAGTAAACCATTTTGAAGCGATACCAGCTTCCCCATTTGCAAGAAAAGTTGTTGACTAACAAATTCAAATGTTTTAAATGTTTAAATGTGTCGAACATCGTTCAATTTGTAAACGTAAACGCCCTTTTTCCTTTAGTTTCTATCTTACAACTAAACAATATGCCTGATGTACAAGGAACAAATTCAATGAATAGTCCCATTTTTGATCAGTATAATAAAATTTGATATAGCTCGATTAACATTGTTCACTCATCCAAATAAAGTAAATTCTTGTCTAGACATTATTTTCCAGCATAGCGCGGGAAATCCGAATAACGAAATCAGTTGGAAGGCTTGATTCCTTGCCACACATCCTCATTTCCATAACATTCTTGCAAACTTTTCACAGAAAAAAAAGTAATGTTGCCAAGAAATATTAATGCAACTTTATCAAGTCGGTGTCGGGTCGTTTAGAAGGTAAGCACTCTGTTGTTAGATGATCCTGTTTTTGGTCTTACGATTTTCTTACAGCAGCTGCACTTTGAAAACTTTAATATTTTTTTGTTTTTATTTTGAATAAAACATGGAGGACTATTTTTCCATGGCAAAAGAGGGATGGCATAACTCTTTCGGAGCAGCTCCGAACCGGATGTTTAACATTCATAAGTCATTTAAAAAGTTTGTAAATAAGCAAGTAAAAAACAAAACATCTCTAGAACTTTCGCTTGCTCTTCCCTGAAACACATACATCGTCTGGTTACTCTTGGCTCCAAGCAGCTATAAGAATGATGAGTAACCGCACTTTCACACAAGAAGAGAAATCTTTTACCAAGAGTTGGGCTTTGTTGGCTTGATGATAACAATAAAATGCCACTAAATGGACTTCAACTTTCTCCATCAAAAATTTTCTACAAAACCGTCAAAAAAGCTCTTTTTTGAGTTTCTTTCTTTTTCGTTTCTTGTTTCACGAGGAAGCACATAAACAACAACTGGAAAACTACTTTCAAAGAGGAAAGTAACCTCTTGGCCCCTTTTATTTCGACCACTTGAGTGTATTTGTTTTTAGAGCTCTTCCTTGTCACTATTATTTGTACAAGTGTGAAGACTTACAGTGGACATATTTGCTTTCATGCGATAAAAGCGATTTGAAGCCAAGAATTAACATTGAACAATAGAAAGTGTAGACATAAATTATGCCAAAGTTAAACCAAACATTCGACCTCAGCAAAAGTTTTGTTGAATTTAAAGATATAATCGAAATAAGATCTCTAGTTTCTCTCATGAAGAGTTCTTTCTTTTGACAGTATTGTTTTGGGTAAATATTTTGCTTGAGAATTAGTGAAATGGCCAAAGGAGATGAGTTGTGATTTGTTGTGCTTTTTTGTACTTATACATCTTCTATTTGTTTATGTTTGGGTAAAATAAAAAATATTTCTTTTTTCTGATTCAGAAAGAATTAAAGGATAAATAGTTGGAGGATTCGAGCATGAACTCTACGTTGACAGTTTTTATACTTTAGATAAATCTTCGCTGATAAAAAAGAATTCACTCAGCAGGCAATGTGCTGTTGATTAAAATTGAGGTGAATTTCTTGCTGAGCAACTTGTGATTTTTTCAAGAGAAAGCTTGAAAAACGTTTACTTCATTTCCTGACATCTCACAGAGTAATGAAAACAATAATGAGAGCAGCAAATGCATCTTAGATTACGTAATAAACTTTCTGCTCTCGAATCCCTACAGGAAGCCATTTTCTATACCAATAAGTTTACCATTATAATGAGTTTCTTTTTTGTTCTTTCCTGAATGAATTCTTATATGCATATGGTCACACCTTTTTATGTTTTTCCAACTTATTTTACTGTCAGTTTTGTCGTTGGGCATTTGTTTTTCTTTTTTAACTCTCTCCCAAACCAGAGTGATTTTTTTTTTGCGGACAGCTGTAAAATATGAGAGTATCCTTACTGACGCGACAAAATTAACACCACGTCTCTATATCAAAATCACATGGGATTGGGGAAAGTTTTTTTTGAATGAAAGTCTTAATTTTTTCTTACAAGTTTCTAAAATGTATATGTACCAACATTAATTATGTGAGTTTAACAACAGAAAAAGTTTTAAAAAAAGTTAACTTAGATTGAAAGACCGAGAAAAATTATTTATTAAACTTATGTATTTCAATAGAATTTCAGCAGCGATTCTCAGATTAATTTGTTTGCAAGCTTCTCAGTAGAAGTTGCTACACTTTTAAGAACAGCACATGGTGGAGCTGATGATGATAAAGATGATAAAGAAGATATAAACGTGCTAAACGAGCATAAAGAAAGGCGAGATGTAGAAAAATTCACCGAAGAAGTTAAAGATCATCAACCTATTTAAATTGATGAGGCCTGGACATCTTGTTTACAAAATTTTTTGATCCACGTGCGCAGGTATAAGAAAACGATCGCAATGCAATTGTCAGTACTTGAACAGAAATATGGATTCTTTCAAATTTCAAAATAAAAGCTGAAGAAGTTGTAAGAAATATAATTTAAGTCACTTAAAATCTTAGAATTTGAAAGTATTGTTCATCTTGAAGTCCTTTAATTTATGGTAACATGCATGATAACATAATAGTCGAAAGATTTTATAACCAGCAAATATATCAGCTTATTTATGACTAGCTGACCCGCCCGGCTTTACTCGGGTCTGTGGTTTAAAGGCTCCCCTACTCGATTTTTCATTTACGTGGGAATGTGGAGGTGAAAAATAGTCAATGTTACTTGTTCTAAGTGTCGTCTCAACTTACAAAATTTTTTAATTTGTGATTTGCAATGAAGTATCGTAGATAAAAGAATTTTGTCTTTCTAATAGATTACAAACTTTTAATCGCAACTCGCAATCTACTACTTCCGGAGCACAACTTCGTTTTACAATTCATTCATCGTGGTTTACAAAAAAATTATGGCGATTTGCTTTCTCGAAATGCTTAAATTAGAACACTTAAGGAAGATATAGATGTTGAACCCAAGTCAAACATAATCTATGAAAATACTGTACTGTACAGTAAATTACAAATGATGAGTTGCATTTCTTCTATCTTCTATCTAAAACACTGCTTCCTATTTAACTGTCTGTTTATGTTTCCATTTTAAGCGATCGTGATTCAGCGTCTAAACCAGTATTGTTTTCTTTCTCAAATGCACCCCGACAATGAATCACAACAAAATAATTCACCAGTATCATATCGCCCCATTGACTAACTACATAGCAGTATAGCACTGGCCTACAATTCGAAAAAGGGGTTGTTATTAGATTTAAGCCACTGCAATTTAGTTTTGAATTGCGATTCGAGAGTCAAAATACTTTTTTTCTACAAAATATTTACTGATACTGAAAAATTCTGAAATACCATTTTTGAGTGTCAATATCACCATTTCGCTCTTTTTTTCAAATTGCAAACAAAAAGTCGCAATTTGATAATATCTGATCCAAGGCCTTAGACTGTATTGTTTGGTCGTGATTTCTTGCTGATTTTCCTTGATCTGATTGTGGAATACTTTCTGTGAAGAATCAGAATCAGTCAAGTAGTTTTAAGTTTCTCTTCTCGTTCTCGTTTCTGTTCCCGTTTAAATAAAAGGATGAAGTCACCGAAATTTAATGTAGCAACCTAATGCTGAAAGCGTTTTCGAAAACTGTCCAGCAGTTTATTTCTTCCCGTTTAGATTCCAGTTCTCGTAAGAACATTGGGATCATATAAAGCCTATAGGTCATTAAAGACTTTTCTAGAATATCTCTGTACCAAATTTGATTTAAATTGGGTCAGTGCTTAGGCTTGATGGCATAACAAGCAAACTTACTTTCACATCTATGATAATAATAAGAATAGTAAGGATATTAAGGATTAAAATGTAATCTTCTTTAGTCTCATTTAAGCATACTGCTACTTTGAAGACATGTGCTTTTCTGTTTTTCGTGTATGTTCATACCACTGTATGTTTAAACCACTCAGTTACTCAGTTATTAGTGTCCGACTTTAGGTCGATTTCTAGTCGAAGCCGAAGCCGAAGCCGAAGCTTCAATAATTTGAAGAATTTTCCTTTCAGATTGACACAGCGCATATTAACAGAAACCCACGGGTTGACCTGGGTTTGCTTCAACTCGCCCTAGATTTTTGCTGGGACGAGTTAAGGGCTGTCAAATGGCGTGTATTTTTGTTCAAATGAGGTGACTTTGAGGTTTAGTGTTTTTGAGGACTGGAAAACCCAGATTTTTTTGACAACTCGTAGGGTTGTCAAGTAAACCAGGGTCAACTCTGGGTAAAGTTCAATGAACGAACCTAATGTATGCATGCAGTTAATTTTGTAACCGCATGCATACATTAGGTTCGTTCGTTGAACTTTATCCAGAGCTGGAGAGGGATAAATTAAAAATAATAAAAAATTTAACTATAGTAAGAACATTAATACTTTATTGATATTAAGGAAAAGAACAACAAATAACTCAACGCAGTTCTACGTTCTACGAAAAACGAAATTCAATTTTTTTCTGGGCCCAACACGACGAGCTGCAACCAAAAACGAAACTTTTGGCTTCGAATGTAGATTTTTTAGCCGAATGTGACTGAAGCTTGGGCTTCAAGCTTCGGTCGGACACTATCAGTTACTCAGTGGTGGTATAAAATGGAAAATGATAAAGAAAACTTTATTTGCGTACTAAGTAAATTATTTTGGTATTTATACTAATTCATTTTCACTTAATTAGACTCAAAGCATATCCCACACCAAGTATAGAAAATCCCTTGATCACGAAGAAAGAAAGCATAGCAGTGACATTATCGTAGAACAAAAATGTTTATTACCATATGTTTATGTTTGATCAAGCCAAATACCGTCAAAACCATATAATGACCTTTTTCTCAGTAAAAACTTTTAATCTAGCGAAATGAATGTTTTTATTCAGTAATTTGTAATGACTTCTTTGTGTTTTTTAGATAAGTATTGAGATTTGAAACAGCTTTAGAAAAATCTAACAATAAGTTCAACTCTTGACACCGAACAAAAGACACGTTAACTTATCAGTTAGGTCCGCAGGGCCGAATTTAAATTTGTGCAGCCCTGGGGCACTGAAGAAAATGCCGCCCTATGACTTGAATTTTATTTTAATAGTTTTGATATCTTATTTTTCAAGAATTAGAATAACTAATTGATTGCAGGAAATTTATTGTGTATTTTATATCATTTAATATACATTATGTTTAATTTATATTTATTCTTTATTAACTCATATATTTTATATTATTTATTTTATACTATAGTAATATAAAAAAATATTTGTTTTTTTTTTTCTTAGAAAGAAAAACGACTTATATTAGTATTGCATTATTTTCTCAAATTCAAACTCAACAAAATTTTTGAATTGCAAACTGGTCGATTGAATCTTTACAATCTAAACGTTGAAGCACATCTGATTCTATGCATAGAACAGCTAAGCTGCACCCATTGTAGAACGTTAGTAATTTTTAACTCGTTTTAAACAAGAAAATGATCGTTCTGCGCTACAGTTTGTTACGGCTAAAGTTATAAATATTCGATGAGCGATTTCTACATTTGGAAACTCAGTGTAAGTCGTTTGAATGCAAAAGTTTCAGAAGATGAGAAGGCGAATTTTTAAATCTTTTTTCGGTGCACAAATTCGTCTTCTAGTGAGGACTCAAGATCTGAACAATATATTTCTCTTAAACCTTTAGCTCGTTTACGAATTTCCCTATTACCTAAATAAGCAAATTCAATAACAACCGTGAATTTTTCTTGAATCTTTTCATACGCTGTACATCTTTTACGCAATTCAGATCCCTGACTGTCAAGAATGACATTAAAAGTATAAACTCTAAACTGGCCTCGACCTGACAGCTGTAAATCTTCATCTCGTGTTTCAACAGCATGTAATTTTCTCTTTCTTTGTCTGGAAACTGTTGTTTTGTAATCTTGAATCTCTGAAATTTTTTTATAGCATTTTTTTCATAGTTTTCAAAATCATTTTGCGTATCAGCAACGGCTCTGATCAAAGTATGACAGACATCGATTACATCAGCGATGCTAAAATGAATTTTTTGCAATTTTTGGCTTGCAGCACAAAATCTTGAGAGTAAGAAATGCCAAAGTATCCACATAAGTGCTGTTTCAAGTTAGATTCATCTAAACGTCAAATATAAAACAAATTATATTGCAGGAACCTTATACAAAATTTTAATTTGATACAAAATGCATAAATTATATTTCTTGAAAGATAAAATGTTTATTTAAAAGAATTAGTTAATTATATATTGTTTAGAATTTTTTTTTAATTTTGCCGCCCTAAAAAAATTGCCGCCCTGGGCACTAGCCCCGACTGCCCCTAGTGTAAATCAACCACTCGTCCCATAGTGTCTGTTGATTGTTGATTTACCCAGACAACCTTTATAATGTCAGTTGATTGTTGACTTATCCATAAAACTTTTTTAAACTTTCTTTTACTTCACCTTAGTTCTTGATTGTTAATACATAAGTTGTCTTTAGGACGAAAGGAAATTAATTCAATATGCCGAAGGTTTCAAGGGAAAAATCTAAAACCATCGTTTTCTTGCGGTTGCTAATACATATAAGCCCTAACAATTTAATCAAAATCGTTGGAGCCGTTTTTTCAAAAACCGGTCTTTTGTTTTTTTTCAAATGAGGTTTCAAAAATTAAAGTACACAAATCTTAAGATCTTGTTGAAAGATGTATTGACAAAAAAAAATTGAAATAAATAAAATATATGGTTCGAAGAGACAATCTTTTTTTAGAAACTAATAAAAATTCAAAAAAGCTGAATTTGTCAAATATTGATATGTAAAAAAAACTTAAGACTTCTAAAATATGAAATTTTTTCAAAATCATGCTAGCCACTAGCGAGAAAGTAGGTTTTGCAAAAAAAAAAAAAAAAACCGTACTATGGGGAGTAGCGTTTCTAGAACATTTCCAAAGAAAAATTCTATTCATAAATAATCCCTCATGTAAGATTCTATCAAAATCGTTGGAGGCGTTTTGGAGAAAAATAGTTATTTTCATATAAATTATATGGCAAGCACCGTTATTTCAAGACCCAGAGACCTAACTCCAAAAACCCCTCTGTAGGCTGCCCCACACACCCTAACTGCAAATTTTGAAGAAAATCGGTCAAACGGTTAGCGGTTCAGGCTGTAGATCCATGAACACACAGACGGATATACAGACATACAGACAGAGAGATAGTCAGAATTGTAGGACCCACTTTTTTCGCTTGAGTTCGCTTTTGTTCACTCAAAAAGGTTTTTAGGCAGTTGAAGTCAAATACAGTGCACCCTCGGTAGTCTGACAAACGTTTCGCAAAGAAGTGGCGAATCTGTCAGATTATAGAGTGCTGCCTAGGACTTATATGCTGATTGTTCAGTTGGATAGAATGTTTCTTAAAACTGTACCTATTTTTACCTAAGTAATTCAACAGTAATAAGCATGCCGGCAGTGGCGGATCTAGACTAATGGCGCCCCTAGGCTGTGAAAAAAAGCCGCCCAAAAAAAAAAAAATTAAATTTTTACTATAAATTAACTAAAATAAAAAAAAAAGTATAACTACTACTGGCATCTGGTTGTTGTGTTGCTTTTGAGTTGAAAGCGCCATAGTATTTGAAAGCGCTATTGAGTTGCAATTGCGCCACAGAGTTATTGGCGCAGGCAAGAGTGTATCAGCGCACATAGCGCAGTTAGTGCGTCAACGCATTGCGCTAGCGCAGCGCTGAGTTACCCATGTTTACAAGAAGCAAAAGATAGAGACGAAAAAAAAACAAAAAAAAAAAAAAGATGAAAAAATAACGTCACAAAACGAGCCCGCGTACAGGCATCGGGTTCAACTGTTTGTTTACATATTTATACGCACAACAGTCATATGAAACTCTACCATGAACGTCGATAGCATAAGATTGTAGAATAAAAAATAAAAATCAAGTTGATATAAAAAAAAAAATAACATTTCTATTGAAAACTTTTTTTGTTCGAGAAAAATATTCTTATTTACAATATATTTGCCGCCCCCCTGGAGTTGCCGCCCTAGGCTGCAGCCTACTCAGCCTATAGCTTAATCCGCCACTGCATGCCGGATTACAGGGAGCACCGGTTAAGATAAGGGCCGGATTACTCGGTTTCCACTGTACATACGAGTATAGTAAAATCGACAGGGTGTTTTGTTTGATGTATGCTTTTCAAGAAGAAATAAAACACATGTAATCTAATGTTATGGCCAAGAATTCAACCTTGTGAGGTTTGCTATTATGCTATAAAAACGATTTCGGTCCGATTTATAGCTGGGTCGAATAAGTTACTGCAGAGAGACCCAATTTTCAACCACTTTTTGCAGTAATTGGGGCCGTTTGTCAAAAATAAAGCGCAGCATATTCTCTTCCAAAGGGTCAATTGTCTCGAGCTTATTTGCGTAGACAATCTACTCCGTATAACCCTACAAAGACAGTAAAGCGGTTCTAAATCTTCGAGGTGACGCACAGGTTTGCACTCGAAGTTATATAAAAATCGGCGTCAACAACGATTTCGTTTCCAGATAATTTACCGAACGTGCGCAGTGCCCAGTGGTCGTGCGGCTTCAAAAATCTTACAATAAAATGGCTAATCAAACTGAGCATAAACCAAGTTAGTAACAGTTGTTAAAAAGACCAACTCCGAAAAAAAGTATTGCCAAATGGTAGACCACACGTCTAAAAAAGAAAATGCTTATAACACATTGGTCCACAAACGTTTCAAATAAATCTGCGAATACATAATAAGCATTTATAAAACGGTGCTGGCAAAATAATCATTTTCAACCATAGACTGACTTACACCTTCAGTCTTGGAATTCAACTATCCACCCACCATTGACAATCAGCAAAAAATAACGAAAAACAAAGAAAAGATTCTGAAAGCACCATTATTATAAAAAGAGGTGCCAATCAAATGCAAATTCATTCTCACTGATTCAACGTTCTGTATAAGTGGGAGGATCCATACAATAGATTGCTGATCGATTATAGATTTGTCCAGCAATAGAGTAACTTGAAGAAAAAATATAAATTATGAGCTCAAAGGTTCGGCTTTTTCTTCTTTTGTTCAAATCGAAAACATGTGGCGATGGTATTGAAAGAAAAACCATAGTTATGGTAATGGAAAGTTCATTTAGGACCACACGCTTTTGATGGAGTTGGGATATGCAAGTGCAATCAATAAACCATTGACGTTTTTGAGTGTTTCACATCAGCTATTGGTTGTTCAATGTATTTTTTTTTTTTTTTTAATTCCATTTATTTTTGCCAATTACATTTAACATTGTTTAAGTTGTGTACATAAATATAATCTAACTACCTACTTAGCTTTCACAAATATCGCTTTATAAGAGCCGCAATAGCCAAAAATAGAAAAGCAAACCCAAAGCTGCTTTGCTATTTGCCTCGTTAACAATTTCGAGAAAAATATGACGTTAGATTAGAGAATACAGAAACATCTTCACATTAAATGAAAACTACAACACGATTTTTCTTTCCACCTTCATAACATGTATTCTGTTTGGCATCGCCCATTGAAATAATTAAGAGTATCAAGGAACCCCCCTTTGATTTTATTCAGTAATAATGATGAAAACATGACTTCGTATCTTGTCTTAAACACAACTGTCAACTTTTGCTTCCACCTGGGCAGCATTCTCCTTCCAGATCGAAGTTGAAAATAAGAATTTTTTTCCGCCCCTTCCCTTTTCTGACTCAGGATTCAACCAACTAGCTCACGACACGCCAAAGCTACGGTTGATTAAAGTTCATTTCGCATTAAAATTCAAAAACCATAGTTAGCACCAACATCCATCCTAATGTTTGAGATTTGCTGGTTGTGCTTTCTTTCTTTATCCTATTCGCTGCCACCACAAATCCTGTCAACTCATCAGCATACACACGATATATGAAAACATTGGTATGTATGTACATTGTACATAGTTTGAATAGTAAGGAGGCAAAAACTTCGCTACATAGAACATAGAAGGTAGCGCAATGTTTTGGCAAAAGAAAAATATTTCTCTGACATCAGTGAGAAGAAACATAGCTGTCTCTTAATTACGTTGACAAATTTTGTTCTTTGAAAAGTTGTTTACTCGTAGTTATGAAGAAAGGTTCTTTAACCCGAACCGATGTCATTGTACCATATTGTGTGACTCTCTTGTACACACCAATCATATAGGCTAAAGCCCTAAGAGGGTTCTAGATTCACTGATTACAGTAAACTTTTGCATGAGTGTTTGGTTTCTATGACTACATTATTGAAAAAATAAATAAAATACTATTCGCAATTTGGTGACTTGCGCTATCTATTCAGAAGTTAAGTGATGTATGTACATATTCAATTATACCTAACATAAAAGACTGTTGGTAGGTTCTTTGACTATTTTATTTCTTACAAAACATTCATGTTGATTATGGAATCCGCAATAGTCTTTTCCCGTGGATTCCACTAGCATCCTCATCGAATTCAATTATCGGATATCCGGCGGATGAACTATCGCAAAAAAAAAACTACCAAAATTCCAGCAAATCGTCAGATTTTCAATCGAACATTTTAATCAATGAAAGTATCATTTTTTATTAAAACAACAACTGAGGAAGAATTGCAGTGAGCTTCAATAAAAAATTAAACTTTATTTATTTTTATTTATTCATCTCAAAGATGAATTTGAAACTCCAAAGAACAATTTATAAACTAATTGTCATACACACTTCTATCTAACTAACAAAATTCGAGCTTACTTTAATTTTTGTGAATTGCAATGCAGGGGAAAAACAGGGTCAGGTAGAGCATTCCACATTCGGGTGGTGTGACTAAAATAAGAATCTCTATACTTGACTGTCCGCCCGAAGTTGGGCGCAAGGTACAACTGATGAGCATTTCTAGCGCGGTGTATGGTGAATATGAACGCATATTTTCGCCATGCAGTATTCTTGAAACATTGAACTGTAAAGCTAAACTCCACATTAAGGATCATTAAGGATCCTTTTCAAAAGCTGCCGCAGTTTTCTTTAGTTGATCGAAGTTCTTCTTGTCGTTGCAGCTCCCACGTTAGGCCTTGTAGTACAGTAAATCTGGCAAAAGAAAGGGTTTTTTTTTTAAATCGTACAGGATACAAATTTCACCCATCGTTATGATTTTTCAGTGTATTTCGGAGCGCACATTGATAATAAATGTGCCATATCTTGATGATGGTTCGTCGCAGGAAAAAAATTGGTATATACATTTTTTAGGTTTTTTCAAGCTCTACAGTTTAAAAATAATAATAATAATAATAATAGTAAAAAATTTCGATTTTCCGGTCGAAAAATGGAAAAAACCGATTTTTGGCAACTTTGGCGCTCTGTACTTTTTCCTTTTTTCGTCCTAGCGCAACGTCACCAAAAGAAAAAATGTTAACAATTATGTCCTCTACAATTTATGCACCGTTTCCGCGTTAAATCAAATCCAAAAACTTTTTTAGTTTTCCAAAATTGCCAAGAGGGAAGGCATCCGACTTTTTGGTTTTAAGTTAGTTACGGGTCCCACTAACGATTCGTGAAATTTGTGCCCTGTACGATTTTTTAAAATTTTTTTTGCCAGTTTTACTGTACTATTGCAGTCAGTGGCGGCGCTATACTCTGTCCAACAAAGATTGTCAGTACAGGCCTTATGGGAGAGCTTTTTTCGAAACTGTGGTGCCTGTCAACGCTCTCAGGACACCACACAAGTAATAATGTACGTAGCGCCCACTGAAATAAAAACAACCCACTGACCTACCTATGAGTTTTTCATGTAGTTTTAATAAAAATTTTGCGATAGTCCCCCATACAACTTGTCTGCCACACAGTCGATGCTCGATGGCAGAATGACTTGTGTTTGCTATTCAACCCTCGTTTATTTGCTGAGTGCAATGAGAATGCGTACATTCAGACGGCGTTGCCATGACCAAATTTTACCGAAATAATACAACTCTTCCTTCAGAGTTTGTTAAAGAACTTTGAAAAATAATGCTTTTCTGAAGCTCTTGAGAGAAATTTAATATGTAAGTACTGCCATCATAACGTTTATAAATTCATTGGTTCTTTTCCTACATGATAGGAAAGATGCTTGGAAAATTGTATAGAATTGTTTCTCTATCTTTAAGCAATCATCTATTATTATTTTGGCGATAGGTTTGTATGGCTAGGTTAGTTATTAATTTTTTTGAGTCTGTATGTAAAAAGTAAAAACTTTTCCAATTAATGAAAAAAAGAAGAAGAAAACCAAATTTATTTATGTGTTATTTTCTTTGAGTAAAATTTTCGCAATGATTCCATTAATGAAAACTGAAAAGTCTTGTAAATCAATCAAATCGGTGGTTTGCAATTCTAACTGCACTTTGAGTTTTATTTTCTACTTCTGAGAAAAGGAAAGAAAGAATGAAGCATTTTGACATCATAAAAAATGGTAATTAGGTACGCCACCAAATTATGAATCAGAAAAGCCCTTTCTTTTCTTTCATTCATTTATTGGCGGTTTTTTTGCGGTGGGCTGTGCAACATTTTACTACCTGTTAAATAGAATTTGGCCTGGATTTGAAAATCCTTTTTTGGGGTTTTTCCATCAAACGAACACTGACACCAACTATGCTATGGTTTAGTATAAATATTTTGATTATTGGTCAAAAAGACTACAGTTGTAATCCTTACGCCAGTAGGTGCTCAACATATTTCAACATAGATTCAACAGTAAAAAGTACTTTTTTTACGCCAAAACCAAGTTTTAAAAAGTGAAGTGCAAAATTGATAAAAAAGTGTATTATTATTACAAAGTGTTTGTTTGGTGAAATATTGTGGTTAAGAGGCACAAGAAAATGGCTTCAACAACAAAAAGAGATCTGCAAGAGTTTTTTGTGTAGCAGATCGAACTGTTTACAGGGCCTTAAATGAAAAAGAAAACAAGGGCCACAATTCACCGCCTAAGAAGAAAAATAAGTGCGGTCTGAAAAAAATTACCGATGACTTCGATAAATGCGCCATTAGACATTTAGTACATCACTTCTTTATGAATAATGAAATCCCTACACTTGACAAAATATTGGCGGAGGTGCGATTGAGTCCAAACATATCCACAATAAGCAGGTCAACCCTCCACACGATTTTAAAGAAGGATCTTGGATTCAAATTTGTCAAACGTCAGCGGAAAAGTGTTCTGTTGGAGAGAAGTGACATTGTTTCGTGGAGACGGAAATACCTGCGACAAATAAAAAAATATAGAGAAGAAGAAAAGAAAATATATTTCACTGACGAAACTTGGATTAATGAAGGGCATACTCGTCAACATGTTTGGATTGACCCGAATATAAAAACACCACGCCAGGCATTTAATGAAGGCCTATCAACGGGATTAAAAGCACCATCGGGAAAAGGAAAAAGATTGATCATAAGCCACATTGGAAGTTCTACTGGCTTCCTCAGAGATGGGCTTTTAAGTTTTGTTTCAAATAAGAGCGGTGACTACCACGAGGATATGAACTCAGAAGTCTACGAAAAATGGTTTAAGAGTATTTTGCCAGGATTGGAACCCAACTCCGTCATCGTATTGGACAATGCTTCATACCATTCCAGAAAACAAAATAAGGCGCCTTCAACCTCAACGAAAAAAGAAGACATAAGAAATTGGTTGAGAAGCAATGCCATAAGTTTCGAAGACGATATGGTGAAAGCAGAGTTGTTGGAAATCGTCAAACGAAGAAAATCCAATTATGAAAGGTATGTTGTGGACGAATTGGCTAAAGCCGCGGGACATAAAGTGCTTCGTTTACCGCCTTATCACTGTGAACTCAACCCAATAGAATTGGTTTGGGCTCAGGTGAAAGGATGTGTAGCAAGCCGAAACAAAACATTTAAAATGTCCGAAATCAAGGAGTTATTAACAATAGCACTTGAAAATGTTGACAACGTCAAGTGGGATAACTGTGTGCAACACGTTATAAATATTGTTGAGCCGAAAATGTGGGCGATGGATGTTTTCACCGAAGAAGCCACAGAAAGGCTAGTTATAAATCTGAACGAAGATAGTAGCACAAGCAACTACTCGTCAGATTGTAATTAAGATCTTTTTCTATATTGAATAGATGTAAGTATCCAATTATTTAAATTAAAATTATTTTATGATGTTTTTGTTATGAAATGTATATTTTTATATTGTTAAATAGATTATTTTTAAATAAATGAAGTTATATTTATTTTTTGTTATTTATGTTGTTTTTTTTAAAAAAGGATTAGGCCTACTGGGAATACCTTTTTTAAAAAAAAAACGCACCTATTATCTTACCTCATGGTGGTGTGGAAAAAGATGATCAAATTTTTGTTTAAATCGTAATTGTGAAATTAAAAAGCAAAAGTGGTAGCGCTGGTACTTTTCTCTCTCATTTTGAAGCGATTTAGTATCATTTTTTATACATGGTATGGGAACGCTGAAAGAGCTTTCACGTGTGATAGACTTATGCAATATGTTGCAGCCAAAGTGAGATGCCAACGTCCTATCTTCCCTGTACTGACAATCTTTGTTGGACAGAGTATAGACCTCGCGTGGACGTCGGCGAGATTATGTTCGCGAGGCCCAATTCAAGAAAACGATTAATTTTATACCTTACACAAATTAATGTAAAACTAGAGTATGTGTAAGCGATTTGTATTGCTTATCAAATTACGAAAACTAATTTCTCAATTAAAACATTAAAAAAGGCGAACTTTTCGACTTTTGGCCTCACTGAACTTTTTCAGGATTTCGTGATAACTAATGCTAGCCGCTATTTTAGCTTCAATTGATAGAACTGATAGCGCAAATAATCTTTCTTGAGTCATCGTGCTTCTCATAGTATGGGAGCCCATCAAGAGGGGATTTTGCGCGTTACTCGAGCGTGTCAGAAAATCATATGGGGAGAAACCTTGCACCCTGTAATGTAGGTACTCCTACCATATATGAACCCTAAAAGTACGTTGAGGGCAACCTTTCAGATTAGTAGAAAAAATCGATCCTCAGAAAAACTCAAGTCAGATTAAGAGAAGGTACGTTAATTACATCGAAAAAAGTGTATATTTCAATAATCTGACAATTTCAGCGTGGCCTAAGTAAGTAGGCCAGTCACAAAGATGTAAAAAAATCGACATTGTGAAATACTCTAGCGCGATTAACTTTTTTTTTATTTTGAAGGTAATCCTATCAGGATTACGGAAAACATATAATCTGACATTTTTCTTGGGGTGATTTATGTAAAATCGTCAAGAAAAGGTATAATATATGATGGTTAATATCTCGCTTAGTATTGATTATAGCAATTTGGTCAACCTTTTTTGTAGAAAACTAAATTTTCTACAAGTTTGTTGTTTATAATTTTTCCATAGCTTTTGTTTTTGTTTACGAGATAACTGCGAAAAAACGTGAATTTTATGGAAAAATGTGGTTTAGTGGCCCGTACTACGCCGCCGCCGGTGTGAGTAACGACTTTGCCGCAATTAGCACTTTTGTAGAGCGTTTAATTTTAAGAAAAAACGATCGATGGTCAAAGCGATCCCATGAAATGCCGCTGAGCTATAGAAATTTAAAAATAAAAAATCAGAGTTTCCGTGTATTTTCAATGGGAAATCTTCACACATTTTGATCGAGCACTTTAAACTAATATTAAGGGCTCAAACTTTCAGGGGTTTTTTTTTAGTATTTTCAACAAAATTTCAAATCAAAATTTGTATATACATATGTTTTCAATTTTTTTTTTTATTGCGTCCAGTCATAAAAAATAGAAACAACAAATAATTGTTTCTTTCAAACTGTCCCATATAATTGCCTCCATATAATTGTCAGATTATCATCCTGGAGGACGAAGACATCAAGTTGATTACTCTGTATAAAAATCTGACGCGCTCGAGTATTTCAAGGTCACTTGTTTTTTCTACATTTTTAAAAATCAGTCAAACTTTATGGCAATGTTTAAATCGTCAAATTATCCATATAAAGAGTTTTTTGAGTACACTTTATATTATATAATAGCTTTTTTCAATCTCTCTATACGCCCACCGACCCCCAGTTAATCGTCAGATTAATATTTATCGGTTATCAGAAAGACAAAGCGCGTATACTCTATGAATATCTGACGCGCTCGAGTATTTCAATGTAACTGTTTTTTTTTTTTTTTTTTTTCAAAGCTCATACACGCCCAACGCCCCACTAAAATGGAAAACTGCAATACTTTTTTTCGTTTTAGAACGTAAATTTCACAATCCAATAAGTCCCAATGACGCTTTACTAACTGCAAATTTAGCATCCTGGGCTCCCCTACTATCAAGTATGTCTTAATCGATTGCAACTTCGAAAAGCTTCTTTAAGCGGAATCCGTATTGACGGGTATTGTGAGGATGATTCTAATTGTTATGTAAACATTTGGATATTATTCTTCTAAATTATTTTTCAAAATGTATTGAATTAGTTGTTTCGCATCGTTTATAGAGTCTTTTAAATTATTTTTTAAAAGTTGGAGTTCTTCATAAAACTCGAAAGGCTGAATGTCGCTGTCCCCGCCATCCCGAAGTACTGTACCCAAATCAGTACAATACTTGAGAAGGTGTTCATTTTGTATAGATTTTAAATAATTAATATCATAAATGAAACCAAAATTTTCGAAATACTTATGGAGCGATTCAAAACGACATTCGGTGTCAACTATAATTGCATCAATCGTTAGGTTTATTCGTTGAAGCCCTGGGGTTGCCCTAGGGTCGCCACAAAGCGTTTTTTGAGAAACCTAAATTCGCCCTGAATGTCAAATTGAGTGTTTTTTGAGCCATAGGTTTACCATAGGTTTTCCCCCAACTCGCCCTAGCTTTTTGTTGTGGCGATTTGAGGGCTGTCAAATGGCATGTATTTTTTTTTTTTTTTAACGACAGCGATGTATCGTGATTTGTGGTTAAGCGTTTTTTGAGGACTGGAAAACCAAGGTTTTTTAACAAATCATAGGGTTGTCAAGAAGACCTTGGTCAACCCTGGGGAAAGTTCAACGAACAGACCTATTGTGTTAAGGAAGTTCACTCTGTATTGCATTTCAAAAGATTGAATAGGTTCATCAACATGTTCATAACTGAAGATTCGTTTTTTCCTGGCTACTCGTTTTTCTTTAGACTGAGACTCAATTTCGAAAGAACTTTTCTCTACACATAATCGACAACACAGTCGTCAAATTCTGTATTACGAAATTCTTGAATCCAGCAGCAAAATGACCGTAAAGTATCAATAACGACTTTCAAGTTGTCTTGAACCGATTGCCATAGTTTGCTTATATTGTTTACACGTAGTAAAACCTCGTACCATACGTGTATCGCAACAATAAACTCAAAAGTGAACATTTCATTTAAGATTGCGTCACAGTCGCTTAGAGTTTAAGCATCAGCACTTTTATTTTTTAGTTCATTCACGCATTCAATAACATCATCAAATTGTAAAAATATTGCTTTTACTGCTGCGATTCTACTCTCCCATCGTGTTTCAGACAGAGGCTTCAACGTCAATTTTAATCGAGTTTTAACAATATCCCAACGCTAATTTGACTTTGAAAATAGCACATTGATTTTATTGATGAATCCAAAAAACGTTTTGGTTGGTTGCAGAAGAATTAGCTGCACCAATCAAAAGCAAATTCTAACTGTGGCAAACTCCAATTACAAAAAAAGGTACAGGTACCGGTGTGTTACAAATCACAAAGAAAACAAAAAAAAACAATTAAAAAAGTCACTGTTTTAAAATGTTGGGTCAGTTTACAGGAGCAATCAATATACCTAAACACTATCTATTTATTCACTAAATATTATTAAAACATTGAACACACTATTCTTATCAAAATAGGTACGTACAGTCATAAAAATAAACAATATTGAATAACACAATTATACGTTACTATTGTTATGCGCCTAGCGACTGCGTTGCGTACTTTGATTTGATTGGTTGACTTCCTAGTAAAGAAAGTAAACAAATAAACCGGAGATTCCCCGCACTCTGGTCGGCGGCAAATGTTGCCAGACTAAGAAAACATGCTTCACAACAAAATTGATTTATATTTTTTTTGTTTTATTCTCGCTTTAAACATTTTTGAGTCGCGAGGCCCCTTGTACCGCGAGGCCGTAGGCGGTGGCCCACGTCGCCCACGCTTAACGCCGCCTCTGATTGCAGTTAATACCTGATCCAGTTTATCGAAACCTTTGAAAGTTATTTTCAATTACATTTTGAGAATGAAGTCGTCTGTGATAAGGTTCCTCGCTTTTTCTCGAATTTTTATTGCACAATCCGTTAACGAATAAAATGCCTGCGTATTATTCTTTCGTAAATGAAGATATTTCAAAAAGCGCTTTAATCCAACTGCAACCGTGTCTTAGCTTAATAATCTAATGAACAAATTATTTGTTTTTCTATTCTTTTATAACACTTCTATAGTGAATATACCCATTGAATGTATATACCTCAAATTTAAATCTCCATGACATGACATGACTTACTTCTTAGTCAATTAGAATTTTGAAAGTAAGTCAAGCTGGCAAAAGTTTATTTTAACCCTTTTCATCAGTGCACCAGTCATAAAAGTTCAATTAAGACTAACAATTCTTGGAAAATCGCTGCTTTTGCAAAGAGCTGCAATAATAGTCACTAAAACCCTAAAGTAAGATTTTTCGTTATCTTATAAAATGTATTGGTTTTTCAGTGTTCAGATTCATGTTTTTTTTTTTTTAATTATTTTGTAAGTCTGAAGAAAACAAAAAACTTGATGTTTATATAGCATTTTTTGAAAAAAAGAAAATCAAAACCGAAAACATGCTAATCAACCCTAAAACCATATCAGCCCATTTTAATACGATTTTAAAGATAAGTATTTCTACTAAAAATAAAGTCGAAAATAAGTTCCCTACCAACAGAACTGACAAAAAAAGCTAACGTTTTTAAATCGTCCAAAAGTGATGTCTTAGTTGAAAAGCGGATTTTACTGTAAAATAATTTTTTTCAAAGAATATGACCAAGAATCACTCCCAATGTTTGGCATACGAATCACGGGACAACCTTTATAGAAAAACTTTAGTGAAGACGAACAATTGACCCACAGCGTCAGTTTGTTTCTACAATCGAGAATTTAATTAAAATTTTGTTGGTTCTTAAATCTAAACTTGTTATTGTGTGAGAAGTTCCAAATTTCAAATAGCCGGAAGTTAAAGTGTTTTAGGGCCGAACGAAAACGATGTGCCCCAGTTTTCCGGCATCAACAACTTTACTTCTGTATTTTCTAGTCTCCTCTCATTTTAAATGTCAATACACCAAAGAAGAAAATTCTTTTTCTCACATTGAAAAAGACTATTGGTGTCATTTTCACTTAGCGGAAAAATAAATACTTCGGAGTTCATAGGTATGAATTAACGCAAATATCATTTCTATTTGTCAATTTGGATATAAAGAAATTTTGTGACTTTTATAAGAGCTCATTTACCACTCTATGTCACGTAACTCAATCATTATTTTCCTATGGGAATTTAATAAATTATCCTCACTTTTTTCGTCGCATTTACCTAAGTCCTCTGGTGTGGTTCGAGTCATTTGCTTCCAAAAATATTACATTGACATGCATCAAATCCCACTGCTAGGTTCAAGATATACACTACACACACTGAATATACGTCCTCTTAAAAACTTGATAAATGTGTCTGTTAGCATTTGTGTCCGTTCACGTAACAACAATGGAAACAAACAAGAAAAAAAAAGTAATCAGCCTATAAGTTCCAGGGAGAAACAAACACGAATAACGAATAAAAAAGGCTCCATATAAAACATTTATTTTTCCACTTTCTTCAAGACTTGTGCGTCGCATCCTTGTCTTTTTAGTTTAGAGGTTACCACAGAGCCAATAAAATATAAAATTGGAGGAAATAAAAAGTAATAGGCCTTTAAGACTTGCCTGTGCCTACTGCCTAGGCTTGATTTAGAGGAAAACTTCTCACAACGAGCACCTTAGCTCACAATGAAAAAGTGTAAACCCTTTTATATCCTTATTAGGAGGCCTTTATTATCACTGTATGTAGGTAGCCTTTGTGTCGTTGTCTGTGATATTGAATTCAAAGTGAATTTTTTTGTCGATTCTTATTAAGTTCTACTGACAAATATCTGACATAAAATGTTTGCGTTCTCAAATTTGCTGATAAATTAAAGCTGAAAGACAAACACACATACACTCAAATACAGAAACTCTCAATGGATTCAATATTTAATTGAGTTGTATTCTATCAGGCTCCGTTGAAATCCTTTTCTTGGACACAATTCGACAAATTGCATGTCAGGCCAGAAGCGATTCTCGGCTGTCATAGTCGCACACTGAAGCATTTATTTTTCTGTGTTTTCTTTTGAAATATGTTGACATGATTGATATTTAAGTTTTAGTCCTTGACATCTATGCGATGGGATACAAATCACAGCACACTTCCTGTTGTCATTTCGCAAATAGACAGTGTACCGCTGTGTGGGTAAATATGGAGCAAACGAAATTGTTATATTGTGTGAATGCGTCTCTTTGTTGATTATTCTTCGTTGAACAATAGAACGAGGAGCCTCACTGGTTCCGGTTGAATAGATGTAGAAGAAGGCAATATCAGAACATACGATTGTGTGACAAAAAAAAAAAAAAAAAAAAAAATGAATTATTTAAATCTGAAGGGAATTTAACAAAATGGGAACGAAAGGAATGCACAACTTAACAACAATCTGACAAGAAATATTGGGTTCATATTCCTCTAACAAAATTGAATCTTTCTAAAAAAAAAAAACTAATCACACGAAATATTTATGAAGTTTGTGCCCATAATACAATCTCATTACGAACTCAAACCAAAACTGAAGAAAGAGAAAAGGGACATTGGCACTTATAAGTCATAATACATTCCACATTTCAACACAAAGTTGAGGTGCAGTCGCATATGGAGCCAAAAACCACAAAAGTTTAAAAAGTGTTAACGAGCGGCTCCGGTTTGCATTTGTTATGTTTACATCATCTACACTTATTATCTTGCGGCTTCAGTTCTGTGTGCGTATGTAAACATTGTGTTCACTCAGCTATGCTCCATTGTCCATTACAACAACACAAACATAATTTGGAAATATTATCTAAAACCTCAAAACGACTATGGAATTGTGCATTCTGCGGAAGTCGTCAGTACTTAACATCAGCCAGATAACTAATATCAGGGCAATAACTTTCAAATTACATGTCTAATTGCAAAGCTTAAGGCATTGTTATACAGCCACCGGCACCGGTAGCGAACTGCCCATCCAGGACTTTGCGAAGGACATTTAATTTGTTTTCCCTAACATTTAATTAAAGACTGGATGAACATTTTCCGAATTATCATATAAAATATTAAATTTAATTTTTAATTAATCTAGCTGACCCGGCCACAGGTTGCTGTGGCTAGCGTAACATAAATTGAGATGTTAGCTATCCTATCTTTCAAGTTGGATCAAACTGCACACGGTGTACAAATTTAATTAACCCTAGTTTACAAACTGGGGTCCATTTGGACCCCAGAGCATGTTTGAACACTCATAACTTTTTTGTTTTTCATTTTTTTTAAATGGGATTTTTACTCAGTGAACAAAATTCAATTTTTTATTCATTTCTTAAGTTGAAACGATTATCAGATGTTAACAGATTTTTCTGCGATTTTTTTGTGAAAAGAACCCGTCCACCTGAACTGGGGTCCATTTGGACCCCAGTACTGAAATTCTATGAAAAATCATATTTTTCTAATAAATAATTATTTTATTCCTAAAACAGCATAGTTTATGTTTAGAAGGATTTAGTTTGAAGCTGTTCTCAGTTCCGGGAGACATTTAACACATAAGGTTCTAATGTGGCAATGGCAACAACATCTGCCACATTCATCGCAGTTGGTTCTGGTTTTCTTGTCCTCTGCTCCTGGGCAAAGGTGACATCTGCTTCTTTTACAAGACAGCCTTTCGGGGACTGTGGGTAATTTTTCCTGAACTCTCCCCAAAATACAGAGAGCATCCAATGCAGATTTTCTAATGCCAGATTGTGTTGCAGGTTGTGAACGGTTATTCAATTCTGACTCAACCAGTTCCTCCGCTAGTTCGATGAGTTTATTACTTCTCAGCAAATTATTGTTTCTTCTAGGTGGATTGAGATGTCGGAAAATTATGACAGTTGCTAGGGCTGCTACGTCCAGTAAGTTGTAGAATACAACCATCGGCCAGCGATTTGTTTGACGTGTACATGAATATATGTATTGAGACCATTTGGTCGAATACATCGACTCCACCTTTGGTGCGGTTATAATCCAGTATCATAGCAGGTTTACTTTGATGACCGGAAGTGGCTTTCTCACAGTTATTTTGTGTTGATAGCAATACCACTTGTTTGTTTGGATTCGGAACATAACTCACCAACGCCATTTTTCCAGAAAATCCAAAGATGAAAGAGTGGACTGGACCATACTGCTTTTTTTATTGACCTTTACAGGCTCATTCTGGTTATCAAGAACCTCCTTCGCTACAAAAAGCTTAGGCAAATCTCTTTTGTTTTTCCGAATCGTGGCAAGAATGGTGATCTTCTTATCCAGTAACCTCAATACCAAATCCACCGACGCGACGTAAGGAAATTATCAATAGTGAGGTTGCGTCCACAATTGAAATATGATGGCATCAACGACATCAGCACATCATCTCCACGACCAAGTCCTGTACTTTGGTCAGAGCTACCAGTTGACATATAAAAAGGGATGGAGGAAAATCCAGAAATAATTCCGCTGAATTTGGTGAAGGCTTACAGAGAATTATGGCGAATTCAGTCTTTTTTGAGGTCATAAAATTATTTGATGACCTGACCAAACTGAACTATTGACTATTTTTTTTTGAGATAGGCATACCTGCCAGGAACAATTGATGTGGATGAATTTTACAATCAGTAATTACGTAAATAAGACATATTGAAAAGGATAAGCGGGTATCCCAGATTTGCGAAATTAAGCAATTTTCATCGTTTTTGAAATTGAAAAATTTTATTGCTGACCTCCTACATACCTGCATAATGACATCTCTGCTTAAATTTCTTTATCCCTTCTATATATGTATAATACTTAGAAACAATTAAATAAAACAATTAATAAAATACAATAGCCAGAAGAACTATAACTGAACAATATAAGTCAGAAATCAAAAAAATTTCGAAGAAAAAATCGTGGGGTCCATTTGGACCCCAGTTCGGGTGGACACGCCTTTTGCAGGTTTGTAAACGAGGGTTAAAATCGGTTAAGTAGTTTAGGAGTCCATCGCGGACAAACATCGTGACACGTAATTTATATATATTAAGATATGAACGAAAAATTTGTTTTTAATATTTTTATGCTTTTTTATACTCTGTATTGATTTAATAAATACATTTCTTGGATCAATCCTAACTAATATTATAATTGTGAAAGTAACTCTGTCTGTCCAGCTTTCTATGTTACCGTCTCCCCCAAACAACTGAACCAATTTAAATGAAATTTTGTACAGAGGTTGTCTAAGAACTGAGAAAAGACATAGACTTTATGTTTTATCCCAATTTCTACGGGAACGGGAACGAAAACGAGAACTTAAAAACTACTGCACCGATTTCAAAAATTCTTCCACCATTAGAATGCTACACTATCCCCGAGCGAGTAACATAAACCTTAACTCATTCCCATATTTCTATGAGAACGATCACCATATTCCCACGGAAAAGGGAGTCGTTACTAATATTCCAAGGATCTGTCTATTTTTTTTTTTTTTTTTTTTGTTCCATTATTCCCATGGGAACGGAAGTACTTACGGCAAAACAACATTATTTGGCAAAAGATGAAAAAAGTAAGAGCAACGTGTGCAAAAATGTTCTTAAGTAAAATAATATAACAATAGGTTACTGAACAAAATGCTGCCGAAAGTCACTATTTCTACGCTGTTGAAGTCGCGGGTACAGCTAATATTTAAACGTCCTCATATATAGTTAACCTCAATACTCCTATAGATGTTAACCAACATCAAACCGTTCAGTCGCTCCTCGCTGGTTCTTCCTCGCAGATAAGTTTTTAATCTGCGCAGACATGAAAATCGCTCGCTTGAAGCTACGGATACCGGAAGTGTCGCACCGATCTGCATAAAGCAATGAACTGTTTTATATAGGGGCGAATTGTCAACATTTAAGGTGTCCATAAAGTTGTTGGGTTGTTTTTCGTTTGGCATACTCAAGGACTCAAGCAATATTCATGGGTATGTATATTGCATATATGCTTATTCATACATAAGTTTACCCTTTCCTAGTTGCCGTTGTCGATCCCATTCTTATTCAGAGCCAAAGCGACTGGCTTTTAGTATGTGTGATGAAAATTTCAATTTTCGTAGAATTCGGTCGCGAATGCGGTTATTTTTTAGTGACCGATACGATGTGTTTGCAAGTAAGTAGGAAAGTGAATTTTCATATATTTCTATCGCAGGTCCTGTTGTCTACGACACAATACTACCTCCACATCGACATATCAATGTTACTTAGACTAGAAAATTGTGATCACGCTAAGAACATACCAAAACCAAAAAGTCATTCCAAAACATACGAAATACCTGCAAATAAACTTATCGATAGAAATGGCTTCCGCATTTGGTGGGATTTTGTCGTTGACAGAATGAAATCTTCAGAAGAATTTTATGTTTTCATGTTTTATATTTTGGTTTTTGTTTAAAAAAACTAGTAGTTATTTTCTCATTTCACAAATTTCGGAGGGGGGAGGGGAGTTCAACCGCCAAAACCCCCCTGCGTTCGCCCCTGAAAGTAGGTACTTATCAGATTGAATGATTAGATGCTAACGGAAAACTATAATTGAATTGTAGTAAATATAATTTTTTACCCAAAGCAGTAGTAACATGC